>CM065816.1:95006571-97506571 GCA_033398695.1 Orobanche coerulescens
AATCCTGTCGTTGCAACTCCTTTCTGACTGCCTAGCACCACTCGATTCTTCAAATTCTTGGATGCCTATCAGTCGCAAAACTTCAACCAGTGAAGTACCCCTTACTCAGGTTTTAAGACAAGAGTGTTTTGTCTTCTCCAACAAAAGAGGTTTCTTCATGTATGAACTTAGAGTACTGCTCTTTCATGATGCTATAGTTTTCTGATTACTTTTAATTGCTTTGATTTCTCCAAAGTGTTGTTCGCATCGTACCGCTCAACTTCAAATCTTCGGATATATATAGGTGTCGATCCTTTGAGCTTTTCTTCATAGCTGTTGCAAATCTGTAACAAATCCGTCCGTTGGAGAAATAGACTTCTTTGTTTTTCTTTCTGAACGTTGCAATGCTGGATTCCCATATTTTAATCCAATTCCGACCGTTGTGAAGACTTCCATGTGATGGCGCAGAATCTTTTGATTTTAATACGAATAAAGTCTTCAGAGGTGGGTCTGGATGATTTATTTAAATCATATCCTTCCGGGAATCTCTCTAGTCTATCTCTAATCCCTGCATGTGACTTTCCATAAATATTGACTATTCAACGCATGCTGACGTGGACATGAGTACTTGGCTGATCACTTAACTGACCTCTCTTTGGTCAAACTGTCTGACGTGCAGTCAACCTTCTCTGATGTCGACTTCTCTGATGTGCAGACTTATCTGAAGTCTTCTGACCTGATTGAACTTGACTGGTCTGATGGTCAAACTTCCGATGACTTGAGTTTCCTTCTTGACTGCAGTGTGGTCCAACTTCGCTGATTAAATTATTGACCAGAACTTCTCTGATAAGGGTTGCCTGATATAGCTCGGCTGTGGTCAACCTTATCTGAACAGTTGAGTTGAACAAGACTCGGCTGATAGATACTTATCTGTTATTTGTACTTATCCGATTTTTAAAGCTTTAACTTATATGGCCTATGGAAGATACTCATTTAGTTCTTCTATACATTTTGCCAAGTATCTAACTTAACACAATTTGGCCTATGAAGATACTCATCTGGTTCTTCCTTACATTTTGCCAAGTCATAAACATACATTTGAATAAACAAACACAATGATGACATCATCAAAATCTAACAAGTATTCCTAACAAATTCCCCCTATTTTGATGATGGCAAAACTTAAGCAATTATTCAAATGAATAACAGGTCTGCACATTAGTGCAAGACACAAACTAAAATCAATCTTGTTTTGAGACAACTAGGGGTTGTCATTCAAATGACTGTTTATACAATTTTTCTGAGTTTTATAAGTACATAACTTTCACTGATCAAAACAATTACAGAAAAAAATTCACAAGAAAAAAAATACAAGTACAAACAAATCCTATCTGCCTCTGCCTCTGCGAACAGTTTGTTTGGGAGGCCTAAAAGGATTTGCACCAATTGGTCTCTTCTTGATAGGTTCTAGTCCATACTTCCTCCTGATAACAATAGAGGCAAATTCTTGTTCTTCTTTGGATGAGAATTTATGCTCTTTACATAGCTTCTTTATCTCGCTCTGAAAGGCTAGCTCATCCAATTCATTGTTTTGTAAAGTGGGAGGTTCTTCAGCTCTGAAGCGAGGAACCATGGGGTAGGTATTCCATGCATTTGCATGTTTTACTAAGATGTCCCAGAGAGTTGGCCATGTTGATTCCATAAAGTCGATAAATGTCTGCAGTGGGGAGCAGTTTCTCTTGGAGTAACTCCCAGATATAATATTTTTCATTGAACTGCTTTCTTGCATCTCCCCACATTGGACCAGCTTCGACAGGTAGGAAATCATCAACAAACCAAAGCTCTTTTCCTTCCCATTCTAATCTAGGCTCTTCCCAAGTCTGGTCCTCATCTTCTTCTCTGCAGGCTGCTCAGGATCAGCTACTTCTTTCCTCTTTTGACTTGATGTCCCAGCTTCAATTAATGGGACATCTTGCCTCTTCTTTGATCTGAGCTCCCGAGCCTGTACTTGACCTGATACTTCTCTTACTTCCCCCTGCTTACTTCCTTCCCCCTTTTTGCCAGCATCAACCAGTATAGTCAACTGCTGCTCTACTTGGTGCATCCAGTCAGACATGCCGAGGGGCATTCTGGAGTTTGTAGGAGGAGGAGGTTGAGGAACATTCCTCTGCAGAAGGATATCGATTTTGGCATTTATGGTCTGCAGGTCAGGTGAGAATTTTTCGGCAAGTAGCTCTTCAACAGATTCTTTGACTATGTTCCGGATCAGGTCAGTCATCGTAGGGGAGATGCGTGATGTCTGAGGAGAGTGCTCACCGAAGCTTTCTGCGCTTGCAGGTAGGTTTGCAGTTGACCTACCTGTCTGCAGACTCCTGTCTGCAGGCGTCTGATCAGGTGGGGTCTGCTCTGGGGTCCCCGACCTGTCTTCTTCTTCTTCTTCTTCTTCTTCTTCTTCTTCTTCTTCATCTAGGCTGGTGTAGCGGGCAGGTGCCCCAGCCTCATCTGCTCTGGCTTCATCATTGCCTTCTTTTTCTTCTTCAGCCACCTTTTCCTTCTCTGCTTCATCTGTCTCTTCTTCTTCTTCTTCTTTCGCTTCTTCCTTTTCCTCTTCCTTCTCTTCTTCCTTCTCCTCTTCTTCATTATCCTTCTTTTCATCCTTATCACCTTTCTTATTCTCATCATCATTATCATCTTCTTTTTCAACTTCTTCTCCTTCTTCTTCATCTACTTCTGCCAACTCTTATATCTTTTCCACTTCCTCTTCTTTATTTTGTTTTCAACTTCTTCTGCTTTTTCCTTCTGTTCTTCTTTTTCTTCAACTATGATGTTTTCTTCTTTTTCTTCTTTTTCAACTCCTACTTCTTCTTTCACCACTAACTCTTCGATTCTAATTTCTTTTTCTACTACTTCTCCATCCTCATTGAGAGAGCCATCAAAAACACTTCCCATTATAATATGGAGGAGCTGGTCCATGTTTGTTTTAAAATGGGACATGAACCAGTCTCCCTGGAGTATCAAAATTAGGTCTGACTCATTGCAAAAATGTATGAGTAGATCCTCCGTAGCTTGGGGATACTACCAGCTACTCATTTCAATAAAAGCTTGCAGTTGAGTAAATGGAATAGATTTAAGAGTTTTCCATTCCTCAAAAATATCGACAAAAGAATGTTTGAGAGTATGTTGTTTTACCATTAGAAGCTGCTCTATAGACAGGTTGAAGGAATTGTTTTCGAGCAGGTTGAACGAATAATTTACTTCCGGGATGTGAATAATCAGACCTGCTTCTTCTTCAGATATGAAATGAGGGGTTAGAATAGGAACCATTTGAGTTTCCAGGCTGGTGGGAGCAGGCTGATCGTCCATGTGATCTAGTGCAGGAGTAGATAAGTATTCTGGCTACTCCTCCTATTCAAAATCTAGTCACCTGGGCCTCTTGGGGGATGGTTCTGGTGAGGATTTGATTAAGGATGGTTCTCCTGGGGCTGGTCCCCTTCACTTGAAACGAATGACGATTGGGGTATCGTCTGAATCTGAGTCAGGTGAGTGCGAGTTGATCCTCGGCAGCCTTGATATCAGTGACTACTTTGAGCTTGATGGGTATCTGTAGGGAGTTGGCTCTATAGACATTTCCCTTAGCAATTGAGCTGCTTTCCTTTCTCCACCTAATCTCCTTAGGGTCTCTTGGTATAAGTGACCAAGCCTCTTGTTGATGTGGAAGGGGTCAGGGTTTCCCTTCGCCACACCTAACTGCTCCAAAATCCAAATTATTTGTGTTCCAAATGCCAGTTTGTTTTTGAATATATTTTCATCGTCCAGCCACTGGACTTTGTTTACCTCTTGCACCAATTGTCTGAAAATGTAGTCAGACCAATCGATCGGTTCATCTTGAATAAGAGCCCCCAAAACCATGAATTTGGCTGACGACAGTTGATCATAACTCCCAACCATGCCCATCACTGTTTTGTTGGTAATATCCAACGCATAGCGATATTCTTTCTTTAGCTCACTTCGCTTGGCAGTTAGCTTCAGCTTTGATGGCTGCTCGGGAACCTTGATCTTCAGCCACGTGTCAGCTGCGTCTTGTTTTAGGGCTTCGACAGCCATTCCATGAGACTTCATCCCGAAAACTTTTCCGACCAATTGCGGAGTGATATCCACTTGAACTCCAAAAATTGAGCTCCTAATGCCCGATTCGAGAACTCTGGCTTCTCTGTAGAAAGCGATAACAGCCTCTTTGAAGAGATATTTGGGGCTGATATCCAGAAATAGGTAGATTCCATTCGACTTCATAGATCTGATAATATGTCGCACGTCGTTGTCCAGGTTGGTTTCAAGTAGTACCTCGAAATCGAGAACCAGAGAGAAAATGATTTGGTCCTTCACCGCCTTCAGGTTAACGCCGTTGAAGTAGGATTCCATTTATGCACAAGAAAAATTTCTGAGTGTATTTGAAAGTTCGAAGGATTTCTTCTCTTGAAAAATAGGGATTGTAAGCTTGAAGCAGGTAAAGTGAAATGACTTTTCCGTCTTTAAAAGGAAATTGAAGCGACGTTTTAATATTAAATTAATTTTTGAGTCGGTTCAAATTTTAAAATCATATGACGGTTGGAATTTTTAATTTGTATTAGTGTGGTCGTGTGAATGTGTGAGCGTGCGAGCGTGCCAACGTGTAAACATGTGAACGTTAGATTGCCACATGTAAATAAATAATAATAAAATATTCAGAGGTCGGTCAAAATTAGAAAACTTAGGTGGTTGACCGTTTGACTGTTTGACTGCATCAGGTAACTCTTCTTGTTTGCTTCAGGTAGGTTCTGATGCCTGTGGTCAGCTTAGTCAGTCCTTCGTCTTTTCGTCTTGTCTGATCAGGTAACTTCATTCGTTCGTCTGATATGGTCTTTAGGTAGATTTCTCGTCTGTACTAGATCCCCAATCTAGTAATCCAAGTTCTCTGCTCAGCTCCAAAAACCTTTCTTCTGGTAAAGGTTTGGTGAATATGTCAGCAATCTGGTATTCTGTGCTGACTCTTTCAACTCTGACTCTCTTGTTAAGCACATGGTCTCTTATGAAATGATGCTTAACATCAATGTGCTTCGTCCTTGAGTGCAATACCGGGTTGTTTGTGATTGCAATTGCACTATTATTGTCACACCAAATTGGGACTTCATTTGCAATTATGTTGTAATCCCTTAGCTGTTGTCTGATCCACAAGATCTGGGCACAACAGCTACCTGCAGCTAGATATTCTGACTTTGTTGTTGAGATAGAGTTAGATATCTGCTTCTTGCTAAACCAGGATATCAGTCTGGTTCCTAGGAATTGGCACGTTCCACTAGTGCTTTTCCTATTAATCTTACATCCTGCAAAATCTGCATCTGAATATCCTGACAGCTCAAAGTTGTCATCTTTAGGGTACCATAATCCAACATTAATGGTAGACTTAAGATATTTAATGATCCTCTTAGCTGCTTCTAGGTGTGACTGCTTGGGTTTGGACTGAAATCGTGCACATACTCCTACAACATATGAAATGTCTGGCCTGCTTGCAGTCAGATAAAGAAGTGATCCAATGAGTCCTCTGTAGTAGGTTGAGTCCACTGCTATGCCTTCTTCATCTTCATCTAGGTGTGTCCTTGTGCTCATAGGAATTTTTGCTGATTTGGCTGATTCCATTCCAAATATCTTGATTAGATCCCTGGTGTATTTGGCTTGGTTGATGAAAATTCCATTTTCCATCTTCTTAACTTGTAGTCCTAGAAAGAAATTAAGCTTTCCCATCATTCTCATCTCAAACTCTCCTTGTATGAGATTTGAGAATTTCTCACACAGCTATGGATTGGTTGAGCCAAATATGATATCATCCACATATATTTGGACTAATAATATGTGGTCTTCATGCTCCACTCTGAATAGGGTCTTGCCCACCACTACTACAAAAATGGGTAAAAAGACCTCTAATAAAAGACCTGTTGATTAATACAACGGGTCTCTTTGATATAAGTGATCTAACACTACAAATAACCGGTCTCTAATATACCAAAGGGCTCACCACTTTTTTTATGGAAAGAAATAAGAGACCTGCTATTTAACCTAACAGGTCTCTTATATGTGGAAAAGACTAAGGGCCCACCACTCTTTTTAAATTAATTTTAAAAAAATATATCATCGTTTAGCAGCAGAGCTATTTCCTTCACGTCCACTTCCCGTCTCTCCTTTTATCACCTCAATTTAATCACTCTTCCCATTTCATCGGTTTCTCCTCTCTCTCTCTCTCTCTCTCTCTCTCTCTCTCTCTCTCCTTTTCCCACTTTATTCCTCCATCGAAGCACTGCAAGTCACAACCACGAGCGGAGTCAAGAAGCCCAACTGCATCACACTTTCAACCATTGCAACTCTCGAGATCTGGAAGCATTAGGGCTCCGTTTCGCCGCCCTCCAGGAGGCCGGTGAAGCTTGCTAGTTGGTCTTTTAGAAGATACAACCCTTTGAGTAATTCATGGTGAGATGGCTTAATTTTGGGGATTTTAATTGAATCTTAATGTATATTATAGGGTTAGGGTTCGGGGATTTTAATTGAGTCCTAATTTATATTATACATAATGTTAGATAATCCAGATTTAATACAAATTATTGCTTTGATTTTCATATCTATTTGATTGATGTTGCCATTTTTGTTGTTGTGTTAGGAATACTTGTTAGATTTTGATGATGTCATTAATTTAAAATCAAATGTTTATTACTTGGCAAAATGTAAGGAAGAACCAAATGAGTATCTTCCATAGGCCAAAATATGTTAAGTATAACTTGGCAAAATGTAAAGAAGAACCAAATGAGTGTCTTCTGTAGGCCAAAGTTAGTTAGGCTGAAAATCGGCTAAGTACTAAAGTACAGCCTAGTCCATCAGAGAAGTACAGCCGACTCCAGTCAGAGTAGCTCTGGTCAACTAAATTTATCAGAGAAGTTTGACCAGACTGCAGCCGAGGTACCTCAGGGAAGTCACCTGACCAGACAAGTCACAAACAGTGAACAGCCGAGAGGACCTACCTGCAGTGATGTAAGCTGCATAGCCTAGTACTCCAAGTCCACGTCAGCATGCTTTGAAAAGTCAAATATTACGGAAAGCTCACATGCAACGTGAAGAGACAAATTGGAGTGATTCCCGCAAGAGATATGATTTATTTAAATCATCCTGACCCACCATGAAGACTTTAATCCTTTTATATTCAAAAGATTCGGCGCTCACATGCAGAAGTCCTCACAACGGTCGGAAGATAAAATTAAATAATGGGAATCCAGCCTTGCAACGTTCAGAAAGATTAAACAATGAAGTCTCCCTCCAACGGACGGATTTGTTCAGATTTGCAACGGCTACAAGGAAGAAGCTCAGAGATCGTGATCTATATATATCCGAAGATTTGAAACTGAGCAAAAAAAACCGGTGCGAACATACATTCTAGCGATCAAAGCAATCAAAGCAATCTCAAGCAATCAAATAGCATCGTGAAAAGAGCAGATCCAAAAAGTTCATATTTAAGGAAGCTCTTAAGTTGGAGAAGACAAACACTCTTGTCTATAATCTTGAGTACGGGGTACTTCACTGGTTGAAGTAAGAGACTGTAAAGGCATCCGAGGATCGAGGATCAAGAGGTGCAAGGCGATCAGTGTGTGTACAACGGCACGAAATTCCACCGTTGGAATTTATTGTATTGTGGTTGAATCACCGTAATATTTATCACCGGTTGAAAATTATAGTGAATTCATCTCCAATGGTTTGGAGAAAAGTGGATTAGTAGAGGATTACCCCACCTCCGAGACCACTATAATCGCTGTGTTATTTATCGTTTATCGCATCATACTCTAACCTTGCATACATTATTAAGTGTTTCATTAAGTTAATTTATATTCGTCATCAGCTGACTTCCGCACATATCCAAGAACAAACGACTCCAAGTCATTTGTTTGACCATCAGCTGAAGAAACTCACTCTTCGTGAAAAAGAGTTCAAGAGTTTCAACAAGTCTATTCACCCCCCCTCTAGACTTGTTCCTGGACGACTTGTGACCTACAAGTGGTATCGGAGAGGTTGGTTCATTTTTATCACGAACCAGATCTATACTAGATATACATCTTATCTCTCACTTTATAATGGAACACATGCACTCTAGACTACCTGTCTTTTCAGTTGACGAGTATGATCTCTGGAAGATAAGAATGCAGGCACACTTATCTTCAATCCATGACGACATGTGGTGCATCATTGAAGACGGTCCATTCATTTTTGAGAAGGACAACACACGGTAGGAGATCGCAGTGGGAGGCCCGAAAAGATTCCTAAGAAGAGAACAGCTGACCCCGAAGAGAGAAAGGCGCAATCTTGACAACAGGGCTAGAGATGTGCTATACCAAACTCTTGACAAATCCACAATGGTCAAGATCAAAAATTGTAAGAATGCCAAAGAGATTTGGGACACATTAGCTCTAATGTGTGAAGGAACGGAGCTGATCAAGGAAAACAAGTTGTCAATAGCTATCCAAAAGTTTGACAACTTTAAAATGAAGAA
Organism: Orobanche coerulescens; assembly: GCA_033398695.1. Taxonomy (NCBI): domain Eukaryota; kingdom Viridiplantae; phylum Streptophyta; class Magnoliopsida; order Lamiales; family Orobanchaceae; genus Orobanche; species Orobanche coerulescens. The sequence continues at coordinate 95,015,111 of CM065816.1, forward strand.
TGGAGAATCTATAGACCAAGTGGACACAAGGTTCACTGAAATTATCAATGAGATCAACTCCCTGGGCAAAACCTATGGCAACAGGGAAATGGCACTAAAGGTCCTCAGATCTCTAAATCCCGAATGGAGCATGAAGGCTGTAGATATGAGAGAGTCCAAAGACCTGAATAAGATAAAAATTCAGGAGCTGTTCTCTGATCTAAAGGCTTATGAGTTCGAGCTTCCAAGCTCATCCTCAATCGAGCCTGCAGAGAAGGGAATCGCATTTGCAGTGAGTCCCCTGCTAAGAGCTTATCTGATGTGAAACCTCCAAATCCACTAGATTTTGAGGAAGAAATGGCTTTCATAATGCAAAGGTTCAAGAATTTGAAAGAACTACTCCAAGTATAAGAAAAACTACAAGGAGAATCCAAGAAGGAACCGGAAAATTTGGGAGGCTGGAAAGTTGAATGCTACAATCTGTCACAAAATAGGACACATCCAAATGGATTGTCCCGAGCTCAAGAAGGACGAAACCAAGAAGGAGGTGGGCGAAGGAAGACAAGAAAAGCTCTCATCGGAGAAGACCAGGAGCATGTCGAATCAAGCGGCGATTTCTTTTCGATGAAGACGAGGAGTATGATTGCACGATGGCAAACTTAGGCGATGAAGAGGTAACCTCTAAACCTACCGGTTCAAATAATAGCTCAGCCATGTCACAAGATATGGATTTACATGAATCGGTAAATCGGTTATTCAAAGATTTTGAAACACTTAAATATGCACACCAAGTCAGACGTGAGAGAAGACTCAAACCAAGATGAGAATAGCAATTGAAAAATGATTTCAAAAACTCACCTAGATTTAAATAAGGTTGAGACAACTACAATTGACTTTAAAAACCAGGCAAGTGTCAATACATTTGAGATAGACCGGCTAAATATTTTACTTAAAGAAAAATCACCGCACTTGCTCATGCCAAAGCCGAGTTTACTAAGTAGCACGAGATAAATAAAACTCAGCGCAGGAAATAACCTCCTGAAAGCGTCTTCAACTCTGGGCGAATTGTGTACTTATAAAGGTCATTATATACCAAATCGGGCCTTGGATATGATTCGCACACTCCCTCTAGTTACGAAACCAAGTTTATCAAGGGAGAAACAATAGTCTCATTCTTGAGCACATGTATAAACCGATATTCAAAAGCAGGCAACAACCAAGTCAAGCGTCTAGGCCGCAATCGGGTTACACTGCATGACCACCTAGACAGCGACTAGCGATGGCCCGAGCAAAAGCGGCCAGCACAACATGCCCACTATTACCAACAACTCCCCAAAAATAGATTTCATAATGGGAGGGGCAGATGGAAACCTCAAGGTTATCCTAATTACCAAAATGAACAAGTGTGGAGACCACAAAGGTTTAATAAATGGTCTCAGCCTAGATTCAGAAATGGCCCACACTATTTTGAGGAATATCCGGTATACAATCCAACCAAGAGATTTAGACCTCGACCACAGACACCTTACAAGGGTTATAATAATTCCTATAATCCGAGGAGAAATCAATTCTCCAGGAAACCAACTAACCCCAAAGGACCCACACAAATTTGGGTACCTAAATCTCTGCTTGTTTAATTGCAGAAAAGGTGGAAGGACTACAACCACATCTCCTCAAGCTCAAATTTTGGAGGTGAAGAATGGTTTGTAGACTCTGGATGCTCAAGGCATATGACCGGGAACAAGAAGATGCTGACCAAATACATCAAAGAAAGAGGTCCCGATGTAACCTTTGGAGATAGCTCTAGAGGACAGACAAAAGGCTTTGGAGAACTGCACCGAGGAAACATTGTAATATCCAAAGTTCATTATGTCAAAGGGCTCAAGTACAACCTCCTGAGCATCAGCCAGTTCTGTGACGAGAAGAATCTAGTAGTCTTCACCATCTTGAAGTGTATGGTGATAGACATCTTATCTGGAGAAATAAAGCTACAAGGTTTCCGAAGAAGAGATGTATACATGATTGATTGGAACACAGGAACACCTAACTCCTGTTTTCTATCCAAGATGGCGAGAATGGATGGCTGTGGCACAAAAGACTATGTCACCTGAACTTTAAAGCCATCAACAAGATTAGCTCTCAGAAGCTGGTCAGAGGACTTCCAAATGAAGCATTCAAGAAGGAAGCACTCTGTGATGCATGTCAGAAGGGAAAGCAGACCAAGGCATCGTTCAAGCAGTTCAGCCTACAACGCTCACAACAAGGATCTTAGATCTACTCCATATGGATCTATTTGGTCCTATCAAACCAAGGACTTTGAGCGGCCGAAAGCATGCTCTTGTAATAGTAGATGATTATTCAAGGTACACTTGGATCATTTTTCTATTCAAGAAAAGTGAAACCCTGACCAAGTTACCTGAGCTGCTGAGAAGGATCCAGAATGAGAAATCCCTCTCCATAATCAAGATCAGATCAGATAGAGGAGGAGAGTTTCTCAACAAGGCGATAACTGATTTCAACGATCAGAATGGGATCCAGCATGAGCTCTGCGGCCTGTGACGCCCAGAGAATGGTGTTCTTTGAAAGAAGGAACGAACCACGAAGGAAGTAGCAAGGTCCATGATTGCGAGCGGACCTACCCAAAGGTTAAAGGCTGAAAGGTCAACACACTGCCACACCTGCAGCAGGAGTATGATAGTAGGGAGACATGGCAAAACTCCTATGAGGTTTAGAATAATAGAACTCCTACCGTTGCTTACTTTCATGTTTTTGGTTGCAAGTGTTTCATCCACAACAACGGTAAAACACGGCTAAATGCCTTTGATGCTAAAACTCGACGATGGTCTATTTATGGGATATTCCCAAAGAAGCAAGGCATATAGAGTTTTTAACAAAAGAACCTTAGTTGTGGAGGAAACACCCCATGTTGTTTTTGATGAATCTACCGTTGAGTACAGAAACAACTTGAGCAAATTGAGAACAAGCTCAGTCAAGAACCCTTGAAGAAGTCATTATACATGACACTTTGGAATGGTGGACTCATCTGCAGATCGGCTGATGACCCAACCGCAGTGATGAAGACCCAATCACAGATCGACAGATCACCAAACCTATCCGATCCAGCTTGTCATGAAGAAGACCAAATGGAGTCGACAAAGACTCATCTCAGCCTCGTAACCAAGCTGCAGATGACAAGGCGGTAGCCGATCCATTCTGGCACTGCAACCCAGTGATGCAGATAACCACCGAGCAATCCAACAGGGGAACAAACCCGAAGAGGACGAGATCCCCAAATGGCTCAAGGATCATCCAATTCAAGAAATTATCGGAAAGTTGGTGATGGAGTCAAGACAAGACATAACTCTACCAAACAGAATGGCGATGTTCTCATGTTTCATGTCGCAAATTGAACCCAAGACGCATGAACAAGCCTTGGAAGATTATTCATGGATTAATGCTATGCAAGAGGAATTGGAGCAGATGGAAAGAAACAAAGTTTGGGAACTAATGACATGCACTGATCACAAGAAAGTTATTGGCACCAAATGGGTGTATAAAAACAAGAGTGATGAAGACGGAGCTGTTGTTAGGAATAAAGCCGACTCGTAGCAAAAGGTTATGCACAGTGTGAGGGAATAGATTTTGATGAAACTTATGCACTTGCAAGATTAGAAGCCATCGACTATTCCTCGCATATGCCGCATTCAAGGACTTTGAAGTCTACCGGATGGATGTAAAAGTGCGTTCGAATGGAATCCTAGAAGAAGAAGTCTATGTAGAGCAACCCTGTGTTTTGTCAAAGGAGACAAAGTCTATAAGTCATTGAAGGCTCTGTATGGACTCAAGCAAGCACCGAGAGCATGGTATGAAACACTGTCTGTGTTTCTTGAGAAAAATGGATTTTGCAAGGGAAAAGTGGACAAGACCCTATTCAGAGTGGAACACGAAGGCCACATATTAATAGTCAGATTTATGTGGATGACATCATATTCGGGTCAACCAATCCAGAACTATGCGAGAAATTCTCCAACCTCATGCAAGGAGAATTTGAGATGAGTATGATGGGAAAGCTTAACTTCTTTCTCGGATTACAAGTTAAGCAGATGGAAAAAGGAATTTTCATCAACCAAGCAAAGTATACTAGAGATCTTATCAAGAGATATGGAATGGAATCAGCCAAGCCCGCAAGAATTCCAATGAGCACAAATACTCACCTGGATGCAGACGAGGCAGGCATATCAGTGGACTCAACCCACTACAGAGGACTCATCGGATCTCTTATGTACCTAACTGCAAGCAGGCCAGACATATCATATGCAGTTGGAGTGTGTGCAAGATTCCAGTCCAAGCCGAAGCAATCACACCTAGATGCAGCCAAGAGAATAATTAAGTACCTAAAGTCTACAATTAATGTTGGACTGTGGTACCCAAAGGATGACAACTTCGAGCTATCAGGATACTCAGATGCAGATTTCGCAGGATGCAAAATCAATAGGAAGAGCACTAGTGGAACGTGTCAATTCCTAGGAACCAGACTGATATCCTGGTTTAGCAAGAAGCAGGTTTCTAACTCTATCTCCACTACAGAGTCAGAATACCTAGTTGCAGGTAGTCACAGTGCATGATTCTATGGATCAGACAACAGTTAAGGGATTATAATATTATTGCCAACGAAGTCCCAATATGGTGTGACAACAATAGTGCCATTGCAATAACCAACAATCCGGTTTTGCACTCAAGGACGAAGCACATTGACGTTAAGCACCATTTCATTAGAGACCACGTGCTTAACAAAAGGGTTAGAGTTGAAAGAGTCAGCACAGACTACCAAATAGCTGACATCTTCACCAAACCCCTGCCAGAAGAAAGATTCCTAGAGCTTAGCAGAGATCTTGGATTACTAGATTGGGAATCTAGTTCTGAAGCAAGTTGAAGGAAGGACGGACCCTCAGAATCAGCCTAAGCTGATGCAGGCAAGAAGACGAAGGCCAGTCGAAGCAACTTAGCTGTACAGAATACCAGGCGAGAAGTCAAACTCACCTGTTGCAGAGTGGTCAACAGTCAACGAAATCAGACCAGCTAAGTTCTCTAAACTGATTTCTATTTTTTATTATCTGCCACATTTATAAATATTATTTTGGCTAACGAAATGGCATTTAAAAATACATATTTATAGGCCAAGTGGCAATTTTAATACACGCGTCAAACGCCTATTTAATTAACCTCTACGGTGGCCAATCAGAATCAACCGTCAAATTTTAAATTGGGCCACCGATTCAAATTTGAAATTCAAAAGAATATCAAAAGGCGTACCACCGTTAAAATTTATAATAAACTAATACAAACGTCTTTTCATCTTCTTTATAAGGAAGAAAACCTTTCACTTTACTCTTTACGCTTACAGAAACCCTAGAATTTACAGAGCAAAAATACACACTAAAAAATCCTAAAATCTTTTTGCAGAAATGGCATCTTTTGAAGGCGTAAACTTGAAGGCGGTGAAGGACCAAGTCATCTTCTCCATGGTCGTCGATTTCGAAGGTTTATTAGAAGCAAATCTAGAGGATTTCGATATGCTCAATCTGATCCGGGCGATAAAGCTGAACGGAATCTACCCGTTTCTCGACATTAACCCGCAACATTTGTTCAAGGAAGATGTTGTTGAATTTTATCGTAATGCCTCTCTCGATTCAAAGACGGGATTAACAAACGGCGGAATTCCAGTCACCATAGATCGAGAGAAGATTCGTTCTGTATTCGGGATGAAACATCGCGGTTTGGCGGTCGAAGCTCTTAAACAATCACCCGCCGAAACATGGAAAACGATCAAAGTTGAGAATATCCCAGAGAAATTGAAGTTTACAGCAAAGAGGAATGAGTTGAAAAAGATTTATCGAGTTGCTTTGGACATCACAAACAAGATAGTGATGGGGATGGCAGGCAGCTATGACCAATTGTCATCTTCAAAATTCATGGTGTTGGGTGCGTTAATTAAAGAAGAAGAAGTTGATTGGGCGGACTATATTTTTAGACAACTTGTTCGCGAGGTGAACAAAGTCGAATGGCTCGAGGATGAGAAGAAGTTCAAAACTAAGTTGGCGTTCGGAACGCATCTTAGTTGGTTGTTGGAGAAAACCGGAGTGGCTAAGGGAAACATTGACCCTTTCCACCCGAACAAGAGGCTAGGTCACATGGACCATGACAAGAAGAAAGTTGGAGTCACTGGGAGAGCAGCCCAGTTGTTGAAGGATTTGCCAGACTCTCCGTATTACCCAAGATACGATTTATCAGAGGAATCGGACCGACCTGCAGCTGAGATCGGAACTGCAGTCGAGTCCGGAAACGAGTCTGACGATACTCCAATTGCCATCCGATTCAAGAGACGGGGACCAGCCCCAGAAGGACCCTCTCACCTGCAGTCATCACCTGAACCCTCTCCTAAGAGGCCTAGGAAGCTGCAGTTCAGCGAGGGAGAGCAGTCTGAGCATCACGCCAGCCCATCAGTCCAATCACCAATCCATCCAGACTTGCCTGCACTAGATACTGAAACTCGGATTGTACCTGTTATTACACCTCCAGTGTACATATCCGAAGAAGAGGAAGCAGGTCTTGTTATCTCTATTCCTGAAGCAGATTACACTTTCAACCTTCTAGAAAATAATACTTTTAATCTCTCTATTGAACAACTTCAGCTTGTCAAACCACAAGCAGAAAAACACTCTTTTGTAAATATTTTTAAAGAGTGGAAAACTCTCAAAACCCTGTCTTTTACAAATCTTCAAACCTTTGTTGAAACTAGTGGTTGGGAATATCCCCAAGCCACTGAGGATGTTCTGATTAACTTTTGCAAAGAGTCAGATTTAGCTTTACTCCTCCAGGATAACTGGTTCATGTCACATTTCAAAACCAACATGGACCAATTTATCCACTCTATAATGCTCAGTATTTTTAATGGTGCTTTTGGAGAAGAGGAGGAAGAGGAAGTAGAAAAGAAGATTAGGATTGAAGAAGTTGATGGTGAGAATGAAATTATCAATTTGGAGGCTGAAGAAGATGATGAAGAAGAGAAAGAATCTGAAGAAAATATACCAGTTGAAAAACAAACAGAGGAGATTGAGAAAACAGAAGAAGTGGTTGATGAAGCAGATGAAGAAGAAGGAGAAGAAGTAGAGCAAGAAAAAGATGAAGAAGAGAAAGATGATGAGGATGATGAAGGTGAAGAGAAGGAGAAAGATGATGATAAAAATGATGATGATGATGATGATGATAACAATGATGATGGAGGTGAAGGAGGAGCAGAAAAAGAAAAAGAAAAAGATGAAGAGAAAGAAAAATCTGGAGAAGAAGAAGGGAAAGAAGGAGAGAGAGAAGGAGCCAAAGAGCCAGAGCCAGAGCCAGAGGCTACTCATGAAGCTGCATATAGGATTGTTGTACCTGCCTGGTACACCAGCCTAGACGCAGAGCTGGCAGAAGACACCAGGTCAGGGACCCCGGAGAAAACCCAATCTGATCTACCAGCTGCAGCCAGGAGCTTGCAGTCTAGTGGTTCTCTTGCAGAAGGTTCAGGAGAGCACTCCCCATCAGCTCAGTTATCTCCTACCATGACTGAGCTGATCATTGTCAGAGACACTATTGGGGAGCTGCTATCAACTCAGGTCACTCCTGACCTTCAGACCATAAATGCCAAGATTGACACCCTACTTCAGAGAGAGATCCCTCAGCCTCCTCCTCCTACAAACAACAGAATGCCTTTTGGCATGTCTGATTGGATGAGCCGCATGGAACAGCAATTGACAACCCTCATTAATGCTGGCAAAAAGGGGGAAGAGAGGATTCAGGGGGAAGAGAGAGAAATCAGAAGCAAAAAGAAGCAGGATGTCCCTCAGATTGAAGGACCCTCCAGTCTAAAAAGAAAGGAAGCTGTAGATCGAGATGACCAGGCTGACCAGCCTGTAGGAAAAAGAAGAAGGACCAGAAGCGGCTTTGAACCTACTCTTGAATGGGAAGGGTTGGAGCTATGGTTTGTTGAGGATTTCATCCCATTTGAAGCACTTGAAATGTGGGGAGCTGCTAAGAAGAGGTTCATCAAAGATTATTATGTCTGGGAACTACTTCAAGATGACAAACTCTCCCCACAGGAAATCTTCATAAACTTCATGGAAGAAGTCCATCCGAATCTTTGGGCTGTCCTCAAGAAGCACGCTAAAGAGCAAAAAGCTTTTCCCATGATCCCTCCATTCAGAGCAGAAGAAGCACCAATCCGCATGGATGGTGAACTTGATGAGTTACAACTTCAGAAGGAAATCAAGCTAGTATGCCTCGAGAACAGATTCAGATCTCAGCAAGAGCAGGATTTCGCAGCACTTGTGGTAAAAAGAAAATATGGCCTTGCTCCAGTCAAGGTAAGACCTATCGGAGCCAAACCATTCAAGCCTGCCAAGCAGCCTATTCGAAGAGGCAAAGGAAGAGGCAGATGATCTTTTAGTTATTTCTCTTACTTGTAATTTTATTTTCTGTACTTAAAACATTCTTGTAAAATTTCAATGATAAGTCAGAAGAGTTTTATAAACAGTCTGTTGAATGACAATTTCCAGTTGTCTCAATATTAGACTGATTTCAGTTTTTGTCTCGCACTTAAGTGCAGACTTGGTCATTTGATTTCTTACTTAGTTTTGCCATCATCAAAATAGGGGGAATTTGTTAGGAATACTTGTTAGATTTTGATGATGTCATTAATTTAAAATCAAATGTTTATTACTTGGCAAAATGTAAGGAAGAACCAAATGAGTATCTTCCATAGGCCAAAATATGTTAAGTATAACTTGGCAAAATGTAAAGAAGAACCAAATGAGTGTCTTACGTAGGCCAAAGTTAGTTAGGTGAAAATCGGCTAAGTACTAAAGTACACCTAGTCCATCGTGAGAAGTACAGACTCGGTCGGAGTAGCTCGGTCAACTAAATTTATCGAGAAGTTTGACGGTGCGGCAAAGGTACCTCGGGAAGTCACCGACTGCACAAGTCACAAACAGTGAACAGCCGAGAGGACCTACCTGCAGTGATGTAAGCTGCACAGCCTAGTACTCCAAGTCCACGTCAGCATGCTTTGAAAAGTCAAATATTACGGAAAGCTCACATGCAACGTGAAGAGACAAATTGGAGTGATTCCCGCAAGAGATATGATTTATTTAAATCATCCTGACCCACCGCGAAGACTTTAATCCTTTTATATTCAAAAGATTCGGCGCTCACATGCAGAAGTCCTCACAACGGTCGGAAGATAAAATTAAATAATGGGAATCCAGCCTTGCAACGTTCAGAAAGATTAAACAATGAAGTCTCCCTCCAACGGACGGATTTGTTCAGATTTGCAACGGCTACAAGGAAGAAGCTCAGAGATCGTGATCTATATATATCCGAAGATTTGAAACTGAGCAAAAAAAACCGGTGCGAACATACATTCTAGCGATCAAAGCAATCAAAGCAATCTCAAGCAATCAAATAGCATCGTGAAAAGAGCAGATCCAAAAAGTTCATATTTAAGGAAGCTCTTAAGTTGGAGAAGACAAACACTCTTGTCTATAATCTTGAGTACGGGGTACTTCTTGGTTGAAGTAAGAGGCGTAAAGGCATCCGAGGATCGAGGATCAAGAGGTGCAAGGCGATCAGTGTGTGTACAACGGCACGAATTCCACCGGTTGGAAGTCTGTTGTATTGTGGTTGAATCAACGTAATATTTATCACTGGTTAAAAATTATAGTGAATTCATCTCAATGGTTTGGAGAAAAGTGGATTAGTAGAGGATTACCCCACCTCTAAGACCACTATAATCACTGTGTTATTCTTGTTTCTTGCATCATACTCTAACTGCTGCATACATTGTTAAGTGTTTCATTAAGTTAATTTATATTCGTCATCAGCTGACTTCCGCACATATCCAAGAACAAACGACTCCAAGTCATTTGTTTGACCATCAGCTGAAGAAACTCACTCTTCGAGAAAAAGAGTTCAAGAGTTTCAACAAGTCTATTCACCCCCCCCCTCTAGACTTGTTCCTGGACGACTTGTGACCTACATGTTGAAGTTGAATTACAAAGTATCAATGTAGTGATTTTTCAAACAAGTAGTTAGAAGTGGAAGTCTTTAGTATTCCTCGGTATTCTTATACATTTCTCATCTAATTATGCTAGTTTATTAATTACTTTTTGAGGTTGCAATTGTTGAATTATGATTGTTTCAGATTATCTTTTTTTTTTTGTTGCTAAATTTATACATTGCAGAGAATTCGTGCTTTACGACATGTTGCTAGGACTTTTGCACGCAACTGCTGGAAAAGAGGTGAATTCTTTTATTTAAATTATTAAATTTTTTACTGTTATTTATAGGTAATTTATCATCATTGATGGTTTTTTCATGAAAAACTATAATATTGGAGTCCAAATTGTTATTTAATATCTTTTTTTCCTGAGTTTTTTGTTCTATTTGAATGTTGAATTGGGTATATTTTTTTTTATTTTTTTTCATATAAGTGAGTAACTTATTTGCATAATTTATGTTATCGGGCTGGTGTTTGATATCTACAAGTTACACTATTAACACATGGAGTATATGCTTGTAAAAGTTTTCTAAAGTTATTACTTTCGAAAAATTTGATAAGTTCTTAGTTTATTCCAACAAGTTTCTATGTAAATGTTAATGTAGTAATTTACTTCTTGTAAGTTTCAATAAAAGTTTACGTAATTTTATTCAATTGTTTACAACCAATATTATTGATGTCTCGTCCATTTTTTAATACGAAGTATCAGCATGCGAATTGCCGCGTACAAAAAATTAACACTCTCTTCTTCTTCCAAACTACTATTAGATTGTTGAGTGATTTGCTTGTGTTCATTAAGCTTTTAAGTCAAACTTTGGTTGTAATATTTATTTTTATTTCTCAAGAGTACGTTACTTGAATTTTAGACTTGATTTGTTTGGTCATAATTTTTATTTATTTTTAAAAAGTACTTTGCACATTTCTGATCGAATTATTTTGAATATGTGATATAAATCTCCCAGGTGTTCAATGAAAGAAAATGATAAAGATGTTGACTGTATATATTTACTTCCATTGTAGGTATATGTTCAGAAGTTAGTGGCGCTGCAACAACAGAATGTTTATAAGTGAGTAGCTATCCGTTGCTTGTGTACTTTGCTTGCAGCTGTACCACACTTTAACTTCCGTGATAGCTTATTAGCTGCAGTTGTGAAAAATATAAGCTCCCAAGATGATGTTGTGAGGTAATTGGAATTATTCATCCTTTTATTTTGTTCTTTTAAGTTTTGAGCTAGTTGATGAGGGTTGCTGCTTGTTGGTTTTGTCTTATGTTCATCGTGTTCTTCAGTATTTACCTTTTCATTTAGGTGAATTTTAGTAGTCTGATTAAAGTGACTTTGTGTTTGTTGCATGTCACCAGCTGCTATTAGAGTATACGGAGAGATTTTCGTAAACTTGTAAAATGGTACTATGTCCTTTCTTTTACTATTATCAACTGCTAATGAATTTCTCAGATTGATAAGGGAAAATGCTCACTTCTTGGGTTTCTGATTTTTATGGTCGTTAAAGATTGCCATTATTTTCCTTATAAGTCAAGTGTATAGAACGAGATAGTAAGAAGTGGGAGTTCGTCAGGTGGTTGGGAGAAAGAAACCTTTCGAGTGATGAACGCGTAATGAGACACAAAGAAGGGTATGATTCTTATTAATTTCTCTTCAGTGAACTTTGCTTATTGCATTTTGCCTACTTTGTTACTATTCTAAATAGTCAGAAAATGAGTTCAATCTTGTTTTTGATTAAAGAGACTAAAATGGAAAAGTCTTATGTTTGACTTGCTGGTAGTTACTACATGTGCTCAACCCCATCCCACCATTTTATCCAGTGGCTATCTGGAACATGCGTCTTGCTGCAAATTCACTGGATGAACCAACCTTGAGGTTTGGGGTATTAACAAAACACGGAGAAGTTTTAAAATTACCAAAAAAAATAATAATCAACATTTGATTCTGTCTTACATTTCCCCCTTCATAGCCCAAAAAAATTTACAAAAAAATCCCTTACGTTCGTAAAAGTATTACAGTTATCACCTTAACTCCAACCTCAAGGGTTTCTATGTAATTTTGAACTTTTCTTTTTTTTTTTTGTTTGTAATTACTCCAAACTTAACTGAAAAGTTATGGTTAAAATTACAAAGAACACCTTGGATTCAATTAATTACAGAAAGTACCCAACTATCCTTCAAAATCACAAATTCCCATTTATATTTATATGTTACTACTATTTTACAAAGTACAAATAATGAAGGGAGTAAATACAGATCTTGGAGGGGGTATTCATTTGTAATTAGACTAATCTTCAGGGATAAGTTTTATAAATTTACTTTAGCAAAATTAGATTTCCATGAATTGGCCAAAAAAGTCCTCTCTGAATTATTGAGATACGCCGCGTCAGTGGGTGAGGAAACACACAAATAAATGTTCCCTCCCTATGTGTTAACTGATGTTATCTACAACCAAAGCATGTAAAATATGTGTGTTAATTCATACGCTGATAAAATTTGGCGAAACTCGTCGAACGGTTCTTGTTTTCTTTTTCTCTTGCTAATTTGAAGTAGAATTATTTATTTTTTTGTTTTGTTCCATTAGAACTTGTGAAGAAATCAATGATGGGCCGTTTGTTTTCATTTTGCTTTTGTTATCAGTTTATGGGTTAGGTGATTTCGTTCTGCACAAAAATCGTGCTGGTAATTCTATGATAAATAATCTATTCCGGTATACTTCAGTTTTATGTTTGCTTCGGTTTTATGTTCAGTTTTATGATTGTGTCTGGAAAACAATATTCTGGAAGTATTATATTTCAGTTTTTTGTTTGCTTCAGGTTATTGAAAAAAAACTCACTACATGTTTCGCATTCTAGAATTTTGAATTTGTCGATCGAGATTAGCACTTTTTATTTCTAGTTATGCTTACGCTAAAATATATGATCTATGACCCTGTTTGATTATTAAAAATATTATTTATATTACAGTTATTTCCTCAAGAAGCTTATTCATCGGAAAAAGTTGATGAGATAAGAGACGTTTGGGTTGAATATTTGCTCAAGCAAGCGAATGAAGCAGACGAAGAAATCAAAGATGATGGTATGGAAATTGCCTAACGAGTTTTGGTTCAAATTATTATTGTGAATGACTAGACTTCAGGTTATTTTGATGTTTTTATGTTTTTGGAAATTACAAAATGTCAAGTGGGAGTTATTTTGTAATGGATTTATGGTACATGGTACAAATTTGATGTGGGTGATTTTTTTGTAATGGGATGCACGGATTTTGAATATGACCTTTTTGTCAATGAACATTGCTGTTGTTGTTGATTATTGCTGATGTGGGTGTTTTTTTGTAATTAGCTCGATGTATAATGCTGATTTTTTTTTTAAAAAATATAAATGATAAGAGACCCGTTATGTGTAAAAACGGCTCTCTTAAAATAATGACAAAGAGACCGCCTATCTATAATATGCGGTCTCTTTGATATAGCAAATAGACCTCATTTCTTTTATACCAGGTCTCTTTCTTACTGAAGTATTTTTAAAATCGTTAATGTAAGAGACCCCCTTTTTGTAGTAACGGGTCTCTTTGATATAGCAAAGAGACCGCATCATAAGAGGCGGTCTCTTTATCAAACAGACCCCTGAGATAGAGACCCGTCTAGTGGCGGTCTCTAAGGCATATTTGGACGGGTCTCTTTGCCTATTTTTGTAGTAGTGCACCTTTCCTTTGCTGAAACCATTCTTCTCTAGAAACACAGATAATGTTTCATACCATGCTCTTGGTGCCTGCTTGAGTCCATATAGAGCCTTTAGAAGCTTATAGACTTTGTCTCCTTTGTCAAATCCAGGGGGTTGCTCCACATAGACTTCTTCTTCTAGAATTCCATTAAGAAAGGCACTCTTCACATCCATTTGGTAGACTATGAAATCCTTGAATGCTGCATATGCAAGGAATAGTCCGATAGCTTCTAATCTTGCAACAGGTGCATAAGTTTCATCAAAATATATTCCTTCACATTGTGCATAGCCTTTAGTGACAAGTCTGACCTTATTCCTAACAACAGCTCCATCTTCATCGCATTTGTTCTTGTACACCCATTTGGTGCCAATAACCTTCTTGTGATCTGATCTCTCTGTTAGTTCCCAAACATTGTTCCTTTCCATCGGATTAAGCTCTTCTTGCATTGCATTGATCCATGAGTAGTCTTCCAGGGCTTGGTCTGTTGTTTTGGGTTCTATTTGAGACATAAAGCATGAAAATATTGCCATTCCTACGGGTAGAGTAGACTATCTAGTCTTGACTCCATCAGTTAGCTTCCCAATGATCTGTTGGATAGGATGATCTTTGAGCCACTTAGGAATGTCTTCTTATTCAGGGTCTGTCCCCCTTGTAGATTTGCTTTGGTGGATTTCTTCTCTCTCTGCATCAGCTTGGTTCTGATCTCCTTGGTCTGCAACTGGATCAGCTACTGTCTTGTCGTGCAGGTGGGGATCCTGTCTGATCTGCAGATGGGTCTTTATCAGCTACAGATTGGTCTTCATCAGCAGCAACTGGATCAGGTAGGTTTTGTGGTCCTATTTGATCTGCAGTTGGGTCTTCAGCCTGGTCTGCAGGTGAGTCCACCATTCATGTGTCATGGACAATGACTTCTTCTAGGGTGGCAGATTTGAGCTTATTCTCTATTAGCTCCACCTTTTTCCTATACTCAGCAGTAGTTTCATCAAATACAACATAAGATGTTTCCTCCACAACTAAGGTTCTTTTATTAAAAACTCTATATGCCTTGCTTCTTTGTGAGTATCTCATAAAGAGACCATCATTAGTTTTAGCATCAAAGGCATTTAGTTGGGTTTTACCGTTGTTGTGGCTGAAACACTTACAACCAAAAATATGAAAATATGCAACAGTTGGTGTTCTGCCATTCCAAACCTCATAGGGAGTTTTGCCATGTCTTCCTATTATCATACTCCTATTCTGAGTGTGACATGCTGAGTTGATAGCTTTAGCCCAGAACCTCTTGGGCAGGTCTGCTTCTGCAATCATGGACTTGGCAGCTTCCTTCAAGGTTCTGTTCCTTCTTTCAGCAACACCATTCTGCTGAGGGGTCCTGGCTGCATAGACTTCATGCTGGATCCTTTTCTGATTACTGATATCAGTGATTGCTTTGTTGAGAAATTCTCCTCCTCTATCTGATCTGATCTTGATGATTGAGAGAGATTTCTCATTCTGGATCATCCTTAGCAGAGGTAACTTGGTTAGTGTTTCACTCTTTTTATAGAGAAAAACAACCCATGTGTATCTTGAGTAGTCATCTACTACTACTAGAGCATGCTTTCTGCCACTTAAGGTCCTTAGCTTGATGGGACCAAATAGATCCATGTGAAGTAGATCTAAGATCCTTGTTGTGAGAGTGGTAGGTTGAACTGGCTTGAATGATGTTCTAGTCTGCTTCCCTTTCTGACACGCATCACAGAGAGCTTCCTTCTTGAATACTTCTTCTGGAAATCCTCTGACCAGCTTCTGGGAACTAATCTTGTTGATGGCTTTGAAATTTAGGTGACATAGTCCCTTGTGCCACAGCCATCCATTCTGAGCTATTGTCTTAGATAGAAAACAGGTATTAGGAGTTCCTGTATTCCAATATATCATATAGACATCTCTCCTTCAGAATCCTTGTAGCTTCACTTCTCCAGATAGGATATCTATCACCATGCATTTCCAAATGGTGAAGACTACTAGATTCTTCTCATCACAAAACTGACTTATGCTCAAAAGATTATACTCGAGTCCTTTGACATAATGAACTTTGGATATAGTGATGTTCCCTCTGTGCAGCTCTCCAAAACCTTTAGTTTGACCTCTAGAGCTATCTCCAAAGGTTACGTCTGGACCTTTTTCTTTGGTATAATTTGTCAGCACCTTCTTGTTCCCGGTCATGTGCCTTGAGCATCCAGAATCTATAAACCATTATTCACCTCCAATGTTTGAATTTGTGGAGATGTGGTAGTAGTCCTTCCACCTTTTCTGCAATCAGACAAGCAGAGATTTAGGTACCCAAATTTGTGTGGGTCCTCGGGGGTTAGTTGGTTTCCTGGAGAACTGGTTTCTCTTGGAATTGTAAAAGTTGCTGTTATTACCCCTAAAAGGTATGTATTGTCTGGGTCTATATCCTCTGTTAGGATTGTTTACCGGATATGCCTCATAAAACTGATGGTGTGGGCCATGGCCAGATCTTGGCTGAGACCATTTATTAAATCTTTGAGGTCTCCACACCTGTTCGTTTTGAAAGTTAGGATAACCTTGAGGTTTCCATTTGCCCCTCCCATTTTGAAATCTGTTTTTGGGGAGTCTTTGATAATAATGGGCATGTTGTCTGGGCTGCTGCTTCTGCCTTGGCCATTGCCTAGTCCCATGTCTAGGTAGCTGCCTTGTATACCTTGGCTGCAGCGTAGACCTTTGACTTGGCTGTTGCCTATTTTGAAACACTGGTTTGTATATTGGCTCAGCAGACGAGATAATTGTTTCTCCCTTGATGAAAGTGGTTTTAGAACTAGAGGGAGTGTGGGGGTCATATCCAAGGCCTGATCTGGAATATAATGGCCTTTTATTCGTACACAATTCGTCCAGGGTTAGAGATGCCTTCAGAGAGGTTATTTCCTTTGCCTGAGTTTTACTTAGCTGAGTCAATTTGTTAAACTCAACTTTGACATGAGCAAGTGCAGCTAATTTTTCACTATTCAAAACAGTTAATCATTTTATCTTAACTGTGGTATTATCAGCCTGGTTTGTAGAGTTGTCTGCAGCCTTTTTTTCAAGACCAGCTTTGGTTTTATTCAATTCTTGGCTGAGTTTTTCAAAATCATTTTTCAGCTGCCCATTTTCATCTTGCAGCCGGGTCCTCTCGGCTGATACAGATTGGTGTGCAGATTTTAATCTCTCAAAATCTTTGAGAAGCTGATTTACAGACTCGTGTAAGTTCATGTCTTGTGACATGTCTGAGCTGTTATTATTTGAAGCTGAAGGTTTAGATGTTACCTCTTCATCATCTAGGTTGGCCATCAGACAATCATATTCTTCATCATCATCAGAGAAGAATCCACTGCTTGATTCTACTCGCTCTTGTCTTCTCCAATGAGGGCCTTCCTTCGGTCTTCTTTTCTGCTCACCTCCTTCTTGTTCTCTTCCTTCTTAAGATCAGAATAGTCGATTTGGATGTGTCGTGTCTTGTGGTAATTAAAACACTCCACCTTCCAGCTTCCAGCCTTTTGATTTCTCCTGGGATTCTCCTTATAGTTCTTTTTATATTAGGAGTAATTCTTTCTGAAGTAGCTAAACCTTTGCATTATGAATGCCATTTCTTCCTCTAAATCGAGTGGATTTGGAGGTTTGACATCAGATAGGTTCTTGGCGGGGGACTCGGCTGCGAAGGCTATTCCCTTCTCTCCAGGCTCGGTTGATGATGAACTTGGGAGTTCGAATTCATAAGCCTTTGGATCGGAGAACAGCTCCTGGATCTTTATTTTATTGAGTTCTTTGGATTCCCTCATGGCCACCACCTTCATGCTCCATTCGGGACCAAGGGATCTTAGCACCTTCAAGGCCATCTCCCTGTTGCCATATGATTTTCCAAGAGAGTTGATTTCGTTGATGATCTTTGTGAACCTTGTGTCCACCTGGTCTATGGATTCTCCGGACTTCATTTTGAAGTTGTCAAATTTCTGGGTAGCAATTGATAGTTTGTTTTCTTTGATCAGCTCTGTACCCTCACACATCACCGCAAGGGTGTCCTAAATCTCCTTGGCATTTTTGCAGTTCTTGATCTTGACCATTGTTGATTTATCAAGAGTTTGATACAACATGTCTCTGGCCCGGTTGTCAAGGTTGGCCAGCTTTCTTTCTTCAATGGTCAGCTCCGTCCTCTTCTTTGGGATCTTCTCTGGCTTCCCGGCTGCAATCTCCTCAGGAGTGTTATCCTTCTCGAATATGAAAGGACCATCCTCTATGATGCACCACATGTCGTCATGGATTGAAGATAAGTGTGCCTGCATCCTTATATTCCAAAGATCATACTCATCAACTGAAAAGACAGGTAATCTAGATTGCATGTGTTCCATTTCTAAAATGAGAGATTAAAATATATCCTCGATATATGGATCTGGTTCTTGAAATATTGAACTAACCTCTCTGATACCACTTGTAGATCACAAGACGTCCAGGAATAAGTCGGGGGGGTGAATAGACTTATTGAAACTCTTTTCCACAAAGGATGAGTTTCTCAGCTGATGGTACAGATGACTTAGAGTCGTCTGTAGTCAATGTAAGTGCGGAAGTCAGCTTATGATGAATACGGAAATAATCAATGGAACACTTAAGTATGAATGCAGCAGTTAAGTATGATGCTAAAAACAGTAAAGTGCGTAGGCAATTTATAATGCTCTAAGAGGTAGGATAATCCTCTACTAATCCACTTTCTCCAAACCAGTTGGAGATGAATCCACTATAATTCTAAACTAGTGATAAATATTACAGTGATTCTACAACTTAGCTATAACAACTTCCAACCAGTGGAAATCCTGTCGTTGCAACTCCTTTCTGACTGCCTAGCACCACTTGATTCTTCAAATCCTTGGATGCCTATTAGTCGCGAAACTTCAACCAGTGAAGTACCCCTTATTTAGGTTTTAAGACAAGAGTGTTTTGTCTTGTCCAACTAAAGAGCTTTCTTCGTGTATGAACTTAGAGTACTTCTCTTTCACGATGCTATAGTTTTCTGATTGCTTTGATTGCTCGAGAGTGTTGTTCGCATCGCACCGCTCAACTTCAAATATTCAGATATATATATAGGTGTCGATTATTTGAGCTTTTCTTCATAGCCATTGCAAATCTATAACAAATCCGTCTATTGGAGAAATAGACTTCTTTGTTTTTCTTTCTGAACGTTTCAAGGCTGGATTCCCATATTTTAATCTAATTCCGACCGTTGTGAAGACTTCCATGTGATAGCGCAGAATCTTTTGATTTTAATACGAATAAAGTCTTCAGAGGTGGGTCTGGATGATTTATTTAAATCATATCCTTCCGGGAATCTCTCTAGTCTATCTCTAATCGCCTGCATGTGACTTTCTGTAAATATTGACTATTCAACGCATGCTGACGTGGACAT
This sequence comes from Orobanche coerulescens, assembly GCA_033398695.1. Classification (NCBI taxonomy): domain Eukaryota; kingdom Viridiplantae; phylum Streptophyta; class Magnoliopsida; order Lamiales; family Orobanchaceae; genus Orobanche; species Orobanche coerulescens. The sequence continues at coordinate 95,034,332 of CM065816.1, forward strand.
GAGTACTTGGCTGATCACTTAACTGACCTATCTGTGGTCAATCTGTCTGATGTGCAGTCAACCTTCTCTGATGTCGACTTCTCTGATGTGCTGACTTGTCTGAAGTCTTCTGACCTGATTGAACTTGACTGATCTGATGGTCAAACTTCAGATGACTTGACTTTTCTTCTTGACTGCAGTCTGGTCCAACTTCGCTGATTAAATTGTTGACCATAACTTCTCTGATAAGGGTTGCCTGATATAGCTCGGCTGTGGTCAACCTTATCTGAACAGTTGAGTTGACCAAGACTCGACTGATAGATACTTATCTGTTATTTGTACTTAGCCGATTTTTAAAGCTTTAACTTATATGGCCTATAGAAGATACCCATTTGGTTCTTCTTTACATTTTTTCAAGTATCTAACTTAACACAGTTTGGCCTATGGAAGATACTCATCTGGTTCTTCCTTATATTTTGCCAAGTAATAAACATACATTTGAATAAACAAACACAATGATGACATCATCAAAATCTAACAAGTATTCCTAATATATATCTTATCCATCCATTTTTGAAATGATAACTGGTTCCTCTTCCGACAATTCGACTTCCCTCATTGCACTAAATGGTCGTTTGAATTAATTAAAATCACGGCGTTTGAGATAATAAAGTCCAGATGTCATGTTAAGCATTAAATGATAACACGTTTGAATTTTGAAACAGGGCACGTGGACTAAAATGATTTTATCACGAATAGAATAATAATAAAATATTAATTGACGTCCCATAGTGTATGTATTGTATCTACGAATAATACAGCATTGCCCCTTAAAAGGTATATACAAGATTCAATTATTACAGCAATGTTTGGATTAATACTGTATTCATCGGTCGTATTGTATTCCCCCTTAATTAATGCACGTCAGCTGTAGGAAGATTTCATGTCTTCTTAGTCCTACAGTGCTGTCTGATAGTCTCGGTGTACAATTAATTAACGGTGGATACTGGATTCTTGGATCTTACAGCATTCCCCCTCAATTGATGAGTAAAAGCATAAAAACATACAAGGAGTCAGGCTGTAGCATTCCCAATTCTTGTCGAACCATACATAATTTGGTTGTGCTGAGAGGTTTGGTATAGATGTCGGCTAACTGGATGTCTGTATGAATTTTCTTGATCCGAACATCCTTATTCTCAACATGATTCCGGATGAAGTGATGCTTCATAGCAATATGCTTAGTTCTCGAATGCATACATGATTGTGCGTTATTACAATTGCACTCGTGCTATCGCACATGATCGGTGTTTCCTTGGCAATGATTCCATAATCTGATAACTGTTGTTGCATCCAGATAATCTGCATACAACAACTTCCAGCAGCACAGTATTCCAATTCAGCTGTGGAAAGCGAGTTTGCCAATTGTTTCTTACTGAACTAGGACACAAGTCTAGGTCCAAGAAAGTGACATGTACCACTTGTACTCTTCCTATCTATCTTGTAGCCCCCGACATCCGAGTCGCTGTAGCCAACCAAATCGAATCCGCCTTCCTTAGGATACCACAATCCTGCATTGACTGTTCCTTTAACGTACTTAAGGATTGGTTTGGCTGTTGTGAAGTGTGATTCTTTAGGTGCTACTTGATACCGAGTGCACACTCCTACAGCAAACTGGATATCGGGCCTGCTAGTTGTTAGGTACAGGATTGAACCTATAAGCTTCCTGTAGAGTGATTGATCAACCGGCTTTCCAGATTCGTCAGCACTAATTTGCACGGAAGTGCTCATGGGGGTTGACGAGGATTTGGAGTTATTCATCCCAAACTTGTTGAGTAGCTCCTTGTTGTACTTCTCTTAGTTGATGAAGATTCCTGTAGGCAACTTCTTCACCTGCAATCCTAGGAAATAACTAAGTTCCCCCATCATACTCATTTCAAATTTACATTGCATGAGATGAGAGAACCTTTGACATAAAGCAAGGTTACTGGAACCAAATATATCTACATATATTTGAACCATCAACAGGTCGTCTCCTTCTCGTATTTTAAATAGAGTCTTGTCCAAAACACCTTTCTCAAATCCATTATTGGTTAGGTACAGGGACAGGGTTTCATACCATGCTCTCGGTGCTTGCTTAAGTCCATACAGTGCTTTCCGTAGCCTGTATACTAGGTCTCCACCTTCTGTATTGACAAACCCTGGTGGTTGTTCAACATAGACTTCTACAGCGAGGTCTCCATTCTGGAATGATCTCTTAACGTCCATTTGATATACAATAAATCTCTTATGGACGGCAAACGCTAAAAATACCCTAATGGCTTCTAGTCTGGCTACAGGGGCAAATATTTCATCGTAGTCTATGCCTTCTTCCTGTCTGTAGCCTTGTGCGACTAGACGGGATTTGTTCCTGATTACTAGTCCATTCTCATCCTTCTTGTTTCTAAATACCCATTTGGTTCCAATCACGGCTTGATGCTCAGGTCTGGGTACTTGATACCATACATTGTTTCTTTCGAAACCATTAAGCTCTTCTTCCATTGAAGTGATCCAGTGAGAATTGTTCATAGCTTCATTGGTAGAAACAGGTTCGGATTGAGCTAAGAATACAGCAAGTGTGCACATGGCAAGTCTTCTAAGTTCTGCTTGGTATTTCCATATAGGAAATGGAGATTTCTCAGATTCGGGTTCTTCTTGCACACACAGTATAGTTCGTTGTGTACTCTGTATTCTCGTACGAGTAGATATTCCAGCATCAATGTCTCCTATGATTAACTCATGTGGGTGATCTCTCAACCATCTTCTGTCGGGTTTTAGTTCCGCGTCCCATACTGTATCTTGTTGTGCTGTAGTTTTAGCTTCACCTTGTACAGCATCAGCTTCAACTACCACTGTTCTTACAGCTGCGGGGCTGATCTCTAAGTCTATGACAGACTCTATTGGAGTTGGAGATTAATGGAGAGTTGTTGGATATTCTGAGTCCGATCTTCTACTCCTGTAGGGTCATGGTGAGGTTCATCGAACAGTACATGTACAGATTCCTCGACTGTCAGCTTCCTTTTGTTAAAGATCCTGAAAGCGTTGTTGACAAAGGAATATCCTACAAAGATCCCTTCATCCGACTTTTCGTTGAAGGTTCTAAGTTGGTCTTTCCCATTGTTCAGAACATAACATCTGCATCCAAATATATCAAAATATGAAACCAATGGAGTTTTGTTGTTCCATACCTCATATACTGTTTTTTTGTGATGCTTGTTGATGATACAACGGTTTTGTGTGTAGCACGCTGTATTTGTTGCTTCAACCCAGAAACGCTGTGGCAAATGCTTGCGGCGATCATGGTTCTTGTTGCTTCTTTGAGCGTCCTGTTCTTTTGCTCGGCAATACCATTTTGTTGAGGAGATTGAGCAGCTGAGTATTCGTGCTATATTCCATTGTCCGAACAGTATTGCTCTATAAAGCAGTTAGTGAATTCAGTGCCTCTGTCGGAATGAATGGACACGATACTCAACCCTTTCTCATTCTGAAGCTTTCTCAGGTGCTCGGGCAGCTTCGTTGAGGTTTCCTTCTTCTTGCTCAGAAAGATTGTCCCAACATACCTGGAATAGTCATCAACAATAACGAGACAATATTTCTTACCTCCCAAACATACAGGGTCTACAGGACCGTAGAGATCTATATGTAGCATTTCCAGAACTCTGTGAGTGGACAATTATGATTTGCTTTTCAGGGTGGTTTTGACTTGTTTGCCTTTCTGACAGGGTTCACAGACGCTATCTTTTTGGAATGACACGTCGGGCAAACCTCTAACCATTCCCTGTCTAGCGAGCTTGTTGATCATCTTGAAGTTGATATGCGACATCCTCTTGTGCCATAGCCAGCTTTGATCTGCAGTGCCTTTGGCAACAAAACACAGAATTGTGGAGCTCGTAGGCTTCCAGTAAGCAATATACATATTACCTGACCTGCTTCTTGTGAGCACAACTTTTTTGGATAGAATGTTCTTGACTCTACAGTGATCTATATAAAATTTCACCGAGAACTGTTTGTGACAGAATTGGCTAATACTAAGTATATTATACTGTAAGCGTTCAACATAAGCTACATCGGTGACTTTGCATTTTCCTACAAGCAGGGTTACCTTCCCTCTTGTTCTTCCTTTGGATTTATCACCGAAGCGCACTTTTGGACCGCGACCTTCTTCATATTCTGACAGCTTGCTTCTGTCTCGTGTCATGTGCCGAGAACATGCACTGTCGAAGTACCAGATATCCATCTCGTTGATGTCCTGTAAGCAAAGAAATTAAGTAGATTTAGGTCCCCTTTGATTGTTGGGTCCATGGATGTTAGTGCCTTTAGGTACCCAAATTTGCCTGATAGCAATTGGCTTGCTGTAGGTTACTTTTGGTCCGTTTTTGCGATGTCTATGTGAGGCAGGCACGTAGTCGCTGTAACCTTGGTAATAATGATGCATGTAAAAATGAGGGTTATTATTATTAATCCAGTACGAATGCCGTCTTGGAGGTGGAGCCATTTTCTTAGGCCTAACAGCTTGCCTCCTGGGTCTCCAGTTGGATTCCCAAAGCTATTTCTCATATTGCGTGATGACCTATTTTCATGATGGATAATGATGCTCCTGTATCCAATGTCTAGGCGAGCTGTACTGTTGGAAGTACTGCTGTGCAGGCCTTTGATATTTGGATACAGCCTCATTTTTAAATGGCTGTTGGCGCTTCTGATATGCTCGGGGGGCATGCTTTTGGTTACGCCTTACAAATCCTTGAGGTTGAGGATTCCGCTGTCGATGATATGACTTTGGTGGCATAATGGCAGCCTTTGCTGTATGCAGGTTAGTTGTTACCTTTGCGGGACTCGGGGTATCTTCAGTTATAGGAATGGGTTCCATACCCCTAACAAACACTGTACTAGTTTTCCCTTTATTGGAGAATGAGTTGTATCCTAAGCCACTTTTATCATGAGCATATTTCTCGGTGCTTAGAATTTCTTCCATCTTTTTAGATAATTTCTCGAAAGATTTTAAGATGGTCTCTAGTTCTCCTTCTCGTTTCTCAAGGGTTTTTACTTTGGCGTCGAGAACAGCGAAATCATTTGTCTTGCTCTCATTATGAGACTTAGTCTCATTTAGATCATGTGAAAGTTGATGATTGCTCTCCATGAGTTTTTCCAATGTGATCTTGCTATTTTCGCAATCGATGGACATATTTTCGTAATTATTTCTCAGCAAGTCATCTTCATCTTTAAGATCTAAGTTAGAAATTTCGAGTTGTATATTTTCTCGTTTCAATGTCTCATGGGTCTTTTGAATGTTTTTAAATTCATTCATCATATTATCGAAAGTATGAGATGCATTTATAAGAATATTGGATGTTGAGCTTACCTTATCATCGCTATATTCATCGTCCTCTATATCTTTGGTCATAGAGCACATGTATGCTTTATCTTCGAGCTCATCATCGGACGAGTCACTGTCAGTGACTGCCTGAAGACACTCCTCGGTCTAGGTTGGTGCGGGCGAGGCTGCTTCTGATTCGCCAATCAGGGCCTTGAGCTTGTTTTTCCAAGCACGCCTCCTTTCATGTTTTTCCTGTTGTTCCGCTTCCGGAAACTTTTGGACTTTAGGATGCGAACACTTATTTAAATAATATCCTGGTTTCCTACAATTGTAGCATATTATAATTACCAGACGGAGAAGATTCAGAATTTACCTTGTGAAAAGGCTTAGGCCTGTATGCAGTCTTTCCAGACTGTTTGATGAACTTTTTGCTTTGTGTATGAGAAGGGCCATTTCTTGTGACAGGATGTCATCGTCACTGTCAGTAGTCTTGTGGGCAGATTTGGATGTGATGGGCATGCTGTGTCTCCTATTAGATATAGCGGCTAGTGCTGTAGTCCTAGCAGGTGACTCTTCGGCCTTCTCTCTCCTGTCAATATCATACTCAAAAGCTTTGAGGTCAGAGAAGAGGTCAAAAGTAGAAATGTCATTGAGATTACATGACACACGCATAGCTGTGGTTTTTATGTCCCATCGGGCAGGAAGTGATCTAAAGATTTTCAAATTTTTCTCCTTTTGGGTATATACTTTACCCAATGCTTCAAGTTCACCGACAATGCCAGTAAATCTGAGGTCAATCTCCTCAAGAGTTTCAGAAGATTTCATTTCAAATGATTCAAATTGCTGAGTAAGTTTTGAAATTTTGTTATCTTTTGAAAGCTCAGTTCTCTCACAAATCATCTTGAGTTTATCCCAGATTTCGTTGGCTGTCTTACAGCTCTTTACCTTCGAGAATGTGCCTTTGTCAAGAGTGACAAATGACACATTCTCAGCTACGTTGTTGAGATTCGCGCGCTTGCGATCGTCATTCGTCCATTGCTCACGATCCTTCTTGAGCATCTCTGCATAAGGTTGTCCCTCTATCCTTGCGGCTGGATTAAGCTTCATTATCTTTATGGGGACATCTTGGATGACAAATATCACCTCTTCGTGCATGGCGGCAAGAAGTGCTTCCATCCTAATTATCCAATCATCAAATTCGTTAATAGAAAACATAGGAACCTTGATTATCATAGAGGTATCCATGTAGAAGAATAGGAAAGATAAAGACCGTTTTGAAAAAGAATGTGTGATTTTAGATCGGATTCGGTTAAAAATACGACTGATTCTTGGAATCAACCTCTCTGATACCACTTGTTGGCCACTAAGTATACAGAACACAGCTTGGAAAAGTATAAGTACAACAAGCTGTATGATTTTCGAATGTAAGTGCATAGCGGAAGTTCGTTTAAGTGAGTTGTTGTAAATACAGCAACTAGGCTTTCTCCTGTTAGATTGGTGCGTACAGGGTTTTGCAATGTATACTTATATAATCACAGTTATGAAAACAATAAATGCAGAAGGTAAATAACACGCAATATAAAGTGGTTCGAGGTAAACCTCTCTACATCCACTGGTCCTCCACACATGAGTAAAATATTTATTAAAATCACTACGTACAACTATGTGACTTTAATCAAACCTATCTTTGTATCATTCACATAGATTGATACAAAGACTGTAGCTTTCAACCATTCACACAGATTGGTTGAAGGCTTCTTTGACTTGCTTCTTCTCACACATATTTGAGTTTCATCCTATTCTTCCCATACAGGTCAGAATATCTTTTTCTTAGTCCACATAGGGCTAAGTTTACTCAAAGGTAAACAATGGTGAAATCACTGGTTTGAACAGCAGCTTGAACACGATGATCTTAGGCTGATGATGTGCTGTTCATGTTGACTGAGTATATTTCTTCTCTTAGATAGTGATATATGCTCGAAGAAATATATTTGCTCATGTAAGCTTGATTGACAAAATAATCTCTTTAGAGTTTATGCAATTATGAATGAGTCAATCGTTCTGCGTGTTTCAGTCAAGTTCTTGAGTGCCTTGTAATGTCTTCTTGCATGGGCTATTTATAACTTTGGAATAGATCCGTTATAAATATGTCTGTTGGCTGGTTGGTGAGCAAAGATCCATTATGATTGGTTGATTTACTTTCAAGATACTAGATTTGGATTTTGCTCCTTGTCTGAAGATCCTTGTCGGTTGGTATTTAAATACTTTATCCGATCAGTATTTAAATACTTCTTTCAAACGGTGTTTTGACTTTAGTGAATAAAGTAGATTTTTCAAGATACTAGATTCGGATTTTGCTCCTTGTCTGAAGATCCTTGTCGGTTGGTATTTAAATACTTTATCCGATCAGTATTTAAATACTTCTTTCAAATGGTGTTTTGACTTTAGTGAATGAAGTAGATTCCGTCTCAACAGTCTTCAGTCCTGTCGGATAAGTGTTTGTTTTCGTAACACTTTCAGCCTGTATGCTGTATCCAACATGTAACGTCTTCAATGCTGTAGCTGTAGACTCCAACGCTGTAGGCTATCTCCAATGCTGTATGGAAGGGTGCTGTATGGAGATTCCAGACAGTTTCCATGCTTAGAGGTATTTCGAATCCTTTGCTGTATGATGATAGACTTGCTGTATGCTGGCAATTATCAAAACAAGGTACAGGATTGTTTATCCCAACAACGCCTCACCTTAAGACAATCAATAAGACAAAGGGCAAATGCTACAAGTGTAGTCAGAAAAGACATTACAAGACAGACTGCCCTACTATAAAGGAAGGTATGTATCGTGCACTCGTAGTTAAAACATGCATGGCCGCTTGTTCTATCTTTCAGGCACTAGCGATCGTGTTTCTTTCGACTCACAAGATTTTTCAGTAACGAGACGGCTTAGTGCGGGAAAAATTACTAACAACTATTGCAGCGGGAGTCGTATATTTTAAGTTTGGCGATAATATTTTAGTTTTGAAAAATGAATTTAATTTTGATTTCTAAATTGCATCGTGATGGATATTCGGTTCTTTTATGATACTACTATTATTAAAATAAATGGTGAATTTATCTGTGAAGGTACTTTAATGGATGAACTGTATATCATTAATACTTCACAAACTCCCATTCATAAAAACCCTATTTACACACTGACTAATCATAATAAAATAAATGAGCCTTCGAGTTGAACCAAATATATCTATGTCATTCAAGATTTGGTCATATAAATCTTAGAAGGATTCAAAGATGGTGGAAGATGGCCCATTGGAATCGCTTCAAGTTGAGTCATTTCTAATTTGTGAATCTTGTTTGGAAGGTAAGTTAACCAAAAGTTTGTCGTTTAAAGCCAAGGGAAATCGGGCCCAAGATGTGTTAGATTTGGTTCATATGGATATCTTTGTCCAATGAACATCTGGCTAGGGGTGATTTCGAGTGTTCACTCTCATAGATGATTACTTGAGATATGGATACACCTATTTGATGCGGCATAAGTTTGAGTCCTTTGACAAGTACAGAGACTTTAAGGCTAAAAAAGGAGCGTTATGGTAAGAGTATTAAGTAACTATGATCTGATCGTGGTGGCGAATACTTTAGTGAAGAGTTTCTCAATTTTTTGGCTCATTAAGGGATCACGTCCCAGCTCATTGTGCATTGAACTCCGAAACAAAATGGTCTTGCGGAGCAAAGGAACCAAACCCTCTTAGAAATGGTTAGATCAATGATGAGTAATTCTGTTTTGCTAATTTTATTTTTGGGATGTCTTTGAAACAACGAGATACATTATGAACTTAGTGTCTTTGAAATCAGCACTAAAAAATCCCATACTATTGTGGACTAGCCGAAAACCCACTGTAGGACATGTTCAGATTTAGGGTTCTCCAGCATAAGTACTGACAATTACGTTGATAAGTTGACACCTCATACGGAAGTACGACTTTTGTATGATACCACAGGGGAATGAATGGTGTTTTATAGTACTTATTACGGTTGTATACTACAAAGCATATTTTATACTTGTATTACCTTATTTTCCTATTGTATCTGTGATATTACTAATTACATTTTCGTCAAATATTTTTATTAATTATTCACATTATGGTTATTCAAATATCATCTATTTATTTTATATTGTAGATAATGTAGTGTGTCGGTTTCACATGGACGATAACATTGTCAGTGCCTTAAGAATTAATATAAATAGTTCACTACCTATATAATATTAGACAATTATGTGGGAGGTTGTAGTGTATGCGTGAAGTCAGTTGATCTTTACTATTAGATTATATTAGTGTATTTGTATACATTGAACTGGATTGTAGTGAGATAACTTCTTTTGTACTGACATGAATGAAGAATTAAGATCTCAGGCAATTATTATTTCTTAATTCTAGTGGGTAATAGTATATTTATAATATTATTTTTTTGATTTCTCATGGATGAGAGTCACACTGATTGGCTCAATATGCTTGATATTTTGGGCAATAATAATATTTATATGATAATTAACATTATGGCTAAAAATCATATCCCAACTCGTGCAGATTGATGATGTTGGGACAAATCAACCCTGTCTTTTGATAATTGCCCAATACAGCATAAGGTCTTCAAAGTCAGCATTTCCTCTAATTGTGGAAGCTGTTAGGAAACTTCATCATAGTCAGAAGTCCGTTCCTACAACGCCTTCATTATTACACACATAGAGATAAAGAAAGTTTGATACAACAAAATTGCTGTAGGTGTTTTACTTAGAAAAAGTAAAATACATATCCAACAGGACTGAAGAAAAGTTCTAAACTATTGTGAAAGAAACATTTTTTATTCACTTTTTATGATTTGTAAATCATTGAAGTATTCACATAGAGGTTGGAAATCATACAAACCTTCTCCACTTCAAGTAATACACAAAAACATTTGTATAATCGTAAGGGACACATGGGTATGGGGTAGATACATCATAATCTCAAGGATTTCAAGCTTCAAAACGGATTAACCGGACGAATCTAAGAAAAACCCTCAAAATTCCCCAAACTAGAGTTCTAAGGAATTTACCTCGAACCACAGGAGGAAAAATGGATGGGTGATGATTTAATCGTGTTAGAAATCCAAAAACGTTGATGACTGATGGATTCTCGAGGAAGATGGAGGATGAGAAATGAGGTCCAACACCCATCCCCCGCGAATATAAAGGTTGACTCGCATTACGTACGTAACATGTACATGTTAACATACATAAGGCCATTTATGTATGCTACACTCGAAGTATTAGCGTATGTTATGGCCTGGACAGAGGCCACTGCCTCGAACAAACAAGGGCATTACGTACGTAACGCGGAGTGCCTTAACGTATTTAATGGGTTTTAGCGTACGCTACATCCCCCAGGCTAGCGTATGTAACACTGTCTCCAGAGGCTACTGCCTCAAATCATCAGGCAGATTACGTACATTATGCATAACATATAACGTACGTTAAGGACGTATAGCATGCGTTAAACTCTAATGTTAGCGTACGTAACCCGAGAAAATTGGAGGGAGGACAGGAGTACGTATTTCATCCAAGATTTCACACGAACCACATAATGCACAATGTGAAAGGTACGTGACAATTTAATATCATTTGATATGAAGTTCAAATATTAGGAAAAATCGAGAAATACGGAACGGAAAAATTATGGATATTACATCGATGCCGGAGTAACCACTCATAGGAAAATACAGAGTACACAAGGCACTGTACTTTGTGCACAAGAAGAGAGATTCTGAGAAGTCTCAATTTCTTGTATGGAAATCTCAAGACGAACTTAGGAGACTCGCTATGTGCACCCTAACTGTATTCTTAGCCAAGTTCGAACCTGTTTCGACCAATGAAGTTCTAAATAATTCTCACTGGATCACTTCGATGGAAGAAGAACTCAATGGTTTCGAACAAAATAATGATTGGTACCTAGTTCCCAGACCAACACATCAGCCAGTCATAAGAACCAAATTGGTATTCAGAAACAAAAAGGATGAGACTGTACTAGTAATCAGGAACAAATCTAGATTAGTATCCCAAGGATACAGACAGGAAGAAGGAATCGATTATGACGAAACATTCGCACCCGCAGCCTGAATAGAAGCCATAAGGATATTCCTAGCATTCGCCGCTCACAAGAACTTTATTGTATATCAAATGGATGTAAAGAGTGCATTCCTGAACGGACACCTAGCCGAAGAAGTATATGTTGAACAACCACCAAGGTTTGTCAACACTAAAGGCGGAGACCTTGTATACTGGCTAAGGAAAGTACTGTATGGACTTAAGCAAGCACCTACAGCCTGGTGAAGCCCTGTCACTGTATCTAATCAATAATAGATTTGAGAAAGGTGCAGTTGCAAAGACTCTCTTTAAGATACATGAAGGTGACGACCTTTAGTGGTGTAAATTTATGTCGATGATATAATATTTGGTTCAACAAAGCTTGCTCTATGTCAAAGTTTCTCTCATCTCATGCAAAGTAAATTTGAAATGAGTATGATGGGAGAACTTAGTTATTTTCTCATAGGTTAAGCAATTGCCTACACGTATATTTATCAACCAGGATAAGTACAATAAGGAGATGCTCAACAAGTATGGGATGAACAACTCAAATACTCATCCACCCCCATGAGTACTTCCACGCAGATAAGTACTGACAAAGCTGGGAAGCGGGTTGATCAATCACACTACAGGAAGCTAATAGGCTCACTCCTGTACCTAATAGCTAGCAGACCCGACATCCAGTTTGCTCTAGAAGTGTGGCTTGGTACCAAGTAGTACCTAAGGAGTCACACTTCACCATAGCCAAATGAATCATTAAGTACGTGAAAGGAACAATTGATGTAGGATTGTGGTATCCTAAGGAAAGAGGATTCGATTTAGTAGGCTACACCCACTCGGATTTCGGAGGCTGTAAGTTGGATAGAAAGAGTACAAGTGGTACCTGTCACTTCCTTGGACCAAGACTTGTGTCATGGTTCAGCAAGAAGCAATTGGCCAACTCGCTTTCTACAGCTGAGTTGGAATATTATGCCGCTGGAAGTTGCTATATGCAGATTATCTTGATGCAACATCAGTTACAAGATTATGGAATTTATGCCAGAGAGACACCAATCATGTGCGATATCACAAGTGCAATTGCAATCTCGCACAATCCTGTGTTCCACTCGCGAACTAAGCACATTGGCATGAAGCTTTATTTCATCAGGAATCATGTTGAGAAGAAAGATGTTTAGATCGAGAAGATTTGTAACGCCCCGGCTTTCTTAATTAAAAAGCACGTTACACCGCTCAATTTTTCCTTAAATGTTTTTTATATATATTGGGAGTATTTGCTGAAGCATTTTAGTCAGTAAATCTTCAATAAAACTCGTTTATCCAAACATCAGTACAATTTTTCAAAAACATGGAAAATCAAATATTCGGACATAGTCCGTTGAAATTATATTCGTTGAAGAACATCAAGTGTTTCGTAAAAATAATAACAATTACGGCGACAACATCTTTTATTCTTTAGAATTTCATCGTGTTGGGAGTATGTATTCATCTTCTGCTTGTCCCGTTCGTCGATTCCTTAGCCTGAAAATCATAAACGACGATGTGTGAGCACGCGAGCATACTCAGGGAGATTAAACCCTTATAAATCGTCAAAATCATGTTGTGTAATGCACGTAAAACATTCTTATCTATGTGAGACTCGTCTCGGCTTTCTTTCATTCTTTCGATCCCTCGCGGGTCGTCATGTTACACGACACAATGATGACCATAACATATTAAAACAGTATAACCTCACTTTATTTGCGGAAATCTTGAAATATCTTCCTCTGAATTTGGCTCGGTTGTCCTTCTTCGATCCCGGATACGCTGCTCCTAGCACTTGAAAATACTTTTTCATATTTCCGGCCATAAATTATTGATGTAAAATCTGAAATATCTTTGAGGACTTTTATCAAACACCTTTGAAAATGGTCAGGTTTGAGCTTTTTGTTTGATTGGGCTTTTTGAAGGCCTTTAAATTTTTGGAAGGAAAATATGTTATGGTATTTTACAGTAGAGGTCCATAGCTTTCATATGATATAAGATATGTACAAAAACACGTCCGGGAACATGTATAAAGAGGGTCTCAAAGTCGGTTGAAAATCAATACCAATCCGGACAGTTGGAAGCCTTATCCGGACAGTGCCGAGAAGCTTCTGTCGGTCGTGACCGGCCTTATCCGGACAGCTGGACGAGAAGCTTCTATCGGTCGTGACCGACCTTATCCGAACAGCTAGACATCTTTATCCGGATAATGGCCGAGAAGCTTCTGTCGGTCGTGACCGGCAGCTGTCGGTAGGCGTGTTCGGCAGTGACCGACAGATGTCCGTCAAATTGGCTCGGCCGGTTCGACCCCTTCCTGGTGTCCAAATTCAATTTTCCGATCTTTTCGGGACTCGTTGGAGTTAAATCTTCGATATGCTCGGAACGGATTTTCAATAATAATAGTAAAATAATTTAATATTATTTTTGCAATATAAATGTTCTGTGATGAATATTTTATCGTATCAAAATCGTCGGAATTTTTCGAAATCAGTTTCATAAATTCTAAAAATGATTCTTATAATTTAATTTGAAATTTTTTTATTTTTAAATCCTTCATTTTATGCTAGTAACGTATCGGTCCAAGTATCAGACAACCTGTAAATATTAAAAAATCAAAATCCATGATCGTTAGCAAAATAAATAACATTTAAATAAGTATTCGGGCGTTATAATCCTCCCTCCTTTAAAAAACTTCGTCCTTGAAATTGAGCTTCGTAAAGAACTTTGAAAATCTGTATCAAACTTTATATGAGTATTTTCATCAATAACTTTAAAAATATTGTGCCAGCAAAAACATCACTTTGAAACCTTTCTTTGAAATCATATTTTGTTCCTTTCGGATAACATTTAAACTTTCACATATCTTTTCAAATCTTTTGCCGACACAATCATTCTATAGTCATACCAAAAATTTTAAGTTTTCATAAAAGAGTGAACACTTGAAACCATTACCTCGTAGTCGACGTTGGGCAGCAGCGATGAACCACATATTCTCCCGAAAATATATTTATTCCGTAATTATTCATTATACTTTCAAAAATAAAAAAAGTTTTAAAATATCTTGTTTTGTATAAGTACATCTTGTTAAACCTCATTAACTGTATAGTCCCATACCTATACAGTCTTGGAATACCTCTCGTTCTGGTGAGAATTTTGTTCAGTCATGTCCTCCTCCACCTAGAAGCCTTGTCAGGAGCCGCTCGTTGTCCGTGCCCTTTTTCTGATTGCACCAGCGATCACTGCCCTTTCTCGGAGCCGCTCATTGTCCGTGCCCTTTTCTATTGCACCGGCGATCACTCCCCACCCTCATCGGCCCTGGGTACCACATGTTCACTAGCTTCCGCTTGGTTTATCCCCAAATCTCACTGTACTGAGCGAGGCCTTGCTCCGATACCATTCTGTAATGCCCTAACTTTCTTAATTAAAAAGCACGTTACACCACTCAATTTTTCCTTAATTTTTTTATATATATTCGGAGTATTTGTGGAAGCATTTTAGTCAGTAAATCTTCAATAAAACTCGTTTATTCAAACATCAGTACAGTTTTAGAAAAACATGGGAAATCAAATATTCGGACATAGTCCGTTGAAATTATATTCGTTGAAGAACATCAAGTGTTTCGTAAAAATAATAACAATTACGGTGACAACATCTTTTATTCTTTAGAATTTCATCGTGTTGGGACTATGTATTCATCTTCTGCTTGTCCCGTTCGTCGATTCCTTAGCCTAAAAAACATAAACGACGAGGTGTGAGTACGCGAGCATACTCAGTGAGATTAAACCCTTATAAATCATCAAAATCATGTTGTGTAATGCACGTAAAACATTCTTATCTGTGTGAGACTCGTCTCGGCTTTGTTTCATTCTTTCGACCCCTCGCGGGTCGTCATGTTACACGACACAACGATGACCATAACATATTAAAACAGTATAACCTCACCTCGTTTGCGGAAATCTTGAAATATCTTCCTCTGAATTTGGCTCGGTTGTCCTTCTTCGATCCCGGATACGCTGCTCCTAGCACTTGAAAATACTTTTTCATAATTCCGGCCATAAATTCTTGATGTAAAATCTGAAATCTCTTTGAGGAATTTTATCAAACACCTTTGAAAATGATCAGGTTTGAGCTTTTTGTTTGATCGGGCTTTTTGAGGGCCTCTAAATTTTGGAAGGGAAATATGTTATGGGCATTTTACAATAGAGGTCCATACCTTTCATATGATATAAGATATGTACAAAAACACGTCCCGGAACATGTATAAAGAGGGGCTCAAAGTCGGTTGAAAATCAATACCTATCCGGACAGTTGGAAGTCTTATCCGGACAGTGCCGAGAAGCTTCTGTCGGTCGTGACCGGCCTTATCCGGACAGCTGGACGAGAAGCTTCTGTCAGTCGTGACCGACCTTATCCGGACAGCTAGACATCCTTATCCGGATAGTGGCCGAGAAGCTTCTGTCGGTCGTGACCGGCAGCTGTCGGTAGGCGTGTTCGGCAGTGACCGACATATGTCCGTCAAATTGGCTCGGCCGGTTCGACCCCTTCCCGGTGTCCAAATTCGATTTTCCGACCTGTTCCGGACTCGCCGGAGTTAAATCTTCGATATGCTCAGAATGGATTTTCAATAATAATAGTAAAGTAATTTAATATTATTTTTGCAATATAAATGTTCTGTGATGAATATTTTATCGTATCAAAATCGTCAGAATTTTTCGAAATCAGTTTCATAAATTCTAAAAATGATTCTTATAATTTATTTTGAAAATTTTTCTTTTTAAATCCTTCATTTTATGCTAGGAACGTATCGGTCCAAGTATCGGACAACCTGTAAATATTAAAAATCAAAATCCATGATCGTTAGCAAAATAAATAACATTTAAATAAGTATTGGGGCGTTACAATTCTCCCCCCTTTAAAAAATTTCGTCCTCGAGCTTAGTAAAGAACTTTGAAAATCTGTACAAACTTTGTATGAGTATTTTCATCAATAACTTTAAAAATATTGTGCCATCAAAAACATCACTTTGAAACCTTTCTTTGAAATCATATTTTGTTCCTTTCGGATAACATTTAAACTTTCACATATCTTTTCAAATCTTTTGCCGACACAATCATTCTATACTCATACCAAAAATTTTAAGTTTTCATAAAAGAGTGAACACTTGAAACCATTACCTCAGAGTCGACGTTGGGCAGCAGCGATGAACCACATATTCTCCCGAAAATATATTTATGCCGTATTTATTCGTTATACTTTCAAAAATAAAAAAAGTTTTAAAATATCTTGTTTTGTATAAGTAAATCTTGTTAAACCTCCTTAACTGTATAGTCCCATACCTATACAGTCTTGGAATACCTCTCGTTCTGGTGAGAATTTGGTTCAGTCATGTCCCCCTCCACCTAGAAGCCTTGTCAGGAGCCGCTCGTTGTCCGTGCCCTTTTTCTGATTGATCACATGTTCACCATCTTCCGCTTGGTTCATCCCCAGATCTCCCTGTACTGAGAGAGGCCTTGCTCCGATACCATTCTGTAACGCCCTTACTTTCTTAATTAAAAAGCACGTTACACCGCTCAATTTTTCCTTAATTTTTTTTATTTATATTCGGAGTATCTGCGGAAGCATTTTAGTCAGTAAATCTTCAATAAAACTCGTTTATTCAAACATCAGTACAGTTTTACAAAAACATGGAAAATTAAATATTCGGACATAGTCCGTTGAAAGTATATTCGTTGAAGAAGATCAAGTGTTTCGTAAAAATAATAACAATTTAGGCGACAACATCTTTTATTCTTTAGAATTTCATCGTGTTGGGAGTATGTATTTGTAACACCCCGAGATATTCGGAATAATTACAGCGCCGTAAACCCTTTAGATAAGGATTTACAAGGCTAATTTTAAAAGAAATGTAAAAACAATTCAATCGAACAACTGAAGTTCAAATACAGATTTGATTCAACCGATCAAATGAGTTAACTTATACAACCATATCGAAATGACCTTATTAAAACAGACGTACTCGAGTACTAAACGAACCAAGAAGACAATTCATAATAACAATAACATCAACCACATCACTGAGCCATTTCATCGTCCTGTCGGTACTGTGGTTGCCTCCCCGCTCCTCGGCTACCTGAACATCAAAACAATGTCCACCCCCGAAGGGGTTGGCAAAACAATGCTAGTACAAGTATCATCATACAATAAATCATCAATGCATCATAAAACATGCAAAACGGACTTCCGCCACCGGAATCCAACGATGCGAATCCTCACGATTCCATCAACACAATACAGGGTAATCCATGATCCGGCGCCTTGGTATAGATCCCCATGATGATCCCGTCGGACCAACGCATGGTGGAAAACCCGTCCAACGATCCGGGCCCTCAGCATAGATCCCCATGATGATCCCGTCGGACCAACGTATGGTGGACATTCGATCCAGCGCCCTCAGCATAGATCCTCATGATCCCCTCGGATCATTTATACCATAAATCAATCAACTATGCATACACATATGCATTTCAATATGTTCATCAATACGAACAAATAACAACGAATATCACGAGAATTTTGAAATACATCTCATATTCAACAATATGAACAAAACCACAAGCATGATAAATCGATCTCGACATATGATACTTGCCTCGAAAATGGCAAGGACGAAACACTTCAATGATCTCGACACACTCGAAGGCCGCCTCCTTCGATCAACGTAACAAGCTCGAACCTTAACAAAAGGAATGATATACAAATCATCTCAAGTCGAACGATGGCCTAACAATTCGGTCTACTACGAAAAGCTCAAAATAAACAATGCTGGATCGCTTAGCGTGCGCTACGTACTCTACGTAACGCGGCGCTTAAGCCGCCTCGTTAGCGACGCTATCGTGTAAGACTAGCGTCGCTAGCTACGAATCGACAGCTTTGAATCGGCCGATACATAACGTGCGCTACGACGTTTTGTGCGCTAATCAACCCCGATAGCGCACGTTAACTCACATATGTTAGCGTGCGCTAATCTTGCATGGCAGAATACTGCTAACGGAAAAACTGGGTTGAAAGGTGGTGAATTTCATGAACTCTATGGTGATAATACAAATTACCCTCGGGCATAACATGCTAATAAGGTTTGTGGAAGTTCTACGATTATGAGGTACAAATATACGGATAATCATCTCAACATCATAATTTATCTTCGATCTTCAAGAAATATTCCAAGTTCCGATTATTCCAAGTCCCAAAACATATGATTCCTTACGTAAAACATACGAACTAGGTAATCTTCATATACTGGTCGATTGGTTTTGAAGATACATAACATGCTTAGGAATCAACATACAAAAAGGTTCAATGGATTATATGATGAATAAGTGTCGAAACGTCGAAAATATCCTTCTAACACATGATGTACGACTAATAACGAATCTAACTGACTAGACGAACATGATCAACATCCTTTAGAACACAACTAGTATTGGTGAAGAATCACCTACCTCAAGGTAGTGAAGAACACGGAGGAAATTGAAGTAATCCAACATCGAAAGCTTGAACACCAATCTCCAATGATATACGATCTTCAATCACGAACCAGGATGTTGATATGAAGTGTTTAGGATGAAGGAAGTTATGTTCTAAGTGTAAGAATTCGGGTAATGGGAGAAGAAAGAACTGAAATCACGAATAGGATGCTGTCCTATTTATAAGAAATGGCTATTAGCGCGCGCTAGACCCTGCTCGTAGCGTGCGCTAACGGCTCACTGACTTAACTGTACTCAGCACTTAGCGTGCGCTAAGGCGTTGACTCGGCTTTTCCCGAAAGCCATCCAGGTACATCCCGACACGATCCGACAGGGGTCCCCCGGCCAGATCTCACCTACCGCACGTCTCAATCAAATTGACCACGCATAGCGTGCGCTAATGACCCTCAGTAGCGTGCGCTATGAATCCACGTTAGCGCACGCTAAACATAGCCGATAGCGTGCGCTACATGCGCAGAATTACAATCTTTAAATCATAAACATGAAATTATACGCTCGACAACATCGGATCATGAAATACGGAGAATAGTACTCAGACAAAAGTACAATCATTACAATATCACAAGTTCCAATAACATAACAGAAATCTCGGGTATTACATCCTTCCTCCCTAAAAAGAAGTTTTGTCCCGAAACTTAAGATGAAAACAACTCCGGATATCTAGTCTTCATACTGTCCTCCGTTTCCCAAGTGGCCTCTTCGACTCCATGTCGTGACCATTGTACTTTAACCAAGTGTATTGGTTTATTCCTCAATTGTTTGATCCGGCTCTCAAGTATCTTGATTGGTCTCTCTTCGAAGGTGCCATCATTAGCTATCTCGATCTCGTCGAAATCAATGATGTGACTGGGGTCCGGTACATACTTCCACAGTTGGGATACGTGAAACACATTGTGAACGTGACTCAGCGATGGCGGTAAGGCCAACCTGTATGCTAAATCTCCAACTCTCTCGAGGATCTCAAATGGTCCGATATATCTCGGACTAAGCTTGCCTCTCCTCCCAAAACGGAAAATCCCTCATGTAGGAGACACCTTCAATAGCACATGGTCCCCAGCGTCGAACTCTAGAGGGCGACGACGTACATCTGCATAAGACTTCTGTCGACTCTGGGCAGTCAACAGTCTCTCTCGAATCAAAGCTATCTTCTCTTGAGTCTGAATAATCAATTCTGGTTCCGTCCCGATCAAATCCGAAGAATCATCCCAACATAGGGGTGATCGGCATCTTCTCCCGTACAAAGCTTCAAATGGTGCCATCTTAATTGAAGCATGCCAACTATTATTGTAGGTGAATTCAACTAATGGCAAATGAACTTCCCAATCAGTTGACCAATCCAAAGCACAAGCTCTAAGCATGTCTTCTACAGTTTGAATAGTCCTTTCGGACTGACCGTCCGTTTGGGGATGATAAGCTGTGCTAAAGTTGAGCTCAGTCCCCAGAGCCCTGTGAACTGCTTTCCAGAAGTGTGACACGAAGCGACCATCTCGATCCGAAATAATGGTCCTCGGCGTCCCATGCAATCTGACTATCTCCGCAATAAATACTCGTGCCAATCTCTCGGGTCCCCATGTATCTTTAATTCCCAGGAAATGAGCCGACTTGGTTAGTCGATCAACTACAACCCAAATCATGTTCATTCCCGTTCTAGTCCTTGGCATACTAGTGATGAAGTCCATCGAGATATCCTCCCACTTCCACTCAGGGATCGGAAGCGGTTTTAACATCCCGGCAGGTTGTTGATGTTCAATCTTAACCTGTTGACAAGTCAAACACTTCGAAATGTACTCCGCTACGTCCTTCTTCATATTCCCCCACCAGAAGTTTTGCTTTAAATCCTTATACATCTTATCACGCCGGGTGAATAGAATAGGGCTACTGTGAGCTTCCTTCGTAATAGTCCTTCTCAAATCATCATCATCGGGAACGCAAAGTCGACTCAAATCTCGAACTCCATCGTCTTGTATCACGAATCCAGGGCTTTTCCTTTCTTTACTTCACATAATCGAAGGATCGAGAATCGTTCAATTGTTTAGACTTGATCTCTCGACTAGTGATGAAGTCGGTTCCATCACATAAAGTTGCCCTTGGATTCTGGTGCCTATACTTCAATCCTCGCGGATCAGTTCTCGTTGAATACTGGTTTGGGACGTAAGTGCTTCCAACACTCGAAGAGAAACAGGTTTTCGGCTCAAGGCATCGGCTACTACGTTTGCTTTCCCCGGATGATAGAGAATCTCCAAGTCGTAATCCTTGATCAATTCCAGCCACCTTCTCTGGCTCATGTTTAATTCTTTCTGACTGAAAATGTACTTGAGGCTCTTATGATCTGTAAAGATCTGACAATGAGTGCCGTACAAATAATGTCGCCAAATTTTCAAGGCAAAGACCACAGCTGCTAGCTCCAGATCATGAGCAGGGTAATTAATCTCGTACGGTTTCAATTGCCGAGAAGCATAAGCAATCACTTCATCCCCAAATCTTACTGTACTGAGAGAGGCCTTGCTCCGATACCATTCTGTAACGCCCTTACTTTCTTAATTAAAAAGCATGTTACACCGCTCAATTTTTCCTTAAATTTTTTTATTTATATTCGGAGTATCTGCGGAAGCATTTTAGTCAGTAAATCTTGAATAAAACTCATTTATTCAAACATCAGTACAGTTTTACAAAAACATGGGAAATCAAATATTCGGACATAGTCAGTTGAAATCATATTCGTTGAAGAACATCAAGTGTTTCGTAAAAATAATAACAATTACGGCGACAACATCTTTAATTCTTTAGAATTTCATCGTGTTGGGAGTATGTATTCATCTTCTGCTTGTCCCGTTCGTCGATTCCTTAGCCTGAAAAACATAAACGACGAGGTGTGAGTACGCGAGCATATTCAATGAGATTAAACCCTTATAAATCATCAAAATCATGTTGTGTAATGCACATAAAACACTCTTGTCTGTGTGAGACTCGTCTCGGCTTTCTTTCATTATTTCGACCCCTCGCGGGTCGTCATGTTACACAACACAACGATGACCATAACATATTAAAACAGTATAACCTCACCTCGTTTGCGGAAATCTTGAAATATCTTCCTCTGAATTTGGCTCGGTTGTCCTCCTAGCACTTGAAAATACTTTTTCATATTTCCGGCCATAGATTCTTGATGTAAAATCTGAAATCTCTTTGAGGACTTTTATCAAACACCTTTGAAAATGGTTAGGTTTGAGCTTTTTGTTTGATCGGGCTTTCTGAGGGCCTTTAAATTTTTGGAAGTGAAATATGTTATGGGCATTTTACAGTAGAGGTCCATATCTTTCATATGATATAAGATATGTACAAAAACACGTCCGGGAACATGTATAAACAGGGGCTCAAAGTCGGTTGAAAATCAATACCTATCCGGACAGTTGGAAGTCTTATCCGGACAGTGCCGAGAAGCTTCTGTCGGTCGTGACCGGCCTTATCCGGACAGCTGGACGAGAAGCTTCTGTCGGTCGTGACCGACCTTATCTGGACAGCTAGACATCCTTATCCGGATAGTGGCCGAGAAGCTTATGTCGGTCGTGACCGGCAGCTGTCGGTAGGCGTGTTCGGCAGTGACCGACATATGTCCGTCAAATTGGCTCGGCCGGTTCGACCCCTTCCCGGTGTCCAAATTCGATTTTCCGACCTGTTCCGGACTCGCTGGAGTTAAATCTTCGATATGCTCAGAATGGATTTTCAATAATAATAGTAAAGTAATTTAATATTATTTTTGCAATATAAATGTTTTGTGATGAATATTTTATCGTATCAAAATCGTCGGAATTTTTCGAAATCAGTTTCATAAATTCTAAAAATGATTCTTATAATTTATTTTGAAATTTTTTCTTTTTAAATCCTTCATTTTATGCTAGGAACGTATCGGTCCAAGTATCGGACAACCTGTAAATATTAAAAATCAAAATCCATGATCGTTAGCAAAATAAGTAACATTTAAATAAGTATTGGGGCGTTACAATCCTCCCCCCTTTAAAACAATTCGTCCTCGAAATTGAGCTTCGTAAAGAACTTTGAAAATCTGTATCAAACTTTGTATGAGTATTTTTCATCAATAACTTTAAAAATATTGTGCCAGCAAAAACATCACTTTGAAACCTTTCTTTGAAATCATATTTTGTTCCTTTCAGATAACATTTAAACTTTCACATATCTTTTCAAATCTTTTGCCGACACAATCATTCTATACTCATATCAAAAATTTTAAGTTTTCATAAAAGAGTGAACACTTGAAACCATTACCTCGGAATCGACGTTGGGCAGCAGCGATGAACCACATATTCTCCCGAAAATATATTTATGCCGTAATTATTCGTTATACTTTCAAAAATAAAAAAGTTTTAAAATATCTTGTTTTGTATAAGTAAATCTTGTTAAACCTCCTTAACTGTATAGTCCCATACCTATACAGTCTTGGAATACCTCTCGTTCTGGTGAGAATTTGGTTCAGTCATGTCCCACTCCACCTAGAAGCCTTGTCAGGAGCCGCTCGTTGTTCGTGCCCTTTTTCTGATTGCACCAGCGATCACTGCCCTTTCTCGGAGCCGCTCATTGTCCGTGCCCTTTTCTATTCCACCGGAGATCACTCCCCGCCCTCGTCGGCCCCGGGTATCACATGTTCACCATTTCCGCTTGGTTCATCCCCAAATCTCACTGTACTGAGAGAGGCCTTGCTCCAATACCATTCTGTAACGCCCTGACTTTCTTAATTAAAAAGCACGTTACACCGCTCAATTTTTCCTTAAATTTTTTTTATATATATTCGGAGTATTTGCGGAAGCATTTTAGTCAGTAAATATTCAATAAAACTCGTTTATTCAAACATCAGTACAGTTTTACAAAAACATGGGAAATCAAATATTCGGACATAGTCCGTTGAAATTATATTCGTTGAAGAACATCATGTGTTTCGTAAAAATAATAACAATTACGGCAACAACATCTTTTATTCTTTAGAATTTCATCGTGTTGGGAGTATGTATTCATCTTCTGCTTGTCCCGTTCATCGATTCTTTAGCCTGAAAAACATAAACGACGAGGTGTGAGTATGCGAGCATACTCAGTGAGATTAAACCCTTATAAATCGTCAAAATCATGTTGTGTAATGCACATAAAACATTCTTATCTGTGTGAGACTCGTCTCGACTTTCTTTCATTCTTTCGACCCCTCGCGGGTCGTCATGTTACACGACACAACGATGACCATAACATATTAAAACAGTATAACCTCACCTCGTTTGCGGAAATCTTGAAATATCTTCCTCTGAATTTGGGTCGGTTGTCCTTCTTCGATCCCGGATACGCTGCTCCTAGCACTTGAAAATACTTCTTCATATTTCCGGCCATAAATTCTTGATGTAAAATCTGAAATCTCTTTGAGGACTTTTATCAAACACCTTTGAAAATGGTCAAGTTTGAGCTTTTTGTTTGATCGGGCTTTTTGAGGGCCTTTAAATTTTTGGAAGGGAAATATATTATGGGCATTTTACAGTAGAGGTCCAGATCTTTCATATGATATAGGATATGTACAAAAACACGTCCGGGAACATGTATAAATAGGGGCTCAA
Organism: Orobanche coerulescens; assembly: GCA_033398695.1. NCBI lineage: Eukaryota > Viridiplantae > Streptophyta > Magnoliopsida > Lamiales > Orobanchaceae > Orobanche > Orobanche coerulescens. The sequence goes on from CM065816.1 coordinate 95,058,950, forward strand.
AGTGGGTTGAAAATCAATACTTATCCGGACAGCTGGAAGCCTTATCCGGATAGTGCCGAGAAGCTTCTGTCGGTCGTGACCGGCCTTATCCGGACAGCTGGACGAGAAGCTTCTATCGGTCGTGACCGACCTTATCTGGACAGCTGGACATCCTTATCCGGATAGTGGCCGAGAAGCTTCTGTCGGTCGTGACCGGCAGCTGTCGGTAGGCGTGTTCGGCAGTGACCGACAGATGTCCGTCAACTTGGCTCGGCCGGTTCGACCCCTTCCCCGTGTCCAAATTTGATTTGCCGACCTGTTCCGGACTCGTCGGAGTTAAATCTTCGATATGCTCAGAACAGATTTTCAATAATAATAGTAAAGTAATTTAATATTATATTTGCAATATAAGTGTTCTGTGATGAATATTTTATCGTATCAAAATCGTCGGAATTTTTCGAAATCAGTTTCATAAATTCTAAAAATGATTCTTATAATTTATTTTGAAATTTTTTCTTTTTAGATCCTTCATTTTATACTAGGAACGTATCGGTCCAAGTATCAGACAACTTGTAAATATTAAAAAATCAAAATACATGATCGTTAGCAAAATAAATAGCATTTAAATAAGTATTGAGGCGTTACAAGATTCATACAAACATCCAATTGGCCAACATCTTTACAAAACCTCTCAGCACCACCAGATTCTGTATGCTTCATCAGAAATTGGGAATGCTACAGCCAAACTCCCTGTAAATTTTTACATTTTACTCATCAATTGAGGGGGAATGCTGTAAGACCCATGAATACAGTATCCACTTTAACTAACTGTACACTCAAAACTTTAAGTCGTATCTTTACTGTAGGAAGAAAAAGGCAAATAACCTTCCTACAGATGACGTGTGCATTAATTCAGGGCGAATACAGTATGACCCAAAAATACAGTATTAATCCAATATTACTGTAAAGATTGAATCATGTATGTACCTTTGAGGGGAAATGCTATATTTTCATGGATATAGAGGATATCAGTTAATATTTTAATCGTATCCAAATTCATACATTTGTACACAGCAAAATAGTTTTAAGTCCACGTGCACTGTCTGAATTTAAAACGATTTATGTTTCAATTACTTTAAAGACACCTGGAACTTACTGCCTCAAATATGGAGATTTCAAAATTCAAACTGCCGTTTCGTGCAATAGTGGAAGACGAACTCTGTCAGAAGTGGGACCTCTCATTAATTTCAAAACTGAAGGATTAGACGTACAAGTTACATCTGAATCCATCTTGTATGCTCAGTTAAAAACGGTTCCCATCCCTTAAATCTGAATGTTCATTGTATACCTAGTCTTACATGCACCCTCTAAAAGGACAGTACATTGCTCCACAGACTCTTTACGCTTTCTGCAAATTGAAGAGTTTACAGCAATATGTCTGCATACTTTCTGCGTAATTTTGCTTAATTTCTTGTTACTTCACAGCTTTTGTTCGAAAATGACTACTTCACAGACTCTTCGGTCTCTCTGAAAAAGAAAGAAACCATCATCGATGGATGCATCTTCACGAAATATGTGCTTTTGGAGAGGATTTTATCTGAGGATGAAGATGATATCGGGATGAACTTGGTCATTGCTTATGTAAAGCAATAGGGTCTGTACCATCTGGGAAGTCGTCACTATGATAACTACGATGAACAGATCATTGAGGAATTTTATCTAGATGTATCGTTCAAATTTTCATCACATAGGAAAGGTTCTGAGATCACTAACATCATTGGAACCGTATAAGGGATAAAAGTCCCTATCAACAAGGAACGTCTAGAGAAAATCAACAAGTTGCCGTCTAACGGGTTGAAGATGGAAGAACTGGAGACTTTTGGGTCTGAAAGTATGTTGTTAGCCTACTAGAAGGTTTTAACTGGCACTTCCATAGCCAGAAACGTCCACCCTTCTTGCCATAAGAAGAACTTCAACCTCCCATATGTTTATCTTCATGATTTTTCTTGCAGGGTGATTTAAAACCAAAATGGTGCCTTCGAGATGTGCACCAATCTGAAGTACAGAATGATGGTTGCCATCATGTCTGGTGAAAAAGTTAACTGGTGCCAGATCATTTTGAAGCTCATTCAAGAGGAGGCATCCAAGCCAGAGACTGTGAAGAAAACTTTTGGCCTGATTCTCAACCACATTCTTACTCGCTGCGGAGTATAGCAATCTGCAGAGGCTAAAATGATTCTCACAGGAAAGTTAATTGGTGGTTTCAAACCCACTGGCTACAACGAAAAGACCATTCTTGCTGACAGTTCCAACCCTTACAGCATACCAACTTCGAGTGATCCTCGGGATGTCACTCTAAATAGTTCTAATGATGGGAATAAGAAAGAAAAGAGCACTTCCCGACAGCAGCTCCCTCAAAGTTGTTGAGAAGAAGAAAAAGAAGACAAAGAAGTCTTCAAAAGCTGTCCCTACAGTCACTACAACGGTCACTATAGAAGGCCCATCTGTTGCACCATCTACTGAAACTATCCCACAGGGCGTAACTCCTATGAAAGAAAGAATTCCTGCTCCTACTATAGTTTCAGAGCCTGTGGAGGCTATAAAGGAAGAATAATTGTTTTCCAAAATTGAAGGTTCTGACGAATCGGCTGCCCCTTCGGATCCAACAACCACAACTCCAAACAGGGCACCACCCCTGTAAGGAGTTCCTCTCCCAATAGAGCACCCCACCCTGTCAGGGATCCCTCTCCCCAACATGCTCACATACCTGTTGAGGATACCCACTGAACAGTAGAGCCATATGTTGTTCGGAGTCCCTCCCCAACAGCTAATAAACCAAATGGTCTTCCAAGTACAAATTGATAAAGCCTTTGAGCGCTTCAAAATCTGGAAGTCATACAGGATCACCCCTTACGCCACCCTATATAACTGGGAAGAATGGAGATATGAAGAACTCTTTGCTCTAGAGGTCATGAACACCCAGAATGTTGAGGTCTTCATCAAATGGGAAGATCGCTTTTGCCACGAGCTCATAACATCCTATTTTAGGCAAAAGAGAAGGCTCGACTGAAAGGGAACTCACATTCCGATGACAAAGATCCAACCTCAAGTCATCACTTTGACCCGACTCCAACGAATACGATGCCCTACAGGCCGAACTTCGGATGAGATGTAAAGAGGTTCGGGAAGGAGAATTTGCCAAGATACAGGCTCAATAGAGTCAAGGGACATCCAATGACAAACATCAGTCCCCAACCCCGCAAGAAGAAGTAGCCCAAGAAGAAAACAAACAGGAGGAATCAGTCCCTCCTGTCACGAATGAAGAAGCCGCTACTTCTACCCAACAGGAAGCCTCTCCCACTCAGGAGGAATCTGTCCAGCTAATAGAGGAAGATTCCACTCGCGCTGTGCGATAAGAGGAATCAGTACCTCTTCAGGAACAGGCGAAAGTTGAGAGTCGCTAGGAGGAATCAGTACCTCCTGTACTTCTGACTACCGAGACCCAACAGAGACAGGAGTAATCAGTCCCTTCTTTCTCCCGGATAGAAAAAATAGCAGAACCTACAGAAGCACCCGCTTCCGAACAGGTTGACACTCCTATCTCTACAGGATCCCCATCTGGATCAGAGGACGGATTCCTTCCTGATGACGAGCCACACAAGCCTTGTCACAATGTGGTTCTTAAACATCTTGGATAACCGTATGACTCCAAGATAACGCACCCACACTCTCTGCGAATAGAGGCACGAATCGAGCAACTCGAAGCCATCGGCCGCTAAACCGTGTTCCTATGCGAAGACCTGACTGTAGTGGTGGCGAGACTGGTGGATAGTTTCACTGATCTGAAAGGCAAACAAACCAAATATATGGAACTCCTTCAGGATATTCACGTCAAAGTCTCAGAACTTGATACTTACAAAAAGGGGGAAGAGTCAATAGAGGCTGCTAGAAAGTAAAGACTGTAGAGAGAGAGAAGGAAATGGAGGCCATTCTGGAGGAAAACGTTGCAACTGCCATCTGAAGACTGGCTGGACCCGGGCCAACACAAGGAGCAAAAGGATACAGGATAACTGTTTCTCGACCTGAGTTCCAGGATCCTAATTTTTCTTCGAAAAATACAGTACACAAGCCTGTCGAAATATTGCTCCCAACAGATCGACAGCCTACAGGAGAAGAACTAAAGGCATGGAAAAACAATAAACTGATGAGATACTTCTGTATTCTCATCAGGGAGTCCACCATGTTCAACAAATTAAAAACCCTTGAGGATTCCGCTAATGAGTTCTCGAGACTCCCAGCAGAAGGAAAGCTCTGCTTGCAACTCAAAATGAAGTCTAAGCATCAGAAAGGTGATCGGACAACTCACACTGAAGATTGGATTCTCGCCTATGATGTCACATACGAAGGACGAAACATCTACTGGGGACCGAGGCAGAGATTCCCTAATCAAATGGTGGAGAGGAACCAAACATGATCCCCCTCGCAAGACTTGGAAGCATTAATATTATAGGGACTAGCTTCTGCTAGTTGTACTTTGTATTTTTATTCTATTGTATGCTCTCCAATGCAGTACTTTCATTCATTTCAAGCACTGTAATCTCACTTATCAACAAAACTTCATTATCTTGAAAGATTACAGCTCATAATCTACTCTTACTATTTTACTGTTTTGATTACGGTAAGAACTTGTCTGTGAACAAATCATAGTTTAAGTTGTATTCAATTAGGATTATATCCTGTAAGATTGTGCCTGCGCGCTAATCATAAGTTAATTTGTAATTAGCGTGCGCTACTGCAACCCACTAGCGCGTGCTACTTACCACTCGTAGCGTGCGCTACTTATAACTCACTGCACCCGGTACCTTACGGATCGCAGCCTGGTAACATTAGCGTGCGCTAATGCTGAGTGGTAGCGTGCGCTACCTGTACTCAATTAGCGCGCGCTAGAAAGAGTACGTAGCGTGCGCTACTCCTCACGCACAGCCCACAATAAAAATGACAATGATGAGAAACACGGCACGGAACTCCAATTAGATTAGTGATGAACGACGATTGATACACGATACAATTACTCTGAACGGTGAATACCATGATTGAATATAAGTGACAAATGATCATTAATGAGTGAAATTACTGAATGATAAATACTGATTGATAATTACTGAATTACAACCGGGTATTACATACACCCCGCCTTAAAAGAGTTTCGTCCCCGAAACTAAGGGTCAAACAACTCGGGATAACTCTCCCGCATACTATCCTCGGTTTCCCAAGTAGCCTCTTCGAATCCGTGCCTAGACCACTGAATCTTAACCAAAGGAATCGTCTTATTCCTCAACTGTTTGATTCGCCGCTCTAAAACTCGCATAGGACGCTCCTCATATGAATGATCGTCGGCGATCTCGATTTCATCGATCTGAAGTATGTGACTCGGGTCGGCAACATACTTCCGCAACTGAGAGACATGAAACACATTATGAATTCGGCTCAACGCCGGAGGTAAAGCCAGTCGATAAGCTAACTCGCCTACTCGATCCAAAATCTCAAACGGTCCAATGAATCTCGGACTCAACTTCCCCCTCTTCCCGAAACGAAAGATACCACGACTCGGGGATACCTTGACCAAAACATGGTCACCAGATTCGAACTCTAAAGGTCGACGACGGTTATCTGCATATGATTTCTGTCGACTCTGGGCTGTCAACAAACGACTCCTGATCAAAGTTACCTTCTCAAGGGCGGCTATAAGCATATCGGGCTCGGTGCCGATTGATTCTGATAGGTCATCCCAACACAAAGGAGATCGACAACGACGACCATACCAGGCCTCGTAAGGTGCCATCTTAATCGAAGCATGCCAACTATTATTATACGTGAACTCGATCAGTGGTAGTTGGGCTTCCCAATCGTCTTTCCAATCGAGGATGCATGCCCTCAACATGTCCTCTAATGTCTGAATAGTCCTCTCCGATTGCCCGTCGGACTGAGGATGAAAGGCGGTACTGAGATTAAGCTGAGTTCCCATAGCACGATGAACTGATTTCCAAAAATGAGACACAAACCGTCCATCACGATCGGAAACAATACTTTTAGGAGTACCGTGTAGTCTCACTATCTCTTTGATGAACAGCTGGGCAAGTCTCTCGGGACCCCACGTATCCTTGATCTCAAGGAAATGAGCTGGTTTGGTTAAGCGGTCCACGATCACCCAGATCGTATTCATGCCACGACGACTCTTCGGCAAACTCGTGATGAAATCCATAGAAATGTCTTCCCACTTCCATTCGGGAATAGGAAGAGGTTTCAGCATACCCGCCGGTCGCTGATGTTCAATCTTAACTTGTTGACAGGTTAAGCATCTCGAAACAAATTTTGCGACTTCTCGTTTCATATTACTCCACCAGTAATTTTGTTTCAAGTCCTTGTACATCTTGCTAGACCCCGGATGAACAGAATAAGGGGTAGCATGAGCTTCTTTCAAAATCGAGATTTTCAACTCGTCATTCGCCGGTACGCACAACCGATTCTTAAACCTCAAAAGTCCATCCTCGTGGACCACAAATCCAGGGGATTTCCCCTGAACCACATCCTCACGGATGCGTAACAATGATGGGTCCGAACCCTGATTCTCTCTGATTGCCTCCTCAAGCGGCGATGAAATCTCTAACATGCAAAGTTGTCCTTGAACTCGCTGAAGCCAGACCTCGATCTCGGGTCTAAGGAATTCCTACTGAAGTTCCTTCCGAACTGTTAAACGAGCAAGCATCTGCTTCTGAACGGACTTACGACTCAAGGCGTTGGCAACAACGTTCGCCTTGTCCGGGTGGTAAAGGATCTCGATATCATAATCTTTGATTAATTCCAACCACCGTCTGTGTCGCATATTTAACTCCTGAGTAAATATATACTTCAACTCTTGTGATCAGTGAAGATCTGACAGGTGACGCCTGTAATGCCCGAATAAATGGTGTATTTACCTTGTACTCGACCTTTTATTATTTCGGCTTCGTGATGTTATATAATCGTAGATTGGTTTCCCGTATTTGTGCCCTTATGTTTTTATATATCTTCAAGCATTGCATGCATGATTCTGCACGTACTAACGTACATTAACAGGCGTTCATAACGTACGCTAAGGATGCAGTGTTACGTACGTTATATGATGTTCTTAACGTACGTAAGCTAAGTCAACTTGGGTTCGGATAAGGGTCGGCTTGTGGGGGCCGAAGAGAGGGCCAGGGTAGATTCGTGTGATTCCCGCATGAACCTGGACATAGGTGTTACGTACGCTATGGTGCATGTGTTACGTACGCTAAAGACATGAGTATTACGTACGTAAAACCCGTGTGATTACGTACGTAAGGAAATGGCAAAATCAGGCCAGTGAACTCTGGTCAGACGATTACGTACGCTAAGGATAAGGTATAACGTACGTTAAGCTTGTTACGTACGTAAGGGGTTATTGCATAACGTACGTAATACTTAGAAATCTATTTATAGAACCTCACCCTCACTTCATTTCCCACTTTTGCCTTGGCCTATTTTTGTGTTCTTGAGACTATCCTTCACCTCATATCTCTCATATCATCATTTACCTCCGAATTTGGGAAGCTTAGACCGGGTGAGTTGGTGATCAAGCTTCCGGTGAAGAGTTTATTGAAGATTTTCTTATTCTTACATCTCTTAAGGTATGTTACGATTCACCAAGCTAGAGTTTACATTCTTAGCTATACTTTGAGCTTGTTTTGGAAATCATTGGACTAGATAATGATCTTTTGAGTCCAAAGACCATGTTTTGAAGTTTAGAACCCGATTATACCTTGTCTTTCTTTCATTACGTAGAGTCTTGATTTAGCCTCGGTGGATGAAAACCTTTGCATGAAGTATCCTAAATTCGTGAAATAATAAGCATGATTTCCGCTAGATTTTATAAACCTTATTATGTTCCATTGGAGTAATTCATGTATGTTACAAGAATTTGTTGTGACCATGTTCTTCATGTTCTTGAGGGTAATATATCGACCAAGTCCTTGAACTCAAACCGAATCACTGTAGTGTCGTTTTCCTTGCGTAATATTCAAGCAGACCTGTCGTCTTGAGTAATATTGGGGGTAGAATCTTAATAGCCGATCATATGAGGAGTTGGCATTTAACCCCTTATTAAAACACGAAATCTTCGAATACCTTGGAAAACATCGAACTTTTAAACATCGGTATTTCACCTTCGAAATGATTATTCAACTCTCCTGGTTTCCGGTTCAGTTCTTATCTAGTGTTTTAACCATGAACCAACCTAGCGTCACTACTTTACGATCATAATATAAGTATTCGGTGATCGTATGTTAGTATCGAGTGGTATGTTAAGTTCCTTGCATCTCTTTTGAATAAGGTCCGAGCCTTGCATAGGGGTCGATCGTGGGGCGGTGACGTACGGACGCGTGACGTTTGTTGGAGTATTTCATTCTTGCCATTTTCGAGGCAAGTATCATATGTCGAGTTCGATTTATATTGAAACTTGGATCATGCTTGTGGTTTTGTTCGTATTGTCGAATGTGATATGTATTTCTGTAATCTCTTGTGGTATTCGTTGTTAATTGTTCATATTGATGAACATATTGAAATGCATACTTGTGTGCATAATTGATTGATTTATGGTATAAATGATCCGAGGGGATCATGAGGATCTATGCTGAGGGCGCTGGATCGAATGTCCACCATGCGTTGGTCCGACGGGATCATCATGGGGATCTATGCTGAGGGCGCTGGATCGCTGGACGGGTTTTCCACCATGCGTTGGTCCGACGGGATCATCATGGGGATCTATACCAAGGGCGCTGGATCGCTGGATTACCCTGTACTGTTTTGATGGAATCGTGAGGATTCGCATCGTTGGATTCCGGTGACGGAAGTCCGTTTTGCATGTTTTATGATGCACTGATGATTTCTGTATTATGATACTTGTACTAGCATTGTTTTGCTAACCCCTTCGGGGGTGGACATTGTTTTGATGTTCAGGTAGCCGAGGAGCGGGGAAGCAACCACAGTACCGACAGGACGATGAAATGGCTCAGTGATGTGGTGGATGTTTATTGTTATTGTGATTTGTCTCCTTGGTCTATTTAGTACTCGAGTACGTCTATTTTAATAATTTCCTTTCGATATGGTTGTATAAGTTAACTCATTTGATCGGTTGAATCAAATCTGTATTTGAACTTCAGTTGTACGATTGGTTTATATTTACACTCTTTTTTAAAATTAGCCTTGTAAATCCTTACCTAAAGGGTTTACGGCGCTGTAATTATTCCGAATATCTCGGGGTGTTACAGAATATGGTATCGGAGCTAAGATTCATGGATATCTTGGCAGTCGGGTTAGTTGGGTCAGTTTACGTTATTGGATTATTGGTCGTTCGTAACATCACTACTGAGCCAGCATCGTCGTGTGGACCGTGGTTGTAAGTTCCTAAATCTCAAATACTACCGTTTTATTTTATTCATGTTTTGTGAACATTGATGGATGTACTTTTAGAAAGTTTGCCCTGAATATTGAGTATTTATGTTTACAGTATGTTGAGAGGAGGTCGTGGACGCGGACGCGGTCGTGGACGCGGACGTGAAAATTCCAGACAAGAAGAGTCGGTATCTACCCCAGAGATAACCGCTAGTCGAACGGATTCCCATTCCGGGGGACAGCAGGGATCGGCAAATAATAATGCAGATCCTAACGTGCCGGGAGTGCTTTAGCAGGTGGTTGCCCAGATAAACCAGTTTGCTCAAGTTGTAGATCGCATGCAGACGGCGATGGGACAGCAGCATAACATGGAAAATCGAGGAGATAGATGGCTTACCGAAGTGATTAAATTGCACCCTCCGAAATTTGATGGTTCTGCCGAGACGCTTTCTTGGGATCACTGGCTGAAGGAATTAGAAAAGATTTTTGCAGGGATTAACTGTCCCAACGATAGGAAGGTTCCGGTCACCCAGTATCTTCTGACAGGGGAGGCTTTCGACTGGTGGGAGGCCATTCGACCGGAGGAGCACAATGTTGACTGGACGGAATTCAAATTGATGATGGAGGCGCAGTATTGTCCTCGCCGATTAGAAGGCCGAGTTCGGGAGTTTTCTCACCACAAAATTCGGAAGCATACGCGACGGACGTGATTAAGACCTTTAATCACCGGTGACTTATGTGCGCCACTTGATCGGGACCGAGGCGGAAAGGATTTTCCATTTTGACATGCGAATGAAGCCGAAATTCAGCAATATATGTCCGGATTTGATTGTACCACCTTGCGATGTCGTGACAAGGCGTTGGCCTATGATATGAAGGAGGCGGCAGAGAGAAATCGACGGAAGCAAAGAAAGCGAAGGTGTCTGCAACTTCACGGAGAATAAGAGTAGCGGGCCCCGCTCGGTCCTCTTTTCACTCATCCAGAGACCTCCGCATCGTTCTCGAGGTGGAAAGAAGTTCCGGCAGCACCAAGCTGTTTGACGCAGGGGAAGAAGTGTTATAAGCGTGGCAAAGCGGGACATGTTCGACGTGATTGTTTCGCTTTCTTGTGACTGTTTGAGTGTGGACAGAAGGACATCGCGCAACATTTTGTGGGAATGCGACCCGATCTTTTGGTACTCGCATTCCATCCCGATTCCGAAGGAGACGAGTGTGAACCAGAGCAAAGCAGAGTGGATTTCAAAGTGAGAACATTGGGAAGAGAGAGACATCCAAGTCTTTGGGTCCGTTCCTCCGCGCCTGTACGAAATGAGGAAATCGATGATCGAACACTGCTGTTGCATCAGGTACAATTCAGATCCTTTTGCAACCAGTTAGTGTTTTATTCGATTCCGGAGCTACACATTCTTTTGTATCATTGAACTGTGTAAATTGTTTAAAAATCTCGTGCTTATTTGATTCTGAACCATATGTTGTGGGTTTGCCGAGTGGAGAGAGAATCGTGGGAACCCTAGAGGCTAGAGATTTTCCAGTAACTATAGGAGGGAGAGATTGGCTATCGAACCTTATTGTGGTTGACATCTACGGTGACGATTTAATTCTCGGAGACGATTGGCTCAACCGTTATGGAGCTATTCTGAATTACCGAGAGAGAGTCATTTCTATCATTGCTGATGACAGATCTGAACACTTATTCCGAGGATGGAGACCAGGAAGCTCGGGAAAATTGATCAAAGCAATGAAAGCCGTGAAATTATCAAGCAGGATGTCACGGACTTTGGTGCTATGCCATGAGGAAAGAGGAAGGAGTAGAGCTCTCGTCTATTTCAGTTGTGAATGAGTTCTCAGATGTATTTCCTGACGAACTACCTGGGTTACCTCCGCAGAGAGAAGTGGAATTCACTATCGAATTAGAGCCTGGAGTAGCTCCTATTTCCAGGGCACCATACCGCATGGCGCCAACCGAGATGTATGAACTCAAGAAGCAACTGGAGGAATTGTTACAGAAGGGATATATCCAACCTAGTGTTTCTCCTTGGGGAGCGCCCGTTCTCTTTGTCCGGAAGAAAGACGGATCCCTCCGACTATGTATTGATTACAGGGAGCTCAATAAGATGACGATCAAGAATAAGTACCCTATACCTCGGATCGACGACTTGTTTGATCAACTGCAAGGGGCGAGGGTATTCTCGAAGATTGACTTATGATCAGGATACCACCAGTTGAGAATTAAGGAATCGGATATACCAAAATCTGCTTTCAGATCCCGGTACGGGCATTATGAATTCGTAGTAATGCCGTTTGGACTTACCAATGCTCCTGCGGTGTTCATGCAATTGATGAATCGGGTATTCTTGGAATACTTGGATAAATTTGTGGTCGTCTTCATTGATGACATCTTGATATATTCGAAGAACGCAGAGGATCATGCCGAACATTTGCATGTGGTTTTGAGCACTTTGAGGAAGGAACAGCTGTATGCAAAGTTTTCAAAATGCGAATTCTGGCTTAAGGAAGTAACTTTCCTTGGGCATGTGATATCACCGACGAGTACAGTGGACCCAAGAAAGTCGAAGCAATCTTGGAATGGGAAGCTCCTAATAATGTGAAAGAAGTCCGGAGTTTCTTAGGACTTGCGGGATATTATCGCCGCTTTGTAGAGGGATTTTCCAAGATCTCTCGTCCGCTCACTCATTTATTACGTAAAACTCAAAAGTTTAAGTGGGATGAGAAATGCCAGTGGTTTTGATGAGCTTAAGAAGAGACCGACGACAAGACCTATATTAGCGTTACGGATGGAACCGATGGATTCATGGTTTACTGACGCTTCAAATCGTGGTCCAGGATGTGTGTTGATGCAAAAGGATAAGGTGATTGCCTATGCTTCTCGGCAATTGAAACCGTATGAGGTTAATTACCCGACTCATGATCTGGAGCTAGCAGCTGTGGTCTTTGCCTTGAAAATTTGGCGACATTATTTGTACGGCACTCATTGTCAGATCTTTACAGACCATAAGAGCCTCAAGTACATTTTCAGTCAGAAAGAATTAAACATGAGGCAGAGAAGGTGGCTGGAATTGATCAAGGATTACGACTTGGATATTCTCTATCATCCGGGGAAAGCAAACGTAGTAGCCGATGCTTTGAGCCGTAAACCTGTTTCTCTTCGAGTGTTGGAAGCACTTACGTCCCAAACCATTATTCGACGAGAACTGATCCGCGAGGGGATTGAAGTATGGGCACCAGGAATCCAAGGGCAACTTTATGTGATGGAACTGACTTCATCACTAGTCGAGGAGATCAAGTCTAAACAATTGAACGATTCTCTGATCCTTCGATTATGTGACGAAGTAAAGAAAGGAAAAGCCCCAGGATTCGTGATACAAGATGATGGAGTTCGAGATTTCGAGTCGACTTTGCGTTCGATGATGATGATTTGAGAAGGACTATTCTCAAGGAAGCTCACAATACGCCCTATTCTATTCACTCCGGGCAAAAGAAGATGTATAAGGATTTAAAACAAAACTTCGGTGGGGAATATGAAGAAGGACGTGCAGTATGTTTCGAGGTGTTTGACTTGTCAGCAGGTTAAGATCGAACATCAGTGACCTGCCGGAATGTTAAAGCCGCTTCCGATCCCTGAATGGAAGTGGGAGGACATCTCGATGGATTTCATCACCAGTATGCCAAGGACTAGAACAGGAATGAACATGATTTGGGTTGTAGTTGATCGACTAACCAAGTCGGCTCATTTCCTAGGGATTAAAGATACATGGGGACCCGAGAGATTGGCGCGAGTATTTATTGCGGAGATAGTCAGATTGCATGGGACGCCGAAGACCATTATTTCGGATCGAGATGGTCGCTTCGTGTCGCACTTCTGGAAGGCAGTTCACAGGGCTTTGGGGACCGAGCTAAACTTTAGCACGGCTTATCATCCTCAGACGGACGGTCAGTCCGAAAGGACTATACAAACAGTAGAAGGCATGCTTAGAGCTTGTGCTTTGGATTGGTCAACTGATTGGGAAGTCCATTTGCCATTGATTGAATTCACCTACAATAACAGTTGGCATGCTTCTATTAAGATGGCACCGTTTGAAGCTTTGTACGGGAGGAGATGTCGATCACCCCTGTGCTGGGATGATTCTTCGGATTTGATCGGGACGGAACCGGAATTGATAGTTCAGACTCAAGAGAAGATAGCTTTGATTAGAGAAAGACTGTTGACTGCCCAGAGTCGACAGAAGTCTTATGCGGACGTACGTCGTCGCCCTCTGGAGTTCGACATTGGGGACCACGTACTATTGAAGGTGTCTCCTACACGGGGAATTTTCCGTTTTGGGAGGAAAGGCAAGCTAAGTCCGAGATATATCGGACCATTTGAGATCCTCGAGAGAGTTGGGGATTTAGCATACAGGTTGGCCTTACCGCCATCGCTGAGTCACGTTCACAACGTGTTTCACGTATCCTAATTGCGGAAGTATGTACCAGATCCCAGTCATATTATTGATTTCGACGAGATCGAGATAGCTAATGACGGCACCTTCGAAGAGAGACCAATAAAGATACTCGAGAGTCGAGTCAAGCAGTTGAGGAATAAACCGATTTCCTTGGTAAAAGTTCAGTGGTCTCGACATGGAGTCGAAGAAGCAACTTGGGAGACGGAGGAGAGTATGAAGTCGAGATACCCGGAACTATTTTCGTTTTAAGTTTCGGGCCGAAACTTCTTTTTAGAGGGGTAGTATGTAATGCCCGAATAAATGGTGTATTTACCTTGTACTCGACCTTTTATTATTTCGGCTTCGTGATGTTATATAATCGTAGATTGGTTTCCCGTATTTGTGCCCTTATGTTTTTATATATCTTCAAGCATTGCATGCATGATTCTGCACGTACTAACGTACGTTAACAGGCGTTCATAACGTACGCTAAGGATGCAGTGTTACGTACGTTATATGATGTTCTTAACGTACGTAAGCTAAGTCAACTTGGGTTCGGATAAGGGTCGGCTTGTGGGGGCCGAAGAGAGGGCCAGGGAAGATTCGTGTGATCCCCGCATGAACCTGGACATAGGTGTTACGTACGCTATGGTGCATGTGTTACGTACGCTAAAGACATGAGTATTACGTACGTAAAACCCGTGTGATTACGTACGTAAGGAAATGGCGAAATCAGGCCAGTGAACTCTGGTCAGATGATTACGTACGCTAAGGATAAGGTATAACGTACGTTAAGCTTGTTACGTACGTAAGGGGTTATTGCATAACGTACGTAATACTTAGAAATCTATTTATAGAACCTGACCCTCACTTCATTTCCCACTTTTGCCTTGGCCGATTTTTGTGTTCTTGAGACTATCCTTCACCTCATATCTCTCATATCATCATTTACCTCCGAATTTGGGAAGCTTAGACCGGGTGAGTTGGTGATCAAGCTTCCGGTGAAGAGTTTATTGAAGATTTTCTTATTCTTACATCTCTTAAGGTATGTTACGATTCACCAAGCTAGAGTTTACATTCTTAGCTATACTTTGAGCTTGTTTTGGAAATCATTGGACTAGATAATGATCTTTTGAGTCCAGCACCATGTTTTGAAGTTTAGAACCCGATTATACCTTGTCTTTCTTTCATTACGTAGAGTCTTGATTTAGCCTCGGTGGATGAAAACCTTTGCATGAAGTATCCTAAATTCGTGAAATAATAAGCATGATTTCCGCTAGATTTTCTAAACCTTATTATGTTCCATTGGAGTAATTCATGTATGTTACAAGAATTTGTTGTGACCATGTTCTTCATGTTCTTGAGGGTAATATATCGACCAAGTCCTTGAACTCAAACCGAATCACCGTAGTGTCGTTTTCCTTGCGTAATATTCAAGCAGACCTGTCGTCTTGAGTAATATTGGGGGTAGAATCTTAATAGCCGATCATATGAGGAGTTGGCATTTAACCCCTTATTAAAACACGAAATCTTCGAATACCTTGGAAAACATCGAACTTTTAAACATCGGTATTTCACCTTCGAAATGATTATTCAACTCTCCTGGTTTCCGGTTCAGTTCTTATCTAGTGTTTTAATCATGAACCAACCTAGCGTCACTACTTTACGATCATAATATAAGTATTCGGTGATCGTATGTTAGTATCGAGTGGTATGTTAAGTTCCTTGTATCTCTTTTGAACAAGGTCCGAGCCTTGCATAGGGGTCGATCGTGGGGCGGTGACGTACGGACGCGTGACGTTTGTTGGAGTATTTCATTCTTGCCGTTTTCGAGGTAAGTATCATATGTCGAGTTCGATTTATATTGAAACTTGGATCATGCTTGTGGTTTTGTTCGTATTGTCGAATGTGATATGTATTTCTATAATCTCTTGTGGTATTCGTTGTTAATTGTTCATATTTATGAACATATTGAAATGCATACTTGTGTGCATAATTGATTGATTTATGGTATAAATGATCCGAGGGGATCATGAGGATCTATGCTGAGGGCGCTGGATCGAATGTCCACCATGCGTTGGTCCGACGGGATCATCATGGGGATCTATGCTGAGGGCGCTGGATCGCTGAACGGGTTTTCCACCATGCGTTGGTCCGACGGGATCATCATGGGGATCTATACCAAGGGCGCTGGATCGCTGGATTACCCTGTACTGTTTTGATGGAATCGTGAGGATTCGCATCGTTGGATTCCGGTGACGGAAGTCCGTTTTGCATGTTTTATGATGCACTGATGATTTCTGTATTATGATACTTGTACTAGCATTGTTTTGCTAACCCCTTCGGGGGTGGACATTGTTTTGATGTTCAGGTAGCCGAGGATGGGGGAAGCAACCACAGTACCGACAGGACGATGAAATGGCTCAGTGATGTGGTGGATGTTTATTGTTATTGTGATTTGTCTCCTTGGTCTATTTAGTACTCGAGTACGTCTGTTTTAATAATGTCCTTTCGATATGGTTGTATAAGTTAACTCATTTGATCGGTTGGATCAAATCTGTATTTGAACTTCAGTTGTACGATTGGTTTATATTTACACTCTTTTTTAAAATTAGCCTTGTAAATCCTTACCTAAAGGGTTTACGGCGCTGTAATTATTCCGAATATCTAGGGGTGTTACAACGCCATAAAGGTAATGACGTCAAATTTTCAACGCGAAAACCACGGCTGCTAACTCCAGGTCGTGGGTCGGATAATTAACCTCGTAAGGTCTCAATTGCCGTGAAGCATAAGCAATAACCTTCCCATTCTGCATGAGTACACATCCGAGACCCTGCCCGGATGCATCACTATAAACCACAAATCCTTCCGTCCCTCGTGGCAAGGAAAGTACAGGTGCTGACATTAACCGGCTCTTGAGTTCCTCAAAACTCCATTGACACGCATCGGACCACGTGTATTTCTTATCCTTTCGCAAAAGGTTCGTCATAGGTTGAGCGATTTTAGAAACTCCTTCCACAAACCGCCGATAATAACCGGCTAATCCGAGAAAGCTTCGGATTTCCTTAACATTCTTCGGAGGTAACCCATCTTCTATAGCCTCCGTCTTCTGAGGATCAACATGTTAGGAATATGCCCTCGAATGCCACTCAGGGGATGAGAGAGTAAGGGCATTATACTTGTAATTATGGAATAATTAATAAAAAGGCAATACGATTCATTCACTGTTTATTGTATTTCAATTGCATTCTTGACTTGGTAAACATTGAAGTGAAGTCCATGTAAATAAATCGAACATTCCATTCTCGTTATGGGATAAGAGAAAATGTACTGGAAGTGTTTAAAGTTTATTTACGTAAATTGTTCGCAAGTCAATAAACTTAAAATGGGCATTAAGTTTTAATATGACTTGTATAACTGATGCTAGGACGTGTGCACGTCTTGATAGCATAGTTATAAGTATATTGGTGGGGCCAGTATACTCGAACACGACTCATACTCGATTCGATCACAGTATTCACTCTCGGAGAGTCGATGACGAATCGAAAGGTTGTGATAGTATACGTGGACCTTTGACTTGAGGGTTGAGAAGATGTGCCTGTGACGTTTAGTTTGTCATTAGAGTAGTTAGACTCATTTGCTTAATTGCCGAGTCGACCTCGAAGTGCGGACTATACGGCGGTGTAGCGATCTTTACCGTACACCAAGAAAGGATTCTATCTCCTGTTAGTGAGCGGCGAATGTCCTATACGGTTAATGGCAAATAAGATCATAAGTCTTTGGCCAAAGCATTACGATATAGTCGTATTAGATACACTATTAATCGATCGGTTTTGATTTGCATTAACACATGTATAGAGTTTAGTCAAGAGGGTTTGACTTTACCGTGACCGAAGACTTGACCGGGACATCTCGATGAAGGGTCTATACGTATATAGTATTCACGACATAATGGTTACGGAATGATCCCTTCATTCGTTCTCGATCGGGGGTTTACGGTGCGGCCCGCTAGTGGCTAAGTGCCGCCCGCACTCATTGGTTCCTCCCAATGCCGAGACGGACCTACGGAGTCGCGCATCAGGAGCGTTGACGGATAAATGTGAATTTATTATCTCTCTATTAATATTAGATATTGGATATCTAATTATGATTTATTAGATAAATCAAAATAGCGGTCTTATGAATTAAAATTAAGTTACCGGGTAATTAATTTAATTCATAAATTATATTTCTTAGAGAAATATATTTGTATTTGATATTATTAATTAATTAGATTAATTAATTAATATAAATACATTGGTGATTAAACGGAGTGTATTTAACGGAGTCGTTGATTTAACGTCGACACGAGCCGAGTGACTCGGCTCGTTTTCTAGGAAACTTCCACCATGGGCCACCCTCCCTCTCCCCACATCACATGGAATCATTTCCATGCATGTGTATGTGTTAGTTGTTTTTTTGTTATTATGTGTTGACATTTTATCTCAATTATATGATTTGTATTATATGTTTGAGATAATATAAATACAACACATTATAACAACTAACACACACACACATATTTTCAGATTGAAAGTCTCACTTCTGGCCGTGAGTGTTGTGAGGAAGGGAAAGGATTTTATTTTTTTTCCAATTTTCATCTTAGAGGTGAAATAAATTCAAAAAAAAAATAGAGAGAAAATTCCTACGGTAACTTCCTAGCCGTGTTCTTGGAGAACGGGTTACGTCGAATTTTCCGGCAACTTCCGACGCGCGTGTGAAGTAGAGGCTTCAATTTTCGGTGCTTGGAACGAAGGGATTTCGTGTTCGGGAGGGGATCGTGATCATCGTCTACATTTTACGAAGATTTATTTCAAAGGCTTCAAGGGTATGAATCTTTATCTTTGTATTTATTTTTTCGTATATACGTTACTTGATCGATCCTGTTTTGGATTCGTATTTATTTCCATTGCGTATTTCGTTTTATTTCTAATCCCAACAGGTGGTATCAGCGAGTCAATGATATCGTATATACGATTATTTGTGCATTTTGAATGCTTTTGGTTGATGATTATGATTTAGAATCATATTTGGAATAATTTTAGATTTTAAATGGTTCGTTGTAGCATCACGTTTTTGGAAACGGGCCGAAAAAACGAAGAAACGGGCTGTCGGCAGGGTGCTGGCAGCACTGCCTGGGCTGCCTGCCCAGTCTGCCGAGCATGCTCGGCCATGATCGGCCATGTCTCGGCCACAGCGGCCGAGAATGATCGGCCAGCCTGCCGAGCAGTGGCTCGCCAGGCAGCCCTCGGGTTTTTGGCCCGATTTTGAATCGGGCCGCGGGCTGGGCCTAAAACCGGATTATCCGGGACTCCGTTTAAGTTTATATTTTGTTGTAATTATTTCCCAAAATTTAAATTGGATTTTAATTTGACTAAATTAATATTTGGAATATTTTTTTGTTAAGGGAAATAAATTAAACGAAAATATTATTTTGGCGGATTACTTGAGCAATTAAAATGACAATTATTAGTATTAATTGGATTAATACCATTAAAATTGAATAGATTAATTTTATATTGATTGGATTAATATATTAATTGATTATTTAATATTAATGCCACTTTATATTAATTGGATTAATATAGTAGAAATTGAATAGATTAATTTATAGATTAATTAGATTAATTTATATTAAAGATTAATTGTTTAATTTCGTTGCCATTACATGTTGTATGGAATCCTTATGTGATGGTGATATAGCTCGTGGACTTAGTTTTTGATTTGTTCGATTCGATTGGGTTGTAAAGGCCGTTTTGAGCCTATTTATATTTACTAGAAAAACTTGTATAGGATGCAATTTTTCAATGATGTAATTATTATTTTGGGTATGAAGAAGACCGAAGACAACCGACCGAGAAGACGAAGTATCAAGACTGCTTTTTTATTTATTGGGTCATTCGCTTGGCCCAGTACTTAGGAATTAGGTCCATGAGCTATATGTTGGTAGTAACTAGGTTACTATTTTCTGTTTTTTCATTTTGAATGATTGACAAACATACAAACGCGCGTATAAATGAATTAATGTGCAAAGTGTAACATTAATCGCGAAATTCTCCCGACAACAAACAGACTAAGTTTGAAAAAGGTTACGAGGTTTCCTACCCTCCATCAAACTCGTAGAAAATTGATACCCGAGCTGGTGTGCTATGCTTCCGAGTTATCGGGGTAGTACATGTGGTAGAGGTTGAAAAATTCTTGAGTGCATTAGATGCCTTCGGTTGGTGATAAATTTCGCCCCTAGAAACCTGATAGGTTGCCGGGTGAGATTCAATAGTCAAACTGATAGACGTTGATGGTCAACAACTTAGATAGTCTGGATTGCCAAGAAACCTGATAGGTTGAGGGCATGAAGACTAGGGGTAAAAGAAGATCAAATCATCCGTTAGACGGGTTGGTGTTAGACACCACTTTACAGAAATTAATTGGCAAGAAACCTGATAGGTTGCGTCTGTTAAAATTTGTAAAGAACTTGATCACCACTAAGAAATCGATCTAACCATGATTTCCGGATTATAACATGGGAGTGTATAATTCGATAAAATTAGTGGGAGCCGAGACAAGAATTATACAAGCCCTTAAGTTCTATACTCGGTCATAATTAAACAAGTCACTAATTTAATCTTGTCTAAATCTTTGCGTAAAACGAAATTGAATCTCTCTAAAATGGCTAAAACCCACTTGCAATACTACTTGAAAAGAATCTCCTAAGCGGCCCTAACTTTGTTGGTGGTTGCGGAATCGATGATTGTACTCGGTATGGAGTCTCGGGATACGTCTTGGAGGCGGACATTCCACCGACTCCAATCCGGACTAGGGGTAATCGTGAAGACATTGACGTCCATGAAAAATGGGTCAAGGATGATGTGCTAGTTCGTGGTTTTATGATGGGCTCAATGACTAATGAGTCGCAGAGCGCACGAGAAAATGACTTCGCTAGGCGATTCTCGCACACTTGACCGAACTTTATGGAGAGCACAAGAGACTCGCTAGATATGAGATATCAAAGCTTGTTCAAAGGTAGGATGAAAGAAGGGGAGAAAGTGGGAGACCACGTCCTTAAGATGATCTCTATGATTGAGAGGCTCGAGGTGCTCAATTTTAATATGGATTTATCCCTTCAAATTGATCTCATCCTTCAATCTCTACCGACTCTTTCACGCAGCTTTGTAATGAATTTCAACCGTAATGAAATTACATGCACATTAGCCGGGCTAATGAATAAACCGGTGACGGCGCAGCCTAACATGAAGACTAAACCGAGAGAGGTCTGCTCTTGTGATTTCTTCTCGGGCCTAAGAGGTCCAAGAACAAGAAGAAAAAGACCTACGAGCAAGACAAACCCAAGAAAGGGGTGCAAAAGGAAAGGGCAAGGCCCGAAAGGTTCAAAAGGTAGGCGGTCCAAAACCTACGGACAAATGCCTTGAATGCGGTGAGTCACATCGCGAAGGACTTGTCCCAAGATTAATGGCGCATCGTGCACGGAACTTTTGTTTTTGAAACTAATTGTTCCGCATCGTATATTCTACTTCATGGATTCTCGATTCGTGCCACTTCTCACATTTGTACTATGAATCGGGATCTGGAACGGCGTAGAAAACTTGAAGTCGGGAAATAATGATCACTTTGGAAGCGGACAAAGTGTCGAGGCAACCGATATTGGATCAATCCTTCTCGGGTTTAGAATCGTTTTATTTTGACATTAGATGAAGTACTTGTTTTGCCCAAGGGCATAAAAACATTGTATCCATTCCAGTCTTGGACCGGAAAGGATTTTGTTTCTTCATTGGCAATGGCGCTTGTAAAATTTATTTTCAAATAAATTGGTTGGAACAACTACATTGTTGAATGGATTATATCATCCGAACATGCAAAATAAAACAAAGAAGGAACACTATAACTAGGAAACGTGGTAGGCAAGATACTAATCAAGCTCTTAAATGGCACCTTAGACTTGGTCATGTTGGTCGACCAAGGTTCAAAATGGAGAAAGATGGACTTTTAAGTCCATTGGGTGTAGAACCCTATCCAACTTGTGAATCTTGCCTTAGAGGCAAAATGACTAAGTTCCCCTTCACAGGACTTTTGAAAGGGCCGCCGATAAACTTGGATTGGTGCATACCGATGTTTGTGGTGCTTTAGAAGTAGCCCGAGACGGATATCAATATTTCATAACGTTCACGAGATGATCATACTAGGTATGGGATTGTGTACTTAATGAAACATAAATCAAGCCTTTGCTAAATTCAAAGAATTTAAGGCCCTAGTTGAAAAACAAACCGGATGTCATATCAAAACACTTGGTCGGACCGAGGTGGAGAATATATGAGCACGAGTTTGATGAGTTCCTTAAGGAACATGGAATAGTTTCACAATTCACGCCTCCAGAACCCCACGCTTAAATGGTGTTTCGTAAAGGAGAAATCGGACTTTGTTGGACATGGTTCGCTCCATGTTAAATTACACCGATTTACCTATTTACCTGTGGGGGTATGCCTTACTAACCGCTGCCTATATCCTAAATAGATGTCCTTCCAAATCTGTTCCTATCACTCCGCATGAGATGTGGAAGGGTAAGAAACCAAGCCTTAATCACATAAGGATCTGGGGATGTCCAGCCTATGTCAAAAAGGCTAAGGTGGACAAACTGGAAGCGAGGTCCATAAAAGGACGTTTCATAGGATACCCAGAGGACTCGATGGGTTATCTATTCTACATGCCAGAAGACCATAGGGTCGTTGTGGCATTACAAGCGCACTTCCTTGAGGATGAATTCATTCAGGAAGGTGGCTCGGGTAGAAATATCTCTTTGGAAGAGCATAATGAAACTCCTAAGGAGACATCTGATCAGGGATCAAGAACCGAACCTATTGTAACACAACCTCCACTCCGAAGGTCTGATAGGGTATCTCACTTACCTGAGAGGTATGGCTATACACATGTCGAGGAACTGGGTCTCCACGACACACCTGATAGCAGTGAAAACGACCCTGTCACCTATGACCAAGCGATAGTGGATGTAGACTCCGATAAATGGCAAGAAGCAATGAAAGCTGAGATAGACTCGATGCATACCAATCAGGTCTGGACTCTAGTAGATCTTCCAACTGGCATGAGGACTATTGGAAATAAATGGATCTATAAGAGAAAGACCGAAGGGGATGGCAAGGTTGATGCCTATAAGGCCAGGCTTGTGGCAAAGGGTTATACCCAAAGGGAAGGAATCGATTATCATGATACCTTCTCGCCCGTAGCTATGATAAAGTCGATTCGCATGATGCTTGCCATTGCTGCCTATTATGATTATGAAATATGGCAAATGGATGTCAAAACGGCTTTTCTAAATGGATACCTCGAGGAGGAAATCTATATGGAACAGACTAAAGGTTTTGTGTCCAAAGCTAATATTCATAAAGTGTGTAAGCCGCAACGAGCCATTTATGGTCCAAGCAAGCTTCTCGGAGTTGGAACCTTCGATTTGACGGCGTTAAGGACTTTGACTTGAGCGAAATGAGGAGGAACCGTGTGTTTACAAAAAGATCGATGGGAGCAACATTGCGTTCTTAGTACTATATGTAGATGATATTCTACTTATAGGAAATAACATAGCAATGCTCGGACTGTGAAAGCTTGGCTTTCTAAAACGTTCTCCATGAAAGACTTGGGAGAAGCTTCCTATATTCTAGGGATCCGTCTTTACAGAGATAGACCACGAAGAATGATAGGACTTTCCCAAGCCCTTTATATCGATAAAATCCTGAGAAGATTCAAGATGGATGAATCTAAAAGAGGGTTCCTTCCCATGCGACATGGAATTCATCTCACCACGAAAATGTGTCCTCAAAGTGAGGAAGACAAGAGAGAGATGAGTAAGGTACCCTATGCCTCGGCGATGGGTAGCCTCATGTACGCTATGTTGTGTACGAGACCGGACTTAGCCTACGCTGTGAGTATGGTAAGTCGATTTCAAGCAAACCGGGAAGGGAACATTGACTAGTAAAGAACATTCTTAAGTACTTAAGAAGAACTAGAGATTTAGTTCTTACTTATGGTGGTGGAGAACCGAAGGTGATTGGATTCACCGATTCTCGATTTTCAAGGAGACAATGACGACTCTAAGTCGACATCCAGGTATTTATTTACTCTCAATGGAGGAGCAAGATCTTGGAGAAGCTCCAAGCAAACCGCTACCGCAGATTCCACCCGCCAAGCGAGTATCAAGCCGCCCGCAGGCTAGCAAAGAAGCATTTGGATGCGTGTTTATACAAGAACTTCAAGTGGTGCCTAACGCGGAGTTGCCTATATCACTATTCGTGATAATGATGGAGCTGTCGCCCAAGCCAAGGAGCCGAGGGCTCACCACAACACCAAGCATATAGAGAGAAAGTACCACATCGTTCGAGAGATGGTGGAAAAAGGATATGTTTCATTGGAAAGAGTAGACTCGAAGACAATGTCTCGACCCACCGACTAAGCCATTATCTCAGCCGTCTTAGAAAGACATCTCAAGAGCATGGGTATTGGATACCATGATGTGTGGCATTGAGTGCAAGTGGGAGATTGTTAGGAATATGCCCTCGAATGCCACTCGGGGATGAGAGAGTAAGGGCATTATACTTGTAATTATGGAATAATTAATAAAAAGGCAATACGATTCATTCACCGTTTATTGTATTTCAATTGCATTCTTGACTTGGTAAACATTGAAGTGAAGTCCATGTAAATAAATCGAACATTCCATTCTCGTTATGGGATAAGAGAAAATGTCTTGGAAGTGTTTAAAGTTTATTTACGTAAATTGTTCGCAAGTCAATAAACTTAAAATGGGCATTAAGTTTTAATATGACTTGTATAATCGATGCTAGGACGTGTGCACGTCTTGATAGCATAGTTATAAGTATATTGGTGGGGCAGATACTCGAACACGACTCATACTCGATCGATCACACGGTATTCACTCTCGGAGAGTCGATGACGAATCGAAAGGTTGTGATAGTATACGTGGACCTTTGACTTGAGGGTTCGAGAAGATGTGCCTGTGACGTTTAGTTTGTCATTAGAGTAGTTAGACTCATTTGCTTAATTGCCGAGTCGACCTCAAGTGCGGACTATACGGGCAGTAGCGCCTTTACCGTACACCAAGAAAGGATTCTATCTCTGTTAGTGAGCGGCGAATGTCCTATACGGTTAATGGCAAATAAGATCATAAGTCTTTGGCCAAAGCATTACGATATAGTCGTATTAGATACACTATTAATCACCGGTTTTGATTTGCATTAACACATGTATAGAGTTTAGTCAACATGAGGGTTTGACTTTACCGTGACCAAGACTTGACCGGACATCCGATGAAGGGTCTATACGTATATAGTATTCACGACATAATGGTTCTCGGAATGATCCCTTCATTCGTTCTCGCCTGGTTTACAAATGCGGCCCGCTAGTGGCTAAGTGCCGCCCGCACTCATTGGTTCCTCCCAATGCCGGCCGAGACGGACCTACGAGTCGCGCATCGGAGCGTTGACGGATAAATGTGAATTTATTATCTCTCTATTAATATTAGATATTGGATATCTAATTATGATTTATTAGATAAATCAAAATAGCGGTCTTATGAATTAAAATTAAGTTACCGGTAATTAATTTAATTCATAAATTATATTTCTTAGAGAAATATATTTGTATTTGATATTATTAATTAATTAGATTAATTAATTAATATAAATACATTGGTGATTAAACGGAGTGTATTTAACTGAGTCGTTTGACGAACGTCTGCATACACGAGCCGAGTGACTCGGCTCGTTTTCAGGAAACTTCCACCATGGGCCACCCTCCTCTCCCCACATCACATGGAATCATTTCCATGCATGTGTATGTGTTAGTTGTTTTTGTTATTATGTGTTGACATTTTATCTCAATTATATGATTTGTATTATATGTTTGAGATAATATAAATACAACACATTATAACAACTAACACACACACACATATTTTCAGATTGAAAGTCTCACTTCGCCGTGAGTGTTGTGAGGAAGGGAAAGGATTTTATTTTTTTCCAATTTTCATCTTAGAGGTGAAATAAATTCAAAAAAATAGAGAGAAAATTCCTACGGTAACTTCCTAGCCGTGTTCTTGGAGAACGGGTTACGTCGAATTTTCCGGCAACTTCCGACGCGTGAAGTAGAGGCTTCAATTTTCGGTGCTTGGAACGAAGGGATTTCGTGTTCGGGAGGGGATCGTGATCATCGTCTACATTTTTTAAGATTTATTTCAAAGGCTTCAAGGGTATGAATCTTTATCTTTGTATTTATTTTTTCGTATATACGTTACTTGATCGATCCTGTTTGGGATTCGTATTTATTTCCGCTGCGTATTTCGTTTTATTTTCGGAATCCCAACACAACACGCACTCCATCCGATGAAATTACATGCCCGAGAAAAGTCACTTCGGACATCCAGAACTCACATTTGGAAAACTTTCCAAAAAGTTGCTCTCGTCTCAATACATCGAGAACCTGATGAAGGTGAAGCTCGTGCTCCTCCCAGTCACGAGAATAAATTAAAATGTCATCAATAAAGACAACCACGAATTGATCCAAAAAGTCGATGAAGATCCGATTCATTAACTCCATGAATACCGCAAGTGCATTAGATAACTCAAACGGCATTACCACGAACTCATAATGACCATAGCGTGTTTGAAACGTCGTCCTCGCGATATCCGACTCTCGAATTCGCAACTGATGATATCCAGATCTTAAGTCAATATAGGAAAATATTGAAGCTCTCTGAAGTTGATCTAAGAGATCATCAATACGGGGTAAAGGATACTTATTCTTGATCATCATCCTATTCAACTCCTGACAATTAATACACACACGAACGAACCATACTTTTCCTCGACAGATAACACTGGTGCTCCCCACGGGGACGCACTCGGTCGGAGATAACCTTTCTCGAACAATTCCTCAAGTTGAATCTTTAATTCCTGCATTTCGTTTGGGGCCATCCGGTATGGTGCCTTCGATAACGGGGACGTACTGGGCTCCAACTCACTCGTTAATTCCACAACTCTATGTGAAGGCAACCAGGTAACTCGTCTGGGAATACATCGTCAATCGATGATAATGATACCACGAATGTTTGAACATTTCGATTGCCCTAGAACGGTCAATCGATGAAAATGACATAATGAATGATTGAACAACTCGATTGCCTTAGAACGGCCAATCGATGAAAATGATACAATGAATGATTGAACAACTCGATTGCCTTAGAACAGCCAATCGATGAAAATGATACAATGAATGATTGAACAACTCGATTGCCTTAGAACGGCCAATCGATGAAAATGATACAATGAATGATTGAACAACTCGATTGCCTTAGAACGGCTAATCGATGAAAATGATACAATGAATGATTGAACAACTCGATTGCCTTAGAACGGCCAATCGATGAAAATGATACAATGAATGATTGAACAACTCGATTGAGGAATTTCTCTACTTCCATCATAATAATAATTCTTCTGGAACAACGGGGATTACCTCCCTGAAGCACACATTCGACAACCAACGACAGAATGATAGTGACCAAACGCTTACAAACACTAAGGATAGTATCATGATGATCCATCCAACTAATACTCAATATTACATCGTCCTTAGATAAATTCACCACGATTAGGTCCACCAACCAATCGCGGTCATTAAGCTTACTTCGATATGATTTCCAAAAATTCTTCCATCGTCAGGTAGACCGATGGTATGAGGTCCACAAGCAATAGGACTATCCCAAAATAAGTCTATTCAGACATGATTCGAAAATGAATGAATGTGGTGCACCAGTATCAAAAGGTACACACAGGTTGAAATAAAATACGAGTATACCTGAGATCATTCGGGCCACCGGATCGTCGATCCTCTTCTTCACATGAGTCCGGGACTTGCCGACCCCCGAACCGGATGCTCCCGTCTGATAAATATAAGCTCCAACTTTATTTGCTTCCATTGTCTTAAACGACGTTGACAGAGCAGTCTGATTCTGAATCGCTGATTGCTTCGGGGCCTGAGATGCCGCCGGAGCCGACTTGGAGTCCTTTCGGCAAAAACGGGCCTTATGCCCAAAATTCCCACAATTATGGCACGTGATAGACGGTTTCAGACACTTAGTGCTGTAATGACCCGTCGCTCCACAGTTGAAACAGGTGATGGCCGAACTGGCCGCTCGGGACTGAGATACCGCACGATTATGCGCCGAAGGAGGTCGCTCAGAAACGATAGGACTCACACGAGGCTTCTTGAAGGTTGACTGACCGCCTTCAGATTGATTACGCTTCGTTGATTTCTTGCTGACAGATGAAGATTGTTGCTCAGCAATTTCATTAGCAGCAGGCTCATTCGGGAGAGTTCTCTCGATTAATCCGGCCAGAGTGGCGCAATGATGATTGAGCAATTGCATATGGGTCATCATGACCTGCATAAAAGTGAGTGGATCTACCCGAACATCTTCTGATCGAGCCGAGTCCTGGGTATGATTTCCCGACAGCGAGTGATTATTTCCCGGGTTTCGGCCCGCACCGCGGCCTCTCCCCGTGCATCCCCTGACATCTCTCTCCATACTGAAGTAGGAAGTTCGCATAATGATTATATTTCCCGCATGAATATCACGTTATGATTATGTCATGAAATGATGAAAATGAGCATACATGTTCTAACTTAGTGATTACATGAATGATTTACTGAAGTGACATGATTATCTGATGAAATTCTTGAAATGATTATCTTGAACAATTTAACAAGATTAATAATATGATCATCCAGATCGACAACTGAATAATGAAATGAATTGAGTAATTAATGAGTTAACATGATCGTCCTGATCATCAACTGAGTAATGAAATGAATTGAGTGATTAATGAGTTAACATGATCGTCCTAATCATAATGAATGATGATGTTTGAGGATTGTTAATTGATGAATGATGAATGAATGATTATTGCCAGAAATTATACCATGGCGTTAGAAATCTTACAGTTCTTTCGGTCTAATTGGCTCGGCATTTGCACAGGTCACACGTGACGCGAAAGTCCAATGATACTAGTCTGATGACGATGATTTCAAATGAGACATGACTCAAAAGGTAGTATTCAAAACCACGCTCCGATACCAACTCTGTAACACCCCAAACTAGGTGGATATTACAGTGCCGTAGATCCCCGACTGGGACCCACCAGGCAAATGAAAATGAATGAATTACACAGGGTAAATGTAGTACCGAACCACATTACAACAATAATTACTCCGATGAGGAGTTTAATTACAACACACCAGGACAATACCGAATACTAGTGTATTTTATATGAAGATAAAATACACAACACTGAATGAAGCGGAGTATCCAAATGAAAATCTGCAGCGGAAAATAAATGACAACAATATGAATAACTGAAAAGAACGGGGCCCCCTACTAGTATCACTGGGACTCCTCGCCGTCAACATGCTATTCCCGTGCTTTTGCCTTTCCATGACCTGAAAAACAAAGTCCCCAGCCGGGGTCAGTTACACAGAACAACAATCCTCAAGGGTTGAAATTACACAATCATGATATATCTGAAGTTATGAAATATCCTTAGTTATGAATTACGCTGAAGAGGAGTATCATAGTACGCCCGTAGTGTTCTGTGCAAGTGTACAAGACGGATGACCGGACACACCCGTCCTTGTACCTAATTAGTCTCACGGAGGTAATCGTTACCGTGTGCACAGTCCAATGTATCACTTCCAATACATGGCCATCATGTGCCCGACTAAAAATTCCACACATCCGCACCCGGCCACGCAATATGAACCCAGAAGGTCATATGAACGAGAATGACCATAATGAATATCAATGAATAATAATAATCTGACAAAGTCAAGAATGACTCACCCATATGAAAGTGATAATGAAGTGATTGATAGTTTCAATGAAATGATTGGAACCACCGTTCCTCGCTAATGAAATGATTATTCGACAATTACAAGTCTCAATATGATTAATACAATGATGAATGAGTTATGATTATGAATGATCAATAACAAAAGGAGTGAATATCCTTTTAACCGAGTAAGAATCAACTTACTCAATACCGATGACAATGTCCTTCCACGAACAACGTCCTAATCGAGATACTGGTCGCTCGAACAACCTTGAATAATAATAATTACCAACAACCATTCAATACACGTATCAAGCAACAAAACACGACTAACCCAAAGGTCGATACAACGATAATCAAACTCATAGGGGCATTCTAACGAATACGTAACCAACCACACAATCTTCGAAAATATCCAATCCCAAATATATCGAAACCAACACCAAAATGAGTATTTCGAACTATCAAAACATTTCAATGATATCATGATTGAATATGAGTGACAAATGATCATTAATGAGTGAAATTACTGAATGATAAATACTGAATGATAATTACTGAATTACAACCGGGTATTACACATAATTACTAGCCCAAAAATGCACTTATATATACAACGTCGAGAAATCAATCATAGTGCGAATGGTAGTTATATTCAAGTCTATTATGATATATTCCAACATCAATAAATATTAAACAAATGTAACAAGACTACAATAGTGTTGAATTATCCGAATAATACAACAGTAGGTAAGAATTTCCGTCGGATATTACATACTCCCCCCTTAAAAGGAGTTTCGTCCCCGAAACTAAGGGTAAACAATTCGGGATACCTCTCTTGCATGCTGCTCTCCGTCTCCCACGTGGCCTCCTCGACTCCGTGTCGTGACCACTGTGTAATACCTGTACTTTTTATTGACTGTTTGACTTTGCCGTTCTTCCTATTTTCTCGCTCTGTAAACTCCTTGTGATGTTTTCGATATTGTTATAGAGTTTCTGTTGTGGGAAAATCCCTCACAATATGCCGCAAGTGCACGGTGTCAACAAGTAATAAAGTGATAAGTAAAGTATCGTTCCCTCGAGGACTGATTTCACTAAGTACCAAAATATAGTCAACTCGTAATTTTATTTGAAGAACAATTATACGGAATTTATACCTAAACTAATAAATAATAGTACTAATAATAATAATACTAATAAGGGCGTAGGATTATGATTTTCACCTCAAACAATCAGGAATGATATTTATTCAATTCAATTCACTTTTATTCAATTGATTGTAAGCCAGGAATTCCTAAATTATTCTAAAGCCTTTCCCAAGGTCGATAGAAAATACTACGTATTATTAACTCGATATATCCCTATTCGAATGAGATAATTAATAGCTAAAACAGTTCAAGAATTCCCACAATAACAGGCTTCACAATTCGCATGAGTATATCCGTATCTCACGAAAATTATGATTCGTCTCACAAGAACTATGCCTAAATTTCATCTCCCGAATCCATAAAGACATTCAAAACAAATTAACTGTTGGCCAGACAATTAAAAAGCATTAAGAACAGTAAGAAGAATCCAATTCAATAGAATAACGAGTAAATCGAAATAATAATAAATGACCAAACTGTCATGAAATCGGCTACAATCAAAATCCTACTCGAAGAGATCTAGGAACTAAGATGCAGAAAAACCGTAGGGATCCGTGGTCTTGTCGTCGCCCACAAATCTCCTCCTTGTGTTCTTTGCCCTAGCTATCTATCCACCTCCCAGTTCTTCCCCTTTCTTCAGCCCTTCAATGCTTATTTATAGCAATCCTAAGCCTCCAAAACGCGTCCGTGTGATTAGGTCGAGAACAGGCTCCAAAACGGTCAGAAACGCAAAATATTCAGCAAAACCGCCCGGTGGGCCACGGCTCACTTAATCTGTGCCGCGGCTCACACGTTCAGCGCCCCATGCCTGGGCGCCTTTTTTCCTCCTGGGCCACGGCTCACTTAGGCTGTGCCGCGGCTCATAGTACAGTGTGCTTAGCGCTCGCTGGTTGCTCAACGGATATATTTCAAACGGATAGATTTCAGAGGCTATATATATCTCCAGAGTTTGAAGATCAAGAACTATTGAAGAATGACTGAAAATCTACAGAGAATATACAGAATATTCACTACTTACAAAGGAACAAAGCTTACAAGAAATATTCAGAGCAAAACATATCTCCCTAAGCTTTCTGCTATTCTGATAGAAGAGATATACAGTGCTCAAATCTTGAACAACACATTATCAGGTTAAAGCCCAGAAAGTCATAGCTGTTGTTCAAACCCTGTTCTATCTTTGAACAAACTCATATCATCCCTATGTGGACTGAGGAATCCTTTCTACTCCCGAACTGTGTGTGACGTGTAATACCTGGTTGAGAATTCATTTATTTTCACTCAGTAACTATCACTCAGAATTTTTTTCACTCAGTAATAATCATTCATCACTCATGTTCATTCAGTTGTAACCACCATTCAGCGTATTTTGGGACCATATCAGTACTTGTTGTCTTTCATCGCTGTTTAAAATCGAGCCGAGATTATTGTCATCATCATCATCATGTTTTAATTTCAGTTTGAGAGGTAGCGCATGCTACACATTCTGTCTAGCGCGCGCTAATGGAGTGCATGTAACGCACGCTATGATTCAGTATTAGCGCACGCTAGCGCAAGTAAGCGCATACCCGTAAAGTACCGGGCTGATTGGGAAATTCAGAGCGCACGCTACGAGTGGTAAGTAACGTACGCTAATGGGGTGCAGTGTAACGACGCTAAGACTTGAGTAGCGCTAGCGCGCCTTGAGCAGAGGACAAGAGGTTACGGACTCCGTGATTTTGGATATCAACTATCGGGTAGCGCACGCTAACATAAGGTTAACGACGCTAAGAAAGGTCATTAGTGCACGCTACCAAAGGTACTTAGCGCACGCTAACGATTCGCGGGGTACCGATCACCAAGA
Organism: Orobanche coerulescens; assembly: GCA_033398695.1. Classification (NCBI taxonomy): domain Eukaryota; kingdom Viridiplantae; phylum Streptophyta; class Magnoliopsida; order Lamiales; family Orobanchaceae; genus Orobanche; species Orobanche coerulescens. The sequence goes on from CM065816.1 coordinate 95,091,771, forward strand.
CACCCGTTAGCGCACGCTAATATCAGGAGTTAGCGCGCGCTAAGCTGGGTAAGTATAAATAAGATAGTTCAGTCCAACCTTCGTCATTTCTTCATTTCTCATCCATTTCGGACGAGTTTGGGCGATTCAGAAAGGTCTTTTCGAGCTGCAATCATCTAGCATCATCTTCAAGCTCCTAAGTTGGATTAATTATCATCTAATCAGTTTCATCACTCCAAATCAAGGTAATGATTCTTGGATATAGAATTAGGATCTTGGGTGTTTTGCTTTCGATCTCTTCGTGTTAACTCGATTTTATGTTGGAAAATATTAGATTTGGATTATCTATCTTGGATACATGTATTTCTATGAATTCATTGGTGTAATTTTCGGAATTTATGAATAATTGAGGAATTGGTCAAGAACCCTTACGGGTTAACTTTGGAATTTTGGGGGGGTTTCGACTAGATGTCGTTGAAATTCCGATTTAAGTATTCCTATTGGATTATTGATGGTATTCGTGAAGTTTTGTTGGATTGAATCATTCATTGGAGATTGGTTTTCGATATTATTGAGTTTAGTTGTAAACAATGGGAGATTGTTTATAACGTGCTTGTTTTAATGCCCCAATGAGTTTTGGGTAGTGTTGTATCGACTTTTGAATTGGTTATGATCATGTTTGATTCGTATATTAAGCGAATTGTTGGTATATGTGTTGTTCAAGGTTGTTCGAGCGGCCGACAATTTCATTAAGGACGTTGTTCGTGGAAGGACTTTCTCGCCTTCGGTTTGAGGCAAGTTTTATACTTGTACTAGTCAATGAGATTAATGTCATCATATATGTGTATGAATGTGTTGTATCATTCCGAGACTTAGTCTCTTCATGAATTCATTGATATTAAGAGATCGTTCGATACGATACCTTTCGGCAATTATGCCAAATGTTTATTATTGTTCGTTAACGGCCGATTCAAGGCATTGTGATACTCATTATTAAGGTCATTGTCGATAGCCGGTTCGCGGTGTCGATGTATCGATTGTTGTTAATATTGATGTCAATTTAAGACATCATTGAGATCATTGTTATTCCTGTTTGGATTGTCATTAAAACTGTACAGGCCGATTAAAGGCATTGGCTTATTCATTTCTCACCTTGGTCGTCGGTAACCGATTAAAGGTGCCGATGCCTCCTTCATATCATTGTTATCGAATTGCCGTTCTCAGGCAAATCGAAGTGTTCAATCATTCATCATATCGTTGTCATCGATTGGCCGCTCTCAGCCAAATCGAAATGTTCAATCATTCACTATATCATTGTTATCGATTGACCGTTTTAAGGCAATTGAGGTATTCAATCATTCATCGTATCATTCACATCGATTAGCCACTATAAGGAAATCGAAACGCTCAATCATTCATGGAATCATCCGCTGCATCATTGTCATCGGTTGGCCGTTCTAAGGCAATCGAGGTGTTGAGTTGGGACTGTCGAGGATGGTGCTGGCCGACTCAAGGCAGCATACCATCCCTAATTGTGATACGGCTTTCATGCCGTGGCTTCGGCCCTAATTGTGATACGGCTTTCATGCCGTGGCTTCGGCCCTAATTGTGATACGGCTTTCATGCCGTGGCTTCGGCCCTAATTGTGATACGGCTTTCATGCCGTGGCTTCGGCCCTAATGGTGATACGGCTTTCATGCCGTGGCTTCGGCCCTAATGGTGATACGGCTTCGTGCCGTGGCTTCGGCCCTAATCAATAACAGCTTCGGGCTGTTTCAGCTTCATGTGATTGTGATATTTGACAGCTTCGGCTGAGTGGTTTTTAGGCCTTGTGATTGTCTTGTTAATTTCATTGGAGCCTTCGGACATTGTGATTCGTATTTAATTCAGTCCTGGTTTGGTTCATGTCGTGTAATTCATTGTGGTATTCTGTGATTATGATTCGCCGTTGGGCACTTATGTTCTAACCTGTCGAACAAGTATTAATAGTATGCCGTGGGCATAGTATTTCACGAATGCTCGGTTCTTACCTTGGTTTGTGAACATCTCGTATTATTATCATCATTGTACCGTTTCATTCTGCCTTTGGATGCATATCATGTTATACATGTATTTGATGTTCGTTATCTGGATGACTGACCCCGTGGGGGCGGAACATGTTTTCATGTTTTAGGTGCTTGTGAGGAGAGAGTTGAGGCACAAGGGCATGACGATGGCGACGAGGCATTCGAGCGATACTAGTCCGAGTTGTTCATTGTTGGTCAATTAGTTGGAGTGTACTCCAGTCTTGTCAGTTTTTGTCGTGTTGTATTACCCGAACAGATGTTCGTGGATGTTGTTGTATCTCATTTTTGGCCATGTAGGCTACTTTTATCGTTGAAATTCCTTATAGGAATATTGTGTCGGATATCATGGTACGGACTATGATTTTCCCTTATTGTTTAATTTAATGTATTTTAGTCATGTTCGCCTGGTGGATCTCCCGGCGTGGGGTCCACGGCACCGTAATAACCCAATAGGATTTGGGGTGTTATAGAAGATGGTATCGGAGCCAGGTTTGGGTTGTGAGATACCCCGAGATGTGAGTTATGTGGCTCTACCGACGTGGTAGTAGTGGGACCGCGTTTATGACAATCTAGTCGATCGAGTTTTGTGAGTCGTAATATTAGTACGACTGCACGAGTCATTCATTCATCGAGTCGTCGTCAGTTGGGACTAGTATCGTGAGACCTCGAAGCTTCGTATGACCTGTGTAAGGAGTCGATTCTCTTTATGTTCATACATTCATCATGTCATTAATTGTTCATGCTTTGTTGAAACCTATATGTGATATTAGTGTTATGATTGATTCACGACTAATTGTTTTGGGGCACATGTGACTTGTGTAAGCATTAAGGATCAACTCATTCATCAGTTAATAATCCTCAATCATCATTCTGATCTTGTCGATCATGTTAATTCATTCATCACTCAGTTAATTCATTCATCACTCAGATAATTCATTCATCACTCAGTCAATATCATTACTCAGTTGTTTCATTCATCACTCAATTAATCTCATCGTTCAGCTAATTCATTCATCACTCAGTCTCATCGTTCAGCTAATTCATTCGTCACCCAGTTAATCTCATTGCTCAGTTAATTCATTCACCACTCAGTCAATCTCATTGTTCAGTTAATTCATTAATCATCCAGTCCACCTCACGGTTCAGTTGTTGATCTTGTGGATCGAATTTTCAACCTTGTTAACTTGTCCAAGGTAATCATTTCAGGAATTTCATCAGATAATCATGTTACCTCACTCGATCTCTCATGCGATCTTATCATATTCCGGCATCATGTCGACGATCATTTTATTGCACAATTAATGCGTTCATTACGGTATAGCGTGTATGCTCATCATTATCATTCAGTAATATAATCATAATGCGATCTTCATGCGAGATCTGTAATCATCATGTGGCTTTCCTGCTTCAGTATAGATAGAGCTGTCAGAGGACGCAGGGGAGGAGGCCGCGGTGCGGGCCGAAACTCGGGATCTCGTGTGCATGCCCGTGCGAATGCGAGAGATATCATTAATTCATCAAATAACGAGGCTACTCATTCATCAGCAGATAATCAGTCGCTGTCAGGAAGTCGTACCCGAGAGGCATATCACTCGGAAGGTGTTCGGGTTGACCCATTCATATTTATGCAGGGCATGATGGCCCAGATGACTCAGATGACGCGGATGATGGAGACCATGCAGACCTCGATGGTTCGTGGTCCACCGCAACAGGAATTCCAGGAGCCGTTTCATAGACAGACTGGGAGAGTGAATCAGATTGTTGGCGATATCTCTCGTCAGAGGCCGCCTACTTTTGAGGGTTCATCGGAACTAGCTGATATTGTTCATTGGCTTGAGCATTTTGATAAACTCTTCGACATGGTTCAGTGTCCGGAAGAGAGTAAAGTGGCGGTAGCGGCTTACTACTTGAGTAAGGGTGCTTATTCTTGGTGGCTTTCCGTGAAACCCACCGATCGTGATTGTGTTTGGGGCGAATTCAAGACTCTCATGATAGAGAGGTATTATCCGGCTCCACTTCGGGAAGCCAAGTTATCAGAGCTTTTGAACCCCGAATCCGTCGAGGACGAGGGTGTTATTGTTATTGCTGAGAAGTTTCAGGGACTACTTCAGTTTGCTTCATCAGTTATCCGTACTGAAGCGGATAAGATCAAGTATTTTAGCAAGAGGCTAAATCCGTAGTTGAGGATGCAGTTGTTCAATCACAATTGTAATTCACTTAGTGAGTTCATCGGGAAGGCTCTTGGAGCAGAGCTTTTGATCAAGGAGCTTACTCGGAAGCACCCTTCAGTTTCTTATGGTGAGAGGACTAGGATGTCGGTTCGTTCAGAGGGACATCGGGCTCCGACGTCCAAGAGGTCGTTTTCCAGTCGTCTTCGTGCTGAGAAGGCTTATTCCTCTCAGTCGACGAGTTCGACTGTTGTTTGCTTTAACTGTGATTCAGCAGGACACGTTAATACTCGGTGTACGGTGCCAGCTATTGTCTGTTTTCTGTGTGGGAACCCGGGACACCTTCAGAAATACTGCAGGAGTTATGGTGCCGGTAGATCTCGAGAGGGCTCACAAGCCTCGAGGGATTTTGTTACTCCAGCCCGTGCTTCATTCAAGGGGTCCTATCAGGCCTCGAGAGCCCGAGGTAAGGATATTTATCACCGGTTTTGAACAAGTTAATTCTTGCTCGGTAGTAGGATAATCATTCATTTCAGTGTCGTTCATTCATTCATATAATTCATTCATCATATATATCAATCATGTTGGGACTCATAATTATCGATTAATTATTCAATTCACGAGGAACGACGGTTCCAATCACTTCAGGGAGCTATCACTCATTAAGTTATTAATTCACCTCGGTGAGTCATTCTTAATCCTTGTTGGATTTCGATTCATTATCATTCATTGTGATCATTTTGTTCTTGTGACCTTCCGGGATCATATTGTACGGTGAGTTATGATTTGGGTCTACCTTAAATCGTTGAGATAGAGGAGATTGATGACATGGAAGGATAACGATGTTGAATACATTTGAGATGTAACCTTCTTTTTGGATGACTGTGTAACTCAATCCGTAGTAATGTATCGTGACTGTGGATCATTTATTCTTGATCTATTTTATTATGATCATATTTGAGAATCTTGAGATTTGGGTCAACTATTGGGAGTTCACCCCTTCGGCGTTGTGCTCGAGATTTCGTGATAATTTGGAAAATCGTTCACTGTGATTCGAGACGTCAAGTCTTGGGGAATTGGGCGTGCGATTGATTTGGTCTCTAGGACTAGATGTGCATTATTGTTTTCAGATCATGATGGATAGTTCATATTCCGAGTTGTTTACCCTTAGTTTCGAGGACGAAACTCTTTTAAGGGGGGGAGTATGTAATACCCGGTTGAGAATTCATTTATTTTCACTCAGTAACTATCACTCAGAATTTTTTTCACTCAGTAATAATCATTCATCACTCATGTTCATTCAGTTGTAACCACCATTCGGCGTATTTTGGGACCATATCAGTACTTGTTGTCTTTCATCGCTGTTTGAAATCGAGCCGAGATTATTGTCATCATCATCATCATGTTCTAATTTCAGTTTGAGAGGTAGCGCACGCTACACATTCTGTCTAGCGCGCGCTAATGGAGTGCATGTAACACACGCTATGATTCAGTATTAGCGCACGCTAGCGCAAGTGGGGCAGGCAGTCCAGAAGGTACTGGGCTGATTTGGGAAATTCTTAGCGCACGCTACGAGTGGTAAGTAACGTACGCTAATGGGGTGCAGGTAACGCACGCTAAGACTTCAGAGTAGCGCGCGCTAGCACGCTCAGAGCAGAGGACAGTAGGTTCTGGACTCCAGGATTTTGGATATCAACTATCAGCTAGCGCACGCTAACACAAGGTTAACGTACGCTAAGAAAGGCTGTTAGTGCACGCTACCAAAGGTACTTAGCGCACGCTAACGATTCAGTCAGGGGGTACTGGACTACCCAGTACACCCGTTAGCGCACGCTAATATCAGGAGTTAGCGCGCGCTAAGCTGGGTAAGTATAAATAAGATAGTTCAGTCCAACCTTCGTCATTTCTTCATTTCTCATCCATTTCGGACGAGTTTGGGCGATTCGGAAAGGTCTTTTCGAGCTGCAATCATCTAGCATCATCTTCAAGCTCCTAAGTTGGATTAATCATCATCTAATCAGTTTCATCACTCCAAATCAAGGTAATGATTCTTGGATATAGAATTCGGATCTTGGGTGTTTTGCTTTCGATCTCTTCGTGTTAACTCGATTTTATGTTGGAAAATATTAGATATGGATTATCTATCTTGGATACATGTATTTCTATGAATTCATTGGTGTAATTTTCGGAATTTATGAATAATTGAGGAATTGTTCAAGAACCCTTACGGGTTAACTTTGGAATTTTGGGGGGGTTTCGACTAGATGTCGTTGAAATTCCGATTTAAGTATTCCTATTGGATTATTGATGGTATTCGTGAAGTTTTGTTGGATTGAATCATTCATTGGAGATTGGTTTTCGATATTATTGAGTTTAGTTGTAAACAATGGGAGATTGTTTATAACGTGCTTGTTTTAATGCCCCAATGAGTTTTGGGTAGTGTTGTATCGACTTTTGAATTGGTTATGATCATGTTTGATTCGTATATTAAGCGAATTGTTGGTATATGTGTTGTTCAAGGTTGTTCGAGCGGCCGACAATTTCATTAAGGACGTTGTTCGTGGAAGGACTTTCTCGCCTTCGGTTTGAGGCAAGTTTTATACTTGTACTAGTCAATGAGATTAATGTCATCATATATGTGTATGAATGTGTTGTATCATTCCGAGACTTAGTCTCTTCATGAATTCATTGATATTAAGAGATCGTTCGATATGATACCTTTCGGCAATTATGCCAAATGTTTATTATTGTTCGTTAACGGCTGATTCAAGGCATTGTGATACTCATTATTAATGTCATTGTCGATAGCCGGTTCGCGGTGTCGATGTATCGATTGTTGTTAATATTGATGTCAATTTAAGACATCATTGAGATCATTGTTATTCCTGTTTGGATTGTCATTAAAACTGTACAGGCCGATTAAAGGCATTGGCTTATTCATTTCTCACCTTGGTCGTCGGTAACCGATTAAAGGTGCCGATGCCTCCTTCATATCATTGTTATCGAATTGCCGTTCTCAGGCAAATCTAAGTGTTCAATCATTCATCATATCGTTGTCATCGATTGGCCGCTCTCAGCCAAATCGAAATGTTCAATCATTCACTATATCATTGTTATCGATTGACCGTTTTAAGGCAATTGAGGTATTCAATCATTCATCGTATCATTCACATCGATTAGCCACTATAAGGAAATCGAAACGCTCAATCATTCATGGAATCATCCGCTGCATCATTGTCATCGGTTGGCCGTTCTAAGGCAATCGAGGTGTTGAGTTGGGATCGCCGAGGATGGTCTTTGGCCGACTCAAGGCGAGATACCATCCCTAATTGTGATACGGCTTTCATGCGTGGCCGGCCCTAATTGTGATACGGCTTTCATGCGTGGCCCGCCCTAATTGTGATACGGCTTTCATGCGTGGCTTCGCCCTAATTGTGATACGGCTTTCATGCGTGGCTTCGCCCTAATGGTGATACGGCTTTCATGCCGTGGCTTCGCCCTAATGGTGATACGGCTTCGTGCCGTGGCCGCCCTAATCAATAACACTTGAGTGTTTGACTTCATGTGATTGTGATATTTGACAGCTTCGGCTGAGTGGTTTTTAAGCCTTGTGATTGTCTTGTTAATTTCATTGGAGCCTTCGGACATTGTGATTCGTATTTAATTCAGTCCTGGTTTGGTTCATGTCGTGTAATTCATTGTGGTATTCTGTGATTATGATTCGCCGTTGGGCACTTATGTTCTAACCTGTCGAACAAGTATTAATAGTATGCCGTGGGCATAGTATTTCACGAATGCTCGGTTCTTACCTTGGTTTGTGAACATCTCGTATTATTATCATCATTGTACCGTTTCATTCTGTCTTTGGATGCATATCATGTTATACATGTATTTGATGTTCGTTATCTGGATGACTGACCCCGTGGGGGCGGAACATGTTTTCATGTTTTAGGTGCTTGTGAGGAGAGAGTTGAGGCACAAGGGCATGACGATGGCGACGAGGCATTCGAGCGATACTAGTCCGAGTTGTTCATTGTTGGTCAATTAGTTGGAGTGTACTCCAGTCTTGTCAGTTTTTGTCGTGTTGTATTACCCGAACAGATGTTCGTGGATGTTGTTGTATCTCATTTTTGGCCATGTAGGCTACTTTTATCGTTGAAATTCCTTATAGGAATATTGTGTCGGATATCATGGTACGGACTATGATTTTCCCTTATTGTTTAATTTAATGTATTTTAGTCATGTTCGCCTGGTGGATCTCCTGGCGTGGGGTCCACGGCACTGTAATAACCCAATAGGATTTGGGGGTGTTATAGAAGATGGTATCGGAGCCAGGTTTGGGTTGTGAGATACCCTGAGATGTGAGTTATGTGGCTCTACTGACGTGGTAGTAGTGGGACTGTCAGTTTATGACAATCTAGTCAGTCGAGTTTTGTGAGTCGTAATATTAGTACGACTGCACGAGTCATTCATTCATCGAGTCGTCGTCAGTTGGGACTAGTATCGTGAGACCTCGAAGCTTCGTATGACCTGTGTAAGGAGTCGATTCTCTTTATGTTCATACATTCATCATGTCATTAATTGTTCATGCTTTGTTGAAACCTATATGTGATATTAGTGTTATGATTGATTCACGACTAATTGTTTTGGGGCACATGTGACTTGTGTAAGCATTAAGGATCAACTCATTCATCAGTTAATAATCCTCAATCATCATTCTGATCTTGTCGATCATGTTAATTCATTCATCACTCAGTTAATTCATTCATCACTCAGATAATTCATTCATCACTCAGTCAATATCATTACTCAGTTGTTTCATTCATCACTCAATTAATCTCATCGTTCAGCTAATTCATTCATCACTCAGTTAATCTCATCGTTCAGCTAATTCATTCGTCACCCAGTTAATCTCATTGCTCAGTTAATTCATTCACCACTCAGTCAATCTCATTGTTCAGTTAATTCATTAATCATCCAGTCCACCTCACGGTTCAGTTGTTGATCTTGTGGATCGAATTTTCAACCTTGTTAACTTGTCCAAGGTAATCATTTCAGGAATTTCATCAGATAATCATGTTACCTCACTCGATCTCTCATGCGATCTTATCATATTCCGGCATCATGTCGACGATCATTTTATTGCACAATTAATGCGTTCATTACGGTATAGCGTGTATGCTCATCATTATCATTCAGTAATATAATCATAATGCGATCTTCATGCGAGATCTGTAATCATCATGTGGCTTTCCTGCTTCAGTATAGATAGAGCTGTCAGAGGACGCAGGGGAGGAGGCCGCGGTGCGGGCCGAAACTCGGGATCTCGTGTGCATGCCCGTGCGAATGCGAGAGATATCATTAATTCATCAAATAACGAGGCTACTCATTCATCAGCAGATAATCAGTCGCTGTCAGGAAGTCGTACCCGAGAGGCATCTCACTCGGAAGGTGTTCGGGTTGACCCATTCATTTTTATGCAGGGCATGATGGCCCAGATGACTCAGATGACGCGGATGATGGAGACCATGCAGACCTCGATGGTTCGTGGTCCACCGCAACAGGAATTCCAGGAGCCGTTTCATAGATGCCGGGAGAGTGAATCAGATTGTTGGCGATATCTCTCGTCAGAGGCCGCCTACTTTTGAGGGTTCATCGGAACCAGCTGATATTGTTCATTGGCTTGAGCATTTTGATAAACTCTTCGACATGGTTCAGTGTCCGGAAGAGAGTAAAGTGGCGGTAGCGGCTTACTACTTGAGTAAGGGTGATTATTCTTGGTGGCTTTCCGTGAAACCCACCGATCGTGATTGTGTTTGGGGCGAATTCAAGACTCTCATGATAGAGAGGTATTATCCGGCTCCACTTCGGGAAGCCAAGTTATCAGAGCTTTTGAACCCCGAATCCGTCGAGGACGAGGGTGTTATTGTTATTGCTGAGAAGTTTCAGGGACTACTTCAGTTTGCTTCATCAGTTATCCGTACTGAAGCGGATAAGATCAAGTATTTTAGCAAGAGGCTAAATCCGTAGTTGAGGATGCAGTTGTTCAATCACAATTGTAATTCACTTAGTGAGTTCATCGGGAAGGCTCTTGGAGCAGATCTTTTGATCAAGGAGCTTACTCGGAAGCACCCTTCAGTTTCTTATGGTGAGAGGACTAGGATGTCGGTTCGTTCAGAGGGACATCGGGCTCCGACGTCCAAGAGGTCTTTTTCCAGTCGTCTTCGTGCTGAGAAGGCTTATTCCTCTCAGACGACGAGTTCGACTGTTGTTTGCTTTAACTGTGATTCAGCAGGACACGTTAATACTCGGTGTACGGTGCCAGCTATTATGCTTTTACGTGTGGGAACCGGGACACCTTGAAATCTGCGGGAGTTATGGTGCCGGTAGATCTCGAGAGGGCTCACAAGCCTCGAGGATTTTGTTACTCGGCCCGTGCTTCATTCAAGGGTCTATCAGCCTCGAGCCGAGGTAAGGATATTTATCACCGGTTTTGAACAAGTTAATTCTTGCTCGGTAGTAGGATAATCATTCATTTCAGTGTCGTTCATTCATTCATATAATTCATTCATCATATATATCAATCATGTTGGGACTCATAATTATCGATTAATTATTCAATTCACGAGGAACGACGGTTCCAATCACTTCAGGGAGCTATCACTCATTAAGTTATTAATTCACCTCGGTGAGTCATTCTTAATCCTTGTTGGATTTCGATTCATTATCATCCATTGTGATCATTTTGTTCTTGTGACCTTCCGGGATCATATTGTACGGTGAGTTCAGATTTGGGTCTACCTTAAATCGTTGAGATAGAGGAGATCGATGACATGGAAGGATAACGATGTTGAATACATTTGAGATGTAACCTTCTTTTTGGATGACTGTGTAACTCAATCCGTAGTAATGTATCGTGACTGTGGATCATTTATTCTTGATCTATTTTATTATGATCATATTTGAGAATCTTGAGATTTGGGTCAACTATTGGGAGTTCACCCCTTCGGCGTTGTGCTCGAGATTTCGTGATAATTTGGAAAATCGTTCACTGTGATTCGAGACGTCAAGTCTTGGGGAATTGGGCGTGCGATTGATTTGGTCTCTAGGACTAGATGTGCATTATTGTTTTCAGATCATGATGGATAGTTCATATTCCGAGTTGTTTACCCTTAGTTTCGAGGACGAAACTCTTTTAAGGGGGGGAGTATGTAATACCCGGTTGAGAATTCATTTATTTTCACTCAGTAACTATCACTCAGAATTTTTTTAACTCAGTAATAATCATTCATCACTCATGTTCATTCAGTTGTAACCACCATTCGGCGTATTTTGGGACCATATCAGTACTTGTTGTCTTTCATCGCTGTTTGAAATCGAGCCGAGATTATTGTCATCATCATCATCATGTTTTAATTTCAGTTTGAGAGGTAGCGCACGCTACACATTCTGTCTAGCGCGCGCTAATGGAGTGCATCTAACGCACGCTATGATTCAGTATTAGCGCACGCTAGCGCAAGTGGGGCAGGCAGTCCAGAAGGTACTGGGCTGATTTGGGAAATTCGTAGCGCACGCTACGAGTGGTAAGTAACGTACGCTAATGGGGTGCAGGTAACGCATGCTAAGACTTCAGAGTAGCGCGCGCTAGCGCACTCAGAGCAGAGGACAGTAGGTTCTGGACTCCAGGATTTTGGATATCAACTATCAGGTAGCGCACGCTAACATAAGGTTAACGTACGCTAAGAAAGGCTGTTAGCGCACGCTACCAAAGGTACTTAGCGCACGCTAACGATTCAGTTAGGGGGTACTGGACTACCCAGTACACCCGTTAGCGCACGCTAATATCAGGAGTTAGCGCGCGCTAAGCTGGGATAGTATAAATAAGACAGTTCAGTCCAACCTTCGTCATTTCTTCATTTCTCATCCATTTCGGACGAGTTTGGGCGATTCGGAAAGGTCTTTTCGAGCTGCAATCATCTAGCATCATCTTCAAGCTCCTAAGTTGGATTAATCATCATCTAATCAGTTTCATCACTCCAAATCAAGGTAATGATTCTTGGATATAGAATTCGGATCTTGGGTGTTTTGCTTTCGATCTCTTCGTGTTAACTCGATTTTATGTTGGAAAATATTAGATATGGATTATCTATCTTGGATACATGTATTTCTACGAATTCATTGGTGTAATTTTCGGAATTTATGAATAATTGAGGAATTGTTCAAGAACCCTTACGGGTTGACTTTGGAATTTTGGGGGGGTTTCGACTAGATGTCGTTGAAATTCCGATTTAAGTATTCCTATTGGATTATTGATGGTATTGGTGAAGTTTTGTTGGATTGAATCATTCATTGGAGATTGGTTTTCGATATTATTGAGTTTAGTTGTAAACAATGGGAGATTGTTTATAACGTGCTTGTTTTAATGCCCCAATGAGTTTTGGGTAGTGTTGTATTGACTTTTGAATTGGTTATGATCATGTTTGATTCGTATATTAAGCGAATTGTTGGTATATGTGTTGTTCAAGGTTGTTCGAGCGGCCGACAATTTCATTAAGGACGTTGTTCGTGGAAGGACTTTCTCGCCTTCGGTTTGAGGCAAGTTTTATACTTGTACTAGTCAATGAGATTAATGTCATCATATATGTGTATGGATGTGTTGTATCATTCCGAGACATAGTCTCTTCATGAATTCATTGATATTAAGAGATCGTTCGATACGATACCTTTCGGCAATTATGCCAAATGTTTATTATTGTTCGTTAACGGCCGATTCAAGGCATTGTGATACTCATTATTAATGTCATTGTCGATAGCCGGTTCGCGGTGTCGATGTATCGATTGTTGTTAATATTGATGTCAATTTAAGACATCATTGAGATCATTGTTATTCCTGTTTGGATTGTCATTAAAACTGTACAGGCCGATTAAAGGCATTGGCTTATTCATTTCTCACCTTGGTCGTCGGTAACTGATTAAAGGTGCCGATGCATCCTTCATATCATTGTTATCGAATTGCCGTTCTCAGGCAAATTGAAGTGTTCAATCATTCATCATATCGTTGTCATCGATTGGCCGCTCTCAGGCAAATCGAAATGTTCAATCATTCACTATATCATTGTTATCGATTGACCGTTTTAAGGCAATTGAGGTATTCAATCATTCATCGTATCATTCACATCGATTATCCATTATAAGGAAATCGAAACGCTCAATCATTCATGGAATCATCCGCTGCATCATTGTCATCGGTTGGCCGTTTTAAGGCAATCGAGGTGTTGAGTTGGGACTGTCGAGGATGGTGCTGGCCGACTCAAGGCAGCATACCATCCCTAATTGTGATACGGCTTTCATGCCGTGGCTTCGGCCCTAATTATGATACGGCTTTCATGCCGTGGCTTCGGCCCTAATTGTGATACGGCTTTCATGCCGTGGCTTCGGCCCTAATTGTGATACGGCTTTCATGCCGTGGCTTCGGCCCTAATGGTGATACGGCTTTCATGCCGTGGCTTCGGCCCTAATGGTGATACGGCTTCGTGCCGTGGCTTCGGCCCTAATAAATAACAGCTTCGGGTTGTTTCAGCTTCATGTGATTGTGATATTTGACAGCTTCGGCTGAGTGGTTTTTAGGCCTTGTGATTGTCTTGTTAATTTCATTGGAGCCTTCGGACATTGTGATTCATATTTAATTCAGTCCTGGTTTGGTTCATGTCGGTAATTCATTATGGTATTCTGTGATTATAATTCGCCGTTAGGCACTTATGTTCTAACCTGTCGAACAGGTATTAATAGTATGCCGTGGGCATAGTATTTCACGAATGCTCGGTTCTTACCTTGGTTTGTGAGCATCTCGTATTATTATCATCATTGTACCGTTTCATTCTGCCTTTGGATGCATATCATGTTATACATATATTTGATGTTCGTTATCTGGATGACTGACCCCGTGGGGGCGGAACATGTTTTCATGTTTTAGGTGCTTGCGAGGAGAGAGTTGAGGCACAAGGGCATGACGATGGCGACGAGGCATTCGAGCGATACTAGTCCGAGTTGTTCATTGTTGGTCAATTAGTTGGAGTGTACTCCAGTCTTGTCAGTTGTTGTCGTGTTGTATTACCCGAACAGATGTTCGTGGATGTTGTTGTATCTCATTTTTGGCCATGTAGGCTACTTTTGTCGTTGAAATTCCTTATCGGAATATTGTGTCGGATATCATGGTAGGGACTATGATTTTCCCTTATTGTTTAATTTAATGTATTTTAGTCATGTTCGCCTGGTGGATCTCCTGGTGTGGGGTCCACGACACTGTAATAACCCAATAGGATTTGGGGGTGTTCATCTCCCGAATCCATAAAGACATTCAAAACAAATTAACTGTTGGCCAGACAATTAAAAAGCATTAAGAACAGTAAGAAGAATCCAATTCAATAGAATAACGAGTAAATCGAAATAATAATAAATAACCAAACCGTCATGAATCGGCTACAATCAAAATCCTACTCGAATAGATCTAGGAACTAAGATGCAGAAAAACCGTAGGGATCCGTGGTCTTGTCGTCGCCCACAAATCTCCTCCTTGTGTTCTTTGCCCTAGCTATCGATCCACCTCCCAGTTCTTCCCCTTTCTTCAGCCCTTCAATGCTTATTTATAGCAATCCTAAGCCTCCAAAACGCGTCCGTGTGATTAGGTCGAGAACAGGCTCCAAAACGGCCAGAAACGCAAAATATTCAGCAAAACTGCCCGGTGGGCCGCGGCTCACTTAATCTGTGCCGCGGCTCACACGTTCAGCGCCCCATGCCTGGGCACCTTTTTTCCTCCTGGGCCACGGCTCACTTAGGCTGTACCGCAGCTCACAGTACAGTGTGCTTAGCGCTCGCTGGTTGCTCAACGGATATATTTCAAACGGATATATTTCAGAGGCTATATATATCTCCAGAGTTTGAAGATCAAGAACTACTGAAGAATGACTGAAAATCTACAGAGAATATACAGAATATTCACGACTTACAAAAGAACAAAGCTTACAAGAAATATTCAGAGCAAAACATATCTCCCTAAGCTTTCTGCTATTCTGATAGAAGAGATATACAGTGCTCAAATCTTGAACAACACATTATCAGGTTAAAGCCCAGAAAGTCATAGCTGTTGTTCAAACCCTGTTCTATCTTTGAACAAACTCATATCATCCCTGTGTGGACTGAGGAATCCTTTCTACTCCCTAACTGTGTGTGACGGACTTGCATTGAAGAAGACAAAGCTTCAGAACTGTGTGTGAAGAAGCCAGACACGTGTTAGCTCAAACCAATTTGTGTGAACGGTTGAAAGCTAATATCTTTATATCAATCTTTGTGAATGAAATATTGATTAGGTTTGGTTATAATTACGTAGTTGTGTATGCAGTAATTATAATAAACTTTTTACTCCTGTGTGGAGGACCAGTGGACGTAGAGGACTCGAACCACTTTAAATAATGTGTTATTTACCTTCTGCCTTTATTGTTTTATTAACTGTGATTATTTAAGTATACACTACACACCGAGTTGCTGTATCCTCAGCAACTTACTGTATTAAAGACTTCCGCTACGCACTAAGATTTAAAAACCGTACAGCTTGTCGTTTAAAACACTTTCTAAGATGTATCCAGTATACTTAGTGGCCAACAAAGAACAATCATCAAGGAGAACTTTGCTAAAATTGATATGCCGATAGAATTTCTTAAAAACAACATCAATCTCCTGAAAGATATAATCCAAACAACTACATTTCATAAAACATTGATCAAAGTGAAGGTTACTCAACAATTATCATTGTTCGAACGAATCATGAATTTGTAAAATTATTACTTTGTTCATCAGTTATGAGTTCACCTAGTTAGATTAACGATATAGATGAGTTATTCATCACAAGACCATCACGATATCATCATTAAGGTGAATTAAAAACTTCTGAACTATAACCTTATGTTGATATGATTCAAGTTTCAACCAAATCAGATGAAAATCCTAAGTTCATTTAGTTTAGAATCTTCCTAAACATGATGGTTCGATTCAATATAATGATAACAATCCTACAAATCAACCTATCTACAATGAAACTAAGGATCATTATTATTCTAGTGATGTTAATAGTCCAAAGAAGAAGAGTGTGTTTCTACTAAACGTGATTACTACCATTTAAGACATCATGAATACATCATATCAAACCCTTAATCACCATATTCATCATTAAGTTGTTTAAAAGCTTAACTACAAATATGTTTAGCTTGATTAATTCAACATTAGGTGAAGTATACTTTATCACTAACAGTATAACTACGAGATTATAGGGTGAAATCGTATAACATACCTTCAGAAATGAAGAATAATACACCAAAACCACAAGAACACACTCTAAGCTTCAAGAATGACTCCAAACTTCCAATCAACAAGCTCCAAATCGAGATGCAAAGCTCAAACACAAGTTGAAAGAAGGTAGAATTGGTCTAGGGAGGCAGGGGGTGATTATGGGGGTGAAAAATCGGAGTTTGGACATGGAAAATGAAAGACACAAGTTGTCTTTTTATAACAGCACGGTTCGTTACATACATTATACACAAGAGGATAACGTATGTTAGCAGTTTTACGTACGCTAAACCAAAAGTGTTACGTACGTAAGCTAGTTCCAGAGGCTACTGACTGAAAACACGAACAACATTACGTACGTTATGGATTGGAGCATTACGTACGTAATGTAGGTCAACTAGATAGCTCCGAAAGATCAGATATTCGAATCACGCCCGACCCCACATGCCGAAAGTTGAGATCGGATAAGACTACAAGCCTTACGTACGTAAACAGCACTTCCTTACGTACGTAAAACCAGCAAAGTAGCGTACGTTATGCTAAAGGGTTAGCGTACGTTAAACACATAATTACTAGCCCAAAAATGCACTTATATATACAACGTCGAGAAATCAATCATAGTGCGAATGGTAGTTATATTCAAGTCTATTATGATATATTCCAACATCAATAAATATTAAACAAATGTAACAAGACTAAAATAGTGTTGAATTATCCGAATAATACAACAGTAGGTAAGAATTTCCGTCGGATATTACATACTCCCCCCCCTTAAAAGGAGTTTCGTCCCCGAAACTAAGGGTAAACAATTCGGGATACCTCTCTTGCAGGCTGCTCTCCGTCTCCCACGTGGCCTCCTCGACTCCGTGTCGTGACCACTGTGTAATACCTGTACTTTTTATTGACTGTTTGACTTTGCCGTTCTTCCTATTTTCTCGCTCTGTAAACTCCTTGTGATGTTGTCGATATTGTTATAGAGTTTCTGTTGTGGGAAAATCCCTCACAATATGCCGCAAGTGCACGGTCTCAACAAGTAATAAAGTGATAAGTAAAGTATCGTTCCCTCGTGGACTGATATCACTAAGTACCAAAATATAGTCAACTCGTAATTTTATTTGAAGAAGAATTATACGGAATTTATACCTAAACTAATAAATAATAGTAATAATAATAATAATACTAAGGGCGTAGGACTATGATTTTCACCTCAAACAATCATGAATGATATTTATTCAATTCAATTCACTTTTATTCAATTGATTGTAAGCCAGGAATTCCTAAATTATTCTAAAGCCTTTCCCAAGGTCGATAGAAAATACTACGTATTATTAATTCGATATATCCCTCTTCGAATTAGATAATTAATAGCTAAAACAGTTCAAGAATTCCCACAATAACACGCTTCACAATTCGCATGAGTATATCCCTATCTCATGAAAATTATGATTCGTCTCACAAGAACTATGCCTAAATTTCATCTCCCGAATCCATAAAGACATTCAAAACAAATTAACTGTTAGCCAGACAATTAAAAAGCATTAAGAACAGTAAGAAGAATCCAATTCAATATAATAACGAGTAAATCGAAATAATAATAAATAACCAAACCGTCATGAAATCGGCTACAATCAAAATCCTACTCGAATAGATCTAGGAACTAAGATGCAGAAAAACCGTAGGGATCCGTGGTCTTGTCGTCGCCCACAAATCTCCTCCTTGTGTTCTTTGCCCTAGCTATCGATCCACCTCCCAGTTCTTCCCCTTTCTTCAGCCCTTCAATGCTTATTTATAGCAATTCTAAGCCTCCAAAACGCGTCCGTGTGATTAGGTCGAGAACAGGCTCCAAAACGGCCCAGAAACGCAGAATATTCAGCAAAACCGCCCGGTGGGCCGCGGCTCACTTAATCTGTGCCGCGGCTCACACGTTCAGCGCCCCATGCCTGGGCGCCTTTTTTCCTCCTGGGCCGCGGCTCACTTAGGCTGTGCCGCGGCTCACAGTACAGTGTGCTCAGCGCTCGCTGGTTGTCTTCGTGTGCCGCGGCTCACTTGGTTTGTGCCGCGGCTCATGACCAAAAACTGCTGTTTTCGCCTGTTTTTCATCGTTTTGGCTTCCGGACTCCGATTTCCTTCAAAACATATAAGAATAGTGCATTAAAAGCTCATTTATGCTGAATTAGGCTCAAGATGGACATAAAATAATGAAATATAAGCGCATAAAAATACGCCTAACAGTTTCGTACCCTGTTTGGATCACGATTATATTGTTTAGACCTTGCGGAAGTGTTCTGGGTCATAGAAATAACACACGCTAGGCCTAGGCTAACGCACGCTAATTCTCCTTGAGTAGCGCACGCTAGCTCTGAGCCGTAGCGCGCACTAAGGGACCAGTCAGGTCAGAACCAGTAACTCATCCTGCTTTCTGGACTGGCAGTTAACGCGCTTTAGGAGTTCGTTAGCGCACGCTATTCATGGTCAGTAGCGCGCGCTAACATCCATCCGTAGCGCATGCTAACGGGCTAGTCGGCAGAGGCAGTGAGGTTGTCAGGCTGTCTGGACTATCAGGTAACGTACGCTAGGCTTCGGCTAGCGCACGCTATAAGGGCTGCGTAGTGCACGCTAAGCTATCGCGGTAGCGCACGCTAAGACTTGAGCATGGCAGAGGACAGTACGTTCTGGACTCCGATTTCTGGACACCATTTTCGGCTAGCGCACGGTAAAGGAAGGCAATTAGCGCACGCTAACGGGGCCGACAGAAGCCACTGGACTACCCGGTGACCCCGCTAGCACACACTAATATTAGAGGCGTAGCATGCGCTAGACTGGGTGAGTATATATCGGACATTTGACTTCCATTTCATCATTTTTCTCACTTTTCCGATCGAGAGCAGTGGGTTTCGGCGATTTGGAGAGTTCGAAGACGATCCTTCTTCAGATATCAACATCTTTTGGCTGGAGAACAAGGATTTAACAACATCTAATCCATTCTATCGTCCAAATCAAGGTAAAAATCCTTAGAACCCTATTTTTGGGAATTTTGGGGTTTTCTTAGATTCGTTCGATTTATCCGGTTTGAGGCTTGAGAATCTTGAGATTATGATATATCTACCCCGTATACATGCTTTTCCTACGATTTTACAGATTGGTTTGTGCCGTGTTCAGACTTGTGAGGGTTTGGGTGATTTTCCAACCTCTAGTTGTTTACCCTTGTATTTTCGTGAATCGTAGACGGGTTTCGGGAGTTTCTTCGTGAATTATGAGTATGCATTATTGATTATCATATCCCTTACAAATCGTTTAGGTACCAGAAGTGCGTTCTTGGACCTACTGAACTCATACTCTTTTCCGTTTGATTTCTCGATGTCTCAAAGGCAAGTATATATTTATTTATGATTATACGTTCTCGACTTTGAAAGTAAGATATATGAATGGAATGATTGTTTATGTCCACTCTGGGGTGGACCGACAGGTCCCCTGAGGGTTTCGTATCCTTTGGTGTGATTCCACGGATAATTTGGGTTAACAACTCTGAGGCGGGCCGACGGGTACCCTGAGGGTTCCGTAGCCTCTGGTGCGGTTCCATGGTTGATCATGTATGCATTGTTGTGATGCTATGAGATTTAGTTATTCCGGAATACTAGTCTTGAAATAATGAATTGACGGTTACATTTACTTTATTGTCGAGGAGTATTGTGTTTCATATTCGATATACTTGCACTAGCTATTCAACGGCTAACCCCTTTATGGGGGAAATACTTTTTATGTATTTCAGGTTCCAGGAGAGCGAACAAGCAGGTATCGGGTCGGCATGAAGATGATGGGCAAGCGTGATATTGTGTTTTACGGAGGGGCTCACGGCGCTGTAATATACCCCGAATAACTTGGGGGTGTTACAAAATATGGTATCGGAGATTAGGTTTATGGATTCCTAGGATGTCGGTCTTTTGGGTCGATTGAGTCAATGTTTATCTACAGTATCACTACTTTTCCATCATCACAGTGCGGCCGGTACTTGTAAGTCCTATTACTCTTCTTGTGTTTTCTTAACCGTTTTGATTTTAGTTTGATATTCTTGAGAATCAGTCACTTCGAGGACGTGCAATTTGGATTGTACTTTCGTACTTTGTGTATCCTTTAGAATGTCTGCTGACAGGGGACAGAGACGAGACCGTGGTCGCGGATGCGGAAAGATATTTTCAAAATTGCTAATTGCGGTATTGATGTGTGTTTGTATTATGTTGAGACTCTATATGGGAGTCGGATGCTAGTATCATGGGAGATCATCGACTTCACGCGCATGTAAGTATACTGTTTTGGTTATTCGCTCCTGGCGATGATTGATGGCTCTCGTGATGAGTTTGGAAAATTTGGGTTGATCTGTTGTTGGTTGACAGTTATAATTGAGGATATCGTGTATCAGGTTGTTTAATTGGGATATCGGGTATACCATATGAGAATGTTATTGAATCAAGTATATATATTCAGCATGTCGTATATACGTGTCCAGTAAGTCGAGGCAACGGACAGGAACAACTGGAATTGGCTATGTGTAGCCTGATTAGCACACGCTAATAGTGAAGCATAGCGTACGCTAGTGTACAAACTTAGCGCACGCTAAAGGCTTAGACTAGCGCGCGCAAGGCCATGTCAGAACTTGTCCAAGTGGTTGGCAAGGTTGTCGACATCTTCTGGGTTTCATGCTTCAACGGCATTTAGCGCACGCGGGACATAAGTATTAGCGCACGCTAAATGTAGGACAGTCAAGGGAATCCCAGCAATCGCGGGTGCTTTCGGCATGCGGGGCACAGGCATCTTCTGGGTAGGTGCAGACTGTCGAGTCAACTATGATTAGCGCACGCTACGGGTGGATAATAGCGTACGCTAATGAGACTTTTACTGTAGCAAGTCAACGCTATGTTACATACGCTATGGCAAGGATTTTACGTACGTAACACATGGCACGAAATGAGGCAGTAGCCTCTGGACCTCGATAGCGCACACTAACAAAGTCAGTTAGTGCACGCTATGGAAAGTAACATGCGCTATTTTGTGAGAGTAGCGCACGCTAGTACTGTGCAATTGAGCAATGTTATCCATTTCGGCCCGTTCCTTCTTTTGCACCGATAGAGAGAGTTATTGGAGGATATTTTGAGGTTATAAACACTTGTGTAATCATGGAGTTGATCGTTTTTAACAACACTAAGCTTGGAATCGTTTGGAAATGAATCCAACCTTGAGAATCAACCCATTTCTTCGAAGAGGTAATTAATATTCACTTTGGATTTGGTTTTGGATTGAATATCGTTGTTCTTGAATTGATAATCGTCATGTATATGAGTTGATAAGTATGATTATGGATGGATTACCTAGTTATGTTGATATTATTGTTGAAGTGCGGATATTGATATGATTCGTGTGGTTTTGAATGGTGTCGTTTATCTTCAAGAGATATGTTGGTTAATATCTCCAGACATTTCGACTTTGACATTGTTGTTGATGATTAGTTCGTATGATAATAGTTTATGGAGGCATTATGATGATTCTTGGTATCCCACGGGAAGTTTGTTAAGGAAGATGATGACATGATGGCTTATATGTTGGATTATGTTATGTTGTCATGAGCATGGTTAGGGAATCATAGTGTTCTTGGCAGTATTATTGCGATTCCTGATGTTATGATGATATATGCCTTAGACTATGAGTTAGATGATGCCTTAGATGTTAGAACATTGGATTGTGTCGTTTGGTCGATTGTGGACGTGATTTCGGATTAATTCATGATTCTTGAGAGACTCTTGAATTATATGAGATGATGAACATTTATAAGAAGTGTGGGTGTTTTGGATATGAATATGGAATATTCATGTCTAGAGCTGAATTACGTGTTTTGATATAATATTCGCATAGGAATACGAATATGATTATGAGTTTGATGAAATTATTATTCATCTCTGAGTTTGGAAGTCCATACATATTGAACAAATGTTCAAGTCGACGGATTGGATTGGTTGATAACCTTAGAATATGATTACCTATAATGTTGAACTAATTGGATGGTTCGAATTAATGATGATCATCGGAAAATTTTAACTATAGATTTACAAGCAGGAACCTTGTTAATTCGTATTTAAGAATTTAGTTTGGAATCGATAACATTTAGACCCTTATTAGTTCAAATTGGTTGCTGATATGATCATCATATTTCAGCTCATATTATAGACAGGGATTTGTAAGTGTCTGAGTTGGATTGTTAAGACTGTGTATAATCGAGATATTGTGGAACTGTTGAGTTTGTGATTTGGTGGTATTGATATCGATCGTTATCGAACTTGTTGATTATTAATCCTTCTTCAGACAAAAAGTTGTGATGTCTGATCGTGGATTATGACTGTTGTGATGCGGTTGAGGTTGAAGAGTTCGTAGATTACTTTGGTCGGGGCTGAGGAACACGTAGACGAAAGCAACTGAATCGGTAACAGTTCGTTGTATCGATATCGAGGTAAGTTTTATACTTGTACTAGTTAATGAGATTGGTGTTATCATGTATGTGCATGAATGTGTGTATCATGTCGAGACATGGCCTCTTTGTGATTTTGTTGATATCAGGGGATTGTTTGATACGATATCCTTCGGCAAGTTATGCCAAATGTTATTGTTGTTCGTAAATGTCCGGTTCAGGGCATTACGATACTTGTTGGTTATATTGATGTCGATAGCCGGTTCGCGGTATTGATGTATCGACTGTTGTTATTAATGTTGGTGCTTCGTTATTGATGTTGTATTGGCCGATTGAAGGCATTGATGTATTTGATTGTCATCTTCATTATCGGTAACCGATTAAATGTGCCGAGACATCCCTTGAACTGTTGTTATCGGTTGGGCATTCTAAGGTAATCAAGGTACTGAATTAGGATTATCGAGGATAGTTCCCATCTGTTGTGCCATTCTAAGGCAGTCGGGGTATTTGAATTGGGACCGCCGAGGACGGTGCCCATCCGTGAGTTATTGTTGTCGTGTTGGCCGACTCAAGGCTGCACACTATCATTCCTGTGAAGTTGGTAAATTTTGTGATCGTTGAGGGTTGAGGATTCCAGGATTTTTGCGTTGTGATTGTTGATCGTGTTAATCGGTCCGTAGGGATTGTGATCCCAGGATGGTTGTTTTGGATATTGTTGGTCGTGTCGATCTTTCATTATCTGTGTGTTATTGTTCACTTCGGTGAGTCTTTTGAATCCGTATTGGATGTGTTATCCTTTGAGTTTCGTTGTCATGTTGCATCGTGACATATCTAGAATCATATCTGCGTGCCGATTGATTATGTGTAGGATTTTTAGCCAGGCACACGATGGTCATGCATGGATGTTTCCGCATTGGACCGTGCACACAAGACGTAGTTCGTGAGGCTAATTAAGTACATTGTCCCACGTATATTCTGGATTCCGTATACGGGGTGGACATGTGCACGGACACATTTCCGGATCGAGCTTATTGGTTTGGTCGTTCGTAGTCCATGTTGTATTGGATATGTCCGGCGATTTGCGACTAGTTGTTCATATGCCGAAGGGTATGTTCGACAGTCGGGGTTATTTCTTTGAGATCTGTTATTGTTGATCGTTTAGCGTTTTCCTTGTTGATGGTACTCTCGGTCGCTGTTGATCCCTTGTTGATCGTGTTGGAGTTTATCATGTTGATGGTATTCTCGATTATTGTGGATCTTTCGCTGGTAGCATTGGAGTTTATCATGTCGATGATATTCTACGTTAATTTATTGGTTGATCATTGTTATTGACCGTGTGAGCGTTCGGACTGTACGTCAATGTTTCGGGACTTGTTGTCATTGTTTTGTGTATTATTGGTTTTTGTCCATATTGAGTTTTATCGGCGCAATCCGACGTATAGGAATTGGCACAGATAGTTCATTCTACACTTATGAGTTATGATGATGTTTTGAGAATCCTCGGTATTGTTGGAACGTAGTACTGATGGTTGTAGTTGAATTCATTTTGTATTTTGAGAATACCCTTCAGCCTGTCAAATCGTATGCCGATACTCGTCGCCTACCTTTGGAATTCGATTTTGGAGACCATGTTCTACTCCAGGGTTGTATATTTAGCTTATTGCTTGTCGTTACCTCCAGCGTGTAATATCCGGATTTATTATTGTGTATTTTACCTGTATTCGAACCCTGCATTATTCGGATTTGTGGTTTTGATTATTGGAGTATGATATTTATTGCATTGGCATCCTTGTACTTAAGTATAACATCATGCAAATTTTCTCATGCAAACTCGTGATAGCGCACGCTAAGAATGTAGCTTAACGCGTGCTATCGGCTATTACTAGCGCACGCTACGTATGTAGGAGTTGCGTGCGCTAGACACTGAATTATTGAGGTAGGTGGCTAGCACATGCGCCAGCCGGGACATGGGTCCAAGTAAGATTCCCGCGGACGAACCTTGACAATTTTGGAGTCAACTCTTATTAGCGCGCGCTAAGGAAAGTTTAGTAGCGTGCGCTAAACGGTTAAAATGCAGAATATTATAAATGGGACAACAACCCGTTTTGGCTTACATTTCCTTCGTCCATTCTTCATTCTTGAGAGGCTAGAGAGCTTTAATCATCCCTCTAACACACTTAGAACATATATTAGTGATCCTTGAATATTGGTTATCACTTGTGAGTGATCATCGAAGAGAAGTAACACCTTGGAGTGACACATAACCAACCGGAGTCGGAGTCTACCTTTTGGTTCAGTGATTTCGGCATATTAAGGTATGTTGAACCTATCACCATCCTTAGATTTGGATTCCAAGGGATTAGATGATCATGCTAACGTGATATTGAATTTCATTGGTGAATTATTCAACAAACATCATGTTTTAAGGATGGAATGTCTATGCTTATGATATTATCATTGGAACCTCGTAGATGGAATCCTAGTACTTCAAGTCATAAGAGAACATTCTGAAGTTATTATCCGTATGATTTATGTTATCTTAGTGATCATAAATTGGAGGTGATATTATTTTCGGTTATAAGGACTTAAGGGAAGAATCGTCTTAGGATATATTCTTTTGTATAAGTTGGAATTGTTAGTTCACCTCCAGATGAAGTCTGAATATGTATAATGATAGTAGAATCTAATACATCAACCGGAGATCACCAACTTCGCATAAGAATTGTAATCAAGACGGATTATAGTGTTATGATGATTATACGTATACTTGCACCTCGAAGTTGTTAGTATCCATGAGATCATTCATATAGGTTATGATCATAACGTGAAGCCGGATAACAAACATTAATGACTGAGGGATTCGCTTATTTCATCACCATTTGTATAATTTGCTGCCCTCCAGTGAACTGCCATGCACTCTTAGCGTGCGCAAAGATACGAGAATTAATGCGCGCTATCGAGTACGTTTAGCGTACGCAACGATTGGGACTTAGCGTGCGTTAAGTCATCAGCTGAGTCAGTCAGCTGACGCCTGGTTAACGTACGCTAGGCTGTGTGTACTGCGTGCGCTAACGAGTAGCATTAACGTACGCTACATAGGATTCGTAGCGTGCGTTAAGCTATCCAGACAGGTTGCATATTAAGGACTTTCTACCGAAATTGTTGAATTGTTAGATGTTCATTCAACATGAAATGAATTCTATGCTATTTGTTTTGTTAAGGTTCAAGCTTAACACGTGATTGATCGAAGGGGACGACCTTCGAGTATTTTGATATTCATGGAAGTTTATTCTTGTCAATGAACCGAGGCAAGTACTCTATCTAGAATTGTTTATATTATGACAATGATGATGTGATTGTATCGTGTAAATATGTTGTGATTATATGTCCACCATGCGTTGATCCGACGGGAATCATCATGGGAATCTATAGCTGTGTGCGCTGGATCGTCGGACAGGTAGTTCCACCATGCGTTGATCCGACGGTATCATCATGGGAATCTATAGCTGTGTGCGCTGGATCGCTGGAATACCATTAGTATGTTGAAACTGTTATGATATGATATGTGTTGTGAATATTTCTCGTTGGAGAAACTTGTTATGATATAATTGTTGATTATATCACTGTTGTATGATTATTGTACTTGTACTAGCTTCGTTGTGCTAACCCCTTCGGGGGTGAACATTTGTGTATGTTCAGGATCCAGGAGAGCGGGGAAACAACCACTGGAGATGCATGACGACGAGGGTGCAGAGTGATGTTCCGTCCGGGTTTACTGTCTGTTGTTTGTTGGTTATTTCAATAAGTACTCGAGTACGTCGTCGATTTATAATGTTTGGATTTTAGTGATGTAATAATAACTCTTTATTAAATATTTGTATTCTCGGTTTTGAAGTTGTATTTTATTTCAGCAATTTCATAAATTGGTATCTGTTACTGTCTTTTCCTTTAATCAGCCTTGTAAATTCTTATGTAAAGGATTTACGGCGCTGTAATATTCCTGAATATATCGGAGGTGTTACAGAATATGGTATCAGAGCTAAGATTATGGATATCTTGGCCATTGGGTTAAAATAGGGGTCATTTACGTCTTTTGAGGTAACCGGCCGTGAATGACATCACTGTACTGCCTACGTCTTCATGCGAACGGTGGTTGTAAGTTCCTAAACTCTATCTCGTTCTTTACATGTTGTACTTTTTTTTATACTTGAACATTAGAACAATGTTGTTTCCTGTATATTTAGTACTTGTGCTTACAGTATGTTAAGAGGCGGACGTGGACGTGGTCGCGGTCGTGGACGCGGACGAAGGAATGCTGAAAGGGAGGTGTCGCCTTCTAATCAGGCCAGTCATAGCTCAGGCGAGCCGCAACAATCCATCAATAACGAACCAGAACCTGCTGTACCAGAAATCCTTCGCCAAGTGGTGAATCATATGACTCAGTTCGCTCATGTCGTGGACCGAATGCAGATGGCGGTGGGACTTCAGCAAGGAGATGGACAGCAAAGGATCCCATAAATGGGAAATCGAGGTGACCGATGGTTGCAAGAGGTAGCGAAAATGCAACCGCCCAAATTTGACGGCTTTTCCGAGACTCCCACTTGGGATCATTGGTTGAAAGAATTGGAGAAAAATTTTGCTGGAATTAATTGCCCAAACGACAGGAGAGCTCCTATTGCCCAGTACTTTCTGATTGGGAGGCATCCGAGTGGTGGGAAGCTATCCGACCTGCAGATCATGATGCTGATTGGACAGAATTTAAAATGATGATGGAAGCACAGTACTGCCCTCGTCCTGTGAGGGAAGCCAAAATTTGGGAGTTTTTCTCCGCTCAACCATCAGACGAACCCGTATCCCAGACGATTAAGACGTTTAATCAGCAGTTAGAATTTGTTCGACATCTGGTCAGAACAGATGCGGAGATGATGATTCATTTTGAAATGAGAATGAAACTAGAAATCCAGAGGTACATGCCCGGTTTTGAATGTACCACTCTCCGCCAATACCAGGATAAGGCGTTGGCGTACGAAATAAAAGAAGCGGCAATGGAGAAGTTTATGGAGTCGAAGAAACAAAAAGTCTCTGGTACGTTTACAGAGCACAAGAACAGTGGGCCCCGCAAGGCCCAGTCTTCTTTTTCTTTCAAGAAACCTCCGCACCCATCTAAGAGCAGAAAGAATTACTAACAAAGGTCACCACGACGGATACAGTTAGGAAGTGCTTTAATTGTGGTCGCCTGTGCCACCTTTGGCGTGATTGTTTGCGCACTTACATGTTTCGATCATGACAGAAGGGCACCGTGCGACGTTTTGCAAGGACGCCACCAAATACAATGGAACTCGTTCATCGCAGCCAGTTCAGAAGGAAGCTAGTATCCAACAGACGCAGCAAAGTGTTCAGATGCCTCAAAATTTTGGCCGCGGACGAGGCAGAGGACAATGGGACCGAAAGGGGACATCGAGTGCCGGATCTGTTCCCCCACGTCTGTATGAGATGAGGAGGACCGACGATCAGGATGCTGCCGTCGCATCAGGTACTGTCCAGATCCTTTCCCAGCCAGTTAGTGTTTTATTCGATACAGGAGCTACGTATTCTTTTATATCTTTGTCTTGTGTAAATCGTTTGAATATTTCTGGTTTTCATACTTGTGAACCTTATGTTGTTGGTTTATCGAGTGGAGAGAGGATTGTTGGGAACTTAGAGACTAGAGATTTTCCTGTATTATTTGGGGGTAGGGAGTGACTCTCAAATTTAATTGTAATAGAAATGCAACGAGACACTACTACAAAAACAGCATTTAACAGCGGTTCTGGAGCGCTTTTAACAGCGGTTCTGGAACCGCTGTTAAATGTCCCGCTGTTAAATTTAACAATGATTGTCTAAGAATCATTGTTAAAATTTAATAATTGTTAACAACCGTTAAATTTATTTATTTTTTAAATAATTTTTTTAATAATTTGAAATTATTTTTTAATATATTATTTTTTTAAAAAATATATATATTCCCTTGATCCTGGCCGCACCCGACCCGCCCGCCCGCCAACTCCGCCCACAAACACCCGCACATAATATGTATAAATGTGCATTTCCGCTACTCACGGGATTCGAACCTGTGAACTCAATGAGATGGAGGTGGGTATCAAACCAGTGAGCCAAAGTCATTTGTTGTTCAAATATTGATTTCTATTATATAAGTATACAATAAACCATATATATATATATATGTATATAAATATATATAAAATATATATATATATATAAATTATATCTATATTTTTGTTAATATTTTCAGAATTATTTTCAAAATATATTAATAATTATTATATAACACATTTAATAACTAATGATCAATATAAGTATACAATAAACCATATATATATATATGTATATATTATAATTTTCAATATATAATGTAATATAATTTTTAATATTAATATATAACAAAATATATTAATATTCAATATATTCCACATTTGATATAATATAATTCATAAAATAATATGTATATATTATAATTTTTAATATATAATGTATTATAATTTTTAATATTAATGTATAACAAAATATATTAATATTCAATATATTCCACATTTGATATAATAAAATTCATAAAATAATATGTATATATTATAATTTTTAATATATAATGTAATATAATTTTTAATATTAATATATAACAAAATATATTAATATTCAATATATTCCACATTTGATATAATATAATTCATAAAATAATATGTATATATTATAATTTTTAATATATAATGTAATATAATTTTTAATATTAATTTATAACAAAATATATTAATATTCAATATATTCCACATTTGATATAATATAATTCACAAAATAATATGTATATATTATAATTTTTAATATATAATGTAATATAATTTTTAATATTAATATATAACAAAATATATTAATATTCAATATATTCCACATTTGATATAATATAATTCATAAAATAATATGTATATATTATAATTTTTAATATATAATGTAATTTAATTTTTATTATTAATATATAACAAAATATATTAATATTCAATATATTCCACATTTGATATAATATAATTCATAAAATAATATGTATGTATTATAATTTTTAATATATAATGTAATATAATTTTTAATATTAATATATAACAAAATATATTAATATTCAATATATTCCACATTTGATATAATATAATTCATAAAATAATATGTATGTATTATAATTTTTAATATATAATGTAATATAATTTTTATTATTAATATATAACAAAATATATTAATATTCAATATATTCCACATTTGATATTATATAATTCATAAAATAATATGTATGTATTATAATTTTTAATATATAATGTAATATAATTTTTAATATTAATATATAAAAAATATATTAGTATTCAATATATTCCACATTTGATATAATATAATTCATAAAATAATATGTATGTATTATAATTTTTAATATATAATGTAATATAATTTTTATTATTAATATATAACAAAATATATTAATATTCAATATATTCCACATTTGATATAATATAATTCATAAAATAATATGTATGTATTATAATTTTTAATATATAATGTAATATAATTTTTAATATTAATATATAAAAAAATATATTAATATTCAATATATTCCACATTTAATATAATATAATTCATAAAATAATATGTATATATTTTAATTTTTAATATATAATGTAATATAATTTTTAATATTAATATATAACAAAATATATTAATATTCAATATATTCCACATTTGATATAATATAATTCATAAAATAATATGTATATATTATAATTTTTAATATATAATGTAATATAATTTTTAATATTAATATATAACAAAATATATTAATATTCAATATATTCCACATTTTATATAATATAATTCATAAAATATGTATGTATTATAATTTTTAATATATAATGTAATATAATTTTTAATATTAATATATAACAAAATATATTAATATTCAATATATTGCACATTTAATATAATATAATTCATAAAATAATATGTATGTATTATAATTTTTAATATATAATGTAATATAATTTTTAATAATATATAACAAAATATCTTAATATTCAATATTGCACATTTAACAATGGTTCTAGAAAGAACCCTGTTAAATGTACAGATTTAACAACGGTTCTACAAGAACCGCTGTTAAATGTACAGATTTAACAACGGTTCTTAAAGAACCGCTGTTAAATGTACAGATTTAACAACGGTTCTACAAGAACCATTGTTAAATGTGCATTTAACAATGTTTTCCTATAATCATTGTTAAATGTGCAATTTAACAACGGTTCTTCCGAACATTGTTAAATGTGCATTTAATAATGTTTCGCGGAAAACCGCTGTTAAATTGCAATCGTTTCATTTTAACAGCGGTTTTTTTAGAACCGCTGTTAAAATGCCGCAGTTAAATGCTGTTTTTGTAGTAGTGAGATGACCTAATACTCGGAGATTATTGGCTTAATCGTTATGGAGCTATTGTAAACTACCGAAAGAGGAATATTTTGCTAATCGCTGACGATGGCTCCGAAGTACTGTTTGAAGGATGGAAACCAGGAAGCTCAGGAAAGTTGATCAAAGCCATGAAAGCTGCCAAATTGTTGAAACAGGGCTGTACAGGATATTGGTGCTATGCAATGAAGAAAGAAGATGAAATTATGAAACTTTCATCCATTCCTGTTGTGAATGAATTTCCAGATGTATTTCCTGACGAATTACCTGGACTACCTCCACGACGGGATGTAGAATTCACTATTGAGCTGGAACCCGGAGCTGCACCAATTTCTAAGGCGCCGTATCGTATGGCACCTACTGAAATGTATGAACTGAAGAAGCAGCTGGAGGAGTTACTGGACAAAGGCTATATTCAGCCAAGCGTTTCACCCTGGGGAGCGCCAGTCCTTTTTGTCCGAAAGAAGGATGGATCGCTTCGACTGTGTATTGACTATCGAGAGCTGAACAAGATGACGATTAAGAACAAGTATCCGTTGCCACGGATTGATGATCTGTTTGACCAGTTGCAAGGAGCAACAGTATTTTCTAAAATCGATCTGAGATCAGGATACTATCAGCTGAGGATTAAGGAATCTGATGTTCCAAAGTCAGCATTCAGAACTCGCTACGGACACTATGAGTTTGTAGTGATGCCATTTGGTCGCACTAATGCACCTGCTGTATTCATGCAGTTGATGAACCGAGTGTTCATCGAATATTTGGATAAATTTGTGGTCGTGTTCATTAATGACATTCTGGTGCATTCTAAGAACCCGGAAGAGCATGCACAGCACTTGCGGATTGTATTAGAACTTTTGAGAAGCGAGCAACTGTACGCCAAACTCTCTAAGTGTGAATTCTGGCTAAAGTAAGTAATGTTCCTCGGTCATGTGGTATCAGCGGAAGGAGTCCGAGTAGATCCGCAGAAAATCGAAGCAATTATGGATTGGAAACCTCCAAAGAACGTGAAAGAAGTCCGAAGTTTCTTAGGACTTGCTGGGTATTATCGTCGGTTCGTGGAAGGGTTTTCCAAAATCTCCCGCCCACTTACTCGACTCCTGCAGAAAACTCAAAAGTTTGAGTGGAACGAGTCGTGTCAGACTAGTTTTGACGAATTAAAGAAGAGATTGACGACGGCACCGATTCTATCACTTCCACATGGGACTGGAGGATTCATAGTTTACAGTGATGCTTCGAACCGAGGACTCGGATGCGTATTAATGCAGAATGACAAAGTGATCGCTTATGCTTCACGACAGCTGAAACCTTATGAAGTGAATTACCCAACACATGATTTGGAGCTAGCAGCAGTAGTTTTTGCTTTGAAGATCTGGAGGCATTACCTGTACGGGACTCACTGTCAGATCTTTACGGATCACAAGAGTCTCAAATACATCAGAAGGAATTGAACATGCGGCAAAGAAGATGGTTAGAGCTGATCAAGGACTATGACTTGGAGATTTTGTATCACCCAGGCAAAGCGAATGTAGTGGCCGATGCAATCAGTCGCATGCCTGTTTCTATTCAGATGCTGGAGACTCTGACCTCCCAACTTAGCCTTCAACGAGAGATGATTCGAGAAGGAATTGAAGTGTGGTTACAAAGAGTCCATGGACAACTGTGCGTGATGGAAATAACTTCGTCATTAATCGAAGAAATCAAATCTGGAAAGGTAGATGATCCTCTGATGATTCGGTTACTTGACGAAGTGATCAAGGGGAAGGCCCCCGGATTTGTAATCCATGATGATGGAGTTTTGAGATTTCAAAACCGACTCTGCATTCCCGATGTCAACGTTCTGAAACAGACGATTATGAAGGAAGCTCACAGTTCGCCCTATTCTATCCACCCGGGCACCAGTAAAATGTATAAGGACTTGAAGCAGAATTTCTGGTGGGGCAACATGAAGAAAGATGTAGCGGACTATGTTTCGAAATGCTTGACTTGTCAGCAGGTTAAGATCGAGCATCAACGGCCTGCCGGAATGTTGAAGCCGCTTCCAATCCCTGAATGGAAGTGGGAGGACATATCGATGGACTTTATCACCAGTATGCCGAGAACCAAGACAGGAATGAACATGATTTGGGTGATAGTTGATCGTTTAACCAAATCGGCTTATTTTCTAGGCATTAAGGACATGTGGGGACCAGAGAGGTTGGCACGAGTATTTATATCGGAGATAGTTCGATTGCATGGTACGCCGACGACCATCATTTCTGATTGAGACAGCCATTTTGTGTCTCACTTTTGGAAAGCAGTTCATAAGGCCTTGGGGACCGAATTGAACTTCAGTACAGATTATCACCCGCAGACTGACGGACAATCCGAGAGGACCATTCAAACGGTGGACGATATGCTGAGGGCTTGTGCCTTAGATTGGTCAAACGATTGGGAAATTCATCTACCATTGATTGAATTTACCTACAACAATAGTTGGCATGCTTCCACTAAGATGGCACCATTCGAGGCATTATACGGGAGGAGATGCAGATCGCCCCTATGCTAGGATGATTCATCAGACTTAATCGGAACAGAACCAGAGTTGATCGTGCAGACTCGAGAGAAAATAGCCTTGATTCGTGAAAAGCTGTTGACCGCCCAGAGTCGCCAGAAATCTTACGCAGACGTACGTCGTCGCCCATTGGAGTTCAGTACTGGAGACCACATAAAGGTTTCTCCTACCCGGGGAATCTTTCATTTTAGAAGGAAAGTAAAGCTGAGTCTGAGATATATCGGACCATTTGAGATCCTTGAGAGAGTTGGAGAGTTAGCATACAGATTGGCATTGCCGCCGTCATTGTGCCATGTTCATAACGTGTTCCACGTATCCCAGTTACGGAGGTATATACCAGATCCTAGTCATGTCATTGATTTCGGCGAGATCGAAGTCGCTCAAGATGGGATGTTTGAAGAAAGACCGGTCAAGATACTCGAGAGTCGAGTTAAGCAGTTGAGAAACAAACCCATCGTTTTGGTCAAAGTTCAATGGTCACGCCATGGAGTGGAAGAAGCCACATGGGAAACGGAAGATGGCATGAAGTCCAGATATCCCGAATTATTTTCGTCTTGAGTTTCGGGACGAAACTCCTTTTTAGTAGGAGAGTATGTAATATCCGGATTTATTACTGTGTAATTTACCTGTATTCGAACCCTGTATTATTCGGATTTGTGGTTTTGATTATTGGAGAATGATATTTCTTGCATTGGTATCCTTGTACTTAAGTATAACATCATGCAAATTTTCTCATGCAAACTCGTGATAGCGCACACTAAGAATGTAGCTTAACGCGCGCTATCGGCTATTACTAGCGCACGCTACGTATGTAGGAGTTGCGTTCGCTAGACACTGAATTATTGAGGTAGGTGGCTAGCACATGCACCAGCCGGGACATGGGTCCGAGTAAGATTCCCGCGGACGAACTTGGACAATTTTGGAGTCAACTCTTATTAGCACGCGCTAAGGAAAGCTTAGTAGCGTGCGCTAAACAATTAAAATGCAGAATATTATAAATGGGACAACAACCCGTTTTGGCTTACATTTCCTTCGTCCATTCTTCATTCTTGAGAGGCCAGAGAGCTTTAATCATCCCTCTAACACACTTAGACCATATATTAGTGATCCTTGAATATTGGTTATCACTTGTGAGTGATCATCGAAGAGAAGTAACACCTTGGAGTGACACATAACCAACCGGGGTCGGAGTCTACCTTGTGGTTCAGTGATTTCGGCATATTAAGGTATGTTCAACCTATCACCAGCCTTAGATTTGGATTCCAACGGATTAGATGATCATGCTAACGTGATATTGAATTTCATTGGTGAATTATTCAACAAACATCATGTTTTAAGGATGGAATGTCTATGCTTATGATATTATCATTGGAACCTCGTAGATGGAATCCTAGTACTTCAAGTGATAAGAGAACATTCTGAAGTTATTATCCGTATGATTTATGTTATCTTAGTGATCATAAATTGGAGGTGATATTATTTTCGGTTATAAGGACTTAAGGGAAGAATCGTCTTAGGATATATTCTTTTGTATAAGTTGGAATTATTAGTTCACCTCCAGATGAAGTCTGAATATGTATAATGATAGTAGAATCTAATACATCAACCGGAGATCACCAACTTCGCATAAGAATTGTAATCAAGACGGATTATAGTGTTATGATGATTATACGTATACTTGCACCTCGAAGTTGTTAGTATCCATGAGATCATTCATATAGGTTATGATCATAACGTGAAGCCGGATAACAAACATTAATGACTGAGGGATTCGCTTATTTCATCACCATTTGTATAATTTGCTGCCCTCCAGTGAACTGCCATGCACTCTTAGCGTGCGCTAAGCTACGAGAATTAACGCGCGCTATCGAGTACGTTTAGCGAACGCAACGGTTGGGACTTAGCGTGCGTTAAGTCATCAGCTGAGTCAGTCGGCTGATCAGTGAGGCACTGACCACGTCTGGTTAACGTACGCTAGGCTGTGTGTACTGCGTGCGCTAACGAGTAGCATTAACGTACGCTACATAGGATTTGTAGCGTGCGTTAAGCTATCCAGACAGATTGCATATTAAGGACTTTCTACCGAAATTGTTGAATTGTTAGACGTTCATTCGACATGAAATGAATTCTATGCTATTTCTTTTGTTAAGGTTCAAGCTTAACACGTGATTGATCGAAGGGGACGACCTTCGAGTATTTTGATATTCGTGGAAGTTTATTCTTGTCAACGAACCGTGGCAAGTACTCTAATTAGAATTGTTTATATTACGACAATTATGATGTGATTGTATCGTGTAAATATGTTGTGATTATATGTCCACCATGCGTTGATCCGACGGGAATCATCATGGGAATCTTTAGCTGTGTGCGATGGATCGTCGGATAGGTAGTTCCACCATGCGTTGATCCGACGGGATCATCATGGGAATCTATAGCTGTGTGCGCTGGATCGTTGGAATACCATTAGTATGTTGAAACTGTTATGATATGATATGTGTTGTGAATATTTCTCGTTGGAGAAACTTGTTATGATATAATTGTTGATTATATCACTGTTGTATGATTATTGTACTTGTACTAGCATTGTTGTGCTAACCCCTTCGGGGGTGAACATTTGTGTATGTTCAGGATCCAGGAGAGCGGGGAAACAACCAGTGGAGATGCATGACGACGAGGGTGCAGAGTGATGTACCGGCCGGGTTTACTGTCTGTTGTTTGTTGGTTATTTCAATAAGTACTCGAGTACGTCGTCAATTTATAATGTTTGGATTTTAGTGATGTAATAATAACTCTTTATTAAATATTTGTATTCTCGGTTTCGAACCAGACGGTTGTATTTTATTTCAGCAATTTCATAAATTGGTATCTGTTACCGTCTTTTCCTTTAATCAGCCTTGTAAATTCTTATGTAAAGGATTTACGGCGCTGTAATATTCATGAATATATCGGGGGTGTTACACAGCGTTGGGTCTTATCCATAGCGTTTTTCATGTTTCCCAGTTGAGAAATTATGTGCCGGATCCAAGTCATGTTGTTGACTATAGTGGGTTTGACGTAACCGAGGATGTTATATTTCCGGAGAGACCAGTGAAGATTCTTGAACGTCGTGAGGAGCAACTGCACCACAAAACCATCCAGTTGGCTAAAATGCAATGGTCGAGACATGGAGTCGAGGAATCGACTTGGGAGACGGAAAAGCAGATGCGATCAGATTACCCCGAGCTTTTTATTTCTTAAGTTTCGGGACGAAACTTCTTTTTAGAGGGGGAGAATGTAATACCCGTACTTTTTATTGACTGTTTGACTTTGCCGTTCTTCCTATTTTGTCACTCTGTAAACTCCTTGTGATATTGTCGATATTGTTATAGAGTTTCGTACCCTGTTTGGATTACGATTATGTTGTTTAGACCTTGCGGAAGTGTTATGGGTCATAGAAATAACACACGCTAGGCCTAGGCTAACGCACGCTAATTCTCCTTGAGTAGCGCACGCTAGCTCTGAGCCGTAGCGCGCGCAAAGGGACCAGTCAGGTCAGAACCAGTAACTCATCCTGCTTTCTGGACTGGCAGTTAACGCGCGCTAGGAGTTCGTTAGCGCACGCTATTCGTGGTCAGTAGCGCGCGCTAACATCCGTCCATAGCGCACGCTAACGGGCTGGTCGGCAGAGGCAGTGAGGTTGTCAGGCTGTCTGGATTATCAGGTAACGTACGCTAGGCTTCGGCTAGCGCACGCTATAAGGGCTGCATAGTGCACGCTAAGCTATCACGGTAGCGCACGCTAAGACTTGAGCAGGGCAGAGGACAGTAGGTTCTGGACTCCGATTTCTGGACACCATTTTCGGCTAGCGCACGCTAAAGGAAGGCGATTAGCGCATGCTAACAGGGCCGACAGAGCCACTGGACTACCCGGTGACCCCGCTAGCGCACGCTAATATTAGAGGCATATCGTGAGCTAGACTGGGCGAGTATATATTGTACAGTTGACTTCCATTTCGTCATTTTTCTCATCGTTCTCACTTTTCCGATCGAGAGCAGCGGGTTTCAGCGATTTGGAGAGTTCGAAGACGATCCTTCTTCAGATATCAACATCTTTGGCTGGAGAACAAGGATTTAACAACATCTAATCCATTCTATCGTCCAAATCTAGGTAAAAATCCTTAGTACCCTATTTTTGGGAATTTTGGGGTTTTCTTAGATTCGTTCAATTTATCCGGTTTGAGGCTTGAGAATCTTGAGATTATGATATATCTACCCCGTATACATACTTTTCCTACGATTTTACAGATTGGTTTGTGCCGTGTTCGGACTTTTAAGGGTTTGGGTGATTTTCCAACCTCTAGTTGTTTACCCTTGTATTTTCGTGAATCGTAGACGAGTTTCGGGAGTTTCTTCGTGAATTATGAGTATGCATTATTGATTATCATATCCCTTACGAATCGTTTAGGTACTGGAAGTGCGTTCTTGGACCTACTGAACTCATACTCTTTTCCGTTCGATTTCTCGATGTCTTAAAGGAAAGTATATATTTATTTATGATTATACGTTCTCGACTTTGAAAGTAAGATATATGAATGGAATGATTGTTTATGTCCACTCTGGGGCGGACCGACAGGTCCCCTGAGGGTTTCGTATCCTTTGGTGCGATTCCACGGATAATTTGGGTTAACCACTCTGAGGCGGGCCGACGGGTACCCTGAGGGTTCCGTAGCCTCTAGTGCGGTTCCATGGTTGATCATGTATGCATTGTTGTGATGCTATGAGATTTAGTTATTCCGTAATACTAGTCTTGAAATGATGAATTGACGGTTACATTTACTTTATTGTCGAGGAGTATTGTGTTTCATATTCGATATACTTGCACTAGCTATTCAACGGCTAACCCCTTTATGGGGGAAATACTTTTTATGTTCAGGTTCCAGGAGAGCGAACAAGCAGGTATCGGGTCGGCATGAAGATGATGGGCAAGCGTGATATTGTGTTTTATCTCCGGTTATGTTCTCCGTTCCTCCATTCAGTGCTGTTGTACTCGAATGGTTATTGAATACTCGAGTATTGTTTTTCAGTTTCCTCGATGTTCCGGCCTGTGTTGCCGAGGTATTGATTTTGTGTTGGGATGTATTTAGATACATTGGATATGGTTGAATACCCTTTGTATTGTCCTTCATTTCGTTGTATATGGACCTTCTCGGTCAAGTTTTATAGTTCCGCATATGATTAGCCTTGTGGGTCCCACGGAGGGGCTCACGGCGCTGTAATATACCCCGAATAACTTGGGGGTGTTACAGAATATGGTATCGGAGATTAGGTTTATGGATACCTAGGATGTCGGTCTTTTGGGTCGATTGAGTCAATGTTTATCTACAGTATCACTACTTTGCCATCATTACAGTGCGGCCGGTACTTGTAAGTCCTATTACTCTTCTTGTGTTTTCTTAACCGCTTTGCTTTTAGTTTGATATCTTGATAATCGGTCACTTCGAGGATGTGCGATTTGGATTGTACTTACGTACTTTGTGTATCCTTTAGAATGTCTGCTGATAGGGGACAGAGACGAGACCGTGGTCGCGGATGCGGAAAGATATTTTCAAAATTGCTAATTGCGGTACTGATGTGTGTTTGTATTATGTTGAGACTCTGTATGGGAGTCAGATGCTAGTATCATGGGAGATCATCGACTTCACGTGCATGTAAGTATGCTGTTTTGGTTATTCGCTCGTGGCGATGATTGATTGTTCTCGTGATGAGTTTGGAAATTTTGGGTTGATCTGTTGTTGGTTGACAGTTATAATTGAGGATATCGTGTATCAGGTTGTTTAATTGTGATATCGGGTATACCATATGAGAATGTTATTGAATCAAGTATATGTATTCAGCATGTCGTATATACGTGTCCAGTAAGTCGAGGCAACGGACAGGAACAACTGGAATTGGCTAAGTGTAGCCTGATTAGCACACGCTAATAGTGAAGCATAGCGTACGCTAGTGTACAAACTTAGCGCACGCTAAAGGCTTAGACTGGCGCGCGCAAGGCCATGTCAGAAATTTTCCAAGTGGTTGGCAAGGTTGTCGACATCTTCCGGGTTTCATGCGTCAACGGCATTTAGCGCACGCGGGACATAAGTATTAGCGCACGCTAAATGTAGGACAGACAAGGGAATCCCGGCAATCGCGGGTGCTTTCGGCATGCGGGGCACAGGCATCTTCTGGGTAGGTGCAGACTGTCGAGTCAACTATGATTAGCGCACGCTACGGGTGGATAATAGCGTACGCTAATGAGACTTTTACTGTAGCAAGTCAACACTATGTTACGTACGCTATGGCAAGGATTTTACGTACGTAACACATGGCACGAAATGAGGCAGTAGCCTCTGGACCTCGATAGCGCACGCTAACAAAGTCAGTTAGTGCATGCTATGGAAAGTAACACGCGCTATTTTGTGAGAGTAGCGCACGCTAGTAGTGTGCAATTGAGCAATGTTATCCATTTCGGCCAGTTCCTTCTTTTACACCGATAGAGAGAGTTATTGGAGGATATTTTGAGGTTATAAACACTTTTGTAATCATGGAATTGATCGTTTTTAACAACACTAAGCTTGGAATCGTTTTGAAATGGATCCAACCTTGAGAATCAACCCATTTCTTCGAAGAGGTAATTAATATTCACTTTGGATTTGGTTTTGGATTGAATATCATTGTTCTTGAATTGATAATCGTCATGTATATGAGTTGATAAGTATGATTATGGATGGATTACCGAGTTATGTTGATATTATTGTTGAAGTGCGGATATTGATATGATTCGTGTGGTTTTGAATGGTGTCGTTTATCTTCAAGAGATATGTTGGTTAATATCTCCAGACATTTTGACTTTGACATTGTTGTTGATGATTAGTTCGTATGATAATAGTTTATGGAGGCATTATGATGATTCTTGGTATCCCACGGGAAGTTTGTTAAGGAAGATGATGACATGATGGCTTATATGTTGGATTATGTTATGTTGTCATGAGCATGGTTAGGGAATCATAGTGTTCTTGGCAGTATTATTGCGATTCCTGATGTTATGATGATATATGCTTTAGACTATGAGTTAGATGATGCCTTAGATGTTAGAACATTGGATTGTGTCGTTTGGTCGATTGTGGACGTGATTTCGGATTAATTCATGATTCTTGAGAGACTCTTGAATTATATCAGATGATGAACATTTATAAGAAGTGTGGGTGTTTTGGATATGAATATGGAATATTCATGTCTAGAGCTGAATTACGTGTTTTGATATAATATTCACATAGGAATACGAATATGATTATGAGTTTGATGAAATTATTATTCATCTCTGAGTTTGGAAGTCCATACATATTGAACAAATGTTCAAGTCGACGGATTGGATTGGTTGATAACTTTAGAATATGATTACCTATAATGTTGAACTAATTGGATGGTTCGAATTAATGATGATCATCGGAAAATTTTAACTATAGATTTACAAGCAGGAACCTTGTTAATTCGTATTTAAGAATTTAGTTTGGAATCGATAACATTTAGACCCTTATTAGTTCAAATTGGTTGCTGATATGATCATCATATTTCAGCTCGTATTATAGACAGGGATTTGTTAGCGTCTGAGTTGTATTGTTAAGACTGTGTTTAATCGAGATATTGTGGAACTGTTGAGTTTGTGATTTGGTGGTATTGATATCGATCATTATCGAACTTGTTGATTATTAATCCTTCTTTATACAATAAGTTGTGATGTCTGATCGTGGATTATGACTGTTGTGATGCGGTTGAGGTTGAAGAGTTCGTAGATTACTTTGGTCGGGGCTGAGGAACACGTAGATGAAAGCAACTGAATTGGTAACAGTTCGTTGTATCGATATCGAGGTAAGTTTTATACTTGTACTAGTTAATGAGATTGATGTTATCATGTATGTGCATGAATGTGTGTATCATGTCGAGACTTGGTCTCTTTGTGATTTTGTTGATATCAGGGGATTGTTTGATACGATATCCTTCGACAAGTTATGCCAAATGTTATTGTTGCTCGTAAATGTCCGGCTCAGGGCATTATGATACTTGTTGGTTATATTGATGTCGATAGCCAGTTCACGGTATTGATGTATCGACTGTTGTTATTAATGTTGGTGCTTCGTTATTGATGTTGTATTGGCCGATTGAAGGCATTGATGTATTTGATTGTCATCTTCATTATCGGTAACCGATTAAATGTGCCGAGACATCCCTTGAACTGTTGTTATCGGTTGGGCATTCTAAGGTAACCGAGGTATTGAATTGGGATTATCGAAGATAGTTCCCATCCGTTGTGTCGTTATTATCGATTGGCCATTCTAAGGCAGTCGGGGTATTTGAATTGGGACCGCCGAGGACGGTGCCCATCCGTGAGTTATTGTTGTCGTGTTGGCCGACTCAAGGCTGCACACTATCATTCCTGTGAACTTGGTAAATTTTCTGATCGTTGAGGGTTGAGGATTCCAGGATTGTTGCGTTGTGATTGTTGATCATGTTAATCGGTCCGTAGGGATTGTGATCCCAGGATGGTTGTTTTGGATATTGTTGGTCGTGTCGATCTTTCATTATCTGTGTGTTATTGTTCACTTCGGTGAGTCTTTTGAATCCGTATCGGATGTGTTATCCTTTGAGTTTCGTTGTCATGTTGCATCGTGACATATCTAGAATCATATCTGCGTGCTGATTGATTATGTGTAGGATTTTTAGCCAGGCACACGATGGTCATGCATGGATGTTTCCGCATTGGATCGTGCACACAAGACGTAGTTCGTGAGTCTAATTAAGTACATTGTCCCACGTATATTCTGGATTCCCTATACGGGGTGGACATGTGCACGGACACATTTCCGGATCGAGCTTATTGGTTTGGTCGTTCGTAGTCCATGTTGTATTGGATATGTCCGGCGATTTGCGACTAGTTGTTCATATGCCGAATGGTATGTTCGACAGTCAGGGTTATTTCTTTGAGATTTGTTATTGTTGATCGTTTAACGTTTTCCTTGTTGATGGTACTCTCGGTCGTT
This sequence comes from Orobanche coerulescens, assembly GCA_033398695.1. NCBI lineage: Eukaryota > Viridiplantae > Streptophyta > Magnoliopsida > Lamiales > Orobanchaceae > Orobanche > Orobanche coerulescens. The sequence continues at coordinate 95,134,873 of CM065816.1, forward strand.
GTTGATCCCTTGTTGATCGTGTTGGAGTTTATCATGTTGATGGTATTCTCGATTATTGTGGATCTTTCGCTGGTAGCATTGGAGTTTATCATGTCGATGATATTCTACGTTAATTTATTGGTTGATCATTGTTATTGACCGTGTGAGCGTTCAGACTGTACGTCAATGTTTCGGGACTTGTTGTCATTGTTTTGTGTATTATTGGTTTTTGTCCATATTGAGTTTTATAGGCGCAATCCGACGGACAGTAATTGGCACAGATAGTTCATTCTACACTTATGAGTTATGATGATGTTTTGAGAATCCTCAGTATTGTTGGAACGTAGTACTGATGGTTGTAGTTGAATTCATTTTGTATTTTGAGAATACCCTTCAGCCTGTCAAATCGTATGCCGATACTCGTCGCCTACCTTTGGAATTCGATTTTGGAGACCATGTTCTACTCCAGGGTTGTATATTTAGCTTATTGCTTGTCGTTACCTCCAGCGTTGGGTCTTATCCATAGCGTTTTTCATGTTTCCCAGTTGAGAAATAATGTGCCGGATCCAAGTCATGTTGTTGACTATAGTGGGTTTGACGTAACCGAGGATGTTATCTTTCTGGAGAGACCAGTGAAGATTCTTGAACGTCGTGAGGAGCAGCTGCACCACAAAACCATCCAGTTGGCTAAAGTGCAATGGTCGAGACATGGAGTCGAGGAAGCGACTTGGGAGACGGAAAAGCAGATGCGATCGGATTACCCCGAGCTTTTTATTTCTTAAGTTTCGGGACGAAACTTCTTTTTAGAGGAGGAGAATGTAATACGCGTACTTTTTATTGACTGTTTGACTTTGCCGTTCTTCCTATTTTTTCGCTCTGTAAACTCCTTGTGATGTTGTCGATATTGTTATATAGTTTCGTACCCTGTTTGGATTACGATTATGTTGTTTAGACCTTGCGGAAGTGTTCTGGGTCAGAGAAATAACACACGCTAGGCCTAGGCTAACGCACGCTAATTCTCCTTGAGTAGCGCACGCTATCTCTGAGCCGTAGCGCGCGCAAAGGGACCAGTCAGGTCAGAACCAGTAACTCATCCTGCTTTCTGGACTGGCAGTTAACGCGCGCTAGGAGTTTGTTAGCGCACGCTATTCGTGGTCAGTAGCGCGCGCTAACATCCGTCCGTAGCGCACGCTAACGGGCTGGTCGGCAGAGGCAGTGAGGTTGTCAGGCTGTCTGGACTATCAGGTAACGTACGCTAGGCTTCGGCTAGCGCATGCTATAAGGGCTGCATAGTGCACGCTAAGCTATCACGGTAGCGCATGCTAAGACTTGAGCAGGGCAGAGGACAGTAGGTTCTGGACTCCGATTTCTGGATACCATTTTCCGCTAGCGCACGCTAAAGGAAGGCGATTAGCGCATGCTAACAGGGCCGACAGAAGCCACTGGACTACCCGGTGACCCCGCTAGCGCACGCTAATATTAGAGGCGTATCGTGAGCTAGACTGGGCGAGTATATATTGGACAGTTGACTTCCATTTCGTCATTTTTCTCATCGTTCTCACTTTTCCGATCGAGAGCAGCGGGTTTCGGCGATTTGGAGAGTTCGAAGATGATCCTTCTTCAGATATCAACATCTTTGGCTGGAGAACAAGGATTTAACAACATCTAATCCATTCTATCGTCCAAATCTAGGTAAAAATCCTTAGAACCCTATTTTTGGGAATTTTGGGGTTTTCTTAGATTCGTTCGATTTATCCGGTTTGAGGCTTGAGAATCTTGAGATTATGATATATCTACCCCGTATACATGCTTTTCCTATGATTTTACAGATTATTTTGTGCCGTGTTCGGACTTGTGAGGGTTTGGGTGATTTTCCAACCTCTAGTTGTTTACCCTTGTATTTTCGTCAATCGTAGACGGGTTTCGGGAGTTTCTTCGTGAATTATGAGTATGCATTATTGATTATCATATCCCTTACGAAACGTTTAGGTATCAGAAGTGCGTTCTTAGACCTACTGAACTCATACTCTTTTCCGTTCGATTTCTCGATGTCTCAAAGGCAAGTATATATTTATTTATGATTATACGTTCTCGACTTTGAAAGTAAGATATATGAATGGAATGATTGTTTATGTCCACTCTGGGGCGGACCGACAGGTTCCCTGAGGGTTTCGTATCCTTTGGTGCGATTCCACGGATAATTTGGGTTAACCACTCTGAGGCGGGCCGACGGGTACCCTGAGGGTTCCGTAGCCTCTGGTGCGGTTCCATGGTTGATCATGTATGCATTGTTGTGATGTATGAGATTTAGTTATTCCGTGATACTAGTCTTGAAATAATGAATTGACGGTTACATTTACTTTATTGTCGAGGAGTATTGTGTTTCATATTCGATATACTTGCACTAGCTATTCAACGGCTAACCCATTTATGGGGGAAATACTTTTTAGGTATTTTAGGTTCCAGGAGAGCGAACAAGCAGGTATCGGGTCGGCATGAAGATGATGGGCAAGCGTGATATTTTGTTTTATCTCCGGTTATGTTCTGCGTTCCTCCATTCAGTGCTGTTGTACTCGAATGGTTATTGAATACTCGAGTATTGTTTTTCAGTTTCCTCGATGTCCCGGCGTGTGTTGCCGAGGTATTGATTTTGTGTTGGGATGTATTTAGATACATTCGATATGGTTGAATACCCTTTGTATTGTCCTTCATTTCGTTGTATATGGACCTTCTCGGTCAAGTTTTATAGTTCCACATATGATTAGCCTTGTGGGTCCCACGGAGGGGCTCACGGCGCTGTAATATACCCCGAATAACTTGGGGGTGTTACAGAATATGGTATCGGAGATTAGGTTTATGGATACCTAGGATGTCGGTCTTTTGGGTCGATTGAGTCAATGTTTATCTACAGTATCACTACTTTGCCATCATTACAGTGCGGCCGGTACTTGTAAGTCCTATTACTCTTCTTGTGTTTTCTTAACCGCTTTGCTTTTAGTTTGATATTCTTGAGAATCGGTCACTTCGAGGATGTGCGATTTGGATTGTACTTATGTACTTTGTGTATCTTTTAGAATGTCTGCTGACAGGGGACAGAGACGAGACCGTGGTCGCGGATGCGGAAAGATATTTTCAAAATTGCTAATTGCGGTATTGATGTGTGTTTGTATTATGTTGAGACTCTGTATGGGAGTCGGATGCTAGTATCATGGGAGATCATCGACTTCACGCGCATGTAAGTATACTGTTTTGGTTATTCGCTCGTGGCGATGATTGATTGCTCTCGTGATGAGTTTGGAAATTTTGGGTTGATCTGTTGTTGGTTGACAGTTATAATTGAGGATATTGTGTATCAGGTTGTTTAATTGTGATATCGGGTATACCATATTAGAATGTTATTGAATCAAGTAAATGTATTCAGCATGTCGTATATACGTGTCTAGTAAGTCGAGGCAACGGACAGGAACAACTGGAATTGGCTAAGTGTAGCCTGATTAGCACACGCTAATAGTGAAGCATAGCGTACGCTAGTGTACAAACTTAGCGCACGCTAAAGGCTTAGACTAGCGCGCGCAAGGCCATGTCAGAACTTGTCCAAGTGGTTAGCAAGGTTGTCGACATCTTCCGGGTTTCATGCGTCAACGGCATTTAGCGCACGCGGGACATAAGTATTAGCGCACACTAAATGTGGGACAGACAAGGGAATCCCGGCAATCGCGGGTGCTTTCGGCATGCGGGGCACAGGCATCTTCTGGGTAGGTGCAGACTGTCGAGTCAACTATGATTAGCGCACGCTATGGGTGGATGATAGCGTACGCTAATAAGACTTTTACTGTAGCAAGTCAACACTATGTTACGTACGCTATGGCAAGGATTTTACGTACGTAACACATGGCACGAAATGAGGCAGTAGCCTCTGGACCTCGATAGCGCACGCTAACAAAGTCAGTTAATGCACGCTATGGAAAGTAACGCGCGCTATTTTCTGAGAGTAGCGCACACTAGTAGTGTGCAATTGAGCAATGTTATCCATTTCGGCCTGTTCCTTCTTTTGCACCGATAGAGAGAGTTATTGGAGGATATTTTGAGGTTATAAACACTTGTGTAATCATGGAGTTGATCGTTTTTAACAACACTAAGCTTGGAATCGTTTTGAAATGGATCCAACCTTGAAAATCAACCCATTTTTCGAAGAGGTAATTAATATTCACTTTGGATTTAGTTTTGGATTGAATATCATTGTTCTTGAATTGATAATCGTCATGTATATGAGTTGATAAGTATGATTATGGATGGATTACCGAGTTATGTTGATATTATTGTTGAAGTGCGGATATTGATATGATTCGTGTGGTTTTGAATGGTGTCGTTTATCTTCAAGAGATATGTTGGTTAATATCTCCATACATTTCGACTTTGACATTGTTGTTGATGATTAGTTCATATGATAATAGTTTATGGAGGCATTATGATGATTCTTGGTATCCCACGGGAAGTTTGTTAAGGAAGATGATGACATGATGGCTTATATGTTGGATTATGTTATGTTGTCATCAGCATGATTAGGGAATCATAGTGTTCTTGGCAGTATTATTGCGATTCCTGATGTTATGATGATATATGCCTTAGACTATGAGTCAGATGATGCCTTAGATGTTAGAACATTGGATTGTGTCGTTTAGTCGATTGTGGACGTGATTTCGGATTAATTCATGATTCTTGAGAGACTCTTGAATTATATGAGATGATGAACATTTAAAAGAAGTGTGGGTGTTTTGGATATGAATATGGAATATTCATGTCTAGAGCTGAATTACGTGTTTTGATATAATATTCGCATAGGAATACGAATATGATTATGAGTTTGATGAAATTATTATTCATCTCTGAGTTTGGAAGTCCATACATATTGAACAAATGTTCAATTCGATGGATTGGATTGGTTGATAACCTTAGAATATGATTACCTATAATGTTGAACTAATTGGATGGTTCGAATTAATGATGTTCATCGGAAAATTTTAACTATAGATTTACAAGCAGGAACCTTGTTAATTCATATTTAAGAATTTAGTTTGGAATCGATAACATTTAGACCCTTATTAGTTCAAATTGGTTGCTGATATGATCATCATATTTCAGCTCGTATTATAGACACGGATTTGTAAGTGTCTGAGTTGGATTGTTAAGACTGTGTTTAATCGAGATATTGTGGAAATGTTGAGTTTGTGATTTGGTGGTATTGATATCGATCGTTATCGAACTTATTGATTATTAATCCTTCTTTATACAATAAGTTGTGATGTCTGATCATGGATTATGACTGTTGTGATGCGGTTGAGGTTGAAGAGTTCGTAGATTACTTTGGTCGGGGCTGAGGAACACGTAGACGAAAGCAACTGAATTGGTAACAGTTCGTTGTATCGATATCGAGGTATGTTTTATACTTGTACTAGTTAATGAGATTGATGTTATCATGTATGTGCATGAATGTGTGTATCATGTCGAGACTTGGTCTCTTTGTGATTTTGTTGATATCAGGGGATTGTTTGATACGATATCCTTCGGCAAGTTATGCCAAATGTTATTGTTGTTCGTAAATGTCCGGTTCAGGGCATTACGATACTTGTTGGTTATATTGATGTCGATAGCCGGTTCGCGGTATTGATGTATCGACTGTTGTTATTAATGTTGGTGCTTCGTTATTGATGTTGTATTGGCCGATTGAAGGCATTGATGTATTTGATTGTCATCTTCATTATCGGTAACCGATTAAATGTGCCGAGACATCCCTTGAACTGTTGTTATCAGTTGGGCATTCTAAGGTAATCGAGGTATTGAATTGGGATTATCGAAGATAGTTCCCATCCGTTATGTCGTTATTATCGATTGGCCATTCTAAGGCAGTCGGGGTATTTGAATTGGGACCGCCGAGGACGGTGCCCATCCGTGAGTTATTGTTGTCGTGTTAGCCGACTCAAGGCTGCACACTATCATTCCTGTGAACTTGATAAATTTTGTGATCGTTGAGGGTTGAGGATTCCAGGATTGTTGCGTTGTGATTGTTGATCGTGTTAATCGGTCCGTAGGGATTGTGATCCCAGGATGGTTGTTTTGGATATTGTTGGTCGTGTCGATCTTTCATTATCTGTGTGTTATTGTTCACTTCGGTGAGTCTTTTGAATCCGTATCGGATGTGGTATCCTTTGAGTTTCGTTGTCATGTTGCATCGTGACATATCTAGAATCATATCTGCGTGCCGATTGATTATGTGTAGGATTTTTAGCCAGGCACACGATGGTCATGCATGGATGTTTCCGCATTGGACCGTGCACACAAGACGTAGTTCGTGAGTCTAATTAAGTACATTGTCCCACGTATATTATGGATTCCCTATACGGGGTGGACATGTGCACGGACACATTTCCGGATCGAGCTTATTGGTTTGGTCGTTCGTAGTCCATGTTGTATTGGATATGTCCGGCGATTTGCGACTAGTTGTTCATATGCCAAAGGGTATGTTCGACAGTCGGGGTTATTTCTTTGAGATCTATTATTGTTGATCGTTTAGCGTTTTCCTTGTTGATGGTACTCTCGGTCGCTGTTGATCCCTTGTTGATCGTGTTGAAGTTTATCATGTTGATGGTATTGTCGATTATTGTGGATCTTTCGCTGGTAGCATTGGAGTTTATCATGTCGATGATATTCTACGTTAATTTATTGGTTGAGCATTGTTATTGACCGTGTGAGCATTTGGACTGTACGTCAATGTTTCGGAACTTGTTGTCATAGTTTTGTGTATTATTGGTTTTTGTCCATATTGAGTTTTATCGGCGCAATCCGACGGACAGGAATTGGCACAGATAGTTCATTCTACACTTATGAGTTATGATTATGTTTTGAGAATCCTCGGTATTGTTGGAACGTAGTACTGATGGTTGTAGTTGAATTCATTTTGTATTTTGAGAATACCCTTCAGCCTGTCAAATCGTATGCCGATACTCGTCTCCTACCTTTGGAATTCGATTTTGGAGACCATATTCTACTCCAGGGTTGTATATTTAGCTTATTGCTTGTCGTTACCTCTAGCGTTGGGTCTTATCCATAGCGTTTTTCATGTTTCCCAGTTGAGAAATTATGTGTCGGATCCAAGTCATGTTGTTGACTATAGTGGGTTTGACGTAACCGAGGATGTTATCTTTCCGGAGAGACCAGTGAAGATTCTTGAACGTCGTGAGGAGCAGCTGCACCACAAAACCATCGAGTTGGCTAAAGTGCAATGGTCGAGACATGGAGTCGAGGAAGCGACTTGGGAGACGGAAAAGCAGATGCGATCGGATTACCCCGAGCTTTTTATTTCTTAAGTTTCGGGACGAAACTTCTTTTTAGAGGGGGAGAATGTAATACCCGTACTTTTATTGACTGTTTGACTTTGCCGTTCTTCCTATTTTGTCGCTCTGTAAACTCCTTGTGATGTTGTCGATATTGTTATAGAGTTTCGTACCCTGTTTGGATTACAATTATGTTGTTTAGACCTTGCGGAAGTGTTCTGGGTCAGAGAAATAACACACGCTAGGCCTAGGCTAACGCACGCTAATTCTCCTTAAGCAGCGCACGCTAGCTCTGAGCCGTAGCGCGCGCAAAGGGACCAGTCAGGTCAGAACCAGTAACTCATCCTGCTTTCTGGACTGGCAGTTAACGCGTGCTAGGAGTTCGTTAGCGCACGCTATTCGTGGTCAGTAGCGCGCGCTAACATCCGTCCGTAGCGCACACTAACGGTCTGGTCGGCAGAGGCAGTGAGGTTGTCAGGCTGTCTGGACTATCAGGTAACGTACGCTAGGCTTCGGCTAGCGCACGCTATAAGGGCTGCATAGTGCACGCTAAGCTATCGCGGTAGCGCACGCTAAGACTTGAGCAGGACAGAGGACAGTAGGTTCTGGACTCCGATTTCTGGACACCATTTTCGGCTAGCGCACGCTAAAGAAAGGCGATTAGCGCATGCTAACGGGGCCGACAGAAGCCACTGGACTACCCGGTGACCCCACTAGCGCACGCTAATATTAGAGGCGTAGCGTGAGCTAGACTGGGCAAGTATATATTGGACAGTTGACTTCCATTTCGTCATTTTTCTCATCTTTCTCACTTTTACGATCGAGAGCAGCGGGTTTCGGCGATTTGGAGAGTTCGAAGACGATCCTTCTTCAGATATCAACATCTTTAGCTGGAGAACAAGGATTTAACAACATCTAATCCATTCTATCGTCCAAATCAATGTAAAAATCCTTAGAACCCTATTTTGGGGAATTTTGGGGTTTTCTTAAATTCGTTCAATTTATCCGGTTTGAGGCTTGAGAATCTCGAGATTATGATATATCTACCCATATACATGCTTTTCCTACGATTTTACGGATTGGTTTGTGCCGTGTTCGGACTTGTGAGGGTTTAGGTGATTTCCAACCTCTAGTTGTTTACCCTTGTATTTTCGTGAATCGTAGACGGGTTTCGGGAGTTTCTTCGTGAATTATGAGTATGTATTATTGATTATCATAACCCTTACGAATCATTTAGGTACCGGAAGTGCGTTCTTGGACCTACTGAACTTATACTCTTTTCCGTTCGATTTCTCGATGTCTCAAAGGCAAGTATATATTTATGATTATACGTTCTCAACTTTGAAAGTAAGATATATGAATGGAATGATTGTTTATGTCCACTCTGGGTCGGACCGACAGGTCCCCTGACGGTTTTGTAGCCTTTGGTGTGATTCCACGGATAATTTGGGTTAACCACTCTGGGGCGGGCCGACGGGTCCCCTGAGGGTTCCGTAGCCTCTGGTGCGGTTCCATGGTTGATCATGTATGCATTATTGTGATGCTATGAGATTTAGTTATTCCGGAATACTAGTCTTGAAATGATGAATTGACGGTTACATTTACTTTATTGTCGAGGAGTATTATGTTTCATATTCGATATACTTGCACTAGCTATTCGACGGGTAACCCCTTTATGGGGGAAATACTTTTTATGTATTTTAGGTGCCAGGAGAGCGGACAAGCAGGTATCGGGTCGGCATGAAGATTATGGGCAAGCGTGAGACTGTGTTTTATCTCCGGTTATGTTCTGCGTTACTCCATTCAGTGTTGTTGTACTGGAATGGTTATTGAATACTAGAGTATTGTTTTTCAGTTTCCTCGATGTTCCGGCCTGTGTTGCCGAGGTATTGATTTTGTGGTGGGATGTGTTTAAATACATTGGATATGGTTGAATACCCTTTGTATTGTCCTTCATTTCGTTGTATATGGACCTTCTCGGTCAAGTTTTATAGTTCCGCATATGATTAGCCTTGTGGGTCCCACGGAGGGGCTCACGGCGCTGTGATATACCCTGAATAACTTGGGGGTGTTACTCACTGAACCTTCAGTAGGGGAATCGTCTTGTTCCGCAACTATTTGATCCTCCTTTCAAGTATCCGTACGGGGCGCTCTTCGTACGAATGATCCTCCGCTATATCGGTCTCATCGAACTGAAGTATATAACTCGGATTAGCAACATATTTCCTTAAATGGGAGACATGGAACACGTTATGAATCCGGCTTAGAGCTGGTGGCAATGCCAGGCGATAGGCTAGATCGCCTACTTCTTCCAAAACCTCAAACGGCCCGACATATCATGGACTCAGCTTGCCTCTCTTCCCAAACGAAAAACACCTCGAGTAGGGGACACCTTCATTAGTACATGGTCGCCGACCTCGAACTCAAGTGGTCGTCGACAGTTGTCTGCGTAAGACTTCTATCGGCTTTAAGCCGTCAACAAACGACTCCTAATCAGAGCGATCTTTTCACGGGCTGCTAACAACATATCGGGTTCCATACCCAAGAATTCAGATGGATCGTCACAACACAAAGTAGATCTACAACGATGTCCATACAATGCTTCATAAGGTGCCATATGAATCGAAGTGTGTCAGCTATTATTATAAGTGAATTCCACCAAAAGGTTGTTGGGCCTCCCAATCATCCTTCCAATCAAGAACGCACGCCCTAAACATATCCACCAGAGTCTGGATAGTCCTCCCAGTCTGACCATCAGTATGCGGATGAAAACATGTGCTGAAGTTAAATTGCGTACCCATCGCACGATGAACTGCTTTCAAAAAATGTGACACGAATCGCCCTTCACGATCCGATACAATACACTTGGGGGTACCATGTAACCTTACAATCTCTTTGATAAACAGCTGGGCTAATCTCTCGGGTCCTCATGTGTCTTTAATCTCCAAAAAGTGGGCTGATTTGGTCAGATAGTCCACAATCACCCAAATCGTATTCATCCCTCGATGACTAGTCGGTAAGCTAGTGATAAAATCCATCAATATGTCCTCCCATTTCCACTCGGGAATCGGGAGCTTCTTCAGCATTCCTGCGGGTCGCTGATGCTCAATCTTAACCTATTGACAGGTTAAACACTTCGAAACGAACTTTGCAACTTCACGTTTCATACTCCCCCACCAATAATATTGCTTCAAATCCTTATAAATTTTGCTAGATCCTGGGTGAATGGAGTACGGGGTAGCATGAGTTTCTCTCAGGATAGAGTTCCTCAATTCTTCGCCTGCGGGTACACAAAATCGATTCCTGAAGCGTATCAATCCATCCTCGTGGATCACAAATCCAGGGGCTTTCCCTTGAGTTACTTCATCCCGAACTCGAGATAAGAATGGGTCCGTAACCTGCTTCGATCTAATTATATCCTCAAGGGATGATGAAATCTCAAATGTGCAGAGTTGTCCCTGAATACGCTGTAACCAGACTTCAATTTCCGGCCTCACGAACTCTAACTGCAATTCTCTCTGAACTGTCAAGCGGGCAAGCATCTGCTCCTGTACTGTTTTACGACTCAAAGCGTCGGCAACTACATTTACTTTGCCCGGATGATAAAAGATCTCGATATCATAATCTTTGATGAGTTCTAGCCACCTTTTCTGCCTCATGTTTAACTCTTTATGAGTAAAAATGTACTTCAGGCTCTTTAGTGGTACTTTTGTATTATTTCCGCATTTCTTAAATTAGCTTTGTAAATTCTTATATAAAGGATTTACGGCGCTATAATTATTTCGAATCGGGTGTTACATTATATACATCACATGTTTGATAATATCACTATATATGAGTACAACTTAAAAAAAAATTATCTTTGATTTTTGAAGCGAAAACCATAATTGTACATTTTTTTTTTCGTACAAATCGATTATTTACACTAATTATTTACAAACATCATTTCACTAAGTAAAAAAACGACATAATAATAAATAACAACTTAATTATAAAATAAAGCCTATCTTGCCATAATCAATTAAAATAAAAAATACTAAAATCCATTTTATATTGTCCAATTTAATAAATTATTTAAACAATGAATGGGGCATAGAACATCAAATTCATATTAAAAATGTGACAATATTTAGGTAGCTAGAAGTTTTGAATTTAAAAAAAATTTATAAACAAATAATGCAGTAAATATAATCTTCATTTACCTGAATTAGTTCTAATTGAAGTACAATCAGTATTAACTCCAGTGCAAGCATTTTATTTAAATCTTTTTATTCGTGCAGCATGCAACTTACCTGAAGTAGAAATTCCAAAACCTGTTAATAATATTGTATGACAAATAAAAGACATTATTACCACTAACATTATTTTTTTAGTATAGTAATAAGTTTAAAAACAATAACAATAAATTTAAAAAAATTGAATAAAAATATCCACTTGTGCCGATTGCGACTGGTATGGAAGATGATGATGATACTATTAATGTAATACCTCCATCAATATATTCACTTTCATTTGTTCCTAGACGCAATTTACCTAAAAGAATAATGGAAAAAAATTACACAACATTTAGCTAATAATATTCCTTACTAAAGTTAAAGATAATTGAGCTACATAAAAAATACTTCATTTGTTACCTCGTAATGTTCCTCCATGTTTTCTTTTCAATTTATTTTTGCGTATATTTCTTGCCTCTCTTGCTTTAAATTCATCCATTTTGCGCTAAATATACTATAGAATGCAATATAGAATGTTGTTAAGTCAGTATATTAAAATATAATATTATAAATTAGGGACATGTCAATACATTACCTAATTATACATTTGAAATATAAAATTTCTTAATGAATAAACTAAGCATATACTTCTAGGTATTGCACCTATAAATATCAAAACATATCACCATATTCATTTTAAAATTTTTTATAGTATTAATATTTATACTTTTTAATATAATTAGTAAGTTTTTATATAAATTTTATATAAATATATCTATATTTTATATACCACCTAAAATTAAGTTCAATATATATTTATCTTTTATAATTTTTATTGGGCCATGATTTATTTTATTTAAATTGTATTGGGCCCAAAGAAACCTTTTCCGAGGAAGTCAACTGGATGAGTTATCACCCTAGAGTCCCGCCGCTCACCTCTTATATAACACCCCCCCCCCCCCGCCCCACAGTATTTTCCCTACCCTCTTTCTACCCCTCACCACGTGTCTCACTCTTGAAAATCCTAGGGGACACTCGTCCCTCTACTTCAGTCACCGCCCACTTCCTTATATGAAGTCAAGACTCTTCCCTTCCCCCTACTCCAACTATTGCCCACCTCCGATACAGTGTTAATTTTATTATAATTTTAATTCTTTTACATCTATACCGGTATATGAAGACATAATATCTTCGTATGTGGAGATGATTTTGACAGAAAAGGGTTTGATTCATCTTTTTGCTCCGATTATTTCGGTTGGTAAATAGATAAAAATGAATTCCCGACTTAGTGTGTCAATTTTTTCGCATACCTTGAGAATTTCGATCACCTTTTTATAAATTAGTAGGTGATATCACTTTATCTGAAAAATAAAAATGAAAATATTCATTGTTTCCAGCTGAATAATAGCTTCAAACTATGATTATTATTTCTTCCGATAAATATTTATTTATGCTTAATATATGTTTTTTTATTTTTTTATATACCTAATCATGTAGATCTAAAAATCTGTATGTCATATATTTATTTTATGTGGGATTTCAATGTATATGAAAAAGAAAAAGAATTTATTCATAGTTTCTAGCTAAATAAGCTTCAAACTATGAATACCTTACTCTTCGGATATATTTATGTATTCCATACTTAATATATGAATTTATACTATTTTATATACATAAATCATGTAGATCTAATTATATATGGTTTCTATAATTTTAAATATACTGTCTTAAGTTAATTGAGAGCAAATATATAAAGAATCTTCGACAGGTCTCTTTCTTTTCAATTTAAACGGATATATGAAGGATTGATTCATTTTTTTACCGGATTATTTCAGTTGATAAAAAGACTGAAATGAATATTATTTAATCACGTTTACAAATACTTATATATCACTGTAATCCAAAAAGAAAAAAAAAAAGATCCATAGTTTTCAGCTGAGCAATAGCTCCAAACTGTGAGTTCAATTTTTCTTCCAATACAGATGTAAAGTTACTATTTACTCATGTTTTCCAATTGGGATTTGGGTTGACAAACTTTATTAAAACAATCCGAATTTCTTTTGGCTGTTCTGCTCTTCTATGTTTTTTTTACTTGATAATTTGTTGTTATAAAAAAGAATAAACTATTAAATAATATTAGAATATAATATTATGATATAAATAAATATTCAACATTAATATAGTTTAGATATAAATATGTAAATAGTAACTCAATTAATAAAAGGAGAAAAATATAATTAAAGAATGAAGTGTGTGTGTGTGTGCGCGTGTGTGTATTTACATCTTCCAAAACATGGTTTTATTTTTATATTTTATTGGTGTAATTAAAATGGAAAATAAATCAAAAAATACTGGAAACTATCCATATTGATAGTCCGGATAACAATCCAAACATCGCATGGGAATTCACTGATGCAAACAAAGAAGGTTAGTGCTTGTCATTATTTCGGATTCGTGATATTCTCCAGTTCTTTTATTTGTCATTTCAATGCCTGCTCTGATTTGACATATCAATGCTTTAGAGAATTGGGGTTTGCCTTGCAGAGTGATTAACCTTGTTTAGAGAGGGATAGATCTTTTCCTGACAGATCTAAATTATGTAATTTAGTTTCATCGGATATTGTTATCTCAATTTAAATGCATAGTTTGTTCCGATAACTACAACTTAGTTATATCAGTGAAACTATGCCATTAGAAAATATATCGGATCAAAATACAATTTAGTTATATCAATGGATCTGATGAAATATATCTTTTTAAATTTGATATAGTTATATCGGAATTGTATGAACATTTAAATTGTAAACGAAACTCTTCAACTCAGTAAGACATACACGACTTATATGACTTAAAAACATAACTCACTCGTTGAATCGGATGAACTTATATGCCCCGGTTATTTCCATAGGTATCCTCTTTAATGCTCTGGAATTTCATCGAGTAGGATTCGTTTCGTCTCCATCCTTGCTGCTTCTTGCCTGTGAAGTATTACAGTACACAAAACATCCAATTAAGGTAATCAAATATTCAGATATTCATACTTGTAACATATTATTCTTTTTTTCCTAAACTGTGTGAATATCAGTTTTAAAACGAAAAAATTAATATATAAAATATAAACATAAACAAACTAACCTTCAAAGCGAATCTGTCTTTTGGATATTTAAATATTTACTCCTATATTGAAAATATAAATAATACGTTTTGTTTAAACAACCAAAAGGAAGTTAAAAATATAAACCATTTCAATTATACTAAAAGGAAGTTAAAAAATATTAGTTTTTCAATTAACTAATCACATTATAGTGGAAATATTGAGTTTGACCTAGTCAACTATAGATAATATTCTGTTTTATTTAACTTGAACTGTAGCCTGAAAGAAATTTTTGAAGGTGGTAAAATAAATGAAATAGGGTTTTAAAAGTGCTATGATTCAGAGGACCCTATATTTCAATAATCTGAATTTTATCATGGTCTTTACTGTAATGCTTAACTAAAACAGTAGATTTTGGAAATTAAAAATGAATTAAGGCATTAGATTTTTATATTTAGAAATGTATAATATGTTTGCCAGGATATTATTTTTATTTTTATACTATATATTTGGTATAATATACTGCTTTTACTTAACTATTTCATTTTTAAAATATAATATATTTGGCAGAATACCACTTCTGTGTTTATAGTGTTGATCTTTAGCTTGTGAGAATAAAATTGTAACGATCACCCTGACTTGTTTTTAAAATATATTGTTTTACTAACTATCTCATTTTTAAAATATAACATATTTGGCTGAATATCACTTTTATTTTTATATTGTTGATTGTTGATTTTTAGCTTGTGAGAATAAAATTGTAGCAGTCGTGTTTATTTGCTTTTTAGTATGCAACAATCATGATTTGAATTGACTTCTAGCTTATCGTGTATATTGATGTTTGGCATACATAAACAATATACCTGATATAACAATTGATTGTTACAACATGATTTGCATTGCCTTCTATCTGGTGCATATTTATTTGGCATACATAAACAAAGATAATACAAAATAATGACAAACAATAAATAAGGTCTGCTGTAGTTAAAAACAATTTAATAAAATTAAGATCAATATAAAACAACTGATTGGATAAAGTCTTAGAAATATACTTAACTTGTAATATCCTGAATTTTAGGAATACATACCGACTAAATACGGGACTTGTAAATTTATTTGAATGTATTGGAGATACATTTCTGGTCTTGGAACATTTAAAATAAGAAAGGGATACCAGAGTAGAGACAAGATTGGACATTTTCTCGGAGGTGTCGTGGACAAGTATCAACTTTGAAAAATCACCACGAATTTTTGGGATGTTCAAAAATTCTGAAAATTTACAGTATTATGTATATTTGAGTTAGCTTTCCAACGGTTTAAAGGACGAGCCAATCGGAGTTCGGACGAAGAAGTTATGATCGAATTAGTGGAAGACTGTTAGCTGTCGGGCACCGTGCGTCACTGCGTGCGTCAGCGCCCGACAGGCATCCGAGAATCCCGCGCGAGCGAGGCACGGGTCGTTACTTATAATGCCTAGTCATGATGCTTTCTTGACCAACTAGCAGAATTTGAACCCGAAAATAGTGGCCTTACCTTTAAGACTGTCCCATAACACTTATCCATACCTGTATAAAATTTACATGACTTAAAGGACATACTTTTTTATCCTATATTGGAGATGTTTATGTCCTCCAAAATGCTCAAACACTCAGAGAATCAGAGCAGCCTTGTCCAAGAGACGCCAGGTAGATGTTTGATGAAATTCCCCAGAGAATCTGTGAATTCCAGTCTGGGTTGCCTTCTTTGAACTCGATTACCTCTCAATCCGTAAGTTATTTTACGAATACATCTCGAGCAGATTATAAATAAAATTCATATAAGTAAAAATCTTATTTGGACTGTAGGTATTGAGTCAGAATACCTGCTTAATATGAACTGCTTTATAGTGAGTCAGCCCTGATATTTTCAGTCACTTCCAGCAACATTTCTTTTGAAGTTGATCGAGTTGTCTAGTTTGAACACGTATATCTTTGAACATTCAAGTCTATATTTGATAAAGTTTCATGAAATTTGTACCAGAGATACATGTTATCACAAATCAGTTTTTATTTTGATTTTTATGAAATGTTTAGACTCCTGTATTTATCAATACATTACCGAGTCAGCTCTATATTTTTCGTTTGTATCGAACGGGTTGAATACCTTATATTTGTGTTTAAGGATGGAAAATTTAATACTATGATTATTAATATTTTTCCATATGAAAATCATGAGTTTTCAAAATTGATGACTTTGGAATATTTTTCGTATTTAAATAGTACGAAGTTTTTATTCGATCAAATAATGGTTATATCATAAATACAACCGAAAAATATTGAATATTATTTTTAAAATAATATTCTGGAGTTTTAGTAATGAACTTGTTAAAGTTCGGATCGTCACTTTTGAGAAAGAGGAAAACAAAATTATAAAATTGGGATAGCCGTTGATCGTGGAAATCGAATGTCGTAGTATACTGTTATTGATATCGGGATATAAATATTTTGTCAAGGTGTGGGAATCGAACCTCGGGACTGATTTGCTTTACCGACCCGGCTATTTGAGGCAAGTGTTTACCTTTTCGGTTGTAATGTTTTGATGAGTAATTCCATTTACATTTCATAAGTATTTTATGTTGTATTGCATATTGACGAATGTTCAGTGATGTCCTAAAAGGATTAGAATGCACAGTTGATGATTGTTTAGATACTTGGACAATCTTGGGAAGATTGTAGTATTCGGATATTGTTGATGTCATTTTTGATATTCTTGGTCTATGGTATGCATTTCGGAAGGACGTCCGGATAGAGGTATATTTTATGGTAATCGTACATAGAGGATTATGTACGAGAAAGTATTCGGTATTGAGGTATTATATGGTATTGTTGTGATACTGGGATTTTTACGGTATTATCGTGATATTAGGATTTTGACGAGAATCGTTGGATTACCGGAGGTGGTAAGGTTATCGTTGAGGTTATTATTCTCATGATGCATGGCTTGTGAATATTTATGTTTATGTACTTGCGGTTATTTGTCGGACATTATAGCTGACCCCGTTGTGGGACTTGTTTTTCAGGTATTGAGGACTTTGATGGTTGCGGTCGTGAGGCGAGGATTCCGGACGATACTGGCTATGGCATATTGTTGGGGAATCGTGTATTTTGTTGTGTATATCATTATTGATGTATATGTATCTTGGACTGTATTTCTATCCGCTGCGTGAGTTCTTTCAAATGGCTTTCGGCTTTATGCCAACTGAGTTTGATTTCAAAAAACCGATTCCCTTAACCGAGTTTTTGGCCTTGATCGTCTTGACGATAGTTGGGTGTTTTCAAATGATTTTGTGAGTTTTGGAAAATACTATTGTCATCGGCCTTTTTGGCGTTTTTGTAAATGATTTTTAGCCTGGTGGGTTCCGGCGCGGGGCCCACGGCGTGTAATACTCCCGTAAGGTTTTTGGGGTATTACAAATATGGTATCGGAGCCCAAGGTTTTGTGATAACTGGGCATGTGTGTTATGTGGCTCTACCGGTGTGGTAGTAGCGTGATGTTTGTGATGTTTTGGAACTGTATGATTTTTGAGTACTGTCGTGGTGATGTGTGGGTTTGGGGATTGTTGGTGTTCCCGAGACCGACGAGGCAGGGAGTGAACGCCGGTGCCGTGGTCATGTGCAATGTGCGGCTCCAATCGGGAAGTGAACGCCGGTGCGAGGCACGTGCAATGTGCGGCTTTCGATGTGGAGTGAAACGCCGGTGATACGTGCATGTGACAAGGAGCGGCTCATGCACTTTAGGTGAGGAGACACAGCGTCACAGATCCCACAAAACTCGACAGTGCTCTAAACTTATTGTGGTCTTGGCGGAGACCAATTGTTTTCAAATTGTGATTGATTCTGTTTTGCCCTCTTTTTGTGTCGAGATTTTTGAAATGGTGTCATATGCTAGTATCACGGGAGATCATCGACTTCACAGACCTGTAAGTATATTGTTCCAATTGTTCGATAATGATTGTTTACTTTTGGTGATATTGGATTTTCTGATTAAACGGTTGTTTGTAAGAGGATTGCAAGTTTCGAGGACGAAACTTATTTTTAAGGAGGGTAGTATGTAATATCCTGAATTTTTGGAATACATACCGACTAGATACGGGACTTGAAAATTTATTTGAATGTATTGGAGATACATTTCTGGTCTTGGGACATTTAAAATAAGAAAGGGATACCAGAAATGTTAGTAGAGACAAGATTGGACATTTTCTCGGAGGTGTCGTGGACAAGTATCAACTTTGAAAAATTACCACGAATTTTTGGTATGTTCAAAAATTCTGAAAATTTACAGTATTATGTATATTTGAGTTTGCTTTCCAACGGTTTAAACGACGAGCCAATCGGAGTTCGGACGAAGAAGTTATAATCGAATAAGTCGAAGACTGTCAGCTGTCGGGCACCGTGCGTCACTGCGTGCGTCAGTGCCCGACAGGCGTCCGAGAATCCCGCGCGAGCGAGGCACGGGTCGTCACTCATAATGTCTAGTCATGATGCTGTCTTGACCAACTAGCAGAATTTAAACCCGAAAATAGTGTGTTGTGTCAAGAATTAACACCTTCCGACCGGCGATCGCCTAGGAGACTTACTGCCGAGCGGCCAAGGCGGATCTGCCGATCAACGAGCGATCGACCTCAGATACGATCGTCTCTCGGTACTCGGCGACCGACTCCTGGCGACCGACATCTGGCGACCCTCTATCGACATCCGCCGATAGACCCTTGGCGACCGACCCTTGGCGACCTCCATCCACTGGCCGATGGCGACCTCGGATGATCAGCTAGAGACGATCGCCTCATGTCGATCTCCACCGATGACCATCCAGTCGGCAAAGACCAAGTCTCAAAACTGACCCCACGTGCAGATCCACAAAGGCGGCGACAAACTGTCACCTTCCTCACCTACCAACGAGGCCCGGACACTGCGAAAGGAGGCGACGGACAAGGCGGTGACCACGGCTGTCACCTACCCTGACAAAGTCCGCCGAAAGTAACAAAGTGGGACCTCCTGTGACAGTACTTCCGGACGCGTGCTGGATCCTCATTGGACCGCACAGCTGGCCACCAGCTGTAGCTTTAGACTTTTGGCAGGCAGCCCATGTGACCTTTAGGACGATCGCCCCATTACATTAAATGCCGAAAGGCGATCGCCCACTAGGAGACAGGGCACCTCAACCCCTATATAAAGGAGGCAGCCTGCACTCGGTTTCTCTCTCGGGACACACTCTGCATTCCCGCATTTCACACCATACAGAAGCAAAATACATAACACTTGGCTAACATCCAACTCTTGGCAACAACTATCTTTCGGTCTTACTTCTCCCGGCCTATCTCATCCAGCAGATTACCGGCGGGGACGAAGAACACCTAGCTTCGCTCAAGAGCCGGATTAACAGAGTCTTTTTACATTCATTGTATTTAGATTTCTCTCATTAATACTTGTATCCACGAATATTCGTATTAATAACATCTCGCGAGAGCATTCAAGCCCGGGCCTAACAAACCCGGCAAATCTTGTTTTATTTATCTTCTCTCGGAAGTGCTCCCGCAATTGTTGTTTGTTGTCCGTCTTCCAGCAGTATTAATCTTCGGATAAATATTTTGGGCAACAACATAGTGGCCTTACCTTTAAGACTGTCTCATAACACTTATCCATACCTGTATAAAATTTACATGACTTAAAGGACATTCTTTTTTATCCTATATTGGAGATGTTTATGTCCTCCAAAATGCTCAAACACTCAGAGAATCAGAGCAGCCTTGTCCAGGAGATGCCAGGTAGATGTTTGATGAAATTCCCCAGAGAATCTGTGAATTCCAGTCTGGGTTGCCTTCTTTGAACTCGATTACCTCTCAATCCGTAAGTTATTTTACGAATACATCTCGAGCAGATTATAAAGAAAATTCATGTAAGTAAAAATCTTATTTGGACTGTAGGTATTGAGTCAGGATGCCTGCTTAATATGAACTGCTTTATAGTGAGTCAGCCCTGATATTTTCAGTCACTTCCAGCAACATTTCTTTTGAAGTTGATCGAGTTGTCTAGTTTGAACACGTATATCTTTGAACATGCAAGTCTATTTTTGATAAAGTTTCATGAAATTTGTACCAGAGATACATGTTATCACAAATCAGTTTTTATTTTGATTTTTATGAAATGTTTAGACTCCTGTATTTATCAATACATTACTGAGTCAGCTCTATATTTTTTGTTTGTATCGAACGGGTTGAATACCTTATGTTTGTGTTTAAGGATGGAAAATTTAATACTATGATTATCAATA
This sequence comes from Orobanche coerulescens, assembly GCA_033398695.1. Taxonomy (NCBI): domain Eukaryota; kingdom Viridiplantae; phylum Streptophyta; class Magnoliopsida; order Lamiales; family Orobanchaceae; genus Orobanche; species Orobanche coerulescens. The sequence continues at coordinate 95,155,803 of CM065816.1, forward strand.
TTTTTCCATATGAAAATCATGAGTTTTCAAAATTGATGACTTTGGAATATTTTTCGTATTTAAATAGTACGAAGTTTTTATTCGATCAAATAATGGTTATATCATAAATACAACCGAAAAATATTGAATATTATTTTTTATATTTAAAATAATATTCTGGAGTTTTAGTAATGAACTTGTTAAAGTTCGGATCATCACTTTTGAGAAAGAGGAAAACAAAATTATAAAATTGGGATAGCCGTTGATCGTGGAAATTGAATGTCGTAGTATACTGTTATTGATATCGGGATATAAATATTTTGTCAAGGTGTGGGAATCGAACCTCGGGACTGATTTGCTTTACCGACCCGGCTATTTGAGGCAAGTGTTTACTTGTTCGGTTGTAATGTTTTGATGAGTAATTCCATTTACATTTCATAAGTATTTTATATTGTATTGCATATTGACGAATGTTCAGTGATGTTCTAAAAGGATTAGAATGCACAGTTGATGATTGTTGAGATACTTGAACAATCTTGGGAATATTGTAGTATTCGGATATTGTTGATGTCATTTTTGATATTCTTGGTCTATGGTATGCATTTCGGAAGGACGTCCGGATAGAGGTATATTTTATGGTAATTGTACATAGAGGATTATGTATGAGAAAGTATTCGGTATTGAGGTATTATATGGTATTGTTGTGATACTGGGATTTTTACAGTATTATCCTGATATTAGGATTTTGACGAGAATCGTTGGATTACCGGAGGTGGTAAGGTTGTCGTTGAGGTTATTATTCTCATGATGCCTTGCATGTGAATATTTTTGTTTATGTACTTGCAGTTATTTGTCGGACATTATTGCTGACCCCGTTGTGGGACTTGTTTTTCAGGTATTGAGGACTTTGATGGTTGCGGTCGTGAGGCGAGGATTCCGGACGATACTGGCTATGGCATATTGTTGGGGAATCGTGTATTTTGTTGTGTATATCATTATTGATGTATATGTATCTTGGACTGTATTTCTATCCACTGCGTGAGTTCTTTCAAATGGCTTTCGGCTTTATGCCAACTGAGTTTGATTTCAAAAAACCTATTCCCTTAACCGAGTTTTTGGCCTTGATCGTCTTGACGGTAGTTGGTTGTTTTCAAATGATTTTGTGAGTTTTGGAAAATACTATTGTCATCGGCCTTTTTGGCGTTTTTGTAAATGATTTTTAGCCTGGTGGGTTCCGGCGCGGGGCCCACGGCGTGTAATACTCCCGCAAGGTTTTTGGGGTGTTACAAATATGGTATCGGAGCCCAAGGTTTTGTGATAACTAGGCATGTGTGTTATGTGGCTCTACCGGTGTGGTAGTAGCGTGATGATTGTGATGTTTTGGAACTGTATGATTTTTGAGTACTGTCGTGGTGATGTGTGGGTTTGGGGATTGTTGGTGTTCCCGAGACGGACGAGGCAGGGAGTGAACGCCGGTGCCGTGGTCATGTGCAATGTGCGGCTCCAATCGGGAAGTGAACGCCGGTGCGAGGCACGTGCAATGTGCGGCTTTCGATGTGGAGTGGAACGCCGGTGATACGTGCATGTGACAAGGAGCGGCTCATGCGCTTTAGGTGAGGAGACACAGCGTCACAGATCCCACAAAACTCGACAGTGCTCTAAACTTATTGTGGTCTTGGAGGAGACCAATTGTTTTCAAATTGTGATTGATTCTGTTTTGCACTCTTTTTGTGTCGAGATTTTTGAAATGGTGTCATATGTTAGTATCACGGGAGATCATCGACTTCACAGACCTGTAAGTATATTGTTCCAATTGTTCGATAATGATTGTTTACTTTTGGTGATATTGGATTTTCTGATTAAACGGTTGTTTGTAAGAGGATTGCAAGTTTCGAGGACGAAACTTATTTTTAAGGGGGGTAGTATGTAATATCCTGAATTTTAGGAATACATACCGACTAAATACGGGACTTGTAAATTTATTTGAATGTATTGGAGATACATTTCTGGTCTTGGAACATTTAAAATAAGAAATGGATACCAGAAATGTTAGTAGAGACAAGATTGGACATTTTCTCGGAGGTGTCGTGGACAAGTATCAACTTTGAAAAATCACCACGAATTTTTGGTATGTTTAAAAATTCTGAAAATTTACAGTATTATGTATATGTGAGTTAGCTTTCCAATGGTTTAAACGACGAGCCATTCGGAGTTCGGACGAAGAAGTTATGATCGAATTAGTGGAAGACTGTCAGCTGTCGGGCACCGTGCGTCACTGCGTGCATCAGCGCCCGACAGGCGTCTGAGAATCCCGCGCGAGCGAGGCACGGGTCATCACTCATAATGCCTAGTCATGATGCTGTCTTGACCAAGTAGCAGAATTTGAACCCGAAAATAGTGGCCTTACCTTTAAGACTGTCCCATAACACTTATCCATACCTGTATAAAATTTACATGACTTAAAGGACATTCTTTTTTATCCTATATTGGAGATGTTTATGTCCTCCAAAATGCTCAAACACTCAGCGAATCAGAGCAGCCTTGTCCCGGAGACGCCAGGTAGATGTTTGATGAAATTCCCCAGAGAATCTGTGAATTCCAGTCTGGGTTGCCTTCTTTGAACTCGATTACCTCTCAATCCATAAGTTATTTTACGAATACATCTCGAGCAGATTATAAAGAAAATTCATATAAGTCAAAATCTTATTTGGACTGTAGGTATTGAGTCAGAATACCTGCTTAATATGAACTGCTTTATAGTGAGTCGATACGATATTTTCGGTCACTTCCGGAACATTTCTTTTGAAGTTGATCGAGTTGTCTAGTTTGAACACGTATATCTTTGAACATGCAAGTCTATTTTTGATAAAGTTTCATGAAATTTGTACCGAGAGATACATGTTATCACAAATCGGTTTTATTTTGATTTTTATGAAATGCTTAGACTCTGTATTTATCAATACATTCTTGAGTCGACTCTATATTTTTCGTTTGTATCGAACGGGTTGAATACCTTATATTTGTGTTTAAGGATGGAAAATTTAATACTATGATTATTAATATTTTTCCATATGAAAATCATGAGTTTTCAAAATTGATGACTTTGGAATATTTTTCGTATTTAAATAGTACGAAGTTTTTATTCGATCAAATAATGGTTATATCATAAATACAACCGAAAAATATTGAATATTATTTTTTATATTTAAAATAATATTCTGGAGTTTTAGTAATGAACTTGTTAAAGTTCGGATCATCACTTTTGAGAAAGAGGAAAACAAAATTATAAAATTGGGATAGTCGTTGATCGTGGAAATCGAATGTCGTAGTATACTCTTATTGATATCGGGATATAAATATTTTGTCAAGGTATGGGAATCGAACCTCGGGACTGATTTTCTTTACCGACCCGGCTATTTGAGGCAAGTGTTTACTTGTTCGGTTGTAATGTTTTGATGAGTAATTCCATTTACATTTCATAAGTATTTTATGTTGTATTGCATATTGACGAATGTTCAGTGATGTTCTAAAAGGATTAGAATGCACAGTTGATGATTGTTGAGATACTTGAACAATCTTGGGAAGATTGTAGTATTCGGATATTGTGGATGTCATTTTTGATATTCTTGGTCTATGGTATGCATTTCGGAAGGACATCCGGATAGAGGTATATTTTATGGTAATTGTACATAGAGGATTATGTACGAGAAAGTATTCGGTATTGAGGTATTATATGGTATTGTTGTGATACTGGGATTTTTACGGTATTATCGTGATATTATGATTTTGACGAGAATCATTGGATTACCGGAGGTGGTAAGGTTATCGTTGAGGTTATTATTCTCATGATGCCTGACATGTGAATATTTATGTTTATGTACTTGCAGTTATTTGTCGGACATTATTGCTGACCCCGTTGTGGGACTTGTTTTTCAGGTATTGAGGACTTTGATGGTTGCGGTCGTGAGGCGAGGATTCCAGACGATACTGGCTATGGCATATTGTTGGGGAATCGTGTATTTTGTTGTGTATATCATTATTGATGTATATGTATCTTGGACTGTATTTCTATCCACTGCGTGAGTTCTTTCAAATGGCTTTCGGCTTTATGCCAACTGAGTTTGATTTCAAAAAACCGATTCCCTTAACCGAGTTTTTGGCCTTGATCGTCTTGACGGTAGTTGGGTGTTTTCAAATGATTTTGTGAGTTTTGGAAAATACTATCGTCATCGGCCTTTTTGGCGTTTTTGTAAATGATTTTTAGCCTGCTGGGTTCCGGCGCGGGGCCCACGGCGTGTAATACTCCCGCAAGGTTTTTGGGGTGTTACAAATATGGTATCGGAGCCCAAGGTTTTGTGATAACTAGGCATGTGTGTTATGTGGCTCTACCGGTGTGGTAGTAGCGTGATGTTTGTGATGTTATGGAACTGTATGATTTTTGAGTACTGTCGTGGTGATGTGTGGGTTTGGGGATTGTTGGTGTTCCAGGGCCGCGAGGCAGGGAGTGAACGCCGGTGCCATGGTCATGTGCAATGTGCGGCTCCAATCGGGAAGTGAACGCCGGTGCGAGGCACGTGCAATGTGCGGCTTTCGATGTGGAGTGGAACGCCGGTGATACGTGCATGTGAAAAGGAGCGGCTCATGCGCTTTAGGTGAGGAGACACAGCGTCACAGATCCCACAAAACTCGACAGTGCTCTAAACTTATTGTGGTCTTGGCGGAGACCAATTGTTTTCAAATTGTGATTGATTCTGTTTTGCACTCTTTTTGTGTCGAGATTTTTGAAATGGTGTCATATGCTAGTATCACGTTGTTGGAAATTGGTTAATAATATTTATTAAATTAAATATTATTTAGTTAATCTATTGGCTAATTAGATTAACAAATTTCTCAAAACCAATTTATTGGTGAGTGAGAAATGAAGTGCCAAAGTTAGTTGACAACGGAGTGAGTTAACGCCACTCGTATACACACACGCGCGTTGTCGATGCCATCGCCGCGAATGGATCGAATCGTGAATAATATTATATATATATATATATATATGTTGTGTTTGGAGTTTTGATTTATTTAAATTAAATCAAAATGTGTTGCATGAGCAAAAGCTCAATTAGTCATTTTTAATGATGATGATTACGTGTGTTGAAAACCAAAGGTTTCAATGATAGTCAACCTATAACACCCATATACATTAGTGTATTTGAATGGTTTCAATAGTGAAACCGTAAATTATAATTGGCCATGAAGGTTGTAACCTATGCATGCAATAGTGGAACGGTAGCATATTGGCCTTCAAGTTTGTAACCATCAATTGATGGTATATTAAGACAAATAATGGTGTTTTAATCCTCCATGTTGGTGAGCTAGCCTATAAATAGGGTCACTTTGCATTGCATTTGACACATTGTTGGTTTTAGTCATTGGTGCATTCTCTCAAGCTCTCAAAGCAAGCATATAGTGTATAAGCTCAAGTTCTCAATCCTCATCTTGTTCGCCGGAGCTCGTCGGAATTGTGGTGCTACATCCTTCGAGACGAAAGTCGTTTTACCTTTGGAGACAAATTGCTAAACCGAAGAGCACTACCGGGGCAATATTTGTCTTGCGGGAAGAGGCCTCCTCGACTCGACTTCATTTACGGTTTTTATTAATTTTCTTGTATTTTCAACTCTGTTTCGAGTTCTGTAATTTTCTTCTTCGTTGAGTCCTGTAGTTTCTGGTTTTCGAGTTGTAATTTGTTTTTTCCAGTTGTATTTTATTTTCCACCCAGCAAGTTTGTAACACAGATTTATCCAACAAGCGCAAGACAAATATTACTTGCTAAATCCTACAACTGGAGATGACGACCGTTGCTGCCACCGACTCCGCCACCACCGCTGCCTTTGCCTCCGCGACCGAAGCTTCGACCGTGGCAAACACAATTGCCACAACCTTGTCCAGCATGATGAGCTCGACTACCTCCTCAACAACTCCATGGGTGTTTTCGAACCCATTTCTGACTACCGGTGGATCCACCTCGAGTGGCACCGTAGGTTCCACTTTTAGTGGTACCGTTGGATCCATGTTAGGATCTAGTGTTGGAGCCTATGGGTTCAACACGAGTGGTTCCTTTTTTGGAACAACCTCGGGGCCAAGGATGATGCCTGCTGCCGAGAAGCCGCCAAAGTTTGGTGGGGCCGACTTTAAAAGGTGGCAACAAAAGATGTTGTTTTATTTGACAACATTAGGCTTTGCGAACTTCCTTAAGGAAGATGCGCCACCGACGCCAAGTGCTCAAGAGACTAGTTTCACAGTCCGAGCTGCCTATGACAATTGGCACAATGGAGACTATCTTTGTAAAAACTTTATTCTGAATTCCTTAGAGGATAGTTTGTACAATGTATACTCTGTTGTAAACACATCAAAAGAGATGTGGGAAGCACTTGAAAAGAAGTACCGTAGTGATGATGCAGGTACAAAGAAGTTTGTAGTCGCAAAGTATCTGGACTACAAGATGGTTGACTCAAGGCCTGTCATGGAACAAGTGCAAGAGTTCCAACTCATCATTCATGATGTCAATGCCGAGGGAATGGTCCTAGGATGCTTTTACCGTTGCATTGTGATCGAAAAGTTTCCCCAGTTGGAAAGACTTCAAGAGCTACATTAAGAAAAATCGAAAGGAGATGACTCTTGAAGATTTGATTGTGAAATTGCGTATCGAGTCGACGTACGCAAAAATGACCACAAACCAAAAGGCACGATTGATGCTAAGGCCAATGCATTTGGAGCATGGCGGACCCTCGATAAAAGGGCTCGTCAGTGTCGAAACAAGAGCAAAGGAAGCAACTTGATCAAGAAGTTTGATGGCGATTGCTTCAACTGTGGCAAACATGGGCATACGGCGAAAGACTGTCGAAAGCCGAAGGCCAACAAGAAGAAGAAACATGTTGCCAATATCGCCGAGACTAACGGCGAATGGAAAGAGGATGACCTTGCTGCTGTGGTCACCGAAGAAGTCAACCACGTTGAGAACCAAGGTGGTTGGTACGTCGACACCGGTGCGACCGCCCACGTTGGTGCCGATAGGAGCCAGTTTAAGAACTATCAAGCTGTTGAGGGGAGGAAGCTCAACATGGGGAATCCAGCTTCATCTGAAATTATCGGAGTTGGAGAAGTGGACCTCAAACTTACGTCCGGACAGACACTCACCTTGAAGAATGTGCTTCATGTTCCGGATATGAGGAAGAATCTGATCTCAGGCTCTATACTAGTTAAAAAGGGGTTTAAACTAGTGTTTGAGTCGGATAGAATTATCATAAAAAAGTTTGATAGGTTTCTTGGTAAGGGTTACCTCACGGAGGGACTCTTTAAACTTAATGCTTTGGCTAAACGCCATGTAACCAAGTCCAGTAATGCTAATGAAAATGCTACTGCTTCCTCTTACTCGACTGAGTGTTCTGATTTATGGCATTGTAGATTAGGTCATGTGAATCTAAATGCTATAAAAAGATTAGTAAAGTTAGATTTACTAAAATTAAATGAAGTCAATACTCAAAACAAATGTGAAATTTGTGTTGAAGCAAAAATGACGAAACTTCCGTTTCATTCGGTAAAACGGATCACACAACCCCTTGAATTAATTCACACAGATGTGTGTGATTTAAAGTTTGTGCAAACTAGAGGTGGTAAGAAGTACTTTATCACTTTTATAGATGATTGCACAAGATATTGTTATCTTTATCTTTTGAGAAGTAAAGATGAGGCTATTAAAGCTTTTAAGAACTTCAAGAATGAAGCCGAGAATCAATTAGGCTGTCGTATTAAGATGGTTCGAAGCGATAGAGGTGGCGAATATGTAGCCCCGTTTGAGGAATTATGCAACGAAAGTGGTATAATTCATCAAACAACAGCTCCATATGCACCACAATCTAATGGCGTTGCTGAACGTAAGAATCGAACCCTTAAAGATATGATGAACGCCTTATTGATTAGTTCAGGGTTGCCCCAGAACATGTGGGGAAGTCTGTCTGACGACCCAACTACATATTGAACAAGATTCCACGCAAAGGTAAGGATATTACCCCTTATGAGTTGTGGAAAGGTAGAAAACCTTCATACAAATATCTCAAAGTGTGGGGGTGTTTGGCTAAGGTTGAGGTACCTCTACCTAAACAAGTTAAAATCGGACCTAAGACGGTCGATTGTATCTTTATTGGGTATGCACTAAACAGTAGTGCCTATCGGTTCGTTATCCACAAGTCAGAAGTTCTGAAATGACGTGGGAACAACAATTGAATCAAGGAATCAGTATTCTTTGAAAACATATATCCTTGTAAGGATAATGATAAAGTTGAGAACAATTCTAACAATAGATTTGAAGATGAAGGAACAAGTTCAAAATCATGGATGTAAATCAAAGTCACGTAAGCGATCGAGATCTAATCGGAAGATGTAGAACCGAGACGTGGTAGTAGGGTTAGGACACCAAAGACATTTGGTCCGACTACATAGCAATCAAGAAGGATCAAGAACCAACGTCTATTAAAGTAGCATATGCCGGACAGACGGGTTGCTCGGAAAGAAGGCATTGAGTGAAATTGACTCAATTTTACAAAACCAAACTTGGGTTTTGGTTGATTTACCTGAAGGTTGTAAGCCCTTAGGATGCAAATGGATCCTTAAAAGAAAGTACAAGGCTGATGGGTCAATTGACAAGTATAAAGCTCGTTTAGTAGTCAAAGGTTTCAAACAGAAGGAAGGGTACGATTTTTTCGATACCTATTCACCTGTAACGAGAATTACATCTATTCGAGTGCTTCTCGCGATTGCTGCTTTGCACAATCTTGAGATTCATCAAATGGATGTTAAGACTGCATTTCTGAATGGTGATCTGGATGAAGAGATCTATATGGAACAACCTGAAGGGTTTGTTGTACCTGGACAAGAGAAAAAGGTATGCAAACTGGTTAAGTCTCTATATGGATTGAAACAAGCTCCACTACAGTGGCACTTGAAATTTGATAATGTAATGTTATCAAATGGTTTTAAAATAAACGAGTGTGATAAATGTGTTTATATTAAGAACACTAATAGGACGGTAGGTATAAAAAATCGAGGGTTGGATCCCCTTCCTCTAGCGCCAATTGTTGTTGCCCAAAATATTTATCCGAAGATTAATACTGCTGGAAGACGGACAACAAACAACAATTGCGGGAGCACTTTCGAGAGAAGATAAATAATACAAGATTTGCCGGGTTCGTTAGGCCCGGGCTTGAATGCTCTCGTGAGATGTTATTAATACGAATATTCGTGGATACAAGTATTAATGAGAGAAACCTAAATACAATGAGTGTAAAAAGACTCTGTTAATCCGGCTCTTGAGCGAAGCTCGGTGTTCTTCGTCCCGCCGATAATCTGCTCGAGGAGAAAAGGCCGGGAGAAGTAAGACCGAAAGAAAGCTGTTGCCAAGAGTTGGATGTTAGCCAAGTGCAAGTATTTTGCTTCTGTATAGTGTGCTTGAATCGCGATATTGCTAAGTCCAGTTCCAGGTGCAGGGTGCCTTGCTTATATAGGGGCAGCCGGGTCCTGTCCTGTAGTGGCCGATCGCCTGCCGGCCAATATAATAATCTGCCGATCGCCTGCCGGCCAATATAATAATGTGCCGACCGCCTGCCGGCCAATATTATAATGGGGCGATTTCTGGGTTGGGCTAAAGTCAAGGAAGATCTTTTTGTCGGGCTAAAGTCGAGGAGAGAGGCACACGGCAGGCGGTCCAATAAGGAGCCATCACGTGTCCGGAGTCAGTCAACATGTGGCCCTACCGACAAGCTTTCGGCGGCCTGTCGGCTGGTGGAGGGAATCTGTCAGGCTTTGGTCAATGGCCCGAGATTCGCGGATCTTGTCTCGGCCCTTGCACGTGGTGCCAGTCTTGAGGCTCGGCCTTCGACGACTGGGTGTCCGTCGGTGGTGATCGACATGAGCGGTCGTCTCTAGCTGATCATCCGAGGTCGCCATCGGCCAGTGGATGGAGATCGCCAATAGTCGGTCACCAAGGGTAGGTCGCCGAGTACCGAGAGGAGATCGGCCATTCGTAGGTCGCCAGGGGTCGATCGCCGAGTACCGAGAGGCGATCGTCTTGAGGTCGATCGCTCGGCATCGGGGCTGGTCCTGGGGCCTTCGGTTGGTCGATGTAGGTCGTCCGCTGGGTTAAGGCTCGGTCGCCGGAGTTCTTGATCAGCGAATCGACTTGGCCGCTCGGCAGTGACTCGGTCGCCTGTCCTCCTAGTCGATCGCCGGTCGGAAGGTGTTAATTCTTGACACAACAATTGCCCCCCAGCTTGCTCCTATGTTGAAGACATGGGGCGAGGTGGTTCTTGCTGGTGATCGTGTACGGATGAGGCCGGGCGATCTGAGCTGACTTAGGACTCGGACTTGGGCTATCATGGTCGATTGGCTTAGCTATCTTTCGGCCTCGTACCTGCAAAAAACAACATTGGCCGATCCCCCATGGAAACTTGGTGGTTTCGCTTGCTTGAGGAATCGTGCACAGTCGCGGAGATCGATGGACCGATTCCATGGCCGTGTCTTGGTGCACGAAGGCAATGAGTGCCTCGTGACTCACTTTATTTATGAGGGTCCTCTGTTAGGCTGCGCCTCGCCTTGTATTTAAACGAAAGGCGTGCGGTCTCGGTCTAGAGGAGTCCTTGCGCGGGGCAGCGTCGGATGTATCAACTCCACGCCCGCGGCTTGTTAGCTCTGCTTCCACCTCGGCCAGCCATGGAGATGGCCGACCTCGACGGTGTACGTTGAGACGGGGTTGTGGCATGTGTCCACTGATTAATGTTGGAGGGCCCTCCGACTACGCCGGCCTCGTATTTAAACGAAGGCGGGCGATCTCGGCCGAAAGGGACCTTGCATGGCCGAAGCAGCCGGTTCCATCGACTGCCAGGATCATGGCTTTATGAAGTGCGGTGGAGGCGATCTTATGCCTTAGTCCGTCATGTTATATGCTGGACTGTAGATGGCGATCGTGTCCACCGGGTTGCTGATGATGTTGCGATTTGGCCGGAAGACTGGCGATCGTCGCTCGGCGGCCGATCGCATTATTCGTAGGTCGATGTCGGCGATCGGCGGGAGTCAGTCCCTTAGAATGTTGGACTGTAGGCGGTGAGCGAGTCCTCCGGCTCTTCTGGATAGTAGCGATCGGGCTGGAAGACTGGAGGTCGTCGCTCGGGCTGGGAGACTGGAGGTTGCCGCTCGGGCGCCGGTCGCGGTACTCCTAGGCTAAGAAGGAGCCTTTGCCTGGACAGGAAATCTGCGGCTCTAGCCCGGAAGGCTGCGTAGGTCGTCGGCAGGGTCTTCGTGAGATGCCTGAACATAGGCGAGAAACCCTGAAAACCTCCTAGAACCGCGTAGAGGGCGGTCTCATCGCTTACGGGCTCGCCGTTGAGGATGATCATGTCAACCCGGTCGATGTAGTCCGAGTCGGACTCCTGTTCTCCTTGCCTGATTTGCATCATGCGATGGCGACCTTCTGGCCGGGCGACCCTGGTGGCGAAGTGTTCCGTGAAGACGTGCGCCAGCTCGTTAAAGGAGCCAATGGCCCGAGGTGGCAATGAAGTGTACCACCGGTGGGCGAGGTCGTCCAGTGTCAGTGGGAACATTCGGCACCTGGTCGCGTCCGATGCCCCACACCCGGTCATGTAGATGTTGAACTTGTGCAGGTGTGCTTGGGGGTCCGATCGCCCTTGGTACACGGGTGTCTGAGGAGGGACGATCTTGTGCTGCACCGGGGCGAGCTCGATGTCGATCGCGAGCGGCTCGCTCGGCGCGGCGATCGTCCTGGTGGCGCCAGCACCGGATTGCAGGAGCGCCTTCATGTCGTCGATCTGACGTTGCATCGCGGCGATCGCCGCGGCTCGGCTGCTTGCGGATCGGCTTTGGGAGCGGGGGCCTAGACGATCGTGTACCGATCTCCGGACCCCGCTGCTGCCGACCTCGGGAATTTGGCGAGCGGGAGCCAGGCGGCTGGATCGTCTTGTGGGAGCCGGGTAGGCCGAGCTCCTGGTGACGGATACCAACTCCGTCGTCTCGTAGGGGGCTGGCGCCCGGTCGCCGAGTCGGGTCACGCCCGGGCGATCGAGACGACGTGCCCCGTGCCCAGCGCCTCTTGTTGCGGGCGAGAGCCTCCTGGCGATTGCTCGGCCGGTGGTGCCTTGAGCTTCCGCTGATCATCCGGAGAGACCGGGTGGGCGGTAGCCGGAGGCGCGTCGAGCACTCCGTCGCTCTGTAGGGGCGGCGGGAGCCCCTTCGATCTGTTCCTTGGTTCGAACCGATCGAGCGAGAGCTTGGGCCGCCGTCCGAGGGCGGATCGAGCGTCTCGACGCGCGGCTACCTTCCACCATCGGCTGCGGCTCGGGACCAGGGCCAGGCGAAGTGCAGCCGTGGTCGGGCTTTCTTCGACGCGGAGGCGGAAGACATGTTTTCTGAAGGATTTCTTTGAAGTGCAGTAAGTGTCACTTCAAGTATCTGCCCCGAGAACAGTGAGTGTTCTTTAGGACGGTAGGTATAAAAAATCGAGGGTTGGATCCCCTTCCTCTAGCGCCAATTGTTGTTGCCCAAAATATTTATCCGAAGATTAATACTGCTGGAAGACGGACAACAAACAACAATTGCGGGAGCACTTCCGAGAGAAGATAAATAATACAAGATTTGCCGGGTTCGTTAGGCCCGGGCTTGAATGCTCTCGCGAGATGTTATTAATACGAATATTCGTGGATACAAGTATTAATGAGAGAAACCTAAATACAATGAGTGTAAAAAGACTCTGTTAATCCGGCTCTTGAGCGAAGCTCGGTGTTCTTCGTCCCGCCGATAATCTGCTCGAGGAGAAAAGGCCGGGAGAAGTAAGACCGAAAGAAAGCTGTTGCCAAGAGTTGGATGTTAGCCAAGTGCAAGTATTTTGCTTCTGTATAGTGTGCTTGAATCGCGATATTGCTAAGTCCGATTCAGTGCGAGGTGCCTTGCTTATATAGAAGCGTGGGTCACATCTGTAGTGGCCGATCGCCTGCCGGCCATTATAATAATCTGCCGATCGCCCGCCGGCCAATATAATAATGTGCCGACCGCTGCCGGCCAATATTATAATGGGGCGATTTCTGGGCCGTTGGGCTAAAGTCCAAGGAAGATCTTGGTGTCGGGCTAAAGTCGAGGAGAGGTGGCGGCAGGCGGTCGATAAGGAGCCATCACGTGTCCGGAGTCAGTCAACATGTGGCCCTACCGACAAGCTTTCGGCGGCCTGTCGGCTGGTGGAGGGAATCTGTCAGGCTTTGGTCAATGGCCCGAGATTCGCGGATCTTGTCTCGGCCCTTGCACGTGGTGCCAGTCTTGAGGCTCGGCCTTCGCCGACTGGGTATCCGTCGGTGGTGATCGAAATGAGCGGTCGTCTCTAGCTGATCATCCGAGGTCGCCATCGGCCAGTGGATGGAGATCTCCAATGGTCGGTCACCAAGGGTAGGTCGCCGAGTACCGAGAGGAGATCGGCCATTCGTAGGTCGCCAGGGGTCGATCGCCGAGTACCGAGAGGCGATCGTCTTGAGGTCGATCGCTCGGCATCGGGGCTGGTCCTGGGGCCTTCGGTTGGTCGATGTAGGTCGTCCGCTGGGTTAAGGCTCGGTCGCCAGGTTGCTGATCGGCAGAACTGACTTGGCCGCTCGGCAGTGACTCGGTCGCCTGTCCTCCTAGTCGATCGCCGGTCGGAAGGTGTTAATTCTTGACACAACAGATGGTTGGGGTCGTGAGGCGAGGATTCCAGACGATACTGGCTATGGCATATTGTTGGGGAATCGTGTATTTTGTTGTGTATATCATTATTGATGTATATGTATCTTGGACTGTATTTCTATCCACTGCGTGAGTTCTTTCAAATGGCTTTCGGCTTTATGCCAACTGAGTTTGATTTCAAAAAACCGATTCCCTTAACCGAGTTTTTGGCCTTGATCGTCTTGACGGTAGTTGGGTGTTTTCAAATGATTTTGTGAGTTTTGGAAAATACTATCGTCATCGGCCTTTTTGGCGTTTTTGTAAATGATTTTTAGCCTGGTGGGTTCCGGCGCGGGGCCCACGGCGTGTAATACTCCGCAAGGTTTTTGGGGTGTTACAAATATGGTATCGGAGCCCAAGGTTTTGAGATAACTAGGCATGTGTGTTATGTGGCTCTACCGGTGTGGTAGTAGCGTGATGTTTGTGATGTTTTGGAACTGTATGATTTTTGAGTACTGTCGTGGTGATGTGTGGGTTTGGGGATTGTTGGTGTTCCCGAGACTGACGAGGCAGGGAGTGAACGCCGGTGCCGTGGTCATGTGCAATGTGCGGCTCCAATCGGGAAGTGAACGCCGGTGCGAGGCACGTGCAATGTGCGGCTTTCGATGTGGAGTGGAACGCCGGTGATACGTGCATGTGACAAGGAGCGGCTCATGCACTTTAGGTGAGGAGACACAGCGTCACAGATCCCACAAAACTCGACAGTGCTCTAAACTTATTGTGGTCTTGGCGGAGACCAATTGTTTTCAAATTGTGATTGATTCTGTTTTGCACTCTTTTTGTGTCGAGATTTTTGAAATGGTGTCATATGCTAGTATCACGGGAAATCATCGACTTCACAGACCTGTAAGTATATTGTTCCAATTGTTCGATAATGATTGTTTACTTTTGGTGATATTGGATTTTCTGATTAAACGGTTGTTTGTAAGAGGATCGCAAGTTTCGAGGACGAAACTTATTTTTAAGGGGGGTAGTATGTAATATCCTGAATTTTAGGAATACATACCAACTAAATACGGGACTTGTAAATTTATTTGAATGTATTGGAGATACATTTCTGGTCTTGGAACATTTAAAATAAGAAAGGGATACCAAAAATGTTAGTAGAGACAAGATTGGACATTTTCTCGGAGGTGTCGTGGACAAGTATCAACTTTGAAAAATCACCACGAATTTTTGGGATGTTTAAAAATTCTGAAAATTTACAGTATTATGTATATTTGAGTTAGCTTTCCAATGGTTTAAACGACGAGCCAATCGGATTTCGGACGAAGAAGTTATGATCGAATTAGTGGAAGACTGTCAGCTGTCGGGCACCGTGCGTCACTGCGTGCGTCAGCGCCCGACAGGTGTCCGAGAATCCCGCCCGAGCGAGGCACGGGTCGTCACTCATAATGCCTAGTCATGATGCTGTCTTGACCAACTAGCAGAATTTGAACCCGAAAATAGTGGCCTTACCTTTAAGACTGTCCCATAACACTTATCCAAACCTGTATAAAATTTACATGACTTAAAGGACATTCTTTTTTATCCTATATTGGAGATGTTTATGTCCTCCAAAATGCTCAAACACTCAGCGAATCAGAGCAGCCTTGTCCAGGAGACGCCAGGTAGATGTTTGATGAAATTCCCCAGAGAATCTGTGAATTCTAGTCTGGGTTGCCTTCCTTGAACTTGATTACCTCTCAATCCGTAAGTTATTTTACGAATACATCTCGAGAAGATTATAAAGAAAATTCATATAAGTAAAAATCTTATTTGGACTGTAGGTATTGAGTCAGAATACCTGCTTAATATGAACTGCTTTATAGTGAGTCAGCCCTGATATTTTCAGTCACTTCCAGCAACATTTCTTTTGAAGTTGATCGAGTTGTCTAGTTTGAACACGTATATCTTTGAACATGCAAGTCTATTTTTGATAAAGTTTCATGAAATTTGTACTAGAGATACATGTTATCACAAATTAGTTTTTATTTTGATTTTTATGAAATGTTTAGACTCCTGTATTTATCAATACATTACCGAGTCAGCTCTATATTTTTCGTTTGTATCGAACGGGTTGAATACCTTATATTTGTGTTTAAGGATGGAAAATTTAATACTATGATTATTAATATTTTTCCATATGAAAATCATGAGTTTTCAAAATTGATGACTTTGGAATATTTTTCGTATTTAAATAGTACGGAGTTTTTATTCGATCAAATAATAGTTATATCATAAATACAACCGAAAAATATTGAATATTATTTTTTATATTTAAAATCATATTCTGGAGTTTTAGTAATGAACTTGTTAAAGTTCGGATCGTCACTTTTGAGAAAGAGGAAAACAAAATTATAAAATTGGGATAGCCGTTGATCGTGGAAATCGAATGTCGTAGTATACTGTTATTGATATCGGGATATAAATATTTTGTCAAGGTGTGGGAATCAAACCTCGGGACTGATTTGCTTTACCGACCCGGCTATTTGAGGCAAGTGTTTACTTGTTCGGTTGTAATGTTTTGATGAGTAATTCCATTTACATTTCATAAGTATTTTATGTTGTATTGCATATTGACGAATGTTCAGTGATGTTCTAAAAGGATTAGAATGCACAGTTGATGATTGTTGAGATACTTGAACAATCTTGGGAAGATTGTAGTATTCGGATATTGTTGATGTCATTTTTGATATTCTTGGTCTATGGTATGCATTTCGGAAGGACGTCCGGATAGAGGTATATTTTATGGTAATTGTACATAGATGATTATGTACGAGAAAGTATTCGGTATTGGGGTATTATATGGTATTGTTGTGATACTGGGATTTTTACGTTATTATCATGATATTAGGATTTTGACGAGAATCGTTGGATTACCGGAGGTGGTAAGGTTATCGTTGAGGTTATTATTCTCATGATGCCTGGCATGTGAATATTTATGTTTATGTACTTGCGGTTATTTGTCGAACATTATTGCTGACCCCGTTGTGGGACTTGTTTTTCAGGTATTGAGGACTTTGATGGTTGCGGTCGTGAGGCGAGGATTCCGGACGATACTGGCTATGGCATATTGTTGGGGAATCGTGTATTTTGTTGTGTATATCATTATTGATGTATATGTATCTTGTACTGTATTTCTATCCACTGCGTGAGTTCTTTCAAATGGCTTTCAGCTTTATGCCAACTGAGTTTGATTTCAAAAAACCGATTCCCTTAACCGAGTTTTTGGCCTTGATCGTCTTGACGGTAGTTGGGTGTTTTCAAATGATTTTGTGAGTTTTGGAAAATACTATCGTCATCGGCCTTTTTGGCGTTTTTGTAAATGATTTTTAGCCTGGTGGGTTCCGGCGCGGGGCCCACGGCGTGTAATACTCCCGCAAGGTTTTTGGGGTGTTACAAATATGGTATCGGAGCCCAAGGTTTTGTGATAACTAGGCATGTGTGTTATGTGGCTCTACCGGTGTGGTAGTAGCGTGATGTTTGTGATGTTTTAGAACAGTATGATTTTTGAGTACTGTCGTGGTGATGTGTGGGTTTGGGGATTGTTGGTGTTCCCGAGACTGACGAGGCAGGGAGTGAACGCCGGTGCCGTGGTCATGTGCAATGTGCGGCTCCAATCGGGAAGTGAACGCCGGTGCGAGGCACGTGCAATGTGCGGCTTTCGATGTGGAGTGGAACGCCGGTGATACGTGCATGTGACAAGGAGCGGCTCATGCGCTTTAGGTGAGGAGACACAGCGTCACAGATCCCACAAAACTCGACAGTGCTCTAAACTTATTGTGGTCTTGGCGGAGACCAATTGTTTTCAAATTGTGATTGATTCTGTTTTGCACTCTTTTTGTGTCGAGATTTTTGAAATGGTGTCATATGCTAGTATCACGGGAGATCATCGACTTCACAGACCTGTAAGTATATTGTTCCAATTGTTCGATAATGATTGTTTACTTTTGGTGATATTGGATTTTCTGATTAAACGGTTGTTTGTAAGAGGATTGCAAGTTTCGAGGATGAAACTTATTTTTAAGGGGGGTAGTATGTAATATCCTGAATTTTAGGAATACATACCAACTAAATACGGGACTTGTAAATTTATTTGAATGTATTGGAGATACATATCTGGTCTTGGAACATTTAAAATAAGAAAGGGATACCAGAAATGTTAGTAGAGACAAGATTGGACATTTTCTCGGAGGTGTCGTGGACAAGTATCAACTTTGAAAAATCACCACGAATTTTTGGGATGTTTAAAAATTCTGAAAATTTACAGTATTATGTATATTTGAGTTAGCTTTCCAATGGTTTAAACTACGAGCCAATCGGAGTTCGGACGAAGAAGTTATGATCGAATTAGTGGAAGACTGTCAGCTGTCGGGCACCGTGCGTCACTGCGTGCGTCAGCGCCCGACAGGCGTCAGAATCCCAGCGCGAGGCACGGGTCGTCACTCATAATGCCTAGTCATGATGCTGTCTTGACCAACTAGCAGAATTTGAACCCGAAAATAGTGGCCTTACCTTTAAGACTGTCCCATAACACTTATCCATACCTGTATAAAATTTACATGACTTAAAGGACATTCTTTTTATCCTATATTGGAGATGTTTATGTCCTCCAAAATGCTCAAACACTCAGCGAATCAGAGCAGCCTTGTCCAGGAGACGCCAGGTAGATGTTTGATGAAATTCCCCAGAGAATCTGTGAATTCCAGTCTGGGTTGCCTTCTTTGAACATGATTACCTCTCAATCCGTAAGTTATTTTACGAATACATCTCGAGCAGATTATAAATAAAATTCATATAAGTAAAAATATTATTTGGACTATAGGTATTGAGTCAGAATACCTGCTTAATATGAACTGCTTTATAGTGAGTCAGCCCTGATATTTTCAGTCACTTCCAGCAACATTTCTTTTGAAGTTGATCGAGTTGTCTAGTTTGAACACGTATATCTTTGAATATGCAAGTCTATTTTTGATAAAGTTTCATGAAATTTGTACCAGAGATACATGTTATCATAAATTAGTTTTTATTTTGATTTTTATGAAATGTTTAGACTCCTGTATTTATCAATACATTACCGAGTCAGCTCTATATTTTTCGTTTGTATCGAACGGGTTGAATACCTTATATTTGTGTTTAAGGATGGAAAATTTAATACTATGATTATTAATATTTTTCCATATGAAAATCATGAGTTTTCAAAATTGATGACTTTGGAATATTTTTCGTATTTAAATAGTACGAAGTTTTTATTCGATCAAATAATGGTTATATCATAAATACAACCGAAAAATATTGAATATTATTTTTTATATTTAAAATAATATTCTGGAGTTTTAGTATTGAACTTGTTAAAGTTCGGATCATCACTTTTGAGAAAGAGGAAAACAAAATTATAAAATTGGGATAGCCGTTGATCGTGGAAATTGAATGTCGTAGTATACTGTTATTGATATCGGGATATAAATATTTTGTCAAGGTGTGGGAATCGAACCTAGGGAATGATTTGCTTTACCGACCCGGCTATTTGAGCCAAGTGTTTACTTGTTCGGTTGTAATGTTTTGATGAGTAATTCCATTTACATTTCATAAGTATTTTATGTTGTATTGCATATTGACGAATGTTCAGTGATGTTCTAAAAGGATTAGAATGCACAGTTGATGATTGTTGAGATACTTGAACAATCTTGGGAAGATTGTAGTATTCGGATATTGTTGATGTCATTTTTGATATTCTTGGTCTATGGTATGCATTTCGGAAGGACGTCCGGATAGAGGTATATTTTATGGTAATTGTACATAGAGGATTATGTACGAGAAGGTATTCGGTATTGAGGTATTATATGGTATTGTTGTGATACTGGGATTTTTACGGTATTATCGTGATATTAGGATTTTGACGAGAATCGTTGGATTACCGGATGTGGTAAGGTTATCGTTGAGGTTATTATTCTCATGATGCCTGGCATGTGAATATTTATGTTTATGTACTTGCGGTTATTTGTCGGACATTATTGCTGACCCCGTTGTGGGACTTGTTTTTCAGGTATTGAGGACTTTGATGGTTGCGGTCGTGAGGCGAGGATTCCGGACGATACTGGCTATGGCATATTGTTGGGGAATCGTGTATTTTGTTGTGTATATCATTATTGATATATATGTATCTTGTACTGTATTTCTATCCACTACGTGAGTTCTTTCAAATGGCTTTCGGCTTTATGCCAACTGAGTTTGATTTCAAAAAACCGATTCCCTTAACCGAGTTTTTGGCCTTGATCGTCTTGACGGTAGTTGGGTGTTTTCAAATGATTTTGTGAGTTTTGGAAAATACTTTCGTCATCGGCCTTTTTGGCGTTTTTGTAAATGATTTTTAGCCTGGTGGGTTCCGGCGCGGGGCCCACGGTGTGTAATACTCCCGCAAGGTTTTTGGGGTGTTACAAATATGGTATCGGAGCCCAAGGTTTTGTGATAACTAGGCATGTGTGTTATGTGGCTCTACCGGTGTGGTAGTAGCGTGATGTTTGTGATGTTTTGGAACTGTATGATTTTTGAGTACTGTCGTGGTGATGTGTGGGTTTGGGGATTTTTGGTGTTCCCGGAGGCGACGAGTCGAGCGGTGAACGCCGTGCCGCGGTCATGTGCAATGTGCGGCTCAATCGAAGTGAACGCCGGTAAGAGGCACGTGCGATGTGCGGCTTTCGATGTGGAGTGGAGCAGCGGTGATACGTGCATGTGACAAGGAGCGGCTCATGCGCTTTAGGTGAGGAGACACGGCGTCACGAGATCCCACAAAACTCGACAGTGCTCTAAACTTATTGTGGTCTTGGCGGAGACCAATTGTTTTCAAATTGTGATTGATTACATTTGCACTCTTTTTGTGTCGAGATTTTTAAATGGTGTCATATGCTAGTATCACGGAGATCATCGACTTCACGGCACTGTAAGTATATTGTTCCAATTGTTCGATAATGATTGTTTACTTTTGGTGATATTGGATTTTTCGATTAAACGGTTGTTTGTAAGAGGATTGCAAGTTTCGAGGACGAAACTTATTTTTAAGGGGGGTAGTATGTAATATCCTGAATTTTAGGAATACATACCGACTAAATACGGGACTTGTAAATTTATTTGAATGTATTGGAGATATATTTCTGGTCTTGGAACATTTAAAATAAGAAAGGGATACCAGAAATGTTAGTAGAGACAAGATTGGACATTTTCTCGGAGGTGTCGTGGACAAGTATCAACTTTGAAAAATCACCACGAATTTTTGGGATGTTTAAAAATTCTGAAAATTTACAGTATTATGTATATTTGAGTTAGCTTTCCAATGGTTTAAACGACGAGCCAATCGGAGTTCGGACGAAGAAGTTATGATCGAATTAGTGGAAGACTGTCAGCTGTCGGGCACCGTGCGTCACTGCGTGCGTCAGCGCCCGACAGGCGTCCGAGAATCCCGCGCGAGCGAGGCACGGGTCGTCACTCATAATGCCTAGTCATGATGCTGTCTTGACCAACTAGCAGAATTTGAACCCGAAAATAGTGGCCTTACCTTTAAGACTGTCCCATAACACTTATCCATACCTGTATAAAATTTACATGACTTAAAGGACATTCTTTTTTATCCTATATTGGAGATGTTTATGTCCTCCAAAATGCTCAAACACTCAGCGAATCAGAGCAGCCTTGTCCAGGAGACGCCAGGTAGATGTTTGATGAAATTCCCCAGAGAATCTGTGAATTCCAGTCTGGGTTGCCTTGTTTAAACTCGATTACCTCTCAATCCGTAAGTTATTTTACGAATACATCTCGAGCAGATTATAAAGAAAATTCATATAAGTAAAAATCTTATTTGGACTGTAGGTATTGAGTCAGAATACCTGCTTAATATGAACTGCTTTATAGTGAGTCAGCCCTGATATTTTCAGTCACTTCCAGCAACATTTCTTTTGAAGTTGATCGAGTTGTCTAGTTTGAACACGTATATCTTTGAACATGCAAGTCTATTTTTGATAAAGTTTCATGAAATTTGTACCAGAGATACATGTTATCGCAAATCAGTTTTTATTTTGATTTTTCTGAAATGTTTAGACTCCTGTATTTATCAATACATTACCGAGTCAGCTCTATATTTTTCGTTTGTATCGAACGGGTTGAATACCTTATATTTGTGTTTAAGGATGGAAAATTTAATACTACGATTATTAATATTTTTCCATATGAAAATCATGAGTTTTCAAAATTGATGACTTTGGAATATTTTTCGTATTTAAATAGTACGAAGTTTTTATTCGATCAAATAATGGTTATATCATAAATACAACAACAACAACAACAACATCTAAGCCTTAGTCCCAAAATGATTTCGGGTCGGCTAACATGAATCAAACTTTGAAACCGTCAATAATCGTTACATAAATAACATAAAAGGAAAAAAGAGGGAAAAAGTAGAGAAAAAAGCAAATAAAAAAAGAGAATGAATGAAAAAAAAAAAAAAAAAGATAACATGAAATAAAATAAAATAGGAATTAAAAAAAAAAAAAAAAAAGAATCAGACTCCATCCACCATCCGTATTCTTTCCCGCCACATTTGCCTCTCCATCGCCATACTTTCTCCAATTCCAAGAAACCGCATATCATTTTCAATCATCTTTATCCAAGTCTTCTTGGGTCTTCCTCTACCTTTCACAACATTACTTGCTCCCCAACTTTCTAGCCTCCTCACTGGGGCATCAATAGGTCTTCTTCTCACATGACCAAACCATCGTAATCGATTCTCCATCATCTTGTCTTCTATAGACGCAACTCTTACCTTCTCTCTGATCACCTCATTTCGAGCCGATCCTTTTTGTATGACCACACATCCATCGTAGCATACGCATCTACGCCACATTCATCTTTTGAACGTGACACTTTGTTTCTGACCCAACACTCGGTGCCAGATAACAAGCAGCCTAATTGCCGTGCGGTAAAATTTACCCTTTAATCTATGAGGCATGCCAGGATCACATAAAACCCCTGTGGCACTCTTCCACTTCAACCACCCTGCCTTTATTCTGTGAGCCACATCGCCATCTAGCTCTCCATCCTTTTGGATAATAGATCCAATATACCGAAAGAAAGTGGATCCATGAACAACTTTCCCATCAAATGTGATCATCCCCGCCTCTCTATCACTGTTTTCGCTAAACCTACACTCCATATATTCAGTCTTACTTCTGCTCAGCCTAAAGCCTCGAGCTTCCAAAGTATCCCTCCAAAGTTCCAATTTCTGTTGCACTCCAACCTTCGTTTCATCAATCAACACAATATCATCTGCGAACATCATACACCACGGAACGTCATTTTGAATTTCTCTTGTCAATTCGTCCATGACTATGGCAAAGAGAAAAGGACTAAGAGCAGATCCTTGATGCACCCCAATCGTAATAGGGAATTCTTCTGTCCTCCCAACATTAGTACGTACACTTTGTTGTGTCGAGATTTAACACCTTCCGACCGGCGATCGACTAGGAGGACGGGCGACCGAGTCACTGCCGAGCGACCAAGGCAAGTCTGCCGACCAGCAACCTGGCGACCGAGCCTTAACCCAGCGGACATGCTAGACTGGCCAACCGAAGGGCCCAGGACGAATCCCGGTGCCGAGCGATCGACATCAAGACGATCGCCTCTCAGTACTCGACGATCGACCCTTGGCGATCGACCGACTCTCGGCACCTGGCGATCTACCTTGGCGACCGACCCCTTGGCGACCTCCATCCACTGGCCGATGGCGGCCTCCGAAGACCATCCAGGGACGACCGCCTCATGTCGATCACCACCGATGGACATCCAGTCGGCAAAGGCCGAGCACCAGGACTGGCACCATGTGCAAAGGCCGGGACAAGATCCGCGAATCCCGGGCCATTGACCACAATCTGACAGATTCCCTCCACCAGCCGACAGGCCGCCGAAAGCTTGTCAGTAGGGCCACATGTTGACTGACTCCGGACACGTGATGGCTCCTTATTGGACCGCCCAAAGCTGTGGCAGCCTCTTCCTTGGACTTTAGCCCGACAGCCAGCATCTTATTTGGACTTTAGCCCGACAGCCCAGGAGATCGGCACATTATTATATTGGCCGTGCGGTCGGCGAATTATTTTAATGGCCGTGACGATCGGCCACTACAGACGAGGACATTGCCCCCTATATAAGCAAGGCACCTGCACTTGGACACTTCTTGACTTCCTTGAGTTTCTCTCGAGCATTCGGACATTACATACACAAAACAAGCTAAATACCCGGACTTGGCTAACATCCAACTCTTGGCAACTTTCTTTTGGTCTTACTTCTCCGGCCTTTTCTCCTCAAGCATTATCGGCGGGACGAAGAACACCAAGCTTCGCTCAAGAGCCGGATTAACGAGTCTTTTTACACTCATTGTATTTAGATTTCTCTCATTAATACTTGTATCCACGAATATTCGTATTAATAACATCTCGCGAGAGCATTCAAGCCCCTAACAAACCGGCAAATCTCGTATTATTTATCTTCTCTCGGAAGTGCTCCGCAATTGTTGTTTGTTGTCCGTCTTCCAGTGTATTAATCTTCGGATAAATATTTTGGGCAACAACAATTGGCGCTAGAGGAAGGGGATCCAACCTCAAATTTTTACACCTACCGTCCCGAAGAACACTCACTTCTCGCGTATACTGAAGTGACACTCTCACCGCACTTCAAAGAAATCCTTCAAATCATGTCTTAGCCTCGCGTCGAAGAAAGCGGCCAGCGGCCAGACCCTGTTCCGTCCAGTCCGAGCCGCGGCCGATGGTGGAAGGTAGCGCCGCGGCCGGGCGCTTCGACCACGTCCGGGAAGGCGGCGAGCCTCTCGCTCGACGGTTCGAACCAAGGAACGATCGAAGGGGCCCGGCCGTCCTTCAGAGCGGCAGAGTGCACTCGACGCGCCTCCGGCTACCGCCCCGGTCTCTCGCCGGAAGATCAGCGGAAGCTCAAGGCACTCTTGGCCGAGCAATCGCCAGAGGCTCTCGCCCGCAACAAGAGGCGCTCGGCAGTAGGGCACGTCGTCTTGATCGCACAGGCGGCGACCCGACTGGCGGCCAGGCGGTCCGGCCCGGCTACGAGGCAGCGAAGTTGGTGTCCGTCACGGGAGCTCGGCCTACCCGGCTCCCACTGGGCGATCCGGCCGCTGGCTCCGCTCGCCGATTCCGATGTCGGCGGCGGTGGGGTCCGGAGGTCGGTACACGATCGCCTCGGCCCCGCTCCCAAAGCCGATCCGCGAGCGGCCGAGCGCGCGATCGCCGCAATGCTGGCGTCAGATTGACGACATGAAGGCGCTCCTGCAATCCGGGGCAGGCGCCGTGAGGACGATCGCCCCGCCGAGCGAGCCGCTCGCGATCGACATCGAGCTCGCCCCGGTGCAGCACACGATCGCCCCTCCTAAGACACCCGTGTACCAAGGGCGATCGGACCCCCAAGCACACCTGCACAAGTTCAACATCTACATGACCGGGTGTGGGGCATCGGACGCGACCAGGTGCCGAATGTTCCCTCTGACACTGGACGACCTCGCCCACCGGTGGTACACTTCATTGCCACCTCGGTCCATTGGCTCCTTTAACGAGCTGGCGCACGTCTTCACGGAACACTTCGCCACCAGGGTCGCCCGGCCAGAAGGTCGCCATCGCATGATGCAAATCAGGCAAGGAGAACAGGAGTCCGACTCGGCCTACATCGACCGGGTTGACGAGATCATCCTCAACGGCGAGCCCGTAAGCGATGAGACCGCCCTCTACGCGGTCCTAGGAGGTTTCGGGGCTTCTCGCCTATGTTCGAGCATCTCACGAAGACCACCGCCGGACGACCTACGCGGCCTTAGGGCTAGAGCCGCGATTTCTGTCGAGCAAAGGCTTCTTCTCAGCCTAGGAGTAGATCGGCCGGCGCCCGAGCGACGACCTCCAGTCTCCCAGCCCGAGCGACGACCTCCAATCTTCCAGCCCGATCGCTACTATCCAGAAGAGCCGGAGGACTCGCTCACCGCCTACAGTCCAACATTCTAAATAAGGGACTGGCTCCCGCCGATCGCCGATATCCGACCTACGAATAAAGCGATCGGCTGCCGAGCGGTGATCGCCAGTCATCCGGCCAGATCGCAACTTCATCAACAACCCGGTGGACACGATCGCCATCTACAGTCCAGCATATAACATGACGGACTAAGGCATAAGATCGCCTCCACCGCGCATCATAAAGCCATGGCCCTGGCAGTCGATGGAACCGGCTGCTTCGGTCATGCAAGGTCCCTTTCGGCCGAGATCGCCCGCCTTCGTTTAAATACGAGGCCAGCGTAGTCGGAGGGCCCTCCAACATTAATCAGTGGACTCATTCCACAACCCCGTCTCAACGTACACCGTCGAGGTCGGCCATCTCCATGGCTGGCCGAGGTGGAAGCAGAGCTAACAAGCCGCGGGCGTGGAGTTGATTCATCCGACGCTGCCCCGCGCAAGGACTCCTCTAGACCAAGACCGCACGCCTTTCGTTTAAAAACAAGGCGAGGCGCAGCCTAACAGAGGACCCTCATAATAAAGTGAGTCACGGGACACTCATTGTCTTCGTGCATCAAGACACGGTCATGGGGTCGGTCCATCGATCTCCGCGATCGTGCACGATTCCTCAAAACAAGCGAAACCACCAAGTTTCCATGGGGATCGGCCAATGTTGTTTTTTGCAGTACGAGACCGAAAGATAGCTAAGCCAATCGACCATGATAGCCCAAGTCCGAGTCCTAAGTCACTCGGATCGCCGTCCTCATCCGGACACGATCGCGGAAGAACCACCTCGCCCCATGTCTTCAACATAGGAGCAAGTCGGGGCAATTGTTGTGTCGAGATTTAACACCTTCCGACCGGCGATCGACTAGGAGGACGGGCGACCGAGTCACCGCGAGCGACCAAGGCAAGTCTGAGCCGGCAAAGAACTGGCGGCGAGCCTTAACCCAATGGACATGCTAGCCAAGAAGGGCCCCGGGGCGAATCCGGTGCGGCGATCGACATCAAGGCGATCGCCTCTCGGTACTCGGCGATCGACCCTTGGCGATCGGCCGACTCTCGGCACTGGCGATCTACCTTGGCGGCCACCCTTGGCGACCTCCATCCATCGGCCGATGGCGGCCTCGAAGACCATCC
The DNA here is from genome assembly GCA_033398695.1 of Orobanche coerulescens. Taxonomy (NCBI): domain Eukaryota; kingdom Viridiplantae; phylum Streptophyta; class Magnoliopsida; order Lamiales; family Orobanchaceae; genus Orobanche; species Orobanche coerulescens. Next base: position 95,182,742 of record CM065816.1, read on the forward strand.
GGGGGCGACCGCCTCATGTCGATCACCACCGATGGACATCCAGTCGGCAAAGGCCGAGCACCGGGATGGCACCATGTGCAAAGGCGGGACAAGATCCGCGAATCCCGGGCCATTGACCACAATCTGACAGATTCCCTCCACCCGGACAGCCGGAAAGCTTGTCGGTAGGGCCACATGTTGGCCCGACTCCGGACACGTGATGGCTCCTTATTGGACCGCCCAAAGCTGTGGCAGCCTCTTCCTTGGACTTTAGCCCGACAACAAGATCTTATTTGGACTTTAGCCCGACAGCCCAGAGATCGGCACATTATTATATTGGCCGGCGGGCGGTCGGCGGATTATTTTAATGGCCGGCAGCGATCGGCCCTACAGACGAGACCAGTGCCCCTATATAAGCAAGGCACCACGCACTTGGACACTTCTTGACTTCCTTGAGTTTCTCTCGAGCATTCGGACATTACATACACAAAGCGAAGCTAAATACCCAGCACTTGGCTAACATCCAACTCTTGGCAACAGCTTTCTTTTGGTCTTACTTCTCCCGGCCTTTTCTCCTCAAGCAGATTATCGGCGGGACGAAGAACACCAAGCTTCGCTCAAGAGCCGGATTAACAGAGTCTTTTTACACTCATTGTATTTAGATTTCTCTCATTAATACTTGTATCCACGAATATTCGTATTAATAACATCTCGCGAGAGCATTCAAGCCCGGGCCTAACAAACCCGGCAAATCTCGTATTATTTATCTTCTCTCGGAAGTGCTCCCGCAATTGTTGTTTGTTGTCCGTCTTCCAGCAGTATTAATCTTCGGATAAATATTTTGGGCAACAACACACTTGTACTAGCTCCCTCATACATGTCCTTTATAATGTCAATATATTTCCGCGATACACCCTTCTTTGCTAAGGCCCACCAAAGTACTTCTCTTGGTACTTTATCATATGCCTTCTCTAAATCAATAAAACCCATATGCAGATCTTTCTTTTTATCTCGATAATGTTCCATCAACTGCCGGATAAGATAAATTGCTTCCATGGTCGATCTTCCAGGCATAAATCCAAACTGATTTTCTGTTATCTTCACACATTTCCTGATCCTTTGTTCAATCACTCGTTCCCACAACTTCATGGTATGACTCATTAGTTTAATTCCGCGATAATTAGAACAATCTTGAACATCACCTTTGTTCTTATACAAAGGGACGAGAATACTTTTCCTCCATGCTGATGGCATCTTATTGCTTCTCCAAATCTTATTGAAAAGCATAGTTACCCATTCGATCCCTCTCTCCCCCAAACACCTCCAAACTTCAATAGGTATACCATCTGGTCCTTCATGGTTATATCATAAATACAACCGAAAAATATTGAATATTATTTTTTATATTTAAAATAATATTCTGGAGTTTTAGTAATGAACTTGTTAAAGTTCGGATCGTCACTTTTGAGAAAGAGGAAAACAAAATTATAAAATTGGGATAGCCGTTGATCGTGGAAATCGAATGTCGTAGTATACTGTTATTGATATCGGGATATAAATATTTTGTCAAGGTGTGGGAATCGAACCTCGGGACTGATTTGCTTTACCGACCCGGCTATTTGAGTCAAGTGTTTACTTGTTCGGTTGTAATGTTTTGATGAGTAATTCCATTTACATTTCATAAGTATTTTATGTTGTATTGCATATTGACGAATGTTCAGTGATGTTCTAAAAGGATTAGAATGCACAATTGATGATTGTTGAGATACTTGAACAATCTTGGGAAGATTGTAGTATTCGGATATTGTTGATGTCATTTTTGATATTCTTGGTCTATGGTATGCATTTCGGAAGGACGTCCGGATAGAGGTATATTTTATGGTAATTGTACATAGAAGATTATGTACGAGAAAGTATTCGGTATTGAGGTATTATATGGTATTGTTGTGATACTGGGATTTTTACGGTATTATCGTGATATTAGGATTTTGATGAGAATCGTTGGATTACCGGAGGTGGTAAGGTTATCATTGAGGTTATTATTCTCATGATGTCTGGCATGTGAATATTTATGTTTATGTACTTGCGGTTATTTGTTGGACATTATTGCTGACCGTTGTGGGACTTGTTTTTCGTGTATTGAGGACTTTGATGGTTGCGGTCGTGAGGCGAGGATTCGGACGATACTGGCTATGGCATATTGTTGGGGAATCATATATTTTGTTGTGTATATCATTATTGATGTATATGTATCTTGTACTGTATTTCTATCCACTGCGTGAGTTCTTTCAAATGGCTTTCGGCTTTATGCCAACTGAGTTTGATTTCAAAAAACCGATTCCCTTAACCGAGTTTTTGGCCTTGATCGTCTTGACGGTAGTTGGGTGTTTTCAAATGATTTTGTGAGTTTTGGAAAATACTATCGTCATCGGCCTTTTTGGCATTTTTGTAAATGATTTTTAGCCTGGTGGGTTCCGGCGCGGGGCCCACGGCGTGTAATACTCCCGCAAGGTTTTTGGGGTGTTACAAATATGGTATCGGAGCCCAAGGTTTTGTGATAACTAGGCATGTGTGTTATGTGGCTCTACCGGTGTCGTAGTAGCGTGATGTTTGTGATGTTTTGGAACTGTATGATTTTTGAGTACTGTCGTGGTGATGTGTGGGTTTGGGGATTGTTGGTGTTCCCGAGACTGACGAGGCAGGGAGTGAACGCTGGTACCGTGGTCATGTGCAATGTGCGGCTCCAATCGGGAAGTGAACGCCGGTGCGAGGCACGTGCAATGTGCGGCTTTCGATGTCGAGTGGAACGCCGGTGATACGTGCATGTGACAAGGAGCGGCTCATGCGCTTTAGGTGAGGAGACACAGCGTCACAGATCCCACAAAACTCGACAGTGCTCTAAACTTATTGTGGTCTTGGCGGAGACCAATTGTTTTCAAATTGTGATTGATTCTGTTTTGCACTCTTTTTGTGTCGAGATTTTTGAAATGGTGTCATATGCTAGTATCACGCGAGATCATCGAGTTCACAGACCTGTTAGTATATTGTTCCAATTTTTCTATAATGATTGTTTACTTTTGGTGATATTGGATTTTCTGATTAAACGGTTGTTTGTAAGAGGATTGCAAGTTTCGAGGACGAAACTTATTTTTAAGGGGGGTAGTATGTAATATCCTGAATTTTAGGAATACATACCGACTAAATACGGGACTTGTAAATTTATTTGAATGTATTGGAGATATATTTCTGGTCTTGGAACATTTAAAATAAGAAAGGGATACCAGAAATGTTAGTAGAGACAAGATTGGACATTTTCTCGGAGGTGTCGTGGACAAGTATCAACTTTGAAAAATCACCACGAATTTTTGGGATGTTTAAAAATTCTGAAAATTTACAGTATTATGTATATTTGAGTTAGCTTTCCAATGGTTTTAAGCAGCGAGCCAATCAGTTTGGACGAAGAAGTTATGATCGAATTAGTGGAAGGCGCCACCGTCGGGCACCGTGCGTCACTGCGTGCGTCAGCGCCCGACAGGCGTCCGAGAATCCCGCGCGAGCGAGGCACGGGTCGTCACTCATAATGCCTAGTCATGATGCTGTCTTGACCAACTAGCAGAATTTGAACCCGAAAATAGTGGCCTTAGCTTTAAGACTGTCCCATAACACTTATCCATACCTGTATAAAATTTACATGACTTCTAGGACATTCTTTTTTATCCTATATTGGAGCTGTTTATGTCCTCCAAAATGCTCAAAAACTCAGCGAATCAGAGCAGCCTTGTCCAGGAGACGCCAGGTATATGTTTGATGAAATTCCCCAGAAAATCTGTGAATTCCAGTCTGGGTTGCCTTCTTTGAACTTGATTACCTCTCAATCCGTAAGTTATTTTACGAATACATCTCGAGCAGATTATAAAGAAAATTCATATAAGTAAAAATCTTATTTGGAATGTAGTTATTAAGTCAGAATACCTGCTTAATATGAACTGCTTTATAGTGAGTCAGCCCTGATATTTTCAGTCACTTCCAGCAACATTTCTTTTGAAGTTGATCGAGTTGTCTAGTTTGAACACGTATATCTTTGAACATGCAAGTCTATTTTTGATAAAGTTTCATGAAATTTGTACCAGAGATACATATTATCATAATTTAGTTTTTATTTTGATTTTTATGAAATGTTTAGACTCCTGTATTTATCAATACATTACCGAGTCAGCTCTATATTTTTCGTTTGTATCGAACGGGTTGAATACCTTATATTTGTGTTTAAGGATGGAAAATTTAATACTATGATTATTAATATTTTTCCATATGAAAATCATGAGTTTTCAAAATTGATGACTTTGGAATATTTTTCGTATTTAAATAGTACGAAGTTTTTATTCGATCAAATAATGGTTATATCATAAATACAACCGAAAAATATTGAATATTATTTTTATATTTAAAATAATATTCTGAAGTTTTAGTAATGAACTTGTTAAAGTTCGGATCGTCACTTTTGAGAAAGAGGAAAACAAAATTATAAAATTGGGATAGCCGTTGATCGTGGAAATCGAATGTCGTAGTATACTGTTATTGATATCGGGATATAAATATTTTGTCAAGGTGTGGGAATCGAACCTCGGGACTGATTTGCTTTACCGACCCGGCTATTTGAGGCAAGTGTTTACTTGTTCGGTTGTAATGTTTTGATGAGTAATTCCATTTACATTTCATAAGTATTTTATGTTGCATTGCATATTGACGAATGTTCAGTGATGTTCTAAAAGGATTAGAATGCACAATTGATGATTGTTGAGATACTTGAACAATCTTGGGAAGATTGTAGTATTCGGATATTGTTGATGTCATTTTTGATATTCTTGGTCTATGGTATGCATTTCGGAAGGACGTCCGGATAGAGGTATATTTTATGGTAATTGTACATAGAAGATTATGTACGAGAAAGTATTCGGTATTGAGGTATTATATGGTATTGTTGTGATACTGGGATTTTTACGGTATTATCGTGATATTAGGATTTTGATGAGAATCGTTGGATTACCGGAGGTGGTAAGGTTATCATTGAGGTTATTATTCTCATGATGTCTGGCATGTGAATATTTATGTTTATGTACTTGCGGTTATTTGTTGGACATTATTGCTGACCCCGTTGTGGGACTTGTTTTTCAGGTATTGAGGACTTTGATGGTTGCGGTCGTGAGGCGAGGATTCCGGACGATACTGGCTATGGCATATTGTTGGGGAATCATATATTTTGTTGTGTATATCATTATTGATGTATATGTATCTTGTACTGTATTTCTATCCACTGCGTGAGTTCTTTCAAATGGCTTTCGGCTTTATGCCAACTGAGTTTGATTTCAAAAAACCGATTCCCTTAACCGAGTTTTTGGCCTTGATCGTCTTGACGGTAGTTGGGTGTTTTCAAATGATTTTGTGAGTTTTGGAAAATACTATCGTCATCGGCCTTTTTGGCATTTTTGTAAATGATTTTTAGCCTGGTGGGTTCCGGCGCGGGGCCCACGGCGTGTAATACTCCCGCAAGGTTTTTGGGGTGTTACAAATATGGTATCGGAGCCCAAGGTTTTGTGATAACTAGGCATGTGTGTTATGTGGCTCTACCGGTGTCGTAGTAGCGTGATGTTTGTGATGTTTTGGAACTGTATGATTTTTGAGTACTGTCGTGGTGATGTGTGGGTTTGGGGATTGTTGGTGTTCAGGACCGACGAGGCGGAGTGAGCAATGTACCGTGGTCATGTGCAATGTGCGGCTCCAATCGGGAAGTGAACGCCGGTGCGAGGCACGTGCAATGTGCGGCTTTCGATGTCGAGTGGAACGCCGGTGATACGTGCATGTGACAAGGAGCGGCTCATGCGCTTTAGGTGAGGAGACACAGCGTCACAGATCCCACAAAACTCGACAGTGCTCTAAACTTATTGTGGTCTTGGCGGAGACCAATTGTTTTCAAATTGTGATTGATTCTGTTTGCACTCTTTTTGTGTCGAGATTTTTGAAATGGTCTCAGATGCTAGTATCACGCGAGATCAGCGAGTTCACCGACCTGTTAGTCTATTGTTCCAATTTTTCTATAATGATTGTTTACTTTTGGTGATATTGGATTTTCTGATTAAACGGTTGTTTGTAAGAGGATTGCAAGTTTCGAGGACGAAACTTATTTTTAAGGGGGGTAGTATGTAATATCCTGAATTTTAGGAATACATACCGACTAAATACGGGACTTGTAAATTTATTTGAATGTATTGGAGATATATTTCTGGTCTTGGAACATTTAAAATAAGAAAGGGATACCAGAAATGTTAGTAGAGACAAGATTGGACATTTTCTCGGAGGTGTCGTGGACAAGTATCAACTTTGAAAAATCACCACGAATTTTTGGGATGTTTAAAAATTCTGAAAATTTACAGTATTATGTATATTTGAGTTAGCTTTCCAATGGTTTAAACGACGAGCCAATCAGATTTCGGACGAAGAAGTTATGATCGAATTAGTGGAAGATCACATTGTCGGGCACCGTGCGTCATCTGCGTGCGTCGGCGCCCGGACAAGCGTCGAGAATCCCAGCGAGCGAGGCACGGGTCGTCACTCATAATGCCTAGTCATGATGCTGTCTTGACCAACTAGCAGAATTTGAACCCGAAAATAGTGGCCTTAGCTTTAAGATCGTCCCATAACACTTATCCATACCGTATAAAATTTACATGACTTCTAGGACATTCTTTTTATCCTATATTGGAGCTGTTTATGTCCTCCAAAATGCTCAAAAACTCAGCGAATCAGAGCAGCCTTGTCCAGAGACGCGGGTATATGTTTGATGAAATTCCCAGAAAATCTGTGAATTCCAGTCTGGGTTGCCTTCTTTGAACTTGATTACCTCTCAATCCGTAAGTTATTTTACGAATACATCTCGAGCAGATTATAAAGAAAATTCATATAAGTAAAAATCTTATTTGGAATGTAGTTATTAAGTCAGAATACCTGCTTAATATGAACTGCTTTATAGTGAGTCAGCCCTGATATTTTCAAATCACTTCCAACATTTCTTTTGAAGTTGATCGAGTTGTCTAGTTTGAACACGTATATCTTTGAACATGCAAGTCTATTTTTGATAAAGTTTCATGAAATTTGTACCAGAGATACATATTATCATAATTTAGTTTTTATTTTGATTTTTATGAAATGTTTAGACTCCTGTATTTATCAATACATTACCGAGTCAGCTCTATATTTTTCGTTTGTATCGAACGGGTTGAATACCTTATATTTGTGTTTAAGGATGGAAAATTTAATACTATGATTATTAATATTTTTCCATATGAAAATCATGAGTTTTCAAAATTGATGACTTTGGAATATTTTTCGTATTTAAATAGTACGAAGTTTTTATTCGATCAAATAATGGTTATATCATAAATACAACCGAAAAATATTGAATATTATTTTTTATATTTAAAATAATATTCTGGAGTTTTAGTAATGAACTTGTTAAAGTTCGGATCGTCACTTTTGAGAAAGAGGAAAACAAAATTATAAAATTGGGATAGCCGTTGATCGTGGAAATCGAATGTCGTAGTATACTGTTATTGATATCGGGATATAAATATTTTGTCAAGGTGTGGGAATCGAACCTCGGGACTGATTTGCTTTACCGACCCGGCTATTTGAGGCAAGTGTTTACTTGTTCGGTTGTAATGTTTTGATGAGTAATTCCATTTACATTTCATAAGTATTTTATGTTGCATTGCATATTGACGAATGTTCAGTGATGTTCTAAAAGGATTAGAATGCACAATTGATGATTGTTGAGATACTTGAACAATCTTGGGAAGATTGTAGTATTCGGATATTGTTGATGTCATTTTTGATATTCTTGGTCTATGGTATGCATTTCGGAAGGACGTCCGGATAGAGGTATATTTTATGGTAATCGTACATAGACGATTATGTACGAGAAAGTATTCGGTATTGAGGTATTATATGGTATTGTTGTGATACTGGGATTTTTCGGTATTATCGTGATATTAGGATTTTGACGAGAATCGTTGGATTACCGGAGGTGGTAAGGTTATCGTTGAGGTTATTATTCTCATGATGCATGGCATGTGAATATTTATGTTTATGTACTTGCGGTTATTTGTCGGACATTATTGCTGACCCCGTTGTGGGACTTGTTTTTTAGGTATTGAGGACTTTGATGGTTGCGGTCGTGAGGCGAGGATTCCGGACGATACTAGCTATGGCATATTGTTGGGGAATCGTGTATTTTGTTGTATATATCATTATTGATGTATATGTATCTTGGACTGTATTTCTATCCGCTGCGTGAGTTCTTTCAAATGACTTTCGGCTTTATGCCAATTGAGTTTGATTTCAAAAAAACCGATTCCCTTAACCGAGTTTTTGGCCTTGATCGTCTTGACGGTAGTTGGGTGTTTTCAAATGATTTTGTGAGTTTTGGAAAATACTATCGTCATCGGCCTTTTTGGCGTTTTTGTAAATAATTTTTAGCCTGGTGGGTTCCGGCACGGGGCCCACGGCGTGTAATACTCCCGTAAGGTTTTTGGGGTGTTACATAACTTTCATTTAAAACTGCTATTAAACCAACATACTTTTGAAGATGAAAATAAATTCTGCAATAATACAAATGAGATTAACATTTTTTTTCATTTCTCTTTCTTCACACACTTCTTCCTTCTCTTTCCAAATCCTTCGTCCAATGCACCTTCCATATTTAATTTTTTTTCTTGTAGTTCTTCATGTTCCTCCTCAACAGCTTCATTGCTATTTTCACTCGTATTGAAGATCATGTTTATGTTGTCTCCAATTTCTTCATTATGGCATAGCAACTTCACTTCCTAAAAAATAAATAAACATCATAAACAAAAATAATTATAAATTTTTTGATATAGAAAATTATTATCACAAACCCTTTTCTGAACGTAGTTCTCATTGTAGACCGATAAAATCTTTTCATCTGCGATAAGCTTGTACCCAATCCGCTCAGGGATATTACATGCCGTAGAACCTTTCCTCAAGGATCTACCAGGCTGGTAACAACAAACGAACAACTCGACGATGCCTTTAAGTCTACAATAACTCAGTAGACCGACTTGGTCTTTCAATAAGAACATACAACTCAATTACAATTTATGCCCACGCAGGGGTCAAAATACAACAACTCCCGTACAACGGGAAAAAAATATACTGCAGCGGAAATAAAAATACAACTGAACCAATACAACAATATACGGTTCCTCATGTGATTAGTGTGGATCATCTTTCATCATCCTTCGTGCCGACCCTGCGTTATACTCCCAAAACCTGAATGCAAAAACAGATATCCACCCTCCGAATACTCGGGGGTTAACAAAACTCCACTGTTTTGCTAGTGCAAGTATAAAATACGAAGACAAGCCATACATATCATACTCCAAGGACTTAGAATTTATAAACATACTTCCCGAGGTAAATCACTTGATCAAACTGTTCAAAATGAGAAAGGTGGGAATAAACCCAATATACATCTTACAAAACATTTTACGATCTCGGGAGTTTGTAAAAACATTTGGGATTAAAGAATTCTCAAGTCTTTCAAAAACGCTTGGGGACGCAGCCCAAAAACCATCTTTCCCAAAATACAATTCCGATAATAAAACACGGGTTCACAATCCAATTCACAAAACACGGGGTCCAAGACCCAAATCACGAAACATAGGGTCCACGACCCAAATCATAAATCACAGGGTCCACGACCCGAATCATAAACCACAGGGTCCACGACCCAAATCATCAAACACATATTCCCAAGGATTATTCGCGTCCCGTGCTAACAAACCACGAACCTCAGATGCTCCCGCAGAACATACCGGAGTGAATAACCCAATGGGAAGCCATACCAAAGCACATGTCACCGTAACAACAGTCATGTGACCACAAGCACAGATACATTCATAACCAAATCACAACCATAAGTTATCCCGGCATCGGGCTGACAAGCCACGAACCTCGGAGCCCCCGCAAGACATACCCGATGGTAACCCCACCAATTATCTCGGCATCGGGCTAACAAGCCACAAACCTCGGAGTCCCCGCAAGACATACCCGGATTGGATAACCCTACGGTCACGCCCGACCCATACTAGCAAGTATGGATCCCGGAGATTCAACAATCCTACCCGGAGGCACATCACATACATCAAGAACACAACAATAATCACTTATCAAGCCAAACAACATTAAGCATAACAACCTCATTTCAAGGAGTAACAACTAATATCACACACATTACGTTCTTACCGAACAAGTACCCAATAACAATTCGTAATCCCCGGCAAAGGAGTACGGTCTATTAAACTCACTCGAAGTGATCATATCATCTTTCAACATACAAAACCAACACACATATTCCTAGAACACATATTCACGAAGTATACGAATTATCGTTGAAAGACAACATTTATCGAGAACATACCGATCCCTTTTTACGTTCATTAAACATTGGATTTCGCATAAAATCCTTTATAAATAATTATGCCAATAAAACATGAAACGTATGGGCAAGATACTTTCCTCGATACCACGAGCACGGAACCATGAACGGACACGGCTCAACCGGGAAGCTTCGGAACGCCCGATGCTATCGAAACGGAAGACGACGACGAACGGAAGGGTTCGAAGCAGTTTCTTCGCAAGAAACTCGACCCTAACATCATATAATCAATAAATCAACGATCATATGAGGAAGAATAATCATAGAACGTCCGAAAACCCCTCTAAGACATTCTATCGGACACCTTCAAGGCGTCGATCAAGAACTCGACCAAAATAACGAATCGATACGATCCAACCATGGAATAATAAGGGAAATGATATAATACATCTAAATAATCATCAATCCATCACAATCCTAAGTTAAATCAGATTAAACGGACGAAATCCAACAAAATCCCCAATTTCCCCAAAACTAGATTATCAAGAAATCTAACCTGGATTGGGTAGATCGGGGGAGGTTATGGGATGATTGATTGATGTTAGAAACTCAAGAACTTTGTGGATTGAAAGAACAACATCATGGCTCCATGATATACACACCTACAGCCGCGGAAGGGAAGAAAACGGGTGAGAAAAATGATGAAAAACCCGTCTGCAGGGCCTTAAATAGGCTGCCTGCCGGCCGCCTTACGTATGTAACCGGCCATGGCTTACGTACGTAACCGTCCATGGCCGACTCACTGCCTAGAAATGCCAGCAGCGTTACGTACGTAACCGGCCAAGGCTTACGTACGTAACCGGCCTTACGTACTGTTGTTGCCCAAAATATTTATCCGAAGATTAAATACTGCTGGAAGACGGACAACAAACAACAATTGCGGGAGCACTTCCGAGAGTAGATAAATAATACAAGATTTGCCGGGTTTGTTAGGCCCGGGCTTGAATGCTCTCGCGAGATGTTATTAATACAAATATTCGTGGATACAAGTATTAATGTGAGAAATCTAAATACAATGAGTGTAAAAAGACTCTGTTAATCCGGCTCTTGAGCGAAGCTCGGTGTTCTTCGTCCCTGCCGGTAATCTGCTCGAGGAGAAAGGCCGGGAGAAGTAAGACCGAATGATAGCTGTTGCCAAGAGTTGGATGTTAGCCAAGTGTTGTATATTGTTTCTGTGTTGTATGCTCAAATCGTGAGGTTGCAGAAGGAAGCTGAAGCAGTGTCCAAGTGCAGGGTGCCTTGCTTATATAGGGGCAGCCGGGTCCTGTCCTGTAGTGGCCGATCGCCTGCCGGCCATTATAATATTCTGTCGATCGCCTGTCGGCCAATATTATAATGGGGCGATCTACTGGGCTGTCGGGCTAAAGTCCAAGAAAGATGCTGGCTGTCAGGCTAAAGTCCAAGAAAAGGGCTGCCACAGCTGGGCGGTCCAATAAGGAGCCAACACGCGTCCGGATTCAGTAAACATGCGGCCCTACTGACAAGCTTTCGGCGGCCTGTCGGCTGGTGGAGAGAATCTGCCAGGCCGTGGTCAATGGCCCGAGATTCGCGGATCTTGTCTCGGATCTTGCACGTGGTGTCAGTCTTGAGACTTGGTCTTCGCCGACTGGATGGTCATCGGTGGAGATCGACATGAGGCAGTCGTATCTAGCTGATCATCCGAGGTCGTCATCGGCCAGTGGATGGAGGTCGCCAATGGTCGGTCACCAAGGGTAGGTCGCCAGGTACCGAGAGACGGTCGGTCTCCAAGGGTAGGTCGGCAAGTGCTAGAGATGGATCGCCCGATTGTCGATCGCCAGGAGTCGGTCGCTGGATACCGAGAGGAGATCGCCCGCTAGTAGATCGCCAGGAGTCGGTCGCCGAATCTGAGGCGATCGTCCTGATGTCGATCGCTCGGCACCGGGATTCGTCCTGGGACCTTTGGTCGGTCGATGCAGCTCGTCCACTGGGTTAAGGCTCGGTCGCCAGGTCGCTGATCGGCAGATCCGCCTTGGCCGCTCGGCAGTAACTCGGTCGCCCGTCCTCCTAGGCGATCGCCGGTCGGAAGGTGTTAATTCTTGACACAACAATTGCCCCCCAGCTTGCTCCTATGTTGAAGACATGGGGCGAGGTGGTTCTTGCTGGCGATCGTGTCTGGATGAGGACGGGCGATCTGAGCTGACTCAGGACTCGGACTTGGGCTATCATGGTCGATTGGCTAGCTATCTTTCGGTCTTGTACCTGCAAAAACAACATTGGCCGATCCCCCATGGAAACTTGGTGGTTTCGCTTTGTTTGAGGAATCGTGCACAGTCGCGGAGATCGATGGACCGACTCCATGACCGTGTCTTGGTGCGCGAAGACAATGAGTGTCTCGTGACTCACTTTATTATGAGGGTCCTCTGTTAGGCTGCGCCTCGCCTCGTATTTAAACGAAGGGCGTGCGGTCTCGGTCTAGAGGAGTCCTTGCGCGGGGCAGCGTCGGATGAATCAACTCCACCTCCGCGGCTTGTTAGCTCTGCTTCCACCTCGGCCAGCCATGGAGATGGCCGACCTCGACGGTGTACGTTGAGACGGGGTTGTGGCATGTGTCCACTGATTAATGTTGGAGAGCCCTCAGACTACGCCGGCCTCGTATTTAAACGAAGGGCGGGCGATCTAGGCCGAAAGGGACCTTGCATGGCCGAAGCAGCCGGTTCCATCGACTGCCAGGACCATGGCTTTATGATGTGCGGTGGAGGCGATCTTATGCCTTTAGTCCGTCATGTTATGTGCCGGACTGTAGATGGCGATCGTGTCGACCGGGTTGCTGATGATGTTGCGATCTGGCCGGAAGACTGGCGATCGTCGCTCGGAGGCCGATCGCTTTATTCGTAGGTCGATATTGGCGATCGGGCGACGGCTAGTCCGTCATTTAAAATGGACTGTAGGCGGGGATCGAGTCCTCCGGTTCTGCTGGGTAGTAGCGATCGGGCTGGTAGACTGGAGGTCGTCGTACGGGCGCCGATCGATCTACTCCTAGGCTGAGAAGAAGCCTTTGCCTGGACAGGAAATCTGCGGCTCTAGCCCGGAAGGCTGCGTAGGTCGTCGGTAGGGTCTTCGTGAGATGCCTGAACATAGGCGAGAAGCCCTGAAAACCTCCTAGGACCGCGTAGAGGGCGGTCTCATCGCTTACGGGCTCGCCGTTGAGGATGATCATGTCAACCCGGTCGATGTAGTCCGAGTCGGACTCCTGTTCCCCTTGCCTGATCCGCCACATGCGATGGGGACCTTCTGGCCGAGCGGCCCTGGTGGCGAAGTATTCTGTGAAGACGTGCGCCAGCTCGTTAAAGGAGCCAATGGACCGAGGTGGCAATGAGGTGTACCACCGGTGGGCGAGGTCGTCTAGTGTCAGAGGGAACATTCGGCACCGGGTCGCGTCCGATGCCCCACACCCGGTCATGTAGATGTTGAACTTGTGCAGGTGTGCTTGGGGGTCCGATCGCCCCTGGTACACGGGTGTCTGAGGAGGGGCGATCTTGTGCTGCACCGGGGCGAGCTCGATGTCGATCGCGAGCGGCTCGCTTGGCGCGGCGATCGTCTTCACGGCGCCTGCCCCGGACTGCAGGAGCGCCTTCACGTCGTCGATCTGACGTTGCATTGCGGCAATCGCCGCGGCTCGGCTGCTTGCGGATCGGCTTTGGGAGCGGGGGCCGAGGCGATCGTGTACCGACCTCCGGACCCCACTGCTGCCGACCTCGGGAATCGCGGCGGGAGCCGAGGCGCTGGATCGCCTTGTGGGAGCCGGGTAGGCCGAGCTCACAGTGACGGACACCAACTCCGTCGTCTCGTAGCCGGGCCGGCGCCCGGCCGCCGGAGTCGGGTCACCGCCCGTGCGATCGAGACGACGTGCCCAGCCGCCGAGCGCCTCTTCTTGCGGCGAGAGCCTCCTGGCGCCGCTCGGCGATAGTGCCTTGAGCTTCCGCTTGATCTTCCGGCGGGAGACCGAGGGGTGATAGCCGGAGCGCGTCGAGAGCACTCCGTCGCTCTGAAGGACGGCTATGGCCTCTTCGATCTGTTCATTGGTTCGAACCGATCGAGCGAGAGGCTCGGGCCGCCTTCCCGGACGAGGTCGAGCGTATCACATGGCGGCTACCTTCCACCATCAGTGCGGCTCGGGCGGGACGGCAGTGCAGCCGGGTCGGCCGGTCTTCGACACGGAGGCGGAAGACATGTTTTCTGAAGGATTTCTTTGAAGTGCAGTAAGTGTCACTTCAAGTATCTGCCCCGAGAACAGTGAGTGTTCTTTGGGACGGTAGGTATAAAAAATCGAGGGTTGGATCCCCCTCCTTCTAGCGCCAATTGTTGTTGCCCAAAATATTTATCCGAAGATTAAATACTGCTGGAAGACGGACAACAAACAACAATTGCGGGAGAACTTCCGAGAGTAGATAAATAATACAAGATTTGCCGGGTTTGTTAGGCCCGGGCTTGAATGCTCTCGCGAGATGTTATTAATACAAATATTCGTGGATACAAGTATTAATGTGAGAAATCTAAATACAATGAGTGTAAAAAGACTCTGTTAATCCGGCTCTTGAGCGAAGCTCGGTGTTCTTCGTCCTGCCGTGTCTGCTCGAGGAGAAAGGCCGGGAGAAGTAAGACCGAATGATAGCTGTTGCCAAGAGTTGGATGTTAGCCAAGTGTTGTATATTGTTTTACGTGTTGTATGCTCAAATCGTGAGGTTGCGAAGGAAGTCAAGCAGTGTCCAAGTGCAGGTGCCTTGCTTATATAGGCGGCGGGTCACATCTGTAGTGGCGATCGCTGCCGGCCATTATAATATTACGCGATCGCTGCCGGCCAATATTATAATGGGGCGATCTCTTCAGGTGTCGGGCTAAAGTCCAAGAAAGATCTTGTTGTCGGGCTAAAGTCCAAGGAAAGAGGCCCACACTGGCGGTCAATAAGGAGCCAACACGCGTCGGATTGATAAACATGCGGCCCTACTGACAAGCTTTCGGCGGCCTGTCGGCTGGTGGAGAGAATCTGCCAGGCCGTGGTCAATGGCCCGAGATTCGCGGATCTTGTCTCGGATCTTGCACGTGGTGTCAGTCTTGAGACTTGGTCTTCGCCGACTGGATGGTCATCGGTGGAGATCGACATGAGGCAGTCGTCTCTAGCTGATCATCCGAGGTCGTCATCGGCCAGTGGATGGAGGTCGCCAATGGTCGGTCACCAAGGGTAGGTCGCCAGGTACCGAGAGACGGTCGGTCTCCAAGGGTAGGTCGGCAAGTGCTAGAGATGGATCGCCCGATTGTCGATCGCCAGGAGTCGGTCGCTGGATACCGAGAGGAGATCGCCCGCTAGTAGATCGCCAGGAGTCGGTCGCCGAATACCGAGAGGCGATCGTCCTGATGTCGATCGCTCGGCACCGGGATTCGTCCTGGGACCTTTGGTCGGTCGATGCAGCTCGTCCACTGGGTTAAGGCTCGGTCGCCAGGTCGCTGATCGGCAGATCCGCCTTGGCCGCTCGGCAGTAACTCGGTCGCCCGTCCTCCTAGGCGATCGCCGGTCGGAAGGTGTTAATTCTTGACACAACACGTACGTAACTGCCGGTCACTACCGGCCGTAACTCGGCCAGTGCCGGCCTGGGCCCAGACTGCCCGGCCATGACTCGGGATTTTATTGGATTTCGTCCGTTTAATCCAATTTAACTTAGGATTGTGATGGATTGATGATTATTTAGATGTATTATATCATTTCCCTTGTTATTACATGGTTGGATCGTATCGATTCGTTATTTTGGTCGAGTTCTTGATCGACTCCTTGAAGGTGTCCGATAGAATGTGTTAGAGGGGTTTTCGAACGTTCTACGATTATTATTCCTCGTATGATCGTTGATTTATTGATTATATGATGTTAGGGTCGAGTTTCTTGCGAAGAAACCGCTTCGAACCCTTCCGTTCGTCGTCGTCTTCCATTTCGATAGCATCGGGCGTTCGGAAGCTTCCTGGTTGAGCCATGTCCGTTCGTGGTTCTGTGCTCGTGGTATCGATGCAAGTATCTTGCCCATACGTTTCATGTTTCGTTGGCATAATTTTTGATAAATGATTTTATGCGAAATCCAATGTTTAATGAACGTAAAAAGGGATCGGTATGTTCTCGATAAATGTTGTCTTTCAACGATAATTCGTATACTTCGTGAATATGTGTTCTCGGAATATGTGTGTTGGTTTTGTATGTTGAAAGATGATATGATCACTTCGAGTGAGTTTAATAGACCGTAATCCTTTGCCGGGGATTACGAATTGTTATTGTGTACTTGTTCGGTAAGAACGTAATGTGTGTGATATTAGTTGTTACTCCTTGAAAGGAGCTTGTTATGCTTAATGTTGTTTGGCTTGATAAGTGATTATTGTTGTGTTCTTGATGTATGTGATGTGCCTCCGGGTAGGATTGTTGAATCTCCGGGATCCATACTTGCTAGTATGGGTCGAACGTGACCGTAGGGTTATCCAATCCGGGTATGTCTTGCGGGGACTCCGAGGTTTGTGGCTAGTTAGCCCGATGCCGAGATAACTGGTGGGGTTATCATCGGGTATGTCTTGCGGGGACTCCAGGTTCGTGGCTTGTTATCCCGATGCCGGGATAACTTATGGTTGTGATTTGGTTATGAATGTATTTGTGCTTGTGGTCACGTGACTGTTGTTACGGTGACATGTGATTTGGTATGGCTTCCCATTGGGTTATTCACTCGAGTATGTTCTGCGGGAGCATCTGAGATTCGTGGCTTGTTAGCACGGGACGCGAATAATCCTTGGGAATATGTGTTTGATGATTTGGGTCGTGGACCCTGTGGTTTATGATTCGGGTGGTGGACCCTGTGATTTATGATTTGGGTCGTGGACCCTATGTTTCGTGATTTGGGTCTTGGACCCCGTGTTTTGTGAATTGGATTGTGAAACCGTGTTTTATTATCGGAATTGTATTTTGGGAAAGATGATTTTTGGGCCGCATCCCCAAGCGTTTTCGAAAGACTTGAGAATTCTTTAATCCCAAATGTTTTTACAAACTCCCGAGATCGTAAAATGTTTTGGAAGATGTATATTGGGTTTATTCCCACCTTTCTCATTTTGAACAGTTTGATCAAGTGATTTACCTCGGGAAGTATGTTTATGAATTCTAAGTCCTTAGAGCATGATATGTATGGCTTGTCTTCGTATTTTATACATACACTAGCAAAACAATTGAGTTTTTCTAACCCCCGAGTATTCGGGGGGTGGATGTCTGTTTTTGCATTCAGGTTTTGGGAGCATAACGCAGGGTCGGCGCGAAGGATGATGAAAGATGATCGATACTAATCCATGAGGAGCCGTACGTTGTGGTATTGGTTCAGTTGTATTTTTATTTCCGCTGCAGTATATCTTTTCCCCGTTGTATGGGAGTTGTTGTATTTTGACCGCTGCGTGGGCATAAATTGTAATTGAGTTGTATGTTCTTATTGAAAGACCAAGTTGGTCTACTGAGTTATTGTAGCCTTAAAGGCATCGTCGAGTTTTTTCGTTTGTTGTTACCAGCCTGGTAGATCCTTGAGGAAAGGTTCTACGGCATGTAATATCCCTGAGCGGATTGGGGGTGTTACATAAATGGTATCAGAGCTTAGGTTATGGAAACCTAGGCTGTCGGGTCAGTGGTGTCTATTGAGTTTTGTCTCGTCGGATTTTGTCTGACTAAGTCGTGTCGCGACGCGTCGTCTGAGTTGGTTTGTCGTGATTAGTATCGTGGGGCGATCATCATCTTCCTGCGACATGTGGATGTAAGTCTCCCTTCTTTGTGTTTGTGCCTCGTCGGATGCGAGTTACTCGTATGATTATGTGTTAAGTGACGGAATCTTTCTGCAGATTTTTAGTCTCATGATTGCGTTTATGTGACTCTCATATTTCGTCTATATGAGGAGCGGTGTCACTGCTAATGTATTTTCGCACTGTATTTTATCCGCTGCGTGAGTTCTTTCAAAATGACTTTCAGTATTTTGCAAACTGATTTTTTCTTCATAAAACCGACTCCCTTAGTCGAGTTTTGGCATTTTGGCCTTGAATATTTTATAACGGTTTGATAAATGATCATGTGAGTTTTTAGGCATTCTAGCCTAATAGATTTTTGAAAACCTTGAGTATCTTAGAAAATAAATTTCGAAACGTACCTTTTAAAATGAATTATTTTCTCGCGGTACTTTCAAGGTGCCTTCTAGTGCCGCAATATATTTCAAAATTATTCCAATTGAGGACCAAAATATTTTGAGATATTTTCAATTATTTTTAGAAATGCAGTTGCTTAGACCCAAGTGTCGAATATTTCTGAAAGTTTCAATTTAAAGGAGAGTGTCCTCGTTTTATCAAATGAAGATGGTTTTCAAAGTCTCGATACTGGTGTTTGTACAACTTTTTGAAAATGTGATACTCAAGATCAACTGATGTTTTCCAAATTGTTTTCAAAATGTGGTTTTCGTTTTCTTTAAAACCTATCAATTCCCGTTTGCGGTCGGGGAATGTATGTATGATGTTCGCATTGTCGTTATGATGTTAGCTCCCAAGTATGATAGAATTGGTGGCATGAACATTGAGGCGTTTCCACGCAATTGTTATACTAGCCCTCTGTGAGAGGTGTGAACTGATATTTATTATTTATCGCCTCTTGGTGATTTGCGTGTTGACACACGGGTGTGAGCTGTTGAAGCTTCGGTTGGTACGTTCATGTATATGTTTGATTGTTCCATGATGTTTTGTGATTATGTGCTGGTTATCGTTCGGGCCATTGAGATTGCTGAACGATACCGTCGTTGCTATGATTTTAGTATGCATGTTGCTTTACGATGGAAATCGTTATATGTGGTATGTGTTATGATTTTTCTGTTGTGCTGAGTAATTACTTATTCAGTATGCCGAGGGGCCGAGGTCGTGGTCATGGCAATCAGACGCGTGGTCGAGATCATGCTGTCGGTGATGATGTCGGTACTGGTGTCGCTACTATTTTACAGCAGGTAGTTACACAGATGACTCAGTTGACTCAGGCAGTTCAGCGCATTACAGATGTGACTCAAAACACTGGTGCAAATCAGTGGCTTCGGGAGGTAATTCGTATGAATCCCCCCCGATTGGCCGGTGTTGCAGATGCGTTGGGCTGGTATGGTTGGCTTTTCCAGTTGGGAAAGATATTTGAGGCTGTCGATTGTCCTGAAGAGCGGAAGGTACCTATTGCGCAGTACCTTCTTGACAAAGCTGCCGCTAATTGGTGGGAGGCTGTTAAGCCTCGTGATCGTGATGTCACGTGGGCGGAGTTCCAGACATTTATGGAAGCTGAGTTTTATCCGAAACCGATTAGAGAGCAGAGGATTCACGAATTTTATTCGGCAGAACCGCAAGATGTTTCAGTGTCACAGGCTATCATCGACTATAGCAAACAACTCAGTTATGTGCGAGATCGAGTGAGAACCGAGGAAGAGAGGATCGTTCATTTTGACAGACGAATGAAGCCAGAGATTCGCGTGTATATGTCGGGACTAACTTGCACTTCGTTGAGGGACCACCAAGATCAAGCCTTGGCCCGTGAACTAGCTTCGTTATCGTCGGAGCGTGTGCCCGAGTCGAAGAAGTAGAGGAAGTCCGATGACCTTGTGGACATTGCAGGAGTTGGTGTTTTGAATTCATCTTTCAAGACAAGGAGGTTAATTTTCAAAATACACTTCACTAATTAAGGTTCTGTTTTATATACTTACAATATTTTGTGTAATATGTTTAAGGGCGATCTAGTGCATGCTTCCGCAAGAGGCCATGCAATGAAGTTTTTGAAATTAAAACCAGTCGAGGGGCATCTTTATGCATTGAAGGATTTCGTTGTACTGGAAAATAAGAGCAAGTTCAAAACAACTGCTCACTCTTATAAGATTAATTTCCTACGGAAAACAAAAATGGAGGAAATATTTGATGAAAAATTTCCAGAAAATATCTATAACCTTAAATCCTTTAATCAGTTAGAAAAGGAGAAGGAAAGTTCCCAGTTTCTTCTTTTTGGTGAGATTTTTTTGCATTATATATTCATATCTTTTTACAGTTAACTATCTAAAATATTAATAAACTGTAAATGTTTTGGGTAGATGTGATTGGCAGGATTATTTCATGCCAGCTTTCCCCTGTGGCAACAGATAGAGGAAAAGGGATGGAGTTCACACTCAAAGATCATGTCAAAAAGACCATCGAGGACAATACAAGTATGATTTTAACAGTTCACTTTTCTATGGGTTTATTTATAGTTGTAGAATAAACAGGTACCCATACAACTTCTAAATTAGTGGGGTGAGCAGTTGTAACACTCTGGTAAAGGGGTACTCGACTAATTCACTTTAACTGACCTACCCCACTAACATATTAGGCAGTTTCCGTCAGTTCCATCAAATGTGCAAAGTAGTGGCTTGATCAGTTTCTTCATTCCAATTTGAAGTTAGTGTACTATGTTGTGTCAAGATTTAACACCTTCCGACCGGCGATCGCCTCCGAGGCCGAGCGACCGACTTACTGCCGAGCGGCCAAGGCAGATCTGCCGAGCCTCAACCCAGCGGACCAGCTAAATCGGCCAAAGGAAGGTCCCAGGACAAGTCCCGGTACCGAGCGATCGACCTCAGATACGATCATCACTCGGCACTCGGCGACCGGCTCCTGGCGATCGACTAGCGGACGATCCTCTCTCGGCATCTGCCGATCGACCCTTGGTGACCGACCTCTCTGGGCATCTGCCGATCGACCCTTGGTGACCGACCATTGCCAAACCTTCAGTGACCGGCCGATGGCCATCCAGTCGGCCAAGGCCGAGCAAACAGGAGAGCACCCACGTGCAGATCCACAAAAGGCGCTGACAAACCTGTCTCCCACCTCACCTACCAGCATGGCCCAGACCTGCGAAAGGAGTTGGCGGACAAGACATGTGACTACAGCCTGTCACCTACCCTGACAAAGTCCGCCGAAAGTAGCTAAGTGGGTCCTCCCGTGGATGCTTAGGACGTCTTTGGATCCTCATTGGACCGCACGGTAGCCACCAGTGTAGCTTTGGACTTTTGGCGGGCGGCACGTGCCCTTTGTGACGATCGCCTGCTACATTAAATGCCGAAAGGCGATCGCCCACTAGGGGACAGGGCCCCTCAGCCTCTATATATACAAGGCTCCCAGCACTTGTCCAGGGACCGAAACTCTTCTGGATCGAACCTTTACCACAGAAAAAGGCTTCAGCTTCCTTCGCATTTCACACCATACAGAAGCAAATATACAAAGACTTGGCTAACATCCAACTCTTGGCAACTTTCTTTCGGTCTTACTTCTCCGGCCTTTTCTCCTCGAGCAGTTACCGGCGGACGAAGAACACCGAGCTTCGCTCAAGAGCCGGATCAACGAGTCTTTTACACTCATTGTATTTAGATTTCTCTCATTAATACTTGTTTCCAAGAATATTTGTATTAATAACCTCTGGCGTGAGCATTCTAGCCCGGGAATTATAACCCCGGCAATTCTTGTTTTATTTATCTTCTCTCGGAAGTGCTCCGCATTTGTTTGTTGTCCGTCTTCCACAGTATTAATCTTCGGATAAATATTTTGGGCAACAACAATTGGCGCTAGAAGGAGGGCATCCAACCCTCGATTTTTATACCTACGTCCCAAGAACACTCACTGTTCTCGGGCGGATACTTGAAGTGACACTTACCGCACTTCAAAGAAATCCTTCAAATCATGTCTTAGCCTCGCGTCGAAGAAAGCCGTCGGTCGGCCAAACCCCTGTTCCGTCCCGGTCAGCCGCAGCCCGATGGTGGAAGGTAGCCGCCGCGATCGAGACGCTCGATCCGTCCACGACGGCGGCCAACCTCTCGCTCGATCGGTTCGAACCAAGGAACAGATCGAAGGGGCCTGGCCGTCCTACGAGCGACGGAGTGCTCTCGACGCGCCTCCGGCTCGCCCCGGTCTCTCGCCGGAGATCAAGCGGAAGCTCAAGGCACTGCGGCCGAGCGATCGCCGGGAGGCTCCGTCCGCGGGAAGAGGCGCTCGCAGCCGGGCACCTCTGTCTTCGATCGCACAGGCGGTGACCCGACAGCTCACGGGCGGTCCGGCCCGGCTACGAGACGACGGAGTTTGAGTCCGTCACCGGGAGCTCGGCTACCCGACTCCCGAAGGCGGCTGGCCGTCGGCTCCCCCTCGCCGAATTGCCGAGGTCGGCGGCGGCGGAGCCGGAGATCGGTACACGATCGCCTCGGCTCCTGCTCCCAAAGCCGATCGGCAAGCGACCAAGCCACGGCGATGGCCGCAATGCAACGTCAACTCGGCGACATGAAGGCGCTCCTGAATCAGGCGGGCGCCAAGAAGACGATCGCCGGTCAGCGAGCCGCTCGCGATCGACATCGAGCTCGCCCCGTGCGGCACGGTGATCGCTCCCCGCAAACACCCGTGTACGAGGCGATCGGACCCCAAGTCCACCCGAGGAAGTTCAACATCTACATGGTAGGTGTGGGGCATCGACGCGACCGGATGCCGCATGTTCCCTCGACGCCGGACGACCTCGCCCACCGGTGGTACACTTCATTGCCACCTCGGTCCATTGGCTCCTTTAACGAGCCGGCGCACGGCTTCACCGAGTACTTCGCCACTGTGGTCGCCCGATCAAGGTCCCTTCGCATGATGCAAATCAGCGGGGAGAAGAAGAGTCCGACTCGGACTACATCGGCCGGGTGGACGTGATCATCCTCAACGGCGAGCCCGTAGCGATGAGACCGCCTCTACGCGGTCCTAGGAGGTTTTCGTGGTTTTTCGCCTATGTTCGGGCATCTTACGAAGACCCAACCTACGACTCCACGCAGCCTTTCCGGCTAGAGCCGCAGATTTTCTCGCCAGCAAAGGTTTCTTCTTAGCCTCGTGAGCGCGCGATCGGCACCGGACGACGATCTCCCGCCCGATCGCCAATATCGACCTACGAATAAGCGATCGGGCAGACGAGCGGCGATCGCCGTCTTCCGACCCGATCGCCGATCATCACGCTACATTATCCATGCAGGAGGACACGATCGCCATCTACAGCCAAAGATATAACATGGCGGACTAAGGCATAAGATCGCCCACCGCACATCATAAAGCCATGGCCACTGCGATCGATGGAACCGCCGCTGCCATGCAAGGTCCTTTCGGCCGAGATCGCCCGCCCTTCGTTTAAATACGAGGCCGGCGTAGTCGGAGGGCTCTCCAACATTAATCGGTGGACACGATCGCTCGCCCTCAAAGGTTCATCATCGACATGGTGAACCCGGACAATGCGACGTGCCACAACCCCGTCTCAACGTACACCGTCGAGGTCGGCCATCTCCATGGTGGCCGAGGTGGAAGCAGAGCTAACAAGCCGCGGCGTGGAGTTGATTCATCCGACGCGCCCCGCGCAAGGACTCCTCTAGACCGAGACCGCACGCCTTTCGTTTAAATACAAGGCGGCGCGGCTAACAGAGGACCCTCATAATAAAGTGAGTCACGAGACACTCATTGTCTTCGCGCACCAAGACACGGTCATGGGGTCGGTCCATCGATCTCCGCGACTGTGCACGATTCCTCAAGCAAGCGAAACCACCAAGTTTCCATGGGGGATCGGCCAATGTTGTTTTTTGCAGATACAAGACCGAAAGATAGCTAAGCCAATCGACTATGATAGCCCAAGTCCAAGTCCTAAGTCGGCTCAAATCGCCCGTCCTCATCCAGACGCGATCGCCAGCAAGAACCACCTCGCCCCATGTCTTCAACATAGGAGCAAGCTGGGGGGCAATTGTTGTGTCAAGATTTAACACCTTCCGACCGGCGATCGCCTCCGAGGCCGAGCGACCGACTTACTGCCGAGCGGCCAAGGCAGATCTGCCGAGCCTCAACCCAAATGGGACCCTAAATCGGCGAAGGAAGGTCCCAGGACAAGTCCCGTGCACCGAGCGATCGACCTCGAATACGATCATCACTCGGCACTCGGCCGGCCTCGCGATCGACTAGCGGACGATCCTCTCTCGCATCTGCCGATCGACCCTTGGTGACCGACCTCTCTGGGCATCTGCCGATCGACCCTTGGTGACCGACCATTGCCAAACCTTCAGTGGCCGGCCGATGGCCATCCTGTCGGCCAAGGCCGAGCAACAGAGAGCACCCACGTGCAGATCCACAAAAGGCGCCGACAAACCTGTCTCCCACCTCACCTACCAGCATGGCCTGCAGTAGAAAGGAGTTGGCGGACAAGACATGTGACTACACTGTCACCTACCCCGACAAAGTCCGCCAAAGTAGCTAAGTGGGACCTCCGTGGATAAGTGCTTAGGACGCGTCTTTGGATCCTCATCGACCGCACGGCCGCCACCACCAGTAGCTGACTTTTGGCAATGACGTGCTTTTGTGACGATCGCCTGCTACATTAAATGCCGAAAGGCGATCGCCCACTAGGGACGGGCCCTCGCCTCTATATATACAAGGCTCAAGACTTGTCCAGGGACCGAAACTCTTACGGATCGAACCTTTACCACGAAAAAGGCTTGACTTCCTTCGCATTTCACACCATACGAAGCAAATATACAAAGACTTGGCTAACATCCAACTCTTGGCAATGCCTTTCTTTCTGGTCTTACTTCTCCCTACTTTTCCTCGAGCAGATTAACGGGACGAAGAACACCGAGCTTCGCTCAAGAGCCGATCAATGAGTCTTTTTACACTCATTGTATTTAGATTTCTCTCATTAATACTTGTATCCACGAATATTTGTATTAATAACATCTCGCGAGAAGATTCTGCCCGGCCTAACAAACCCGGCAATTCTTGTTTTATTTATCTTCTCTCGGAAGTGCTCCCGCATTTGTTTGTTGTCCGTTTTCCAGCAGTATTAATCTTCGGATAAATATTCTGGGCAACAACATACTACTTTCATATCGGTTGCTTCATTCAAATCAGGAAATTAATTAGTGGACGGTTTTCAAGAATTGGTTTTATTTTCATAATATTTATTTTTGTAAAAATCGAATTAACAAAGTTAATCAGAGAGTGACACCTATTTTTAAAATTTATGTGTGACCCTATTTTAATAGTAAAGGTATACGGCCAAACCCCATTTACGAATTAGGATCTTTTTTTTAAATAATTCCCGTGGAGATGATTTTCTGAATAATAGATGTGGATAAACCAGACCAGAGAGGTCTTTCAGAGCCAAGCCATCTATTTGTATTTCCTACTTATCTTCGCCTTTCCTTCTTTCCAAGAATGCCCACTTTTAGTCTTGCATCTGAACTTAGCAGTGACAATATCGCATCTTCATTAATTAATAATCTACTAAAAATTTTAATTAATTAATTTATTATTCAAAAGAATAGTAACACTCAAATTTTATTATTATATTGAAGATCAATCCACCTATATAGTTTAATAAAATAATTCTTTTTAGTTCCTCAAGAGGACATCATCAACCTGATTGAGTCGGGATATGAATTCTAGCATATAAATAATATTATTGCCCAAAATATCGAGCATTTTGAATAAATTTAGATTCTCATCCATGATGGATCAAAGCAAAAATTGTTATAGATATATAACTAAATAGTATACACATTGAAATTAAAAATAATAATTATTCGAGACCATTATTCTTCACATAGTTACTATAGAATAAATTATCTCACTATGATCCAGTTCAATATATGTGTGACAAAGATTAGTTATATATCGAAGAAATTATCTCACTAGTAGTCAAGACCAACTAATCTCAAACAAACACTACACATTTCACATATTTGTCTAAGATTACATAGGTTTTGAATCAGTTATATACTTTATAAGGCACCGATAATGTGATATTCGTGTGACACCAACACATTATCTACAATATAAAGTAATTAAACAATATTTGTATAACCTTTAACATGAATAAATATGCAAAATATGTGACGAAAATGTTTTTAATCTTCTCATAGATGAACAGGAAGACAAGCAGGGCCGGCCCAACCATTAATGAGGCCAAAAGCGAGTTAAAAAATGAGGCCTTTAATATTTTAACAATAATATTTTATATAAATTTTTTCGATATTCTTGTAATAAAATGTCATTTATCAAATTACATTAAAAATTGAATGTTGTGGAAAAATTTAAATAATATACTATTTTTCGAGTCTTTTATGATGCACAAAATATCAAAGTCATGAATAAATTTTAATAATAAACTATTCTTATATGTAGAATTCCTAAAGAATTCTTTTACTAGAAAAAGAATTTCAATTGTATTTTATACGAATAAAATCACCTTAATATAACTATTTAAAATGAAAAAAATATTTCTATTGGTACTCAGCAAGAAGAAAATTTAGAAACTAAAATAACATATATTGTCATTTTTTATGGCCAATATAAATAATGAATTATATATTTTCTTTGACAAAATAATCAATGGCATATATTGCGACAATAAGTAATCAATAATTCAAAAAGAATATCAAAATGTTGTTCTCAGAGATAGAACCTGAGACATTGTGGAAAATGAGGCTCTAGCCTACCAACAAGCTACCATAATTTTAGGGATATAATCCGAAAATTCTTTTATGTGATAACTAATTTGAGACCCTTTTTTTGTAACAAAAAAGTGAGGCCCAAAGCCCTTGTTTGATGGCTTGGGTCTTCGGCACCGAAGACAACGTAATTCAAGCATAAAATATATTTTCCAATATATAACCTAACAATCTAGATGAACTATAAAAAAATAAAGTTCTTAGGCCCTTTACCCCATCAAGAATCCCCAGACACCTTTGGATGAACTATCACGTCATTTTTCCAAGACTATTTTCCATAAAAACAAAAAAAAAGGAAAAAAAAAACATAAAATCAAAGTGTTCGTTAGAATTGCCATTCTCTATTAACACTTACAATACCCAATTCTTAATTACACCCTCGTAATCATTAGTTCTAACAACTATCGATGGTTCATTCAAGATAACCAGCATCCACCTTATTGATACATACTTCGATGCTCTATGATTCCACATACCATAGGTCATAGATAAATCATATATTCGGCTTCACCAAACTTTACACTCAATACTCTAGTATATACTAAACACATATATAATGATTTAACTTAAAAAACACGATAAAGCATACAAAACTTTTATCTCCAAAATCCACACTCATATAACCATTATTAAATGAGATAAGAAATTAACGCAATCAAACCATTCATTAAGCATATGAACCAAATAAGTATAAAATTTGTCTTAATACCGATACGACTATAACTACGTCTTTACCAGTCTCTATGTCCTTGTCTACAACATCTTTGACTCCAACTAAAGCAAACCATGAACGCTCTAGCTCACCCATAACTAAATGGCTTACATCACGAACAACATCATGAATAACATCACAACCCAATACACCAACCGATTAACAATATATCCAATAATAACTAACAAGGGTCTCATGTAAATTATTAACAATTTCAAACAGTTCAATAATAGTTCAATCATATATAAATCAAACCATGTAACCTGATCAAATATGAATTCATATCCTCACGAGCTTAATTATTTTGCTTTAACATATGTAACTCGTGTACCGTAATGTACGTGACTCTTTTTCCATGATGTATGTAAGTGCTCATTGACTCATTTGTCTGCATCCGTATTGAAAGTATCTGTGACCCTCTTGTTACATATGTAAGTCCTTGGACAAAATATATGCAAGTCTTGATTGGTTATATATGTAGGTTTCTCCTCTTAACGTATGTAACTCACCGTAAAATCTGTCATAACTTCGACAGATTTTAAGTGTCCCTGTTTGATGTCTCGAAATTCTTGGTACGTATATTCATACTGATAATATTCTCATGCGAAATACTTGACGTTATAACACATGTCTGCTATACAACATCCTAGGATGTTGTTGTCAACAAACCACGATAATTTTATCAATACAACTGTCACAATTCTCAAAATATTTTAGTTGTATTGTATGTATCCACACTAATACAACTTGGATAAAATAAAATGAAAAATTCATAGTGAATTTCTAGGATATTACAATTGGATTCAAATCATTTGGTTTAGCCCTTTTAGTATTTATATAGATTTATTTATCGATATTAACAAGTATAAATTGTTATCTAATTGTACTTGACCAAAACATATATTTTCGGGATATATGGAGTGTTGTGCGGCATTTAATATGCCTCGACAGCGATCGGCATAAGGGCCGAGCGACCTAAGTCAGCATCAAATAATCCAAGGCAGACTTGCCAAGCGAATGACCTAGATCAAGATCAAGTGCCAAGCGATCGACATCCAGGGCGATCGTCTCTTGGCACCTAGCGATCGACTCTGGTGTCCTACCAAAGACGACCGTCTCATGCCATGTGGGAAACCAACATCCATCAAGTCTACGAAGACCGAATCTCGGGATGAAGGCCCACGTGTAGATCCGCAAAAGGCGCTGCAGGAAAAGGTTTGACTCCAGCCCATCAACAGTTGTCGGTGACAAGGATAGCCTCACCTACCGACAGACCCGTCAAAAGGTCCCAGGTGGGACCTCCCAAGACAGCGACATGGGATGCGTGTTGCCTCCTCAGTGGTTCGCACATCTGGCTGCCAGCAGCAGTTGCGGACTTTAAGGAATCCGTCCCATATGCTAAGATGATCGCCCACTTATTATAATGCGGAAAAGGCGATCGCCCGTTTGGGGTCAGGACATCCCAACTACATCCTCTTCTATAAGTAGGAGACCTCCAGCATTTGGAAAGCTTCTTCCGAGAGTTGGATCAGAAACACAGAAATCTACACAGCATTTCATCTTTGTTATAAGAACTCAAAGAGCATTAACTTTGGTTCTTCCGGCAATCATCAGAACTCAAGAGCTAGATAACTAATGTCGTTACACTCATTGTAATTATACTCTAACATTAATATTTGTACTCCAAAGTATTCGTATTAATAATATCTCGCGAGAGCATTCAAGCCCGGGTCTAACAAACCCAGCAAATCTTGTGTCATTTACATTCCCTCAGACGTGCTCTCACATTTTGTTTGTTACTCATACATTCTAGCAAACCCTTCCGAATAATATTTTGGGTAACAACAATTTGCGCTAGAGGAAGGGGGTGTGAACCCTCATTTTCATTTCGACCATTTCGAAGAACACTCACTGTTCTCCGGAACATATACTTGAAGAAACACTCACTGTTCTTCAAAGAAAAACCTTAAAAATCATGACTTCGGCCACCACTTCAAAGAGAGACACTCTCCGATCCGTCGGACGTCTTATTCTGGCCCGAGCCGAGTCCCAACCTACGGCGGAGGGTAGCCGCGGCGACGTGAGACTCTCAATCCCGCCCCCGAGGGATGGCCCCAGCCTCTCACTCGATCAGTTCCAAACCGCGGAACAGATCGAGGAGGCCTTGGCCATCCTAAGGGAGCGATGGAGAACATGCGAAGCGCCCGCTATAACCCCCTCAGCCATCCGCCGTGCGGGCAAACAGAAGCTCAATGGGTTACTTGTCTAGCAGTCGTTAGAAAGCCCCGATTCATGGGAAAAGGCACTCGCGAGGCGAGACGGTTCCGTCTTCAGCCGCCTATGAAGCAATCCATCGTGGCGACCGGGGCATTCTGGCCCCAGCCACGAGACGACAGAGTCTGAATCCATCACCAGGAGTTCGGCATACCCAACTCCCAAACAAAAATAGGTCGGCCGTTAGGCTCCCATTCACCGAGGAATCGAGCCCCGGCTCCGAAAGCCGGGCCATGAGCAGCCAGGCCATGGCGATGGCCGCTATGCAATGCCAGCTCGACGAGATGAAAGCGCTCATGGAAACTGGGGCAGGCGCCAGGAGAAAGGTCGTCGGACCGAATGAGCCACTCGCGGTCCAGATCGAGCTTGCCCCCGTGCACCCAAAGATCGCTCCTCCTCAAACGCCTTTGTATGAGGGGAGATCGGACCCCGAGACTCACCTAAGCAAGTTCCAGACCTACATGACCGGATGCGGGGCGTCAGACGCGACGAGGTGCCGAATATTCCCGTTAACATTGGGCAATCTTGCCCATATATGGTACATCTCATTGCCACCGCGCTCCATCAATTCCTTCGAAAAATTGGCGACTGATTTCACGTCATACTTCGCCGCCAAGGTCGCTCGGCCAGAGGGTCCCCACCGCATGATGAAGATCAGGCAGGGGGAAGACGAGTCCGATGCAGATTACATCGACCGGGTGGATTATGTAGCCCTCACCGGCGAGCCCATAAGCGACGAGCTCATCCTCTACTCGGCCCTGGGGGGATTTTATGTTCATTCGCCCATGTTCAGGCACCTCACGAAGGACATCCACCCAACCTACGCGACCTTCCGCGCCAAGGCTGCCGATTTTCTGGGCAGGCACAGGCTGCTCACCCTTCACCTAGGCGAGGAGACACCGTCTCCCATCCAAAAGACGGCAATCGCCAAGCCCAAAAAGGCGGTCACCAAGCCACCCGGTGATTTCAAGGCCTTCGAGGATGTGGAAGACCGTCTCCTCCACAACCTCAATCTATCTCCGGCCCATATTTTCAACACCATGAAGGGGCGCAAATGGCTAAGCAATCCAAAAGCGATAAGGGACAACGGTCACCTAGACCGCGATAAATTTTGTGCTTACCACAAGAGTCCAGGCCACAACACCAACCAATGCCGCGACCTCCTCAGATAACTCTGGAGATTGTTCGAGGAGGGCAAGCTGGACAGTTTAATGGATTAACCAGAGCCCCATCAATCTCCCAAACCGGTCGCCAGAGTCGAACGCGACAGGCTGGAAGACTCATACGAGTCGACCCCCCGATCAACCTCGGCGGCCGAATCTATATGCTTCAATCAAGAGGTGGGAACTTCAGAGGTCTTTCCCCGATTCCCACCATGTCAAACGGAAGGCTACTGCCCAAGCAACGTCTCCAAAAAGAGGATGACTCGCTCGCCCGCTAAAGTTCGTCATCTAACATGATGGACCTAGGCAAGCGATCGCCTCCCCCAGCACAACGTATACCATCGAGGATCGCCATCTAACATGACGGTCCGAGGTAGAAAAGTGCAGCCATGGTTCTGGAGGTCGATGGAACCGACAACCCATCCATGCAAGGTTACTTTAGGCAAAGATCGCTCGCCCTTCATTTAAATACGAGGCGGGCGTAGCTGAAGGACCCTCCAAAACAAATCAGAGGATGACTCGCTCACCCTCTAAAGTTCATCATCAACATGAAGGACCTAGGCAAGCGATCGCCTCCCCTTGCGCAACGTATACCGTCAAGGATCACCATCTAACATGACGATCCAAGGTAGAAAAGTGCCGACATGGTTGTGGAGGTCGATGGAACCGATCTCTGCGACCATGCAAGGTTCTTTTGGGAAGAGATCGCTCGACCTTCGTTTAAATACGAGGCGGGCGTAGCCAAAGGAACCTCTAAAACAGATCTGTGGACCCGCTCGCCCGACCTCAAAGGTCCATCATCTAACATGGTGAACCTGGATAATGCGACGGGTCCCTACCCCCGTCACAACGTATGCCCCCAAAGGTCCGCCATCTAACATGTCGGCCCCAGGCAGAAAAGTGCTAACAATCCATGGTCGCGAAGTCGATTCATTCGACGGCGCCCCGTATAAGGACTCATCCAGGCTGAGATCGTCCGCCCCATCGCTACATTGCGAGGCAAAACATAGCCTATGGAGGACCCTCACAATTAAGTGAGTCGCGAGAAGTAGGCCATCAGACGGAATGTTGCTCGCGCACAAGACACGGCCGCAGAGGTCGGTCCATCAAACTCCACAACCGTGCACGGTTCCTATAGGCCGAGATGGTCGGCCTTCCTCGAGGAATCTGCAAAATTGAAGATCGCAAGAACAAATACGAAGGTAGCTCGTCAAACGATTTATTTTCGTTCCCTTACTTTTACTAACTAAACAAAAACAAGGGGGAGAGCGGAGCTACATACACGACGATCGTCTTTGTTCAAAAAAGTGGCTTTTTCAAATACACGTACGACGTTCGGCATTGTTCAGATATATGTACAACGATCGACTTTGTTCAAAAAATTACCAGTATGAGTATCAATTCACTTGGAGCTGTACGCCCGACGATCGTTCCTCAAATGCTTGTATAAAGTCATGCAAAGGATTCAGAAAGACGATCATACAAGCAAGAAATCAGAAGCAAACATATTATTCCATTTCATTCGAAATATGTGTACAAGCGCCCGAATGCAAAATACAGCAAAAGCTGGAAAAATTACAAGTTAAAAAGCAGAAAAGCTCAAAGATCGGCGCCCGTTCCCTCACCAGCAACAGGATCGGCACCATCGTCCTCTGGGGCACTCGGATGAGTGAGGTTGTCCGGCGACGGATACCAACTCAGGTCGACCCCATGATCTAAGGAGAGATCGAGTATCGGCACGACGAATGCGGGATGCAAAGGGTGCTCGAGCACATAGGCTTTGAAATTGTCAACCAAGGGGCCGACCTCGAGCCCTCCCTTCTTAGCAGCACGGATCGCGTCATCATAAGCCATATAATAGGCAAATTCGCTGACCTATTCCACGTTGAGATAGGGATCGGCCTCGGTCGCCTCCAATTTCTCCTTCAAGCCCGCAAGCGCTTGGTTCGCACCCTGGAGCTCGGCAGCCTTGGCAGCCACCTCTTCCTTCGACGTCGCCATCTCGCCGGTCAACCGATTGATGATCGCCTTCAGCTCATCTGTAACACCCCAAACTAGGTGACTATTACAGTGCCGTGGACCCCGACCGGGACCCACCAGGCGAATGAAAATTAATGACTTAAATAATATAATCGTAGTACCGAACCACATTATATCATCCATTACTCTGATGAGGAGTTTCATTACAATACACCCAAGATAATACCGAATACATGTACATTTTATATGGATATAAAATATACAATACTGAATAAAAATGAGTATTCAAACGGAAGTCTGCAGCGGAAATAAAATGAAGAACACGAATGACTGAAAAGGACTGGGCCCCCTACTAGTATCACTGGGACTCCTCTCCGTCAACGTTCTCTTCCCGTGCTTTAGCCTTGCCATGATCTGAAAACAACATCCCCCAACGGGGTCAGTTACACAGAACAACAATCCTCAAGAGTTGAATAAACACAATCATGATATATCTTAATTATGAGATTAAGCTGAAGAGAGGCACCATAGTAAGTCCGTAATGGTATGTGCAAGTGCACAAGACGAGTGTCCGGACACACCTGTCCTTGTACCTAATTAGTCTCACGGAGGTACGTTACCGTGTGCACAGTCCAATGTGTCGGTGAACCTGAACACATGACTACCATGTGCCCGACTAAAAATTCCACACATCCCCACCCGGCCACGCAATATGAACCCAGAAGGCCACAAGAGCAAAAGTGACCAAAGAACATTAATGAATGACAATACGACAAAGGTCAAGAATGACTCACCGGGATGACACAATAATGAAATGAATGATAGCTCATTGAAATGATTGGAACCATCGTTCCTCGTAAATGAAATGATTATTCGACAATTACAGGTCTCAATACGATTAATACGTTATGAATGAGTTATGATTATGATTTATGAATGAACAACCACAAAAGGAATGAGTATCCTTTTAACCGAGTAAGAATTAACTTACACAACACCGGTGAAGAATGTCCTTCCTCGAACAAACATCCTACAATGAGATGTTGGTTGCTCGAACAACCTTGAATAACATAATTACCAACAATCCGCTCAATATACGCATCAAACATGATTATAACTAATTCAAAACGTTGATATGACAAAACTAAGTTCATTGGGGCATTATGACAAACACGTTGTAAACAATCTTCGATTGTTTACAACCATTTCTCAATTAATCGATACCAAACTTCCAAGGAGTGATACAATCCAACAAAACATCTTTAATACCATCAATAATCCAACATGAATATCCAATTCGAGATTTCAACAACATCTAATTGAAAACCCCCAAATCCAAATCAATATTCAAATTGTTCTACAAACAATCCTTCAATAATCCGATAAATATACATACCAACTCACAATCATATGTATATCTCTTCATATAACATGATTTTAACTTCTCAAAACATCATATTCCATCATAGATTCGGAATCTAGGGTGTTGAAGAATATTACCTTTGAAGATCCAACCTCTTTGATCCGATGAATACGTGTTAAATCAATTATCCAAGCTTCACAAATGAATGAAGATGATGAAATCCGAACACCCAAGTGATTGATGATGAAAAATCTCTCCCAAGAACTTCTCTCTCAGAACTCAAGTGAAGAAATGAGAAAAATGAGCTCAAAACCCCGTCCAGGTACTTAAGTACTGCCATGGTTACGGCCGTAACTCGGCCTACTTACGGTCGTAACATCCCCAAGTCAATGGCCATACGGCCATAACCAGCCAACTCGTACGGGCGTAACTCGGCCTCGTCGAAAAAATCTGCCGACAGACATACGGCCGTACCCGCACATGCCTTACGGGCATAACTAGACTGATACGGCTGTACTCGACAAGGCTTATGGGCATATGAAACCTTCGTCGAAATTGACTGGGCACCCTGATCGAATCATACGGCCGTAACCGGCCAACCCTTACGGCCGTACCTGCCTCATCTTACGGCCGTATGCCGCAACCCTTACGACATGTCCTGAAAACCACGAACGCATGTTACGGCTATAGCCTGCCTATCCTTACGGCCGTATCTCACCTTCGGCGAAAGCATCCTTAAGCCAACAAATGCATGTTATGGCCGTAATGCATGATCAGTTACGACCGTAACTCACTATTGGAAATGACAAATTCCGACAACTCCGTCTTCTCATTACGAAAGGTGAATGATCCAACATACAATACTTGTATGAATGTAATTAAGTCCAATAACACGCGATAGATGATACTTACAACACAAGACTACCATTAATGATGTTTAAATACTCTCGTCTCGATCCTCAAATGGAGATGAATGACGATCGGTAACTGATACACGGTTAAAATATGCCAACGATGAATACAAATGAATGAATCATGAATGATGAGTGATTATTAATTAGTGAGAATTACTGAGTGACAATTACTGACTGATAATTACTGAATGATAATGAATGAATTACAACCGGGTATTACATACTCCCCCCCTTAAAAAGAGTTTCGTCCCCGAAACTAAGGGTCAAACAACTCGGGATAACTCTCCCGCATGCTATCTTCGGTTTCCCAAGTAACCTCTTCGACTCCGTGTCTAGACCAATGAATCTTGACCAAAGGAATCGTCTTGTTTCTCAACTGCTTGATTCGCCGCTCTAAAACCCGTATAGGATGCTCCTCATACGAATGATCATCCACAATCTCGATTTCGTCGAACTGAAGTACATGACTCGGGTCGGCAACATACTTCCGCAACTGAGAGATATGAAACACATTATGAATTCGGCTCAATGCCGGGGGTAAGGCCAATCGATAAGCAAGACTGCCTACTCGATCCAGAATCTCAAACGGTCCGATGAATCTCGGACTCAACTTTCCCCGCTTCCCAAAACGGAAGATACCTAGACTCGGGGATACCTTGACCAAAATGTGGTCACCTACCTCGAACTCTAGTGGTCGACGACGATTATTTGCATATGATTTATGTCGAGTCTGAGCGGTCAACAAACGACTCCTGATCAAAGCTACCTTCTCACGGGCGGCTATAAGCATATCGGGCTCGGTGCCGATTGATTCTGATAAGTCATCCCAACACAAAGGAGATCGACAACGACGACCATACAAGGCCTCGTAAGGTGCCATCTTAATCGAAGCATGCCAACTGTTATTGTATGTGAACTCAATCAACGGTAGTTGGGCTTCCCAATCATCTTTCCAATCGAGGACGTATGCCCTCAACATGTCCTCCAATGTCTGAATAGTTCTCTCTGATTATCCGTCGGACTGAGGATGAAAAGCTGTGCTGAAATTAAGCTGAGTTCCCATGGCACGATGAACTGATTTCCAAAAATGTGACACGAATCGCCCATCACGATCAGAAATGATACTCTTAGGAGTACCATACAATCACACTATCTCTTCGGTGAACAACTGGGCAAGTCTCTCGGGACCCCACATATCCTTAATCTTAAGGAAATGAGATGACTTAGTTAAACGGTCCACAACTACCCAAATTGTATTCATGCCACGATGACTCATCGGCAAACTCGTGATGAAGTCCATAGAAATATCTTCCCACTTCCACTCTGGAATAGGGAGAGGTTTCAGCATACCCGCCGGTCGCTGATGTTCTATCTTGACTTGCTGACAGGTTAAACATCTCGAAACAAATTCTGTGAATTCTCGCTTCATATTACTCCACCAGTAATTTTGTTTCAAGTCCTTTTACATCTTGCTAGACCCCGGTTGAATGGAATAAGGGGTAGCATGAGCTTCTCTCAAAATCGAGTTTTTCAACTCGTCATTCGCCGGTACGCATAACCGATTCTTAAATCGCAAAAGTCTATCCTCGTGGACCACAAATCCAGAGGCTTTCCCCTGAGCCACATCCTCTCGGATGCGCAACAAAAACGGGTCTGAACCCTGATTCACTCCGATTGCCTCCTCAAGTGGCGATGAAATCTCCAACATGCAAAGTTGCCCTTGCACTCGCTGTAACCAGACCTCGATCTCGGGTCTAAGGAATTCCTGCTGAAGCTCCTTCTAAACTGTTAGATGAGCAAGCATTTGCTCCTGAATGGACCTACGACTCAAGGCATCGGCGACCACGTTCGCCTTGCCTGGGTGGTACAGGATCTCAATATCATAATGTTTGATTAGTTCCAACCACCTCCTCTGTCGCATATTTAACTCTTTCTGAGTAAATATATACTTCAAACTCTTATGATTGGTGAATATATGATAGGTGACATAATAAAGGTAATGACGCCAAATCTTCAATACGAACACCACGACTGCTAGCTCTAGGTCGTGGGTCGGATAATTGACTTCATAAGGTCTCAGTTGCCGAGAAGCATAAGCAATAACTTTCCCGTTCTGCATTAATACACATCCAAGACCAAGTCCGGACGCGTCACTATAAACCATGAATCCCTCCGTTCCTTGCAGCAAGGAAAGGACAGGTGCTGAAATTAACCGGCTCTTGAGTTCCTCAAAACTCTGTTGACACGCGTCGGACCACGTGTATTTCTTATCCTTCCGCAGAAGGTTTGTCATGGGTTGAGCAATTTTAGAAAATCCTTACACAAACCGCCGATAATAACCGGCTAATCCGAGAAAGCTTCGAATTTCCTTAACATTCTTCGGAGGTAGCCAATCTCGGATCGCCTCCATCTTCTGAGGGTCGACACGTACACCATCGGATGAAATTACATGTCCGAGAAACGTCACCTCGGACATCCAGAACTCACACTTGGAAAACTTTCCATAGAGTTGCTCTCGTCTCAAAACGTCGAGAACCTGATGAAGGTGAGCCTCGTGCTCCTCTTGGTCATGAGAATAAATCAAAATGTCGTCAATGAAGGCAACCACAAACTGATCCAAATAGTCGATGAAAACCCGATTCATTAACTCCATGAACACTGCAGGTGCATTAATTAACCCAAACAGCATTACCTCAAACTCATAATGACCATAGCGTGTTCGAAACATCGTTCTTGCGATATCTGACTCTCGAATTCGCAACTGATGATATCCAGATCTTAAATCGATCTTGGAAAATACTGATGCTCCCTGAGGTTGATCCAAAAGATCTTCAATACGGGGTAGAGGATATTTATTCTTGATCGTCACCCTATTCAACTCTCGATAATCGATACACAAACGAAAAGAATCGTCCTTCTTCTTGATAAATAACACTGGTGCTCCCCACGGGGACGCACTCGGTCGGATATAACCTTTCTCGGTCAAATCCTGCAATTGATTCTTCAACTCCTGCATTTCGGTCGGGGCCATCCGATACGATGCCTTCGATATTGGAGACGTACCAGGCTCCAACTCAATCGTGAATTCCACATCTCTCTGTGGAGGCAAACCAGGTAACTCGTCTGGAAATACGTCGGCATATTCTCTCACTACCGGAATATCCGCCAACATTATTGATGATTTCTCGGTCTTGGTCATATAGCACCAATAACCAACACACCCCTGACTCAGTAATTTTACTGCTTTCATCAAGTTGATGACTCTCCCGGAACAACTGGGATTACCTCCCTGAAATACACATTCGACCCCATCGTTTGAAATGATAGTGACCATACGCTTACGGACACTAATGATGGCATCGTGACGATCCATTCAATCAATACCCAAGATGACGTCGTCTCTCGGTAAATCTACCACGATTAGGTCTGCTAACCAATCACGGCCATGAAGTTGAATCGGAAAATCCTTAATCTCATGATTCCGATAATTCGCCTACCATCAGGTAGACCAATGACATACGGCTCACAACTAGTAGCACTATCCAGACATAGTCTATTCAAACATGACTCGGAAATGAATGAATGCGATGCACCAGTATCAAAAAGGGTACACACAGGTTGAGATAGAATATTGAGTGTACCTGAGATCATCCGGGCCTCCGAATCGTCGGTCTTCTTCATCTCATAAATTCGGGGCTTGCCGGCCCCCGAACCGGACGCTCCCGTCTGGTAGCTTTTGGCTCCGCCTTTGTTTGCTCCCGTCATCTTGAATGACGCAGACTGAGTGGCCTGATTATGAACAGCCGATTGCTTCGGGTCCTGAGATGACGCTGGCGTAGGTTTGGAGTCCCTTCGGCAAAAACGGGCCTTATGCCCAGCAATCCCACAGTTATGGCATGTGATAGTCTGCCTCGGACACTTGGTGCTGACATGACCAAGTTCTCCACATTTGAAACAGGTGATGGCCGAACTGGCCGCTCGGGACTGCGATTCCGTGGGACTGGGCGCCACAGGAGGTCGCTCAGAGAAAGTAGAGCCGGCACGAGGCTTCTTGAATGTTGCCTGACTGTCTTCAGACTGATTACGATTCTCGATGAATTTGGCCAGGGTGGTGCAATTGTGATTAAGTAACAGCATCCGCATACGAGGTTTCACCCTCTTGCTGAAATACTTAACCTTATCCGCCTCGGAGTGAATAATAGATGAGGCGAAAGGAAGAAGTTCCTGAAATTTCTCGGCGATGGCGAGAACATCATCTTCCGCTGTGTAACACCCCCAAATCCGACCGGGAATATTACATCATCGTGGGCCCTGAGATAGAACCCACAAGGCTGAAGGAAATTTTCGCAAACATTTACAAATGCCCAAGGGGCTAACAACGGTACTGTCTTTTAAAAACATTCGAAGACTTAATAAAATCCGTTTATCAAAACTATCGTAAAATCTCATTTGAAACCACAAGGCCCGAAATGCCAACACTCAATAGTTTAAAAAAAACATACGTTAAACTATTGCTTACACGTACCGACCAAATAGTTTAGAAAACGATTGCCAAAGTAATCTATGTTACCAGATAACAATAGGCCATTTAAAAATACTCACGCAGCGGAAAAAGACAAACAATTAAAATACTCTGGCAGCGGAATACAACAATTGATTAGGAACTCAATACACAAATACATGCCCTAGCCAGTATCCTCTAGGAAGCTCATCTCTTCGACCGCTACAAGCTTGATAATCCAAGAACCTAAAAAGAAAGCCTACGACGGGGTCAGCCATAATATCCAACAATGATAACCATCCCATCACGTCAATAATTACATATCAATGGAAATACTAAGTAAGAATACGACCAATGTAATCTTACCGTCGTAACTTTACAAAAATCCACGATTCGTATCCTTAACAACACATTAAGATAATACCGAAATATCTGTACGGTATCTCAACAATACCCAAGGTTCTCAAAATATTATCATAACTCGCGATACGGAAACTATACCAACTCTCTCCAATTCAATCCATCGCATAACGTCGACATTTCCAATACGATAATCGATTGTCCATCAAAGACAAGTATCAAGGAAATACAGAACATACCTCAAGATACGAAATACTCTTGACGGAGGGTTTGTACCTCCTAGGGCGGTATCAATAGTCGAGAAGCCTTACCTAAAAGCCGAAAAAGCAGGATTTGGCTCAAGCGTTAGCCACGCCTTTCTAGAAATATCGGTAGGGGCAACCGATTCCCATGACAATCACGTCAGTCTAATCCGAGATCAGATCAACACAACATACGGACATGGTCCTAACACAAGACCTACAAATGCATACTCATATGGCAACGTCAATATGATCACAACAATAACGACAGTGTATACTTATGGCAAACCCATAATATACATATGCACAACAACAATACATGGCAATCCGATGATCCAGCGTTCACTGCCTAGATCCCCCGATAATCCCGTCAGACCAACCCGAGGTGGAAAACCCATCCAATGATCCAACGCACGGTAGCATAGATCCCTCAATGATCCCGTTGGACCAACATGAGGTGGACATATGACAACAATGCACAACTGCACAAAACAACAGTACACAATACACGACAACAACAATGTACAAATGCATGACAACAACGATACACAAATGTATCACGACATGATCGACACAAATGATAAAAATGATTAGAGTAATTACCCCGAGTCCTTCGAGAGCGATCTCAATGTCTAAACCATCGCGAACCATTATCCTCAATACTCGACGGTCCAAAGTATCACGGATTTCAGATAATTCATATCTTCGTCTTTATCACAATATATCCTCGATATATAAGTATACCAATAACAAAAGTAAATCATAAACATTATGATTTATATTCATAAAACTCGAATACCATTTATAATCCCAAATCTCCTGTGATTACGATTATAAACATTGCTATACGAATTATAAACGAATGAAACAGAAACCATTCATTAAATAATATAAACTGAGCAAGTAATAACTTACCTCGATACCGATACATTGACAAGGAAGCTGTTACCAAATCCATTTCCGTCATCTAAAAGTTCCTCGGGCCCGACCAAAGAAATTCACGAACATCCTCGAACTCAACCGCAACACACGGTTATAATCACCGATCAATATTCTCAACCTATTACGGTAATTCGATAAATAACAAGTTCGATCACAATCAACAATCGATAAAACCAATTCACAAACCCAACGGCTCAATAATATCTTGGTTAACCACAAGTCTGATCAAACCAACTTAAACGATCACGAATTCATAACCGAAACAGAATATACTACCCTGCTTGTTGACTTAGCGCACGTTAATCACTTAACGTAGTGTGCGCTAAGTCGCTCCCGTTAGCCTGCGTTAGCCATTAACACTAGCGTGCGCTAATGACATGCAGTTGCATGCATTTCAGATATCGATCAACATATTGCTATTATCAAGAACACTAAGTGATTCTAAACCATGTTCATAGCTATCAAAATAATGAAATCTGATATCCTTTAACATGTAGGTAATTATCCAACTCTTAATCCAATTCATATATTCACATATCATCTTCTTCCTCAAATATCAACATCAAGAACACCAAGAATCCTAACAACACTTCCCTAACCTCACATTACAGAGATTAATCACCAGCAATGATATCAACATCCGCAAAGGCTAAGGAGGATTAATCAACTTATCTCAAGAAAACGAACTACACAATTCAAATCACACGAATCATATTAATATCATCATACTCCAGTAATCCATCTCATAATCATGCTTGTCAACTTGTTTATATAATAATCATTAACTCAAGAACATCAATCTTCAATCCAAAACGAAATCTAAAGATGAAGAGTGATTACCTTGTATAGACGAACCATGAAGGAGAACAATCAACTTCATTCCAAGAATCATCAATAACTTCAAGAACAAGACTTTAATCCATGTTCCTCAGCTTAATCTTGTTAAAGACTATCATCTCTCAGTGTTTGGAATCTCAAACTTCTCTCTAAAAACTCTCTCTCTCAAAATAAAGGAAGGCATGGCCGAATGAACATAATTCACATCTGCAATCATATATATACTGACTGTTATTAGCGTGCACTACTTTTCCTTAGTAGCGTGCGCTATCCGGTACAGAGGCGACTGTTTTGCTTCGCACATCAGCTTATGTATGTAATGCCCATGCAATAACGTACGTAAATTACACTCCCTAGCGCACGTAATTTCTTAGACATTAGCGTGCGCTAATCGTAGTTGACTTGCTACAGTCCACACCTACCCCCGTGTCCCCACATGCCGAAAGCACTGACGAGAATAAGATTCCTTTTTGTCCGATCTGCAATTAGCGTGCACTAGTCCTTAGATTTTAGCGTGCATTAGTACTACATTACAACATTCGTTGAGTCATCGGCATATGCGCCGAAAGTGACCGGGTCCACACATAGATTCCTTCTGATCTGGTCTGTACTAGCGTCCGCTATCTTTTGCCTCTAGCGTGCGCTATACCTGCACGATAGCGTGCGCTATACATGAGTATTAGCGTGCGCTAACAAGGCTATATTTAGCCATTTTCAGCTAATCTTATCCAACATCTCGACATGCAGAATACGAACATACCGCATACTGAATACATATACATCTTCAAACAACATTCTCATACAATAAGCCTGACATACAATGTCTTCCAATACAACTGTCAACCAAGTGCGGTAATAATACTAATACAGATGTCTTAGTCCTTCATTTATTTTACCCATACTGTACAGATTCCACGTTGTACAACATAACTCGGATAAAATAATATTAAACCACAACAGTAGAAATTCCGGATATTACATACTACACCACTTAAAATAAGTTTCGTCCTCGAAACTTGCAATTCGTCATAGAAAAACCAACAAACCGTTCAACCAAAATATTCTGAAACCATCACAACAACGATCAATCATCATCATCATTAATGAATAACCAAAACAGTACACTTACATATGCGCCAAGTCGACGATCTCCTGAGGTACTAGCAAGTGACTTTACTGTAAAGCCTCAATACGCTTACAATAACAATTCCATGAGTCCCAACCAAATATACCATCGTCAGATGATATAATCTATCCGTCTCAAATCCTGTCTGCCTGATTACACAATCAAGTCCCAATCTGCTAAAAACCAATAGTGCACGATACATCTGTGAAACAATTGCCCAACACAATGGCAACAAATCCAGAAACATCGACACAAAATCCGAATGCTCAGATAATCACCAACAATGATCAACTAATAAATTAAACGAGATTATCATCGACATGATAAACTCTAATACGCGCATCCAAAGGTCAAAACACAACTGAGAATATCATCAACATGATAACCTCCAATATGACCAACCAGAGGTCAAAACACAATCGAGAATATCATCATCATGATAAACT
Organism: Orobanche coerulescens; assembly: GCA_033398695.1. Lineage (NCBI taxonomy): Eukaryota > Viridiplantae > Streptophyta > Magnoliopsida > Lamiales > Orobanchaceae > Orobanche > Orobanche coerulescens. The sequence goes on from CM065816.1 coordinate 95,226,650, forward strand.
CCAATATGACCAACGAACGATCAATGATAATCGAGAATACCTTCACACGGTAAGATCCAACACGGTCAACACAGAACCACAGAGACAGATATACGAAAGAATAACATTCTCAAAACGACACACCAATCACATAAAGTGGATCTCAATAAACATACCCGACTGGTGAACATATCGCTCGACATACGAACAACCAATCAAAAACCGACGAACATATCCAATCATACATGGAGTGGGAACGAGCACTCAATATCCAAAACAACCAGCATGGGTTCACCATCCCCAAATCTACACTTACAAAGAAATCATTCAAAAATCACTATGGTAAAATTGCGCTACTACCATACCAATGGAATCACATAGCACATATGTCCCTGTTTCACAAAATCCAAAGTTCCAAAATTACATCCTGTGCATGAATCTACAACACGCAGCATATTTATCTTATGTGATCAACCAACCGATCATCTCTGGATAACCAAACTACCATACTAAATTCGAATCTCTTTTCATCGTACCATACTGATGTATTATCCAGTTCGTGAGTCACACTCATAACTTCACCATGATATGCATTATGCACTAAATGCGTATGTATATCAATCATATTTTAAAAACCAGTTTGAAATCATATAGTCTCGTTAAGAAGACAAATTTTCGAAAGTTATTTCAAAAAGTACAAAGCTCAAAACATAAATTTTGGTAAGACCACAAAATCAATTTTCGAAAAATTAAATCGGCTCACTGGTGCCAAGTATTCGATAACAGTTTCCTTCGAATCCACACGATTTTGAAGTTTTTTTTTAAACTATGCAAATGATTGCCCATATCCATACTCTTGTATACCAATTTGGTTCATCAACAATATCCACTGATATTCCATCGGAAACCAAATGATAGAGTTCCACAATCTTAATATATAGACTCCGATAGAAATTCCCTTTCCACATATGACTCGCAACGTCAATCATTAGCCCATCCTGGATCACCTCAAATATGCTATGACAAAACATTGAATGACCAACAACTCAAACACAGCGAAAGACTTCCCGAGAAGTTTCATTTGAACAAATAAATCAAACCCCAAAAGGCAGTAATAAAATAGATAAACGATTGGTAAAGTGTTTTACAAATCTCGGGAGTTTTTAGAAAATAGAAAAGCGTTTTGGAATATTAGGATCTCAGCCCATATCCCGTTCCACATTACAAGAAATTTAAAGGTAGAAAACCCTTTTGGACCCCAAGTCCTGAGTTATAAAACTATTTCGAAATCGATTGGGTCTCGGCCCAAAAATCATTTTCCGTAAAACATTCGTGAAACATTCATTTTGAAAGGTATCATTTTCAAATGCTCAAAAACAGTTCATATATCTCAAAATGAATTAACATGTCCACATGTTCTCCTCAACCATCCACAACATTTCTCCCAAATGCACAACTCCGTTCCAAAATCTACCCAATGTACTGATTTCCAAAATCATAGTTTCTCAAGATCGTCAATCCTGTCCTAACTCTGTCACCTCGCACTGTAACGAATAATATTCTGCTGAATCTCAAAGCATATCGACTTAGAACGACAACAAATCTCAATGCAAATTCAAAAATCCAAATACTTACAGATCGTGAAGCCGACGATTCCCCGTGATACTGGCACATGTCTCGACTCAAGAAAATACTCGACACGGATATTTTCAAAACACACATTTTGCAAACTCAGCTCAACTCGTGAACACAACACATCTCTTTCCATAGAATCACGTTAACACCGTTTGGAAAAGTTTGCAACAACCCCAGTACTACAGTGGTAAATCACCTAACGCACAAGCCCAAGTGAACAACAAAAACTCACGGCTCTAATATTTGTCACTCGACAACTCGAATGACGCGACAAAACATGACCCAACTCGACCCGACTGCCTAGGTTTTCTCAACCTAAGCTCTGATACCATATTCTGTAACACCCCCAAATTCGACCGGGAATATTACATCGTCGTGGGCCCCAAGATGGAACCCACAAGGCTGAAGGAAATTTTCGCAAACATTTACAAACGCCCAAGAAGCTAACTGTTAGGCGTATTTTTATACGCTTATTTATCATTATTTTGTATTATTTTGGAGAGTGAAATTGTCTAAATGAGCCTTTAATGCCTTAATTTTGTATGATTGACAGGAAATTGAAGTTCGGAAGTTAAAATGAGGCAAAACGGGCGAAAACGGCAAATCTGGACTCTGAGCCGCGGCACAAGGAAGCAGGGCCGCGGCACAAGAAGACACCCAGCCAAAGGCAGAGTAAACTCTACTCTGTGCCGCGGCACACCTGTGAGCCGCGGCACGTAAGAAATTGAGGATGCCTGTGCATCCAACAAGGCTCGTGCCGCGGCACAGTTTAGTGCGCCGCGGCACACTTGGCGGTTTTTGTATGTCCGCGAATTAGGGCCGTTTGCCGCCGACCTACGGATACGGACGCGATTTGGAGGATATGCTGAACTATAAATAGGGTTTAAGACCCTAATTAATCATCTTTGGATCTGGAATCTTTTGGAGCTTAAGCTTGGAGACGGCAGAAGAGGAGGGAAGCAGAAGACTTCAAAGGCAGAGGGCGGAAGCTGAAGAACGGAGGAATCCGAGCTTCATCTGCGTTTGATTTTTATGCTTTCATTTATCTATTCTGTATTTTCAATTATTAGTATGTCAGGCTAAAGCCCTAATCTAGGGTTTTGATGAAACCTATGTTTTGACGAATTTCTTGAGATTATCCAATTAATTACCTTTTTGTTGAGTTTTCCCAATTGTGTTTAATGCTTGCAATTATCTGGCCAATAGTTGTATTGATTTAATCATTCACTTCGAATCAGGAGAGGAGATTTGGTGAGGAACTATTGGTGAGGACCGTTTTATTCTGTGAGATAGGAATATACTCATAGGAACTACGTGGCCTTTGGGAGATTTTATGCTTTTCGCCTATTGACGAATTAATTCACCTAGGGATAGAGTGCGTTATTCGCCTTTAGATAAATCTATTGACCTCGGGAGAGGCGGTAGAATATATTAGCAATCTCCGCCTTCAATAAATTGGGAAAATTATTTATTACGGATAATCGAGAGTAAATTCGGATAAACCGAGGTGGATTCAGAATCCTAGACTTATTCATCATTTGATTTCTTTTATTAAAGCTATCGTTTTCTACTGTTTAGTCGCTTAGTAATTCTTTTAGTTATTAATTGCAAAAACCCACATTCGATTGTTCAAATAAAATTGGAATACACAAAAATCGGTAGTTAGAGATTCAGTCCTCGTGGGAACGATACTCTAGTTATCACTTTATTACTTGTAAACGATGACGTGCACTTGCGTGCAAGAAAAATCGCAACAAGTTTTTGGCGCCGTTGCCGGGGACTGAAATTTTCTAATATCGATTTAAGTATTTCTAGTCTTAATTTGAACGTTTTATTTTTATTTTTGTGTATTTAATTTCGTTTATTTGTTTTTCCTTTCAGGACCTTTCGTGTAGTGCATGAAAAACTCAGAACGAAGGCCTACTACCTTTGGATACCGAGCTCGAGCGCACTCTAAGAAGGAACAAGAAGGAGAAAAGAGAGTTGCAGATTTACGGTCAACATGGCCGAGAATATCGAAGTCCAAGGAGGAGATAACCATGTGCGGCAAGTTCAATCGAACTAGCTCTTCGAGATTATGCCATGCCGCAGATCAATGCTAATTTTTCGAATTCGCGTCCCACTATCCAAGCCAATAATTTTGAGATCAAGCTCGCTATTATTCGGATGGTGCAGGCGAGCCAATTCTGCGGACTGCCGAATGACGACCCGAATGCCCATATTGCTTCTTTCCTTGAGATATGCGACACGTTCAAGACTAATGGTGTCACCGACGATGCCATCCGATTGAGGCTTTTCCCTTTCTCTTTGAGGGATAAAGCGAAATTTTGGTTAAATTCCTTACCGCCGGGGTCGATTACAACATGGGGGGGTTAGCGCAGGCCTTCCTTGCCAAATTCTTCCCACCTGCTAAGACGGCGAGGTTGAGAAACGAAATAACCACCTTTGGTCAGTACGATATGGAATCGCTCCACGAGGCGTGGGAGCGATATAAAGATTTGTTACGAAGATGCCCTCATCACGGCATCCCTGATTGGCTTCAGATTCAGACGTTCTATACTGGTTTGAGTGCTTCTACACGCACTCTCGTGGATGCGGCCGCTGGAGGGGCCTTGATGGGAAAGTCTATGGCCGAGGCACACTCGCTTTTGGAAGCTATGGCCGCAAACGCATACCAATGGCCATCGGAAAGATTGACACCGAAGAGAGTTATGTAAGTTCCAAGTAATGACCCGATTTCCACTTTGTCAGCTCAAGTCGCCGCTTTGACCCAACAGCTCCAAGCATTTTCGCACGCACCAGCCCCCGTTACCATAGAGACATGCAATTGGTGTAACGGATCACACACGAGCGCGGAGTGTCAAGTTGGAAACCCGTTCGAGCAACATCAGATGGAGCAGGCTCAATTCGCGGGAAATGGAAATCGGCAGAATAACCCGTACTCCAACACTTATAATCCGGGGTGGCGCAATCATCCCAACTTTTCATGGAGAAACGGACAGAACTCAAACCAGCCCCGTCGCTCGTAATCACGGTAGCCCCTCCCGCTCCCAAAGTGTCTCTCGAGGAAGCACTTGTAAAATTGGCGGCAAATACGAGTCAATTTATGACCCGTACTGAAGCAACATTGCAAAATCATTCCGCTTCCATTCGGAACTTGGAGGTCCAGGTGGGCCAAATTGCTAATGTGTTGATAGCTCGCCCGGAGGGAGCATTGCCGAGTACAACAGAGACAAATCCTAGAGAGAGTCTAAATGCAATCAGCTTGAGAAGCGGGAAAGAGGTGCTAGATCAGCCCGAGCGATGTGAAAAGAAGAAGGAAATTGAGGAAGAGAAGGATTTAAAGCCAGAGGAGTCGCAAGATTTGAAACCTTCAATAACGTTGCCGAATAACCCGAAGACATGTATGTCCCCCGTCCCGTTTCCGCAGAGATTACAGCAAAGAAGGGCGGACAAATAATTTTCTAAGTTCCTTGACGTATTTAAAAAGCTTCACATTAACATTCCATTCGCCGACGCGTTGGAACATATGCCGAGTTACGTTAAGTTCATGAAAGAGATATTGTCGAAGAAAAGAAAACTCGAGGAGTTCGAAACTGTAGCCTTGACGGAGGAATGCAGCGCAATTCTTCAAAAGAAGCTCCCACCTAAATTGAAAGATCCGGGAAGTTTCAACATACCATGCACCATGGGGAATCTTTCTTTTAATAAGGCACTATGCGATCTTGGTGCTAGTATCAACCTCATGCCTCTGTCGATTTTCAAAAAGCTGGATATTGGGGAAGCCAAGCCAACAACAGTCTCCTTAGAGTTGGCGGATCGATCCATCAAATACCCAAGGGGAGTGATTGAGGACGTTTTAGTCAAAGTTGATAAGTTCATCTTTCCGGCCGATTTCATCGTACTCGACATGGAGGAAGATGAAGATATTCCAATCATCTTGGGACGACCATTTTTAGCGACGGGCCGAACCCTTATAGACGTGGAAAAAGGGGAGTTAACTCTGAGGGTCCAAGACGAGCAAGTTACTTTTCAAGTATTCAAATCGTTTCCATGTCCCGGAAGTGTTGATAAAAGGTCACAAATTGAAAGTGTAGATGTCATTGAAAGAGGAAAGCACCGAAAAAATCGTCGGTTGGAAAATTCACACGTTGTGTTAAATGGCCCAATTTTTAAGAAGGATGTAGAACAAGTAGCATTTCTCGAGCATGAGGACAAATCTGCTGCAGTCTTGAGTGCGTTTGTGAAGGAGGAGAGTAAGCCGAAAGCCTAGCGGACAATTAGTCATGGAAAAAACGGTTGTTTTGGGAAGTTGTTCACGTCGAAACCCTTTTCGCAAACAAAATTTGATGACCGAACCGAAAGTCGAATCGCTAACGACCAATGGTCATAATTTTAACAAATATATGAATGGTTCGATGAACGGGGCGGAAACCAAATGGAGTTTGCGAAAAGCGAACTAATATTTTCAAATAGGTCAGGCTGAAGACTATAAACTTAGCACTTCTCGGGAGGCAACCCGAGTTCGTAGTTGTAGATTTTTGCGTTTCTTTATTTTTCTTGCATTCATGATTCTTATCTTTCATCATTTTTGTGCTTCAATTTGCTTCTGCCTCTCGCTCTTAACGTGTTCTTCTCAAAATTCTGTGCAGGAAAGTCCTGTGGAAGAAATCAAGTCCGAGCCGCGGCACGGTATTGTGAGCCGCGGTACACATAAATCGTAAGGAGGCTAAACCAATCAGTACCCTGTGCCGCGGCACGGCATAAATGAGCCGCGGCACACTTGAGCACCGAGCCGCGGCACACGAAATCTGTGCCCCGGCACACGACAACATGAGAAAACAGTAAAAGGGATCGCACTCGTGCCGCAATCACTTTAGCTGTGCACACAATACGGAATTCGAAGGGCTGTACCTTATAACTCTCAATCGGCCGAACTCCTGTGCACGCTTTTCCCTTCCCTCTCCCTTACCTGCGCGCGAATCGGCCGAAGCATTCTTCAAATTTTTTCTTGCGATTTCTCCTTGCAATCTTCACAAAACCAAAAGGTATGTTCTAATCTTTAATCTCTACTTGTTTATGGTTTAAATTTGAAGTTGTTTATGCTTTGGAGGGATTGAACATGTTTATTCTCCTTCAAAAATTTCTAGGATGGTTTAGGGAATAACATGGTAGTTTTAATCGAATTTTCATGGTTAGTTTGGAATATGAATGAGTTGAGTGTGTTGTGTTGATGATGATTGAATTGTGTTTCTGTTCTTGGGGGTTGAATCGAGCTATAGCCATGTTTATTCTTCAAGTAAACTCGTGCCCTCAAGGTGTTTGATAAATTGCCTAAGTGAAAAATTTTCTTTGGAAAAGCAATCTTTTGAATTTTCGCAACGTATAATGCTCAATTTACAAAGAAGCCCAACCCTTACATCCAGTTGAACGCTTAAGTCCAATTTCATCCTTCTCTCACGAATGCGCTATTTTGTTAAATTCGGGATTTCATTTGGACATCCTTAGCCAAGTGTAGATCATTGTTATTTTTGTTTGCGTAAGTAAACCCTCGTGTTGTACTTTTCAGGACTGATTATGGCGAGAACAAAGAAACTGAGCAAGAGAGCTAGGACCCAGTCATCCCCCACTCGAGGGGAGACCTCTCGTAGTCGGGCCGAGTCGGAGGGGCACCAATTTTTGGACCCTGAAATTCACAAGATCTTCAATGAAAAGATCCGGCCACGACCGCTTATTCCAGAGAGGGGATTTACTCCAGCTCCTCAGGACGGAGAATTGCTGACCATGATTGATGAGATGGGGTGGGCCAGATTTGCTGCACCTCCCGAGCCAGCGGTTATCTCGATTGTGCAGGAGTTCTACGCCAGCGCACTGCTGAAGCACATTCGGGCAGGGCATACGTTGCCGTCATTAGAGTCTCAGACTCAGGTCGATGTCCGAGGGGTTACAGTTGATTTCTCCACGGCTACTATTCGGAGGCTGTTTGGGCTTCCGGTGGTTGATGAGTCGGCCTATGACCGAGTGATGACCAGCCTCACGAAGGAGGCCCTGCTCGAGACCATTGCACAACCCGATTCCGACTGGGGGTAGCGAGCACAGGGATCTTCCACTTTCCACTTCAGGAGCTCGCGCCTCAGCCGGCTCGTGCGTGTCTGGCTTTATTTTATCTGCGCACGCATTGACCCCACCTCCCAGATCCATACTGTCTTTCTCTCCCGCACCCGGACACTTTATGCTATCACTTCCGGGCTGCGTTTCGATGTGGCCCCCATCCTGGTCCGATCTATCTTCCAGTGTATCCAGGGGGGGCCAAGACGGGGTTGAAGCACCCCTCTCTCATCTGTGCTTTGTGCCGGGCAATGGGCCGACGTGGTCGACGACGAGCCGATGCTTTCCCCTGTGCCCCGATCGACCACCGCATCATATCACACTTTGACCGGTGGGAGGAGCGCCGCGCACGCCGGGAGAGGATTTCTGCTAGAGGAGGCCCACGAGGGATCCCCCGAGCCGCTTTTGTTGACATATGGAGATGCCGGCCCGCCGCCCGACAGAGCGAGGTTGCAGGAGTTGTTTGATGGGCTGAGGGAGGATCTGAGGAGACAGAGAGAGGAGCAGAGAGAGGATCTGAGGAGAGAGAGAGAGAGAGAGAGAGAGAGGAGCTGAGAGAGGAGACGAGGAGAGAGAGAGATGAGATGAGGAGAGAGAGGGAGAGTTTGATGGCTGCCATGCGAGAGGAGCAGCGGACGGAGCGGGAGAGCGTTATTGCTGCCGTCAGAGCCGAGATGCGAGAGCAGGCCCGCCGGGCCAGCCGACGAGAGGCGAGGCGTCTGGATGCGAGGGATGATTATCATCAGGAGCACCTCGCCGCATGGACGGCCCATATCATGCATCCCGACGGGCCATTTATTGCACCCGCCCGGCCAGCCACACCACCCTCCTCACCGGATGATGCCGGCACCAGCTCCTGAGCGGACTGGAGGGGAGTACTTGACCTTTTACTTTTATTGCATATCATTTTTTGTCCATTGAGGTCAATGTACGTCCTAAGTTTGGGGGGGATTTACTTTCAGTTGCTACATTCATTGCTGTACTTTATTTCGTTGCACTTTTCACTACGTTGCGTAAAATTTTTTTAGATAGCCTTGCTTGTCTTAGTTTTTCTCTATTCGTGAAATTTTCGTGCTTCTATTTGTGTGATACTGATGTTACGACACTGTTTTTCTCTCTGAAGAAACGGTCGAGTTTTAGTCGAGTTGTAGTCAGTAATTTCGGTTTCTGCTTAGTATTCATTTAGGTCCGAAATATTTTCGTGATTGTAGAGGTCTTGGCGGATAAGAGAGGATACATACTTGTTTTAAAATCACCGTCGATACGTTTGGTTACATTTTCCGGATAGTGAGTCGTACTGTTTCATTAGTCGTGTTGGCACTTAGATTGAGTTTAGAGTCGGCCGCTTTTCCCAAAAGTCGAGATAATGTTTTTCTATGAAGGGAAGTCTAGTAACCTGAGGCATTCGCGTGACCCATCTTTACTCTCGCGTAAAACGACGACTCCCGATTAGACTAGTGATTTAGATATTTCACATGTGCCAATGATAGGAGCCTAGTAACCGGGTATTCGCGTGACCCATTGCTTACTCTCGCGTAAAACGGCGACCTTGATTCGGACATGCGGAAATTATATATTCGAGTTGTTTCTCCACTGTAGAAGGGAACTTAGTAACTAGAAGCATCCATGTGCCCCATGAGTGTCTTTTACGTCAAACGGTTTCCCAATACATGAGAATGGAAGTTCCACCCTAGGATTATCCCGATGAAACATCCCGAGATCCTAACCTAGTGGTCAACTCGAATCAAATTCTTGAACATATATATAAGGGAATACTTTCCGAGGTTTATTTGTTATGAAACTCGTGAAAATTGTGCCATTAGACTGTGGAACGGGACGAACTAGCTTGTTTATTTTAGCCTTTCATATTGACGGTCGATTTGACTCACGTTTTGTTAATCTTTGAGCTGGATTTTCTTCATAAACGAGTGATTAGGACTGAACTTGATTACTTTATGAATCATTATTCTCGAGTACTCGCTTTTATGACACTCGTATTATTTAGAGAGAATTACAGATAGTATTGATTAGGTTGAACACTATGAGTTGCACGATGATTCACGACATTCTTTTATCAATTTTATTCTTTTGCTTGAGGACAAGCAAAGGCTTAAGTTTGGGGGTATTTGTTAGGCGTATTTTTATACGCTTATTTATCATTATTTTGTATTATTTTGGAGAGTGAAATTGTCTAAATGAGCCTTTAATGCCTTAATTTTGTATGATTGACAGGAAATTGAAGTCCAGAAGTTAAAACGAGGCAAAACGGGTGAAAACGGCAACTGACTCGAGCCGCGGACAAGGAAGCAGGCCGCGCACAAGAAGACACCCACCAAAGGCAGTAAATCAGACTCAGGCCGCGGCACACCTGTGAGCCGCGGCACGTAAGAAATTGAGGACGCCTGCATCCAACAAGGCTCGTGCCGCGGCACAGGTTTAGTGCGCCGCGGCACACTTGGCGGTTTTTGTATGTCCGCACGAATTAGGGCCGTTTCGAAGCCAGTTTTCAACCTACGGATACGGACGCGATTTGGAGGATATGCTGAACTATAAATAGGGTTTAAGACCCTAATTAATCATCTTTGGATCTGGAATCTTTTGGAGCTTAAGCTTGGAGACGGCAGAAGAGGAGGGAATCAGAAGACTTCAAAGGCAGAGGGCGGAAGCTGAAGAACGGAGGAATCCGAGCTTCATCTGCGTTTGATTTTTATGCTTTCATTTATCTATTCTGTATTTTCAATTATTAGTATGTCAGGCTAAAGCCCTAATCTAGGTTTTTGATGAAACCTATGTTTTGACGAATTTCTTGAGATTATCTAATTAATTACCTTTTTGTTGAGTTTTCCCAATTGTGTTTAATGCTTGCAATTATCTGGGCAATAGTTGTATTGATTTAATCATTCACTTCGAATCGGGAGAGGAGATTTGGTGAGGAACTATTGGTGAGGACCGTTTTATTCTGTGAGATAGGAATATACTCATAGGAACTACGTGGCCTTTGGGAGATTTTATGCTTTTCGCCTATTGACGAATTAATTCACCTAGGGATAGAGTGCGTTATTCGCCTTTAGATAAATCTATTAACCTCGGGAGAGGCGGTAGAATATATTAGCAATCTCCGCCTTCAATAAATTGGGAAAATTATTTATTACGGATAATCGAGAGTAAATTCGGATAAACCGAGGTGGATTCAGAATCCTAGACTTATTCATCATTTGATTTCTTTTATTCAACCTATCGTTTTCTACTGTTTAGTCGCTTAGTAATTCTTTTAGTTATTAATTGCAAAAATCCACATTCGATTGTTCAAATAAAATTGGAATCCACAAAAATCGGTAGTTAGTCAGTCCTCGTGGGAACGATACTATACTTATCACTTTATTACATGTAAACGATGACGTGCACTTGCGTGTAAGAAATATCGCAACACTAACGATGTTACTGTCTTTTAAAAACATTCGAAGACTTAATAAAATCCGTTTATCAAAACCGTCGTAAAATCTCATTTGAAACCACAAGGCCCAAAATGCCAAAACTCAACAGTTTAATAAAAACATACGTTAAACTATCGCTTACACGTACCGACAGAATAGTTTAGAAAACGATTGCCAAAGTAACCTAAGTTACCAGATACCAATAGGCCATTTAAAATACTCACGTAGCGTAAAAAGACAAACAATTAAAATACTCTGGCAGCGGAATACAACAACTGATCAGGAACTCAATACACAAATACATGCCCTAGCCAGTATCCTCCGGGAAGCTCATCTCTTCACGACCACTACAAGCTTGATAATCCAAGAACCTAAAAAGAAAGCCCACGATGGGGTCAGCCATAATATCCAACAATGATAACCATCACATCACGTCAATAATTACATATCAATGGAAATACTAAGTAAGAATACGACGAATGTAATCTTACCATCGTAACTTTACAAAAATCCACGATTCGTATCTTTAACAACACATTAAGATAATACCGAAATATCTGTACGGTATCTCAACAATACCCAAGGTTCTCAAGATATTATCATAACTCGCGATACGGAAATTATACCAACTCTGGCCAATTCAATCCATCGGATAACGTCGACATTTCCAATACGATAATCGATTGTCCATCAAAGACAAGTATCAAGGAAATACGAAACATACCTCAAGATACAAAATACCATGACAATCACGTCAGTCTAATCCGAGATCAGATCAACACAACATATGGACATGGTCCTAACACAAGACCTACAAATGCATGCTCATATGACAACGTCAGTATGATCACAACAATAACGACAATGTATACTTATGGCAAACCCATAATATACATATGCACAACGACAATACATGGCAATCCGATGATCCAGCGTTCACTGCCTAGATCCCCCGATGATCCCGTCAGATCAACCCGAGGTAGAAAACCCGTCTGATGATCCAGCGCACGCTAGCATAGATCCCCCAATGATCCCGTCGGACCAACACGAGGTGGACATATGACAACAATGCACAACTACACAAAACAACAGTACACAATACACGACAACAACAATGTACAAATGCATGACAACAACGATACACGAATGTATCACGACATGATCGACACAAATGATAAAAATGATTAGAGTATTTTCCCCGAGTCCTTCGAGAGCGATCTCAATGTCTAAACCATCACGAACCATTATCCTCAATACTCGACGGTCCAAGGTATCATGGATTTCAGATAATTCATATCTTCGTCTTTATCACAATATATCCTCGATATACAAGTGTACCAATAACAAAAGTAAATCATATACATTATGATTTAGATTCCCAAAACTCGAATACGATTTATAATACCAAATCTCCTGTGATTACGATTATAAACATTGCTATACAAATTATAAACGAATGAAACGGAAACCATTCATTAAATATTATAAACTGAGCAAGTAATAACTTATCTCGATACCGATACAACAACGAGGAAGTTGTTACGAAATCCATTGCCGTCATCTACAAGTTCCTCGGTCCTGACCAAAGCAATTCACGAACATCCTCGAACTCGACCGCAACACACGGTTATAATCACCGATCAATATTCTCAACCTATTACAGTAATTCGATAAACAACAAGTTCGGTCACAATCAACAATCGATAAAACCAATTCACAAACCCAACGGCTAAGCAATATCTCGGTTAACCACAAGTCTGATCAAACTAACTTAAACGATCACGAATTCATAACCGAAATAGAATATACTACCCTGCTTGTTAACTTAGCGCACGTTAATCACTTAACGTAGTGTGCGCTAAGTCGCTCCCGTTAGCCTGCGTTAGCCATTAACACTAGCGTGCGCTAATGACATGCAGTTTCATGCATTTCAGATATCGATCAACATATTGTGATTATCAAGAACACTAAGTGATTCTAAACCATGTTCATAGCTATCAAAACAATCAAATCTGATATCCTTTAGCAAGTAGGTATTTATCCAACTCTTAATCCAATTCATATATTCACATATCATCTTCTTCCTGAAATATCAACATCAAGAACACCAAGAATCATAACAACACTTCCCTAACCTTACATTACAGAGATTAATCACCAGCAATGATATCAACATCTGCAAAGGAGAAGGAGGATTAACCAACTTATCTCAAGAAAACGAACTACACAATTCAAATCACACGAATTATATTAATATCATCATACTCCGGTCATCCATCTCATAATCATGCTTGTCAACTTGTTTATATAATAATCATTAACTCAAGAACATCAATCTTCAATCCAAAACGAAATCTAAAGGTGAAGAGTGATTACCTTGTATAGACGAACCATGAAGGAGAACAATCAACTTCATTCCAAGAATCATCAATAACTTCAAGAACAAGACTTTAATCCATGTTCCTCAACTTAATCTTGTTAAAGATTATCATCTTTCAGTGTTTGGAACCTTAAACTTCTCTCTAAAAACTCTCTCTCTCAAAATACAGGAAGGAATGGCCGAATGAACATAATTCACATCTGCAATCATATATATACTGACTGTTATTAGCGTGCGCTACTTTTCCTTAGTAGCGTGCGCTATCGTGGTACAGAGGCGACTGTTTTGCTTCGCACATCAGCTTACGTACGTAATGCCCATGCAATAATGTACGTAAATTACACTCTCTAGCACACGAAATTTCTTAGACCTTAGCGTGTGCTAATCGTAGTTGACTTGCTACAATCCGCACCTACCCCCGTGTCCCCACATGCCGAAAGTACTGACGAGGATAAGATTCTTTTTTGTCTGATCTGCAACTAGCGTGCGCTAGTCCTTAGATTTTAGCGTGCGTTAGTACTACATTACAACATCCGTTGACTCGTCGGCATATGCACCGAAAGTGACCGGGTCCACACATAGATTCCTTCTGATCTGGACTGTACTAGCATGCGCTATCTTTTGCCTCTAGAGTGCGCTATACCTGCATGATAGCATGCAGAATACTGAATACATATACATCTTCCAACAACATTCTCATACGATAAGCCCGACACACAATGTCTTCCAATACAACTGTCAACCAAGTGCGGTAATAATACTAATACAGATGTCTTAGTCCTTCATTTATTTTACCCATACTGTACAGATTCCACGCTGTACAACATAACTCGGATAAAATAATATTAAACCACAGTAGTAGAAATCCCGGATATTACACGCTGAGGGGTCGGGAGTGAGTAATTCTGATAACTTGGCCCCTCTGAGTGGGGCCGAATAATACCTCTCCATCATGAGAGTCTTGAATTGATCCCAAGTACATGATCCGTCGGTGGGCTTCAACGATAACCACCATGAATGAGCGCTCTTACCCAGATAGTAAGCTGCAACTGAAACTTTGTGCCCTTCGGGACACTCTACCATAGCAAACAACTTCTCGAAATGCTCAAGCGAGTGAACAATATCCGCCGTCTCAGATGAACCCTCAAAAGTAGGTGGCCTTTGGTGAGAGATGTCACCAATAATACTGCTTACACCCCTCTCTTGCCCCTGAGGTGGCGGCGGAGGAGCCTGCTGATTCTGAGCTGTTGAGCTCTGCATCGTCTCCATGAGGCGTGCCATTTGTGTCATCTGGGCCATCATGCCCTGCATAAAAGTGAGTGGATCAACCCGAACACCTTCTGATTGAGCTGTGTCACGGGAACGACTCCCTGATAGTGAATGATCATTTCTGGGTGAATGAGTGGCAGCGTCGCTGCTCGATGAATTAGCATTGTTCCTCGCATTCGCGCGTGTATTCACACGATCTCTCGGGTTTTGGCCCGCACCGCGGCCTCTTCCCCCGCGTCCTCTGCCTACTCTCTCCATACTGAAGTAGGAAAGTCACATGATAATTATGATTACATCATGAAATAATGAAAATGAGCATGCGCGCTCTAGCACAATGATTACATGAATGATCAACCGAGGTGACATGATTATCTGATTAAATTCTTGAAATGGTTATCTTGAACAAGATAACAAGATCAATGATACGATCCTTATGATCAACAACTGAGTAATGAAATGAACTGAGTGATTAATGAGTTAACATGATCGACATGATCAAAAAATTAAATGATGATTGTGGATTGTTGACTGTTGAATGATGAATGAGTGATTCTTATTACCAGAAATTATACCATGGCGTCAGAAATCTTACTGTTCTTTGGTCTGAGGGGCTTGGCTCTTGCACAGGTCACACGTGATGCGAAAGTCCAATGATACTAGTATGATGAACGATGATTTCAAATGAGACATGACTCGGAAGGTAGTATTCAAAACTACGCTCCGATACCAACTCTGTAACACCCCAAACTAGGCGACTATTACAGTGCCGTGGACCCCCGACTGGGACCTACCAGGCGAATGAAAAGTAATGACTTAAATAATATAATCATAGTACCGAACCACATTATATCATCCATTACTCCGATGAGGAGTTTCATTACAATACACCCAAGATAATACCGAATACAGGTATATTTTATATGGAGATAAAATATACAATACTGAATAAAAATGAGTATTCAAATGGAAGTTTGCAGCGGAAATAAAATGAAGAACACGAATGACTAAAAAGGACTGGGGGCCCCTACTAGTATCACTGGGACTCCTCGCCATCAACGTTCTCTTCCCGTGCTTTAGCCTTTCCATGACCTGAAAACAACATTACACCGAACAACAATCCTCAAGAGTTGAATAAACACAATCATGATATATCTTAATTATGAGATTAAGCTGAAGAGAGGCATCATAGTACGCCCGTAATGGTATGTGTAAGTGCACAAGATGAGTGTCCGGACACATCCGCCCTTGTACCTAATTAGTCTCACAGAGGTACGTTACCGTGTGCACAGTCCAACGTGTCGGTGAACCCGAACACATGACTACCATGTGCCCGACTAAAAATTCCACGCATCCCCACCCGGCCACGCAATATGAACCCAGAAGGCCACAAGAGCAAAAGTGACCAAAGAACATTAATGAATGACAATACGACAAAGGTCAAGAATGACTCACCGGGATGACACAATAATGAAATGAATGATAGCTCATTGAAATGATTGGAACCGTCGTTCCTCGTAAATGAAATGATTATTCGATAATTACAAGTCTCAATACGATTAATACGTTATGAATGAGCTATGATTATGATTTATGAATGAACAACCACGAAAGGAATGAGTATCCTTTTAACCGAGTAAGAATTAACTTACACAACACCGGTGAAGAATGTCCTTCCTCGAACAACCTTGAATAACACAATTACCAACAATCCACTCAATATACGCATCAAACACGATTATAACTAATTCGAAACGTTGATATGACAAAACCAAGTTCATTGGGGCATTATGACAAACACGTTGTAAACAATCTTCGATTGTTTACAACCAATTCTCAATTAATCGATACCAAACTTCCAAGGAGTGATATAATCCAACAAAACATCTTCAATACCATCAATAATCCAACATGAATATCCAATTTGAGATTTCAACAACATCTAATTGAAAACCCCCAAATCCAAATCAATATTCAAAGTGTTCTACAAACAATCCTTCAATAATCCGATAAATATACATACCAACTCACAATCATATGTATATCTCTTCATATAACATGATTTTAACATCCCAAAACATCATATTCCATCATAGATTCGGAATCTAGGGTGTTGAAGAATATTACCTTTGAAGATCCAACCTCTTTGATCTGATGAATACGTGTTAAATCAAATATCCAAGCTTCACAAACGAATAAAGATGATGAAAACCGAACACCCAAGTGATTGATGATGAAAAATCTCTCCCAAGAACTTCTCTCTCGGAACTCAAGTGAAGAAATGAGAAAAATGAGCTCAAAACCCTGTCCAGGTACTTAAGTACTGCCATGGTTACGGCCGTAACTCGGCCTACTTACGGTCGTAACATCCCCAAGTCAACGGCCTTACGGCCGTAACCAGCCAACTCGTACGGGCGTAACTCGGCCTCGTCGAAAAAATATGCTGACAGACATACGGCCGTACCCGCACATGCCTTACGGGCGTAACTAGATTGATACGGCCGTACTCGGCAAGGCTTACGGGCGTATGAAACCTTCATCGAAACTGACCGGGCACCCTGCTCGAATCGTACAGACGTAACTGACCAAGGCTTACGGCTGTACCTGCCTCATCTTACGGCCGTATGCCGCAACCCTTATGGCCGTAAGCCCTCTTCATCCGACATGTCCTGAAAACCACGAACGCATCTTACAGCCGTAGCCTGCCTATCCTTACGGCCGTATTTCACCTTCGGCCAAAACATCCTTAAGCCAACAAATACATGTTACGGCCGTAATGCATGATCAGTTACGGCCGTAACTCACTGCTGGAAATGACAAAGTCCGACAACTCCATCTTCTCGTTACGAAAGGTGAATGATCTGACATACAATACTTGTATGAATGTAATTAAGTCCAATAAGACGCGATAGATGATACTTCCAACACAAGACTCCCATTCACGATGATTATGATAATACTCTCGTCTCGATCCTCAAACGGAGAGAAATGACGATCGGTAACTGATACACGGTTAAAATATGCCAACGATGAATACAAATGAATGAATCATGAATGATGAGTGATTATTAATGAGTGAAAATTACTGAGTGACAATTACTGACTGATAATTACTGAATGATAATGAATGAATTACAACCGGGTATTACATCATCCGCCTCCTTCTGAGCGGCCTCGTGCGACCTGCGGGCCTCCGTCATCTGATCCCTCATCCGATCAGTTGCCGCCCGGGCCCGTTCGAGGTCTTCGCTCGCCTTTTTGTCCGCCTCCAAGGAACTCTTCTCCATCGCCACGATCCTGTCGGGAAACTCGGCATTCTATTTCCGAGCAGCTTCGAGGTCCACCTGGAGGCGAGCAGTGGAGGGCCGTCCCTCATATTCCTTCACAGCTTGGGCGTCCATCGTCGCCGTATGAAGGTCCAGAGCAAGGGTCGCCTGCATCACATCGGAAGATCGCCGGCGTGCGATCGCATCCAGGTCAGTCGTCCAGGTCTTCGGCAGGGAGTTGGTAGCTCGGGCGATGTAGTGGGGGACATCGCAAGCCTCGCGAGGAGATCTGCTCGCAAGGAAATCCCTCACCAGCGGCGAGCAATTCGAGTCGATGCAACGAACCTTGCGCCAAGAACAAAAGAGCTGGTATATGGAGGACATAAATATTCACAACCCAGCAATGCAACCAAGTTTACCTTTCGAACTTTTCTGGGTCGTGGCCGAAGAATGGCCTCCCACGCGGGATCTCAGTATCAGTGATCGCCATGGCCTACAGAAAAGCCGAAGAGGGTGAGGACCCCTCCACCAGAGGAACCGCATAAAGCGGAGGCACGGAGATCGGCGGCTCCTCAGTAGTGGCAGGGGCCGAGGGCTCCACAGTCCTCCGTTTCTTGTGGATGATCCGAAGTTGCTCCTCCTCCCGAGGCTCCTATTCTTCGACGACCGGCTCCTGGAGATGTCTCGCCTCCGGGATCGGTCGGAGCGGAGCAGCAGGAGCTCGGATCGTCTTCTTCCCTTGACAAAGGCGGCTCATGATCCCCAGATTAGACATGGCGATCGCAACCGGGGGCTCTGGGAAACAAGGGAAGCGAATTTCTGCAAAAGAAAGCAATCGACAAAGTTAGTAATCTTCCTCAGTCAAGACGATCGACATGTCAAAGAAGATCGTGAAAGTTCGTACCTGGAGCCCTTAGATGGTGAGGGTAGCGAAATAGCCGAGCAGCCAACCAATAGGATTCGTTCTTGATTCGGCGAGCGTCTATTTGGTCGTCAGGAAGACTCCATATCTTCTCCCAAACGATCGCGAAATAAAAAGCAAGGTCGCCTTACGCCGGAACAATGGCACCTGCAAAAAGATCCAAATTTGATCAGTTCAGAATGTATCAGAACAAAGGGAGAGTCTAAACCCTTACTCGGACTTCTCTCCCGAAAGCCGGTGGGAATATCCAATTCGTCGGTGGGGTTGTCGCTCGCTGCCAACTTCCACGCGCCGCCGACCCAGAACCGCTTCGTCGTATCGCCCCTTACTTTGTTCGGGACCCCAAAAATCACCCGGCCTGAGCGACCTTGGATGTGGTAGCCGCCGACAGAGCCTTTTTGAGCCGTCAATTTGAAGAGATGGTTCATCTCCAACGGCAAATGAAGACAATACAGCCGATGGCCACCAAACAAAGTAAGGGTGCAGAGGATATGCAGCCAGGCATTCAGCGTCAGTTGAAGCGGCGCCACGTTCCAGGCGGTCAGCAGGTAGGAGATAGCGAACGGAAACAGGAATCGCAGCCCAGCCTCCATTATCGGCTCGCTCGTTCTCAGCGGGCACGTGGAGGCAAACATCAGAAGGAACATGGAACCTCGCCCTCCAACGGTCCAGATCCTTCCTGATCACCGAGCTCCCGATCTGGCCAAGGGTCCACGGAGAGCGGCGAGCAGCCCGGAACAACGTCCGCCTTAGAGGTTCATAAGGATGGGCAATTGAGTATTCACTGAAGTAAAATTTGGGGAGTTGGTCGGCCAATCTCTCCATGAGTTCGGCAAAATCTGTGAAGGCTTTGCCGAACGCGCTGGTCCGCTCCTAGAGCGCCTTCGCATCCATCTCCCCCTGTTTCAGTGAACGGATCCGCTCGGCCTCCGCCGCCTTGGGGGCGTCAGCTTCATTAAAAAATTCTTCGACCTCCGTGGGCTCAATCCCAGTGCGGATGGCCTCGACGGCGGTATCCACATGGAACTCCATAGAAAATTCTTCCCGGGCGGTCAAAGCCCCGGCGGCGGAAGTACTACCCGCCTCATACACATTTGGTCTTCCTCCGGACATATTCAAAGAGAAAGGAGGGAGAAAAAGTTGTTTTTTCTTACCTAAAGGTCTGATTCAAATGACGCTCGGCAGCACAAAGCTTCAAAGGTCCGGCGATATTCTTCTTCTCAGAAGTGCAAATGAAGTTAACCCAGAAACCCTAGCCCATTTTATAGACGAAGGCGGGGGCCTATGGGCAAATAAATAAGCGAAGTCCCGAGGGTCGAAGTGCAACCGTCAGATAAGACCGCATTTAATGCTGCCCTCGAATCCCGCGTGCGCGTCGTTTCGAGGGCACGCCAAAGGACAGCCTGACAAAATCGTCGGATTCCCCCAATAGGAGCACGACACGTGCCCCGATGACGTTTCAAAACCGCTGCCACTTCCCGCTCTTTTCTGTGATCTAGTAGGTCATCCAAATTCAAAATCAGTCCGCTCGAGAGACGATCGTCTGTTTCATAAAATGATAAGTCGCTCGTCTAATTCAAGCGATCGCCAGCATAACCACCTCACCCCACATCTTCAACATCGGAGCGAGCTGGGGGGCAATTGTTGTGCGGCGTTTAATATGCCTCGATAGCGATCGGCATAAGGGCCGAGCGACCTAAGTCAGCATCAAATAATCCAATGCAGACTTGCCAAGCGAAGGACCCAGATCAAGATCAAGTGCCAAGCGGTCGACATCCAGGGTGATCGTCTCTTGGCACCTAGCGATCGACTCTGGTGTCCGACCAAAGACGACCGCCTCATGCCACGTGGGAAACCAACATCCGTCAAGTCTACGAAGACCGAATCTCGGGATGAAGGCCCACGTGCAGATCCGCAAATGGCACCGCAGGAAAAGGTTTGACTCCAGCCCATCAACAGCTATCGTTGACAAGGATAGCCTCACCTACCGACAGACCCGCCAAAAGGTCCTAGGTGGGACCTCCCAAGACAGCGACATGGGACACGTGTTGCCTCCTCAGTGGTTCGCACATCTAGCTACCAGCAGTGGTTGCGGACTTTAAGAAAACTGTCCCATATGCTAAGACGATCGCCCGCTTATTATAATGCGGAAAAGGAGATCGCCCGTTTGGGATCAGAACATCCCAACTACCTCCTCTTCTATAAGTAGGAGACCTCCAGCATTTGGAAAGCTTCTTCCGAGAGTTGGATCAGAAACACAGAAATCTACACAGCATTTCATCTTTGTTACAAGAACTCACAGAGCATTAACTCTGGTTCTTCCGGCAATCATCAGCACTCAAGAGCTAGATAACTAGGGTCGTTACACTCATTGTAATTGTACTCTAACATTAATATTTGTACTCCAAAGTATTCGTATTAATAATATCTCGCGAGAGCATTCAAGCCCAGGCCTAACAAACCTGGCAAATCTTGTGTTATTTACATTTCCTCGGACGTGCTCTCACATTTTGTTTGTTACTCATCCATTCCAGCAAACCCTTCCGAATAATATTTTGGGTACCAACATGGAGCATTGACCGCTCTTGATTCTGAATTCATAGCCTTTAATGTCTAACATTTAACATAAATAATGTTCTTTGTAACAGCAGAAATGAAATAGCATTTATGTTACTCTAACGTAGGCCCAGTGTAACATACCCAAGATATTCAGGGTATATTACAGTGTCGTGGGCCCCTACCTGGGACTCACCAGGATAAATAATAAATACCACTCATCTAACCGTCACAGTTAGCGAGAAACACACATCACCAGGACGACAATCAAATAAAATGCCCGGCATAACCGGCGAAACAAACATCTCTGACATCCATACTAACATGTAATAATACAAACCATAATCCTAGCAAAAATGCCTAAGTACTCGCGAGTACTATCTATAAGTTCACAAGTTTGAAAACAACCACGTCAAAAATGACGATGAAAATAAGGAGAATCATTTGCACACGTCATCAACCCTGACCAGCATTCTCGTACTGTCCCAATGCCCGCTCGCCCGGCTGAACATAACCTGAAATTCATAACAAGAATTTCCCCAAAATGGGTCCCCAAAGGGGTTAACAATTATGCTAGTACAAGTAATCAAGGCAAACCATTCGCTTACACATTTCATAGTACATGCATCAATTCATTTAAAAAGCCAAAATCCGACATGTCTTTTCCGGAAACAAACAGTCAACAATTAATTTGCCTAGGATTGGGGTGAAGCCACTGGTCCCACTCGAGGCCACTAAGGACACTCCCGAGCTGGCCATATCATAAAACAAATCACGCACAGGCATCGCCTAGGACCGGGGTGAAGCCACTGATCCCACTCGAGACCTCTAAGGACCATCCTGAGCTGGCTAGCGAATCAAGCTCATGAATCCAGAATGAAGTCATAGATTCCATCGAGGCCCCATCGGACCCTCCCGAGGTGAGCAAAGCACACACAAATACATCACCATTTCACATTAAGCATAAAAGTTTACAAGAGTACTTGCCTTGAATAATTGACGACGACTCGAACGGAAAAGAAAATCATGCACGAACGCTACGAACCGACGAACCCAAACCTAACGATTCGAAGAATACAATCACAACCATTTCTAAACGAGTACGGAAATGGAATACACCCAAAAACCCACCTACGATTCATGTAAGTTCGTACAAAAACAACGAGGATGGATCACAACCGAACCCTCTCGATTTCACAAATATCATGAAAATTACCATGAACTCATAGGGAAAACAAGAATACTACTAAGATTAATCATATACATCATGGATTAATCAACAATACGGAACAAATAGGACAAAAACTCAAAAAACCCCAAATTTCCCAAAATAGAGTTCTAGGAAATTACCTTGGATTAAGTATGAAGAACAAGTGCTGGTGTTGTTAATCTACACCAAGATCTCAAGGAAATTGATATCTGAAGTGGTTGGAAGAAGAAATTGCCTTCAAATCGCCTAAAGGATCGCTCGGCCGCGGAGGACGAGAAGAAATGAATAATGAGACAAATCTGGGACAACTCTCTGGTTTATATAGCCAGAGAGATTTAGCATGCGCTACCCAGCCAAAAACTAGACCAGAACCTATGGCCCGTTAGCGTGCGCTACCAGAGGATAGCGTGCACTAACAGCCTCTCGATAGAGCGCACTATCGGGCCATAGCGTGCGCTACCTGGACACCAGGCCGAGTTCATAAACATTCTCCCCAGTTCTGGATTGCCGAATTAGTATGCGCTACCGGACACCCAACGCGCGCTAAGCCTAACCCATAACGTGCACTATAATATAATCCTAGTGTGCGCTAAGCTGCTCGTCCAGAGAGCAGAGAGTAGAAACAACTTACTGCCACTGCTGTGATCGACTCGTTAGCGTGTGCTACAAAACGAATGGAGCGTGCGCTACCCAACGGCACTAGCGTGCGCTACACAACAGAGTTAGCGCGCGCTAGACGGTGGAAATACCGAACGACCCAAAACACCCGAAACACACGATACACGATCGAAACATCAAACAGAAGCTCACAATACGCATAACAACATAAGATGAATTTATGGCAACCTCGAAACGGTGGTTTGGAACAACGATTACGAGAATCGAACCAAATAGCGACGGAAAAGCCAATAAATGCGGAATTGAGTAAAACAGTCCGAAACAAGCTCGGATGACAAAAAGTCCAGAAATAAGTATTCTCGGAATACCAATACGGTTACAAACGAGCCACAAAAAGCAAGAAATACGAAAAATGAAAAATACCAGAAATGAAAAATGCGGATATTACATTCTCCCCCTCTAAAAACAATTTTGGTCCCGAAACTTAAGAAACAAACAACTCGGGGTACCTAGCATGCATGCTATCTTCGGTTTCCCAAGTTGCCTCCTCGACACCATGCCTTGACCACTGCACCTTGACCAAAGGAATGGTCTTATGCCTCAGTCGCTTCTCACGGTACTCCAAAATCTTCAAGGGACGCTCCTCGAAGGGAATATCCTACGCGATATCGATCTAACCATAGTCGATGATGTGACTAGGATCTGGAACATATTTCCTCAGCTGGGAAACATGAAAAACGCTATTAACGTGGCTCAAAACTGGGGGAAATGCCAAACGGTATGCCAACTCGCCGACTCTCTCGAGAATCTCAAAGGGCCCAATAAATCTCGGACTCAACTTTCCTTTCTTCCCGAAGCGGAAAACTCCTCTCGTCGGCGACACTTTTAGCAAAATGTGGTCTCCCACCTCGAATTCCAAAGGTCAACGATGAACATCGGCATAGGATTTCTGTCGACTCTGAGCAGTCAACATCCTCTCCCGAATTAATTCCACCTTCCGCCTCGTCTCCATAGCGATATCCGGTTCAGTCCCGACCAAATCGGACGCCTCGTTCCAGAAAATCAGCGATCGACATCGCCGCCCATAAAGCACCTCATACGGTGCCATATTGATCGATGTGTGCCAACTATTGTTGTACGTGAACTCGATCAACGGCAAATGCTCCTCCCAATCACCACTCCAATCGAGAGCACAAGCACGCAACATATCCTCAAATGTCTGGATAGTGCATTCCGACTACCCATCTGACTGAGGATGAAAAGAAGTACTCAGACGCAAACGAGTACCCAATGCCTTATGTACCGCCGGCCGAAAGTGCGATACAAAATGGCCATCCCGATCTGGAAGAATAGACTTTGGTGTACTGTGAAGTCTCACAATCTGCATAATAAACACACGAGCCAACCTCTCCGAACCTCAAGTATCCTTGATGCCCATAAAATGTGCTCACTTAGTCAGACGATCCACAATCTCCCAAACCATATTCATACCAGACTTCGATCTCGGTAAGCTCGTGATGAAGTCCATCGAAATATCTTCTTATTTCCATTCCAGAACGAGAAGCGACTGCAATAGCCCGGCTGGTCGCTGATGCTCGATTTTGACCTGCTGACAAGTCAAACATCTCGCTACAAACCGTGCCACCTCCTTCTTCATGTCATTCCACCAAAATTTCCTCCTTAGGTCCTTGTACATCTTACTCGAACCAGGATGAATTGAGTAAGGCATAGCATGGGCCTCCCGCAAAATACTCTGCCTCAATTCCAAGTCGTTCGGTACACAAAGCTGACTCTGGAACCTCAACACATCATCCTCGTGAATCACAAACCCAGGAGACTTTCCCTTAAGAACATTCTCTCGGATTTGAGTAATCATCGGATCCTCCAACTGCTTCAGTTTAATTTCATCGATCAACGACGACGAAATATCCAAAGCGCAAAGTTGCCCGACAGCTCCTGGCAACAAAATCTCAACACTCAACTCAATCAAGTCTCGTTGAAGCTCTGATTGAGACGTAAGGATCTCAAGCGTCCG
The DNA here is from genome assembly GCA_033398695.1 of Orobanche coerulescens. Taxonomy (NCBI): domain Eukaryota; kingdom Viridiplantae; phylum Streptophyta; class Magnoliopsida; order Lamiales; family Orobanchaceae; genus Orobanche; species Orobanche coerulescens. Next base: position 95,252,059 of record CM065816.1, read on the forward strand.
CAACGCAACCGGTTTCCGACTCAAGGCGTTGGCCACGATGTTCGCCTTGCCCAGATGATAAATTCGAGGTCAAAATCCTTAATCAACTCCAAAAACCTTCTCTGCCACATATTCAACTCCCGTTGAGTGAATATGTACTTCAGACTTTTATGATCGGTAAAAATCTGACATGCAGAGCCAAAAAAACAGTGACGCCAAATCTTGAGCGCAAAAACAACTGCCGCTAACTCCAGATCGTGAGTAGGGTAGTTAAGCTCATACGGCCTCAACTGTCTCAATGCATACGCGATAATCTTGTTGTGCTGCATCAACACGCACCCAAGACCCTGACCTGAAGCATCGCTATAGATAGCAAACCCTCCTTGCCACACGGAAACGCTATAATTGGGGCCGAAGTCAAACGCCTCTTCAACTCCTCAAAACTCGACTGTCTTTCATCATTCCAGACAAACTTCTCGATTTTTGAAGCATCTGTGTAAGTTTCCGAGCTAGTTTCGAGAACCCCTTGACGAACCAATGATAGTAGCCAGCTGTTGGCCACTAAGTATACAGAATATAGCTTGGAAAGTGTTTAAGCAACAAGCTGTATGATTTTAAAATAGGAGTGCGTAGCGGAAGTCTTGAAACAGTAAGTTGCTATAAATACAGCAACTAAGTTTTCTCCTGTTTGCTTGGTGCGTACAGGGTATGCAGTGTATACTTGTAAAATAATCACAATAATGAAAATAGTAAATTGTAGAAGGTAAATGACACGATATTTAAAGTGGTTCGAGGTAAACCCCTCTACGTCCACTGGTCCTCCACACAGGAGTGAAAATGTTTATTATAAACACTACGTACATAACTACGTGTCTATAATCAAACCTATCCTTGTATCATTCACACAGATTGATACAAAGACTGTCGCTTTCAACCGTTCACACAGATTGGTCAAAGCTTTCACTTAACTAGCTTCTTCACACACAGTTCCGAAGCTTCGTCTCTTCAATGCAGATATGTCACACACAGTTCAGAAAAAGCAAGGCTTTCTCAGTCTACACAGGGCTGGTGGTTTTCTTCAATGTGAGAACAATGGTTGAACAGCAGCTTGACTTTCTTGAGCTTTCAGCTGATGATGTGTTGTTCAAGAATGAGCACTTGTGTATTTATTCTCTCAGGATTGGCTGTATGCTTGAAGAAATATGTTTGCTCTTGATATATTGTTCTTGAGATGTTCACGATTGTATCTCAGTATATCTCAGTTTGCTCAGTTCTCAGATTTTTGAATATTCGTATGAAGTCAAGTATATACGTGTATAGATCGTTCGTTTATTGGTCTGATCTTCAAACTTTGTGGTATATATTGCCTTTGGAATAGATTCATTGGGAATAGATCCGTTGAGAAAAAAGTTTGTTCCAACGGGATGATTGACTTGTAAATACAAGATCCGGATTTTGCTCATTGTCTGAAGATCTCTGTCGGCTTAGTATTTAAATACTTTATCCAGTCAGTATTTAAATACTTGTTTTCAAATGGAGGTTTGACTTTAGCGTATAAAGCAGATTTCGTTCCAACGGTCTTCAGTCCTGTTGGATAAGTGTTGAAGATCTCAACACTTTACTGTATGTTGTATCCAACATGTTGCGTAGTTGTAGGTTCCACGCTGTAGGCTATTTAGGTTTGCTGTATGGAAAGATGCTGTATGAATATTCCAGGACAGCTTCCATACTTGGTGTCATATCGACTGATAGGCTTTATGTTGTATGATGACACTTTATCAATACTCACATCTTGCTGTATGATTGTCTTCGCGACAGCAACTTGCTGTATGTTGACATTTCGTAATTTTGCTGTATGAAGGCAGCGTGAAGACTTGCTGTATGTTGGCACTTTATCAAAACTCGATACAGGATTTTTTATCCCAACAATAGGATTGTTTATCCCAACAATTTCCCCCTTTTTGATAATTGCCGAATCTTCTTGATGATGCCAAAACCTTTGAAACATCTTTGTTTCGAGAGGTTTTCTTCTTGATCTTCTGTCGAATATTCTGGCCTTCAGCAAATTAAAGAAATGTTAATTGCTCTCAGGCAAGTTCTAAAAAGGTAGTATCTAACAGCAAAGTGTATTTACAAATTAAACTTATGATTGGCGCACAGGCACAATCTTATAGTGTAATCTAGTTGAATACAACTTAACCTATGAACTGTTCGCAGACAAGTTCTTATGGCTTATATACTTAACAAGCTTTCATACTTTGTTTGATTTCAGCACATAGATAAATTTCCGTAATCACATAGTAACACAGTAGATTACGAGTTGTAATCTTTCGCAACAAAAATAAATTTTATTGATGAAGAGCAAAGGTTACAAGGTTGGGCAAAAATAAAGATACAGAATTTTTGCTGTTTCTAAAATAAGATACAGGAAGGATCCTCCAAGCTAACTCTTGTAGGTAGCATGTCTCCAAGGCCTTCTTGGATCATGCTCGGTTCCCTTCCACCAGTTTTGCAGGGCATCCTTGTTTCGATTTAAACAGATCGCTCTTCCTTCAGCCAATTTGTCGAAAACAAGGATCCAATCTTCAGGGTGGGTAACCGGATCGCCTTTTCTGTGCTTAGATTTCATCTGGAGCTGTAGGGGGAGCTTTCCTTTGTCCAGCCTCTTTGCAAATACCTCGGCAGCTTTCTTCAGCGTTCTACAATTGTTGAATATGGTAGATTCCCTGATAAAAGCTACAAAGTATATTAACAGTTCATTTTTCCTCCAATCCTTTATATCATCGGCTGTTGGTTGTCGGTTGGCCAGGAGATTTATCACTAGCAGCATCTGCAAAAGGTTTTTCCAAGGAAATTTTGGATCGTGGAATTCAGGATGAGCACCCTGTATCCTAACAATATGAGAAGGAGCTGACAATCGGTTGATTGTAGCAGTAACGATGTCTTCTAATGCAGCGTCAAACTCCTTTTCTTGCTCCAGTCTCCATTGCCTTCTAGCTTCTCTAGCTTCTTCCCCATTTTGGGCCTCATCAAGATAAGAGATCTTCTCATCTAGGCGTTCTAGGATCTTCATTGCATCATCCTGTTTGGTCTCCATACTTCACATTTTATCAACTAGTGATTTAAGCACTAGTGACATATCATCTATCTTTTTATCATGGCCTCTAAGGTGGGAGCCTGTTTCCTGTAGAGCAGAAGTATTCTTGGCTTCAGAGATGCGTAGCTTTGCTTGTTCCTCCAAGAGAATCTGCTCCTGGCGCTGTTGAAGTTGATTGAGAGCTTGCCTTAAGACGGTGGGCAAAATGCGAAAGGCTTCTTCGACTTGGGTGATTTCTCTTTTAACACCCGTCATTTCATCTATGGCAGTCTCATGTAACCAATTGATCTCTTTTTCAACAGTTTGCAGGTCATTCACAGCGTCCTGTAGGAAAACAGTTTGGCAATCGAGAGCTTGAAGTTTCTCGTGCCTAGCTGGAGAGCTTGGTTTTTCTTCATCAGCTCCATTGAGCTGTCTGATGACCACATGAGAGCGTAGCCGTTTTGGTTCATCCTCAGGTAATAAACCGTCATCGGATTCCACATTAATCGATGATGCGGGGGCATCAATTGCTGTTGGTGCTGGTGGCTGTTCGGCCTCGACGACAGGGGGGACTGATTCCTTCTGTTCCGAAATGGTTTCTGCAGAAATAGGTACAGGAGGGACTGATTCCTCCTGTTGTCTCTCAGCTTCCGCCTGCTCCTGCAGAGTGACTGATTCCTCCTGCGGGATGGTGCAGGCTTGGTCGTCAGGTTGGGCGGCGACAGGCTCGGGTGCCTGTTGTGAAACTGTTGGTTCTTCCGCGACAAGAGGGACTGATTCCTTGCTGTCTTGAACAGTTCCTTGCTGTTGGGGAGGGGGTTCAGGTTGTCGTTGTAATACCCGATATTCTGATGTGTATTTGAACCTTGTGACATTGTATATGTTGTATTTGATCTGAGTATTATCCTCCGTATTTCATGATCCTGTGTTATTGAGCGTATGATTTCATGAATATTGTTCATACTTGTATTTGTACACTTGTAGCGCATGCTAACGTCTAAGCGTGGCGCACGCTAATTGAGTTAGCTAGCGCATGCTACGTATGAGCCTTAGCGCGCGCTATACGTAGTCAACATGATTGAGACAGGTTGGTAGGTGAGATCGGACCGCGGATATTTGTTGGGATATGTCGGAATGAATCTGGACGGGTTTTGTAAAAGTCGAGTCAACGGTGCTTAGCGCACGATAATGGTTTGAGGCTAGAGCACGCTAAAGTTGAGTACACTAAGGTCAGTAAAGCTTCGTATGGTCGTTAGCGCACGCTATATTCAGTGGTAGCGTACGCTAATTGCTGTACTTAGCACACGTAAGGGATGTTTAGCGTACGCTAGGCTGAGATTATACAGAGACAATAGACTGCAAGCCCGTTAGCGCACGCTAATTAAGAGAAGTAGCACGCACTAATAACCTTTTTCTATAAATAGGACAGCACCTAACTTCATTTTTCAGTTTACACCTCTTCCCACACCCGATTTCTGAGACTTCGAGAGTTACTCCCTCCATCCTAAACCTGCATACCAGCCTCTTAACATCACCATTGAAGGCAAAGGAGCTTGGAGGATTGGTGTTCTAGCTTTTGGGTGTGGAGTTCATCAAGTTATTTCAACCTTTCCTTCCGTTTAAGGTATGTTACGGTTTACCAAGCTGGAATTTATGTTATTAGCTATATTTTGAGCTTGCTTCGTAAATCATTGGACTAGTTAAAGATTTTATGAATCCAACACCATGTTAGGAAGGTTTCCATTGTTATTATTTGAGCCATAATCTTTACCAACTTTAAGAATGGAATTTTCTGAGATGAACACACCTTGATGATGCTTTCGTAACACTCTTTTAAGGAACAAAGTGTTAAGGCTTACCCCCTGTATAAGATGAATTCAAGAAGGTGAATGTGAAGGGTATTCAATTATAACTCTTGCCTTACATGAACTCGTTGTTAATATACTTAGACGATTAGAACTAGGAAAGGATATTTGGGGCAATCATTTGAATGTAGAACTTGATAAGAAGAACTACTCGCGGAAGAACGAGAATCGTAGAGGTGAATTAACCTAGAACTAGACTGATCATGATTATCTCGTTATGTATCGTTGTAGAAACCGAACCAAACATTTGAGTTGATAATCGGAATTAAAGTATGGAGCTTAATGGTATGATAAACATCTTTAGAATTGTAGACACCGGATTTGTGCCCCATTGTGATCTCGTGAATTTACATGCCTTTTTCCAAACTTAGTATTTGTCGGGAGATAGGACCGAGATCCGATTGTTCATTATTGATAACTCGATTGTAACTTAGGGTGTTCGGTGCTCGCTCGTTAGTTTCATGAGGTTGTTGAATTCCTTGTTATTTCCTTGTACAAGGTGATCGATCGAGGAGCGGCGACCTTCAGACGTGTTGACATTCGTTGGAGTATTTAGTTCTTGCCATCTTTGAGGCAAGTATCGTATTTAAAAAATTTTAATATTGGAAGTTTTGATCATGCATACAGTTTATTCATGTTGTTGAACATGAGTTTAGTTCCTTTAAATTATCATGGTATTCGTTATTGATTTCTTGAATGTTCATGTTGATGGATATTTCGATTTGGCATATGTATATGCATGGTTTGTGTTTGTGTATCTTGTGATGATCCGAAGTGATCGAGCGATCTATGCTGAGGGCGCTAGATCGGATGTCCACCATGCGTTGGTCCGACGGGATCATCATGGGGATCTATGCTGAGGGTGCTGGATCGTTGGACGGGTTTTACACTATGCGTTGGTCCGAAGGGATCATCATGGGGATCTATACTGGGGGGGGGGCTGGATCGTTGGATTACGCTGTGTTGTGTTGATGGAATCACGTGGATTCTCATCGTTGGATTCTGGTGGCAGAATTCCATTTTATGTAATTTATGATGCATTGTTGTTGCATATCCGATTTATGTATTATGATACTTGTACTAGCATCGTTTTGCTAACCCCTTCGGGGATGGACATTTGTTTTGATGTTCAGGTAGCCGAGGACCGGGGAAGCAACCGCAGTACCGACATGACGATGAAGTGGCTCAGTGATGTAAATTGATGTTGTCTTGTTTTCTAGTTATTTTTTAGTACTCGAATACACGTATTTTGTTGGTGTTTGGAATGCTTGTAATAATGGACTCCTTTGAATTGTTGAGCTGGTTTTGAATTATAACCTTAATGGTACTTTGGTATTATCCGTATTTCACAAATTAACCTTGTAAATTCCTATATAAAGGATTTACGGCGCTGTAATTATTCCGAATATATCGGGGTGTTATAGAATATGGTATCAGATCTAAGATTCATGGATATCTTGGCAGTCGGGTTTAGTTGGGTCTGTTTATGTTATTTGATTTATGGGTCGTTTGTAACATCAGTGCTCATCCAGCATCGTCATGTGGACCGTGGTTGAAAGTCTCCTAATCTCATATACTACCGTTTTATTTAATTTCAGTTTTGTGAATATTGACGGACTTTCTTTTAGAAAATTTTGCCCTGGATATTGAGTATTTGTGTTTACAGTATGTTGAGGGGAGGTCGTGGACGCGGATGCGGTCGTGGACGCGGATGTGGTAATGCGAGACAGGAATACTCAGCTTCTACCACTGAGTTATCGTCTAGTCGAAGCGATTCCCATTCTGGAGGACAACAGGGATCAGCGAATGATAACGCAAATCCTAACATGCCGGAGGTGCTTCAGCAGGTGGTCGCTCAGATGACCCAGTTCGCTCAGGTGGTTGACTGCATGCATACGACGATGGACCAGCAGCGCAATGAGGATAACCGAGTATACAGGTGGCTTACGGAAGTGGTCAAGTTATGTAACACCCCAAACTAGGCGGATATTACAGTGTCGTGGACCCCCAACTGGGACCCACTAGGCGAATGAAAATTAATGAATTAAGTGATATAGTTGTAGTACTGAACCACAGTATATCAATAATTACTCCGATGAGGAGTTTCAAGTACAACACAACCAGGATAAAAACAGAATACATGTATATTTTATATGAAGATAAAATATACAACACCAGTTAAAACGAGTATTTAAAAGTGGAAGTTTGCAGCAGAATACAAATGAAGAAGACATGTAGACTGAAAGGACTGGGGCCCCCTACTAGTATCACTGGGACTCCTCGCCGTCAACGTTCTCTTCCCGTGCCTTAGCCTTGCCATGACCTGAAAACAACATCCCCCAACGGGGTCAGTTACATAGAACAACAATCCTCAAGAGTTGAACAATATACAACAATCACATGAATGAATTAATGAATTAAGTTGAATGATGAGCATCAATGTACGCCCGAATGAACTGAGTAATAGCACAAATAGCCGAGTGTCCGGAGTCCCGCATATACACCCGCTATTAGCCTAATTAGTCTCACAGTTCAATGTGTCCGGAGTCCCGCGTATACACATTACCATGCACACAGTCCAATGTGTCCGGAGTCCCGCATATACACATGACCATAGTGTGCCCGACTAAAATTCCATACATACGCCAAATGGCCATACAATATAATTCCGGAAGATCACTAGAACAAAATGACCAAGGTGAGGAGTAATGAATAGAATCCGATAAGGATCAGGAATGACTCACCGAGATGAAATAATGATACAACGAGTGATAGCTTCAATGAAATGATTTTGGAACCATCGTTCCTCTTGAGTGACATGATGAGTTGATAATTACAAGTCTCGACAGGAACGATATATTGTGAGTGAATTACATGTATAAATGAACAACATAAGGAATTGAATATCTTTTTAACCAAGTAAGAATTTACTTACTCAATACTGGTGTCGAAATGTCCTTCCTCGAACAATGTCCTAAAACGAGACGTCAGTCACTCGAACAACCTTGAATGAGATAATTACCAATAATCCGCTCAATGTACGTATCAAGCATGAATTACGATTAACTCAAAGGTCGATACAACAATATCCGAACTCATTGAGGCATTCAAACAAACACTTAGCAAACATACATCCTTTGATAATATCCAATCCCGAATATGTCGAGACAAACTCCTGTTGCGAATTTCGGTGAATGCAAGTGCACGTTGTCGTAAACAAGTAATAAAGTGATAAGTAAGATATCGTTCCCTCAAGGACTGACTTACTAATTTCCGATTTATTCGTATTCTAATTTTATTTGAACTATTGAAATTGGAGATGCAAGCAATAATTAAAGAAAATTAATAAAAGCAAAGAAATAGTAGAATCGATTGTGCGAAGGAAGAAGATCAAATAAGGAATTAATCTAGGATTGTGAATCCACCTCAGTTTATCCGAATTACTCTTTATTTAATGAATTTAATGATTTCCCCAATTTATTGAAGGCGAAGATTGCTAAAATACTCTACCGCCTCTCCCGAGGTCGATAGAACTTTCTAAGGCGAATAACACACTCTATTCCTAGGTGAATTAATTCGACAATAGGCAAAAAGCACGAAATCTTTAGGAAAGCCACGTAATTCCTATGAGTATATTCCTATCTCACAAGATAAAACGGTTCTCACCAATTTTTCCTACCAACTCTCCTCTCCCGATTCGAGTTGCATATTCAAAACAAATCAATCATAGGCCACATAATTGACAGTAATTAAAACAATTGGGAAAACTCAATAAGAAAGGGAAATATATTTTAATAATGCAAAATCAAAAGTTAATTCATCAAAACCTCGGTTTCATAAAAATCCTAGACTAGGGTTCTAGCCTGACATGCTAGAAAATAAGAATACACAACGAATAAAAGAAAGCATAATAGAAATCAAACGCAGTCGAAGAACTTTGATTCCTCTAGCTTCCGCTCTCTGCTCCTTGGTGTTTTCTGCTTCTCCTCGATGATCCTCGATGATTGATTTGATGACCTTTAATCCCTATTTATAACCATCCTTCGTCTCCAAAACGCGTCCGTGGATTAGGTCGAAAACGGGCTTTAGAAACGGCTCAGAAACGCGACAAAATCAGCATAACCGCCCCGTGGGCCGCGGCTCAGTAAGTGAGTGCCGCGGCCCCTAATGTTCAGCGCGCAGCCCTGGGCGCAGTTTTTCTTCATGGGCCGCGGCTCAGCTTCAACGTGCCGCGGCCCCCGGTACAGTGCATTTGTCCCTTGCTGTGCCGAGCGTGTGCTGCGGCTCAGCTTCATTGTGCCGCGACCCCGGACCAAAAATTGTCGTTTTCGCCCATTTTTCGTCGTTCGAGCTTCCGGACTCCAATTTCCTACAAAACATACAAAGATAGTGCATTAAAAACTCAGTTATGCAGATTTGGACTTAAAATGGATATAAAATAATGATAAATAAGCGCATAAAAATACGCCTAACAAATACCCCAAACTTGAGCCTTTGCTTGTCCTCAAGCAAAAATCAATTTCAAATAAGAAGTATCGTGAATGATCGTGCGAATCCATAGTGCTCAACTTAATCAATACTACCCTGAAAATCTTAAAGAATAATACGAGTATCGTAATAGTGAGTCACATCAAGGACACTTATTCCACAAAGTAACCATTTTTAGTGCTAATCAATCGTTCATGACTAAAATCAAGCTCAAAGATTAACAAGCGTGAATTTAACCGACCGCCAATATGAAGGATTATATTAAACAAGCCAACTCGCCCAGCCCCACAGTCTAGTGGCAAAAATTCAAGAGTTTCATCGTCAAAAATAATCCTCGGACAGCATTCCTTTATGTATGATCATAATAAAGATTCGAGTTAACCAATAGGTTCGGATCTCGGGATGTTTCATCGGGATAATCCTAGGGTGGATTTCCATTCTCATGTATTGGGGAACCGTTTGACGTAAAAGACACTCATGGGGCACATGGATGCTTCTAGTTACTAAGTCCCCCTTTACAGCGGAGAAAAAACTCGAATAGCAATTCCCGCACGTCAAGGTTGCTGTTTTACGCGAGAGTAAACAACGGGTCACGTGAATACCCCCGGTTACTAGGCTTCCCATCATCGGTAATGCGATATTTCTAAACCATTAGTCTATTCAGGGTTGTCGTTTTACGCGAGAGTAAACAACGGGTCACGTGAATACCCCCGATTACTAAATTTCCCATCATAGAATATGTATAATATCTCGACTTTTTTTTTTTTGGGAAAAACTGTCCGACTCTAAACTGAATTTAAGTGCCAACAAGAATCATGTTACTGGACGACTAGCTACACGAAAAGTGTAACCAAACGTATAGACGGCGATTTGAAAACACGTATGTCTCCTTTCTTATATGCTAAAATTTCTACAATAATGAAAAATATAGACCTAAATGAATACTCAGAGGAAACAGATATCGCTGACTTCAAACTCGACCAAAACTCAACCGTTTCTTCAAAGAGAAATCAGTATCATAACATCAGTTTTACACAAGGAAGCACGTAAAATCCACGAATGCAAGTAATATTAAGATAAGCAAGGCTAGCGTCAAAAACCACGAAAAATATCAACGAATTATAAAAAAAAAAAAACAACTGAAAGTAAACCCCCCCCCCCCCCCAAACTTAGGACGTACATTGACCTCAATGGACATAGATAATAATATGTAATAATAGAAAAGGTCAAGTACTCCCCTAATGTCAGCTCAGGAACTGGTGCCGGCCTCGTCCGGCGAGGAGGGTGGTGTAGATGGCCTAACTGGTGGGATGAAGGGCCCGTCCGGGTGCAGTATATGGCTTGTCCATGCAGAAAGGTAGTCCTGATGGTAAGCATCCCTCGCCGCCATGCGCCTCTCCTCCCGTCGATTGGCCCGGCGAGCCTTCTCTCTCATCTCCTCTCTGACGGCTGCGAGGATGCTCTCTCTCTCTCTGTCCGCATCTCCTCTCTCAGGGCAGCTAGGTGACTCTCTCTATCTCTCCGCATCTCCTCTCTCAGGCTGTCGAACATCGCCTGAAGGTGCTCTCTCTCGGGCGGCGGGCTGGACTCCGCATGCTCATGTGTCAGAAGACGAGACTCGGCTTTGTAATGTCTCCCCTCTTGTGGGGGATGATTGTGTCCTAGCCCTTGTACGAATCTTCCTTTTTCTAGCCATGGTGAGGTTCCTGAAAAAAATAAAAAAAAACGGATATTACACAACCTTTAAGGAAAACTACACCACTCTCGACTTAAAATACGTGGAACGTGAATATAGAATCTTGCACCATCGTAAGAGGAAATTAAGGCTGAGCTTTCAAATTTAAACATGATGTAAGGGCTGGGGTACAATGTAATTCGATAATCAAATTCATTGCATATAATTTGAAAACGTTTTGCTCAAAAAATTTCATTGATGCATTTTATCAAACACTTAACATGCATGGGATTGAATGAAGAACAAGAGTGATAATGGTTTAATCCAACCCCCAACAATGATGACAACAATTGATAGTCGCAAATAGCATCAACGATCCATAGATAATCAACAATCAACAATCGATCAATAATCACCATAATCCAACTCAACTTTGATAGCACTTTAAGAAAACTAACAACATATTAAACCATGAATAAAGAACATCACCTCACTTTTAATTCTATGTTGCAATTAAGATTTAGAGATGAGAATTACCTTGCCTTGGATTGAAGAATGCAAGAAGAAGAAGAATTGGTGTCGGAGGTCGTCCGAGTGCTGCACGAAGAAGAAGAAGGAAACTTACAGTTTGTGCTAGCCGATCGGGTTTATGAAGGAACTCTGGGCTTTTGAGCTTCGCAACAGGGGCTGCGGCATAGCTTAAGTGAGCCGCGGCCCAGAGTACGGCCTTCCTGGGCGTGTTTGCTATGTCGCCATGTGCCGCGGCTCAACATATGGGTGCCACGGCTCGTCGTGTAAGTGTGCCGCGGCTCATTTGGTCCATGCCGTGGCACAGAGTACAGCTTCCTGGGCGTTTATGGGGCATTTGGCGTGCCGCGGCTCAGTATATTTGTGTCGCGGCTCAGAGATCTAGTGTGCCGCGGCGCATGGTATAGGAAGGTTAGTCCTTTTCCTTCAACTTGTGTGTGCCGCGGCTCACTTTCCTTGTGCCGCGGCCCATTGCTGAATTCTTCCCCTGGGGTGATTTCTGCATAGAATTTTCAAAGGAACACATCAAGAACGTGAGGGATAAGCATATCAAAGCACAAATGACAAAAAATAAAGACTCCTAAAATGCAAGAAAATACTAAAAAACAAAAATCTACAACTAATACTCAGGTTGCCTCCCGAGAAGCGCTAAGTTTATAGTCTTCAGCCGGACTTATTGAAAATCAGTTTGCTTTTCGCAAACACCATTTGAACTCCGCCCCGTCCATCGAACCGTTAATATGTGTTTTAAATTTTTGACCATTGGTCTTTAACAATTCGATTTTCAGTTTGGACACCTAATGTTCTTTGTGAAAAGATTTGAACAAAAACAACTTTCCAAAACACCCATATTGCACATGACTTGGCACCCGTTTCACTTCCGGCTTATTCTCCTTTTTCACGAATGAACTTATGACAGTATTAGAATTTTTCGTTGGTGTATGAACGGTTGATGAAGAAGATATATTCAACTGCTTGGGATACATGATTCGCTCTTCATTTTTCTTAGACATCGGAGCAGCTGAAACGGATCCTGAACACTTCGACCGACAACTCTCCCGGTGTGTGTCTTTCTCAAAGATATCAATTTGTGAACACTTCTGGTCCTTACTTGGACACGGGAGAGATCGAAACACTTTGAATGTGACTTGCTCATCTTCAACCCGAAGTATTAATTCACCCTCCTGAACATTAATAAGGGTCCTTCCGGTGGCTAAGAACGGTCTACCCAAAATAATCGGAATCTCATGGTCTTCTTCCATATCAAGCACAATGAAATCAGCAGGGAAAATGAATTTATCGACCTTGACCAAGACATCTTCTATTACCCCTCTCGGGTACTTGATGGATCTATCGGCTAGTTGTAAAGAGACCATAGTAGGTTTCGCTTCCCCAATTCCTAGCTTCTTGAAAATAGAAAAAGGCATGAGATTAACGCTAGCGCCGAAATCACATAATGCTTTATCAAAAGACAAGTTCCCAATAGTGCACGGTATAGTGAAGCTTCATGGGTCCTTCAATTTAGGCGGGAGCTTTCTCTGCAAGATTGCGCTGCACTCTTCAGTCAGTGCCACCGTTTCATATTCCTCGATCTTCCTTTTGTTAGATAAGATTTCCTTCATAAACTTCACATAGCTAGGCATTTGTTCTAAGGCATCGGCAAATGGAATGTTGATATGTAGTTTCTTGAAGACGTCAAGAAACTTAGAGAATTGCTTGTCCAATTTTTGCTTTTGCAGACATTGTGGAAATGAGATGGGAGGCACATAGGCTGTCAGATTATCTGGAAACAATTTCGAGGGTCTAGACATTTGTGATTCCTCAATCACCGAATTTTTCTTCTCCTCATCATCACCTCTCTTTTTGTTCTGCCCGGGCTGCTCACACACTTCCTTCCCGCTTCCCAAACCAGTGGCATTTATACTCTCTCTGGGGTTCATCTCGGTTGTACTTGGAAAGGTACCCTCAGGACGGGCTGTTAACACATTTGCTATTTGACCCAATTGTACTTCCAAGTTGCGAATAGAGGCGGAATGGTTTTGCAAGGTTGCTTCCGTACGGGTCATGAACTGACTCGTATTTGCTGCTAATTTCGCCATTGCCTCCTCTAAACAGATCTTTAGAGCGGGAGGGGGTTGATGTTCGTGTTGAGTAAACTGAGGTTGGTTAATGTTTTGTCTGTTTTTCCACGAAAAGTTAGGGTGATTTCGCCACCCCAGATTGTATGTGTTGGAATACGGATTATTCTGTAGATTCCCATTCCCCACAAACTGAGCTTGTTCCATCGGATGTTGCTCGAAAGGATTTCCAACTTGAATTCCGCACTAGGGTGAGATCCGTTGCACCAATTACATGATTCAGTGGTAACGGGGGAAGGAGCATGTGAAAAAGCTTGAAGTTGCTGAGTCAAAGCGGCGACTTGAGCCGATAGCGTAGATATTGGATCATTATCGAAGATTTCCATCACTCGTTTCGGGTTCACTCGTTCGAAAGGCCACTGATAAGCATTTGCAGCCATCGCCTACAATAGAGAGTGGGCTTCGGCCATCGTTTTCCCCATCAACGCTCCTCCAGCGGCTGCATCAACAAGAGTGCGTGTAGAAGCAATCAATCCGTTGTAAAATGTCTGAATTTGCAACCAATCTGGTAGACCATGGTGTGGGCATCTCCTTAGCAAATCCTTGTATCGCTCCCAAGCTTCATGAAGCGATATATCAAATTGCCCGAAAGTAGTAATCTCGTTCCTTAATCTCCCTGTCTTCGATGGTGGAAAGAACATAGCCAGAAAGGCTTGTGCTAATTCCGCCAAGTCGTGATAGATCCCGGCGGTAATGAATTCAACCAAAACTTGGCTTTGTCCCTCAAAGAGAAAGGGAAAAGCCGCAGACGAATAGCATCATCGGTAACACCGTTATTCTTGAAGTGTCACATATCTCGAGAAATGAAGCGATGTGTGCGTTGGGATCATCGTTTGCCAGTCCACAAAATTGGCTTGCTTGCACCATCTGAATAATAGCCGGTTTAATTTTGAAGTTGTTCGCTTGGATGGTTGGACGCCGAATCCCCGAAAAGTTTGCATTGATTTGTGGCATAGCATAATCACGGAGTGCCAATGCCGGTTGAGCTAGCTACATAAGATTATCTCCTCCGTGATTTTCGGTATTATCGGCCATGGTGTCTTTTGCCGGTAGCTCACGCTTTTCCCTCTTGGTTTTCCGAAGAGTGCGCTCGAGTTCAGTATCCAAAGGTAATAGGCCTTCGTTACCGAATTTTCTCATGCACTAACCAGAAATTCCTGAAAGGAAAACAAATAAAAATAAAAAAAAATTACACAAAAATAAAATAATGTTCAAATTAAGACTAGAAATACTGAAAAAGATATTAGTAAAATAATCAGTCCCCGGCAACGGCGCCAAAAATTTGTTGCGAATTTCGGTGAACGCAAGTGCACGTTGTCGTAAACAAGTAATAAAGTGATAAGTAAGATATCGTTCCCTCGAGGACTGACTTTCTAATTACCGATTTATTCGTATTCTAATTTTATTTGAACTATCGAAATTGGAGATGCAAGCAATAATTAAAGAAAATTAATAAAAGCAAAGAAATAGTAAAATCGATTGTTCGAAGGAAGAAGATCAAATAAGGAATTAATCTAGGATTGTGAAACCACCTCAGTTTATCCGAATTACTCTTGATTTAAAGAATTTAATGATTTCCCCAATTTATTGAAGGCGAAGATTGCTAAAATACTCTACCGCCTCTCCCGAGGTCGATAGAATTTTCTAAGGCGAATAACACACTCTATTCCTAGGTGAATTAATTCGACAATAGGCAAAAAGCACGAAATCTTCAGGAAGGCCACGTAATTCCTATGAGTATATTCATATCTCACAAGATAAAACGGTCCTCACCAATTTTTCCTACCAACTCTCCTCTCCCGATTCGAGTTGCGTAATCAAAACAAATCAATCATAGGCCACATAATTGACAGTAATTAAAACAATTGGGAAAACTCAATAAGAAAGGGAAATATATTTTAATAATGCAAAATCAAAAGTTAATTCATCAAAACCTCGGTTTCATCAAAATCCTAGACTAGGGTTCTAGCCTGACATGCTAGAAAAAAAGAATACACAACGAATAAAAGAAAGCATAATAGAAATCAAATGCAGTCGAAGAACTTGGATTCCTCCGTTCTATAGCTTTCGCTCTCTGCTCCTTGGTGTTTTCTGCTTCTCCTCGATGATCCTCGATGATTGATTTGATGACCTTTAATCCCTATTTATAACCATCATTCGTCTCCAAAACGCGTTCGTGTATTAGATCGAAAACGGGCTTCAGAAACGGCTCAGAAACACGACAAAATCAGCATAACCGCCCCGTGGGCCGCGGCTCAGTAAGTGCGTGCGCGTCCCCTAATGTTCAGCGCGTAGCCCTGGGCGCAGTTTTTCTTCATGGGCCGCGGCTCAGCTTCAACGTGCTGCGGCCCCCGGTACAGTGCGTTCGGCCCTTGCTGTGCCGAGCGTGTACCGCAGCTCAGCTTCATTGTGCCGCAGCCCCGGACCAAAAAATGTCGTTTTCACCCGTTTTTCGTCGTTCGAGCTTTCGGACTCCAATTTCCTACAAAACATACAAAGATAGTGCATTAAAAACTCATTTATGCAGATTTAGACTTAAAATGGATATAAAATAATAATAAATAAGCGCATAAAAATACGCCTAACAACTCCAAAATGAATATTTCAAACCAACAAAATACCTCCAATGATATCAATAATCCCATAGGAATCCACAAAACGAGTTAACGACAACATCTAATCGAAAACCCCCAAATATCAAAGTCAACTCCAAGTTGTTCTTGATTCAAACCCCAACAATACATGAAATCCGAAATATATGTTATCAAATCCGTAGGAATACATTTATCCAAGGTAGATAACTCATATCTAACATATTCCAACAACAATCCAAGCTTACACGAAGAAATCGGAAGGAAAACCCAAAAATCCGAAATTCTAGATCCAAGAGATTGTTACCTTTATTATGATGTCTGAAGATGATGAAATGATGATTACTCCAGATTATATGCTTGGAAATGTTGATAGCTTATTTCACCTCGAAGAACACTCCTCAAGAAGCTCCAAATTGCCCGAAATCGACGAAGGAATGAAAAGAAATGACAAATGACGAAATCTGGACTACATTGTCCAATTTATAACAATCCCAGTTTAGCGCGTGCTAGATCCTGTTCTTAGCGTGCGCTAACGGGTATACTGGGTAGTCCAGTACCCCCTGTTCTTATCGGTAGCATGCGCTACGTACCTTTTGTAGCATGTGCTACTGCCATATACTTAGCGTGCGTTAACTCAAAATGTTAGCGTGCGCTAACGAATGACCTGATGCCCAGTACTGGAGTCCAGAACCTCCTGTTCTCTGATCTGTTCGCGGTAGCGCGCGCTACACACCATATTCAGCGTGTGCTACTGACCCCGATTTGTGTACGCTAATATCTACTCGTAGCGTACGCTAGGAATTAATCCAATGCAGTCCAGTAGCCACTGGACTCTGCCTGATCCGCTCTTAGCGCGCGCTACATGACTGAATAGCGTGCGCTACTCCAATCTACTAGCATGTGCTACTTACCATTCGTAGCCTGCGCTACTCCAATCTACTAGCATGTGCTACTTACCTCCAACTAGAATTTTCGGACTGGGGAGGCTTTCGACTGGCGGGAGGCTGTTCGACCTGAGGATCATAATGCTGACTGGACGGAATTCAGATTAATGATGGAAGCAAAATATTGTCCTCGTTCAGTTAGAGAGGCTAGAGTCCGAGAGTTTTTCTCCACATAGAGTTCGGAGGCATCTGTGACAGACATAATCAAGACCTTTAATCACCAGCTGACCTGTGTGCGACAGTTGGTCAGGACCGAGGCATAAAAGATTTTACATTTCGACATGCGGATGAAGCCGGAGATTCAGCAGTATATGTCCGGATTCGAATGTTCTACTTTGTGATAGTATCAGGACAAAGCACTGGCCTACGACATGAAAGAGGTGGTGGTGAATAAATCGATGGAAGCAAAGAAGCAGAAAGTGTCTGGAAACTTCACGGAGAACAGGAGTAGTGGGCCCCGCAAGGGCCAGTCTTCATTTCATTCATCTAGAAGACCTCCGCATCCTTCCCGAGGTGGAAATAAGTTCCAGACAGCATCAACGGTTTCAGACGCAGTGAAGAAATGTTATAATTGTGGTAAAGCAGGGCATGTTCGGCGTGATTGCTATGCACCTTCTGTGACCTGTTTCGAGTGTGGACAGGAAGGGCATCGCGCAATTTTTTGCGGAAATGTGACTAGATCTATTGGTACTCGCACTCCTGCACCAGTTCCGAAAGAAACAAGTGTGAACCAGACACAGCAAAGTGGTTTCCAGCAGCAGAATGTTGGGAAAAGAGAGGCGTCCAGTGCTGGGTCCGTTCCTCCGCGCCTTTACGAGATGAGGAGATTAGACGATCAGAACACTGTTGTTGCATCTTGTACAATTCAGATCCTTTTGCAACCAGTTAGTGTTTTATTCGATTCAGGAGCTACACATTCTTTCATATCACTAAACTGTGTTAATCGTTTGAAAATCTCATGTTTATATGATTGTGAGCCTTATGTTGTGGGATTACCGAGTGGAGAGAGAATTGTGGGAACCCTAGAAACTAGAGATTTTCTAGTGTCTATAGGAAGGAGATATTGGCCATCAAATCTTATTGTGGTCGACATCCATGGTGACGATTTAATTCTCGGAGACGATTGGCTCAATCGCTATGGGGCTATTTTGAATTACCGAAAGAGAGTTATTTCTATCATTGCTGATGACAGATCTGAACATTTATTCAAAGGATGGATACCGGGAAGCTCAGAAAAATTGATCAAATCCATGAAAGCAGTGAAATTGCTAAAGCAGGGTTGTCACGGATTTTGGTGTTATGCAATGAAAAAGGAAGAAGGAGTAGAGCTCTAATCTATTCTAGTAGTGAACGAATTCTCAGATGTATTCCCTGATGAAATACGTGGGTTACCTCCACGGAGAGAAGTAGTGTTTAATATCGAATTAGAGCCTGGAGCCGCACCTATTTCCAGAGCACCATACCATATGGCGCCAACCGAGATGTATGAACTAAAGAAGTAGCTTCGAGTAATTATTGCAGAAGGGTTACATTCAACCTAGCATTTCTCCTTGGGGAGCACCCCCTCTCTTTGTCCGGAAGAAATATGGATCCCTCCGATTGTGTATCGACTACAAGGAGAAACAAGGTGACGATCAAGAATAAATATCCAATATCTCGGATCGACGACTTGTTTGACAAACTGCAGGGGGAAAGGGTATTCTTGAAGATCGACTTGAGATCAGGATACCATCAATTGAGAATTAAGGAATCGGATATACCGAAATCTGCTTTCAGATCCCGGTACGGGCACTATGAATTTGTGGTGATGCCATTCGGACTTACCAATGCTCCTGCGGTATTTATGTAATTGATGAATCGGGTATTCTTAGACTACTTGGATAAATTCGTGCTTGTTTTCATTGATGACATCTTGATCTATTCGAAAGACCTAGAGGAGCATGTAGAGCATTTGCGTATCGTTTTAAGTACTTTGAGGAATGAATAGATTTATGCGAAACTTTCTAAATGCGGGTTCTGGCTTAAGAAAGTAACCTTCCTTGGGCATGTGATATCAGCTGACGGAGTTCAGGTAGACCCGAAGAAAGTCGAAGCAATCTTGGAATGGGAATCTACTAATAACTTGAAAGAAGTCCGAAGTATATTATCGCCATTTTGTAGAAGGATTTTCCAAAATTGCTCGTCCGCTTACTCAGCTGTGGCAGAAGACTCAGAAATTCGTGTGGAATGAGAAATGTCAGGCTAGTTTTGATGAACTTAAGAGAAGACTGACGACAACGCCTATACTAGTGTTACCAGATGGAACCGATGGATTCATGGTATACAGCGATGCTTCAAATCAGGGTCTGGGATGCGTGTTAATGCAAGAGGATAGGGTAATTGCCTATGCCTCTCGACAATTGAAACCATACGAAGTAAATTACTCGAATCATGATTTGGAGTTAGAAGCTGTAGTCTTTGCCTTGAAGATTTGGCGACATTATTTATACGGCACTCATTGTCAGATCTTCACAGATCATAAGAGCCTCAAGTACATTTTCAATCAGAAGGAATTAAACATGAGGCAGAGAAGGTGGCTGGAATTGATCAAGGATTACGACCTGGAAATCCTTTATCATCCAGGCAAAGCGAACGTGATAGCTGATGCACTGAGCCGCAGACCTGTTTCTCGTCGAGTGTTGGAAGCGCTTACATCCCAAACCAGCATTCAACAAGAACTGATTCGTGAATGAATCGAATTATGGTCACAAGGAGTCCAAGGTCAACTGTGTGTGATAGAACTAACTTCGTCATTGGTCGAAGAAATCAAATCTAAGCAGTTGGATGATTCTATGATTCTTCGATTATGTGACGAAGTAAACAAAGGGAAGGCCCCAGGATTCGTGATACAGGATGATGGAGTTCTAAGATTTTAGAGTCGATTTTGCATCCCCGATGATGATGTTTTGAGACAGACAATCTTGAAGGAAGCTCACAGCGCACCCTATTCTATTCACCCGGGCACCAGTAAGATGTATAAGGGCCTAAAACAAAATTTCTAGTGGGGAAATATGAAGAAGGACGTAGCAGAATACGTTTCGAAATGTTCAACCTGTCAGCAGGTTAAGATTGAACATCAGCGGCCTGCCGGGATGTTAAAGCCACTTCCGATTCCTGAGTGGAAGTGGGAGGATATATCGATGGAATTCATCACCAATATGCCAAGGACCAAGACAGGAATGAACATGATTTGGGTTATTAAAGACACTTGGGGACCTGAGAAGTTAGCACGAGTGTTTATTACGGAGATAGTCCGATTGCATGGAACACCGAAAACCATTATTTCGGATCGAAATGGTCGCTTTGTGTTGCATTTTTGGAAGGCAGTTCACAAGGCCTTGGGAACCAAGCTGAACTTTAGCACAACCTATCATCCTCAGACGGACAGTCAGTCCGAAAGGACTATACAGACAGTAGAGGATATGCTTAGAGCTTGTGCCTTAGATTGGTCAACCGATTGGGAGGTTCATTTGCCGTTGATTGAATTCACATACAATAATAGTTGGCATGCTTCAATTAAGATGGCACCGTTTGAAGCATTGTATGGAAGAATATGAATATCACCCATGTGTTGGGATGACTCTTCTAACTTGATCGGGACGGAACAAGAGTTGATAGTTCAGACCCAAGAAAAGGTAGCCCTGATTCCCGAAAGGCCGTTAACTGCCCAGAGTCAACAGAATTCTTATGCAAATGTGCACCTGTTGGGATAACAATACACTGTATCGAAATTGTTGGGATAACAATGCCCGGTATCGAAACAGTTAGGATAAACAATCCCTGTATCGAATAGTGGTGATAAGATGTTTTGACAATATGTCAATCCGGCATACAGTAAGAGAAATGTATCGAAAAGCTGAAATGTCAACCTGTATCGAAGACCTCTCGTAGATCCAGCATACAGTACAGCAAAGAAGCCTCATAAAGACTAAGTATGGAAACTGTCTCGAATATCAATACAGTGATCCTTCCATACAGCTCTCAACAGGACAAAGAAGGAATCTTCAGTATTCGCTAGAAGTCAAGTCCCGTTGATAAAGTAGTATTTAAATACTAAAAGATAAAGTATTTAAATACTATAAGTCAGAAGATCTTCACAATCCCGCAATATCCGGATCTCAGTCAAATGTCTGTTGTCACAGAATCTTGCCCAACGGATAAATTTCAAATGGATATATTTTGAAGACTATATATATCCCATCAAGGCTTTGAAGATCAGTTAACGAAGTTACCAAAGCTTACGAAGTTATTATCGTATACATCAGAGAAAAACATATCTCCAAAGCTCACTGCTATTTAGATATAAGAGATATACAGTGCTCAAACCGTGAACAACACATCACCAGCTAGAAGCTCAGAAAGTCAAAGCTGTTGTTCATATCTTGTTCTAAACCTTGAACAAACCCAGATCAGCCCTGTGTGGACTGAGTAATCTTTGCTTCTCCTGAACTGTGTGTGAAGGAATTGCATCGAAGAAGACGAAGCTTTAGAAATGTGTGTGAAGAAGCCAGTCAAGTGTTAGCTCAAACCAATCTGTGTGAACGGTTGAAGCTAAGATCTTTATATCAATCTGTGTGAACGATATATTGATTAAGTGTTGTTACAATTACTTAGTTGTGTATGCAGTAATTATAATAAACTTTTTACTCCTGTGTAGAGGACCAGTGGACGTAGAGGGGTTTACCTCGAAGCACTTTAAATATTATGTTATTTACCTTCTGCCCTTATTGTTTTTAATTACTGTGATTATTTAAGTATGCTCTGCATATCGAGTTGCTGTATCCTCAGCAACTTACTGTATTTAAGACTTCCGCTATGCACTCAGATTTAAAACCGTACAGCTTGTAGTTTAAAACACTTTCCAAGCTGTATCCAGTATACTTAGTGGCCAACAAGTGATATCGGAGCGGTTGATTCTAAAAAGAATCAGTCGTATTTTTAACCGAATCAGATCCAAAATCACTTAATTTTTAAAATAGTCTTTTTCATTCCTTTATTCTCACATGGATACATCTACGATCAACAAAGTACCCATGTTCTCTATTAATGAATTTTATGATTGGAGAATCAGGATGGAGGCTCATCTTGCAGCAATCCACGAAGAAATGATTTTTGTTATACATGATGGCCCCATTAAGATCATGAAGGTAAACACGGCCGCAAGGATTGAAGGCCAATCCCATGCTGAGATGCTCGAGAAGGAGCGCGAACAATGGACCACAGATGAAAGAAAGTGCGCCAATCTCGACAATGTGGCTAAGAACGCGTTATTTGTCACTCTTGACAAAGGCACGTTCTCAAATGTAAAGAGCTGTAAAACAACCAAGGAAATCTGGGATAAACTCAAGTTGATTTGTGAGGGAACTGAGCTCTCAAAAGAAAATAAAATTTCAAAACTGACTCAGCAATTTGAATCTTTTGAAATGAAACCAACTGAGACACTTGAGGAACTTGACCTCAGATTCACTGGTATTGTTGGTGAACTTGAAGCTTTGGGCAATGTTTATACCCAAAAGGAGAAGAATTTAAAAATTTTCAGATCTCTCCCTGCCCGATGGGACATTAAGACCACAGCTATGCGTGTTTCGTGTAATCTAAATGAAATATCTACTTTTGATCTCTTCTCTGACCTCAAAGCTTTTGAGTATGATATTGACAGAAGAGAGAAAGCTGAAGAATCTCCTTCAAAGATTACAGCACTAGCCGCTGTATCGAACTGTCAACACAGCATGCCCAGCTCGTCGAAGCCTAGTCACAAGAGTGCTGATAGTGACGACGACATCCTATCTCAAGATGAAATGGCGCTTCTCATGCATAAGTTCAAGAAGTTCATCAAGCAATCGGGAAAAACTCCCTACAGGCCCAAACCTGTCCACAAGGTAAGTACCGAAACTTCATTCGATGATGCTAACCTGTGCTATAATTGCAGGAAACCGGGACATTATGAAAATAAATGTCCTCATCCCAAAGTTCAAAGGTTGCCAGAAGCCGAGCAACAACAGAGGGATGAACGAAGACGAGCTTGGAAAAACAAGCTCAAGGCCCAGATTGGAGAATCAGAAGCCTCCCCTGCACTATCCAAATCCGAAGAATGTCATCAGGTGGTCACTTAAAGTGATTCATCTGACGATGAGTTCGATGATAAAGCATATATGTGCTTTATGGCCAAGGACATTCCGGAAGATGAAGACAGCGACGATGAAGTAAGCTCAACCTCAGCTATTCCAGTAAATGCATCTCATACTTTTGAAAACATGGTGAATGAGTTTAAAAACATTCAAGAGGCCCTTGAGACATTGAAAAATGAGAATATACAGCTCCAGCTGTCTAACCTAGCGCTGAAAGATGAAAATGACTTGCTGAAAACAAATTATGAAAATATGTCTATTGATTGTGAAACCAGCAAAGTCGATTATGAAAAACTCATGGAGAGCAATCATAAACTTGCTCATAAACTAAGTGAGGTTAAAACTCAGAATGAGAGCAAGACAAATGATTTTGTTATACTTCAAGCCAAACTCAAAACTCTCGAAAAACGAGAAGATGAACTTGAGACCATTCTGAAATCTTTAGAGAGATCATCCAAAAGAATGGAAGAAATTCTAAGCACTGGGCAACATGCTCATGATAAAAGTGGCTTAGGATACATCTCATGTTCAAACAAAGGGAAAACTAGTACAGTGTTTGTCAGGGGTGTGGAACCCATTCCTGTGTCGAAAGAAACTTTGAGTCCTGTGAAGGAACCTGTTGCACAGCGAACAGCAAAGGCTGCCATTCCGCCACCTCAATCATACTCCAGACAGCAGAATCACCAGCTATTCAGATCTGAAAAGCGCACTCAACAGCATGCTCCCCGAGCATATCAACAGCGCCAACAGCCGTTCAGAAGGAAGGCTGTATCCAAATACCAAAGGCCCGCACGGCAGTACTATTAGTACAGCACGCCTAGGTATTGGATACAGGAGCCCCATTATTCCTCGAGACAGCAGGAGTCCGCACAGTATCAACAACAGCGTTGGGAACCCAACTGGAGACCCAGTAGGCAAGCTGTTAGGCCAAAAAAAATGGCTCCACCTCCAAGATAGCACTCGTACTGGACTAATAATAATAACCCTGAATTTTACATGCATAACAATTATCATGGTTATAGCGACTACGTATATGCCCCACGTAGATACCGCAACACTGTACCGAATGTGACCTATAGTAAACCAATTGCTATCAGGAAAATTTGGATACCTAAAGGCACTAACATTCATGGACCCAAAAATCAAAGGGGACCTAAATCTACCTAATCTTTTTGCATACAGGACATCCTAGAGGAGGACACCTAGTACTTTGATAGTGGATGCTCTCGGCACATGACCGGAGATAGAAGCAAGCTATCAGATTTCATAGAAGGTCGCGGTCCAAAAGTTCGCTTCGGTGATAAATCTAAAGGAAGAACAGGAGGGAAAGGAAACCTTCTTGTAGGAAAATTCAATGTCACCGATGTAGCATAAGTTGAAGGCTTACAGTGCAATCTACTTAGTATTAGCCAGTTCTGTGATAAACAGTTCTCGGTGAAATTCTATATAGATCGTTGTAGAGTCAAGAACATCTAGACCAAAGAAGTTGTGCTTACAGGAAGCAGATCAGGTAACATGTATATTGCTGACTGGAAGCCTATGAGCTCCTCAATTCCATGCTTTGTTGCCAAAGGCACTGCAGATCTAAGCTGGTTATGGCACAAGAGGATGTTTCACATCAACTTCAAGACGATCAACAAGCTCTCAATATAGAGAATGGTAAAAAGATTGCCAAACGTGTCATTCAAAAAAGACAACGTCTGCGGACCATGTCAGAAAGGCAAGTAAATCAAGTCCACCCTGAAGAGCAAATCCTACCTTTCAACCCAAAGAGTATTGGAAATGCTACATATGGATCTCTATGGTCCTGTATACCCGATAAGTTTGGGAGGTAAGAAATACTGTCTTGTTGTTGTTGATGATTAGTCCAGGTATGCTTGGACAATTTTCTTAAGCAAGAAGAAGGAAACAACATCAAAGCTGCCCGAGCTCCTGAGAAAGCTTCAAAATGAAAAGGCATTGAGTATCGTGTCCATTCATTCCGACAGAGGTACATAATTTACTAACCGCTTTATAGAGCAATACTGTTCGGAAAATGGGATACAACACGAATACTCAGCTGCCCGTACACCTCAACAAAATGGTGTTGCCGAGCGAAAGAATAGGACGCTGAAAGAAGCAACAAGGACAATGATTGCCGTAAGCAAGTTGACACAGCGTTTCTGGGGTGAAGCAACCAATACATCATGCTACACTCAAAATCGTTGTATCGTCAACAAGCACCACAACAAAACAGCATATGAGGTATGGAACAACAAAACTCCGTTAGTTTCATATTTTCACATTTTTGGATGCAGGTGCTATGTGTTTAATAATGGGAAGGATCAACTTAGAACCTTTGATGAGAAGTCAGATGAAGGAATATTTGTAGGATATTCCTCCGTCAGCAAAGCTTACATGATCTTTAATAAAAGGAAGCTGACGATCGAGGAATCAGTTCATGTAGTGTTCGACGAACCTCACCATGACCCTACAGGAGTAGAAGTTGTTACTCAGAACATCCAACAACTCTCCATTTTAGATCCTCCAACTCCCATAGAACCTGTTGTTGACCTAGAAATCAACCCCGCAGCTGTAAGAATCGACGTAGATGAAGACGATGTTGTACAAGCTAAGGCTGTATCTACAGAAACTCTCGATACAGTACGGGACCCTAAATTAGAACCCGACCGAAGATGGTTGAGAGATCACCCACAAGAGCTGATCATTGGAAACATAGATGCTGGTCTTTCTACCCGTAGGAGAATACAGAGTACACAAGGAAATGTACTGTGTGCACAAAAAGAACTAGATACTGAGATATCACCATTCCCTGAATGGAATTTCAATCCGAGCTTAGAAGACTCAACATATGCACTATTACTGTATTCTTAGCCCAGTCTGAACCTGTTTCTACCATAGACGCTCTTAATAATTCTCATTGGATAACATCTATGGAAGAAGAGCTTAAGGGTTTCGAGAGAAACAATGTATGGTATCTTGTACCCAGACCTACGCATCAATCGGTTATAGGAACCAAATGGGTATTTAGAAACAAGAAGGATCGAAATGGACTAATTATAAGGAATAAATCCAGACTAGTCGCACAAGGTTATAGACAGGAAGAAGGCATACACTACGATGAAACTTTTGCCCCTGTAGCCAGACTAGAAGCCACTAGGATATTTTTAGCCTTTGCCGCCCATGAGAGCTTCATCGTATATCAAATGGACGTCAAAAGTGCATTCCTAAATGGAGACCTTGACGAAGAAGTTTATGTTGAACAACCACCAGGGTTTGCCAACACAGATGGCATCGATCTAGTATACAGGCTGAGGAAAGCACTGTATGGACTTAAGCAAGCCCCTAGAGCATGGTATGAGACCCTGTCCCAGTATCTAACTGATAATGGATTTGAGAAAGGTGCTTTGGACAAGACCTTGTTCAAAATACACGAAGGCGATGACCTTCTAATGGTGCAAATTTATGTAGATGATATAATTTTTGGTTCAACTAACATTGCTTTGTGTCAAAGGTTCTCTCATCTCATGCAAAGTAAATTTGAAATGAGTATGATGGGAGAACTTAGTTATTTCCTAGGTTTGCAGGTAAAGCAGTTGCCTACAGGAATTTTCATCAACCAGGAAAAATACAGCAAGGAGCTTCTCAACAAATTTGGAATGAACACTTCCAAATCATCGTCAACCCTCATGAGCACTTCCGTGCAGATTAGTGCTGATGAAGCCGGAAAGCCGGTTGACCAATCACTCTACAGGAAGCTTATTGGTTCTCTCCTGTACCTAACGGCTAGCAGGCCCGATATCCAGTTTGCTGTAGGAGTGTGTGCGAGATATCAAGTAGCACCTAAGGAATCACACTTCAATACATCTAAACAAATCCTGAAGTATATTAAAGGAACAGTCGATGTAGGACTGTGGTATCCTAAAGAAGGCGGATTCGATTTAGTTGGATACAGTGACTCAGATCTCGGAGGCTGCAAGCTAGATAGGAAGAGTACAAGTGGAACTTGTCACTTTCTTGGACCTAAACTTGTTTCTTGGTTCAATAAGAAGCAATTGGAAAACTCACTTTCCACGGCTGAATCAGAATACTATGCTACTGGTAGTTGTTGTATGCAGATCCTTTAGATGCAGCAACAGTTGTCAGATTATGGGATTGAAGCCAAGGAAACGCCAATCATGTGCGATAGCACGAGTGCAATTGCAATCACGCACAACCCTGTGTTGCACTCGCGCACTAAGCACATCAACATGAAACATCATTTCATAAGGAATCATGTCGAGAACAAGGATGTTCGGCTCAAAAAGGTTCATATAGATATTCAGTTGGCCGACATCTTCACCAAGCCTCTCGATACAGCAAGATTCAACATGCTTCGACAAGAATTGGGATTGCTACAGCCTGACTCCCTGTAAGTATTTACTGTTTTTACTCAACAATTGAGGGGGAATGCTGTAAGACCCAAGAATACAGTATCCACCATTAATTATATGTACACTCAGAGCCTTAAATACAGCACTGTAGGGAACAAAGATATATGAATCATCCTATAGCTGACGTGTGCAATAATTAATCCAGTATGACCCATGAATACAGCATTAATGCAAAAGTTGTTGTATGGAAATAAAACCTATATGTACCTTTTAAGGGGGAACGTTATATCGTCGTGGATACAGCACATACTATAGGATTTCGATTCAGTATATATAATTATAATATTTCATTTTAAAATAATTTTTGTCCACGTACCCTATTTTCATGTCAAACGTCATTTACATTAAATGCCTTACACGACATATGGACAACTGAATCTCAAAAGCCGTGATGTTTTCAAATCGTTTAATGTTTAATACCGCCGTTTCAGGCATCGAGGGTAATAAAAAATGTCAGAAGTGGGACCCTCTCCTATTTTAAAATTTACTGGATAAGTGTACCAGTTATACTAAGTCCATCATGACCGTTCATTTCAAACGTTGGTTCCCATCTCTTAAATCTGACCATTCGTTCTCTGAAAACCCTTCTTCGCTGCCTACTATAAAAGGACTGCAATTTCCATTTGAGACTCTTTACGCTTTCTGCATATTTTAAGAGCACTCAAGCAAATCAGCCTACAAGTTTTTCTGTGTTTATTGCATACTCTTTTTGAATCTTTTTCTTTTTTTCTTGAGATTCATCGATGGCGTCTACTCAGACCTCTACCACCGCCCTCAAGAAATCTCTCAACTTCATCGATGGATGGATCGTCACCCAATCTGTCGTCATCGTGTACATTCATGCTGAAATTGATGACGTCGATACGATGGAAGTCGTCATCACCAGAATCCGTCAACAAGGCCTCTACCGCCTTGGGAGCCACACCGCAGAAAAATATGACGTTCATCTTGTTGAGGAGTTCTACCTCAACACAGTGGTTCGATTTCTGCCTATAGCCCTAGGAGGACATGTTGCTGATATCACAGCAGTCATTCATGGAGTGGAGATCTGCATCGACCGAGATCTTCTCAAAAACATTTACAGGCTACCCTCTGAAGGCCTGACCATGAAGGAACTTGAGACATCTGGGTCTCAAGAGTTGCTGACCTAATATTATGGCTTATTCACCGGTTTGACAACGGTTGAAGTGGTTCACACCACCTTCCATAAGAAAAATTTTTGCTTACCATTTGTCTATTTGCATGATTTTTGCTGTCGCATCATTAAAAATCGTACAAGTGCATTTGAGATGTGCACTAATATTAGATTTAGGATGATGGTAGCTATTATGACCTGTGAAAAGGTCAATTGGTGTCAAATTATTCTGAAACGATTGCAGGAAGAAGTGTCCAAACCTGCTACTCAAAAGAAATCATTTGGTTTATTCTTAAACCACATTTTGACGAAGTGCGGACTTCCACAATCCGCAGATGCAAAGAAGATAAGTTCCCGGATATTCTTGGGAGGAGTCAAGCCCACTGCCTACAAACAAAGTATTCTGATCGCAGACAGGCCTTTTATCCGGAACCTACCACTTTCTGAAGATCCAAGGGACGTTTATCCTAAGTCCCAGAGTGTGTAATCTTCAAAGAAAAGAAAGAGATCTCACAGCAAGACACCATTTGCTACTGAGAAGCCGAAAAGGAAGCTACGGAGGCTTTATAAAGGTAAATCTACCAAATCCTCCAAGGATGCTTTTATTGTGGCGCAACCTACTGAACAACTACCCCAGGGACCAACCCCTGTGGAAGAGATGCTCGTTACTGTATCGACAGTAAATCCCGAGCCTTTGGCAGCAACGACGGATACGAGGACATCTGCCAACTTGGAAGACTCTAGCGAGTCGGCTGCCCCTACGGAGCCAAATGCTACTTCTCCTATGCGGGATTCCACACCCGTACAGGATCCACCTTCCTTCAGGGTACCATCCCCGGTAAGGAATCCCTCTTTCATATAGGATCCCACACCTGTAGAGGAACCAATCGCTACAGCGGACTCAGATGTTGTACGAAGTCCCTCCCCGGACACAATTATCAATAAGACCCTTCTATCTGTGCAAATTGAACAGACCTATGAAAAATTTCTTCAATGGAAAAGCTATACGCTAGCTCCATACGATACCCTCTACAACTGGAGCGAGTGGAGCAATGAAGAAAGATTCGTGTTGGAAGTGACGGACTTTCAAGAAGTTGAAGCCGTGATCCAATGGGATAATCTATGCTGCAAAGAGTTGATTAAAAGCCATCTTTTGCACAAATCAGATGCCATAAGGAAAGGAAAGGATAAGTCCGAGGAATCTCCCAAAAGTCCAAAAGAAGACCAAAACTCATACGACGACGACGATGCCTTTCAGGAAGGTCTGAGAATGAGCCGTGAGGAGGCTCACGAAAGAGAAGTCCCTCACGTTCAACAAAATGATGAAGGGACATCAAGCTGCAATGAGCCCCCCTCGCAACAGCCAGATATTATTCCCGAGCAGGAGGAATCAGTCCCTCCTGTCGTAGAGGATCAACCATCCATTTCGGAACAGACACCCGAGCCTGCTGTCGCCGAAGAAGAAGAAGAATCACACGCCGTCCAACGATAGGAATCAGGCCCTCTGTCGGAACAGGCGGAAGCTGAGAGACACCAGGAGGAATCAGTCCCTCCTGTACCCATGTCTACAAACACCTCTTCGAAACAGGAGGATACCGCACCTCCTGCCGCCGAACCCACAACAGCTGTTGCCGCCCCACCAACCATCTTGGAATCCGCCGACGGTACTACACCTGAGGATGTCCAACTCACTTCACATCCTAACGTGAATTTGAGAAGGTTAAATGGAATAGAAGACTTTGCCAAGCCCGATTCTCCCAGCACTGCAGCTAGGAAAGAGCGATTGCATGCTCTTGGCCTTCAAACCGTCTTTATCCAGGATGCAGTTAATGCCTTGTATTCAGTAGAAAAAGCTCTAAATTGGATGCACACATCTGCTGTTGAAGAAATGACTGGATTACAGCCTGAAGTCTCTCGAGTAGTCGAAGCCTTCACTATCCTGCCAGAAGTCTTCAAGCAAGCCCTGAGCAATCTGCAAGAGAAGCAAGAAAAGATCATGAGAGACGAGGAATCTAAAAGTCGCGTGTCTGAGGCCAAGACAGCATCTGCCATGATCGAAACCGGTTCCCAGCTTCGAGCCCACGACAAAAGCATTAAAGATATATCGCATGTGCTCTCCTCCCTTGTCGAGATAATGACAAATATTGAGACGAAACAGGATGCCGCTCTGGAGATCCTAAGATGTCTTGATGACGCCAAAAAGGGGGAAGAAGCGAGAGAATCCGCGAGGAGAACGAGGCTCCAGCATGAAAGAGAATTCAATGCTGCTCAAGACAGCATTACTGCAGAGTTGAATAAATTGGCTGCACCTTCTCAAGGATACAGGATTTCAGGTTCTCGACCTGAGTTCCATGATCCCAATGTCCCCTGGCAAAACATGATCGTAAGGCCTTCTGAAATTCGTCTGCCAACCAACCGCCATCCCACTGCTGAAGAAGTGAAGCAATGGAGGAAAAATGAACTGATGAGATATTTTGCAAAACTCATCAGGGAATCCGCCATCTTCAAAGGTTATAAAACATTAGCGGAGGCTGCAGACAAATTTACAAAGTTGTTAGAAGAAGGAAACTTCCTCTCCAACAAGAAATGAAGTCCAAGCATAGACGAGGAGATCGGATCACCCACCCAGAAGACTGTATTCTTGCCTTCGACAGATCATACGATGGTAGAGCAATCTACTAAGATCGAGGCAATGATTGCCTACAGCACTGGTGGCGTGGAACCGAGAACGATCCAGAGAAAAGACAATGGAGACACTCGGATTATAGAAGTTAAAATCCTTGTATTTTTTGTTTGTAATTTTTTCTTTCAAAACAGCAATCCTTGTACTCTATTTTGAATATCAATAAAATGTTTGCCTGTCTTGAAAGATTACAACTCGTAATCTACTGTGTTATTATATGATTACGTACTTAAATTTAATTGCTGAAATTAATCACAAGTATAGAAACTTGTTTAAAAATTAAGCTATACGAACTTGTCTGCGAACAGTTCATAGATTCAGTTGTATGCATCTAGAATACATTGTAAGATTGTGCCTCGCGTCAATCATAAGCTTAAGTTGTAAAAACTCTTAGCTGTATCGAACTCGCCTGCGAGCAGTTCATAAATTAGACTAAGTTGCTGAAAGTGTTGTGGCAAAATCCCTCACAATATGCCGCAAGTGCACGGTGTCAACAAGTAATAAAGTGATAAGTAAAGTATCGTTCCCTCGAGTACTGATTTCACTAAGTATCAAAATATAGTCAACTCGTAATTTTATTTGAAGAACAATTATACGGAATTTATACCTAAACTAATAGATAATAGTACTAATAATAATAATAATACTAATAAGGGCGTAGGATTATGATTTTCACCTCAAACAATCAGGAATGATACTTATTCAATTCAATTTACTTTTATTCAATTGATTGTAAGCCAGGAATTCCTAAATTATTCTAAAGCCTTTCCCAAGGTCGATAGAAAATACTACGAATTATTAACTCGATATATCCCTATTCGAATTAGATAATTAATAGCTAAAATAGTTCAAGAATTCCCACAATAACAGGCTTCACAATCCGCATGAGTATATCCCTATCTCACGAAAATTATGATTCGTCTCACAAGAACTATGCCTAAATTTCATCTCCCGAATCCATAAAGACATTCAAAACAAATTAACTGTTGTCCAGACAATTAAAAAGCATTAAGAACAGTAAGAAGAATCCAATTCAATAGAATAACGAGTAAATCGAAATAATAACAAATAATCAAACCGTCATGAAATCGGCTACAATCAAAATCCTACTCGAATAGATCTAGGAACTAAGATGTAGAAAAACCGTAGGGATCCGTGGTCTTGTCGTCGCCCACAAATCTCCTCCTTGTGTTCTTTGCCCTAGCTATCGATCCACCTCCCAGTTCTGATGATGAATCCCCTTCTATTCAGCCCTTCAATGCTTATTTATATCAGTCCTAAGCCTCCAAAACGCGTCCGTGTGATTAGGTCGAGAACAGGCTACAAAACGGCCCAGAAACGCGGAATATTCAGCAAAACCGCCCGGTGGGCCGCGGCTTAGTTAATCTGTGCCGCGGCTCACCGTGCTCAGATTAAAACCTGGGCGCGACATTTTCCTTCTGGGCCGCGGCTCACTCATGTTGTGCCGCGGCTCAGAGTACAATTTGCTCGGGACATTCAGGCCATCTTCGTGTGCCGTGGCTCACTTGGTTTGTGCCGCGGCTCATGACCAAAAACTGCTGTTTTCGCCCGTGTTTCATCGTTTCGGCTTTCGGACTCCGATTTACTGCAAAACATATAATAATAATGCATTAAAAGCTCATTTATGCTGAATTAGGCTCAAGATGGATATAAAATAATGATAAATAAGCGCATAAAAATACGCCTAACAAATACCCCCAAACTTCAGCCTTTGCTTGTCCTCAAGCAAAAGTTATCAATTTTAAACAAAATGTATCATGAATAATCATGCAAGTCCATAGTGCTCAACTTAATCAATACTACCCTGAAAATCTCAAAGAATAGTACAAGTATCGTAATAGCGAGTCACATCCAGGACACTGATTCCACTAAGTAACCAATTTCAGTCCTAATCAATCGTTCATGAAGAAAATCAAGCTCAAAGATTAACAAGCGTGAATTTAACCGACCGTCAATATGAAGGGTTAGATTAAACAAGCGGTCGCCGATCCCATGTCTAGTGGCAAAATTCAAGAGTTTCATTATCAAAATTATTCCTAGGACAGCATTCCCTTATGTATGATCAATAATATGATTCGAGTTAACCACTAGGCTTCAGCTCTCGGGATATTTCATCGGGATGATCCTAGGGTGGATTTCCATTCTCATGTATCGGGGAACCGTTTGACGTAAAAGACATTCATGGGGCACATGGATGCTTCTAGTTACTAAGCCCCCCTCTACAGCGGAGAAAAAACTCGAATAGCTATTCCCGCATGTCAAGGTTGCTGTTTTACGCGAGAGTAAACAACGGGTCACGTGAATACCCCCGGTTACTAGGCTCCCTATCATCGGTTATGCGATATTTCTAAATTATTAATCTATTCAGGGTCGTCGTTTTACGCGAGAGTAAACAACGGGTCACGTGAATACCCCCGGTTACTAGACTTCCCCTCATAGAACAACTAATATCTCGACTTTTTGGAAAAACTGTCCGACTCTAAACTCAATCCAAGTGCCAACAAGACTCATATTACTGGACGACTAGCTACGCGAAAAGTTTAACCAAACGTATAAACGGTGATTTGAAAACACGTATGTCTCTTCTCTTATCTGCTAAAATTTCTACAAAAACGATAAAATTTCGGGCCTAATTGAATACTCAACAGAAGCAGATATCGCTGACTGCAACTCGACTAAACTCAACCGTTTCTTCCAAGAGAAATTAGTATCGTAACATCAGTTTTACACACGGAAGCACGAAAAATTCACGAAAAATTCACGTTTTTGAACAAAACCATCAACAGCATGAAAGGACAATAAAGCAATCGCAATTTATACCCAAGAAAATTAAGAAAATTATCGCATGCTTCAATTTATTCCACTACACATAACATCATCAATAATAAAACTCATGTGAAAATAAAAGAGATAAGGAAAAGTGAAACTTATTCCAATTGTCTTCTTAAACGCCAGCACATGTCTGAGTGGAAACGTCGGTTAATCCATATTTCAAATAATGCTCAGCATCACGAGGGACCCCCAAACTTAGTCTCTAGTCTTGAGATAACAATAGACATTAAATCAAGAAAGACTAGAATATGAAGAATAATAAATCATTTGGGGTTAAAATATTAGAGAGATAAGGGCCAACAAGAATACGAATCCAAATGAAATAACAAAGTAAAGAAAAAATTAATAACTAAAAAAAAATCAAATAAAAACAACTAACTAGAAAGCAAGTAAAAATGATGGGTTGCCTCCCATCAAGCGCTCTATTTTACGTCTTGAGCATGACGTGGCAAAAAGAGTTTAACGTGGCTTCTTTCTAGGGAGATTGCCAAATGCCCCCTTCTTGCAATCTATAAGCCTCTTATTCCATAGAAGAGGCTTTGGTTCATGCCCGGTTGCCACAAATAATGAGTAAGAAGAATTATGAGGACAACCAAAAAATGATGGAAGAATATAATAATGATAAGGCATGAAAAAATAAGCAGAGTTCGAATGGGTAAATAATAAAGACTTATCATGAACAACCTCATTAGAACTCATGGTATCAGCCTCAACAGAATCAAAAGTAATAGGGTCAATCTCTCTCATTATGGATTTAGGAAAGATTATGCACGGCACCGTTAATAAAATTTTTGGCACAAAAGTGTTCACCTTATTAGTCGAAGTTTGATGACAATTTAATGAAATTTCTTTGGAAACATCATCAATGGTAACTTCTTCTACAGGCTCATCACACTTTATGTAATTATCGGGTGCTGGGGGATCGACCCTAAAACTTAGCATGTCTTTTTTCTCAACCTCCCCCTCAACTTCACTACTAAATAAATGAGCTGGAAAATAACCATAGTGAATCTCAAGACCACGACTTACACATTCTCGCACAAAAAGAGTACTATCAGGATTTTTGAGAACGCCTACACATTGTTCAAGCATGGTCTTTTGTTTTGGGGAGAAATTTGTTGACCCTATTTGGCAAATTATTAAGAACATCGAAATTTATGAAATGCCAAGGGCCACGATACTCAAAGGAAAACATAATGAAGAAAATAAAAATATAGAGACTAAAGAAAAAAAACATCAAATTAAAATTAGAGTCGCTTGGTATTGATATTAGTGAAAAATCAATCCCCGGCAACGGCGCCAAAAACTTGTTTTGATATTTCGTTAACGCAAGTGCATGTTATCGTTGACAAGTAATAAAGTGATGAGTGAGTATCGTTCCCTCGAGGACTGGTTTCACTAAGTACCAAAATATAGTCAACTCACAATTTTATTTGAAGGACAATTATATGGAATTTATACCTAAACTAATTGCCGAAAATAAATAATAGTACTAATAATAATAATACTAATAAGGGTGTAGGATTATGATTTTCACCTCAAACAATCGGGAATGATATTTATTCGATTCAATTCACTTTTATTCAATTGATTGTAAGCCAGGAATTCCTAAATTATTCTAAAGCCTTTCCCAAGGTCGATAGAAAATACTACGAATTATTAACTCGATATATCCCTATTCGAATTAGATAATTAATAGCTAAAACAGTTCAAGAATTCCCACAATAACGGGCTTCACAATTCGCATGAGTATATCCCTATCTCACGAAAATTATGATTCGTCTCACAAGAACTATGCCTAAATTTCATCTCCCGAATCCATAAAGACATTCAAAACAAATTAACTGTTGGCCAGACAATTAAAAAGCATTAAGAACAGTAAGAAGAATCCAATTCAATAGAATAACGAGCAAATCGAAATAATAACAAATAATCAAACCGTCATGAAATTGGCTACAATCAAAATCCTACTTGAATAGATCTAGGAACTAAGATGCAGAAAAACCGTAGGGATCCGTGGTCTTGTCGTCGCCCACAAATCTCCTCCTTGTGTTCTTTGCCCTAGCTATCGATCCACCTCCTGATGATGAATCCCCTTCTGTTCAGCCCTTCAATGCTTATTTATATCAGTCCTAAGCCTCCAAGACGCGTCCGTGTGATTAGGTCGAGAACAGGCTCCATAACGGCCCAGAAACGCGGAATATTCAGCAAAACCGCCCGGTGGGCCGCAGCTCACTTAATCTGTGCCGTGGCTCACCGTGCTCAGATTAAAACCTGGGTGCGACATTTTCCTTCTGGGCCGCGGCTCACTCAGGTTGTGCCGCGGCTCAGAGTACAGTTTGCTCGGGACTTTCAGGCCATCTTCGTGTGTCGCGGCTCACTTGGTTTGTGCCGCGGCTCATGACCAAAAATTGCTGTTTTCGCCCGTTTTTCATCGTTTCGGCTTCCGGACTCCGATTTCCTGCAAAACATATAAGAATAATGCATTAAAAGCTCATTTATGCTGAAGTAGGCTCAAGATGGATATAAAATAATGATAAATAAGCGCATAAAAATACGCCTAACAGAAAGCAAGCTCATTCGACAGAAGACCAAGATATCTGCCCGAAGTCATCAAGAAGGTTATTCGATTCATGAAGAAGGTTTTGGCATCATCAAGATAGCTTGAAAGATTTAAGTCTTGACCAATTGTCAAATGGGGGGAAATTGTTGGGATAACAATACCCTGTATCGAAAATGTTGGGATAACAATGCCCGGTATCGAAACAGTTAAGATAAACAATCCCTGTATCGAATAGTGGTGATAAGATGTTTTGACAATATGTCAATACAGCATACAGTAAGCGAACTGTATCGAAAAGCTTAAATGTCAACCTGTATCGAAGACCTCTCATAGATCTAGCATACAGTACAGCAAAGAAGTCTCATAAAGACTAAGTATGGAAACTGTCTCGAATATCAATACAGTGATCCTTCCATACAGCTCTCAACAGGACAAAGAAGGAATCTTCAGTATTCGCTAGAAGTCAAGTCCCGTTGATAAAGTAGTATTTAAATACTAAAGGATAAATTATTAAAATACCGTAAGTCAGAAGATCTGCACAATCCCGCAAAATCCGGATCTCAGTCAAATGTCTGTTGTCACAGAATCTTGCCCAACGGATAGATTTCAAACGGATATATTTCGAAGACTATATATATCCCATAAAGGCTTTGAAGATCAGTTAACGAAGTTACCAAAGCTTACGAAGTTATTATCATATACATCAGAGCAAAACATATCTCCAAAGCTCACTCTATTCAGATATAAGAGATATACAGTGCTCAAACCGTGAACAACACATCATCAGCTAGAAGCTCAGAAAGTCAAAGCTGTTGTTCATATCTTGTTCTAAACCTTGAACAAACCCAGATCAGCCCTGTGTGGACTGAGTAATCTTTGCTTCTCCCGAACTGTGTGTGAAGGAATTGCATCGAAGAAGACGAAGCTTCAGAACTGTGTGTGAAGAAGCCAGTCAAGTGTTAGCTCAAACCAATATGTGTGAACGGTTGAAGCTAAGATATTTATATCAATTTGTGTGAATGATATATTGATTAAGTGTTGTTATTATTACGTAGTTGTGTACGCAGTAATTATAATAAAATTTTTACTCCTGTGTGGAGGACCAGTGAACGTAGAGGGGTTTACCTCGAACCACTTTAAATATTGTGTTATTTACCTTCTGCCCTTATTGTTTTTAATTACTGTGATTATTTAAGTATACTCTGTATATCGAGTTGCTGTATCCTCAGCAACTTACTGTATTTAAGACTTCCGCTACGCACTCAGATTTAAAACTGTACAGCTTGTAGTTTAAAACACTTTCCAAGCTGTATCCATTATACTTAGTGGCCAACAGCGTCGTCGCCCGTTGGAGTTTGAGATTGGGGACCATGTTATGTTGAAGGTTTCTCCTACTCGGGGAATTTTTCGATTTGGGAAGAAAGGGAAGCTGAGTCCGAGATATATCGGACCATTCGAGATCCTCCAAAGAGTTGGGGAGTTAGCATACAGGTTGGCCTTACCTCCATCGCTGAGTCACGTTCACAATGTGTTTCACGTATCCCAATTACGGAAGTATGTACCAGATCCCAGTCATATCATTGATTTTGGTGAGATCGAGATAGCTAATGACGGCACCTTCGAAGAGAAACCAATCAAGATACTTGAGAGTCGGATCAAACAATTGAGGAATAAACCAATATCCTTGGTTAAAGTGCAATGGTCACGATACAGAGTCGAAGAGGCTACTTAGGAAACGGAGGATGGTATGAAGACTAGATATCCGGAGTTATTTTCATCTTAAGTTTCGGGACGAAACTTCTTTTTAGGGAGAGAGGATGTAACACCCGATATTCTGATGTGTATTTGAACCTTGTGACATTGTATATGTTGTATTTGATCTGAGTATTATCCTCCGTATTTCATGATCCTGTGTTGTTGAGTGTATGATTTCATGAATGTTGTTCATACTTGTATTTATGCACTTGTAGCGCACGTTAACGTCTAAGCGTGGCGCACGCTAATTGAGTTAGCTAGCACACGCTACGTATGAGCCTTAGCGTGCGCTATACGTAGTCAACATGATTGAGACAGGTTGGTAGGTGAGATCGGACTGTGGATCTTTGTTGGGATATGTCGGAATGAATCTGGATGGCTTTTGTAAAAGTCGAGTCAACGGTGCTTAGCGCACGCTAATGGTTTGAGGCTAGCGCACGCTAAAGTTGAGTACAGTGAGGTCAGTAAAGATTCGTATGGTCATTAGCGCACGCTATATTGAGTGGTAGCGTACGCTAATTGCTGTACTTAGCGCACGTAAGGGATGTTTAGCGTACGCTAGGCTGAGATCAGACTGAGACAGTAGACTGCAAGCCCATTAGCGCACGCTAATTAGGAGCAGTAGCGCGCGCTAATAACCTTTTTCTATAAATAGGACAGCACCTAACTTCATTTTTCAGTTTACACCTCTTCCCACACCCAATGTCTGAGACTTCGAGAGTTACTCCCTCCATCCTAAACCTGCATACCAGCCTCTTAAAATCACCATTGAAGGCAAAGGAGCTTGAAGGATTGGTGTGCTAGCTTTTGGTCATGGAGTTCATCAAGTTATTTCAACCTTTCCTTCCGTTTAAGGTATGTTACGGTTTACCAAGCTGGAATTTATGTTATTAGCTATATTTTTAGCTTGCTTTGTAAATCATTGGACTAGTTAAAGATCTTATGAATCCAACACCATGTTAGGAGGATTGTATTGGGTGAATTAAGGTTTCCATTGTTATTAGTTGAGCCATAATCTTTACCAACTTTAAGAATGGAATTTTCTGAGATGAACACACCTTCATGATGCTTTCGTAACACTCTTTTAAGGAACAAAGTGTTCAGGCTTACCCCCTGTATAAGATGAATTCAAGAAGGTAAATGTGAAGTGTATTCAATTATAACTCTTGCCTTAGATGAACTCGTTGTTAATCTA
This sequence comes from Orobanche coerulescens, assembly GCA_033398695.1. Lineage (NCBI taxonomy): Eukaryota > Viridiplantae > Streptophyta > Magnoliopsida > Lamiales > Orobanchaceae > Orobanche > Orobanche coerulescens. The sequence goes on from CM065816.1 coordinate 95,292,133, forward strand.
CTTGTATGATTAGAACTAGGAAAGGATATTTGGGGCAATCATTTGAATGTAGAACTTGATAAGAAGAACCACTCGCGGAAGAACGAGAATCGTAGAGGTGAATTAACCTAGAACTAGATTGATCATGATTATCTCGTTATGTATCGTTGTAGCAACCGAACCAAACATTTGAGTTGATAATCGGAAATAAAGTATGGAGCTTAATGGTATGATAAACATCTTTGGAATTGTAGACACCATCTTTGTGCCCCATTGTGATCTCATGAATTTACATGCCTTTTTGCAAACTTAGTATTTATCGGGAGATAGGACCGAGGGTCGATTGTTCATTATTGATAACTCGATTATAACTTAGGGCATTTGGTGCTCGTGCGTTAGTTTCGTGAGGTTGTTGAATTCCTTATTATTTCCTTGTACAAGGTGATCGATCGAGGAGCGGCGACCTTCGGACGTGTTGACATTCATTGGAGTATTTAGTTCTTGCCATCTTTGAGGCAAATATCGTATTTGAAAATTTTTAATATTGGAATTTTTGATCATGCATACAGTTTATTCATGTTGTTGAACATGAGTTTAGTTCCTTTAAATTATCATGGTATTCGTTATTGATTTCTTGAATGTTCATGTTGATGGACATTTTGATTTGGCATATGTATATGCATGGTTTGTATTTGTGTATGTTGTGATGATCCGAAGGGATCGAGCGATCTATGCTGAGGGCGCTGGATCGTATGTCCACCATGCGTTGGTCCGACGGGATCATCATGGGGATCTATGCTGAGGGCAATGGATCGTTGGACAGGTTTTCCACCATGCGTTGGTCCGACGGGATCATCATGGGGATCTATACTGGGGGCGCTGGATCGTTGGATTACCATGTGTTGTGTTGATGGAATCACGTGGATTCGCATCGTTGGATTCCGGTGGCAAAAGTCCGTTTTATGTAATTTATGATGCATTGTTGTTGCATATCCGATTTATGTATTATGATACTTGTACTAGCATCGTTTTGCTAACCCCTTCGGGGGTGGACATTTGTTTTGATGTTCAGGTGGCCGAGGAGCGGGGAAGCAACCACAGTACCGACATGACGATGAAGTGGCTCAGTGATGTAAATTGATGTTGTCTTGTTTTCTAGTTATTATTCAGTACTCGAGTACGCGTATTTTGTTGGTGTTTGGAATGCTTGTAATAATGGACTCCTTTGAATTTTTGAACTGGTTTTGAATTATAACCTTAATGGTACTTTGATATTATCCGTATTTTTCAAATTAGCCTTGTAAATTCTTATATAAAGGATTTACGGCGCTGTAATTATTCCAAATATATCGGGGTGTTACAGTCATGAGGTTCCTTCACCTTGTTGATGTTGCATTTTGGAGAGCTCCTGTTACCTGGTTTCATCACGGCTCATTCTTAGACCATCCTGAAAGGCGTCGTCATCGTCGTCTGAGTAATGGTCTGTTTTCGGACTAACAGGAACAGTTTTCTCGGATACAGATTTTTCTTTCTTTCGAGCATCAGCTTTGTCCATGAAATGGCTCGAAATCAGATCTTTGCAGAAGATATTGTCCCATTAGAATAGGACTTCAATTGGAGAATATGTTACCTCCAGGACAAATAATTCTTCTTCTCTCCACTCCCTCCAGTTATATAAAATGTCGTACGGAGCGACCCTGTATGATTTCCACTGAACAAAACGTTCGTAGGCCTGCTCAATTTGAACTGATAGCAGAGTTTTGTGAATGATTGTGTCGGAATAGGGACTGCGTACAGTGCATGGGTCCACTGTAGGCATGGGTTCCACTACAGGTGTGAGATCATGTATTGGAGAGGGATCCCGTACAGGGGTTGGTACCCTGAGGGGATATGGATCCCTTACGGGTGTGGGTTCCCGGAGATGTGGCTGTTGGCTCCAAAGGGGCAGTCGTCTCTCCTGAGACTTCAACGTTGGTAGATAACTATTTATCCGTCGTCATCGCCAATGGCTCGGGATCTACTGTTTGAGTAGTAGCAGTTATCTCTTCCACATGGGTTGCGCCCTCAGTGTTTGATACAGTAGGTTGCACCGCTGTCTTCGATTTGGAAAGCCTTCTTAGCTTCTTTTTTGGTTTCTCAGCAGCAAGGGGAGTTTTGCTGGGAGATATCTTCCTTTTCCGAGGAGTCTCCTCGCTTCCGGACTTCGAAGTATTGTCCCTTGGGTCGGCAGAAAGTGGCATATACCGGACAAAGGGTCTTTCCCCGATTAGTCTGTCTTTGTTGAACACAAAGGGCCTGCTCCCTCTAATGTATTTCCGCTGATTTATCGTTTTGGTCCTTTGGCTTGCGGCACATCGCATTTGGTCAGAATATGATTGAGAATCAGACCAAAGGATTTCTTCTGTGAAGCAGGCTTAGAAGCCTCTTCTTTCAGTCTTTTCAGGACAATTTGGCACCAGTTTAACTTTTCACTGGACATGATGGCGACCATCATCCTGAATCTCAGATTGGTGCACATCTCGAAAGCTCTAGTCCTGTTTTCCACAACGCGACAACAGAAATCATGTAAATAAATAAAAGGCGGACAGAAATTTTTCTTCTGGCAAGATGCATGAACAGTCAGGTTCGATGCAGAGCCATTGAACAATCCCCAATAAACAGTGAGGATTTCTTGAGACCCAAAAGTCTCAAGTTCTTCCATAGATATCCCGTCAGAAGGGAGTCTGTACAAAGTCTCTAGAAGTTCTTGGTCAACGCGGATCTCCACTCTGCGGACGGTGGTAGAGATGTCAACAACGTTTCCTCCTTGTGCAAGAGAGAAGAAACGGACAGATGCGTTGAGATAAAATTCCTCAACCATTTTCTCGTCGTAGCGCACAGCAGTGTGGCTACCAAGGCGATAGAGGCCTTGTTGACGAATCCTTGAAATGACCATCTCCATGGATTCAACGTCATCTCCTTCAGCGTGAACATGTTCGATGACAATAGATCTGGCGAAAATTCGCCCGTCAATTATGGTTTTCGATTTCTTGAGAGATGGAAAGGAGGTCTGCGAAGATGCCATAGTAATTTCTCGAAAAGAAAGTGAGTGAGATTCAAAGAAAATGCAGAAAAGTGCAGTAAATCTTGTAGGTTGTTTCCTTAAGAACTCTTCAATTTTGCAGAAAGTGTAAGAGTCGAAGGAGCAATAAACAGTCCTTTTATAGTGGGCGGGGGGAAGATTAGGGTTTCCAGACAGTGAACGGTCAGATTTAAGGGATGGGAACTGTCATTTTTGAATGAACGAACATGATTGAATTAAGCATAACTGGTATATCTTATCCATCCGATTTTGAAATGATAACAGGTCCCACTTCTGACATTTCGACTTCCCTTATTCCCCGAAATGGCGGTTGAAATTATTAAATTATTTGAAAAATCGCGTCGTTTGAGATAGAATGGTCCATATGTCTTATAGAGCATTTAATGCAAAAGACGTTTGATTTAAAACAGGGCACGTGGACTCAAATCTGTTTTTAAAATGAATAAAATAATAAAATATTAAAATAACATTAATTTAATTCCATAGTGTGTGTTGTATCCGCGAAAATACAGCGTTCCCCCTCAAAAGGTACATACGGGATTCAATTCTTATAAAAATTATTGGATTAGTACTGTATTCATGGGTCATACTGTATTCCCCCTTAATTATTGATGTAATATCCTGAATTTTAGGAATACATACCGACTAAATACAGGACTTGTAAATTTATTTGAATGTATTGGAGATACATTTCTGGTCTTGGAACATTTAAAATAAGAAAGGAATACCGGAAATATTAGTAGAAACAAGATTGGACATTTTCTCGGAGGTGTCGTGGACAAGTATCAACTTTGAAAAATCACCACGGATTTTGAGATGTTCGAAAATCCTGAAAATTAACAGTATTATATAGATTTGAGTTATCTTTCTAGTGGTCCAAACAGTGAGTCAATCCAAGTTTGGACGAGAAAGTTATGGTCGAATTAGCAAAAACTATTTGCAGAACTTTAGTTCCGTCAACGAACATTCACCCGTACAGCGATGTTACAGACATAAATCATAAAAATCCAACCGTCGGATTAATATAGAATTTTGATAGTCAGTTCTAAACACCGTAAAGTCTATTTTGGACGGTGGAGATTGGATTTAGAAGTACAATGTGACCGTAATAATTAAAAGAACGAGAGGTTCCTGTTTTTCGGATTCATATTGAGAAGTCTCGGTATTTTATAGATTTCCGAAGATTTAACCGTTGGATTGCGCTTAATTTTGGATATGTTATTTATCAAATAGTTTGATATAATATGAATGGTGCAGATTATATTTGGATCTTGTTAGTAAGAGTTATGGCTCTCGGACAGTAGTTGTGTTTTGAAGGATGTGTTTTGTCCCACATCGGTTGAGAATAAAGATGAGAAGCCTTGCTTACGCTATAAGAATGTATTTTTATCCCACATCAGTTGGGAACAAAGGGGAAAAGCCTTCTTATTCTATATAAGGAGTCTTGATGTCTTTCTCACAAGTACACCCAAGTAATACACTTTAGTCTTATTTGATTCAAATTAAATTCCTTTCTTGTATTCTCTATAAAGAGAGTGGTGAGAAGGGTGAGAATCATGTAGACTTGTAATAGTGTAGGGTTGTCAGGTTAAAAGAAAGATATTCTATATGATTGTAGAAATTTACCATATAGTGAAGTCTCTTTTGAGTGGATCGTGGTTTTCTTCCGTATTTGGAGTACCATTTTCAGTGGAGCAGCCGTGATTGAATAGCTCGATGAAGGGCAAGATGTAGTCCGATTTTACTTAATTTTGGACAGCTTGTTTCCGAATCATGGTACTTCATTTTGACAGGTTGGATCGTGCACTGGAGTTCTATATTGTGAGTTATTGCTACTGCACGTTACTGGGCAGATTCGGCTTCGTCGTATCGACATTGAGGCAAGTTATTACTTGTTCAGTTATAGTGTTTCGATAAGTAATTTCAATTACATGTCATAAGTGTTCTGTGTTGTATTGCATATTGACAAATGTATAAATGGAATATTGTGAGGATTGTAGTATACAGTAGATGTTGTTGATGATATTTGGATATTCTTGGTCGATGAGGTGCGTTTGGAAGGAATCCGAATAGAGGTATGTTTTTTTTGGTAATCGTACATGAATCCGAATAGAGGTATGTTTTTGTGGTAATTGTACATAGAGGATTGTGTACGGGAAAGTATTCGTTATTGAGGTATTATACGGTATTGTTGTGATATTGGGATTTTGACGAGAATCATTGGATAAATCGGGAGCGGTAAGGTTATAGTTTGTGGTTATCATTCTCACGATGCATGACATATGATTAATTATGTTTATGTATTTGCGGTTATTTGTTGGGCATTATGGTTGACCCCATTGTGGGACTTATTTTTCAGGTATTGGAGATTTGATAGAGCGGTCATGAAGAGACGAGGATCCCGGATGATATTGGCTATGGCATATAGTGGGGAATCGTGTATTGACTGTTTATTTATTCTTGATGTAAAATGTATTTTCGAACTGTACTTTATCCGCTGCGTGAGTTCTTTCAAAATGACTTTCGGTATTTGCAAATTGAGTTTTATTTCGTAAAACCGATTCCCTATATCGAGTTTTGGCATTTTGGCCTTGAACGTTTTATGACGGTTTGACAAATGATTTTGTGAGTTTTGGAAAATACTACCGTCACCGGCCTTTTGTCATTTTGAATGTTTTTTAAAATGCTTTTTAGCCTGGTGGGTTCCGGCGCGGAATCCGCGGCGTGTAATATTCCCGGGCTGAACCGGGGGTGTTACAATTGCACACGTCAGTTGTTGGATTATCTCATGTCTTTTTATCCCTACAGTGCTGTCAGATTGTCTAAGTGTACAGATAATTAACGGTGGATACTCTATTCTTGGGTCTTACAGCATTCCCCCTCAATTGTTGAGTAAAAACATTAAAAACTTACAGGGAGTCAGGCTGTAGCAATCCCAATTCTTGTCGAAGCATACAGAATCTTGCTGTGCTGAGAGGTTTGGTAAAGATGTCGGCTAACTGGATATCTGTATGAACTTTCTCGAGCCAAACATCCTTGTTCTCAACATGATTCCTAATGAAGTGATGCTTCATATGAATGTGCTTAGTGCGTGAGTGCAATACAGGATTGTGCGTTATTGCAATTGCACTCGTGCTATCGCACATGATGGGTGTTCCCTTGACAGTGATTCTATAATCTGACAGTTGTTGTTGCATCCAAAGGATCTACATACAGCAACTACCAGCAGCATAGTATTCTGATTCAGCTGTGTAAAGCGAGTTTGCCAATTGCTTCTTACTGAACCATGACACAAGTCTAGGTCCAAGAAAGTGACAAGTACCGCTTGTACTCTTCCTATCTAGCTTACAACCTCTAAGATCCGAGCCGCTGTAGCCAACCAAATCGAATCCACCTTCTTTAGGATACCATAGTCCTACATCGACTGTTCCTTTGACGTACTTCAGAATTCGTTTGGCTGTCGTGAAGTGTGATTCTTTAGGTGCTACTTGATATCGATCACACACTCCTACAGCAAACTGGATATCGGGGCTGCTAGCTGTTAGGTATAAGAGTGAGCCAATAAGCTTCCTGCAGAGTGATTGATCAACCAGCTTTCCAGCTTCGTCAGCACTAATTTGCACGGAAGTGTTCATGGGGGTTGACGATGATTTAGAGTTGTTCATCCCAAATTTGTTGAGAAGCTCCTTGCTGTACTTTTTCTGGTTGATGAAGATTCCTGTAGGCAACTGCTTTACCTGCAATCCTAGGAAATAACTAAGTTCTCCCATCATACTCATTCAAATTTACTTTGCATTAGATGAGAGAACCTTTGACATAGAGCAAGGTTAGTTGAACCAAATATAATATCATCTACGTATATTTGAACCATCAGGAGGTCATCACCTTCCTGTATTTTAAATAGGGTCTTGTCCACAGCACCTTTCTCGAATCCTTTATTGGTTAGGTACAGGGACAGGGTTTCATACCATGCTCTAGGTGCTTGCTTAAGTCCATACAGTGCTTTCTGTAGCCTGTATACATGGTCTCCGCCTTCTGTGTTGACAAACCCTGGTGGTTGTTCAACATAGACTTCTTCGGCAAGGTCTCCATTCAGGAATGCGCTCTTGACGTCCATTTGATATACAATAAAGCTCTTATGGGTGGAAAAGGCTAAAAATATCCTAATGGCTTCTAGTCTGGCAACAGGGGCAAAAGTTTCATCATAGTCTATGCCTTCTTCCTGTCTTCTGATAACAAGTCCATTTGAATACTTCTTGTTTCTAAATACTCATTTTGTTCCAATTACAGCTTGATGATCAGGTCTGGGTACTAGATACCATACATTGTTTCTTTCGAAACCATTAAGCTCTTCTTCCATAAATGTAATCCAGTGAGAATTGTCTAGAGCTTCTTTGGTAGAAACAGGTTCGGATTGGGCTAAGAATACAACGGTAGTGCACATATTAAGTCTTCTAAGTTCAGCTTGAGACTTCCATACAGGAAATGGAGATATCTCAGACTCGGGTTCTTCTTGCGCACATAGTACATTTCCTTGTGTACTCTGTATTCTCCTACGAGTAGATACACCAGCATCAATATTTCCTATGATCAACTCCTGTGGGTGATATCTCAACCATCTTTTGTCGAGTTCTAATTCCGCATCAGTATCTTGAGTTGTCAGTAGTTTCAGGCTTCACTTGACAAAGATCGCCTTCATCTACTGCTCTTACACCAAGGGGTTGATTTCTAAGTCAACGACAAGCTCTACAGGAGTTGTAAGATCGTGAATGGTGAGTTGTTGGATATTTTGAGTATCATCTTCTACTCCTGTAGGATCATGGTGAGGTTCGTCGAACACTACTTGTACTGATTCCTCAACTGTCAGCTTCCGCTTATCAAAGATCTTGTAAGCTTTGCTGACAGAGGAATATCCAACAAATATTCCTTCATCCGACTTCTCATCGTTGGTTCTAAGTTGATCCTTCCCGTTGTTCAAAACATAATACCTGCATCCGAATATGTGAAAGTACGAAACTAATAGAGTTTTGTTGTTCCATACCTCGTATGCTGTTTTGTTATGGTGTTTGTTGATGATACAGCAGTTTGTGTGTAGCACGCTGTATTGGTGGCTTCACCCCAGAAAGGCTGTGGCAACTTGCTTGCGGCAATCATAGTCCTTGTTGCTTCTTTGAGCGTCCTGTTCTTTCGCTCGGCAACACCATTTTGTTAAGGTGTGCGGGCAGCTGAGTATTCGTGTTGTATCCCATTTTCCAAACAGTATTGCTCGATAAAGCGGTTAGTAAATTCAGTACCTCTGTCGGAACGAATGGACACGATACTCAACCCTTTCTCATTTTGAAGCTTTCTCAGGTGCTCGAGCAGCTTTGATATTGTTTCCTTCTTCTTGCTTAGGAAGATTGTCTAAGCATACTTGGAATAATCATCAACAATAACGAGACAGTATTTCTTACCTCCCAAACTTACCGGGTCTACAGGACCGTAGAGATCCATGTGTAGCATTTCTAGAACTCTGTGAGTGGAAAGGTAGGATTTGCTTTTCAGGGTGGTCTTGATTTGCTTGCCTTTCTGACAGGGTCCACAGACGCTGTCTTTTTGGAATGACACATTAGGCAAACCTCTGACCATTTCCTGTCTAGCGAGCTTGTTGATCGTCTTGAAGTTGACGTGAGACATCCTCTTGTGCCATAGCCAGCTTAGATATGCAGTGCCTTTGGCAACAAAACACGGAATTGTGGAGCTCGTAGGCATCCAGTCAGCAATATACATATTACCTGATCTGCTTCCTATGAGCACAACTTCTTTGGTCAGGATGTTCTTGACTCTACAGTGATCTATATAAAATTTCACCGAGAACTGTTTGTCATAGAACTGGCTAATACTAAGTAGATTATACTGTAAGCCTTCAACATAAGCTATATCGGCGACTTTGAATTTTCATACAAGCAGGGTTCCCTTCCCTCTTGTTCTTCCTTTAGATTTATCACCGAAGCGCACTTTTGGACCGCGACCTTATACATAATCTGATAGCTTGCTTTTATCTCCTGTCATGTGCCGGGAACACCCGTTGTCGAAGTACCAGATGTCCTTCTCTAATATGTCCTGTAGGCAAAGAAATTAAGTAGATTTAGGTCCCCTTTGAATGTTGGGTCCATGGGTGTTAGTGCCTTTAGGTATCTAGATTTTCCTGACAGCAATGGGCTTGCTGTAGGTTACTTTAGGTCCGTTATTGCGGTGTTTACGTGGGGCAGGCACGTAGTTGTTGTAACCTTGATAATTATTATGCATGAAAAATTCAGGGTTATTATTATTAATCCAGTACGAGTGCCGTCTTGGAGGTGGATCCATTTTCTTTAGCCTTACAGCTTGCCTTTTGGGTCTCCAGTTGGATTCCCAAACCTTTGCTGATACTGTGCGGAGACCTGCTTTCGTGATGGATAATGAGGTTCCTGTATCCAATATCTAGGCGCGCTGTACTGTTGGAAGTACTATTGTGTGGGCCTTTGATATTTGGGTACAACCTTTTTTTGAACGGCTGCTGGCGCTTTTGATATGCTCGGGGAGCATGCTGTTGGTTACGCCTTAGAGGTCTGAATGGCTGAGGATTCCGCTGTCTGCGATATGACTGTGGTGGCGGAATGGCAGCCTTTGCTGTTCGCGGTGCAACAGGTGCCTTCACAGGACTCGGGATTTCTTCCGATACATGAATGGGTTCCACACCCCTGACGAACATAGTACTAGTTTTTCCTTTATTAGAAAATGAGTTGTATCCTAAGACACTTTTATCATGAGCATGTTGTCCAGTACTTAGAATTTCTTCCATCCTTTTAGATGATTTCTCGAAAGGTTTCAAGATGGTCTCATGTTCTCCTTCTCGTTTTTCGAGAGTTTTTAATTTGTCTTGGAGCAGAACAAAATCATTTGTCTTGCTTTCACTGTGAGACTTAGCCTCATTTAGTTCGTGAGCAAGTTGATGATTGCTCTCCATGAGTTTTTTGTGGTCGACTTTGCTGTTTTCACAATCAACAGACATATTTTCATAATTTACTTTCAGCAAGTCGTTTTCTTCCCTCAGCTCTAGGTTAGAAATTTGGAGATGTATATTTTCATTTTTCAAAGTCTTATGGGCCTTTTGAATGTTTTTGAATTCATTCATCATGTTTTCAAAGGTATGAGATGCATTTGCATGAGTAATTAAGGTTGAGCTTACCTCATCATCGCTATCTTTGTCTTCCGGTATGTCTTTAGCCATAAATCACATATAGGATTTATCTTCGAATTCATCATCTGATGAGTCACTGTCAGTGACTGCCTGAAGACATTCTTCGGATTTTGTTGGTGCGGGAGAGGCTTCTGATTCGCCAATCAGGGCCTTGAGCTTGTTTTTCCAAGCACGTCTTCTTTCGTCTTTTTCTTGTTGCTCAGCTTCCGGCAACCTTTGAACTTTAGGGTGAGGACATTTATTTGTATAATGTCCTGATTTCCTGCAATTGTAACACAGGTTAGCATCACTAGAGGAAGATTTGGTACTTACCTTGTGAACAGGCTTGGGCCTGTAGGGAGTCTTTCCAGACTACTTGATGAATTTCTTAAATTTATGCATGAGGAGCGCCATTTCATCTTGCGACAGGATATCGTCGTCACTGTCAGCATTCTTGTGGGCAGACTTTGATGTGTTGGGCATGCTATGTCTTCGGTTGGATACAGCAACTAGCGCTGTAGTCCTCGCAGGTGATTCATCAGCTTTCTCTCTCCTGTCAATATCATACTCAAATACTTTGAGGTCAGAAAAGAGGTCAAAAGTAGATATATCATTAAGATTGCATGACACACGCATAGTTGTGGTCCTAATGTCCCATCGGGCAGGGAGAGATCTGAAAATTTTTAAGTTCTTTTCCTTTTGGGTATAAATTTTGCCCAACGCTTCAAGTTCACCGACAATGCCAGTGAATCTAAGGTCAAGTTCCTCAAGAGTTTCAGTTGGTTTCATTTCAAAAGATTTGAATTGCTGAGTTAGTTTTGAAATTTTGTTTTCTTTTGAGTGCTCAGTACCTCGCAAATCATCTTGAGTTTTTCTAGATTTCTTTGGTTGTCTTACAGCTCTTTACCTTCGAGAACGTGCCTTTGTCAAGAGTGACAAATACCGCGTTTTTAGCAACATTGTTGAGGTTGGTGCGTTTTCTATCATCTGTGGTCCATTGTTCACGCTCTTTCTCGAGCATCTCGGCATGATCTTGGCCTTCAATCCTTGGAGCAGGATTTACCTTCATGATCTTTATGGGGCCTTTTGAATGACAAAGATCATCTCTTCATGTATGGCGGCGAGATGAGCCTCCATCCTAATTCTCCAGTCATCAAACTCGTTAATAGAAAACATTGGTACCTTATTAATCAGTGAGGTATCCATGTCTAATATTAGGAAAGATAAAGAAGTTTTCAAAAAATAAGTGATTTTGGGATCTGATTCGGTTAAAAATACGACTGATTCTTTTTAGAATCAACCTCTCTGATACCACTTGTTGGCCACTAAGTATACAGAATACAGCTTGGAAAGTGTTTAAGCAACAAGCTGTATGATTTTCAAATAGGAGTGCGTAGCGGAAGTCTTGAAACAGTAAGTTGCTGTAAATACAGCAACTAGGTTTTCTCCTGTTTGCTTGGTACGTACAGGGTATGTAGTGTATACTTGTAAAATAAACACAGTAATGAAAATGACACGATATTTAAAGTGGTTCGAGGTAAACCCCTCTACGTCCACTGGTCCTCCGCATAGGAGTGAAAATGTTTATTATAAACACTATGTACACAACTACATGTCTATAATCAAACCTATCCTTGTATCGTTCACAAAGACTGTCGCTTTCAATCATTCACACAGATTGGTCAAAGCTTTCCCTTGACTAGCTTCTCACACAAAGTTCCGAAGCTTCGTCTCTTCAATGCAGATCCGTCACACACAGTTCAGGAAAAGAAAGCCTTTCTCAGTCCACACAGGGCTGATGGTATTCTTCAATGTAAGAACAATGGTTGAACAACAGCTTGACTTTCTTGATCTTTGAGCTGATGATGTGTTGTTCAAGGATGAGCACTTGTGTATTTCTTCTCTCAGGATTGGCAGTATGCTTGAAGAAATATGTTTGCTCTTAATATACTGTTCTTGAGATGTTCACGATTGTATCTTAGTATATCTCGGTTTGCTCAGTTCTCAGATATTTGAATATTCGTATGAGGTCGAGTATATACGTGTATAGCTCGTTCGTTTATTGGTCTAATCTTCAAACTTCGGGGTATATATAGCCTTTGGAATAGATCCATTGGGAATAGATCCATTGAGCAAAAAGTCTGTTCCAACGGGATGATTGACTTATAAATACAGGATCCGGATTTTGCTCCTTGTCTGAAGATCTCTGTCAGCTTAGTATTTAAATATTTTATCCAGTCAGTATTTAAATACTTGTTTTCAAACGGAGGTTTGACTTTAGCATATAAAGCATATTCCGTTCCAATCCTCTTCAGTCCAGTTGGATAAGTGTTGAAGATCTCAACACTTGATTATATGCTGTATCCAACATGTTGCGTAGCTGTAGGTTCCACGCTGTAGGCTATCTTAGGTTTGTTGTATAGAAAGATGTTGTATGAATATTTCAGGACATCTTCCATACTTGGTGTCATATCGACTGATAAGCTTTATGTTGTATGATGACACTTTATCAATACTCACATCTTGCTGTATGATTATCGTCGGGACAACAACTTGTTGTATGTTGACATTTCGTCCTTTTGCTGTATGAAGGCAGCGTGAAGACTTGTTGTATGTTGGCACTTTATCAAAACTCGATACAAGATTGTTTATCCCAACAATAGGATTGTTTATCCCAACACCAGCCAAAACCCAAGAAACTACGGACCTTCTTCACATTCTTAGGCGGTACCCAATCCAACACTGCCTCAATATTCTGTGGATCCACACGGACCCCCTCGGTTGAAATCATGTGACCCAGAAACATCATCTCGTTCATCCAGAACTCACATTTCGAGAACTTCGCATAGAGTCGCTCGGTCCTGAAAATGTCTATCACCACACGCAGATGATGCGCATGCTCCTCCTTATTCCTCGAAAAAATAAGGATATCATCAATGAAAACGATGACACACTTATCCAAATACTCGATAAAGACCTTGTTCATCAACTGCAAGAACACTGCCGGCGCGTTAGTTAACCCGAAGGGCATAGCCACAAACTCATAATGTCCGTATCTCATCCGAAAAGCTGTTTTCGGAACATCGGACTCCTTCACCCAAAGCTGATAGTACCCCGTTCTCGAATCAATCTTCGAGAATATCACAGCTCCCTGCAATTGATTGAACAAGTCATCAATCCTCGGCAAGGGATACTTGTTCTTGATGGTCACCTTGTTTAGCTCGCGATAGTCGATACCTAAACGCAGCGAACCATCCTTCTTTCGCATAAACAGAACCGGTGCGCCCCAAGGTGAAGCGCTCGATCGAATATACCCCGACTCAAGAAGCTCACTCAACTGATTTTTCAACTCAGCCATCTCTGAAGGTGCCATGTGATACAGCGCCTTCGAAATCGGATCCGCACCTGGCTCTAACTCGATAGCGAACTCAACCTCATGGTCCGGTGGCAACCCCGGTAACTCGTCAGGAAAGACATCAAGAAACTCACTAATGATTGGAATCGATGAAAGTTCGACTCCACCATTCTCTGCCTTCAAGGCGTAACACCAATAACCAGTACACCCCTTCCGGAGGAGTCTCATCGCCTTCAAGGCGTTAATTACAAACTTTTGGTTTCCCCTCTTTCGCCCCTCGAAAGGGTGCTCGGTGCCGTCCTCGGCTAACATGGTGATGATTCTCGTGCAGTAGTTCATGATCGCACCATGCCGCTCTATCCAATCATCCTCGAGTATCAAATCCTCACCCTCAATACTCACAACAATAAGATAAGATAGCCAAGTCCTCTCACAAATAAACACAGAACAGTCTCGGACCTCTCGATCACCAACGATTCTATCACCTCTAGGAAGTTTATCGATGAAAGGCTCACAAGGCGACAAACAGTAAAGACTCAAATGGCGCACACACTCCAGAGAGATGAATGAATGCGTAGCACCCGAATCAAAAAACACACTGACAGGAAGAGACTGAATATGAACAGTACCTGTGGCCACGGTGGCTGCTGGATTGTCAGCCCTCCTCATCTCATAAACTCGTGGTTGAGTAGAGCCTACACTAGAAGCTCCCCCTCTAAAGCGCTGACCCCGACCTCTCCCTCGACTGGCACTCGGTGGAGGCTGCGGAGCAAACGACCCCTGGTTCACACTCGGCTCCTTAGGCGCTGGAAAAGAAGCCTGGGCACCAAGAATCTGCCCTACCGGCTCACAAAAAAAGCCTTGTGGCCCGGCTGACCACAAGTATGACAAGTCAACTGCGGACGAGGACACTCCTGGTTCCTATGACCCGACTTGCCACAGTTAAAGCATCTAACATCACGAATGGAGGCAATAGCAGTACCTCGAAAGCCCCTAGAGAAACGAGCCGAACCGCCCGCAGGACTGTTTGCAGACTGAGATTTTTGCTGGATTCCACCCTTGTGTCCCGAAAAGTTACCGACAGACTTCTGCTTCCTACTTTCTCGAGCCGCCTCACTGGCCGTCAAGGACATATCATAAGCAAGAGCTCTACTCTGATAGTCCTTTAAGGTGGTGAAGACGAGCCCAGACATGTAATCGCGAATCTTCGGTTTCATCCGCTTAGAAAAGTGGCAAATATTGTCATCCTCCTCCTTAACCTGGGCCTTCACATAGCCTAACTCCCGGTTGAAATCCGCAATGGCCTGAGAAACCGGAATATCTCGAGGTTGAGCATCATAAAAGCATGGATTAGGGCCTGACGAATCGGCCACGGATAGTATTCATCTTCCATAAGGTCCCTGAACTCGGCCCAAGAAGCAACATGATCCCGAGGCTCGATGGCCTCCCACCAATCAGTAGCCTCCCAATGAGAAAGTACTGGGCGATAGGGACCTTACGGTCCTTGGGATAGTTGGTGGCAACAAAGATCTTGGACATCTTCTTGATCCACCTCTCCCAGTCGATCGGGTCTGAAGCCCCCGAGAACTGAGAAGGATACATCTTGATGACATCCTGAAGCCATCGAACTGTTCCGGCCTGAGCAGTACGTGCCAGAGCCAGGTTCTGAACCGCCTGGGCTATAGTAGCCATTTGGTTCACCATTTGTTGCTGTTGGGATTCGGTGCCTAAAACGAAGGCCCAGCGGAGGCGGTAAAACGAAAATTAATTCGATCCGAATCCCTACGAGGATCGATCGAGCTACGTATATATGAATATATAAATGAAAAGCAAGAGTCGTAAGAAACTAACCCTCGAAGTCCGTTGATTAAATGGTAACCTTCTCTTGAGCTATTCCCCAAGCTCTTAAACGATCCAACGCCGAAAGCACCGCATCTCTACTTGCCACGCGCCGGAGAAACAACCGGAACGACGATCACCTTGCTATCCTCTGAGGATACGGCTAGAGCTAAGTGATGAAGCTATATATGTAAAGATTACTACACTCTAAGTGTTTTAATCTTACTCTCTCTATATGATTTTCTCTCAATTTTTCTCCAAGAAAAATGAAGAAGAAATGAATGAAGAAGATGAAGATAATTGAGAAAATAGTTTTTCTCTCTCTCTCTCTCAATCTCACTCACGTAGGAATCCCTTGGAATCTAAAGTGAGAGATGTCTTCTTCATTTATTCAACTCTTCACATGATACATCTCATTATTATGAGAATCAAAGCCCCACAAAGTCATCTTTTTCATATAAAATGAAAACAACAAGACAAGAGGAAAGTGGGTGGAAATTAGGGGCGGCTACCATGCGTAAACGGATGAGTTCGGTTCGTTTCGGACTCCCGTGAGTCCAAACAGATAAACTACGATTCCGTTCCGATGTATTTGTATCGATTAATTAATCCAATTAATTAAATATATCAAATACAAAATAACATAATTAATTTCTCCAAGAAATAATTATATTCATGAATTAAATTAATCGCCCAGTGATATATTTAATCCATTAAGCCGTAAATCAATTTATCCGATAAATCGATTTAAACATCCAATGTCCCAAATTAGATATCCAATATCTAATATTCATAATGAGAGAATTAGCTTAATTCATTCTCGTCAATCCTAATGCGCGACTCCTAGGTCCGTCTCACCAAAGAATGGGAGGAACCAAAGAGTAGTAGCACCACCTAGCCACCGGTGGCCTACACTGCACTCGAATGAGAACGAATGATTGGGATCATTCAAGAACCATTCTCGTGAATGCCAAGATACGTATAAACCCTTCTTTCAAATGTCCCGATCAAGTTATAGAGTCACTGGCTACCAAACCCTATCTCGTACTTGACGCTATGCATGCGTTAATGCAAATCGAGATCATCGAGCTCTCGTGTATCTAATACCTAGCTCCAATGCTTTGGCCAAAGACTTATGATCTCATCGCCAATAACCGCATAGACATATAACCCGCTCACTAACAGGAGAAAGAATTCCATCTTGTTATTCAAGAGACTCGCTACTTGCCCGTCAAGATGCACGCCGAGGTTGACCCCGCCTTCCGTTTACGTGGTCGAACTACTCTAATGAAAATCTTGATGTCACAAGCACATCCCTACTAAATCATCAAGTCGAAGGTTCACGAATACCTATCACAACCTTTCGATTCCGTCATTGATCGTCCCGGAGTGAAATCCGTGTGACGAATCGAGGTGAGTCGGTTCGAGTATACTAATCTAATAAGCATACCTATAACAAGAGCTCCCACTAACCATTAGTGTTCGACAGCACTCTCCATGTCAAAGAACATGTCATACAAGTCTTCACATAAACTTAACGCCTACCAAGTTTCATCGACTTGCGAACGATTAAGTATTTGAGCTATAAACCTTTCCAAAGGCCGACCCCTTATCCAATAAGGAGTGGAACGTTTTGCTCTCAAATACACGGACTAGTTTCTATATGTTTATTTACGAGTTAGGAATGCCAGTAACTACCAGTAAATAAAGAAACATCCATTTGCCTTATATAAATGGTTTACATAATTACAAGTACAATGCCCTCACTCAACAACCTCTGAGTGGCATTCGAGGGCATACTCCTAACAGTTGCATCATAGCTGCAACACCAATGTCGGCGCCATTGCCGGCTGTATCATCTTGGGTAGCAGTGCGGCCCTGATGGCCATCATTACTGCCGGCCCTCGAAGAGTGACGTGGTCGCCCCACTGGCTGCCCCATGTCCCCGGCCGCATCCACGACCACGGCCACGACCTCTACCACGGCCTCTTCCAGCATCCATACTGGAGATAAGAGGTAGCAAAAGCAACTCGAAGATAAGTACGAGAGGAAAAACAGTCACAGTTCAAGAATCGGAAGTACGATACAAGAAAACAAGGAATCGAGTAAGGAAAACTTACGAGCACTGGAAGTACCGAGATAATGGCAGCGGGGTGACGATGTGCAAAATGAAACACAATTAGACCCAATTAACTGACAAGCCTAGGTATCCATAAACCTGG
This sequence comes from Orobanche coerulescens, assembly GCA_033398695.1. Classification (NCBI taxonomy): domain Eukaryota; kingdom Viridiplantae; phylum Streptophyta; class Magnoliopsida; order Lamiales; family Orobanchaceae; genus Orobanche; species Orobanche coerulescens. The sequence continues at coordinate 95,309,811 of CM065816.1, forward strand.
GGCGCTTATACCATTTTCTGTAACACCCCCAAGATATTCAGGGTATATTACAGTGCCGTGGGCCCCCTACCTGGGACTCACCAGGCTAAATAATAAATACCACTCGTCTAACCATCACAGTTAGTGAGAAACACACATCACCAGGACGACAATCAAATAAAATGCCCAGCATAACTGGCGAAACATACATCTCTGACATTCATAATAACATGTAATAATACAAACCATAATCCCAGGAAAAATGCCTAAGTACTCGCGAGTACTATATATAAGTTCACAAGTTTGAAAACAACCACGTCAGAGAGGACGACGGAAATAAGGAGACTCATTTACACACGTCATCAACCCTGGCCAGCATTCTTGTACTGTCTCAATGCCCGCTCGTCTGGCTGAACATAACCTGAAATTCATAACAAGAATTTCCCCAAAATGGGTCCCCGAAGGGGTTAGCAATTAGCTAGTATAAGTAATCAAGGCAAACCATTCGCTTACGCATTTCATAGTACATGCATCAATTCATTTAAAAATCCCAAATCCGACATGTCTTTTCCGGAAACAAACAGTCAACAATCAATTTGCCTAGGACCGGGGTGAAGCCACTGGTCCCACTCGAGGCCTCTAAATACCCTCCCGAGCTAGCCATATTATAAAACAAATTACGCACAGGCATCGCCCAGGACCGGGGTGAAGCCACTGATCCCACTCGAGGCCTCTAAGGACCCTCCCGAGCTGGCTAGCGAATCAAGCTCTTGAATCCAGAGTGAAGTCATAGATTCCCTCGAGGCCCCATCGGACCCTCCCGAGGTGAGCAAAGCACACACAAATACATCACCATTTCACATTAAGCATAAAAGTTTCCAAGAGTACTTGCCTTGAATAATTGACGACGACTCGAACGGAAAGGAAAATCAAGCACGAACGCTAGGAACCGACGAACGCAAACCTAACGATTCGAAGAATACAATCACCTACGATTCATGTAAGTTTGTACAAAAACAACGGCGAGGACGGATCGCAACCGAACCCTCTTGATTTCACAAATATCATGAAACTTACCATGAACTCGTAGGAAAAACAAGAATACTACCAAGATTAATCATATACATCATGGATTAATCAACAATACGGAACAAATCGGACAAAAACTCAAAAAACCCCAAATTTCCCAAAATAGGGTTCTAGAAGATTACTTTGGATTAAGGATGAAGAACAAGTGTTGGTGTTGTTAATCTACACCAAGATCTCAAGGAAATTGATATCTGAAGTGGTTGGAAGAAGAAATCGCCTTCAAATCGCCTAAAGGATCGCTCGGCCGTGGAGGAGGAGAAGAAATGAATAATGAGACGAATTTGGGTCAACTCTCTGGTTTATATAGCCAGAGACATTTATCGTGCACTAACGATCAGAGTTAGCGTGCGCTACCCAGCCAAAAACCAGTCCGGAACCTACGGTTCTGGACCATTAGCGTGCGCTTCCAGAGGATAGCGTGCGTTAACAGCCCCTCGATAGCACGCGCTATCGGGCCATAGCGTGCGCTACCTGGACACCAGGCCGAGTCCAGAAATATTCTGCCCAGTTCTGGACTGCCGAATTAGCGCACGCTATTGGAGACCCAGCGCGCGCTAAGCCTAACCCATAGCGTGCGCTATAATACAATCCTAGCGTGCGCTAAGATGCTCGTCCAGAGAGCATAGAGCAGAAACAACCTACTGCCACTGTTGTGCTCAACTTGTTAGCGCGCGCTAGAAAACGAACGTAGCGTGTGCTACCCAACGATACAAGCGTGCGCTACACAACAGAGTTAGCGCGCGCTAGACAGTGGAAATACCGAATGGCCCAAAACACCCGAAACACATGATACACGATCGAAACATCAAACAGAAGCTCACAATATGCATAACAACATAAGATGAATTTACGGCAACCCCGAAATGGCTGTTCTGAACAACGATTACGAGAATCGAACCAAATAGCGATGGAAAAGCCAATAAATGCGGAATTGAGTAAAACAGTCTGAAACAAGCTCGGATGACAAAAAGTCCAGAAATAAGTATTCTCGAAATACCAATACGATTACAAACGAGCGACTAAAAGCAAGAAATACGAAAATTAAAAAATACCAGAAAAGAAAAATGTGGATATTACACCCAGAGCGCAAGGATAAAACATATGTCCATACAGCTAAAGTAACAACTCTTTCTCCATTTCCCAGGTGGAGGTCCACTTCTCTTTAGTCAATTTCCTAACTATCTTTAGTCCCGACAGATTCGAACAAATATGAGAACCACATCCGATATATAATACCCATAAAGTTGAACTAGTATAATGGCAATCTATAACGTATATACGTGAGATAGAAGCAATGTTCCCGTTCTTATGATCTACAAAAAATTTGGGGCAGTTCCTGTACCTGTGGCCTGCTCCATTGCAGTAGAAGCACGAACTTTTACTAAGAGTTTTGTAGCCCTTACCTTTCCATAAGTTGGTTGTGGTTTAGTGCAGCCTTCTTGATTTTGCTTTTGGACCAGTCCTTAAAATCCCTCTTTTTATTGTATCCTTATTCATCAAGAGGACCTCATGCTTATGCTCCACCTTGATCATTGGCTCAACAGTTTTAATCATCAGATAAAGTTGAGACAATGATTTCTCCATTACATTCATGTTGTAGTTCCCTTCATGAAGTGAATGAAAAATAATGTTTGTAGCCAAATCTTGGCTATAGGGAAAGCTGAGCCTTGTCAGCTTGTCTGTGTCCAATCATCTTTAACACCTGAGGCATAAATGACTTCCCTTTCTCGAGCCTAACATCCAAGAATTTCCTTGGAGGTTTCAAACCTCTCAATTCTAGACTACTCTTGAAACATGTTCTTGATCATATGAATGATGTTGTACTCATCCATATTATCAAGTTACTTCTTTAAATTTGATTCCACGGTCATCAACATCACGCAAGCAACATCTATGGGTTGTTACCTACCACGTCTTTTCGCCTGCCCTTGGTCGCTTGTGGCACCTAGTTGGAGAACGGAGATACGGTTGTCAATAACTAGATTCTTCCTCTCTTTCTTGAGAACTATTCTCAGATTTGAGTTAAGGAAGTTTGAACCATTGTGTTTCTCCTTCTCAAGTATCGACCACAAATTAAAAGAGATTATTTGAATGGAACAAGGTTGTTAGTGTTGTTGTTGGCAAACATGATTACTAAAAATAAAGATGAGAATGGAATAAGTAAAATTTGTATTAAAATAATTGAAAGTAAAGATTATTGACTTTTTTTCATCAAAATTTTACATCCCATTTTCGAAGAAAATGATTCTAAGATACTTTGTCACAAAATATTTAAGCAAGCTTTAGCTTGTCACTTATTAGTTTTTGAAAAGGGTAAATAATCCCAGTACTAATAGTATCCAATACAACTCTTGGTTTATAGGTTACATATAATATCATATCTACTTTACCTCAAAATGTAAGTATTCCTTACTGATATTGATGGGAGATAAAAAATGTGTATTTGTCCAAAACTTCAGAAGAATCTAGAAGAAATGGAAGCTTATGAGCTTAATGATCACGTCAAGGACACATTATCGAAGCACGTTAGGTAAGATAGGTATGATACCTTCAAGCCTTGTATGCTTGAAAGATGGTTAAGGGGACCTCTGTTAGCTCTCACGTACTCAAGATCAAACAATACATTGATCATCTTGATAGGCTTGATTTTTATCTTTCTAAGGAGCACTCCACGGATGTGATCCTTAACTAGAGTTCACCAGGCTAAACATGGCACAACAACATAATCCTCGACCACCAAAGACAATATATTGTAAATACAACTCTAAATACATGATTCAATCAACGGAATAGAAACAATATTTTCAAATATGAAACTCATTTTGCGGAATATTCCGGCTTTTACCAAAAAAACATTTTTCAATACATTTAAACAAGTACTCAATAGATTACACAAACATCTAAAATTTATTGTATCACTTGGGATTCCTTCCGCTCAGTGTCACCTCTATGATTGCTCCTCGACTTGCTTGTACCTGAAACGTATGAAATACGTTCGCCCCAAAGGGGTAAGCAACTGGAATTCATACAAGTACTTTAATCACATGCAATCTAAATTCTTCAGTTCAAAATATTTTCAACAATATTCTGGAATATTCATTTTCGTAGAATCATAACATCAACCACAGATATATTTTTCAATGGGTAAACCACCGATCCAGTGCCCTTAACATAGATACTCATAGGTTCCATCAAACCGTCCCTGGATTGGATACCATATCCTCGATCCATCGCCCTTAGCATATATCCGTAGGGGCCGTCTGACCGTCCTTGGGTGGACAGAGCACTCGTAACTCATATCATATTTCAAATTCAAAACAAGACAAAAAATTCATAAAAAATAAGTGATCAAGAGTACTTGCCTCGACTCGATTTGACATGGCGAAACCCTTCGGCGAACAATATTTTTCAAGTCCTTCCAATCCGATTCTTGATAATCCAATCCTAAACATTCATTAACAATAATTTAATATCTTGAATCAATAAATGAAAGGCAACCCCGAAAATACCTCAACAATATCTAAGTTAGATTTATTCGTAATATACCTTAATTCGTATGAGAATGATGGATGGTTAATGATAAATTCTATAAATTCAATAACTTCAAGCACCCTTTTGTCCGAAAATAAAATTAGAAAATAGAGAATTTTGATCATAATCTCCACCATTTAAAATGTACCTCAAGATGTCAAGAACAATATACACAAAATCAACCAAATCCAACAGTTAGATGTTCTGGGGTCGTTCCAACAGTGACACTGTCCAACCTAGATCTAGAAAGCAGGAACCTCTCGGATCTTCGATTAGAATGAACACCTCGGAAGTTCAAATATAATCACCATTCTGACTGAACTGCAATATATTGCGAATATTCGATAAAAGTTTCACACGGATCCAATGATTCGATTGTCGTAGGCCACATCTGCAAAATTACTGCACAAATGAACTTTTCGTTCATGATTTTCCTTTCTTTTTCCCCTCCTTCTTTCTCTATTTCTTTCTCCTTTATAAATGATGGATTATGTTCACAAGTCTCAAAAATGGTGAAAAGTGGTGAAGAATCGTGAAAGAGATGAAGAGAAATAGGAAAATGGTGAGATATATTTGTTCAGAACTGCCCCCAATTTACATATTTAAAGATGTTACGACTGTACTTCTCCAACAGCTTTTGTTGTCCGTGCAGTCTTCACTATCTCAAGCATAATGCTTTCATCCAAATTCTGATTAGATCATTGAACCATTGGATAGCTATTTTCTAACATACTACCCATTTTTAGAATTCCTATATTTCCACGAGTCCCGATTGTGATCTTTCAAAGTCGGTCCAAATGTGCAACACTTCCTTAGAAAATGACCATTCAAAACATTGACGATTTTCGAATCTTTGATGATAATTTCTCGACATATAAAATTCCAATAAGAACCATTAACATTCCAATTCTCGAACATTCCTATAATCAAACACACTAATAGAAAAACATGTACTCAAAAAATATTCCAAATGATTCCTTTCCAAATACTCAACTATGCCTTTAAAAAATACTCCTTAACATGAATTCAAATAAGTAGCTTCATATATCCGAATATTTATAATATAATATTTGGATATCATATTCTATCCCTTTAAAATAAACTTCATCCTCGAAACTTGCCAAACACCGGCAAAACTTCAAAATATCATTCAACAAGTTAACTACATCCTATGTAAAACACAGTAAAATTCCATATCCACATAGAAGCATAAAAAAACCGCCAAGCTCTCACATTACTAAAAAGTCAGCCCTGTTTTAATATGTCATAGCAACCACCCAAATTATTGCATAATCTAATCATATAGACATTCCCTGATACTCTAAATAACATGCTCGCACATACATACCATCCCGAATATAGTGTATGCAAAAGGGTTAAGGCGCTACCACTTCATATCGCAATTCAAGCAATACATTGCACCCTCAACCCATCAATACTCATCTATCCACAATTCACTTGGATCATGCCTTAAATATTTACCAAACTCTTTCCAATAACAATAAATCTCCAATCTCAGATTTGTCTTCTTCTTCGCCACCACTTGTTAAAAGTACCACATACCAGAAAAATTCATTTAACTGAGTACAAGATCTTTCAAATACCGTAACTATCTCATACTTTTACTCTAGGTATCTAACTCGTATTAACAACACTTCACAACTCTTATTTAAAATATAACTCACTATTATATTTACACAAATATTGACAAGAGAATTTCAATAATATGTATCAATTATCTGAAAAAGTGTGAAAACTTTTCATTTAACACCGAAAAACATCATCGTTGTTTTAAAATGAAAACATAATTACTCAATTGAATTTTTCAGAGTTTTTCATTTTCACTTCTCTCTTAAAATTTTTGAAATCACATTTCATTGTTTCGTCAGAACCATCGCTCCTTTGAAACACAAAAATTTATTTGCATCACAAATTTCCAAGTCATATACTTGAATCAAAACATTAAATTAAAATTTTCCACTCCCATAATATATTAAAATTTCTTTGAATGGAAAATAAATTCCTTGGTTTTGCTAAGAAACCCCAAAATAACTTTATTTAAACAAGATTTGAGATTTTAAGCCGTCACGTCGAAATATTAATCACAAAATCACGTAAAATAATGTGTCTATAGAAATAAACTATACGAGCCTTAATACTATCAAGTATCCATGACCACATACTAATATTTCCCGATGCCTTAAACACTTGTGTTCAAACCATGAAGATTCAATATGTTTCAACTTTATCGCCCTTCACTACATAATATACTATTTTTTCCACATACTCATCCTTGGATCATAATCTATTTTTGTAACACATTCCAATTTCCTCTATATTGTACAAACTGATTACACAAATTGTTCGGAAAATCCATTCATCGTAAGTTTCATTCCCAAATTAGCCATACAGAAATTCTCTATTTCGTGATGTAATACCCGGTTGTGAATTCATTGATTATCATTCAGTAATTGTCACTCATAAATTTTTCACTCAGTAATAATCATTCACCATTCATATTCATTCATTTCGTGTTCATCGTTCGGCGTATCTTAGAGTCATGTATCAGTTGTTATTCATCATTCATCACTATTCGGGATCGAGACGAGAATATTTTCATCATCATCATCGTGATTGGTAGCTTGTGTTGGGAGTATCATTATTGCGTATGATTGGACTTAATTATATTCATATAAGTATGGTATGTCGGATCATTCAGCGATTTGTGTCGAGTAGACGGAGTTGTCGTTTTGTTGGCGTTCAATAGCGAGTTACGGCCGTAACATGCTTGCATTACGGCCGTAACATATGTTCGTTGTTTTCAGATCATGTCGGACGAAGAGGACTTAAAGCCGTAAGGGTTGCGGCATACGGCCGTGAGTTGAGGCAGGTGCCGTAAGGCTTGGCCAGTTACGACCGTACGATCGAGCAGTGTGTCCGGTTAGTTTCGACGTAGGCTTCATATGCCCGTAAGAATTTGCCGAGTATGGCCATATGAGTCGAGTTACACCCGTAAGGCAGGTGCGGTTACCACAGTATGTCTGTCGGCAGACTTTCGACGAAATCGGGTTACGCCCGTACGATATGGCTGGTCACGACCGTAAGGCCGTTGACTTGGAGGGTTACGGCCGTATGTAGGCCAAGTTACGACCGTAATATTCGGCGGTACTTAAGTACCTGGTCGGGTTTTTGTGCTCATTTTCTCATTCCTTCACTTGAATTCCGAGAGAGAAGTTCTTGGGAGAGATTTTCTTCATCACATCACTTATGTAGTAGTGTTCTAAGCATACATCTTGGGTTGGGAAGCTTGGATAGTCGTTTAAACACGAATTCACCAGATCGAAGTGTTTGAATCATCAAAGGTAAATTCTTCAACATCTTGGATTTCGATTTTGAGTTGGGATATGATGTTTTGGATGTTATAATCATGATGTATGAAGTGATATAATTGTGATTATGAATTGTTATGTATTATCATCGGATTAATTGGAATTATTCAAGAACATTTCGAATGTTGACTTTGGAATTGGGGGTTTCGATTTGATGTTGTCGTAATCTTGAATTGTGTATTCCTATGGTTTATCGATTGTATTGAATATGTTTGGTTGGATTGAATCATTCATTGGAAGTTTGGAATCGATAATTGAGATTTAGTTATAAACATTGAAGATTGTTTACAACGTGTTTGTTAAATTGCCCCAATGAGTTTTGGGTAGTGTTGTATCGACTTTTGAGTTGGTTGTGATCATGTATGATTCGTATTAAGCGAATCATTAGTATTTGTGTTATTCAAGGTTGTTCAAGCGGCCGACAATTCCATTAAGGATGTTGATCGTGGAGGGACTTTCTCGCCTTTGGTTTGAGGCAAGTTTTATACTTGTACTAGTCAATGAGATTATTGTTATCGTATATGTGTATGAATGTGTTGTATCATTCCGAGACTTGGTCTCTTCATGAGTTCATTGATATTAAAGGGATCGTTCGATAAGATACTCTTCGGCAATTATGTCAAATGTTTATTATTGTTCATTAATGGCCGGTTCAAGGCATTGGGGTACTCGTTGTTAATGTTATTGTCGATATCCGATTCGCGGTATCGATGTATCGATTGTTGTTGTTAATATTGATGTCGATCTAAGACATTGTTGTAATCATTGTTATTAATGTTGGCGTCTTGTCATTCATATTATATCGGCCGATTGAAGGCATTGGCGTATTCGTTCTCATCTTCATCGTCGGTAACTGATTAAAGGTGCCGAGGCATTCATTGTATCATTGTTATCGATTGGCTGCTCTAAGGCAATCGAAGTGTTCAATCATTCATGGGATCATTGTTATCGGTTGGCCATTCTAAGGCAATCGAGGTATTGAATCATCCGCTGCATCATTGTTATCGATTGGCCATTCTAAGGCAATAGAGGTATTGAATGGGGGCTGTCGAGGATAGTTCCCATCCGTTGTGTCGTTGTTATCGATTGACCATTCTAAGGTAATCGAGGTATTGAATTGGGACCGCCGAGGACGGTGCCCATCCGTGAGTCATTGTTGTCATGTTGGCCGACTCAAGGCAGCACACTATCATTTTCGTGAATTCGGTAATCTTGGGGATCGTTGCCATTTGTGATTAATTGTGTTTTGGAGGCTAGTCTCGGCTAGTGCTCGATGGGTAAGTTTGGGGAGTTTGAAACCTTCAAGGTTATCTTTCCAACACCTATAGTTCAGTAGGTCAACGGTCACTGTGTGATTTCATTATGGGTAAGTTTGGGGAGTTTGAAACCTTCGTGGTTGACTTCCCAACACCTACAGTTCAATAGGTCAACGGTCACTGTTGATTTCATTATGGGTAAGTTTGTGGAGTTTGAAACCTTCGCGGTTGGCTTCCCAACACCTACAGCTCAGTAGGTCAACGGCCATTGGATGGTTTCATTGTGATACGGCTTCGTGCCGTGGCTTCGGCCCTTATTGTGATACGGCTTCGTGCCGTGGCTTCGGCCCTTATTGATACAGCTTCGGGCTGTTTTGGCTTCAGGTGATTATGTTGATTGACAGCTTCGGCTGAGTGGCTTTCAGGCCTTCATAATGTCTTGGTAATTTCATTGGATCCTTTGGGCATTGTGATTTATAATTAATTCAGTTCTGGTTTGGTTCATATCATGTAATTCATTGTGGTGTTCTATAATTATGATTCGCCGTTGGGCACTTATGTTCTAACCTGTTGAACAGGTATTAATAGTATGCCGTGGGCATAGTGATTCACAATGCTCGGTTCTTACCTTGGTTTGTGAGCATCTCGTATTATTATTATCATTGTACCGGTTCATTATGCCTTTGGATGCATAGTATGTTATATATGTATTTGATGTTCATTATCTGGATGACTGACCCCATGGGGGCGGAACATGTTTTCATGTTTTAGGTGCTTGCGAGAAGAGAGTTGAGGTACAGGGGCACGACGATGGCGACGGGACATTCGAGCGATACTAGTCCGAGTTGTTTATGTTGGTCATTCAGTTGGAGTGTTCTCTGGTTTGTTAGTCATTGTCATTATGTATTACCTGAGCACATGTTCGTGGATGTTGTTGTATTTTTATTCTGGCCATGTAGGCCCATCGTTGTCGTTGAAATTCCTTATCAGAATATTGTGTCGGATATCATGGTAGGGACTGTGATCTCCCTTGTTGGTTAATTTGATGTATTTTAGTCATGTTCGTCTGGTGGATCTCCTGGCGTGGGGTCCACGGCACTGTAATAACCCAATAGGATTTGGAGGTGTTACAGAAGATGGTATCAGAGCGTTGGGTTGTGAGATACCCTGATATGTGAGTTATGTGGCTCTACCGGCGCGGTAGTAGTGGGACTGTCAGGTTATGACAATCTGGACAGTCGGGTTTTGTGAGTCATAATATTAGTACGACTGCATGAGTCATTCATTCATCGATTCGTCGTCAGTGAAGACTAGTATCGTGAGACCTCGAATCTTCGTATGACCTGTGTAAGGACTCGATTCTCTTTATGTTCATACATTCATCATGTCATTAATTATACATGCTTTGTTGAAACCTATATGTGACATTAGTGGTACGATTGATTCATGACTAATTGTGTTGGAGCACGTGTGACCTGTGTAAGTGCTAAGGATCAACTCATTCATCAGTCAACAATCCTCGATCATCATTTTGATCTTGTCGATCATGTCAATCCATTAATCACTCAGTCAATCTCATTGCTCAGTTGTTGATCTTGTAGATCAAATTATCAATCCTGTTAACCTATTCAAAATAATCATTTCAGGAATTTCATCAGATAATCATGTCACCTAAATTGATCTTTTATGAGATCTTATCATATTCCGGCATCATGTTGACGATCATATTATTGCATTATTAATGCATTCATTGTGTTAGAGCGTGTATGCTCATTTTTATCATTCCGTAACGTAATAATAATGCGATATTCATGCGAGACCTATAATCATCATGTGACCTTCCTGCTTCAGTATGGATAGAGTTGTCAGAGGACGCAAGGGAAGAGGCCGCAGTGCGGGCCGAAACCCGGGATCTCGTGTGAATACCCGCGCGAATACAAGGGATAACATGTGTTCATCAGTTATCTATGCTACTCATTCACTGTCAGATAATCATTCACTGTCAGGGAGTCGTACCCGAGAAGTAGCTCAATCGGAAAGTGTTCGAGTGGACCCATCCATATGCATACAGGGCATGGTGGCCCAGATGACTCAGATGACGCGTCTGTTGGAGACCATGCAGACCTCGATGGTTCGTTGTCCACCACAGCAGGGATTCCAGGTGCCGTTTCATGGACAGACTGGAGGAGTAAATCAGATTGTTGGAGAAATCTCTCGTCAGAGACTGCCTACTTTTGAGGGTTCGTCAGAACCAGCTGATATTGTTCATTGGCTTGAGCATTTTGATAAACTCTTCGACATGGTTCAGTGTCCGGAAGAGAGTAAGGTGGCAGTAGCGGCTTACTACTTGAGTAAGGGTGCTTATCCTTGGTGGTTTTCTGTAAAACCCACCGATCGTGATTGTGTTTGGAGTGAGTTCAAGACTCTCATGTTAGAGAGGTATTATCCGTCTCCACTTCATGAAGCTAAGTTATCAGAGGTTTTGAACCCCGAACCCATCGAGGACGAGGGTGTTATTGTCATTGTTGAGAAGTTTTAGGGACTACTTCAGTTTGCTTCGTCTGTTATCCGTACTGAAGCGGATAAGATCAAATATTTTAGCAAAAGGCTAAATCCGTAGTTGAGGATGCAGTTGTTCAATCATAATTGTAATTCACTGAGTGAGTTCATAGAGAAGGCTCTTGGAGTAGAGCTTATGATCAAGGAGCTTACTCGGAAACATCCTTCAGTTTCTTCTGGTGGGAGGACTGGGATGTCGGTTCGATCAGATGGACATCGGGCCCCGACGCCCAAGAGGTCGTTTTCTAGCCGTCTTCATGCTGAGAAAGCATCTTCATTTCAGATGATGAGTTCGACTGTTGTTTGCTTTAACTGTGATACAATAGGACATCACAGTACTCGGTGCTCGATGCAGGCTGTTGTTTGTCTTCTGTGTGGGGGGGCAGGGACACCTACGGAAATACTGCATGGGTTCTAGTGCTGGTAGATCTCGAGAGGGCTCACAAGCCTCGAGAGACTTTGTTACTCCAGCCCGTACATCATCCAAGGGGTCCTATCAGGCTTCGAGAGCCAGAGGTAAGGACCTTCATCACCGGTTTTGAACAAGTTAATTCTTGCTCGGTAATATGATGATCATTCATTTCATTGTCGTTCATTCATTCATATAATTCATTCATCATGCATCAATCATGTTCAGGGTTGTAGTTATCAACTGATCATTCAATTCACGAGGAACAACGGTTCCAATCATTTCATCTGAGCTATCACTCATTGTGTTATTATTTCACTTCGGTGAGTCATTCTTGATCCTTGTTGGATTTCGATTCATTATCATTCATTGTGATCATTACTGTTCTTGTGACCTTCTGGGATCATGTTAAGCGGTGAGTTCAGAATTGGGTCTTCCTTGAATCGATGAGATCGAGGGGGATAGATGATCTGAAGGATATCGATGTTGGGTACATTTGAGATGTAGCCTTGTGTTCCGGATTACTGTTTTACTTATTCTGCATCATAGTATTGTGGTTGTGAACCATCTGTTGTCGATTTATCTTATAACTATGGTAATTGAGAATCTTGAGATTTGGGTCATTGGTTGGGATTTCTTCCCTTTGGGTGTTGTACTCGAGATTTTGTGATGATCTGGGTAATTATTCATTGTGATGCGAGATGTCAAGTCATGAGAACTTTGGCGTACGATTAATATGGTTCCGAGGACTATATGTGCGTTGTTGCTTTTCTTTTGAGGCGCGAGTCAGTGCTTGAGGGGGACGGGGAAGTGTACACCGATGGATTGTAGACATGTACCATGAGAGGTGTTAGGCGTATTTTTATACGCTTATTTAGCATTATTTAGTATTATTTTGGCGTGTAAAATTGCATAAATGAGCTTTTAATGTCTTATTCTCGCATGTTTGACAGAAGATTGGAGTCTGGAAGCTAAAACGAGGCGAAACGGGCGAAAACGGCGAATTTTGGCCGTGGGCCGCGGCACAAGGCAAGTGGGCTGCGGCGCAGGAAGGCAACACTGGCACTGAGTAGATCGTACTGTGCCGCATACGATCTGGTGAGTCATGCGCCAGACGTAACACCCAGCGCCCAGGTTTTAAATTACACACCATGTGCCGCGGCACAGATTAAGTGCGCCGCGGCACACAAGGCGGTTTTGGTGTGCTCCACGCGGATTTGGGCCGTTTTGAAGCCAGTTCTCGACCTACTCACACGGACGCGATTTGGAGACTGTTGAGAGATATAAATAAGGGTTTAAGACCCTAATTAATCATCTCGAAAATCTTGGAGGCTTGGGAAAAGGAGGAACACAGAAGACTATCGCAGACGAGAGAAGCAGAAGAGATCAAAGGCGGAGGGCGGAAGCCAGAAGAACGGAGGAATCCGAGCTCTTCATCTGCGTTTGATTTTCATGCTTTTATTCATTAATCCTGTATTTTCATTATTTAGCATGTCATGCTAAAACCCTAATATAGGATTTTGAAGAAACCTATGTTTTGACGGATTTGCTTGAGATTATCTATTTAATTCCCTTTTTGTTGAGTTTTCCCAATCGTGTTTAATGCTTTCAATTATCTGGCCAATAGTTGTATTGTTTTAATCATTCAATTCGAATCGGGAGAGGAGAGTTGGTGAGGAACTATTGGTGAGGACCGTTTTATCTTGTGAGATAGGAATATACTCATAGGAACTACGTGGCCTTTTGGAGATTTTATGCTTTTTGCCTATTGACGAATTAATTCACCTAGGGATAGAGTGCGTTATTCGCCTTTAGAAAAATTTATTGACCTCGGGAGAGGCGGTAGGGTATATTAGTAATCTTCGCCTTCAATAAATTGGGAAAATCATTAACTTCAGATAATCGAGAGTAAATTCGGATAAACCGAGGTGGATTCAGAATCCTAGACTTATTCATCATTTGATTCTCTTTCTTCAAGCGATCGTTTTTACTGTCTAGTCTTTTATTAATTTTCTTTAGAAATTAATTACTACCCAAAGTTCGATTGTTCAAATAAAACTGGAATACACAAAAATTGGTAGTTAGTGATTCAGTCCTCGTGGGAACGATACTCACTCATCACTTTATTACTTGTATACGATAACGTGCACTTGCGTTCAAGAAATATCGCAACAAGTTTTTGGCGCTAAGTAGGGACCAATTTTTGCTAATATCGATTTCAGTATTTCTAGTCTTAGTTTGAACGTTTTTATTTACTTGTTTTCGTGTATTTAATTTTATTTATTTATTTGTTTTTCCTTTCAGGATTTTTTCGGGTTGTGCATAAGAAAACTCGGTAACAAAGGCCTACTACCTTTGAATACCGAACTCAAGCGCACTCTTAGGAGAAAGAAGAAGGAGAAACGAGAGCTACCGACAACAGTCACCATGGCTGAAAATATCGAAATTCACGGAGGAAATAATATTGTGCAGCAAGCTCAACCGGAAATGGCTCTTCGAGATTATGCTATGCCGCAAATTAACGCAAACTTTTTGGGGATTCGGCGTCCAACAATCCAAGCCAACAATTTCGAAATCAAGCCTGCGATCATTCAGATGGTGCAGGCTAGCCAGTTTTGTGGATTGCCGAATGATGACCCCAACGCACATATTGCTTCTTTTCTCGAGATTTGTGACACGTTCAAGAACAATGGTGTCACCAACGATGCTATCCGATTACGGCTTTTCCCTTTCTCTTTGAGGGATAAAGCGAAATTTTGGCTGAATTCCTTACCGCCGGGCTCGATCACGACATGGGCAGAGTTAGCGCAAGCCTTCCTTTCTAAATTCTTCCCACCTTCTAAGACGGAGAGATTGAGAAACGAGATCACTACCTTTGGTCAGTATGATATGGAATCGCTCCATGAGGCGTGGGAGCGATACAAAGATTTGTTACGGAGATGCCCACATCACGGACTTCCAGACTGGCTTCAAATTCAGACGTTCTACAATGGATTGAGTGCCTCTACACGCACTCTCGTGGATGCAGCCGCCGGTGGAGCTTTGATGGGAAAGACGATGGCTGAAGCACACTCTTTGTTGGAAGCTATGGCCGCTAATTCTTATCAATGGCCATCCGAACGAATAACGCCGAAGCGAGTTATGGAAATTACGAGTAATGACCCGATATCTACATTGTCAGCCCAAGTCGCAGCATTAACACAGCAGCTTCAAGCATTTTCGCATGCTCCTTCCCCCGTTACCATTGAGTCTTGCAATTGGTGTAACGGATCTCACCCTAGCGCGGAGTGCCAAGTCGGGAACCCTTTCGAGCAACATCCGATGGAGCAAGCTCAATTCGTGGGAAACGGAAATCGACAAAATAATTCTTACCCCAGCACTTATAATCAAGGGTGGCGAAATCACCAAAAAATTTCGTGGAGGAACGGGCAAGCTTTAAAACCTCCACAAGCTCAATTCGCGCATTTCCCCACGAGCCCTCTCAATCACCAAAGGTATCATTGGAAGATGCTCTTGCTCAATTGGCGGCTAACACGAGCCAATTCATGACCCGCACCGAAACGACCCTCCAAAATCATTCTACCTCCATCCGAAACCTAGAAACACAAATGGGGCAGATTTCTAATCTATTGTCCTCTCGGTCTCAAGGTGCATTGCCCAGCACAACCGAAATGAAACCCAATGAAAACGTGCAAGCAATCGAATTACGAAGTGGAAAGGAGTTGAAAGGGTAGCCTATCAATAACAAAGAGCATCCAATCGAGCAAAGTGAGAAGGAAAAGGATGAGGCGCCCAAGCCAA
Source organism: Orobanche coerulescens (assembly GCA_033398695.1). Lineage (NCBI taxonomy): Eukaryota > Viridiplantae > Streptophyta > Magnoliopsida > Lamiales > Orobanchaceae > Orobanche > Orobanche coerulescens. The sequence continues at coordinate 95,325,824 of CM065816.1, forward strand.
AGGAAGTATCGACTACTCAGCCCACTCCTCAAATCCCATTCCCACAGCGTTTCCAAAAGCAAAAACTAGACAAGCAATTTTCAAAGTTCCTCGACGTCTTCAAGAAATTGCACATAAACATTCCATTTGCCGACGCGTTGGAACAAATGCCGAGTTATGTAAAATTCATGAAAGAAGTCTTGTCAAACAAAAGAAAGCTCGAGGAATATGAGACGGTCGCATTAACGGAGGAGTGCAGCGCTATTTTACAAAAGAAGCTCCCACCTAAATTGAGAGATCCGGGAAGTTTTACCATCCCTTGCATCATTGGAAATTCGTCTTTTGAAAAAGCCCTATGCGATCTCGGAGCCAGCATAAACCTTATGCCCCTTTCTATTTTTAGAAAGCTGGATATTGGGGAAGCCAAGCCGACGACGGTCTCCTTACAATTGGCCGATAGGTCCATCAAATATCCGAGGGGAGTAATAGAGGACGTGTTAGTAAAGGTTGACAAATTTATCTTTCCAGCCGATTTTATTGTGCTCGACATGGAGGAAGATCAAGATATCCCAATTATCTTGGGAAGACCATTTTTGGCGACCGGCCGAACTTTGATCGATGTGGAAAAGGGGAAGCTGACTCTATGTGTTCAAGAGGAGCAAGTAACGTTCAATATCTTTCGATCCATAAAATATCCGAGTGACGCTGAAAATTGTTTCCAAGTTGACGTCATTGACTCGTGCGTGAGTAGAACCTTTCGAGGGAATTATCCACCCGATCCATTGGAATTCATTTTGATTGGGGCTGTTTCTGAACTAAATGCAGAGCATGCAGCCTACGTACGCCACATGGATGCTTCCCCGCCAATTTTCATTCGTAAACCATTCGAGGAGCTCGGAAGTTCACTAACTCGACCAGCCCCATCGATCGAAAAACCTCTAAAGTTGGAACTCAAGAAGCTGCCGCCTCATTTAAAATATGCATTTTTGGGGCCCGACGACTCCCTTCCAGTTATTCTTTCGGCCACTTTAGCGGAGGATGAAGAGGTGAAATTATTAAGAGTTTTGAGGGAGTACAAATCTGCTCTTGGATGGTCTATTGCGGATATTAAGGGGATCAGCCCGTCAATTTGCATGCACAAGATTTTGATGGAGGAAGACTACAAACCATCCGTGGAGCATCAACGCCGGTTGAATCCAAACATGAAGGAGGTGGTAAAGAGGTTTTAAAACTCCTCGACGCAGGTATGATCTTTCCGATTTCTGATAGCAAGTGGGTAAGTCTGGTCCAAGTTGTGTCGAAAAAGGGTGGGATAACGGTTGTTCAAAATGATAATAATGAATTAATTCCCACTAGGATTGTCACGGGGTGGCGTATGTGCATAGATTATAGGAAATTAAATAAGGCCACTAGAAAAGATCATTTCCCCTTACCTTTTATTGATCAGATGTTAGATAGATTAGCCGGACACGATTTCTATTGCTTTCTCGATGGTTACTCGGGGTATAATCAGATTTATATAGCCCCCAAAGACCAAGAGAAAACGATGTTTACATGTCCTTACGGCATTTTCGCTTATAGGCGCATGCCTTTTGGATTATGTAATGCGCCGACTACTTTTCAACGGTGTATGATGGCTATTTTTTCTGACATGGTAGAGCAATGTATTGAGATTTTTATAGATGATTTTTCTGTTTTTGGAGATTCGTTTGACATTTGTTTGAAAAATTTGCAGAAAGTCTTGAGAAGATGCGAAGAGACAAATTTGGTCTTGAACTGGGAGAAGTGTCATTTTATGGTGCAGGAGGGCATAGTGCTTGGCCATCGAATATCCTCACATGGAATTGAAGTCGACCGGGTGAAAATTGAAACAATTGAGAAGATGCCTCCGCCTACTTCAGTCAAAGGGATTAGAAGTTTTTTGGGACATGCCGGTTTCTATCGCCAATTTATTAAGGATTTTTCGAAGATCACGGGTTACTGCAATCTACTCATGAAGGATGTTCCATTTACTTTTGACAAGTCGTGTAAAGAAAGTTTCGATTTATTGAAGAAAGCTCTAAGCACGGCACGGTGATAGTCGCTCCGATCGACCTTCCGCTCGAGATAATGTGTGATGCAAGCGACTTTGCCATTGAAATGCTTTTGGGGCAGACGAGGGAAGGTGTTCCATGTCATATACTATGCGAGCCGAACACTCGATGACGCCCAAAGAAATTATGCCACAACGGAGAAGGAATTGTTGGCGGTGATCATTGCATTTGATAAATTCCGGGCGTATCTACTGGGAACGAAAGTGATAGTGTGGACCGACCACTCAGCAATAAAATACCTTTTGGAGAAGAAGGATGCTAAACCAAGGTTGATTCGGTGGGTGCTTCTCCTTCAAGAATTCAACTTGGAGATTCGGGAGAAGAAAGGGACTGAAAATGTTATAGCCGGTCACCTTTCACGATTAGAGAGTCCCCTTGAGAAGGGAGAAAGTCAGCCACAAATCATGGAAACCTTCCCCGACGAGCAGCTCTACAAGTTGGGTTCAAAACACGCGCCTTGGTATGCTGATCTAGTGAACTACTTGGCAAGTAAAACAATTCCAAACGACCTCTCACGCCATCAAAAGAAGAAGCTAATCTCAGACGCTAAGTATTATTTGTGGGACGATCCTTTTATATTCAAGAGATGCCCCGATCAAATCATTCGTAGATGTATTCCGGATGAGGAAATCCACAGTGTGCTAAACCATTGCCATGCATCACCCTATGGTTGACATTTTGGTGGAAATAGAACAGCGGCGAAGGTCTTACAATCGGGGTTCTATTGGCCGTCATTATTCAAGGATGCTCACTCCCTTGTGTCCGCGTGTGATCGGTGTCAACGGACGGGAAACATCTCAAGACAACACGAAATGCCGCTGAACACCATACTTGAAGTTGAATTGTTCGATGTATCGGGGATCGACTTCATGGGTCCATTTCCTCCATCAAATAAGAATCTCTATATTTTGGTAGCCGTAGACTATGTCTCAAAATGGGTTGAAGCGGTGGCACTACCTACGAATGGGTCCAATGTCGTAATCAAGTTTATAAAACAATATATCTTCACACGTTTTGGGACTCCACGTGCTATTATAAGTGATGGTGGGTCACACTTCGACAACAAATTTCTTGATGCGGTTTTGAGAAAATACGGAGTCACTCATCGTGTTGCTACAGCATACCATCCTCAGACGAGCGGTCAAGTCGAGATATCAAATCGAGAGCTGAAATGGATCCTAGAAAAGACGGTCAGCTCGTCTCGAAAAGATTGGTCATTTAAACTCGATGATGCACTTTGGGCGTACCGGACTGCGTATAAAACACCTATCGGAATGTCGCCCTACAGATTGGTTTATGGGAAAGGTTGGCATTTACCCGTAGAGATGGAACATCGTGCTTACTGGGCGATAAAGAAACTAAACTTTGATCTGAAATCTGCTGGTGAAAAGCGTTGTTTGCAGCCGAACGAGTTGGAAGAAATTTGCCACGACGCATACGAAAATGCGAAACTTTATAAGGAGCGGACAAAGACTTGGCATGATAAGCACATCACGCAGAGAGAGTTTGTCCCGGGACAAGAGGTGTTGCTATTTAATTCTCGCTTAAAGTTATTTCCTGGGAAATTGCATTCACGATGGTCGGGACCGTTCACCGTAGTTCAAGTGTTCCCACATGGTGTGGTAGAAGTAAAAAAGACGACCGAAAATTCAAAGTTAATGGACAACGGTTGAAGGCATACTTGGGAAATCCAATAGACACGCATAAAATGAGTGTCGTCTTATCCACCGCCGGATGAATGAGAGAAAAGTCCGGCTGAAGACTATAAACTTAGCGCTTCTCGGGAGGCAACCCGAGTATTAGTTGTAGAGTCTTTATTGTTTTCTTGCATTTTTAGAGTCTTTATTTGTCGTCGTTTTCCTTTGATCCGTCTATCCCTCTCGTCTTGATGTTTTCGTTTAAAAATTCTATGCAGGAATCACCCAAGGGGAGGAAATCAATGATGGGCCGCGGCACAATAAAAGTGAGCCGTGGCATGCACCAGTTGATGAAACATGGCCAAACAAACTGTACTCTGTGCCGCGGCACGATCTTACTGAGCCGCGGCACACCAGGTCACTGAGCCGCGGCACACATTCCCCGAGCCGCGGCACATCAAAGGCTCAAGAAATGCCCAGGAAACTGTACTCTGTGCCGCGGCACGAACCAAATGAGCCGCGGCACACTAACACATTGAGCCGCGGCACACCTAAACTGAGCCGCGGCACCCGGTGGTATTACAAAGAGTCCGAGGCCGACTGTACTCTGGGCCGCGGCTCACTTATGTTGTGCCGCGGCCTCCGTCGCAATATAAGAATGCCCAGGTATACTTCATGCATTTGATCGGCCAGCACAAGTACCTTCCTTACTTCCTTCCTTCCTTCCTTCGCACAAAGAGGTCGATCGATACCCTTCTCTTAGTCTTCTTCTCAAATTATTCAGGTAAATATCGATCTCTTAATCATAAGTGATACATGATTTGAAAAGTGAATTGAAGTTATATGTTGCTAGTTGTTCTTCAATGTTTTCTCTAAAATGGAGTTGGAATATGGGGAATTTGGTTTTTGATTGTGATGGAATTGGTAATTATGAACGAATTGGTGATGTTAGTTGTCGTTATTCATGGCTATTATCTGTGTTATTATTTTTGGGATTTGGAGTTAACCAGTAAAATTCTTGTTCTTCATTTTAACTTGTGCATACCAAGTGTTTGATAAATTGCAGCAATGAAAAATTGGTAAGCCAAGCATTTTCAAATTATATGCAACGAATCATTTTATCGAATTACACTGTCCCCAACCCTTACATCATGTTAAACTTGAGAGCTCGTACTTAACTTCCTCTTTGATGATGCAAGCTCATTTATTCACGCTCTGCATGATGTAGTCGAGAAGCGTGCAAGCTTGTCGGATGATGCCGGCACCAATTCGTGAGCTGTTTGGAGGGGAGTACTTGACCTTTCACTTTTATTGGATATTATATTTTGTCCATTGAGGTCAATGTACGTCCTAAGTTTGGGGGGGATTTAATTTCTGTTGCTACATTCATTGCTGTACTTATTTCGTTGCACTTTTCATTACTTTTCGTTATTTTTGTCGATAGCCTTGCTTGTCTTGATTTTACTCTATTCGTGAATTTTTCGTGCTTCTATTTGTGTAATACTGATGTTACGACACTGTTTTTCTCTCTGAAGAAACGGTCCAGTTTTAGTTGAGTTGTAGTCAGTGATTTCTGTTACTGCTAAGTCTTCATTTAGGTCCGAAATTTTTTTTCGTGATTGTAGAGGTCTTGGCGGATAAGAGAGGATACATACGTGTTTTAAAATCACCGTCGATACGTTTGGTTACATTTTTCAGTTAGCTAGTCGTCCAGTTACATAAGTCGTGTTGGCGCTGAGATTGAGTTTAGAGTCGGTCAGTTTTCCCAAAAGTCGAGTTATTTTTGTTCTATGATGGGAAGTCTAGTAATCGGGGGTATTCACGTGACCCATTGTTTACTCTCGCGTAAAACGACGACCCTGATTAGACTAGTGATTTAGAAATTTCACATGTGCCGATTATAGGGAGCCTAGTAACCGGTGGTACTCGCGTGACCCGTTGTTTACTCTCGCGTAAAACAGCGACCTTGATTCGGACATGCGGGAATTAGCTATTCGAGTTGTTTCTCCGCTGTAGAGGGGAACTTAGTAACTGGAAGCATCCATGTGCCCCATGAGTGTCTTTTACGTCAAACGGTTTCCCAATACATGAGAATGGAAGTTCCACCCTAGGATTATCCCGATGAAACATCCCGAGATCCGAACCTAGTGGTCAACTCGAATCAATTTCTTGAGCATATATATATAAGGGAATACTGTCCGAGGATTATTGTTTGATGAAACTCGTGAAAATTTTGCCACTAGACTGTGGAACGGGGCGAACTAGCTTGTTTATTTTAACCTTTCATATTGGCGGTCGATTAGATTCACATTTGTTAATCTTTGAGCTGGATTTTCTTCATGAACGAGTGATTAGGACTGAGTTTGGTTACTTTGCGGAATCAGTGTTCTGAGTGTAGCTCGCTATTACGATACTCGTATTATTCAGAGAGAATTTCAGGATAGTATTGATTAGGTTGAGCACTATGAGTTGCACGATTATTCACGATATTCTTTTGTTGAAATTAATTCTTTTTGCTTGAGGACAAGCAAAGGCTCAAGTTTGGGGGTATTTGTTAGGCGTATTTTTATATGCTTATTTAGCATTATTTAGTATTATTTTGGCGAGTAAAATTGCATAAATGAGCTTTTAATGTCTTATTCTCGCATGTTTGACAGAAGATTGGAGTCTGGAAGCTAAAACGAGGCGAAACGGGCGAAAACGGCGAATTTTGGCCGTGGGCCGCGGCACAGGAAGGCAACCAGCGGGCACCAGAGTAGACTGTACTCTGTGCCGCGGCACAGTCCTGGTGATCCGCGGCCCAGACGTAACAACCAGCGCCCATGTTTTAAATTACACGCCATGTGCCGCGGCACAGATTAAGTGCGCCGCGGCACACAAGGCGGTTTTGGTGTGCTCCGCGCGGATTTGGGCCGTTTTGAAGCCAGTTCTCGACCTACTCACACGGACGCGATTTGGAGACTGTTGAGAGATATAAATAAGGGTTTAAGACCCTAATTAATCATCTCGGAAATCTTGGAGGCTTGGGAAAAGGAGGAACACAGAAGACTATCGCAGACGAGAGAAGCAGAAAAGATCAAAGGCGGAGGGCGGAAGCCAGAAGAACGGAGGAATCCGAGCTCTTCATCTGCATTTGATTTTCATGCTTTTATTAATTAATTCTGTATTTTTACTATTTAGCATGTCAGGCTAAAACCCTAATCTAGGATTTTGATGAAACCTATGTTTTGACGGATTTGCTTGAGATTATCTATTTAATTCCCTTTTTGTTGAGTTTTCCCAATCGTGTTTAATGCTTTCAATTATCTGGTCAATAGTTGTATTGTTTTAATCATTCAATTCGAATCGGGAGAGGAGAGTTGGTGAGGAACTATTGGTGAGGACCGTTTTATCTTGTGAGATAGGAATATGCTCATAGGAACTATGTGGCCTTTTGGAGATTTTATGCTTTTTGCCTATTGACGAATTAATTCACCTAGGGATAAAGTGCGTTATTCGCCTTTTGAAAAATCTATTGACCTCGGGAGAGGCGGTAGGGTATATTAGCAATCTTCGCCTTCAATAAATTGGGAAAATCATTAACTTCAGATAATCGAGAGTAAATTCGGATAATCCGAGGTGGATTCAGAATCCTAGACTTATTCATCATTTGATTCTCTTTCTTCAAGCGATAGTTTTTACTGTTTAGTCTTTTATTAATTTTCTTTAGAAATTAATTACTACCCAAAGTTCGATTGTTCAAATAAAACTGGAATACACAAAAATCGGTAGTTAGTGATTCAGTCCTCGTGGGAACAATACTCACTCATCACTTTCTTACTTGTATACGATAATGTGCACTTGCGTTCAAGAAATATCGCAACAAGCGGCTCCCTCGAGATGTGTACGACGGTGTTTCGAATCATGCGTTTGGTACGACTTTCTGGCTGGTCTCCGGAGGAGTGTTTCGCGTGGAGGAGTATTCCTGGAGATGTTGTTTTCAGATCGTGATGGATAGATAGTTCATATCCTGAGTTGTTTACCCTTAGTTTCGGGGACGAAACTCTTTTTAAGGGGGGGTATGTAATACCTAGTTGTGAATTCATTGATTATCATTCAGTAATTGTCACTCAGAAATTTTTCACTCAGTAGTAATCATTCACCATTCGTATTCATTCATTTCGTGTTCATCGTTCGGCGTATCTTGGAGTCGTGTATCAGTTGTTATTCATCATTCATCATTATTCGGGATCAAGATGAGAATATTTTCATCATCATCGTGATTGGTAGCCTTGTGTTGGGAGCATCATTATTGCATATGATTGGACTTGATTATATTCATATAAGAATGGTATGTCGGATCATTCAGCGATTTGTGTCGAGTAGACGGAGTTGTCATTTTGTTGGTGTCCAATAGCGAGTTACGGCCGTAACATGTTTGCATTAAGGTCGTAACATACATTCATTGTTTTCAGATCATGTCGGACGAAGAGGACTTAAGGCCGTAAGGGTTGCGGCATACGGACGTAAGTTGAGGCTGGTATGGCCGTAAGGCTTGGCCAATTATGGCCGTATGATCGAGCAGTGTGTCCAGTCAGTTTCGATGTAGGCTTCATACGCCCATAAGAGTTTGCCGAGTACAGCCGTATGAGTCGAGTTACGCCCGTGAGGCAGGTGCGGTTTCGGCCGTATGTCTGTCGGCAGACTTTCGACGAAATCGGGTTACGCCCATACGATATGGCTGGTCATGGCCGTAAGGCCGTTGACTTGGAGAGTTACGGCTAGGTTGAGTTACAACCGTAACATTCGGCGGTACTTAAGTACCTGGTCGGGTTTTTGTGCTCATTTTCTCATTCCTTAACTTGAGTTCCGAGAGAGAAGTTCTTGGGAGAGATTTCTTCATCACATCACTTGTGTAGTAGTGTTCTAAGCATACATATTGGGTTGGGAAGCTTGGATAGTCGTTTAAACACGAATTCACCGGATCGAAGTGTTTGGATCTTCAAAGGTAAATTCTTCAACATCTTGGATTTCGATTTTGAGTTGGGATATGATGTTTTGGATGTTATAATCATGATGTATGAAGTGATATAATTGTGATTATGAATTCTTATGGATTATCATCGGATTAATTGGGATTATTTAAGAACATTTCGAATATTGACTTTGGAATTGGGGGTTTCGAATTGATGTTGTCGTAATCTCGAATTGTGTATTCCTATGGGTTTATCGATTGTATTGAAGATGTTTTGTTAGATCGAATCATTCGTTGGAAGTTTGGAATCGATAATTGATATTTAGTTGTAAACAATTGAAGATTGTTTACAACGTGTTTGTTAAATTGCCCCAATGAGTTTTGGGTATTGTTGTATCGACTTTTGAGTTGGTTGTGATCATGCTTGATTCGTATATTAAGCGAATCGTTGGTATTTGTGTTATTCAAGGTTGTTCGAGCATCCAACAATTCCATTAAGGACGTTGATCGTGGAGGGACTTTCTCACCTTCGGTTTAAGGTAAGTTTTATACTTGTACTAGTCAATGAGATTAATGTTATCGTATATGTGTATGAATGTGATGTATCATTCCGAGACTTGGTCTCTTCATGAGTTAATTGATATTAAAGGGATCGTTCGATACGATACTCTTCGGCAATTATGTCAAATGTTTATTATTGTTCATTAATGGCCGGTTCAAGGCATTGGGGTACTCGTTGTTAATGTTATTGTCGATAGCCGGTTCGCGGAATCGATGTATCGATTGTTGTTGTTAATATTGATGTCGATCTAAGACATTGTTGTAATTATTGTTATTAATGTTGGCGTCTTCTCATTCATATTATATCGGCCGATTGAAGGCATTGGCGTATTCGTTCTCATCTTCATCGTCGGTAACTGATTAAAGGTGCCGAGGCATTTATTGTATCATTGTTATCGACTGGCCGCTCTAAGGCAATCGAAGTGTTCAATCATTCCTGAGATCATTGTTATCGGTTGGCCATTCTAAGGAAATCGAGGTATTGAATCATCCCCTGCATCATTGTTATCGGTTGGCCATTTTAAGGCAATCGAGGTATTAAATTGGGGCTGTCGAGGATAGTTCCCATCTGTTGTGTCGTTGTTATCGATTGACCATTCTAAGGTAATCGAGGTATTGAATAGGGACCACCGAGGACGGTGCCCATCCATGAGTCATTGTTGTCGTGTTGGCCGACTCAAGGCAGCGCACTATCATTTTCGTGAATTCGGTAATCTTGGGGATCGTTGCCGTTTGTGATTAATTGTGTTTTGGAGGCTAGTCTCGGCTAGTGCTCGATGGGTAAGTTTGGGGAGTTTGAAACCTTCGCAGTTGGCTTCCCAACACCTACAGTTCAGTAGGTCAACGGTCACTGGGTGATTTCATTATGAGTAAGTTTGGGGAGTTTGAAACCTTCGCGGTTAGCTTCCCAACACCTACAGTTCAGTAGGTCAACGGTCACTAGGTGATTTCATTATGGGTAAGTTTGGGGAGTTTGAAACCTTCGCGGTTGGCTTCCCAACACCTACAGCTCAGTAGGTCAACGGCCATTGGATGGTTTCATTGTGATATGGCTTCGTGCCGTGGCTTCGGCTCTTATTGTGATACGGCTTCGTGCCGTGGCTTCGGCCCTTATTGATACAGCTTCGGGCTGTTTTGGCTTCAGGTGATTGTGTTGATTAACAGCTTCGGATGAGTGGCTTTCAGGCCTTCGTAATGTCTTGGTAATTTCATTGGAGCCTTCGGGCATTGTGATTTATAATTAATTCAGTTCCGGTTTGGCTCATGTCGTGTATTTCATTGTGGTGTTCTATAATTATGATTCGCCATTGGGCACTTATGTTCTAACCTGTTAAACAGGTATTAATAGTATGTCGTGGGCATAGTATTTCACGAATGCTCGGTTCTTACCTTGGTTTGTGAGCATCTCGTATTATTATTATAATTGTACCGCTTCATTCTACCTTTGGATGCATATCATGTTATACATGTATTTGATGTTCATTATCTGGATGACTGACCCCGTGGGGGCGGAACATGTTTTCATGTTTTAGGTGCTTGCGAGGAGAGAGTTGAGGCACAAGGGCATGACGATGGCGACTGGGCATTCGAGCGATACTAGTCTGAGTTGTTCATGTTGGTCAGTCAGTTGGAGTGTTCTCCAGTTTGTCAGTCATTGTCATTATGTATTACCCGAGCATATGTTCGTGGATGTTGTTGTATTTTTATTCTGGCCATGTAGGCCCATTGTTGTCATTGAAATTCCTTATCGGAATATTATGTCGGATATCATGGTAGGGACTGTGATCTCCCTTGTTGGTTAATTTGATGTATTTTAGTCATGTTCGCCTGGTGGATCTCCTGGCGTGGGGTCCACGGCACTGTAATAACCCAATATGATTTGGGGGTATTACACGTGATATGCTTAGTAAGGTAAACAAATGGTTCTATGCAGCTGACATTTTAAAATTTGAGGTTCTTTCACAAACATGGACGATTATCAAAAGTATCTTGAAACACTTTGAAAGTCATAAGCATTCTAAAAAATTTTAACTAAATAAATTATGTAAGTTTTACTAAAAAGTTCAAAATTTGAAACTCACAGTTTAAAATTTCTTTTCACTTTTATCTGAAACATGATCAATCACAACATAATATTTTATATGTATATTTGAAATCATCGACATATCCCAATTTATTCACTGTCGAACCATCTTTTCCTCAATTATTCCGTGCTCGGTTAACATTAATGTATCACATTTTCAAACTTTGACTTTCTCGAATCCGCCTTCCAAAGAATTTCTTACATCACTATTCCATCGCAACCTACTGAATTCATTAGATATATTTGGTTAACCATAATCAAGATTCCCACTACTCAAAATACTCGCATTCCCGGAAAAAAACACTTCAAACCGGAATGATATCTCACATATGCACACTGCATCATGTCTATTATCAAACCCATCGAGCAACAGACACCATTCATCTCTTATTTTCCTCAAGTTACTCTTTTATCGAAATATCATCCAAAATCCTTAGAATATAATTGACTAGTAGACACTTTTTGTAACATTTATTATTATTCGGAATAAATAACTTGTAAAATCTGCAACCCCTATGATCGGACTATACTTCCTTTATTTATACCTTTTACACTAAAATGACAGGCAAGCGGGCAACAAGCTGCGCCGCTAGCCTTTTTTGAATAGCAAAACTAAGTCTTTTAAAAACTACATTCAGAGACCTTGGGGTCGTAACATTGCCATGCATAACCCGTTGGACTCTTTTGAGCATCTCCACAGCCTCAGGTGCAAGGAAGCCAAATGTATCAAATGCAAAAGGTATAAACGCGTGTTGGTTATCAAGGCACGCTTTATTATTATGACTTAATTTTATTGTTGTAAACTTGGAATCATCCTCTCTTTACAATACAAATATTTTCCTTCATTCACTTTCCAAAACTCCATTCGATTTTCATAATATAAAATATTCACTTCCACTAGCAGCGATGAAATTTAATACTTTAAAACCTCCATCTTAACTAAAAATAGCCAATCTTTTTATAAACTAAGGTTGTGTCAAAATATCAAAACTTTTCTTTTCAACTGGATTTTCCAATCAAATTTTCCACACTCAACATCAAAATGCCTTTCCTTCATTTCGAAACAAGAGATACATCTTGCTTATTAAAATAACAAAAGGGACTATTTTTCATTCAAAATACTTGAAGTTTAAACACCACTTACTAATTTGTAAAACTACTTTATTACATCTCATAAAACATAGGACATTAAGCCCGATAATTCCTTTTGGTCCAACCAAAACCTAATACACAACCTTATTATCGTCAAGGCTTCACATACGTCGGAAGCATTCGGCATTAATATCAAATATTTTAGATTATTCATGATAAATTCTCGCCATAATGACCATCATTGTCATACGGCCATATCTAACAACTCATACGGTCGTATTCACCAATAATACGGTCATATGCGCTTGTAATTATGCTACGTAAATCATTTCTTATAACTCAATACTGCATACGGACGTACCTATAGGTTATTACGGATGTAGAGGATTTTATGGTCATAACCAGCATCTCCTACGGTCGTAATCGCCATTAGTGGTCAAGAAAACAATTCAACATCATAATCCACTCATTCGCAAACCCACTACATCATCATCATAACATACCTCCATGAGATAAGCACAAATATCGAAATCTCGTCACGATATTCATAATTACCAGTAATATTCAACACACCGCAACACGACGAAAACGACATTTCTCATAATAATATATCATCACAAATACTCAATCAATCACCATGACCAATTTTTATTGTTGCTTCAATCTAAATGTTCATTTGTTCGACCCATACACGGTCACATAAAATTCCAGTACCAACCTTGACAGTTTCCATACATTCAAATTTGTAGTACAATAAGTGAGAGCCATATGAAAGGTTGGAAGTCTAGTGATACTTGTCTCGACAAACCGACTCATACAACCTGACATAACTGGACAGCCTAGGTTTCCTCAACCTAAACTCTAATACCATATTATGTAACACACCAGAGGCTTTCGAGGTATATTACAGCGTGTGAACCCTCTCACTATAGTTCACTAGGCTAAACACGACACAACAACATAATACTCGACCAACAAAGATATTACATTCAAAATACAGCTCTAAATGCATAATTCAATTAACTGAATAATATAACATTTGCAAATATGAAAATCGTTCTGCGGAACATTCCGACTTTTACAAAAGAGGACCATTTTTTAGTACATTTAAATACTACTTAACAGACGACACAAACATCTCAGAGTTCTAGTATCGCTTGAGATTCTTTCTACCTCAGTGACACCCCTGTGATTATTTCTCAACTTGCTTGTACCTGAAACGTATGAAGGACATTCACCCCCAAAGGGATAAGCAATTAGAATTTGCTCGTACAAGTACTTTAATCACATGCACTATAAATTCTTTAATTCAAATATATATTCCACAATATTTTGGAATATTCATTTTCGTAAAAACACGACATCAGTAATAAACATGTCTCCCAATGGGTAATCCCGCTGTTAGGTTCCCCTTAGCATAGAACCCTAGAAGTTCTGTTGAACCGTCCCTGGATTGGATACCACGTCCACGATTCAGCGCCCTTAGCATAGCTCCCTAGAGGCCCCGTCGGACCACCCCTAGGTGGACTCAACACTCGTAACTAAAATCACATTTCATAATTCACAAGAATGCAAGAAATTCATAAAAATAAGTGAGTAAGAGTACCTGCCTTGACTTGACATGACCAAGCATTCGATTAACAATGTCTCCCAAGTCCTTCCAATCCAATTCTCAATAGTCTAATCCTAGACATTCATTAAAACTAACTTAATACGTAAATCGAATCAATAACTGAAATGCAACTCCTAAAATCATCGAAAAATATTTAAGGTTAGATTTATTCGCAATATACCTCGATTTGGAACAGAATGACGGATGGATAATGATCAGTTCTACAAATTCAACAACTTCGAGCAACTTCTATCTAAAAATAAAATCAAAAAATAGAGAACTCCGATCAAACGATCTCCACTATTCAAAATGTACCCTGATATGTCTGAACATATCCAAAAATTAACTGAATTCAATTATTAGATGTTCTGGGATCATTAGAACATCGAGATTGCCCAACATAAATACGGAAAGCTAGAACCTCTCGGATCTTCGATTGGAACGCGCAACTTGGAGGTCCATATCTAGTATCTCATTCAGAATGAACTACAAAATGTTTTGAATGTCGTGTAAAAATTTCACACATGTCCAACGATTCTGTTACTGTAAATCGCATCTGCAAAATTACTGCATGAATGAACTTTTCATTTGCTATCGGTATTGTGGGAGTCATGTAAAGGGCGACGAATAATCAAGACGTTCGAGAGAGAGATATGTTAGATCCCTCGATAAGTAGGACTAGATGAAATGCATGGTCATGCTCAAATGAAGAGTAGTTGACAAAGGGACTTGGAATGTTAAATGGTTTAACTTATTATATACTTTTATTATTTGGATAGTCATAATGTCTTGCTAGATCCCACTTATGATTATTATTTAATAAGATATTATTCCCCCTGTCCCGCTCGAAGCTTGATAGAGGATGTATGTTTGGTGTATTTCATTTAATGATTGGTGTAAGTAATGATGATAAATGTATGGTGGAGATTTAAAAGTAAAAAATATTGATAGTGCATGTGTGGTGGAGACCAGAAAATAAAAAGTGGTTGTTTGATTTGATTGTGTAAATGTTATAAATATAAAGTTTTTAAAGGGACAAAAAAAGAGATAAGTGTAAAGGTTTGAGCGGGACGAGGGGAGTAGATAATTATCAGCATAATATAAGTCTTTTGTGTCACATATACGATAACTAAAGACAAGCAAGAAATATCAACTATGAATGATAAATATGTTAGGAGTATGCCCTCGAATGCCACTCAGAGGATGTTAGAGTGAGGGCATTGTACTTGTTATTATGTAAATTATTATCAGAAGGCAATTGTATGTTTCTTTATTTACTGGAAGTCACTGGCATTCCTGACTCGTAAATATATATGGAAACTAGTCCGTGGTTTTGAGAGCAAAACATTCCACTCCTTATTGGATAAGGAGATCAGCACTGGAAAGGTTTATGGCTCAAATACTTGATCGTTCGCAAGTCGATGAAACTTGACTGGGCGTTAAGTTTGTTTGAAGACTTGTATGACGTGTTCTTTGACTTGTAGAGTTCCTGTCGTCACTAATGGTTAGTGGGAGGACACGTTATAGGTATGTTAATGAGATTAGTATACTCGAACCAACTCACCCTCGATTCGTCACACGGATTTCACTCTAGGACAGTCAATGACGGAATCGAAAGGTTGTGATAGGTATTTGTGAACCTTCGACTTGAGGATTTAGTAGGGATGTGCTTGTAACGTTAAGATTTTCACTAGAGTAGTTCGACCCAAAAAACAGAAGGTGTGGGTCAACCTCGACGTGCATCTTGACGGGCAAGTTAGTAGGTTCTACTAAATACCGAAAAGATTCTTTTTCCTGTAAGTAAACAGGTATGTCATATGCGATTATTGGCAGATGAGATCATAAGTCTTTGGCCAAAGCATTGGAATTAGTTGTATTAGATACACGAGAGCTCGGTGATCTCGATTTGCATTAACTCAAGCATAGCGTAAAGTACAAATAGGGTTTGACCGACTGTGACCATATAACTTAATGGGGACATGTGAGAGAAAGGTTTATACATATACTGGTATTCACGATAGAAAGGTTTTGGAATGATCCCCATCATTCATTCTCAGTTAGGTTACAGTGTAGGCCGCAGGAATGCTATCACTCTTTGGTTCTTCCCATTGCTAACTGAGATGGACCTACCGAGTCACGCAATAGGATAGACGACGGAATAAATCGAGCTTACTCTCTCTTTATAAATATCAGACATTGGATATCTAATCTATTGGATATTGGATGTCTAATTAATTTTGAGACATTGGATGTCTAAATTAATTTATTGGATAAATTAATTTACAACCTAATGAATTAAATAAATTACTGAGTGATTAATTTAATTCACATATATAATTATTTCTTGGAGAAATTAATTATATTATTTGGCATTTGATATAATTAATTCATTGGATTAATTAATAAATATAAATATATCAAAACGGAATGGAGTTTATCTGATTAGACACACGGGAGTCCGAAATAAATCGAACTCTTCCGGATCTTCTAGATGGCCCCCACCCTCATTTTTGTATTCAACTTAGTCTTTTCTTTCACCCTTAATTGGTGGAAGAATATTGATTAAGTAGAGAAGACAAAATCATGTGATAGTTTTTTATATCATTTTGAAGGGAGACTTTGACATGTGAAGAGTTGAACATAAAAATAAAAACCCTCTCTTCATTCCATTCTCACGGAAAAAATAGCAAAGGAGAGTGGAGAGAATTTTGTTCTTGAGTTCTTCATTTTCTTAGAGAAAATTGAGAGAAAAATGCATTTATACACTTAGAGTGATATAAATAAAATTAGTAAGCTTCAACAACTTTTGTTCTAGCCGCGGGTAGCCCAATAAAGTCTTAGGTACAAGAAGGCGACAGTCGCCTTGGTGAGACTACAGCAGGTGAATTCTTTTATAAGTCTCTCCTTTTTTTTATGACGGAGGAACACGCAACTGCTACTCTTTGAGTGCGCACTGGATAAATCCTCAGGCTGAATGTAATAACCTGCAAACTATGCTAAGCAGGTAAACCACACTAGGCAAGCCCTGTGTGATAGGTTCAACCAAGAAAGTGTTGGTAGGGGGAATCAAACTCGTGACCTTTCGGTCCCGTGCTCAACTACTCCACCAACTAGTTGTATCCTTGGAGGATAATAAGGTGGGTGTTATTTCGGTCGACTTCTGGCTCGTGGCAAGTAGAGGCATGGTGCTTTCGGTGCTCAGAATATCAAAAGCTTTGACGAATTGGATTCGTGGAGGATATCATCAACCTCAATATTTAATCAAAGGACTTCAAGGGTATGATCTCGAATCCTACACTTGCTTAGTTTTATATTCGTTTATACGATGCTTGAATCGACCCTCTCAAGGGATTCAGGTCGGACTTATTTTCATAAATTACTTCCGCTGCACCTTTATTTTAGGCACCGAACCCAAGAGTGGTATCAGATCTGTTGGAGCAAGAATATCGGTATCGTCGTTTTGGAATTAAAGTTATGAAACTCTTTGCGCTTTGCGGAAGCGATTTAAAGTGCGGAAATATAAATGGCACAAGATTTATAGAGATTTGGCTAAATATGCCTACGTCCTCTCTCCGTATCTTTTCTATAGGCTTAAGATCAACCTCTGCACCTCTCTTCTTGTAATATCAGCGATTTCGATTTTTGGTAATTTTCTTTTTTGGCGGAAGTCCATTTTAGCGACTCGCTTGCGACCAATTCATCATTCTGAGAATGATTAATTCTGCACTTTTAGACATCTGAGTTCGTTTTGGTGTTGTTTTGTTGAGTTCCGTGCTTCTTAGCGACTTTTCCGTACTTGAGTTCGATTCTTACGAATCTCGCTCGAAACTATTGTTTTGAGTTTCTCGTAAAGTTCATTTAACGTTGTTATACGTGTTGTGAGCTTTGGTTTGGGCATTCTATTATCGTATCGTGATTTTTCGGACGTTTGGGTCGTTTTGTAAGTTTCCAAAGTTTTGGGTACTTGTTTCCATACTCGTTTTTACCCACCTCCGTGTTGTCGGAATTGCATGTTTGTTTAGCGCTTTCGTTCGTTATTGAGAATCCTTCATTAGCGTTATGTCTTGTTTTCCGAGTCATTGCATTTTGAGGTTGTTCGGGACTGACCAGAGAGCAGTATGGATTTTTGCTGCCAGAAGGCAGGTTACGGCCGTAACCTGCAGTATGTTACGGCCGTAAGGGCCTTGAGTTACGGCCATAATGTTCGTATGTTATGGCCATAATGTCTTAATGTTACGGCCGTAACTAGGGTATATACAAGTACAGAAACCTTTTCTGTTTTGGTCAGACTTCGACCTTTTCTCTTCTCCTTGGCGACGGGCAGAGCCTTGGGGCGATTCCAGGGCGATTTTTCACAGGAATTCATCAATCTTTCGTCCTACAACATAATCGTCGAGGTCTTGGTATGATTAAAAACATCAAATCATCCTTTTTCTCTTTGAATTGAGGTAATCTCTTAGAGCCCTACTTTTGATAAATTTGGGGGTTTGTCTTGATTTCGTGATTTTAGTTCGAGATTGTTGGTTCTATTGTTGTTACCTAGTCTTGTTGATCTTAACCCATGGTATGAAATTCCATTTTCGTGTTTTTGTCGGGTTGATTCGAGTTCTTGGCCGTTTTGGGGGAGACTCTTAAACTTTCGTCATTTGATCCTTTAATTCGGCGGCTTTGAGTAGTGCCATGGAATTCATTTTCATTATTGTTATTGTCGTTCGTAGTTTATTATCATGGGTTGTCGTTCGGCGGAGTCGGCGGGTTCGTAGTCGGTTCGTGTCGCCTTACTTCTTTCGATTCTCCGCGTTCGTGATTATTCGAGGTAAGTATCTTGTTCATGCATTTCTTGTTTTGTGGATATGATTATCGGTGATCATCTAAATGTGTTTGTTTGGTTGTTTGAAATGAACTTTCAAAAGATTCGGTTTAGCCTCGTTAAAGGCTCTCTTTCAGAAACTCGTGTGTATTTTGTGATTGGTGGGTTTCGTAAATGATTATGTGAATCCTATGTGTTGGGATAACAATCCCTGTATCGAAATTGTCGGGATAAACAATCCCTGTATCGAAAGTTTTGACATAATATTTTGACAATGTGCCAATCCAGCATAGAACAAACAGCTGTATCGAAAAGATGATCAAAGGTGTCAAACTGTATCGAAGACTTCTCGTAGTCCCAGCATACATTAAATCTATCATACAGCAAAGGAGTCTCATAAAGACTAAGTATGAAAGCTGTCTCGAATTGACAATACAGCTATCATTCCATACAGTATCCAAACAGGACAAGAAGGAATCTTTGGTATTCGCTAAAGTCAAAGTCCCGTTTAAGAAGATATATTTAAATTCTAAAGGATAAAGTATTTAAATATCAAGTCGTTAGACATCTTCAATCAAGCGCAAAATCCGGATCGTGTTTTATTCCTACACATCATCCCATTGGAACGGACTTCTGCTCAATGGATCTATCTCAACGGATATATTCAAGAAGGCTATATATATCCCCAGTCTTTGAAGATCGAGAACACAGACGAAATTATTTATAACGAAGTTATCATCATATACATCTGAGCAAACATATCTCCCAAAGCATACTGTTATTCTGAAAGAAGAGATATATAAGTGCTCAAACTGTGAACAACACATCATCAGCTAAAAGCTCAGAAAGTCAAAGCTGTTGTTCAATCATTGTTCTACCCTTGAACAAAGCCCATCAGCCCTGTGTGGATGGAGAAACCTTGCTATTCCTGAACTGTGTGTGACATACTTGCATTGAAGAGACGAAGCTTCGGAACTGTGTGTGAAGAAGCTATTCAAGTGAAAGCTTAAAACAATCTGTGTGAACGGTTGAAGGCTAAGATCATTATATCAATCTGTGTGAACGATATATTGATTAGGTTTGATTATAAATACGTAGTTGTGTACGTAGTATTTATAATAAATATTTTCACTCCTGTCTGGAGGACCAGTGGACGTGGAGGGGTTTACCTCGAACCACTTTAATATTTGTGATTATTTTTTAAGTATACACTTCATATCTAGTTGTTGTATTTACAGCAACTCACTTTAACAAGACTTCCGCTACGCACTCAGATTTGAAAACCGTACAGCTTGTTGTTTAAAACACTTTCCAAGCTGTATCCTGTATACTTAGTGGCCAACAAGTGGTATCCGAGTGGTTGATTCTAAAAAGAATCAGTCGTATTTTTGATTGAATTAGATTCTCAAATCACTCATTTTTGTAAAACAGTCTTTTTCTTCCTTATTCTCATATGGATTCATCATTGATCAATAAAGTTCCTATGTTCTCTATTAATGAATTTGATGATTGGAGAATTAGGATGGAGGCTCATCATGCAGCAATGCACGAAGAGATGATTTTTGTCATACAGGATGGCCCCATAAAGATTATGAAGGTAAATCCGGCCCCAAGGATTGAAGGCCAGGCTCGTGCAGAGATGCTCGAGAAAGAGCACGAACAATGGACTTCTGACGAAAGAAAGCGTGCCAACCTCGACAATGTCGCGAAGAATGGGCTATTTGTCACTCTTAACAAAGGCACATTCTTTA
Organism: Orobanche coerulescens; assembly: GCA_033398695.1. Classification (NCBI taxonomy): domain Eukaryota; kingdom Viridiplantae; phylum Streptophyta; class Magnoliopsida; order Lamiales; family Orobanchaceae; genus Orobanche; species Orobanche coerulescens. The sequence goes on from CM065816.1 coordinate 95,346,396, forward strand.
AGGTAAAAAGTTGCAAATCAGCCAAGGATATCTGGGATAAACTCAAGTTAATTTGTGAGAGAACTGAGCTCTCAAAAGAAAACAAGATTTCAAAATTAACTCAGCAATTTGAATCTTTTGAAATGAAACCAACTGAAACACTTGAGGAACTTGACCTCAGATTCACTGGCATTGTTGGTGAACTTGAAGCATTAGGAAAGATTTATACCCGAAGGGAGAAAAACCTAAAAATTTTCAGATCACTCCCTGCCCGATGGGACATTAAGTCCACAGCTATGCGTGTGTCGTGCAATCTTAGTGAAATATCTACTTTTGATCTCTTTTCTGACCTCAAAGCATTTGAGTACGATATAGACAGGAGATAGAAAGCTGAAGAATCTCCCACCAGGACTACAACCTTAGCCGCTGTATCCAACCGAATACACAGCATGCCGAGTTCATCAAAGCCCATTCATAAGAATGCTGACAGCGATGACAATATCTTGTCGCAAGACGAAATGGCACTCCTCATGCATAAGTTCAAGAAGTTTATCAAGCAGTCGGGAAAGACTCCATACAGGCCCAAGCCTGTACACAAGGTAAGTACTGAAACTTCCTCTGGTGATGCTAACCTGTGTTATAATTGCAGGAAACTAGGGCATTATGCAAATAAATGTCCTCATCCAAAAGTTCAAAGCAACAAGAAAAGGATGAAAGACGTGCTTGGAAAAACAAGATCAAGGCCCTGATTGGTGAATCAGAAGCCTTCCCCGCACCATCAAAATCTGAAGAATGTCTTCAGGTAGTCACTGACAGTGATTCATCTGACGATGATTTCAAAAATAAAGCCTATATATGCTTTATGGCAAAGGACATTCTGGAAGATGAAGATAACGATGATGAGGTAAGCTCAAACTTAGCTATTCCCACCAATGCATCTCATACTTTTGCAAACATGATGAATGAGTTTAAGACCATTCAAATGGCCCATGAGACATTGAAAAATGAAAATATACAGCTCCAACTTTCTAACTTAGAGCTGAAAGAAGAAAAGGACTTGCTGAAAGTAAATTATGAAAATATGTCTGTTGATTGTGAAAACAGCAAAGTCGAGTATAAAAAACTCATGGAGAGCAATCATCAACTTGCTCATGAACTAAGTGAGACTAAATCTCATAGTGAAAGCAATACAAATGATTTTGTTCTGCTTCAAGCCAAAGTAAAAACTCTCAAAAAATGAGAAGGAGAACTTGAGACCATTCTGAAATCTTTTGAGAAATCATCCAAAAGAATGGAAGAAATTCTAAGCACTGGCCAACATGCTCATGATTAAAGTGTCTTAGGATACAGCTCATTTTCAAATAAAGGGAAAACTAGTACTGTGTTCGTCAGGGATGTGGAACCCATTCCTGTACCGGAAGAAGTTCCAAGTCATGTGAAGGAACCTGTTGCACCGCGAACAACAAAAGCTGCCATTCCGCCACCTCAGTCATATTTCAGACAGTGGAATCACTAGCCATTCAGACCTGTAAGGCGTACCCAACAGCATGCTCCCCGAGCATATCAACAGCACCAACAGTCGTTCAGAAAGAAAGCTGTATCCAAATATCAAAGGCCCGCACATCAGTACTTTCAGTACAACACGCCTAGGTATTGGATACCGGAGCCGCGGTGTCCCTCGCGACAGCAAGTTTCCGCACAGTATCAACAACAGTGTTGGGAATCCGACTAGAGACCCAGAAGGCAAGCTGTAAGGCCGAAGAAAATGGCTCCACCTCCAAGACGGCATTCGTACTAGACTATTAATAACCCTGAATTTTACATGTATAATAACTATCATGGTTATAGCAACTACATACATGCCCCACGTAGAAATCGCAATTACGGACCTAAACTATCCTACAGTAAACCTATTGCTGTCAAGAAAATCTGGGTACCTAAAGGTACTAACATCCATGGACCCAACAATCAAAGGGGACCTAAATCTACTTAATTTGTTTACTACAGGACATTTTGGAGAAGGACATCTGGTACTTCGACAGCAGATGTTCCCGGCACATGACAGGAGATAAAAGCAAGTTGTCAGATTACGTAGAAGGTCGCGGTCCAAAAGTGCGCTTCGGTGATAAATCTAAAGGAAGAACAAGAGGGAAGGGAACCCTACTTGTAGGAAAATTTAAAGTCACCGATGTAGCTTATGTTGAAGGCTTACAGTACAATATACTTAGTATTAGCCAGTTCTGTGACAAACAGTTCTCGGTGAAGTTCTATATAGATCACTGTAGAGTCAAGAACATCCTAACAAAAGAAATTGTGCTCACAGGAAGCAGATCAAGTAATATGTATATTGCTGACTGGATGCCTATGAGCTCCACAATTCCTTGCTTTGTTGCCAAAGGCACTGCAGATCTAGGCTGGCTATGGCACAAGAGGATGTCACACGTCAACTTCAAGACTATCAACAAACTCTCCAGATAGAGAATGGTTAGAGGATTGCCAAACGTTTCATTCCAAAAAGACAGCATATGTGGACCCTGTCAGAAAGGCAAGCAAATCAAGACCACCCTGAAAAGCAAATCCTACCTTTCCACCCACAGAGTTTTGAAAATGCTACATATGGATCTCTATGGTCCTGTAGACCTGGTAAGTTTGGGAGGTAAGAAATACTGTCTCGTTATTGTTGATGATTATTCCAGGTATGCTTGGACAATTTTCCTAAGCAAAAAGAAGGAAACAACATCAAAGCTGCCCGAGCACCTGAGAAAGCTTCAAAATGAAAAAGGGTCGAGTACCATGTCCATTCGTTCCGACAGAGGTAAAGAATTCACTAACCGCTTTATAGAGCAATACTGTTCGGAAAATGGGATACTGCACGAAGAATCAACTGCCCGTACACCTCAACAAAATTGTGTTGCCGAGCGACAGAACAGGACGCTTAAGGAAGCAACAAGGACAATGATTGCCGCAAGCAAGTTGCCACAGCATTTTTGGGGCGAAGCCACCAATACAGTGTGCTATACACAAAATCGTTGTATCATCAACAAGCATCACAACAAAATAGCATACGAGGTATGGAACAACAAAACTCCATTAGTTTCGTACTTTCACATATTTGAATGCAGATGTTACGTTTTGAACAACGGTAAGGATCAACTTAGAACCTTCGATGAGAAATCGGATGAAGGGATATTTGTTGGATATTCCTCTGTTAGAAAAGCTTACAGGATCTTCAATAAAAGGAAGCTAACGATTGAGGAATCAGTTCATGTAGTGTTCGATGAACCTCACCATGATCCTACATGAGTAGAAGACCTTTCTCAGAACATCCAACAACTTTCCATCATAGATCCACCAACTCCATTAGAACATGTCGTTGACCTAGAAATCAATCCATGATTGTAAGAACGCGTAGATGAAGTCGATCTTGTGCAGTGCCGAAACTACAGCAACTCAAGATACAATACGGGACCCCGAATTAGAACCCGACAGAAGATGGTTGAGAGATCACCCGCAAGAGATGATCATTAGAAACATTGATGCTGGTGTTTCTACCCGTAGGAGAATACAGAGTACACAAGGAAATGTACTATGTGCGCAAGAAGACCCCAAGTCAGAGATATCTCCATTTCCTGAATGGAAATCTCTATCCGAGCTTAGAAGACTTAATATGTGCACCATTGCTGTATTCTTAGCCCAATCCGAACTTTTTTCTATCAAAGAATCTCTCAACAACTGTCATTGGATCACATCTATGGAAGAAGAGCTTAATAGTTTCGAAAGAAACAACATATGGTATCTTGTACCCAGACCTACTCATTAATCAGTAATTGGAACCAAATGGGTATTTAGAAACAAGGATAGAAATGGACTCATTATCAGGAATAAATCCCGACAAGTCGCTCAAGGCTACAGACAGGAAGAAGGCATAGACTACGTTGAGACATTTGCCCCTGTAGCCAGACTAGAAGTCATAAGGATATTTTTAGCCTTTCCCGCCCATAAAAGCTTCATTGTATACCAAATGAACGTCAAAAGTACATTCCTGAATGGAGATCTTGCTGAAGAAGTATATGTTGAACAACCACCAGGGTTTGTCAATCCAGAAAGCGAAGACCTAGTATACAGGAAAAGGAAAGCACTGTATAGACTTAAGCAAGCCCCTAGAGCATGGTATGAGACTCTGTCCCAGTATCTAATCGATAATGGATTCGAGAGAGGTGCTGTGGACAAGACCTTGTTCAAAATACAGAAAGGTGATGACCTCCTGATGGTTCAAATCTATGTAGATGATATAATATTTGGTTCAACTAACCTTGCTTTATGTCAAAGGTTCTCTCATCTCATGCAAAGTAAATTTGAAATGAGTATGATGGGAGAACTTAGTTATTTCCTAGGTTTGCAGGTAAAGCAGTTGCCTATAGGGATTTTTATCAACCAGGAAAAATATAGCAAGGAGCTTCTCAACAAGTTTGGAATGAATACTTCCAAATCATCAACCCCCATGAGCACTTCCGTGCAAATTAGTGCTGATGAAGCTAGAAAGCCGGTTGATCAATCACTCTACAGGAAGCTTATTGGCTCACTCCTGTACCTAATGGCCAGCAGGCCCGATATCCAATTTGTTGTGGGAGTGTGTGCACGATATCAAGTATCACCTAAAGAATCACACTTCGCAACAGCTAAACGAATCCTAAAATACATCAAAGGAACAGTCGATGTAGGACTGTGGTATTCTAAAAAAGGCCGATTCGATTTAGTTGGCTACAGCGACTCGGATCTCGGAGGATGCAAGCTAGATAGGAAGAGTACAAGTGGTACTTGTCATTTCCTTGGACCTAGACTTGTGTCTCGGCTTAGCAAGAAACAATTGGCAAACTCGCTTTCAACAGCTGAATCAGAATACTATGCTGCTGGTAGTTGCTATATGCAGATCCATTGGATGCAACAACAGTTGTCAGATTATGGAATTGAAGCTAAAGAGATGCCGATTATATGTGATAGCACGAGTGCAATTGCTATCACTCACAACCCTGTATTGCACTCGCGCACCAAGCATATCAATATGAAGCATCATTTCATTCGGAATCATGTTGAGAATAAGGATGTTTGGCTGGAAAAAGTTCATACAGATATCCAGTTATCCGACATCTTTACCAAACCTCTCGACACAGCGAGATTCTGCATGCTTCGACATGAATTGGGATTGCTACAACCTAACTCCCTGTAAGTTTTTAATGCTTTTACTCAGCAAATTGAGGGGGAATGCTGTAAGACCCAAGAATACAGTATCTGTTGGCCACTAAGTATACTGGATACAGCTTGGGAAGTAGTTTAAACAACAAGCTGTACTGATTTTAAATCTTAGTGCGTAGCGGAAGTCTTAAGTACAGTAAGTTGCTGTGGGTACAGCAACTCGATGTGCAGTGTATACTTTAAATAATCACAGTAATTAAAACAAGTACGGCAGAAGGTAAATAACACAATATTTAAAGTGGTTCGAGGTAAACCCCTCTACGTCCACTGGTCCTCCACACAGGAGTAAAAAGTTTATTATAATTACTGCATACACAACTATGTAATTATAACAACACACAATCAATATATCGTTCACACAGATTGATATAAAGATCTTAGCTTCAACCGTTCACACAGATTGGTTTGAGCTAATGCTTGACTGGCTTCTTCACACACAGTTATGAAGCTTCGTCTTCTTCGATGCAATTCCTTCACACACAGTTCTGGAGTAGCAACGATTACTCAGTCCACACAGGGCTGATCTGGGTTTGTTCAAAGGATAGAATGGGGTATGAACAACAGCTTTGACTTTCTGAGCATCTAGCTGATGAAGTGTTGTTCAAGTTGTTGAGCACTGTATATCTCTTAGATCTGAGTTGCAGTAAGCTTCTGGAGATATGTTTTGCTTTGATGTATATAATAATAACTTTGTCACTTGGTAACTGATCTTCAACGCCTTGATGAGATATATATAGTCTTCTGGAAAATATATCTGTTGAGATAAATCCGTTGAGAAAGATTCCGTTCCAATGGGATGAAAAGCGCGATCCGGATTTTGCGGGATTTGAAGATCTGTTGACTTACAGTATTTAAATACTTTATCCTTGAGTATTTAAGTACTTCTATATCAACGGGACTTGACTTCTGAAGATTTCTTCTTTGTCCTGTTGAGAGCTGTATGGAAGATCATTGTTTTGATAATTCGAGACAGCTTCCATACTTAGTCTTTATAAGACTTCTTTGCTGTACTGAAAGGTTCCACTATATGCTGGATCTGTGACAGGCCTTCGATACAGGTTGACACTTCAACTTATCGATACAGTTTCCTTACTGTATTGACGATTGGCATATATGTCAAAACCTCTTATCATCACTATTCGATACAGGGATTGATTATCCTGGCTGTTTCGATATAGGGTTTTTGTTATCCCAATAATTTCCCCCTTTTTGACAATTTGCCAAGACTTAAGTCTTTCAAGTCTTCTTGATGATGCCAAAACCTTCTTCATGAAGCGAATGACTTTCTTGATGACTTTTGGCAGATATCTTGGTCTTCTGTCAAATGGTCTGTCTTTCAGCAACTTAGTCTAATCTATGAACTGCTCGCAGGCGAGTTCGATATAGCTAAGAATTTTTACAACTTAAGATTATGATTGGCGCGCAGGCACAATCTTACAATGTATTCTAGATGCATACAACTGAAATTGTGAACTGTTCGTAGACAAGTTCGTACAGCTTAATTTTCAAACAAGTTTCTATACTTGTGATTGTTATCTCAACAATTTAAGTTATGTAATCATACATCAACACAGTAGATTACGAGTTGTAATCTTTCAAGACAAGCAAACATTTTTATTGATATTCAAAAAAAGAGAGTACAAGATTTGCTGTTTCGAAAGAAAAATTACAAACAAAACTAATATACTAAGGATTTCAGCTCCTATAGTCCGCATGTCTCCATGGCTTTTTCCCTGGATCATTCTCGGTTCCACGCCACCAGTGTTGTAGGGAATCATTGCCTCGATCTAGGTATATTGCTCTACCTTCGTAGGATCTGTCAAAGGCAAGAATCCAGTCTTCTGGATGGGTGATCCGATCTCCTTTTCTATGCTTGGATTTCATATCTAGCTGGAGAGGAAGCTTTCCGTCTTCTAACATCTTCGTGAATTTGTCTGCAGCCTCCGCTAATGTCTTATAACCTTTGAAGATGGCAGATTCCCTAACGAGTTTAACAAAGTATCTCATCAGTTCATTTTTCCTCCATTGCTTCACCTCTTCGGCAGTGGGACGGCGGTTGGTTGGCAGACAAATTTCAGAAGGTCTTTAGACTAATCTTTGCCAATGGACATTGGGGTCATGAAACTCAGGTCGGGAACCTGAAATCTTGAAACTTTTAGAGGGAGGGGCTAGCTTATTCAGTTCAGCGGTAAAGCTGTCTTGAGCAGCATTAAATTCGCTTTCATGCTGGAGCCTTATTCTACTAGCAGCTTCTCTCGCTTCTTCCCCCCTTTTTGGCGTCATCAAGACGTCCTAGGATCTCCAGTGCGGCATCCTGTTTCGTCTCAATGTTTGTCATTCTATCGACAAGTGTGGAGAGCACCTGCGACATATCTTTGATAATTTTGTCGTGGGCTCGAAGATGAGAAGTTGTTTCGATCATGGCAGCTGCTGTCTTGGCCTCAGATATGCGGTTTTGGATGCCTCTTCTCTCAGGAGTTCCTCTTGTTTCTCTTGCATATTCTTCAGTGATTGTTTGAAGACTTCTGGCAAAACAGCGAAGGCTTCGACTACGCGAGAGACTTCATGTTGTAATCCAGTCATCTCTTCAACAGCAGAAATGTGCATCCAATTCAGAGCTTTTTCCACTGAATATTGGGCATTAACTGCATCCTGGATGAAGACAGTTTGAAGGCCAAGAGCACGCAATCGCTCTTTCCTAGCAGCAATTCTGGGAGAATCCGGCTTGGCAAAATCTTCGACTCCATTCAGCCTTCTCAGATTCACGGTAGGGCGTGAATTGAGTTGGACATCCTCAGGTACATTACCGTCGTCGGATTCCACGGTTGATTGGGCGGGAGTAGCATTTTCGGGTTCGGCGGTAGGGGGTGCTGTATCCTCCTGTTGCGAAGGGATTTCTGCAGATATAGATACAGGAGGGACTGATTCCTCCTGTTGTCTCTCAGAAACATCCTCTTCTTCTGCGGCAGCAGGCTCGGGTGCCTGTTCCAAAACAATTTCTTCTTCCTCGACTTGAGGGACTGATTCCTCGTCGTCAGGAATATTCTCTTGTTGTGGCGAATGGGGCTCACTTATACTTGATGGCCCTTCATCATCCTTGGCTTGAGAGGCATCTCTGTCTTGAGCCTCCTCACGACTCATTCTCAGACCTGCTTGAAATGCATCGTCGTCGTCTAAGTCATCGTCATCTTTTGGATCTTGGGGAGAGTCCTCGGACTTATCTTTTCCTTTTCTTCTGGTGTCATATTTTTGCAATAGATGGCTTTCAATCAATTCTTTGCAGTAGAGATTATCCCATTAGATCAGGGCTTCAACTTCTGTTGAGTCCGTCACTTCCAATACAAATCTCTCTTCATGGCTCCAGTCGCTCCAGTTGTATAAGGTGTCGTACGGAGCTAGCCGGTAGCTTTTACATTTAAGGAATCTTTCATAAGCATGATCAATCTGCACAGAGAGAAGGGTTTTGTTGATAGTGGTGTCCGGGGAGGGACTGCGTACAACGTCTGAGTCCGCTGTAGCGAGGGGTTCCTCTGCAGGTGTGGGATCCTGTAGGGAAGTGGGATTCCTTACAGGGGATGGTGCCCCGAAGGAAGATGGATCCTGTATGGGTGTGGAATCCCGCATAGGAGAGGTAGCTGTTGGCTCCAAAGGGGCAGCCGACTCGCTAGAGTCTTCTAAGTTGGCAGATGTCCGATCATCCGTCTTAGCCGCCAAAGGCTCAAGATCTACTGTCGATATAGTAGTGGGCACCTATTCCACAGGGGTGGGGCCCTGGGGTAGTTCCTCAGTGGGTTGCGCCACTATAGAAGCATCCTCGGAGGTTTTGGTGGATTTAGCTTTAGAAAGCCTCCTTAGCTTCCTTTTCGGCTTCGCAGCAGCAGTTGGTGTCTTGCTTTGAGATCTTTTGCGTTTCTTGGAAGATTCCACACTCTGGGATTTCAATGAAACATCCCTTGGATCTTCAGAAACTGGCATACTGTGAAAAGATGGTTGGTTGCAGACCAGAGTTCTCTGGTTATAGGTCGAAGGCTTGATGCCTCCTAATTATATCCGGGAGCTGTTTTTCTTTGCATCTGCGGATTGTGAAAGTCCGCATTTCGTCAAAATGTGGTTTAAAATTAAACCAAATGACTTCTTTTGAGTGGCAGGCTTGGATACTTCCTCCTGCAAGCGCTTCAAGAAAATCTGGCACCAATTGACCTTTTCACAGGTCAAAATCGCAACCATCATCCTAAATCTCAGATTTGTGCACATTTCAAATGCACCAGTGCGATTTTCGATGATCCTGCAACAAAAATCATGCAAGTACACGTATGGGAAACAAAAGTTCTTCTTGTGACAGGTGGTGTGAACCACGTCAACAATAGCTGAGCCGGTGAACAGTCCATAGTACTTCGTTATCAGCTCTTGAGACCCAAACGTCTCAAGTTCTTCCATGGTAAGGCTATCAGCAGGTAGTCTGTAAATGTTCTGAAGAAGATCTCGATCGATACAGATCTCCACTCCTTGAATGATAGCAGTGATGTCAGCAACGTGGCCTCCCTGGGCCAGCGACAGAAAACGAACGGCGACGTTGGGGTAAAAGTCCTCAACCAAGTGAACATTGTATTTCTCGGCGGTTTGACTCCCAAGGCGGTAGAGACCTTGCTGACGGAGTCGGGTGATGATGTCCATGGGTTCGACGTGATTTGTTTCAGCGAGAATATGCTAGATGAGGACAGATCTTGAGAAGATCCGTCCATCGATGATGTTCGAGGATTTCTTGAGGGTGGTGGCAGATGTCTGAGCAGCCATTGATGATTCTTAAGAAAATATGAAAGAGAATAAACGAAATTTGCAGTAAAACGCAGAAAACTTGTAGGTTGTATTTGCTTGAGTACTCTTAAATTTTGCAGAAAGCGTAAAGAGTCTCTAATGGCAGTATCAGTCCTTTTATAGTGGGCGGCGAAGTAGGGTTTTCCAGAGTACGAATGGTCAGATTTTAAGGGATGGGAGCCGGGTTTTTTGAAAAGAACGGTCACGATCTTATCCATGAAATATTAAAATATACGCGGGTCCCACTTCTGACATTTGTTGTTACCCTAAATGCCTGACACGGCGGTTTTAAAACATTAAACAATTTGAAAACATCGCGGCTTTTGAGATTCAGTTGTCCAGATGTCGTGTAAGGCATTTAATGTAAATGACGTTTGACATGAAAATAGGGCACGTGGACAAAAATTATTTTAAAATGAAATTTTATAATATATACTGAATCAAGATCCTATAGTATGTGTTGTATCCGCGACGAAATAGCGTTCCCCCTTAAAAGGTACATATAGGTTTTAATTCCATACAGCAACTTTTGGATTAATGCTGCATTCATGGGTCATACTGTATTCCCACTTAATTATTGCACACGTCAGTTGTAGGATGATTCATATGTCTTTGTTCCCTATAATGCTGTATTGAAGGCTCTGAGTGTACAGATAATTAACGGTGGATACTGTATTCTTGGTTCTTACAGCATTCCCCCTCAATTGTTGAGTAAAAATAGGAAATTACTTACAGGGAGTCGGGCTGTAGAATTCCCAATTCTTGTCTAAGCATGTTGAATCTAGCTGTGTCGAGAGGCTTGGTGAAGATGTCGGCCAACTGAATGTCTGTATGAACCTTTTCGAGCCGAACATCCTTGTTCTCGACATGATTCCTTATGAAATGATGCTTCATGTTGATATGCTTAGTGCGCGAGTGTAGGACAGGATTGTGCGTGATTGCAATTGCACTCGTGCTATCACACATGATTGGCGTCTCTCTGGCTTCAATCCCATAATCTGACAACTGCTGCTGCATCCAAAGGATCTGCATACAGCAACTACCGGCTGACATAGTATTGATTCAAAGTGGAAAGTGAGTTAGCCAATTGCTTCTTACTGAACCAAGAAACGAGTCTAGGTCCAAGAAAGTGACAAGTTCCACTTGTACTCTTCCTATCTAGCTTGCAGCCTCCGAGATCCGAGTCGATGTATCCAACTAAATCGAATCCGCCTTCTTTAGGATACCACTGTCCTACATCGACTGTTCCTTTAATATACTTCAGGATTCGTTTAGCTGTATTGAAGTGTGATTCCTTAGGTGCTACTTGATATCTCGCACACACTCCAACAGCAAACTGGATATCGGGTCTGCTAGTCGTTAGGTACAAAAACGAACCAATAAGCTTCCTGTAGAGTGATTGGTCAACCGGCTTTCCGGCTTCATCAGCACTAATTTTCACGGAAGTGCTCATGGGGGTTGGCGATGATTTGGAAGTGTTCATTGCAAATTTGTTGAGAAGCTCCTTGCTGTATTTTTCCTGGTTGATGAAAATACATGTAGGCAACTGTTTTACCTGCAGACCTAGGAAATAACTAAGTTCTCCCATCATACTCATTTCAAATTTACTTTGCATGAGATGAGAGAACCTTTGACACAAAGCAAGGTTAGTTGAACCAAAAATTATATCATCTACATAGATTTGCACCATCATAAGGTCATCACCTTCCTATATTTTGAACAGTCTTATCCACAGCACCTTTCTCAAATCCATTGTTGGTTAGATACTGGGACAGGGTCTCATACCAGGCTCTAGGGGCTTGTTTAAGTCCATACAGTGCTTTCCTTATCCTGTATACTAGGTCGATGCCGTCTGTGTTGGCAAACCCTGGTGGTTGTTCAACATAAACTTCTTCGACAAGGTCTCCATTTAGGAATGCACTCGTGACGTCCATTTGGTATACAATTAAGCTCTTATGGGTGGCAAAGGCTAAAAATATCTTAATGGCTTCTAGTCTGGCTACAGGGGCAAAGGTTTCATCATAGTCTATGCCTTCTTCCTGGCTATAGCCTTGTGCGACTAGCCTTGATTTGTTCCTTATAATAAGTCCATTTCGATCCTTTTTGTTTCGAAACACCCATTTGGTTCCTATAACCGATTGATGTGTAGGTCTGGGTACAAGATACCATACATTGTTTCTTTCGAAACCGTTAAGCTCTTCTTCCATAGATGTTATCCAATGAGAATTATTAAGAGCGTCTATGGTCGAAACAGGTTCGGATTGGGCTAAGAATACAGCAATAGTGCACATATTGAGTCTTCTAAGCTCGGATTGAGATTTCCATTCAGGAAATGGTGATATCTCAGAATCTAGTTCTTCTTGTGCACAAAGTACATTTCCTTGTGTACCCTGTATTCTCCTACGGGTAGAAACACCAGCATCAATGTTTCCAATGATCAGCTCTTGCGGGTGATCTCTCAACCATCTTCGGTCGGGTTCTAATTCAGGGTTCCGTACTGTATCGAGAGTTTCTGTAGATACAATTTCAGCTTGTACAGCGTCGGCTTCATCTACGTCGATTCTTATAGCTGCGGGGTTGATTTCTAGGTCAACAACAGGTTCTATGGGAGTTGAAGGATCTAAGATAGAGAGATGTTGGATGTTCTGAGTAATATCATCTACTCCTGCAGGGTCATGGTGAGGTTCGTCGAACACTACATGAACTGATTCCTCGATCGTCAGCTTCCTTTTATTAAAGATCCTTTAAGCTTTGCTGACGGAGGAGTATCCTACAAATATCCCTTCATCTGATTTCTCAACAAAGGTTCTAAGTTGATCCTTCCCATTATTCAACACATAACACCTGCATCCAAAAATGTGAAAATATGAAACTAATGGAGTTTTGTTGTTCCATACCTCGTATGCTGTTTTGTTGTGGTGTTTGTTGACGATACAGCGGTTTTGAGTGTAGCATGTTGTATTGGTTGCTTCACCCCAGAAAAGCTGTGGCAACTTGCTTGCGGCGATCATTGTCCTTGTTGTTTATTTCAGCGTCCTATTCTTTCGCTCGGCAACACCATTTTGTTGAGGTGTACGGGCAGCTGAGTATTCGTGTTGTATCCCATTTTCCGAACAGTATTGCTCTATAAAGCGGTTAGTAAATTCTGTAACACTGTCGGAATGAATGGACACGATACTCAATGCCTTTTCATTTTGCAGCTTTCTCAGGAGCTCGGGCAGCTTTGATGTTGTTTCCTTCTTCTTGCTTAGGAAAATTGTCCAAGCATACCTGGAGTAATCATCAACAACAACAAGACATTATTTCTTACCTCCCAAACTTACTAGGTCTACAGGACCGTAGATATCCATATGTAGCATCTCCAACACTCTTTGGGTTGAAAGGTAAGATTTGCTCTTCAGGGTTGACTTGATTTGCTTGCCTTTCTGACATGGTCCGCAGACGCTGTCCTTTTTGAATGACACGTTTGGCAATCCTCTTACCATTCCCTATCTTGATAGCTTGTTGATCATCTTGAAGTTGACGTGAGACATCCTCTTGTGCCATAACCAGCTAAGATCTGCAGTGCCTTTGGCAACAAAGCATGGAATTGAGGAGCTCATAGGTTTCCAGTTAGCAATATACATGTTACCTGATCTGCTTCCTGTAAGCACAACTTCTTTTGTCTGAATGTTCTTGACTCTACAGCGATCTATATAGAATTTCACCGAGAACTGTTTATCACAGAACTGGCTAATGCTAAGTAGATTGTACTGTAAGCCTTCAACATATGCAACATCGGTGACTTTGAATTTTCCGAAAAGTAGGTTTTCTTTCCCTCTTGTTCTTTCTTTAGATTTATCACCGAAACGAACTTTTGGACGGCGACCTTCTACGAAATCTGATATCTTGCTTCTATCTTCGGTCATGTGCCAAGAGCATCTACTATCAAAGTTCCAGGTGTCCTCCTTTAGGATGTCTTGTATGCAAAGAGATCAAGTAGATTTAGGTCCCCTTTGATTTTTGGGTCCATGAATGTTAGTTCTTTTAGGTGCCCAAGTTTTCCTGACAGCAGTTGGTTTACTGTAGGTCACATTCGGTACAGTGTTGCGATATCTACGTGGGGCATATCCGTAGTCGCTATAACCATGATAATTATTATGCATGTAAAATTCGGGGTTATTATTATTAATCCAGTACGAGTGCCGTCTAGGAGGTGGAGCCATTTTCTTTGGCCTAACAGCTTGCCTTCTGGGTCTCCAGTTGCATTCCTAACGATGTTGTTGATACTGAGCGGACACCTGCTGTCTCGAGGAATAACGGGGCTCCTGTATCCAATACCTCGGCGTCTTTGTGCGGAAATCTTGCCGTGCGGGCCTTTGGTATTTGGATACGACCTTTCTTCCGAGCATTGTAGCCTTTGTTGATATGCTCTGGGAGCATGCTGTTGAGTGCGCTTTTCAGGTCTGAATGGCTGGTGATTCCGCTGTCTGGAATAGGATTGCGGTGGCGGAATGGCAGCCTTTGCTGTCCATTGTGCAACAGGTTCCTTTACAGGACTCGAAGGTTCTTTCGATACAGGAATGTGTTCCACACTCTTGACAAACACTGTACTAGTTTTCCCTTTGTTTAAACATGAGCTGTATCCTAAGCCACTTTTATCATGAGTATGTTGCCCAGTGCTCAGAATTTCTTCCATTCTTTTAGACGATTTCTCGAACGATTTCAGAATGGTCTCAAGTTCAATTTCTCGTATTTCGAGAGTTTTGACTTTAGCTTGAAGTAGAACCAAATCATTTGTCTTGCTCTCGTTGTGAGCTTTAATCTCACTTAGTTCATGAGCAAGTTGATGATTGCTCTCCATGAGTTTTTCAAAATCGACTTTGCTGGTTTCACAATCGATAGACATATTATCATAATTTATTTTCAGCAAGTCATTTTCATCTTTCAGCTCTAGGTTAGACAGTTGGAGATGTATATTCTCATTTTTCAATGTCTCATGGGCCTTTTGAATGTTTTTAAACTCATTCATCATGTTTTTAAAAGTATGAGATTATTTAATGGAATAGCTGAGGTTGAGCTTATCTCATCATCGCTATCTTCACCTTCTGGAATGTCTTTGGCCATAAATCACATATATGCTTTATCATCGAACTCATCGTCAGATGAATCACTTTCAGTGACCACCTGAAGACATTCTTCTGATTTGGATGGTGTGGGGGAGGCTTCTGATTCTCCAATCAGGGCCTTGATCTTGTTTTTCCAAGCACTTCTTCTTTCATATCTCCCTTGTTGCTAGGCTTCCGGCAACCTTTGAACTTTGGGATGAGGACATTTATTTGCATAATGCCCTGGTTTCCAGCAATTATAGCACAGGTTAGCATCACCGGATGAAGTTTAGGTACTCACCTTGTGGACAGGTTTGGGCCTGTAGGGAGTCTTTCCAGACTGCTTGATGAACTTTTTGAATTTGTGCATGAGAAGCGCCATTTCATCTTGAGACAGGATGTTGTCGTCACTGTCAGCATTCTTGTGACTAGGCTTCGACGAGCTGGGCATGCTGTGTCGACGATTTGATACAGCAGCTAGTGTTGTGACCTTTGAAGGAGATTCTTGAGCTTTCTCTCTTTTGTCAATATCATACTCAAAAGCTTTGAGGTCAGAGAAGAGATCAAAAGTAGATATTTCATTAAGATTGCAAGATACACGCATAGTTGTGGTCTTAATGTTCCATCGGGCAGGGAGAGATCTTAAAATTTTTAAATTCTTCTCCTTTTGGGTATAAATTTTGCCCAAAGCTTCAAGTTCACCAACAATACCAGTGAATCTGAGGTCAAGTTCCTCAAGTGTCTCAGTTGGTTTCATTTCAAAAGATTCAAATTGCTGAGTCAGTTTTGAAATTTTGTTTTCTTTTGAGAGCTCAGTTCCCTCACAAATCATCTTGAGTTTATCCCAGATTTCCTTGACTGATTTACAGCTTTTTACCTTCGAGAACATGCCTTTGTCAAGAGTGACAAATAACGCGTTCTTAGCCACATTGTCGAGGTTGGCACGCTTTCTTTCATCTGTGGTCCATTACTCGCGTTCCTTCTCGAGCATCTCAGCATGGGCTTGGCCTTCAATCCTTGCGGCCGTGGTTACCTTCATGATCTTGATAGGGCCATCCTGTATAACAAAAATCATCTCTTCGTGCATTGCTGCAAGATGAGCCTCCATCCTAATTCTCTAATCATCAAATTCGTTAATAGAGAACATAGGCACTTTGTTGATCATAGATGTATTCATGTGAAAATAAAGAAATGAAAGAGACTGTTTTAAAGAGTAAGTGATTTTGGATCTAATTCGGTTAAAAATACGATTGATTCTATTTAGAATCAACCGCTCCGATACCACTTGTTGGCCACTAAGTATACTGGATACAGCTTGGGAAGTAGTTTAAACAACAAGCTGTACTGATTTTAAACCTGAGTGCGTAGCGGAAGTCTTAAATACAGTAAGTTGATGTGGATACAGCAACTCGATGTGCAGTGTATACTTTAAATAATCACAGTAATTAAAACAAGTAAGGCAGAAGGTAAATAACACAATATTTAAAGTGGTTCGAGGTAAACCCCTATACGTCCACTGGTCCTCCACACAGGAGTAAAAAGTTTATTATAATTACTGCGTACACAACTACGTAATTATAACAACACACAATCAATATATCGTTCACACAGATTGATATAAAGATCTTAGCTTCAACCGTTCACACAGATTGGTTTGAGCTAATGCTTGACTGGCTTCTTCACACACAGTTATGAAGCTTCATATTCTTCGATGCAATTCCTTCACACACATTTCTGGAGTAGCAACGATTACTCAGTCCACACAAGGCTGATCTAGGTTTGTTCAAAGGATAGAACGGGGTATGAACAACAGCTTTGACTTCCTGAGCTTCTAGCTGATGAAGTGTTGTTCAAGTTGTTGAGCAATGTATATCTCTTAGATCTGAGTTGCAGTAAGCTTCTGGGGATATGTTTTGCTCTGATGTATATAATAATAACTTTGTCACTTGGTAACTGATCTTCAACGCCTTGATGAGATATATATAGTCTTCTGGAAAATATATCCGTTGAGATAAATCCGTTGAGCAAGATTCCGTTCCAACGAGATGAAAAGCACGATCCGGATTTTGCGGGATTTGAAGATCTGTTGACGTACAGTATTTAAATACTTTATCCTTGAGTATTTAAATACTTCTATATCAACGGGACTTGACTTCTGAAGATTCCTTTTTTGTCCTGTTGAGAGCTGTATGGAAGATCACTGTTTTGATAATTCGAGACAGCTTCCATACTTAGTCTTTATAAGACTTCTTTGCTGTACTGAAAGGTTCCACTATATGTTGGATCTGTGACAGGCCTTCGATACAGGTTGACACTTCAACTTATCGATACAGTTTCCTTACTGTATTGAGGATTGGCATATATGTCAAAACCTCTTATCATCACTATTCGATACAGGGATTGATTATCCTGGCTATTTCGATACAGGATTTTTGTTATCCCAACAGTATCCACCATTAGTTATCTGTACACTCAGTCTATCAGAACAGCATTGTAGGAACCAAGCGATATGAATTATCCTACAGCTGACGTGTGCAATAATTAAGGGGGAATATAGTGCGACCCAAGAATACAGCATTCATCCGAAAGCTGCTGTATCGAATTGAAACTCGTATGTACCTTTTAAGGGGGAACGCTATATTTTCGCGGATATAGCACCTACAATGGGAAATCAATTATCATGTTATTTTTTATAAACAATATTTTATGTCCACGTGCCATGTTATTATTACAAGTCGTTTGCATTAAATGCTTTACACGACATCTGGACATTGGTATCTTCAAAGCCGCGATGTTTCAAATTTTTTATTAATTGTACACCGCCATTTCGGGCAATAAGGGTAATTTGATAAGTCAGAAGTGGGAACCGCTCCTATTTTAAATTAGATGGATATGTTGTACCGGTTACACTCAGTCCATCGTGGTCGTTCATTTCAAACAACGGTCCACATCCCTTAAATCTGACCGTTCGGTCTCTGAAAACCCTTCTTTGCCGCCCACTATAAAAGGACTGTAAATGCCATTTGAGACTCTTTACGCTTTCTGCATATTGTAAGAGTTCTTGAGCATACAGCCTGCAAACCTTTTTGTGTTTACTGCATTCTCTTTGAATCCTTTTTAACCTTTCTTCGAGAATCATCATGGCATCTTCTCAGACCTATTCCATCTCTCTCAAGAAATCTTCCAACATCATCGATGGACGGATCTTTTCTAGATCTGTCGTGCTTGAACGTGTTCGTTCCGAAGTGGATGACATCGAATCGATGGAGTACGTCTTCACTAGGATTCGTCAACAAGACCTCTATCGCCTTGGCAGCCACACTACTGAACGATTTGATGTTCATCTGGTTGAGGAGTTCTACCTCAATGCTGTTGTTCGTTTCCTTTCGCTGGCTCAGGGAGGACATGTTGCTGACATCACAGCTGTCATTCGCGGAGTCAAGATCCGTGTTGACCAGGAGCTTCTCCAGAATCTCTACAGGCTTCCTACTGATGGCCTGACAATGGAAGATCTTGAGACCTTTGGGTCCCAATAACTGTTGACCGCTTACTATGGGTTGTTCACCGGTTCAGCATTGGTTGAAACGGTTCACACCTCATGTCATAAGAAAAACTTTTGTTTACCTTTTGTCTATTTACACGATTTTTGTTTCCATGTTATTGAGAACAGAATAGGTGCATTCGAGATGTGCACCAATCTTAGGTTCAGAATGATGGTTGCAATTATGACCTGTGAGAAGGTCAACTGGTGTCAAATCATCCTCAAACGGTTGCAGGAAGAAGTTTCTAAGCCTGCCTCGCAGAAGAAATCCTTTGGTTTGCTTTTAAATTATATTCTGACCAAATGCGGTGTTCCGCATGATGAAAAAGCAAAGAAGATCCCTTCTCGCATTTATATGGGAAGCATCAGACCCACCGTCTTCAAGAAAGGACCCCTTATTGCAAATAGGCCTTACATCCGAAAATTACCCCTTTCTGCCGACCCAAGGGACGTATCTTCGAATTCTCAGAGCGAGGAGACTTCAAGGAAGAGAAAAAGATCTCACAGCAAAACTCCTATTGCTGTTGAGAAGCCAAAAAGGAAGCTAAGGAGGCTTTCAAAAGTTAAGGCTACAGAAACATCCAAAGACGCTCCTTCCGTGGCTCAACCCACTGAACAAATCCCCCAGGGCCCAACCCCTGTGGAAGAGATGCCTACTACTGTCGATACACTAGATCCCGAGACTTTGGCGGCTATGACGGATGCTCGGACATCTGCCAACATACAAGACTCTCGCGAGTCGGCTGCCACTTTGGAGCCAAAAGCTACTTCTCCTATTCGGGATTCCACACCCGTTAAGGATCCATCTCCCATCAGGGTACCAACCCCTGTAAGGAATCCCTCTCCGATACAGGATCCCACACCTGTAGAGGAACCCATGCATACAGCAGACCCAGACGCTGTACGCAATCCCTCCCCAGACACCATTATCAATAAGACTTTGCTCTCTGTGTAGATTGAGCAAGCTTATGATCGTTTCGTACAATGGAAAGCCTACAGGCTCGCTCTATACAGCAAACTGTACAACTGGAGCGATTGGTGCGAAGAAGAACGATTTGTGTTGGAAGTGACAGACTCACCAGATGTTGAAGTCTTGATCTAATGGGACAACCTTATCTGTAAAGAGTTGATCACTAGCCACCTGATCGACAAATCAGATGCCCGTCAGAAAGGAAAAGCTAAATCCGGCGATCAAGCTCCCGAAAGTCCAAAATCAGATCCCGACTTGGACGATGATGACGACGGCCTTCAGGCTGGTCTAAGAATGAGTCGCGAAGAATCTGAATCTCAGATGGGCACAGGAACTTCTAGTCAACATCAATCTCCTCCCCATCAACAAGACTCTGTTCCCGACAATGAGGATTCAGTCCCTCATGTCACGGAGGAACAATCTGTTTCGCAACAGGCACCCGAGCCTGTTACAGAGGAACAACTGGCTACCCAATAGGCAACCAAGCCTGTCGCCGCCCAAGCCGAAGAAGAATCCAACGCCATCCCGTACGAGGAATCAGACCCTCTGCCGGAGTAGGCGGAAGCTTAGAGACAGCAGTAGGAATCAGTCCCTTCTGTACCTTTGTCTTCAGAACCCACTGCCGATCAAGAGATATCATCAACCCCTGTCGTAGATCCACCCTCCGATGCTCCTGAATCCTCAACTGTCTTGGAATCTGACGACGGTATAAAACCTTAGGATGTCCAACTCAATTCACGTCCCAATATGAACTTGAGACGGTTGAATGGAGTTGAAGATTTCGCCCAGCCAGACTCTCCTAGGACTGCCACAAGGAAAGAGAGATTACATGCTCTTGGCCTTCAAACTGTTTTCATCCAGGACGCCGTCAACGCCCTATATTCTGTCGAAAAAGCTATTGATTATATGCACTAATCAGTCGTTGAAGAGATGACAGGTCTAAGGCATGAAGTCTCCCGAGTGGAAGAAGCCTTCAGAATATTGCCATCAGTCTTCAAGCAGGCCCAAAGCCAATTGCAGGAAAAACAGGAGCAGATCCTGAGAGAAGAACAATCTAAGCTATGCGTGTCCGAGGCCAAGAGAGCATCAGCTATGATTGAAACCGGTTCCCAGCTTCGAGCCCACGACAAGAAAATTCAAGATATGTCGCAGGTGCTCTCCTCCCTTATTGAGAAAATGACAAATTTTCAGACGAAACAGGATGCTGCTTTGAAAATCCTGGAAAGACTTGATGAGAAGGTGTCATACCTTGATGACACCAAAGAGGGGGAAGAATCGAGAGAAGCTGCTAGAAGAACAAGGCTGGAGCAAGAGAAAGAAATGCTAGCTCTTTTTGAAGACAGCATCACTACTGATATAGCCCATATTTCATCTCCAAACGTTAGAATATAGGGAGATCGACCAGAATTCCAGGACCCTAAGTATCCTTGGAAGAGCCTAGTTCAAAAACTGCAAGCTATGAACCTCCCGGCCGACCGACAACCTACTGCAGAAGAAATCAAGAACTGGAGGAGGAATGAACTGCTAAGACACTTTGTTGTTCTTATTAGGGAATCCTCATTATTCAACAGATGCAGGACGGTAAAGGAAGCCGCAGAGGAGTTTAAGAAAAGGTTGGAACAAGGAACGCTCCCGCTACAGCAGTAAATGAAGTCTAAGCATAGACAAGGTGACTTGGTTACCCATCCAGAAGATCGGATCCTAGTCTTCGATAAGTCGTCTGAAGGACGAGCCTTATATCTGAATCGAGATAGGGACGCTCATCATAACTAGTGGAAAAATACCAAGAATGACCTTAAAAGGCCATGGAGACACTCAGATTACAGGGGTTGAATCCCTTGTTGTATTATCTTTGTAATTTTATTTTCAAAACAGCAAAATATTGTACTCTTTGTTTCAATATAAATAAAATATTTGCCTGTCTTGAAAGATTACAACTCGTAATCTACTGTGTTATTGTATGTTTACAAACACTTAACTTATCTTTGCTGTATACAAGTATAAAACTTGTTTTTAATACATAAGCTGTAAGAACTTGTCTGCGAATAGTTCATAGTTTAAGTTGTATGTATCTACAATACTATGTAAGATTGTGTCTGCGCGCCAATCATAAGTTTAATCATGTAACACTCTTTTGATAAAAGCTGAACTTGCTTGCGAGCAGTTCTTAGTTCTAGGCTAACTGCTGAAGGCCAGAACATTCGAACAGAAGACCAAGAAGTCTGCCCTCCTTCAAGATGTTAAGTGTCAAAGTTTTGGCATCATCAAGGATGTTTGGATATCATCATAAGGTTTTAAAAGGAAGACTTGGAAGGACTTGGCAAATTATCAAAAATGGGGAAATTGTTGGGATAACAATCCTTGTATCGAAATTGTCGGGATAAACAATCCCTGTATCGAAAGTTTTGACAGAATGTTTTGACAATGTGCTAATCCAGCATACAGCAAACAGCTGTATCGAAAAGCTGATCAAAGGTGTCAAACTGTATCGAAGACTTCTCGTAGTCCCAGCATACAGTGAATCTATCATACAGCAAAGGAGTCTCATAAAGACTAAGTATGGAAGCTATCTCGAATCGACAATACAGCTATCATTCCATATAGTATCCAAACAGGACAAGAAGGAATCTTTGGTATTCGCTAAAGTCAAAGTCCCGTTTAAGAAGATATATTTAAATACTAAAGGATAAAGTATTTAAATATCAAGTCGTTAGAGATCTTCAATCAAGCGCAAAATCCGGATTGTGTTTTATTCAAACACATCATCGTGTTGGAACGGACTTCTGCTCAACGGATCTATCTCAACTGATATATTCAAGAAGGCCATATATATCCCCAGTCTTTGAAGATCGAGAACACAGATGAAATTATCTACAACGAAGTTATCATCATATACATCTGAGCAAACATATCTCCCAAAGGATACTGCTATTTTGAAAGAAGAGATATACAAGTGCTCGAACTTTGAACAACACATCATCAGCTAAAAACTCAGAAAGTCAAAGCTGTTGTTCAATCATTGTTCTACCCTTGAACAAAATCCATCATCCCTGTGTGGACTGAGAAACCTTCCTATTCCTGAAATATGTGTGACGGACTTGCATTGAAGAGACGAAGCTTCGGAACTGTGTGTGAAGAAGCCAGTCAAGTGAAAGCTTAAACCAATCTGTGTGAACATTTGATGGCTAAGATCATTATATCAATCTATGTAAACGATATATTGATTAGGTTTGATTATAAATATGTAGTTGTGTACGTAGTATTTATAATAAACATTTTCACTCCTGTGTGGAGGACCAGTGGACGTAGAGGGGTTTACCTCGAACCACTTTAATTACTGTGTTAGTTACCTTCTGCTTTTACTGTTTTAATATTTGTGATTATTTTTTAAGTATACACTTCATATCTAGTTGTTGTATTCACAGCAACTCACTTTAACAAGACCTCCGCTACGCACTCAGATTTGAAAACCATACAGCTTGTTATTTAAAACACTTTCCAAGTTATATCCTGTATACTTAGTAGCCAATACTATAGATATGTTTGGTGTTGATTTGCGCTTGATAATGCGTGTGTACATACATTGCCTCATTTCGGTGCGTTGTGGTTTGACGTTTGCGTCGTGCTAAGTGTTTGTTGCCTCTTTGTGAATTGTTTGGATATCCTTGGTGTACTATGTTATGCGTGTGAATGTGTGGACATGGGCGGGGTCTACAGTGACACATGGCATGTGATCATGTGGTCAGGATGCAACAAGCGATTGATCCAACCGTGAGAGCCTAAGAAAAACTACGGTGACACATGTCTAGTGATCATGTGGTCAGGATGCAACAAGTGATTGATCCAACCGTGAGCGCCTAAGAATACGTACGGTGACACATGGCATGTGATCATGTGGTCAGGAGACAACAAGTGATTGATCCAACCGTGAGATGATGTGGCATGTGTTCACAGTGGTATATATATGATTTTGGATGTGTTTTTCCAGGTCAAGTACCTTGGATGTGTTACCGAGATTTCGTATCTTGGGTGGTTATGTTTTGTTGACTTTATGTTCATCGAGGACACGTGACGTGGGCTTTGAACCCTGTGAATTGTTGTTGGTTTTTAATTGAGAAATCAAATTTTTGGGCTGTGACCCCTGTTGGTTTTGGAAAGAGAAGGATTCGATAATACTGAACGGTTTTTGTTAAAACTCCCAATGGCATTTTAAACCATTTTACAAACTATTCTCGTGATTTGTTATCTTCCAAATTTGGAAAGTTTTACTCAAACTCTTGCCTCGGGAAGTATTTTTTTCATTATGTTCGAATCTTTGAGGGTTCCTGGTTATTATTATTCTTGGAATATGATTTGTATGACTCGTATTTTGCACTTTGTACTTGCACTAGCAAAATAGTGGAATTTTGCTAACCCCCGAGTAATCGGGGGGTGGATGTCTGTATTGCATTCAGGTTTTGGGGAGCATAACACATGGTCGGCATGAAGGGTGATGAAAGATGATCGATACTAATCACATGAGGACCTGTACGATGTCGTATTGGTTTAGTTGTACTTTATTTCCGCTGCAGTATTTTCCCCATTGTACGGGAGTGTGTTGTATTTTGACCCCTGCGTGGGCATGTATTGAGTTGTATGTATTAATTGAAAGACAAATCAGTCTACTGAGTCATTTTTAGCCTTAAAGGCGATGTTGAGATGTTTAATTTTAGTTACCAGCCTGGTAGATCCTTGAGAAAAGGGTCTACGACGTGTAATATCCCTGAGTGGATTGGGGTGTTACATAAATGGTATCAGAGCCTAGGTTTTGGAATCTGAGGCTATCGGGTCAAGTTGTGTCTGTTGAGTCTTGTCTCGTCGGATTTTTTCTAACTGAGTCATGTCGCGACGCGTCGTCTGAGTTTGTTGGTCGTGATTAGTATCGTGGGGCGATCATCATCTTCGTGCGACCTGTGGATGTAAGTCTCCCTTCTTTGTGTTGTGCCTCGTGTGACACGAGTTACTTGTATGATTATTTGTTAAGTGATAGAATCCTTATGTATATTTTGATTTCATGATATGTGGTTATTCGACTCTTATATTTTGTTTATATGAGGAGTGGTGTCACCGCTAATGTATTTTTTATTGTTGATTTCGTCCGCTGCGTGCGTATTTCAAAATGAGTTGCTCGTTTTGCAAGTATTCTTGTGAAACCTTTGTGCTTAATATGGAATGGGAATGTATATGTGTGTGATTTGCTCACTCCGGGAGGGTCCTACGAGGCCTCGGGGGAATCCGTAACTTCACTCCGGATTCACGAGTTTGTTCGCTAGCCAGTTCGGGAGGGTCCTGAGAGGCCTCGAATGGGACCAATGGCTTCACCCCGGTCCTAAGCGATGCCTGTACGTGATTTGATTTATGATTATGGCCAGTTCGGGAGGGTCCTTAGAGGCCTCGAATGGGATCAGTGGTTTCGCCCCGATCCTAGGCAGTTTTCGACTGTGATATTTGACTTTTTGTTTTCCGGGAAAAGACATGTCTTGTTTTGAATTTGAACGATTTGATGCTTGTACTATGAGATGTGTAAGCGAATGTTGATACGCATGAGTTTTTGGGCATTCTGGCCTAATGGGTATTTTTTTCTCAAACCTTGAGTATCTTAGAGAATAAACTTCGAGGCACATTTTTTTAAAATGGATTATATTTTCAAAGCGCCTACTAGCGCAACTATATGTTTCAAAATTCTTCTACTTTGAGGACCAAAATATTTTGAGATATTCTCAGTAATTTAGAAATGCATTTGCTTAGACCCGAAGGTCGAATATTTCTGAAAGTCTTTAATTAAAAGAAAGATGTCCTCATTTTTATCAAACGCAAGACGATTTTTCAAAATCTCGATGATGCTGTTTTTATTACTTTTTCAAAATGTGATATTTAAGATCAACTGGTGTTTCCAAATTATTTTCCAGAAGGTGGTTTTCGTTGTTAAAACCTATCATTCCTATTTGCGGTCGGGGAAGGTGTGTATGATGTTAGCATTGTCATTAGGGTGTTAGCCCTTCGAGTTGTAATTGAATTGGTGGTGTGAGCGTTGAGTCGTTCGCCATGCATTCGTGGTGTTGGCCCTCTGTGAGAGGTATGACGTTGGTATTGAATGTTTGTCGCTTCGTGATGATTGCGTGTTATCACACCTGTGCGAGATGTTAGAGCTTGGGTTTGTATGATTGTGTACATCTGTGATTGTTTCATGATGTTTTGTAATTGTGTGTTGGTTATCGTTCGGGCCATTGAAATCGCCAAACGATGCCGTCGTTGATGTGATTTTCGTATGTGTGTTGCCTTATGATGGTAATCGTTGATGTGTTATGTGTTGTGATTTTCTGTTATGCTGAGTGGTTACTTATTCAGTATGCCGAGGGGCAGAGATTGTGGTCGTGGTGACCAGATGCGTGATCAGGATCATGCTGTCGGTGATGCTATTGGTATCGGTGTTGCTACTATTTTGCAGCAGGTAGCTGCACAGATGACTCAATTGACTCAAGCAGTTCAGCGTAATACATATGTGACCCAGAACATTGGTGCAAATCAATGGCTTCAAGAAGTGGTTCACATGAATCCCCCTCATTTCGCTGGTGCTGCAGATGTATTGGGTTGGGATGGTTGGCTTTTCCAGTTGGAAAAGATATTCGAGGTAGTTGATTGTCCAGAAGAGCATAAGGTGTCGGTCGCTCAGTATCTTCTCGACAAGGATGCCACTAACTGGTGGGAGGCTTTTAAGCCTCGGGATCGTGTTGTCACGTGGGCAGAGTTCCAAAAATTCATGAGAGATGAGTTTTATCCAAAACCGATCATAAATTAGAGGATTAATGAGTTCCTTTCGGCGAAGCCGCAAGATGTACCACTATCTCAAGCTATTATTGATTATAGCAAACAGCTCAGCTATGTGCAGGATCAGGTAAGGATAGAGGAAGATAATGTAATACCCGATTGTAAATTCATTCATTATCATTCAGTAAATTGTCACTCAGTAAATTTTTTCACTCATTGATAGTCATTCATCATTCATGTTTGTTCATGGTGTTCACCGTTTGACGTATTTGGAACCTTGGATCAGTTATCATTCGCCTTTCATCATTGTTTGAGATTCGATTCGAGAATATTATCATTATCGTCGTTGCTGGTAGCCTGTGTATATTGAGTAGCGCACGCTACATACTATTCTTAGCGTGCGATAATTATGTGCTGGTAGCGCACGCTATCAGGCTTCATTAGCACACGCTACTAGTGTATTTGTAGCAGGTAGTCCAGTAGGCACTGGACTGGATTGGATGATTTGTAGCGCACGCTATGATTGGAAAATAGCGTACGCTAGTTGTGACTTGTAGCACAGGCTAACGTGTTGGAGACAGGCAGTCTAGTAGGAACTGGACTGAGGCGGGAAATTCTTAGCGCACGCTAAGAGAGGGTGTAGCGTACGCAAGAGTTATTTTGGTAACGCACGCTAAGCATCAGTGTAGCGCGCGCTAAGACTCGATCAGACTTTGAGTCAGTAGGTTCTGGACTCCATTATTCTGGACATCAACCATCAAATAGCGCACGCTAATAGAAGGTTAACGCACGCTAATAAGAAGATGTTAGCGCACGCTACCAAGGTACGTAGCGCACGCTAACGATGCGGGCAGTGGGTACTGGACTACCCGGTGGACCCGCTAGCGCACGCTAATATCAGTAGCTAGCGCACGCTAAGCTGGTCCAGGTATAAATAGGACAGTTCAGTCCAGTTTCGGCATTTTCTATCTCTCCTCCTTTCCTTGGGCGATTTTGGGCGATTTTGGATGATTTGAGAAGATCTTTTCGAGCTGCAGTCATCTCACATCATTTTCAAGCTTCTAGTTCATATTTATCATCATTTAATCCTCTCCAACACACGAAATCAAAGTAAACATCTCTTGAATCTAGAATTTCGGGATTTGAGTGTTTTCCTTCTGATCTCTTCAAGTTAGCTTGCTATTATGTTGGAATATGTTAGAAATTGATTATATACCATAGATGCTTGTATTCCTATGGATTTATTGGTGTGTTTTTCGGATTTGTTGAGTGTTTGAAGAATTATTCAAGAACACCCTAAGGGTTGACTTTGGGATTTTTGGGGTTTCGACTAGATGTTGTCGTAATCTCGAATTGAGTATTCCTATTGGGTAATTTGATTGTATTGATGATGTTTTTTTGGAGTTGAACTACTCATTTGGAGGTTGTTTTCGATACTCTTGGGATTGGTTATAATCAAAGGATGAATGTTTGCAACGTATTTGTTCGAATGCCCCAATGAGTTTGGATATTGTTGTATCGACTTTTGAGTTGGTTGTGAACTTGCTTGATACGTATCTTAAGCGTTTTTTGGTAATTATGTTATTCAATATTGTTCGAGCGACCGATATTTCTGTTCAGGATGTTTGTTCGAGGGAGGACGTTTCATCACCGGTATTGAGGCAAGTTAATTCTTGCTCGGTTAAAAGGATATTCATTCCTTTCGTTGTTGTTCATTCATATTCATAATTCATTCATAGTATATTAATCATGTTGAGATTTGTAATTATCAAACTAATCATTCATTTCACGAGGAACAACGATTCCAATCATTTCAGTGAGCTATCATTCATTTCATTATTATTTCATCTCGGTGAGTCATTCTTGACCCTTGTCGATTTGCTATTCATTGATATTCATCATGGTCACTTTTGTTCGTGTGACCTTCTGGGTTCATATTGCGTGGTCGGGTGATTATGTGTGGAATTTTTAGTCGGGCACACGATAGTCATGTGATACGGATTCACCGACATAATGGACTGTGCAAACGATAACGTACCTCCGTGGGACTAATTAGGTACAAGTGTGGGTGTGTCCGGACACTCCTCTTGTGCACTTGCACGTACCATTGCGGGCGTACTATGATTCCCCTCTTCAGCTTGATTTCATAACTAATATATATTTAATGATTGTGCTTGTTCAAGTCTTGAGGATTGTTGTTCTGTGTAACTGACCCCGTTGGGGATATTGTTTTTAGGTCATGGAAAGGCAAAAGCACGGGAAGAGAACGTTGACGGCAAGGAGTCCCAGTGATACTAGTAGGGGGGCAGTCTCTTCATTTGCTCATGTTTCTTTGTCATGTATTTTCGGCTGCAGTTTCTGTTTGGATTTTTTATTTCATTCAGTATTGTATATTTTATCTTCATATAAAATACACATGTATTCTGTATTCCTGGGTGTGTTGTACTTGAAACTCCTCATCGCAGTAATTGATGACGTAATGTGGTTCAGTACTACATTGTATTGTGTAATTCATTAATTTTCATCCGCCTGGTGGGTCCCAGTCGGGGGTCCACGGCACTGTAATGTTCGCCTAGTTTAGGGTGTTACAGAGTTGGTATCGGAGCGCGGTTTTGAATATTACCTTCCGAGTCATGTCTCATTTGAAATCATCATTCATCAGACTAGTATCATTGGACTTTCACGTCACGTGTGACCTGTGCAAGCGCCAAGCCCCTCAGACCAAGTAAACGGTATGATTTCTGACGCCATGGTATAATTTCTGGAAATAAGAATCACTCATTCATCATTCATCAGTCAACAATCCTCATTCATCATTTTATTGTGGATCTTGCCGATTCATGTTAATTCATTCATCACTCAGTTCATTTCATTGCTCAGTTGTCGATCTTGTGGATCGTATCATTAATCTTATTAACTTGTTCAAGATAATCATTTCAAAAGTTTCATCAGATAATCATGTCACATCAGTTGATTCTTCATGTAATCATTGTGTTAGAGCGCGTATGCTCGTTATTATCATTTCATAACGTAATCAGAATTCGATATTCATGTGAGATCTATAATTATCATGTGACTTCCCTACCTTCAGTATGGATCGAGATGGCAGAGAACGCAGGGGAAGAGGCCGCGGTGCGGGCCGAAACCCGGGAGCTCGGATGAATACTCGTGCGAACGCAAGGAATAATGTCAAATCAACTAGCAGCGACGCTGCCACTCATTCACCTGGAAATAATCATTCACCATCAGGAAGCCGTACCCGAGATAGAGCTCAGTCAGAAGATGTTCGGGTGGACCCACTCGCTTTTATGCAGGGCATGATGGCCCAATGACTCATATGGCACGTCTGATGGAGGCGATGCAGAACTCAGCCACTCAGGCTCAACAAGCCCCTCCGCCGCCACCTCAGAGGCAAGAGAGGGGTGTGAGCAGTATAATCAACGACATCTCTCGCCAGAGGCCACCTACTTTCGAGGGATAATCTGAGCTGACGGATATTATTCACTGGCTTGAACATTTTGAGAAGTTGTTTGCTATGGTGGAGTGTCCCGAAGGGCACAAAGTTTCAGTCACGGCTTACTATCTGGGTAAGAGCGCTCACTCTTGGTGGCTATCTCTGAAGCCCACCGATGGATCTTGTACGTGGGACCAGTTCAAGACTCTCATGATGGAAAGATATTATCCGTCCCCACTCAGGGAGGCCAAGCTGTCGGAGTTACTCAGTCCCGACCCCTCAACGGAATAAGACGTTCTCTCCATTCCCAAGAAATTTCAGGAGCTACTTCCATTCGCCTCATCTATTATCCACTCCGAGACGGATAAGATCAAGTACTTCAGTAAGAGGTTGAAACCTCGTATACGGATACAATTGCTTAATCATCATTGCACCACTCTGGCCGAATTCATCGAGAAAGCTCTTGCTTATGAGCTTACTGCTAAGGAAATTTCTAAGAATCAAACTTCATCTTCGGGCAAGAAATCAAAGAAGCGTAATCAGTCCGAAGGCAGTCAGGCAACCTTCAAGAAGCCTCGTACGGGCTCTACTTTTTCTGAGCGACCTCCTATGGCGCTGAAACCTGTGGAATCTCAGTCCCGAGCGGCCAGTTCGGCCATCACCTGTTTCAACTGTGGAGAACAGGGTCATTTCAGCACTAAGTGCCCGAGGCAGACTATCACGTGTAATAACTGTGGGATTGCTGGGCATAAGGCCCGTTTCTTCCGAAGAGACTCCAAACCTCTGGCGACATCTCAGGCCCCAAAGCAGTCAGTGGTTCATAATCAGGCCACTCAGTCCGCGTCATTCAAGACGACGGGAGCAAACAAAGGCGGAGCCCACAGCTATCAGACAGGAGCATCCAGTTCCGGGGCTGGCAAGCCCCGATTTATGAGATGAAGAGAGCCGACGATCCGGAGTCCCGAATGATCTCAGGTAAAATCGAAATTTTATCTCAACCTGTGTGTACCCTTTTTGATACTGGTGCATCGCGTTCATTCATTTCCAAGTCATGCTTGGGTAGACTTCATCTGGATAGTGCTACTAGTTGTGAACCTTATATCATTGGACTACCTCACGGTAGAAGAATTACCGAAGATCGTGAGATTAAAAATCGTCCGATTCAGCTTCATGGCCGTGATTGGTTGGCAGACCTGATCGTGGCAGATTTACCTAGAGATGATGTTATTTTGGGTATTGATTGGATGGATCATCATGATGCCATCGTCAGTGTTCGTAAGCGTATGGTCACTATTATTTTAGATGATGGAGTTGAGTATGTATTTCAGGGGAGTAATCCCAGTTGTTTCGGAAGGGTTATCAATATGATGAAAGCAGTGAAATTACTCAATCAGGGATTTGTTGGTTATTGGTGCTATATGACCAAGATCGAGAAATCATCAGTGTCATTGGCGGATATCCCGATAGTGAGAGAATATGCCGATGTATTCCCAGACGAGTTACCTGGTTTACCTCCGCAGAGAGATGTGGAATTCACTATTGAGTTGGAGCCTGGTACATCTCCAATATCGAAAGCACCGTATCGTATGGCCCCGACTGAAATGCAGGAATTGAAGAATCAACTGGAGGAATTGATCGAGAAGGGTTATATCCGACCGAGTGCATCTCCGTGGGGAGCACCAGTGTTATTTTTCAAGAAGAATGATGGTTCATTTCGCTTGTGCATTGATTATCGAGAGCTGAATAGGGTGACGATCAAGAATAAATATCCCCTACCCTGCATCGATGATCTTTTGGATCAACTTCAGGGAGCTTTGATATTTTCCAAGATATTGCTAGAACGGCGTTTCGAACACGCTATGGTCATTACGAGTTTGTGGTGATGCTGTTTAGGTTAACCAACGCACATGTTGTATTCATGGAGTTGATGAACCGAGTTTTCATCGACTATTTAGATCAGTTCGTGGTTGTTTTCATAGACGATATTTTGATTTATTCTCGTGACCGAGAGGAGCATGAATTTCACCTTCACCAGGTTCTCGACGTGTCGAGACGAGGGCAGCTCTATGGAAAGTTTTCCAAATGTGAATTCTGGATGTCTGAGGTGACGTTTCTCGAACATGTAGTTTCATCAGACGGAGTACATGTCGACCCTCAAAAGACGGAGGCTATCCCAGATTGGCAACCTCCTAAGAATGTTAAGGAAATCCGAAGCTTTCTCGGATTAGCTGGTTATTATCGACGATTTGTGGAAGGATTTTCTAAAATCGCTCAACCTATGACGAACCTTTTGTGGAAGGATAAGAAATACACATGGTCTGACGCGTGTCAACGGAGTTTTGAGGAGCTCAAGAGTCGTTTAATCTCAGCGCCTGTCCTTTCCTTACCACAAGGGACGGAAGGATTCATGGTTTATAGTAACACGTCCGGACAAGGTTGGATGTGTATTAATGCAGAACAGGAAATTGATTGCCTATGCTTCGCGGCAACTGAGACCTTATGAGGTAAACTATCCGACCCATGACCTGGAGCCAATGACCGTGGTATTCGCGTTGAAGATTTAGCGTCGTTATCTATATGGCGTCACCTGTCAGATTTTCACTGATCATAAGAGTTTGAAGTATATATTTACTCAGAAGGAGTTAAATATGCGACAGAGACGATGGTTAGAACTGATTAAAGATTATGATATTGAGATTCAATATCACCCGGGTAAGGCGAATGTTGTTGCCGATGCCTTGAGTCGTAAGTCCGTTCAGGAGCAAATGCTTGCTTGTTTGACTGTTCAGAAGGAACTTCAACAGGAATTCCTAAGATCCGAGTTCGAGGTCTGGTTACAGCGAGTACAAGGGCAACTTTGTATGTTAGAGATTTCATCGCCACTTGAGGAGGCGATCAGAGTGAATCAGGGTTCAGACCCATTTTTGTTGCGCATTCGAGATGATGTGGCTCAAGGGAAAGCCCCTGGATTTGTGGTCCACGAGGATGGACTTTTGCGATTTAAGAACCGATTTTACATTCCGGCGGATGACGAGTTGAAAAACTCGATTTTGAGAGAGGCCCATGCTACCCCTTATTCTATTCATCCGGGGTCTAGCAAGATGTACAAGGACTTGAAACAAAATTACTGGTGGATTAATATGAGGCGAGAAGTCGCAGAATTTGTTTCGAGATGTCTGACCTATCAGCAAGTCAAGGTAGAACATCAACGACCGGCGAGTATGCTGAAATCGCTCCCTATTCCAGAGTGGAAGTGGGAGGATATTTCAATGGACTTCTTCACGAGTTTGCCGACGAGTCATCGTGGCATGAATACAATTTGGGTAATTGTGGACCGTTTAACTAAGTCAGCTCATTTTAACCCTGCCCGGGCTTAGTAAGCGCGGGCCTGTAACCCAAGTGGGAGATAATGAGGCGATCAGGTCATGCTGGCAAACTTACCTCTAGATCGGGGGTGAGCTCGAGCCTCTTTGGGGGGGTACTCAGGACAGGGGACAATCCCCCTCGTGTGCGTGTGTGGAAAAAAAAAAACTAAGTCAGCTCATTTCCTTGAGATTAAGGATATGTGGGGTCCTGAGAGACTTGCCCAGTTATTCATTAAAGAGATCGTGAGATTGCACGGTACCCCAAAGAGTATCGTTTCAGATCGTGACGGGCGATTCGTGTCGCATTTTTGGAAATCTGTTCATCGTGCCATGGGAACTCAGCTCAATTTCAACACAGCTTTTCACCCTCAGTCCGACGGACAATCAGAGAGAACTATTCAGACGTTGGAGGACATGTTGAGGGCATGCGTCCTCGATTGGAAAGATGATTGGGAAGCCCAACTACTGTTGATCGAGTTCACGTATAATAACAGTTGGCATGCTTCGATTAAGATGGCACCTTACGAGGCCTTATACAGTGGTCGTTGTCGATCTCCTTTGTGTTGGGATGACTTATCAGAATCAATTGGCACCGAGATCGATATGCTTATAGCGGCCCGTGAGAAGGTAGCTTTGATCAGGAGTCGTTTGTTGACCGCTCAGAGTCGACAAAAATCATATGTCGATAATCATTGTCGACCATTAGAGTTCGAGACAGGTGACCACGTCTTGGTCAAGGTATCCCCGAGTCAAGGTATTTTCCGTTTCGGGAAGAAAGGAAAGTTGAGTCCAAGATTCATTGGACCATTTTAGATTTTGGATCGAGTAGGCGATATGGCTTATCGATTGGCTTTACCTCCAGCCTTGAGCTGAATTCATAACGTATTTCATGTCTCTCAATTGCGAAGTATGTTGCGACCCTAGTCACATACTTCAGTTCGATGAAATCGAGATCGCGGATGATCATACGTACGAGGAGCATCCTGTACGAATCTTAGAGCGGCGAATTAAATAGTTGAGGAACAAGACGATTCCTTTGGTTAAGGTTCAGTGGTCTAGACATGGAGTCGAAGAGGCTACTTGGGAAACCGAAGATAGTATGCGGGAGAGTTATCCCGATTTGTTTGACCCTTAGTTTCAAGAACGAAACTCTTTTTAAGGGGGGAGTATGTAATACCCGATTGTAAATTCATTCATTATCATTCAGTAAATTGTCACTCAGTAAATTTTTTCACTCATTGATAGTCATTCATCATTCATGTTCGTTCATTGTGTTCACTGTTTGACGTATTTGGAACCTTGGATTAGTTATCATTCGCCTTTCATCATTGTTTGAGATTCAAGTCGAAAATATTATCATTATCATCGTTGCTGGTAGCCTGTGTATATTGAGTAGCGCACGCTACATATTATTCTTAGCACGCTCAAATTGTGTGCTGGTAGCCCACGCTACTATTGGGCTTGATTAGCGCACGCTACTAGTGTATTTATGGCAGGCAGTCCAGTAAGCACTGGACTGGATTGGATGATTTGCAGCGCACGCTATGATTGGAATATAGCGTACGCTAGTTGTGAGTTGTAGCGCACTCTATCGCTTCATCAACGCACGCTAACGTGTTGGAGACAGGCAGTCCAGTAGGAACTGGACTAAGGTAGGAAATTCTTAGCGCACGCTACGAGAGGGTGTAGCATACGCAAGAGTTATTTTGGTAACGCATGCTAAGCATCAGTGTAGCGCGCACTAAGGCTCGATTAGACTTTGAGTCAGTAGGTTCTGGACTCCAGTATTCTGGACATCAACCATCAGGTAGCGCACGCTAACAGAAGGTTAACGCACGCTAATAAGAACACGTTAGCGCATGCTACCAAGGTACGTTGCACACGCTAACGATGCAGGCAGTGGGTACTGGACTACCCGGTGGACCCGCTAGCGTGCACTAATATCAGTAGCTAGCGCACGCTAAGCTAGTCCAGGTATAAATAGGACATTTCAGTCCAGTTTCGGCATTTTCCATCTCTCCTCCTTTCCTTGGGCGATTTTGGGCGATTTTGAATGATTTGAGAAGATATTTTCGAGCTGCAATCATAACATCATTTTCAAGCTTCTAGTTCGGATTTATCATCATTTAATCCTCTCCAACACACCAAATAAAGGTAAACATTTCTTGAATCTAGAATTTCGGTATTTGAGTGTTTTCCTTCTGATCTCTTCAATTTAGCTTGCTATTATGTTGGAATATGTTAGAAATTGATTGTCTACCATGGATTCTTGTATTCCTACGGGTTTATTGGTGTATTTTTCGGATTTGTTGAGTATTTGAAGAATTATTCAAGAACACCTTAAGGGTTGACTTTGGGAATTTTGGGGTTTCGACTAGATGTTGTAGTAATCTCGAATGGAATATTCCTATTGGGTTATTTAATTATATTGATGATGTTTTGTTGGAGTTGAACTACTCATTTGGAGGTTGGTTTCGATACTTTTGGGATTGGTTATAATCAAAGGATGAATGTTTGCAACGTATTTGTTCGAATGCCCCAATGAGTTTGGTTATTGTTGTATCGACTTTTGAGTTAGTTGTGAACTTGCTTGATACGTGTATTAAGCGTTTGTTGGTAATTATATTATTCAAGGTTGTTCGAGCGACCGATATTTCCGTTAAGGACGTTTGTTCGAGGGAGGACGCTTCATCACCGGTATTGAGGCAAGTTAATTCTTGCTTGGTTAAGACGATATTCATTCATTTCATTGTTGTTCATTCATATTCATAATTCATTCATAGTATATTAATCATGTTGAGATTTGTAATTATCAAACTAATCATTCATTTCACGAGGAACGACGGTTCCAATCATTTCAGTGAGCTATCATTAATTTCATCATTATTTCATCTCGGTGAGTCATTCTTGACATTTGTCGATTTGCTATTCATTGATATTCATCATGGTCACTTTTGTTCGTGTGACCTTCTGGGTTCATATTGCGTGGCCGGGTGGTTATGTGTGGAATTTTTAGTCGGGCACACGATAGTCATGTGATACGGGTTCACCGACACAATGGACTGTGCACACAGTAACGTGCCTCCGTGAGAGTAATTAGGTACAAGTGAGGATATGTCCGGACACTCGTCTTGTGCACTTGCATGTCCTATTACGGGCATACTATGATGCCCCTCTTCAGCTTGATTTCATAACTAATATATATTTAATAATTGTGCTTGTTCAACTCTTGAGGATTGTTGTTCTGTGTAACTGACCCCGTTGGGGATATTGTTTTTAGGTCATGGCAAGGCAAAAGCACGGAAAGAGAACGTTGACGACGAGGAGTCCCAGTGATACTAGTAGGGGGCCAGTCTCTTCATTTGCTCATGTTTCTTTGTCATGTATTTTCAGCTGCAGTTTCTATTTGGATTTTTTATTTCATTCAGTGTTGTATATTTTATCTTCATATAAAATATACATATATTCTGTATTCCTGGGTGTGTTGTACTTGAAACTCCTCATCGGAGTAATTGATGACATAATGTGGTTCGGTACTACATTGTATTGTGTAATTCATTAATTTTCATCCGCCTGGTGGGTCCCAGTCGGGGGTCCACGACACTGTAATGTCCGCCTAGTTTGGGGTGTTACAGATAAGATCGGTCATTTTAGTAGGCGAATGAAGCCGGAGATTCGTCAGTACATGGTGGGTCTCACTTGTACTTCATTGAGAGAGTATCATAATAGGGCATTAACCTATGAACTATCTATATCATCGGCTGAGCATATGTCTGAATCGAAGAAACAGAAAACTATTGGGGACTTCTCAAGAAATCAGGGGAGTGGGCCCCCTGGGACTTCGTGTTGTCATTCTAAGAAGGTTCATCGATCGCGTGAACTGTAACACCCCCAAGTTGTTCAGGGTATATTACAGCGCCGTGAGCCCCGCCGTGGGACACACAAGGCTAAACATATACGGAATTATAAAACTTGACCGAGAAGGTCTACATAGAATGAGAAGAAAGACGATACAAAGGTATTCAAAAACATAACCAATGTATTCACAAACATTACATCACAAAACAATACTTCGGCAAACACAGGCCGGAACTTCAAGGAAAGAGGAGAAACAATACTCGAGTATTCAATAACCAATCCAGTATAACAACACTGAATGGAAAGCTCAAAACATAACTGGAAGACCAACACAGTATCACACTTGCCCATCATCTTCATGCCGACCCGGTACCTGCCTGTCCGATCTTCTGGAACCTGAAATACATGAAACGTATTTCCCCCATAAAGGGGTTAGCCGTCGAATAGCTAGTGCAAGTATATCAAGTATGAAACACAATACTCCTCGACAATGAAGTAAATGTAATCCGTCAATTCATCAAGTCAAGACTAGTTATTAGGAATGACTAAAATCTTATGACGTATGTGAATGCCGTAGAAAGCGGTTCGTTCGGATCATACGCCGTTACATGTAGGAATGCCGTCAAAGCGGTTCGTTCGTTACATGCCAATAATACATATATGAATGCCGTAAAAGCGGTTCGTTCATAATATGCCATCAATATATCTATGAATGCCGTAAAACGGTTCGTTCATATCATACCATCAATTCCTCTTACTTTCAAAGTCGAGAACGCACAATCATAAATGTATACTTGCCTTTGAGACATCGAGAAATCGAACGGAGGAAGGGTATGAGTTCGGTAGGTCCAAGAACGCGCTTAGGCACCTAAACGATTCGCAAGGAGTATGATAATTACTCATCCATATTCAAACTACACGAAGGAACTCCCCAAACCCGTCTACGATTCATAAAGATATACGGATAATCAACTAAAGGTTGGAAAATCGTTCTAAATCTCACAAGTCCGAAAACGGCACAATCTAAACCATAAAATCGAAGGAAAGGTATACATACGGTATAGATACATCATAATCTCAAGGTTCTCAAGCTTCAAAGCGGGTAAACGGACGAATCTACGAAAAACCCCCAAATTCCCAAAAAGTAGGGTTCTAAGGATTTTTACCTTGATTCGGACGTTAGGAGGGATTAGATGTTGAGAAATCCTTGTTCTCCAACCAAATATGTTGTTGCTAGAAGGAAGATTACTCCCAATTGCCTGAGATCGTCTCTCCCGATCGCTTCCCGTCGAAAATGAGTGGAGTAGGTGAGAAATGACGAAATGGGAGTCAACTGTCATATTTATATCTGCCCAGTCTAGCGCACGCTACGCCTCCTTCATTAGCGTGCGCTAGCGAAGTCACCGGATAGTCCAGTGGTTTCTGCCGGTTCCGTTAGCGTGCGCTAACCGTATGTCTCTAGCGTGCGCTAGTCCAAAATGTGGAACTTGCTGTCTCTGCCCTGCTCAACACTTAGCGTGCGCTAGCGCTAAGACTTAGCGTGCGCTATTCCCTAACTCTAGCGTGCGCTAGCCGAAGCCTAGCGTACGCTACCTGATATTCCAGAAAACCTGGCAACCTCACTGCCTCCGCTGACCAGCCCGGTAGCGTGCGCTACGGACGGATGTTAGCGTGCGCTACTAACCACGAATAGCGCGCTAACAACCCCTAGCGTGCGTTATTCCGCCCGATCCAGAGCGATTCGAAAAGTTGGTTACGACTTGATGATATTCTTAGCGCGCTACGGCTCAAAGCTAGCGTGCGCTAATCAGGCAGAATTAGCGTGCGTTAGCCTAGGCCTAGCGTGCGTTATATCTCCGGTCCAGAATTATTCCGCAAGGTCCTAAACGACATGATCCACAACCAAACGAGATACGAAACTCAAATAACAATATCAACAACATCTCCTAGCATTTACAGAGCGTTAACCCAAGAGAAACGGCAAGGTCAAAGATCGATAAAAGTACGGGTATTACATTCTCCCCTCTAAAAGAAGTTTCGTCCCGAAACTTAAGAAATAAACGATTCGGGGTATTCCACCCGCATCTTCTCTTCCGTCTCCCAAGTTGCCTCCTCGACTCCATGTCTCGACCATTGCACTTTAACCGGTGGAATGGTCTTATGCCGGTTGTTTCTCGCGACGCTCAAGGATCTTTACGGGTCTCTCCGAAAGGTAATATCCTCGGCTACGTTAATCTCACCGTAGTCGATGATGTGGCTCGGATCCAGTGCGTACTTTCTCAATTGAGACACATGAAAAACACTATGGACGTGACTCAAAGCTGGAGGTAACGCCAAGCGATAAGCTAAATCTCCAACTCGTCGAAATCTCGAAAGGTCCGATATACCTCGGACTAAGTTTCCTTCTTCCCGAAGCGGAAAACTCCACGGTCGGCGACACCTTGAGTAAGACATGATCCCCACTTCGAACTCCAAGGGTCGACGGCAGTATCGACATAAGATTTCGGCGACTGGGCAGCCAATAATCGGTCCCGGATAATAGTAATCTTCTCCTTAGTCTCCATCAACATATCCGGCTCCGTCCCAACTAGCTCTGAAGCCTCGTCCCAACACAATGGCGACCTACATCGCCTACCATAAAGTGCCTCGAAGGGTGCCATTTGGATTGACGCATGCCAACTATTATTGTAAGCAAACTCGATCAACGGCAAGTGAAGCTCCCAATCATTACTCCAGTCTAAGGCACAAGCCCGTAACATATCTTCCAACGTTTGAATCGTCCTCTGCATCGCCCATC
The DNA here is from genome assembly GCA_033398695.1 of Orobanche coerulescens. Taxonomy (NCBI): domain Eukaryota; kingdom Viridiplantae; phylum Streptophyta; class Magnoliopsida; order Lamiales; family Orobanchaceae; genus Orobanche; species Orobanche coerulescens. The sequence goes on from CM065816.1 coordinate 95,386,322, forward strand.
CGATCGGGATGAAAAGAAGTGCTCAATCTCAACTCGGTACCCAAAGCCCGATGAACGGCTGCCAAAAGTGCGACACGAAACGGCCGTCTCGATCGAAACAATGGTTTTGGGGGCACCGTGTAACCTCACGATCTCAAAGAATAAAGGTTCGAGCCAGTCTATCCGCCCCCAAGTATCCTTAATACCCGAGAAAGTGTGCAGACTTGGTCAACCGTCGACAATCACCCAAATCATATTCATTCCGCCCGAGTTCTCGGCATGCCGATGATGAAATCCATAGAAATGTCTTCCCACTTCCACTCGGGAATGGGAAGCGGTTTCAACAACCCCGTGGTCGTTGATGTTCAATCTTGACTTGTTGGCACGTCAAGCACCGTAGTACAAACTCCGTAACATCCTTCTTCATGTTATTCCACCAAAAATTTCGCTTCAAATCGTTGTACATCTTACTCGTCCGGGGTGGATTGAGTAAGGCGTAGCATGCGCTTCTCGGAGAATTCTCTGTCTCAACTCTAAATCGTTCGAACACAAAGCACGCCTTGAAATCTCGAATACTATCTTCGTGTACCATAAAGCCAGAGCTTTTCCTTTAATTACATCTTCCTTGATTGAGAAATCATCGGGTCACTCCACCGCTTCCCTTTGATGTCATCAACTAAGGGCGAAGTAATTTCGAGAGTACACTGCCTGTACTCGTTGAAGCCAAACTTCTATCCCTTGCTCAATTAAGTCGACGGATTTTCGTCCGAGGTGTAAGAACCTCGAGCATTTGAAGAGATGCCGATTTGCGGCTCAATGCATCCGCAACGACATTAGCTTTACCAGGTGGTATAGAATTTCCAAGTCATAATCCTTTATCAACTCTAACCAACGCCATTGTCTCATATTCAGCTCCTTCTGACTGAAAATATACTTCAGACTCTTGTGATCGGTATAAATCCGACACGGCGAACCATACAAATAATGTCGCCAAATCTTGAGTGCAAAGACAATTGCGGCCAATTCCAAATCGTGAGTAGGATAATTCATTTCGTAAGGCTTTAATTGTCGTGACGCAAAAGCTATTGTCTTATCATGCCGCATAAGGACACAACCTGTGCCTTGACCAAGCGTCACAGTAAACGCAAAGCCTTCGCTACCATGTGGTAAAGTTAGAATCGGCGCTGAAGTCAATCGTCTCTTTAGTTCATCGAAGCTCATTGTCTCTCATCCGTCAAACAAACTTTTCGGTCTTACGGAGTAATTTCGTAGCGGTCGAGCGAGTTTCAAAACCCTCGACAAACCGACGGTAATACCAAAGAAGGCCCAAAAGCTACGAACCTCCTTAACATTTTTAGGCGGTGCCCAGTCTAGCACTGCCTCGATTTTCTCGCGGTCTACACGAACCCCTTGGCCGAAATCACATGGAGAAACATAACTTCCTCCAACCAAAACTCACATTTCGAGAATTTTGCATAGAGGTGCTCGGTTCTCAAAATGTCTAAAACCAAACGCAAGTGTCGGGCATGTTCCTCCTTATCTCGAGAATAAATTAAGATGTCGTCAATAAAGACGACTACACACCTGTCGAGGTACTCGATGAATATCTTATTCATTAAGCGCATGAATACTGCCGGCGCGTTGGTCAACCCAAAAGGCATAACTACAAATTCATAATGCCCATATCTCGTCCGAAATGCCGTCTTCGAACGTCGGACTCCCTCACCCCGAGTTGATAATACCCGGATCTTAAATCAATTTTCGAGAAAGCTGCAGCCCCTTGCAATTGATCAAATAAATCATCTATACGTGGCAAAGGATACTTGTTCTTGATGGTTACTTTGTTCACTCACGGTAGTCAATGCATAAACGTAGGGAACCATCCTTCTTCCTCACAAAAGAACAGGCGCGCCCCAAGGCGAAGCGCTCGGTCGATGTACCCTTTTTCCAAGTTCTCCCAACCGATTCTTCAATTCTTGCATTTCGGAAGGTGCCATCCGTAAGGTGCTTTAGAAATCGGAGCCGCATCGGCTCTAAGTCCACGATAAACTCTATTTCTCGATCGCGGTAATCCGGAGGTCATCCGAAAAACATCCGGATACTCATTGACAACCGGAATCGAAGGGAGATCGACTTCGTTTCCTTCCATTTTCAAGGCATAACACCAATAGCCCGCACAACCTTTATTCAAAAGTTTTACGGCCTTCATGGCACTGATAAGTACTTGGGTAGTTCCGACTTACGCCCCAAAAATGAGTACTCAGACCCGTCTTCAGTCATCATGGTGATAACCTTGGTACGGTAATTCATAATCGCTTGATGACTATCAAGCCAATCCTCACCGAGGATTACATCCTCGCCTTCCATATCAACTACAATCAGGTTCGATAACCATTCCATACCGGATATAATCACCGGAAAATCTCTAATCTCCCGGTTCCCCACAATCCTATCCCCGCTAGGCAGTTTCACGATGAAGGGATCGCAAGCAGTCAAACAAGTTATATTCAAACGGCGTACACACTCCAAGGAAATAAAAGAATGTGTAGCACCCGAATCAAAAAGTACACGTACTGGATGGGATAGAATATGAATGGTACCTGAAGCCACCGCCGCGTCGGGTTCATCTGCTCGGCGCATCTCATAAACCCGTGGTTGTACCGAACCGACGCTAGAGTTCCCTCCTCCAGCATTCTGGCCCCGTCCCCGGCCTCTGCCGAAATTCATTGAGGTTGACCAAAAGATTGCCGCCGATTAATACCTTGATCAAGTGGCGTTGGGGCAGAAGCCCGAGTGTCCAAAGTCTGGTTCGGCTCGGAGCAATAAACCGCTCTATGCCCCATCTGTCCACACGTGTGACACTTTAATGGTGGAAAGTAGCATTCCGAATTCAAGTGGCCTGGGCGGCCACAATTATAGCAAGTCACCGTGCGATTTGAGGTACACAGGTGGGCAGTAACCCCTCTTCCCTTTATTAGAACGCGGCATTTGTCCGTGAAGCAGTTAGTAAATGCAGGACTTCGAAAGTTGCCACCTTTAGATCCGAAAAATTTCCCGCGACTTCTGTTTCTTGGTTCTTCGACGGTATCGTTGTCGGGGCTCAACATATCATGGGCTAAAGCTCGTCACGATACTCTTTCAACGTGGTACAAGCAAATCCGCCATGTACCGTCGTAAGTCCAATTTCATCCGCATATCAAAATAACGGATCTTATCACGCTCACATGCACTTGATCCTTCACGTGGATCAATTGTTGATTGTACTCACGATCGCTGCGAAACGGAATATCTCGTGGTTTAGCCTCGAAGAAGGCTCGGATTCGGCTCTCTGCATCGCCAAGGGCAAAACTCGGCCTCCAAGAGCTCCTTAAATTCATCCCACGAGGCAATACGATCCTGTGGCTTGATGACCTTCCACCAAGTAGCGGCCTCCTTAGTGAGGAAATACTGAGCAATTGGTACTTTCCTCACCTCGGGGCAATCAACCGCCTCGAAAATCTTCTCTAGTTCCGCTAGCGCCTTCCCACTTAACGGGTCCGTGGCACCGCCAAATCATGGAGGGTGCATACGGATTACATTCAAGCAAGGCATCCGTGTTTGGGTTCGGGTTATTCACTGAACAGTTTGGGCCAAAATAGTCATCTGAGTAGCCAATTGTTGAAGTGCATTCGCCACTCCAACGTCCGCGTTGTTCCCCGACCGTCGATTGGTCGTGGCCGACTCTCGGTGTCGGGATGCACCGAGTTCGACAAATCAAGGGTTAGTCGATCCCGCAATCGAATCGATGGAAACGGCCGCGCCACGACCTCTTCTCGCCCACGGCCACGACCACGCCACGGCCCCTACCGGTGACATATCAAGAACACGCAAGGTACGTAAGCACAATTCAAACACACGTCATTAAGGTGATCGATTCTCAAGAACATCCATAGATGAAGCATAATGAATAAGGAAACATCATAAGAGTAAAAGGTCTTACAAGTACCGGTCGCCCGTGATGATGGCGAGTAGTGATACTGTGGGAAGTTGACGACTCAGTCGACCCAAAAGACCGACAGCCTAGGTATCCATAGACCTAAGCTCTGATACCATATTCTGTAACACCCCCAAGTTGTTCAGGGTATATTACAGCGCCGTGAGCCCCGCCGTGGGACACACAAGGCTAAACATATACGGAATTATAAAACTTGACCGAGAAGGTCTACATAGAATGAGAAGAAAGACGATACAAAGGTATTCAAAAACATAACCAATGTATTCACAAACATTACATCACAAAACAATACTTCGGCAAACACAGGCCGGAACTTCAAGGAAAGAGGAGAAACAATACTCGAGTATTCAATAACCAATCCAGTATAACAACACTGAATGGAAAGCTCAAAACATAACTGGAAGACCAACACAGTATCACACTTGCCCATCATCTTCATGCCGACCCGGTACCTGCCTGTCCGATCTTCTGGAACCTGAAATACATGAAACGTATTTCCCCCATAAAGGGGTTAGCCGTCGAATAGCTAGTGCAAGTATATCAAGTATGAAACACAATACTCCTCGACAATGAAGTAAATGTAATCCGTCAATTCATCAAGTCAAGACTAGTTATTCCGGAATGACTAAAATCTTATGACGTATGTGAATGCCGTAGAAACGGTTCGTTCAGATCATACGCCGTTACATGTAGGAATGCCGTCAAAACGGTTCGTTCGTTACATGCCAATAATACATATATGAATGCCGTAAAAACGGTTCGTTCATAATATGCCATCAATATATCTATGAATGCCGTAAAAACGGTTCGTTCATATCATACCATCAATTCCTCTTACTTTCAAAGTCGAGAACGCACAATCATAAATGTATACTTGCCTTTGAGACATCGAGAAATCGAACGGAGGAAGGGTATGAGTTCGGTAGGTCCAAGAACGCGCTTCCGGCACCTAAACGATTCGCAAGGAGTATGATAATTACTCATCCATATTCAAACTACACGAAGGAACTCCCCAAACCCGTCTACGATTCATAAAGATATACGGATAATCAACTAAAGGTTGGAAAATCGTTCTAAATCTCACAAGTCCGAAAACGGCACAATCTAAACCATAAAATCGAAGGAAAGGTATACATACGGTATAGATACATCATAATCTCAAGGTTCTCAAGCTTCAAAGCGGGTAAAACGGACGAATCTACGAAAAACCCCCAAATTCCCAAAAAGTAGGGTTCTAAGGATTTTTACCTTGATTCGGACGTTAGGAGGGATTAGATGTTGAGAAATCCTTGTTCTCCAACCAAATATGTTGTTGCTAGAAGGAAGATTACTCCCAATCGCCTGAGATCGTCTCTCCCGATCGCTTCCCGTCGAAAATGAGTGGAGTAGGTGAGAAATGACGAAATGGGAGTCAACTGTCATATTTATATCTGCCCAGTCTAGCGCACGCTACGCCTCCTTCATTAGCGTGCGCTAGCGAAGTCACCGGATAGTCCAGTGGTTTCTGCCGGTTCCGTTAGCGTGCGCTAACCGTATGTCTCTAGCGTGCGCTAGTCCAAAATGTGGAACTTGCTGTCTCTGCCCTGCTCAACACTTAGCGTGCGCTAGCGCTAAGACTTAGCGTGCGCTATTCCCTAACTCTAGCGTGCGCTAGCCAAGCCTAGCGTACGCTACCCGATATTCCGTAAAACTGCAACCTCATCGCTCACGACCGGCCGTGGCGTGCGCTACGGACGGATGTTAGCGTGCGCTTCTAACCAAGATTAGCGATCGCTATCTACCCCTTGCGTGCGTTATTCCGCCATCCAGAGCAGCGATAAAAGTTGGTTCTGACTTGACTGATATTCTTAGCGCGCGCTACGGCTCAAAGCTAGCGTGCGCTAATCAGGCAGAATTAGCGTGCGTTAGCCTAGGCCTAGCGTGCGTTATATCTCCGGTCCAGAATTATTCCGCAAGGTCCTAAACGACATGATCCACAACCAAACGAGATACGAAACTCAAATAACAATATCAACAACATCTCCTAGCATTTACAGAGCGTTAACCCAAGAGAAACGGCAAGGTCAAACAGTCAATAAAAGTACGGGTATTACATGAACATGGGAAGAGTATTTCCCCTGTAGTGAGTAATGTGAGCAGCACGAAGATGTGTTATAACTGTAGTCGAGCGGGCCATATCACGAAGAATTGTCGTTCACCATTGTTAGTTGTTTCGATTGCGGTCAATTGGGACACCAAGTCGTGTATTGTGAGACGGTAGCTGAGAGTTTTGGGGATCGAGTTTGCGTCTCTGCTCCAAAAGGACATGGAGATGTCTAGTGTGGTTTTCGAGAATCTCTGCGTGGTCGGAGTTCTTCGTGGTTACCTTTGCGGATTGTTGTGCGTTTAATTTCTATTTTTCGATTGTGCATGTTTTCTTGTAATAGGTGCCTTTTGTTTCGTGATTGTTCGGGTAACTGAATCGATTGTGCTACCTGTTTGGTGATACTTGATACTTGGTGGTTTTATTATGTCTCTGTTTGTGACATTGTGATGGTTGTCGTTGAGCGTGATTTCACGCCGTATGTTCCTTTGTTTTTCTTATAATGTTTCGCCGATGGGCGTAAGTTACGCGGTTCTTATGTATCTCGTTGAGTAGTTCCTAGTGGGATACTACTCCTCCCTACTTATTTTTAGATTTCGGGACGAAACCTCATTAGGATGGTAGTATGTAATATCCGCGATTTCGATTTTTGGTAATTTTCTTTTTTTGGCGGAAGTCTATCTTAGCGACTCGTCTGCGACTGTTTCGTCATTCTGAGAATGATTAATTCTGCACTTTTTGACATCCGAGTTCGTTTCGGTGTCGTTTTGTTGAGTTCCATGCTTCTTAGCGACTTTTCCGTACTCGAGTTTGATTCTTACGAATCTCGCTCGAAACTGTTGTTTCGAGTTTCTTGTAAAGTTCATTTAATGTTGTTATACGTGTTGTGAGCTTCGGTTTGGGTATTCGTTGTCGTATCATGATTTTTCGGACGTTTGGACCATTTTGTAAGTTTCCAAAGTTTTGGGTACTTCTTTTCATACTCGTTTTTACCCACCTCCGAGTTTTCGGAATCGTATGTTTGTTTAGCGCTTTCATTCGTTGTTGAGAATCCTTCATTAACGTTATGTCTTGTTTTCCGAGTCGTTGCATTTTGAGGTCGTTCGAGACTGACCAGAGAGCAGTATGGATTTTTGCTGCCAGAAGGCAGGTTATGGCCGTAACCTGCAGTATGTTACGGCCATAAGGGCCGCTTGTTACGGCTGTAAGGGCGTTGACTTACGGCCGTAATGGTCGTATGTTACGGCCGTAATGTCTTAATGTCACGGCTGTAACTAGGGTATGTACAAGTACAAAACCCTATTCTGTTTTGGTCAGACTTCGACCTTTTCTCTTCTCCTTGGCGACGGGCAGAGCCTTGGGGCGATTCCAGGGCGATTCTTCACGGGAATTCATCAATCTTTTGTAGTTCACAAGTCGTCCAGGTACAAGTCTAGATGGGGGGTGAATAGACTTGTAGAAACTCTTAAACTCTTTTTTGCGAAGAGTGAGTTTCTTCAGCTGATAGGTAAACAAATGACTTGGAGTCATTTGTTCTTTAATATATGCGGAAGTCAGCTGATGACGAATAGAAAGCAGCTAATGAAACACTTAACAATGAATGCAGTAGTTAAAGTATGATGCAATAAAACAGTAAAGAACGCAGGCGATTATAGTGGTCTCAGAGGTGGGGTAATCCTCTACTAATCCACTTTTCTCCAAACCAGTTGGAGATGAATTCACTATAATTCTCAACCAGTGATAAATATTACAGTGATTCAAACAAAACTACAACAGCTTCCAACCAGTGGAAATCTGTGCCGTTGTACCACACTTGACTGCCTTGCACCTTTTGATCCTCGATCCTTGGGTGCCTTTACAGTCTCTAACTTCAACCAGTGAAGTACCCCGAACTCAGTATTATAGACAAGAGTTTTTGTCTTCTCCAACTAAGAGCTTCTTTAAGTATGAACTTTTAGAACCGCTCTTTTCACGATGCTATAGATTGCTTTTTGATTGCTTGAATGCTTTGATCGCTTGAAAGTATGTTTGCACCGGTGATTTCAGTTTCAAATCTTCGAATATATATAGATCACGATCTCTGAGCTTTTTCCTTGTAGCCGTTGCAAATCTTTTGAACAAATCCGTTCGTTGGAGGGAGACTTCTTTGTTTAACCTTTCTGAACGTTGCAAGGCTGGATTCCCATTATTTTAATTTATCTTCCGACCGTTGTGAAGACTTCTGCATGTGAGCGCCGAATCTTTTGAATATAAAACGATTAAAGTCTTCAAGGTGGGTCTGGATGATTTATTTAAATCATATTTCTTGCGGTAATCTCTCCAATTTGTCTCTTCACGTTGCATGTGATTTTCCGTAATACTTGACTTTTCAACGCATGCTGACGTGGACTTGGAGTACTTGGCTGACTTTGACTAGGCTGATGAGCAGCTAACATCTCTGCAGTCTGGACCTCTCTGCGGTTCACTGTTTGTGACTTATCTGATCAGGTGACTTGCCTGAGGTACCTTGGCTGCAGTCTGGTCAAACCTCTCTGATAATTATGTTGACCAGGACTACTCTGACTCGACTCGACTGATCCTCTCTGATGAACTTAGTTGTACTCAGTACTTAGCCGATTTTAGCCTAACTAATTTTTGGCTTTAAAGAAGATACTCATTTGGTTCTTCTTTTACATTTTGCCAAGTTTTATACTTAACATATTTGGCCTATGGAAGATACTCATTTGGTTCTTCCTTACATTTTTGCCAAGTAATAAACATTTGATTTTATATTAATGACATCATCAAAATCTAACAAGTATTCCTAACAAATTCCCCCTATTTTGATGATGGCAAAACTTTAAACAAGTAATCAAATGATCAAGTCTGCACTTAAGTGCAAGACACAAACTGAAATCAGTCTAATATTGAGACAACTGGAAATTGTCATTCAATAGACTGTTATAAAACTTTCTGACTTGATTATGATTGAAATTTACAATAAAGTTTTTACAGGTACAGAAATAAAATTACAAGTACAAAGACATAAAGTCATCTGCCTCTTCCTCTGCCTCTTCGAATAGGCTGTTTGGCAGGTCTAAAGGGTTTAGCTCCAATTGGTCTTATCTTGACTGGAGCAAGACCGTACTTTGTTCTTACGACTAGAGCAGCAAAGTCTTGGTCTTCTTTTGAAGAGAACTTGTGCTCTTCACATAGCTTCCTAATTTCTCTTTGAAGCTCTAGCTCATTAAGCTCATTGTCCAAACGGGTCGGCGCTTCCTCTGCTCTGAATCTGGGAATCATAGGATAAGCCTGCCATTTGGATGCATACTTAAGCATTAACTTCCATAGAGTAGGCCATCTATTATCCATGTAGTTGATGAATGACTGTTGGGGCGAGCATTCTTTATCATCAAGTATCTCCTAGAGATAGAATTACTCTATGAATTGTTTCTTGGCATCCGCCCAACGAGTCATGAATTCTGTTGGCAAGAATTCTTCAGCAAACCACAATTCTTTGCCTTCCCATTCGAATCTTTGTAGCTCTTCTTGCTTTCTTCTCTTCTTCTCCATGGGCTGCTCTTCAGGTTGACTGGGGCAGAAATCTCATTTCTTTTCAAGCTTGATGGTCCTTCAATTTGAAGAACATCTTGCCTCTTCTTTGTTCTTATCTCTGCCCTTATCTCTCCTTGATTACTTCATTCCCCCTGCATTCTCTCTTCCCCCTTTTTGCCAGCATCAACTAGGGTAGTTAATTGCTGCTCCATTCTGCTCATCCAATCAGACATGCCAAATGGCATTCTGTTGTTGGTTGGGGGAGGGGGTTGAGGAACTTCTCTCTACAGTAGAGTGTCGATCTTTGCATTGATTGATTGAAGGTCAGGAGTGACCTGAGATGCCAGCAGCTCTCCAGTTGTATCTTTCACTATCTGCCTGATCAGCTCAGTCATGGCAGGTGATATCTGAGCTGGTGGAGAGTGCTCTCCTGAGCCTTATGCAATCGAACCACTAGTCTGCAAGCTTCTGTCTGCAGCTGGTACTCCAGAGGGGGTCTTCTCTGGGGTCCCTGACCTGGAGTCCTCAGCTAACTCCGCGTCTAGGCTGGTGTACCGGGCAGGTACCACAGTCCTCTCTGCAGCTTCTTGAGACGGCTCTGGCTCTGGCTCTGGCTCATTTTCTTCTTCTGCCTTCTCCTCCCGTTCCTCCTCCTTTTCTTCTTCTTTCTCCTTTTCTTCTTCAATATTTTCCTTTTCTTTTTCCTCATCCTTTTCCTTTTCTTTTTCTTTTTCAGCTCCTTCATCTCCTCCATCATCATCATTATCATCATCATCATCCTTCCTATCCTTTTCTCCTTCATCATCATTCTCCTTTTCATCATCATCATCCTCCTTCTCTCCTTCATTTTGTTCTACTTCTTCTCCTTCTTCTTCTTCTTCTTCATTCAATTCTTCTGTCTTCTCTACTTCATCAGGTTGATTTTCAACTAAGATCTTTTCTTCTTCTCTGCTCTCTTCCTCTTCTTCTTCTTCGTCGTCCAAAACAACAACTTCTTTATTTTCTTCTCCATCGACCTCCTCAATCCTAATTTCCTTTTCAACTACCTCCGCAACGTCTTTCTCATAAGATCCGTCAAAAATACTAAGCATAATGCAGTGGATGAACTGTTCCATGTTGGTTTTAAAATTGGACATGAACCAGTCCTCCTGAAGGATCAAAATTGTGTCTGACGTTTTACAAAAATCTGTCAGCACATCCTCCGTGGCTTGGGGATAGTCCCAACCACAAGTGTCAATAAAAGATTGAAGTTTGACAAGGGATAAGGATTTCAAAAATTTCCATTCTTCAAAAATTTCAAAGAACGATTGTTTTAAAGCTAGAGGTTTTACAAATTGTAGTTGTTCGATGGATAGATTGAAAGTGTTATTTTCTAAGAGGTTAAAGATATAGTTGGCTTCAGGGATAGAAATTATTAGACCTGCTTCTTCTTCCTCGGAGATGTAGGCTGAGGGGGTGAGTACAGCCACAATCCGAGTCTCGTGGGTGCCTGGGGCAGGCTGGTCTTCCAGATGAGTTGGTGACCTGGCTGAGGGGCTGGCAAGATGTTCAGACTGCTCTTCCTCACTAAATTGCAGTTTCCTTGGCCTCTTGGGAGAGGGTTCTGGTGACGACTGCATGATGGAAGATCCTTCAGGGGCTGGTCCCCTTCTCTTAAGTATGACTGCTATGGGAGTGTCGTCGGACTCGGTGTCTGACTCGACTGCAGTTGGGATATCGGCTGCAGGTCTGTCCGACTCTCCTGAAGAATAATATCTCGGATATGGCCTTGTGTCAGGTAGGTCCTTCAGCATCTGAGCTGCTCTCCCAGCGCCTCCCGATTTTCCAGCTTCTCGTGGTCCATATAACCAAGTCTTTTGTTGGGATGGAAGGGGTCAGTGCTTCCCTTCGCTATGCCTGTCTTTTCCAGCATCCAACTCAGCTGCGTTCCAAACGCCAGCTTTGTCTTAAATCTCTTCTCATCGTCAAGCCACTCGACTTTGTTGACCTCTCGCACGAGTTGCCTGAATATGTAGTCTGCCCAGTCAATTTCTTCTTCCTGAATTAGTGCTCCCAGCACCATAAATTTTGCCGACGACAGTTGGTCATAACTGCCGGCCATCCCTATGATTATTTTGTTGGTTATGTCCAACGCAAAACGATAAACTTTCTTAAGCTCATTCCTCTTGGCAGTTAGTTTCAGTTTTTCGGGGATATTCTCCACCTTAATCTTCTTCCAGATTTCGGCAGAAGACTGCTTGAGAGCTTCGATGGCTATGCCGCGGTGCTTCATACCGAAAACTCTGTGAATCGACTCTCGCGTTAAGTCGATTTGCCTTCCGCGAACAGTGCTTCGAATTCCGTCTTGAATTAAACAAGCTTCGCGATAGAACACGATAACATCCTCCTTGTATAGATGTTGAGGGTTGATGTCTAGGAATGGGTAGATCCCATTGAGCTTCATTGCGCGAATTAGGACAAGCACATCGTAATCCTCCAGATTCGCTTCCAATAAGCCTTCAAAATCGACGACCAGCGAGAAAATAATCTGGTCCTTAACCGCCTTCAGGTTGACGCCTTCGAAGTAGGATGCCATTTCTGCAAATAAAGGATTTTAGTGTATTTGGTGTTCAAGAAATTTTTGCTCTGAAAAATCTAGGGTTTCTGGTAAGCGTAAAAGGTAAAGTAACTGGTTTTCTTTCCTTATAAAGAAGATGAAAATACATATGGATTATTCTATAATATATTTGAAATGGTGGTACGCCTTTTGATATTCTTTTGAATTTCAAATTTGAATCGGTGGTCCATTTTAAAATTTGACGGTTGTTTCTGATTGGCCACCGTGGATGTCGATTTAATAAGCGATTGACGCGTGTATTAAAATTGCCACTTGGCTTAGGAAAATATATATCTAAATGCCTTTTGTTAACCAAAATTAATATAATAATATTATAAATATGGCAAATAATAATTAAATATTCAGAGGTCAGTTTAGAAAACTTAGCTGGTCTGATTTGTTGACTGTTGACCGCTCTGTATCAGGTGAGTTGACTTCTCGCCTGATATTCTGATCAGCTAGGTTGCTTTGTCCGTCCTTCGTCTTCTTGCCTGCATTAGCTAGGATCTGATTCTTCAGCTGGTTCCGTCTTTTCTCTGAAATGCTTCAGCTTGCTTCAGTACTAGATTCCCAATCTAGTAATCCAAGATCTCTGCTCAGCTCCAAAAATCTTTCTTCTGGCAAGGGTTTGGTAAAGATGTCAGCTATCTGGTAATCTGTGCTGACTCTTTCAACTCTAACCCTTTTGTTAAGCACATGGTCTCTGATGAAGTGGTGCTTAACATCAATGTGCTTCGTCCTTGAGTGCAAAACCGGATTGTTGGTTATTGCTATAGCACTATTGTTGTCACACCAGATAGGAACTTCATTGGCAATAATATTATAATCCCTTAGCTGCTGTCTTATCCATAAAATCTGTGCACAACAGCTACCTGCAGCTAGGTATTCTAACTCTGTAGTGGAGATAGAGTTAGAAACCTGCTTCTTGCTAAACCAGGATATCAGTCTGGTTCCTAGGAATTGGCACGTTCCACTAGTGCTCTTCCTGTTGATTTTGCATCCTGCGAAATCTGCATCTGAGTATCCTGATAGCTCGAAATTATCATCCTTAAGATACCATAGTCCAACATTGATTGTGGACTTAAGGTATTTTATTATCCTCTTGGCTGCATCTAGGTGTGATTACTTCGGCTTGGACTGGAATCGTGCACAAACTCCAACAGCATAGGATATGTCTGGCCTGCTTGCAGTGAGGTATAGAAGAGATCCAATGAGTCCTCTGTAGTGGGTTGAGTCCACTGATATGCCTGCCTCGTCTGCATCCAGGTGAGTACTTGTGCTCATAGGAATTCTTGCTGGCTTGGCTGATTCCATTCCATATCTCTTGATAAGATCTTTGGTATACTTAGCTTGGTTGATGAAAATTTCTTTTTCCATCTGTTTAACTTGTAGTCTGAGAAAGAAGTTAAGATTTCCCATCATACTCATCTCAAATTCTCCTTGCATGAGGTTGGAGAATTTCTCGCATAGCTCTGGATTGGTTGATCCCAATATGATGTCATCCACATATATCTGGACTATTAATATGTGGCCTTCGTGCTCTACTCTGAATATGGTTTTGTCCACTTTTCCTTTGCAAAAACCATTTTTCTCAAGAAACACAGACAATATTTCATACCACGCTCTAGGTGCTTGCTTAAATCCATAGAGAGCTTTCAACAGTTTATAGACTTTGTCTCCTTTGACAAAACCTGGGGGTTGCTCTACATAGACTTCTTCTTCTAGGATTCCATTTAGAAAAGCACTCTTTACATCCATCTGATGTACCTCAAAATCCTTGAATGCAGCATATGCGAGGAATAGTCTGATGGCCTCTAATCTTGCAACAGGTGCATAGGTTTCATCAAAATCTATTCCCTCACACTGTGCATAACCTTTTGCTACAAGTTTGGCCTTATTCCTAACAACAGTTCCATCTTCATCACTTTTATTTTTGTACACCCATTTGGTGCCAATAACTTTCTTGTGATCAGGTCTGTCTGTTAGTTCCCAAACTTTGTTTCTCTCCATCTGCTCCAATTCCTCTTGCATAGCATTTATCCAAGAGTAACCTTCTAAGGCTTGTTCTGTAGTTTTAGGTTCTATTTGTGACGTAAAGCATGAGAACATAGCCATTCCTGCTGGTAGGGTTGACTGTCTTGTCTTAACTCCATCAGTCAACTTTCCGATGATTTGCTGGATTGGGTGATCTTTGAGCCACTTGGGGATGTCGTCCTCTTCTGGGTTTGTTCCCCTGTTGAATTGCTCTGGTGGATTTCTACATCAGCTGGGTTCTGGTCTGCAACTGGATCAGCTACCGTCTTGTCATCTGCAGGTTGGTTCTGATCTGCAGATGAGTCTTTGTCAGCTACAGCTGGGTCTTCATCAGCGGCAACTGGATCAGATAGGTTTGGTGATCCTGTCTGATCTGCAGTTGGGTCTTCAGCAGCTGCAGTTGGGTCATCAGGCTGGTCTGCAGGTGAGTCTACCATTCCAGTGTCATGTACAATGACTTCTTCAAGGGTCGCTGATTTGAGCTTGTTCTCAATTAGCTCAACTTGCTTCCTGTACTCACGGTAGATTCATCAAAAACAACATGGGGTGTTTCCTCCACAACTAAGGTTCTTTTATTAAAAACTCTATATGCCTTGCTTCTTTGTGAATATCCCATAAAGAGACCGTCATCAGTTTTAGCATCAAAGGTATTTAGCTGTGTTTTACCGTTGTTGTGGATGAAACACTTACAACCAAAAACATGAAAGTAAGCAACAGTAGGAGTTCTATTATTCCAAACCTCATAGGGAGTTTTGCCATGTCTCCCTACTATCATACTCTGCTCGGGTGTGACAGCCGTGTGTGACTTGAGCCCGTAACCTTTTGGCAGTGTCCGCTTCGCAATCATGGACCTTGCCGCTTCCTTCAGGGTTCTGTTTCTTCTTTCAGCAACACCATTCTTCTAAGGCGTCCCGGCTGCAGAGAGCTCATGCCGGATCCCATTCGATCATTGAATCGCTATCGCCTTGTTGAGAAACTCTCCTTCTCTATCTGATCTGATCTTGATGATGGATAGGGATTTCTCATTCTGGATCCTTCTCAGCAGCTCAGGTAACTTGGTCAAGGTTTCACTTTTCTTGTATAGAAAGATAATCCAAGTGTACCTTGAATAATTATCTACTATTGCAAGTGCATGCTTTCGGCCGCTCAGAGTCCTTGGCTTAATAGGACCAAATAGATCCATGTGGAGTAGATCTAAGATCCTTGTTGTGAGAGTTGTAGGCTGGACTGGTTTGAACGATGCTCTGGTCTGCTTTCCTTTCTGACATGCATCATAAAGCGCTTCCTTCTTGAATGCTTCATTTGGAAGTCCTCTGACCAGCTTCTGAGAACTAATCTTGTTGATGGCCTTGAAGTTCAGGTGACATAGTCTTTTGTGCCACAGCCATCCATTCTCAGCTATTGTCTTGGATAGAAAACAGGAGTTAGGTGTTCCTGTGTTCCAATCAATCATATATACATCTCTCCTTCTGAAACCTTGTAGCTTTACTTCTCCAGATAAGATGTCTATCACCATACATTTCCAGATGGTGAAGACTACTAGGTTCTTCTCGTCACAGAACTGGCTTATGCTCAGAAGGTTGTACTTGAGCCCTTTGACATAATGAACTTTGGATATCACAATATTTGCTCGGTGCAGCTCTCCAAAGCCTTTTGTTTGTACTCTAGAGCTATCTCCAAAGGTTACATCGGGACCTCTTTCTTTGGTGTAATTGGACAACATCTTCTTGTTCCTGGTCATATGCCTCGAGCATCCAGAATCTACAAACCATTCTTCACCTCCAAAATTTGAGCTTGTGGAGATGTGGTTGTAGTCCTTCCACCTTTCTCGCAATCGGACAAGCGAGATTTAGGTACCCAAATCTGTGTGGGTCCTTTGGGGTTAACTGGTTTCCTGGAGAATTGATTTCTCCTTGGATTATAGAAATTGTTATTATTATTATAACCCTCATAAGGTGTGTAAGGTCGAGGTCTGAATCTCCTATTTGGATTGTATACCGGATATTCCTCAAAATGTTGATAGTGTGGGCCATTTCTAAATCTAGGCTGAGACCATTTATTAAATCTTTGTGGTCTCCACACTTGTTCATTTTGGTAATTAGGATAACCTTGAGGTTTCCATCTGCCCCTCCCATTATGAAATATGTTTTTAGGGAGTTGTTGGTAATAGTAGGCATGTTGTCTGGGCTGCTGCTTTTGCCTGGGCCACTACCTAGTCGCCTGTCTAGGTGGCTGCCTTGTGTAACCTGACTGCAGCCTAGACATGTGACTTGGCTGTTGCCTGTTTTTAAATATCGGTTTATATGTAGGCTCAACAGTCGAGACAATTATTTCTCCCTTGATAAATTTTCTTTTAGAACTAGAGGGAGTGTGAGGATCATATCCTAGGCCTGATTTGGAATATAGTGGCCTTTTATTGGTACACAATTCTTCCAGGGTTGAAGACGCCTTCAGGGAGGTTATTTCCTGCGCCTGAGTTTTATTTACCTGTGTCAGCTTAGTAAACTCAGTTTTGGCATGAGCAAGTGCAGCTGATTTTTCTTTAAGTAAAATGGTTAGTCTGTTTATCTCAGCTGTATTAACATCAGCCTGGTTTTTAAAGTCAGCTGCGGTTATCTCAACCTTATTCAGATCTAGGCTGAGTTTTTCGAAATCATTTTTCAGCTGCCTATTCTCATCTTGCAGCTGAGTCTTCTCTGCTGATACAGTTTGGTGTGCAGATTTAAGTGTTTCAAAATCTTTAAATAACTGATTTACCGATTCGTGCAGATCCATATCTTGTGACATGGCTGAGCTATTATTTGAACCGGTGGGTTTAGAAGTTACCTCTTCATCAGCTAGGTTTGCCATTAGGCAGTCATACTCCTCATCTTCATTAGAAAAGAATCCGCTGCTTGATTCGACATGCTCCTGGTCTTCTCCGATGAGGGCCTTTCTTCTATCTTCCTTTCTGCCCACCTCCTTCTTAGTTTCGTCCTTCTTGAGCTCAGGACAATCCATTTGGATGTGTCCTGTCTTGTGACAATTGTAGCATTCCACTTTCCAGCTTCCAGCCTTCTGGTTCCTTCTTGGATTCTCCTTATAATTTTTCTTGTATTTGGAGTAGTTCTTTCTAAAGTTGCTGAACCTTTGCATTATAAATGCCATTTCTTCCTCAAAATCTAATGGATTTGGAGGTTTTACATCAGATAGACTCTTGGCAGGGGACTCAGCTGCAAATGCTATTCCCTTCTCTGCAGGCTCAGTTGAGGATGAACTTGGAAGCTCGAACTCATAAGCCTTCAGATCAGAGAACAGCTCTTGGATCTTTATCTTATTAAGGTCCTTGGACTCTCTCATGGCCACGGCCTTCATGCTCCATTCAGGGTTGAGAGATCTGAGAACCTTCAGTGCCATTTCCCTGTTGCCATAGGTTTTGCCGAGGGAATTGATCTCATTAATAATCTCAGTGAACCTTGTGTCCACTTGATCTATGGATTCGCCGTTCTTCATTTTGAAATTGTCAAAATTTTGAATAGCGATTGACAATTTATTTTCTTTGATTAGCTCCGTTCCCTCACACATTAAAGCTAATGTGTCCCAGATTTCCTTGGCATTCTTGCAGTTCTTGATCTTGACCATGGTGGATTTGTCAAGAGTCTGATATAATACATCTCGGCCGGTTATCAAGATTGGCGCTTTTCTTTCTTCGAGTCGGCTCCGTCCTCTTCTTAGGAATCTTCTCTCGCTTCCCTGCCGCGATCTCCTCTGTGTGTTGTCCTTCTCAAAGATGAATGGACCGTCCTCGATGATGCACCACATGTCGTCATGAATCGAAGATAAGTGTGCTGCATCCTTATCTTCCACACTCATACTACAATCAAAACACAGGAGTCTAGAGTGCATGTGTTCCATTATAAAGTGAGAGTAAAGATATATATATACGATATAGATCTGGTTCGTGAAATAAATGAACCAACCTCTCTCGATACCACTTGTAGGTCACAAGTCGTCTGTACAAGTCTAGAGGGGGTGAATAGACTTGTAGAAACTCTTAAACTCTTTTTGCGAAGAGTGAGTTTCTTCACTGATAGGTAAACAAATGACTTGGAGTCGTTTGTTCTTTAATATATGGAAGTCGGTGATGACGAATAGAAAGCAACTAATGAAACACTTAACAATGAATGCAAAGTAGCTTAAAGTATGATACAATAAAACAAGAAAGAACGCAGCGATTATAGTGGTCTCAGAGGTGGGGTAATCCTCTACTAATCCACTTTTCTCCAAACCAGTTGGAGATGAATTCACTATAATTCTCAACCAGTGATAAATATTACAGTGATTCAAACAAAACTACAACAGCTTCCAACCAGTGGAAATCTGTGCCGTTGTACCACACTTGACTGCCTTGCACCTCTTGATCCTCGATCCTTGGATGCCTTTACAGTCTCTAACTTCAACCAGTGAAGTACCCCGAACTCAGTATTATAGACAAGAGTTTTTGTCTTCTCCAACTAAGAGCTTCTTTAAGTATGAACTTTTAGAACCGCTCTTTTTACGATGCTATAGATTGCTTTTTGATTGCTTGAATGCTTTGATCGCTTGAAAGTATGTTCGCACCGGTGATTGCTCAGTTTCAAATCTTCGAATATATATAGATCACGATCTCTGAGCTTTTTCCTTGTAGCCGTTGCAAATCTTTTGAACAAATCCGTTCGTTGGAGGGAGACTTCTTTGTTTAATCTTTCTGAACGTTGCAAGACTGGATTCCCATTATTTTAATTTATCTTCCGACCGTTGTGAAGACTTCTGCATGTGAGCGCCGAATCTTTTGAATATAAAACGATTAAAGTCTTCAAGGTGGGTCTGGATGATTTATTTAAATCATATCTCTTGCGGGAATCTCTCCAATTTGTCTCTTCACGTTGCATGTGACTTTCCGTAATACTTGACTTTTCAACGCATGCTGACGTGGACTTGGAGTACTTGGCTGACTTTAACTAGGCTGATGAGCAGCTAACATCTCTGCAGTCTGGACCTCTCTGCTGTTCACTGTTTGTAACTTATCTGATCAGGTGACTTGCCTGAGGTACCTTGGCTGCAGTCTGGTCAAACCTCTCTGATAATTATGTTGACCAGGACTACTCTGACTCGACTCGACTGATCCTCTCTGATGAACTTAGCTGTACTCAGTACTTAGCCGATTTTAGCCTAACTAATTTTTGGCTTTAAAGAAGATACTCATTTGGTTCTTCTTTTACATTTTGCCAAGTTTTATACTTAACATATTTGGCCTATGGAAGATACTCATTTGGTTCTTCCTTACATTTTTGCCAAGTAATAAACATTTGATTTTATATTAATGACATCATCAAAATCTAACAAGTATTCCTAACAAATTCCCCCTATTTTGATGATGGCAAAACTTTAAACAAGTAATCAAATGATCAAGTCTGCACTTAAGTGCAAGACACAAACTGAAATCAGTCTAATATTGAGACAACTGGAAATTGTCATTCAACAGACTGTTATAAAACTTTCTGACTTGATTATGATTGAAATTTACAAGAAAGTTTTTATAGGTACAAAAATAAAATTACAAGTACAAAGAAATAAAGTCATCTGCCTCTTCCTCTGCCTTTTCGAATAGGCTGTTTGGCAGGTCTGAAGGGTTTAGCTCCAATTGGTATTATCTTGACTGGAGCAAGACCGTACTTTCTTCTTACGACTAGAGCAGCAAAGTCTTGGTCTTCTTTTGAAGAGAACTTGTGCTTTTCACATAGCTTCTTAATTTTTCTTTGAAGCTCTAGCTCATTAAGCTCATTGTCCAAACGGGTCGGCGCTTCCTCTGCTCTGAATCTGGGAATCATAGGATAAGCCTGCCATTTGGCTGCATACTTAAGCATTAACTTCCACAGAGTAGGCCATCTATTATCCATGTAGTTGATGAATGACTGTTGGGGCGAGCATTCTTTATCATCAAGTATCTCCCAGAGATAGAATTGCTCTATGAATTGTTTCTTGGCATCCGCCCAACGAGTCATGAATTCTGTTGGCAAGAATTCTTCAACAAACCATAATTCTTTGCCTTCCCATTCGAATCTTTGTAGCTCTTCTTGCTTTCTTCTCTTCTTCTCCATGGGCTGCTCTTCAGGTTGACTGGGGGCAGAAATCTCCTTTCTTTTCAGGCTTGATGGTCCTTCAATTTGAAGAACATCTTGCCTCTTCTTTGTTCTTATCTCTGCCCTTATCTCTCCTTGATTACTTCCTTCCCCCTGCATTCTCTCTTCCCCCTTTTTGCCAGCATCAACTAGGGTAGTTAATTGCTGCTCCATTCTGCTCATCCAATCAGACATGCCAAATGGCATTCTGTTGTTGGTTGGGGGAGGGGGTTGAGGAACTTCTCTCTGCAGCAGAGTGTCGATCTTTGCATTGATTGATTGAAGGTCAGGAGTGACCTGAGATGCCAGCAGCTCTCCAATTGTAGATTTCACTATCTGCCTGATCAGCTTAGTCATGGCAGGTGATATCTGAGCTGGTGGAGAGTGCTCTCCTGAGCCTTCTGCAATCGAACCACTAGTCTGCAAGCTTCTGTCTGCAGCTGGTACTCCAGAGGGGGTCTTCTCTGGGGTCCCTGACCTGGAGTCCTCAGCTAACTCCGCGTCTAGGCTGGTGTACCGGGCAGGTACCACAGTCCTCTCTGTAGCTTCTTGAGACGGCTCTGGCTCTGGCTCCTTTTCTTCTTCTGCCTTCTCCTCCTGTTCCTCCTCCTTTTCTTCTTCTTCTTTCTCCTTTTCTTCTTCAATATTTTCCTTTTCTTTTTCCTCATCCTTTTCCTTTTCTTTTTCTTTTTCAGCTCCTTCATCTCCTCGATCATCATCATTATCATCATCATCATCCTTCCCATCCTTTTCTCCTTCATCATCATTCTCCTTTTCATCATCATCATCCTCCTTCTCTCCTTCATTTTGTTCTACTTCTTCTCCTTCTTCTTCTTCTTCTTCATTCAATTCTTCTGTCTTCTCTACTTCATCAGGTTGATTTTCAACTAAGATCTTCTCTTCTTCTCTGCTCTCTTCCTCTTCTTCTTCTTCGTCGTCCAAAACAACAACTTCTTTATTTTCTTCTCCATCGACCTCCTCAATCCTAATTTCCTTTTCAACTACCTCCGCAACGTCTTTCTCATAAGATCCGTCAAAAATACTAAGCATAATGCAGTGGATGAACTGTTCCATGTTGGTTTTAAAATTGGACATGAACCAGTCCTCCTGAAGGATCAAAATTGTGTCTGACGTTTTACAAAAATCACAAGACATCCTCCGTGGCTTGGGGATAGTCCCAACCACAAGTGTCAATAAAAGATTGAAGTTTGACAAAGGATAAGGATTTCAAAAATTTCCATTCTTCAAAAATTTCAAAGAACGATTGTTTTAAAGCTAGAGGTTTTACAAGTTGTAGTTGTTCGATGGATAGATTGAAAGTGTTATTTTCTAAGAGGTTAAAGATATAGTTGGCTTCAGGGATAGAAATTATTAGACCTGGTTCTTCTTCCTCGGAGATGTAGGCTGAGGGGGTGAGTACAGCCACAATCCGAGTCTCGTGGGTGCACAGGGCGGTGGTCTTCCAGATGAGTTGGTGACCTGTCTGAGGGGCTGGCAAGATGTTCAGACTGCTCTTCCTCACTAAATTGCAGTTTCCTTGGCCTCTTGGGAGAGGGTTCTGGTGACGACTGCATGATGGAAGATCCTTCCGGGGCTGGTCCCCTTCTCTTAAATCTGACTGCTATGGGAGTGTCGTCGGACTCGGTGTCTGACTCGACTGCAGTTGGGATATCGGCTGCAGGTCTGTCCGACTCTCCTGACGAATAATATCTCGGATATGGCCTTGTGTCAGGTAGGTCCTTCAGCATCTGAGCTGCTCTCCCAGCGCCTCCCGATTTTCCAGATTCTCGTGGTCCATATGACCAAGTCTTTTGTTGGGATGGAAGGGGGCAGTGCTTCCCTTCGCTATGCCTGTCTTTTCCAGCATCCAACTCAGCTGCGTTCCAAACGCCAGCTTTGTCTTAAATCTCTTCTCATCGTCAAGCCACTCGACTTTGTTGACCTCTCGCACGAGTTGCCTGAATATATAGTCTGCCCAGTCAATTTCTTCTTCCTGAATTAGTGCTCCCAGCACCATAAATTTTGCCGACGACAGTTGGTCATAACTGCCGGCCATCCCCATGATTATTTTGTTGGTTATGTCCAACGCAAAACGATAAACTTTCTTAAGCTCATTCCTCTTGGCAGTTAGTTTCAGTTTTTCGGGGATATTCTCCACCTTAATCTTCTTCCAGATTTCGGCAGAAGACTGCTTGAGAGCTTCGACGGCTATGCCGCGGTGCTTCATACCGAAAACTCTGCGAATCGACTCTCGCGTTATGTCGATTTGCCTTCCGTGAACAGTGCTTCGAATTCCATCTTGAATTAAACAAGCTTCGCGATAGAACGCGATAACATCCTCCTTGTATAGATGTTGAGGGTTGATGTCTAGGAATGGGTAGATCCCATTGAGCTTCATTGCGCGAATTAGGTCAAGCACATCGTAATCCTCCAGATTCGCTTCCAATAAGCCTTCAAAATCGACGACCAGCGAGAAAATAATCTGGTCCTTGACCGCCTTCAGGTTGATGCCTTCGAAGTAGGATGCCATTTCTGCAAATAAAGGATTTTAGTGTATTTGGTGTTCAAGAAATTTTTGCTCTGAAAAATCTAGGGTTTCTGGTAAGCGTAAAAGGTAAAGTAACTGGTTTTCTTTCCTTATAAAGAAGATGAAAAGACGTATGGATTATTTTATAATATATTTGAAACGGTGGTACGCCTTTTGGTATTCTTTTGAATTTCAAATTTTAATCGGTGGTCCATTTTAAAATTTGACGGTTGTTTCTGATTGGCCACCATGGAGGTCGATTTAATAAGCGATTGACGCGTGTATTAAAATTGCCACTTGGCTTAGGAAAATATATATCTAAATGCCTTTTGTTAACTAAAATTAATATAATAATATTATAAATATGGCAAATAATAATTAAATATTCAGAGGTCAGTTTAGAAAACTTAGCTGGTCTGATTTGTTGACTATTGACCGCTCTGTATCAGGTGAGTTGACTTCTCGCCTGATATTCTGATCAGCTAGGTTGCTTTGTCCGTCCTTCGTCCTCTTGCCTGCATTAGCTAGGATCTGATTCTTTAGCTGGTTCCGTCTTTCCTCTGAAATGCTTCAGCTTGCTTCAGTACTAGATTCCCAATCTAGTAATCCAAGATCTCTGCTCAGCTCCAAAAATCTTTCTTCTGGCAAGGGTTTGGTAAAGATGTCGGCCTATCCGGTAACTGTCGACTCTTTCAACTCTAACCCTTTTGTTAAGCACATGGTCTCTGATGAAGTGGTGCTTAACATCAATGTGCTTCGTCCTTGAGTGCAAAACCGGATTGTTGGTTATTGCTATAGCACTATTGTTGTCACACCAGATAGGAACTTCATTGGCAATAATATTATAATCCCTTAGTCATTGCCTAATCCATAAAATCATGCCTGTGACTACTGCGGCTAGGTATTACTCTGTAGTGGAGATAGAGTTAGAAACTGCTTCTTGCTAAACCAGATATCGGTCTGGTTCCTAGGAATTGGCACGTTCACTAGTGCTCTTCTGTTGATTTTGCATCTGCGAAATCGCATCGAGTATCTTGTGACTCGAAATTATCATCCTTGAGATACCATAGTCCAACATTGATTGTGGACTTAAGGTATTTTATTATCCTCTTGGCTGCATCTAGGTGTGATTGCTTCGGCTTGGACTGGAATCATGCACAAACTCCAATAGCATAGGATATGTCTGGCCTGCTTGCAGTGAGGTACAGAAGAGATCCAATGAGTCCTCTGTAGTGGGTTGAGTCCACTGATATGCCTGCCTCGTCTGCATCCAGGTGAGTACTTGTGCTCATAGTAATTCTTGTTGGCTTGGCTGATTCCATTCCATATCTCTTGATAAGATCTTTGGTATACTTAGCTTGGTTGATGAAAATTCCTTTTCCTATCTGTTTAACTTGTAGTCCGAGAAAGAAGTTAAGCTTTCCCATCATACTCATCTCAAATTCTCCTTGCATGAGGTTGGAGAATTTCTCGCATAGCTCTGGATTGGTTGATCCGAATATGATGTCATCCACATATATCTGGACTATTAATATGTGGCCTTCGTGCTCTACTCTGAATAGGGTTTTGTCCACTTTTCCTTTGCAAAAATCATTTTTCTCAAGAAACACAGACAATGTTTCATACCACGCTCTAGGTGCTTGCTTAAGTCCATAGAGAGCTTTCAACAGTTTATAGACTTTGTCTCCTTTGACAAAACCTGGGGGTTGCTCTACATAGACTTCTTCTTCTAGGATTCCATTTAGAAAAGCACTCTTTACATCCATCTGATATACTTCAAAATCCTTGAATGCAGCATATGCGAGGAATAGTCTGATGGCCTCTAATCTTGCAACAGGTGCATAGGTTTCATCAAAATCTATTCCCTCACACTGTGCATAACCTTTTGCTACAAGTCTGGCCTTATTCCTAACAACAGTTCCGTCTTCATCACTTTTATTTTTGTACACCCATTTGGTGCCAATAACTTTCTTGTGATCAGGTCTGTCTGTTAGTTCCCAAACTTTGTTTCTCTCCATCTGCTCCAATTCCTCTTGCATAGCATTTATCCAAGAGTAATCTTCTAAGGCTTGTTCTGTAGTTTTAGGTTCTATTTGTGACATAAAGCATGAGAACATAGCCATTCCTGCTGGTAGGGTTGACTGTCTTGTCTTAACTCCATCAGTCAACTTTCCGATGATTTGCTGGATTGGGTGATCTTTGAGCCACTTGGGGATGTCGTCCTCTTCTGGGTTTGTTCCCCCTGTTGGATTGCTCTGGTGGATTTCTGCATCACCGGGTTACGTCGCAATCGATCGGCTACCGCCTTGTCATCTGTAGGTTGGTTCGATCTGCAGATGAGTCTTTGTCGCCTACTGGTGGTCTTCATCGGCGCAAGCTGGATCGAGATAGGTTTGGTGATCTGTCGATCTGTGATTGGGTCTTGGCACTGCAGTTGGGTCATCAGGCTGGTCTGCAGGTGAGTCCACCATTCAAGTGTCATGTACAATTACTTCTTCAAGGGTCGCTGATTTGAGCTTGTTCTCAATTAGCTCAACTTGCTTCCTGTACTCAACGGTAGATTCATCAAAAACAACATGGGGTGTTTCCTCCACAACTAAGGTTCTTTTATTAAAAACTCTATATGCCTTGCTTCTTTGTGAATATCCCATAAAGAGACCGTCATCAGTTTTAGCATCAAAGGCATTTAGCTGTGTTTTACCGTTGTTGTGGATGAAACACTTACAACCAAAAACATGAAAGTAAGCAACAGTAGGAGTTCTATTATTCCAAACCTCATAGAGAGTTTTGCCATGTCTCCCTACTATTATTCCAAACCTCATAAAAGGATTCGATAATCCTGAGCGGTTTTTGTTAAAACTCCCAATGGTATTTTAAACTCTTTTACAAATTGTTCTCGTGATTTGCGATCTTCCGAATTTGGAAAGTTTTACTCAAACTCTTGCCTCGGGAAGTATTTTTTGTAGGTCACAAGTCGTCCAGAAACAAGTCTAGAGGGGGGGGGTGAATAGACTTGTTGAAACTCTTGAACTCTTTTTCTCGAAGAGTGAGTTTCTTCAGCTGATGATCAAACAAATGACTAGGAGTCGTTTGTTCTTGGATATGTGCGGAAGTCAGCTGATGACGAATATATATATTAACTTAATGAAACACTTAACAATGGATGCAGCAGTTAGAGTATGATGCAAGAAACAAGAATAACCCGTGCGGTTTATAGTGGTCTCGGAGGTGGGGTAATCCTCTACTAATCCACTTTTCTCCAAACCGATTGGAGATGAATTCACTATAATTCTCAACCGATGATAAATATTACGGTGATTCACTACACACTACAACAGACTTCCAACCGGTGGAATTCCGTGCCGTTGTACACAAACTTGATCGCCTTGCACCTCTTGATCCGCGATCCTCGGATGCCTTCTGATCCGCTACTTCAACCAGTGAAGTACCCCTTACTCAAGATTTAAAGACAAGAGTGTTTGTCTTCTCCAACTAAAGAGCTTCCTTGAATATGAACTTTTGGATCTGCTCTTTTTCTCGATGCTATTTGTTTGCTTAGGATTGCTTGTTTGCTTTGATCGCTTAGAGTATAAGTTCGCACCGGTAGTTTGCTCAGTTTCAAATCTCTGGATATATATAGATCACGATCTCTGAGCTTCTTCCTTGTAGCCGTTGCAAATCTGAACAAATCCGTCCGTTGGAGAGAGACTTCATTGTTTAATCTTTTCGAACGTTGCAAGGTGGATTCCCATTATTTAATTTCATCTTCCGACCGTTGTGATGACTTCTGCATGTGAGCGCCGAATCTTTTGAATATAAAAGGATTAAAGTCTTCACGGTGGGTCAGGATGATTTAAATAAATCATATCTCTTGCGGGAATCACTCCAATTTGTCCCTTCACGTTGCATGTGAGCTTTCCGTAATATTTGACTTTTCAAAGCATGCCGACGTGGACTTGGAGTACTAGTCAGTAGTTGAGTAGACTGATGTGCGGCTTACTTCTCTGCAGTAAGTCGTCTTGGTCATATCTTGTTTGAGACTTGTCCAGTCAGTGACTTCCACGAGGTTCCTCAGTGCGATCTGGTCAAACTTCTCTGACAATTTTTAGTTGACTGTGGCTACTCGATTGGAGTCATGTACTTCTCTTGATAGACTAGATCGTACTTTAGTACTTAGCCGATTTTCACCTAACTAACTTTGGCCTACGTAAGATACTCATTTGGTTCTTCTTTACATTTTGCCAATTTTATACTTAACACATTTTGGCCTATGGAAGATACTCATTTGGTTCTTCCTTACATTTTGCCAATAAATAAACATTTGATTTTAAATTAATGACATCATCAAAATCTAACAAGTATTCCTAACAAATTCCCCCTATTTTGATGATGGCAAAACTAAGTAAGAAATCAAATGGCCAAGTCTGCACTTAAGTGCAAGACAAAACGAAATCGATCTAATATTGAGACAACTGGAAAATTGTCATTCAACAGACTGTTCATAAAAGTTTTCTGACTTATCATAGAAATTATACAAGAATGTTTAAGTACAGAAAAATAAAATTACAAGTAAGGAAAAAAATATATAAAAGGTCATCTGCCTCTTCCTCTGCCTCTGTGAGCAATTTGCTTGGCGTGTCCGAATGGTTTGGCTCCAATGGGTCTTACCTTGGTGGAGCAAGGCCATACTTCCTTTTCACCACTAGAGTGCGAAGTCTGCTCCTCCTGCGATCTGAATTTGTTTTCAAGCGGACTCGCTTGATTTCCTCGGAGTTTTAGTTCATCAAGTTCACCATCCATGCGGTGGTGCTTCTTCACTCTGAATTTAGGGATCATGGGAAAAGCTTTTGTTCTTTTGCGTGCTTCTTTAGGATAGCCCAAAGCTTGGGATGAATCGCTTCCATCCAGTTGATGAAAATCTCTGTGGGGAGAGTTTGTCATCTGAAGAAGTTCCCAGGACATAAAAGTCTCTCGATGAACTTCTTCCTAGCAGCCTCCCAAAATTCAATAGCTTCAACTGGGCAGAAATCTTCCACAAACCAAAGCTCCACACCAACCCACTCACGCGTAGGAACGCAGCCGCCTCTCGTCCTTCTGCGCTTCCCTTCAGCCGGTCACCTTGTCTTCTTCTTCTACAGTTCCTTCCTCTTCAGCTAGATGGTCCTTCAAGCCGGGAACATCCTGCTTTTTCTTACTTCGAATTCTCTCCCTTCCCCGAATCCTCTCTTCCCGCTTTTTGCCAGGATCAATGAGGGTTGTTAATTGTTGCTCCATGCGGCTCATCCAGTCAGACATGCCAAAAGGCATTCTGCTGTTTGTAGGAGGAGGAGGCTGAGGGATCTGCCTTTGCAGCAAGGTATCAATCTTGGCATTTATCTGTTGAAGGTCAGGAGTGACCTGTGTAGACAGCAGCTCCCCAATGGTGTCTCGACAATCGCTTGATCGGCTCGGTCATGTTGGGAGATAACCGAGCCGATGGGGAGTGTTCTCCCGATCCTTGAGAAGGGAGCCACTCGACTGCAGGCTCCCGTCTGCAGCAGGAGGTCAGATAGAGTCTTCTCTGGGGTGCCCGACCTTGAGTCCTCTGCCCTCTGCATCTAGGCTGGTGTACCGGGGAGGCACAACAATCCTATCTGCAGCTTTCGTTGGTAGGCTCTGGCTCCTTCTCTGGCTCCTTTTCTCTTTCTTCCTCTTTCCCTTCTTCTTCATCAGATTTCTCTTTTTCTTTCTCCTCATCTTTTTCTCTCTCTTCTCCAGCCGCCACACCAGCTCCTCCTTCACCTCCATCATCATGATCATCATCATCATCATCCTTAGCATCATCTTTTTCTTTCTCTCCTTCATCATCATCATCATCCTTATTTTCTTCTTCTTTTTCTTGCTCCACTTCTTCTCCTTCTTCTTCATCTTCCTCATCTTCCACTTCTTCTGTTTTTTCAATTTCCTCTGTCTCCTTTTCAACTGGTATGTTTTCTTCTTGTTTTTCTTTTGCTTCTTCATCCTCCTCAACCAAGTTGATAATTTCATTCTCTTCATCAACTTCTTCTATTCTAATCTCCTTTTCTTCTTTCTCTTCCTCCTCTTCTCCAAAAGTACCATCAAAAACACTCAACATTATAGAATGGATAAAATGGTCCATGTTAGTCTCAAAGTGAGACATGAACCAGTTATCCTGGAGGAGTAAGGTTAAGTCGACTCCTTGCAAAAATCGGCCAGACATCCTCCGTGGCTTGGGGGTAATCCCAACCACTAGTTTCAATAAAAATTTGAAAATTTGAAAAGGACATGGTTTTAAGAGTTTTCCACTCCTTAAAAATATTGACAAAAGAATGTTTTTCTCGCTTGTGGCTTGACAAGTCAGTAGTTGTTCTATGGAAAGATTAAAAGTGTTGTTTTCTAAAAGATTGAATGAGTAATCTGCTTCAGGATAGATATCACAAGACCTGCTTCCTCTTCTTCGGTCATGTATACAGGAGGAGTAATGACAGTACAATTCTGGTTTCGGTGCAGGGCGACAGTGCAGGTGGTGGGAGTGGCGGGTGGGGGCATGATGTTCGGTGATCTCCTTCAACTGAATGCGGCTTCCTTGGCCTCTTTGGAGAGGGTTCGTGATGACCGCAGTTGGAAGGTCCTTCGGGCTGGTCCCCTTCTCTTGAAACGGATGGCGATTGGAGTATCATCGGACTCATGCTCGGACTCATTGCGGTTCCGACCTCGGTGCGCAGTTGGTCCGAGTCTCGAGATCGTACCTTGGGCAATAGCTTGAGTCCGTAAGTCCTTCAATATCTCGGCCCTCCCGGTGACTCCAACCTTTTTCTTATCATGGTCCATGTGACCTAACCTCTTGTTCGGGTGGAAAGGGTCAATGTTTCCCTTGGCCACTCCCGATGCTCCAAGAACCAACTAAGATGCGTTCAACGCCAACTTAGTCTTGAACTTCTTCTCTCCCTCGAGCCATTCGACCTTGTTCACTTCACGAACAAGTTGCTGAAAATGTAATCGGCCCGGTCAACTTCCTCTCACGAATTAGCGCACCCAATACCATGAACTTTGAGGATGATAGTTGGTCATAGCTTCTGCCATTCCCATGACTATTTTATTGGTGATGTCCAGAGCGACTCGGTAAACTCTTTTCAATTCATTTCTTTTCGCCGTAAACTTCAACTTCTCCGGACATTTTCAAGCTTAATCGTCTTCCATGTCTCGCGGGTGATTGTTTGAGTGCTTCGACCGCCAAACCGCTATTTTTCATCCGAATACAGAGCGAATCTTAACAGTATCTATGGTTACTTGTACTCCACCGACCGTGCTCAACTGCAGTCAATCAGTGCACGTTGCGGTAAAATTCAACCACATCTTCTTTGAACAAGTGTTGGGGGTTGATTTCAAGAAACGGGTAGATGCCGTTCAGTTTCATCGCTCGGATTAGGTCGAGCATATCAAAGTCGTCTAGATTTGCTTCCAGTAATCCCTCGAAATCGACGACCATGGAAAAGATAACCTGGTCCTTCATCGCCTTTAAGTTTGCTCCGTCAACAGATGCCATTTCTGCAAAAAGATTTTAGGATTTAGTGTGTATTTTGCTCTGTGAATTTTTAGGGTTTCTGAAAGCGTAAAGAGGAAAGTGAAAGGGTTTTCTTCCTTATAAAGAAGATGAAGTGACGTTTGGATTAGTTTATTATAAGTTTAAACGGTGGTACGCCTTTTCATATTCTTTTGAATTTCAAATTTGAATCGGTGGCCCCATTTAAAAATTGACGGTTGATTCTGATTGGCCACCGTAGAGGTTAATTAAATGGGCGTGTGACGCGTGTATTTAAAATTGCCATTTGGCTTATAAAATGTATTTTTAAATGCTATTTCTTAAGCCAAAGTTATATTATAAATATGGCAGATAAAGTTGAAAATTAGAGATCAGTTTAGAGAACTTAGCTGGTCTGATTCGTTGACTGTTGACCGCTCTGCTACAGGTGAGTTTGACTTCTCTTTGGTACTCTGTCTGACTAAGTTGCTTCGATCGCCTTCGTCTTCTACTTTGCATCGCCTTAGGCCGATTACGGGGGTCGTCCTTCCTTCAACTTGCTTTAACTAGATTCCCGATCTAGTAATCCAAGATCTCTGCTCGGCTCTAGGAATCTCTCTTGGCGGGGTTTGGTGAAGATGTCGGCTATTTGGTAGTCTGTCCGACTCTTTCAACTCTAACCCTTTTGTTAAGCACGTGGTCTCGAATGAAATGGTGCTTAACGTCAATGTGCTTCGTCCTTGAGTGCAAAACCGGATTGTTGGTTATTGCAATAGCACTATTGTTGTCACACCATATAGGAACTTCGTTGGCAATAATATTGTAGTCCCTTAATTGTTGTCTGATCCATAGGATCAGGCAATGACTACTGCAGACTAGGTATTCGACTCTCTGTAGTGGAGATAGAGTTAGAAACTCGCTTCTTGCTAAACCAGATATCATCTGGTTCCTAGGAATTGACACGTTCCACTAGTGCTCTTCCTATTGATTTTGCATCCGTGAAATCCGCATCGAGTATCCGATAGCTCGAAGTTGTCATCCTTGGGGTACCATAGTCCAACATTAATGGTAGACTTTAGGTACTTAATTATTCTCTTGGCATCTAGGTGTGATTGCTTCGGCTTGGTGGAATCTTGCACAAACTCCAACCGCATATGATATGTCCGGCTCCTTGCGATTAGGTACGTAAGAGATCCGATGAGTCCTCTGTAGTGGGTTGAGTCATCGATATTCTGCCTCTGCGCATCCGGTGAGTACTTGTGCTCATTGGAATTCTTGCAGTTTGGTGATTCCATTCCATATCTCTTGATGAGATCTCGGTATACGTTGCCTGATTGATGAAAATTCCTTTTTCCATCTCGCTAACTTGTAATCCGAGAAAGAAGTTAAGCTTTCCCATCATACTCATCTCGAATTCTCCTTGCATGAGGTTGGAGAATTTCTCACATAGTTCTGGATTGGTTGACCCGAATATGATGTCATCCACATAAATCTGAACTATTAGAATGTGGCCTTCGTGCTCCACCCTGAATAGGGTCTTGTCCACTTTTCCTTTGCAAAAACCATTTTTCTCAAGAAACACAGACAGTGTTTCATACCATGCTCTCGGTGCTTGCTTGAGTCCATACAGAGCCTTCAACAGCTTATAGACTTTGTCTCCTTTGACAAAACCTGGGGGTTGCTCTACATAGACTTCTTCTTCTAGGATTCCATTTAGAAACGCACTTTTCACATCCATCTGGTAGACTTCAAAATCCTTGAATGCAGCATATGCGAGGAATAGTCTGATGGCTTCTAATCTTGCAACAGGTGCATAAGTTTCATCAAAATCTATTCCCTCACATTGTGCATATCCTTTTGCTACGAGTCTGGCTTTATTCCTAACAACGACTACGTCTTCATCACTCTTGTTTTTATACACCCGTTTGGTGCCAATAACTTTCTTGTGATTAGGTCTGCATTAGTTCCCAAACATTGTTTCTCTCCATCTGCTCCAATTCCTCTTGCATGGCATTAATCCATGAATAATCTTCCAGGCTTGTTACGTTGTCTTGGGTTCAATTTGTGACATGAAACATGAGAACATCGCCATTCTGCCGGTAGAGTTGATCGTCTTGTCTTGACTCCATCGATCAACTTTCCGATAATTTGTGAATTGGATGATCCTTGAGCCATTTGGGGATCTCGTCCTCTTCCGGGTTTGTTCCCCTGTTGGATTGCTCGTGGTTGTCTGCATCTGCTTTGGATTACAGTGCAATCGATCGGCTACCGCCTTGTCATCTGCAGCTTGGTTACGAATCGCAGATGAGTCTTTATCGCCTCATTGGTCTTCTTCAAGCAATGGATCGGATAGGTTTGGTGATCTGTCGATCTGCAGTTGGGTCTTCATCACCGCATTGGATCATCAGCCGATCTGCAGTGAGTCCACCATTCCGAGTGTCATGTACAATGACTTCTTCAAGGGTTCCGACTTGAGCTTGTTCTCAATTTGCTCAAGTATTTCTGTACTCAACGAGAGATTCATCAAAAACAACATGGGGTGTTTCCTCCACAACTAAGGTTCTTTTGTTGAAAACTCTATATGCCTTGCTTCTTTGGGAATATCCCATAAATAGACCATCATCAGCTTTAGCATCAAAGGCATTTAGTTGTGTTTCACGTTGTTGTGGATGAAACACTTACAACCAAAAACATGAAAGTAAGCAACGGTAGGAGTTCTATTATTCCAAACCTCATAGGGAGTTTTGCCATGTCTCCCTACTATCATACTCTGTGCGGGTGTGGCAGTGTGTTGGCGACTTCAGAACCTTTTGGGTAGGTCCGCTTCGCAATCATGGACCTTGCCGCTTCCTTCGGTTACGTTCCTTCTTTCAACACCATTCTGTGGGCGTCTGCCGCAGAGAGCTCATCTTTGGATCCCATTCGATCGCCTGAATCGCTTATCGCCTTGTTGAGAAACTCTCCTCCTCTATCTCGATCTTGATTATGGAGAGGGATTTCTCATTCTGGATCCTTCTCAAGCCTCGTAACTTGGTCAAGGTTTCACTTTTCTTGTATAGAAAAATGATCCAAGTGTACCTTGAATAATCATCTACAATCACAAGGGCATGCTTTCTGCCGCTCAAAGTCCTTGGCTTGATAGGACCAAATAGATCCATGTGGAGTAGATCTAAGATCCTTGTTGTGAGCGTTGTAGGCTGCACTGGTTTGAACGACGCCTTAGTCTGCTTTCCCTTCTGACATGCATCACAGAGTGCTTCCTTCTTGAATGCTTCATTTGGAAGTCCTCTGACCAGCTTCTGAGAGCTAATCTTGTTGATGGCTTTGAAGTTCAGGTGACATAGTCTTTTGTGCCACTGACCATTCTCGGCTACAGTCTTGGATAGAAAACAGAGTTAGGTGTTCCTGTGTTCCAATCAATCATGTATACATCTCTTCTTCGGAAACCTTGTAGCTTTATTTCTCCAGATAAGATGTCTATCACCATACACTTCAAGATGGTGAAGACTACTAGATTCTTCTCGTCGCAGAACTGGCTTATGCTCAGGAGGTTGTATTTGAGACCTTTGACATAATGAACTTTGGATATTACAATGTTTCCTCGGTGCGGCTCTCCAAAGCCTTTTGTCATCCTCTAGAGCTATCTCCAAAGGTTACATCGGGACCTCTTTCTTTGATATATTTGGTCAAGATCTTCTTGTTCCCGGTCATGTGCCTTGAGCATCCAGAGTCTACAAACCACTCTTCACCTCCAAAATTTGAGCTTGAGGAGATGTGGTTGTAGTCCTTCCACCTCTTCGCAATTAAACAAGCAGAGATTTAGGTACCCAAATTTGTGTGGGTCCTTTGGGGTTAGTGGGTTTCTGGAGAATTGATTTCTCCTTGGATTATAAGAATTATTATTATAATTATAACCCTTATACGGTGCCTGTGGTCGAGGTCTAAATCTCTGGTTGGATTGTATCTAGGATATTCCTCAAAATAGTGTGGGCCATTTCTAAATCTAGTGAGACCATTTGTTAAACCTTTGTGGTCTCCACACTTGTTCGTTTTGGTAATTTGGATAACCTTGAGGTTTCCATCTCCCCTCCCATTATGAAATCTATTTTTAGGGAGTTGTTGGTAATAGTGGGCATGTTGTGCCGCCGCTTTTGCTGGACCATCGCTAGTCGCTGTCTAGGTGGTATGCAGTGTAACTCGATTTGCGGCTAGACGTTTGACTTTCATTTGTTGCTGTTTTTGAAAATCGGTTTATGCACGACTCGTGATCGAGACCATTGTTTCTCCCTTGATGAAAGTGGTTTTAGAACTAGAGGGAGTGTGGGGATCATATCCAAGGCCTGATCGAATACGGTGGCCTTTTGTTAGTACACAATTCGTCCCGGGGTTAACGACGCTTTCGGGAGGTTATTTCTGCTTTGAGTTTTATTTATACATGCCGGCTTAGTAAACTCGGCTTTGGCATGAGCAAGTGCGGTGACTTTTCTTTAAGTAAAGTATTTAGCCGGTCTATCTCATTGTATTGGCACTTGCCTGGTTTTAAAATCACCGTATTTGTCTCGGTCTTATTTAAATCTAGGAGTTTTTCAAAATCATTTTTCACCGCCTATTCTCATCTTGCGGCTTAGTCTTCTCTGTGATCTGACTTGATGTGCGATTTAAGTGTTTCAAAATCTTTGAATAATTGATTTACCGATTCATGTAAATCCATATCTTGCGACATGGTGAGCTATTATTAGAACCGGTAGGTTTAGAGGTTACCTCTTCATCACCAAGTTTGCCATCGTGCAATCATATTCCTCGTCGTCATCGTAAAAGAAGCCGCTTGATTCGACATGCTCTGGTCTTCTCCGATGAGAGCTTTTCTTCTGTCTTCCTTTCGCCACCTCCTTTTTGGTTTCATCCTTCTTGAGCTCGGGACAATCCATTTGGATGTGTCCTATCTTGTGTGATTGTAACATTCAACTTTCCGACTTCCACTTTACGGTTTCTTAAGGATTCTCCTTGTAGTTTTTCTTATACTTGGAGTAGTTCTTCTGAGTTCTTGAATCTTTGCATGATGAAAGCCATTTCCTCCTCAAAGTCTAGCGGATTTGGAGGTTTCACATCGATGTGCTCTTAGCAGGGACTCACAAATGCGATTCCCTTCTCTGCAGCTCGATTGAGGATGAGCTTGGAAGCTCGAACTCATAAGCCTTTAGATCGTAGAACAGCCTCTGAATCTTTATCTTATTCAGTCTTTGGACTCTCTCATAGCTGACCTTCATGCTCCATTCGGATTTAGAGATCCGAGGACCTTGAGTGCCATTTCCTGTTGCCATAAGTCTTGCCCAGGAGTTGATTTCATTGATAATTTCATGAACCTTGTGTCCACTTGGTCTATTGATTCTCCATTCTTCATTTTAAAGTTGTCAAACTTTTGGATAGCTATTGACAACTTGTTCTCCTTGATCAGCTCCGTTCCTTCACACATTAGAGCTAATGTGTCCCATATCTCTTTGGCATTCTTACAATTTTTGATCTTGACCATTGTGGATTTGTCAAGAGTTTGGTACAGCACATCTCCGCCCGTTGTCAAGATTGGCGGCTTTCTCTCTTCGGGGTCGCCTCGGTTCTCTTCTTAGGAATCTTTTCGGGCCTCCCACCGCGATTTCCTCGGGCGTGTTGTCCTTCTCGAAAATGAATGGACCATCTTCAATGATGCACCACATGTCGTCATGGATTGAAGATAAATGTGCCTGCATTCTTATCTTCCGGAGATCATACTCGTCACCGAAAAGACAGTAGTCTAGAGTGCATGTGTTCCATTATAACGTGAGAGATAAGATATATATCTTAATAGATCTGGTTCGTGAAAAAATGAACCAACCGCTCCGATACCACTTGTAGGTCACAAGTCGTCCGTAAACAAGTCTAGAGGGGGGGGTGAATAGACTTGTTGAAACTCTTGAACTCTTTTTCTCGAAGAGTGAGTTTCTTCAGCTGATGATCAAACAAATGACTAGGAGTCGTGTGGTGTGGGATATTTGCGGAATTCAGCTGATGACGAATATATATAATAACTTAATTAAACACATAACAAAGGATGCAAAGCGGTTAGAGTATGATGCGGTAAACAAGAAATAACCCGTGCGGTTTATAGTGGTCTCGCAGGTGGGGTAATCCTCTACTAATCCACTTTTCTCCAAACTATTGGAGATGAATTCACTATAATTCTCAACCGATGATAAATATTACGGTGATTCACTACACACTACAATGACTTCCAACCGGTGGAATTCCGTGCCGTTGTACACAAACTTGATCGCCTTGCACCTCTTGATCCGCGATCCTCGGATGCCTTTGATACTGCTACTTCAACCAAAGAAGTACCCCTTACTCAAGATTTAAAGACAAGAGTGTTTGTCTTCTCCAACTAAAGAGCTTCCTTGAATATGAACTTTTGGATCTGCTCTTTTCTCGATGCTATTTGTTTGCTTAGGATTGCTTGTTTGCTTTGATCGCTTAGAGTATAAGTTCGCACCGTAGTTTGCTCGGTTCAAATCTCTGGATATATATAGATCACGATCTCGAGCTTCTTCCTTGTAGCCGTTGCAAATCAACAAATCCGTCCGTTGGAGAGACTTCATTGTTTAATCTTTTACGAACGTTGCAAGGTGGATTCCCATTATTTAATTTCATCTTCCGACCGTTGTGATGACTTCGCATGTGAGCGCCGAATCTTTTGAATATAAAAGGATTAAAGTCTTCACGGTGGGTCGATGATTTAAATAAATCATATCTCTTGCGGGAATCACTCAATTTGTCCCTTCACGTTGCATGTGAGCTTTCCGTAATATTTGACTTTTCAAAGCATGCCGACGTGGACTTGGAGTACTAGTCAGTAGTTGAGTAGGCGATGTGCGACTTACTTCTCTGCAGTAAGTCGTCTTGGTATATCTTGTTTGAGACTTGTGCAGTCGGGTGACTTCCACAGGTTCCTCAGGTGATCTGGTCAAACTTCTCTGACAATTTTTAGTTGACCAGGGCTACTCGATTGAGTCTACTGTACTTCTCTTGATAGACTAGACTGTACTTTAGTACTTAGCCGATTTTCAGCCTAACTAACTTTGGCCTACAGAAGATACTCATTTGGTTCTTCTTTACATTTTGCCAATTTTATACTTAACACATTTTGGCCTATGGAAGATACTCATTTGGTTCTTCCTTACATTTTGCCAATAAATAAACATTTGATTTTAAATTAATGACATCATCAAAATCTAACAAGTATTCCTAACATATTTTCATTATGTTTGAATCTTTGAGGATTCCTGGTTATTATTATTCTTGTAATATGATTTGTACGACTCGTATTTTGCACTTTGTACTTGCACTAGTAAAATAGTGGAATTTTGCTAACCCCCGAGTAATCGGAGGGTGGATGTCTATATTGCATTAAGGTTTTGGGGAGCATAACACAGGGTCGGCATGAAGGGTGATGAAAGATGATCGATACTAATCACATGAGAACCCGTACGATGTCGTATTGGTTTAGTTGTACTTTATTTCTGCTGCAGTATTTTCCCCGTTGTACGGGAGTGTGTTGTATTTTGACCCCTGCGTGGGCATGTATTTAGTTGTATGTATTAATTGAATGACCAAATCAGTCTACTGAGTCATTTTTAGCCTTAAAGGCGATGTTGAGATGTTTGATTTTAGTTACCAGCCTGGTAGATCCTTGAGGAAAGGCCTACGGCGTGTAATATCCCTGAGTGGATTGAGGGTGTTACACTTCTATCAGTCGAGGCATTACCGTTCAATCTCATCTTCTATCGGTCCGAGATGAACCGTTACACACTTGTCTTTTTGTCGGTCCAAGTTAAACCGTTTTCCTTTTCTATCAAATAAGAAATCAACCTATCTAGCTTTCTATGGGTACTAGACAAACCTCACTCGAATATAGATTTCGATTCTAACAATGCCGGATCCTTGATTCTAATAACACTGAATCCAATCTTATCCTCTCTTTTTCCTCTCGTGTATGTTTTCGTGTATAACACTCAAACACTTATCATTATAAGCACAATTACAACAACGAAAGTATATATAACAATATCAGACTTGTATATCTTTTGCTCATAGTTGTGTTGATTGATACCAAATGGTTTCATATTTATAGGCTCAAAGGATCAACTAGCCGTTGCTCACTGCTGCCTCATTACGTACGTTAGCTCTGTCCCGTTACGTACGTTATACGTGTTACGTACTTTAACAACATCATGTTACGTATGTTATGCTCTATGCAGATCAGTCCAGTAGCTCCGTTTCTTCCATTACGTACGTTATCAAAACCTCATTACGTACGTTATAATAAGTCTTCATATCCATTGCATGCTGACGTATGTCATGATGTCATATGTCCGTTCAACGGTTCCAATATTTGAATTCATAACACTTCATTACGTACATTATAGCTCTTGCATTACGTATGTTATATTCATATGTATTACGTATGTTATCATTCATGTGTAGTGTACGTTATACATGTTCTGTCCGGCCTTTTGCGTCTTCGACTTCTTCGTTGTTTTATTTTGCTTCCTTGTTGTTTTTCTTTGTTTAACAACTAATCATCAAAACTCGATAATGAATATTTGTAATAAAATATTCCAACAATCTCCCCCTTTTTTATGATTACAAAACAACACTCTTGAATGGGATAAACCTGCAAAATATAAAAATATATATATACACGAATCAAAGTTTTCGGCTTTGTTTGTTTCGTTAGTTTCCATCTCCCATCTTTTCTTTTTCTCCTTTTCAACTTCTTCTCATCTTTTCAACTTCTTCTTTTCTTTTTCATCTTTTCGACTTTCTTCGTCTTTTCTCCTCCTTTTTTATTTTTCTCGTCATTCTTCCATGACGCTTTTTCCATTCTTTTATTTTTTTCCCTTATACCATTCTTCTTTTATTCAATTATTCTTCCCCTTTTTGTTATCAGCAAAAAGTGCATGTATGATAAAATCGATAATGAGAAAATCGAAAATAAAAATATAATATATGATTAATGCAGAAATGGGTAAACTCCCCCAGATAAAAATTTCCCCTTTAAAAAATATAACAACTCCTCCTGAGTTAAATATCGATTTTGAAAATATCAAAGATAAAGATACCAATTGATGAAATATTTAATTTTGATTTTTGGGGACCCAACCGATAGTTGGTTTTTCTTTTGATACATAGACGATATTCGGAATAACGGTTCCTTTTGGAATCCAAATCTTTTTAGTTTTTATCGTCCGACGTGGACTTTTGCAATTTGAAATGTGATGCCCAATTTTAAACATTTATCGCAACGGGGTATTTTCAAATTTAAGGATTCGGTTTTAATATTCGGTTTGACGTATATTTTTGAACGGAAAGTATTTGTTCAAATTTATCATTTTCGCAAGAAAATTTCTTTGTTAAATCCTTAAGTTCATTTAGAACTTTCGAAAGATCATTCTTTAATTTATTCTCAATATCAAGGCATTTAGAATGACCGGTTTTAAAAACTTCCCCCTTTTCATTTAATTTGGAAATTTCATTTTCCAATAATTTATTTTTCGATTGGAGGAATTTAATTTCAGATAAAGTATTTGAAAATCTGTATGTAAAAGTTCGAATGCTTCAAAAAGTTCATCTTGAGAGGATGTACTAACCTGACTTTCGACGTCGCTTTCGTCGAATGAACTTCGTGCCATGAGAGCAAGATTATTTTGATTGAAATCGTCATCTTCATCGCTCCATGTTGCAATGAGTACTTCCTTCTTGGAAGTTGAGGTTCGACAGTTCTTAGCAAAGTGGCCTGGTTTACCACAAATTCGACAGTTATCAAATTTCTTAGATTCACCCGATTTTATTTCCTTCTTTCTCCGGCTCAATAAGTTTTGAAACTTATTAATATTTTTGGCATGATATGCCGATTCTTCATCACTTTCATCGACCGGGATTTCTTCTTTTCGATACATCTTAGCTTTCAAAGCTATTGTTCTTTCCTTCGGCTTCGGCTTTGCGTTCTGAGATTTTAGAACAATCTCATAATTTATTAGCAAACCAACGAGGGCGCTAAAATCAAGATTATTTAAATCTTTCGATTCCATAATCGCCATTACCGTGCCGTCCTATTCCCGAGGTAGTGATCGTAGGATCTTCTTTACTTTTTCACTACTTGAAAGGGGTTTCCCATAACAAGCCAATCCATTCGTAATAACCGAAAATCAGTCGAGTATGATTGTAATGGATTCTTTGTCTTTCATTTGGAATAGCTCGTATTCGTGGAGAAGCATGTTTATTTTCGTCTCCTTGACTTGAGACGTTCCTTCATGCGTTACTTCTAACATCTTCCAAATCTCTTTGGCACCTTCACACGAAGATATCCGGTTGTGTTCTTCCGGATTTAGAGCACAATAAAGCAATTGGGTCGCTTTACAATTATGATGGTCATTTTTCCAATCGGAATCATCATATTCTTCGAAACTTTTAAGCGTACCATTGGAGTTCGTTGGAATTTTCGGACCAAGGCATATCTTTCCATAGCTCGATGTCGTAGGCTCGAATAAATATCGACATCTTCTTTTTCCAAGTCATGAAGTTAGATCCATCAAAGAATGGAGGTTAGTTCAAGGCAAGACCTTCGATCGGTGCAAATTGAAACGCCATCGGATCTTTTCTCCTCGAATGTTAATCCGCTTTATATGGGTACCCGCTCTGATACCAATTGTTGGAGTAAGATTAGTCGGTATCGCCGTTTGTAAATAGAGTTATAAAACTCTTTGCACTTTGCGGAAGCGATTCAAAGTGCAAAAATTAAACGACATAAGATTTATAGAGGTTTGGCCAAACGTGCCTACGTCCTCTCTCCGTATCTATTTCTATAGGCTTAAGATCAACCTCTGCACCTCTCTTCTATCGGTCGAGGGATTACTGTTACAGTCTCGTCTTCTATCGGCCCGAGATAAATCGTTACACACTTATCTTTTTGTCGGTCAAAGTTAAACCGTTTTCCTTTTCTATCAGACAAGAAATCAACCTATCTAGCTTTCTATGGGTACTAGACAAACCTCACTCAGATATAGATTGCGATTATAACAATGCGGGATCCTTGATCCTAATAACACCGAATCCAATCTTATCCTTTCTTTTTCCTCTCGTGTATGTTTTCGTGTATAACACTCAAAACACTTATCAATATAAGCACAATTACAACAACAAAAGTATATATAACAATATTAGACTTATATATCTTTTGCTCAGAGTTATTGTGTTGATTGATACCAAATGGTTTGGTATTTATGGCTCAAAGGCTCAACTAGCCGTTGCTCCCTCCTGCCTCATTACGTACGTTAGCACTGTCCCGTTACGTACGTTATATGTGTTACGTACTTTAACAACATCATGTTACATACGTTATGCTCTATGCAGATCAGTCCAGTAGCTTCGTTTATTCCATTACGTACGTTATCAAAACCTCATTATGTATGTTATAATAAGTCTTTATATCTGTTGCATGCTGACGTATGCCATGACGTCATCTATCCGTTCAACGGTTCCAATATTTGAATTCATAACACTTCATTACATACGTTATAGCTCTTGCATTATGTACGTTATATTCATCTGTATTACGTATGTTATCATTCATGTGTAGAGTACATTATACATGTTCTATCCAGCTTTTTGCGTCTTCTGTAACACCCCCAGACCATATGGGAATATTACATGCCCTAGACCATCTCCAGGAGGACCTACCAGGCTAACAACACAAAAACACCATGACTTGACCGACCGAAACAATAATACATACCATTAAGGTCAATTACATTACAACCACACGGACCAATGAGGTCATACGACCAGTGTAAACGAGACAAAATACAACTCTTTACAATAAATACCCACACAGGGTTAAAGATACACAACAACGGAAGTCTGACTATAACTTGGTCGACACCACCTAACCCGACCAAACTCTCAACTCTTGATTAGTATCGTAGCTCGTCACTTCCTGTGCCAATCCTGCGACTGCTCCCTCAAACCAGCAATTACTTGGACGCAAAACAGACATCCACCCCCCACCCCCCACCCCCACCCCCCGATTACTCGGAGGTTAGTAAAACTCCATTGTTTTACTAGTGCAAGTATAATAGCATACAAAATGTATCAATCATAAGGCAATCACTAATCACAATCAGTTCTCAAAATATTCACGAGAGGTTTTATTAATCAGAAAACAAGTGATAAAGTTTTAAGAATTAAAACTCGGCATCTCGGGAGTTTTTAGAACATAATTTCTTTTTGGACCTCGAGTCCCAAATTACAAAACCTTTTTCGAAAATCATCAGGGCCTCAACCCGGTTCGTGTTTCAAAACACATTAGTGAAATATCATCACGAGTCCGAGGGTTTAACATCAAAACATTATCTACACAATCACTATTCATACTCGTCAAGTAACGAACCCCGATGGTCAAGACGGACCGCACACGGTTCCACGCATTCACTATTCATACACATCATATCATTACGACAACATCATTGATAACCCACGGCCGTACCCCTTAGTACCGGCCCCTAGAGGCCCCGTCGAGCCTTCCCCAGGTGGGTAACCAACTCCCGCGACCGTACCCCTTAGTAACGGTCCCTAGAGGCCCCGTCGAGCCTTCCCCAGGTGGGAAACCAACTCCCGCGACCGTACCCCTTAGTAACGGTCCCTAGAGGTCTCGTCAGACCCTCCCCAGGTGGGAAACCAACTTCCACGACTGGACCCCTTAGTAACAGTCCCTAGAGGTCTCGTCAGACCATCCCCAGGTGGAGAACAACATGTCATTCAAAATCATAGTTCACAAGTAACATACATACGTAACATACGCAACAAACATAACCCATCACCACGGATAACACACCTTAATACAAATATGATCGAACCTCCAATCATACACCGAAATACATGTCCAAGTGTATAATCAATCCCACAATAATAATAAACATCACCATATCTCATACCCAAACAAACAAGCCCAACACGAATCACGCAACTAACATGACCAATACGACTTCACAAGGTTAAACAAGTAAGAATATCATTAATACCAACAACCATTCGAATAATCAAACCGCACGAATCATATCCACGAAGATAAACCAAATCATCGTAAATACAATATATAAACTCATTCACAAGACACAAATTGTATAAATAGAATACTTGCCTCAATAACCGATACCGAACACTCCGAAGACACGGTTCAACCGGGAACCCTCGGACACCGAAGAAGACAACGAACGGAAGGGTTTCGACTCGAGTTCTTCACAATAATTTCGTTCCTAAGACATATCATCAATAAATCAACAATCGTACGAGGAGCAATAATCGCATAACGCACGGATCCCCCCTCTAAGACCTTTTATCGAACACCTTCGAGGTGTCGATTAGGAACTCAACAAAACGACGAATTCAAGACAACCCAACCATGGAACAACAAGGGAAAAGATAGGATACATCATAATAATCATTAGTCCACCACGGATCTAAGTAACTATGGTTAAATCGGACAAAACCAAGCAAAACCCCCAACTTTCCCAACTTAAGGTTTTAGGAAAACTTACTCTGATTCGCTCGATCAAAGGATGTTTTGGAATGATTAAATGATGATATGAACTCTAAAACTTCATGGATTCAATATTTAATAGCATGCCTTTGACTCCTCCAAAACTCCAGCCGCGGGCAGAAAGGGAAGGAAATGAAAAACGAGTGGAAATATGACTGCTCAGTCATATTTATAGATATGCGAATTAGCGTGCGCTACGGGTTCCGAGTAGCGTGCGCTAACGGGCAGTCTCGGCTGAGAACCTTCGTCCGGGGCCCACATTGACTTAACCTGTCGACCTGTCCTGTCATCCAGAACCTTCCTGTCTGACCGCAATAGCATGCACTGTGCGAACACTTGCGTGCGCTAGCCGTCTTGTCCAGAACTCTCTGGACTACACTGCTCGGCCAGGTAACGTGCGCTGGTCGGCCAATAGCGTGTGCTACACCTGCCGATTAGCGTGCACCACGACCGACAGTAGCGTGCGCTACCTGCCGATCCTTCCCGAGTCCAGAACCTCAGAAACCTCTCTGCCCAGCCAGGTATCTTGCGCTGGCCGACCGATAGCGTGCGCTATGCCTGCTGATTAGTGCGTGCTGCCATCCGACAGTA
The DNA here is from genome assembly GCA_033398695.1 of Orobanche coerulescens. Taxonomy (NCBI): domain Eukaryota; kingdom Viridiplantae; phylum Streptophyta; class Magnoliopsida; order Lamiales; family Orobanchaceae; genus Orobanche; species Orobanche coerulescens. The sequence goes on from CM065816.1 coordinate 95,430,949, forward strand.
GCGTGCGCTATGCCGGTCCCTGCCGGCTCCTACTGCAATTGTCCGGCCAGTGCCCAGCCGCCCTGCCGGTTCCTGCCGCAACTGTCCGGCCGGTGTCCAACCGCTATGACCCGGCAACTCAATTTCCGAAAATGCATGGAACAAACACGACGAAACGCTCGTGGACAACATCATCGATCCGAAACGAAACACCAAGCAACAAATAATCACACGCGACCATATAAATACAAAAATCAATCATCGAGAAAAATAATACTGATACTCGGCAACCGAGAAATATCCAGAAAAATCCAAAATAACCGGAACAAAAATCTCCGGTATTACATTCTCCCCCACTAAAAATAAGTTTCGTCGCGAAACTTAAAACAAAGACATCACAGTGCTAGCAAAACGCCACGCTCAAACATACAAATATCAACTCATGACCCCGTGATTTACAGCCACGTGTCTCCGTAGGTCTAACCACCCACACGGATTGAGTCAAAAACATCAACATCAATTATGCTCGTGACCCCGTGATCTCTTGTCTCGTGTCTCCGTAGGTTCAACAACCCACACGGATTGAGCCAAAACAACAACCACAACAATCCACACGGAAACATTCAAACCAAATTATCAGATATCAAGCACCATACATCAAACATCACATATCAAATCTAGACGCAAGGTAAAATTCACAAGACCAACATGAAATATTATCACTGGGCACCGCTGGGCCCTCCAAAAGTAGAAACGGAATCCCGATTCCCTATCATCTTAACAACGGTCTCGCAATATTGGTCTCGATGCCCTTCGCGTCCACAACTATAACAAGTTACCGGCGGTTTCTTACAATTCCACGCTCGTGGACCAGTACATTACAGTTGAAACATCTTGGAGCACTGCTTGAAATCAAAGACACCGACCTGGGTCTTTTAGATTCTCTAGCTGACCGAGAAGGTCCCATACTTATCTGATATGAGGCTTGGGATTTTAAAATCCCAATTTCCTTACTTCCCGAGGAATCATCAGAAATCCTCTGTTTTTTTGCTACAGATAATGAATCGGTAGACAATACAGCCATTTCAAATGCTAAGGCTCGGTCTTGATAATCCTTCAACGTGGTACACATAAAAGTAGCCATACACTGCCGAACATGAGGTTCATACGCAAATCGAAATAACGAACCTTATCTGCTTCATTTCTCACTTGATCTCGAACATAACATAACTGCCGATTATAATCGACTATTGCCTGAGATATTGACTCATCTTGGGGCATCGCCGAGAAAAACTCGACAATCCTACGCTCTTTAATAGGTGGCGGACAATACTCGGCCTCCATGGCAGTCTTGAATTCAGTCCAAGTAGCTGTCCGATCACTAGGCGCTACGGCCTCCCACCAGTCTGCAGCTTCCTTATCGAGCAGGTATTAAGCAATAGGTACTCTCCTTTCATCCGGACAAGCAACAGCATCAAATGTTCTGTCCAACTGGAAGAGCCAGTTCTCCTAACCCAACGAGTCTGAAGATCCTACAAAACGGGGTGGGTGCGTTCTCATCACATCCCGTAGCCATTTATTAGCTCCATTATCCCCTTCTGGGTTCTCATCCTGGTGTACGATCTAATTCATCTACGTCAACTGATCAACCACCTGACGAAGGATGGTGGCGGCACCAAAATCAACATTACCTCTTGTTTATTGCCCCTGATCATGCGACTGGTCATCTCGACCATCTGTATTGAGCTGATTGGCACTCGACGACGAGCGAGTCGCCCTCTCATGCTCCTGATTAAGACCACTACCACGACCACGTCCTCGGCCTCGACCTCTCGGCATACTGAATGGACAACCATTCAGAATAACACAACAAAACAAACATCACATAATCAACATAGGACAACAAACAACAGCTCAATAAATTATTCACTCCGAGTTATTACACGAATATACGAACCAACACTGCAACAATAGGACTTAATTCTATAAATAATCCATGTGGCCACATAAACAGAAATGTATGACCTTTATCAAAACAAACACTGTCAAAACCATATACATATCATTGGGGTCCAACATTGTAGCATTCTTTATAATAAAGTTTTCCGAGGCATTCGTTCGAATGATAATATTTTAAAACTCTTGAGTTTGAAAGATTTTGCTTAAAAGATACTTTTAATACCTCGGTCGTTTAATCAAAACCATGATTCCATCATCATAATTGTTTCGTTTTGAAGTCACTCGCAAAACAACGTTTCGAAATATCATATTTATTTGATAATCGATATCGTCAAAATGACCTACAGGGTAACCACATGTTACCATACCACAATGTCACGAATAACAACACACAGGACAATCTGTGGCCATGCCCCTTAGCATCGACTCCCAGAGGTTTCTCCAAACCATCCCCGGGTGGAAAATCGCTTGTACTAGCACTAATCATTACCACAGATCAACTATCCCATCAGGATAACATCACAGAGTAATACAATTAAAACAGACCTTGTAGTGACAACACCTAAGTGTATACCCGAAATTCGCTAACAAGAAAGGTAGCAATTAATAACACGTCAATAATATTCATGGAATCAAACGATCGACAAAAAGCACAGATATCACTATAATAACCAAATTACTATTGTGACAGTCACAAGCTTACGGCCGTAATAACATGCAGTTTACGGCCGTAACAACTAGGAGCTTACGGTCGTAACACCTAAGAGCTTACGGCCGTAATGGTAAACACCTTAGGGCCATAATCACTAGCTGCAGGACAACAGAATTGTCCCAGCAGCCCCGAAATGGCTCCGAAGGTTAAGGTTAAACTCCCAACAATATATCCCGGTATTTAGAAACACTTACAAAATTCCCCAACGAGCATACCAACATAACAAACTTGTCGCAACGACTTAGCCTCAACACGAACAAATAACGTTTTAAATTCCAAAATTCAAAGTCGTTTTCCAAAGTAAAATTTTTCCAAAAATCCTTTCGATCATATCCAAAAATGACGGTAACGATTTACAATGTCCGAAGTATTTTAAAACACATTTTTCAGATACCGCCTGAAGGTGTCATTTAAAAATACGTGACTTATTCGTCAAAGTTCAACTGACTCAAAATTCATACGAAATCGTTGTTTATCCGTGCCATCGCAATATTTTCAAAAATTGATTATTTTACAAACATACTCAATCTCATAAAATCCTTTAGAAAGTCGTTTTAAACCTTCACGCAACAGACGTAATTAAAATAATCAAACTTGAAACCACGTGCCAAATCAGCAAATGAGATTGCAATTTTAATAAAATACGATTCGTGAACACCAAGTTCAAACATACGTCAAAACCATCCATATGAGTTCCTCACGAACTCTGCCATCGATACAACCTCGGGATCACACTAAAGTTCACAGTTTTCACATCATATTGCACCATTCGGTGTCCAACCATCAATACATTCAACTCAATACATAAATGGCGTACCACGAATACCAAACATGGATTCTACTTCACAACACCATGCAAACGAAATTATGCACCACAATCATCGCACATAAATGAAATCACGAAACATCGATACCTTACATAAAAGAGGAGACTTACGTCCACAGGCTACACACAGGTGACGGTCACCTACGATACTAACCTCGTCCGACAATACATACGACATGTTGTGACCATGCACAATTCAACTTATCACCTGACAAATCGAATGACATGACATCATATTACTCGACAAACCACGACTCGACTTGACCCGAAAGCCTAGATTTCCACAACCTAAGCTCCGATACTATAAGTGTAACACCCCCAGACCATATGGGAATATTTTATGCCCTAGACCCTCTCCAGGAGGACCTACCAGGCTAACAACACAAAACACCATGACTTGACCGACCGAAGACAATTAATACAATAAGACAGACCATTAAGGTCAATTACATTACAACCACACGAACCAATTAGGTCATACGACCAGTGTAAACGAGACAAAATACAACTCTTTACAATAAATACCCACACAGGGGTAAAGATACACAACAGCGGAAGTCTGACTATAACTTGGTCGACACCACCTAACCCGACCAAACTCTTAACTCTTGATTAGTATCGTAGCTCGTCACTTCCTGTGCCGATCCTGCGACTGCTCCCTCGAACCAGCAATTACTTGGACGTAAAACAGACATCCACCCCCCCGATTACTCGAGGGTTAGTAAAACTCCATTGTTTTACTAGTGAAAGTATAATAGCATACGAAATGTATCAATCAGAAGGCAATCACTAATCACAATCAGTTCTCAAAATATTCCCAAGAGGTTTTAATAATCAAAAAACAAGTGATGAAGTTTTAAGAATTAAAACTCGGCATCTCGGGAGTTGTTAGAACATAATTTCTTTTTAGACCTCGAGTCCCAAATTACAAAACCTTTTTCGAAAATCATCACGGCCTCAGCCCGGTTCTTGTTTCAAAACACATTAGTGAAATATCATCACGAGTCCAAGGTTTTAACATCAAAACATTATCCACACAATCACTATTCGTACTCGTCAAGTAACGAACTCCGGAGGTCAAGACGGACCGCACACGGTTCCACGCATTCACTATTCGTACACATCATATCATTACGACAACATCATTGATAACCCACGGTCGTACCCCTTAGTACCGGCCCCTAGAGGCCCCGTCGAGCCTTCCCCAGGTGGGTAACCAACTCCTGCGATCGTACCCCTTAGTAACGGTCCGTAGAGGCCCCGTCGAGCCTTCCCCATGTGGGAAACCAACTCCCGCGACCGTACCCCTTAGTAACGGTCCCTAGAGGTCTCGTCAGACCCTCCCCAGGTGGGAAACCAACTTCCACGACTGTACCCCTTAGTAACAGTCCCTAGAGGTCTCGTTAGACCATCCCCAGGTGGAGAACAACATGTCATTCAAAATCATAATTCACAAGTAACATACATACGTAACATACGCAACAAACATAACCCATCACCACGAATAACACACCTTAATATAAATATGATCGAACCTCCAATCATACACCGAAATACATGTCCAAGTGTATAATCAATCCCACAATAATCATAAACATCACCATATCTCAAACCCAAACAAACAAGCCCAACACGAATCACGCAACTAACATGACCAATACGACTTGACAAGGTTAAATAAGTAAGAATATCATTAATACCAAAAACCATTCAAATAATCAAACCGCACGAATCATATCCACAAAGATAAACCAAATCATTGTAAATACAATATATAAACTCATTCACAAGACACAAATCGTATATATAGAATACTTGTCTCAATAACCGATACCGAACACTCCGAAAACACGGTTCAACCGGGAACCCTCGAACCCCAAAGAAGACAACGAACAGAAGGGTTCCGACTCGAGTTCTTCATAAGAATTTCATTCCTAAGACATATCATCAACAAATCAACAATCGTACGAGGAACAATAATCGCATAACGCCCGGATCCCCCCTCTAAGACCTTTTATCGAACACCTTCGAGGCATCGATTAGGAACTCAACAAAATCCTAGACAATCCAGCCATGGAACAACAAGGTAAAAGATAGGATACATCATAATAATCATCAATCTCCCACAGATCTAAGTTACTACGGTTAAATCGGACAAAACCAAGCAAAAAGACCAAGAAGCAGACGGGCCCACAAAGCAAGGACTTTAAGGGTAAGGGCAAGGCCCCCATGGTTCATAAGAGCAAGAAGAGGAAGACGGACACATGTCTCAAATGCGGTGAGCTGGGCCACTGGGTGAGATACTGTCCGATCCTTCATGGGGCTTCAGGTACGTAACTTTTAGTTTTGGAAATGAATTGTTCTGCTACTGTATTTTCTACTACTTGGATACTGGATTTAGGTGCTAGTTTTCACATTTGTATCCTGAATCAGCATCTGGAACAAAGTAGGAAGCTCGGAGCTGGGGAAGTGATGATTACTGTCGGAAGCGAACATAGTGTCGAAGCAACTGATATAGGATCACTTCTTTTGGATTTGGAATCCGGCTTTGTTTTAACATTAGATTATGTACTAGTGTTGCCCAAGGGGCATAAAAACATTATATCCATTCCAGTCATAGATCGGAAAGGCTTTTCATTCTTCATTGGTGATGGTTGTTGCAAAATTTATTTTCGTAATAAATTGGTAGGGACTGCTACATTGTTAAATGACTGTATCATCTAAACCTAAGTAACAAAGTCATTGTGAACACCATGACTAGAAAGCGTGGTAGGGGTGAAACTAATCAAGTTTTGAAATAGCATCTTAGACTTGGTCATGTTGGTGATACCAAGGTTTACAAAATGGAAAAAGATGGACTTATGGGTCCATTGGGATCGGATCTCTTTCCAACTTTTGAATCTTGCCTTGAAGGCAAAATGACAGTCCCCCATTCACAGGGACTTTTTGAAAGAGCCGCTGATAAACTTGGATTAGTCTACACCAACGTATGTGGTGCTTTGGAAGCAGCACGTGACGTATATCAATATTTCATTACGCTTGCAGATGATCATACTAGGTATGGTTATGTATACTTAATGAAGCATAAATCTGAGGCCTTTGAGAAATTACAGGAATTTAAGGCCCTAGTCGAAAAGTAAACTGGTAATCATATAAAACATTTAGGTCAGACCGAGGTGGCGAATATATGAGTACAGAGTTTGACGAGTTCCTAAAGGAACACGGAATAGTGTCACAACTTACACCTCCAGGAACTCCTCAGTTAAATGGTGTGTCGGAAAGAAGGAACCGAACCTTCTTGGACATGGTTCGTTCCATGCTTGGCTACACCGACTTACCAATTTACCTGTGGGGTTATGCACTCCTGACTGCTGCTTATATCTTTAACAGATGTCCTTCCAAGTCTGTTCCTAAAACTACGCATGAGATGTGGGAGAGAAGGAAACCAAGTCTTAATCATATTAGGATTTGGGGATGTCCCGCTTATGTCAAGAAGACTAAGGCGGAAAAGTTGGAAGCAAGGTCCATGAAGGGACGTTTCATTGGATTCACATCTGGGATGATGGGTTATGTATTCTACATGCCCGAAGATCGAAAGATCATTGTTGCTTTGCAAGCACACTTCCTGGAAGATGAGTTCATTTAGAAAAGTGGAGCAGGTAGAAGTATTTCTTTGGAAGAATACAATGAACTCCCCGGGAGACACCTGTACAAGAAGTTGGAACCGAACCTTCTGAAACACAGGTACAACCACCTCGCAGGTCTAGTAGGGTGTCCCAAATACTTGAGAGGTATGGCTTCATGCACCTGGAGGAACTGGGTCTCCACGAAGTTACAGGTGATAGTCAAGAAACCGACCACACAACCTATGACCAAGCGATGGTGGATGTAGACTACGAAATGGCGGGAAGCTATGGAAGCTGAGATAGACTCGATGCATGAAAATTGGGTTTGGACTCTAGTAGACCGAACCAAGGGCATAGTGCCCATTAGGAACAAGTGGATCTACAAGAGAAAGACTGATGGGGATGGCAAGGTTGATACTTATAAGGCCAGGCTTGTGGCAAAGGGTTATACCCAAAATGAAGGGATAGATTATCATGACACCTTCTCGCCCGTAGCCATGATCAAGTCTATTCGAATGATGCTTGCTATAGCCGCCTACCACGATTATTAGATATGGCAGATGAACGTAAAGGCAGCTTTCCTTAATGGATTCCTCGAGGAGGAGATCTATATCAAGCGGCCTCGGAGGCTTCTAAGGAAGGGTTTTGGATTAAGAAGTTTCTAGGCGAACTTCAGTGATACCATGTGCTGAGATGCCTGTTCCGCTTTTATGCGACGATGGAGCTATAGCGCAAGCTAAGGAACCGAGGTTTCACAACAGTTCAAAACGCATTAAGAGGAAGTATCATCTTGTGAGAGAATTTGTTCGCAAAGGATACATTGTGCTGTATAGAGTAGACTCAATAAACAACGTCGCTGATCCACTGACCAAGCCACTTTCTCAGATAAGCTTGGAGCATCATCTGGAGAACATGGGTATTAGATACCATAGTGTGTAGCATTAATTAGAAGTGGGAGATTTTTAGGAGTATGCCCTCGAATGCCACTCAGGGGATGTTAGAGTGAGGGCATTATACTTGTTATTATGTAAATTATTATCAGAAGGCAATTGTATATTTCTTTATTTACTGGAAGTCACTAGCACTCCTGACTCGTAAATATATATATATAGAAACTAGTCCGTGTATTTGAGAGCAAAACATTCCACTCCTTAATGGATAAGGAGATCGGCACTAGAAAGGTTTATGGCTCAAATACTTAATCGTTCGCAAGTCGATGAAACTTGACTTGGAGTTAAGTTTATGTGAAGACTTATATGACGTGTTATTTGACTTGGAGAGTGTCTGTCGTCACTAATGGTTAGTGGGATCACACGTTAAAGGTATGCTAATCAGATTAATATACTCGAACCGAATCACCCTCGATTCGTCACACGTATTTCACTCAAGGACAGTCAATGACGGAATCAAAAGGTTGTGATAGGTATTCGTGAACCTTCGACTTGAGGATTTAGTAGGGATGTGCTTGTAACGTTAAGATTTTCACTAGAGTAGTTCGACCCAAAAACCGAAAGGTGGGGGTCAACCTCGACATGCATCTTTACGGGCAAGTAGCAGGTTCTACTAAATATCAAGAAATGATTCTTTCTCCTGTAAGTGAACAGGTATGTCATATGCGGTTATTGGCAGATGAGATCATAAATCTTTGGCCAAAGCATTGGAATTAGTTGTATTAGATACACGAGAGCTCGGTGATCTCGATTTGCATTAACTCATGCATAGCGTCAAGTACAAATAGGGTTTGACCGACCGTGACCCTATAACTTGATCGGGACATGCGAGAGAAGGGTTTATACATATACTGGTATTCACGACAGAAAGGTTTTAGAATAATCCCCATCATTCATTCTCAGTTAGGTTACACTGTAGGCCGTGGGACTGGCTAGGTGGTGCTATCACTCTTTGGTTCCTCCCATTGCTAACTGAGATGGACCTGTCGAGTCGCGCAATAGGATAGACGATGGAATAAATCGAGCTTACTCTCTCTTTATAAATATTAGATATTAGATATCTAATCTATTGGACATTGGATTTCTAAATAATTTTAGGACATTAGATGTCTAAATTAATTTATTGGATAAATTAATTTACAGTCTAATGAATTATAAATTACAGGATGATTAATTTAATTCAGATATATAATTAGTTCTTGAAGAAATTAATTGTATTATTTTGTATTTAATATAATTAATTAATTGAATTAATTAATTAATATAAATACATCGAAATGGAATGGAGTTTATTTGATTGGACACACGTAAGTTCGAAACGAACCGAACTTCTCTAGATCTTCTAGATGGCCGCCCCACCCTCCTTTTTGTCTTCAACTTAGTCTTTTCTTCCACCTTTAATTGGTGGAAGAATATTGATTAAGTAGAGAAAACTAAATCATGTGATAGTTTTTATAGCATTTTGAAGGGAGACTTCTACATGTGAAGAGTTGAACATAAAAATAAAAACCCTCTCTCTTCATAGGCCGAAACAGCAGAGGAGAGGGGAGAGAATTTTGTTCTTGAATTCTTCATTCTCTTCTTCATTTTCTTACAGAAAATTAAGAAAAAAAAAATCTATACACTTAGAATGATATAAATAAAATTAATAAGCTTCAATCATTTTTATTCTAGCTGTATCCTTGGAGGATAATAAGATGGGTGTTATTCCGATCGACTTCTGGCGCGTGGCAAGTAGAGGCACGGTGCTTTCGGTGCTTGGGATATCAAAAGCTTTGACGAATCGGATTCGTGGAGGAGATCATCAATCTCAATATTTAATCAAAGGACTTCAAGGGTATGATTTCGAATCTTGCACTTGCTTAGTTTTATATTCGTATATACGTTGCTTAAATCGATCCTCTCAAGGGATTCGGATCGGACTTGTTTTTGAAATTGCTTCCGCTGCGCCTTCATTTTAGGCACCGAACCAAGAAAATATAATATTGGATATTATATTTATTAGAAATTAATAATAAGTAGTGTATAAAACTCGATATTATATATTGTACTCCCTCCGTCCCACCTTAAATGACACATTTTGACTTTTTACGGTCAATAATTCTCAAGTTGGACTACTAATTAATCTCAAACTGTAATGGTAAAATATTAAATGAAATTATATTACGAAACTTCACAATTTAAAGTTTCATAATATAATTTTGTTAAACATTTTACCATTATAGTTTGAGATTAATTCGTAGACAAACTTGAAATTGTTGACTGCAAAAAGCCAAAATGTGTCATTTAATATGTGATGGAGGGAGTTATTTAATAAGTTGAGGGGTAACGAAGCAAATACTAGAGTCTTGACTCTAGGGATTACTTAATTTAGATAGGGGTTTATGACAAGGTATTGTCATAACAAGGGAATACACAACCATAGATTGTGATAGACAAAATGCTCCTCCATCCTGTCGCCCTCTTCTACTTTAGAAGATTCGGATAAACTATCTTGTGTTCTTCGCTTAGTTGATCGTGATCAACAGTGCAATCCTTCTAGCAAGATAATTCATTGCACTATTTATTAACATTATTTATAAGAATCTATTATCCGGCTTGTGCAATTATTCGTGTGTGGATCACCGAAAGAGGAAGCTAATACTCATCATTCCTTGTACGGATCTAGATCGGTTCGTCGGATTAAGATAACTCGATTAACGCTAATTGATTGAGCAATCTAATTACTACAAGAGATCCTCAATTGGATTTTTTTCTTAATTCTTCCGCGACGATTTACTCTTAATTGATGTATTCAATACATAAAAATACAACACCGAGAAACATGATCGCACAATATGCCATCTCTATGAAGAATAGAAACATGTAGAGAAGACTAGTAGCGAAGAATCATGACCTACAATAAATCACTACAATTTTTTTTTCTTTTGTTTGTAATTATGTTTAGAAGCTAAAAAATTGTTTGCTTCTAGAAAAAGTTAGTATCTGTTTTTATTTTATGCTTGGTGATTAATACAATTTTTCTTTTCATTGTGTGTTCTTCAATTTGTAGCTTTAATTTGTACATGAGTTCTTGGCCAACTTTTATGTGCTGTGTATAATAAATTTGAGATCGAGAGAAGATAATTTATAATAAGATTGATATGAATTAAGACATAGATAGATACTTGATTTAACAAAATAGGTAGAAATATACGAGGATATGGGAATATCTTGATCTATATTATGATTGATTTTCAAAATAAATATCTACCAATTGAATATTGTTAATTAATTCGCGTTCAAACCGTTCGAGCGAATATTTGGATACTTTTGTAATTAATTCTATAAATTTTGGAATTAAAACTTGATTGAGTTGTTTTTTCACTTGCATGAATAAAACTAGAGAAAAGCGGATTCTATAATCTATATTTTTTATTTGAATTCTTTACTATTTTAAATCATTGTCCTTTAAATTGTCTATAAAAACTTTATTTTCTGTTTTAATTTAATTTGTCTTATTATTTATTTTTAGTCTTAGAATAAATCACTCTTTAAAACTCGAAACCATTTAAATAAAGCTGGAAGTATGACGGTAATAGTAGTCGCAAAATCATCAAATGAATTAGTCTCTATGGACTACGACCTTACTAGCCACTTGCTATAGCTACTCCATGCACTGACGGATAGCTAAAATAATTTTTGCGAACATATGACTATCAATATATATAACTTACAATGTAATATGGATGTACATATATATCAATAAATCAAATAGCAGACTTAATTCATTACTGGAAAAATAGAGGTCAATTTTTCTTTCAAAACTGTACCGAATAACCAAACTCGTAGCTAAAAATCGAGGGAGGACGGAAATATCTTCAATCAAAAGGAAAAAAGTCATAGAGAAAATGAGAAAATAAAATAAAATCACTAAGTTATTATGTGCAACTTTAGACATTCAATAAATAAAATAATGTTGAATCGGGAATCCGCGATACGAGGTGGACCTTGATCCTCCGTATATTTTGTGGAGAGAGTGATGCGGGTAGAGGTGACCATAGAAAGATCCCGGACCGCACTGGACTGAAACCGAGTTGGGTTGGGCAGGGTGAACCGGGACCTGCCTAGTAGTATATTGAATTGGATTGGTTCTTGGCTAGGCTAGCCCTGTTATATTTAAAAATATATATATTTATAAAATTTTCTAAATTCTAATCAAGAAATATTGTTTTTATAAAAAATAAGAAATATATTTTATCATATTATATGTTGAAAAAATTTATAAAATAATAAATAATAGCGAGTTGGGTAGATTTTAAAGTGGGCTGAATTATGGGCTGAACTTGACGGTGCGCTAAAGTCGGATAGGTACGATTTGAGAAAATCAAAATTTGAAGGGAATATTACAAGAAGTGTTCCGGAAAATCCTTCCCGTATTGGTGTCTTACCTAATACTAGTTGTAGGGGGATAAGAGTTATGGAAGGTTCTAGACTCTTCCATAAGTAGTTGGATCCTGTTAGATGTCTTACCTTAACTAGGAATCCTATGTATGGAAAGACTCTCTTTGTAATGCCTATATAAAGGCCCCTCTATTCATTGTTATCAATACAATTGATTTGCTGTCTTTACTTTTCTCCTCAAACACGTTATCAGCACGTAGCTCGAACGAAAGAAAGAAAAAAAGAAAAAATCGGCCAGCCCCAGCCGCCGCCGCCTCCGCCGCCGTTTAGATCCGCCCAGAGCCGCCGGACCACCGCCACCGTCAGCCTCCGTCGCCCGCTGACACCGCCGCCCAGAACCGCTCCAGCCACCACCGGACCGCCAGCCGTCACCGCCCACCGCCACCGCTGCAAGCCACCACCGGACCAACCAATGGCCGCCGCTGGCCACTTGGCCGCCAATGGACCGCCGCCTCCGCAGCCGGACCGCCGCCTCCACAACCGGACCGCCGCTGCCTCGCCGCTGCGCCGCCGCCCGTATCCGCCAGAGCCGCGAACCGCCGACGCCAGCCTCCGCGCCAGCCTGTCACCGCGCCAGCGCCACGCCACTGCCGTCCGCCGAGCACCGCCGCTGCCGCCACCACCTTCCGCTGCCGCGCCCGAGCCGCCCAGCCACCGCTGACGCTGCCAAGACCGCCGCTGGCCGCCGGACTGGCCGACCAGCTCGATCCAGCTTAGTCCGACCTGGGCCCGACTCTCGGACCAAAACCCGAACATCAACTTATCTTCGGAAGCCGCCAAAATTGCGCCTCCGGTTTCACGTCGTCGCATCGAGTACCAACCGGTAGATCGAAGCACACCACAGATTCAGCACGTGCCTAATTTTATAATCGAGGTAACTATCTGACTTGTCCCTTTTCAATTCTCTCCTTTTTGGGAATTTTTTTTGGGGACACGGGTTTTGGGTTCTTTATCTCCCACACTACTTTGCGGTGGATGAGACCGCGAGAGAAGTCTGTATTTCTGCGTGTCGAAGAAAACTGTGTGACGGTCCTGGGGGAGTCACGGAATTGTTGAAAAGTCGATACTTGTGGTTGTTGCATACACCACGTATCTGGGTGCGATCTGATATCGCCGTTTTTTTGTCGACTTTACTAAACAAAAATTAAGGGAAGTAAATCGAGTAACGGTTATGTTACACGCTTTTAAAAGCATCGATTGTGACCGTTTACATTGTCACTGAAAATCCAACAAGACTAACTTCCTCTTGTTTATATCTTGTAGATGGCACAAAGCTCCAATGTTCATCCGGAGTTCGACATCCTTGACCATGCTGGTAAGGAGTACCATAGGTGGGTCTCAGACGTTCGCTTGGCGTTCGTCGGTAAGAGATTTACCACCACCATCTTTCCCTCTAACGAGCCTACCGCTCAAGAACCGAGCGAGGAAACCAAGGCTAATGCACTAATGTACTTGCGTAGACATATACATCCGTTGTTGAAAAAGTGCTATATGAACTTACAAACCCCTAAAGAACTATGGGATACACTCGAACAACGATTTAATAATGTGCATGATCAGTGCTTCCCCGAATTGCAACTTCAGTGAGAGCAAATCCGATTTTTGGATTATGCGAATGTGGAAGCCTATAATCAAGCTATCCTCGATCTTCGCGCTGATCTTGGTTTTTGTGGTGTCAAGAAGTCTGATCAAGATTTGATAGAGAAGACTCTTAACACGTTTCCCGTGGGAGCAAGTGTAATTGCTCATCAGCTGCGCGTTGCCTATGAGGAAGGGAGAATTAAGAACTTTAGTGACCTTATCTCCCTCCTCGCGAAAAAAGAAAGGCACCACGAGATTATTCTCAATAGCAATGCGCGCCCAGCTGGTACGAAGCCGATTCCAGAAGTGAATCAGGCTACCCACAGGAAAGCACCACGACAAAATAGAAAAGGCAACACTACTCAGTTTTTGCAAGCACCACGGATGCATGACTCGAGCAAGCGAGGGAAAAGACGAGGTCGTCGTTCCAACGTGTGGAAGAGGCAAGGTGGCTCGGCCACGGGACCTAGTGGAACCCAACCACGTGGGCCGCCTCCTGCCGCCGGGAATAGAACCACTCCAAAGGAAGGCCGGAATTGCTATACATGCGGATCGAAGAAGCATACTTACCGCAATTGCAAAGTGCCAAAGAACATCCAAGCTTACTACAAGCACTATAATCAATATTTGACTCAAGAGTCGAATTACATGGAAGAAAATAATGAGAATACGGAGGTGAACCATATTGACATCCAGACTGAGATCCCTCCTCTCACCATTGCGGACAAAGACCAACATATGGATGTTGCCGACTTTGACTAGTTTTACGCTTTGGTTATGTTTTGTCTTGTTTCTAGTTTCCGAGAACTACTTTGGATTTTCATGAATGTAATAAAGTTGGCCATGATGAATAAAATTTTTTTAATTGCTGTGATTGTGCAAAGATGAATTTTATTTTTTCCTTCGAAAGCATGTTTGGTTTATCATAAAATAATTGCTAGCAATGAATTGCTTGGTTAAAAATTTGATACATTGGTAGGATTTCATCAAAACTTTTGATCAAGACTAGGCGCATCCTCCTTGGTATTTGTTTATGCTTTGAGAGTTCAAACGGAATCAGTGGTTTTTAAATAGCCTTAGCTGTACCGACATTCCTACTTTCTCTGCAAGTCTACCAAGTTGGAGTTACCAAAAGGATCATTAGTAGAGATATAAATCGAAAACCAAGATGCATTTTAAAGTATCTAAACTCTCCTATGGCCATATTTCCATAGTATTGTATCAACAATAATGCCTTTGAAAAAGGCTTCAACCTTGCTCTTTCACTCAACAATAGGGAAATACCAAAATAGCAAATTGAAACGAGCACTGAGATCTGAGTTTAATGATCCATAAAGTGCACGACCTATGTACAGAAAGATACGGAAGTATAGTTTCCAAAACAATTGACCGTTCGTCCATAGCCTTCTTAACGAAGAAGTTATTGCTGTTTTAGTGAACAAATGTCAAGCTGCGCGGAAATTATTTCCAGCGATTATGCTAACTTTGATCCTAACCAACTTGGTCGAATTTCCCCAAACTCGATGTAAATGAGTTTTCGCTATGTCTCTAACCATAAGACTAATCGAGTTTCATGTCTTATTGTAGATGTCTCGTGGCGAAATTGAGTGCCTTGCTGATAGTGGAACAACCCACACTATTCTTCGGAATAGGCAATTATTCAAGGATATTGTGCCATACATATCCTCAGTGACAACAATGATTGGTTCCTCCCAAGTAATTCAAGGGAGGGGACCTGCTCATTTCTTGCTACCTAATGGTACGCACATTAATGTCACAAATGCTCTCTATGCCCCAAGAGCAAACCGAACCTTGCTAAGTTTTAGAGACATCCGTGCCAACGGTTATCACCTTGATACACATTATGAGAATGGGACAGAATTTTTGTGTGTTACTCTGGTAGAATGCGGAAGACGCCGCGTTCTCGAGAAACTTATGAGTCTAAGTTGTGGTTTATACCAGACTACAATAAGGGTTATTGAATCCTATGCTGTGAGTCACGAACTGTGTGATTCCGAAGCATACCAACTATGGCATGACCGACTCGGTCACCCTGGACGGGACATGATGATTCGCATTTTGAAAAACTCACATGGTCATCCGTTTTTCAAGTCCAGAAAATGATTGGAAGCACCACTCGATATCGGCATTGATGTGAGTGAGCTTGATACCGTATCACCGGGACCAAAGATCGCACGCCCTAATAAGGTTAACGGTGCATCTCTCGTAAATCCCGAGGCTTCCGTGGCAATTTCTAATGCCCATAAATCGTTTGTAAAGCCTGTTCACTAGCAAAGTTGATACCCTCTCCGTCCTTTGCTAAAGACTCAACACAAAATATTCGCTTCTTACAAAGAATTCAAGGGGACATATGTGGACCTATTCAACCAGAGTGCGGACCATTCAGATATTTTATGGTTCTGGTTGATGCATCGACGCGATGGTCACACGTCGCTCTGCTATCCACAAGAAACGCTGCATTTGCTAAACTCCTAGCACAAATCATCAAGTTACGGGCTAACTGTTGGGATTCGGTGCCTAAAACGAAGGCCCAGCGGAAGCGGTAAAACGAAAATTAATTCGATCCGAATCCCTACGAGGATCGATCGAGCTACGTATATACGAATATATAAACGAAAAGCAAGAGTCGTAAAAAACTAACCCTCGAAGTCCGTTGATTAAATGGTAACCTTCTCTTGAGCTATTCCCCAAGCTCTTGAACGATCCAACGCCGAAAGCACCGCGTCTCTACTTGCCACGCGCCGGAGAAACGAACGGAATGACAACACCTTGCTATCCTCCGAGGATACGGCTAGAGCTAGGTGATGAAGCTATATATGTAAAGATTACTACACTCTAAGTGTTTTAATCTTACTCTCTTTATGTCTTGATATTTTTCTCTAAGAAAAACAAGAACAAGGTTGAAGAAGAAGATGACTAAAGAGAAAACAATTTTCTCTCTCTCTCTCAAACTCAATGATACGTAAATGCCAAGAAGTATATTGTAAGGATGAGAGATCAAAGTCTTGTATATATTCTTATTCAACCCACATGAAAACAAATACATATATCGTGATTTGATTCCCCATATAATGTATATGATACTTGTCCCCTCAATCACATGAGATTCCAAAACCATGATGGGGACAAGTCAATACACACACATGGTAATAAGTGGGGGGTTGGCCCATGCTAGAAAACGGTCGAGTTCGGTTCGTTTCGGACTCCCGTGAGTCCAAACAGATAAACTCCTATTCCGTTCCGATGTATTTATGTCGTTTAATTAATCCAATTAATTAAACATATCAAATACAAAATAACATAATTAATTTCTCCAAGAAATAATTATATTCATGAATTAAATTAATCACCCAGTAATTTATTTAATTCATTAGGCCGTAAATCAATTTATCCAATAAATCGATTTAAACATCCAATGTTCCAAAATTAGATATCCAATATCTAATATTCATAATGAGATAATTAGCTCGATTCATTTCGTTGTCAATCCTAATGCGCGACTCGGTAGGTCCGTCTCGATCGGCAATGGGAGGAACCAAAGAGTAGTAGCACCACCTAGCCGACTGGTGGCCTACACTGCATACTCGATCGAGAACGAATGATTGGGATCATTCAAGAACCATTCGCCGTGAATACCAAGATAATGTATAAACCCTTCTTTCAAATGTCCCGATCAAGTTATAGGGTCACGGTCGGTCAAACCATATTTGTACTTGACGCTATGCATGCGTTAATGCAAATCGAGATCATCGAGTATCGTGTATCTAATACAACTAGCTCCAATGCTTTGGCCAAAGACTTATGATCTCATTTGCCAATAACCGCATAGGACATATAACCCGCTCACTAACGGGAGAAAGAATTCTATCTTGGTATTGATAGGACCTGCTACTTGCCCGTCAAGATGCACGTCGAGGTTGACCCCGCCTTCCGGTTTACGTGGTCGAACTACTCTAATGAAAATCTTGACGTCACAAGCACATCCCTACTAAATCCTCAAGTCGAAGGTTCACGAATACCTATCACAACCTTTCGATTCCGTCATTGACATCCGAGTGAAATCCATGTGACGAATCGAGGGTGAGTCGGTTCGAGTATACTAATCCAATTAGCATACCTATAACGTGTGCTCCCACTAACCATTAGTGTTCGACGGGCACTCTCCATGTCAAAGAACACGTCATACAAGTCTTCACATAAACTTAACGCCTACCAAGTTTCATCGACTTGCGACGATTAAGTATTTGAGCTATAACCTTTCCAAAGGCCGACCCCCTTATCCAATAAGGAGTGGAACGTTTTGGTCTGAAATACATGTATTAGTTTCTATATGTTTATTTACGAGTTAGGAATGCCAAGAACTACCAAGAAATAAAGAAACATTCATTTGCCTTATATAAATGGTTTACATAATTACAAGTACAATGCCCTCACTCAACAACCTCCGAGTGGCATTCGAGGGCATACTCCTAACAATCTCCCACTTGCACTCAATGCCACACACTATGGTATCTAATACCCATGTTCTCCGGATGACGCTCCAAGCTAGTCCGAGATAGTGGCTTGGTCGGATCGGCGACGTTGTCGGCCGAGTCTACTCTATGCAAAGACAATGTATCCCTTGCGAACAAATTCTCTTACGAGATGATACTTCCTCTCAATATGTTTGGTCTTTGTTGTGAAACCTCGGCTCCTTGGCTACGGCTCAATTCGTTGTCGCAAAGACATGAACAGCAAATTTCAAGACATGGTATCATTTGAAGTTCTCCTAGAAACTTCTTAATCCGAACCCTTCCTCGAAGCCTCCGAGGCCGCTTGATACTCGGCTGACAGTGGAATCGGCGGTCGCGCTTTGCTTGGCACTACGCCAAGATATCGCTCCTCCATTAAGAGTAAATATGTAGCCGAATCGACATCGAGTCGCCCTTCGGTCCTTGGAAGTCCGAATCGGTGAATCCCACCACATCCAATTCTCCACCGCCATACATTAGAACCATATCTCTAGTCCTTCTTAAGTACTTGAGAACGTTCTTACGGCGGTCAATGTTCCCTACCAGGTTTGCACGAAACCTACTCACCACGCTTACGGATGCGCGATGTCGTGTCTTGTACACAACATAGCATACATAAGGCTACCCACGGCCGAAGCATATGGTATATTACTCATTTCCTTTCGTTGTTCCTCACTTTGAGGACACATCTTCAAGGTGAGTTTTATTCCATGTCGCATCGGTAGGAACCCTCTTTTAGAATCATCCATCTTAAATCGCTTTAAGATTTTATCTATATAGAGGGCTTGGGAAAGACCTATTGTTCTCTTCGCTCTATCCGGTAGAGTCGAATACCAAGAATATAGGTAGCTTCTCCCAAGTCTTTCATGGAGAAATTACTCAAAGCCAAGCTTTCACGTAACCGAGCATTCCCACATCATTTCCTATGAGTAGAATGTCATCTACATATAGTACTCAGACTGCGATCTTGCTCCCACTAACCCTCTTGTATACACAAGGTTCCTCTTCATTTTGCACGACGTCAAACTCTTGGACCGCCTCGTCAAAACGAAGGTTCCAACTACGCGACGCTTGCTTGATCCATAAATGGAACGCTGAAGCTTGCACACTTTTCGAATATCGACTTCGGACACAAAGCCTTTAGGTCGCTCCATATAGATTTCTCCTCGAGGAATCCATTAAGGAAAGCCGTCTTTACATCCATTTGCCATATCTCATAATCGTGGTAGGCGGCTATAGCAAGCATCATGCGAATAGACTTGATCATGGCTACGGGAGAAGGTATCGTGGTAATCGATCCCTTCCTTTGGGTATAACCCTTTGCCACAAGCCCGGCCTTATAGGCGTCAACCTTGCCATCACCATCGGTCTTTCTCTTGTAGATCCACTTGTTCCCAATAGGCACTATGCCCTTGGGGCGGTCTACTAGAGTCCGGACTGATTGACATGCATCGAGTCTATCTCGGCTTCCATAGCTTCACGCCATTTCGCGGAGTCTACATCCACCATCGCTTGGTCATAGGTCGTCGGGTCGGTCTCTTGGCTATCACTTGGAACCTCATGGAGACCCGTTCCTCCAAGTGCACAAGCCCATACCTCTCGTAAATGAGACACCCTACTAGACCTACGAGGTGGTTGTACTTGTGTTTCGAAAGTTCGGTTCCAATTTCTTGCACAGTGTCTCCCGAGGAGTTTCATTGTATTCTTCTAAAGAAATACTTCTACTCGCTCTCCGCCTTCCCGAATGAACTCATCTTCCAGAAGTGTGCTTGTAAAGCAACAATGATCCTTCGATCTCGGGCATGTAGAATAGATATCCCATCGTCCTGCACGGGAATCCAATGAAACATCCCTTCAGACCTAGCTTCCAACTTTTCCACCTTAGTCTTCTTGACATAAGCGGGACATCCCCAAATCCTAATATGATTAAGACTTGGTTTCCTTCCTTCCCACATCTCATGTGGAGTTTTAGGAATGGATTTGGAAGGACATCTGTTCAAGATATACGCGGCAGTCAGTGCATACCCCCACGGGTAAATCGGCAAGTCAAGATAGCCCAGCATGGAACGGACCATGTTCAACAGGGTCCGGTTCCTTCTTTCTGACACACCATTTAACTGAGGAGTACCTGGAGGTGTTAGTTGTGAAACTATTCCATGTTCCTTAAGGAACTCGTCAAACTCCGTACTCATATATTCGCCACCTCGGTCCGACCGAAGTGCTTTGATATAATTACCAGTTTGTTTCTCGACTAGGGCCTTGAATTCCTGGAATTTCTCAAAGGCCTCGGATTTATGTTTCATTAAGTATACATAACCATACCTAGTATGATCATCTGTAAACGTAATGAAATATTGATATCCGTCACGTCTTTGCTTCCAAAGCACCACAAACGTCGGTATGGATTAATCCCGATTTATCGGCTCTTTCAAAAGTCCCCGTGAAGGGGACTTAGTCATTTTGCCTTTAAGGCAAGATTCACAAGTAGGAAATGGATCCGATCCCAATGGACCCATAAGTCCATCTTTTTCCATCTTGTAAACCTTGGTCGACCAACATGACCAAGTCTTAGATGCCATTTCAAAACTTGATTGGTTTCATCCCTACCACGTTTTCTAGTCATAGTATTCACAACTACTTTGTTCTTTGAGATTTAGATGATACAATCCATTCAACAATGTAGCAAGCATCCACTAGTTTATTTCTAAAATAAATTTTGCAGAACCATCACCAATGAAAAATGAAAAGCCTTTTCGGTCCATGACCTAATGGATACAATGTTTTTGTGCCCCTTGGGCAAAACAAGTACATCTTCTAAAGTCAAAACAAAGCCGGATTCTAAACCCAAAAGAAGTGATCCTATGTGGTCGCCTCGACACTATGCCCGCTTCCGACCGTGATCATAACTTCTCCACTCCAAGCTTCCTACTTTGTTCCGCATCCCGATTCACGGTACAAATATGAGAACTAGCACGAGAATCCAAAGATCAGAAGTAGAAAATACAAGAGCGAACAATTTGTTTCCAAAACTAAAAGTTCAGCACTGAAGTGCCATGAAGAATCGGACAGTCTCTAGCCCGGTGGCCCACCTCACCGCACTTGAGACAAGCATCCTTCTTCTTCTTGTTCTTGGAACCATCGGGGCCTTGCCCTTACCCTTAAGGTCCTTAGCTTGTGGTCCAGCTTTGCTTCTTGGTCCTTTTCTTCTTGTTCTTAGACCTCCGAGGTCCAAGAAATCACAAGAGCAGACTCCTTCATCCGCGAGTCTTCATCCGAGACCGAGCGGTCACAAGTTTGTTCATTAGCCTGGCTAAGTTACATGCAATCTCATTGCGGTTGAAGTTCATAACAAACCGTGAGAAGGAATCGGGAGAGACCGTAGGATAAGGTCGGTTTGGAGAGAAGTATCCATTTTAAAATCAAGAGCCTCCAATCTCTCGATCATGGATATCATTTTGAGGACGTGTTCCCCAACCTTCTCACCTTCCTTCATCCTTGCACCGAACAGCTGCTTGGATATCTCATATCTAGCAGTTCACTGTGCTCACCATAAAGCTCGGTTAAGTGAGACAGAATCGCCTAGCGAAGTC
The DNA here is from genome assembly GCA_033398695.1 of Orobanche coerulescens. Lineage (NCBI taxonomy): Eukaryota > Viridiplantae > Streptophyta > Magnoliopsida > Lamiales > Orobanchaceae > Orobanche > Orobanche coerulescens. The sequence continues at coordinate 95,453,147 of CM065816.1, forward strand.
ATTTTCTCATGAGCTCTCTGAAGCTCATTAGACATGGAAGCCATCATATAAGCACGGACTTTCACGTCATCCTTAACCCACTTTTCGTGGTTTTCAATCTCTTCTGATTGGCTCGGTCCGCACAGAGGCGCCGGAATGTCCGTCTCCAAGACGTATCCCAGTGCCTCTATACCGAGGACAATCATCGATTGCGGAGCCAATCCACAAAGTTAGGTCCCATTAAGGTGTTCTTTTCGAGTAGAATTGCGAGTGGATTCATTGTCATATTGAGATTTGTCGCATTAAGTATAGCAGTTAATTAGTGACTCGTTCAATTATGTTACGAGTGTAGAATTAAGGTCTTTTCTATTCTTGTTACCCGGCTCCCACTAATTTTATCGGAATAACACACTCCCATGTGAAATCCTAAGTATCGTCGCTCTACTTCATAGTGGTGATCGAGTTCTTTATAAATCTTAATAGAGGGCAACCGAACAGTTTCTAGTCTATTAATTTTCATAAAGTGGTGTCCAACACCAACCCATCTAATGGATGATTCGATCTTCTTTTTCCCCTTGTTCACTCCCTCAACCTATACGGTTTATGGTTCGTGAACAAGTTAAGTTTATACCATCGACGCAAATCGGTTTCACAATCAATCTTATCCAAGCAACCTATCGTGTTTCTAGGGATAAAATTTGCTCCAACCGAAGGCATCCAATGCGCTCCTAATTTATCCGTCCTCCCGAACGACTACCCCGATAACTCGGAAGCATAGCACATCCGGTTTGGATTTCACTTCGAAAACTCGATGGAGGAAGGAAAACTTTGAAACCTTATAAACTTAATTATTTGTTGTGGGAGAATTATCGCGATTAACGTTACACTTTGCACATTAATCGTTTAAGCGCGTTTGTGGCATTCATACAATATGAAACAACCAATCACAACCTAGTTGCTACAAACATGTGGTTCATGGACCGTTCCTAGAAAACAAAAACTCCGTAATCTAATTACAAGTCTTCGTCTTGAATCTTCGTCTTCTCGAAATGGATCTTCCTCCGGTCTTCGTCATTACATATAAATTTTACATTGAAAATTGCATCCTAGATACAAATTTTTCTAGTAAAATAAATAGGCTCAAAACGGCCTTTACAACCCAATCGAATAAAACGAACGATTCAAAAACTAAGTCCACGAACCACATCCCCATTCAAAAGCATTCATTAAAAATACTAAATAAATGGAAAGCGTAGAGATACATTGATCCAATCAACAATACGAACCGATCCAATCGATTCACAATCGGTAATATAATAACGTTCAAAATAATTCTCGACCATAAATATTCCAATTAATCAAATTTCCCTTATAAAATGAAATACCATAAATCATTTTAATCATATTAAATCCAATTTAACATGGGAGATTAATTTTCAAGAATACACGGAAAAATCGAGCCGGGCGAAAATGGCTGCCATGGCCGAAGTCATCGCGGCACCTTCCGGCCGATCAAGCTGGCATGGCCGAGTCACGCTCGGCATTTACCGGCCAGTGCACGGCCCGTGTCTCCCGACACGGTCGGTTCGCCTCGCAGCGGCTCAAGATCGCCGACACGGCCCGTGTCACCGACACGGCCGAGTCACCCCTGGCAGCTTCACGCCTTTGTCCGAAAAGTCGTCCGACGACGATTGAGCTCGATTTTCGACCGGATATCCAATATCAATATTTTTCAACATTCATATCTTCAATATAAATCATATTTCCAAGAAATTAAGATTTATATTTAGACATAAACTTACGAAAAATATAACTACAACGAACGTAAAAATATATACCACGATTATGACTAAAATGATTCCAAATCATTCACCATCTAATCAAGCATTCCAAATGCCAATATCGTATATACGATCGCAAGACCTACGCTCTGATACCACCGTTGGGATTCGGTGCCTAAAACGAAGGCCAGTGAAGCGGTAAACGAAAATTAATTCGATCCAATCCCTACGAGGATCGATCGAGCTACGATATACGAATATATAAACGAAAAGCAAGAGTCGTAAAAACTAACCCTCAAGTCCGTTGATTAAATGGTAACCTTCTCTTGAGCTATTCCCAAGCTCTTGAACGATCCAACGCCGAAAGCACCGCGTCTCTACTTGCCACGCCACGAGAAACGAACGGAATGACAACACCTTGCTATCCTCCGAGGATACGGCTAGAGCTAGGTGATGAAGCTATATATGTAAAGATTACTACACTCTAAGTGTTTTAATCTTACTCTCTCTTTATGTCTTGATATTTTTCTCTAAGAAAAACAAGAACAAGGTTGAAGAAGAAGATGACTAAAGAGAAAACAATTTTCTCTCTCTCTCTCAAACTCAATGATACGTAAATGCCAAGAAGTATATTGTAAGGATGAGAGATCAAAGTCTTGTATATATTCTTATTCAACCCACATGAAAACAAATACATATATCATGATTTGATTCCCCATATAATGTATATGATACTTGTCCCCTCAATCACATGAGATTCCAAAACCATGATGGGGACAAGTCAATACACACACATGGTAATAAGTGGGGGGTTGGCCCATGCTAGAAAACGGTCGAGTTCGGTTCGTTTGACTCCGTGAGTCCAAACAGATAAACTCCTATTCCGCTCCGATGTATTTATGTCGTTTAATTAATCCAATTAATTAAACATATCAAATACAAAATAACATAATTAATTTCTCCAAGAAATAATTATATTCATGAATTAAATTAATCACCCAAGAATTTATTTAATTCATTAGGCCGTAAATCAATTTATCCAATAAATCGATTTAAACATCCAATGTTCCAAAATTAGATATCCAATATCTAATATTCATAATGAGATAATTAGCTCGATTCATTCCGTTGTCAATCCTAATGCGCGACTCGGTAGGTCCGTCTCGATCAAGAATGGGAGGAACCAAAGAGTAGTAGCACCACCTAGCCACTGGTGGCCTACACTGTACTCGATCGAGAACGAATGATTGGGATCATTCAAGAACCATTCGTCGTGAATACCGGTATACGTATAAACCCTTCTTTCAAATGTCCCGATCAAGTTATGTGGTCACGGCTACCAAACCATATTTGTACTTGACGCTATGCATGCGTTAATGCAAATCGAGATCATCGAAATGCCGTGTATCTAATACAACTAGCTCCAATGCTTTGGCCAAAGACTTATGATCTCATTTGCCAATAACCGCATAGGACATATAACCCGCTCACTAACGGAGAAAGAATTCTATCTTGGTATTCGGTAGGACTCGCTACTTGCCCGTCAAGATGCACGCCGAGGTTGACCCCGCCTTCCGGTTTACGTGGTCGAACTACTCTAATGAAAATCTTGACGTCACAAGCACATCCCTACTAAATCCTCAAGTCGAAGGTTCACGAATACCTATCACAACCTTTCGATTCCGTCATTGATACCCTGAGTGAAATCCATGTGACGAATCGAGGGTGAGTCGGTTCGAGTATACTAATCCAATTAGCATACCTATAACGTGTGCTCCCACTAACCATTAGTGTTCGATGTGCACTCTCCATGTCAAAGAACACGTCATACAAGTCTTCACATAAACTTAACGCCTACCAAGTTTCATCGACTTGCGAACGATTAAGTATTTGAGCTATAACCTTTCCAAAGGCTGCACCCCCTTATCCAATAAGGAGTGGAACGTTTTGCTCTCAAATACATGGACTAGTTTCTATATGTTTATTTACGAGTTAGGAATGCCAGTAACTACCAGTAAATAAAGAAACATTCATTTGCCTTATATAAATGGTTTACATAATTACAAGTACAATGCCCTCACTCAACAACCTCTGAGTGGCATTCGAGGGCATACTCCTAACACTAACCACCCCGACTTCCCAATCTCGTCATTAAGATTGGACAATGCTGGAGAGTTTACGTCAAAGTCTTTTGACGACTATTGCATGTCGATTGGGATTGATGTTGAACATCCCGTCCCCCACGTTCATTCGCAGAATGGCCTTGCCGAGGCTATGATTAAGCTTACTGACTTATCGCCCGAGCATTGGTATTGCGCACCAACTTGCCGATTTCGCACGGGTTATGCAACTTTGCATGCGGCTATACTTATTCGCCGACCCACCGCCAATCAACCGTTTAGTGCGTACCATTGGTAATCGGATATGAGCTCGATATTTCACACTTACGCATTTTTGGTTGTGCGGTATATGTGCCAATTACGCCCACACAGCGTTTCAAAATGGGTCCGCAAAGACGATTAGGTATATATGTTGGCTATGAATCGCCTAAAATTATCCGCTATTTGGAACCTTTGACAGGAGATCTATTTACTGCAAGATTTGCAGATTGTCACTTTGATGAGACAAACTTCTCGTCGTTAGGGGGAGAGAGGAATCGAACGATTCCATTGAACGCCAGAAATTGTCCGTGTGCTCCTCTTTGCCTCATCAAGATCCCCGCATGCCTCAATCCGAGCTAGAAGTGCAACGTATTCTCGCCTTCGAAAGTTGCGGATTCGATGCCCGACGCCTTTACCGAGCATCGCCAAAGTGACAAGATCTACCATTCCCGCCGCGAATGTTCCCGCAAGGTTGGAAGTCCCGATTATAGGGCAAGGTTCAGCCCAAAGGAATGATGCCACCGACGTCAACCTTAGTGGTGGACGGCCGCTGGCCGCTCTTATCCCCGCTCGAAAGAGGGGAGGCCGGTGGGTAGAAAGGATACCGAACCTCGAAAGAGAAGAGGAACGGAGGCACAAAATCCTCTCATCATCGATACAGTGACTGGCCACACGAGATTATCTCTAACTACGGATATGTCCTCGAATCAACAATGGAACAATCGACGGACGCGCCGGAAACTTTGTTGATGTCGAAAATAAAGAAATCTCGATGCAATGTACGAGTGAATACGCATTATCGATGTGTCATCCACGCTAGTCGACGATGCTTTTGCCTACTCCGCTGCTCAAGAAATTATTGAAGACGACGACGCCGAGCCGCTCGTTGCCGAGTGTCAACAACGAGCCGATTGGCGAAATGGAAAGATGCAATGCAATCGAACTAGACTCAATGGCTAAACGTGAGGTATTTGGCCGTATCGAGCCAATACCCGTGGGCGTTAATCCATTGGACATAAATGGGTCTTTGTTCGTAAACGCAATGATAAGGATGAGGTCATGCGTTACAAAGCGAGACTAGTTGCCCAAGGCTTCTCGCAGCGCCACGGCATTGACTACGAGGAGACGTATTCTCCCGTTATGGACATCATCACTTTCCGCTACTTAGTCGGTTTAGTAGTGTCCGAAAAACTGAACATGCGGCTTATGGATGTGGTTACAGCGTATCTTTATGGGGATCTAGATACGGATATCTATATGAAAGTCCCCGAAGGGATTTCATGGCCCAAATCAAGTAGCTCTAAACCACGGAGCGCGTACGCTGTGAAATTGCGCTGCGTTCACCGTATGGTTTGAAACAATCCTAAGGATGTGGTACAACCGCCTAAGTGAATACTTGGTTGGGAAGGGATACAAGAACAAGTGACATCCGTCCATGCATATTCGTGAAAAGAACAGATGCAGATTCGTGATTGTAGCCGTCTATGTAGATGACATGAATGTCATCGGTACCATAGATGAGGTCAATGAAACGCCCGCTACCTTAAATCCGAATTCGAGATGAAAGATCTGGGAGGACTCGATTCTCGCTTGGGCTTAGAGCTAGAACATCGAGATGATGGTATACTCATTCATCACCGCCTATGTCCACAAAATGCTCAGCGATTTAGCATGGACAAGGCACATCCTCTTGCTACCCCCATGATTGGTCGAAGTCCGAAATGAACAAGGATCCGTTTCGTCCTAAAGAGGAGGATGAAGAGGTCCTTGGAGGTAAACACCGTACCTTAGCGCAATCGGTGCGTTGTTGTATCTCGGCTCAATGTACTCGCCCGTACATCGCATTCTCTCGTGAATCATTAGCGAGATTTAGCTCCGCTCCCACGATAAGGTATTGGAATGGAGTAAAACACATCTTTCGATACTTGAAAGGCTCCAGTGACCTTGGATTGTTCTTTCCCTACGCAAAAGAGAGTGATATTCCAAAAGGAATTGTTGAGGTTAAGACGATGCATACCGACCGTCGATCTTCCTCTGATATTGCAGCTAAGCATGGTAGCTTGACTACCAGAAGTGCTAATGCGAGCAAACTTACCCCTTATGCAGAGAATCCTAACGACACGTTAGTTGGATTTGCTGATGTCGGTTATCTCTCTGACCCGCATAAAGGACGTTCCCAAACTGGTTGTGTGTTCACCATTGGGAATACGGCGATATCTTGGCGATCTACCAAGCAGACCCTGGTTGATACTTCCTCGAATCATGCAGAGATAATTGCATTGCACGAATCCGTAAGGGAGTGCATTTGGATCCGGTCAGTCATAGACCATATACGAGGAACGTGTGGATTAGATCCCACTACAGCAACCCCTACTTGCATCTTTGAGGACAATGCGGCATGCATTGAGCAGATGAAGTTAGGTTTCATAAAGGGTGACAATACCAATCATATTGCGCCGAAGTTCTTTTATAATCAGCAGCAGCAGAAATTGCTGAATATCGAAGTGAAACAAGTGAGTTCCGATGAGAATATCGCAGACTTGTTCACTAAGTCTCTGCCGAAATCTACATTTGAGAAACATGTGAGAAGCATCGGCATGTGTCGATTATCCGAGCTCAACTAAAGATGGCTCGATGGAATGAGCTATCATGTATACCTCAGGGGGAGTATACTTCACATGATTCTGACATTTGTAGTTGGTGCGTTGCGCTCTTTTTCCTCACCAAAGTCTTTGTTTTTCCCACGGGGTTTTATTTGACTTGGAAAGGTTTTTTACCGAGGCAACACCGTGTGCACCATGTTAGTATTAGCGTTCGACACAGGGGGAGTGTTCCGGGAAATCCTTCCCGTATTGGTGTCTTACCTAATACTAGTTGTAGGGGGATAAGAGTTATGGAAGGTTCTAGACTCTTCCATAAGTAGTTGGATCCTGTTAGATGTCTTACCTTAACTAGGAATCCTATGTATGGAAAGACTCTCTTTGTAATGCCTATATAAAGGCCCCTCTATTCATTGTTATCAATACAATTGATTTGCTGTCTTTACTTTTCTCCTCAAACAAGAAGAACATCAGTTAAAATTAATTATACTAATAACAAGTAATGATATTCTAATTACATAATTATGGATGCAACTTTTTTCCTTAATTGACACAATCAGTTTTTCTTATTCATAGATGTCACATTATTTTATTTTTATATCTTCATTCTCTCTCTCTCTCTGAACACTCTCTCATATACACACTTGCCTAACAACACACAACACGTCGGTGGAGTGAAGGGCGAGGGACGACTCAACAATGGGGGATGACGACGGTCGCAGCAGCAAGAATTGAGACGAGAGGCGGACGAATTGCAAGGAAGATGACGACGCGTGTGACGAACATATATGATGGTGGTTCAATGGCTTCCTCCCCACGCAGAACAGATTTGTTCATATCTGGACAGTTCTTTCTCGCCGCCATTTATGACTTTTAAGCGGCAATGGTTACTTATTCATATATATAAGTGGTTGCTATATTCTTAATGTGGCAGTTGTTTATGTCATTGTATTATGATGTACTTTTCAATTGTTTCTTTTCAACATTTGATTACTATTTTGATAAATGTTGGGTTACTTTAGTTATATGTGTCCATATGGTTCTCTTGCATAAGTTATGTACGGTAACATGTTCGTTGCAGATTTATTATTTGGTCCTTATTTTTTGTTACCATTTTCCATATTATAATTATTGGTTTGCTTGGTTATTTTATGTGTAAAAATGTGCTGATTCAATCTGGATTGCAAATGTTAATAAGTCGCTATATATATATATATATATAAATTGATGGTTGTCGTTTTACTCGTGGCATATTTGTTCTAATAAAATTTTTCAATTCCATAAATTATCATTAGTAATTATAAATATATCAACTCCCATACATAAAAGATATCTAAGTATGTATTTAATGTAACTAAATTATAGCATGACAGTATCCACAAATGTGTAGTTGAATCTAGGTGCAAATACGAATAACTCAATATTTAACAATAAATATCAACAAAATGTTCATGTTTAACTAACCAAATAAATATATGAAAGTATCCTAAGCGTGTTCATTCAGTCTTCACTATTTGATGTTATAAATTAAAAAGTATATGAGCAAGAATAACAGATATCCAGATGTAATATTCTAGGTAACCAATGTAACACCCCCGAGATATTCAAGGTATATTACAGTGTCGTGGACCCCTATATGAGACCCACCAGGCTAGACACAAATTACCACAGTAAAATCACACATCATCCAGATGAAAATCAAGTAACACGCCCGGTACAACCGGCGGAATAATCAAAATCGACAACCATAATTAACCTCAATGTATACGAATCACAATTTGAAGAGAACGGCCTAAGTACTCGCGAGTACAATCTATGAGTTTAGAAAATAGGCAACAACCATATCGAATGGAACAACGGAAATAAAAGGACTCGAATGCACATGTCAACGACCCTGGCCAGCATCCTCGTACTGTCCCAGTGCCCGTTCGTCCAGCTGATCATAACCTGAAATCCATAACAAGAATTTCCCCAAAATGGGTCCCCAAAGGGTTAGCAATTACGCTAGTACAAGTAATCAAGGCAAAACATTCGCTTACACATTTCATAGTACAATGCAACAAATCATTTCAAAACCAAAAACCAGACATGTCTTTTCCGGAAACAAACAGTCAATCACAATTGCCTAGGACCAGGACGAAGCCATAAATCCCACTCTTAAGCCCTCCCAAGCTTACGTACGTAATGAAATGGGCAGGACCGCCTGTCCAATTTCATACATACCATTACGTACGTAACAGCATATTGCATTACGTACGTAATGTCCCTTCCTGAGCAGTACAGGCCGCTACCAACAGGCAAGGAAGGAACCGAAAATCGAATTGCAACGGTGAACAAAACACGAGGGTACGGACGTAAAGGATTCGAGGCGACGAACTTAAGAGTTGAAGGAAAACATATTCTCGACTACCCGAAGGTTTGAAAAACAACAACAAACATAATTATCCCAAAACTTTGAGAAATTACAAAACGGCCCAAAACATCTGAAATGTATGATACATGGTCGAAACACCAAACAAAAGCTCACAACACGCATAATAACATGAGATGGATCTTCGGCAACCCCAAAACGGCGGTTCCGAACGACGATTTACGAGAATACACGAAATAGCGACGAAAACGACATAAAACACCGAATCAAGTAAAATGAGACCGAAACAAGCTCGAACGATAATAAGTCCAGTATTAAATATTCTCGAAATGTTAATACGGTTACAAGCGAGTTGCTAAAAATCAAAATACACTAAAAATGAGAATATCGAGAAAAGGAAAAAATGCGGATATTACAACCAAAATTATGTGTGCGTGTTCATAATCTTTTCATTATAACTTTAAGGGATAAAATAAATTAAAAACGACATCTAAATATAAATATATATATATATATATATAACTAAAGTAAGCTTGATATTATCATCATTTTGTACTTCTACTTCCATTGTTAGTTATAAACAAATTAATATGTATGAATAAACGGTACATAAATGCAACCTTCAAATAACCAAATGACTCTTGCAGGTATCCACAAGCTTGAATTTGACATTACAAATTTAAAAAACTCAATATTCAATTATAAAGAATATCTTTAATATGAACCAAACTCTTCCTGAGAAGATCCACAATTTTGTACCTCCATTTTTCATTGTTAAATATAAAAAATTTAACAAGCAAGAATAAATGGTATCCAAGTATAATATTCAGGTAAGTAAACTACACTCGATACTATCCATAGTTTTGTACATCTGATTTTTATTGCTAAACATAAATAAATTAACAATCAAGAATCATTGGTATACAGATGCAATATCACAATTGATATTATACACAATTTTATACATCTATTTTTTTAAGTATAAATAAATTAACGAGAAAAAATATCGGGTATCCAAATGCAAGGTACATGTAACCGAACTACAATTTATAAGTACCCAACCGTGATATTTCTAAAAATTCATCGAACCCAGCACCTAAGTCGTGACGAGCATCATTTCTCTCAGTAAGTTGACCACCACATGCTACCATCCGAAAATCCTCATTGACAAAACAATCCATCTCGGTCATGATAACCTTGAATAAGACAACCATCCTCGTTTTTGTTTTCTCGGATCGAATATTACAATAACTTACGAGTTTCAAGAAAATTATAGATCTGGAAAACAATCACAAGAACACAAAATTTTTTGAAATTATAAATCAAAATTAAAAATTTCAGATTGAAATAACACACTCACAAGAAAAAATTAGATAATTATGCACGCCTGCCTCCACCTCTATCAATTTTCAAATCTGAAAAGGAAGCAAGATTTGCCGTCACAAAACTCAATAGCCTTTGGGTTGCCGAAATTCACCAAAGTAAAATGGAATTGGTATATGATTTCCTCTCCTATTTTTTTGTAAATCTCGAGCATATCTTCAGATTCTTGAAAAGAATGGAGATCTGTGGAATTTTGATTGTATGTTCGTGAATGTTTTTTGTATTTGGAAAGAGAATATTTTTTGAAAACGATTATTATCCCCATTTTCGTCTCGGAATGCTTCAATATAAAGTGAAATTTGTTAACATAATTAACCGATGAATTATTTGGTATTAATTAATGACATGTGCGTAAAATGTTATGAGTGTAAATAATTTTCATTAGTTGGATTTTTGTAAATATTTAAATCTTGTATACATATGTAAACTTCCCAAGTTTGAACTGTCTATGGGCTGGGTAATTCTTGAATCGGACCAACCCAGACCAAATCTACTGAGCAGCAAAACCCCGGCTGGCCTTAGGCCGGCTGGCCACCTATGATTGTAGGAAAACTGACGTAGCTCCAAACAACCAATCAGAAACAGCGGAACACGCAAGAGTCTTTGCAGAACCGCAACTATGTCGTACAAATCTTGATGCGGCAAATCAAACTAACCGGAAGCAGATCGGGACCAACTGAACTTTCTGTTCATCGTGTGTTGTGAAATAATGGCGAAATCTGCCCAAAATGTACTCTTGTTTTTGTTATATGCAATAATAATCGTATATTATTGGGTGCCAATGTCTCACTGCGCTAAGAAACCAGTGGGAATTGCAAGAAAAGAAGACATCCCATACATAAAATGCCAAGTCTGTGAGAAATTGGCATCCCAATTATATCACCAAGTTAAAGCTAAACAAGCCGGGATCTCACCTAGAAAGGTAAATCTTGACCTCTCCAAATTATTCAGTGTGTTCTTTTTCGTGTTCACGTGACGAACAAGCTTTCTGCTCTATCTTTGTATTCATTTCCTTCGTTCTTTTCAAGTAAATTAAGGCCAGTCAGCTATTGCTATTATTATTACGATTATTATTATTATTATTACGATAATTGTTATTGTTATTGTTATTATTATTATTATTACGATTATTGTAATTTTTGTGTGTGTGTGCTTTTACGTGCACAAATCTTACATCATTGCAACATGGTTGCTGATGAATATACAAAGTATGGGTGATAAGTATCATCTTCATATTCATCACCCATCACTTGCGTATGCATCCTTCCATCACGAAGTATGAATATGCAAGTGACAAGTGATGGATCATCGTCACATAAACATTGTTTCTTATATATTCTTCACTCTTCACTTACATTATCCTTGTATATCCATTCATCAGGACTCAGGAGTGATGAATATGCAAGTGAAATGTGATGAATATCATCCTTATATTCATCTCTTGTATATTCATCACGGGTGGTCGTGTTGTATGTGTGTGTGTGTATGTTTGTTGGTCTTCGTTTATTTCGCTTATAGTTGTATTGAAATTGGAAGCAGATATCAGAGTATCAAATAATAGAAATCACCGAGAATGTTTGTAATTTGAAGAAACAAGAAGCTGATTGGATCCTCAAAATCGATATTGTAGAGCAAGGGGATAAATTAGAGGTAAAAGGAAGGTACTGTCGGGATTTTATTTTGCTTATCAACTCGAATGAGGTTGCTTAAGTATTTGTTTACCACTCAGCTTGTTGAGCAAGATTCTGATGGACAATGTAATTCAGAGTGCAAAACAATAGAGCGAGCCTGTCAAGAGGTGAGATTCCATAAGTATTTCTAGTTTATCAGTTTATCTGCTATCTGTTGTTATAGACGATATCATAATAGAAATACGATTCTAATCATGAAATCAAGATATCTGCCATATAATTTCCTGGTTTTCAAGAAAAGACAATTGTGGTTGGAGTCGGTAACTTGATTGGAATCTTACTTCGGATTTATTATTTTCATTTGGCTCTAAGATCCCTTCATATGAGTGTAGATACTATCATATGAGTACTTTCCTCAGTCGTTGGCTGCATGGCTAAAACTGTACTACATCCGTCCCAAATTAATAGGCTTGATTCTTATTTAAGCTAGCATTTAATTTTTTGCTTACACAAATACCCCCTTTAAAATTTACTTGGTAACGATGCATTTCATTTTTACCAGTGATATATTTGACTAATTCCAGTTGAACTATGTTAAATGATCCCTTTTTCTCAAGTTTTATCATCATAGAATAAATAAGGGTATAAATGAAAAGTACATGGTGTTAACTATATTAACCTAGGATGCACAGATACACACCAAAAACATGAAGTGTGGTTGTGTCAGACACACTTTGAATATGGACACGGCTCAGACACTTGTCCGACACGCACGTCCCATGTCCCATGTGTTGTTTTGGTCGGACACAGTACTAGACACGGCATTGACACAGATCTATACAAGATGATGTAGTTGCGTTATTGGATGATGAAAATGAGTCTATTTGGCTATTGGCTCCATATGTTTATTAATTTGCTTTGTTATGACCTCTGAGTGATCTTAAATTTGTAAGTAATGTACTCTTAAATTTGGCTATGGATTGTGGTATTTTGTTAAAATTTCAATGCTTTATACATGTTTTTGCCATGTCGCCATGCCCGTGTCCGTGCAACCTAGATATTATTGATAAAAAAATCATTGATGATGTGGTGGAAGTGTCAAGAAATAGCGATAGAATAATGAGTATTAAGCTTGTGATAGGGATGAGTTTCTAACTATCATAAGTGCTTATGCACCACAAGTAGGATTGGATGCATCGACCAAACAAGAATTCTGGGAAGATTTGGAAGAGGTTGTCGAACGAATTCCTATGGGTGAGGAATTGATCATTGGTGGTGACCTCAATGGGCATGTCGGTGTTAGCAGAGATGGCTTTGAGAGCGTTCATGGTGGCTTTGGTTTTGGGGATAGGAATGAAGCAGGAAATGGTATATTGGATTTCGCATTAGCTTATGACTTGGGTATTATGAACACTTGGTTCGAGAAAAGGGACTCTCATTTGGTGACATATAGAAACGGAGGTAATGCAAGTCAGATTGATTTCTTTTTAGTAAGGAATATTTGGAGGAAAAGTTTTACTAATTGCAAGGTGATACCCGGTGAGAGTGCTGCAACGCACCATAGGGTTGTGGTGCTTGACTTTCGAGGTAAAAGGCAATTAAGAAAGAGAAGACCACAAGTTGACCCTCGAATTAAGTGGTGGAAGCTTCAAGGGGAGAGTCGACATACTTTTGTGGCTAAGATTGTTGATAGTGGTATTTGGTCTGATTGCACGGAGATGGATATAGATTCGATGTGGAACTTGTTGGAGCATAACATAAAGGAAGTTGCAAAAGAAGTCCTAAGAGAATCTAAAGGAAACAGACCATCAAGTAAGGACACATCTTGGTGGAATGATGAAGTTAAGCAAGCGATAAAGACCAAACGTGAATGTTATAAGGTACTGGGCAAATGCTCGAGCGATGAGAATTATGAGAAGTACAAGAAAGCTCGAACAGAAGCTAAAAAGGCAGTGCGAAATGCCCGATCAAAGGTCAATCAAGAATTATATGCAAGATTAGATACAAAAGAAGGGGAAAAAGATATCTATAAACTTGCTCGAATGAGAGAGAAGAAGACGCGAGATATTGGAAAAGTTAAATGTGTGAAAGATTCTGACCAAAAAGTTTTGGTTCAAGATAAAGAGATAAAAGAGAGATGGAGGTCATACTTTGATACCTTATTCAATGGCCATCAAGAACAAGATATTGGGAATTTAAACATCCCCTCAAGTATGGTTAACCGAGAGTTTAAGAGGAGAATTCAAATGGGTGAAGTGACAATGGCACTGAAGAAGATGGGGTCAAAGAAAACAGAAGGACCAGATGGTATACCTATTGAAGTTTGGAGGTGTTTGGGGGAGAGAGTGATCGAATGGGTAACTATGCTTTTCAATAAGATTTGGAGAAGCAATAAGATGCCATCAGTATGGAGGAAAAGCAGGGCCGGCCCTATGGGTGGGCGAGCCGGGCGACGGCCCAGGGCATCAACGCCCAAGGGGCATCAATGTAGGCCCAGTGATGTTATTACTAATAAAAAATTAATTAAAGTGTTGCCAACAAGATTTGAACCCTGAACCTTTAGGATAGAGATAAGCACTTCTTTAGCACTAGGCTAATGATGCCCTTGCATGTTTTTCTTGTCTAGTTAATTATATTACTATTTTTTTCGATCCATTTACTTTTTTAGAATTCTTTTTTTTTTTTAAATGTTTGTCTTGTTTTAGTGACAACACTTATTTATCTGAAATAAAATTAAATTAGTCATATCCAACAATTAATACTTCTTATGTGTTTTTGCTTTGAAAAACCTTGTGATAATATTTAAATTCTACATGAAACAATTTAGATTACTAGCTAATTTCATTCGGAACCACAAATATCTTTTGTTATATTTTTTAAAATCAAATTATGTATGAAATAATTTTAAATTACTACATAGTTTCAACTAATTTTTGTGATTTCCACAATCATAAAATATGATTATTAGAGGTTATTATTTATTTTATTTTGTATTTTTTTAGATGTAGAATCTTGTGAATCCAGTTTTGTTGTCACCCGTAGTATGATTTGTTGCCTAAAGCTATATAGGACTGTTTAGACTACATAATACTCGCTATTTAACTATGTTTAGATTATTAAAAATATGATACAAATATAGTATTAAGGTTTCCTATGTTTTAGGATGACTTAAACATCATATAAAGTTGTATACTTTTAGTCTGAGCACAACTATTATTATATGCAAGTCTCTAAAATTCATTTAACGTAATATTACATTATGATACTATATAATTATAAGGTATGTATTACGAAGAACACTATCATTTAATAACAGTAACAAAAATTGGTCCTTAAAAAGTAATATATTTTTTTTGTTTTGTAGTTTTTAAATAATGAGGGCATTTTTTCGCCTTTTCGCCCAGGGCATGAGAAACCCTAGGACCGGCCTCAGGAAAAGTATTCTCCTCCCTTTGTATAAGAACAAGGTGATGTTCAAGATTGTTCTAATTATCGCGGAATTAAACTAATGAGTCATACCACGAAGTTGTGGGAACGAGTGATTGAACAAAGGATCAGGAAATGTGTGAAGATAACAGAAAATCAGTTTGGATTTATGCCTGGAAGATCGACCATGGAAGTAATTTATCTTATCCGGCAGTTGATGGAACATTATCGAGATAAAAAGAAAGATCTACATATGGTTTTTATTGATTTAGAGAAGGCATATGATAAAGTACTAAGGGAAGTACTTCAGTGGGCCCTAGCAAAGAAAGGTGTATCGCGAAAATATATTGACATTATAAAGGACATGTATGAGGGAGCTAGTACAAGTGTACGTACTAATGTTGGGAGGACAGAAGAATTTCCTATTACGATTGGGATGCATCAAGAATCTGCTCTTAGTCCTTTTCTCTTTGCCATAGTCATGGACGAATTGACAAGAGAAATTCAAAATGACGTTTCGTGGTGTATGATGTTCGCAGATGATATTGTGTTGATCGATGAAACGAAGGTTGGAGTGCAACAGGAATTGGAACTTTGGAGGGATACTTTGGAAGCTCGAGGCTTTAGGCTGAGCAGAAGTAAGACTGAATATATGGGGTGTAGGTTTAGCGAAATCAGTGATAGAGAGGCGGGGATGATCACATTTGATGGGAAATTTGTTCATGGATCCACTTTATTTCGGTATCTTGGATCTATTATCCAAAAGGATGGAGAGTTAGATGGCGATGTGGCTCACAGTGGAAGAGTGCCACAGGGGTTTTATGTGATCCTGACATGCCTCATAGATTAAAGGGTAAATTTTACCGCACGGCAATTAGGCTTGCACTGTTATATGGCACCGAGTGTTGGGCTCTAAAACAGTGTCACGTTCAAAAGATGAATGTAGCGGAGATACGTATGCTACGATGTATGTGTGGTCATACAAAAAAGGATTGGCTCAGAAATGAGGTGATTAGAGAGAAGCTAAGAGTTGCGTCTATAGAAGACAAGATGATGGAGAATCGATTACGATTGTTTGGTCATGTGAGAAGAAGATCTGTTGATGCCCCAGTGAGGAGGCTAGAAAGTTGGGGAACAAGTAATATTGTGAAAGGTAGAGGAAGACCCAAGAAAACTTGGATAAAGATGATTGAAAATGATATGCGGTTTCTTGGAATTGGAGAAAGTATGGCGATGGAGAGGCAAATGTGGCGGGAAAGAATACGGATGGTGGATAGAATCTGATTCCTTTTTTTTTATTCCTATTTTCTTTTATTTCATGTTACCTTTTAATTTGTTTTTCAGGATTTTTCATTTTTTTTTGGTTAACATTCATTCTCCTTTTTTTTTTTCTCTTTCCTCTTTTTTTTCCTTTTATGTTATTTATGTAACGATCATTGACGGTTTCAAAGTTTGATTCATGTTAACCGACCTCAAATCATTTTTTGTTGTTGTTGTTGTATGTCAATTTGAGTCAAACTCATGATGTATGTGTTGATTTTACAATATCAATCACGTATTGTGACATGACAATAGCAATTATCTCAAACTCATCGCCGTCTCATGATATTTTCCATATAAATGGAAAAACCTATGATGTTGACGGTTTTGGAATTTCGTTCTATTTCTCCTTCATATGAAGGTTGCGACAGGAAGGGCATCCGGCGTAAAACTTTGCCACTTTGTTATTTGCATGAGTTATGGTGTTAACTAATTTTAGACAATTAAACGACACTATAATCTTCATGCCACCGACCCCAACATAGTTGGGATTAAGGTGCTGTTGATGATGATTGATGTTGTTGTATGTCAATTTGGGACGGAGGGAGTATGATTCCAAGTTGTTCTGTCCTGATATAATTGACACCTGCTTGGTGCGGCATAATTGGTTTCATAAACAAGTGGGCCCGTGGGAGGATGATTTACATATTTCGAACAGTGATGAAGCCTTGCTCTTCCGATATTTCCATGCTTCTTTGAACCCTGTCAAGTTTCTAGTGCATTATCTGAAAATATGTTTGAAAGCTTACCATTTGAGTATTTCATGCGCCCTCTTTCTTCTGGTTTGATTTGAACAGAAAAAAAAAAAAAAAAAAAAAAGAACAACTATTCTTACTTTGTCCTTCTTCAATATATAGCATCCCTCTTCTCTTCTGAACTCTTGATTTTGAAGTTCTGCAGGTTTTGGGCTATTCTGATACTGATGTTGCAGAATACTTATATAAAAAGCAGCCCCGGCTTGATTCTTTGGTGAGTTTCATCTGTAAGGACCTCACTGAAGCATGCTGTTTGAAGCCACCACCAGTTCCTAAGGTATAACAGCTCAATCATGAAGTCTCTGCAAATTTTTCCATTTATACATTCCATTATATTTCTCTAGGAGTTACCTACAACTTTTTGTTTCAGGGAACTCAACATGTTTGTTATTGTGACATTCTGCGAAGCAATGCGGGAATATTTCTGTTTCTTCTTTAGACCCTTACATTACGCTTGGATATCTTCTCATTTCTTTTTCGTTCTTCTAGAGAACTTTTTTATACCACAAAATGTGATTAGCACGCACTTTACTTTTTTTTTTCATCAATCACTTCTACTCGCATTTCAAAAAGAAAAAATAAAAAACATCAAATCAGTAATCATCATTTACATGTATTCCCACAAATTTTACTACTCACCCACGTGCATATTTTTAACTACCGATCATATACGATTATATCGGTTAAAATGGAACACTTGGTGGTTGGCAGTGGGTTTATTTGATAGAGTTCATGTGAGTAAAAAAAATGTTAAAAATTGTCACACTTTCTTTTGCTTTTCAGGATAGAACACCCGGAGAGCCATTTATTGCCAAATCTGCTAAAGAGGCGGAAATGGAGAAGTTGTTGAAATCCATGGAGGTACACGAGAACCAAAATATTGCAGTGGTAATTCTTTTTAGCCAACTTTTTCAAACTTCCGGATTATATGTTTACTTGTTTCAGGGTATGCCAGGAGCACCTGGCATGAAGATGTACTCGAGGGAAGATTTGATGAATCAAAAATTTGGTGATGAAGATGAAGAAGACAACGACGACGATGATGAGGATGATAATATGGCCTCCAAAATGGTAAGAACTAGATAGGTCCAAAATATCCTATATTTAACCTTCAAAACTATGGCGGGACGGTTCCTATGACACATAAAATTTTATACACAAATTTGACACAAGTTTCGGTTAACATACTTCTTACTGAATTTTCTTGATGAAATTTAGTGGAGATATTCTAAACTTGATGAAAAACTTCCGCACCAAATTTCATCAGAAAATCTCATCACAATAGGCCCGGTTGGAAAGTATCAAGGACCTTAACTGAGGGACCTTGTTTACAGACCGGCTATTTGGCATGTTTTCTGATGGAATTTTGTGATGAAATTTGATGTGGAAGTTCTGCATCATGTTTAGAATATCTCCACCAAATTTTATCAAAAAATTCAACCGGGAAGTATGATAAATGAAACTCGTGTCAAATGCATCATATGTCGCGGAAACCGTCCCAAAACTATAGTATATTTTACCAAGTAAAATGTAAACCCTTTTGCACAGGGAAATATTCTGAGAGAAAAAGACAGTGAAAAGTACGATTGGAAGGAGCGGTTTAGAAAAGGAGTTGTTGATGCTGGAGAGAAACTAAACGTTCATGCAGACAGAGTTTCAAACAAGATTAGACAGTGGTGGTGGTGGTGGTGGAGAAGCCGAAAAACAGCCAAGTCCGGTAAAGCAGAGCTTTAAAGCTCTCAAGCAGCCACATTACAAGGGCATAATCCCCCTTTCTCCTTCTTGTCTCGTCGTCCATTTCAGTTTTTATGTAGGCAGTTTGGTTATAGTCTTACAAACTGATATAAAATCTAGAATAATTTTGATCGCGACATGTTCCATCATTTTTCAGTAATATTTTAGCAACTACTCTTCTAGTATTTGCTCAACGCAAGTTCAAGATGATGAATTTGCCAGACATTGCATGTTTTGTATGGTAACCTGTAGCGCACCAAGACAAGACAATCTTTTGGATTTTCTAAAAAAAAATCTGAAAATGTTAGTTACTATTCTCGTGTATTCTTTTCATCTTAGGCTGCGTCAACTGTATGAAAGTCTAGGAAGCACGGGTGTGGCCGAAACCCAAGCGAACCAGCACCCAGAGCGGTGGCGGTGAGGGTGCGGCGGAGGTGCGTTTCGGGCGAGTCCGGCAGGCGGGCTGGTTTAATTGGGTCTGCGTGCAGCGATGATGCGGATGGGTCCGATTTGGGTGCAATATGTACAAACCCTATTGGCTCGGGCCCATCAACTGCTATATATATCTAGGGTTTTCCATTTTTCTCTTTCATGTATTAATTCTGAAAGTTTTGCCACAAAAAGAAAAAAGAAAGAAAATAGCATTGCGCGGCGACACGGGAAAAGGTGAACAGGAGAGAATGAAACAAAAAAGGTTAAGAAGTGTTTGATTGTTCCACAATTATTATTTTATTACTTATTACCAGGTTTTGTTTTTTCAAATTGTGGAGAGGCGGGTATTTTATTAATTATTACTAGGCGTTATTTACTCTTTGATTTCGTTTAAATTGAGACTTATGAAATATGATATTCAATTATGCATGCAACTCCCAACTTTTATAACAGAGATGCATCGTAGTATTTGTGTGTGTATATATATATATATTTACAAATAGTAATAAGAGTCTATGTTCCGTCGTCCGCCTGCTATCTGTTTCACCTTCTTCTCCTAATTTCTGTCCTGTTTTTTCTTCTTCTTCCACGTATCTGCTGCCTCCTTCTCTATTCTTTTCTTTATCTTTTGTCTTTCTATTTCTATTTTCCTCGTCCCGCGAACGATCGTAGGGTTTCTGTTCTTGTCAATTTGTAGGCGCTTGCGATTTTTGCTCGTTTAGATTCTCGTCAGTTAAGGGTTAGTCTCTATCTGTGTTTCTCTCTCTTTCACTTGTTCTTCTTTTTATTTTTTCCTGTTTCGCTTATTTTCGATTTTTCCCCATCCTTTTTTGGGGCGAGCTTTTGGCTTTCCTCTTACCGCGATCGAAGGCAGGGTTTCCGTCATTCTCTTGAACGGCGGTGGGGGTTTTCTCGGGGTAATTTTTGTTTTTTTTCCTGTTTATACCGATTATATGTATGCTAACTGTTTTATTTTTTCCTGTTTCGCTATTTTCGATTTTTCCCCATCTTTTTTTGGGGCAAGCTTTTGGTTTTCCTCTTACCGCGACTGAAGGTAGGGTTTCCGTCATTCTCTTGAACGGCGGTGGGGATTTTCTCTGGGTAATTTTTGTTTTTTTTCCTGTTTATACTGATTATATGTATGCTGATTGTTAGTGATTTGGTTTCTCAGATTTGTGTTCTTCTTGGCTGCTGATTGTGCTTGGTGTGTTTTCGTTATCAGGTTTGGCTTGTTATTTTATCAGGTCTGCTTGGTGGGTTTCATTTGTTTACACTTCTCTGTTTTAGGATTTCTTCTCTGGTTTGAGTTGTTATTTTTTTTTGGTCTGATTTGTATGTTCTTTCATACATATTTGTTCAGGTCCGGTTCTTTTTTGTGCTGCTTTATTGTGTTTGTCTTATAAAGCATGGTCCTGTGTTTTTCTGGGATTGGAGGTATATTCTGGATGTTTGTTCTTGCTTCGATTGCTGCTTCATATTTGTCATGAGATACCTTTTCCCTTTTGGTTTTTTTTCCTGCTTTTTCATTTAGGGAACTGAACAAAACTGTCATGTTGGTTTGGTAATTGTTACTCTATTGTATATTGATTTTCCTGGTTTAACTGTCGAGTTTGTCTGTTTTTTTGTGAATTTTTCGTTGTATTATTTGATGAGATATGTATTATGAGGCATTTGTTCTGCCACAACATGGTTGTCTCACTTTCGCCTGCCCTTATAATATCTCTAATATGAGTTTGCTGTTTTATTTTAGTTTGTCTGTTCATCAGGTACGATTTCTTGGCTATAATTGGTTAGGAGAGGCCCTCCAAGTTTGCTTACCTTACTTCCTCATTTGATCTACTCTTATTTTTCCCGTAGCTTATTCATCAATGCTTTTAGGCTCATATTTAGTTCGTAGCATGCTTCTATCGATATAACTGATGAGTTTCTGAAATTTTGAGTTGGGCAGCATTATTATATGTCTGCTTCCATTTGGAGTTCATTCGTTCTTTTTCGGTGATATTGGTTTTTTGTTGTTCTGCAGGTAATTTTTTTTGTCCCGCGTGCTTTCGGTGAGATTTTTTTTATGCCTTCTTCATTTCAGCTATTTTGTTTCTTAATCCAAGTATCGCTTCTACTTTATAGTCACTCTACTGGCTCCATGACCTTCCTTCATAATTATACAAATCATCTATGTTTGGTAAATTAAAAGAAAATTGTATTCTAAATATTGTTTTGGAATAAATTTACAAGTGAGGATTTTCCTGCAGGGTTTGTTTGCTCTCAGTTTTTTTTTTTTTGGATTTTATGTCTGGAGTGCTTTTTTCTCCTATGTTTTTTTTTCTCTCTGAACGGTGTCTACTGTTTTTATAGTTTACATTATTTTGAGGTGTAGGTCTTTTAGAAAGGCAGGATTTGTTTCCTCTGAGGGTTTTATTTGGTTCTCCTATGGCTTGTTTATGATTGAGTTGTTCTTATTATATGTCTGGTTTTATTTTCTTCAAGAGAGACTGATAGAGCGGTTCAAATGTTGAGGAAAAAATCTTTGATATGATTTCACACTCTATATATCAATTTGTTTATCTCAATGGGTAGGACACAAATCTATGTTCAGTTTTACAAACCGATGCTAAAATGTCGGAACTGGATAAAAACACTGTTTGCTTTTAGGTTGTCCATGCTGGTTTATCTCTATCAGAATTTTACAAACTTTACATATTTTCGGTGAGGTACTGTTTGTGTCTGCGTGGTGCTGCGTGTTTGTACCTCGCAAATAACAACATTGAGTTTCTTTGTATTATACTATGAGTTATATTCCAGTTTGATTTGAACATCCGCGCTAACTATCTGTCCAGTTCTTTAGGTTTTCCAATATATTCTCTGCTGCCGTAACCTGATCATGATGGAGTCATATATTGCAAAATTGCTCGAGGAAATGAATCGACTTTCAAATTCTCCTACCTTTGTTGGCTCTGCTACCGATATAGCTGAATGTATTAGAGCCTTGAAATATTATCAACCGGACTCAATGGGGGATTTGGAACAGCGGGCTATTATTGAGATGGGGCTGCAGATTCCGGAACTGAGAAATATTCTTCGTTCTGAGAAAAGTACCCAGCACAAGCGAGATGAATATGATGCCTTGATTTTATCAGCTAAATATGCCGAGTCTGACCTACCGTCTCAATGCCCGCCAAACACTCCTCTTGAGGGCTATGATGAGCTTTGGGTTAGGGTTTTTAGTCCACGAGTACAGATTAGGCATCTCTGTGACAAATTATATTCGAATGTCCGCGCGCGAAAGATCTTGTACTATACTGGCAATCGATGGGATCAGCCCTGTGGGTACCTTATTGAGACACCTGCATACAGGCCCCTGTTGGAGGATTACGATACAATCCAGCGCCGTCTTGAGCTTCAACATTCAATTGCCGATATTTATTGTGTTCCCAATTTGACTGACTACATTTTCAAGAGAGAGATTGGATTGGAATTTCCTAAACTTAGAGCCAACGAGGGTGCCTAAATTACGTGTGCAATAAGTGTGGCTATCTGCCTATAGATTTGCATGTTACTTTGGTTTTCCTTTCTTGTTTTTTCGTACTCAGTTATGTTGTGTAAAGAATATAGTAACACCGTTTCTCCATGAGCTTGTGCTTTATACAGTTATACTTTGTCGGTGTATGTTTGTCTTCGTATCCTCATTTGTGCAATATTTATTTTTCTCTTTTGGGTTTTTATTTGTTTCCTGCTCAACCTCCACATTACGTTAGCAAGTCTATCTGATAGCTGCTCTGGTGCGATTGTTCTTGTTAGCCTTGGTTAGTTCTCTCCTCTGTTTATCTTGCATACACTTAACCTGTCACCTTTATGAAATTTCTTATTGTCTGCTGTGTCGCTTGCTGCCTACGCTCTTTATTGAGGCCCGGATATTTTGGTGCATGTGATTATTACATATGTTCTCTAATATAAACCGGCTTCGTATTTTATTTTTGATCCACCTGCTCTTTTAAAACCTTACAGTATTAATTGATTTGGTTTGTTTTCCTGTATCATCTTTGAGATTTCAGATAACAGCTTTTACAATCTCATACTGAGCTTCTACTATTTTCTTTATCAGATTTCCGATCTTCTGTGACATCGACAGCTGCTGCACGGTTCTCATTCTCGTGGTATATTTTCATATTAGCGCTATTTTTTAGGTGTTAGGCTTATTCTGTTATGTTATATTTTTAGGCATGTGGTTATAACATGTTAATTTACAATTCATCTGGCTGAGCTCCATTTTCTCCCAACTTCTTTGATGATGTGCTATGACATTTTTCATCTGCATATTCCTATGTTGTTCCATCTCTTCTGAGTTACCACACAGGCATATTGAATATATCGCTATGCTCCCAAATTGGTATGTTCCTTATTGTACGACCTTGATATGTTGCCCTCCCTCACTCTTTATTAACCCTATTGGTTTTTACTGATGCCCTACGTCAGAGGTTTGGTCGCTCGTTGCGACCTTGATTCCTCATACGTATGATGTCATTAGTAGGATCACAGTTGTCTTTTTGGAATATTGTGGGTTCCGAAATAAATAGCAAAATCCAGTAACTTCGGCCGACCTCCGCACGGCTTGGCTCTCAATTTTGACTATTCCGGAAAAGTTCAGATGAGGCCACCGAGATTTTCCTTGTCTTTACATTATCTCAGATGCGTGCTACCATCATTGGTGTGGGAAATTTTCGTCTCCTACTATCATTAGTGCGGTTCCTTCTCAGGTTCTTATTAGTTGTCTGATCTGATCTCAGCACTGCTCCTTTATTAATGATTTCATTTACTACTTACCTATTCGTTATTCTCTACCATCCGCGCTGTTTTGCCTCCGTAATATCTCTGCCTGAATATTGACGGCGGCTCTTTATGTGTTTTACAGTTAATGCTGAGAACTTCCCAAGTGCATACTCCTGGCGATACCAGGTATGCTTTGGAATGATGTCAAATTTCTTCTCCAGTTTTCCGTTCTATACTGCTCCAAAATTTTATTTATTTTGGTTTCACTGTTTGACAGTCCAGCTCGTCCTTCTGCTCACGCTTCCTGCTCCAGTATGCCTCACCCTGGTAAGTCTATTGCCATCCTTTATTCTTATCGTTGGTAATCCATATTTTTTGTTACAGATTGTTGTCACTTGATTTCCTATTCTGGCAGATGCTGTGCCTGGGTCTTCAGGCAGAAATATGAGGAGACGCGCTGTATATTCATCAATGAATGCGGATAAAAAGGCATCTCTGCTACTCGGTAGGCGACGCGCATCTGAGAAACATCAGGGTCTGTTTTCGTTCCTTCTTCCTACCGAATGTCTCTTCTTTCTGGTCAGATATTTATAGTGAACATTGACTGTTATTCGTTTCTTCAGCTTCGTCGAATAATACAACGTGCCTTGTGGGCAATTACAACAGTAGCACCTCTCGAGGAAAACGAGGTAGGCCAAAAAAATATGCTCGCACGAATCTCCTCAAAAGAATGGAAAACATTTCTGTGCACGCCTGTGACTTGCCCCTGGTTGATGCATGTCGGCTCTGTGGAGCTGTACGCTATTTCAGAGAGTCGAAAGGTTTCTGTTGTCTCAGTGGGCAGGTATCGTTGGCTTTGCCTCGGATGCCATCAACTCTCTGGATTTTGTATACCTCTGCGAATTCACCTGCTGCTGCCCACTTCCGAAAACGCTGTAGGACATACAATAATACAACTGCGTTTAGTTCTCTTGGAATTACCTATGATCACACTCTAGCTCAATCCAACAAAGGTATTTACACTCTTCGAGTTCAAGGAGCTGTCTATCATTTCATGCGGGGTTTGATTCCGCAAGAGGCCCGGGCGGCTCCAACTTTACTTTTATGATACCGAAAATGAACTACGTAACGGCTATCTCACCAAGAAATTTGGATCTCGGATTCTTGAACTAATTGTCGAAATGATGAAATTAAATCCATACGCAAATTTCTTTCAAGCCTTCTGAAATAACCAATTTGCAAGATTATAACATCGTTCTCGTAGCCGATCCGTGTTTAGATATGAAACTCTACAAGATGCCTACAACCCATCGTGTAGCGACCATATGGAATGAATCGACGGATGTTCCAGCAGATCATCCGCATGACATTCGTGTCTGTACCTCAGCAGGAAAGACCCACCGGGTGCATTATTATTACGGCTGCTACGATCCGCTCCAATATCAACTATTATTTCCTTACGGAGAAAGTGGATGGCATACGGGAATTGAAAAACTTACTCCTGTTAATAGTCATTATCAAGGACGCCGGTACAATCAATGTGATGGTCAGCATGTTGTGTCGCTCGGCGTCGCACAACATGCAGAGACTATATTGGCTCAGGAACTTCAAAGTACGCTTCGTTCTTGCCTGAGCAAATTACCTCATGTTATTTACTCTAAATATTTCTCTTCCTGCTAGAATTAACTCAAAAATGAGGGGGCAGCCTCCGTGATTTGACCTCATACTTCGATCATGTTTGTAGGTTTTACGTACTCTTATTATTTGGTTGTTATACGACTCAACATATGGCTTTCCCGATTTACTGCAGCGTTTAATGTTTTCTACATTTATAGATGGGGAGGCGGTTTAGACCACAGGTTCCTTCTTTGTTACCTATTCATAAGTGCTGCTCTTTTTCTGTTCATTTACTCGCTATTACTATTTATTTCCCGGTTCCCTAAATTTCTTGTGTCTCTTTCACAGATATAGTTTGCTACTGAATAGGGGTATATAGGCCGGCAAACCTGCGGCTGAGTTGATCCCTCGTGCTACGATTACGGCTCCGTTGACTTGAACCTCGTCTTTATTTACTGGTGCTAGCTTCGGTTCTATTATCGCACTCGCTGTCCTTGAATTGTTTAGTGTTACTTGCTATTTTGCTTGCCGCGTCCTATTTTTTGGTTGGCTTGTTGGGTTCATTTTTCAGGGTGCCTCTTATTTTCTTATTAATTAAAACTCAAACAAATTAAAACCTTCAAATCCAAAACAGCACTAATCTTGCACTGCCAGTACCGAAAGCGTCCCTCGGATCTTTGTCAAGAGCTTGAGGATCCCGGTTTTAATTTAAAGGAGTTCTAATCTCGAAATTCAAATCGAGCCCCTGAATTTGACTCTCCTCACTGATCTTTGTGCTTCTCAAATTTCCTCGTGGCTCCCTTTCCTGATCTTTGTGTTGCAATGGATTCTTTTGCGGTTTTTAATATCGCACTCTCAGATAATGTTTGGGGAGGCTGTTTAGCGCTGCAGGCTCGTTTTCTCTTAACATATGGACTCCCCGATTCACTGCAGCATTTAATGTTTTCTGTATTTACAGATTAATAAGCCAGGAATGTTATGACCAGGAATTCTCTTCAGAGAATGTTTAGTAAGGCAGTTTACCGCTGCAGGTTCCTTCTTTGGTACTTGTTCATAATTACTGCTCTTTTTCTGTTTATAATTACTATCCTTTCCAAATCGTGTTACTCAATATTACAATTTATTTTCGAGCCCCATAAATTTCCTGTATCTCTTTAACAAATATAGTTTTATGCTGATTAGAGGTATATAGGCCGGCAACCTTGCGGCCGAAAGGACTCCTCGGAGGGCGATTACGGCTCCGTGGATGGACTGGTCTGATAGGTGTAACAACGCCACGTACCTCAAATCTTTTGTGTAATTCTCCATGTTTCTGCAGGATTATACTTCATCTTTCGGTGACTTTTGTTGGTCGAGAGTCTGAGTCTTTTCCTGTCTTATGACTCAACATATAAATTTCTCGATTTGCTGGGCCATTTAATGTTATGCACAGTTGCTGCGGGCTCTTTTTGTGTTGGCCTGTTGGATTCATTTTTCAGTGCGACTCTTGTTTTCTTATTATTTAAAACTCAAACAAATTAAAACCTTAAAATCCAAAACAGCACTAATCTTGCGCTGCCAGACCTAAGTGTCCTCGGATCTTTGTCAAGAGCTTGAGGATCCCGGTTTTAATTTAAACGGGTTTTAATCTCAAAATTGAAATCGAGCGCCTGAATTTGAGTCTCACCAGCTGCGTGCTCCCTTTCCTGATCTTTGTGCTTCTCAAGTTTATTTGTGGCTCCCTTTCCTGATCTTTCTGTTGGAATGGGTTCTTCTGCGGTTTTTGATATTGCGCCCTCGGATAATGTTTGGGGAGCCTGTCTAGCGCTGCAAGGTCGTTCTCTCTTAACATATGGATTGCCCGATTTACTGCAGTATTTAGTGTTTTCTACATTTATAGATGAATAAAAGGTCGTTTACTGCTACAGGTTCCTTCTTTATTGCCTGTTCATAATGACTGCTCCTTTTCTATTTATAATTACTACCCTTTCCAAATCGTGTTACTCAATATTACTATTTATTTTCCAGCCCTATAAATTTCCTGTATCTCTTTAACAAATATAGTATTCTACTGATTAGAGGTATATAGGCCGGCAACCTTGCGGCCGAAAGGACTCCTCGGAGAGCGATTACGGCTCCGTGGATGGACTGGTCTGATAGGTGTAACAACGCCACGTACCTCAAATCTTTTGTATAATTTTCCGTGTCTGTACAAGATTTTACCTCACGATTCGATGCTGTTTGTGCGTCGCGCTGCTTCTAAATAACAGATCCTGAATACTAACTCAGCTGTTTGATTGCTTATAACAATGCTGCGCACCTCTACCCACACGATTTACTGTTCTGCACAGTTGGAGATGAATGAGCCAGCAATCTTCTGACCAGGCGTTCTCTTTGGAGGACGCTTTCGCTCAATTTCTTATTTTTAAAAATGTACTCTTTTTACGATCTCTTTCTCGGCTAATCTGGTGCTAGCTTCGGTTCTATTGTTGCAGTTGCTGTCCCTGATTTGTTTGGTGTTACTTGCTGTTTCGCTTGCCGTGACCTATTTGGGGATTGACTTGTTGGTTTCATTTTTCATATTGGCTCTTGCTTTCTTATTAATTAAAACTCAAACAAATTAAAACCTTCAAATCCAAAACAGCACTAATCTTGCGCTCCCAGGACCGAAACCGTCCCTCGGATCTTTCTCAAGAGCTTGAGGATCCCGATTTTAATTTAAAGGAGTTCTAATCTCGAAATTCAAATCGAGCCCCTGAATTTGACTCTCCTCACTGATCTTTGTGCTTCTCAGATTTCCTCGTGGCTCCCTTTCCTGATCTTTGTGTTGCAATGGATTCTTTTGCGGTTTTTAATATCGCACTCTCGGATAATGTTTGGGGAGGCTGTTTAGCGCTGCAGGCTCGTTTTCTCTTAACATATGGACTGCCCGATTCACTGCAGCATTTAATGTTTTCTACATTTAGAGATTATTAAGCCAGGAATCTTATGACCGGGAATTATCCTCAGAGAATGTTTAGTAAGGCAGTTTACCACTGCAGGTTCCTTCTTTGGTACTTGTTCATAATTACTGCTCTTTTTCTATTTATAATTACTATCCTTTTCAAATCATATTACTCAATATTACAATTTATTTTCGAGCCCCATAAATTTCCTGTATCTCTTTAACAAATATAGTTTTGTGCTGATTAGAGGTATATAGGCCGGCAACCTTGCGGCCGAAAGGACTCCTCGGAGGGCGATTACGGCTCCGTGGATGGACTGGTCTGATAGGTGTAACAACGCCACGTATGTAACACCCCGAGATATTCGGAATAATTACAGCGCCGTAAACCCTTTAAGTAAGGATTTACAAGGCTAATTTTAAAAGAAATGTAAATATAAGACATCAATACTGCGGAAATTCAGGTTTACAAAACCATTCAACTGGTTCAACGAGTAATTAATACAACCATATCGAAATGATATTAATAAGACACGCGTACTCGAGTACTGAAATCAAACCAAGCAAACAAATCACCAACAACAACAAACATCACTGAACCCCTTCGTCGTCACGCTTCATCGTGGTCGCTTTCCCTGCTCCTCGGCTACCTGAACATCAAAACAAATGTCCACCCCCGAAGGGGTTAGCAAAATGATGCTAGTACAAGTATCATTTAAACGAATCAAATATGCATCAACAATACATAACAAGATACACCACACGGACTTCCGCTACCGGAATCCGATAATGCGAATCCACAAGATTCCATTAACACATCATGGGTATTCCAATGATCCAGCGCCCTCAGCATAGATCCCAAGATGATCCCGTCGGACCAACACGAGGTGGAAATAACCCGTCCAATGATCCAGCGCCCTCAGCCTAGATCCCAAGATGATCCCGTCGGACCAACACGAGGTGGACATCCGATCCAGCGCCCTCAGCATAGATCGCACAACAAACACAAACATAACTCATGCATACATATATGCCAAATCGCCATGTCCATCAACATGAACATACAAACACTAGATAACGAATATCATGTCAATTCAACGAAGTAAATCTCATGTTCAACAACATGAATAATCACACGCATGCTCAAAATACCAATATTAACATATTACGATACTTGCCTCGAAGATGGCAAGAACGAAACACTTCAATGATCTCAACACACTCGAAGTCCGCCTCCTTCGATCAACGTAGCAAGCTCGAACCTTAACAAAAGAAATGATATACAAATCATCTCAAGTCGAACGATTGCCTAACAATTCGGTCTACGGCCCAAAAGCTCAAAACATGCAATCTGCCTGAACCACTTAGCGTACGCTACGTACTCTACGTAACGCGGCGCTAAGCTCGCCGTTAGCGACGCTCGTCTAAGCCTAGCGTACGCTAGCCATGGACTGACCGTTCTCTCTAATCAGCCGACTGACTCGGCTGATATCATAACGTACGTTACGTACCAAACGTAGCGTGCGTTAGCTTATCCCCGATAGCGCACGTTAACTTACGTATGCTAGCGTGCGCTAACCGTGCATGGCAGATTACTCGGTAGAAAATCGATCTAATGGTGATGAACTCATGAATTCTATGGTGATAATACAAGTCATCCCCGAGCATATCATGCTAATAAGGTTTGTGAAAGTTCTATACGTACTAAATGACTAAGAGATACAAAGATACATATAATCATCACAACACCATAATTCATCTTAGATCTTCAAGGGATATTCTAAGTTCAATCCGTTATATGTCCCAAAACGTATGATCCCTTTATATAAACGCATAAGAACTTGAAAATCTCCATATACTGATCACAAATCGGTTTGAAAATGCTTAGGAGTCCATATATTAAAAAGGTTCAAAGGTTTATACGAAGAATAAGTGCCGAAACGTCAAAATATCCTTCTAACACGTGATGATTCGACTATTAACAAATTAACTGACTTAGATAAGCATGATCAAACATCCTTCAGAATACTACTAATATTGGCGAAGAATCACCTACCTCAAAGTAGCGAAGGACACGAAGGAACTTGAAGAAAATCCAACACCGAGAGCTTGAACACCAATCCTCAATGATCTACAATCTTCAACATGAGCTAGGATGCTGATATGAAGTGTTTAGGATGTAGAGAGTAATACTCTAAGTATAAGAATTCGGATGTGGGAAAAGAAAGGACTGAAAACACGAAAAGGATGCTGTCCTATTTATAGGAAATGGTTATTAGCGCGCGCTAGTCCATACTCTTAGCGTGCGCTAACGGCTTACTAACTTCACTGTACTCAGCCTTTAGCGTGCGCTATCCTCATGCGAGTAGCGTGCGCTAACGCGTTGACTTGGCTTTTTCCCGAAAGCCGTCCAGGTTCATCCCGACACAATCCGACAAGGGTCCCCGGCCTGATCTCACCTACCACATGTAATATCCGAATTTATTACGGTGTATTTCATCCGTATTCAAACCCTGTATTATTCGGATTGATGATTTTGATTATTGGAGTATGATATTTCTTACATTAATATCATTGTGCATAAGTATAGAAGCATGCAAAATTTCTCATGCAAACTCGTGTTAGCGCACGCTAAGAATGTATCTTAACGCGCGCTATCGGGCTACTATTAGCGCACGCTATGCAGATAGGGGTTGCGTGCGCTAAGAACTCAATTATTGAGCGGGACGACTAGCACATGCGCCAGCCGGGACATGGGTCCGGATAAGATTCCCGCGGACGCACCCGGACAATTCTGAAGTCAACCATTATTAGCGCACGCTAAGGAATGCTTAGTAGCGTGCGCTAACTTGTTAAAATGCAGAATATTATAAATAGGACAATAACTCGTTTTGGCTTACATTTTACTCGTTCCTTCTGCATACTTGAGAGGCCAGAGAGCTGAGATATCCTACTACATACTTAGAACACATATTGTTGGTGTTTATATATTGGCTATCACTTGGCAGTAATCATTGAAGAGGAATAGCACCATGGAGTGGCATACAACAAACCGGAGTTGGATTCTACCTTACGGTTCAGTGATTTTCATCATATTAAGGTATGTTCAATCTATCTCAAGACTTAGAGTTGGATTCTAACGATTTGGATGATCATGTTAACAAGATATGGATTTTCATAGATGAATTATCCAAGTATATCATGTTTGGAATAGTGAGATGAATAAGCCTTAAGTATCTTGATTATAATCATCATAATTCGAATCTTATCACACTGAATATGTAAAGAGAAGCTTCTATCATTGGTAATTCGAATCTAGTAGATGACTTCATAATAATCATGGACTTGACTTTAACAATCATTATTGTTGGATAAATCTAAAGGATGGATCATGGAAAGATTTATCTAGTATAGATGGAACGTTTAACAACTTCAGCATGATAATATTGATTGATATAAGATGTTGATATCAACCGTTAAGTCTTTTGAGTTGTCGTATAAATATTTGTAGTCGAAATGGAATATGGTTTTATAATGGTATGCATATCCTCGAATCCGAAGATGTTATTATCCGTAAGATCATTCATCATCGTGTGTACATGATATTCATGGAGGTAACATGAAGTATCACGGAAGATTTCATTGTTTCGATCATGGCGAGAACAGTTTACTGCTCAGCAGTAAACTGCCATGCATAGATAGCGCATGCTATGCTATGAATATTAACGTGCGCTATCGAGCACGAGTTAGCGTGCGCTACGTTTAGTACGTAACGTACGCTAGACCATCAGACGAGTCAGTTGGCTGGTCAGTGAAGTACTGACCATGCATAGTTAGCGTACGCTAGGCTTTGTTGTTTGCGTGCTCTATCGAGCAGACTTAACGCACGCTACACAGAGTGCTTAGCGTGCGCTAAGCAGTTCAGGCAGATTGCATTTTATGAACTTTTGGCCGTGAATCGAATTGTTAAACATTCGTACGATGTGAGATAAATCCTATATCATTTCTTTTGTTATGGTTTGATCTTGTTGCGTGATTGATCGGAGGGGCGACCTTCGAGTGTCTCGTTTTCGTGGAAGTATTGTCTGTCTTCTAATCGAGGCAAGTACTCTAATTAGAATTGTTTATATTATGACAATTATGATGTGATTGTATCGTGTAAATATGTTGTGAATATATGTCCACCATGCGTTGATCCGACGGGAATCATCATGGGAATCTATAGTCAGGTGCGCTGGATCGCTGGGATGTAGTTCCACCATGTGTTGGTCCGACGATCATCATGGGAATCTATAGTCGTGTGCGCTGGATCGTTGGAATACCACCAAGATGTTGAAACCGTTATGATATGATATGTGTTGTGGATATTCTCGCTGGAGAAACTTGTTATGATATAATTGTTGATTATATCACCGTTGTATGATTATTGTACTTGTACTAGCATCGTTGTGCTAACCCCTTCGGGGTGAACATTGTGTTTGTTCAGATCCGTGAGAGCGGGAAACAACCACCGGAGATGCATGACGACGAGGGTGCAAAGTGATGTTCCTACGGGTTTATCGTCTCGTTATTTGTTGGTTATTTCAATAAGTACTCGAGTACGTCGTCCGCTTATAATGTTTGGATTTTAGTGATGTAATAATAACTCTTCATTGGATATTTGTATTTCGGTTTTGAACCAGACGGTTGTATTTTACTTGACAATTTCATAAAGTGGTATCTCATATTGTCTTTTCTTTTAATCACCTTGTAAATTCTTATGTAAAGGATTTACTACTGTAATATTCCTGAATATATCGGGGGTGTTACAGAATATGGTATCGGAGCTAAGATTATGGATATCTTGGCTGTTGGGTTAAAATAGGGGTCATTTATGTCTTTTGAGGTAACCGGCCGTGAATGACATCACTGCACTGCCGACGTATTCATGCGAACGGTGGTTGTAAGTCCCTAAAACTCTATCTCATTCTCTACATGTTGTGTCTCTTTATACTTGAACATTAGAACAATGTTGTTTCCTGTATATTAAGTACTTGTGCTTACAGTATGTTGAGAGGCGGACGTGGACGTGGTCGCGGTCGTGGACGCGGACGAAGGAATGTTGAAAGGGAGGCGTCGCCTTCTAATCAGGCTAGTCATAGCTCAGGCGAGCCACAGCAATCCATCAATAACGAACCGGAACCTGGTGTACCAGAAATTCAGAGGTACATGTCCGGTTTTGAATGTACCACTCTCTGCCAATACCAGGATAAGGCGTTGGCGTATGAAATTAAAGAAGCAGCAATGGAGAAGTTTATGGAGTCAAAGAAACAGAAAGTCTCTGGTACTTTTACAGAGCACAAGAGCAGTGGGCCCCGTAAGGCCCAGTCTTCTTTTTCTTTCAAGAAACCTCCGCACCCATCTAAGAACGGAAAGAATTACGGAACAATGTCAGTCACGACGGATACAGCTAGGAAGTGCTTTAATTGTGGTCGCCCAGGCCACCTTTGGCGCGATTGTTTGCGCACCCCAATTACATGTTTTGACTGCGGACAGGAAGGGCACCGTGCGACGTTCTGCAAAGACGCCACCAAATACAAAGGAACCCGTTCATCACAGCCAGTTCAAAAGGAAGCTAGTGTCCAACAGACGCAGCAAAGTGTTCAGATGCCTCAAAATTTTGGCCGTGGACGAGGCAGGGGACAATGGGACCAAAAGGGGGCATCGAGTGCCGGATCTGTTCCCCCACGCCTGTATGAGATGAGGAGGACAAACGATCAGGATGCTGCTGTCGCATCAGGTACTGTCCAGATTCTTTCCCAACCAGTTAGCGTTTTATTCGATACAGGAGCTACGCATTCTTTTATATCTTTGTCTTGTGTAAATCGTTTGAATATTTCTGGTTTTCATACTTGTGAACCTTATGTTGTTGGTTTACCGAGTGGAGAGAGGATTGTTGGGAACTTAGAGACTAGAGATTTTCCTGTATTATTTGGGGGTAGGGAATGGCTCTCAAACCTAATTGTGATAGAAATGCAAGGAGATGACCTAATACTCGGAGACGATTGGCTTAATCGATATGGAGCAATTGTAAATTACCGAAGGAGAAATATTACGCCGATCGCTGATGATGGCTCCGAAGTACTGTTTGAAGGATGGAAACCAGGAAGCTCAGGAAAGTTGATCAAAGCAATGAAAGCTGTCAAAATGTTGAAACAGGGATGTATCGGGTACTGGTGTTATGCAATGAAGAAAGAAGATGAAATTGTGGAACTTTCATCCATTCCTATTGTGAACTAATTCCCAGATGTATTTCCTGACGAGTTACCTGGACTACCTCCACGACGGGACGTAGAATTCACGATTGAGCTGGAACCCGGAGCTACACCAATTTCTAAGGCGCCGTATCGCATGGCACCTACGGAGATGTACGAACTGAAGAAACAACTAGAAGAATTACTGGACAAAGGCTATATTTAGCCAAGCGTTTCACCTTGGAGAGCGCCAGTTCTTTTTGTTCGAAAGAAGGATGGATCGCTTCGACTGTGTATTGACTACCGTGAGCTGAACAAGATGACGATTAAGAACAAGTATCCGTTGCCACGGATTGATGATCTGTTTGACCAGTTGCAAGGAGCAACAGTGTTTTCAAAAATCGATCTAAGATCAGGATACCATCAGCTGAGGATTAAGGAATCTGATGTTCCAAAGTCGCATTCGTAACTCGCTACGGACACTATGAGTTTGTAGTGATGCCATTTGGTCTCACTAATGCGCCCGTCAGATTCATGCGCTTGATGAACCGAGTGTTCATCGAATATTTGGATAAATTTGTGGTCGTGTTCATTGATGATATTCTGGTATATTCTAAGAACCCGGAAGAACATGCGCAATATTTGCGGATTGTATTGGAACTTTTGAGAAACGAGCAATTGTACGCCAAACTTTCTAAGTGTGAATTCTGGCTAAAGGAAGTAATATTCCTCGGCCATGTGGTGTCATCTAAAGGAGTCCGAGTAGATCCTCAGAAGATCGAAGCAATTATGGATTGGAAGCCTCCAAAGAACGTGAAAGAAGTCCGAAGCTTCTTAGGACTTGTTGAATATTATCGACGATTCGTGGAAGGGTTTTCTAAAATCTCCCGCCCACTTAATCGACTCCTGCAAAAAACTCAAAAGTTTGAGTGGAATGAATTGTGTCAGATTAGCTTTGATGAATTGAAGAAGAGATTGACGACGGCACCGATGCTATCACTTCCACAGGGAACTGGAGGATTTATAGTTTACAGTGATGCTTCGAACCAAGGACTTGGGTGCGTATTGATGCAGAATGATAAGGTGATCGCTTATGCGTCGCGATAGCTGAAACCTTATGAAGTGAATTACCCAACACATGATTTGGAGCTAGCAGCAGTGGTTTTTGCCTTGAAGATCTGGAGGCATTATCTCAGACGGACTCACCGCGATCTTTACGGATCATAAGAGTCTCAAGTACATATTCAGTCAGAAAGAGTTGAACATGCGGCAATGAAGATGGTTAGAGCTGATCAAAGACTATGACTTGGAGATTTTGTATCATCCAGGCAAAGCAAATGTAGTGGCCGATGCACTTAGCCGCAAGCCTGTTTCTATTCAGATGCTGGAGACGCTGACCTCCCCACTTAGCCTTCAACGAGAGATGATTCGTGAAGGAATTGAAGTGTGGTTACAAAGAGTCCAAGGACAACTGTGCGTGATGGAGATAACTTCATCATTAACCGAAGGAATCAAATCTAGACAGGCAGATGACCCTTTGATGATTCGGTTACGTGATGAAGTGATCAAAGGAAAGGCCCCCGGATTCATAATTCATGATGATGGAGTTTTGAGATTTCAGAACCGACTCTGTGTTCCCGATGATGATGTTTTGAAACAGACGATTATGAAGGAAGCTCACAGTCGCCTCTATTCTATCCACCCGGTACCAAGAAATGTATAAGGACTTGAAGCACTTCGTGGGGCAACATGAAGAAAGATGTAGCGGACTATGTTTATAAATGCTTGACTTGTCGGCAGGTTAAGATCGAGCATCAACGGCTGCCGGAATGTTGAAGCCACTCCCGATTCCCGAATGGAAGTTGGAGTACATATCGATGGTCTTTATCACTTATATGACGAGAACAGACAGAATGAACATGATTTGGGTGATAGTTGATCGCTTAACCAAATCAGCTCATTTTCTAGGCATTAAGGATACGTGGGGACCAGAGAGGTTGGCACGAGTATTTATTTTGAGATAGTTCGATTGCATGGTACGCCGAAGACCATTGTTTCGATCGAGACGGCCGCTTTGTGTCTCACTTTTGGAAAGCAACATAAGGCCTTGGGGACCGAATTGAACTTCAAGATGCCTACCACCCGCAGATCGACGGACAACTGAGAGAACTATACAAACGGTGGAAGACATGCCGAGGGCTGTGCCTTAGATTGGTCAAACGATTGGGAAGTTCATCTACCGTTGATTGAATTTACCTACAACAATAGTTGGCATGCTTCCATTAAGATGGCACCGCTTGAGGCATTATACTAAGGAGATGCAGATCGCCCCTATGCCGGGACGATTCATCGGACTTGATCGAACAGTAACCGCAGTTGATCGTGCAGACTCGAGAGAAGATAGCCTTGATTCGTGAAAGGTCTGACCGCCTGCAGTCGCGAAATCTTACGCAGATGTACGCCGCCGCCCATTGGAGTTCAGCACTGGAGACCACGTACTTTTGAAGGTTTCTCCTACTCGGGGAATCTTTCGTTTCGGAAGCAAAGGAAAGCTGAGTCCGAGGTATATCGGACCATTTGAGATCCTCGAAAGAGTTGGGGAGTTGGCATACAGATTAGCATTGCCGCCGTCATTGTGCTATGTTCATAACGTGTTCCACGTATCCCAGTTACGGAGGTATATACCAGATCCCAGTCATATCATTGATTTCGGCGAGATCGAAGTCGCGAAGAATGGGACGTTTGAAGAAAGACCGGTTATGATACTCGAGAGTCGAGTTAAGCAGCTGAGGAACAAACCAATCGTTTTGCTCAAAGTTCAATGGTCACTTGGGAAACGGAAGCTGATATGAAGTCTAGATATCCCGAGTTATTTTCGTCTTGAGTTTCGGGACGAAACTCCTTTTTAGTAGGAGAGTATGTAATATCCGAATTTATTACGGTGTATTTCATCCGTATTCAAACCCTGTATTATTCGGATTGATGATTTTGATTATTGGAGTATGATATTTCTTACATTAATATCATTGTGCATAAGTATAGAAGCATGCAAAATTTCTCATGCAAACTCGTGTTAGCGCACGCTAAGAATGTATCTTAACGCGCGCTATCCGGCTACTATTAGCGCACGCTATGCAGATAGGGGTTGCGTGCGCTAAGAACTCAATTATTGAGCGGGACGACTAGCACATGCGCCAGCCGGGACATGGGTCCGGATAAGATTCCCGCGGACGCACCCGGACAATTCTGAAGTCAACCACTATTAGCGCACGCTAAGGAATGCTTAGTAGCGTGCGCTAACTTGTTAAAATGCAGAATATTATAAATAGGACAACAACTCGTTTTGGCTTACATTTTCCTCGTTCCTTCTGCATACTTGAGAGGCCAGAGAACTGAGATATCCTACTACATACTTAGAACACATATTGTTGGTGTTTATATATTGGCTATCACTTGGGAGTAATCATTGAAGAGGAATAGCACCTTGGAGTGGCATACAACCAACCGGAGTTGGATTCTACCTTACGGTTCAGTGATTTTCATCATATTAAGGTATGTTCAATCTATCTCAAGACTTAGAGTTGGATTCTAACGATTTGGATGATCATGTTAACAAGATATGGATTTTCATAGATGAATTATCCAAATATATCATGTTTGGAATAGTGAGATGAATAAGCCTTAAGTATCTTGATTATAATCATCATGATTCGAATCTTATCACACTGAATATGTAAAGAGAAGCTTCTATCATTGGTAATTCGAATCTAGTAGATGACTTCATAATAATCATGGACTTGACTTTAACAATCATTATTGTTGGATAAATCTAAAGGATGGATCATGGAAGGATTTATCTAGTATAGATGGAACGATTAACAACTTCAGCATGATAATATTGATTGATATAAGATGTTGATATCAACCGTTAAGTCTTTTGAGTTGTCGTATAAAGATTTGTAGTCGAAATGGAATATGGTTTTATAATGGTATGCATATCCTCGAATCCGAAGATGTTATTATCCGTAAGATCATTCATAATCGTGTGTACATGATATTCATGGAGGTAACATGAAGTATCACGGAAGATTTCATTGTTTCGATCATGGCGAATAAGCTTATCGCCAAAGAAGAAATCGCCATGCATAGATAGCGACGCTATGCTATGAATATTAACGCGGCGCTATCGAGCACGAGTTAGCGCGGCGCTACGCTTAGTACGTAACGACGCTAGACCATCGACGAAGTCACTGGCCGCTGAAGTAATCGACCATGCATAGTTAGCGACGCTAGGCTTTGTTGTTTGCGTGCGCTATCGAAAGGACTTAACGCACGCTACGCAGTGCTTAGCGCGGCGCTAAGCCCAGCAGATTGCATTTTATGAACTTTTGGCCGTGAATCGAATTGTTAAACATTCGTACGACGTGAGATAAATCATATATCATTTCTTTTGTTAAGGTTTGATCTTGTTGCGTGATTGATCGAGAGAGGCGACCTTCGAGTGTCTCATTTTCGTGGAAGTATTGTCTGTCTTCTAATCGAGGCAAGTACTCTAATTAGAATTGTTTATATTATGACAATTATGATGTGATTGTATCGTGTAAATATGTTGTGAATATATGTCCACCATGCGTTGATCCGACGGGAATTATCATGGGAATCTATAGTCAGGTGCTACTGGATCGTTGGATGTAGTTCCACCATGTGTTGGTCCGACGATCATCATGGGAATCTATAGTCGTGT
Organism: Orobanche coerulescens; assembly: GCA_033398695.1. Taxonomy (NCBI): domain Eukaryota; kingdom Viridiplantae; phylum Streptophyta; class Magnoliopsida; order Lamiales; family Orobanchaceae; genus Orobanche; species Orobanche coerulescens. Next base: position 95,493,221 of record CM065816.1, read on the forward strand.
GCTTGGATCGTTTGAATACCACCAGTATGTTGAAACTGTTATGATATGATATGTGTTGTGGATATTCTCGTTGGAGAAACTTGTTATGATATAATTGTTGATTATATCACTGTTGTATGATTATTGTACTTGTACTAGCATCGTTGTGCTAACCCCTTAGGGGGTGAACATTGTGTTTGTTCAGATCCAGAGAGCGGGAAACAACCACCGGAGATGCATGACGACGAGGGTGCAAAGTGATGTTCCTACGGGTTTATCGTCTGTTATTTGTTGGTTATTTCAATAAGTACTCGAGTACGTCGTCCGTTTATAATGTTTGGATTTTAGTGATGTAATAATAACTCTTCATTGGATATTTGTATTTCGGTTTTTGAACCAGACGGTTGTATTTTACTTCAGCAATTTCATAAAGTGGTATCTGTTATTGTCTTTTCTTTTAATCAGCCTTGTAAATTCTTATGTAAAGGATTTACGGCGCTGTAATATTCCTGAATATATCGGGGGTGTTACACCACACGTCTCAATCATGCTGACTACGTATAGCGCGCGCTAAGGTCATGCATAGCGTGCGCTATGGAAACCACTTAGCGTACGCTACACATAGTCGATAGCGTGCGCTACAAGCGCAGAATCACAATTTACATCACATTCATGAAATCATACGCTCAACAACATCGGATTATGAAATACGGAGAATAATACTCAGATTAAAGTACAACAATTACAATATCACAAGTTCCAAATATATATCAGAAATCTCGGGTATTACATTCTTCCTCCCTAAAAAGAAGTTTCGTCCCGAAACTTAAGATGAAAACAACTCCGGATATCTAGTCTTCATACTGTCCTCCGTTTCCCAAGTGGCCTCTTCAACTCCGTGTCGCGACCATTGTACTTTAACCAAGTGTATTGGTTTATTCCTCAACTGTTTGATCCGACTCTCAAGTATCTTGATTGGTCTCTCCTCGAAGGTGCCGTCATTAGCTATCTCGATTTCATCGAACTCAATGATATGACTCGATCTCGTACATACTTCCGCAATTGGGATACATGAAACACATTGTGAACGTGACTCAAGAATGGCGGTAAGGCCAACTCGTATGCTAAATCTCCAACTCTCTCGAGGATCTCGAATGGTCCGATATATCTCGACTTAGCTTACCCTTTTTCCCAAAACGGAAAATCCTCGTAGAGACACCTTCAATAGTACATGTTCCCCAACGTCGAACTCTAGAGGACGATGACGTACGTCCGCATAAGACTTTTGTCGACTCGGCAACAATAGTCTTTCTCGAATCAAAGCTATCTTCTCTTGAGTCTGAATTATCAATTCCGGTTCCGTCCCGATTAAATCCGAAGAATCATCCCAACACAGGGGTGATCGGCATCTTCTCCCGTACAAAGCTTCAAATGGCGCCATCTTAATAGAAGCATGACAACTATTATTGTAAGTGAATTCAACCAACGGCAAACGAACTTCCCAATCAGTCGACCAATCTAAGGCACAAGCTCTAAGCATGTCTTCTACCGTTTGTATAGTCCTTTCGGACTGACCGTCCGTTTGGGGATGATAAGCTGTGCTAAAGTGGAGCTCAGTCCCCAAAACCCTGTGAACTGCCTTCCAGAAATGTGACACGAAACGACCATCTCGATCCGAAATAATGGTCTTCGGCGTCCCATGCAATCTGACTATCTCCGCAATAAATACTCGTGCCAATCTCTCGGGTCCGCATGTATCTTTAATTCCTAGGAAATGAGCCGACTTGGTTAGTCGATCAACTATAACCCAAATCATGTTCATTCCCATTCTAGTCCTTGGCATACTGGTGATGAAATACATCGAGATATCCTCCCACTTCCACTCAGGGATCGGAAGCGGCTTTAACATTACGGCAGGTCGCTGATGTTCAATCTTAACCTACTGACAAGTCAAACACTTCGAAACGTACTCCGCTACGTCCTTCTTCATATTCCCCCACCAGAAGTTTTGTTTTAAATCCTTATACATCTTATTGCTTCCCGGGTGAATAGAATAGGGCGCGTTGTGAGCTTCCTTCAGAATAGTCTGTCTCAATCTATCATCATCGGGAACGCAAAGTCGGCTCTGAAATCTCAGAACTCCATCATCTTGTATCACGAATCCTGGGGCCTTTCCTTTCTTTTCTTCGTCACATAACCGAAGGATCAGAGAATCGTTCAACTGCTTAGATTTGATTTCCTCGACTAGTGACGAAGTCAGTTCCATCACATATAGTTGCCCTTGAATTCCTAGTGCCCATACTTCAATCCCTTCGCGGATCAGTTCTCGTTGAACGCTGGTTTGTGACGTAAGAGCTTCCAACACTCGAAGAGAAACAGGTTTACGGCTCAATGCATCGGCTACTACGATTGCTTTCCCCGGATGATAGAGAATCTCCAAGTCGTAATCCTTGATTAATTCCAACCACCTTCTCTGCCTCATGTTTAATTCTTTCTGACTGAAAATGTACTTGAGGCTCTTATGATCTCAGAAGATCGACAATGAGTGTCGACAAATAATGTCGCCAAATTTTCAATGCAAAGACTACAAATGCTAGCTCCGCATCGTGAGTCGGGTAATTAACCTCGTATGGTTTCAAATGCCGAGAAGCATAGGCAATCACCTTATCTCTTTGCATCAACACACATCCTAGACTCGATTTGAAGCGTCGCAGACACCATGAATCCATCAGGCCCATCCGTAACGCTAATATAGGTGTCCGTCGCCTCTCTTCTTAAGTTCATCAAAACCACTGGCATTTCTCATCCCACTTAAACTTTTGAGTTTTCAGAATAAATGAGTGAGCGGACGAGAAATTTTGGAAAATCCTCTACAAAGCGGCGATAATATCCAGCAAGTCCTAGGAAACTCCGACTTCTTTCACATTATTAGAACCTCCCATTCCAAGATTGCTTCGACTTTCTTCTGTCCACTCAACTCCGTCAATCGATATCACATGCCCAAGGAAAGTTACTTCCTAAGCCGTAACTCGCATTTTGAAAGCTTTGCATACACTGCTCCTTCTTCAAGGTGCTCAAAACCACACGTAAATGTTCGGCATGCTCCTCTGCGACCTTCGAATATATCAAGATGTCATCAATGAAGACGACCACAAATTTATCCAAGTATTCCAAGAATACCCGATTCATCAATAGCATGAATACCGCAGAGCATTGGTAAGTCCAAATGGCATCACTACAAATTCATAATGCCTGCATCGGATCCAAAGCGATTTCGGTATATCCGATTCCTTAATTCTCAACTGATGGTATCCTGATCGTAAGTCAATCTTCGAGAATACCCTTGCCCCTTGCAGTTGATCAAATAAGTCATCGATCCGAGGTATAGGATACTTATTCTTGATCGTCATCTTGTTGAGCTCCCTGTAATCAATACACAGTCGGAGGGATCCGTCTTTCTTCCGGACAAAGAGAACGGGCGCTCCCCAAGGAGAAACGCTAGGTTTAATATAGCCCTTCTATAACAATTCCTCCAGTTGCTTCTTGAGTTCATACATCTCGGTTGGCGCCATGCGGTATGGTGCTCTGGAAATAGGAGCTGCTCTGGGCTCTAATTCGATAGTGAATTCCACTTCTCTCTACGGAGGTAACCCAGGTAGTTCGTCAGGAAATACATCTGAGAACTCATTCACAACTGAAATAGACGAGAGCTCTACTCCCTCCTCTTTCCTCATGGCATAGCACCAAATTCCATGACATCCTTGCTTCAGTAATTTCACAGCTTTCATTGCTTTGATCAATTTTTCCGAGCTTCCTGCCTCCACCCCTAATAAGTGTTCGATCCGTCATCGCAATGATAGAAATGACTCTCTCTGTAATCTGAATAGCTCCATAACGGTTGAGCCAATCGTCTCCGAGAATTAAATCTCACCGTAGATGTCAACTACAATAAGATTCGATGGCCAATCTCTCCCTCCTATGGACACTGGAAAATCTCTAGCCTCTAGGGTTCCCACAATTCTCTCTCCACTCGGCAAACCCACAACATATGGTTCGCAATCAAATAAGCAAGAGATTTTTAAACGATTTACACAGTTCAATGATATGAAAGAATGTGTAGCTCCTAATCGAATAAAACACTAATCGGTTGCAAAAGGATCTGAATTGTACTGATGCAACAAAGAAGTGTTCGATCGCCGATTTCCTCATCTCGCATAAAGCGCGAGGAACGGACCCAAAGATCGATGTCTCTCTTCCCAACGCTCACTGAAATCCACTCTGCCTCCGGTTCACACTTGTCTCTTCGAATCGGGCGCTGGAGTGCGAGTACCAAAGATCTAGTAGCAGCCCACGTAAAGCCGCACGGTGCCCTTCTTGTCCACAATCGTAACAAGTCACGTAAGATGCGGGCCACGCCGAATATGCCTCGACCACAATTGTAGCATTTCTTTGATGCGTCCGAAATCACGATGTAGTCCGAACTTCTTTCGCTTTGGAAGGATGTGGAGGTTTCTAGCCGAATAAAAGGAAGACCGACCCTGGGGCCCACCACTCTTGTTTTCTGAAAAGTTGCCGGTCACCTTCTGCTTCTTTGCCTCCACTGATTTCTCCACCGCCGCCTCTTTCATGTCGTAGGCCAGCGCTTTGTCTTGATACTGTCGCAATGTAGTGCACTCGAATCCGGACATGTACTGGTGAATCTCGGGCTTCATCCGCATATCGAAATGAAAAATCTTTTCTGCCTCCGTTCTGACCAAGTGTCGCACACAAGTCAGCTGATGATTAAAAATTTTGATTACATCTGTCACAGATGCTTCCGAACTCTGTGGTGAGAAAAACTCTAGGATCTTTGCCTCTCTAACTGGACGAGGACAATACTGTGCTTCCATCATTTAGTTTGAATTCCGTCCAATCTGCGTTATGATTCTCGGGTCGAATAGCTTCCCACCAATCAAAGGCCTCCCCAGTCAGAAAATACTGGGCAATGGGAACCTTCCGGTCCTCGGGACAGTTAAGACCCGCGAATATCTTCTCTAACTCCTTAAGCCAATGATCCCAAGTAAGTGCCTCAGCAGATCCGTCAAATTTTGGCGGGTGCAATTTGACCACCTCAGCAAGCCATCTGTCTCCCCGGTTATCCTCGTGGTGCTGCTGTCCCATCGCCGTCTGCATGCGGTCAACTACCTGGGCGAACTGGTTTATCTGCGCCACCACCTGTTGAAGTACTCCCGGTATGTTAGGATTTGCGTCGTCATTCGCTGATCCTTGCTGCCCTCCAGAATGAGAATCGGTTCGACTGGCTGATAATTCTGGGGTAGTTGCGGAATCCTCCTGTCTCATGTTACCCCGTCCGCGTCCACGACCGCGTCCGCGTCCATGTCCTCCTCTCAACATACTGTAAACACAATTCCTCAATATCCAGGACAAAGTTTTCGAAATAAAGCCCGTCAATACTCACAAAACAGTAATTAAGTAAAACGGTAGGATAAGAGATTTAGGAGACTTACAACCACGGTCCACATGACGACTTTTGGCTGAACAGTGATGTTACGAACGACTCGTAAATCAATAACGTAAACAGACCCAACTTAAAACCCGACTGCCAAGATATCCATGAATCTTAGCTCCGATACCATATTCTGTAACACCCCGAGATATTCGAATAATTACGCCGTAAACCCTTTAAGTAAGGATTTACAAGGCTAATTTTAAAAGAAATGTAAATATAAGACATCAATATCATGGAAATTCGTGTTTACAAAACCATTCAACCGGTTCAACGAGTAATTAATACAACCATATCGAAATGATATTAATAAGACACGCGTACTCGAAATCAAATCAAACCAAGCAAACAAATCACCAACAACAACAAACATCATCAACCCCTTCGTCGTCACGTCGGCATCGTGATCGCTTTCCTGCTCCTCGGCTACCTGAACATCAAAACAAATGTCCACTCCCGAAGGGGTTAGCAAAACGATGCTAGTACAAGTATCATTTAAACGAATCAAATATGCATCAACAATACATAACAAGATACACCACACGGACTTCCGCTACCGGAATCCGATAATGCGAATCCACAAGATTCCATTAACACATCATGGGTATTCCAATGATCCAGCGCCCTCAGCATAGATCCCAAGATGATCCCGTCGGACCAACACGAGGTGGAAATAACCCGTCCAATGATCCAGCGCCCTCAGCCTAGATCCCAAGATGATCCCGTCGGACCAACACGAGGTGGACATCCGATCCAGCGCCCTCAGCATAGATCGCACAACAAACACAAACATAACTCATGCATACATATATGCCAAATCGCCATGTCCATCAACATGAACATACAAACACTAGATAACGAATATCATGTCAATTCAACGAAACACGCATGCTCAAAATGTAACACCCCCAATCCACTCAGGGATATTACACGCCGTAGACCCTCTCCTCGAGGATCTACCAGGCTGATAACTAAAATCAAACATCTAAACATCGCCTTTAAGGCTAAAATGACTCAGTAGACCGACTTGGTCTTTCAATAATAACATACAACTCATTCCCAAACACATACCCACGCAGGGGTCAAAATAAAATAAACTCCCGTACAACGGGGAAAAGATACCGCAGCGGAAAAGAAAATACAACTGGACCAATACGACATCAACGGAACCTCGTGTGATTAGTATCGTTCATCTTTCATCATTCTTCGTGCCGACCCTGTGCTATGCTCCAAAACCTGAATGCAAAAATAGACATCCACCCCCGAATACTGGGTTAGCAAAACTCCACCGTTTTGCTAGTGCAAGTACAAGTGCAAAAATACGAGCCATACAATACAAGTTCCAAGAACAATAATAATCGTGAATCCTCAAAGATCCAAACGTAAAGAAAAGTACTTCCCGAGGCAAGAGTTTTGGGTAAACATTTCCAAAACCGAAAGATCGCAAATAAGGGAAACAATTTACAAAAGCTTTAAAATGCCATCGAGAGTTTTAATAGAAAACAATTTAGGATTATCAAATCCTAACCTTTCCAAAATCAATGGTCACATTTCAAAGGTTTTGTTTTCGCAATTAGAAAACCAACAATACACAAGGTTAAAACCCATGTCACGTGTCTTCGCGGACATAACATCAATACAATATAATCACCCAAGATACGTAAACCTTGGTCACCAAAAATACAACATCAACTCGTGAATCCGTGGCTATACCATCGATTCCCTTCGTGGCCCGTCGGACCCTCCCAAGGTGAGTAGAATGCGTTGAACTCATATGCACCAATTCGTGAAGTTTTACTCGTGAATCCAGGGCTATACCATTGGAATTCCCTCCGTGGCCCCGTCGAACCCTCCCGAGGTGAGCAAATACATTCACCAAACAAACAACTGCACTCGTGAATCCATCGCTATACCATTGGAATTCCTCCGTGATCCCGTCGGACCCTCCCGAGGTGAGCGAAATACATTCACACAATTAACATGTCACAACAAGGATATTCATACAATCCACCAAAGGCAACAAACACAAAGCACGACATAATCGTCAAATTACAATGCACCAAAAATGAGATAATATATGCACACACGCGTTATCAAGCGCAACATCAACACCAAACATATCCATAGGATTCACATAGTCACTTACAACCCACACAATTTACAAAACACACGCGTTTTGAAAGTGAGCCTTTAACGAGGCTAGTCGAATCTTTTGAAAAACCCGTTTCAAACAAACACACACACATACCAAGACGATCACCAATCATCATATCCACAAAACAAGAAATGTATGGACAAGGTACTTGCCTCGAATAATTAGACGATGACACGAACGGAACGGAAGAGTTGAACACGACCGCAAGGAACCGGCGGAAATGAACCTAACGATTCGAATAGCACAATCACAACCACTTCTAAACGATTACGGAAAAGGAATACACCCGGAAACCCGCCTACGATTCATGTATATTCGCACAAAAATAACAACGAGGGCGGACCACAACCAAACCCTCTCGATTCCGTAAAACTATGAAAATATACCATGAATCCGTAGGAAAACTAATGATATCAACAAGATTAATCATATTCATCAAGAATCCATCAACAAAACGGAAAGAATCGGACAAAACCCCAAAATCCCCAATTATCCAAAAAGGTAGGGTTAAAGGAATTCTTACCTCTTGATGAATCAAGCATTCAAATCCAAAAACCACGGGTTAGATCCGCAATCCGAGCCACCCGATCGAAAAGGAATGAAGAAATCTACACAAGTAAGTGATAGATGGAGGAACTCTCCCTCTCAAGTCTCTCTCTCTCGCGCACGGTTGAAGAAGGGGGAGGAAATGAGCGATTTACGCTGAAACAACACATTTATAGTGTAACACAAGAGACCTATCGGCCGGCCTATCGGCCGATAGGCCCAACCGATAGCCATACGAAAGTAGGCGGTAGAGTCTATCGACTTCTATCGGCCGAAAGGCTCTGGAAGTGCTCGCCAAAATCAAACGACCATAACTCTCTCGTCCGACTCGATTGACTCACCGCTTGAACCATTGGAAAGCTAACTCGATGTTCTATAATATTGCAAGATTTATAATTTTTGGAGTTACCAAAATTAATGGTGATCTAACAAAGACGAACTCATACTTAGAAAAGTCGTTTAGTAATCCCGAATTCAACAAAACGACGCCGAAACCCGAACTCGAATACGAACCAAGATACGGTTACGAAGTACTCACAAAGACGAATCTAAGAGCTAGTAGGACACACAATTCCGACCACCCGAAGGCTCGAAATTCGACAACGGAAAGTAACTACCCCAAACTTTGGGAAATTACGAAAATGGCCCAAATGCCCGAAAATCACCATACGTCAACGAATAATCAAACCGGTTCACGACACGCCTAACAAAGTTAAACGGACTTGCGGGAAACTCAAACAACGATTTGACGAGATTCGCAAGAATCGAACTCAAGTGCGGAAAAGTCGCTAAAAGCACGTAACTCAACGAAACGACACCAAACGAACTCGGATGTCAAAAGTGTAGAATTAATTATTCTCGAATGACGAAACGGACATGAGCGAGTCGTCAAACAGACTTCCGCCGAAAAAAATAATTACCGAAATCGAAAATTGCGGATATTACATTCTACCCTCCTTAAAAGAAGTTTCGTCCAAACTTAAAACAAGTAGGGAGAAGAAATATTCCGCCAGGAAAAACTCAACGAGATACACAAGAATGCGTAACTAACGCCCAACGGCGAAATGTTACAAACGACGCAAAGGAGTATACAGCGTGAAAACACGCTCCACGGCGACCAACACAACGTCGCCGTTAGGGATATAATAAAAACCAACAAGTGACAAACGTCATCAAACGGATAATATAGCCAAGTCAATTATCCGACAATCACAAAACACAACGAACGAAAATCAATATGATTGACCCACCCAACGGTACATCAATCAAAACGCGAGTCAACCGCTGAACAACCACGAAATCCCACCGCCTAAGGGCTGGAAGATCGAAAACGAAACTAATTTCCCGAACTGAAGGGAATTACGAAGGAGCCTGAACGTTCAACAATCACGAAACGAGGACAAAAACCGAACAAACAAACGATCGAGACAACAAAAATCGAAGAATCATGTTCGAATCACGAAGAACGATAAAGTTCAAACAACAACTCCCGTGATGATCCGGTGAGAACTACAAGACATGCATTGCCGAAGATCCACAGAAAGGGAATAGCGATTGAAAAGTCACAACGACAACGAGTTATTCCGAAATAACACCACACTCGCTCGATCAACAAAAGCAAGGAGCAGACAAGCTCGAAATGTCAACGAACATAAATGAGTCGGCAGAGTCGAAACACAAGAGTTCCAAAGCCGATCCACTTCGAATAAAAGAACTAGTAGAACCAGATGATGTCACTCCCAAACAAGGTTCACAAGAATCGAATCGAACCGAAAAGTAACATCGATAATCGATCGACCCACAACAAGATCACAGCTCGTTCGGACGATGAAACCGAAATATAGAACAAGTTCATAAAATACCAACGATCACGAGCGAATCGACAGACTGGAGAAAGAGAAAATACAGAAGTCTAAAAACAACACGGGTACTACATTCGACCTCTTATAAAAGAAGGTCGCCCCCGCAACTCACAACAGCAAAATCAAGGTGACGACACAACAAGCAACCGACGAAACATCCTTCAAAGGCCTCTCAAAGCCGATTCGATATCTCAGTGTCTTTGAAGCGCGAACTCCGAAAGTCTCGGTAGCCAATTCACAAAATCAATTCGTGTCCTCGAGTCCACACTTGAAATGTGTCATCGACGAGAAAGACAATTTACACGTGCATGCCCCGGCACATCTCGATTGAAACGCCTCGGCTCGGCATACCGAAAATACAAATGCTAGATACAATGGGGCATAACGTCGCAAAACAACATAGCGGAGATGCCAACTCAGCACAACAAGGAATCATAATACATATCATATACAACGATTATCATCGTAAAATAATACACACAAACACTTCAACAACGACGGTATCGTTCGGCGACCTCAACGGCCCGAACGATAACCAGCACATAATTACAACCATCATGAAACAATCATACATGTACACAAATGTACAACTCAAGCTTTAACAACCCACACTCGTGCGACAACACGCAAATCACCACGAGGTGATAACAGTAAACACCAGTTCACACCTCTCACAGAGGGCTAGTACAACAAATGCGTGGCAACGACTCGACGTTCATGCCACCAATTCGATCACAATTCGGGGTTAACACCGTAACGAAAGTTCGAAAACCCTACACGCATTTCCGGTCCGCAAACAGGAATGATAGGTTTTAAAAACGAAAACCACCTTTGAAGACAGTTTGGAAACACCAGTTGATCTTGAGTATCATTTTACAAAAAGTAGTACAAATACCATTATCGAGACTTTGAAAATCATCTAGCGTTTGAACAAAAATGAGGACACCTTTCCTTTAGTGAAAAACTTTCAAAAATATTCGACCCTTGGGTCTAAGCAACTGCATTGGAAAATATCTCAAAAATATTTTTGGTCCTCAACCGGAAATTTTTTTGAAATGAATTGCGGCATTAGAAAACGCCTTGAAAACACCGCAAGAAAATAATTCGTTTTAAAAGTACGTCTCGAATTTTAATTTTCTAAGATACTCAAGGTTTTCAAAAATAATTCAATGGGCTAGAATGCCCAAAAATTTCAGGTAATTACAAGGAACAATATAGCGCCGTGGGTCCCGCACCGGAACCCACCATGCTAAAAACCAATTACAAAAATGCCCAAAAAGGCCGATGACGGTAATATTTCAAAAACTCACAGAAGCCATTTAGAAAATAATAAATACCGTCATAAGAATTTCGCCAAAACGATCAAGGCCGTAATGCCAAAAACTCGGTTAAGGAATTGGTTTTCAAAATAAAAACTCAGTCGGTAAAATACCGAAAGCCATTACAAAAGAACTCACGCAGCGGATAAAAGAAATAAAGTCAAACATGCACAAGACAGCAACACTGCTCCTCATATGAACGAAAAATGGGAGTCAAATAATCACATATCACGAAATCAAAATCCATAAGAGGATTCCGTCGATTAACTCATAATAATAAAATAGCTCGTGTCACACGAGGCACAACACAAAGAAGGGAGACTTACATACACAGGTCGCACGAAGATGATGATCGCCCCACGATACTAATCACGACCAACAAACTCAGACGACGCGTCGCGACACGACTCAGTCAGATAAAATCCGACGAGACAAAAACTCGATAGACACCATCGACCCGACACCTAGGTTTCCACAACCTGAGCTCGATACCATTTATGTAACACCCCAATCCACTCGGGGATATTACACGCCGTAGACCCTCTCCTCGAGGATCTACCAGCCGATAACTAAAATCAAACATCTAAACATCGCCTTTAAGGCTAAAATGACTCAGAGACCGACTTGGTCTTTCAATAATAACATACAACTCATTCCCAAACACATACCCACGCAGGGGTCAAAATAAAATAAACTCCGCATAACGGGAAAAGATACCGCATGGAAAAGAAAATACAATGGACCAATACGACATCAACGGAACCTCGTGTGATTAGTATCGCTCATCTTTCATCATTCTTCGTGCCGACTCTGTGCTATGCTCCAAAACACGAATGCAAAATAGACATCCACCCCGAATACTCGGGGTTAGCAAAACTCCACCGCTTTGCTAGTGCAAGTACAAGTGCAAAAATACGAGCCATACAATACAAGTTCCAAGAACAATAATAATCAGAATCCTCAAAGATCCAAACGTAAAGAAAAGTACTTCCCGAGGCAAGAGTTTTGGGTAAACATTTCCAAAACCGAAAGATCGCAAATAAGGGAAACAATTTACAAAACAGTTTAAAATGCCATCGAGAGTTTTAATAGAAAACAATTTAGGATTATCAAATCCTAACCTTTCCAAAATCAACAGGTCACAAATTTCAAAGGTTTTGTTTTCGCAATTAGAAAACCAACGGAATACACAAGGTTAAAACCCATGTCACGTGTCTTCGGCGGACATAACATCAATACAATATAATCACCCAAGATACGTAAACCTTGGTCACCAAAAATACAACATCAACTCGTGAATCCAGGCTATACCATCGATTCCCTTCGTGGCCCTCGGACCCTCCCAAGGTGAGTAGAATGCGTTTTGAAATCATATACACCAATTCGTGAAGTTTTACTCGTGAATCCGTGGCTATACCATTGGAATTCCCTCCGTGGCCCGTCGAACCCTCCCGAGGTGAGCAAATACATTCACCAAACAAACAACCGCACTCGTGAATCCGTGGCTATACCATTGGAATTCCTCCGTGATCCCGTCGGACCCTCCCGAGGTGAGCGAAATACATTCACACAATTAACATGTCACAACAAGGATATTCATACAATCCACCAAAGGCAACAAACACAAAGCACGACATAATCGTCAAATTACAATGCACCAAAAATGAGATAATATATGCACACACGCGTTATCAAGCGCAACATCAACACCAAACATATCCATAGGATTCACATAGTCACTTACAACCCACACAATTTACAAAACACACGCGTTTTGAAAGTGAGCCTTTAACGAGGCTAGTCGAATCTTTTGAAAACCCGTTTCAAACAAACACACACACATACCAAGACGATCACCAATCATCATATCCACAAAACAAGAAATGTATGGACAAGGTACTTGCCTCGAATAATTAGACGATGACACGAACGGAACGGAAGAGTTGAACACGACCGCAAGGAACCGGCGGAAATGAACCTAACGATTCGAATAGCACAATCACAACCACTTCTAAACGATTACGGAAAAGGAATACACCCGGAAACCCGCCTACGATTCATGTATATTCGCACAAAAATAACAACGAGGGCGGACCACAACCAAACCCTCTCGATTCCGTAAAACTATGAAAATATACCATGAATCCGTAGGAAAACTAATGATATCAACAAGATTAATCATATTCATCAAGAATCCATCAACAAAACGGAAAGAATCGGACAAAACCCCAAAATCCCCAATTATCCAAAAAGGTAGGGTTAAAGGAATTCTTACCTCTTGATGAATCAAGCATTCAAATCCAAAAACCACGGGTTAGATCCGCAATCCGAGCCACCCGATCGAAAAGGAATGAAGAAATCTACACAAGTAAGTGATAGATGGAGGAACTCTCCCTCTCAAGTCTCTCTCTCTCGCGCACGGTTGAAGAAGGAGGAAATGAGCGATTTACGCTGGAAACAACACATTTATAGTGTAACACAGCGGGACCTATCGGCCGCCTATCGGCCGATAGGCCCAACCGATAGCCATCGAAAGTAGGCGGTAGAGTCTATCGACCCCCTATCGGCCGAAAGGCTCTGGAAGTGCTCGGCCAAAATCAAACGACCATAACTCTCTCGTCCGGACTCCGATTGACTCACCGTTTGAACCATTGGAAAGCTAACTCGATGTTCTATAATATTGCAAAGATTTATAATTTTTGGAGTTACCAAAAATTAATGGTGATCTAACAAAGACGAACTCATACTTAGAAAAGTCGTTTAGTAATCCTGAATTCAACAAAACGACGCCGAAACTCGAACCTGAATACGAACCGAAGATACGGTTACGAAGTACTCACAAAGACGAATCTAAGAGCTAGTAGGACACACAATTCCGACCACCCGAAGGCTCGAAATTCGACAACGGAAAGTAACTACCCCAAACTTTGGGAAATTACGAAAATGGCCCAAATGCCCGAAAATCACCATACGTCAACGAATAATCAAACCGAAGTTCACGACACGTCTAACAAAGTTAAACGGACTTGCGGGAAACTCGAAACAACAGTTTCGGACGAGATTCGCAAGAATCGAACTCAAGTGCGGAAAAGTCGCTAAAAAGCACAGAACTCAACGAAACGACACCGAAACGAACTCGGATGTCAAAAAGTGTAGAATTAATTATTCTCAGAATGACGAAACGGACATGAGCGAGTCGTCAAAACAGACTTCCGCCGAAAAAAAATAATTACCGGAAATCGAAAATTGCGGATATTACACAAAATACCAATATTAACATATTACGATACTTGCCTCGAAGATGGCAAGAACGAAACACTTCAATGATCTCAACACACTCGAAGGCTGCCTCCTTCGATCAACGTAGCAAGCTCGAACCTTAACAAAAGAAATGATATACAAATCATCTCAAGTCGAACGATTGCCTAACAATTCGGTCTACGGCCCAAAAGCTCAAAACATGCAATGCACGAACCACTTAGCGTCGCGCATTACTCGTAACGTGCGCTTAAGCTCTACATAGCGTACGCTCGTCTAAGCTAGCGACGCTAGCCATGGATCGACTGTTCTCTCGATCGGTGATCGACTGGTGATATCATAACGTACGTTACGTACCAAACGTAGCGTGCGTTAGCTTATCCCCGATAGCGCACGTTAACTTACGTATGCTAGCGTGCGCTAACCGTGCATGGCAGATTACTACTGGTAGAAAACTGGATCTAATGGTGATGAACTCATGAATTCTATGGTGATAATACAAGTCATCCCCGAGCATATCATGCTAATAAGGTTTGTGAAAGTTCTATACGTACTAAATGACTAAGAGATACAAAGATACATATAATCATCACAACACCATAATTCATCTTAGATCTTCAAGGGATATTCTAAGTTCAATCCGTTATATGTCCCAAAACGTATGATCCCTTTATATAAACGCATAAGAACTTGAAAATCTCCATATACTGATCACAAATCGGTTTGAAAATGCTTAGGAGTCCATATATTAAAAAGGTTCAAAGGTTTATACGAAGAATAAGTGCCGAAACGTCAAAATATCCTTCTAACACGTGATGATTCGACTATTAACGAATTAACTGACTTAGATAAGCATGATCAAACATCCTTCAGAATACTACTAATATTGGCGAAGAATCACCTACCTCAAAGTAGCGAAGGACACGAAGGAACTTGAAGAAAATCCAACACCGAGAGCTTGAACACCAATCCTCAATGATCTACAATCTTCAACACGAGCTAGGATGCTGATATGAAGTGTTTAGGATGTAGAGAGTAATACTTTAAGTATAAGAATTCGGATGTGGGAAAAGAAAGGACTGAAAACACGAAAAGGATGTTGTCCTATTTATAGGAAATGGTTATTAGCGCGCGCTAGTCCATACTCTTAGCGTGCGCTAACGGCTTACTGACTTCACTATACTCAGCCTTTAGCGTGCGCTATCCTCATGCGAGTAGCGTGCGCTAACGCGTTGACTTGGCTTTTTCCCGAAAGCCGTCCAGGTTCATCCCGACACAATCCGACAAGGGTCCCCGGCCTGATCTCACCTACCACACGTCTCAATCATGCTGACTACGTATAGCGCGCGCTAAGGTCATGCACAGCATGCGCTATGGAAACCACTTAGCGTACGCTACACATAGTCGATAGCGTGCGCTACAAGCGCAGCATCACAATTTACATCACATTCATGAAATCATACGCTCAACAACATCGGATTATGAAATACGGAGAATAATACTCAGATTAAAGTACAACAATTACAATATCACAAGTTCCAAATATATATCAGAAATCTCGGGTATTACAATGTACCTCAAATCTTTTGTGTAATTCTCCGTGTTTCTGCAGGATTATACTTCATCTTTCGGTGACTTTTGTTGGGCGAGAGTCTGAGTCTTTGCCTGTCTTATGACTCAACATATAAATTTCTCGATTTGCTGGGCCATTTAATGTTCTGCACAGTTGCTGCGGGCTCTTTTTGTGTTGGCTTGTTGGGTTCATTTTTCAGTGCGACTCTTGTTTTCTTATTATTTAAAACTCAAACAAATTAAAACCTTAAAATCCAAAACAGCACTAATCTTGCGCTGCCAGGACCGGAAGTGTCCCTCGGATCTTTGTCAAGAGCTTGAGGATCCCGGTTTTAATTTAAATGGGTTTTAATCTCAAAATTCAAATCGAGCGCCTGAATTTGAGTCTCACCAGCTGCGTGCTCCCTTTCCTGATCTTTGTGCTTCTCAAGTTCATTTGTGGCTCCCTTTCCTGATCTTTCTGTTGGAATGGGTTCTTCTGCGGTTTTTAATATTGCGCCCTCGGATAATGTTTGGGGAGCCTGTCTAGCGCTGCAAGGTCGTTCTCTCTTAACATATGGATTGCCGGATTTACTGCAGCATTTATTGTTTTCTACATTTATAGATGAATAAGCCAGCAATCCTATGAGCAGGGATTCTCTTTGGAGAATGTTTAGGAAGGCCGTTTACCGCTACAGGTTCCTTCTTTATTGCCTGTTCATAATGACTGCTCCTTTTCTATTTATAATTACTACCCTTTCCAAATCGTATTACTCAATATTACTATTTATTTTCCAGCCCTATAAATTTCCTGTATCGCCAGCAATCCTATGAGCAGGAATTCTCTTTGGAGAATGTTTAGGAAGGCCGTTTACTGCTACAGGTTCCTTCTTTATTGCCTGTTCATAATGACTGCTCCTTTTCTATTTATAATTACTACCCTTTCCAAATCGTGTTACTCAATATTACTATTTATTTTTCAGCTCTATAAATTTCCTATATCTCTTTAACAAATATAGTATTCTACTGATTAGAGGTATATAGGCCGGCAACCTTGCGGCCAAAAGGACTCCTCGCAGGGCGATTACGGCTCCGTGGATGGACTGGTCTGATAGGTGTAACAACGCCACGTACCTCAAATCTTTTGTATAATTTTCCGTGTCTGTACAGGATTTTACCTCATGATTCGATGTTGTTTGTGCATCTCGCTGCTTCTAAATAACAGGTCCTGAATACTAACTCAGTTGTTTGATTGCTTATAACAATGCTGCGCACCTCTACCCACACGATTTACTGTTCTGCACAGTTGGAGATGAATGAGCCAGCAATCTTCTGACCAGGCGTTCTCTTTGGAGGACGCTTTCGCTCAATTTCTTATTATTAAAAATGTACTCTTTTTACGATCTCTTTCTCAGCGTTAACTGTTGGTGCTAGCTTCGGTTCTATTGTTGCGATTCTTGTCCCCGATTTGTTTGGTGTTACTTGTCGTTTCGCTTGCCCTCGCCTATTTGGGGATTGACTTGTTGGATTCATTTTTCGATTGGCTCTTGCTTTCTTATTAATTAAAACTCAAACAAATTAAAACCTTCAAATCCAAAACAGACTAATCTTGCGTGCCAGACAACGTCCCTCGGATCTTTGTCAAGACCTTGAGGATCCCAGTTTTAATTTAAAGGAGGTCTAATCTCGAAATTCAAATCGAGCCCCTGAATTTGACTCTCCTCACTGATCTTTGTGCTTCTCAGATTTCCTCGTGGCTCCCTTTCCTGATCTTTGTGTTGCAATGGATTCTTTTGCGGTTTTTAATATCGCACTCTCGGATAATGTTTGGGGAGCTGTTTAGCGCTGCAGGCTCGTTTTCTTTTAACATATGGACTGCCCGATTCACTGCAGCATTTAATGTTTTCTACATTTAGAGATTAATAAGCCAGGAATCTTATGACCGGGAATTCTCTTCAGAGAATGTTTAGTAAGGCAGTTTACCGCTGCAGGTTCCTTCTTTGGTACTTATTCATAATTACTGCTCTTTTTATGTTTATAATTACTATCCTTTTCAAATTGTATTACTCAATATTACAATTTATTTTCGAGCCCCATAAATTTCCTGTATCTCTTTAACAAATATAGTTTTGTGCTGATTAGAGGTATATAGGCCGGCAACCTGGCGGCCGAAAGGACTCCTCGGAGGGCGATTACGGCTCCGTGGATGGACTGGTCTGATAGGTGTAACAACGCCACGTACCTCAAATCTTTTGTGTAATTCTCTGTGTTTCTGCAGGATTATACTTCATCTTTCGGTGACTTTTGTTGGTCGAGAGTCTGAGTCTTTGCCTGTCTTATGACTCAACATATAAATTTCTCGATTTGCTGGGCCATTTAATGTTCTACAGAGTTGCTGCGGGCTCTTTTTGTGTTGGCTTGTTGGGTTCATTTTTCAGTGCGACTCTTGTTTTCTTATTATTTAAAACTCAAACAAATTAAAACCTTAAAATCCAAAACAGCACTAATCTTGCGCTGCCAGGACCGGAAGTGTCCCTCGGATCTTTGTCAAGAGCTTGAGGATCCCGATTTTAATTTAAACGGGTTTTAATCTCAAAATTCAAATCGAGCGCCTGAATTTGAGTCTCAGCAGCTGCGTGCTCCCTTTCCTGATCTTTGTGCTTCTCAAGTTTATTTGTGGCTCCCTTTCCTGATCTTTCTGTTGGAATGGGTTCTTCTGCGGTTTTTAATATTGCGCCCTTGGATAATGTTTGGGGAACCTGTCTAGCGCTGCAAGGTCGTTCTCTCTTAACATATGGATTGCCGGATTTACTGCATCATTTATTGTTTTCTACATTTATAGATGAATAAGCCAGTAATCCTATGAGCAGAAATTCTCTTTGGAGAATGTTTAGGAAGGCCGTTTACCGCTACCGGTTCCTTCTTTATTGCCTGTTCATAATGACTGCTCCTTTTCTATTTATAATTACTGCCCTTTCCAAATCGTATTACTCAATATTACTATTTATTTTCCAGCCCTATAAATTTCCTGTATCGCCAGAAATCCTATAAGCAGGAATTCTCTTTGGAGAATGTTTAGGAAGGCCGTTTACCGCTACAGTTCCTTCTTTATCACTGCTCATAATGACTGCTCCTTTTCTATTTATAATTACTACCCTTTCCAAATCGTGTTACTCAATATTACTATTTATTTTCCAGCTCTATAAATTTCCTGTATCTCTTTAACAAATATAGTATTCTACTGATTAGAGGTATATAGGTCGGCAACCTTGCGGCCGAAAGGACTCCTCGGAGGGCGATTACGGCTCCGTGGATGGACTGGTCTGATAGGTGTAACAACGCCACGTACCTCAAATATTTTGTGTAATTCTCCGTGTTTCTGCAGGATTATACTTCATATTTCGGTGACTTTTGCAGGTCGAGAGTCTGAGTCTTTCCTTGTCTTATGACTCAACATATACATTTCTCGATTTGCTGGGCCATTTAATGTTCTGCACAGTTGCTGCGGGCTCTTTTCGTGTTGGCTTGTTGGATTCATTTTTCAGTGCGACTCTTGTTTTCTTATTATTTAAAACTCAAACAAAATAAAACCTTAAAATCCAAAACAGCTAGGTCGAGAGTCTTAGTTTTTGCCTGTCTTATGACTCAACATATAAATTTCTCGATTTGCTGGGCCATTTAATGTTCTGCACAGTTGCTGCGGGCTCTTTTTGTGTTGGCTTGTTGGATTCATTTTTCAGTGCGACTCTTGTTTTCTTATTATTTAAAACTCAAACAAATTAAAACCTTAAAATCCAAAACAGCATTAATCTTGCGCTGCCAGGACCGGAAGAGTCCCTCGGATCTTTGTCAAGAGCTTGAGGATCCCGGTTTTAATTTAAACGGGTTTTAATCTCAAAAGTCAAATCGAGCGCCTGAATTTGAGTCTCACCAGCTGCGTGCTCCCTTTCCTGATCTTTGTGCTTCTCAAGTTTATTTGTGGCTCCCTTTCCTGATCTTTCTGTTGGAATGGGTTCTTCTGCTAATTACTCAATATTGCAATTTATTTTCGAGCCCCATAAATTTCCTGTATCTCTTTAGCAAATATAGTATTGTGCTGATTAGAGGTATATAGGCCGGCAACCTTGCGGCCGAAAGGACTCCTCGGAGGGTGATTACGGCTCCGTGGATGGACTGGTCTGATAGGTGTAACAACGCCACGTACCTCAAATCAATTAATATCTCATCTAAATACTTAGTTATTATAATGCTGTTCAATTCTCATAATTCTGTTATTCTGCTTGCAGATCTAAATACAAATCGTTGGAAGCGGGATAATATTGCTGCCAGGGAGTTCTACTGCTACCTATTTCAAAGTCGGGCCACCGATACTACAAATATACTTCGAGCAGGCAGGCTTGCACAGCAATATCAAATCGATTGTTACGTAAAGATTGAAACTCAACGGCTGGATTATTTTAGGACTGAACAACTGCAACATGATCTGCGAGTTGAATCATTCGAAGGTATTATCGAAAGCATGGCATGCGAGGGTATTTGAGCGGCAACAAAATTGGCCAAAAATTTGTGCTCCCTTCGTCACACATCGGCAGTCCCAGAGACATGCGGCGGCGGTATCTAAATGCATTAGCTTTGGTAAGCGAATATGGAAAGCCGGATTTCTTCATAACAATGACGTGCAACCCCAAACTGCGCTGAAATACGTGAGGGCTTGTTGCCTGGTGATGAGGCCCATAATAGATCTGACCTTGTTGCGAGAGTTTTCAGAGCAAGAAATGAGGAGTTCAAGAACGACATTGTCAAAAAAAGCTTGCTGGGTGAGGTAGCAGCATACCTTTATGTTATAGAGTTCCAAAAAAGAGGGCTGCCTCATGCTCATTGGATCCTTATTTTAAAGCCAAATTATAAAATAGTCTCCTCAGCTGCATATGATCGCTTTGTTTGTGCAGAGCTGCCTGATATTGATTTGCATCCACACCTTCATGCCTGTGTTGTCAGACATATGATGCACGGACCTTTGTGGCGTGCTTAATCCCTCAAATATATGCATGCGAGAAAGCAAGTGCAAGAATAGATATCCTAAAGAGTATGTAGAGAGTACCTCTCAGCACGACGACTCATATCCAATGTACAGGAGGAGAAATGATGGACGAACTGCACATGTTCGGCATCAATTGCTTGCCAACAGGTGGGTCGTTCCGTACAATCCCTACTTGCTTGCCAAATTCGACTGCCATATTAATGTCGAGATCTGTGTGGGCGTACATCTCATCAAATATTTGTACAAGTACGTTTGCAAAGGGACCAATAAGATTGCTTTTAATGTCGTCCCACAACCAGAGATTTCAGCCCCTTATGAGATTACAGCATTCCAATCAGCCCGCTGGTTATGTGCTCCTGAGGCCATGTGGAGAATTTACGCTTTTTTATTGAGCGAAATATATCCAGCTGTAATGCAACTTCATGTTCATCTGCCAGACAAACAACATGTTCTGTTCTCTCCCTCCCGCTATTTACCTGAAGTGATAGCAAATCCAAACGCATCTAAAACACAATTAACTGAGTTCTTCAGAATGAACGCACAGTCGGCCGCAGTTTCGCAGATGAATTTACTGTATAAAGATTTCCCTTGTTTCTTTGTCTGGGATGCATCCAAAAAAACCTGGCACCGACGACTCAAAGGAACCTGTATTGGCCGTCTGGTAACCGCCAGCCCACTTGATGGTGAGAGATATTATTTACGCTTGCTTCTAAACCATGTTCGAGCGTCGACTTCTTTCGACTATTTAAGAACGTTCGCTGGCATACTATACCCCACATTTCGAGCAGCCGCCCTCGCACGTAGGCTGTTAGAATCAGATATAGATGTTACAAGTTCTGTAGCTGAGGCCTATTCCTATCAAATGCCCTGCTCACTGCGCCACCTCTTTGCAATCATTCTGTTATACAACACTCCATCCAATCCACGAGCATTGTGGGATGCCTTCAAATTTTTCCTCGCGGAAGACTACATTGCTCTGAAAAAATTCACTAATGAACAAGCTTTTTCAAAATCACTTCAATCGATGGACATTTTCTTACAATCTATGGGTCGAACAATTGATGAATTTGGTTTGGTCGACTACAATTTGGGAGCTTCAAAAAAGCAAGTGCAAGACCGAGACTTTGAACAAGAGCTGAACTATATTGTCTCTGAGTCAGATCTGGAATCATGCACGCATTTGAATTCTATGCAGAATCAGGCCTTTACAGAAATCATGCAAACCATTGGCGAACGATCCAATAGCTTTTCTTCGTTGATGGCCCAAATGCCTGGAAAAACATTTCTCTCGACCTCTTTTGGCGGCCGTTCGCTCCAAACACCTCATTGCATTAGCGGTGGCCTCTTCAAGAGTCGCAGATCCCTCGCCAAAGGGCTACACAAAGACATTCACGGTTCAAACTTCCTGTCATTGTCGAAGATGAATCATGCACAATCAGCAAACAAAGTGTGCATGCTCGCCTCATTATTGCATCCAAACTTATTATCTGGGATGAGGCCTCAATGGCGCACCGCAAGAGTATTGAAGCGCTTGACGCTCTGCTACGTGACCTCATGGAGACCTCCATTTCTTTCGGCGGAAAAACCATTGTTTTCGGAGCCGATTTCAGGCAGACCATCCCGATAATTGCTGGCGGTAGTCGTGACGATGCTATTGCAGCCTGCCTAATTAATTCTCCCTTATGGTCCTCAATGCGAAAAATTCGTCTCACCCAAAATATGCGCGCGATAGATGATCCTACTTTTAAGGAATTTCTCCTCCGAGTTGGTAATGGCGCGGAGCATTGTAATCAATATGGCGAGATTAAACTACCCTCGAATATGTGCCTTCCTTATAAACACAATGATAATCCTTTAACTGACTTGCTATCCCAAATTTTCCCCCACTTCAATATTTCTCCTCTGAATCCCACTGTGCTCATTGACCGTGCAATTCTGACTCCAAAGAACGACAACGTTGACGAAATTAATGATCTTCTGATCGATAAATTTCCTGGCTGCGCCGTTGATTATTATAGCACAGACCTCACCAACGATCCGTTTCAACAATCTTACTATCAAGATTATCTGAACTCAATTCACACTCCAGGATTACCCTCGCACTTGCTTCGGCTCAAAATAAACTGCCCTATCATGCTGCTACGTAATATTAACCCTTCAGAAGGCCTGTGCAATGGTACTCGTCTTATATGCCGCCATTTGGGGAAAAATGTCCTCTCTGCAGAAATTGTCTCAGGCTAATATGCAGGAGATTTGGTCTTCATACCCCGTATACCTCTCGAACCATCTGACAAACAAAAATGCCCTATTCCATTTAAATGACATCAATTCCCAGTGCGCCTCTGTTTTGCAATGACATTTAACAAGTCCCAGGGACAGACATTAGATAAAGTTGGCCCGTATCTGCCGGAGACCGTTTTCTCTCACGGCCAGCTCTATGTTGCCCTTTCTCGAGCAAGAAAGGCAGCTGATATTAGAATTCTAATTCGACCCCCCACTATTGATGCCATCCCTGATGATCTCACCAAAAATATTGTGTACAGAGATATTATCGATGCAGCAGTCTTATAAATCATAATGGACTGATATAAATCTGATTTTATCAGAAAACTTTATGATGTGTTTTAATGATAGAATGAGGCAGCTTTTCTTGTATGCCAAATACTTCCTCTATGAGTTTTTTATTTCAGTACCATCTGCAATTTGCATTGTAATTTATATACAGCGAATGGAGCCCAAATTATATTCCGTCAACAACATCACTCCTGATATGAAAAACTGGACTGCCAAAGTTTGCGTTCTCAACAAAACAAGCCCTCGAACATCATCACAAACTACCCCTATTAGATTCCAAAAATTGCTCCTCGCAGATGAACAGGTCAGCTTTTTATCGCTTATATCTTGCTATTACTATATTTACTTATATCGAAACCTACTTCTTCCGAATATTTTTCCACATCTCGTAATCTCGACGCCCGCAACATGTCCAAACAGGAAATAAAGTTGAAGCAATGCTCTGATCCGATGTCGAATCAATAAAAATTGTTTTACCGTTGATGAAACTTATCTTATATCAAATGCTACTGCGGCTCACAAACGAGACTTCGAAAATCCTCTGGTCAATAACAACTACCAATGGATAATCAGTGCTAAAACAGCAATTCTGCCAACTGAAAAGAAAGCGTTTGTTTCTTCCGCGCTGGCTCCTGTATTTACACGTTACGATGGTTTTCGTAGTTTAATAGGGACAAGGACACTTATAAGTAAGTAACTATTCAGACATCTTACTGCACCTGTATTTTAGTCCCTGCCTTAAAATATTTATTTGCACCATAATAAATTAACAAAGTACGTCATTCATTTTTCTCGCCCAACTCACAGGTATTGTTGCTGTTATAATAAGCAAGCGCGAACCCAGATACGTTTCATCAAGAGGCAGAGAAAACACACTGCGTGAATATGTTGCAGTAGACGAAGCGTACGAACCAATCATCCTCCCCTTACTATATACCTAATATCAAATAAAAAATATATATATATATATACTAATCTCCATGCCAAAAATGGTTTTAGTTGCAGGCCTTTCGTTATTACTTTTTGGAACGACGCTATTCCAGATGACGTCTACGCTCTCCTCGACTCCGTTCAGGATCAGCATGTTATAGCTGCACTCAATTTTAATGTTACCAAATACCACAGTAATATTCTTCCCCCTTCCTAAATAATATACAATATATTGGAATGTGTTTACATCACAAGTATATATAGACTCTCTCTCTCTCTCTCTCTCTCTCTCTCTCTCTCTATATATATATATATATATATATATATATATATATATCTGTTCTTCATTTAGTTCAGAGTCATTGATGATTAATATTTTTTTTTAACAGTTTGTAAACTCCTGCTGCTTTTTTCACGCCTTTTATTTTACTGCCAGGAGTATCGGGGTACCATATTACAGGGTTTTTCCCCCGCATTTTATACCCTGTTCTATATGTTTCCCAATATACACTCTTTTCTAAACACAACAAAACATGTTGCGTGCTGATTATTTCCTTCATTAAATTGTTATTCTGCAGATGTCTCGCTCAGCTCAACATCCTCTTCGCTCATTCTCCTTCAATTTAAAGACAAACATTTTCAAGAACTTCAGAAATGGTAACCTCACATCTAGCCGAATAAAATTGGGAGAATTTTTTTTTTTTCGAATTGAAGAACACTTGACACAAAATCCCGATATTATTCAGTTGATTTTTCCGCTTTCCTTCTGGACCACATGAATAGTGTATTGATAAATGTGCATCTGTATTGCTGTTAATATCGGATCCACATTAGTATTGTCTTGTTTAACATAATAGTTATACTGCGTCTGCCATCTCTTATAGAACACTCATGCCTTTTATATTTGTACAATTATTATTTTTATACTTCCAGGCAGGCTCTAAATACCGCACGGATCGGCCTCCCGGGCGTGATGACCCCACTCAAACAGCTCACCAAATTTAAATTTAAATACTCGGGATATAATGTCCGTGCAGACCATACTTACTTGCAACAAATGAGGTAAACACACTCCAAATATTCGATTATTAAATACTCTCGGACTATCTAAACATTTTCCCTTAAATGTTCCGTACGGTTCGACATCATTGTTCGAGCAAAGATAATGCGAACTAATCAAAAGTTCTTCTACCTATGCCGCACTGCACCGCCTGACGTCTGCGAATATGGCTCCCTCTTTGAATGCCGATCCTGCCACATCAACAAGATAGCAACTGCAAGGTATTCATATCACCACCGCTTTATTTTTTCCCAAATTGTACCGACATTTTATCCCCGTCTGATACAAAATTACATGTATCTACAGATACAGATTCTCTCTTCTGCTTTTCGATGAGACCGGCGAAATAGAGGTCACAGTGTTTGGCAATGAAGGTGAAAAACTTCTGAATATTTCAGCCGATGATTTCTGGCAAAAATATAACAACGTATGACAGAGTCCCTACTCTACCTACACTGCATTTATAACTACAAATACTACATGTAATAAATTAAACATGTCTAACATGCAGGATTCCTCTTCTATACTGTCCTTGCTGAACTCCAACCTTGAAAAGCTGGTGCTAAAAATAAAACTTCATTCTAAAATTTTTACAAAACAGGACGGCTCTGCTATATTATCATATACCGTTCAATCATTAGAATGTCAAAATACAGCATCAGTCCCTGCCTCAACAAATAAATCTCCTGCAACCCCTTCTTCCTCTCCAGGTACGTTTCCATTCACTCAACTGCTTAACTCGACTCTCAAGTATCTTGACTGTGTTAGGATTGTATACTGCAAAGCATACTTTATGCTTGTATTACCTAATTTCCCTGTTACTACCTATGAGAATATTAATTACATTTAATCACATGTTTTGCATATTTATTCACGTTATGGTTATGCAAATGAAATGTCTAATTATTTTATATTGTAGATAATGTGGTGTGTTGGTGTCACACGGAAGATCACATTATCGGTGCCTTATAAAATAATATAATAGTTCACAACCTATATAATTATTAGACAAATTATATAAAAGGTTGTAGTGTATGCTTGAGAATAGTTGGTCTTGACTATTAGCATACATTAACGTATTTGCATACGTTGAACTGGATCGAGGTGAGATAGTGTCTTCAGATCGACCGTAGAAGAACGTAAATCTCGGATAATTATTATTTCTTAATTCTAAGTATATAATATTTAATTGTGTATTTATAATACTTATTGCTTTGATTTACCATGGGTGAGAGTCAAAATGATCGACTCAATAAGCCACGTATCTTGAGCAATAATATTATTTAAATGTTAGTTACTATTCTCGTGTATTCTTTTCATCTTAGGCTGCGTCAACGGTATGAAAGTCTAGGAAGCACGGGTGTGGCCGAAACCCAAGCGAACCAGCACCCAGAGCGGTGGCGGTGAGAGTGCGGCGGAGGTGCGTTTCGGGCGAGTCCGGCGGGCGGGCGGGCTGGTTTAATTGAGTCTGAGTGCAGCGATGATGCGGATGGGTCCGATTTGGATGCAATATGTACAAACCCTATTGGCTCGGGCCCATCAACTGCTATATATATCTAGGGTTTTCCATTTTTCTCTTTCATGTATTAATTCTGAAAGTTTTGCCACAAAAAGAAAATAGCATTGCGCGGCGACACGGGAAAAGGTGAACAGGAGAGAATGAAACAAAAAAGGTTAACAAGTGTTTGATTGTTCCACAATAATTATTTTATTACTTATTACCAGGTTTTGTTTTTTCAAATTGTGGAGAGGCGGGTATTTTATTAATTATTACTAGGCGTTATTTACTCTTCGATTTCGTTTAAATTGAGACTTATGAAATATGATAATCAATTATGCATGCAACTCCCAACTTTTATAACAGAGATGCATCGTAGTATTTTTGTGTGTGTATATATATATATATATATATATATATATATCCACCTGTCTCCGTGCTTCCTAGATGAAAGTCATTGACAATACAATTCCTTCCATCCAAAAAATAAATACCATCTCCTGTACAAAATACTACACAGATCTTTGACTTTTCTTGTCATCTTATAGAATAACTGGAAGGTTTTAATAAAACATGATACCGTTTAAGAAATTAAAAAAGAAAAAAAACGGCCAACCATTTCAAAAGGAGGGAGTATCATTTTAGCAAACGGAACAAAAATCAAACAAGCTAACAATAATTTTTAAGCAACCAAAATCGAGAAGCAATATTCTCAGACATAATAATCGAGAGCTATGATACATCAAGTCGAACGACTCTCTCAGCAACAGCTTCCCATTGTACCAACAGGTTTGTATACAGAAATGCTGGTCACCACGATGAAGCTGTTTGTAGGTGTAAAAAAAATGCAGCAGGAAGCAGGGGCCAACCCTTCGTAAACATAAATATAACACCACTCGCCCGGAAAGAAACAAGCTCAGCGCATTCTATAATACTGTGTCCTCGAGCCCTCGGAATGTAGCCCCTTTAATGAGTACTTCAATGTTATATCCACATCACGAGGATTCTTCTCATTGGGTGCCACAGTCAAGGTTCCAGTCAATGCCTCCCCTTGGCAAATACTAAGCATATCTTCAAGGTATAGAACCGTTTGTTTCCAGTGAGTGCAACGCGACTTGGGTCCTGCATATTGAGTTTTAACTTAAAAAAGTCTATGACAAAAAAAGTTTCAAAAGCAATTCTTAATTCATGATAAAACTCTTTTTGAAATTATATGGCCTAAAATGTCCTCCAATTGCCTGTCAGATCTAGAGTCACTTCGCTCAAAATAATTATAATTCCTTTTCACTAAATAAAATCATGTTGCTAGAAATAAAATGGATTCAAGTAAACATCATACCAGTAGAGAAACCCATTTGTTTATGGCATTTGGTAAAAGAAACATCAAAATAAGCAACAAGGGCATGGATGTAGTCATCGCGCTCAGCCACAAGCTTAAAAGGTGCAGTGAATGAAGCATCCCCTGCTTCCATCTTAGAAATGTCCATTGTCTGTGAAATTTAAGAAAGAGGATTGATTTAGAGATGACTGGCACAAATGCTCTTCCCTAACAATACAACATTACCCCAATGCCTCAACGGCTCCCGCAAAAAGCGGGGTAAGGGGGGATCGGATGTACGCAGCCTTACCCCTGTCTTAGACAGAGAGACTGTTTCCGGATGATCGAAAATAAAAATTGCATCGAGAATTGCATGGAATGACTAGTACTTCATGAGAAAAAGAAGTGCAGCCAGTTTGGGGAGTCATTTTGTTTTATTCCATTATAATCCAGAACCAAAGAATAAGGAGTCTTTGGCTCTTCCCTAACAATAACAATCAAAATTGGAGGAAGAAAAAAAAGTGAGAAAGTATGCACCTTGAGTAATTGGCAGTTGGTAACTATCTGACTCTGGTTTACAGTGTCCACAAGAGGTTCCATTATGGATTGCTTCCTAATGCAGCTCATGTCAAACCCGTATACATTATTCCAAACTGTAATAGCATGAAAATGTCAAAAAAGAACAGAGTTAATCAAGCTGTGTATGAGCATAAACATCATCAACTGCACCATAATGCCAACCTAAGAAGCACGGGTGCGTAGTACGGGGATACAGGGATTCGATAAATTTGAAAATATGGGGATTCGGGTGCGGGGGGATACGGCATATATAAATATATTTTAATATATATATATATATAGGGGCGCGTTCTATACAGTACCAATATTAGATACAGTACTTTACAGTACTAATTTATGCATGAGTTTTGTACTAATTATGCATGAAATATATGCAGTTCGTGCATCAAAATTTCAATGCATTAAAATATGCAATATATTTGATGCATATAATCTAATATTTTAATGCATCGATATTTTGATGGATATATTGCATATTTTGATGCATTGAAATTTTGATGCACGAAATGCATATATTTCATGCATAATTAGTACAAAATTCATGCATAAATTAGTACTGTAAAGTACTGCATCTAATATTGATACTGCATAGAACGCGCCACTATATATATATATATATATATATATATATATGTGTGTGTGTGTGTGTGTGTGTGTGTGTGAAGAGAGAATGAGAGAACTTGAGAGAGCAGCATTTTCTTTTTAGTGATAATTGGGTTTTTTTGGTGCTAATACCCTTTTCCCTTTATAGGCTTAAATCTCGTTTCCCGTTTTTATATTTTGGGCCCAGTAACAATTTCGTTTTTGTAGTATGGGTTTTTTAAAAAAAATCAAAAGCGGACGCTTTTTATAAGGCATGAAAGGTGCACGCTAAACCAGTAAACCTTAAAGCGTGCGCTCCATCTACAAAGGCGGTCGCGTTCCTTGCAGCCCACCTTTCTTCACACGCCTCGCGGCGTTTTCCCAGAAAAGGCGCTCCTGTGCAGCGCTTTTTCAAACACTGGTCAATACCCTCCCCGCATCCCCCCGCACCCCTGCTCCAAAATACGGGGATACGCCACGTGGCACACCCCGTACGCACCCTGGCGAATCCCCGCACCCCCCGCAAATCCCATACGCAGTACGGCAGCTAACTGATGAATCCCTGCTTCCTAGATGCCAACTATGTTGGGGTCGGTGGCATGAAGATTACAGTGTATATTATAAATTAGTTAACACTAGAATTCATGCAAAAAACAGTGGCAAAGTTTTATGTCGGACGCCCTTCCTATCACAACATTCATATGAAGGAGATGTATGAGCATAAACATGTAATATTATATTCCTTTAATCAACAATCCACGCCACAGAACATTATTAAGCTCACATTCAATCTTCTCTTCCTTGTAATCAGCATCTTCTATAGCTGTCAAAAAAAGAGAGGCTTTATCTGGCAATACAATTCCGTCTTGAACCTGAAAATAGCAACACGAAAAAATCCATATAACAAAAATGAATACAGTATACAGAAATACTGAACAAAGTTAAATCTATGCCTACAACTATGAAATAAATCCCCTATGAGCCATAACAAGGTTAAGAGAGGAAAAGAAGTTAAACTTACCAGCCATTTGTTACGAGCGTAAAGGACAGTGTTCAGCATATTTTCATAGACCAAAAAATATCCCATCCACTCAGAAATAATAACATCAACTTGAGCAACGGGAAGCTCAATCTCTTCAATCTTTCCCTTAAGTACTGTTATAACTGAGAAAGAAAAAATAAGGGGTGAAGGAGAGTAATGAAGATGGCATAAAGGAAACTTTAATAACTTTGAGCCATAAAAAAAGCACACAACCATTTGAAAATCCATTATGCTCTATAATTTCCTGAGCTGTATTTGCCATGCTGGAGCATTCCACCTGCAGCTTGAATGAACTGTAATCAGATATTCACATTCAAAAAGTAAAGCTAAAACACAGATATATCATGGATTTGTCCTATTTTTTGTGTTAATGAAGTTTTCTACAATAGCACACATGTCGCATTCTGGGAAAATGTCATATCATGACATTAGCAATAAGATGTATAAAATTAATAGGGGAATTTTATAAGCATATTAATCATCTAAGTTTATTAATCATCTCCATTGTAACCATAGTTGTTAAACGCAAGGGGCGCACCAATGCGATATGGGCTCCTACTGCCTGAGACGCAAGGTGCGCGCCCGAGAGAGTAAGGTTCACCACCAACAACCACTACATGAACTAAGCCTCCATTCCAAAATGATTTGGAGTCGGCCAACATGAATCATCCTTTGAAACCGTAAACGACCAAGAAAGTCAATTAATAGGACAATAAAATAAATAAAAAATAAATATATAAAACGAAATGAGTTAATAAATACAAAGTGTAAAGAAAATCAACTTGACTCCAGAAAGAAAAAGAAAATAAAAGAAAAAAATCATTCAAATATTGAGAATGATAGTAGAAGATCAGCGAAAAAATTTAAGAAGTATAAAAGTAACCCAAAAAATAGAATAATGAAATAAAGTAAGAATAAATAAAATTAAATTATAAAAATTAACACGTACTGACAAGAAAATAAAACTATCCACAGAAAGACTTAATAATTAAAGTGTCAAAACAATAAAAACAACTTTATAAGTATTCTAAAAAAGCAAAAACAAAAGTGACATAATATAGAGGTGCGCGGCGCGCGCCTGAATGAGGTGGCCCGCCTTTAGGCTAGGAAGGCGACCGAGTGTCAACCTGCGCGGGTCGGGCCTCAAGTGTGCCTTCAATGATACAAACTGGGACGACAAATAGTATCTAAGAATAATTATAACCATTCTTATCAAAGAAAAGAACAATTATAACAATAAATTCCAAGGAATATTCACCAACAAACATATGAAAGAAAACAAATTTTGATTGCGATGAAGCATTATAGCTTATTTCTGAGGCAAACTACAGTTCAGATTCCATAGCTCGCATAAATACAGATTACAATGGCAAATCAAAACTTTTGATGTTGCACACATGTGAATATTGTCTTAAGTAATTGATTAACTCAAAATCAAAAAGTACAAGTTCTGTAATAACAATGGAGAACAAGTTGTAAAAAAGCACCAAGTCAGTATGAACTAGTTATTTGGTATATTCATACGTGCAGACAATTATTTAGGAACAAAATACTTAAGTTCTAAAATATATCGTCTTTTCATCTTGGCTTAAATACACTTTTGACCCCCCAAGTATGACCAACTCACGATTTTGATCCCCCAAGTTTTAATTTGACGAAGATCCCCCAAGTTTCCCAATTTGAAAATTCAAAATCCCTCACTACTCTGGTCAAAATTAACTCTGACCTGGCATGCCAACGTGGCTTTTTAATATTAAAAATGTATTTTTTATTTTAACTTATACATTTATAATATATTTAAGAAATTTAAAATAAAAAACAATTAAAGGAAAAAATAAAAGAATCACGAAGAGAGAGAGAGAGAGGAGTTCTCATCTTCTTCGTTGGTTCAGTGAGAGAGTGAGAACCCTAACCCCCATACCTCCTCCTCCTTTCTTCCTTCATTCTTTGCGAAGCAGAGCACAGATCTCTTCGTCTCTTCAGCTCCTCTGGTTTGCTTCGATTAGGGTTCATTTCGAATAGGGTTCGGGTTCAAATACGGGTAGGGCTCTAAACAGGTTGGAATAACGAACGTTTGGGAAGAGCAGCGTTCGATTAGGGTTCAACCGTGCTCGTTGGTTGTCGTCGCCATGTCTGATGAAGAAACTCTCTGAATCGTGAAGAAGAAACGAAGAAGATGAAACAAGCAACTCTCTCTCTCGCTGTCTTTTACCCCCTTTCGTATTTTTTATTTTAATTTTAATTTCTTAATTATTATATTATATAAATATATATTAACAAAATCTTAAAATAAATAATAAATTATTTTTAATATTTTAATCCAGTTTGGAACTCTGCCTGTGGGTGTCTTCTTGACATCCATTGCCGGTCCCAAGCCCGGATAAAAGAGGAGGGTTGCGGTAGGTTAGTGGCAGACAGCGTAAAACTCGTCACATTCCATGGACATGAATCAAACATTGAAAATCGTTGGGGCGTCTCCTCAGAAGCGACGCACTGCATTTCATAGGCCCGGGTGCAGTGATAAGTATGCGAGGGTTGCTAGGTCGTCGCCCAGAAGCGGCGCGCCACCTTTACATCTGAGGGTGGTGTCAAATGAGCAAGGATGCGCTACACTTCATAGGCCCGGGTGTAGTGGAAAATATGCAAGGGTTGCTAGGTCGTCGCCCGGAAGCGGCGCGCCACCTCGAAGTATGGGTGTGGTGTCAAATGTGCAAGAATCCTTGCAGCGTGGACGGGGACAGACAGAGAAGTTAGTTCTTGCGGCTAGTAAGGGTAGTAAGGTGCGGTTTGGAACTTGGAACGTTGGCTCTTTGACGGGGAGATCGGCGAAGGGGGAGGTTATGAAAAGGAGGAGAATTCACATAATGTGTCTACAAGAGACTAAGTGGGTTGGCGAGAAGGCAAGAGTGTTAGCTCCTTGGGGTTACAAGCTTTGGTACTGGAAAGGATAGAAGTAGAAATGGAGTGGGTATCGTCATTGATAAAGAATTCATTGATGATGTGGTGGAAGTGTCAAGAAAGAGCGATAGAATAATGAGTATTAAGCTTGTGATAGGGATGAGTTTCTAACTATCATAAGTGCTTATGCACCACAAGTAGGATTGGATGCATCGATCAAACAAGAATTTTGGGAAGATTTGGAAGAGGTTGTCGAACGAATTCCTATGGGTGAGAAATTGATCATTGGTGGTGACCTCAATGGGCATGTCGGTGTTAGCAGAGATGGCTTTGAGAGCATTCATGGTGGCTTTGGTTTTGGGGACAGAATGAAGCAGAAATGATATATCGATTTCGCATTAGCTCATGACTTGGGTATTATGAACACTTGGTTCGAGAAAAGGGACTCTCATTTGGTGACATATAGAAACGGAGGTAATGCAAGTCGATTGATTTCTTTTTAGTAAGGAATGTTTGGAGGAAAAGTTTTACTAATTGCAAGGTAATACCCGGTGAGAGTCTTTGCAACACGGATAGGGTTGTGGTGCTTGACTTTCGAGGTAAGAGGCACTTAAGAAAGAGAAGACCACAAGTTGACCCTCGAATTAAGTGGTGGAAGCTCCAAGGGAGAGTCGACATACTTTTGTGGCTAAGATTGCCGATAGTGGTATTTGGTCCGATCTGCACGGAGATGGATATAGATTCGATGTGGAACTTGTTGGAACACAACATAAAGGAAGTTGCAAAAGAAGTCCTAGGAGAATCTAAAGGAAACAGACCATCAAGTAAGGACACATCTTGGTGGAATGATGAAGTTAAGCAAGCGATAAAGACCAAACGTGACTGTTATAAGGTCCTGGGTAAATGCTCGAGCGATGAGAATTATGAGAAGTACAAGAAAGCTCGAACAGAAGCTAAAAAGGCAGTGCGAAATGCCCGATCAAAGGTCAATCAAGAATTATATGCAAGATTAGATACTAAAGAAGGGGAAAAAGATATCTATAAACTTGCTCGAATGAGAGAGAAGAAGACGCGAGATATTGGAAAAGTTAAATGTGTAAAAGATACTGACCAAAAAGTTTTGGTTCAAGATAAAGAGATAAAAGAGAGATGGATGTCATACTTTGATACCCTATTCAATGGCCATCAAGAACAAGATATTGGGAATTTAAACATCCCCTCAAGTATGGTTAACCGAGAGTTTAAGAGAAGAATCCAAAAGGGTGAAGTGACAATTGCATTGAAGAAGATGGGGTCAAAGAAAGCAGAAGGACCAGATGGTATACCCATTGAAATTTGGAGGTGTTTGGGGGAGAGAGGGATCGAATGGGTAACTATGCTTTTCAATAAGATTTGGAGAAGCAATAAGATGCCATCAGCATGGAGGAAAAGTATTCTCGTCCCTTTGTATAAGAACAAAGGTGATGTTCAAGATTGTTCTAATTATCGCGGAATTAAACTAATGAGTCATACCATGAAGTTGTGGGAACGAATGATTGAACAAAGACTCAGGAAATGTGTGAAGATAACAGAAAATCAGTTTGGATTTATGCCTGGAAGATCGACCATGGAAGCAATTTATCTTATCCGGCAGTTGATGGAACATTATCGAGATAAAAAGAAAGATCTGCGTATGGTTTTTATTGATTTAGAGAAGACATATGATAAAGTACCAAGAGAAGTACTTTGGTGGGCCTTAGCAAAGAAGGGTGTATCGCGGAAATATATTGACATTATAAAGGACATGTATGAGGGAGCTAGTACAAGTGTACGTACTAATGTTGGGAGGACAGAAGAATTCCCTATTACGATTGGGGTGCATCAAGGATCTGCTCTTAGTCCTTTTCTCTTTGCCATAGTCATGGACGAATTGACAAGAGAAATTCAAAATGACGTGCCGTGGTGTATGATGTTCGCAGATGATATTGTGTTGATTGATGAAACGAAGGTTGGAGTGCAATGAAATTGGAACTTTGGAGGATACTTTGGAAGCTCGAGGCTTTAGCCGAAGTAAGACTGAATATATGGAGTGTAGGTTTAGCGAAAACAGTGATAGAGAGGCGGGGATGATCACATTTGATGGGAAAGTTGTTCATGGATCCACTTTCTTTCGGTATCTTGGATCTATTATCCAAAAGGATGGAGAGCTAGATGGCAATGTGGCTCACAGAATAAAGGCAGGGTGGTTGAAGTGGAAGAGTGCCACAGTGGTTTTATGTGATACCGGCATGCCTCATAGATTAAAGGGTAAATTTTACCGCACGACAATTAGCTGCTTGCGTTATATGGCACCGAGTGTTGGGTCAGAAAGTGTCACGTCAAAAGATGAATGTGGCGGAGATGCGTATGCTACGATGGATGTGTGGTCATACAAAAAGGATCGGCTCGAAATGAGGTGATCGGAGAGAAGGTAAGAGTTGCGTCTATAGAAGACAAGATGATGGAGAATCGATTACGATGGTTTGGTCATGTGAGAAGAAGACCTATTGATGCCCCAGTGAGGAGGCTAGAAAGTTGGGGAGCAAGTAATGTTGTGAAAGGTAGAGGAAGACCCAAGAAAACTTGGATAAAGATGATTGAAAATGATATGTGGTTTCTTGGAATTGGAGAAAGTATGGCGATGGAGAGGCAAATGTGGCGGGAAAGAATACGGATGGTGGATGGAGTCTGATTCTTTTTTTTTATTTTTAATTGCGATTTTCTTATATTTCATGGTCTGTTTTTTTCTTTTTTTTTCTTTTTTCTTTTTTTTTTCATTCATTCTCTTTTTTTATTTGCTTTTTTCTCTACTTTTTCCCTCTTTTTTCCCTTTATGTTATTTATGTAACGATTATTGACGGTTTCAAAGTTTGATTCATGTTAGCCGACCCCAAATCATTTTGGGACTAAGGCTTAGATGTTGTTGTTGTTGTATTTTAATCCAGTTTGGCATGCCACGCTGACATGCCACGTAGATTAAGTGATGCCAGGTTAGAGCCATAGTAGTGGGAGACCTTGGATTTTCCAATTGGGAAACTTGGGGGATCAAATTCGTCAAATTAAAATTTGGGGGATCAAAATCGTGAGTTGGTCATACTTGGGGGATCAAAAGTGTATTTAAGCCTTTCATCTTTTGATTTCTCTTTGAAGACAGGTGCATTCATGAAGACAATAAGACGACTCCCTTTAGGCTGTAGATTCATACCAGAGGTCTTTCAATGTATCCTAACATACGGCTGTCTTTCATAAGAACTGCAAACCCGCCAGGAAAGTCGGGAATAGTTCTGGAAAATTCTGGGCTAGGCATTGCTCTACATGATACTTATTATGTGGTTGCATTTCCATTATGTACTTACTATGGGAGCCGTTTTTGCTTTATTTGCAGGATTTCACTATTGGGTAGGTAAAAATTTTGGTCGGACATACCCTGAAACTTTTAGGTCAAATCCATTTTTGGATTACTTTTTTAGAGTTTCGGACCTGACTGGCACCATAGGTTGGATGATCGCTGCCAGGGTTGCCTACATTCCTTCTCTTTCAAAGTACCACTGATTGCTCTACCCATCCTTTCAGTCTTTCTGGCTTACTCCTCTTTCTTATATTTACTTGCTTGAATTCGTTACTTTTACACTCGTGCCTTACGACTTGTTTATTCGTTCTTTATTCAACGTAAACAAGACTGACGGCGGACATCGTCTTCTTAAGAAAGAAGGGGTCCGTTCCGTCTCCCACTAATACAAGACGGGGATAAGCCGGACATGACCCCTGACTCGATTCCCGTCTTCTCTAGTGGCTCTTTAAGACCTCTAATCGGACCCGGCTACAATTTCTCGTTCTGTTTTTTTATGTGTTACAGGCCCCAGCTAGTGGGACGAGGAGTTTCTTAAGGGGATACGCGGTGTGAAGAGTTGCCCCTGATCTACGAGCGAATACCGGACGAGCCAAGTAACGCCATGAGTCACCTGGATCAGCCAAGGAGTACATGGAGAGTGAACGCCAGGTGAGCCCAGGCCTGACTCAAAGCATGAATTCCGAAAGTGTTCTTTCTACGTGGAATCTCTCTAAGCTATGCGACGACTTGAACCTTGAAAAATAGGCCAATCTCTATCTGAAATATCCTAATCATAGTTCGAATCTGATAGTGTCTTTCGACTTTGAACACTCTTTCTAGACAGGGAAATAGGGCATTAACCCTACTTTCGAATAGCGCCTTTTGATGAGAGATATGAACAAGAAGCTTCCAGAAAACTAGTGACTTGATCGATTGTACTAAAGAGCCTCAGATATGATATTGCATAACATAACCCACTTGCCTAAAAGGTTTAGCCCTATACTACATCATAGTCACTTTGGAACGAAGCAACTAGAAAGATAAGGAAGAAACAGACGCACAAATGGAAGATGCAAGAGTATTCTAGGCCCCTTCCCGGCTACTGGATTACTCCAGTGCTTCGGGTACTACGGACCCTCTGCCATCCATTGCAAATTGTGATCTGTTTACATACTATCTTACAAAAAATCTAGGTTTTGAGCTTCCCTTTTACTTTTCTTTTGTTTACCTCCGCATGAAAAAGTATCTTGTTGCTTGATCCGATGTCGGGTGAGGGGGGTAGAAAGTGACACTTCGAGAAAAGCAATACCCATAAAGGCTGCCCTGACTTAGCCTTTTTTACTCGAGCCGCTGGTTTAGGTCTATTTGTTTGTTTACGAGCCGTCTTCCTCAAGTTTGGCTTGCCCTCGCTTTCCCGAGTAGAACTTTCTCAGTAAGAATGTGTTGAGGTATGCGGGGAGACTTTGGTAATTGGCTTTCCCGAATAAGGGACCCAGTTTGGCTGCGCCTGCATTTCCTTTGCTTCTTTCTGAAACTTACTAAAGGAAGAAGCACGTAATGGACGAAAGCCTAACCAACCAAGCACTGACGCGTGGCGTGAAAGTCAAAGGACCAGAACATTCTAGCCTAGTGCTTGTCCTTTCTCGAAAGTGTTTTTTTTCTGGAAACATGGTCAACCAGAAATTATTATGTTCACGATTCTTCATCCACCGATGCAGAAAATGCAGTCATAGATCTTTCTGGAATTGCTGGACTCCATACTTCGGGGATGATCCTGATGTCAGGTCAAAGTACCCCGGAAAGGTCAGCATAAGGGCTTCACTCATCGGATAAGTCTAGAAGCATTCTACTATCTGGGGCGGAATCCCTTCTTCCTACTATCTATCGAATCGAATTGTCGAAGTACGTGCCTCGCGAACTTCTTTTGTAGGGAGAGTGAATACTGCCACTTTCTCGACTGTGCTACTGGAAGTTTCTCTAAAAGAAAAGGCGAAGTGAGCCAGGTAAGCAAGGAAGTAATAGAAAGACTCAAGTGTTCTCATATTCTCCTATTTGACTCCCACTTGGGATTCTAAAGGATAGATAAAGGAAACTTCAAGGGGCTTCTAATCTATTCTTTCTTGCCCCCCCCCCCCCCCCTTCCCTTAAGTGGGATACTTACTAGGATCGGATTATTCCCCGGCATTTGTCAATGCGCTTTTCTGAGTTCTGGCTCACTCCCGCTCGGGAACTTACTTGATTATGATTTTTAGGCCAAGGCCTAGAAGAACGCGGGTTCAAGTTCCCACTCCGCTCAAAGACAAGAGGGGTAGCAAGTGAGATCTTCCAGTTTCCCTTTGTTCTACGAACCCTTGTTGATTCTGAACTTCGTTCGCGAAGGAACCGGACTTTGACGGACCAGCCCTTTTTTATGCGCCGCTTTACCCTGAAAGGAAAATGAGCTTTGCTCCTCTGGGCCCTAGGAGCTCCAGCAGTTCGCTGGATTTCGCTCTAGAGAGCTCCTCGGACAAATGACTTTTTTACTCGGGAAAGGATGCTCCAAAATAAAAATTTAGAGGTGGAACACTCGAGGTAGACATCATGCTCCAATGTTGCACAAAATTAATGGTAAAAAAAACTCAAAGTTGGTGTAGATTGGTGACATGTCATCCTCTTTGCGAATAAAGTGAATGAAATCAACATGTACGGTACTGCCCATAATAGGAAGCTCCAGAAGTTTGCAAGTCAGGACAAAAGCCAACAATCCCCCCCCCCCCCCCCCCCCCCAACCCCCGAACTCCCCAGGGAGGAATAAAAAAATGAACTACGATGCACAAAGCAATGAATAGCAATGACATTTACAAAAGAGGAAACACACATCCTATAAGAAGGAAAAATAACAAAATGACTGGCCCCGTACCGCATAAACATGTTTAGCACCAACTTTTGCACAAAAAAGTGAAAGAATTCCTGTCCCAGCGCCCACATCAAGGACTATTTTATCTTTGAAGAGGAAGGAGTTTTTATAAATGACATTTTGGTACGTCTTAGTTCTAATTACATCCTTTAACATTTCCTGCACCAGAAAAGCCACAAGAATTAGATTGTCAACTTTGCAAGAACATTTGAAATAAAAGAACCTTCCTAATCCACATGCAAGGATTGTTAACAAAATCATAAATCCGGCAGCTTTACTTCCAAAACTTAGAAACTTACTTCATGGATACCTGCAAAATATGCGGAAAACAATTAGTTAAAGAGTTATTCATTTAGCAAATAATGACCAAAAGAAGACCCAGGAAAGGACAGGAAAAGATTAGATGGAAGAAGTCAACTTTTAATCTTTTTACAGTTTACATGATTTTTATCTTAATTTCCAACCAAGATTAGTTTAACTCTATTTAAGTTAAACACAGGGTATAATTCCTCACAGCTACATAAGTTGCAGCTCAAATAGGAACTGCCTCAGAAAAGCATACTATCAAATGTATCCTTTTCAGAAGATCTTGAGCTAAGCTAAAAATAGCAAAATAAGAGTTAATGGAACACTAAGAGAAGCATGGTGAAATGTGCATATGATGCACATAAACGTTGAGATGCCTAGTTATTATCTGATGTAGTCTTGAACATATGAATATTTCCTGACTCAAAAGGAAAACATGGATGATTTATACAAGAAAAGAAGCAAACAAGAAAAAGACCAAGAAAAAGACAGGCAGTAAAACTCATAATCTAACATCAACTTGAACAAAAAGACAATAAATTTCCAAAATCTGCTCTCTTTTTTTGTCATCTTACACTAAATAAATACCTAGTCATCATTTGATGCAGTCTTGATCATAAGAATGTTTCCTGATTCCCGAGGACATGGAAGATTCACAAAAGGAAAAAGCAAACAATAAAGAACATCATCAACAACACCTTAATCCCAACTATGTTGGGGTCGGTGGCATGAAGATTATAGTGTCGTTTAATTGTCTAAAATTAGTTAACACCATAACTCATGCAAATAACAAAGTGGCAAAGTTTTACGCCGGATGCCCTTCCTGTCGCAACCTTCATATGAAGGAGAAATAGAACGAAATTCCAAAACCGTCAACATCATAGTTTTTTCCATTTATATGGAAAATATCATGAGACGGCGATGAGTTT
Source organism: Orobanche coerulescens (assembly GCA_033398695.1). NCBI lineage: Eukaryota > Viridiplantae > Streptophyta > Magnoliopsida > Lamiales > Orobanchaceae > Orobanche > Orobanche coerulescens. The sequence goes on from CM065816.1 coordinate 95,534,399, forward strand.
GAGATAATTGCTATTGTCATGTCACAATACGTGATTGATATTGTAAAATCAACACATACATCATGGAACATGACTCTGCAAACAATAAAGAACAAGAAAAATAAAAGACACACAGAAACCTTCACACTCTAACTTCATGTTCGACTCGGCAAAACAAATGTCCAAAATCTAATCCTTTTTGCCACCTGGGAATACTTCCAAAATCATTATATCAAATCCGCGAAAGGATGACTAGATCAAAATTCTCATTTTCCTATGCCCAAGTGACTCCTTAATCAAAACAAAAGAAGTTACTGGCCTGTGCATTTTCCTGCGCGCCAACCCCATCAACTAACCCAATAGAATCTAGTGCCCAAATACATACACAAATGAATTTCTGCAGCAAAAGGTATCTGCACTTTATTTGCATATGCACCCATCATTACAACCCTCGCACTTTCGTCCATCACAGCGACAAGGCAATACCTTAATTTATAGTAAAATGTCCAAAAACAATCACAAAAGACTCCATCTTTTAAGTGTAGTAATAAAAAAAGGAATTACCGAAATGTGAGTAAGAGTCGAAGTAATAATCTGCGCTGGTCTTATCATCTGAAGCAACCAATGAACCCTCGGGCTCGCCCATGGTGGAGTCAACCTCGAGATTCGAACTCTCGGTGACCACCTCTTCTATGGTTTCGGTTTCTTCATCGTCGTCATACTCGAACCTGATATTCTTGGGTTTATTGGTTGGGACTGTCATGTTTTGGCCGTCCACCGCATCAGCAATATTTTGAACATCCATGATAGTTTACTCGGTGTTTATTTCCGAGAATTGTTTGAGGTGTTTCCAATTGGGGTTTAGGGTTTTAAAGAATGGGTGGCGAAGAAGTCTGGAACTATGAACTAGGGTTATGACGGAATAAATTGAATTGAAGTAAACTGAAATAAAATATATATTAAGGATAAATAATAATAATTATAATAATAATAGTAATAAAAATAAAAATAATAAATATAATAAAATAATAATAAAAATATTAATATAATAAAATATAAATGATAAGTTGAGATCTATTTGATAAGAGTAAATTATAATAATATTAATGATATTAATAACAATAATGATAATAACTATAATAATAATAACACTGATAATTATGGTAAATAATAATAGTAATCAACAACAACAAAGATAATAGTAAATATTATTAATAATAATAGTAAATATTATTAGTAATAATAACAACAATAATAACTAAGATTAATAATAATAATAATAATATTAATAACACTCATAATAATGGTAAATAATAGTAATAATAATCAACAACAACAATAATAGTAAATATTATTAGTAATAATAACAATAATAATAATTAATATTATTATTATTAATAAGAAGAATTGAATTGAACTGAACTGAACTGAAAAACTCAAAAATAAGTCCAAAAGAACATGGTCTTAGTGCCTTAGTGGGCATTGATTGGCCCTCGGCCAACTTACACTTTTACTTTACAATTGATTTACCGTTTTGATAGAAGAAATTGATAAATTTTTGGAAGTGTTTAAATAAATTAGGCTAGTTTGGTATTACAGTAAAAGATAAAAATAATTAATTTTGGATTTAGATATTTGGTAATAAGAGGCGTTCAGACCCGTGCGATGCACACAGACTGTATTTAATTGTTCATTGCGTAATATTTGTGTAAATTGTTGAAGTGTAAGTAAGATGGTGCATCTAATTGAGACGTGTTGCGTAATGTTTAGCTAAATAGTTGTAAAATAAGTTGAGTTAAATGAAGCTTAAACGCATATGGCACTATCAAAGATTCAAAATAAGGTTTAACAAAAAATTGGCATTCTACAAAAACTCAGAGGAAAAACAGTAATAATTATGTAATTTCTTAAATTGTGCGTTCATTATTTAATGCTTACTTTCGATCGGGGGTACTCGAGTGAATCTACAAAGTTTGTTTAAGTAAATTATTGTAAACAAAATTGAGCTAATTTATATAAGTTTCATATGCACACATTTTGTATAAAATTATTCGTTACGTAATGTTCAGCGTAAACCCTTGAAATATAGATGTAATGGTGCATTTGATTGAAACGTGTCTCACAATTCTTAGCAAAATAGTTTTAATGCTTACTTTCGAGAGTGTACTCGAGTGACAAAGGTTATGTAAGTAAAGTATTCGTACAAATAATAATTCTTTGCCGCATCTAATATCCCAGACTTTTTATGTATTACAAATATAAAATATATAACCTACGCCTTCACTTAAAATCCAACTCACTTGTTTCCTTGTTAGTACTCGACCCATCTTTGAATTACACAACTAAACTAAAGTCCAAAATATGACACAATTTTCGGCCCACTATTTCTTAAGCTTAAATCACAACCCGACCCACTCAATTTCTATAACCCTAATACTACTTCACCCACTTAACCCTATTTTACTTACACACAATACAACCTCCTCTCAAACAAACTTTCACCTAACTTTCTATCTCTAAACCACACAAAGATAATCTAAAACTTCATCCCTTGAGCAGATCACAAAATAAATTCATCCATTGTGTTTAGCAATCAATCGAACACAAATAAACACTATCTCAGACCCGTTTGATTGATTCTAACTCAGACTCTCGGCTTCAAGATCCTTGCATGGGTCTAAGGTAGGCGTTTGTTTTTATCTTTTGTTGTTTCTGTTTGAACGAAAGAAAGTAACTGGTATAACAAATTTGTTATATATCCTTCTTTAATTTTTCGGAGATTAAAAAGATGAGTTAAATCTTTTTACATATCTATGATGAACTTCTTATACTCTTGATGAATCAAAGAGTATTTCAAGAAAAAACTAAGATCTTGAAAGAATGTAACTGGTATAACAAATTTCTTATATATCGTTCTTTAATTTTTTTCGGAGATTAAAAAGATGATTTAAATCTTTTTACGGATCCATGATGAACTTCTTATACTCTTGTTGAATCAAAGAGTATTTCAAGAAAAAACTAAGATCTTTGGTTCTTGATTGTCAGTTTTGATTCGAGTCAAAGTTTATGTTAGAAGATGATGAGTTTATATTATTACGTGAAGGAGGATAGGATAATGTAATTTGTGGAGTTGATTGTGGGATAGGTATACTTGTAAGATTTTAGATTCGGTATTTTGATTTGGTTTGAATTTCGGTATTTTATTTTTTGAGATTCGGTATTTTACGAAGCGAAGCTTCAAATAGATCAATGATGGGTTATGTATTCAACTCAAAAAACCGATATCATTTTCATATGATGGGGTGAAGAATCGTTCAAAAAAAATAATGGTGGTGAAGATGGTGATAGTTTGCTATTTATTATCTTCAAAAATCCAATTGAAAAGTCACATTTAAAGACTTATTGATGTAATTTTTTGTAAGCAACTGAAAAGATGAGAAGATTTTAAACCATTAAGACTTGGAACCGAACCATCAGAATATTTATTCACACTTTTTTTTTTTAAAATTAAAGCATTAAGACTCCACAATAAATTTAAGGACTGAATCTTTATATATATAAGATAAGATAAGATAAGATGTCTTAGTGATATAAGAATTATGTTTGAATCATCGAATTAAAATAAAAAATATGTTTGGGATTAAAATCATTTTACTGTTTTATTTTGGGTCAAAACCTTATATTGGAACATTGTAGTTGTTAAACTGACACCAAGTCAGAGCCCAATCGCAGAAGGACCTGTAATGTAAGAAAAACCACGACATTTGGAAAGGCCCCATAAGCCTAGTTGTCCACATTCGGCGAACTGAACGTCGGCCCATTAACATGTCTAGTGTCTAGTAAAAACTGAAGTCAGAGCAACACCTAAACCCTAAAACTCCTGTATTGACTGCGTCGCTGCCTTTATATACATCACCTCGCGACTCCTTCCCATATCATTATTATCAGCTTCATTCAGAATTCTGCGGCGTTCTTCTTCCAATTTGTTCTTCCTCTTTCTTCTGTTATTTTTAATTTATTTTGTTTATGCGAATATAAAGATTCCTTTATTTTTTATCTAATTTTCAATATTATTTTTGGCAAAATAATATATATATATATATATTCTTCTGAAAATCATTGATTGAAAGATCTGTGTACAATTAAGCCGACGCTATGGATATAGTAATAATGAAGATAGCATGGTTATGTACACGGAGACTAAATTCTGGTCGTCATTTCTGCTCCCTCTGATACTCTTGATTTGGGGGCCTGGATTAAAACCCACATTAAACCCACATTCGGGTAGGATGTACTCGCTTTTCTCACAAACATAAACACAAACACAAACGTACCCTAACCTTATCTTCTTTGCTGCTCATGCCAAATCAAGATAACATTTTATGGCTTCAAGATCCTTTGGAGGGTCTCTGGTAGGTTCTACATATATTATTGTTCTTGTGTTTTGACAACCGAATCAAAAGGAAGGATGAAATTGTTTTTCTGTTCTTTCTTACAACGATTCGAATAGTAAAAAGAAGTTAAACGTCTTATAGATCGATGATGATTAGTTTTTTTCTTCGTGTTTATGATCTTTGAGGTCTAAAAGGCTATGGTGAGACACGAACAAAAATATCTGAGATCTTTAAATATTTTCTTATTAGTTCGAGGCTTGGTTTGAGTGTGAGTGAATGATTGTGACATGAGGATAGAAATGGTGTTGGTTTTGGTCGTCGGTGAATGATTGACTGAGGTTAAAGGGAGATGGAGATGGACTGAGATAGTTTTTTATTTATACTCATAAAAAATCCAACTGAAAAGTCACATTTAAGTACTTGTTGATTTAATTATTTGTAACAACTGAAAAGATGGGAATTTACACTGCAGATTATTGGTATACTTGCAGTATTAAGATGGTTTTTTTGTGCACAATTACTCTTGCACAATAAATTTAGGTACTGAATCTTTAAGTATATAAGATTATTTTTTAAATTACTTTTAAGATGTAAAATATTAATTTTCAGTATTTTTTATGATAACAACTTTTAAAAATAAACTGTAATGCTGCTTCCGAGATCTGCTGCCACTGACCCATAAATTCCAAAAATTTGCTTTTTTTCCCTTTACCAAACACTATCAAGTTTAGAAGTTCATCAAAAAGTTGATTATTTTTAAAGTTAAACAATATCAAATGGGGCTTAATGTTTCTTAGTCTTGTATATTGGGCTTTTATATGGTTCATATTCTGAGTATGCTACGTTTGAATAGAACATTCCAGATATTTTTACTCCCCCATAGACTCGGCAATTTGCCATACGACACGAAAACACGACACGAAAACGACACGAAAATTTAGTGTTTGTGTTTGCATTTTGAGTACACGACACGAAAATACACGAACACGAAAATACACGACCGAGATTTAGTGTCGGTTTTGTGTTTACCCTTTGGGTACACGACACGACACGAGATACACGAAATAAATAAATAAATAAATAAATATAATATTTTATATTTAATTTAATAAAAATATATATTTTATGAATTCTGTTTATACTAAACTTTAAAATTTGAAAATATAATGCGAATTTTCATATATTTCGTGTAAACATTCGTGTTTTCGTTGCCATTCGTTTCATTTCGTAAACTAAAACCTATAAAAATAATATTATAATATTAAAATTATTATTTTTTATAATATTTTAATATTTATTTTATATTATGTGCCTGACACGGAAACACGACACGAAACGACACAAATTTGCGCGGTACACGACACGACATGACACGAATTCATTTAGTGTCGTGTATGAGTTTGGACTTTTGGTACACGAAACACGAAAGTACACGACACGAACGAATTGCCAGGTCTACTCCCCCATAAGAAAATCGTCTGATCCAAAAAGAGAAACAGAAAAATCGATTTCTTTTTTTGAAAACCCTAACCCCTTTGGCTGATTTTCTTCCTCAGTCGCCTCCACACAGCCCCATCACCGCGACACAACCGTCCCACCGTTCAAAAGTTCACGTGCCTCTGCTTCATCCCGTCGGTACTACCTAGATTTGTTGTCATCCCACTGCCCAACTCCGACTCACACTCTAGATCCAATCTGGCAGAATAGCAAATCTACTCTCAGTTCCTCCCTAGACCACCACCACTATCACTAGGCACGAAACCCTAGCTGGATAAGAGCGCTAGTGCGATCTTTAACCGTCCTACCTCCGCCGTGTGGCTCACCTCCATCTGCCCAGGCCCCGGATCGGCTTTGGCGTAAAACCAACTCCGAGTTCCTATCGCTCATCTCCCGGACCTCAATCCAACAGCCCGACCACGACCCGTCGGTGTCCTATGTGGCTGGACCCGTTCTTTGCCCAACCCGCGAGTTGACCCAGCAACTAAACCCTAGCCGGCGTGACCCAAAACCAGCAATAGGAACCCAACTGTTGTCGATCGCCCGTAGTTGCCCGGCCGTCTGTTGCCGTCGACCGTTGTCTGCCCGACCCGATTCAACGAAATAGATTCTTTTAGCCCCAATCACGGAACAATGTAAACAATGTGAATTATATTATCTTCTTCGTGCGCCATTCTATATGCTTTACGTGATTTAATTTCATATTATGTTTAATAATTAGTTGTGCTTAATGAAATTAAACAAACTACTTAACCACTTGAATTAATTAAATTGCACCATAAGACTTAGATATCATATCTAGGACTTATTTGACTGGATTGTGTGTATATAGATATAATCTAGGAAAATATGTCTATATTCATAAATATACACATATTTGCTTGCATATATAGATACCACATGCAATTAGGCCATGATTAGTAAACTTTAATTGTATAATTTCTACCGCCTACATGAATACCATGATAATGTAATTTCATGAGTATTGGTTTTTCTAAAAAGTATGATTCAGAGCAAAAACATATGCTCCCATTATTGAATTTTATCATGGATGTACTCATGACTGTGTGAAATTTATACACTTTTTTTTCCTTATACAAAGATGGCTGATCAAACTCGCCCTGAATTTGACATCTCGGACTCAGAAGGATTTGAGTACCATAGATGGATCTTTGACGTTGAGACCACATTTATTGCCATAGACTATAGTGCCACGATTTTTGATATTGCAGGCCAAGCACCTTCTGAAAATCAAAATAAGTGCAATAATGTTGCCTAGACGACATATTGACCCCAACCTGAAATGAGAATATCTACAACTGAAATCCCCCAAAGAATTGTGGGAGCCCTTAAGAGCCTTTTGGGAACATCTATAACACACTGCCTCAAAGTTGATTGTGTAGTGGAATGAAATCCAATTATAAACAGATCAATAATTTCAACAAAGATATGCTTCGTCTCAAGGCACGCCTGAATTTTTGTGGAAAGGACATCATTTCAAATGATATGATCCAGAAAACTCTTTTCACATTCCCTACTTCCGCCCTCATACTAGTGAACCAGTATAGGCTGGACTATGATAATAAGCGCATAACTACCTTCGGTAAGTTGATCAACCTACTTTAATTAGCTGAAAAGCATAACGAAGTGTTAGTGAGCAATAATTCTGGTCTGTTGGATAAAGAAATTTGCCCATGCCAATTATGGCAAAGGGAGGGATGGAAAGGACACAAACGGAAAGAGGATTAGATGTGGCAACCCCAAACTACATGGAACGAACACTCATCGTGGTAAGGGGTGTGGGGGTCGAAACTGTGATGGTGGACGTGGAAGGTCTTCCAATGTACTACAAAGACTTGGTGCTTCTGGATATGGTAGCCAAGAAAATCAAAAAAACATCTAGCCATCCTACTACCGCTAGGGCATGAGTTGGCAAACCATGTTACCACTGTGGAGATGATGGTATAAGAATTACCATGCAAGCAAACATGTCGCAGCTAATTACAACAAATATAGAGACTCCAAAGAAAGGGAATCTCACTATATGCAGAAAGATAATTTGGATGTCCCACTAATATCAATTTCGTAGTAACTGATTATCGTATTGAGCCTTACGTGCCACATTCGTTGGAGGCACCTTGACTGATACATGTTTACGCATTTGTTTGCATTTGGCATTTTTAGCCTCAAGATGATTGTTATTGGTTATATTTTCAACAAATGGTTCGATGCATTTTTGTTTTCTCTTTCGAACAAAATACTAATGTTATTTACGTTATATTACTAGTTTTATTTCAAAATATTGAAAATTTCCCGTTATATTACTTGTTTACGTTATATTACTAGTTTTGTTCGAAATTTCCCGATCATCGAAGGAACGAATCGAGGAGAACTTGAATATTCTTAGAAGTAGGCTTTTATTAATTGAATTAGTCGCATGTCAAACCTCAGTAACTACAATGACTGGGTCCTCCAAACTCATCAACTGACGAGGTAATACCCAATTCTTGATGCCTAACAACACTCTCTTCCAAGTTACTAATGCTCTACATGCACCTAGAGCCTCTCGAACCTTACTCAGCTTCAAAGATATACATATCAATGGTTTTCATGTTGAAACCCACTCTGAGAACGGATTAGAGTTTCTTTCTATAACTTTAATGAATGTGGATAAAAACACATTTTAATAAAGCTCGTGAGTCAGCCTAGTAGACTATACCTCTCTACCATTAGGGTTTTCCAATTTTGTGTTGTCACCAACAACGAACTCTGGGAATTCCCATTCATATAGGCTTTGACACGACACACTAGGACATCCTGGTTGAGACATGATGATCGGTATACTAAAGAACTTGCATGGACATCCTCTCTTTCGAGTGAAAATGTGGAAACAACTCAACACAAATAACACTTTTGATGTTAATGATGTTATATCATTCAAAGAATTAGATACATATGCCCCTTCTACATAATTGACTATGTCAAATGTGCAACACTCATTTTGTGCAATGCCTGCTCTTTCGCTAAAGTAGGAGCGAGATCTTCAATGTTAAAGACATAAAAGCGAATATTCCATTCTTACACCGAATACAAAGGAGATATTTGTGGACTCATTCATCCAGAATACAGATCATTTAGGTATTTATGGTTTAGATGGATGCTTCGACACATTGGTCTCATGTGCACCCATGTACACTCGACATGTTGCATGTACAAAACTCCTAGCTCATATCATATGTCTTAGACTCACAGAATTTATCATCCAATCAAGTCCATTAGACTTGATAATGCATGAGAGTTTATCTAAAGTATTTGATAATTATTACATATCAATTGGGATCGATGTAGAGCATCATATACCTATTGTGCATACACAAAATGGTCTCATAGAGGCACTCATCAAACATATACTGATGGTGTCACGTGCACTGGTTTTGCACACCAATATACTTATCCCTGCTTGGGGTTATGCAGTCCTACATGCATATCTACTTATTTGTTTCAGACCTGCCGTTGGCCAACCATTCTCTGCATACCAGTTGGTAACTAAATACGAGCCTAATATCTTACATCTACTATAATACCCTGAATTCCCACTATAGCTGTTTAATGTTATTTTATCCGATTTATACTGCACACTGTGGAATCTATACAGTAGGGGTAAAATAATTGAAGGACTGGGACAGTTGTATTGGTACAATTGACATAATTGGTCGATAATTATATTTGAGGATATAGAGTATCAAGTTTATCGTAAGAGAATGTGGGACGAGTATATGTATTTAGTATGTCATGTATACGTATTCGGTATGTTGAGACGATAGGCAGGAGCAGCTATTTTTTGCTAAGTTTGGAAGCCATTACGTACGTTAAGCTGAGGAGCTTACGTACGTTAAGTTGATAAGCATAACATATGTTATGTATCATGCATTACGTACGTTATAGCATCAGGTGAGACGCAGTCGTCTGATCAGAGAAATTTGTCAAAATACAAGCGTATCGTACGTTAAGCATAGGAGCTTACGTACGTTAATACACAGACGTAACGTACGTTACGTAGAGTACATAACGTACGCTATGAAGAGAATCGGACAGGATCAGGCTATGACCGACAAGTGGGTCCCATGGTCGGCAACTTTTGGCTGGCATGCGAAAAGGCAAGTCAACGAAGAGGTTAACATACGCAACGGATTGCTCATTACGTACGTTAAATGGGTATACTACTGTAGCAAGTCAACTCTATGTTACGTACGTAATATAAGGTACGAAATGAGGCAGTGAGCTCTGGATGCTGATTACGTACGCTATGTAGGACATGTAACATACGTTAGTAGGTCTTACGTACGTTAGTGTTAGGTGTTAACGTACGTAATGGTCTGCGCAGGTTATAAAATAAGGACCCGTCTCCCATTTCTTCACGAGAAGAAATAGATATCTTCCTCCTAAACTTCATCCCTCTTCACTTCTAAACATATTCCAGACCCTTCCACCTTGGTTGAGACCTTGATGGTTCGATTAAAAGCTTGAGGTTTGGAATCCTTGATGTTTCGTGAAGTGTTTGATTGTTGTGGTTCTTCTTCAAGAGGTATGTTGGATAACTCCTCTCTTTGATTTCGGATTTTGATGTTGTTGTTGATATTTTCTTCGTATGATGATGGTCATGGTGTTGTTGTTGTGATTCTTGAGGTTATGTGAATTGTATGTGGAAGAACATGATGATATATGTCTTGAGTTATGAATAAGGTGATTGTTTAGATGTTAGAACACATCGGATTATGCCGTTTTGTTGGCTATGAACATGATTACGGATTAATTCATGTTCTTGAAGAACTCTTGAGTTATATATGTCATGATTTTTTGAATAATGGATGAAATTTGGAAAGATTACGGTTAATTTTGGTATATGATTATTCGTGATAATAACCGATAATTGGGTTTTCTATGAATTTACGAATATAAACAAGAAGGAACCTTATTAATTCGTATTTAAAGTTGAAGTTCGAGTATGTTAAGACGCTTAGTTGAATTAATTATTGATATGATTATTGGATTGTGGAATCGTATTATGGTTATGGATTCGTGATTGATTGATTTGGTGTAATATCCGGGGGTAATTTTTTTTCGTGTTACTGTTGGGTTGTACGTATTCATTTGGAATAATACAAGTGTTGTTGTTTTGGACTGATACAATGTATATTGTATTGGGATATTTCGGAATCGAAATATTTATATTTGTCGTCGGTTTGGTTTCGTCGTTTGGATGTTGCTTGGAGAGTTTGGATTTTTGGCTAAGTATACTAGCCATAACGTACGCTACATTTGTAGCATTGCGTACGCTATGAGACGAGTATTACGTACATTAAACCTATATGCTTACGTACGTGATGCGTGGTCAGTTGCAGGAACCTTCCTCGATGTCAACTTTCGGCTGGTAGGGTCAGGAATCTTTTGATCAGATCTCACTATTGCAGTCAATGGATCCTTACGTACGTTAAGAGGTGTGATCTACGTACGTAATCCATGCAGCTGGTTAACGTACGTAATAGGTGGTTGTTTACGTTCGTTAGGGTCTTCGTATCTTTGGCCAGTTAGTTCTGGACTAGCCTCACGTACGTTAAGCTATTTTCATAGCATACGTAATGTTCCTTACATACGTTATGCTTTGTGTATAGCTTACGTAATGTGTTTGTCAGGTTATATATCCTGGTTTTGTTTTTCATTTCTTCACGAACCATTTGTAATATCCGGGGGTAATTTTTTTTCGTGTTACTGTTGAGTTGTATGTATTCATTTGGAATTGTACAAGTGTTGTTGTTTGGATCAATACAATGTATATTGTATTAGAATATTTCGGGATCGAAATATTTATACTGGTCGTCGGTTTGGTTTCGTCGTTTGGTTGTTGTTTGGCGAGTTTAGAATTTTGGCTAAGTTTATAGCCATAACGTACGCTACATGTGTAGCATTACGTACGCTAATTTGTTGCGATTACGTACGTTACGTCCTGAGGTTTTCGTACGTAATGCGTGGTAGGTGGAGGGAACCTTCCTCGTGGTCAACTTTCGGAGCGAGGGTATCTTTAGGGTATCATTTATATATGTATATATATATATATATATATATATTATATATGTATATATATATATATATTATATATATATATATATTATCTCTCATCTCACCTTTGTCATTTCTCCTCTCCCTCACGTGAATCCCTCTCACTCCCTCATGCTATATATATATATATATATGTATATATATAGTATCATCACCATTATCTCCCTCACCTCTCTCTCCCTATATATATATATATATATATATATATATATATATACATATTATATCCCTCACTCATCTCACACCTCTCTCTCTCGCCAACCTCTCTCTTTCTCTTCATCTCTCCCATTTTTTCCGGCGAGGTAAAGATTGAGGACGGGCGGCCGGCTTCTCCATTTTTCCGACGACGGACTGGAGTTGACGACCGGAGGTAGGACTAACGTCTCCGGCGACGACTGAAGTTCGGCGACGGCAGGCGGCTCACGACCGGAGCTCGGCGGCGGCCTGGTCGGAATTTCCGAATCGGAAGACTGCAAATCCGGTCGAGCTGTTCCGATTTCCGGCGAGACGGAGCTCAGGCACCGGCGTTCTTCATGGTTTCCGGCCATGGATGCGGTTCAATTGATTCCGGCGACCGGAGGTGGTTTTGTGCGGACGGACGGCGACGGAGGCTTGTGATTTCCGCGAGGAGTTGCAGCGGAGTGGTGGAAAACCGCCATAGACGGAACGGCCGGAGTTGGACGAGGTCCGTGGTCGATTTTCCGGCCGAGTTTTGTTTTCTGACCGGATTCCGGCGAAGGTTGCTCGGCCGATCGATTTTTCCGGGTAAGTCCTTGTGTTGTGTGTTCTGTGTATATATATATATAATGTATATAAAGATGTGTTATATATATATATATATATATATGTAACGTGTGTGTGTTGTAATGTGCAGTGGTGTGTGTGTGTGTTGTATAAGAATATATATATATATATGTGTTGTGTATATATATATAAATTGTGAGTGCATGTGCAGTATATATATATATATTATGTAGTGAGTGTGTGTTAGTAATGTGTGTACCGTATGTATATTATACATATATATATATATGTATATTATATATATGTGTGTGTATACGGATAAATACGAGTATAATATGTGTTCGTGTTGGAATCGGAGTATCTATTATATTGTTTTCGGTCGATATCGTGTTATCGAATGAATTGTATTTCATTCAAGGTTGTTCGAGTGCTTGTGATTGTCGGAGGACGCCGTTGATCGATTCGTGGTAGGACGTTGATCGTGGAAGGACTTTCTCGCCTTCGGTTTGAGGCAAGTTTTATACTTGTACTGGTCAATGAGATTAATGTTATCATGTATGTGTATGAATGTGTGTATCATTTCGAGACTTGGTCTCTTTATGATTTTGTTGATATCAGGGGATTGTTTGATACGATACCCTTCGGCAAATTATGCCAAATATTATTGTTGTTCGTAAATGGCCGATCCAAGGCATTGCGGTACTTGTTGGTAATATTGTTGTCGATAGCCGGTTCGCGGTATCGACATATCGATTGTTATTGTTGATTGATGTTCCTTTGAGATATTGTTGTTGATAGCCGGTTCGCGGCATTGACGTATCGATTGTTATTATTGATTGATGTTCCATCAAGATATTTTTTGTGAATCGTCGTTATTGATATCAGTGTTTTTCTATTGATGTCGTTTTGTCCGATTGAAGGCATTGACGTATTCGATTATCATCTTCGTTATCGGTAACCGATTAAAGGTGCCGAGACATCCGTTGTATAATTATTATCAATTGTCCGCTCTAAAGGTAATCGATATATTGAATTGGGATTATCAAAGATAATTCCCATCCGTTGTCAAAAAGATAATTCCCATCCGTTGTCAAAAAGATAATTCCCATCCGTTGTATAATTGTTATCGATTGGCCGTTCTACGGTAATCGAAGTATTGAATTGGGACTGTCGAGGATCCCATCCGTTGAATTATTATTGTCGTGTTGACCGATTCAAGGCAGCACACTATTATTCTTGTGAACTCGGTAATTTTGTGATCGTTGAAGGTTGAGGATTTTCCCGAACTGTTGTGTTGTGATCGTTGCTCGTGTTAATCGGTCCTTAGGGATTTTGATCCCAGGATGATTGTTTCGAATATTGTTGGTCGTGTCGATCTTTCATTATTCGTGTGTCATCGTTCACTTGGCGAGTCGTATGATTTGTATTGGATGTGTTATCCTTTGAGTTTCGTTGTCATGTTGTATCGTGACATATCCGGAATCATATCTGCGTTCCGATTGGTTATTGTGTAGGATTTTTAGCCAGGCACATATATAGTCATTGGTGGATATTATTCCGCATTGGGTGTGCACACGAGACGTAGTTTCGTGAGGCTAATTAGGTACATTGTCCCACGTATATTCTGGATTCCATATACGGGGCGGACATGTGCACGGACACATTTCCGGATCGGGCGTACTGTGATGTCCATCTTTGAGCCGTACAACTTTGATCGTCCATAGTATTGGATGAGTTTGACGTTTTGTGATTGAGCGTTCATACGCAGGGAGTATGTTGGACGATCGAGTTTGTTTCTTTGAGATCTGTATTGTGATGATTTACGACTTGGTGCATTCGGCTTTCGTGCCACCGTGATATTTTGGCGGCTTCGGCTGTTCGCTTTGTGCCATCGTGATATTTTGGCATCTTCGGCTGAGGGCTTTCAGGCCATTGTGATGTAACGGTATTTCCGTTTGAGCCTTCGGGCATTGTGATCCTTATTTATTTCAGCGTTGGATTGATTTACCTTCGGGTAATGTATTGTTGTGTTCTATATTGATGATTCGCCGTTGGGCACTTATGTTCTAACCTATTGAGCAGGTATTGATCGTATGCCATGGGCATAGTATTCCACGAATGCTCGATTCTTACTTTGGTTTGTGAGCATCTCGTACTACCATTGTTGTACTGTTTATTCTGCCTTTGGATGCATATCATGTTGTGCATGTATTTGATATTCATTATTCTGGATGATTGACCCCGTGGGGGCGGAATATGTTTTCATGTTTTAGGTACTTGCGAGGAGAGAGTTGAGACACAGGGGCATGACGAGGGCGACGAGGCATTCGAGCGATACTAGTCCGAGATATTTTGGTGTTCATGTTGGTCAGACAGTTGGAGTACTCCATTTTTGTTCAGTCGTTGTCGTTTTGTATTATCCGAGCAAGGCTCGGGGATGTTGTTGTATTTTTATTTTGGCCATGTAGGCCCATTCTTGTCGTTGAAATTCCATATCGGAATAGTATGTCGGACGTCATAGTAGGGTCTGTGATTTCCCATTTTGGTCAGTTTGTTGTATTTTAGTTGTGTTCGCCTGGTGGATCACCTGATGTGGGGTCCACGACACTGTAATAACCCAATGGGATTTGGGGGTGTTACAGAAGATGGTATCAGAGAATTGGGTTGTGAGATACCCTGGCTTGTGTGTTATGTGGCTCTACCAAGGCGGTAGTAGCGGGGCTGTCATGTTATGACAATCTGGACAGTCGGGTTTTGTGAGTCGTGACAGTTGGACGACTGTATGAGTCATTCTCTCATCGAGTCGTCGTCAGTGAAGACTAGTATCGCAAGACCTCGAAGCTTCGTATGACCTGTGTAAGGACTCTATTCTCTTTTATGTGCATACATTCATTATGTTATTGATTATACATGTTTTGTTGACACTTGTATGTGATGATCGGGTGCGATTGATTTATGATTATTTGCTTTGGAGCGTGTGGGCTCTGTATCGGCTATGATTAGCGCGATCGATGGGATTGTTTATCTGTTGAGTAGGTATACTCGTGTTTTGCGTTGACCTAGCATTCTGGCCGTCGAGGCGTATTTGAGCTGTGGTCATGATTGAACGTTATTCTTTCAGTCTGGAAAGAGGACGTGATAGAGGGGGTAGAGGCCGCAGAGTGGGCTAAAACCCGAAACCTCGTATCAATACTTTGTTGGCTGACGAATCATTTTTGCAGTCGTGCTCGAGAACCCACCGATCGTGATTGTGTTTGGATCGAGTTCAAGACTCTCATGTTAGAGAGGTATTATCCGGCTCCACTTCGTGAAGCCAAGTTGTCGGAGGTTTTGAACCCTGAATCCGTCGAGGACGAGGGTGTTATTGTTATTGCTGAGAAGTTTCAAGGACTTCTTCAGTTTACTTCATCTGTTATCCGTACTAAGGCGGATAAGATCAAGTATTTTAACAAGAGGTTGAACCCGCGGTTGAGAATACAGTTGTTCAATCACAATTGTAGTTCACTTGGCGAATTCATCGAGAAGGCTCTTGGAGCAGAGCTTTCGATCAAGGAGCTTACTCAGAAGGATCCTTCAGTTTCTTCTGGTGAGAGGACTAGGATGCCGATTCGTTCAGAGGGACATCGAGCTCCGACGTCCAAGAGGTCATTTCTAGTCGGCCCGTCTTTGGAAAGCATCTTCTTCTCAGGCAACGAGTTCGACTGTTGTTTGTTTTAATTGTGATTCAGCGGGGCATGGGAGTACTTGATGTACGGTGCCAGCTATTATTTATTTTCTGTGTGGGAGGCAGGGACACCTTCAGAATACTGCATGAGTTCTAGTGCCAGTAGGTCTCGAGAGAGCTCATGGGCCTCGAGAGATTTTGTCACTTCAGTCCGTACTTCATCCAAGGGGTCATATCGGGCTTCGGGAGCCAGAGGTATGGACACCCGAGGGGGAGTAGCGAGTTCAGATTTGTGTTTTCCTCGAGTCGATGGGATCGAGGAACTCGATGATCTGGAGGATGTTGATTCCGGGTACATTTGAGATGTAGCCTTGATTTGTATTTTCCTTGTCTCTCGGATTGATGTTTGACTCGGTCTGTATTTTAATATTGCGGTCATGAACCATTTATTATTGATCTATCTTGTAATCATTGTATCTGAGAATCTTGATACTTGAGTCATTTGATGTGATTTTCCTTCCTTTTGGTCCTGTACCCGAGATTTTTTTGTGATGATCTGGGTAATTGTTCATTGTGATTCAAGACATCAAGTCGTGAGGACTTGGGCGTGCGTTCGATATAGTCCCGAGGACTATGTCTGTGTTGTTATTTTCTTTTGTGGTGCGAGTCCGTGTTTGCATGGGCGTTCGATGCTGACGAGAACGGGGAAGTGTACATCAATGATCGTAGACATGTACAATGGGCGGTATTCGCGGGGCGTGTACGCCAGTGTTACGAGTCATGCAGCTAGTACGACTTCCTGGCTGGTCTCTAGCAGGAGAGTCATGATTCGGCTAATCTCGCATTTGATTGAGTGTCTCTATCACTTGATTTTTCGCCTTGTTCAGGCAGAGGAGACGTGGGGACCCGTGGGGTCGGTCCAGTTGCTCAGGCGGAATTGCTCGTGTTGAGGAGTATTCCTAGAGATGTTGTTTTCTTATCCTGATGAATATTCTGTGCCCGACTTGTGCACCCTGAGTTTCGGGGACGAAACTCTTTTTAAGAGGGGGAGTATGTAATATCAAGGGTAATTTTTTTCGTATTCTTTGTTGAGTTGTACGTATTCATTTGGAATTGTACAAGTGTTGTTGTTTGGACCAATACAATGTATATTGTATTAGAATATTTCGGGATCGAAATATTTATACTGGTCGTCGGTTTGGTTTCGTCGTTTGGTTGTTGTTTGGCGAGTTTGGAATTTTGGCTAAGTTTATAGCCATAACGTACGCTACCTGTGTAGCATTACGTACGCTAATTTGTTGCGATTACGTACGTTACATCCTGAGGTTTTCGTACGTAATGCGTGGTAGGTGGAAGGAACCTTCCTCGTGGTCAACTTTCGGGGCGATGGTATATTTAGGGTATCATTTATATATATATATATATAAATATATTATCTCTCATCTCACCTTTGTCATTTCTCCTCTCCCTCACGTGAATCCCTCTCACTCCCTCATGCTATATATATATGTATATATATAGTATCATCACCATTATCTCCCTCACCTCTCTCTCCCTGTATATATATATATATATATATATACATATTATATCCCTCACTCATCTCACACCTCTCTCTCGCCAACCTCTCTCTTTCTCTTCATCTCTCCCATTTTTTCCGGCGAGGTAAAGATTGAGGACGGGCGGCCGGCTTCTCCATTTTTCCGGCGACGGAGGAGTTGGGCCGGAGAGTAGGGCCAGCGTCTCCGGCGGCACGAGAGTTCGGACGGCAGCGGCTCACGGCCGGAGCTTCGGCGGCTTTGGTCGGAATTTCCAAATCGGAAGGCCGCAAATCCGGTCAGTATTCCGATTTCCGTGAGACGAGCTCGAGCACCGGCGTTCTTCATGGTTTCCGCCATGGATGCGCTTCCATTGATTCCGGCGACCGGAGGTGGTTTTTGTCCGGAACGGACGGCGGAGCAGGCTTGGCGATTCCGCGAGGAGTTGCGGGCGGAGTGGTGAAAACCGCCATAGACGGAAGCAGTGGAGTTGGGACGAGGTCCGAAGCCGATTTTCCGGCGAGTTTTGTTTTCTGACCGGATTCCGGCGAAGGTTGCCCGGCCGATCGATTTTTCCGGGTAAGTCCTTGTGTTGTGTGTTCTGTGTATATATATAATGTATATAAAGATGTGTTATATATATATATATGTAACGTGTGTGTGTTGTAATGTGCAGTGGTGTGTGTGTGTGTTGTAATGTGCAGTGGTGTGTGTGTGTTGTATAAGAATATATATATATATATATAAATTGTGAGTGCATGTGCAGTATATATATATATATATATATATATATATATATATATATATATATATTATGTAGTGAGTGTGTGTTAGTAATGTGTGTACCGTATGTATATTATACATATATATATATATGTATATTATATATATGTGTGTGTATACGGATAAATACGAGTATAATATGTGTTCGTGTTGGAA
The DNA here is from genome assembly GCA_033398695.1 of Orobanche coerulescens. Classification (NCBI taxonomy): domain Eukaryota; kingdom Viridiplantae; phylum Streptophyta; class Magnoliopsida; order Lamiales; family Orobanchaceae; genus Orobanche; species Orobanche coerulescens. The sequence continues at coordinate 95,553,271 of CM065816.1, forward strand.
TCGGAGTATCTATTATATTGTTTTCGGTCGATATCGTGTTATCAAATGAATTGTATTTCATTCAAGGTTGTTCGAGTGCTTGTGATTGTCGGAGGACGCCGTTGATCGATTCGTGGTAGGACATTGATCGTGGAAGGACTTTCTCGCCTTCGGTTTGAGGCAAGTTTTATACTTGTACTGGTCAATGAGATTAATGTTATCATGTATGTGTATGAATGTGTGTATCATTTCGAGACTTGGTCTCTTAATGATTTTGTTGATATCAGGGGATTGTTTGATACGATACCCTTCGGCAAATTATGCCAAATATTATTGTTGTTCGTAAATGGCCGATCCAAGGCATTGCGGTACTTGTTGGTAATATTGTTGTCGATAGCCGGTTCGCGGTATCGACATATCGATTGTTATTGTTGATTGATGTTCCTTTGAGATATTGTTGTTGATAGCCGGTTCGTGGCATTGACGTATCGATTGTTATTATTGATTGATGTTCCATCAAGATATTTTTTTGAGAATCGTCGTTATTGATATCAGTGTTTTTATATTATGTCGTTTTGGCCGATTGAAGGCATTGACGTATTCGATTATCATATTCGTTATCGGTAACCGATTAAAGGTGCTGAGACATCCGTTGTATAATTATTATCGATTGTCCGCTCTAAAGGTAATCGATATATTGAATTGGGATTATCAAAGATAATTCCCATCTGTTGTCAAAAAGATAATTCCCATCCGTTGTCAAAAAGATAATTCCCATCCGTTGTATAATTGTTATCGATTGGCCGTTCTACGGTAATCGAAGTATTGAATTGGGACTGTCGAGGATAGTTCCCATCCGTTGAATTATTATTGTCGTGTTGACCGATTCAAGGCAACACACTATTATTCTTGTGAACTCGGTAATTTTGTGATCGTTGAAGGTTGAGGATTTTCCCGAACTGTTGTGTTGTGATCGTTGCTCGTGTTAATCGGTCCTTAGGGATTTTGATCCCAGGATGATTGTTTCGAATATTGTTGGTCGTGTCGATCTTTCATTATTCGTGTGTCATCGTTCACTTGGCGAGTCGTATGATTTGTATTGGATGTGTTATCCTTTGAGTTTCGTTGTCATGTTGTATCGTGACATATCCGGAATCATATCTGCGTTCCGATTGGTTATTGTGTAGGATTTTTAGCCAGGCACATATATAGTCATTGGTGGATATTATTCCGCATTGGACTGTGCACACGAGACGTAGTTTCGTGAGGCTAATTAGGTACATTGTCCCACGTATATTCTGGATTCCATATACGGGGCGGACATGTGCACGGACACATTTCCGGATCGGGCGTACTGTGATGTCCATCTTTGAGCCGTACAACTTTGATCGTCCATAGTATTGGATGAGTTTGACATTTTGTGATTGAGCGTTCATACGCCCGAGGGGTATGTTGGACAGTCAGGTTTGTTTCTTTGAGATCTGTATTGTGATGATTTACAGCTTCGGGCTGTTCGGCTTTCAGGCCACCGTGATATTTTGGCAGCTTCGGGCTGTTCGGCTTTCAGGCCATCGTGATATTTTGGCAGCTTCGGCTGAGGGCTTTCAGGCCATTGTGATGTAACGGTATTTCCGTTTGAGCCTTCGGGCATTGTGATCCTTATTTATTTCAGCGTTGGATTGATTTACCTTCGGGTAATGTATTGTTGTGTTCTATATTGATGATTCGCCGTTGGGCACTTATGTTCTAACCTATTGAGCAGGTATTGATCGTATGCCATGGGCATAGTATTCCACGAATGCTCGATTCTTACTTTGGTTTGTGAGCATCTCGTACTACCATTGTTGTACTGTTTATTCTGCCTTTGGATGCATATCATGTTGTGCATGTATTTGATATTCATTATTCTGGATGATTGACCCCGTGGGGGCGGAACATGTTTTCATGTTTTAGGTACTTGCGAGGAGAGAGTTGAGACACAGGGGCATGACGAGGGCGACGAGGCATTCGAGCGATACTAGTCCGAGATATTTTTGTGTTCATGTTGGTCAGACAGTTGGAGTACTCCATTTTTGTTCAGTCGTTGTCGTTTTGTATTATCCGAGCAAGGCTCGGGGATGTTGTTGTATTTTTATTTTGGCCATGTAGGCCCATTCTTGTCGTTGAAATTCCATATCGGAATAGTATGTCGGACGTCATAGTAGGGTCTGTGATTTCTCATTTTAGTCAGTTTGTTGTATTTTAGTCGTGTTCGCCTGGTGGATCACCTGATGTGGGGTCCACGGCACTGTAATAACCCAATGGGATTTGGGGGTGTTACACCATTATCGATTTTCTCTCCCTAGAACCGTCCCACTGGACTTGTTCTTCATATTTAGACTCTTCCAACGTGATTTTGATCATCCTAACTTGATTTGGAGCTTAGAGTTGGAAGCTTGTTGGTGCTTGATGACTCATGCCTTGGACGTTTCTCTCTCTGTTTTTCAGCTCGCCCCGTTGCTGCCCAACCTGATTTGCTGCCCGGTCCAACCCACCGTCAGCCCGTCCCGGCTCAACAAAATAGATTCTTTTAGCCCCAATTGTGAAATAAGGTACACAATAGGAACAATGGTATCTGCTTCATGAGCTATTTTATATGTTTTACTTGATTTAATTTCACATTATGTTTATAATTATTGCAAACTTCAGCGTGCCATTTGTGGGCTGAAGCAGGCTTTGCGAATTTAAAATCTTCGTTTGACGAGGCAGTCAAAGAGTTTGATTTCGTCGAGAATGATAGGATCCTTGTCTACAAAAAGGTTAGTGGGAGCAATATTGTGTTCTTAATACGATATGTGGAGGACATTCTACTTATAAAAAAAGATGTATGAATATTGAGTTCTCTGAAAGCTTCACTTTCGAGTACGTTCTCAATGAAAGAACTAGGAGAAACTGTAACACCCCCCCAAATCTCATTGGGTTATTACAGTTTCGTGGGTCCACACTAGGAAATCCACCAGGCGAACACATCTAAAATACATCAAACTGACCAAAAAGGAAAATCACAGTCCCTACTATGATATCTGACACAATATTTCGCATGTGGAATTCAATGACAACGATGGCCTACATGACCAAAATAAAAATACATCTGCTTGGGAAGAGCTTCTCTTTTTCTTTCTAGCTTCGATCCAGCAGAGGAATTCCTCCCCTTTTCGCCATCTTCAAAGACTAAGTCCTCTAGTGCTCACCTGCTACTACTAGTCTACTCCTTCCCATTCTTATCCTATTCTGGGCCTTCTTTCTTTACTATCTTCATTCTCGTAGGCAACTCCCGAAGAAAATGTTGAGGAATGAGCCTACTCCCATTGAGGTTCGGTTGCTATTGCAGCTGCGAGTAGTCTTGCTAGTGTGTAACATCCATGACCCTTGCTCGGATAACACAAAATGGCAACCAACTAACAAACTGGCGAACACTCCAACTGACTGACCAACATGAACACCGAAACAACTTGGGACTAGTATCGCTCGAATGCCTCGTCGCCATCGTCATGCCCCTGTGTCTAACTCCCTCCTCGCAACACCTAAAACATAAAAACATGTTCCACCCCCACGGGGTCAGTCATCCAGATAATGAATATCAAATACATGTAAAACACGATATGCATCTAAAGGCAAAACAAACGGTACAATAATGATACTATGAGATGCTCACAAACAATGGTAAGAACCGAGCATTCATGAAACACTATGCTCATGGCATACAACCAGTCCCTGCTCAACAGGTTAGAATACAAATGCCCAACAACGAATAGTCAATATAGAACATAAACCGAAATACTCGAAGGCAAATCAGCCCAAAGATGGAACAAATAACAACAACGATGCTCAAAGGCTCCAACTGAAATACCAATACATCACACATGGCATGAAAGCCCTCAGCCGAAGCTGCAAAACATCACAATGGCCTGAAAACCCCTCAGCCTAAGCTGCAAATCATCACAAAGGCCTGAAAGTCCCTCAGCTGAAGCTGCAAATCAATAATGAGATGGTCGAAGCCAAATAGCCCAAAGCTGTATCACATGAGGTGGCCGAGCCACACAGCCGAAGTTGTATCATAATGAGGTGGACTAAGCCACATAGCCGAAGCTTTATCATAATGAGGTGGACTGAAGCCACATAACCGAAGCTGTATCACAATGAGGTAGACTGAAGTCACACAGCCGAAGCTGTATCACAATGAGGTGGACTGAAGCCACACAGCCGAAGCTGTATCACAATGAGGTGGACTAAAGCCACACAGCCGAAGTTGTATCACAAAGGTGGACTGAAGCCACACAGCCAAAGCTGTATTACAATAAGGTGGACTGAAGCTACACAACCGAAGATGTATCACTATGAGGTCATCCAATGACCGTGACCTACTAAACTGTAGGTGTTGGGAAACCAACCACGAAGGTTCAATCCCCAAGCTTACCCATAATGAGATCACCCAGTGACCGTGACCTGCTGAATTGCAGGTGCTGGGAACCAATTGCGACAAGTTCAAGCCCCAGACTTACACATCGCGCACTAGCCGAGACTAGCCTCCAAAACACAATTAATCACGAACGACAACGATCATATGTAATACCCATGCTTTTGAATTCTATAATTTTCGATTCTAGCGACTCGCTTTTGTTCATTAGCACGTTTTGGATGTGTCTTGTTCTGCACTTTTTGTCATTCGAGCGAGTTTTGATATTGCTTTGGATTAATCGGTATATTATTGTGACCTTTTCCACATTTGGGTTCGATTACTGTGAATCTTATGTAACACCCCAAACGTAGGCGGCTATCACAGTGCCGTGGACCCCCAACTGGGACCCACTAGGCAAATGAAATTAATGATTTAAATAATATAATTATAGTACCGAACAACATTATATTACCAATTACTCCGATGAGGAGTTTCAAGTGCAATATACCCAGGAATACAGAATACATATATATTTCATATGAAGATGAAATATACAACACCAAATTAAAATGAAAGTCCAAACGGAAAATGCAGCGGAAAACACACATGAAGAAAACATGAATAGCTGAAAGGACTGGGGCCTCCTACTAGTATCACTGATACTCTTCGCCATCATCGTGCTCTTCTTGTGCCTTTACCTTGCCATGACCTAAAAACAACATCCCCAACGGGGTCAGTTACACAAAACAGCAATCCTCAAGAGTTGAAGAAATACAATAATCACATGACTTAATTATGAAATCAAGTTTGAAGGAGGGGCATCATAGTACGCCCGAATGGGATGTGCAAGTGCACAAGTAGCCGAGTGTCCGGAATCCCGCATATACACACGCACTTGGCCTAATTAGTCTCACGGAGGCACGTTACCGTGTGCATGGTCCAATGTATCGAATTACCCGCATAATACATGAACATCGTGTGCCCGACTAAAAATTCCACACATATACCACCCGACAACGCAATACGATCCCATAAGGTCACAAGAACAAAAACAACCATGATGAATAATAATGAATAGAAATCCGACAAGGGCCAAGCATGACTCACCGAGGTGAAATAATAACGCAATGAGTGATAGCTCAAATGAAATGATTGGAACCGTCGTTCCTCGTGAATTAAATGATTAGTTTGATAATTATAAGTATCAACATGATTGATATACTATGAATGAATTATATGTACAAATGAACAACAACGAAAGGAATGATTATCCTTTTAACTGAGCAAGAATTAACTTGCCTGGAATGAGAGTAAAGGGTACGAACGACGAGGTACCACAGTTGAAGGAATCGACAACTCCGAACCTAGACAAGTTCGTAATAAACTATCAATAACCCATCGGTAGGAAAATAAGTTGGAATCCACCCGAAAATACTACCCACGATACATGTATTCCGGTAAGAAAACCTCTAAATGGTGAATCACACTCAACCATCCCAAATACTCAACAATTCCGGAAAATACACCAATAAATCCGTAGGAACACATGTATCCAAGGTAGATAATCCATACTCAACATATTCCAACACATTATCAAGCTAACTCGAAGAGATCAGAAGGAAAACACCCAAATCCCGAAATTCTAGGGTTATGTAAAGTTTACCTTGATTTGGAGCGGTGGAGAGGATTCAACGTTGAATAATCCGAACTAGGAGCTTGAAGATGTTGATAGATGATAGTAGCTCGAAGAGATCTTCACAAATCACCCAAAATCGCCCAAGGAAGGAGGAGAAAAGGAAAAATGACGAAATGGGGCTGAAATGTCCTATTTATACTAAACCCAGCTTAGCGCGCGCTAATATCTGAGGATAGCGTGCACTAGCGGGTTCACCGGGTAGTCCAGTGCACTCTGCCTGCCTCGTTAGCATGCTCTACGCATATTGTAGCATGCGCTAATGCCTTACTCTTAGCGTACGTTAACCAAGTGTTAACGCGTGCTACCTGATAGTTGGTGTCCAGAATATTGGAGTCCAGAACCTACTGTCCTCTGCCTGCTCAAGCCTTAGCGCGCGCTACTACGATGACTTAGCATGCGCTACTAATACAACTAGCGTACGCTATTTCCCACACATAGCGTGCGCTACGAATTCTCTAATTTCAGTCCAGTACCTACTGGACTGTCTGCCTCAATTACACTAGCGTGCGCTAATGTTGAACGATAGCATGCGCTGCCAGTACTCAAATAGCGTGAGCTATAAAGAGTACGCAGTGTGTGCTACCCCTCACACACAGGCTACCAAAAATGATGATAATGATAATATTCTCGTCTTGATTCTCAAATAGGGTTGAAAGATGAATGATAACTGATACACGATTTAAAATACGCCGAACGGTGAACACAATGAATGAATATGAATGATGAATGATTATTAAAGAGTGAAAATTACTGAGTGACAATTACTGAATGATAACAATTGAATTCGCAATTGGGTATTACATAATCCCCTCCTTAAAAAGAATTTCGTCCTCGAAACTAATGGTCAAACAATTCGGGATAACTCGCCCGCATACTATCCTCGGTTTCCCAAGTAGCCTCTTCGACTCTGTGTCTAGACCACTGAATTTTAACCAAAGGAATCGCCTTGTTCCTCAACTGTTTGATTCGCCGGTCTAAGACTCGTACAGTATGCTCCTCGTCCATATGATCATCCGCGATCTCGATTTCATCGAACTGAAGTATGTGACTCGGGTCGGCAACATACTTCCGCAATTGAGAGACATGAAACACATTATGAACTCACGTCAAAGTCGGAGGTAAAGCCAATCGATAAGCCAGACTGCCTACTCGACCTAAAATCTCAAATGGTCCAATGAATCTCGGACTCAACTTTCCCCTCTTCCCGAAACGGAAAATACCTAGACTCGGGGATACCTTGACCAAAACGTGGTCACCTTCCTCGAACTCTAATGGTCGACGACGATTATCTGCATATGATTTCTGTCTGACTCCTGATCAACGCTACCTTCTCACGGGCGGCTATTAGCATATCGGGCTCAGTGCTGATTGGTTCTGATAAGTCATCCCAACACAAGGGAGATCGAAAACGACGACCGTATAAGGCCTTTTAAGGTGCCATCTTAATCGAAGCATGCCAACTGTTGTTATAAGTGAACTCAATCAATGGTAGTTGGGCTTCCCAATCGTCTTTCCAGTCGAGAACACATGCCCTCAACATGTCCTCCAACATCAGAATAGTTCACTTTGATTTTCCGTCGAGGGTGAAAAGTTGTGCTGAAATTTAGCTGATTTCCCATGGCACGATGAACGAATTTCCAAAAAATGTGACACGAATCGCCCGTCACGATAAGAAACGATACTCTTAGGAGTACCGTGCAATCTCATGATCTCTTTAATGAACAACTGGGCAAGTCTCTCGGGACCCCAAGTATCCTTAATCTCAAGGAAATGAGCTAACTTAGTTAAACGGTCCACAATTAACCAAATCGTATTCATGCCACGACGACTCGTTGGCAAACTCGTGATGAAGTCCATTGAAATATCCTCCCACTTCCACTCTGGAATAGGGAGCGGTTTTAGCATACCCGCCTATCGCTGATGTTCTATCTTGACTTGCTGACAGGTCAAACATCTTGAAGCAAATTCCGCGACTTCTCGCTTCATATTACTCCACCAATAATTTTGTTTCAAGTCTTTGTACATTTTGCTAGACCCCGGATGGATGGAATAAGGGGTAGCATGAGCCTCTTTCAAAATAGAGCTTTTCAACTCCTCATCTGCCGGAATGCATAACCGGTTCTTAAATTGCAAAAGTCCATCCTCGTGGACCACAAATCCAGGGGCTTTCCCCTGAGCCACATCATCTCGAATGCGCAACAAAAATAGGGCTAAACTCTGTTTCGTTCTGATCGCCTCCTCCAACGGCGATGAAATCTCTAGCATGCAAAGTGGCCCTTGCACTGGCTGTATCCAGACCTCGATCTCAGGTCTTAGGAACTCCTGTTGAAGTTCCTTCTGAGCAGTAACACGAGCAAGCATTTGCTCCTGAACGGACTTACGACTCAAGGCGTCGGCGACGACGTTCGCCTTACCCGGGTGGTATTGTATCTCAATATCATAATCTTTAGTCAGTTCCAACCACCATCTCTGTCACATGTTTAACTCATCCTGAGTAAATATATACTTTAAACTCTTATGATCGGTGAAAATCTGACAAGTGACGCCATAGAGGTAATGACGCCAAATCTTTAATGCGAAAACCACGGCCACTAGGTCCAGGTCGTGGGTCGGAAAATTGACCTCATAAGGCCTCAGTTTCCGTGAAGCATAGGCAATCACTTTCCTGTTCTGCATTAATATAAATCCAAGACCGTGTCCGGATGCGTCACTAAAACCACGAATCCTTCCGTCCCTTGTGGTAAAGAAAGGACAGGCGCTGAAATTAAACGGATCTTGAGTTCCTCAAAACTCTGCTGACACGCGTCAGACCACGTGTATTTCTTATCCTTCCGCTAAAGGCTCATCATAGGTTTAGCGATCTTAGAAAATCCTTCCACAAATTGCCGATAATAGCCTGCTAATCCGAGAAAGCTTCAGATTTCCTTGACATTCTTCGGAGGTTGCTAATCTCGGATAGCCTCCGTCTTTTGAGGGTCGACACGAACCCCGTCTGATGAAATCACATGTCTGAGAAACGTCACCTCGGACATCCGGAACTCACATTTGAAAAGTTTCCCATAGAGTTTCTCTCGTCTCAACACGTCGAGAACCTGATGAAGGTCAAGTTCGTGCTCCTCTTTGTCATGAGAATAAATCAAAATGTCATCTATGAAAACAACCACGAACTGATCTAAATAGTTGATGAAAACTCGGTTCATCAATTCCATGAATACCGCATGTGCATTAGTTAACCCAAACGGCATCACTACAAACTCGTAGTGCCCATAGCGTGTTCGAAATGCCATTCTTGCGATATCCGACTCTCGAATTCGCAACTGATGATACCCAGATCTTAAATCGATCTTGGAAAATACTGAAGCTCCCTGGAGCTGATCTAAGAGATCATCGATGCGGGGTAGGGGATATTTATTCTTGATCGTCACCCTGTTCAGCTCCCGATAATCAATGCACAAGCGAAATGAACCATCTTTCTTCTTGAAAAATAACACTGGTGCTCCCCACAGGGATGCACTCGGTGGGATATAACCTTTCTCGGTCAATTACTCCAGTTGATTCTTCAGTTCCTGCATTTCGGTTGGGGCCATATGATATGGTGCTTTTGATATTGGGGACGTACCAGGCTCCAACTCTATCGTGAATTCCACATCTCTCTGTAGAGGCAAACCAGGTAACTCATCTGGAATCACATCGGATTAGTCCCTCACTATAGGGATATCTGCCAACGTCACTGATGATTTCTCGGTCTTGGTTATATAGCACCAATAACTGACATACCCCTGATTGAGTAACTTCACTGCTTTCATCATATTAATGACTCTTCTGGAACAGTTGGGGTTACCCCCCTGAAATACACACTTGACTCCATCATCTGAAATGATAGTGACCATACGCTTACGGACACTAAGGATGGAATCATGACGATCCATCCAATCGATACCCAAGATTACGTCGACTTTAGGTAAGTCTACTACGATTAGGTCTGCCAGCCATACACGACCTTCAAGCTGAATTGGACAGTTCTTAACTTCATGATTTCCGATAATTCTTCTACCATCTGGTAGGCCAATGACATAAGGTTCGCAACTAGTAGCACTATCTAGGTGTAGTCTGCTCAAACATGACTCGGAAATGAATGAATGCGATACGCCAGTATCAAAAAGGGTACACACAGGTTGAGATAGAATTTTGAGTGTACCTGATATCATTCAGGCCTCCGGATCATCGGTCCTCTTCATCTCATAAATTTGGGGTTTGCCGGCCCCCGAACCGGATACTCCTGTCTGATATATTCCCAAGTTTATCACCTTTGATACCGTTGGTCTCGTTTAGCATTGTTGTCACTTTGATGAGTTCTTTCGATTCTTGAATGGATGTGTAATTTATTGATTTTCGTTGTCATTTTGCATCGTGACATCTCTGGAGTCATATCTGCGTGCCGATTGGTTATGTGTAGGATTTTTAGCCGGGCACATGATGGTTATGCATGGATGTTTCCACATTGGGCCGTGCACACGGGACGTAGTTCGTGAGGCTAATTAGGTACATTGTCCCACATATATTCTGGATTCCATATATGGGGTGGACATGTACACGGACACATTTCCGGATCGGGCGTACTGTGATGTCCGTCTTGAGCCATCGTCTTAAACGACGCGGACTGAGTAGCCTGATTCTGAAGAGCCGACTGCTTCAGGGTCTGAGATGCTGTCGGAGCAGGTCTGGAATCTCTTCGGCAGAAATGGGCCTTATGCCCGTCAATCCCACAGACGTTACACGTGACCGTCTGTCCAGAACATTTAGTACTGTAATGACCCTGCTCTCCACAGTTGAAACAGGTGATGGCCGAACTGGTTGCTCAGGACTGAGACTCTGCAGGTTTAGGCACCATAGGATGTCGCTCAGAAAAGTAGATCCCGTGAAAGTTGCCCGACTGCCCTCAGACTGATTATGATTATTTGATTTCTTGCCAGTAGATGAAGATTGTTGCTTAACAATTTCCTTAGCAGTAAGCTCATAAGCAAGATCTTTCTCGATGAATTCGGCCAGGGTGGCGCAATGATGATTAAGAAATTGCATCCGCATACGAGGTTTCAACCTCTTACTGAAGTACTTGATTTTATCCGCTTCGCAGTGAACAACGGATGAGGCAAAGGGATGTAGCTACTGAAACTTCTCGGTAATGGCGAGAACATCTTCTTCCGCTGAAGGGTCGGGACTGAGTAATTCCGATAACTTGGCCTCCCTCAGTGAGGCCGGATAATATCTTTCCAACATGATGGTCTTAAACTGGTCCCAAGTGCAAGATCTGTCGGTGGGCTTCAAAGATAGCCACCATGAGTGAGCGCTCTTACCCAGATAGTAAGCCACAACTGAAACTTTGTGCCCTTCGGGACACTCCACCATAGCAAATAGCTTCTCAAAATGTTCACGCCAGTGAATAATATCCGCTGGCTCAGATGAGCCCTCAAAAGTAGGTGGCCTCTGGCGAGAGATGTCTCTGATTATACTGCTCACACTCCTCTCTTGCCTCTGAGGTGACGGCGGAGGAGCCTGCTGAGCCTGAGTGGTTGAATTCTGCATCGTCTCCATCAGACGTGCCATCCAAGTCATCTGGGCCATCATGCCCTGCATAAATATTAATGGGTCAACCCGAACACGTTCCGATTGGGCTGCATCTCGGGTACGACTCCCTGATAGTGAATGATTATCTACCGGTGAATAAGTAGCATCGCCGGCTGAGTTGGCAGCATCGCTGCCTGTTGAACTAATGACTTCCCTCACGTTCGCGGGTATTCACACGAGCTCATGGGTTTCGGCCCGCACCGCGCCCTCTTCCCCTGCGTCCTCTAACAGCCCTATCCATACTGAAGTAGGAAAGTCACATGAAAATTATAGATCTCGCATGAATATCGCATTATAATTACGTTATGGAATGATAATAATGAGCATACACGCTCTAACACAATGAACGCATTATAATGCTGTAAATTGATCGTCTACATTACGCCAGAATATGATAAGATCGCATGAAAGATCAACTGAGGTGACATGATTATCAGATGAAATTCCTGAAATGATTATCCTGAACAAGTTAACCAGATTGAGAATACGATCCACAAGATCAACAACTGAGCAATGAGATTGACTGAGTGATTAATGAGTTAACATGATCGACAAGATCCATAAGAAAATGAAGGATTGAGGATTGTTGTCCGATGAATGATAAATGAGTTGATTCTTATTGCCACAAATTATACCATGGCTTCAGAAATCATACCGTTCTTTTGGTCTGAGGGGCTTGGCACTTGCACAGGTCACACGTGACGCGAAAGTCCAATGATACTAGCCTGTTTAACGGTGATTTTCAATGAGACATGACTCGAAAGGGTAATATTCAAAACCACGCTCCGATACAACTCTGTAGCACCACAAACTAGGCGGCTATCATAGTGCCGTGGACCCCCAACAGGGACCCACCAGGTGAATGAAAATTAATAATTTAAGTAATATAACTGTAGTATATTACCAATTACTCCGATGAGGAGTTTCAAGTACAATACACCCTGGAATACAGAATACATATATATATATATATATATATTTCATATAAAGATGAAATATACAACACCAAATTAAAATGAAAGTCCAAACGGAAAATGCAGCGGAAAACACACATGAAGAAAACATGAAAAGCTGAAAGGACTGGGCCCCCCTACTAGTATCACTGGGACTCCTCGCCATCACTGTGCTCTTCCCGTGCCTTTGCCTTGCCATGACCTAAAAACAACATTCCCAATGGGGTCAGTTACACAAAACAACAATCCTCAAGAGTTGAACAAATACAATAATCACATGACTTAATTATGAAATCAAGTTTGAAGGAGGGGCATCATAGTACGCTCGAATGGGATGTGCAAGTGCACAAGTAGCCGAGTGTCCGGAATCCCGCATATACACACGCACTTGGCCTAATTAGTCTCACGGTGCCACGTTACCGTGTGCACGGTCCAATGTATCGGATTGCCCACATAATACATGACCATCGTGTGCCAGGCTAAAATTTCCACACATATACCACCCGACAACGCAATACAATCCCGGAAGTTCACAAGAACAAAAGAAACCATGATGAATAATAATGAATAGAAATCTGACAAGGGCCAAGAATGACTCACCGAGGTGAAATAATAACACAATGAGTGATAGCTCAAATGAAATTATTGGAACCGTCGTTCCTCGTGAATTAAATGATTAGTTTGATAATTACAAGTCTCAACATGATTGATATACTATGAATGAATTATATGTATGAATGAACAACAATGAAAGGAATGATTATCCTTTTAACTGAGCAAGAATTAACTTGCCTGGAATGAGAGTAAAGGGTACTAACGATGAGGTACCACGGTTGAAGGAATCGACAACTCTGAACCTAGACAAGTTCGTAATTAACTATAAATAACTCATCGGTAGGGAAATAAGTTGGAATCCACCCGAAAATACTACCCAAGGTACATGTATTTCGGTAAGAAAACCTCTAGATGGTCAATCACACTTAACCATCCCAAATACTCAACAATTCCGGAAAATACACCAATAAATCCATATGAACACATGTATCTAAGGTAGATAATCCAAACTCAACATATTCCAACACATTAGCAATCTAACTCGAAGAGATCGGAAGGAAAACACCCAAATCCCGAAATTCTAGGGTTATGCAAAGTGTACCATGATTTGGAGTGGTGGAGAGGATTAAACGTTGAATAATCCGAACTAGGAGCTTGAGGATGTTGATAGATGATAGTAGCTCTAAGAAATCTTCACAAATCACCCAAAATCACCCAAAATCGCCCAAGGAAGGAGGAGAAAAGGAAAAATGATGAAATGGGGCTGAAATGTCCTATTTATACTAAACCCAGCTTAGTGCGTGCTAATATATGAGGATAGCATGTGCTAGCGGGTTCACCGGTTAGTCCAGTGCACTCTGCCTGCCTCGTTAGTGTGCGCTACACATATGGTAGCGTGCGCTAATGCCTTACTCTTAGCGTATGTTAACTGAGTGTTAACGCGCGCTACCTAATAGTTGGTGTCCAGAATATTGGAGTCCAGAACCTACTATCCTCCGCCTGCTCGAGCCTTAGCACGCGCTACTACAATAACTTAGCGTACGCTACTAATACAACTAGCGTACACTATTTCCCACACATAGCGTGCGTTATGAATTCTCCAATTTCAGTCCAGTACCTACTGGACTGTGTGCCTCAATTACACTTGCGTGCGCTAATGTTGAACGATAGCGTGCGCTGCCAGTACTCAAATAGCGTGTGCTATAAAGAGTACGTAGCGTACGCTACTCCTCACACAAAGGCTACCAAAAACGATGATAATGATAATATTCTCGTCTCGATTCTTAGATAGGGTTGAAAGATGAATGATAACTGATACACGATTCAAAATACACCGAACGGTGAACACAATGAATGAATATGAATGATGAATGATTATTAATGAGTGAAAATTATTGAGTGACAATTACTAAATGATAATAATTGAATTCGCAACTGGGTATTACATCTTACTCGAAACTGTTGTTTTGTCATTCCTACAAGTTCATTTAATATTTGTGGTGTTGTGAACTTCGGAATTGTTATTCGATCTAGTATCGTGATTTTCAGACTTTTAGGTGGTTTTGTAATTTCCCAAAGTTTTGGGTACTCGTTTTCATACCCATTTTTACTTACCTTCTGTTGTCGGAATCGCGTGTTCGTTTAACGCTTTTGTTCGTTGTTGAGAATCTTTTGTAAGCGTTACGTTGAATATTCTGAATCATCGCATTTTGAGGTCGTTCGGGGCTGGTCGGGCAGCATAATGGAATCTGCTGCCAGAATGCAGGTTACAGCCATAAGGTGGTGGGTATTACGGTTGTAATGGCTTATTAGTAATGGCCGTAACACACCCTTGCAATTTGGGCAGAAAACCCGAGAGTTGGGTTACGGCCGTAATGCCCTATGTGTTACGGCCGTAACACGTCCAACTATTTAATAGCTGGGCGATGGGTTTCACCTAATTTTCTCCCTTTCTTCTCCGCTTCTCGCGGTAGATTGACGGGTGAGGCTAGGGTTTAGATTCTTGGTTGATTCTACTCAATTCCAACATGTTTTGGATGGTCTTAGGTGATTGTAACATTATCTAATCGGCTGTTCTTCGTCGGATCGAGGTATTTTCTTGATTTCCCTAAAGTTGACCTTTTTGGGGATTTTGTTCTTGATCTCGTTTCTAATCTAGTTTTTATGAATCGATCGTTGTTAAACATTGTTATTAATCACGTTATATAGATTATATAATCATAATTCCGATTCGTTCAACCCGGTTGATGATCTTGGTGTTCTTGAGGAACCGTGAACATTTAATGTTCGATTATATGTCTCAATGGTTTTCCCTTCAAGTGTTGGGTGCGTTTGCCATTGTAATTGGTTTCTATATGCGTAGTGATTGTGTTCCGTTGTTTCTTTGGAGGTTGTAGGTTGTCGTGGTTCACCGATCAAGCCGTGTTCATCGAAGTATTTGCATGTCGATTTTCAAGGCAAGTATCTTGCCCATATACTTCGTATTCCGTATATATATTAGTTGGTCATTAATTATGTGTGAAATTTGAATGTTTTAATGAACCTTCAAAAGAATCGATATATTCTCGATAAAGGTTCTCTTCAAAATCAACTCGTGTGTCTGTAAATGAATGTATCGTTCTGAGAATGTATATTAGTGTTGTATATTGGAATGCCTTGTTTTCGTGTGGTACCGTTGTGTGCAACTTTATCGCTAGTGGACTTAAAGTTATATCCTTTCGGCAAGGTGTGTGGGCGTGTGTGGATATGTGTATTTATTGATGAGTATGATGTTGGTTGTATTGTTTGCTGACTCCTTTGTAAGGAGGTAGTGCTATTTGGTGTTGTTCGAAAAGTATATCTCCTTGAGGTATGTGTAACACCCCGATATATTCAGGAATATTACAACATCGTAAATCCTTTACATAAGAATTTACAAGGCTGAGGAAACGAAATGACAATAACAACACCAACAAATGATGGACACAAAAAATACAACGATTCTGAATCAACACTGAAAATACAAACGTCGAACGATGAATATTAATACATACCTAAATCTATCATAACAAAAGACAACGTAATCGAGTACTGTATTGAAAACAACACAAACATACGACAAAGTAATCCAGCCATAACATCACTCTGCACCCTCGCCATCATGCAGCTCTAGTGGTTGTTTTCCCGCTCTCCTGGATCTGGAACATAACACAAATGTTCACCCCCGAAGGGGTTAGCACAACGATGCTAGTACAAGTACGATAATTATACAACAACGATTTATTAAACAATAATCATGACAAGTTTCTCCAACGAGAAATAATAACAACATGTAACACATCATGACAATCTCAACATACTCATGGTATTCCAACGATCCAGCGCACACATCTATAGATTCCCTTGATGATCCCGTAGGACCAATGCGTGGTGGAATTACCTGTCCAACGACCCAGCGCACACAACTATAGATTCCCATGATGATCCCGTCGGACCAACGAATGGTGGACAATTAATCACATCACATATGCACAGTATAACAATGACATAACCAACATTAATAGGCACAACTATAATTAAAGTACTTGCCTCAAATTGACGACAAGGATAATACTTCGACGGATAGCAATATACTCGAAGGTCGCCCCTTCGATCAATCACGTTGCCAAGCTCGGACCTTAAACAAAAGAAATAATATAGGGTTCATCCTACGTCATATAACTAACGTACGGACATCTAACATCCTAAACTATGGCCGAAAGTTGTCAACCTTACGTATCCTGCCTGATGTCTTCATAACGTACGTTACATACCCAACATAATGTACGTTTAATCTCTAAGTTAGCATACGTAAGCTCCAAAGCCTAACGTATGCTAAGCATGTATTTGACAGTTCTCTTCTCTGATCAGATGACTGTCTCACCTGATGATATAACGTACGTAATGCATGATGCTTAATGTACGTTATACTCACAAATACATTTCTCATGCGAAATTGAATGATCCCACGGTGTTTGACGTCTTCGAATTCAAGGATAAACATGTCATCACAACGCCATATTCCAAACTCGATTATAAATTCTCATATGTAGTTCGGTAAATCTATGGTTGATATAATTGTTATCGACATCATTATCATTTCCTTCAAACTTTCATCACGAAGGTTAGATAATCAACCCATCCCTTACAAGACATGTCAAAAACCCTCAATGTTCATCCATCTAAGTTCGAGTAACAAGGGTGGCAATAATCCAAAGTCTTGATCATTTCTAAAACATCAACATGAATATCATCATCTCCAGAAATCACTACAAATCATGAATTGTGCTTGAGGAATACTTTATACTACACATGGATTATTCTTGGTGAAAATCCTAAGAATTCATCTCCTTGAATATTCCCATTCTAAGTGATGGTATTAACAATACCTTGGTAAACAAGTGACTCAGAATCAACATCCAAAATATGTAATAAATCTCAGAAACTATATCATAGGTTCAACTCGAAAATGCTTGGTTAATAATCTTCTTACTCAAGGAAGGTCTCAAATAAGTTCATATTAACTTCTAACAACATGGTGTTCATCTTAAAGGGTTACTCACTAATCCAATGATCTCAGAGGCATGTTCATATCAATCCTTAGGAATAAGGATTTGAGTTTGGAAAGTATCAACATACCTTAATGTAGAAGACAATGATGAACACTTGATTAAAATCGAACACCGGAAGCTTGAGTATCAATCTAAGGTGCTTCCAATCTTCAATGATCAAGTAGAGATGATATAAAGGTGTTTAAGTGGCAGGGGGTTCTCTGGACTCGAAGGAAATGAAGGAGAAATGAAAGAAAACGAAGTAGCGTGGAATGGGTGCTGTCCCATATATATACTGTCCTGACGTATGTTAGCCTCAGCGCGTTACGTACGTTATCTAATTAGCGTACGCTATCTTATATCCTTAGCGTACATTATCGTCCAATGATAGCTTACTGCCTCATTCCTGTTCTCTCTTACGTACGCTACATCAACACAGTTACGTATGTAATCGACTATACTTAGCGTATGCTATATACATCACTTAGCGTACGTTAATCCCCATTGACCCAAAGCTGTCCAGGTTCATGCCGCGGGAATCTTATCGGAGCCCACCATCAGCTGGCCCATGTGCCCGCTGCCTTGATCAATTATTGGTTGTCTTACGTACGCTATGCTTCGTTCATAACGTACTCTATCCGTAGTACATAACATACGTTACGCTTACTAGCTAGCGTACGTTATGGCGTAGTTGCATGTGAAAAATTACAAGTTGATATTATCATGCATGTGGATACGAATACGAAAAAGATCATACTTCGATTATCGATATCACAAATTCGAATAATATACGGTTCAAATACAAACGAAGATACTCAACAATTTATCCGGATATTACATACTCTCCCTCTAAAAAGGAGTTTCGTCCCGAAACTCAAGACGAAAATAATTTTGGGTATCTGGACTTCATACTATCTTCCTTCTCCCAAGTGGCTTCTTAAATTCCATGGCGCGACCATTGAACCTTAACCAAGATGATTGATTTATTTCTCAACTGCTTGACTCGACTTTCGAGTATCCTAATCGATTTCTCTTCAAACGTGCCGTCCTGAGCGACTTCGATCTCACTAAAATCAATTACATGGCTGGGACTTTATATGTACTTCCATAACTGAGATATGTGGAACACATTATGAACGTAACTGAACGACGGCGGTAAGGCCAACCTGTACGCCAACTCCCCAACTCTCTCAAGAATCTCGAATGGTCCGATATATCTCGGACTCAGCTTTCCTTTCCTACCGAAACGAAAAATTCCCCGAGTAGAAGAAACCTTTAAAAGTACGTGGTCCCCAATTCCAAATTTTAACGGGCGATGGCGCACGTCTGCATAAGATTTATACCAACTCTGGGTAGTCAACGGCCTTTCACGAATCAAGACTACCTTCTCCTGAGTCTGCACTATCAACTCCGGTTCCGTTCCGATCAAGTCTGATGAATCATCCCAACACAGGGGCGATCTGCATCTCCTCCCGTATAATGCTTCAAAAGGTGCCATCTTAATGGAAGCATGCCAATTATTGTTGTAAGTGAATTCAATCAATGATAGATGAACTTCCCACTCAGTCGACCAATCTAAGGCACAAGCTCTCAGCATGTCTTCCACTGTTTGAATAGTCCTATCGGACTATCCGTCTGTCTGCGGATGATAAGATGTGCTAAAGTTCAGCTCAGTTCCCAAGGCTTTATGAACTGATTTCCAAAAATGTGACACAAAGCGACCGTCTCGGTCAGAAATAATGGTCTTCGGCGTACCATGCAATCGGACTATCTCTGCAATAAACACTCGTGCCAATTTCTCTGGTCCCCAAGTGTCCTTTATGCCCAGAAAATGAGCCGATTTGGTTAGATGGTCAACTATCACCCAAATCATATTCATCCTTGTTCTGGTCTTCGGCATATTAGTGATAAAGTCCATCGATATATCCTCCCACTTCCATCAGGAATTGGAAGTGGCTTCAACATTCCGACGGGTCGTTGATGTTTGATCTTAACCTGCTGAAAAGTTAAACACTTCGAGACATATTCTGCCACATCTTTCTTCATATTGCCCCACCAAAAATTCTGCTTCAAATCCTTAATCTTACTGGTGCCCGGGTGAATAGAATAGGGTGTACTGTGAGCTTCCTTCATGATTTTCTGCTTCAAAACATCAACATCGGGAACATAAAGTCGACTCTGGAATATCAAAACTCGATCATTATGAGTCACAAATCCTGGGGCCTTACCTTTGCTCACTTCATCACGTAACCGAATCATCAGAGGGTCATCTAATTGCTTAGATTTGATTTCTTCAATTAACGACGAAATTAATTCCATCACACAAAGTTTCCCTTGGACTCCTTGCAACCACACTTCAATTCCCTCATGAACCAGCTTTCGTTGAATGCTGGACTGGGAGGTGAGAGTCTCCAGCATCCGAATAGAAATAGGTTTGCGGCTTAGTGCATCGGCCACTACGTTCGCTTTACCTGGATGATAAAGAATCTCCAAATCACAGTCTTTAATTAATTCTAACCATCTCCTCCGCCGCATGTTTAACTCTTTCTGACTAAAGATGTATTTGAGACTCTTATGATCTATAAAGATTTGACAGTGAGTCCCATACAAATAATGTCTCCAAATTTTCAAGGCGAAAACCGCAGCTGCCAACACCAAATCATGCGTTGGATAATTTACTTCATAGGGATTCAACTGTCGTGACGCGTAGGCAATCACCTTCTCATTCTGCATCAGTACACATCCGAGACCTTGGTTTGAAGCATCACTGTAAACTATGAATCCTCCAGTTCCCTGTGGTAGTGCTAAAATTGGTGCCGTCGTGAATCTCTTCTTCAATTCATCAAAACTGGTCTAGCACATCTCGATCCACTCAAACTTTTGGGTCTTCTGTAGTAATCGAGTTAGTGGTCGGGAAATTTTCTTCTGCAGTAATCGAGTTAGTGGGCGGGAAATTTTGGAAAACCCTTCGAACCAACGATAATACCCAGCAAGTCCTAAGAAACTCCTGACTTCCTTCACATTCTTAGTGGGCGGGAAATTTTGGAAAACCCTTCGAACCGACGATAATACCCAACAAGTCCTAAGAAACTCCTGACTTCCTTTACATTCTTAGGAGACTTCCAATCCAAGATTGCCTCGACTTTCTGGGATCTAATCGGACTCCTTCCGCTGATACCACATGACCGAGGAATATCACTTCTCTTAGCCAGAATTCACACTCAAAAAGTTTGGCATATAACTGCTCGCTTCTCAAGAGGTCCAAAACAATCCGTAAGTGTTGTGCATGCTCTCCCTGGCTCTTGGAATAAACTAGAATATCATCAATAAACACAACTATGAATTTGTCCAAATACTCTATGAACACTCTATTCATCATCTGCATGAACACGGCAGGTGAATTAGTGAGACCAAACGGCATCACTACAAACTCATAGTGTCCGTAGCGAGTTCTGAATGCTGACTTCGGAACATCGGATTCCTTAATCCTCAACTGATGATATCCTGATCTCAGATCGATCTTAGAAAATACTATCGCTCATTGCAACTGGTCAAACAAATCATCAATCCGTGGCAACGGGTACTTGTTCTTGATCGTCATTTTGTTCAGCTCCCGATAGTCAATACACAAACGAAGCGATCCATCTTTCTTCCGGACAAAAAGAACTGGTGCACCCCAGGGCGAAATGCTTGGCTGAATATAGCCTTTGTCCAGTAACTCTTCCAGTTGCTTCTTCAATTCGTACATCTCAGTAGGTGCCATACGATACGGCACCATAGAAATCGGTGTAGCTCCTGGTTCCAGCTTGATGGTGAATTCTACATCTCATCGTAGAGGTTGTCCAGGTAATTCGTCAGGTAACACATCCGGGAATTCACTCACAACAGGAATGGATGAAAGCTCTACTTTCCCGTCTTCTTTCTTCATTGCGCAACACCAGTATCCAGCACAGCCTGTTTTAGCAGTTTGACGGCTTTCATAGCTTTGATCACTTTCCCTAAGCTTCCTGGTCTCCATCCATTGAATAATAATTTGGAACCATCTTCAGCTATCATCGAGATATTCCTCTTCCGGTAGTTCACAATAGCTCCATATCGATTAAACCAATCGTCTCCGAGAATCAGATTGTCTCCTTGCATCTCTATCACAATCAGATTTGAGGGCCACTCTATGCCTCTAATTGATACAGAAAAATATCTAGTTTCTAAGTTCCCCACAATTCTCTCTCCACTCGTTAAACCCACAACATAAGGCTCACATTTATGAAAACAAGAAATGTTCAAACGATTAACACAAAACAATGATATAAACGAATGTGTAGCCCCTGTATCGAACAAAACACTAACTGGTTGTGAAAGAATCTTAACGGTACCTGATGCGATAGCAGCATCCTGATCGTCTGCCCTCCTCTCTCATACAGGCATGAAGGAATGGATCCGGCACTCGATGTCCCATTTCGATCGAACTGTCATCTGCCTCGCCCTCGACCAAAACTCTGGGGTAGATGGACACTCTGCTGCGTCTGCGGAACGCTTGCTTTCTTCTGAGCCGGCTGCGAAGTACGAGCTCCATTTAACTTAGTGGCATCCATGCAGAACATTGCACGATGCCCCTCCTGCCCGCAATTATAACATGTCACTGGAGAATGGAAACAATCATGGGCGACCACAATTAAAACAGTTCTTGACCACATCTGTCGGTGTTGATACCGCTCTGAAGTTCTTTCCACTCTTGGATGGATGCGTAGGTTTCTTTAATGAATGAAAGGATGACTGAGCTTTGCGGGGCCCACTACTCTTGTGCTCTGTGAAACTACCAGAGACTTTCTGCTTCTTGGATTCTGCAAACTTTTCCATCGCTGCTTCTTTGATATCATACGCCAATGCTTTATCCTGATATTGATGGAGAGTGGTACATTCGAAACCGGACATGTAACTCTGTATCTCCGGTTTCATTCTCATATCGAAGTGGATCATTATTTCTGCATCGGTTCTGACCAGGTGTCGAACAAACTCCAGCTGCTGATTAAACGTTTTAATTGCCTGAGCCACCGACACATCTGACGGCTGCGCAGAGAAAAATTCTCGAACTTTAGCTTCTCTCACCGGACGAGGGCAGTACTGAGCTTCCATCATAAGTTTGAACTCTTCCCAACCGGCATAATGATCAACAGGTCGGATGGCTTCCCACCATTCGGACACTTCCCCTGTTAGAAGTATTGGGCAATGGGAGCTCTCCGGTCGTATGGACAGTTAATCCCTGCGAATACTTTCTCTAGCTCTCTCAACCAGTGATCCCATGTCAGTGTCTCAGAAAATCCATCGAATTTCGGCGGGTGCATCTTCGCCACCTCCTGTAGCCACCTGTCTCCCTGATTTCCCAAGTCTGAAATGCCTTGCTGTCTTTCTCCTGGATGCAACTTGCATTCTGTCCACCACTTGAGCAAATTGAGTCATCCGGTTGACCACCTGATGAAGGATGTCCGGAACGGCAGGATTTGCATTTGTCTCCACTGTCTGTTCTCGTTCATTATTGACAGACTCTTGCTGTTCGCCAGAATTGGAGTGAGCCTGATTTGACAGCAAATCAGGAACAGAAGGTGAAGCTTCTCTCTCAGCGTTCCTACGTTCGCGTCCACGACCGCGACCACGTCCACGTCCTTTCCTCAACACACTGTAAGCATAAACACTCAATATATAAGGAAATAATATCGTCCTAACGTTCAAGTATAAAAAGGTACAACATGAAAAGGACAAGATAGAGTTTAGGAAACTTACAACCACCGCTCCCACGAAGACGTAGGCAGTACAGTGATGTTATGCGCGGCTGGTTACCCCAAAAGATATATACGACCCCTATTTAACCCAAAGGCCAAGATATCCATAATCTTAGCTCCGATACCATATTCTGTAACACCCCCGATATATTCAGGAATATTACAGTGTCGTAAACCCTTTACATAAGAATTTACAAGGCTGAGGAACCAAAATGACAATAACAACACCAACAAAAGATGGACACAAAAATAAAATACAACGATTCTGAATCAACACTGAAAATACAAATGTCCAACGGTGAATATTAATACATACCCAAATCCATCATAACAAAAAACAACATAATCGAGTACTTTATTGAAAACAACACAAACATACAACAAAGTAATCCGGCCATAACATCACTCTGCATCCTCGTCATCACGCAACTCTAGTGGTTGCTTTCCCGCTCTCCTGGATCCTGAACATAACACAAATATTCACCCCCGAAGGGGTTAGCACAACGATGCTAGTACAAGTATGATAATTATACAACAATGATTTATTCAACAATAATCATGACAAGTTTCTCCAACGAGAAATAATAACAACACATAACACATCATGACAATCTCAACATACTCATGGTATTCCAACGATCCAGCGCACATAGCTATAGATTCACATGATGATCCCATCGGACCAACGCATGGTGGAATTACCTGTCCAACGATCCAGCGCACACATCTATAGATTCCAATGATGATCCCGTCGGACCAATGCATGGTGGACAATTAATCACATCACATATGCACAATATAACAATGATATAACCAACATTAATACGCACAACTATAATTAAAGTACTTGCCTCAAATTGACGACAAGGATAATACTTCGACGGATAACAATATATTCGAAAGTCGCCTCTTCGATCAATCACGTTGCCAAGCTCGGACCTTAAATAAAATAAATAATATAGGGTTCATCGTACGTCATATAACTAACGTACAAACATCTAACATCCTAAACTATGGCCGAAAGTTGTTAACCTTACGTATCCTGCCTGATGTCTTCATAACGTACATTACATACCTAACGTGACGTACATTAAGTCTCTACGTTAGCGTACGTGAGCTACGAAGCCTAATATATGCTAAACATGTATTTGACAGTTCTCTTCTCTGATCAGACGACTGTCTCACCTGATGATATAATGTACGTAATGCATGATGCTTAACGTGCGTTATACTCAGAAATACATTTCTCATGCAAAATTGAATGATCCCACAGTGTTTGAAGTCTTAGAATTCAAGGATAAACATGTCATCACAATGCCATATTCCAAACTTAATTATAAATTCTCATATGCAGTTCGGTAAATCTATGGTTGATACAATTGTTATCGACATCATTATCATTTCCTTCAAACTTTCATCACGAAGGTTAGCTAATCAACCCATCCCTTACAAGACATGTCAAAAACCCTCAATGTTCATCCATCTAAGTTCGATTAACAAGGGTGACAATAATCACAAGTCTTGATCATTTCTAAAACATCAACATGAATATCATCATCTCCAGAAATCACTACAAATTATGAATTGTGCTTGAAGAATACTTTATACTACACATGGATTATTCTTGGTGAGAATCCTAAGAATTCATATCCTTGAATATTCCCATTATAAGTGATGGTATTAACAATACCTTGGTAAAAAAGTGACTCAGAATCAACATCCAAAATGTATAATAAATCTTAGAAACTATATCATAGGTTCAACTCGAAAATGCTTGGTTAATAATCTTCTTACTCAAGGAAGGTCTCAAATAAGTTCATCTTAACTTCTAACAACATGGTGTTCATCTTAAAGGGTTACTCACTAATCCAATGATCTCAGAAGCATGTTCATATCATTCCTTAGGAACAAGGATTTGAGTTTGGAAAGTATCCACATACCTTAATGTAGAAGACAATGATGAATACTTTATGAAAATCCAATACCGGAAGCTTGAGTATCGATCCAAGGTGCTTCCAATCTTCAATGATCAAGTAGAGATGGTATAAAGGTGTTTAAGTGGTAGGGGGTTCTCTGGACTCGAAGGAAACGAAGGAGAAATGAAAGCAAATGAAGTAGAGTGGAATGGGTGCTGTTCCATATATATATATTGTCCTGATCCTTATGTACGTTAGCCTCATCGCGTTACGTACGTTATCCAATTAGCATACGCTATATTATATCCTTAGCATATGTTATCGTCCAATGATAGCTTACTGCCTCGTTCCTGTTCTCTCTGACGTATGCTACATCAACACAGTTATGCACGTAATCGACTATACTTAGCGTACACTATATACATCACTTAGCGTACGTTAATCCCCATTGACTCAAAGCTGTCCAGGTTCATTCCGCGGCAATCTTATCCGAGCCCACCACCAGCTGGCCCATGTGCCCGCCGCCTTGATCAATTATTGGTTGTCTTACGTACGCTATGCTTCATTCATAGTGTACGCTATCCGAAGTACATAACGTATGTTACGCTTTCTAGCTAGCGTACGTTATGGCGTAGTTGCATGTGAAAAATTACAAGTTGATATTATCATGTATGTGGATACGAATACGGGAAAGATCATACTTCGATTATCGATAACACAAATTGGAATAATACAGGGTTTAAATATAGACGAAGATACTCAATAATTTATTCGGATATTACAGTATTTGAACGTGGTGTTATTGATATGCGTTGTGGATTATTGTGTTAATGTGTGGAACCAGGTAGGGTCCGATGGGACCTCTGGGGTTCGTTACTTTATGAGTATGAACAGTATATATG
This sequence comes from Orobanche coerulescens, assembly GCA_033398695.1. Classification (NCBI taxonomy): domain Eukaryota; kingdom Viridiplantae; phylum Streptophyta; class Magnoliopsida; order Lamiales; family Orobanchaceae; genus Orobanche; species Orobanche coerulescens. Next base: position 95,579,680 of record CM065816.1, read on the forward strand.
TGGAAGCAGGTAGGGTCCGATGGGGCCTATGGGGTTTGTTAATTGATGAGTACGAACTATATATGTGTGGAACAAGGTAGGGTCCGACAGGGCCTATGGGGTTTGTTACTTGATGAGTACGAACAATATATGTGTGGAACCAGGTAGGGTCCGACGGGGCTGCTGGGGTTTGTTACTTGATGAGTACGAACATTATATGTTATACCAGGTAGGGTCCGATGAGGCCTCTGGAGTTTGTTACTTGAGGAGTACGAACCGTATTTGTGTGACGCCAGGTAGGGTTGATTGAGTCCTCTAGAATTCGTTACTTGATGAGTACGAATAATGTTTTATTGTCGGATTCGCATGACCCGTGATTGTATTCTAGTTGTCGAGAACCGCGTAAATCTTTGGTTTGTGACCCTAAGTGATTTTTGAAAAGATAAGGACTCTTCAGTCCCAAAATATTTTCCCTAAAAACTCCCGAGACCTGTAAAATGCTTTACAAATTGTTTACTTACTTTATTCCTGCCTTCCATGGCTTCGGATTATTTTGCTCAAATGAATTATCTCGGGAAGTCTTTTGCTACGTTCTCGGAGTATGTTGTGTGTGGTTCGTATTTGCACTTTATACTTGCACTAGCAAAACAGTGGAATTTTACTAACCCCCGAGTAACTGGGGGGTGGATGTCTGTATTGCGTCCAGGTACATGCAGGTTCTTGGGGAGCAAAACACAGGACCGATACGAAGGATGATGGAAGATAAAGGATACTAATGACATGAAGGCTAGTTCTGGGTGCAGTTAGCCGGAGTTCATTGTATTGTCCTTTCCGCTGTTATATTTTCTGTTGTATGAGTTTGTGAGTGTATCTGACCCTTGCATGGGTATGAGTGTTGAAATAGAAATATATATGTATGTGTAAGTTATATGTTTGTAATGAAAGACCAAATCGGTCTATTGGTTAATTATTCAGCCATGTCGGCATGTAATGAAATGTCTTGTTTCTGTATTTAGCCTGGTAGATCCTCATAGAGAGGGTTTACAGCGCTATAATTTTCCCGAGGTGATCGGGGGTGTTACATAATATGGTATCATAGCTTAGGTTGTGGAAACCTAGGCTGTCGGGTCAAGTTGTGTTTATTGAGTCTTGTTTCATCGGACTTTGTCTGATTGAGTCGTGTCATGACGTGTCGTCTGAGATGTCGGTCGTGATTAGTATCGTGGTGCAGCCATCATCTTCGTGCGACCTGTGGATGTAAGTCTCCTCTTTTATGTGTATTTTCTGTGTTTCATGACTCTGTTTACATGCGTGTTGGGAGATGGAATTTTTATTTGATATTTGTGGCATATTACATGTGTAATGGACTGGACACCAAGTGGTGTAGAGCGATACGAAACCTTGAACATTGATGTGTTCCTGGGAATGTATCGGTGGTAGAGTTTGTTGAGAAACTCATATAGATGGTGTTTACTTGTGTTTGAATCTGGTCGTAATGAGTTGTGTTCGATGAATTGGTGATCTTGAATGCCGTATAGGCATGTATTTAAGAATTGACTGTATGGGCTAATCGTTGTTATATGCTACAAACATGTTTACATCGGTAATTATGTCTGCTGCATGTATGTTTGAAAATTGCTTTTCTGAAAACTTCATAGATTTGAGTAAGTTTGTGGAAAACTAATTTTCGAAAATGTTTTGATGGTGCGGTTAAGCGGCTGTTTCATGTGGATTTTAAAAATTGTTTGAATTTTGGCGAACCGGCCTTCCAATCTCAAATGAAACCCGACATTTTGTAAAATGATACCGTCGTTAATCCTTTGTCATGTTTGAAAGGATTTTATAGCTGTAGATTCTTATCTGATCTCGTCGGCTAGCTTTTCATGTATTCTGCATCAGGTAAGATATGTTGTCTGTGGTCAGCTAGGTTTATTCGTTTGTCTTTCGGCTTATTGTCTGGTCTGATCAGATGGGTTCCTTGTCTGCTCTGATCAGGTAGCTCTTCCTTGTCTGCATCAGGTAGCTTCCTCGACTGCTCTTTATATCAGTTAGCTTTCTCGTCTGTACTAAATTCCCAATCTAGTAGACCAAGTTCCCTGCTTAGCTCCAGAAACCTTTCTTCTAGTAAGGGTTTTGTGAAAATGTCAGCAATCTGGTATTCTGTGCTGACTCTTTCTACTCTGACTCTCATGTTAAGCACATGGTCTGTGATGAAGTGATGTTTAACATCTATGTGCTTGGTTCTTGAGTGCAATACCGGATTGTTTGTTATTGCAATTGCACTATTGCTGTCACACCATATTGGAACTTCAGTTGCAGTGATGTTGTAGTTCCTTAGCTGTTGTCTGATCCATAGGATTTGTGCACAATAGCTGCCTGCAGCTAGGTGTTCTGACTCGGTTGTGGAAATTGAGTTGGATACCTGTTTCTTGTTGAACCAAGAAATAAGTCTGGTTCCAAGTAATTGGCACATTCCACTGGTGCTTTTCCTATCAATCTTACATCCTGCAAAGTCTGCATCTGAGTATCCTGATAGCTCAAAGTTGTTATCCTTAGGATACCATAGTCCAACATTAATTGTAGACTTAAGGTATCTGATAATTCTCTTAGCTGCTTCCTGGTGAGACTGCTTTGGCTTGGATTGAAATCTTGCACATATTCCTACTGCATATGATATATCTGGTCTGCTCGCAGTTAGGTAAAGGAGTGATCTAATAAGTCCTCTGTAGTGGGTTGGATCCACTGATATGCCTCTTTCATATGCATCTAGGTGTAGGCTTGTGCTGAGTGGAGTTCTTAGTGTTTTGGCTGAGTCCAATCCAAATATCTTGATGAGATCTTTTGTGTATTTGGTTTGATTGATGAAAATTCCATTGTTTATCTGCTTGACTTGCAAACCAAGAAAGAAGTTTAGTTTCCCCATCGTATGCATCTCAAATTCTCCTTGCATGAGATTTGAGAACTTCTCAAATAGCTCCATGTTGGTTGAGAAAATATGATGTCGTCCACATATACTTGAACTAATAATATGTGGTCTTCATGTTCAACTCTGCATAGGGTCTTGTCTACCTTACCTTTGCTGAAACCGTTCTTCTCAAGAAACACAGATAGTGTTTCATACCATGCTCTTGGTGCCTGTTTGAGTCCATATAGAGCTTTTAGAAGCTTGTAAACTTTGTCTACTTTGACAAATCTTGGGGGTTGCTCCACATAGACTTCTTCTTCTAGGATTCCATTGAGAAAGGCACTTTTCACATCCATCTGGTAGACTTCAAAATCTTTGAATGCTGCATATGCAAGGAATAGTCTGATGGCTTCCAATCTTGCAACAGGTGCATATGTTTCATCAAAATCTATTCCTTCGCATTATGCATATCCTTTAGAAACTATTCTTGCTTTAGTCCTAACAACAGCTCCAATTTCATCACGTTTGTTCTTGTATACCCATTTAGTACCAATTACTTTCTTGTGATCGGGTCTGTCAGTTAGTTCCCAGATATTGTTTCTTTCCATCTGGTTTAGCTCCTCTTGCATTGCATTGATCCATGAGTAGTCCTCCAGTGCTTGCTCTGTTGTCTTGGGTTCCATTTGAGACATGAAACATGAGAACATTGCCATTCCTGCTGGTTTTGTGGATTGTCTGGTTCTGACTCCATCACTTAGGTTTCCAATTATTTGTTGAATGGGATGATCTCTGAGCCATTTGGGGATATCTTCTTCTTCAGGGTTTGTTCCCCCTGTTGAGTTGCTTGGTGGACTTTGTCTCTCTCTGCATCAGCTTGGTATTGAACTTCTTGGTCCGCAACTGTATCAGCTACGGTCTTGTCATCTGTAGGTGGGGATCTTGTCTGATCTGCATATGCGTCTTTATCAGCTTTATTTGGGTCTTCATCAGCTGCAGTTGGATCAGGTTGGTTTTGGGATCCTATCTGATCTGCAATTGGGTCTTCAGGCTGCTCTGCAGGTAGATATTCAGATGAGTCCATTATTCCTGTTTCATTAATGATGACTTCTTCCAGTGTGGCGGTTTTGAGGTTATTCTCAATTAATTCCACCTGTTTCCTGTACTTAATTGTATACTCATCAAACACAACATGAGGTGTTTCTTCCACAACTAAGGTTCTTTTGTTAAATACTCTATATGCCTTGCTTATTTGTGAGTATCTCATAAATCAACCATCATCAGTTTTAGCATCAAAGGCATTCAGTTGGGTTTTACCAGTGTTGTGGATGAAACACTTACAACCAAATATATGAAAGTATCCAACAGTTGGTGTTCTGCTATTCCAAACCTCATAGGGATTTTTGCCATGTCTCCCTGCAATCATACTCCTGTTCTGAGTATGGCATGTTGTGTTGACAGCTTCAGCCCAGAACCTCTTTGGCAGGTCAGCTTCAGCAATCATCGACCTGTCAGCTTCCTTCAAGGTTCTGTTTCTTCTTTCAGCAACACCATTCTGCTGAGGAGTTCTGGCCGCTGATACTTTATGTTGGATTCCATTCTGATCACTGTACTCAGTGATTTCCTTGTTGAGAAATTCTCCTTCTCTATCTGATCTGATCTTGATGATTGAGAGGGATTTCTCATTCTGAATCCTTCTTAGCATCTCAGGTAACTTTGTTAGTGTTTCACTCTTTTTATAGATAAAAAAAACCCATGTGAATCTTGAGTAGTCATCTACTATTACTAGAGCATGCTTCCTTCCATTCAATTTCCTTGGCTTGATTGGGCCAAAGAGATCCATATGAAGTAGATCTAGAATTCTAGTGGTGAGAGTGGTAGGCTGAACTAGCTTGAATGATGCTATGGTCTGTTTCCCTTTCTGACATGCATCACAAAGAGATTCTTTTTGAATACTTCTTCTGGAAGTCCTCTGACCAGCTTTTGAGAGCTTATATTGTTGATGGCCTTGAAGTTTAGATTACATAATATTTTGTGCCATAGCCATCCATTTGTGGCAATTGTCTTAGATAGAAAACAGGATTCCAATCTATCATGTAGACATCTCTCTTTTTGAATCCTTGTAGCTTCACTTCTCCTGAAAGGATATTAATCACCATACATTTCCAAATGGTGAAGACAACAAGGTCAGCAATCTGGTATTCTGTGCTGACTCTTTCTACTCTGAATATCTTGTTAAGCACATGGTCTCTGATGAAGTGATGTTTAACATCTATGTGCTTGGTTCTTGAGTGCAATACTGGATTGCTTGTTATTGCAATTGCACTACTGCTGTCACACCATATTGGAACTTCAGTTGCAGTGATGTTGTAGTCCGTTAGCTATTGTCTGATCCATAGGATTTGTGCATAACAGCTGCCTGCAGCTAGGTATTCTGACTCGGTTGTGGAAATTGAGTTGGATACCTGCTTCTTGCTGAACCAAGAAATAAGTCTGGTTACAAGTAATTGGCACATTCCACTGGTGCTTTTCCTGTCAATCTTACATCCTGCAAAGTCTGCATCTGAGTATCCTGATAGCTCAAAGTTGTTATCCTTAGGATACCATAGTCCAACATTGATTGTAGACTTAAGATATCTGATAATTCTCTTAGCTGCTTCCTGGTGAGACTGCTTTGGCTTGGATTGAAATCTTGCACATACTCCTACTGCATATGATATATCTAGTCTGCTTTCAGTTAGGTAAATGAGTGATCCAATAAGTCCTCTGTAGTGGGTTGGATCCACTGATATGCCTCTTTCATCTACATCTAGGTGTAGGCTTGTGCGCATTGGAGTTCTTAGTGTTTTGGGTGAGTCCAGTCCAAATCTCTTGATCAGATCTTTTGTGTATTTGGCTTGATTGATGAAAATTCCATTGTTAATCTGCTTGACTTGCAAACCAAGAAAGAAGTTTAGTTTTCCCATCATACTCATCTCAAATTCTCCTTGCATGAGATTTGAGAACTTCTCACATAGCTCCGTGTTGATTGAACCAAATATGATGTCATCCACATATATTTGAACTAATAATATGTGGTCTTCATGTTCAACTCTAAATAGGGTCATGTCAACCATACCTTTGCTGAAACCGTTCTTCTCAAGAAACACATATAATGTTTCATTCCATGCTCTTGGTGCCTGTTTGAGTCCATATAGAGCTTTTAGAAGCTTGTAAACTTTGTCTCCTTTGACAAATCCAGGGGGTTGCTCCACATAGACTTCTTCTTCTAGGCTTCCATAGAGAAAGGCACTTTTCACATCCATCTGGTAGACTTCAAAATCTTTGAATGCTGCATATGCAAGGAATAGTCTGATGGCTTCCAATCTTGCAACATGTGCATATGTTTCATCAAAATATATTCTTTCGCATTGTGAATATCCTTTAGAAACTAGTCTAGCATTATTCCTAACAACAGCTCCATCTTCATCACATTTGTTCTTATACACCCATTTAGTGCCAATTACTTTCTTGTGATCTGGTCTGTCTGTTAGTTCCCAGATATTGTTTCTTTCCATCTGGTTCAGCTCCTCTTGCATTGCATTGATCCATGAGTCATCCTCCAGTGCCTGCTCTGTTGTCTTGGGTTCCATTTTAGACATGAAACATAATAACATTGCCATTCCTTCTAGTTCTGTGGATTGTCTAGTTCGGACTCCATCAGTTAGGTTTCCAATTATCTATTGAATGGGATGATCTCTGAGCCATTTGGGGATATCTTCTTCGGGGTTTATTCCCCCTGTTGAGTTGCTTTGGTGGACTTCGTCTCTCTCTGCATCAGCTTGGTACTGAACTTCTTGGTCTGCAACTGGATCAGCTACGGTCTTGTCATCTGCAGGTGGGGATCCTGTCTGATCTGCAGATGCATCTTTATCAGCTTCATTTGGGTATTCATCAGCTGCAATTGGATCAGGTAGGTTTTGGGATCCTATCTGATCTGCAGTTGGGTCTTCAGGATGATCTGTAGGTGGATCTTCAGATGAGTCCATCATTCCTATATCATTAATGATGACTCGGTTGTGGAAATTGAGTTGGATACCTGCTTCTTGCTGAACCAAGAAATAAGTTTGGTTACAAGTAATTGGCACATTCCACTGGTGCTTTTCCTGTCAATCTTACATCCTGCAAAGTCTGCATCTGAGTATCCTGATAGCTCAAAGTTGTTATCCTTAGGATACCATAGTCCAACATTGATTGTAGACTTAAGATATCTGATAATTCTCTTAGCTGCTTCCTGGTGAGACTGCTTTGGCTTGGATTGAAATCTTGCACATACTCCTACTGCATATGATATATCTAGTCTGCATTCAGTTAGGTAAATGAGTGATCCAATAAGTCCTCTGTAGTGGGTTGGATCCACTGATATGCCTCTTTCATCTACATCTAGGTGTAGGCTTGTGCGCATTGGAGTTCTTAGTGTTTTGGGTGAGTCCAATCCAAATCTCTTGATTAGATCTTTGGTGTATTTGGCTTGATTGATGAAAATTCCATTGTTTATCTGCTTGATTTTCAAACCAAGAAAGAAGTTTAATTTGCCCATCATACTCATCTCAAATTCTCCTTACATGAGATTTGGGAACTTCTCACATAGCTCCGGGTTGGTTGAGCCAAATATGATGTCATCCACATATATTTGAACTAATAATATGTGGTCTTCATGTTCAACTCTGAATAGGGTCTTGTCTGCCGTACCTTTACTGAAACCGTTCTTCTCAAGAAACACAGATAGTGTTTCTTACCATGCTCTTGGTGCCTGTTTGAGTCCATATAGAGCTTTTAGAAGCTTGTAAACTTTGTCTCATTTGACAAATCCAGGGGGTTGCTCCACATAGACTTTTTCTTCTAGGATTTCATTGAGAAAGGCACTTTTCACACCCATCTGGTAGACTTCAAAATCTTTGAATGCTGCATATGCAAGGAATAGTCCGATGGCTTACAATCTTGCAACAGGTGCATATGTTTCATCAAAATCTATTCCTTCTCATTATGCATATCCTTTAGAAACTAGTGTGGCTTTATTCCTAACAACGGCTCCATTTTCATTACATTTGTTCTTGTACACCCATTTAGTACCAATTACTTTCTTGTGATCTGTTCTGTCTGTTAGTACCCAGACATTGTTTCTTTCCATCTGGTTCAGCTCCTCTTGCATTGCATTGATCCATGAGTGGTCCTCCAGTGCTTGCTCTGTTGTCTTGGGTTCCATTTGAGACATAAAACATGAGAACATTGCCACTCCTGCTGGTTCTGTGGATTGTCTGGTTCTGACTCCATCAGTTAGGTTTCCAATTATTTGTTGAATGGGATGATCTCTGAGCCATTTGGGGATATCTTCTTCTTCAGGGTTTGTTCCCCCTGTTGAGTTGCTTTGGTGGACTTCGTCTCTCTCTACATCATCTTGGTACTGAACTTCTTGGTCTACAACTGGATCAGCTACGGTCTTGTCATCTGCAGGTGGGGATCTTGTCTGGTCTGCATATGCATCTTTATCAGCTTCATTTGTGTCTTACTCAGCTGCAGTTGGATCAGGTAGGTTTTGGGATCCTATCTGATCTGCAGTTGGGTCTTCAGGCTGATCTGCAGGTTGATCTTCAGATGAGTCCGTCATTCCTATATCATTAATGATGACTTCTTCCAGGGTGGCGGTTTTGAGCTTATTCTCAATTAATTCCACCTGTTTCCTGTACTCAATAATAGACTCATCAAACACAACATGAGGTGTTTCTTCCACAACTAAGGTTCTTTTGTTTAATACTCTGTATGCCTTTCTAATTTGTGAGTATCTCATAAAGAGACCATCATCAATTTTAACATCTTATTCTGTTCCTTTAGAAACTAGTCTGGCATTATTCCTAACAACAGCTCCATATTCATCACATTTGTTCTTGTACACCCATTTAGTGCCAATTACTTTCTTGTGATCTGGTCTGTCTGTTAGTTCCCAGATATTGTTTCTTTCCATCTGGTTCAGCTCCTCTTGCATTGCATTGATCCATGAGTCGTCCTCCAGTGCCTGCTCTGTTGACTTGGGTTCCATTTGAGACATGAAACATGAGAACACTGCTATTCCTGCTGGTTCTCTGGATTGTCTAGTTCGGACTCCATCAGTTAGGTTTCCAGTTATCTATTAAATAGGATGATCTCTGAGCCATTTGGGGATATCTTCTTCGGGGTTTGTTCCCCCTGTTGAGTTGCTTTGGTGGACTTCGTCCCTCTCTGCATCAGCTTCGTACTGAACTTCTTGGTCTGCAACTGGATCAGCTACGGTCTTGTCATCTGCAGGTGGGGATCCTGTCTGATCTGCAGATGCGTCCTTATCAGCTTCATTTGGGTATTCATCAGCTGCAGTTGGATCAGATAGGTTTTGGGATCCTCTTTGATCTGCAGTTGGGTCTTCAGGCTGATCTACAGGTGGATCTTCAGATGAGTCCATCATTCCTGTGTCATTAATGATGACTTCTTCCAAGGTGACGGTTTTGAGCTTATTCTCAATTAATTCCACCCATTTCTTGTACTCAATAGTAGACTCATCAAACACAACATGAGGTGTTTCTTCCACAACTAAGGTTCTTTTGTTAAATACTCTGTATGCATTGCTTATTTGTGAGTATCTCATAAAGGGACCATCATCAATTTTAACATCAAAGGCATTCAGTTGGGTTTTACCATTGTTGTGGATGAAACACTTACAACCAAATATATTAAAGTATGCAACAGTTGGTGTTCTGCTATTCCAAACCTCATAGGGAGTTTTGCCATGTCTCCCTACAATCATACTCCTGTTCTGAGTATGGCATGAGTGTGGACAGCTTCAGCCCAGAACCTCTTTGGCAGGTGAGCTTCAGCAATCATCGACCTGGCAGCTTCCTTCAAGGTTCTGTTTCTTCTTTCAGCAACACCATTATGCTGAGGAGTTCTGGCTGCAGATACTTTATGCTGGATTCCATTCTGATCACTGTACTCTGTGATTGCCTTGTTGAGAAATTCTCTGCCTCTATCTGATCTGATCATGATGATTGAGCAGGATTTCTCATTCAGAATCCTCCTTAGCAGCTCAGGTAACTTTGTTAGTGTTTCACTCTTTTTATAGAGAAAAACAACCCATGTGAATCTTGAGTAGTCATCTACTACTACTAGAGCATACTTCCTTCCACTCAATGTCCTTGGCTTGATGGGTCCAAAGAGATCCATATGAAGTAGATCTAAAATTCTGGTGGTGAGAGTGGTAGGCTGAACTGGCTTGAATGACGCTCTGGTCTGTTTCCCTTTCTGACATGCATCACAGAGAGCTTCTTTCTTGAATACTTCTTCTGGAAGACCTCTGACCAGCTTTTGAGAGCTTATATTGTTTATGGCCTTGAAGTTTAGATTTCATAATCTTTTGTGCCATAGCCATCTATTTTCAACAATTGTCATAAATAGAAAATAGGTGTTTGGAGTACCTGTATTCCAATATATCATGTAGACATCTCTCCTTCTGAATCCTTGTAGCTTCACTTCTCCTGAAAGGATATCAATCTCCATGCATTTCCAAATGGTGAAGACAACAAGGTCAGCAATCTGGTATTCTGTGCTGACTCTTTCTACTCTGAATCTCTTGTTAAGCACATGGTCTCTGATGAAGTGATGTTTAACATCTATGTGCTTGGTTCTTGAGTGCAATACTAGATTGTTTGTTATTACAATTTCACCATTGCTATCACACCATATTGGAACTTCAGTTGCAGTGATGTTGTAGTCCCTTAGCTGTTATCTGATTCATAGGATTTGTGCATAACAGCTGCCTGCAGCTAGGTATTCTGACTCGGTTGTGAAAATTGAGTTGGATACCTGCTTCTTGCTGAACCAAGAAATAAGTCTGGTTCCAAGGAATTGGCACATTCCACTGGCGCTCTTCCTATCAATCTTACATCCTGCAAAGTCTGCATCTGAGTATCCTGATAGCTCAAAGTTGTTATCCTTAGGATAACATAGTCCAACATTGATTGTAGACTTAAGGTATCTGATAATTCTCTTAGCTGCTTCTGGGTGATACTGCTTTGGCTTGGATTGAAAGCTTGCACATACTCCTATTGCATATGATATATCTGGTTTGCTTGCAGTAAGGTAAAGGAGTGATCCAATTAGTCCTCTGTAGTGGGTTGGATCCGCTGATATGCCTCCTTCATCTGCATCTAGGTGTAGGCTTATGCTCATTGGAGTTCTTAGTGTTTTGGCTGAGTCCAATCCAAATCTCTTGATTAGATCTTTTGTGTATTTGGCTTGATTGATGAAAATTCCAGTGTTTATCTGCTTGACTTGCAAACCAAGAAAGAAGTTTTGTTTCCCCATCATACTCATCTCAAATTCTCCTTGCATGAGATTTGAGAACTTCTCACATAGCTCCATGATGGTTGAGCCAAATATGATGTCGTACACATATATTTAAACTAATAATATGTGGTCTTCATGTTCAACTCTGAATAGGGTCTTGTCTACCTTACCTTTGCTGAAACTGTTCTTCTCAAGAAACACAGATAATGTTTCATACCATGCTCTTGGTGCTTGTTTGAGTCCATATAGAGCTTTTAGAAGCTTGTAAACTGTCTCCTTTGACAAATACAGGGGGTTGCTCCACATAGACTTCTTCTTCTAGGATTCCATTGAGAAAGGCACTTTTCACATCCATCTGGTAGACTTCAAAATCTTTGAATGCTGCATATGCAAGGAATAGTCTGATGGCTTCCAATCTTGCAACAGGTGCATATGTTTCATCAAAATCTATTCCTTCGCATTGTGCATATCCTTTAGAAACTAGTCTGGCTTTATTCCTAACAACAGCTCCATCTTCATCACATTTGTTCTTGTACACCCATTCAGTACCAATTACTTTCTTGTGATCTGGTCTGTCTGTTAGTTCCCAGACATTGTTTCTCTCCATCTGGTTCAGCTCCTCTTGCATTGCATTGATCCATGAGTAGTCCTCCAGTGCTTTCTCTGTTGTCTTGGGTTCCATTTGAGACACGAAATATGAGAACATTGCCATTCCTGCTGGTTTTGTGGATTGTCTGGTTCTGACTCCATCAGTTAAGTTACCATTTATCTGTTGAATGGGATGATCTCTAAGCCATTTGGGGATATCTTGTTCTTTAGGGTTTTTCCCCCTGTTGAGTTGCTTTGGTGGACTTCGTCTCTCTCTGCATCAGCTTGGTACTGAACTTCTTGGTCTGCAACTGGATCAGCTACGGTATTGTCATTTGCAGGTGGGGATCCTGTCTGATCTGCATATGCGTCTTTATCAGCTTCATTTGGGTCTTCATCAGTTGCAGTTGGATCAGGTAGGTTTTGGGATCCTATCTGATCTGCAGTTGGGTCTTCAGGGTGATCTGCAGGTGGATCTTCAGATGAGTCCATCATTACTGTATCATTAATGATGACTTCTTCCAGGGTGGCAGTTTTGAGCTTATTCTCAATTAGTTCCACCTGTTTCTTGTACTCAATAGTAGACTCATCAAACACAACATGAGGTGTTTCTTCCACAAGTAAGGTTCTTTTGTTAAATACTCTGTATGCCTTGCTTATTTGTGAGTATCTCATAAAGAGACCATCATCAGTTTTAGCATCAAAGGCATTCAGTTGGGTTTTACTATTGTTGTGGATGAAACACTAACAACCAAATATATGAAAGTATACAATAGTTGGTGTTCTGCTATTCCAAACCTCATAGGGAGTTTTGCCATATCTCCCTAAAATCATACTCTTGTTCTGATTATGGCATGTTGTACTGAGAGCTTCAGCCCAGAACCTCTTTGGCAGGTCAGCTTCGACAATCATCGACCTGGCAGCTTCCTTCAAGGTTCTGTTTCTTCTTTCAGCAACACCATTCTGCTGAGGAGTTCTGGCTGCAGATACTTTATGCTGGATTCCATTCTGATCACTGTACTCAGTGATTGCCTTGTTGAGAAATTCTCCTCCTCTGTCTGATCTGATCTTGATGATTAATAGGGATTTCTCATTCTGAATCCTCCCTAGCAGTTCAGGTAACTTTGTTAGTGTTTCACTCTTTTTATAGAGAAAAACAACCCATGTGAATCTTGAGTAGTCATCTACTACTACTAGAGCATGCTTCCTGCCACTCAATGTCCTTGGCTTGATGGGGCCAAAGAGATCCATATGAAGTAGATCCAGAATTCTGGTGGTGAGAGTGGTAGGCTGAACTGGCTTGAATGATGCTCTGGTTTGTTTCCCTTTCTGACATGCATCACAAAGAGCTTCTTTCTTGAATACTTCTTCTGGAAGTCCTCTGACTAGCATTTGAGAGATTATATTGTTGATGGCCTTGAAGTTTAGATGACATAATCTTTTGTGCCATAGCCATCCATTTTCGGCAATTTTCTTAGATAGAAAACAGGTGTTTGGAGTACCTGTGTTCCAATCTATCATGTAGACATCTCTCCTTCTGAATCCTTGTAGCTTCACTTCTCCTGAAAGGATATCAATCACCATGCATTTCCAAATGGCGAAGACAACAAGGTCAGCAATCTGGTATTCTGTGCTGACACTTTCTACTCTGAATCTCTTGTTAAGCCCATGGTCTCTGATGAAGTGATGTTTAACATCTATGTGCTTGGTTCTTGAGTGCAATAATGGATTGTTTGTTATTGCAATTGCACTATTGCTGTCACACCATATTGGAACTTCAGTTGCAGTGATGTTGTAGTCCCTTGGCTATTGTCTGATCCATTGGATTTGTGCATAACAGCTGCCTGCAATTAGGTATTCTGACTCGGTTGTGGAAATGGAGTTGGATACCTGCTTCTTGCTGAACCAAGAAATAAGTATGGTTCCAAAGAATTGGAACATTCCACTGGTGCTCTTCCTGTCAATCTTACATCCTGCAAAGTCTGCATCTGAGTATCCTGATAGCTCAAAGTTGTTATCCTTAGGATACCATAGTCCAACATTGATTGTAGACTTAAGGTATCTGATAATTCTCTTAGCTGCTTCTTGGTGGGACTGCTTTGGCTTGGATTGAAATCTTGCACATACTCCTACTGCATATGATATATCTCGTCTTCTTGCAGTTAGGTAAAGGAGTGATCCAATAAGTCCTCTATAGTGGGTTGGATCCGCTGATATGCCTCCTTCATCTGCATCTAGGTGTAGGCTTGTGCTCATTAGAGTTCTTAGTGTTTTGGTTGAGTCCAATCCAAATCTCTTGATTAGATCTTTTGTGTATTTGGCTTGATTGATGAAAATTCCATTGTTTATCTGCTTGACTTGCAAACTAAGAAAGAAGTTTAGTTTCCCCATCATACTCATCTCAAATTCTCCTTGCATGAGATTTGAGAACTTCTCACATAGCTCCATGTTGGTTGAGCCAAATATGATGTCGTCCACATATATTTAAACTAATAATATGTGGTCTTCATGTTCAACTCTGAATAGGGTCTTGTCTACCTTACCTTTGCTGAAACCGTTCTTCTCAAGAAACACAGATAGTGTTTCATACCATGCTCTTGGTGCCTGTTTGAGTCCATATAGAGCTTTTAGAAGCTTGTAAACTTTGTCTCCTTTGACAAATCCAGGGGGTTGCTCCACATAGACTTCTTCTTCTAGGATTCCATTGAGAAAGGCACTTTTCACATCCATCTGGTAGACTTCAAAATCTTTGAATGCTGCATATGCAAGGAATAGTCTGATGGCTTCCAATGTTGCAACAGGTGCATATGTTTCATCAAAATCTATTCCTTCGCATTGTGCATATCCTTTAGAAACTAGTCTGGCTTTATGCCTAACAACAGCTCCATCTTCATCACATTTGTTCTTGTACACCCATTTAGTACCAATTACTTTCTTGTGATCTGGTCTATCTGTTAGTTCCCAGATATTGTTTCTTTCCATCTGGTTCAGCTCCTCTTGCATTGCATTGATCCATGAGTAGTCCTCCAGTACTTGCTCTATTGTCTTGGGTTCCATTTGAGACATGAAACATGAGAACATTGCCATTCTACGGTTACGTGGATTATGCAGTTCGACTCCGTCGATTAGGTTTCAATTATACATTGAATGGGATGATCTCTGAGCCATTTGGGGATATCTTCTTCTTCAGGGTTTGTTCCCTTGTTGAGTTGCTTTGGTAGACTTCGTCTCTCTCTGCATCAGCTTGGTACTGAACTTCTTGGTCTGCAACTGGATAAGCTACGGTCTTGTCATCTGCAGGTGGGGATCCTGTCTGATCTGCATATGCATCTTTATCAGCTTCATTTGGGTATTCATCAGCTGCAGTTGGATCAGGTAGGTTTTGGGATCCTATCTGATCTGTAGTTGGGTCTTCAGGCTGATCTGTAGGTGAATCTTCAGATGAGTCCATCATTCCTATATCATTAATGATGACTTCTTCCAAGGAGGCGGTTTTGATCTTATTCTCAAATAATTCCACCTGTTTCCTGTACTCAATAGTAGACTCATCAAACACAACATGAGGTGTTTCTTCCACAACTAAGGTTCTTTTGTTAAATACTCTGTATGCCTTACTTATTTGTGAGTATCTCATAAAGAGACCATCATCAATTTTAACATCAAAGGCATTCAGTTGGGTTTTACCATTGTTGTGGATGAAACACTTACAACCAAATATATGAAAGTATACAACAGTTGGTGTTCTGCTATTCCAAACCTCATAGGGAGTTTTGCCATGTCTCCCTACAATCATAATCCTGTTCCGAGTATGGCATGTTGTGTTGACAGCTTCAGCCCAGAACCTTTTTGGCAGGTCAGCTTCAGCAATCATCGACCTGGCAGCTTCCTTCAAGGTTCTATTTCTTCTTTCATCAACACCATTCTGCTGAGGAGTTCTGGCTGCAGATACTTAATGCTGTATTCCATTCTGATCACTGTACTCAGTGATTGCCTTGTTGAGAAATTCTCCTCCTCTATCTGATCTGATCTTGATGATTGAGCGGGATTTCTTATTCTGAATCCTCCTTAGCAGCTCAGGTAACCTTGTTAGTGTTTCACTCTTTTTATAGAGAAAAACAACCCATGTGAATCTTGAGTAGTCATCTACTACTACTAGAGCATGCTCCCTTCCACTCAATGTCCTTGGCTTGATGGGGCCAAAGAGATCCATATGAAGTAGATCTAGAATTCTGGTGGTGAGAGTGCTAGGCTGAACTCGTTTGAATGATGCTCTAGTCTGTTTCCCTTTCTGACATGCATCACAGAGAGCTTCTTTCTTAAATACTTCTTCTGGAAGTCCTCTGACCAGCTTTTGAGAACTTATATTGTTGATGTCCTTGAAGTTTAGATGATATAATCTTTTGTGCCAAAGCCATCCATTTTCAGCAATTGTCTTAGATAGAAAACAGGTGTTTGGAGAGCCTGTGTTCCAATCTATCATGTAGACATCTCTCCTTCTGAATCCTTGTAGCTTCACTTCTCCTGAAAGGATATCAATCACCATACATTTCAAAATGGTGAAGACAACAAGGCCAGCAATCCGGTATTATGTGCCGACTCTTTCTACTCTGACTCTCTTGTTAAGCACATGGTCTCTGATGAAGTGATGTTTACCATCTATGTGCTTGGTTCTTGAGTGCAATACTGGATTGTTTATTATTGCAATTACACTATTGCAGTCACGCCATATTGGAACTTCAGTTGCAGTGATGTTGTAGTCCCTTAGCTGTTATCTGATCCATAAGATTTGTGCATAACAGCTGCCTGCTTTTTGCTGAACCAATAAATAAGTCTGGTTCCAAGGAATTGTCACATTCTACTGGTGCTTTTTCTGTCAATCTTACATTCTGCAAAGTCTGCATCTGAGTATCCTGATAGCTCAAAGTTGTTATCCTTAGGATACCATAGTCCAACATTGATTGTAGACTTAAGGTATCTGATAATCCTCTTAGCTGCTTCCTGGTGAGACTGCTTTGGCTTGGATTGAAATCTTGCACATACTCCTACTGCATATGATATATCTAGTCTGCTTGCAGTTAGGTAAATGAGTGATCCAATAAGTCCTCTGTAGTGGGTTGGATCCACTGATATGCCTCTTTCATATACATCTAGGTGTAGGCTTGTGCTCATTGGAGTTCTTAGTGTTTTGGCTGAGTCCAATCCAAATCTCTTGATTAGATCTTTTGTGTATTTGGCTTGATTGATGAAAATTCCATTGTTTATCTGCTTGATTTGCAAACCAAGAAAGAAGTTTAGTTTGCCCATCATACTCATCTCAAATTCTCCTTGCATGAGATTTGAGAACTTCTCACATAGCTCCGGTGTTGGTTGAGCCAAATATGATGTCATCCACATATATTTGAACTAATAATATGTGGTCTTCATGTTCAACTGTGAATAGGGTCTTGTCTACCATACCTTTACTGAAACCGTTCTTCTCAAGAAACACAGATAGTGTTTCATACCATGCTCTTGGTGCCTGTTTGAGTCCATATAGAGCTTTTAGAAGCTTGTAAACTTTGTATCCTTTGACAAATCCAGGGGGTTGCTCCACATAGACTTCTTCTTCTAGGATTTCATTGAGAAAGGCACTTTTCACACCCATCTGGTAGACTTCAAAATCTTTGAATGCTGCATATGCAAGGAATAGTCCGATGGCTTACAATCTTGCAACAGGTGCATATATTTCATCAAAATCTATTCCTTCTCATTGTGCATATCCTTTAGAAACTAGTCTGACTTTATTCCTAACAACAGCTCCATTTTCATCACATTTGTTCTTGTACACCCATTTAGTACCAATTACTTTCTTGTGATCTGGTCTGTCTGTTAGTACCCAGACATTGTTTCTTTCCATCTGGTTCAGCTCCTATTGCATTGCATTGATCCATGAGTAGTGCTCCAGTGCTTGCTCTGTTGTCTTGGGTTCCATTTGAGACATGAAACATGAGAACATTGCCACTCCTGCTGGTTCTGTGGATTGTCTGGTTCTGACTCCATTAGTTAGGTTACCAATTATCTGTTGAATGGGATGATCTCTGAGTAAAATACTTAATTGATAAAAATTGTGGAAAAGTAATTTTGGGGGATCCAACCGAAAGTCGGTTGTTTTTTATTTAAGTAGACCATGTTCGGAATAGTGGTTCCTTTAGGAATCCAAATCTTTTTAATTTTAATCGTCCGATGTGGGCTTTTACAATTCGAAATATGGTGCCCAATTTTTAAATATTTTTCACATTGGGGTATTTTCAGATTTACGGGTTCATTTTTAAGATTTGTTTTGAATCCTAAACCCTGTTTATTCAAAGTGAATTTTTGAACCGACAACATTTGTTCAAATTTTTCATTACCGCATGAGAATTTCTTTGTCAAAATTTTAAGTTCGTCTTGAACTTTTAAAAGATCATTTTTTAATTTATTTTCAATATCAAGGCATTGAGAATGATCAGTCTCGACATTTTTCCCTTTTCAAACTTGGAGAGTTCGTCTCCCAAAATTTTATTTTTCGATTAAAGGGATTTAATTTCACTTAAAGCATTTTGAAAATCAGTATGCAATAATTCGAATGCTTCAAATAATTCATCTTGAGACAATGTACTAACCTGGCTTTCGACGTCGCTTTCGTCGAATGTACTTCTTGCCATAAGTGCGAGGTTATTTTGATTGATGAAATCTTCGTCCTCTTCTTCGTCACTCCATGTGGCAATTAAGACTTCCTTCTTTGGATTTGCTCGGCAGTTCTTTGCAAAGTGGCCTGGTTTACCACATATTCGACAGTTGTCGAATTTCTTAGATTCGCCCGTCTTGATGTCTTTCTTTCTCCGGTTTAATAAGGTTTGAAACTTATTAATATTCTTGGCATAATATGCCGATTCTTCGTCACTATCATCGACCGGGATTTCTTCTTTGCGCGACATCTTAGCTTTTAAAGCTATTGATTTTTCTTTCAGTTTCGGCTTTGCATTTCGAGATTTAAGGACTATCTCGTAATTTATTAGTGAACCAACAAGGGCACTAAAATCAAGATTATTGAGATCTTTCGATTCCATAATCGCCGTCACCATTCCGTCCCATTCCCGAGGTAGTGATCGTAGGATTTTCTTTACTTTTTCACTACTCGAAAGGGGCCTTCCATAACAAGCCAATCCATTTGTAATGACCGAGAATCGGTCGAGCATGATTGTAATGGATTCGTCGTCTTTCATTTGGAATAGCTCGTAGTCGTGGAGAAGCATATTAATCTTCGTCTCCTTGACTTGATTTGTGCCTTCATGTGTGATTTCTAACATCTTCCAAATTTATTTGGCGCTATCATAAGAAGATATCCGGTTGTGTTCTTCTAGATTTAAAGCACAATATAATAATTGCGTAGCTTTGCAATTATAGTGATCGTTTTTCCAATCGGAATCATCGTACTCTTCAAAACTCTTAAGAGATCCATCGGATTTGATTGAAACTTTCGGGCCAAGACAAATGATCTTCCAGATTTCTATATCATAGACACTAATGAAGATCGACATCTTTTTCTTCCAAGTCATATAATTTGATCCATCAAAGAATGGTGATCGGTTCAAGGCAAGACCTTCGACCGGGGCAAATTGAAATGCCATTTGGACTGTCTTCTCCTCGGATGTTAAGCCGCTTCTAGGAGGTACCGCTCCGATACCAATTGTTGGAGCAATATTGGTCGGTATCGCTGTTTGGAGATAGAGTTATAAAACTCTTTCGCGTTGCGAAAGCGATTTAAATAACGGTGCAGAAAATAAATCGACACAGAATTTATAGAGGATCGGCCAAACGTGCCTACGTCCTCTCTACAGTATCATTTTCTATAGGATGAAGATCAACCTCTACACCTCTCTTCTATCGGTCGAGGGATTACCTTTACAATCTCGTCTTCTATCGGTCCGAGATTAACCATCCAATTACTTATCTTTTTTTCGGTCCAAGTTAAACCGTTTTCCTTTTCTATTGGTCAAGGAATCAAACTATCTAGCTTTCTATGGGTACTAGACAAACCTCATTCGGATATAGATTGCGATTCTAACAATGTCGGATCCCTGATCCTAATAACACCGAATCGAATCGCATCCTTTCTTTTTTCTCTCGAGTATGAGTTTTCGTGTTTCACACTCAAACTCTTGACAATATAAGCTCAATTACAACAATAATAGAATGTATATCAATATCTGATCAATAAATCGGTTGCTTTGAGTTGTTGTGTTGTATGAATACCATTAGAAGTGGTATTTATAGGCTCCAAAGCCTCAACTAGCCATTAGTTCACTGCTGCCTCATTACGTACGTTATAAGACATCCGTTAAGTATGTTAGATTCATTATGTACGTTAACACCATTTGGTTACGTACGTTAAGCTCTTCACATATCAGTCCAGTACCTTAGTTTCTTCCATTATGTACGTTAAGCTTCTCCCACTTACGTACGTTATCTTCGGTCAAATTATCCGTTGTATGCTGATGTATGCCATGACGTCATCTTCAACGGCTCCTTGTTTGAATTCAGAAACACTCCATTACATACGTTAACAACATCTTGTTATGTACGTTAAACTCCTACGATTACGTACGTGAAGCTCTATATAGCGTACGTTAAGCACATCAGGTGACTTTTTACTTCAGGTAACTTTTGCTCTCGTTTGACCAGGTAACTTTGCTCTCGTCTGATCAGGTAACTTTCATCAGGTAGCTTTCCTCCTTGAATTCTCAGGTAGCTTTCCTTCTTGACTGATCAGGTGACATTTGCCCAGCTTACATGACCTTGTTGTTTTGTTTTGCTTCCTTATTGTTTTTCTTTTTTTAACAACTTAATCATCAAAACTCGATAATGAATATTTCGAATAAAATATTCCAACACTGTATCCGCGAAAATACAGCATTCCCCCATAAAAGGTACATACGGGATTCAATTCTTACAGCAATTTTTGAATTTATACCGTATTCATGGGTCATACTGTATTCCCCCTTAATTAATGCATGTAACACCCTGAGATATTCGGAATAATTACAACGCCGTAAACCCTTTATGTAAGAGTTTACAAGGCCAAATTAAAAGAATAGCGGAACAATACGAAAATACCACTAATAGTTGAGTAATTTAATAACCGGTTAAAACATCTCAACACAGTTCGTTTATTACAAATTTCTCAAATCATCAAAAGACACACGTACTCGAGTACTAAATACCAAATCAGAATATCAAAACAATACAACGGACAACATCACTATGCCCTTCATCATCATGTCGGTACTGTGTTTGCTTCCCCGCTCCTCGGCTACCTGAACATCAAAACAAATGTCCACCCCCACAGGGGTTAACAAAACGATGCTAGTACAAGTATCATAATATACAAGAACAGATATGCAACAACGATGCATAGCAAAATACAGAACACGGACTTCCGCTACGGAATCCAACGATGCAAATCCACATGATTCCATCAACACAACATGGGGTAATTCAATGATCCAGCGCCCTCAGCATAGATCCCAAGATGATCCCATCGGACCAACACGAGGTGGAAAAACCCATCCAATGATCCAGCGCCCTCAGCATAGATCCCAAGATGATCCCGTCGGA
The DNA here is from genome assembly GCA_033398695.1 of Orobanche coerulescens. Lineage (NCBI taxonomy): Eukaryota > Viridiplantae > Streptophyta > Magnoliopsida > Lamiales > Orobanchaceae > Orobanche > Orobanche coerulescens. Next base: position 95,601,137 of record CM065816.1, read on the forward strand.
CCAATACGAGGTGGACAACTTATCCAGCGCCCTCAACATAGATCACACGATCCCTTTCGGATCAATACAGCACACACGATACAACCATGCATACATATGTAAAACAATATGTTCATCAATATGAACATACACATGGATCAAAAACATGAACGATATTATAACAATTCATATAGGGTAATCTCATATTCATCAATATGAATGGTAATATGCATGATCAAAATCATCAACGTTAAACTAAAAGTCATGTCACGATACTTGCCTCAAAAATGGCGACAAGGATAGATACTACGAATAACCTTCAACCCGGTCGAAGAACTCTCACTTCATCAATTCACCAAAAATCCGAACCTTCATTGAACAATAGCACCAATATAAGTAACGGTTTCAGATAATCGTTCTAAACATCATACGAGCATCAAGAGGCGTAATCTACCCATCAATAAAAACGTACGAATCTGCCCCAACCCATACCGGTTGAATCATCACTACGCTACTAATTCGAACAACAATCCCATAATCTTCCATGCAAGATTAAACACATCATTCGGTCGGATTCTTCAACTATATCACATGATAATTCGTCTAACATGGATCCTAACCATAACTTTCATTAATCCAATGCAGCAACATTCCGGAAATCTCTTGAAGAACACCATAAAAACTCATTTATTAGGTTCAACATGATTAACATCTTCTTCTTCAAGGAATAACTCTAACTTCAAATACATTAAGTTCCCCTATACGCGTTATTCGTTCAATTTGTATGTAAGAAATCAATAACCTTGGTAATAAACTCAACAATATCCATAGCATGATCATATTTGACAACAAGAACACATAATCCAGATCGATAAATCGCCACATACCTTACACGGAAGAAAAAGATGAAATCACTTGATGAACTCCACGCCAAACGCTAGAACACCAATCTTCAAAGCTCCTTGCCTTCAATGATTATGTTTAGAGGCTGATATGAAGGTCCAAGATGGGGAGGATAACTCTTTAAGTCTCGGAAATTGAGTGTGGGGCGAAGTGGAGACTGAAAAATGAAATGAGGTTGTTGTCCTATTTATAGAAAATGATTATTAGCCCGTGCTACTGCTTCTTTTTAGCGTGTGCTAACGGGCTCCCAGTCCACTGTATCTAACTATCCTCAGTCTTACGTACGCTAAATAGCCTTTATGTGCGCTAAAAGCAACAGTTAGCATACACTAACACCAATCATAGAGTGCGCTATCGGCTTTACGAAACCTTACTGACCTCACTGTACTATATTTAGCGTGCGCTAGCATCTCTCACGTAGCGTGCGCTAAGCACCATTGACTAGCCTTTTCCAAAATCCGTCCAGATTCATCCCGATAAAACATTATCCAAGATCCGTGATCTGATCTCACCTACCGTCTGTCTCAGTCATGCTGACCACGTATAGCTTGCGCTAAGGCTCATCTGTAGCGCACGCTATCTTACATATTTAGCGCGCGCTACACTTAAACGTTAGCGTGCGCTAAATGTACATAAGTACATGCATGAAACAACAACTACGAAATCATACACTCGTCGATACAGGATCATGAAATGCGGAGGATTATACTCGGATCAAAATACAACATATGCAATGTCACAAGGTTCAAATATAGATAAAATACACATCAGATATTCGGGTATTACAATGCACACATCAGTTGTAGGGAGATTTCATGTCTTCGTATACTACAGTGCTGTCTGACTGTCTGAGTGTACAGTTAATTCACGGTGGATACTGTATTCTTGGGTCTTACAGCACTCCCCCTCAATTGATGAGTAAAATCATAAAAACTTACAGAGAGTCGGGCTGTAGCATTCCCAACTCTTGTCGAAGCATACAGAATCTGGCTGTGCTGAGAGGTTTGGTAAATATGTCGGCTAACTGAATATCTATATGAACTTTCTCGAGCCGAACATCCTTGTTCTCAAAATGATTCCGAATGAAGTGATGCTTCATATGAATATGCTTAGTACGCGAGTGCAATACAGGATTGTGCATTATTGCAATTGCACTCGTGCTATCGCACATAATTGGTGTTTCCTTGGCAATGATTCCATAGTTTGACAGCTGTTGTTGCATCCCAAGGATCTGCATACAGCAACTACCAGCAACATAATATTCTGATTCAGCTGTGAAAAGCGAGTTTGCCAATTGTTTCTTGCTGAACTATGACACAAGTCTAGGTCCAAGAAAGTGACAAGTACCGCTTATACTCTTCCTATCAAGCTTGCAACCTCCGAGATCCGAGTCACTGTAGCCAACCAAATCGAATCCGCATTCCTTATGATACCACAGTCCTGCATCGACTGTTCTTTTGACGTACTTCAGGATTCGTTTGTCCATTGTGAAGTGTGATTCTTTAGGTGCTAGTTGATATCGGGCACATACTCCTACAGCAAACTGGATATCGGGCATGCTAGCTATTAGGTACAGGAGTAAGCCAATTAGCTTCCTGTAGAATGATTGATCAACCAGCTTTCTAGCTTCATCAGCACTAATTTGCACGGAAGTGCTCATGGGGGTTGACGAAGATTTGGAGTTATTCATTCCAAACTTGTTGATAAGCTCCTTGCTGTACTTCTCCTGGTTGATAAAGATTCCTGTAGGCAACTGCTTTACCTGCAATCCTAGGAAATAACTAAGTTCCCCCATCATACTCATTTCAAATTTACTTTGCATGAGATGAGAGAACCTTTGACACAAAGCAAGGTTAGTGCAACCAAATATAATATCATCTACGTATATTTGAACCATCAGGAGGTCATCACCTTCCTGTATCTTAAATAAGGTCTTATCCACAGCACCTTTCTCGAATCCATTATTGGTAAGGTATAGGGACAGGGTCTCATACCATGATCTGGGTACCTGCTTAAGTCTATACAGTGCTTTCTGTAGCCTGTATACAAGGTCTCCGCCTTCTGTGTTGACAAACCCTAGTGGTTGTTCAACATAGACTTCTTCGGCGAGGTCTCCATTTAGGAATGCGATCTAGACGTCCATTTGATATACAATAAAACTCTTATGGGCGGCAAAGGCTAGAAATATCCTAATGGCTTCTGGTCTGGAAACAGGGGCAAATGTTTCATCATAGTCTATGCCTTCTTCCTGTCTGTAGCCTTGTGCGACTAGACGGGATTTGTTTCTGATAACAAGTCCATTCTCATCCTTCTTGTTTCTAAATACTCATTTAGTTCTAATTACGGCTTGATGCTCAGGTCTGAGTACTAGATATCATACATTGTTTCTTTCAAAATCATTAACCTCTTCTTCCATAGATGTAATCCAGTGAGAATTATCTAGAGCTTCTTTGGTAGAAACAGGTTTGGATTGAGCTAAGAGTACAACAATAGTGCACATATTAAGTCTTCTAAGTTCATATTGACATTTCCATACAGGAAATGGAGATTTCTTAGATTCGGGTTCTTCTTATGCAAACAGTACATTTCCTTGTGTACTCTGTATTTTCCTACGGGTAGATACTCCAGCATCAATGTTTTCTATGATCAACTCCTGTGGGTGATCTCAAAACCATCTTCTATCGGGTTCTAGTTCGGCGTCCCGCACTGTATCTTGAGTTGCTCTAGTTTCAGCTTCAGCTTGTACATCATCAGCTTCAACTACCTCTGTTCTTATAGCTGCAGGGTTGATTTCTAAGTCAACGACAGGCTCTATAGGAGTTGGAGGGTCATTAATGGAAAGTTGTTGGCTATTCTGGGTATGATCTTCTACTCTTGTAGGGTCATGATGAGGTTCGTCGAACACTACATGTACTGATTCCTCAACTGTTAGCTTCCATTTGTTAAATATCCTGAAAGCTTTGCTGACAGCGGAATATCCTACAAATGTCCCTTCATCCTACTTCTCATCGAAGGTTCTAAGTTGATCATTCCCGTTGTTCAAAACATAACACCTGCATCCAAATATGTGAAAGTACGAAACTAATGGAGTTTTGCTGTTCCATACCTCTTATGCTGTTTTGTTGTGATGCTTGTTGATGATACATCGGTTTTGTGTATAGCATGCTGTATTTGTTGCTTCACCCCAAAAACTTTGCGGCAACTTGCTTGCGGCAATCATGGTCCTTGTTGCTTCTTTGAGCGTCCTGTTCTTTTGCTCGGCAACACCGTTTTGTTGAGGTGTGCGGGCAGCTGAGTATTCGTGCTATATCCCATCGTCCAAACAGTATTGCTCTATAAAAAACAGTTAGTGAACTCAGTACCTCTATCGGAATGAATGGACACGATACTCAACCCTTTCTCATTTTGAGGCTTTCTCAGGTGCTCGGGCAGCTTTGATGTAGTTTCCTTCTTCTTGCTCAAGAAGATTGTCCAAGTGTACCTGGAGTAGTCATCGGCAATAACGAGACAGTATTTCTTACCTCCCAAACTTATCGGGTCTCCAGGACCATAGACATCCATGTGTAGCATTTCTAGAACTCAGTGAGTAGAAAGGTAGGATTTGCTTTTCAGGGTGGTCTTGATTTGCTTGCCTTTCTGGCAGGGTCCGCAGAGGCTGTCTTTTTGCAATGACACATCGGGCAAACCTCTAATCATTCCCTATCTAGCGAGCTTGTTGATCATCTTGAAGTTGATGTGAGACATCCTCTTGTGCCATAGCCAGCTTAGATCTGCACTGCCTTTGGAAAGAAAACAAGGAATTATGGAGCTCGTAGGCATCCAGTCAGCAATATGCATGTTACCTGGTCTACTTCCCGTGAGCACAATTTCTTTGGTCAGAATGTTCTTGACTCTACAGTGATCTATATAGAATTTTACCGAGAACTGTTTGTCACAGAACTGGCTAATACTAAGTAGATTATACTGTAAGCCTTCAACATAAGCAACATCGGTGACTTTAAATTTTCCTACAAGCACGGTTCCCTTCCCTCTTGTTCTTCCTTTGGATTTATAACCGAAGCACACTTTTGGGCCGCGACCTTCTACATAATCTGACAGCTTGCTTATATCTCCTGTCATGTGCCGAGAACATCTGCTGTCGAAGTACTAGATGTCCTTCTCTAAGATGTCCTGTAATCATAGAAATTAAGTATATTTAGGTCCCCTTTGTATGCTGAGTCCATAGATGTTAGTGCCTTTAGGTACCCAGATTTGCCTGACAGCAATTGGCTTGCTGTAGGTTACTTTAGATCCGTTCTTCCGATGTCTACGTGGGGCAGGCACGTAGTCTCTATAACCTTGATAATTATTATGCATGAAAAATTCAGGGTGGTTATTATTAATCCAGTACGAATGCCGTCTTGGAAGTGGAGCCAGTTTCTTCGGCCTTACAGCTTGCCTCCTGGGTCTCCAGTTGAATTACCAAAGTTGTTGTTGATATTGTGCGGCGACCTGCTTTCGTGATGGATAACGAGGCTCCTGTATCTAGTATCTAGGCGCGCTATACTGTTGGAAGTACTGCCATGCAGGCCTTTGATATTTGGGTACAGCCTTCTTTCTGAACGAATGTTGGCGCTTTTGATATGCTCGGGGAGCATGCTGCAGGTTATGCCTTATAGGTCTGGGTGGCTGAGGATTCTGCTGTCTGTGATATGACTTTGGTGGCAGAATGGCAGCTTTGCTGTACGTGGTGCAAAAGGTGCCTTGACAGGACTTGGGGTCTCCTTAGGTACAAGAATGGGTTCCACACCCCTGACGAACACAGTACTAGTTTTCCCTTTATTGGAGAATGAGTTGTATCCTAGGCTACTTTTGTCATGAGCATGTTGCCCAGTGCTTAGAATTTCTTCCATCCTTTTAGATGATTTCTCGAAAGATTTCAAGATGGTTTCAAGTTCTCCTTCTCGTTTCTCGAGAGTTTTTACTTTGGCTTCGAGTAGAACGAAATCATTTGTCTTGCTTTCACTATGAGACTTTGTCTCATTTAGATCGTGAGTAAGTTGATGATTGCTCTCCATGAGTTTTTCCAATGTGATCTTGCTGTTTTCGCAATAGATGGATATATTTTCGTAATTATTTCTTAGCAAGTCATTTTCATCTATCAGCTCTAAGTTAGAAATTTCGAGCTGTATGTTTTCTCGTTTTAATGTCTCATGGGCCTTTTGAATGTTTTTAAATTCATTCATCATATTTTCTAAAGTATGCGATGCATTAATGGGAATATTGGATGTTGAGCTTACCTCATCATCGCTGTCTCCATCGTCTTCAATATCTTTAGCCATAAAGCACATGTATGCTTTTTCTTCGAGCTCATCATCAGATGAGTCACTGTCAGTAACTGCCTGAAGACATTCCTCAGTCTTGGTTTGAGCGGGCGAAGCTTCTGATTCACCGATCAGGGCTTTGAGCTTGTTCGACCAAGCACGCCTTCTTTCGTCCTTTTTCTTGTTGCTCGGCTTCCGACAACTTTTGGACTTTAGGATGCGGACATTTATTCGAATAATGTCCCAGTTTCCTACAGTTCTAACATAAATTAGAATCATCGGATGGGGAAGTTTCAGAACTTACCTTATGAAAAGGCTTGGGCCTGTATGCAGTCTTTCCAGACTGTTTGATGAATTTCTTGAATTTGTGAATGAGTAGAGCAATTTCATCTTGTGACAGGATATCGTCGTCACTGTTAGTATTTTTGTAGGCAGATTTGGATGTGCTGGGCATGCTGTGTCTCCTGTTGGATACAGTGGGTAATGCTGTAATCCTAGCGGGTGACTCTTCGGCCTTCTCTCTATTATCAATGTCATACTCGAAAGCTTTTAGGTCAGAGAAGAGGTCAAAAGTAGAGATGTCATTGAGATTACATGACACACGCACAACTGTGGTTTTTATGTCCAATCGGGCAGGGGGAGATCTGAAAATTTTTAAATTCTTCTCCTTTTGGATATAAACTTTGCCCAATGCTCCAAGTTCACCGACAATGCCAGTGAATCTGAGGTCAAGTTCCTCAAGAGTTTCAGTTGGTTTCATTTCGAAAGATTCAAATTGCTGAGTTAGTTTTGAAATCTTGTTTTCTTTTGAGAACTTAGTTCCCTCACAAATCATCTTGAGTTTATCCCAGATTTCTTTGGCTGTCTTACAGCTCTTTACCTTTGAGAATGTGCCTTTGTCGAGAGTGAAAAATAGCACATTCTTCGCTACATTGTCGAGGTTGGCACGCTTGCGCTCGTCAGTTGTCCATTGCTCGCGCTCTTTCTCGAGCATCTCGGATGGATTTAGCACAATCCTTGCGGCAGGATTTACCTTCATGATCTTTATGGGGCCATCTTGAATGACAAAAATCATTTCTTCGTGCATGGCTGCAAGATGAGCTTCCATCCTAATTCTCCAATCATCAAATTCTTTAATCGAGAACATGGGAACCTTATTTATCATAGAGGTATCCATATGAGAAAATAGGAAAGATAAAGATTGTTTTCAAAAATAAGTGATTTTAGGATCTGATTTGCTTAAAAATACGACTGATTCTTTTTAGAATCAACCTCTCCGATACCACTTGTTGACCACTAAGTATACAGAATACAGCTTGGAAAAGTGTTAGTACAACAAGCTGTATTTTTTTCAAATAAGAGTGCGTAGCGGAAGTTCGTTTAAGTGAGTTGCTGTAAATACAGTAACTAGGTTTTCTTCTGTTAGCTTGGTGCGTACAGGTTATGCAATGTATACTTATAATTAATCACAGTAAATGCATAAGTTAAGTAACACAGTATTTAAAGTGGTTTGAGGTAAACCCTCTACATCCAATGGTCCTCCACATAGGAGTAAAAACATTTATTCTAATCACTACGTACGCAACTACGTGACTATAATCAAACCTATCCTTGTATCGTTCACACAGATTGATACAAAGACTGTCGTTTTCAACCGTTCACACGGATTGGTTAAAGCTTTCACTTGACTTGCTTCTTCACACATAGCTCTAAAGCTTCGTCTATAATGTATATCCATCACACACAGTTTCAGGAAAAGCAAGGCTTTATTCAGTCCACACAGGGATGATGGTTTTATTCAAATGTAAGAACACGGGTTTGAACAACAGCTTGACTTCTTGAGCTTGAGCTAATGATGTGTTGTTCAAGGTTGAGCACTTGTATATATCTTCTCTCAAGAATGGCAGTATGCTTAAAGAAATATGTTTGCTCTTGATATACTGTTCTGATGATGTTCATGTGTGTACCTCAGTATATCTTAGTTCGTTCAGTTTTCAGTTGTCTGTTAGTATTTCTGATCTTCAAACTTCAGGGTATATATAGCCTTTGGGATAGATCCATTGAGCAAAGAGTCCGTTTCAATGTATAGATTGACTTGCAAAGTACAAGATTCGGATTTTGCTCCTTGTTTGAAGATCCTTGTCGGCTGGTATTTAAATACTTTATCCAGTCAGTATTTTAATACTTCTTTTCGAACGGTGGCTTGACTTTAGCGAGTAAAGTAGATTCATTTCCAACTGTCTTCAGTCCTGTTGGATAAGTGTTGAATATCCCCACTTTACAGCCTGTTTGTTGTATCCAACATGTTGCATTTACAATGCTGTAGCTGTAGGTTCCAACGCTATAGGCTATCTCTTAGTGTTGCTGTATGGAAGGTGTTGTATGAATGTTTCTGGACAGCTTCCATACTTGGTGTCATCAACTCATGAACTTTTTGCTGTATGATGGGCATTTATCCTTTTGATGTATGATCGGCATTTGTCATTTTGCTGTGTGTGGGCACTTATGAAAACACGGTACAGGATTGTTTATCCGAACACAACCACTCTAACACCACTTGTTGGCCACTTTATACTATCTTACTACTTAGAAGGGGGGTTGAATAAGATGTACTCCTTTTTGAGGTTTGTTTTGCGTAGCAGAAGTCTTAAGCTAAGTTGTTGTAAGTACAGCAACTAGACAATCTCCTATAGCTTGGTGCTTACAGGTTTTTCAGTGTAAGTATACTTTAAATCACAGATAGTATGAAAATAGTAAGTGCAAGAAATGATAACACAGTTTTAATATGGTTCGAGGTAAACCCCTCTACGTCCACAGGTCCTCCACACGGGAGTAAAAAGTTTATTAAAATCAAGACATACACAATTGTATGATGTTAACTAAAATCGATCGCTGTATCATTCACACAGATTTATACAGTCGACTGTAGCTTGAGTCGTTCACACAGATTGATTGTAGGCTTTTTCGACTTGCTTCTTCTCACACAGATTGAATCTTCATATTTGAACTCTCTTCTTCCCACACAGGTCGTAATAGTTCAACTTAGTCCACACAGGGCTATGCGTCTCAACATCGTCTCAACAATAAAGTTCGAAGTAACACATGTTGAAACATCAGTTGTAGGCTATTTTAAGTCTTCACTGTAGTTGTGATGTTCACTATTGAGGACTTAATATTTCTTTACTCAAGATAAGTGTTGTACACTTGAAGAAATAGATTGTCTTAGATAGTGAATGTTTGGCAATAGTTTCAATAGTTAGCAATGTCCTCTTGCTTGGGCTATTTATAACCTTGGAAATAGATCTGTTATATATGTAGCTGTTGACCGATTGGTGAGATTTATACAGTTTTGATTGACGTCTTCAGAATGTTTGACTTAAAGATGTTTCGCATTTAATGCTTCAGACATTCTCTTTGATCGGCATTAAATGCTCTTCAATCTTCAATCTCTTTGACTGCATTAAATGTTGTCCTGTCAATATTAAATGCTACTTTAAAACTGTGAATACTTCATGAATAAAGAAAGGTTATCTCACAACGGTTTAAAGATATAAGTCTAACTCCTATTGGATTGTGTTCTAATTTTCCTAAGTAAAAGACCTACAGCTTATATGCTGTAGCCAACATTATTTCTTGTTGTAAGCTGGAACTTTCATTTAGCTATAGGATAAGCTTTCATTTAGGAGTCTACCATGTTCAATCAATTCAAGATGTTGGATGATGCTGCAAAAAAATACTCAAGACACCTGGCAGAAGGAAGACTTCCACTGCAAGTAAAGCTGAAGTTAAGGCATCTGAATGGTGAACAAATAACTCACCCAGAAAACTGGATTCTCACCCACGACGTGACCCCAGAAGGAAGGAACATCTACATGGACTGAGGCAAAGATTCTTTAGTTAAATGGTGGAAATGAACCTAACATGATCCCTCCAAGAAGTCGGACAGACAATAGCAGTATAGAAGATGATTCCCTTCTGCTATACTTTTCATGTTTTTATGTTCCCGATATAATTCCTAAAGCACTGTAATCAAGTTTATGTTAACAATAAAAATTTGATTTACCTTGGAAGATTACAGCTTGTAATCTTCATTTACTATTTGATTACGATATATATTGAAATATTTGCTAAATATAAATTTGCTAAGTCTAAAGGATATAAGAACTTGTCTGCGAACAATTCATAGATTAAAATGTACGTATTTAAACTACTTGCTATAAGATTATGCCCACCAGCCAATCATAACTTGAGTTGTAATACACTTAGTCTTGTAGGATTTAAAAACTTGCATGCGAGCAGTTCAAAATTTTAGTCTAAGTCTTGAAGACAGATCATCCGACAGAAGACTTGTAGACATCCTTGTGTTTTGAATAAGTTTTGGCATTATCAAAAAGGGAGAAATTGTTGGGAAAAATATTACCCAGGTGTTTCGATAAATGCATCTACAGTCTGTCCCTACAGCGACCTTCATACATCATCTAAAACATGTATCCTACAGCCAAATGTAGATTTTATCATACAGCAAGAATATTGTTGGCTACAATAAAGAAGTTGTAGGTACTTTACTTAGGAAAAGTAAATACAATCTAACAGGATTTGAACTTACACGTTTAAACCATTGTGAGATAAGTCTTTATTTATTCACAAAGTATTCATCATTTCAAAGGAGCATTTAATGCTGACAAGACAACATTTAATGTGGTCGGAAAGACTATGGAAAAAGAGCATTTAATGCAGATAAAAAAGAATGCCTGGAGAATTAGATGCAGATATCTTTAATTCAAATGTTTTGCAAGTCGCCGATTCGATCTATCCACATCTCACCAACCGGCCAACGTCCATATTTATATTGGATATATTCCAAGGTTATATATGTCCTCAACTCAGAACAGAACACTACAGCCAAAACTTTCATAGCCTACAACTATTATTCTGACTCGTGTGATTCAAAAACTTATTGTTGAGATAATTAGACATGTGTGGACTGTTGGGATAAAATAATCCTGTATCGAAGTTTTGATATTGTGCCAACATACAGCAAAGCAGATGTATCGAAAGATGATCGAAGTTGTCAATCATGTATCGAAGTCTTCTCATACTGCCAACATACAGCAAGCCTTCACGTTGCCATCATACAGCAGCAAGAGTCATATAAAGCTAAGTATGGAAGCTGTTCCGAAATGATCATATAGCATCCTTCCATACAGTATCAATCTAACATAGCCTACAGCAATACATTGGATACAGCATCCAAGCTGTAAGTATTGAGATCTTCATTACTTATCCAAATAGGACAAGACCGTTCAGGATGGAATCTGCTTTATCGCTAAAATTCAAGTCCCTTTTGAAAAGAAGTATTTAAATACTCAAAGGATAAAGTATTTAAATACTAAGCCGACAGAGATCTTCAAACAAGGAGCAAAAACCGGATCGTGCTTTATTCAAATAAATCATCCCGCTGGAACTGACTTTTGATCAACGGATCTTTCTCAACGGATCTATTCCAAAAGGCTATATATATCCCCAGAGTTTGAAGATCACACAAACCAAGATATACTCGAAGATATACACGAACACATACCAAGAGAATACTTGAACATTTACGAACGAAGAACTATACTCTAGCTTTCACAAGTATTTTATCTGAGATATACTGAGGTCATCAAGATCCTCTGACGAACAGTATATCAAGAGCAGTAATATTTCTTCAGGCATTCAGTCTATCCTAAGAGAAGAAATACACAAGTGCTCATCCCTTGAACAACACATCATCAGCTCAAGCTCAAGAAAGTCAAGCTGTTGTTCACCCTGTGATCTTACATTGAAGAAAACTATAACACCCCGAGATATTCGGAATAATTACAGCACCGTAAACCCTTTAAATAAGAATTTACAAGGCTATTTTGAAGAAATGTAAAAATAAAACAACAGTACCATTAAAGATCAAAATACAAAACCGGTTCAAACAGATCAAATGAGTCCATTATTACAACCATCTCAAAATATTAATAAGACACGCGTACTCGAGTACTGAAAATGAACCAGAAAGACAAGTCACAACAACAATAAACATCACTGAGCCCTTTCATCATCATGTCGGTACTGTGGCTGTTTTCCCGCTCCTCGGCTACCTGAACATCAAAACAAATGTCCACCCCCAAAGGGGTTAGCAAAACGATGCTAGTACAAGTATCATATTACACAATTCAAACATGCAACAACAATGCATAACAAAATACACAATACGGACTTCCGCTACCGGAATCCAACAATGCGAATCCACATGATTCCATTAACACAACATGGGTATTCCGATGATCCAACGCCCTCAGCATAGATCCCAAGATGATCCCGTCGGACCAACACGAGGTGGAAAACCCGTCCAATGATCCAGCGCCCTTAGCATAGATCCCAATATGATCCCGTCGGACCAACACGAGGTGGACATCCGATCCAGCACCCTCAGCATAGATCGTACAACATACTCAAACACAACTTATGCATACATGTATGAAAAATCACTCTGTTCATCAACATGAACATACGAGCAATCGATAACGAATATCATGACAATTTAACGAAAATAATCTCATGTCCAACAATATGAACAAACAGTATACATGATCAAAAATCTCAAAATAGGATACTTGCCTCAGAAATGGCGATAAGAATTGCTACTATGAATAGGATTCAATCCGCTCGGAGAATTCTTACTCGATCGGCTCACCAAAATCCAAACCTTCATCGAACAATAATACCGATATAACTAGCAGTTCCGGATAATCGTTTTAACCATCAAACGGATCATTTACAAGACATGTAATGCCCTATCATGGCGAGTGAACTAAATCTGCCCCAATTCATTCGGTTGAATCAAGACTACGCTATTCGTCCGAACGACAACTTCGTCGAACACTATTCAAGTTAAAATGCATCTTTCGGTCGGATACATGAAATTCATCTTAGAAGGATTCTAATCGAATTCTTCCATAATAAGATATCGAAACACTTCTACGCATCATCATAAGAACTTAATCACTAGGTTCCTCTTAGATTATCATCTCCCTAATATTAATCAACTAACTTCTCCAACGGAATGCTCGATCAAAGATTTCTAAGGTTTAAGATAATCTCTGAAAACTAGTTATAATAGGGTTCATAATCTCAAAATGCTATATTCAGGAGTCTAATCACTAATAGGTTCGATCGACATGTTTAACAATGAAGGAGAACCGAAGCACAACTGGACTCACTCTTCTAAAATCATGATGTTCGACTACTCATGAATATAACTGACTTGATAAACTCGAAAACATGTTCAAAACATCTCTAAGAATACGTCATCAAGTTGGTGAAGAATCACCTACCTCAAAATAGTGAAGAACAAGGAGAAACTTGAAGAAACTCAACCCCGAGAGCTTATACACCAATCCTCAATAGTCCATGACCTCCAAAATCAAGCTAGGATGATGATAAGTGAGTTAAATGATGAAGGATAGTCGTCAGAACCCAGAAATCGGCCAAGGTAAGGATGAGAAATGAAATGGGGTCGAGGTCTATAAATAGAATCATAAGACATTACGTACATTACCCAATGCCAATTACGTACGTAATTGCATTAGCGTACGCTATACTCGAACATTAGCATACGTTAACGTCTGGCAAGAACTCACTGGACTGTTTCTGGTATGGCTTACGTACGTTATAATACAGGCCTTACGTACGTAATGTGTAGGACCTTAGCGTACGCTAAAAATCACCCTTAGCGTATGTTACGTCCGTTGACTTGCATAGCTGGAAAGCCGTCCAGGTTCATGCGAGTGATCTCCTCGCATCTTCGTCAGGCCCTACACGCCGACCCTTGTCTGATTCCGAGTTGACTATGCTTATATACGTTAAGCTACACCTGTAATGTACGTTATACTGCAGTCGTAGCGTACGTTATGATCATCCTTTAGCGTACGTTAAGACGTGCAGAATTATGCATGCATGCATGGAAAAGGATACAAAAACGTAGGGATACGAATATGGGAAACTGATCATCGATTAATATGTCATAAAGTCGAATCTTACAAGATCGAAATACAGGATAAATACACATTAATTTATCCGGGCATTACATACTACCCCTCTAAAAAGAAGTTTCGGCCCAAAACTTAAAACGAAAACAATTCCGGGTATCTTGACTTCATACTATCTTCCGTATCCCAAGTTGTTTCTTTGACTCCATGTTGAGACCACTGAACTTTAACCAAGGATATCGGTTTATTTCTCAACTGCTTGACTCGACTCTCGAGTATATTGATGGTCTTTTCTTCGAACGAGCCATCATTATCCATCTCAATCTTGCCAAAATCAATGATATGACTGGGATCCGGTACATACTTTCGCAATTAAGATACGTGGAATACACTATGAACGTGACTCAGCGATGGCGGTAAGGCCAACCTGTACGCCAACTCCCCAACTCTCTCGAGGATCTCAAATGGTCCGATATATCTCGGACTCAGCTTTCCTTTCCTCCCAAAACGGAAGATTCCCCAAGTAGGAGAAACCTTCAATAGCACGTGATCCCCAATCTCAAACTCCAACGGGCGACGGCGCACATCAGCATACGACTTATGTCGACTCTGGGCGGTCAACAGTCTTTCATGAATTAGAGCTACCTTCTCTTGAGTCTGAACTATCAATTCTGGTTCCGTCCCGATTAAGTTAGAAGAATCATCCCAACACAGGGGCGATCTGCATCTCCTCCCGTACAGTGCTTCAAATGGTGCCATCCTAATGGAAGCATGCCAACTATTGTTGTAGGTGAATTCAATCAACGGCAAGTGAACCTCCCAATCGGTTGACCAATCTAAAGCGCAAGCTCTTAGCATATCCTCTACAGTCTGTATAGTCCTTTCGGACTGATCGTCTGTCTGAGGATAATAGGCTGTACTAAAGTTCAGCTCGGTTCCCAAGGCCTTATGAACTGCCTTCCAAAAATGCGACATGAAGCGACCATCTCGATCCAAAATAATGGCCTTCGGTGTACCATGCAATCGAACTATTTCCGCAATAAACACTCGTGCTAATTTCTCGGGTCCCCAAATGTCTTTAATTCCTAGAAAATGAGCCGACTTGAGTAGTCGATCAACTACAACCCAAATCATGTTCATTCCTGTCTTGGTCCTTGGCATATTGGTGATGAAGTCCATCGATATATCCTCCCACTTCCACTCAGGGATCGGAAGTGGCTTCAACATTCTGGCAGGTCGCTGATGTTCAATCTTAACGTGCTGACAAGTTAAACACTTCGAAACGTATTCTGCTATGTCCTTCTTCATATTTCACCACCAGAAATTTTGTTTTAGATCCTTGTACATCTTACTGGTGCCCGGGTGAATAGAATAGGGTGCGCTGTGAGCTTCCTTCAGAATTGTCTGTCTCAAAACATCATCATCGGGAACGCAAAGTCGACTTTGAAATCTCAGAACTCCATCATCTTGTATGACGAATCCTGGGGCCTTCCCTTTCTTTACTTCGTCACATAACCGAAGAATCAGAGAATCATTCAACTGCTTAGACTTGATTTCCTCGACCAGTGACGAAGTCAGTTCCATCACGTATAGTTTCCCTTGGACTCCTTGTGACCATACTTCAATCCCTTCGCGGATCAGTTCTCGTTGAATGCTGGTTTGGGACGTAAGCGCCTCCAACACTCGAAGAGAAACCGGTTTGCAGCTCAGTGCATTAGCTACCACGTTTGCCTTGCTTGGATGATAGAGAATTTCCAAATCGTAATCCTTGATTAATTCCAGCCACCTTCTCTGCCTCATATTTAATTCCTTCTGACTGAAAATATACTTAAGGCTCTTATGGTCTGTGAAGATCTGACAATGAGTGCCGTACAAATAATGTCGCCAAATTTTCAAAGCAAAGACCACAGCTGCTAACTCCAGATCATGAGTCGGGTAATTAACTTCGTATGGTTTCAATTGTCGAGAGACATAGACAATCACCCTATCTTTTTGCATCAACACATCCCAAACCCTAATTTGAAGCATCGCTGTATACCATGAATCCATCGGTTCCATCTGGTAATGTTAGTATAGGCGCTGTCGTCAGTCTTCTCTTAAGTTCGTCAAAACTAGCTTGGCATTTCTCATTCTACATGAATTTCTGAGTTTTCTGCAACAACTGAGTAAGCGGACGAGCAATTTTGGAAAATCCTTCTACAAAACGGCGATAATATCCAGCAAGTCCTAAGAAACTTCGGACTTCTTTTACGTTATTAGGAGATTCCCATTCCAAGATCACTTCGACTTTCTTCGGGTCTACCTGAACTCCGTCAGCTGATATCACATGCCCAAGGAAGGTTACTTCCTTAAGCCAGAACTCGCATTTAGAAAGTTTCGCATAAAGCTGTTCATTCCTTAAAGTACTCAAATCGATACGCAAATGCTCTGCATGTTCCTCTGTGTCCTTTGAATAGATCAAGATGTCATCGATGAAAACGACCACAAATTTATCCAAGTATTCTAAGAATACTCGATTCATAAATTGCATGAATACCACAGGAGCATTGGTAAGTCCGAATGGCATCACCACGAACTCATAGTGCCCGTACCGGGATCTGAAAGCAGATTTCAGTATATCCGATTCCTTAATTCTCAACTGATGGTATCCTGATCGCAAGTCAATCTTCGAGAATATTCTGGCCCCCTGTAGTTGGTCAAACAAGTTGTCGATCCGTGGTATAGGATACTTGTTCTTGACCGTGACCTTGTTTAGCTCCCTGTAATCAATACATAATCGGAGGGATCCATCTTTCTTCCGGACAAAGAGAACGGGTGCTCCCCAAGGAGAAACGCTAGGTTGAATGTAACCCTTCTGCAATAATTCCTCCAGCTGCTTCTTTAGTTCATACATCTCGGTTGGCGCCATACGGTATGGTGCTCTGGAAATAGTTGCGGCTCCAGGCTCTAATTCGATATTGAACTCGACTTCTCTCTGCGGAGGTAACCCGGGTAGTTCGCCAGGGAACACATCTGAGAATTCGTTCACAACTGGAATAGATGAGAGCTCTACTCCTTCTTCTTTCTTCATGGCATAGCACCAAAATCCGTGACAACCCTGCTTCAGTAATTTCACTGCTTTCATAGCTTTGATCAATTTTCCCGAGCTTCCCGGTCTCCATCCTTTGAATAAATATTCAGATCCGTCATCGGTAATGATAGAAATGACTCTCTTTCAGTAATTTAAAATAGCCCCATAACGGTTGAGCCAGTCGTCTCCGAGAATTAGATCGTCACCATGGATGTCGACTACAATAAGATTTGATGGCCAATATTTCCCTCCTATAGACACTGGAAAATCTCTAGTTTCTAGGGTTCTCACAATTCTCTCTCCGCTCGGTAATCCCACAACATAAGGCTCACAATTATACAAACACGATATTTTCAAACGATTAACACAGTTCAATGATATGAAAGAATGCGTAGCTCCTGAATCGAATAAGACACTAACTGGTTGCATAAGGATCTGAATTGTACCTGATGCAACAGCAGTGTTCTGATCGTCTGACTTCCTCATCTCGTACAGGCGCGGAGGAACGGACCCAGCACTGGACGCCTCTCTTTTCCAAACAGTCTGCTGCTGGAAACCACTTTGCTGTGTCTGATTCAAACTTGTCTCTTTCGGAACCGGTACAGGAGTGCGAGTACCAATTGATCTAGTCACATTTCCGCAAAAATTCGCACGGTGTCCTTCTTGTCCACATTCAAAACAAGTCACAGAAAGAGCGGAGCAATCACGCCGAACATGCCCTGCTCGACCACAGTTATAACACTTCCTCGCTTCGTCTGAAACTATTGATGCTGCCCAGAACTTCTTTCCACCTCGAGAAGGATGCGGAGGTTTCCTAGATGAATAAAATGAAGACTGGCCATTGCGGGGCCCACTATTCTTGTTCTCAGTGAAGTTGCCGGACACTTTCTGCTTCTTTGCCTCCATCGATTTCTCCACCGCCGCCTCTTTCATGTCATAGGCCAGCGTTTTCTCCTGATACTGTCTTAAGGTAGTACACTCGAATCCGGACATATACTGCTGAATCTCGGCTTTCATCCGCATGTCGAAATGAAAAATCTTCTCCGCCTCGGTCCTGACCAAGTGTCGCACACAAGTCAGCTGGTGATTAAAAGTCTTGATTATGTCTGTCACAAATGCCTCCGAAATCTGCGGGGAGAAAAACTCTCGGACTCTAGCCTCTCTGACGGGACGAGGACAATACTGTGCTTCCATCATTAACTCGATTTCATCCAACAAGATCATGATCCTCGTCGAACGACCTCCCACCGGTGAAAGCCTCCTACCAAAAATACTGGGCAATAGGAACTTTTCGGTCATCGGAACAGTTGATCCCCGCAAATATCTTTTCCAGCTCCTTCAGCCAGTGATCCCAAGTAGGCATCTCGGCTGAACCGTCGAATTTTGGTGGGTGCAATTTGACCACCTCCGTAAGCCACTTGTCTCCTTGATTATCCTCGTTGCGCTGCTGGCGCATCGCTGTCTGCATGCGGTCAACCACTTGAGCGAACTGGGTCATCTGAACGACCACCTGTTGGAGCACCCCCGGCATGTTAGGATTTGCGTTATCATTCGCTGATCCCTATTGTCCTCTAGAATGAGAATCGGTTCGACTAGCTGTTAATTCAGGGGTAGACGCTGAATCCTCCTGTCTCGCATTTCTATGTCCGCGTCCACGACCGCGTCCGCGTCCACGACCTCCTCTCAACATACTGTAAATACAAATACTCAATATCCAGGGCAAAGTGTTCTAAAAGAAAGTCCGTTAATATTCATAAAACGGAAATTAAATAAAACGGTGGTATAAGAGATTAGGAGACTTACAACCACGGTCCACATGACAACACTGACTGCGCAGTGATGTTACAAATGACCCATAAATCAAATAACGTCAACAGACCCAACTAAACCCAACTGCCAAGATATCCATGAATCTTAGCTCCGATACCATATTCTGTAACACCCCGAGATATTCGGAATAATTACAGCGTCGTAAACCCTTTAATTAAGAATTTACAAGGCTATTTTGAAGAAATGCAAAAATAATACAACAGTACCATTAAAGTTCAAAATACAAAACCGGTTCAAACAGATCAAATGAGTCCATTATTACAACCATCTCAAAATATTAATAAGACACGCGTACTCGAGTACTGAAAATGAACCAGAAAGACAAGTCACAACAACAATAAACATCACTGAGCCCCTTCGTCGTCATGTCGGTACTGTGACTGTTTTCCCGCTCCTCGGCTACCTGAACATCAAAACAAATGTCCACCCCCGAAGGGGTTAGCAAAACGATGCTTGTACACGTATCATATTACACATTTCAAACATGTAACAACAATGCATAACAAAATACATAATACGGACTTCCGCTACCGGAATCCAACAATGCGAATCCACATGATTCCATTAACACAACATGGGTATTCCGATGATCCAGCACCCTCAGCATAGATCCCAATATGATCCCTTCGGACCAACACGAGGTGGAAAAACCCGTCCAATGATCCAGCGCCCTCAACATAGATCCCAAGATGATCCAGTCGGACCAACACGAGGTGGACATCCGATCCAGCGCCCTCAGCATAGATCGCACAACATACTCAAACACAACTTATGCATACATGTATGAAAAATCACTATGTTCATCAACATGAACATACGAGCAATTGATAACGAATATCATGACAATTTAATGAAAATAATCTCATGTCCAACAATATGAACAAACAGTATACATGATCAAAAATCTCAAAATATGATACTTCCCTCAGAAATGGCGATAAGAATTGCTACTACGAATAGGCTTCAATCCGCTCGGAGAATTCTTACTCGATCGGCTCGCCAAAATCCAAACCTTCATCGAACAATAATACCGATATAACTAATGGTTCCGGATAATCGTTTTAACCATCAAACAAATCATTTACAAGACATCTTATGCCCTATCATGGCGAGTGAACTAAATCTGCCCCAATTCGTTCGGTTGAGTTAAGACTACGCTATTAGTCCGAACGACAACTTCGTCGAACACTATTCAAGTTAAAATGCATCTTTCAGTCGGATACATGAAATTTATCTTAGAAGGATTCTAATCGAATTCTTCCATAATAAGATATCGAAACACTTCTACGCATCATCATAAGAACTTAATCACTAGGTTCCTCTTAGATTATCATCTCCCTAGTATTAATCCACTAACTTCTCCAACGGAATGCTCGATCAAAGATTTCTAAGGTTTAAGATAATCTCTGCAAACTAGTTATAATAGGGTTTATAATCTCAAAATTCTATATTCAGGAGTCTAATCACTAATAGGTTCGATCAACATGTTTAACAATGAAGGAGAACCGAAGCACAACTGGACTCACTCTTCTAAAATCATGATGTTCGACTACTCATGAATATAACTGACTTGATAAACTCGAAGACATGTTCAAAACATCTCTAAGAATACGTCATCAAGTTGGTGAAGAATCACCTACCTCAAAATAGTGAAGAACAAGGAGAAACTTGAAGAAACTCAACCCCGAGAGCTTAAACACCAATCCTCAATAGTCCATGACCTCCAAAATCAAGCTAGAATGATGATAAGTGAGTTAAATGGTGAAGGATAGGCGTCAGAACCCAGAAATCGGCCAAGGTAAGGATGAGAAATGAAATGGGGTCGAGGTCTATAAATAGAATTATAAGCCATTACGTACGTTACCCAATGCCAATTACGTACGTAATCGCATTAGCCTACACTATACTCGAACATTAGCGTACGTTAACGTCTGGCCAGAACTCACTGGACTGTTTCTGGTATAGGCTTACATACGTTATAATATAGGCCTTACGTACGTAATGTATAGGACCTTAGCGTACGCTAAAAATCACCCTTAGCGTACGTTACGTCCGTTGACTTGCATAGCTGGAAAGCCATCCAGGTTCATGCGAGTGATCTCCTTGCATCTTCGTCAGGCCCTACACGCCGACCCTTGTCTGATTCCGAGTTGACTATGCTTACGTACGTTAAGCTACACCTGTAACGTACATTATACTGCAGTCGTAGCGTACGTTATGATCATCCTTTAGCGTATGTTAAGACGTGCAGAATTATGCATGCATGCATGGAAAAGGATACAAAAACGTAGGGATACGAATATGGGAAACTGATCATTGATTAATATGTCACAAAGTCGAATCTTACAAGATCGAAATACAGGATAAATACACATTAATTTATCCGGGCATTACAAAAACCATCAGCCCTATGTGGACTGAGAAAGTCTTGTTCTTCCTGAACTGTGTGTGATGGATCTGCATTGCAGAGACGAATCTTTGGAACTGTGTGTGAGTGAACGGTTCAAAGCTACGATCTTTGTATCAATCTGTGTGAATGATACATTGATAGGTTTGATTATAAATCATAGTTGTGTGCGCAGTATTTATAATAAACTTTTACTCCTGTGTGGAGGACCAGTGGACATAGAGGGGTTTACCTCGATTCACTTTAAATCTTGTGTTATTTACCTTCTGCATTTACTGTTTTAATAACTGTGATTATTTTAAGTATACACTTCATACCTAGTTGCTGCATTTACAGCAACTTACTGTTAGAAGACTTCCGCTATGCACTCTAACTTAAAAATCATACATCTTGTTGCTTAAACACTATCCAGCTATATTCTGTATACTTAGTGACCAACAAGTGGTATCGGAGCGGTTGATTCTAAAAAGAATTAGTCGTATTTTTGACCAAATCAGATCCAAAATCACTTATTTTTGTCAAACAGTCTTTTTCTTTCCTATATTCCCATATGGATACGTCAATGATCAATAAAGTTCCTATGTTTTCTATTAACGAGTTTGACGACTGGAGAATTAGGATGGAGGCTCATCTTGCAGCAATGCATGAAGAAATGATTTTTGTTATACAGGATGGCCCCATAAAAATCATGAAGGTAAATCCAGCCCCAAGAATTGAAGGTCAAGCTCATGCCGAGATGCTCGAGAAAGAGCACGAACAATGGACTTCTGATGATCGAAAATGCGCCAACCTCGATAATATTGCAAAGAATGCACTATTTGTCACTCTTGACAAAGGCACGTTCTCTAAGGTAAAGAGCTGTGAATCAGCCAGGGATATCTGGGATAAACTCAAGTTAATTTGTGAGGGAACTGAGCTCTCAAAAGAAAACAAAATTTCAAAATTGACTCAGCAATTTGAATCTTTTGAAATGAAACTAACTGAAACACTTGAGGAACTTGACCTCAGATTTACTGGCATTGTTGGTGAACTTGAAGCGTTGGGCAAAATTTATACACAAAAGGAGAAGAATTTAAAAATTTTCCGATCTCTCCCTGCCCGATGGGACATTAAGACCACAGCTATGCATGTGTCGTGCAATCTTAATGAAATATCTACTTTTGATCTCTTTTCTCACCTCAAAGCATTTGAGTATGATATAGACAGGAGAGAGAAAGCTGAAGAATCTCCCGCAAGGACTACAGCATTAGCCGCTGTATCCAACTGGAGACATAGCATGCCTAGCACATCAAAGTCTGCCCAAAAGAATGCTGACAGCGACGACGACATCCTGTCACAAGATGAAATGGCGCTCCTCATGCATAAGTTCAAGAAGTTCATCAAGTAGTCGGGAAAGACTCCATATAGGCCCAAGCCTGTTCACAAGGTATGTACCGAAACTTCCTCTGGTGATGCTAACCTGTGTTATAATTGTAGGAAACCAGGACATTATGCAAATAAATGTCCTCATCCTAAAGTTCAAAGGTTGCCGGAAGCTGAGCAACAGGAAAAAGATGAAAGAAGACGTGCTTGGAAAAACAAGCTCAAGGCCCTGATTGGTGAATCAGTAGCCTCCCCCGCATCAACAAAGTCTGAAGAATGTCTTCAGGTAGTCACTGACAGTGACTCGTCAGATAATGAATTCGAAGATAAAGCCTATATGTGCTTTATGGCCAAAGACATACCGAAAGATGAATATAGCGATGATGAGGTAAGCTCAACCACAATTATTCCTACCAATGCATCTCATACCTTTGAAAACATGATGAATGAGTTTAAGAACATTCAAAAAGGCCCATGAGACCTTGAAAAATGAAAATATGCAGCTCCAACTTTCTAACTTAGAGCTGAGGGAAGAAAACGACTTGCTGAAAGTAAATTACGAAAATATGTCTATTGATTGTGAAAACAACAAAGTCGATTATGAAAAACTCAAATCTCACAGTGAAATCAAGACAAATGATTTTGTTCTGCTTCAAGCCAAAGTAAAAACTCTTGAAAAACGAGAAGGAGAACTTGAGACCATTCTGAAATCTTTCGAGAAATCATCTAAAAGAATGGAAGAAATTCTAAGCACTGGGCAACATGCTCATGATAAACAAGTACTGTGTTCGTTAAGGGTGTGGAACCCATTCCTATATCGGAAGAGATCCCGAGTTCTGTGAAGGAACCCATCGCGCCGCAAACAGCAAAAGATGCCATTCTGCCACCACAGTCATATTCCAGACAGCGAAATCCTCAGCCATTGAAACTTGTAAGGCATACCCAACAGCATGCTCCCCGAGCATATCAATAGCGCCAACAGCCGTCCAGAAAGAAGGTTGTATCCAAAGATCAAAGGCCCGCACGACAGTACTTTCAGTATAGCTCGCCTAGGTATTGGATACAGGAGCCTCGTTATCCCTCGCGAAAGCATGTATCCGCACAGTATCAGCAATAGCTTTGGGAATCCGATTGGAGACCTAGAAGGCTAGCTGTAAGGCCGAAGAAAATGGCTCCACCTCCAAGATGGCATTCGTACTAGATTAATAATAATAAACCTGAAATTTACATGCATAATAATTATCATGGTTATAGCGACTACATACCTGTCCCACGTAGATACCGCAAGAATGTACTTAATGTTCCCTACAGTAAACAAATTGCTGTCAGGAAAATATGGCTACCTAAAGGCACTAACATCCATGAACCCAACAATAAAAGGGGACCTAAATCTACTTAATTTATTTGCATACAGGACATCTTAGAGAAGGACATCTGGTACTTCGACAGCGGATGTTCTCCACATATGACAGGAGACAAAAGCAAGCTGTCAGATTACGTAGAAGGTCGCGGTCCAAAAGTGTGTTTCGGTGATAAATCTAAAGGAAGAATAAGAGGGAAAGGAACCCTGCTTGTAGGAAAATTCAAAGTCACTGATGTAGCTTATGTTGAAGGCTTACAGTACAATCTACTTAGTATTATCCAGTTCTGCGACAAACAGTTCTCGGTGAAATTCTATATAGATCATTGTAGAGTGAAGAACATCCTAACCAAAGAACTTGTGCTCACAGGACGCAGATCAGGCAATATGGATATTGCTGACTGGATGCCTACGAGCTCCACAATTCCTTGTTTTGTTGCCAAAATCCCTACAGATATAAGCTGGTTATGGCACAAGAGGATGTCACACGTCAACTTCAAGACAATCAACAAGCTCTCCAGACAGGGAATGGTTAGAGGATTGCCCAATGTGTCATTCCAAAAAGACAGCGTATGTGGACCCTGTCAGAAAGGCAAGCAAATCAAGACCACCCTGAAGAACAAATCCTACCTTTCCACTTACAGAGTTTTGGAAATGCTACACATGGATCTATACGGTCTTGTAGACCCGGTAAGTTTGGGTGGTAAGAAATACTGTCTCTTTATTGTTAATGATTATTCCAGGTACGCTTGGACGATCTTCCTAAGCAAGAAGAAGGAAACAACATCAAAGCTGCCCAAGCACCTCAGAAAGCTTCAAAATGAAAAAGGGTTGAGTATCGTGTCCATTCGTTCCGACAGAGGTACAAAATTCATTAACCGCTTTATCGAGCAATACTGTTCAGAAAATGGGATATAGCACAAATACTCAGCTGCCCGTACACCTCAACAAAATGGTCTTGCCGAGCGAAAGAACAGGACGCTAAAAGAAGCAACTAGGACCATGACTGCCGCTAGCAAGTTGCCACAACGTTTCTGGGGTGAAGCCACCAATACAGCGTGCTATACACAAAACTGTTGTATCATCAACAAGCACCACAACAAAACAGCTTACGAGGTATGGAATAACAAAACTCCATTAGTTTCGTACTTTCACATTTTTTTGATGCAGTTGTTACGTTTTGAACAACGGGAAGGATCAACTTAGAACCTTCGATGAGAAATCGGATGAAGGGATATTTGTAGGATATTCCTATGTTAGCAAAGCTTACAGGATCTTTAAAAAGGAAGCTAACAATTGAGGAATCAGTACATGTAGTGTTCGATGAACCTCATCATGATCCTACAGGAGTAGAAGATCTCACTCAGAATATCCAACAACTCACCATTGATAACCCTACAACTCTTATAGAGCCTATCGTTGACATAGAAATCAACCCCGCAGCTGTAAGAACTAAAGTAGATGACACCGATGCTGTACAAGCTGAAGCCGAAACTACAGCAACTCAAAATACAATACGGAACGACAAATTAGAACTCGACAGGAGATGGTTGAAAGATCACCCACAAGAGTTGATCATAGGAAATATTGATGCTGGAGTATCTACCCGTAGGAGAATACAGAGTACACAAGAAAATGTACTATGTGCGCAACAAGATCCCGAGTCTGAGATATCTCCATTTCTTGTATGGAAATCTCAATCTGAACTTAGACGACTTAATATGTGCACTATTGTTGTATTCTTAGCTCAATCTGAACCTGTTTCCACCAAAGAAGCTCTAAACAGTTCTCATTGGATTACATCTATGGAAGAAGAGCTTAATGGTTTTGAAAGAAACAATGTATGGTATCTAGTACCCAGACCTATGCATCAATCCGTAATTGGAACAAAATGTATATTTAGAAACAAGAAGGACGGAAATGGACTCATTATCAGAAACAAATCCCGTCTAGTTGCACAAGGCTACAGACAGGAAGAAGGCATAGACTATGATGAAACATTTTCCCTTGTAGCCAGGCTAGAAGCCATCAGTATATTTTTAGCCTTTGCCGCCCATAAAAGCTTTATTGTATACCAAATGGACATCAAGAGTGCATTCCTGAATGGAGACCTTGCCGAAGAAGTCTATGTTGAACAACCACCAGGGTTTGTCAATACAGAAGGTGGAGACCTTGTATACAGGCTAAGGAAAGCGTTGTATGGACTTAAGCAAGCACCTAGAGCGTGGTATGAGACCCTGTCCCTGTATCTAACCGATAATGGATTCGAGAAAAGTGTTGTGGACAAGACCTTATTTAAAATACAGGAAGGTAATGACCTCCCGATGGTTCAAATATATGTACATGATATAATATTTGGTTCAACTAACCTTGCTTTATGTCAAAGGTTCTCTCATCTCATGCAAAGTAAATTTGAAATGAGTATGATGGGACAACTTAGTTATTTCCTAGGATTGCAGGTAAAGAAGTTGCCTACAGGGATATTCATCAACCAGGAAAAATACAGCAAGGAGCTTCTCAACAAGTTTGGAATGAACACTTCCAAATCATCGTCAACCCCCATGAGCTTCCGTGCAAATTAGTGCTGACGAAGCTGGAAAGCCGGTTGATCAATCCCTCTACAGGAAGCTTATTGGCTCACTCCTGTACCTAACGGCTAGCAGGCCCGATATCCAGTTTGTTGTAGGAGTGTGTGCGCGATATCAAGTAGCACCTAAAGAATCACACTTCACAACAGCCAAACGAATCCTGAAATACGTCAAAGGAACAGTCGATGTAGGACTGTTGTGTCCTAAAGAAGGCGGATTCGATTTAGTTGGCTACAGTGACTTGGATCTCGGAGGCTACAAGCTAGATAAGAAGAGTACAAGTGGTACTTTTCACTTTCTTGGACCTATACTTGTATCTTGGTTCAGTAAGAAGCAATTGGCAAACTCGCTTTCCACTGCAGAATCAGAATACTATGCTGCTGGTAGTTGCTGTATGCAGATCCTTTGAATGCAACAACAGCTGTCAGATTATGGAATTGAAGTCAAAGAAACACCGATTATGTGCGATAGCATGAGTGCCATTGCAATAACGCACAACCCTGTATTGCACTCGCGCACAAAGCACATCAATATGAAGCATCACTTCATTAGGAATCACGTTGAGAACAGAGATGTTTGGATCGAAAAATTTCATACAGATATCCAGTTAGCCGACATCTTCACCAACCCTCTCAGCATAGCACGATTCTGTATGCTTTGACAAGAATTGGGTTTGCTACAGCCTGACTCCCTGTAAGTTTTTAATGTTTTAACTCAACAATTGAGAGGGAATGCTGTAAGACCCACGAATATCTACCGATAATTATATGTACACTCAGACATTCCATATAGCACTGTAGGAACAAAGCGACATGAACTATCCTACAGCTGACGTGTGCAATAATTAAGGGGGAATACAGTATGACCCATGAATACAGCACTAATCCGAATATTGTTGTTTGAAACTGAATCTCGTATGTACCTTTTAAGGGGGAATGCTGTATTTTCGCGGATACATCACATACTATGAAATTCAATCAATATTTAATTCTTTATTCTATTTATTTCAAAACCACTTTGAGTCCACATGCCCTGTTCTTCAAAACGTCTTTTGCATTAAATGCTTTACATGACATCTGGACTATTTTACTTCAAACGCCCCGATGTTTCAAATTGTTTAAACCGCCATTTTGGGCAAATAAGGGAAGTCGAAACGTCAGAAGTGGGACACACTATAATTTCAAATCGGATGGATAAGATATACCTGTTACACTCAGTCCATCCTCATCGTTCATTTAAAACGACGGTTCCCATCCCTTAAATCTGACCGTTCATTATTTTGAAAACCCTAAATCTTCCAACTGCCCAACTATAAAAGGACTGGTTATG
The DNA here is from genome assembly GCA_033398695.1 of Orobanche coerulescens. Lineage (NCBI taxonomy): Eukaryota > Viridiplantae > Streptophyta > Magnoliopsida > Lamiales > Orobanchaceae > Orobanche > Orobanche coerulescens. The sequence goes on from CM065816.1 coordinate 95,629,289, forward strand.
CATCTTTTGACTCTTTACGCTTTCTGCAAATTAAACGAGTCTTATGCAAACAGTCTACAACTTTCTGCGAATTTTACTGCAACTTTCTTTGAATCTCACTTCTTTTCTTCAAGAAACCACGATGGCATCATCACATACTTCCTCTCCATCTCTCAAAAAGACCGAAAACATCATCGACGGCAGGATCTTTGCAAGATCTGTGGTTGTCGAGCGATTTCATGCTGAAGGCGATGACGTCGAATCAATGGAGTTTGTCATTCTGAGGATTCGCCAACAAGCCTCTATCGCCTTGGAAGTCACATCCCTGAGCGCTACGATGCTTAAATGGTTGAGGAATTTTACCTTAACACTGCTATCCGTTTCTTTTCTCTTGCACAGGGAGGAAATGTCGTCGACATCACTGCTATCGTCTGCGGAGTGGAGATCCGTGTGGACCAAGCGCTGCTTGAAAATCTGTATAGGCTCCCTGCTGATATCCTATCCATGAAGGAACTTGAGACCTTTGGGTCCCAAGAAATCCTCACCAAATATTGGCAATTGGTCAGTGGTTCAGCATCGGACGAGAATGTCCATGTTTCTTGTCATAAGAAATGGTTTTGTCTTCCATTCGTTTACTTACACGATTTCTGTTGCCGTGTAATTGAAAACCGAACAGGTGCTTTTGAGATGTGCACCAACCTAAGATTTCGGATGATGGTCGCCATCATGTCCTGTGAGAAGGTCAATTGGTTCCAGATCGTTCTCAAGAGGTTGCAAGAAGATGTTTCAAAACCCGTCTCTCAGAAAAAGTCCTTTTGACTGTTTCTTAACAATGTTGTGACAAAATGTGGTGTTCTGCAGGCCGAGGAAACGAAGAAAATAACCTCACGCAAATATATCGGAAGCTCCAGGCCCTCTGTCTTCAACAAGCAACATTTGATTGCTAACTGGACATTTGTCCGAACCTTGCCCCTTTCTGCTGATCCGAGGGACATGACTCCGAAGTCCCAGAGCGAGGAAACTTTAAAGAAGAGAAAGAGATCTCACAGCAAAACTCTCATTGCTGGTGAGAAGCCGAAAAGGAAGCTAAGGAGGCTCACAAAAGTTAAAACTACAGAGATTACATAAATCTCCGAGGACGCTCCTTCAACGGCCCAACCCACCATATCAAACCCCCAGGGCGCAACCCCTGTGGAAGAGATAGCTGCTACTGTGCAAACAGTAGATCCCGAGTCATTGGCAGCAATGACGGATATACAGTAATCTACCAACTTGAAAGACTCCGGCGAGTCGGCTACCCCTTTGGAGCCAATAACCACAACTCTTGTACGGGAACCCACACCCACAAGGGATCCATCTCCCATCAGGGTACCAACCCCTGTACGGGATCCCTCTCCAATACAGGATCCCACACCTATAGTGGAACCCTTGCATACAGTGGACCCATGCGCTGTACGCAGCCCCTCCCCGGACACCATAATTAAGAAAACATTGTTGTCTATGCAAATCAAGCAGGCATATGAACGTTTTGCCTAATGGAAAGCTTACAGGCTTGCTCCATACAACACCTTGTACAATTGGAGCGAATGGAGCGAAGAAGAAAGGTTTGTGTTGGAAGTGACGGACTCTCAAGATGTTGAAGTCCTGATCCAATGGGACAGCCTTTGCTGTAAGGAGTTGATATCAAGCTACCTCATGGACAAAGCCGACGCTCGCAAGAAGGGAAAATTTGAGTCCGTGGAAACCCTTCCACTTAGTGCAACATCTGACCATGACTCAGACGACGACAATGCCTTATAGGCTGGTCTGAGAATGAGTCGTGAAGATGCCATAGAATAGGAATTCTCCCGATCTCAACATCAACAGTGTGAAGGGACATCAAGTCACAATCAGTTCCCTTCCCAACAGCGAGAAAATGTTCACGATAGCGAGGAATCAGTCCCTCCTGTCTCGGAGGAACAATCAGTTTCTTAACAGGCATCCAAGCCTATCGCCACCGAGCCCGAAGATGAAGCCCGCGCCATCCCGCAGGAGGAATCAGTCCCTCTGCCGGAACAGGCGGAAGCTGAGAGACAGCAGGAGGAATCAGTCCCTCCTGTATCAATGTCTACAAAACCAATTCCGGAACAGGAGGATTCAGTCCCTCATGTTGCCACGCCCACATCTGATGCTCCTAGACCTTCACCTGTATTGGAATCCGACGACGGTTATGTACCTGAGGATGTCCAACTCGAATCACGTCCTAATGTGGCTTTGAGACAGTTGAACGGAGCTGAAGACTTTACCCAGCCTGACTCTCCCTGAACCATCGAGAAGAATGAGCAACTGCATGCTCTTGGCCGACAAACTGTTTTCCTACAGGACACCGTCAATGCCCTGCAAGCTGTCGAAAAGCAAGTTGATTGGTTGCACCAATCCGCCATTGAAGAAATGACCAGTATGAGGCACGGAGTTTCCAAAGTGGAAGAAGCCTTCCGTATCTTGCCCACCATCTTCAAACAGGCCCTTAACTAATTGCAACAGCGTCAGGATCAGATCCTGAAGGAAGAACAAGCAAAGCTTCGTATTTATGAGGCCAAGACAGCATCCGCTCTTATTGAATCTGGTTCCCAGCTTCGAGCACATGACAAAAAGATTCAAGATATGTCGCAGGTGCTCAGCTCCCTAGTTGACAAAATGTCATGTTTTGAGACGAAACAGGACAATGCCTTGAAGATTCTTGAACGTCTTGATGAGAAGGTCTCTTATCTTGATGGGGCCAAAAAGGGGGAAGAGGCTAGAGAAGCTGCGAGGAGAACAAGGCTTGAGCAAGAAAAGAAGATGGAAGCTGCTGCATTTGGAGACAGCAACACTGCTGCTATTTCTTGATTATCATCTCCTACTCACAATGTTAGGATACAGAGAGATCATCCGGAATTTCACGACCCTAAATTTTCGTGGAAAAACCTCGTACAAAAGCCGTAAGTAATAAACCTCCCGGCCAACCGACAGCCAACTGCCGACGACATAAAGAATTGGAGGAAGAATGAACTGTTAAGATACTTTGTAGTTCTTATCAGGGAATCCTCCATATTCAACAGTTGCAAGACGGTGCAGGAAGCCGCCGAGGAATTCAAAAAGAGGTTGGACGAAGGGACGCTCCCCCTACAGCAAAAGATGAAATCCAAGCATAGGCAAGGTGACTTGGTTACCCACCCAGAAGATTGGATCCTAGTGTTCGATAAATCCTATGAAGGTCAAGCCATCTATATAAATCGAAACAGGGACACACTAAAAAATTGGTGAAAGGGAACCAAGAACGACCCTAAAAGGCCTTGGAATCATTCAGACTACAGGAGTTAGTTTAAATTTTTCTTCCTGTAATTTTATTTCTTTTGAAACAGCAAAATTTTGTAATCCTTGTTCAAAATATCAATAAAATATTTTTCTATTAAAAGATTACAACTCGTAATCTACTTTGTTCCTGTATGATTACGCAATTCAATTCATTTGCTGAAATCAAACAAGTATGAAAACTTGTTAATCATAGAAAGCTGTAAGAACTTGTCTGCGAACAGTTCATAGATTAAGTTATAGGTATCTAGACTATGCTGTAAGATTGTGCCTACGCACCAATCATAAGTCTAAAATGTAATATTCTTTCCTTTCAAAGTTAACTTGCCTGCGAGCAGTTCATAGTATTAGACTAATTTCTGAAGACCAGAACATTCGACAGAAGACCAAGAAGACCGCCCTCCTGAAAGATGTTTCAAAGGTTTCAAGGTTTTGGAATCATCAAGAATGTTTGGAAAACATCAAAAGGACTTAAGGAGACTTGGCAATTATCAAAAAGGGGGAAATTATTGGGATAAAACAATCCCGTATCGAAGTTTTGATATTGTTCCAACATACAGCAAAGCAGCTGTATCGAAAGATGATCGAAGTTGTCAATCCTGTATCGAAGTCTTCTCATACTGCCAACATACAGCAATCCTTCACGTTGCCATCATACAGCAACAAGAGTCATATAAAGCTAAGTATGAAAGCTGTTCCGAAATGATCATATAGCATCCTTCCATACAGTATCAATCTAACATAGCCTACAGCAATACGTTGGATACAGCATACAAGCTGTAGTGTTGAGATCTTCAATACTTATCCAAACAGGACAAGACCGTTCAGGACGGAATCTGCTTTATCACTAAAAGTCAAGTCCCGTTTGAAAAGAAGTATTTAAATACTGAAAGGATAAAGTATTTAAATACTAAGCCGACAGAGATCTTCAAACAAGGAGCAAAAATCGGATCGTGCTTTATTCAAATAAATCATCCCATTGGAACGGACTTTTGCTCAACGGATCTATTCCAAAAGGCTATATATATCCCTAGAGTTTGAAGATCAGACAAACCAAGATATACACGAAGATATACACGAACACATACCAAGAGAATACTTGAACATTTACGAACGAAGAACTATACTCTGGCTTTCACAAGTATTCTATCTGAGATATACTGAGTTTCATCGAGATCCTCTAACGAACAGTATATCAAGAGCAGTAATATTTCTTCAGGCATTCAATCTATCCTAAGAGAAGAAATACACAAGTGCTCATCCCTTGATCAGCACATCATCAGCTCAAGCTCAAGAAAGTCAAGCTGTTGTTCAACCCGTGATCTTACATTGAAGAAAACCATCAGCCTTGTATGGACTGAGAAAGCCTTGCTCTTTCTGAACTGTATGTGATGGATCTGCATTGTAGAGAAGCTTTGGAACTGTGTGTGAAGGAGCCAGTCAAGTGTTAGCCTTAACCAATCTGTGTGAACGGTTGAAAGCTACGATCTTTGTATCAATCTGTGTGAATGATACATTGACAGATTTGATTATAAATATGTAGTTGTGTACGCAGTATTTATAATAAACTTTTACTCCTATGTGGAGGACCAGTGGACGTAGAGGGGTTTACCTCGAACCACTTTAAATCTTGTGTTATTTACCTTCTGCATTTACTGGTTTAATAACTGTGATTATTTTAAGTATACACTTCATACCTAGTTGCTGCATTTACAGCAACTTACTGTTACAAGACTTCCGCTACGCACTCTAACTTAAAAATCCTACAGCTTGTTGCTTAAACACTATCCAAGTTGTATTCTATATACTTAGTGGCCAATATGGACTAAGTTAAACTATTCCGACCTATGTGGGATGAAGAGAGTTTGGAGATGAAGCTTCAATCTGTGTGACAAGAAGCAATTCGAAGAAGTCTACATCCAATCTAGGTGAACGGATCAAGCTACAGTCTTGTGTATCAATATGTGTGAATGATATAGTGATCGGTTTAGTTAAAATCATACAGTTATGTATGTCGTAATTTTTATAAACTATTTACTCCTATGACGAGGAACTATGGACATAGAGGAGTTTACCTCAAACCATACTAAACACATGTCTTATTACTTCCTGTATTTACTGGTTCCTTATTGCCTGTGATTTATTTTATACTTACTCTGAAAATCCTGTAAGCATCAAGCTATATGAGACTGCCTAGTTGTTGTATAGCAATTTATTTAGATTTCTGCTACGCATAACAAACTTCAAAAAAAAATGTATAGCTTATTCAATCCATCCTTTCTAAGTTGTAAGTAAAGTACACTGTGACTAACATGAGTTGTGTTTGATTGTTCGTACACCATGTGTGATCGAGTGTGTTTGATAGTGGCAATTATTGTTTATCCTTACTCGTGTTGTATTATGTATGTTCAACATGTCGACATTTGTATCTTGTATATCTGATCCTATGGTTTTGTGTAAATTTTTTGTTTTGTATCGTATTTTAGATCGAGGCAAGGTAATGGCACAAGATGATGGTCTGGTAGGAGTAGTTTATGGTAGATAGAGGATCCAGCGCAAGTTGGGATCAAATCGCGCCGTAGAGTTTATCATCAAGTCCTATGAATAACTGATGTGATCGCTCTTGTTCTTAATGTTTCTTGGCTTCTTTGCAATGCTACAATCACACCTTCCACAATTGTAAGCGAATAAAGGCTCATGGTCTACAAGTGCCTTTCATAATGCTTTAATTCCATATAAGCCATGACAGATATCCCCTTTGTTTGTGTACAAGTTGTTATGAAGCGCTTGGAATGCTGCAATTTCGAGATGCTATGAGTTATTATGAAGCGCTTGAAATGCTGCAATTTCCATCCATAACGTCTTTGCATCCTCATAGTACGAGATGCTGGATTTGATCGATGGATCGATAGAGTTCATACCATTGGAGAATCGTGCAATTTAAGCATTCCCAATGGTCCAGATTTTCTTTTTTCACAGGCTGGATTATCGTGTCATCGCAAAAACTAAACTCATGGCGAGATTTTAGGAACTTGCGCATAGATCTACTCCATGCATCATAGTTATCATCTCCGCCAACTTGAATGGTCTCATTGGGATTCATAGTCATCATCTCCGCCGATTTGAATGGTCTTATTGGGATTCCTGGTCCATCGTGCGATCCAAGATAATATGGGGAGAGATGCCGATTTACTTTCTAGAAGATGATGTTGTATTCGGTGTTTCCCCCATTTTGAAATCGTTTCTTTGAATGTGAATTTTTAGAAGATGCCTTAACAAGATTTTGTATCTTCTCCGGTACCATGACCAGAATGATGAAAATTCGTTGTTTGATATTGATTATAGGCTATTATTTATAAGTACCGTATTAGGTGACTTCCGAGAAACAAAACTATACAAGATAAGTTAGAGATTTCCTTTTATAAACGCCTATACCTACTATAACTCTAACACAACAACAACAAAAACCGCCATGGGGAATGTTCGGAAAAAAAAAAAAAAAAAAAACTGTTTGTGGCGGTTCAATGGCCTCCCTTTCTCTTTTGGATGGCCTTTTTGCAAACAACTTCCTTTCTGCCCATGTCAGAGTCATCATTTTGGGTGGTGTTTGAAAAGGAGTGTGACAATGTGTCCCCGTTTTAGCTTCTCCCTACGTAAACAAAATAGGATGGAAATTCCTATTATAATCTTTATTTTTACTCCCTCAAATTATAAAACCACAATTTTATATCGTACTTCTTTCCCAAATTGATATAAAGACATTTTCTTATAATTTTAGAAATATATATTTATGTTTTATATTATTATTTTAAATATATTTTAATATTTTTTGTTTTGTCCATCCACTACATTTTTAATTTCACCCCCACAGCCTATAAAAATATTAATTTTTATTCCAACTTGATATAAAAATACATTTTTTATAATTTTATAAAAATATCTTTATATTTTAGATTTTTATTTTAATATATTTTTTACTTTCGTTTGTGTATTCTTATCTATTTTTATATATATCATGATTCTTATCAAATTAAATTATCATTTTAATTTTTATATCATCAATTGAGTTGTCATTTCAATACATTTCATCAAAATAGTTCTCTATGGTTATATCTACATCTTGAGTAGTCAATACAATATTTTGCATCAAAATAGTTCCATATAGCTATATCTACAAACTGAGTTGTGATGTCAATATTTTATCAATTGAGGGGGGAGGGGAGCTAAAAGGACAAGGATTATCAAACATCTTAGCATAAAATATATAGAGTGCATAATTTGTAAAATACCGTTCTCTTTAAATTGTCTTCTCATATTTGCTCAAACAATCTTCTTTTTTTTGTTAAAATTCTCCAAGACACCATTTCATCTATAATACATGACGGAATTACAATTCAACAAATAACTTAAACACGTCCTGTGAATTTACCATAGAACATCTATGATCGAATATAATATATTTTTTTTTTATTTTTTTTTCGTATGCTTTTATTTTTCTTGTTACTTTTTCTTTTTTAATTGTTAGTTACTTCATTTAATGTGTCTTTTTTGTATAAATATTTCAAACTAGAGATGATATGTTAGACTCGGTGTGGTCGATCGGACAAAAAAATAGTTTTGTAATAGTTAGTGATAAATCCGCAAAGAAAGTAGGTAACAAACTCCCCAAATGCACTCTTTTTTCTTGAAAGAGGTATTGTCAACAATATGCTATGGGCACTAAAGTTCTTTGAATCTCTGGCATCACAGTGGAGTTGGATGGATATTATGTTGAGGGTTGTTATCCCAACACGATATAATATTATGGTGCATACATTTACTGATTGGAGTAGTACTTATTTTACACACTTGTCATTTAGGTCCGCTCCAATTTCATTTCACCAACGTTAATACATCGCGATTGCATTGGTTAACGATAATCATTCATTCAAGTTTTTTTGAACTCTGACTATCATGTACCACCTATCTTGTCGTTATTGTGGAATAATATAACTGAAGACTGTGGAGGATGAGCTGGTCCATATGAAGCAAGGATACAAGTATGGTTAGATTTGATGAGCAATTAATATAATTAAACACTATTTGTATTATTAATATTTTTTTTGTATAATTTATATTTGTTAATAATTTTTATATCATGTTATTCGTTTATCTTATTTTCTAATAATATATAAAAATAAAAAACTCTTAATTTTAATAATAACAAACAAGAAAAACTACCACTATTAACTATATAAAAATAAAAAAATAAAAATAAAAATGAAGAAAGAACAAAAGAAAAGTAGGGAATGGCGGCGGGTGTCAGGAGGGTGGATTACTGGTTAACACCTCTCATGATCCCCTCTCTGACCAACATAACCGCGCATAACGAATCACTAAGAAAGACTGCATCGCGCCATGGCCGCGCTGTCAGAAATGTATGCGCCACGTCAAGAAAAAGTTTCTACGCACTGTAAATGCGACACCACATTTCGCAGATCCACGGCACCAGAATTCTTGCCGTTGGCATTTTTTTTTTTTTTTTTTTATCTTTTACCTAAAATTAAAAAAAATTAATTAACCAATCTTAAAAAACCCAAAAAGGACTTCATCTTCTTCCTCTAGCCTCTTCTTTCCTGCTGCACCTGCAAAACAGCCAAAAAGAAAGAAAAAAAAAAAAAAAAAAAAACACAAACACAAACACAACACAAGAAACACAACATTCACAAACACAACATTCACGAACACAACATTCACGAACACAGACACAACAAAAAAAAAAAAAAAAAAAATTACCTTCGGCGCTGGCTGGTGAGGACGGCGCAGCACCCAATGGCGCGAGCCACGGTGTGGTGCGCCAACGAGAAATCTCGCGTTTTTCTTTGGCACGACCTCTTGGCACAACCGTACCCTGTGCTCTAACCAATTAAAATCAACAACTAATTACTCTTAACTAGCCGTAGCTATATGTGTGAGCTCCTCTCTCTCTCTCTCTCTCTCTCATATATATATATATATATATATATATATATATATATATATATAAAATATCTGTATAAATATGAATTATTATATTAATTCTCTCTTGTATATGGTGTTTTTTAATTTTTTGATTTTTATTATCTAAAATTCTCAATCACATATTGGTTTTGAATAAATTTATATTAGTTGGAGAATGAAACAAATACTTAGAATCAGTGTGTATTTGATCACTGCATAATTATTTTGCACCACTAATTTAATTTGGTCAATTATTGACTTGACTAAATATATAATTTATTGTAACAACTTATATTTAATTATTTAGATAGTTTATATATTTAAATGAGTTTAGATAATTTGCGGATATAATATGAGTTTGGCATGTGAACAGATGGTAAAATCACTTTTATTTTGAGTTTAAAAAAATAGGCACATGTATATAAAATCCTAAACAGGTTTCGTGTTGTATATATTCCAAATTTATGATTGTAATTTTTTTTATGTTTTTTGATATTTATACTATCTATTCATAATATTTACTTTATCATATTCAGAATTTGTTGAGACAAATAACCAATAATTGTAACAAATTATATTGAAATATTTAAATTTAATAAATTTATATAAGTTTGGATAATTAACGGGTATAACTATACCGGTTTGGAAGGAGAATAGTGGTAAAATCACATTTTAATCGAGTTTGTGACGAGTACGAGTATATATTTTCTAAATTGGTTCGGGTGGCTAAATCCAATCCTCATCGTTTTGCGTATTAGTATGTGTGTTTGAGTTGGAAATGAGTAATAAAACCACATTTTCATTGATTTCAGACATGTAAGGTTATATAAATTATAAATGTGTTCGGATGGCTTAATCCATGTCTTATGATTTCGGTTCGTCGTTGTGTTATTTTGAGCCAAATGTTAAATTATTTTTTAAATTTTTACTTGTAAATTACAACACAAAGTAATTTTTCGTCGAAATTCGATGGCCTCTATGCTAGTTTTAATTGAAGTTGCGGATGCTCATTATTACATTTAAGAGTCAATGGTCAATGTAGATTTTTCATTCAATGGTCCATGTTGTGAATTTATTTTTAAAGTGTTGGATCTATAGTGGTGGTGAGACTCTGGGTAAAAATATAGTATTTAGTAAAAATAAATGTAATTTAATTTGTAGTGGGACACTTGATGTGTGTAAAAGTTGGGTATTAGTAAAAATAAATGCAATTTAAGTAGTGCTGGACCCTTAATGTGTGTAATATATTTACTTAAGGTATGTAACTTTTAAATATGGATGGACGTTTATGGCAATTGTAACATTTAAAAATAGATGGAGGGAGTAATATTTACTTGTTACCCATGACTGATTTAAGGGGTCGCGGTGGTGCTGCAGCCTCCCAAAATTTTTAAATTTTATGTCATCTATTTCCTCCGTCCAATTCAAGTTTTTGCATTTATCCATTTTCACCTTTTTCGAAATTTTATATTCATCACATTTAAACAATTAAATCATCAACAACCTTTTACTTTTTAATTTCTACCACACATTCACTATAAATACTTTTTAATTTTTAATCTCCACCACATATTTAGCCTAATTAGTTACATCAATCATTACCTAAAATACACTAAATATACACTCTCTATCAAGCTTTGAGCGAATAGATAGAAATCTAAATATTTTTAAATTTTAAATATGAGAAAATTATCAAATTGGTCCCGTATGTGGGACCAATTGGCCAAAAAAACCCATTTGTCTCCGGCGGACCAAAAAACCCCACATCTCCCCCTTACTTTAGCCAATTTAGTCATTCGTCGCCGGCCGGAGTATTTTCCGACCACCGAAGCTGACGTGGACGACACGTGGCTGACACGTGGCAAAAAAATATAAAAATCTAAATAATATAAAAAAATCTAAAAAATTAAAAAATTTGGAATATTAAAAAACCTAAATTTAAAATTTTTTAAAAAATCTAAAAAAAATTAAAAAAATTTAAATCTAAAAAAATATAAAAAATATATAAAAACCTAAAATAATATAAAAAATCTAAAAAAAAATAATTTTTAATTTAATTTAATAATAGAACCTTAGGTAATTATTTTTAATTCTGAAATATTAATATAAATATATTAGAATTTTTTTTATTTTTTTAATTTTATAATTCTGATAAAGATTTTCTTTCAGAATTATAAAATTAAAAAAAATATAATTTTTTTTCAGAAATTAAAAAGATTAAAAGGATTTTTTAAGAATTATAAAATTAATCTTTTGAATTAAAAAGATTTTTTTTTCTGAAAAAAAATCTTTTCAAAATTATAAAATTAAAAATAAAAAAAAATATTCTAATTGTTCCGGGAAATCCTTTCCTTATTGGTGTCTTACCTAATACTGGTTGCAGGGGGATAGAGTTATGGAAGGTTCTAGACCCTTCCAGAGGTAGTAGGATCCTGTTAGATGTCTTACCTTAACTAGGAATCTTATGTATGGAAGGACTCTCATTGTAATGCCTATATAAAGGCCCCTCTATTCATTGTTATCAATACAATTGATTTGCTGTCTTTTACTTTCTCCTCAAACACGTGATCAGCACGTAGCTCGAACGAAAAAAAAAAAAAAAAGAAAAAATCGGCCAGCCCTCCACCGCTTGACCATCGCTCGGCCGCCAGTCCATTGCCGCCAGCCATGCCAGAGCCGCCACCGCTGCGCACAAGGTTGCCACCGTGCCGCTGCCCACCGCCCGCAGCCTATCGCTGCTGCCGCCGCCCAGCACGCCATCGCTGGCCGCGCTTAACACCGCTGCTGCCGCTGGCCTGGCTGCCAAAGACTGGCCACACGCTACCAGCCGGACCACCGCTCCAAATTAAAAGCCGCGATCCAGTCAGCCGGAACATCGTCACGGCCACCTCCAGCCAAGTCCGGCCCGGTTCTGAATCTCGGACCAAAACCCGAACATCAACTTATCTTCGGAAGCCGCCAAAATTGCGCCTCCGGTTTCACGTCGTCGCATCGAGTACCAACCGGTAGATCGAAGCACACCACAAATTCAGCACGTGCCTAATTTTATAATCGAGGTAATTATCTGACTTGTCCCTATTCAATTCTCTCCTTTTTGGGAATTTTTATTTTGGGGACATGGGTTCTTGGGTTCTTTATCTCCCACGCTACTTTACGGTGGATGAGACCGCGAGAGAAGTCGGTATCTCTGCGTGTCGAAGAAAACTGTGTGACGGTCCTGGGGGAGTCACGGAATTGTTGAAAGTCGATACTTGTGGTTGTTGCATACACCACGTATCCGGGTGCGATCTGATATCGCCGTTTTTTTTTGTCGACTTTACTAAACAACAATTAAGGGAAGTACATCGAGTAACGGTTATGTTACACGCTTTTAAAAGCATCGACTGTGACCGTTTACATTGTCACTGAAAATCCAACAAGACTAACTTCCTCTTGTTTATATCTTGTAGATGGCACAAAGCTCCAATGTTCATCCGGAGTTCGACATCCTTGACCATGCTGGTAAGGAGTACCATAGGTGGGTCTCAGACGTTCGCTTGGCGTTCATCGGTAAGAGATTTACCACCACCATCTTTCCCTCTAACGAGCCTACCGCTCAAGAACCAAGCGAGAAAACCAAGGCTAATGAACTGATGTACTTGCGTAGACATATACATCCGTTGTTGAAAAAGTGAATTTGCAAACCCCCAAAGAACTATGGGATACACTCTAACAACGATTTAATAATGTGCATGATCAGCGCTTCCCCGAATTGCAACTTCAGTGGGAGCAAATCCGATTTTTGGATTATGCGAATGTGGAAGCCTATAATCAAGCTATCCTCGATCTTCGCGCTGATCTTGGTTTTTGTGGTGTCAAGAAGTCTAATCAAGATTTGGTCGAGAAGACTCTTAACACGTTTCCCGTGGGAGCAAGTGTGATTGCTCATCGGCTGCGCGTTGCCTTTGAGGAAGGGAGAATTAAAAATTTTAGTGACCTTATCTCCCACCTCGCGAAAAAAGAAAGCCACCATGAGATTATTCTCAATAGCAATGCGCGCCCAGCTGGTACGAAGCCGATTCCGGAAGTGAATCAGGCTACCCACAGGAAGGCACCACGACAAAATAGAAAAGGCAACGCTACTCAATTTTTACAAGCACCACGGGTGCATGACTCGAGCAAGCGAGGGAAAAGACGAGGTCGTCGTTCCAATGTGTGGAAGAGGCAAGGTGGCTCGGCCATGGGACCTAGTGGAACCCAACCACGTGGACCGCCTCCTGCCGCCGGGAATGGAACCACTCCAAAGGAAGGCCGAAATTGCTATACTTGCGGATCGAAGAAGCATACTTACCGCAATTGCAAGGCGCCAAAGAACATCCAAGCTTACTACAAGTACTATAAACAGTACTTGACTCAAGAGTCAAATTACATGGAGGAAGATAATGAGAATACGGAGGTGAACCATATTGAGATTCCGACTGAGATCCCTCCTCTCACTATTGTGGACAAAGACCAACATATGGATGTTTCCGACTTTGACTAGATCATTGTAGTTTGACTAGTTTTACGCTTTGATTATGTTTTGTCTTGATTCTAGTTTTCGAGAACTACTTTGGATTTTCTATGAATGTAATAAAGTTGGCCATGATGAATAAAATTCTTTTAATTGCTGTGATTGTGCACAAACGAATTTTATTTTTCTCTTTGAAAGCATGTTTGGTTTATCACAAAACAATTGCTCAGTAATGAATTACTTGGTTAAATTGATACATTGGTGGATTTCATCAAAACTTTTGATCAAGACTAGGCGCATCCTCCTTGGTATTTGTTTATGCTTTGAAAGTTCAAACGGAATCAGTGGTTTTTAAACAAATTTTAGTCAGCATCGACATTCCTACTTTCTCTGCAAGTCTACCAAGTTGGAGTTACCGAAAGGATCATTAGTCGAGATATAAATCGAACACCAAGATGCATTTTGAAGTGTTTAAACGCTCCTATGGCCATATTGTCATAGTATTGTATCAACAATAATGCCTTTGAAAAAGGCTCCAACCTTGCTCCATCACTCAACAATAGGGAAATACCAAAATAGCAACTTGAAACGAGCACTGAGATCTGAGTTTAATGATCCAGAAAGTGCATGAACTATGGACAGAAAGATACGGAAGTCTAGTTTCCATACAACTGATTGTTCGTCCATAGCCTTCTTAACGAAGAAGTTATTGCTATTTTAGTGAACAAAGATCAAGCTGCGCGGAAATTATTTCCAGCGATTGTGCTAACTTTGATCCTAACCAACTTGGTTGAATTTCCCCAAACTCGAAGTTAATGAGTTTTCGCTATGTCTTTCATCATAATACTAATCTAGTTTCATGTCTTATTGTAGATGTCTCGTGGCGAAATTGAGTGCCTTGCTGATAGTGGAACAACCCACACTATTCTTCGTAATAGGCAATTATTTAAGGATATTGTGCCATATATATCCTCAGTGACAACAATGATTGGTTCCTCCCAAGTAATTCAAGGGAGGGGACCTGCTCATTTCTTGCTACCTAATGGTATGCATATTAATATCACAAATGCTCTCTATGCCCCAAGAGCAAACCGAACCTTGCTAAGTTTTAGGGACATCCGTGCCAACGGTTATCACCTTGATACACATTGTGAGAATGGGACAGAATTTTTGTGTGTTACTCTGGCAGAATGCGGAAGACGCCGCGTTCTCGAGAAACTTATGAGTCTAAGTAGTGGTTTATACCAGACTACAATAAGGGTCATTGAATCCTATGCTGTGAGTCACGAACTGTGTGATTCCGAAGCATACCAACTATGGCATGACCGACTCGGTCACCCTGGACGCGACATGATGATTCGCATTTTGAAAAACTCACATGGTCATCCGTTTTTCAAGTCCAGAAAACGATTGGAAGCACCACTCGATATCGACATTGATGTGAGTGAGCTTGATACCGTATCACCGGGATTAAAGATCGCACGCCCTGATAAGGTTGACGGTGCATCTCTCGTAAATCCTGAGGCTTCCGTGGCAATTTATAATGCCCATAAATCATTTTGTAAAGCCTGTTCACTAGCAAAGTTGATACCATCTCCGTCCTTTGCTAAAGACTCAACAAAAAACATTCGCTTCTTATAAAGAATTCAAGGGGACATTTGTGGACCTATTCAGCCAGAGTGCGGACCATTCAGATACTTTATGGTTCTGGTTGATGCATCGACGCGATGGTCACACGTCGCTCTGCTATCCACAAGAAATGCTGCATTTGCTAAACTCCTAGCACAAATCACCATGTTACGGGCTAACCACCCCGACTTTCCAATCTCGTCATTAAGATTGGACAATGCTGGTGAGTTTACGTCAAAGTATTTTGACGACTATTGCATGTCGATTGGGATTGAAGTTGAACATCCCGTCCCCCATATTCATTTGCAGAATGGCCTTGCCGAGGCTATGATTAAGCGGTTACAGCTTATCGCCCGAGCATTGGTATTGCGCACCAACTTGCCGATTTCTGCCTGGGGTTATGCAATTTTGCATGCGGCTATGCTTATTCGCTTTCGACCCACTGTCAATCAACCGTTTAGTGCGTACCAGTTGGTAACTGGATATGAGCCTGATATTTCACACTTACGCATTTTTGGTTGTGCAGTCTATGTGCCAATTACGCCTCCACAGCATACTAAAATGGGTCCACAAAGACGATTAGGTATATATGTTGGCTATGAATCACCTAAAATTATCCGCTATTTGGAACCTTTGACAGGAGATCTGTTTACTGCAAGATTTGCAGACTGTCACTTTGATGAGACAAACTTCCTGTCGTTATGGGGAGAGAGGAATCGAACGATTCCAGTTGAACGCCAGGAAATTGTCTGGTGTGCTCCCTCCTTGCCTCATCAAGATCCCCACACAGCTCAATCCGAGTTAGAAGTGCAACGTATTCTCAGTCTTCAGAAAATTGCGGATTCGATGCCCGACAGCTTTACTGATACTGCAAAAGTGACAAGATCTACCATTCCCGCTGCAAATGTTCCTGCAAGGTTAGAAGTCCCAGTTATAGGGCAAGGTTCAATCGCCCAAAGGAATGATGCCCCCGGCGTCAACCTTAGTGGTGGGACGGCTGCTTCGGCTGCTCTTATCCCTGCTCGAAAGAGGGGGAGGCCAGTGGGTAGAAAGGATACCGAACCTCGAAAGAGAAGAGGAACGGAGGCACAAAATCTTCTCATCATCGACACAGTGACTCCGTCACACGAGATTATCTCTAACTACGTATATGTCCTCGAATTAACAATGGAACAATCGACGGACGCATCGGAAACTTTGTTGATGTAAGAAAATAATGAAATCTCGATGCAATGTATGAGTGAATACGTACTATTGGACAGGTCGTTCATGCTAGTCGATGATGCTTTTGCCTACTCCATCGCTCAAGAAATTATTGAAGATGACGACGCTGAGCCGCGCTCGGTTGCTGAATGTCAACAACGAGCCGATTGGCCGAAATGGAAAGATGCAATGCAGGCTGAACTAGACTCAATGGCTAAACGTGAGGTATTTGGCCGTATCTAGCCAATACCCGTGGGTGTTAAACCAGTTGGACATAAGTGGGTCTTTGTTCGTAAACGCAATGATAAAGATGAGGTCATGCGTTACAAAGCGAGACTAGTTGCCCAAGGCTTCTCGCAGCGCCCTGGCATTGACTACGAGGAGACGTATTCTCCCGTTATGGACATCATCACTTTCCGCTACTTAGTAAGTTTGGTAGTGTCCGAAAAACTGAACATGCAGCTTATGGATGTGGTTACAGCGTATCTCTATGGGGATCTAGATACGGATATTTATATGAAAGTCTCCGAAGGGATTTCATTGCCCAAATCAAGTAGCTCTAAACCACGGAGCGCTTACGCTGTGAAATTGCGTCGTTCACTGTATGGGTTGAAACAATCCGGAAGGATGTGGTACAACCACCTACGTGAATACTTGGTTGGGAAGGGATACGAGAACAGTGATATTTGTCCATGCATTTTCGTGAAAAGAACAGATACAGGATTCATGATTGTAGCCGTCTATGTAGATGGCATGAATGTTATCGGTACCATAGATGAGGTCAATGAAACGGCCCGCTACCTTAAATCCAAATTCGAGATGAAAGATCTGGGGAGAACTCGATTCTGCTTGGGCTTAGAGCTAGAACATTGAGATGATGGCATACTCATTCATCAGTCTGCCTATGTCCACAAAATGCTCAGGCGATTTAGTATGGACAAGGCACATCCTCTTGCTACCCCCATGATTGGTCGAAGTATGGAAATAAACAAGGATCCGTTTCATCCCAAAGAGGAGGATGAAGAGGTCCTTGGAGCAGAAACACCGTACCTTAGCGCAATCGGTGCGTTGTTGTATCTGGCTCAATGTACTCGTCCAGACATCGCATTCTCTGTGAATCTATTAGCGAGATCTAGCTCCGCTCCCACGATAAGGCATTGGAATGGAGTAAAACACATCTGTCGATACTTGAAAGACTCCAGTGACCTTGGATTGTTCTTTCCCTACGTAAGAGAGAGCGATACTCCGAAAGGAATTGTTGAGGTTAAGACGATGCATACCGACTGTCGATCTTCCTCTGATATTGCAGCTGAGCATGGTAGCTTGACTACCAGAAGTGCTAATGCGAGCAAGCTTACCCCTTATGCAGAGAATCCTAACAACACGTTAGTTGGATTTGCTGATGCCGGTTATCTCTCTGACCCGCATAAAGGACGTTCGCAAACTGGTTATGTGTTCACCATTGGGAATACGGCGATATCTTGGCGATCTACCAAGCAGACCCTCGTTGCTACTTCCTCAAATCATGTAGAGATAATTGCATTGCACGAATCCGTAAAGGAGTGCATTTGGCTCCGGTCAGTCATAGACCATATACGAGGAACGTGTGGATTAGATCCCACTACAGCAACCCCTACTTGCATCTTTGAGGACAATGCGGCATGCATTGAGCAGATGAAGTTAGGTTTCATAAAGGGTGACAATACCAAGCATATTGCGCCGAAGTTCTTTTATAATCAGCAGCAGCAGAAACTGCTGAATATCGAAGTGAAACAAGTGAGTTCCGATAAGAATATCGCAGACTTGTTCACTAAGTCTCTGCCGAAATCTACATTTGAGAAACATGTGAGAAGCATCGGCATGTGTCGATTATCCGAGCTCAACTAATGATAGCTCGATGGAATGAGCTGTCATGTATACCTCAGGGGGAGTATACTTCACATGATTCTGACATTTGTAGTTGGTGCGTTGTGCTCTTTTTCCTCACCAAGTCTTTATTTTTTTCCACGGAGTTTTATTTGACTTGGAAAGGTTTTTTACCGAGGCAACACCTTATGCACCATGTTAGTATTAGTGTTCGACACAGGGGGAGTGTTCCGGGAAATTCTTTCCTTATTGGTGTCTTACCTAATACTGGTTGTAGGGAGATAGAATTATGGAAGGTTCTAGACTCTTCCAGAGGTAGTAGGATCCTGTTAGATGTCTTACCTTAACTAGGAATCCTATGTATGGAAGGACTCTCATTGTAATGCCTATATAAAGGCCCCTCTATTCATTGTTATCAATACAATTGATTTGCTGTATTTTACTTTCTCCTCAAACACTAATATATTTATATTAATATTTCTGAATTAAAAATAATTACCTAAGGTTCTACAATTTTTCAGATTCTTTAAAATTTTTTAGATTTTTTAAATTTGTTTAAATTTTTTTATATTATTTAGGTTTTTATATTTTTTTTAAAGTTTTTTTAGATTTTAAAATTTTTAATTTTTTTTAAATTTTTTTAAATTTAGGTTTTTTAATATTCCAGATCTTTTAGTTTTTTTTAGATTTTTTTATATTATTTAGGTTTTTATATTTTTTGCCACGTGTCGTCTACGTCAGCTCCGGTGGCCGGAAAATACTCCGGCCGGCAACGGAGGACTAAATTGGCTAAAGTAGGGGGAGATGTGGGGTTTTTTGGTCCGTCGGAGACAGATGAGATTTTTTGGCCAATTAATCTCACGGACCAATTTGATAATTTTCTCTTTTAAATATATACATTTCTAGTTCCCTATAATTCAATATTTTTACGTAGTTTAATTGGTAAAATAGTTAACTTATAAACATAAATTTGAATGTTCCAATGTCAACACTTTTTTTTTCAATAAATTATTTTATACAGGAAAAACCGTAATTTTAGCCTCTCTAATATGATATATTACCAAACTGTCCTCTCTACCAGAAATCATACGAGTTTAGCCCCTATATTTGTCACCATTTATTAAATCTCCCCCAAGGTGATTTTATGTCAAAATCGCTGTTAATTTTTACTTTTTCGGAAGGAAAAACCATAATTTTATTCCCCCACAGTGATAAGTATTCAAGCTGGCCCCTATGCTAAAAATCATACGAATTTAGCCCCTTTACTTATCGATATTTATCAAATTGGGCTCCAAAGTGATTTACCATCCAAATTCATCAACTGCTACTAACTCGGTGCTGTAAAGAATTACAAAACTGCCATCGATAAAAGGATGAATTTTTCAGATTTCGTTCGGTCTCTTTTATTTAATAATTAGACATATTAAAAATAAGTATATAAAAATCTAAAAATAAAAAATGAAAACAATAAAAATCTGAAAAAGCAAGAAATTTTTCTAAAAATTTACCAAAAAACAGCCAACAAGAACTAAATCGCTAAAAATCACTTTCGTCTTAATCCCGCATGCTGTGACGCTTGGTGAAATTTGGACGAAAAGTCACTTTAAGGTCCGATTTAATAAACGACGACAAGTAAATGAGCTAAATTCGCGTGGTTTTTGGTGAGGAACGGTTTTTATAACTTGCCATTGTAGAAGGCTAAAAGTATAGTTTTCCATTATGATCACTTCTCATAGTATGGGCTCAAAGCACTACGCAATATATATGGGCTTCAGTCACACCTAAAAAAGTGTGTTCATAGCCCAAAAAGTGTTGGTAAAAGGAAAAAAACAGGCTACGGCTACACTTTGACTAA
The DNA here is from genome assembly GCA_033398695.1 of Orobanche coerulescens. Classification (NCBI taxonomy): domain Eukaryota; kingdom Viridiplantae; phylum Streptophyta; class Magnoliopsida; order Lamiales; family Orobanchaceae; genus Orobanche; species Orobanche coerulescens. Next base: position 95,649,625 of record CM065816.1, read on the forward strand.
ATTTGAGGGTGTTACAAAAATGGCCGCTACCATAAGGGTCTACGCTAACACTTTAATAGTTTCTCGTAACATTGCGAAAAAGTGTAGCTGTAGACCCCTATGCCAACACTTTTTGGTTCTGTTCCTACACCTTAAGAGGTGTTGTTGTAGACCTATACCAACACCGTTATCTATGTGGTGACATCATTAAAAGTATAGCTGTAGACCTATGGCTACACCTGTATAGTACTACTGTAACATAAAATTGTGAAACACTTAGATATTGTTGGCAACACCATTTATCATTATGGCTACACTTGTTTCTTAAATAATTTAATATCTTTGGCTACACTATATTATTCTTTTGCCAACACGTAAATAATATATTTTTGGGGTTAATGGCTATATTTTCGCAGGTCTTTTACCAACACTCTAAATGCTAAAAATCAATCTACGGTATTTAAAAATAGAGTTACCCATTAAAAATAAATTCAAAGATCCCAAAACATAAAAGGTTATCAAACAACCATCCAAAAACATAAACCCTCTTAAATAACTACATAAATCCAAAATGAATATAAGGATGTCAAGGATCCTATCGCAATGATTCGAATCACCAAAGGGCCGAGTACATCTACCCATTACAAAAAATGGTGATACTCATCACAGTGTGCATCCATGCTAATCTCAACAACACATTCAAAACTTGCAGTAGAAAAAATTTGCCGCTTAGGGTCTGTTTATCAAACAGAATCTGAATTCCAATTCCGAAATCTTGAATTTTGAAAACTAAAACGATGAATGTGCTAAATTTCTAGTATTGAAAAACAATTTACGAATGTCTGATTTTTTATTTTGTGCTTGACAAAATACATACAATGACTGCATAGTAAACGCCTTTGTGGGGGACGAGCAGTTTGTCCTTCAACCATCGGTTCTTGGAATTCCGCTGGAAAATCCCCCAGTCGATAAAAACGTCCCAATGATGAGAATCCAACACTAACGAGATAATTGAAACATCTGTCATAAATCTTCATCGAGGACAGTTTTTGTTATAGAAAGACCATAATAATCAAAATCACAAATCTTAAAGAAAGGCAGGACAACATCAGCTGTCAGCTATTACTAAATGGAAATTATACCTGAAAATTTTCAACAGTTGTCCTCATATTCTTCCAGAACAGATTAAGGACTGTTGCAAAATGTCATTGCCTCAATCTCCAACCTTCAGGGCCAATTTTAGTTCATTTTTTAGAAATCCACCCTTGAACCTAGTCATTTAAAATACATTATTGTATTTCTGCATAAGCAATTACACACAAAGTTACTCTCTCACACACACACAATACACATATTTTTCACAGAACCACACACTGCACAGACATACAAACACGCACAAAGAATGATAACTCCAATAGCCAAAAAAAGTGTCCTAAGTCAAAATGCGAATGAGGCAATAACAAGTAATGCATATCAAGTATAATAACCTAACATAAATAATACATAAGTAAAACAGATAGTCACCTTGTGTAAAACACTATCATTTAATGTCCCATCAAACTCATTGTTCAAAACACTAAAACCAATTGGCAAATATTCGTTGAACTCTAACACTAAGATCTCATCCTCCTCAAATAACCCGACCTCCACAGATTCAAGAACCTAAAATTTCCACGACAAATTTTAAAGCAAAAAGAAAAAGAAAATAATAGTAAGAATAAAAGAAGTGGTGGGGCTGGAGCCTGGGAGGGAGGAAACTAAAAGAACTCAGAGGACGTCAACACTACAAAATACTAAACCGGCACCTTATTACCATAAGCGAGGGTGACGGATTTAGGATTGACGGATAGCTCGGCGGCGTTAAGGACAAGGATGGGTCTAAACTTTAAACGGTATGAAGAGTACCATGATGGGTCTAAACTTTAAACGGTTTGCTTTAACCAAATCACTTAACTGAAGAAACCGAAAGTGATATAATGCCTAAAAGTCGAAATATGAGATAGAGTAACAAATATTATTAATTAAAACTTCAAAAGGGAGAGAGAGAGGTGGAAGAATGATTGATGCTGAGTAAAACGAAATAACACTTGCGCGCTTCTTCATTCTTTTATCTTTGGTCTGTATCTAAAGGTGATCAACTTGTGCTACAGTATGTATTCTCAAGTGTACTCCGTGAGGCAACTCAAACTCTTCACCAATGCAAGTTCAAGCATCTAACTCATTCTGGGAATAACGGGACACTTTCTAGTAGTCAACTGAAAGGAAGAAAGCATGCGACCTGATACTGTTTCTTGGCAGCTACATGGAGGAATAATGCCCTCCAAAGTAGACGACCAATGACACGTTCTTAGTGTAACTATCGCAAGTGCATGATATCGTATCAAGTAGTAAGTGGACTTTTTGAGTCCGGTTTATCGATCCCACGAGGAAGTTTGGTTATAATTTGAATTATAAACTATTAGTCTATTTTTATAGATACTAAGATGAGTGTAACACACAATTAAAGAGTTTGGTTTAATAATTGCAAAGAAAATGCAATAATAGTTCTAATATTTGAAGGAAATAAAAAGATTGCAACAATAATAGATTGATTAACGATAAAATGAAATAGTTGGGACTACAAACTTAGTTCGTCATTAGTTATAGAAGATGTATAGGAGATCATAAGATGAATTTACTTATTATGTTGTGTAGATTCGATTTTCCTTAAAAAGACGGTTTCTCTTTCGAACTATAAAACGCCACTTATATATTGAACCAATCCACTATATTTCTATGTTGATTGGCTTCAATACATAGCATTAGGATTTATAAAAATAACTCAAAGAATCATCTAAGGTCTAGAGGTATATTTCTATCCCCTAGAACAACTTAGAGTGAAGATCATTTGATCTAATCAAACATATTTTCTTTCGAAACATATGAAGACCATAAATATCGTCATTTATTGGCCAAATAAATAAAGATTGTTAAAACAATGAAAATCACACACAATAATAAGTAATTCATAATAGATCTTTATACAAACTTAAATAACATGACTAACCTTGTTTATAATCCCAACTAAGGTAACTTAACCCATGAAGGGTTTAATATACATAATACAAGCTTGAGTGGTCATTATTAGTTGAACAAGAGAAAGAATTGATCCTAACTCCCTTAGTAGATAAAGGAGAAATAAGCAATAAACTCTCTGAACAACATATGATATACCACACTTACACAAATCACTCAAGAACACAAGTGTGTTCTTCACACAAAAAGAAAATATTACAAAAAGTGAAAAAATTATAAGATGAATGATGAATGATGATGGATCTAAGGGGTCTATTTATACACCTAAAGTCATCTAATAGCTCCAAAACTCCAGCATTATTACAATAGATCGGATCAATGCCAGTCATCCCTCAATAATACACAAAAAGTATAAAAAATTAGACAAATGATCACAATCTGTCAAGAGTTACGGCCGTAACATTAAGGAGTTACGGCCGTAACAAGGATGTCTTACGGCCGTAACATTCAATGGTTATGACCGTAATATGGCTTCGTAAATTTGTACACTAGTTGATTTGTGAGTTACGTTTTCAACCCAGAATTTCTCAGACTTTGCGTTTTTGCCCCAAATCTTCTTCGGATGATAACTTTTGATATATAACTCTGATTTTGAATCCGAAAAGACTGCCGAACTCGTCTCGAAAAGCCCTACAACATGAATACATAAAAACTCAACAAAGAGAACATTTTATAAACATGTTATTTCTTGAGTAAATCAGTAATTCAATCCGATTAAGACTAGATTTACATCATCATCCGATAAAAATAAAATTATTAAAAACTAAATAATTAAAAGCAAAAAACGAGTAGACTAGGTCAATTATGGGTGAAATTTATCGATACAAACCATGGATAAGTGTATAAAACTGATACTTATCACACCCCCAAACTTGAATTCTTGCTAGTCCCGAGCAAGAGTCTATATTATTCACGCTCTAAAAATAAAATGAAAAAAAGACAAAAATAAGAAAACTAATACACACATAAATTAAAATATAAAAAGAGAAAAGGAGATCAAAATGCCATTAATACACAATAACCAGATTTATACAGTAGATAGAAATGAATCAAGATTCAAAATAAATCTACTAATGATTTTGAAGTTAAAACACGGTTTTAGTATTGTAATTCCAAAATGCAAGGTTTTTCCCCCAAAAGGTTGATTATTTCTTTCCCACTCGTGATACACACGACTCCCTTTAATGGTTGTTCTCGATCACTCGTTTATTTTTCGACTCAATATGAAGAAGAATTTCATTGGCGTCATCAAATATTGTGATTTTTCACGAAATTGAGTGTATTGAAATTCAACCGCTAATTAATTCAGACCTGCTCATAAACTACATCCTTTAGTGATAGCTTTCACACCGTTATTTGCTAACGTGTAGCTCTTTTCACCAACACAATTTCTATCTTTAGAGGTGATAGCTTTCACACCGTTATTTGCTAACGTGTAGCTCTTTTCACCAATTTTTCTGTGAGACGGCAGCTACGCACCAACAATGGTTAGTCCTTTATTTTTCGCAAAATTTTAAGACCCCCAAAATTAGGCAGCTGTTGGTGCTCAACACTTCTCCTTTTCGTCATTTTTTTTAGGTGATAGCTTTCACACTGTTATTTGCTAATGTGTAGCTCTTTTCACCAATGACTCCTTTTTTTTAGGGAATAGAATTTTTGCAGAAAATCATTTATTAATTAAGCATGAAAAATCAAAAACTCCACAAATTAAGTAAATTACAGTTCTATTTTTCATTAACCGACTGATTCTTCTTTTCTCAAGGTAACGAATGACTCGATTTTATATGATGACTACAAGGCTTGGAAAGAGAGATTAAGGCTCAAAATTTTTTGGAATATACAATTTTTTAACCGGTTTAAAACGATTTTAGAAGCTTGTATATAGCTAACTTATTGGTGTTATGGCCAGATCTAGAAATCTTACAAGTCAAAATAATATATATATATATATATATATATATATATATATATATAAACACTAAACCTAAAAAAACAAAAATCAATGCCAAATAATAAAAACACACCACACACTACAATAATCAAAACATACCACAATCATATGATTCAAAGCAAAATAAAAATCATAGTTCAAAAACAAACAAAATAAACAAACAAGTTCCAAAACACCCCCAAACTTGAAACTAAAACTTTCCTCAGTTTTTAAAAAATAAAAAGCAATGCAGAAAAGCAGAATACCCCCTGTTAAGAAAGTTGATGCTTGAGCTAACGCCTTTTAGAATCTGCAAGAGAATAAATATACGAGGCACACAACAAAAGAAAATAAAATATACTCGGAAGTATAACACAATTTTTAAGATGCGCATCAAGAAAGTTCGAAGAGTCGCCTTACACTGCCATCAATGCTTTTATAAAAAAAACACACAATAAAAATTACAGCAATAAAATAACAATACATAAATCGCGAATAGATGCGCGTCAAGAGATCAAGAAGAAACTCCTTAAGCTGCCACCATTTAGCACAATTATAACACACGACAGAAAGTAAAAATACAAGAGGTCCGACATGGGTTATCAAAGGGAGAGGAATGAATCCACTTTTCGTTTTCTCACGGTAAAATCTTCCATCCAGACAATTTTAGCTAGAGCTGGATCTGGTTGAGGAACAAATTCATTGAGTTTTTTGATTAGTTCTTCTGGTGTTGTTGCAACGACTATGATTCGTTTAGCACGCTCGGAAATAAAACCCTTTTCAGCAGAGTAGTCGATGAAAGATAGTAAACCATCAAAGAAACCATTGACATTAAGGCACCTATTGGTTTTTGATGAACATTTAGTGGCTCGTAACTACATGAAAAAGTTCCTCAAGAGTGCCAAAACCACCGGGAAGGGTGATAAAGGCGCCAGAATTATTTATCATGTGAGTTATGCGATCTTGCATATTTACAGATCTAAACTCATCTCCAATAGTTGACCCGGTGATTTTACTTTCAGCCAGAGGTTTTGGAATTATTCCCAACACTCTTACTCCTTCAATATAGGCAGAAGCAGCAGCGCGTCCCATTAATCCTAGACTTCCTCCTCCGTAAACTACATGAATGCATTTTTCTCCTAAGGTATGACCCAAGTTGTGGGATGCTTCAGTAAAGCATGCCTCTTTTCCATAACTAGCTCCAACAAAAATGCAGACTGTGCTAATTTTTTTTGATGAAGATGATGACTCCATTTTTGAAAAGAAATTATTTAGAGAGAAACAGAGAAAAGTACAAGTTTGAGGGATAAATAAAAGAAACAAGCACAATGTTTATTTATAGAAGTAAAAGAAGGTAAAAATTGTTTAACAAGTTTGTGATTGCGTCGATTGCGCTTCAACTACTCAATAGAATAATGAATGCATTTATTGCGTATCACATTTTTTATTCAGAAAATCTCACCACACGACAAAAATAAAAGATACTTACGTGTATGTATAGTAGTGATTGTGGCTCACATTTTCCTCTGATTTTACGTTCATAAACGGCCTAAACGCCTTCTATGAGTCGAGGAGAAGCTTCCCATCCAATTTTCTTACAAATTGGCAAACATGGTCTTTTAACGTCAGATTCCCAAGACGTTGTTCATATTCTGGTTTGAATTTATTCCACAAACATCGAATTCCGTAATGTACGAGTTGTAACACCCCCAGATCAAACCGGGAATATTACACGCCGCAGACCCTCTCCGTGAGGATCCACCAGGCTAGACATCAAAACAACACATTACATTACATACCGACGAATCAAAATAACGGACCAATAGACCGATTTGGTCTTTCGTCACTGACTTACAAATCAAAATACATAAACTCATCCAGACTCATACCCACACAAGGGTAAAATACTTGCAACAACGAACAATAAGACAGCGGAAAGGACAATACAATGGACTCACTAATCGAACCCAAAATCGCCTTCGTGTGATTAGTTTCATTCGTCTTTCATCATCCTCGTGCCGATCCCGTGTCTTGCTCCCGAAAACCCGCATGTACCGGACACAATATAGATATCCACCCCCGACATTACTGGGGTTAGCAAACTCCACTGTTTCGCTAGTGCAAGTATAAAGTGCAAATACGAGCCATACACAACACATTCTCGAGAATACAACGAAAGACTTCCCGAGATATATTTAGTTAAAAATAGTTCAAGTCTTGAAAGGTAAACGAAGCAAGTAAGCATTTTGAAAACATTTCCAAATCTCGAGTTTTGAAAACATCGAAATTGAAAAGTTCTTAATTCCTCGAAGCCATTTAGGGTCACAAACCCAATGTTCAATTTCCAAAATACAAATCCGTTTAACAAAACACGGGTCCACGACCCAACTGCTCGGCCACAAAACACAGGTCCACGACCCGGTCATCCACTTCAATTCACTTACAAGGACACATTACACATAACACATTATTCTTATGCCATTCTAGCCAAGCACCAAGACTCGATATACAATGTCTCTCAACCCCGAGCACATAGCATTGTGATACTCCGGACAATATCACAATTAACGAAAACATCGTCATCCTCAAGATGAAAACCATAACTGGTAACCCGCGGCCGTACCCCTTAGTATCGACCCCCAGACATCCCGTCGGACACTCCGGGTGGGAAACCACTTCCGCGGCCGTACCCCTTAGTATCGACCCCCAGACATCCCGTCGGACACTCCGGGTGGAAGTTTATCCACACGCGCACCCAAGTCCACTTCCGTGGCCGTACCCCTTAGTATCGACCCCCAGACATCCCTTCGGACACTCCGGGTGGAAGGAACAACACACACACACGTTCCAAAATCACAGTTGCAAACCACAAGCCTCGAAGGTCAATCACAGTATATATAGTCGAGGTACCTTACTAGAATGGCCATTTCATCCAATATATATACTCACGACCAAGTAATGATACGATTCACAAGGAAGCCTAAGATTTCAACAACACCGAACGACACAACTAATATCACACAAACTCACATATTCATCCATAAACACGTGACTCCAAGCACATAATTTGACAAAAGAATTACACTTTACATTTACCAACGACATAATCATACGCAATGACATCACAAGAAAGTAAGGTGATTCTATACTCGACACTAGCACACATATTCAACTAAGCACATTGATTCCCGACACACACGGGTCACCTTTACAAAAACCATGATGATAAATATTCCGATTCTTTTGAAAAATGGTTATCAATATTTATTTAGCACATATCGACGATTAACAACCATAATATCCACAAAACACGTAATGTATGGGCAAGATACTTGCCTCGATACCACGAGCACTGAACCACGAACGGATACGGCTCAACCGGGAAGCTTCGGAACGCCCGATGCTAACGAAAAGGAAGACGACAATGAACGGAACGGAAGAATCAAGCACGACCGCGAGGAACCGACGAAAATGAACCTAACGATTCGAATAGCACAATCACAACCACTTCTAAACGATTATGGAAATGGAATACACCCGGAAACCCGCCTACGATTCATGTATATTCATACCGAAAACAACAACGAGGGCGGCCCACAACCAAACCCTCTCGATTCCGTAAAAATCCACAAAATATCCATGAATCCGTAGGAAAACTAAAGATACTAACAATATCAATCGTATACACCATGAATCCACCAACAAAACGGGACGAATCGGAAGAAAAACCCAAAAACCCCAAATTAATCGAAAATAGGGTTTTAGAATATTACCTTAGGAGATTCAAGTACCAAGATCCGTAGAACACGCGTTAGATTGATTGCCCGAGCCTCACAACCGAAGAAAAATGGTGAAAATCAACCCCCCACTGGATATAGATGAAGAACCCTTCCTCTCTCCCACTCTCTCGCGATGCAGTGAAAATGGGGAGGAATCGCCGATTTCGTCTAATAAAGACGAATCGCACAGATTGACCGCTTCAGTGCCGCGGCACACCAAGTGTGCCGCGGCAGTGCCAAGAAAATACGCCTGTGTTTCAGAAGGTGTGCGCAAGACACCGCGTAGCCGCGGCACCCTGCAGCAAGTTCAGTCGCAGAAGACACACGAGTGTGCCGGCACGGATAGGTGTGCCGCGGCACACAAGATGCTTTGTTCGACATAATACATCTGGCTCGCTGCCAAGGCTCAAGACTTCCGACATTGCCGCACCGGTCCGGCCACCGCCACCGCCACGACCCGATGCCTCGATTTCTGAAAATGCCCGGAACGAACACGACGAAAAGTTCGCGGACGACATCAACGACTCGAGATGAAAACGTAATGCAATAATTAATCATACCCAATCAAGAAAGGGTCATGATGACAAATACAGATATGGATACCCGTAACTTTCAAGAAATTACAAAATGGCCCAAAATGCCCGGAAATCACGATACGTGATCGAATAACCAAACCGAAGTTCATAACACGTCTAACAAAGTTAAGCGGACTTGCGGGAATTTCAAACAATAGCTTTGACGAGATTCGCAAGAATCGAACTCAAGTGCGAAAAAGTCGCTAAAAAGCACGTAACTCAACAAAACAACACCCAAACGAACTCTACCGACAAAAGTGTAGAATTCATCATTCTCGTAATGATGAAACGGTCATGAGCGAAAGCCAAAACGGACTCTACTAAAAGAAATTTACCAAAAATCAAAAATTGCGGATATTACATTCTACCCTCCTTAAAAGAAGTTTCGTCCCGAAACTTAAAATAAGTAGGGAGAAGCAATATCCCTAGCCAAGAAAACTCGACGAGATACAAAAACCGAAGACTCGCGCCCGACGGTGAAACGCTGCAAGGAACGCAAAGAGACATATGGCGAGAAAATACGCTCTAGGGCGACCAACACGACGTCACCGGTAGAGACATAATAAAATCAACGAGTGACAAGCGTCATTAAACGGATGATACAATCAAGTCAATTATCCGAGCAATCACAAAACACAACGAACGAAAATCAATATGATTGACCAACCCAACGGTTCATCAATCAAAATGCGAGCCAAACGCTGAACAAATACGGAATTCCACCGCTTAAAGATTGGAAGATCGAAAACGAGACTAATTTCCCGAGCTTAAGGGAATTAGGAAGGAGCCTGAATGCTCAACGATCACGAAACGAGGACAAAAACCGAACAAACAAACGACCGAACCACAACGGTCCAGACAACTAAAAGCGAACAACCATGTTCGAATCACGAAGAACAATAAGATTCAAACAACAACTCCGAGGTTCACATCTCGACTCGAGACAATATATGATCCGGCGAAAACAACAACGTATGCATTTACATAAGATCCACATGAAAGGGAAATAGAAATTGAAAAGTCACAACGACAACCAAGTTATTCCGAAATGATGCCACACTCGTTCGATAAACAAAAACAAGGGGCAGGACAAGCTCAGAAATGTCAACGAACATAAATGAGTCGACAAAGTAGAATATACAGAAGTTCAAAGTCCGATCCACTTGAATAAAAGAACTATTAGAACCAAAAGATGTTACTTCCGAACAAGGTTCACAAGAATCGAACCGAATTCGGAAAAGTCACAGCGATAACCAGATCGACTCAAAATTAGATTACAGCTCGTTCGAACGATGAAACCAAGATACAGAACATATCCATGAACACGAGCGAATCGATAGACTGGAGAAAGAGAAGATATAGAAGTCAAAATAGTACGGGTATTACCTTTGACCTCGCTCCCGAAACTTACAACAACGGAACCAAGGTAACAATATAACAAGCAATCGACACGACGCGGAACAATCACCGATGCACACAATCATACCAACCCGATCTCTAACAGCTCGCATATATGTGATAACGCATAAACCGCTACGAGGCGACAACATCCAATACCAATATCACACCCCTCGCTGAGGCTACCACGACAACTGTGTGGCGAACGACTCAACGCTCACACCACCAATTCACAACAACTCGGGGGTTAACACCCTAACGAGAGCACGAACATCACACATATCTTCCCGGACCACAATTAGGAATGATAGGTTTTGAAAACAAAAACCATCTTTTGAAAATAATTTGCAGGCACCAGTTGATCTTGAGTATCATATATCAAAAAGTAGTACAAACATCGTCATCGAGACTAAAAAAAATCATCTTGCGTTTGATATAAATGAAGACACCTTTCGTTAAATTAAAACTTTTCAGTTAAATTCGACCTTCGGGTCTAAGCGAATACGTTTCTAAATCATTAGAAATATCTCAAAATATTTTGATTCTCAAAGTAGAATAATTTTGAAACATAGCGTGGCACTAGTAGGCGTCTTGAGAGCACTGTGAGAAAATAATTCATTTTAAAAGTACGTCTCGAGTTTTATTTTCTAAGATACTCAAGGTTTTTCAGAAGTTCAATAGGCCAAAATGCCCAGAATTCACACTTATCAATATTCACTTAAACACATCATAGCACACTCATTAAATCGTTCACAATCAAAACAGTGATATACAATCCCTAGGATATGCTTAACAACATCGTTAAAACAACGATCGGTTTATCAAAACCGGATGGAAAGCGACATCAAGAACAAAACTCCAAAAAGTCAACTCTAGGATTCTGACTAACGCTCGCTACAACACATATTTAGCGTGCGCTACCCATGCTGCATTAGCGCGCGCTAGCCTTACACTTAGCGTGCGCTAACGGTTCTATTTTAGCAACATGATTGCGAACATATATACGACATCACTGGAATCGAAGGTCACAATTAAAAAACAACAATATTTGAATCTTAAAGCCATCGATTCACATAATTACAACACATCATGAGCGACCATCAAAAGGCAATTGTCGTTCAAAACCGACAGTTAAAAGCAAGGATCACGTCTTGAGTATATTTTGTAGAACTCATTTGGGTTCAAAACTCGTGTTTTGAAAACTTATAGTACACAGTGGAAAAGAATTATCAATAATTCGAGTTTTCAGAACTTTCAGCCTTGTGGTCAACATACGAAAATCAACTTTTTCCTCCCTTGGAGGGCATTTTTAAAAAATTTTACGTGACTCCCCGAAAGGATTCGAAAACTTAAAATTCCAAGGTTTATACTCTTGTAAGAAAAATGATTTAAACAAGGATACATTCAGCAATATCATTCTACAGTTTTAGCGCAATACGGGAATCAACAAATATATGTCACTTACTCACGATGCACCTTCAAATATTAACTACATAATACAAAATCACACAGGCTCGTATAGCTCGTGGTACAACCTGTAGTAGGGAGACTTACATCCACAGATCGCACGAAGATGATGGCTGCACCTTGATACTAATCACGGCCGACATCCCAGACGACGCGTCGCGACACGACATCAGTCAGACTCAATCTGACAAGACAAGACCCAACAATACATGACTGGACCCGACAGCCTAGGTTTCCGCAACCTAAGCTCTGATACCATAAATGTAACACCCCCAGATCAAACCGGGAATATTACACGCCGCAGACCCTCTCCGTGAGGATCCACCAGGCTAGACATCAAAACAACACATTACATTACATACCGACGAATCAAAATAACGGACCAATAGACCGATTTGGTCTTTCGTCACTGACTTACAAATCAAAATACATAAACTCATCTAGACTCATACCCACACAAGGGTAAAATACTTGCAACAACGAACAATAAGACAGCGGAAAGGACAATACAATGGACTCCGACTAACTGAACCCAAAACTGGCCTTCGTGTGATTAGTTTCATTCGTCTTTCATCATCCCTCGTGCCGATCCTGTGTCTTGCTCCCGAAAACCTGCATGTACCTGGACACAATATAGATATCCACCCCCCGATTACTCGGGGGTTAGCAAAACTCCACTGTTTCGCTAGTGCAAGTATAAAGTGCAAATACGAGCCATACACAACACATTCTGAGAATACAACGAAAGACTTCCCGAGATATATTTAGTTAAAAATAGTTCAAGTCTTGAAAGCAGAAACGAAGCAAGTAAGCATTTTGAAAACATTTCCAAATCTCGGGAGTTTTGAAAACATCAGAAATTGAAAAGTTCTTAATTCCTCGAAAGCCATTTAGGGTCACAGCCCCAATGTTCAATTTCCAAAATACAAATCCGTTTAACAAAACACGGGGTCCACGACCCAACTGCTCTGGCCACAAAACACAGGTCCACGACCGGTCATCCACTTCAATTCACTTACAAGGACACATTACACATAACACATTATTCTTATGCCATTCTAGCCAAGCACCAAGACTCGATATACAATGTCTCTCAACCCCGAGCACATAGCATTGTGATACTCCGGACAATATCACAATTAACGAAAACATCGTCATCCTCAAGATGAAAAACATAATCGTAACCCGCGGCCGCACTCTTAGTATCGACCCCGGACATCCCGTCGGACACTCCGGTGGGAAACCACTTCCGCGGCCGTACCCCTTAGTATCGACCCCCCGACATCCCGTCGGACACTCCGGGTGGAAGTTTATCCACACGCGCACCCAAGTCCACTTCCGTGGCCGTACCCCTTAGTATCGACCCCCAGACATCCCTTCGGACACTCCGGGTGGAAGGAACAACACACACACACGTTCCAAAATCACAGTTGCAAACCACAAGCCTCGAAGGTCAATCACAAGATATATAGTCGAGGTACCTTACTAGAATGGCCATTTCATCCAATATATATACTCACGACCAAGTAATGATACGATTCACAAGGAAGCCTAAGATTTCAACAACACCGAACGACACAACTAATATCACACAAACTCACATATTCATCCATAAACACGTGACTCCAAGCACATAATTTGACAAAAGAATTACACTTTACATTTACCAACGACATAATCATACGCAATGACATCACAAGAAAGTAAGGTGATTCTATACTCGACACTAGCACACATATTCAACTAAGCACATTGATTCCCGACACACACGGGTCACCTTTACAAAAACCATGATGATAAATATTCCGATTCTTTTGAAAAATGGTTATCAATATTTATTTAGCACATATCGACGATTAACAACCATAATATCCACAAAACACGTAATGTATGGGCAAGATACTTGCCTCGATACCACGAGCACTGAACCACGAACGGATACGGCTCAACCGAAGCTTCTAACGCCCGATGCTAACGAAAAGGAAGACGACAATGAACGGAACGGAAGAATCAAGCACGACCGCGAGGAACCGACGAAAATGAACCTAACGATTCGAATAGCACAATCACAACCACTTCTAAACGATTATGGAAATGGAATACACCCGAAAACCCGCCAACGATTCATGTATATTCATACCGAAAACAACAACGAGGGCGGCCCACAACCAAACCCTCTCGATTCCGTAAAAATCCACAAAATATCCATGAATCCGTAGGAAAACTAAAGATACTAACAATATCAATCGTATACACCATGAATCCACCAACAAAACGGGACGAATCGGAAGAAAAACCCAAAAACCCCTAATTAATCGAAAATAGGGTTTTAGAATATTACCTTAGGAGATTCAAGTACCAAGATCCGTAGAACACGCGTTAGATTGATTGCCCGAGCCTCACAACCGAAGAAAAATGGTGAAAATCAACCCCCCACTGGATATAGATGAAGAACCCTTCCCCTCTCTCCCACTCTCTCTCGCGATGCAGGTGAAAATGGGGGAGGAATCGGCCGATTTCGTCTAATAAAGACGAATCGCACAAATGATCGTGTGCCGGCACACCAAGTGTGCCGCGCATGTGCCAAGAAAATACGCCTGTGTTTCGAAGGTGTCAGCAAGATGCCGCGCAGGCCGCGGCACCCAGACAGCAAGTTTAGGTCGCAGAAGACACACGAGTGTGCCGCGGCACCGGATAGGTGTGCCGCGGCACTGCTCGCACCGTGCCGCGACGGATAGGTGTGCCGCGGCACACGCAGCTTTGTTCGACATAATACACTGGGCTCGCTGCGGCTCAAGACTTCCGACAAAGGCCGCACCGGTCCTGGCCACCGCCACCGCCACGACCCGATGCCTCGATTTCCGAAAACGCCCGGAACGAACACGACGAAAAGTTCGCGGACGACATCAACGACTCGAGATGAAAACGTAATGCAATAATTAATCATACGCGATCAAGAAAGGGTCATGATGACAAATACAGATATGGATACCCGTAACTTTCAAGAAATTACAAAATGGCCCAAAACGCCCGGAAATCACGATACGTGATCGAATAACCAAACCGAAGTTCATAACACGTCTAACAAAGTTAAGCGGACTTATGGAAATTCAAATGTTAGCTGACGAGATTCGCAAGAATCGAACTCAAGTGCGAAAAAGTCGCTAAAAAGCACAGAACTCAACAAAACAACACCCAAACGAACTCGGC
The DNA here is from genome assembly GCA_033398695.1 of Orobanche coerulescens. Classification (NCBI taxonomy): domain Eukaryota; kingdom Viridiplantae; phylum Streptophyta; class Magnoliopsida; order Lamiales; family Orobanchaceae; genus Orobanche; species Orobanche coerulescens. Next base: position 95,665,038 of record CM065816.1, read on the forward strand.
TGACAAAAAGTGTAGAATTCATCATTCTCAGAATGATGAAACGGTCATGAGCGAGCCGTCAAAATGGACTCCGGCCGAAAAAGAAATTTACCAAAAATCAAAAATTGCGGATATTACACGAGTCCACTAGGATGCGTGTCAAGAGAAATTTCAATATCATCTAAATTCTCTTTATTCAGTCCATCCTTAATGAATTGAATTTTATCTTCTCTGTTTGTATACGGAATTCCTAAAGATCGACATTTTAAATTACAGTTCCATCTAGCACATTTATAGCAAACGGCTATTATGTTCGCTCGTCGTTTCTTGGCATATGAACTTTTTCCAAGCCCTGGTAAAAATCTAGTCGGTGTTTATGTGAATTCACCTGCTATTCTTACTTTGGCTTCAATTATGAATCTAATATCAAAAGGTATGCTTTTATTCATAAGCAACATTATCCTTTCAATTCTAGCTTTGTAGATTTTTAAAATTACTTTTTTGCTTAGAAAGGGAAATCTTTTTTCAATTTTATTCAAAGTTTCTTCCATGATAAAAAATAAATAAAAAGAAAATGAAAATAATTGAAGAAAATATCTACAAATATAAGTTGTTGAGGGAAACTGAAAATTCCGACTTTAATAGTCACGGAGTACCGTTATCCGCTACTTAACCGGACAAACACAATTGAGTACTAAGTTACAACGTCGAGAAATTTGTATCTATAAAAATAGTTTACAATGTAAGATTTCAAATATAACACTTATACATCCCCGACAACGGCGCCAAAAACTTGACACGTTCTTAGTGTAACTATCGCAAGTGCACGATATCGTATCAAGTAGTAAGTGGAATTTTTGAGTCCGGTTTATCGATCCCACGAGGAAGTTTGGTTATAATTTGAATTATACACTATTAGTCTATTTTTATAGATACTAAGATGAGTGAAACACACAATTAAAGAGTTTGGTTTAATAATTCCAAAGAAAATGCAATAATAGTTCTAATATTTTAAGAAAATAAAAAGATTGCAACAATAATAGATTGATTAACGATAAAATGAAATAGTTGGGATTACAAACTTAGTTCGTCATTAGTTATAGAAGATGTATAGGAGATCATAAGATGAATTTACTTATTATGTTGTGTTGATTCGATTTTCCTTAAAAAGACGGTTTCTCTTTCGAACTATAAAACGCCCCTTATATATTGAATCAATCCACTATATTTCTATGTTGATTGGCTTCAATACATAGCATTAGGATTTATGAAAATAACTCAAAGAATCATCTAAGGTCTAGAGGTATATTTCTATCTCCTAGAACAACTTAGAGTGAAGATCATTTGATCTAATCAAACATATTTTCTTTCGAAACATATGAAGACCATAAATATCGTCATTTATTGCCCAAATAAATAAAGATTGTTAAAACAATGAAAATCACACATAATAATAAGTAATTCATAATAGATCTTTATACAAACTTAAATAACATGACTAACCTTGTTTATAATCCCAACTAAGGTAACTTAGCCCATGAAGGGTTTAATATACATAATACAAGCTTGAGTGGTCATTATTAGTTGAACAAGAGAAAAAATTGATCCTAACTCCCTTAGTAGATAAAGGAGAAAGAAGCAATAAACTCTCTGAACATCATATGCTATACCACACTTACACAAATCACTCAAGAACACAAGTGTGTTCTTCACACAAAAAGAAAATATTACAAAAAGTGGAAAAATTATAAGATGAATGATGAATGATGATGGATCTAAGGGGTCTATTTATACACCTAAAGTCATCTAATAGCTCCAAAACTCTAGCATTATTACAATAGATCGGATCAATGCCAGCCATCCCCTCAATAATATACAAAAAGTATAAAAAATTAGACAAATGATCACAATCTGTCAAGAGTTACGGCCGTAACAAGGATGTCTTACGGCCGTAACATTCAGTGGTTATGGCCGTAACATGGCTTCGTAAATTTGTACACTGGTTGCTTTGTGAGGTACATTTTCAACCCAGAATTTCTCAGACTTTGCGTTTTTGCCCTAAATCTTCTTCGGATGATAACTTTTGATATATAACTCTGATTTTGAATCCGGAAAGACTGGCGAACTCGTCTCGGAAAGCCCTACAACATAAATACATAAAAACTCAACAAAGAGAATATTTTATAAACATGTTATTTCTTGAGTAAATCAGTAATTCAATCCGATTAAGACTAGATTTACATCATCATCCGATAAAAATAAAATTATTAAAAACTAATTAATTAAAAGCAAAAAACGAGTAGACTAGCTCAATTATAGGTGAAATTTATCGATACAAACTATGGATAAGTGTATAAAACTTACACTTATCAACCAACATCATTGCCGACACCCTGGACTGAACATGTTATCATATCTGAATAACGTGAGCGGCATACTTGGGGAATAATGGTTCCTCAAACTAAAAAAACAAATCTTTTGCATTGGGACAGCCCTCCATAATAGTTACCAAGACGCCGCCACTTAATCATATGCAGACAACTACCAAAAATCGAAGAACAAAAATAACAATGTATGGTCATTTATTAGATTTAATGTTACACAATTCCTCTTAAACAAATGAAGACTTTTTATAACGTTCAGAGCTATGAATGATGAGAATAATCATATAGGCAAATCTCAAGCAAATGGAAAGTTCAGCACCTCTAAATAATAGAGTATGAAGGCGATTTACTTTATAACATTAGGCTTCTAGCTGAAGTTTAAGATTATCCATAGGCCTCCAATATTTACACTCACATTATTAAATGTCGATTGTATGCCTATTATAAAGCACAAAAATAAGTAACAGATAAAATAAATAGAATATGTCACGTTTACTTCAAAGGCACATAAGTTAAAAATAAAAACTTATTATGGGCTTCGACAATACACCAAAATATATCCCGATCTTAGCTGATCACTAATTTGGGAAAACTTCACGTCAACATTGGAATCACTCGACCCTCTCAATGACATTCATGATATAGTGTATGATGGACTCCTATGAAGAAGAAAAATCATTGCAGCACTCACAAAATTCTTACACTCTTGCAACAAACAGTAAACACTTCATGAAGCAATCACTTTGCAATAAAATCCTCAATTCGACACGAATTCTGTTCACATTCATATTTATATCAAAATGGGAGCACGAGAGTTGGGCAGAAAAAGCTCAGTAAATTGTAAACAGTAAAAAAGTAAAAGTAGCCAAAGACCAGCCAAAAAACAACGAAAAAGAGAAAATTGATGACCTTACCAGACACTGATCTTGAGGGCATCCCGATATATCTCTGTAACAGATGCGCCACTTGATCCTCCAACATCTCCCTCAATTGTTCTCCGCTCGTAAATAAATTCCGTATTCTTAAACAAACTACTAACACCAAACATATACACACATCTTCCTGCGGGTTAATAGAAAGAAGGCAGTGGAGAAAGAAAGAAAGATAATGGCAAATTTTTATTGGGTAGGTTTGCGAAGATGTATAACATCAATTGTAAATTTCAGTACTAAAAGAAAAGGGGATTTGGAAGGGATTAAAGTTGTGGGTTTAAATCTGAAAGAGAGTTTGTTATGTTTAGAAGAAGAGCATAAGGATTCCAGAAAGAGATAGGTGAAGAAAAAAGAAGATGAAACAGGCATGTTGAAGAAGATGAAGCAGAGAAGTCGAAAGAGTCGCCACAATAAGAAATCGAGCCTGGAAATGAAAGAAAGAGAAAGAAGCGGGCATGACAGAAAAGTGAAAAGAGTCGCCAAAAGAAGAAACGCGATTTCGACCATATCGACATATGCTCTTTTAAAGTAAAAAAAGTACGATAGGAATAAGTAATTATATATATATATATAACTTATATTTATTTTTCCTACTAATATATATATATATATATATATATATATAGAAGATATACGATACGAAATGTATTTGCCGGTTGGCTGGTCAACGGTTGAGACTTGAGAGAAAGAGTTTAGAGTTGAGAGTGAATAATTGAAATTTGACCAACTTAATTGAATTATTTAAACAAAGATTGAGCCCGCCTATTTAATTGACTAATATTCGGACAATCATTAAGCTCGCCTATTTTTTATTAATTTTTAAAGACCAACAACTACACATTTTTTAAAGACCAACGGCTACACCGACTTCAACGTTACTGTATATACTGAATAACGTCTACCGTAACGGTGATTTATAGCAATGCTAACACCGAAAAAAAGTGCAAGCCTAGATCACTTTCAAGGCATATATGGTTCCACTTTTGCTTGTAACATTGAAAAAAGCGTTGTTAAAGCCCATATATGGCGTAGTAAAGTATGATTTTTCCTTTTAAATATCATACTCCCATAGCTCCAAAATTATTTCTTTCGTAACTATGACCGTGTATTTTTATCTAATTTGTTTGAGCATGTTAAAAATACATTTTTATAACTTCTATTCTACATTCATTCTATAATTGGCCCAAATGGCTCTCAAAATTAGTTTTTCTTTTGTAAGTAAGATCATCGTCTTCTTCTTTTAAATTTTTGAGCATATCAATGACGTATTTTTACGAGTTAAATTGTATTTTAAATAGATTATAAATTTTTGCAACTCCATTAATATTGATTGTAACATTTTTCGAAGTACTGCCTCAAACCATAACCAACGTAATTTTTGTTGGATGGTTAATAATATTTATTAAATTAAATATTATTTAGTTAATCTATTGGTTAATTAGATTAACAAATTTCTCAAAATTAATTTATTGGTGAGTGAGAAATGAAGTGCCAAAATTAGTTGACAACGGAGTGTGTTACCCCACTCGTACACACGCGCGCGCACGTCGTCGACGCCATCGTTGCGAATGGGTCGAGTCGTGGTTAATGACTGTATATTAACAAGTGTTATATATATATATATATATATATATATAGTGTGATAACATGGGTAAAGCTTTTGAGCTAATTAAAAATAAAGACCTCTTAATCATCTCAATGATGATTGTTACGTGAGTGTGCAAAGCCTAAGGCAATTGGAATTGAAAAATATTTTTAATTCAGTCAACTAACTGTAACAGCAACCAATTATTTATGCTTTGATGATATTTTCAATTTTTGAGAAATTGAAACGATGGCCATCAAGTTTTTGAGGTTGAAACCGTAAGCTACCTTCAGTTTTGGAAAAGAGAAACTTACGAATGATCATTGTGGCTTGTTAAAGCACATTATGATGATTAAATCCTCCATATGGTGAGCTTGCCTATAAATAGGGCACACCATGCATTGCATTGTACACTTGCAAACACCCTTCGTATCCATATCTTGCATACATATCATTTGTTGTGTCGAAGCTCTGTCCTCGCCTCGTTCTAGTTCGTCGGAGCTTGTGGGTTTGTGGTGCTACTACCTTCGAGACGAAGCCGTTTTATCTTTGGGGACGATACGCCTAAACCGAGAGCACTACCGGGGTGTATCTCGTCTTGCGGAAAGAGGCCTTCCTCGACTCGACTATTGCTTTTATACGGTTTTTTATTTTTTATTTTCTTGTAATTTCAATTCAGTTTCGAGTTCTGTAATTTCTTTTTTGTTCGACTTTTGTAATTTCTGGTTTTCAAGTTGTACTTTTGGTTTCCAGTTGTAATTTAGTTTCGCTCGGCAAGACGAGATACATACTTGCTAAATCCTACAACTGGAGATGACGACCGCTGCTTCCACCGACTCGAACACCACCGATGCCTTTACCTCCGCGATCGCTACTGCGACCGTGGCAAATACATTTGCCGCAACCATGTCCAACATGATGAGCTCAACTACCTCATCAACAACTCCATGGGTGTTTTCGAACCCCTTTCTGACTATCGGTGGATCCACCTCGAGTGGCACCGTAGGTTCCACTTTTAGTGGTACCGTTGGATCTATGTTAGGATCTAGTGTTGGAGCCTACGGGTTCAACAGGAGTGGTTCCTTTTTTGGAACAACCTCGGGGCCAAGGATGATGCCTACCGCCGAGAAGCCGCCAAAGTTTGGTGGAGCCGACTTTAAAAGGTGGCAACAAAAGATGTTGTTCTATTTGACAACATTGGGCTTTGCAAACTTCCTTAAGGAAGATGCGCCACCGGCGCCAAGTACACAAGAGACTAGTATCACAGTCCGAGCTGCCTATGACAACTGGCACAATGGAGACTATCTATGTAAAAACTTTATTCTGAATTCTTTAGAAGATAGTTTGTACAATATATACTCTGCAATAAACACATCAAAAGAGACGTGGGATGCACTTGAAAAAAACTACCGTAGTGATGATGCAGGTACAAAGAAGTTTGTAGTCGCCAAATATTTGGACTACAAGATGGTTGACTCAAGATCAATTATGGAACAAGTGCAAGAGTTCCAACTCATCATTCATGCTGTTAATGCCGAAGGAATGGTCCTGCCGGATGCTTTTACTGTTGTAACTGTGATCGAGAAGTTGCCCCCCAGTTGGAAAGACTTCAAGAGCTACCTCAAGCACAAGCGAAAGGAGATGACTCTTGAAGACTTGAATGTGAAATTGCGCATCGAGTCTGACGTGCGCAAGAATGATCATAATCCAAAAGACCTGATTGATGTTAAGGCCAATCTGTTGGAGCAAGGCGGTCCCTCCATCAAACAGGCTCGCCCAAGTGTCCAAAAGAAAAACAAAGGGAAGCAACCAGTCAAGAAGTTTGATGGTGATTGCTTCAACTGTGGCAAACATGGGCACGCGGCGAAGGACTGTCGAAAGCCGAAAGCCAACAAGAAGACGAAACATATTGCGAACATCACCGAGACTAACAGCGAGTGGAAAGAGGATGACCTTGCTGTTGTGGTCACCGAAGAGGTCAACCACGTTGAGAACTAAGGTGGTTGGTACGTCGACACCGGTGCGACCGCTCACGTTGGTGCCGATAGGAGCCAGTTTAAGAACTATCAAGCTGTTGAGGGGAGGAAGCTCAACATGGGGAATCCAGCTTCATCTGAAATTATCGGAGTTGGAAAAGTGGACCTCAAACTTACGTCTGAATAGACACTCACCTTGAAGAATGTACTTCATGTTCTGGGTATGAGGAAGAACTTGATCTCAGGCTCTATACTAGTTAAAAAGGGGTTTAAACTAGTGTTTGAGTCGGATAGAATTATCATAAAAAAGTTTGATAGGTTTCCTGGTAAGGGTTACCTCACGTATGGACTCTTTAAACTTAATGCTTTGGCTAAGCGCCATGTAACCAAGTATGCTAATGAAAATGCTACTGCTTCCTCTTATTTGACTGAGTGTTCTGATTTATGGCATTGTAGATTAGGTCATGTGAATCTAAATGCTATAAAAATATTAGTAAACTTAGATTTACTAAAATTAAATGAAGTCAATACTCAAAACAAATGTGAGATTTGTGTTGAAGCAAAAATGACGAAACTTCCGTTTTATTCGATAAAACGGAACACAAAACCCCTTGAATTAATTCACACAGACGTGTGTGATTTAAAGTTTGTGCAAACTAGAGGTGGTAAGAAGTACTTTATCACTTTCATTGATGACTGCACAAGATATTGTTATCTTTATCTTTTGAGAAGTAAAGATGAGGCTATTGAAGCTTTTAAGAACTTCAAGAATGAAGCCGAGAATCAATTAGGCTGTCGTATTAAGATGGTTCGAAGCGATAGAGGTGGCGAATATGTAGCCCCGTTTGAGGAATTATGCAACGAGAGTGGTATAATTCATCAAACAACAGCTCCATATGAACCAAAATCTAATGGCGTTGCTGAACGTAAGAATCGAACACTTAAAGATATGATGAATGCCTTATTGATTAGTTCAGGGTTGCCCCAGAACATGTGGGGAAGTCAGACGATGTACCAACTACATATTGAACAAGATTCCACGCAAAGGTAAGGATGTTACTCCTTATGAGTTGTGGAAAGGTAGAAAACCTTCATACAAATATCTCAAAGTGTGGGGGTGTTTGGCTAAGGTTGAGGTGCCTCTACCTAAACAAGTTAAAATTGGTCCTAAGACGGTCGATTGTATCTTTATTGGGTATGAACTGAACAGTAGTGCCTATCAGTTTGTTATCCACAAGTGAGAAGTACCTTAAATGACTGTGGGAACAACAATTGAATCAAGGAATGCTATATTCTTTGAAAACATATATCCTTGTAAGGACAATGATAAAGTTGAGAACAATTCTAGCAATAGAGTTGAAGATGAAGGAACAAGTTCAAAACCTGTGGATGTAGATCCAAAGTCACGTAAGCAATCGAGATCTAATCTGAAAGATGTAGAACCGAGACGTGGTAGTAGGGTTAGGACATCAAAGACATTTGGACCTGACTACATAGCATTCATGTTGAATGAAGAACCAACATCGATAAAAGTAGCTTATGCCAGACCAGACGGGTTGCTCTGGAAAGAAGTTGTGCAGAGTGAAATTGACTCAATTTTACAAAACCAAACTTGGGTTTTGGTTGATTTACCTGAAGGTTGTAAGCCCTTAGGATGCAAATGGATCCTTAAAAGAAAGTACAAGGTTGATGGGTCAATTGATAAGTATAAAGCTAGTATAGTAGTCAAAGGTTTCAAGCAGAAGGAAGGGTACGATTTTTTCGATACCTATTCACATGTAATGAGAATTACATCTATTCGAGTGCTTCTCGCGATTGCTGCTTTGCACGATCTTGAGATTCATCAAATGGATGTTTAGACTGCTTTTCTGAATGGTGATCTGGATGAAGAGATCTATATGGAACAACCTGAAGGGTTTGTAGTACCCGGACAAGAGAAAAAGGTATGCAAACTGGTTAATGTAATACCCGGTTGTAATTCAGTCATTATCATTCAGTAATTATCGTTCAGTAATTGTCACTCAGTAATTTTCACTCATTATTGATCATTCATCATTCATATTCATTCATTGTATTCATCATTCAGAGTAATTGTATCGTGTATCAATCCTCATTCATCATCAATCTAGCTGGAGAATCGTGCCGTGTTTAACGTTGTCATCTTCTTAGTGTGCTGTGTGTGAGGAGTAGCGCACGCTACGTACTCTCTTTAGCGTGCGCTAATTGAGTACGGGTAGTGCACGTTACCTCTCAACACTATCGCACGCTAGTGTAATACAAGCAGGCAGTCCAGAAGGCACTGGACTGCAGCTGAGTTGTAAATAGCGCACGCTACGAATGGTAAGTAGCGCGCGCTAGTAGGTCGGAGTAGCGCACGCTATGCAGTCGGTGTAGCGCGTGCTAGTAGGTCGGAGTATCGCATGCTATGCAGTAGGTGTAGTGCGCGTTAAGGCCGGATCAGGCAGAGTCCAGTGGCTACTGGACTGATTTCAGATAATTCATACCGCACGCTATGTGTGAGTATTAGCGTACGCTATCGGGGTCAGTAGCGCACCCTGAATGTGTTGTGTAGCACGTGCTACCGCGAACAGATAAGAGGACAGGAGGTTCTAGATTCTAGTACTGTGTGAGTTAACGCATGCTAAGTGTATGACAGTAGCGCACGCTACAAAAAGGTACGTAGCGCACGCTACCGATAAGGTCAGGGGGTACTGGACTACCCAGTATACCCGTTAGTGCACGCTAAGAACAGGATCTAGCGCGCGCTAAACTGGGATTATTATAAATTGGACAGTGTAGTCCAGATTTCATCATTTGGCACTTCTTCTCATTCTTTCATCGGTTCCGGGCGATTTGGAGCTTCTTGAGGAGTGTTCTTCGAGGTGCAATCATCAATCATCATCTTCAAGCTTATAATCCGGAGTAATCATCATTTCATCATCTTCAAGCATCATAATCAAGGTAATAATCTCTTGGATCTAGAATTTCGGATTTTTGGGTTTTCCTTCCGATTTCTTCATGTAAGCTTGGATTGTTGTTGGAATATGTTAGATATGAGTTATCTACCTTGGATAAATATATTCCTACTTATTTGGTAACATATATTTCGGTTTTCATGTATTGTTGGGGTTTGACTTAAGAACACCTTGGAGTTGACTTTGATATTTGGGGGTTTTCGATTAGATGTTGTCGTTAACTCGTTTTGTGGATTCCTATGGGATTATTGATATCAATGGAGGTATTTTGTTGGTTTGAAATATTCATTTTGGAGTTGGTTTCGACATATTCGGGATTGGATATTATCGAAGGATATATGTTTGCTAAGTGTTTGTTTGAATGCCTCAATGAGTTCGAATATTGTTATATCGACCTTTGTGTTAATCATAATTCATGCTTGATACGTATATTGTGTGGATTATTGCTAATTGTGTCATTCAAGGTTGTTCGAGCGACCGACATCTCGTTTTAGGACTTTTTTCGAGGAAGGACATTTCGACACCGGTATTGTGTAAGTAAATTCTTACTCAGTTAAAGGGATATTCATTCCTTACGTTGTTGTTCATTCATACATGTAATTCACTCATAATATATCATTCATGTCAAGACTTGTAATTATCAACTAATCATGTAACTCGCGAGGAACGACGGTTCCAAATCATTTCATTGAAGCTATCACTCGTTGTATCATTATTTCATCTCGGTGAGTCGTTCTTGATCCTTATCGGATTCTATTCATTACTCCTCACCTTGGTCATTTTGTTCTGGTGATCTTCCGGAATTATATTGCATAGCCAGTTGGCGCATGTGTGGAATTTTAATCAGGCACACTATGGTCATGTGTATATACGGGACTCCGGACACATTGGACTGTGCGCACGGAAATGTGTATACGCGGGACTCCGGACACATTGAACCATGAGACTAATTAGGCCATGAGACTAACGGTTTTATTTCCAAATAACCCGAGTACACGATTTTAAAAATATTTCGCACCATAAAATTTTTATATTTCAAAGTATAATACGATTTTATTTTCAAACTAATAAATAGTGAAAGATGAAAAATCTTACTCGGCTTGAACTTTAAACTCGGATTTGTAAAATTTTGAGTTATGCCCTAAGTATTGTGTTACATGGTTTGGATACGCCTTGTAGTTTGTGTAATGTTACCCAATTATGCTTGTTGAATGGTGGAAATGTTTAGTACATGTACGCATGGTTTGTCCACCCGGTGATGGTTGGGTTAAACCTATGGGGGTCGATGCCAAGGGAGCATGGCCACGGATTGTCATGTTTGTTTTTAATTGTGACGATGTTGCGTGGTAACATGTTGTTACCTCGTGTTTTGTTATCTGGGATAATGATACGTAATAACATGGTTATTATGATAATGTTGTTTCGGGGAAATTTGATATTCTGAAATATTGTTTTGTAAATGATTTCAAAAATGAGACGATTATGACCTATGGGTTATAGTTTTAGTAGAACAAACCGAGGTATCAAAAGTATTTTCAAATCTTATTTTGTAAAATCATATGAACTCTAGAATCTTAAAATGTTATTATTTAAACGAATACCTAATGGAGTTTTTAAAAGCATGTTATCAATGTTTGACTACCATGAAGTGTGGTTTGTTACGGCCGTATTTGTACCGGTAATGGCCGTAAGTTTTCTATTGATATGTTCATGTAATTTGTTAGTTACGACTGTAAGTTCCATTTGTTCTTGAATTTTTGCAATTATCCGGAGCGGATATTTTTGTTGAGCTAATATATGTTGTCTTACGTGGATATTTTGTACTGAGTCGGCATTTAGTTATGTTATTTTGCAATGTTGTGTTTCATTGTATTGAACGGTTGCCTATTTAGTATGCAGAGGGGCTGAGGCCGAGGTAGTGGTCGTAGTCGTGGACATAGTCAGGACTTAGGAGCGTGTTGAGGTGACCCATTCGTGGTCGAGCGCCAATTCGTCCAGTACCGATGGTCAGGATGAACAGTCGCGTGATCAGGGACAAACAGCTAGAGGTAATGTTGATGTTGGTGCCGCCGCCATCCTTCAACAGGTAGCAAACCAGTTGGCACAGATGAATTAGGGTATGCACCGGAGTGAGCATTCAGATGGGAATGACGGAGCTAGTAAGTGGCTGCGGGACGTGATGAGAATGCATCCGCCTCATTTTGCAGGTTCCTCAGATTCGATAGGTTGGGAGAATTGGCTTTTCCAGTTGGAAAGAACGTTTGATGTTGTGGCTTATCCTAATGAACGGACAGTACCCATTGCTCAGTATCTCCTCGAAAAGGAAGCTGCAGACTGGTAGGAGGCCGTAGCGCCTAATGATCGTGCAGCTACTTAGGCCGAGTTTAAGACTGTCATAGAGGCCGAGTACTGTCCGCTACCCGTTCGAGAGCATAGAATTGTTGAGTTTTTATCGGCTACGCCCCAAAATGTGTCGATAGCCCAGGCTATAGTCGATTATAATTGGCAACTATGTTATGTTCGGGATCAAGTGAAAAAGTGAAGCGGACAAGGTCCGTTATTTTGATATGCGTATTAAACCTCATGTTCGGCAGTGTATGGCTCCTTTTATATGCACCACTCTGAAAGATTATCAAGATCGAGCCTTGGCATTTGAGATGGATTTATTGTCGGCAGAGCCTACAACTGTGGCGAAGAAGCCGAAGATTTCGGATGACTCATTGGGAAGTATGGGGATTGGGATTCCTAGACCTCAACCCTCGTATCAATCAGTTGTGGAGCCTTCTGGGTCATTTGGAAGATCTAAGAGATCCAGGTCAGTGTCGCTAACTATTGGTAACTTGCCCAGGTGCTTTAACTGTAATGTTCCGGGCCACGAGCGTGCGAATTGTAAGAAACCTCCGGTGACTTGTTATAATTGTGGACACCAGGGACATCGAGTTCAGTACTACGAGATGGTATCTGGTTCGGTCACTACTCGAACTTCGGCGCCAGTATCGGGATCGACTCTGAGAGATCCTTGAGAGATGCTATCTGTCGGTTATTTGCTTTGTTGTTGCCTAGTTTTCGTTGTTTCAAGTTCCAGGGATGAAACTTCTTTTAAGGTAGGTAGAATGTAATACCCGTGCTTTTCAATTCTATAATTTCCGATTCTAGCGGCTCGCTTGTGTTCATTAGCACATTTTGGACGTGTCTTGTTCTGTACTTTTTGTCATTCGAGCGAGTTTTATTATTGCTTCAGATTAATCGGTATATTATTGCGACCTTTTCCGCATTTGGGTTCGATTACTGTGAATCTTACTCATAACTATTGTTTTTGTCATTCCTACAAGTTCATTTAACATTTTTGGTCATGTTGTGAACTTCGAAATTGTTGCTCGATCTCGTATCGCGATTTTCGAACTTTTGGGCCATTTCGTAATTTCCTAAAGTTTGGGTACTTGTTTTCATACCCGTTTTTACTTACCTTTTGTTGTCGGAATCTCATGTTTGTTTAAGGCTTTTGTTCATTGTTGAGAATCCTTTGTAAACGTTACGTTGACTTTTCTGAATCATCGCATTTCGGGGTCGTTCCGGGCCGGTCGGGCAGCAGAATGGAATATGCTGCCAGAATAAAGGTTACGACCGTAACCTGCAATATGTTATGGCCGTAAGGTGGTGGGTGTTACGGCCGTAATGGCTTATTGATAACGTTTTATGGATTGTATATTCATAATTCCGATTCGTTCAACCCGGTTGATGATCTTGCTGTTCTTCAGGAACCGTGAATATTTCATATTTGATTAAATGTCTCAATGGTTTTCTCTTCAGGTGTTGGGTCCGTTTACCATTGTAATTGGTTTCTATATGCATAGTGATCGTGTTCCGTTGTTTCTTTGGAGATTGTAGGTTGTCGTGGTTCACCGATCAAGCCGTGTTCACCAGAGTATTTGCGTGTCGATTTTCGAGGCAAGTATCTTGCCCATATACTTCGTATTCCGTAGATATATTAGTTGGTCATTAATTATGTGTGAAATTTGAATGTTTTAATGAACCTTCAAAAGAATCGGTATATTCTCGATAAAAGTTCTCTTCAAAATCAACTCGTGTGTTTGTAAATGAATGTATCATTCTTAGAATGTATATTAGTGTTGTATATTGGAATGCCTTGTTTTCGTGTGGTACCGTTGTGTGCAACTATATCGCTAGTGGACTTAAAGTGATATCCTTTCGGCAAGGTGTGTGGGCGTGTGTGGATATGTGTATTTATTGATGAGTATGATGTTGGTTGTATTGTTTGATGACTCCTTTGTAAGGAGGTAGTGCTATTTGGTCTTGTTCGAGAAGTATATCTCCTTGAGGTATGTGAGCGTGGTGTTATTGATATGTGTTGTGGATTATTGTATTGACGTGTGGAACCAGGTAGGGTCTGACGGGTCCTCTGGGGTTCGTTACTTGATGAGTATGAACAATATATGTGTGGAACCAGGTAGGGTCCGACGGGGCCTCTGAGGTTCGTTACTTGATATGTACGAACAGTATATGTGTGGAACCAGGTAGGGTCTGACGGGCCTCTGGGGTTCGTTACTTGATGAGTACGAAGAGTATATGTGTGGAACCAGTAGGTAGGGTCCGACAGGGCCTCTGGGGTTCGTTACTTCATGAGTACGAACAGTATATGTGTATACTAGGTAGGGTCCGATGAGGACTCTGGAGTTTGTTACTTGAGGAGTACGAACCGTATTTGTGTGACGCCAGGTAGGGCCGGTTGAGGCCTCTGGAATTCGTTACCTGATGAGTATGAATAATGTTTTATTGTCGGATTTGGATGACCCGTGAGTATATTCTAGTTGTCGAGAACCGAGTAAATCTTTGGGTTGTGACCCTAAGTGTTTTTTGAAAAGATAAGGACTCTTTAGTCCCAAAATGTTTTCCCCTAAAAACTCCCGAGACCTGCAAAACGCTTTACAAATTGTTTACTTACTTTATTCCTACCTTTCATGGCTTCGGATTATTTTGCTTAAGTGAATTATCTCGGGAAGTCTTTTGCTACGTTTAACTGGTTGGTTGTTCTCGATTATTATGTTCTCGGAGTATGTTATGTATGGCTCGTATTTGCACTTTATACCTGCACTATCAAAATAGTGGAATTTTGCTAACCCCCGAGTAATTGGGGGTGGATGTCTGTATTGTGTCCAGGTACATGCAGGTTCTTGGGTAGCAAAATACAGGACCGGTACGAAGGATGATCGCAGACAAAGGATACTAATCACATGAAGGACAGTTCTGGGTGCAGTTAGTCTGAGTTCATTGTATTGTCCTTTCCGCTTCTGTTGTATGAGTTTGTGAGTGTAACACCCCAAATCTCATATGGGACATTACACGCCGTAGAATCTTCACAACGTCTACCAGGCTAACACATGACACATAATCCACAAAAGAAACCCCACAAGACACATTAATAATAACAAGTAGGGTCGTGGCCTCGGCCAAAACATTTTAGTTCAATACCAACAAGACAGAGAGTGAAATGCATTCAATGCCCACGCAGGGGACTTCAACGACATCATTAACAAATAACTGAATAAATATAGTAAAAAGAAATAACACCAACTCGAGCCTCATCATCATGCTGGGCCACCCTTTGCATGCGTGTCCCGTGCCGGCTCCTCAGCTCGCCCGATACCTGAAATGCATAAGACGCATTTCTCCCATTTAAGGGGTTAACATTCGAATAGCTAGTGCAAGTACATATTTACATAATATTACATATGAGTATAATCCAACAAGAAAAGCACGTTTGAAAATGTTAGAAAGATAATGTTCCAGAATATCACATTTTATCAAAACATGACCAACAAAGAAATCATAACATCACATTACTTCAACACGATTCCATACTTGGTAACTCATGGTCGTACCTCTTAGTATCGACCCCCAGAGGCCCCGTCGGACCGTCCCCAGGTGGGAAACCACTTTCGCGATTGTAGCCCTTAGTAGCGACCCCCAGAGGTCCCGTAGAACCATCCCCATGTGGAAGAACAACATAAACATATACACGCACACATTTATCACACTTTTCATCAATGTTGAATTTACATTCTATATAATATAATGTAAAAAAAGTACTTGCCTTGAACCACACGGTGTGAAGAAAATGGTGAAAAGGAAGTGTTTTGGTCCAACTCCCTTCGAAGGTTCGTTCCTAATTCACAATGGCACAAATCAAACTCAATACTATGAAGAACGAAAGGAATCATCCGAAATTCTACCCTTTGGGACAATTTCACGGACAAAACGTAGGCATCATCGACTATGCTCGATGAATAATGGAAATATCGGAGTTTATCCCAAAAGGCCATAAGGAAAATGAAGGACTACAAGCGTATAATCGAAATCCATTAACAATCTATGCTAATCTCGGAGTAGGAAAACCAAATCACAACAAAAGCCCCAAAATTCCCAAAACAGGGGTTCTTGGAATCTTTACCTTGATTCGGGTGGAGGAAGATGATTAGATAACGATAAATCCGGGCTGGAACTTCGAAATTACAGAAGGAGGGTGATAATCGTCGAAAATATTATGTACCCAGACCAAATCGCCGCAATCGTCAGAGGAAGAGGGGAAGAGGTGAGAAAAATCACAAAATCTGGACTGCATCCCGATTAAAAACTGGACAACCTTACGTACGTAATGTCTCACCCATTACGTACGTAATCCTTTTTAACGTACGCTAAGGCATTCGCCTTACGTACGTAATGGACCCTCCCAAAACTCACTGACTCGATAGATAGAGAATATTACATACATTAAAGAATATATATAACGTACATAAGGTAATCCCATAGACCACTGACCAACTTACATATGTGAAATAACGTACGCTATGTACTAGGCATAACGTACGTTATGCGCGAAATTCAGCACCTGCTGTTCCAACCATTAACAGTGAGACGAGACATACTATTCTCCACATAATACGATACATACGTAAATGAGCAACAATAAATATTCTAACTATCGTCATGATAAGATGAGTATGATGAATGATACGACGTGCACAAAAAGTTGAATCGAGTACAATTAAATTACACAACAGGCCAAACTCTCGATAATCACAGCTCGAGGCCAATAACAATCTCAGAAAGTTGTAAGGAATCCAGAAATATTAAAGGAACACACAAAAGTAATGAAATGTCAGTATAGAATTAGACTTACGGGAATCGAGCTGAAACGCGGAAAAGTTATACAATAAGTGAAATCTTGTAAAAACAATTCCGAAATTCGTCCGGATGGTCATGGATACAGAACAAAATAGTTTTCAGAATTCCAAAACAATAACAAGCAAGTCGTCCAAAATGAAAATACACTAAAAATAGAAATTACTAAAAATAGAAAGTGCGGATATTACATTCTTTCCCCCTAAAAATAAGTTTCATCCCAAAACTTATAAAGCGAATAACTCAGGGTATCTCGACTTGGTATTCTCTTCCGTCTCCCACGTGGTTTCCTCGGATCCATGTATCGACCATTGTACTTTAACCAAAGGAATGGTTTTGTGCCTAAGTTGCTTCACACGACGCTCCAAAATCTGAATCAGTCGCTCTTCAAAGGTAATGTCGGGACCCAACTCAATCTCTCCAAAATCAATAATATGGCTAGGGACCGGTACATACTTCCTAATCTGGGAAACATGAAACACGTTATGAATGTGACTCAAGGACGGCGGCAATCCTAACCGATATGCAAGCTCTCCAACTCTCTCTAAAATCTCGAACGGTCCAATATATCTCGGACAAGCTTACCCTTCCGGCCGAAGCAGTAAACTCCCCGTGTCGGCGACACCTTAAGCAAAATATGGCCCCTCACCTCAAACTCCAACGGTCGGCAACGCGTGTCGGCATAAGATTTTTATCGACTCTGGGCTATTAACAACCTATCACGAATCAAAGCAATCTTCTCTCTCATATCAACTACTATATCTGGTCCAGTGCCAGTCAACTCAGATGATCATCCCAACACAACGGCGATCTGCACCTCCCAATGAAAAATGTTTACTTTCATACGATGAAAATGCCGTTATTTGGCACTGAAAATTGGGTCATGCCTCTTTACCACTTCTTTCAAAATTGGCCAAAAATGATATTGTCCGTGGTCTACCAAAATTAAATTTCAGAAAAGACCATATTTGTGAGGCCTGTATCAAAGGTAAACATGCTAGAGGCTCGTTTAAACCAAAAATGGAAATTCCACTAGTCGCATTCTTGAATTATTTCATATGGATTTGATTGGTCCATCTCGGCATGCTAGCTTAACAGGTAAACTATATACTTTAGTTCTTGTTGATGATTTTTCGAGATTTACTTGGGTAAAATTCTTAACAAATAAAAATGATGCATTTAACGAGTTTGTTAAGTGGTGTAAGGTTACCCAGAAGGAAAAAGAGTTACCAATTATCGCCATCAGAACCGATCCTGGTGGAGAATTTGATTCAAATATTTTTGAAGATTGGTGCGATAATTATGGTATTGGGCACAATTTTTCGGCACCTCGTACACCTCAACAAAATGGAGTTGTCGAGAGGAAGAATCGCTCTCTAGAAGAAATGAGCCGAACAATGCTCAATGAATATGGGCTTCCTAAATATTTCTGGGTCGAAGCCGTTAACACCGCTTGCTATGTTATTAATCGAGTCAATCTCCGGAGAAACAAAATGATGACTCCATACGAGATATTTAAAGGTAAAAAGCCCAATTTATCTTATTTTCATCCATTTGGTTGTAAGGTATTTAATGGTAAGGATAATTTGGGAAAATTTGACTCTAAATCGGATATTGGAATATTTCTTGGTTATTCGACTAATAGTAAAGCTTATCGTGTATTTAATTGTAGAAGAGGCTCGGTAGAAGAGTCAATTCATCTAAAATTCGATGATACAATTTTACCCCCGAGAAAGGTTGTTTTTGATGATGATGCAGGTATGGTTCCGGCTAAAGAAGTGTCAGAAGCGTCAAAGGAATTGGAGAAGCTCGATTTAAGCCCGGACAAGCAGGAGGAGAATTCTTTCAACATTCCAAAAGATTGGGCTAATGTGAAAGATCATCCCATGAAGCAAATTCTTGGGAAAATCGATGAAGGTGTGCGAACTAGGAGAAATATAAATAATTTTATTAATAATATTGCATTTATTTCTCTTACAGAACCAAAGAATATCGATGAAGCCATCAATGACGAGAAGTGATACCATGTGCTGAGCTACCTGTTCCGCTGTACTGCGACAACGACGGAGCTGTAGCGCATGCCAAGGAGCCTAGGTTTCACAACAGCACCAAAAATATTGAGAGGAAGTATCATCTCGTAAGAGAATTTGTTCGCAACATTGTGCTGCACAGAGTAGACTCGGCCGACAACGTCGCTGATCCACTGACCAAGCCACTTTCTCAGACTAGCTTGGAGCGTCATCTGGAGAACATGGATATTAGATACCATAGTGTGTGGCATTGAGTGCAAGTGGGAGATTGTTAGTAGTATGCCCTCGAATGCCACTCAGAGGATGTTGAGTGAGGGCATTGTACCTGTAATTATGTAAATAATTAATATAAGGCAATGGATGTTTCTTTCTTTACTGGCAATTACTGGCATACCTAACTCGTAAATATACATATAGAAACTAGTCCGTGTATTTGAGAGCAAAACGTTCCACTCCTTATTGAATAAGAGGGTCGGCACTGGAAAGGTTTATAGCTCAAATACTTAATCGTTCGCAAGTCGATGAAACTTGACTGGGCGTTAAGTTTATTTGAAGACTTGTATGACATGTTCTTTGACATGGAGAGTGCCTGTCGAACACTAATGGTTAGTGGGAGCACACGTTATAGGTATGCTAATTAGATTTGTATACTCGAACCGACTCACCCTCGATTCGTCACACGAATTTCACTCTGGGACAGTTAATGACGGAATCGAAAGGTTGTGATAGGTATTCGTGAACCTTCGACTTGAGGATTTAGTAGGGATGTGCTTGTGACGTTAAGATTTTCACTAGAGTAGTTCGACCCTATAAACCGGGAGGTGGGGGTCAACCTCGACGTGCATCTTAACGGGCAAGTAGCACGTCCTACTGAATACCAAGATAGAATTCTTTCTCCCGTTAGTGAGTGGGTTATATGTCGTATGCGGTTATTGGCAGATGAGATCATAAGTCTTTGGCCAAAGCATTGGAGCTAGTTGTATTGGATACACGAGAGCCCAATGATCTCGATTTGCATTAACGCATGCATAGCGTCAAGTACAGATAGGGTTTGACTGACCGTGACCCTATAACTTGATCGGGACATTTGAAACAAAGGTTTATACGTATACTGGTATTCACGACAGAATGGTTCTTGAATGATCCCAATCATTCGTTCTCAGTTGGGGTACGGTGTAGGCCACCAGGCTGTCTAGGTGGTGCTACTACTCTTTAGTTCCTCCCATTACTGACTGAGACGGACCTACCGAGTCGCGCATTAGGATTGACGACGGAATAAATCAAGATTAATTCTCTCATTATGAATATTAGATATTGGATATCTAAATTTGGAACATTAGATGTCTAAATCGATTTATCGGATAAATTGATTTATGGCCTAATGAATTAAATATATCACTGGGTGATTAATTTAATTCATGAATATAATTATTTCTTGGAGAAATTAAATATGTTATTTTGTATTTGATATGTTTAATTAATTAGATTAATTAAACGATATAAATACATCAGAACAGAATTGGAGTTTATCTGTTTGGACTCTCGGGAGTCTGAAACGAACCCAACTCGTCCGTTTTTGCATGGTGGCCGCCCCCGTTAGTTCAACCCACCTTCCTTTTTGTCTTGTTTTAATTTTATATGAAGGAACATGACTTTGTGGGGTTGGTATTCATGTGACATGAGTTGTTCATATGAGGGTTGAATTAGAATAAGTAGGGAAGACTTACATCTCTCACCTCACCTCATTCATCTTGAAACTCAGAAAGGATAGAGAGAGAGAGAGAGAGAGAGAGAGAGAGAGAGAGAGAGAATAACATTTTCTTCAAGTCTTCTTCTTATTCATTTTGTTCTTGAGAGTTTTCTTGGAGAAAATTCAAGATACATAGAGAGATATATATTATACACTTAGAGTGTAATAATAAAAGCTTCATCACTTGATTCTAGCCGTAACCTTAGAGGTTAATCAAGTGTTGTTATTCCGGTCGTTTTTTCGGCGCGTGGCAAGTAGAAACGCGGTGCTTTCGGTGTTGGATCGTTCAAGGGCTTGGAGCGGATTGGATTCGTAGAGATCAAGCAAAGCTTGGGGAATAGCTCAAGAGAAGGTTACCATTTAATCAACGAACTTCGAGGGTTAGTTTCTTACTACTCTTGCTTTTTGTTTATATATTCGTATATACGTAGCTCGAGCGATCCTCGTAGGGATTCAGATCGAATTAATTTTCGTTCTACCGCTTCCGCTGGGCCTTCGTTTTAGGCACCGAATCCTAACACAGCTACAGAGACGCAGGTTGGCCTCTCATTGGTTCGCACTTCAGGCAGCCAGCAACCTCTGTGTACTTTAAGGAGACCACCCCATATGCTAAAGACGATCGCCCGCTTATTATAATACAACAGAGGCGATCGCCCAGCAACTCCCAGTGCTATAAATAGAGAACCTCCAGCAACTGGAAAATGGTTCCTCTCCGAAAATACACACATACGTACACTTTTTCAGACTCTCGGCTTCCTCTCTTGAATCTATCTTAGGATTTCTCTCTCAGCACCTCCTAACCAAAAGACGGTCGGCAGAGGCAAGAACTACCTACAGTTCAGATTCGAAGAGACTCGTAAGTCCCGGAGTTCAGACGTTCAGTTAATACACACCGTGAGAGACCGTCGATTTCTCATAGTCATCACAGCACTCCATCGTTGTTACAAGAACTCACAGAGCATCATATCTGGTTCTTCCGGCAATCTTCACGCTCAATAGCTAAGATAACTAGGGTCTTTACACTCATTGTAATAGTACTCTAACATTAATATTTGCACGCGGCAAGGACATCATCGACAATGGAGCCAGGGGGTCAGTACTTGGTCGCCTCGGTTCCCGCTCTGAGCGCCTAGCCGCGAGCAGCCAGGCCGCGGCGATGGCCGCTATGCAACGCCAGCTCGACGAGATGAAAGCGCTCCTGGATACTGGGGCAAGCACCAGTAGAAAGATCATCGGACCGACTGAGCCACTCGCGGTCCACATCGAGCTTGCCCCCGTGCAACCAAGGATCGCTCCTCCCAAAATGCCTATGTATGAAGGGAGATCGGACCCCGATACCCACCTAAGCAAATTTCGGATCTACATGACCGGGTGTGGGGTATCAGACGCGACCAAGTGCCGAATCTTCCCATTAACGTTGGGCGAGCTGGCCCATAGGTGGTACGTCTCACTACCACCACGATCGATCATCTCCTTTGAGAAACTGGAGAGTGACTTCACGTCATACTTCGCCGCCAAGGTAGCCAGACCAGAAGGCCCCCCACCGCATGATGAAAATCAGGCAGGGGGAAGACGAATCCAATGCAGACTACATCGACCGGGTGGATGAAATAGTCCTCACCAGCGAGCCCATCAGCGACGAGCTCGCTCTCTACTCGGTCCTGGGGGGATTCTATGGTCATTCACCCATGTTTAGACATATCACAAAGGACATCCCCCCAACCTATGCAATCTTCCGCGCTAAGACCGCCGACTTTCTGGCCAGGCAGAGGCTGCTCATCCTCCGCCTAGGCGATGGGACGCCGCCTCCCATCCGAAATACGGTGATCGCCAAAACCAAAAAGGCGGTCGCCAAGCCACCTGGCGATCTCAATGCCTTCGAGGATGTGGAAGCCCATCCCCTACACAAGTTCAACCGAACTCCGGCCCACATTTTTTACGCCATCAAGGGGCGCGAATCGCTCAACAAGCCAAAGGAAATAAAGGACCATGGTCATCTGGACCACAATCAATATTGTGCTTACCACAAGAGTCCCGGCCACAACACCAACCAATGCCGCGACCTCCTCAGACAACTCTGGAGATTGTTCGAGGAGGGAAAGTTGGACAGCTTATTGACTTAGCCGGAGCCCCATCAATCTCCCAATACAGTCGCCAGAGTCGAACGTGAATAGGCCAGAAAGCTCATACGAGCCGACCCCCCGATCAACCTCGGCGACCGAAGAGGAGGAAATTTCGGAAGTCTCTCCTCGATTCCCACCTCGTCAAACCAAAGGCTATTGCCTGAGCAAATACCTCGAAAAAGAGGATGACTCGCTCGCCCTCTAAATTTCGTCATCAACATGATGGACCTCGCCAGCGATCGCCTCCCCTAGCACAACGTATACCGTCGAGGATCTTCATCTGACATGATGGTCCAAGGTAGAAAAGTGCCGCCATGGTCGCGAAAATCGATGAAACCGATGATTCGTCCATGCAAGGTTCCTTTGGGCTTCGATCGCTCGCCCTTCGTTTAAATACGAGGCGGGCGCATCCGAAGGACCCTCCAAAAACAAATCAGAGGATAACTCGCTCGCCCTCTAAAGTTTGTCATCAACATGAAGAACCTAGGCAGACGATCTCCTCCCCTTACACAACGTATACCATCGAGGATTGTCATTGACATGATGGTCCGAGGTAGAAGAGTGTCGACATGGCTGTGGAGGATGATGGAACCGTTCTCTATGCCCGTGGAAGGTACCTTTGGGCCACGATCGCTCTCCTTTCATTTAAACATGAGGCAGGCGTAGTCTAAGGGCCCTCCAAAACAGATCTGTGGACACGTTCGCCCGCCCTCAAAGGTCCATCAGTTAACATGGTGGGTCCTTCCCGGACAATGCGACGCGTCCCTCCCCCCGTCACAACGTATACCATCGAGGATCGCCATCTTAATGACGGTCCGAGGTAGAAAAGTGCTAACAAGCCGCGGTCGTGGAGTCGATTAATCCGACGTCGCCTCCGACAAGGAATCCTCCAGACCAAGACCGCACGCCCTTCGTTTAAATACGAGGCAAGGCGCAGCCTACGGAGGACCCTCACAATTAAGTGAGTCGCGAGAATATCAGACAGAATGTCACTCGCGCAAAAGACACGGTCGTGGAGGTCGGTCCATCGAACTCCGCGATCGGGCACGGTTCCTCAAGACCGAGATGGACGGCCTTCCTCGAGGAATCTGCAAAATTGAAGATCGCTCACTCAACGATTTATTTTCATCCCCTTACTTTCACTAAGTGAACAAAAACAAGGGGGAAGGGCGGAGCTATGTATACGACGATCGTTCCTATTCAATTACATACGGAGATCGGCATTTTTCAAATATATGTGCAGCGATCGAATTTGTTGTAAAAGTTATCTATATGAGTTTATCAATTCACTTGGAGCTATACACGCAACAATCTCTCCTCACACATTTGTACAAAGTCATGCAAAGACTCAGAAAAGCAATCATTCAAGCAATAAATCGAAGAAACAAACTTTCATTTCATTACTTGGAATATGCAAGGGTACAAACACGGTCGCCCAAAGGCCTAAGTATAAGGAAATCTACAAAAATTACAAGAAAAAAACAAAAACAAAAGAAGGACGTAGAGCCTCAGGCTGCCCCTGCCTGGCCTTCACCTTCGACCACTGGATCGGCCCGCGACCCTTCGCCACCTTCCGGAGCTGCCTCCCCGCCCTCCGGGGCATTCGGATGAACAAGATTTTCAGGAGTCGGTTACCATCTCAGGTCTACGCCTATTACCGAGAGGTCCAAGATCGGCACGGAGAAGGCAGGATGAAGAGGATGCTCCAGCGCGAATGCCTTGAAGTTTTTAGCAAGAGGGTCGACCTCCAGCCCTCCCTTCTTAGCAGCACGGAGCGAGTCAGCGAACGCCATGTAATAGGCAAACTCTCTGACGAACTCCATGTTGAGAAAGGGATCGGCCTCGGTCGCCTCCATCTTCCCTTTCAACTTCGCAACTGCCTGTTGCGCACCTTGAAGCTCGGTCTCCTTAGCAGCCGTCTCTCCCCTCGATGACGCCAGCTCGCTAGTCATCCGAGCAATAGTTATCTTCAGCTGATCGGCCTCCGTCTGAGCAGCTGCGTACGACCGACGGGCGTCTGTCATCTAATCCCAAAGCCGGTCGACCGTCGCCCGGGCTCGCTCAGAATCCTGTCTCGCCAGCTCAAGATACTGACTTGCCCGTTTAGCTGCATCTAAGGAGTCCTTCTCCATAGCCACGATCCTGTCGGCAAACACGGAGTTCTGTTTCCGAGCGGCCTCGAGGTCCGCCTGAAGACGAGAAGTAGAAGGACGCCCTTCGAATTCCTTCACAGCCTGGGGAGCCATCGTCGCCTCCTGGAGGGAGAGAGCAAAGGCGTCCTGCATCGTGTTCCCGGGTCGCTGGCGGGCGATCGCATCCAAGTTGATCGTCCAGGCCTTCGGCAAAGCAGAAACAGCCCGGTTGACGTATAGCGGGACATCACCGGCCGCGCGAGGAGATCGGCTCGCGAGGAAATCCAATACCAGCGGCGGGCAAGCCGGGTTAGTGCTACGGATCCTGCATCAACATAAGAGTTAGCACATCTCCTACGCAAGTGACAAAACTCAGCAAAACAAGCAAAGTCTACCTTTCAGCTTTCTCGGGATCACGACCAAAGTACGGTTCCCTCGAGGGGTCTCAGCCTCGGTAATCGCCATGGATTGCAGGAAAGCCGACGAAGGCGTAGGCTCATCGTCCAAGGGGACCGCGGTGAGAGGAGGTGCGACGATCGGCGGCTCACTGATAGGGGAAGAGACTGGGGGCTCCCCCGACCTCTGTCGCTTACGGTTCAGCCGGAGTCCCTCATCCCGAACCTCCTCCACCGCGATCGGATCCACATTAGGCCTCACCTCCAGAATAAGAGGTAGCGCCACCGGAGGAACTCGGCTCGACTTCTTCTGGCACAGACGACTCAAAACTCCGGGGTTCGACATAGCAATTTCCGGCGGAGGCTCCAAGAAGCGAGGGAAGCGGACCTCTGCAATAAGGAACAATAAAACAACGGTTACACACATTCTTCAAACAGGACGATCGCCAAGCAAAAGGAGATCGTAGGAATTCATACCTGGGACCAAAAGGTGTCGCGGAAAACAGAATAGCCGAGCTGACAGCCAACGACTCTCTTTGTTAATCCGGCGAGCGTCTAAATTGTCGTCCGGAAGATTGCGTATCCGCTCCCAGACGACCAGAAAATCGAAAGATAGCTCGTCGACCGCCGGAATATGGAAACCTGCAAAAGGAAAACCAAATTAGATCAGTTCAGAACATGTCCGAAAGAAGGGAGAGTCAAAACCCTTACTCGGATTCCTCTCCCGAAATCCTGTGGGAACGTCCAGCTCGCCTGTGGGATTGTCACTCGCTGAGGCCTTCCATGCACCGCCGACCCAGAACCACTTCGCCGGATCGCCCCACACCTTGTTCGGGACCCCAAGGATCACCCGACCGGAACGGCCTTGGATATGATAGCCTCCGACCGACCCCTTCTGAACCGTCAGCTTGAATAAGTGGTTCATCTCCAATGGCAAGGGAAGGCGATACACTCGGTGACCGCCGAACAAGGTGAGGGCACAGACGATCTGGAGCCAGGCATTCAGCGTTAGCTGAAGCGGCGCCACGTTCCAAGCGACCAGCTAATGGGAGACGGCAAAAGACAGAGGGAACCGCAGCCCAGCCTCCATGATTGCCTCATTCACGGCGACCATACCCTCCGGAGGTTAGTCGGCTCGTTCGTTCTCGGCCGGTGCAAAAGGATCCACATCTGAGGGGACATGATACCTTGCCCTCCACACAGCCAGGTCCTTCCTGGTCGCCGAGCTCCTGATCTGTCCGAGGGACCATGGAGAGCGCTGCGCGGCCCGAACAGCGACCGCTTCGCAGATTGATAGGGATGAGCGATCGAGTGCTCCCGATAATTGAACTTGGGGCACGGACCGGCCAACCTCTCCATAATTTCTGCAAAGGCCAAATAGGCTTGGCCAAAAGCACTATGCTGCTCCCAGTATGCCCTCACCACCATATCCTTCTCCACCGACAAATTTTTTTGCTCATCCGCCGCCTCCCTAGCAACGTCGGCCTCGTTGAATAATGCCTCGACTTCCGCGGGATTAATACCGGCGCGGATAGCCCCGGAGGCCATCTCTATATGGAATTCCGCGGAGGATCCTCCCCGGACAGTCGAGGTCCCGGCGGCAGAGAAGATGTCCACTCCAGATGATGAAGGTACTCCAGAAATTCTCGAAATAAGAAGAGGAGAAAAGGAGTGTTTTCTTACTGAGGGTTGAGTCGATCGACGATCGGCAGGCAAAGGCTTCAGAAAATTCTTGTACTATCTTCTTCTCCGGTGAAATCTTCAATGCAAATAAGGAGAATCTCAGGGGCCGGAGTGCAACCATCGGAATTAATGCCTCCCTTGAAACCCGCGTACGCGTTGTTTCAAGGACGCGCCAGATGAGGAGTCATAACTAACTGTCAGTCTCCCCCAACAGAAGCCCGACACGTGCCCTGGAGACTTTTCCACGACCGCTCTCATTTCCTGCTCATTTCAGCGACCGACCAGGTCGTCCAAATTCAAAACCAATCCGCTCAAAGACGATCGCCTATTCCGTAAAAGGCTGAGTCACTCGTCTAAGTTAAGCGATCGCCAGTAGAACTACCTCACCCTACGTTTCCAACATCGGAGCAAGCTGGGGGGTAATTGTTGTGCGGCGATTTATACCCCTCGACGGCGATCGGTATAAGGGCCGAGCGACCGAGTTCACGACCAAACGAGCTGCGGCGAACTTGTCAAAACGAAGATAACAGTCTACCTTCGAGTATCTAGCGATCGACTCCCAAGGCGATCGCCTTTCAGCACCCAGTGATCGACTCTGGTGCCCGACCCAGGACGACCGACCTGTGCCACGAACAAGGCCATCATCCATCAAATTCTACGAAGACTGGATCAGGAAGCAAACACCCATGTGCAGATCCGCAAAAGGCGCCGCAGAACATGGATCGTTGACTCCAGCCCATCAGCAGCTGTCAGTGACGAGGACGGCCTCACCTACCGACAGACCCGCCGAAAGGTCCTAAGTAGGGCCTCCCAAGACAGCGACAGAGACGCGTGTTGGCCTCTCATTGGTTCACACTTCTGTCAGCCAGCAACCTGTGCAGACTTTAAGGAGACCACCCCATGTGCTATAGACGATCGCCTGCTAATTATAATACAGCAGAGGCGATCACCCAGCAACTCCCAGTGCTATAAATAGAGAACCTTCAGCAACTGGAAAAAGGTTCCTCTCTGAAAATACACACATACGTACACTCTTTCATACTCTCGTCTTCCTCTCTTGAATCTATCTTAGGATTTCTCTCTCAGCACCTCCTAACCAAAAGACGGTCGGCAGAGGCAAGAACTACCTACAGTTCAGATTCATAGAAACTCGCAAGTCTAGGAGCTCAGACGTTCAGTTAATACACACTGTGAGAGACCGTCGATTTCTCACAGTCGTCACAGCACTCAATCGTTGTTACAAGAACTCACAGAGCATCATATCTGGTTCTTCCGGCAATCTTCACGCTCAATAGCTAAGATAACTAGGGTCTTTACACTCATTGTAATAGTACACTAACATTAATATTTGTACTCCAAAGTATTTGTATTAATAATATCTCACAAGAGCATTCAAGCCCGGGACTAACAACCCTGACAAATCTTGTGTTATTTACTTTCCCCATGGACGTGCTCTCGCATTTATTTGTTACTCGATCATTCCGGCAATATCATCTCCAGATAATATTTTGGGTAACAACATACTATTAACTGAAACAGCAACATAATCAGGTGGTATTACAATTATTTTCCCTGAGAACAGGGGTATAATGATAGGTTCTACATAATACTATTTGTCAACTGTTATTTTTTGTTATGTAAGGTGTCTTTATAAATGTCTTCACTTGTGATTTATGACATTATTTTTTAGGGGTTCATTTCTAAAGATCAATGTTTTGTGAGATCAAAATAAGTCAACCCTCATGTTTTTTTTGGAATAGGCTATGGTTTGCGAAAAATTTTCAATTAAAAGAACATCATAGCTATAAATGAGAGGGTGTGTTATTTCAACATCCTCTAAAATAATATTGAGATATATGTATGTGGGCGTTCTATGCATATTATACTAAGGATGATAATAATTTCGTGTCAAGTTGGACGTTACAAATAGCGGTTGCTCTATGTCATAATTACACATCAATAGGTGACAAAAGTTTGTTTGAATTTTTTCCCTCTAATTTTCTCTCCAATATGTTAAACAAATCATGAGTTCATAACATTTACTTGCACAAATGTCCTCAATTTAAATTTTTTGTATATCTTCATGCCATGTTGGCTGACTATATAATAAATTGTTATGTACATTTTATCCTAGGTAGGCTATTTCATCCACCTCAACCTCATCCAGTTGGTTTCTGATTTCTTCTTCTCCAGGTACCACTGATTTCTTCTTCTCCAGGTACCCACGTACACTATCTCTTGATTTGAGTGATTGCATAACTAGGTCGTGGAGCTATTAACATTTTTTACAAAAACACCTCAAGTGTCTTACAATCTCTGCAATGAACAAACGGGACAATTTATCTGGTCCCCAAGTGTCTTTATTGCCTATAAAGTGTGCTGATTTGGTTAGTCGGTCAACGATTACCCAAATCATATTCGTCCCAGTTCGTGTTCTTGGCATTCCCACAATAAAATTCATTGCAATGTCTTCCCACTTCCATTCTGGAATCGGTAACGGTTGTAACTTTTCAGCAGGTTTTTGATGTTCAGCTTTAACTTGCTGACAAGTTAGACATTTCAAATCGTACTCCGTTACATCCTTCTTCATACTCGGCCACCAAAAATTCCTCTTTAAATCTTTATATATTTTACTCATGCCTGGATGAATCGAATACAGAGTAGAATGTGCTTTGTTCAAAATTACTTGTTTAAGGTTATCCTGGTTAGGTACACAAATCCTGCCTTGAAATCGAAGAACTCCATCTTCATAGATCATGACTCCAAGTGCCTTTCCTTTAACAACATCCTCTCGAAGCTGAACTAATAAAGGATCATTGCATTGTTTAGATTTAACATCTTCAATCACTGAGGAAGTGATCTCAAGGAAACGTAATTGTCCTTGAGTTATCTGAGGCCAAAATTCAATCTCCAAATCAATTAACTCTCGTCTGAGCTTTGGTTGAGAGGTAAATAATTCCAATCTCCGTAATACGATTGACTTACGACTCAGAGCACTGGCAATGACATTCGCTTTACCTGGATGGTAAAGAATGTCGAGATCATAATCTTTAATCAGTTCCAACCATCGCCGCTGGTGCATATTAATCTCTTTCTGGGTGAAAATATACTTCAAACTCTTATGATCCGTGTAAACCCGACAAGAAGAACCGTATAAATAATGTCTTCAGATTTTCAACGCAAATACTACTGCAACTAATTCAAAATCATGGGTAGGGTAATTCATTTCATATGGCTTCAACTTCCGAGATGCATACGCAATTACCCTATAATTTGGCATGAATACACATCCCAATCCTTGTTTAGAAGCATCACTGTAAGTAACGAAACCTTCAGTTCCTTGCGGTAAGGCTAGAATTGGTGACGTAGTCAGCCTCTTCTTTAACTCATCAAAGCTTTTCTGACACTCGTCATTCCACTCAAACTTCTGAGTTTTCTGTAATAGCTGAGTGAGTGATCGAGCAATTCTCGAGAAACTTCGAAAAATCGACGATAATAACCAGCTAATCCCAGAAAACTCCGAACTTCCTCTACATTCCGCGGGGGTTCCCAAGCTAAAACTCCTTTAATTTTCTGAGGATATACTCGAACACCTTCGGCTAATATAATATGACAAAGTAAAGCAACTTCTTTAAGCCAGCACTCATACTTAAAAAATTTAGCATAAAGCTTATTAGCCCTCAGAATACTCAGCCCTATTCTTAGGTGCTCAGCATGCTCTGTTTCGCTCTTGGAATAGATTAAGATATCATCAATAAACACAACCAAGAATTTATCAAGATATTCAATAAAAGTCTTGCTCATGAGCTGCATGAACACCGTCGGGGCATTTGTAATACCCGAGATTTTTATTTCCAGTTATTTTGAATTATTTGTCATTTCATGCCGCTTATTTTGTTCCATTGATGATTATTTGGAATTCTCTCTGTTGTGTACGGTATGATGTACCGTGTTCTAGTTTTCTTCGAGTACAACTTGGCGCCACATCAGCCATATTGATCTTGTACTTCTACGTGTGACACTATATGTTGTTTTTCTTCATATGATTGTTCTCTTTGTGAACCTTCGGAGCTTCGTTGTTTAGATGGGAGTCATGAGATTCGTCGGGTAGTCGCGTTGTTATACCGACTTCAGACCGTGCAGTTGCCAGAACGTGTTACGTATGTTAACAAGTGCATTGCGTACGTAACTGGTGTTGGATAACGTACGTTATGTGTTTAGGTTACATACGTTATCATACCGTTTGGTTGGAGCAGTAGCCTTTGGAGAGGCTTTAGCGTACGCTACATGGGTCATATAGTATGTTATCAATTGATTATGTACGTAACATTGGAGGTGTTACGTACGTTAACCTACCTATGGATTGGGGCAGTGAGCTCTGAGTAGAGCATTACATACGTAACATTTGCCTGTTACGTACGTAAGTGCCATTATGTACACTATGCATTCAGTATTTCATACGTAATGTGTTGTAGCCTATATATAGGCAGGCAACATGTTTCATTTCGCCTTTTCACCATTTCTTTCTCCTTCTCTTCTTGCGGTCGACAGGACTAGTTTGAGAGGCTAGGGTTGGTCGAGATTTCATCACCCATCAACGTATTTGAGTTCCTAGCAATGATTAACATCACCTAATCCATCGTTCTCCATCAGATCGAAGGTAATGTTCTTGAATCTCTAGAATTGACTTTTTAGGGTTTTGTTCTTGATTTCGATTCCATTCCAATTTTGACGAATTGGTTGATGTTATATGATGTTATTAATCGTGTTCTATGGATTGTATATTCATATTTCGAGTAGTTTAACTCGATTGACGATTTGAGTGTTCTTGGGAATTATTGAACATTTAACGTTCGATTAAATGTTTCAATGAGTCTCCTTCTGGTGTTGGACGTGTTTTCCATCGTATTTGGCTGTTTTGTGCGTAGTAATTATGCCATCGTTGTTTTCTCGTGGATGTTGTAGGTTTTCAAGGATTTCCGGTTGAGCCATGTTCTTCAGAGGATTCGCATCGATTATCGAGGCAAGTATCTTGCCCATACATTTCGTATTTCATAGATGTAATAATTGGTAATCAACTAGGTATGCTATTTGAGTACTCATCATGGACTTTCTAAAGCATTGATATAATCTCATTAACGACTCTCTTTCACAACGCTTGAGTGTTTTGTGAATAAATGAGTTTTCCGAATACGTTGTATTGTGGTTGTAATTTGAATTACATTGACTCTATGTTGTGTGGTTATAAAAGCTCTCTTCACTTGTTAAGGGTTATGTGTTAGAATGTGTAAACTTTTGGTGAGTGCGAAATGTTGTGTTGTATGCTTTGCTGGCTCCTTTGTAAGGAGATAATCCTAGTTGGCGTTGTTCGAGAAGTTTATCTCCTTGTGGTATGTGAACGTGGTGTTATTGATATGCATTGTGGATTGTTATATTGATATGTGGAACCAGGCAGGGTCCGACGGGGCCTCTGGAGTTCGTTACTTGATGAGTATGAACAGTATATGTGTGTACCAGATAGGTCCGACGGGGCCTCTAGAGTTCGTTACTTGATGAGTATGAACAGTATATGTGTGCGCCAGGTAGGGTCAGTTGGGGCCTCTACAGTTCAGTACTTGATGAGTACGAACCGCATTTGTGTGATGCCAAGTAGGATCAATTGGGGCCTTTGGAATTTGTTACTTGATGAGTATGAATAATATTTTGTTATCGGATTACATGACCCATGAATATATTCTAGTTGTCGAGAACTGAATAAATCTTTAGGCTGTGACCCTAAGTGATTTTTGAAAAGATAAGGACTCTTTAATCCCAAATGATTTTCCTCTAAAAACTCCCGAGATCTATAAAACGCTTTACAAATCGTTTACTTTCATCAAATGAGATATCTGGGGAAGTCTTTCGTTGTGTTTGATTGGTTGATTATTTAGGATTATTATATTCTTGGAATATGATGTGTATGGATCGTAATTGCACTTTATACTTGCACTAGCGAAATTCTAGTTTGCTAAACCCCGAGTAATCGGGGGGATGCCTGTTATTTCATTCAGGTACGTGCAGGTTCTTGAGGAGCAAAACACAGAATCGGTACGAAGGATGATGGAAGAAAAATGATACTAATCACAGGAAGGACAGTACTTGAGTACTGTTGGTCGAATTGTATTTTTCTTTCCGATGTAGTGTTTCCCCTTCATATGGGAGTGTTGTTGTATTGTGACCCCATTGTGGGTATGAGTTTTGAACTAGGGATATATGGAGTATAAGTTGTATATTATTGATGAAAGACCATATTGGTCTATTATTTCATATGTAGCCACGTTGGTATTTGTTGTGTTGTCACATTTTGTAATGTTTAGCCTGGTAGATCCTTGTTAAAAGGGTCTACGACGTGTGATATTCCTGGATGATTTCTGGAAGTGTTACATTTATGGTATCAGAGCCAGGTTCTGGAAACCTAGGCTGTCGGGTCAAGTCTGGTACTGTCGAGTCTTGTCTTGTCAGATTGTGTCTGATTGAGTCGTGTCGCGACGCGTCGTCCGAGGTGTCGGTGCAACTATCATCTTCGTGCGACCTGTGGATGTAAGTCTCATCTTTTATATCTCATGTTCAGTATCCTTGTTTATATGTGGTTTATAAGATGGAATTCGTATTCAATACTTGTGGTTTATTGCCTGTAACGGGCTATATATATTGATCGATTGGAGACCGAGTGGTGTAGTGTGTTATGAAATTTTGAACATTGATATGTTTTGAAAAGTGTATCGACGGTATAGGTAGTTGAGAAACTTAGATAGATGGTTTGGCGTATGCCTAAAATTAGTGTTTCCGAGTTGTGTTGGTTGAAGTAGTGATTGTGAGTGTCGTGTAAGCATAGGTTTGAGAATCGTTGGTATTTGGCTAATTGTTGTTATGTGCAACCAATGTGTTTATGTTGATAATTATATCCGCTGCGTGCGTGTTTGGAAATGATTCCCTGAAATTTCATAGACCTAAGTGTATTGTGGAAAATAAGTTTTTGAAAATGTTTTGACGTGCGGTCAAATGGCGGCTTAATGTGGATTTTGGTAAGTGGTATGAGTTTTGGCGAGCCGGCCTTGTATTTTCAAATGGAACCTGGTGTCGGTATTTAGAAAATGTGTTTTGAAGTATTTTACATAACAGTTAAAATGTTACCGCCGCTGATCCCCTGTCGTGTTTGGAAGGGATTTTGAAAATGAGTTTTAACTTATCGGTTTTATTTTCAAATAACTCAAGTATACGATTTTAAAATCTTTCACACCATAAAATTTTTATTTTTAAAGCAAAAATGTGATATTTTTTTTCGCAAAATAAATAGTGAAAGATGAAAAATCTTACTCGATTTAAACTCTGAATTCAAACTTGGAATATTATGAGATAATTCAGTTAGTGCACGCTAATTTCGTCATCAGCGCATGCTAACAAACCTGGACAGAACGTTTGATTATTTCAACTCATTAACACACGCTAATCGTAGACCTAGCCCATGTTAAGATGCAATGTGTGCGTGACGTGAGTATCCTATTGTCATATTACCATTTTTACTGAATTTTGGGTGAGTACCCAATTGTTGTGTTGTGTGGTCTGAATTTGCTTGTGACTCGTATGATGTTATTCCGATGTGAAAATTTATATGTGATTGTTATTCTAATGTGAATGGTGATCTGTGGAAGTGTTTTATGCGAGTATAAGTAGTTACCACCCAGGGATGGTTCGGCGGAACCTCTGGGGGTCGATGCTTAGGGGCATGGTCGCGGGTTACCTTATGTGTTCTTCATCATGATGATGTTGAGTGGTAGCATGTGGTTACCTTGTGTGTTGATTATTATGAATATTGATGATGTTGGTCCCAAATAAATTGATCTTCCGGAATGTTGTTTTGAAATTGTTTTCAAAGAGAGATGGTTAAGACTTATGATTCATGGATTTGGTAAAACAACCTGAGGTATCAAAAGTATTTCAAATTTTATTTCGGGTGAATATACGAACTCCGAAATTTTCAACAGATAGTGTTTAAGTGATTACCTCGTGGAGTTTGAAAAGAGTGTGATCAATGATTGATTACCCTGATGTGTAGTGTCACGAGCGTATTTGTATTGATAATAGTCGTAAGTTTCCTGTTGATACGGCTATGTAATTTTTGGGTTATGACTGTATGTCCCATTTGTTATAGTTGTAGCGCTTGTGTTCGTACAATTATCCAGAATGGATATCTTCGTCGTGTTGATACTCGTTGCCTTTTGTTGATATGTTGTTCTAAGTTGGCACCTTGCTATATTGTTTTGCGATGTTGTGTTTCATGGTATTGAGCGTTTGTATGTACAGAATGCCGAGAGGTCGAGGCCAAGGTAGTGGTCGTGATCGTAAACAGGAGCGTGTTGAGGTGACTCGTTCGTTGTCGAGCGTTAATCTGTCCAGTACAGATGGTCAGGATAACTAGTCGCGTGATTTGAGGCAAATGACTAGAGGTAATGTTAATGTGGAAGACGCCACCATTTTTCAGCCGGTGTAGACCCAATTGGCGCAGGTGAATTAGAATGTGCAACATAATGAACCTCCAGATGGGGAAAACAAAGCTAGTGAGTGGCTACGTGATGTGATGAAGATGAACCCACCTCGTTTTGTTGGTTCCTCTGATTTGATAGGTTAGGAAAATTGGCTATTCCAGTAGGGAAGGACGTTCGATGTTGTAGCCTGTACTAATGAGAGGAGGGAAACCATTGCTCAGTACATCGTCGACAAAGAAGCTGCAGACTGGTGGGAGGTCGTAGCGCCTAGTGATCGTACAGCTACTTGGGTTGAATTCAAGACTGCCATGGAGGCCGAATATTGTCCGCCGCCTGTTCGAGAGTGCAAGATTGTTGAGTTTTTCTAAGCTACGCCCCAGGATGTGTCGATAACTCAGGTTATAGTCGATTATAATCGACAGCTGAGTTATGTTCGGGATCAAGTGAAAAGTGAAGCGGACAAAGTTTGTTATTTCGATATGTGTATGAAACCTCGTGTTCGGCAGTGTATGGCTCCTTTCATGTGTACCACTCTGAAGGATTATCAAGATCGAGCCTTGGCATTTGAGATGGCTTTATTGTCGGCAGAGGCTACAACTGAGACAAAGAAGCCAAAGATTTCTGATGATTTATCGAGAAGTATGGGGACCCTCACATCAATCAGTTGTGGAGCCTTTTAGGTCAGTTGGAAGATCTAAGAGATCCAGGTCGGTATCGGTAACTGTTGGTAATTTGCCTAGGTGCTTTAACTGTAATGTTCCGGGCCACGCGCGTGCAAATTGTAAGAAGCCGCCAGTGACTTGTTATAATTGTGGGTGCGAGGGGCATCAAGTTCAGTACTGCGAGATGGTATCTAGTACAATCACTACTCCAACTTCGGCGCTGGTGTCGGGACCGACTCATTGAGATCATTGATGATGAATTATCTTGCTTTTGGTCTATTTTCATGATTGGGTTTCGTTTTAAGTTTCGGGACGAAACTTATTTTTAGTGGGGTAGTATGTAATACCCGATATTGTCGTTCTCGGTTATTTTGAATTATTGTCGTTTTGCGCCGGTTATTTATTTCGTTGATGATTATTTGGAATTCTCTCTGTTGTGTATGGTATGATGTACCGTGTTGTAGTTTTCTTCGAGTACAACTTGGCGCCACATTAGTCATATTGATCTTGTACTTGTGCGTGTGACATTGTATGTTGTTTCTCTTTGTATGATTGTTCCCGTTGTGAACCGTCAAAGCTTCGTTGTCTACCTGGGAGTCATGAGATTCATCGGGTAGTCACGTCGTTGTACCTACTACAGACCGTGCGGTTGCCAGAATGTGTTACGTATGCTAACAAGTGCATTGCGTACATAACTGTTGTTGGATAACATATGTTATGTTTTTAGGTTACGTAAATTATCATACCTTTTGGTTAGGGCAGTAGCCTCTGGAGAGGCTTTAACGTACGCTACATAGGTCATATAGCGTACGTTATCGATTGATTACATACGTAACATTGGAGGTGTTACGTACGTTAACCTACGTGTGGACTGGGGCAGTGAGATCTGAGTAGAGCATTACGTATGTAACATTTTCCTGTTACGTATGTAAGGGCCATTACGTACACTATGCACGCAGTATTACGTATGTAATGTGATGTGGCCTATATATAGGCAGGCAGCAGCTTTCATTTCACGTTTTTCACCATTTCTTTCTCCTTCTCTTCTTGCGGTCGACGGGACTGGTTTGAGAGGCTATGGTTGGTCGAGATTTCATCACTCATCAACGTATTTGAGTTCCAAGCAAGGATTAACATCACCTAATCTATCGTTCTCTGTTAGATCGAAGGTAATGTTCTTGAATCCCTAGAATTGACTTTTTAGGGTTTTGTTCTTGATTTCGATTCCAGTCCGATTTTGACAAATTGGTTTGTGTTATATGATGTTATTAATCGTTTTCTATTGATTGTATATTCATATTTCGAGTTGTTTAACTTGATTGACTATTTGAGTGTTTTTGGGAATTATTGAACATTTAACGTTCAATTAAATGGTTCAATGAGTCTCCTTCGGGTGTTGGACGTGTTTTCCGTCGTATTTGGTCGTTTTATGCTTAGTAATTGTGTCGTCATTGTTTTCTCGCGGAGGTTATAGGTTTTGAAGGCTTTCCGATTGAGCCGTGTTCTTCGGAGGATTCGCATCGATTATCGAGGCAAGTATCTTGCCCATACATTTCGTATTTCGTAGATGTAATAATTGGTAATTAACTAGGTATGCTATTTGAGTACTCATCATGGACTTTCTAAAGGATTGATATAATCTCATTAACGACGCTTTTTCACAACGCTTGAGTGTTTTGTGAATAAATGAGTCTTTCATATACGTTGTATTGTGGTTATAATTTGAATTACATTGACTCTATGTTGTGTGGTTATAAAAGCTCTTTTCACTTGTTAGGGGTTATATGTTATAATGTGTAAACTTTTGATGAGTGGGTAATGTTGTGTTGTATGATTTGCTGACTCCTTTGTAAGGAGATAGTGCTAGTTGGTGTTGTTCGAGAAGTTTATCTCCCTCTGGTATGTGAACGTGGTTTTATTGATATGCGTTGTGGATTGTTGTATTGATCTGTGGAACCAGGACGAATAGGGGACTGGACGTGTCAATCCCAAACCACATGTCTGGAGTTTGTTACTTGATGAGTACGAACAGTATATGTGTGTACCAGGTAGGGTCCGACGGGTCTCTGGAGTTCGTTACTTGATGAGTACGAACAGTATATGTGTGTGCCAGGTAGGGTCAGTTGGGGCCTCTGGAGTTCGTTACTTGATGAGTACGAACCGTATTTGTGTGATGCCAAGTAGGGTCGATTGGGGCCTCTGGAATTCGTTACTTGATGAGTACGAATAATATTTTGTTATCGGATTACATGACCCGTGAATATATTCTAGTTGTCGAGAACTGAATAAATATTTGGGCTGTGACCCTAAGTGATTTTTGAAAATATAAGGACTCTTTAATCCCAAATGTTTTTCCTCCAAAAACTCTCGGGATCTATAAAGTGCTTTACAAATCGTTTACTTGCTTTATTACTGCCTTTCATGGTGTTGTGGGAAAATCCCTCACAATATGCTGCAAGTGCACGGTGTCAACAAGTAATAAAGTGATAAGTAAAGTATCGTTCCCTCGAGGACTGATTTCACTAAGTACCAAAATATAGTCAACTCACAATTTTATTTGAAGAACAATTATATGGAATTATTCCTAAACTAATTGCCGAAAATAAATAATAGTACTAATAATAATAATAATAATACTAATAAGGGCGTAGGATTATGATTTTCACCTCAAACAATCGGGAATGATATTTATTCGATTCAATTCACTTTTATTCAATTGATTGTAAGCCAGGAATTCCTAAATTATTCTAAAGCCTTTCCCAAGGTCGATAGAAAATACTACGAATTATTAACTCGATATATCCCTATTCGAATTAGATAATTAATAGCTAAAACAGTCCAAGAATTCCTACAATAACAGGCTTCACAATTCGCATGAGTATATCCCTATCTCACGAAAATTATGATTTGTCTCACAAGAACTATGCCTAAATTTCATCTCCCGAATCCATAAAGACATTCAAAACAAATTAATCAAGCTGACAATTAAAAAGCATTAAGAACAGTAAGAAGAATCCAATTCAATAGAATAACGAGTAAAACGAAATAATAATAAATACTCAAACCGTCATGAAATCGGCTACAATCAAAATCTTACTCGAATAGATCTAGGAACTAAGATGCAGAAAAACCGTAGGGATCCGTGGTCTTGTCGTCGCCCACAAATCTCTTCGTTTCCGCTCTCCCCGGAGTCTTGTGTTCTGCTTGATTTGTTCCCCGCCGATCCCCCTCAGTTCTAATAATTCATGTGCCTTTTATAGATTTTCTTTTTCAATTACCCTCCCGTTCAGTAGGTGTCTCACGAAAAAGTAATCAAATCTTTTCTCCTCAAAGTGCTCCTCACGGCACAACAAAAACAAAAGCCCAATGATCTGCGGCCTATTAGCATTAATTCTGCACACTTTAGTTTCCTCCCAGTGGCGTCTTTTTTTCTTTTCCTGTGCCGCGGCTCACTTGGTGTGTGCCGCGGCACACAGTACAGTGTGCACAGTGTTTGCTGGTTGTCTTCGTGTGCCGCGGTTCACTTGGTGTGTGCCGCGGCTCATGACCAAAAACTGCTATTTTCGCCCGTTTTTCATCGTTTTGGCTTCCGGACTCCGATTTCCTGCAAAACATATAAGAATAATGCATTAAAAGCTCATTTATGCTGATTTAGGCTCAAGATGGATATAAAATAATGACATAAAAGCGCATAAAAATACACCTAACAAATACCCCCAAACTTGAGCCTTTGCTTGTCCTCGAGCAAAAATTTTCAATTTTAAACAAAATGTATCGTGAATAATCATGCAAATCCATAGTGCTCAACTTAATCAATACTACCCTGAAAATCTCAAAGAATAATACAAGTATCGTAATAGTGAGTCACGTCTCGGACACTGATTCCACAAAGTAACCAATTTCAGTCCTAATCAATCGTTCATGAAGAAAATCAAGCTCAAAGATTAACAATCGTGAATGTAACCGACCGTCAATATGAAGGGTTAGATTAAACAAGCCAATTCGCCCAGTCCCACAGTGTAGTGGCAAAAATTTAAGAGCTTCATAATAGACATTACTCCTCGGACAACATTCTCTTATGTATGATCAATAATATGATTCGAGTTAACCACTAGGTTTCGGCTCTCGGGATATTTCATCGGGATGATCCTAGGGTGGATTTCCATTCTCATGACGTAAAAGACACTCATGGGGCACATGGATGCTTCTAGTTACTAAGCCCCCCTCTACAGCGGAGAAAAAACTCGAATAGCAAGTCCCGCATGTCAAGGATGCTGTTTTACGCGAGAGTAAACAACGGGTCACGTGAATACCCCCGGTTACTAGGCTTCCCATCATCGGTAATGCGATATTTCTAAATTATTAATCTACTCAGGGTCGCCGTTTTACGCGAGAGTAAACAACGGGTCACGTGAATACCTCCGGTTACTAGACTTCCCATCATAGAACAATCAATATCTCGACTTTTTCTTGGGAAAAACTGTCCGTATCTAAACTCAATCCAAGTACCAACAAGACTCATATTACTGGACGACTAGCTACACGAAAAATTTAACCAAACGTATAGACGGTGATTTGAAAACACGTATGTCTCTTTTCTTATCTGCTAAAATTTCTACAAAAACGATAAAATTTCGGACCTAATTGAATATTCAATAGAAATGTAAATCGATCGCAACTCGACCAAAAGTCAACCGTTTCTTCCAAGAGACATCAGTATCGTAAAATCAGTTTTACACATGGAAGCACGAAAAATTCACGAAAAATTCACGTTTTTGAACAAAACCATCAACAGCATGCAAGGACAATAAAGCAATCGCAATTTATACCCAAGAAAAATTAATAAAATTATCGCATGCTTCAATTTATTCCACTACACATAACATCCTCAATAATAAAACTCATGTGAAAATAAAAAAAGATAAGGAAAAGTGAAACTTATTCCAAATGTCTTCTTGAACACCAGCACATGTCTGAGTGGAAACGTCGATCAATCCATACTTCAAATAACGCTCAACATCACGAGGGACCCCAAAACTTAGTCTCTAGGCATGAAATAACAGTAGACATTAAATCAAGAAAGACTAGAATATGAAGAATAATAACTCATTGGGGTTAAAAAATTATATTAGAGAAATGAGGGCCAACAAGAATACACGAATCCAAACGAAATACAAAACAAAGGAAAATAATTAATAACGAAAAATCAAATAAAAACAACTAACTAGAAAGCAAATAAAAATGATGGGTTGCCTCCCATCCAGCGCTCTATTTTACGTCTTGAGCACGACGTGGCAAAAAAAGTTTAACGTGGCTTTTTTCTAGGGAGATTGCCAAATGCCCCCTTCTTGCAATCTATAAGCCTCTTATTCCATAGGGGAGGCTTTGGTTCATGCCCGGCTGCCACAAATAATGAGTAAGAATAATTATGAGGACAACCAAAAAATGATGGAAGAATATAATAATGATAAGGCATGAAAAAATAAGCAGAGTTCAAATGGGTAAATAATAAAGACTTATCATGAACAACCTCATTAGAACTCGAAGAATCAGCCTCAACAAAATCAGAAGTGATGGGGTCAATCTCTCCCATTATGGATTTAGGAAAAATTATGCGTAGCACCGTTAATAAAATTTTAGGCACATAAGTGTTCACCTTATTAGTCGAAGTTTGATGACAATTTAATGAAATTTCTTGGGAAACATCATCAATGGTAACTTCTTCTACAGGCTCATCACACTTTATGTAATTATCGGGTGCTGGGGAATCGACCCTGAAATTTAGCATGTCATTCTTCTCAACCTCCCCTTCAACTTCACTACTAAATATATGAGCTGGAATACAACCATAGTGAATCTCAAGACCACGACGTGCACATTCTAGCTCAAAAATAGTACTATCAGGATTTTTGAGAACGTCGACACATTGTTCAAGCATGGTCTTTTGTTTTGGGGGAGGGGGCTGACTGACCCTATTTGGCAAATTATTAAGAACATCGAAATTTATGAAATGCCAAGGGTCACGATACTCAAAGGAAAACATAATGACGAAAATAAAAATATAGAGACTAAAGAAAAAAAAACTTCAAATTAAAATTAGAGTCGCTTGGTATTGATATTAGTGAAAAATCAGTCCCCGGCAACGGCGCCAAAAACTTGTTGTGGGAAAATCCCTCACAATATGCCACAAGTGCACGGTGTCAACAAGTAATAAAGTGATAAGTAAAGTATCGTTCCCTCGAGGACTGATTTCACTAAGTACCAAAATATAGTCAACTCACAATTTTATTTGAAGAACAATTATATGGAATTATTCCTAAACTAATTGCCGAAAATAAATAATAGTACTACTAATAATAATAATACTAATAAGGGCGTAGGATTATGATTTTCACCTCAAACAATCGGGAATGATATTTATTCGATTCAATTCACTTTTATTCAATTGATTGTAAGCCAGGAATTCCTAAATTATTCTAAAGTCTTTCCCAAGGTCGATAGAAAATACTACGAATTATTAACTCGATATATCCCTATTCGAATTAGATAATTAATAGCTAAAACAGTTCAAGAATTCCTACAATAACAGGCTTCACAATTCGCATGAGTATATCCCTATCTCACGAAAATTATGATTTGTCTCACAAGAACTATGCCTAAATTTCATCTCCCGAATCCATAAAGACATTCAAAACAAATTAATCATTGCGGACAATTAAAAAGCATTAAGAACAGTAAGAAGAATCCAATTCAATAGAATAACGAGTAAAACGAAATAATAATAAATACTCAAACCGTCATGAAATCGGCTACAATCAAAATCCTACTCGAATAGATCTAGGAACTAAGATGCAGAAAAACCGTAGGGATCCGTAGTCTTGTCGTCGCCCACAAATCTCTTCGTTTCCGCTCTCCCCGGAGTCTTGTGTTCTGCTTGATTTGTTCCCCGCCGATCCCCCTCAGTTCTAATAATTCATGTGCCTTTTATAGATTTTCTTTTTCAATTACCCTCCCCTTCAGTAGGTGTCTCACGAAAAAGTAATCAAATCTTTTCTCCTCAAAGTGCTCCTCACGGCACAACAAAAACAAAAGCCCAATGATCTGCGGCCCATTAGCATTAATTCTGCACACTTTAGTTTCCTCCCAGTGGCGTCTTTTTTTTTTCCTGTGCCGCGGCTCAATTGGTGTGTGCCGCGCACACAAGATAATGTGCATGCTGCTCCGGGTTGTCTTCGTGTGTCGCGGTTCACTTGGTGTGTGCCGCGGCTCATGACCAAAAACTGCTATTTTCGCCTGTTTTTCATCGTTTTGGCTTCCGGACTCCGATTTCCTGCAAAACATATAAGAATAATGCATTAAAAGCTCATTTATGCTGATTTAGGCTCAAGATGGATATAAAATAATAACATAAAAGCGCATAAAAATACACCTAACACATGGCAACAGATTATTTTGCTCAAATGAGGTATCTCGGGAAGTCTTTCGTTGTGTTTGATTGGTTGATTATTTAGGATTATTACTTGGAATATGATGTGTATGGCTCGTAATTGCACTTTATACTTGCACCAGCAAAATTCCAGTTTCCTAACTCCTGAGTATTCGGGGGGGTGGATGCCTATTATTGCATTCAGGTACGTGCAGGTTCTTGAGGAGCAAAACACATGATTGGTACGAAGTATGATGGAAGACAAATGATACTAATAACACGAACGACAG
The DNA here is from genome assembly GCA_033398695.1 of Orobanche coerulescens. Classification (NCBI taxonomy): domain Eukaryota; kingdom Viridiplantae; phylum Streptophyta; class Magnoliopsida; order Lamiales; family Orobanchaceae; genus Orobanche; species Orobanche coerulescens. Next base: position 95,709,085 of record CM065816.1, read on the forward strand.
TCCTTGAGTACTGATGTTCGAATTGTATTTTTCTTTTCTGTTGTAGTGTTTCCCCTTCGTATGGTAGTGTTGTCGTATTGTGACCCCTGTGTGGGTATGAGTATTGAACCACATATATGTAGACTATACATTGTATATTATTGATGAAAGACCAAATTAGTCTACTGTTTCATATGTAGCCACGTTGGCATTTGTTGTGTTGTCACATTTTATAATGTTTAGCCTGGTAGATCCTTGTTAAAAGGGTCTACGGCGTGCGATATTCCCGGATGATTTCTGGGGGCGTTACAGCATTAGTCAAACCAATAGGCATAACTACGAATTCATAGTGCCCGTATCTTTTTCAAAATGCTGTCTTTGGAATATCCAAATCCCGAATGCGCAGCTGATAATATCCCGATCTCAAGTCGATCTTTGAGAAAATCGTAGCTCCTTGAAGTTGATCAAATAGATCATCAATTCATGGCAACAGATACTTATTCTTGATAGTGAGTTTATTCAACTCACGATAGTCAATACATAATCGTAAGGACCAAACTTTCTTCCATACAAACAACACCGGTGTGCCCCATGGAGAAACACTTGGCCGAATATAACCTTTATCCAATAGTTCACCTAGTTGCTTCTTCAAGTCTTGCCTTTCCGATGGGGCCTTTCGATATGGTGCCTTGGATACTGGTGCTGCATTATGTTCTAGTTCAATAGTAAACTCCACATCACGATGCGGTGGCCATCCAGGCAAATCATCTGGAAATACATCTGGAAACTAATTCACGACTGGAATAGAAGATAAATGAACCTCACCCGTTTTTGTCTTCAATGCAAAACACCAATAACCGGTACAGCCTTGTCGCAACAACTTTACCCCTTCATGGATCGAATAATCTTTCCTGAAGTACCTGATTTCTGTCCCTCAAAGACATGTTCGGTACCATCATGCGAGATGATCTAAATCATCTTTCAACAATAATCCACCACTGTCCCATGACGATCTATCCAATCATAACCCAGAATCAAATCTCCCCCTTCATATCAATCACAATTAAGTTGGATGGCCAATCTCTACCGCCTATGGTTATAGGACAATTTACAATCTCCTGATCCCCAGCTATCCTTTCCCCACTCGGTAGTCCAACAATGAATAGTTCACACACAGATAGGCCATTAAAACCCAAATGACGAACACAAGACAAGGATATGAAGGAGTGAGTAGCTCCAGAATCAAATAATATATCTACCAGATGCAAAGGAATATAAACAATACCTGACGTAGTCGCAGCCCCTACATCATCAGTCCGTCTCATCTCATACAGCCGAGGTGGAGTTCCGCTCGGTTCTTCCTCTATTGTTGTTGCATCCGATACAAGGAGTTGGTTGACCCATAACTGTAATCGCTAGATAGGAGACTGATTCGCAAAGACTCTACTTGCAATCTCACAATATGATGCCTCGTGTCCCTGTTCCCCACACTTAAAATAGTTAACATGGCGTGATGAATAACGAGAACTAACATGTCCTGCAACTCTGTAATTAAAACAAACTCTCTGCATAGAAGTAGTAGAGGGTGCATAATTAGGATCCCGCACTCCTCCACTAGGTTGAGGGGAACCAACAGAAGATTGAGGATTATGCGATCCACTTCCTCGGAAGCTACCGAAAAACTTCGTTTTCTTCGAGCTGGGAGCAGTCTGGACCGGAATTGTCACCATATCATAAGCAAGTACTCTATGTTGATATTCTCTTAAAGTAGTACACTCAAGACCCGCCATATATTTTCGAACCTCCGACTTCATTCTCGCATCAATATGAAGTATCTTAGCTGCTTCATCTCTGACTTGATCTTGGGCATACACCAACTGCCTGTTTAATGTCTTAATAACCTCGGAGATAGGAACGTATTGGGGTTGAGCCCTAAAGAACTCACTGACTCTAGATTGTCGAACAGGCGCTGGACAATACTAGGCCACCATTAGCTCTTTGAATTCTTCCCATGTGGCCACATGATCCTTGGGCTTAACAGCTCGCCACCAATCAGGAGCATCATCAACCTTTAGATATTGAGCAATTGGGACCCTATTAGCTTCAGGGCTGCCAATACTGTCAAATATCTTCTCTAACTCGACCAACCAATGATCCCAATTAGCTGCATCACCGGAGCCATCAAATCTAGGAGGATTCTTTTTCATGACTTCTTGAAGCCATCGATCATCAACAGTTTCGCCCGTATGAATATTCTGCACCACTTGTCCAGTTGATGCACTTGAGTCACGACCTGTTGAAGTACATTAGGCACCTCTACTTCTGCACTCGCACCCGCACCTCCTGGAGGAATTGGGTCTGGGTTAGTCACAGAATGAGATGCCGAATCCGAAACGGACATCTCTGGTTCGGGTATCGTTCCCCTACCACGGCCTCGGCCGTGTTGACGAGTAGCTCTACCTCGCAGCATACTGTAGAAACAAACAGTTCAATCTCTAATACCATATTAGAGAGTTAGATAAGTAGAGAGAAGCACTAGTACGAGCATAAACTTGGAAGAGAGAGGCCCATGTGTAGGTTGTTGGGATTTGGAGATTAAAAATGAGTTACGTAGCGGAAAAATAAATGATCTGACCAGATAAAAACTGAACCCCTAAAACAGATCGGTCAAGCATCGTATAGACAAATATATAAATTGGCGAAGATAAAATTAAAGGAGTCATACCCTCGTTGACCTTTGATAATTTCTTCTTGAAGGAAAAACCCGAGCCAAGCTTTTTTCGATCACTAACACGTACACGAGTGCAATTCATTCAAACTTGGTGAATTATAAACACCGAATATACCGAGTGACTCTACATTATCACGCATCGGATATTGATCGGAAAATTATATATCAATTCGTTCTCGAAGAACACAACTAGGAATTGATATAGTACTTTTCTTCTCTTCTCTTCTTCTTTTTCTTTCTCTCTATAAGATGAACAAGAAGATAAAAGAAAAATTTCTTCCCTCCTTGGTAATGCTCACGGCTGAACTCTTAGTATGTGTGTGTATGTTTTTTCAAGTCATTCATCAAATGAAAGACTTTCTCATTTTATAAAACAAAAGGAGATCAAACGATGAGATATGATATCTCATCCATTTGTCCTCATCTCATTCTATAATACAATACACCCCACATGTTAGGAATTAACATGTAAGGTAATGAGAAAGGGAGGGGGCATCACATGGTGTCTTGGTGAGAAAATGATCCGATCCACTCAGTTCCTGTACCAGCTGTTCGCGTGTCTAGTCTGTTAAGTACACTTTGTTTTATCTCAAATGTATTTATACTTAGTTAATTAATCCAATTAATTAATTTTATCAAATACAAAATTATAATAATATATTTCCAAGAAATAATTATTTATGAATTAAATTAATCACCCAGTAATTAATTTCAATTCACAAGACCACTATGATTTATCAAATAAAACAAATTAGATATCCAATATTCAATATTAATGAAGTGATAATAAATACATATGTTATCCATCAAATATCCTTGTGCGCGACTTCATAGGATTGTCTTAGTCGGCAATGGGAGGAACCAAGGAGTATGGGTAACACTTAGCCAGTCCAGTGCTCCGTACCATAACCCAACTAAGAACGAATGATTGGATTATTCTAAAACCATTATGTCATGAATACTATATACGTATAAACCCTTCAATCATATGTCCTGGTCAAGTATTAGGGTCACGGTACAGTCAAACCCTTTTTTAACTTGATTCTATGCAGTTGTTAATGCAAACTCAGATTATCGGGCTCTCGTGTATCAAATACTATTGAGCATATTGATGTTGTCACATGAGTATGCATTTGTAGGTATTCTGTTAGGACCATGTCCGTATAATGTTTTGATCTGATCTCGGATTAGACTGACACGATTCATCGTGATATTGCGTATCTCGAGGTATGTTCCATATTCCTTCTTGGTACTTGTATTTTGATGGACACTCAATTATCATGTTCCGATTTGATGATATTATACGATGGATTGGCCTGGTCAGAGTTGGTATGATCCGCAATGGTGAGTTATGATGATGTTTAGAGAATCTTGGATGTTGTTTGGATATAGTACAAATGTTTGAGTATGAGTTCATTGTATTATTGAATACGAGATGTGGAATATGGTAAGATTACTTTGATGAGGATTATCACGAGTTGGCAAGGTTATGATAGTATGATTTCATTGGTAGTATTCTTACTTGGTAATTTCATTGGTATGTAATTATTGATATGATGTGATCGTTATCATTGTTGAGTATTATGGCTGACCCCATCATGGGCCTTATTTTTAGGTGCTCGGAGATCGAGCTAGCAGTGTTCGTGAAGAGATGAGCTTCACGGATGATACTGTTGTTAGGGATATGCCCTCGAATGCCACTCAGAGGATGAGAGAGCGAGAGCATTGTATTGTTATTATTAATATTATATTAAATAAGGCATTTATTATTTCTATATTATTGTATATCACAGGCATTATGATTTGGCATATAAAATAATAGTCCTTGCATTTGAGAGCAAACATTCCACTTCTTATGGAGATAAGGAGAAAGACACTGGAAGTGTTTAGGACTCGAATGCTTAACTGGTTCGCAAGTCGATAAAACTTAAATTGGGCAGTAAGTTTAGACAAGACTTGTATAACGTGTGATTTGACATGTAGAGTGCCTGTCTTCACTAAGGGTTAGTGGGAGTACACGTTATAAGTATGCTAATGAGATTAGTATACTCGAACACGACTCAACTCGATTCGGTCACATGGATATCACTCAGGGATTGTCAATGACTGAATCGAAAGATTGTGATAAGTATACGCGAACCTTTGACTTAGTTTCAGTAGGACATGTGATTGTGACATTAAGTTAGTCATTAGAGTAGTTTGATCCAATCGCCGATTGGTGGGGTCAACCTCGAAATGTAACTTAGCAGGCAAGTAGTAGTCTCTACTGAATACCAAGATAGAATTCTTTCTCCTGTTAGTGAGCAGGTAAATGTCCTATGCCGTTAATGACAAATTAGATCATAAGTCTTTGGCCAAAGCAGTTAGAGCTAGTTGTATTTGATACACGAGAGCTCGATGATCTCAGTTTGCATTAACAAATGCATAGAGTCAAGTTATAATATGGTTTGACTTTACCATGACCCTAGTACTTGACCAGTACATATGATTGATGGGTTTATACGTATACGGTATTCACAACGTAAAGATTTTGGAATAATCCCTATCATTCTTTCTCAATTGGGTTACAATGTGAGCCACTGGACTGGCTAAGTGTTACTCACACTCTTTGGTTCCTCCCATTGCCGACTGAGATGAACCTATGGAGTCGCGGCACAGGATAGATGACGGAATATAATTAAGGATATTCTCTCTTAATAAATATTAGACATTATATGTCTAATTTAAATTATTGGATAATATTTATTTTAATTTATTGGATAAATTTAATCGGTCTCGTGAATTAAATAAATTACTAGGTTATTAATTTATTCATATTATTTCTTAAAGAAATTATTTTTAATATAATTAATTAATTGGATTAATTAATTATATTAATATTAAAACGTACCAAAGTTATCTATCGGACTAAATATACGATGGTCCATTTCACTTACCGAAACGAACCAATATCTTTTCTTCTCTTGTGGCCGTCCAACTCTTCCTTTTCATTAAGAAATTTACTTTGAAGTCTCCTCCCCACCTATGAATTTTTTTTTTCAACTCTCACATGTGAGTAAGAGTGGACTTTGAGTAAGAGTGGACTTTATAAAAGAGTGAAGAAATTGAGTTGCAGATGTAGGCTTACGGCAGATAGCAAGAGAGAAAGAGAGCAGGAAGAGAAAAAGAGAAAGAACATAAAAGGAGAGAAAGAGTTTCTTCCATTTAATTTTCTTTGAGATATAATTTTTTCTTCAAATTTAATTTTTTGAGATTTAAAATTAAAAGAAAAATTTACCCTATCATCACTTCAAATAGACGTCGACCTTGGAGGTCTTGGAGTGACGATTATTTATTTCCGGTTATCTTTCCGACGCGTGATACGTAGAGGCATGGTATTTTCGGTGCTCGTGAATTTCCAAAGCTCGTTCGGTTGGACTCGTGTTCGTGCTCGGAATCAAGAAGATATTATCAAAGGTTTATGAGGATATGATTTCTTAATTTGTCCGGATTGTATTTTGTATTATCTACGAGGATATTATCTTCGTCTATTTATATTCGTTTATACGATGCTTGATCGATCCGTTTTGGGGTTTGGTTTTTATCCGATTTGACCGGTTAATTTTTACTGCGTAACTCGTTTTTAATCACCAAATTTCAACAGTGGTATCGGAGCAAGGTCTTGCGATCGTATATACGATATATAGCATTTGGAATGCTTCAATGTGTGTGTTTTTATAATTTGGAATCATAATCGCAATTAATCATTAATTTTTAATTGTTCATCTAGAAATTAATTTTTCATAATTTCATGTTACAATATAAATCTATTTTTCTTTTGAATAACTGATTTAAATATATAATATAAAGATTAGAAAAATATTATTTTTGAAATCGGGACGAAAAGACGAGCAGCGTGTACACACCGGCTTGAGTCGCTGAGGCCGCGTGCGGTCCCATTTTGTGAGGGACCGCGGTCCGCCAGCCGGACCGGACGGCAGTGGCTTGGGTTTGGCCCGGGCCGTGTGTTTTTCGACTCCATTTTTTATATTTCATTCTTTTCCCACAAATTAAATTGGAGTTAATTTGACTAAGATATAATTATGTTAATTTTATTCTTAAGGGAATTAATTTACTAAAATATTTTTATCCGGAACGAATTAAAATTAACGGTTATGTGAGTTAATTGGATTAATTCTAATAGTTGGATCAATTTTTGTTGATTAGATCAATATTTAGATTAATCATTTTTTTCATTTATTTATATGTAATGGTTGCATTATTTTTGAATGGTGATGTTGTTCATAGACTTAGTTTATTGAATCTTTATTCGATGGGGTTGTAATGGCCGTTTTGAGCCAAAATTTTTTTAGTAAATTTGTATGGGATGAAAATTGTGTAAATGGAATAAATTAGCTATGATGAAGAGCCGAGGATGAACCGCCACTTGTAATTCTATCGTGTCGATGAAGACTCAGTACTTAGGAACGCTCCATGAACTACATGATATTAGTTTTAGGTTGTGTATGTTTTCATATTGTATGACAAACAAACAAACCGACAAACCGCACTTATAAACGGATTAATGTGCAAAGTGTAACATATAATCGCGTTAAACTCCCACTTACAAACACTAAGTTATAAAGGTTACGAGGTTTCCTACCCTCCGTCAAACACTTGGAAAATTGAAATCTAAACTGAAATATTATTCTTCCGAGTATGTCGGGGTAATATTTTTGGGGAAGGTTGATAAATTCCTAGACTGCATTAGATGCTTTTGGTTGTGACAAATCAAACCCCTAGAAATCGTATGGGTTGGCAGGTAAGATCCAATTGTCAGACTATTGGGAGTTGACGGTTTAAACTTAGATAGTTCATCGAGCCATAAAATCCGAATGGGTTGAGGGCAAGTGAATTAGGGTTAAAAGAAGATCGAATCATCCATTAGATGAGTTTATGTTAGACACCACTTTATAAAGAACGATAGAACGAAACTATACGGGTTGCCCTCTATTAAACTTTGTAAAGAACTCGATCACCACTAAGAAGTCAACCGTGACTTTCGGATTTCACATGGGAGTGTGCAAATGCCGATAAAATAGTGGGAGTCGAGCTATGAATAAAGAAAAGTCCTTTAATTCTTTACTCGGATCATAATTAAACAATCACTAACGAATCTTAAATTATTCTCTGCAGTTAACAAATATCTCTCTCAAAATGACAATGAACCCACTCGCTATACTACTTGAAAAGAACGTCTTGACTGGTCCGAACTATGTGGACTGGCTTCAGAACTTGAGGATTGTCCCCACTATGGAAATGCTAGGATACGTCTTGGAGGCGGATATCCCAGCGGCTCCTGCAAGAATCCGAGCCAATCAGGAAGAAGTCGATGCCCATGAGAAATGGGTAAAATACGACGTAAGAGTGCGCCGGTACATGCCAGGCTCAATGACTAATGAGCTTCAACATGCCCATGAAAAGATGATGTCTTCGAGAGCCATCTTTGCGCACCTGGCTGAGCTCTATGGAGAGCATAGTCGAACTGCTAGATATGAGATATCAAAGGATGAAGGAAGGAGAGATGGTTGGGGACCATGTCCACAAGATGATCTCGATGATTGAGAGACTAGAAGCTCTTGATTTTCAGATGCATGCGTCTCTCCAAGCTGACCTTATCCTGCAGTCACTTCCTGACTCCTTTTCCTAATTTGTCATGAACTTCAACTACAATGAGATTGCATGTAACTTAGCTGGGCTAATGAACAAACTAACGACTGCCCAATCTCAGATGAAGACAAAAGGAAAGGAAACTGCACTTGTGATTTCTTATGGGACTTGGAAGTCCAAGAATAAGAAAAAAAAAAAACAAAAAGCAGTTAGGTCCAATGGCCAAGATCGATAAGGGAAAGGCAAAGCCCCAATGGTTCAAAAGAGCAAGGGGGACAAAAAAATGGATGTATACCTAAACTGCGGTAAGCTAGGCTACTGAAAGAGGTACTGTCCAAAACTTGACCGTAATGCGCCTTCAGGTACGAAACTACTGGTTTTGGAAATAAATCATTCTGCTATGGTATATTCTACTTCTTGGATACTTGATTTCGGTGCGAGTTCTCACATTTGTACAATGAATCAGGATCGGAAATGAAGTAGGAAGTTGGATTCAGGGGCAGTGATGGTCACCATCGAAAGTGGACATAGTGTTGAGGCTTCTAATATTGGATACCTTATGTTGAATTTAGAATATGGTTTTATTCTTACTTTAAATGATGTACTTATTTTGCCCAAGAGGCATAAAAATATTGTATCAATTCTGGTCATGGACCGAAAAGGATTTCACTTCTTTATTGGAGATGGGTCCTGTCGAATTTATTTTAGAAATAAATTGGTTGGTACTGCTACATTATTAAATGGTTTATACCATATGAATGTAAAGAATAAAACAATGGTGAACACTATAACTTGGAAGCGTGGTAGGGATGAAACAAACCAAGCACTTAAGTGACATCTTAGACTTGGTCATATTGGTCAGAGCATGGTTCATAAAATGGAGAAAGGTGGGCTTACGGGTCCACTAGGATTGGATCCCTATCCAACTAGTGAATATTGCCTTCAAGGCAAAATGACTAAGTTACCATTCGCAGGGACTTTTGAAAGAGCTGCTGAAAAACTTGGATAAATTCATACCGACGTTTGTGGCCATTTTAAAGTGGCACGAGATGGCTTTCAGTATTTCATTACATTCACTGATGACCATACTAGGTATAGATTCGTGTACTTAATGAAACATAAGGCTGAACTTTTGATAAATTCAAGGAATTTAAAGCCCTAGTTGAAAATCAAACAGGTAACCGTGTTAAGACTCTTCGGTCAGACCGAGGTGGTGAGTACATGAGTACTGAGTTTGATGAGTTCCTAAAAGAACTAGGAATAGTGTTACAATTCACTTCTCCAGCTACTCCACAATTAAATGGTGTATCAGAAAGAAGGAACCGAACCTTGTTGGACATGGTTCGCTTCATGCTTAACTACACTGATCTACCGATTTATCTGTAGGGTCACATGTTCCTTACTGCTGTGCATATCTTGAATAGATGTCCTTCCAAATCCATTCCTAAGACTCCACATGAGATGTGGAGAAGTAGGAAACCAAGTCTTAATCACGTTAGGATTTGGGGATGCCCTGCTTATGTCAAGAAGACTAAAGTAGAGAAATTGGAAGCTAGGTCTGTGAAAGGTCGTTTCATAGGATATCTAGGGGATTCCATGGGATATCTATTCTACATACACGAAGAACATCGGATCATCGTTGCTTTACAAGCACACTTCCTAGAAGATGAGTTCATTCAGGAAGGAGGTGCAGGCAGAAATATTTCTTTGAAAGAAATAAAAGAAACACCAGATGAGACACCTGTGCAAGATATTAGAACCGAAACTTCTGAAATACAAACATAACCTCAGAAGTCTAGTAGAATTTCTCAATTACCTGAGAGGTATGGCTAACTGCATCGATAGGAACTACATGTCATGAGTTGATAGAAAGTAGTCAAGAGAATGATCCTTCTACATACGACCAAGCGATGGTAGATGTCGACTCCGCCAAGTGGCAAGAAGCTATGGAAGCTGAGATAGACTCAATGCATGCTAATCTGGTCTGGACTTTAGTAGACCGTCCTAAAGGAATAGTGCCTATTGGAAACAAATGGATCTATAAAAGGAAGTCTGATGGAGATGGCAAGGTTGATATCTATAAGGCTAGACTTGTGGCAAATGGTTATTGCCAAAGAGAAAGAATCGATTACTTTGATACCTTCTCGCATGTAGCTATGATTAAGTCTATTCGCATGATGCTTGCCATAGCAGCCCACTTAGATTATGAAATATGGCAAATGGATGTGAAAACGGCATTCCTAAATGGATTCATAGAGGAGGAGATTTACATGGAACAATCTAAGGGATTTATATCTGAGACCAATATTCATAAAGTATGCAAACTTCAGCATGCCATTTATGGACTGAAGCAAGCTTCGTGAAGTTGGAATCTTCGTTTTAACGAGACAGTCAAAGAGTTTGATTTTGTCCAAAATGAAGAGGAACCCTGTATTTACAAGAAGGTTAGTAGAAGCAAAATTTTGTTCTTAATACTATATGTTGATGACATTCTACTTATAGAAAACGACGTGGGATGCTCAGTTCTGTGAAAGCTTGGCTTTCTAAGGAGTTCTCAATGAAAGGCTTGGGATAAGCTACCTATATTATGGGTATTTGCCTCTACCGAGATAGAGCGAAAAGAATGTTAGGTCTTTCCCAATCCCTCTATAAAGAAAAGATCCTGAAGCGATTTAGAATGGAAGATTCTAAAAGAGGGTTCCTACCTATGCAATATGGTGCAAAACTTTCCTTAAATATGTGTACTCAAAATGAGGAAGACAGAAAGGAAATGAGCAAGGTACCCTATGCTTTGGCAGTTGGTAGCCTCATGTATGCTATGATTTGCATTAGACCGGACATTGCCTATGCTGTGAGCGTAGTAAGTCGGTTTCAATCAAATCCAGGGTAGGATCATTGGAGTGATGTGAAAAACATTCTTAAGTACCTGAAGAGGACTGAAGACTTGGTTCTTACATACGGCGGTGGAGAACTTAAAGTGATGGGTTATACGGACTCAGATTTTTTTGGGAGACATGGATGCTCAGATGTCCACATCAGGGTATATCTTTACTCTCAATGGTGGAGCAGACTTTTGGAGAAGTGCCAAGTAAATCTCGACTGCAATCTCTACATGTCAAGCCGAATATCAGGCAGCCATAGAGGCGGCTAAAGAAGCTTTTTGGATTAAGAAGTTCACTGAGGAAATTCAAGTGGTTCCTAATGCAGAGAAGCCCGTGACGCTGTTTTGTGACAACGGCGGAGCTGTTGCATAGGCTAAGGAGCCTAGGGATCACCACAACACCAAACATATTGCGCGAAAATATCATTTAGTTAGAGAAATGGTTCAGGAAGGGAATGTTATACTGTAGAGAGTAGACACAGCAAATAACGTTGCTGATCCGCTTACCAATCCATTATCTTAGAAGGTCTTAGAGAGACATGTGGAGAGTATGGGTATTAGATACCATAGTTTGTGGCATTGAGTGCAAGTGGGAGATTGTTAGGGATATGCCCTCGAATGCCACTCAAAGGATGAGAGAGTGAGAGCATTGTATAGTTATTATGAATATTATATTAAATAAGGCATTTATTATTTCTATATTATTGTATATCACATTGTGATTTGGTATATAAAATAATAGTCCTTGCATCTGAGAGCAAACATTCTGCTTCTTATGGAGATAAGAAGAAAGGCACTTGAAGTATTTAGGACTCGAATGCTTAACTGGTTCGCAAGTCGGTAAAACTTAAACTGGGCACTAAGTTTAGACAAGACTTGTATAACATGTGCTTTGACATGTAGAGTGTCTGCCTTCACTAAGTGTTAGTGGGAGCACACATTATAGGTATTCTAATGGGATTAATATACTCGAACACAACACAACTCAATTCGGTCACATGGATATCACTCAGGGATTGTCAATGACTGAAATGAAAGATTGTGATAGGTATACGTGGACCTTTGACTTGAGGTTTCAGTATGAGATGTGCTTGTGACATTAAGTTAGTCATTAGAGTAGTTCGATCCAATTGCCGGTTGGTGGGGTCAACCTCGAAATGCAACTTAGTGGGCAAGTAGCAGTCTTTACTAAATACCAAGATAGGATTCTTTCTCCTGTTAGTGAGCAGGTAAATGTCCTATGCGGTTAATGACAAATGAGATCACAAGTCTTTGGCCAAAGCAGTTAGAGATAGTTGCATTTGATACACGAGAGCTCGATGATCTCGGTTTGCATTAACAAATGCATAGAGTCAAGTTACAATAGGGTTTGACTTCACCATGACCCTAATACTTGACCGGGACATATGATTGAAGGGTTTATACGTATACGGTATTCATAACATAAAAGTTTTGGAATAATCTCTATCATTCGTTCTCAATTGGGTTACAATGTGAGCCACTGGACTGGCCAAGTATTACTCACACTCTTTGGTTCCTCTCATTGCCAACTGAGACGAACCTATGGAGTCGCGGCACAAGATAGATGACAGAATATAATTAAGGATATTCTCTCTTAATAAATATTAAACATTAGATGTCTAATTTAAATTATTGGATAATTTTTATTTTAACATATTGGATAAATTAAATCGGTCTCGTGAATTAAATAAATTACTGGGTAATTAATTTATTCATATTAGTACGCTAATGAGAATATTACTGTAGCAAATCAACATCGATATTACGTATGCTATGGCATGGGTTTTGCATACATAAACCATTGTGCGAAGCAAGGCAGTATCCTCTGGACCAGATAGCGCACGCTAGAGGCAATCGTTAGCACATGCTAATAATGGGCAGTATATATATATATATGCAGTTGGGAATTATTATTCATTTTGGTCTTTCTTCCCTTCATCCGATAGAGAGAGTCTTGAAGGAGATTTTGAGGTTCCAAACACTTGAGTATTTGTAGAGTTGATCACCCTTAAAAATATGGAGCTTCGAAGTTATTGTAAACGGAACCAACCTTGATAATCAACCCATTTCTTCAAAGAGGTAATTACTCTTCACTTCAGGATTTCATCTTGGATTAAATATTGGTGTTCCTGAGTTGATAATCATCGCATGTATGAATTGGTATGTATGATTATGAGACGGGTTACCGGATTATGTCGTTGTTGTTGTTGATATATAGATATTGATATGACTCTTGTGATTTTGAATGGTGTTGTTTATCTTCAAGAGATATATTGGTTTCGCATTTTGATGTTGTTGTTGTTGTTTACTTCGTGTTAGATTAATATGGAAATGATTATGATTCTTGGTGTTTCACGGTGTTTATATTGAGGAAGAAGATGATATACCGATATATATATATATGTCTTGGATTATGAGTTGGATGATTGTTTAGACGTTAAAGGATATTGGATTATGTTGTTTTATTGATTATGAACATGGTTATGCATTACTTGGTGTTCTTGAAGAACTTCTTGGTGAATATAACATAGCAAGACGACTGTATGTTGAAGTGTCGATGTTTTTGGATATGAACATGGAATGTTCATATCTAGAATTAAGTTATGTTGACCTATGATATGATCTTCGTATAAAAATATGAGTATGATGATGGATTGAATTTGGAAAGGTTATGATTGATATTGGAGTATGATTTTCTTTACATTCGTATTCGTGATCGCAAGGTGTTGTTCGGTACCTGTAATGCATGCAATTGCATGACGTTAACGCACGCTAGCTGACTGGATAACGCGTGCTAATTGGAATATTTAGCGTACGTAAATATTGAAGTATTACGTACGTAAACTATGTCCTGGATAAGATACAAGTCAGTGACTATTAGCGCACGCTACGCACCGTGACTAATGTACGCTAAATCAAAAGACAACGTACATAAATTGTATTGTGGTTATGAGTTCGTAATTATTTGAGTTGGATTGTTCGGACTGTGTTCAATCGAGATATTATGGAACCGTTGGGTTTCTGGATTGGTTATATTGATTGTTGATTGTTATCGAACTTATTGTTTATCGATTATTGCAATAGGTTGAGATAATTGGTCGTTGGTTTTTGTTGGCCACTTAAGTATACTGGATACAGTTTGGAAAATCGTTTAAACAACAAACTGTATGGAATCTAAATCTGAGTGCGTAGCGGAAGTCTTGGATACAGTTAGTTGCCGTGGATACAGCAACGACGTATTAGGTGTATACTTAATATATCACGCTTATTTCAAATAAGAAAAGGTAAGGTAAATAACACAGTAATTTAAGTGGTTCGAGGTAAACCCCTCTACGTCCACTGGTCCTCCACACAGGAGTAAAAAGTTTAGTATATAATTACTACGTACACAACTATGTAATTATAAACAAACCTATCCTTGTATCGTTCACACAGATTGATACAAAGAATGTCACTTTCAACCGTTCACACAGATTGGTTAAAGCTTCCTTCTTGACTAGCTTCTTCACACACAATTCCAAAGCTTCGTCCTTATTCGTCCCACACAGGTCAGAATAACTTGTTGAGTTCACACAGAGCTCGGTTTTTACACAGAGGTAAAATGTAAGTAACCAGGTAAGAACAGCAGCTTTGAATATCACGATCTGATGATAGCTGTTCTTGATGTTTGAGCACTGTATATATCTTTCGTTCTAACTTGCAGTTTGCTCTGGAGATATGTTTGCTCAGATGATAACTTGATAGCTTTGAGAGTTATGTTACTTGGGTTAACTGATCTTCAATGTCTTCAAGGATATATATAGCCTCTGAAGAAAGTATCCGTTGAGATGTCCGTTTGAATAAGATTTCCTTCAACGGGAATAAGACATGATCCGATTTCAAGGATTCTCAAGATTCGAAGATCGACGTATTTAAATACTTTATCCTTGAGTATTTAAATACTTTTTTGTTCAACGGAACTTGACTTGTGTTCTTTCTTGTCCTTTTGCGAACTGTATGGAAGATGACTGTATTTAGGATGTCGAGACAGTTTCCATACTTTATCTTCTTACAAGTCTTCTTGCTGTACTGACGAGCTTCACTTATGCTGATTCGAGGCTGGTCTTCGATACATGATAAATCCTTGAGTCCTCGATACAGTTTTCCTTTACTGTATTTGGCATATATGTCAAAATCTTTTCAATAACAAATAACAATCGATACAGGGATCGGGTATCCCGGCTGAATCGATACAGGGTTATTGTTTTTCCTAACAATTTCCCCCTTTTTGACAATTTGCCAAGACTTAACTTAAACTCTTCGAGTCTTCTTGATGATGCCAAAACCTTCTTCATGAAGCGTTCTTCTTCGATGACTCTTGGCAGATTTCTTGGTCTTTTGTCAAAAGGTCTGACTTAGTGACTTAGCCTACAATAATGAACTGCTCGCAGGCACGTTCGATACAGTTTGAGTTTTATTACAACTTAAGCCTATGATTGGCGCGCAGGCACAATCTCACAATGTATTTCTAAGTTTTACAACTGAAACTATGAACTGTTCGTAGACTAGTTCGTACAGCTTTAATTTTTCAATCAAGTTTATCTAACTTGAGATTTCTATCAAACAATTTTAAGTAATCATACATAAACACAGTAGATTACGAGTTGTAATCTTTCAAGACAAACAAACTATTTTATTGATATTCAAAATGATTGAGTACAAGGTTTGCTGTGTTGAATAGAAATTACAAAAATAAGGTACATAAATTTCAGCTTTTTATCTTTGATCCGCATGCCTCCAAGGTCTCTTTCCTGGCTCATTCTCGGTGCCGCGCCACCAGTTTTGAAGTGAATCATTGCCTCGTTCCTGGTAAATTGCTCTTCCTTCATATGAACGATCAAAGGCAAGTATCCAATCCTCTGGATGGGTGACCCGATCTCCTCTTCTATGTTTTGATTTCATCTCAATTTGGAGAGGGAGCTTACCTTCTTCTAGCATCTTGGAAAATTTGTCTGACGCTTCCGCCAATGTCTTATAATTTTTGAAGATGGCGGATTCCCTGATGAGTCTGACGAAATATCTCATCAGTTCATTCTTCCTCCAGTGCTTCACTTCTTCGGCAGTTGGGTTGCGGTTGGTTGGCAGGCGTATTTCCGAAGGTCTTTGAACAAGATTTTGCCAAGGGACATTTGGGTCATGGAATTCTGGTCTGGAGCCTGAAATTCTAAAGCTTTGGGGTTGAGGTGCTAGCTTGTTCAATTCAGCAGCGATACTGCTCTGAGCAGCCTCAAATTCCCTTTCCTGTTGCAGTCTTATTCTCCTTGCAGCTTCTCGAGCCTCTTCCCCCTTTTTGGCCTCATCAAGACTTTGCAGGATTTCAAGAGCGGCGTCCTGTTTGGTCTCGATGCTGTTTATTCTTTCAACGAGGGAGGAAAGAGTCTGCGACATCTCTTGAATGGATTTGTCATGCGCACGTAGCTGAGAGCTGTTCTCTATCATTGCACAGGTGGTCTTGGCTTCAGCAATTCTTGTCTTTGAAGCTTCCTCCTTCAGCAGTTGCGCTTGTTTATCCTCCATAATCTTCAAGGCTTGCTTGAACACTTCTGGCAAGATGATGAATGCATCAACAACTCGAGATACTTCGTGTTGAAGAGTTGTCATTTCTTCAACTGCAGAGGTGTGCATCCAGTTCAGTGCCTTTTCTACGGAAGAGAGAGCGTTAACTGCATCTTGGATAAATACAATCTGAAGGCCAAGAGCTCGCAGGCGCTCTTTGCGTGCAGCAGAGATAGGAGAGTCAGGCTGGGCGAAGTCTTCAGCACCGTTTAACCTTCTTACGTTCACGGATGGACGTGAGGTAAGTTGGATATCCTCAGGTTCGTTACCGTCCTCGGATTCCATGGTTGCAGGGGCGGGAGTAGCTTCTTGTGGAATGGCGACAGTTGGTTCAGAAGCATCCTGTGGCGAAGGTTCTTCGACAGATGTGGATGCAGGAGGGACTGAATCCTCCTGTTGGGTTGTAGGACTGGCTTCTTTGGTCGCAACAGGCTCGGGTGCCTGTTCCAAAATTTTTTGATCTTCCACGACTGGAGGGACTGATTCCTCCTGGTCGGGAATGTTCTCCGGTTGTGGCGAAGGTGGATTAGCTTGGGTTGATGGTCCTTCGTCGTTTCTGGGTGGAGAGGTGGCTTGGGCTTCAGCCTCTTCACGGCTCATTCTCAGACCTGCTTGAAGAGCATCGTCGCCGCCCGAGTCGTGGTCGTGCCGTCTTTTGGATTGATGGGAGAGTCCTCGACTTCTTCTTTCCTTTTCTTCAAGCGTCGGATTTGTGCAACAGTGGCTTTCAATGAGATCTTTGCAAGAAGCGTTGTCCCATCGGCGGTGGCCTCAATTTTAGTTGAGCCGCTACTTGAGACAAATCGCTCTTCGTGGCTCCATTCGCTCCAGGTTATGCAGTGTCGATTTGAGCTAGCCTAAAGCTTTTCCATTGCAGAAATCGTTCGTATGCCTGTTCAATTTGTACCGAAAGAAGTGTTTGATTTATAATTGAGTCTGGGAGGGACTTGAATCACGTCTGGAGACGCGGTTTCGAGGGATTCCGGTACAGGTATGGGATCCTGTACGGAAGATGGACTCCTTGCAGGGGATGGTGCCCCGAAGGAAATTGGATCCTGCACGGGTGTGGGATCCCGCAGAGGAGAAGTAGCTTTTGGCTCCGAATGGGCAGCCGACGTGCTAACGTCTTGAATGTTGGCAGATGTCTCTAAATCCGTCGTAGCCACCAAGGGCTCGGGATCTACTGTCGAAGCAGTAGGAGACACCTCTTCCGCAGGGGTTGGGCCCTGGGGTGCTATATCAGTGGGTTGCGCCACGGGCGAGACATCCTCGGAGTGTTTGGCTTTGATTTTTGAGAGCCTCCGGAGTCTCTTCTTCGACTTCTCATCAGCAGAGTGCTTGCTGTGAGAACGCTTGCGCTTCTTCTTTGAAGATTCCAATTCAGGGACCTTCACAGTTTCGTCTCTGGGGTTGTTAGAAATAGGCATGTGCCTTGTTCTCGGGTGATTGGCATGCATTGTGCTCTGGTTATAAGCAGAGGGTTTGACGCCTCCTAAATATATCCGTGAGCTGTTTTTCTTGGCATCGGCGGATTGCTTGACTCCGCACCTCGTCAGAATGTAGTTTAGCATTAAGCCAAACGATTTCTTTTGGGTGGCTGGTTTGCACACCTCTTCCTGAAGTCGTTTCAAAATGATTTGACACCAGTTGACCTTTTCACAGGTCAAAATGGCGACCATCATTCTGAACCTTAGATTCGTGCACATCTCGAACGCGCCGGTTCGATTTTCAATGATCCTGGAACAGAAATCGTGGAGATAAACGAAATGAAGAAGAAAATTTTTCTTGTGACAAGTGGTTGTCACCATATCAACCACTTTGGACCCGGTAAAAAGTCCATAAAATTTGGTAATCAGCTCTTGAGACCCAAACGTCTCAAGCTGGTCCATGGTCAGGCCGTCGGCGGGCAGCCTGTAGATTTTCTGAAGTAGGTCACTATTGATGCAGATTTGCACTCCTTGGACTGTTGCGGTGATGTCAGCAACGTGTCCTCCCTGGGCTAGTTAGAGAAAACGAACTGCAGCGTTGAGGTAGAATTCCTCAACTAGATGAGCGTCGTATTTGTCGGCGATTTTGCTTCCAAAGCGATAAAGACCTTGTTGTTCAAGACGAGTAATAATATACTCCATCGGTTCAGTGTCGTTGATTTCAGAGATGATACGCTCGATGATGACAGGTTTCGAGAAGATCCGGCCATCAATGATGTTGGAAGTTTTCTTCAGAACGGGGGATGAAGATTGAGTAGCCATGGATGTTTTCTTAAAACGAAGGTGGAAGAAAACAGTAGAAATTCGCAGTGAATATGCAGAAAATATGTAGGCTGTTTGCTTGAGATCTCTTGTAATTGCGTAAAGCGTAAAGAGTCTCTAATGGCGATCTGATCCTTTTATACTTGGGCGAAATAGGGTTTGCAGTACGAATGGTCGATTTTAAGGGATGGGAACCGGTTTTGAAATCGACGGTCGGGATGGATTTAGTATAACTGTACGCTAATCCATTAAAAGGTTTTAAAATACAATGGTCCCACTTCGACATAGGTTGATTACCCTAAATGCCTAAAACGGCGGTTTAAAA
Organism: Orobanche coerulescens; assembly: GCA_033398695.1. NCBI lineage: Eukaryota > Viridiplantae > Streptophyta > Magnoliopsida > Lamiales > Orobanchaceae > Orobanche > Orobanche coerulescens. Next base: position 95,728,515 of record CM065816.1, read on the forward strand.
TAATAAACAATTTAAAAACATCGCGCTTTTGAGATTCAAATTGTCAGATGTCGTGTAAGGCATTTAATGAACATGACGTTTGACATAAACACAGGCACGTGGACAAAAATTATTTTAAAAAGGAAATAATATTATATTATATACCGAATCGAAATCCCATAGTATGTCCGTTCTCCGCCGAGACAGCGTTCCCCTTAAAAGGTACTAATAGGTTTTAAATTCCATACAAAGAATATTTGGATTAATGCAGTATTCATGGGTCCTACAAGATTCCCCCTTAATTATTGCACACATCACCGTAGGATTCATATGCCTTCGTTCGCTACTGATCAGTATTGATGATTCCGAGTGTACAAATAATTAATGTTGAATACCGTATTCACGGGTCTTACAAAGATTCCCCTCAATTGTTGAGTAAAAGCAAGAAATTTACTTACAGGAGTCCGGCCGCAGATTCCCAATCGTTTCTTAGCATGTTGAATCTTGCTGTGTCGAGAGGCTTGGTGAAAATGTCAGCCAGCTGGATGTCTGTATGAACTTTTTCCAGACGAACATCCTTGTTCTCGACATGATTCCTGATGAAATGATGCTTCATGTTGATATGTTTAGTGCGCGAGTGCAACACAGGATTGTGCGTGATTGCAATTGCACTCGTGCTATCACCCATGATTGGAGTCTCTCTAGCATCGATTCCATAATCTGACAGTTGTTGCTGCATCCAAAGGATCTGCATACAGCAGCTACCAGCAGCATAGTACTCTGATTCAGCCGTGGAAAGAGAATTTGCCAATTGCTTCTTACTGAACCAAGAAACGAGCCTAGGTCCAAGAAAGTGACAAGTTCCGCTTGTACTCTTCCTATCTAGCTTGCAGCCTCCGAGATCCGAGTCGCTGTATCCAACTAAATCGAATCCGCCTTCCTTAGGATACCACAGTCCTGCATCGACTGTTCCTTTAACGTATTTCAGGATTCATTTAGCTGTATTGAAGTGTGATTCCTTAGGTGCAACTTGGTATCTCGCACACACTCCAACAGCAAACTGGATATCGGGCCTGCTAGCCGTTAGGTACAGGAGCGAACCAATGAGCTTCCTGTAGAGTGATTGGTCAAACGGATTTCCGGATTCATCAGCACTAATTTGCACGGAAGTGCTCATGGGGGTTGGCGAGGATTTGGAAGTGTTCATTCCAAATTTGTTGAGAAGCTCCTTGCTGTATTTCTCCTGGTTGATGAATATACCTGTAGGCATCTGCTTTATCTGCAAACCTAGGAAATAACTAAGTTCCCCCATCATACTCATTTCAAATTTGCTTTGCATGAGATGTGAGAACCTTTGACATAGAGCAAGGTTAGTTGAACCAAAAATAATATCATCGACATAGATTTGTACCATTAGAAGGTCATCACCTTCCTGTATTTTGAACAAGGTTTTATCGACAGCACCTTTCTCAAATCCGTTGTTGGTTAGATACTGGGACAGGGTTTCGTACCAGGCTTTAGGGGCTTGTTTAAGTCCGTACAGGGCTTTCCTTAGCCTGTAGACTAGATCGATACCGTCCGTGTTGGCAAACCCTGGTGGTTATTCAACATAAACTTCTTCTGAAAGCTCTCCATTCAGGAAAGCACTCTTGACGTCCATTTGGTATACGATAAAATTCTTATGGGCGGCAAAGGCTAAAAATATCCTAATGGCTTCTAGTCTCGCTACAGGGGCGAAGGTTTCATCATAGTCGATTCCTTCTTCCTGACAATAGCCTTGTGCTACTAGTCTGGATTTGTTTCTTATGATAAGTCCATTTCCATCCTTTTTGTTTCGAAATACCCATTTGGTTCCTATAACCGATTGGTGTGTCGGTCTGGGTACAAGATACCATACATTGTTTCTTTCAAAACCGTTAAGCTCTTCTTCCATAGATGTTATCCAATGAGAGTTGTTAAGAGCGTCTATGGTCGAAACAGGTTCGGACTGGGCTAAGAATACAGCGATGGTGCACATATTGAGTCTCCTAAGTTCGGATTGAGATTTCCATTCAGGAAATTGTGAGACTTCAGCATTAGATTCTTCTTGTGCACAAAGTACATTTCCTTGTGTACTCTGTATTCTCCTACGAGTAGAAACACCTGCATTAATGTTTCCAATGATCAGCTCTTGCGGGTGATCTCTCAACCATCTTCGGTCGGGTTCTAGTTCAGGATCCCGTACTGTATCGAAAGTTTCTGTGGGTACAGCTTCAGCTTGTACAGCGTCAGCTTCATCCACATTGATTCTTACAGCTGCGGGGTTGATTTCTAAATCAACTACAGGTTCAATGGGTGTAGGTGGATCCAAGATGGATAGATGGTGAATGTCCTGAGTGATATTATCTACTCCTGTAGGGTCATGGTGTGGTTCGTCGAACACTACATGAACTGATTCCTCGATCGTCAGCCTCCTTTTATTAAAGATTCTGAAAGCTTTGCTGACGGAGGAGTATCCTACGAATATTCCTTCATCTGATTTTTCATCAAAGGTTCTAAGTTGGTCCTTCCCATTGTTCAATACATAACACCTGCATCCAAAAATGTGAAAATACGAAACTAATGGAGTTTTGTTGTTCCATACCTCGTAAGCTGTTTTGTTGTGGTGCTTGTTGACGATACAGCGGTTTTGAGTGTAGCACGCTGTATTGGTTGCTTCACCCCAGAAACGCTGCGGCAATTTGCTTTCGGCAATCATTGTCCTTGTTGCTTCTTTCAACGTCCTATTCTTTCGCTCCGCAACACCATTTTGTTGAGGTGTACGGGCAGCTGAGTACTCGTGCTGTATGCCATTCTCCGAACAGTATTGTTCTATGAAATGGTTAGTAAATTCAGTACCTCTGTCGGAACGAATGCACACGATACTCGATGCTTTTTCATTCTGCAACTTTCTCAGGAGCTCGGGCAGCCTTAATGTTGTTTCCTTCTTCTTGCTAAGAAAGATCGTCCAAGCATACCTGGAATAATCATCAACAACAACCATACAATATTTCTTACCTCCCAAACTTACTGGGTCTACAGGACCGTAGAGATCCATGTGTAGCATTTCCAACACTCTTTGGGTTGAAAGGTAGGATTTGCTTTTCAGGGTTGACTTGATTTGCTTGCCTTCTGCATGGTCCGCAGACGCCGTCCTTCTTGAATGACACATCCGCAAACCTCTTACCATACCTGTCTTGAAAGCTTGTTGATCGCCTTGAAGTTGACGTGAGACATCCTCTTGTGCCATAGCCGCCTAAGATCTGCAGTGCCTTTGGCAACAAAACATGGAATTGAGGAGCTCATAGGCTTCCAACAAGAATGTACATGTTACACGATCTCGCTTCCTGTAAGCACAACTTCCTTGGTTTGGGTGTTCTTGACTCTACAAATGATCTATATAGAACTTCACCGAGAACTGTTTATCACGTAATGGCTAATACTAAGTAGATTATACTGTAAGCCTTCAACATATGCGACATCGGTGACTTTGAATTTCCCGACAAGTAGGTTTCCTTTCCCTCTTGTTCTTCCTTTAGACTTATCACCGAAGCGAACTTTTGGACCGCGACCTTCTACAAAATCAGATAGCTTGCTCCTGTCTCCAGTCATGTGACGAGAGCATCCACTATCGAAGTACCAGGTATCCTCCTCTAAGATGTCCTGTAACAAAGAAATTAGGTAGATTTAGGTCCCCTTTGATTTTTGGGTCCATATATGTTAGTTCCTTTAGGTACCCAGATTTTCCTGACAGCAATTGGTTTACTGTAGGATGTACTCGGTACAGTATTGCGATATCTACGGGGGGCATATCCGTAGTTGTTATAATCATGATAATTACTATGCATGTAAAAATCAGGGTTATTATTATTATTCCAGTACGAGTGCCGTCTAGGAGGTGGAGCCATTTTCTTAGGCCTAACAGCTTGTCTTCTGGGTCTCCAGTTGGATTCCCAATGCTGTTGTTGATACTGAACTGGCATCTGCTGTCTTGAGGGATAACGGGGCTCCTGTATCCAATACCTAGGCGCACTGTACTGAGTGTACTGCCGTGCGGGCCTTTGGTGGTTGGATACTGCCTTCTTTCTGAATGACTGCCGGCTTTGATGATATGCTTGGGGAGCATGCTTTAGATTACGCCTTCTGAGTGGTTGTTGGTTCCACTGTCTCGAATAGTAGAGTTGAGGAGGCGGAATGGCAGCCTTCGGTTTTCTCGGTACAGCAGGTTCCTTTATGGGACTGGGAGTATCTTCCGATTCCGGAATGTGTTCCACACTCTTGACGAACACAGTACTAGTTTTACCTTTATTCGAACATGAGCTGTATCCTAAGCCACGTTTATCATGAGCATGTTGCCCAGTGCTTAGAATTTCTTCCATTCTTTTGGACGATTTTTCAAAAGACTTCAGAATGGTCTCAAGTTCAGTTTCTCGCTTCTCGAGAGTTGTAATTTTGGTTTGTAGTTGAACCAAATCATTTGTCTTGCTCTCATTATGGGTTTTAACCTCATTTAGTTCATGAGCAAGTTGATGATTGCTCTCCATGAGTTTTTCAAAATCGACCTTGCTGGTTTCACAATCAAGAGACATATTATCATAGTTTATCTTCAGCAAGTCATTCTCATCTTTCAGCTCTAAATTTGTTAATCAAGTCGTATATTCTCGATTTTAGAGTCTCATGGGCTTTTGAATGTTTTTGAATTCATTCATCATATTTTCGAAAGTATGAGATGCATTAGGTGGAATAACCGAGGTTGAACTTACCTCATCATCGTCTTCACCTTCGGAACATCTTTAGCCATAAAGCACATGTATGCTTTATCATCGAACTCATCGTCGGATGAATCACTCTCGTGACCACCGAAGACATTCTGCAGATTTGGATGGTGTGGGGAGGCTTCGATTCTCCAATCGGGGCCTTGAGCTTGTCTTTCCAAGCACGTCTTCTTTCATCTCGCTCTTGTTGCTCGGCCTCCGGCAACCTTTGGACTTTGGTATGAGGACATTTGTTTGCATAATGGCCTCGGTTTCCTGTAGTTATAACACGAGTTAGCATCACTGATGATGTTTCGGATTTACCTTGTTGACGATGTGTTTGGGCTCGTAGGAGTCTTTCCAGATCGCTTGATAAACTTTTGAATTTATGCATTAGAAGCGCCATTTCATCTTGTGACAGATGTCTTCGCTGTCGCCGCTCTTGTGACCAAGGCTTCGACGAGCTAGGCAAGTCAGTGTCGACGGTTCGATACAAGCAGTGAGAGCCGTGACCTTTGAAGGAGATTCTTCAGCCTTTCTCTTCACAATGTCATACTCAAAAGCTTTAAGGTCGAGAAGAGATCAAAAGTGGATATTTCATTAAGATTACATGATACACGCATAGCCGTGGTCTTAATGTCCCATCGGGCCGAGAGATCTGAAAATTTTTAAGTTCTTCTCCTTTTGGGTGTAAATCTTGCCCAACGCTTCAAGTTCACCAACAATACCAAGAACTGAGGTCAAGTTCCTCAAGTGTTTCCGTTGGTTTCATTTCAAAAGATTCAAATTCTTGAGTAAGTTTTGAAATCTTGTTTTCTTTAGAGAGCTCTTCCCTCACAAATTAACTTGAGTTTATCCCAGATTTCTTTGGGTGTTTTGCGGCTCTTTACCTTTGAGAACGTGCCTTTGTCAAGAGTGACAAATAACGCGTTCTTAGCCACGTTGTCTAGATTGGCTCGCTTCCTTTCATCGGTTGTCCATTGCTCGCGTTCCTTCTCGAGCATTTCAAGATGGGCTTGGCCCTCAATCCTTGCGGGCCGGATTGACCTTCATAATCTTGATCGGACCATCCTGTATAACAAAGATCATCTCTTCGTGCATTGCCGCAAGATGAGCTTCCATTCTAATTCTCCGATCCAAATTCGTTAATAGAGAACATAGGGACTTTGTTAATCATAGAAGTATCCATACCGATAATATTGGAATGAAAGAGACTGCTTTGAAAATAAGTGATTTGAATCGATTCGGTTAAAAGAAATACGACCGATTCTTTTTAGAATCAACCGCTCCGATACCACTTGTTGGCCACTTAAGTATACCGGATACGCTTTGGAAAATCGTTTAAACAACAAACCGTATGGAATCTAAATCGAGTGCGTAGCGGAAGTCTTGGATACGCTTAGTTGCCGTGGATACAAGAACGACGTATTAGGTGTATACTTAATATATCACGCTTATTTCAAACAAAAAGCGGAAGGTAAATAACACGGTAATTTAAGTGGTTCGAGGTAAACCCTCTACGTCCACCGGTCCTCCACACAGAGTAAAAGTTTATTATATAATTCTGCGTACACAACTACGTAATTATAAACAAACCTATCCTTGTATCGTTCACACGATTGATACAAAGAATGTCACTTTCAACCGTTCACACAGTTGGTTAAAGCTTCCTTCTTGACTAGCTTCTTCACACACAGCCCAAAGCTTCGTCCTTATTCGTCCCACACAGTCGAATAACTTGTTGAGTTCACACAGAGCTCGGTTTTTACACAGAGGTAAAATGTAAGTAACCAGGTAAGAACAGCAGCTTTGAATATCACGATCTGATGATAGCTGTTCTTGATGTTTGAGCACTGTATATCTCTTTCGTTCTAACTTGCAGTTTGCTCTGGAGATATGTTTGCTCAGATGATAACTTGATAGCTTTGAGAGTTATGTTACTTGGGTTAACTGATCTTCAATGTCTTCAAGGATATATATAGCCTCTGAAGAAAGTATCCGTTGAGATGTCCGTTTGAATAAGATTTCCTTCAACGGGAATAAGACATGATCCGGATTTCGTGGGATTCTGAAGATTCGAAGATCGATATTTAAATACTTTATCCTTGAGTATTTAAATACTTCTTTGTTCAACGGAACTTGACTTGTGTTCTTTCTTGTCCTTTTGCGAACTGTATGGAAGATGACTGTATTTAGGATGTCGAGACAGTTTCCATACTTGATCTTCTTACAAGTCTTCTTGCTGTACTGACGAGCTTCACTTATGCTGATTCGAGGCTGGTCTTCGATACATGATAAATCCTTGAGTCCTCGATACAGTTTTCCTTTACTGTATCTGGCATATATGTCAAAACCTTTTCAATAACAAATAACAATCGATACAGGGATCGGGTATCCCGGCTGAATCGATACAGGGTTATTGTTTTTCCTAACAGTTTTAATCGTGGGTTGTGGTCAAGTTCGTGAATGCTCGTGAATTGCTTTAGTTAGAGTCAAGGCGCTCGTAGGCGAAGACAAGGAATTGGTAACAGCTTCACTATCATCGTATCAGTATCGAGGCAAGTTATTACTTGCTCAATTTATAATATTAAATGAATGGTTTCAGTTTCATTCGTTTATAATTCATATGTCAATGAATATAATTGTGAATTCTAGAGATTTGGATTGTATGTTGTTTTCCTAATTTTGGGAGTTAAATCATAATGTATTGTTGACTCAAAGTATTTTGTTGATGATCGTATCCAAAACATTGAACAAAATATATCCCATTGAGCTGCCACATTGAAGGAAACTCATGTTCCTAGCGCACGCTACAGTCTCAAAGGTAGCGCACGCTATCGAGGGAAAAAGTCACCTGCACTCAGGCAAGTTATCTACAGTCTAGTGGAGTCACCTGATGGATAGCGCACAGAAAGTTTATAATATCAGCGCACGCTAAGTTGTTAGACTATCGCGCTCAAGGCAGAGAGACATTAAGGTCTGGACAGAAAAAGGAAAAGCATTTGAGCACGCTACAGACGTATACTTACGTACGCTATTCAGAGGACGTAGCACACGTTACATATCAAACCTTGCGCACGCTACCGGAAATCATGTTGGTAGTCCATTAGCCACTGGACTCAAAATAAGGAAGCTTTTACGTACGCTAAACAAGCTAACGTACGTTATCTGGAATAGTCATAGCGCATGCTCCAATTCACTTATTAGCGCACGCTAAAACATTCAAATTTCTACCGTTGGACCCCGTTGGAACACAGAAGTCAAAAGGAGATCCGAGAAATCTGGAAAGTTAATATTAAAATAATACTAGCGCACGCTATGTACAATTGGTAGTGCATGCTAAGTATAAATTTATCCGTTGGGAAAGAGTCGTTGGGGAGACAAACCGACATAATCTAAAGTCAAGATTGAAGACCTGTTGACCAACCATTAGCGCACGCTACGATGGTATGACTAGTGCACGCAAGTCATATAATTTTACCGTTGGAACAGTTTTATGACCGTTCAGATCGGCTAAGTCAGAGATCGATTGCGCACGCTATGGAGGTATTATTAGCGCACGCTAATAATACAAATATCAGAATTCAAAGAAGGACTGACACCTATAAATACCTATATCATTTGGGTATCTCATACACAACTTCAAGTATTCAAGTATATAAGCAATCAAAGCATTCTTGAGCTCAAATTTCTATCTATTACTATATTCTAAGTTGTGAGAAGAAAGATACAAAGAGTGATACACCTTGTAATATTTATTATACTTTGTATTCTTTCATTTGGTTGTGAGTGTTGCATCACTCATACAAGAGCGTTAGAGAAACGAATTTAGAGTCACTAATCCGGTGTTATTAGGATCTTTGATCCGGCATTGTTAGGATTACACTCCAATATTCTTAAAGTGAGGATTATCTAGTTCCGATAGAACAATAGATAAACAAAGTTTATTTTGAGAGTGGTTGTCCTTGGACCAATAGAAGACAAGGGGTTGTAACGGTTGTTGTACTCGGACCGATCGAAGACGAGTCAAGTGTGTGGTTATTCTTGAGCCAATAGAAAAAGAAGTCGGAGAGAGGACGTAGGCAAGTTTCCGAACCTCTATAAATCTTTGAGTCTGTTACTTTCCGCACTATTTTCTTTTATTCGCGAGAAAGTTCGATATTCCGCATTACCACTATTCAACCCCCCTTCTCTTCAGTTGGTATCGGAGCGGGTCTCTTCTTAAGGGTTTAACCACCTAAGGGAAAAAGATCCGCAAATGGCACTTCTTGGCCAAATTGAAGGAAATGCTCTCAACCGTCCTCCCTTCTTCGACGGTTCCAATTTCATGAAATGGAAAAAGAAAATGGCTATATTCGTTCAAGCCTAAGATATTAAAATTTGGGAAGTCATTGCACTTGGTCCGAAACTTGCCAAGAAAGAAGATGGATCGTTGAAAAAATTCGACGAGTTCAACAACAAGGACTGGAGGAACACGCACATCAATTCACGTGCTACTCAACTTCTCTATTGCGCCCTTAATCCCGAAGAACTCAATAGGATATCTTCCTACGAAAGCGCAAAGGAAATTTGGGAAATCTTCGAAGTAACTCATGAAGGAACCACCCAAGTTAAGGAAACTAAAATCAACATGCTTCTTCATGACTACGAACTCTTATCCATGAAGGACGAGGAAACGATCACCAATATGTTGGATCGGTTCTCGGCTATAACCAATGGACTTGCATCTTTTGGAAAGCCTATATCTAGTAGCGACAAATCTAAGAAAATTCTTCGCTCGTTGCCACGTGAATGGGATGCCACAGTTACCGCGATCATGGAGTCCAAAGATCTCAACAAGCTCGAGTTTAGTGCCCTCATCGGGTCACTCATCAATTATGAGATCGTTCTCAAGTCTAGAGGTACCAAAGCCTCGTGAAAAGGTAGTCGCATTCAATGTTGATAGGGATGTTGAAGAAGATATTCCCGAGGATGAAGATGACGAGGAACTTGCTCTCTACGCCAAGAACTTTAGAAGGTATAAAAATCTAATTCAATGAAGGCGAAATTTCCTTGGTCGGGATGGTAAGGCGAAACAAAAGAAGAATATCTATGTTCCTATAAAGAAGTTCGACAATAATTGTCGGAAATGCGGTCAAGCCGGTCACTATGCCAAGGAATGTCGAGGATCCTCTTCAAAGCCATCAAGTCGAAATATTCAAAAAGAAGGATGTTCTAATCGCTTCTTGGAGTGATGACGAGGAGGAGATTGAAAGATCTCTCGATGCTAATCTCGCTTTTATGGCACTCGACTCCGAAAGCAATATCGAGGTAAGCTCTAAACCTAATGATGATGAATATGATTCATTCGACTTTTGCAATTCAAAAGAAGTTCAATATGACGATGAGTTATTAAGTGCGTTTGAATCTTTAAACATTGAATACGATGAGATGGTTAAATTGAATATGTCTTTAAAAAGGAAAATAAAATCTTTAGAACTCGAAGAATCCTTTCTTCAAAACAAAGGCAAAACTATTGAACTCGACCATACCTTATGCCTTAAAAAGAAAACGTTTTGAAAATTAAGTTGACGAAAACTCAAAATGAGCTAACATATATTTTGAACAAATTTACTCTCGGAAACGAGAAATTCGAAAAGCTCTTATCCATTCAAAAATTCCCATTGTTAAAACACGGTCTTGGTTTCGACCCATTTAAAAGGGAACAATCCCTTATCAATCTTGACAAAATAAAGAAAACCGAAGCCGAGAGTTCAAAACTCCTTTCAAACAACGAGTTCATGATAACGTTCGTTCAAAGTTAAGAACCATCAAAGTTAAACAAATATGGGTTCCAAAAGGGACAATTGTTCCGAATGCTATAAGTATCGTTAACTTTGGAGGACCCAAAAGGGCTTGGGTACCGAAACAACCGAGAAACACTATTTTTGTAGGTACCGGCACCAAGGAAAAGCAAGTGGTACATTGATAGCGGATGCTCAAGGCACATGTGCGGCTCCGAGGATTTATTCGAAGACCTCGAATATCAAGAACAAGGACATGTGACCTCTGGGGACAATCAAAAGGGAAAGGTCAAAGGCATCAGAAAAGTCGGTAAGGAACCTTCTCCCTCTATCAACAAAGTATTATTTGTTGAAGGCTTGCATCACAATTTACTTAGCGTTTCTCAACTATGTGATGAAGGCTTTAAAATTCTCTTTGAGCAAACTCATTGCACGGAATTTAGAAATAATAAAATTGCATTCATCGGTTTGAGATGTGGAAACATTTACATTGTTGATCTTAATGATAAAAGTTCATTTAATGAAAAGTGTCTTATTACTTTGGATGATAATGCATATTTATGGCATCGTAAATTGGGGCATACATCTCTACCCATCATCTCTATTTTATCGAGACATGATCTTGTCCGCGGTTTACCCAAACTCAAATTTGATCGGAAGCATTTGTGTGAATCATGCATAAAAGGGAAACATACTCGAGAATCTTTTAAACCAAAATTTGAGGTTTCCACTAGCCGTATTCTTGAACTTGTGCATATGGATTTGATTGGACCATCTAGATATGTTAGTCTAAATGGTAAGCTTTATACTTTGGTCATTGTTGATGATTATTCCCGTTTTACTTGGGTTAGATTTATTGCTCATAAAGATGATACATTTTCCGGGTTTTCAAAATGGTGTCGTTAGGTGCAAAATGGGACAAGTCTCTCTATAATTTCTATCCGCACCGATCATGGAGATGAATTTGATTGCACTCCGTTTGAGCTCTTATGTGACAAATATGGTATTAATCATAATTTTTCGGCTCCTAGAACGCCTCAACAAAATGGACTTGTTGAAAGGAAAAATCGATCTTTGGAGGAAATGTCAAGGACTATGCTTAATGTATATTCTCTTCCACAATATTTTTGGGCCGAAGCAATTTTTATGGCATGCTATGTGATTAACCGAGTTCATGTTCGTAGAACTAACCTTAAAACTCCGTATGAATTATGGAAGGGCAAAAAGCCAAACATATCTTATTTCCATCCTTTTGGTTGCAATGTGTTTATCCTAAATAATGGTAAGGATAACTTGGAGAAATTTGATGCTAAATCCGACTCCGGAATATTTCTTGGTTATGCTACAAATAGCAAAGCATATCGTGTTTATAACATTAGAACAAATAAAGTTGAAGAATCCATTCATGTTAAATTCAACGATATGATCTCACCCCCGAGAAAGGTAGAATATTTTGATGATGCAGGTATTTTTCCGGATTCTCATCCCTCAAACGAAATGGAGAAAATTTCGGAAATCCAAAAGAAGACAATCGAGAGTCTACCGAAAGATTGGAGGCACATCAAAGACCATCCAAAAGATCTTGTGATTGGAAACATTGAAGACGGTGTTCAAACTCGAAGGAGAACCACCGAATATATGGCTCATTGTGCTTTCGTATCCGAAATAGTTCCTAAAAATATATCCGAGGCTCTTGATGATGAAAGTTGGACGATGGCAATGCAAGAGGAGCTTGTACAATTCATGCACAATAATGTATGGAATTTAGTTCCCGCTCCTAAAAAAACAATTATCGGAACTAAATGGGTGCACAAAATCAAGTGTGACGAAGACGGTTACCCAATTCGAAATAAATCTCGTTTGGTTGCACAAGGGTACAATCAAGAGAAAGGTCTTGATTACGAAGAAATTTTTGCTCCCGTGGCTCGACTCAAAGCCATCCGATTGCCATGTGCATTTGCCGCTCACAAAAAGATGAAGCTATTTCAAATGGATGTGAAAAGTGCATTCTTGAATGGCTATATTCAAGAAGAAGTCTATGTCAAGCAACCTCCCGGTTTCGAAGATCATCAATTTCCGGATCACGTCTACAAGCTCAACAAGGCACTCTACGGGTTGAAACGAGCACCCCGATCATGGTATGACCGTTTAAGTCAATTTTTAATTGCAAATGATTATAAAAGAGGTAAAGTCGATAATACATTGTTTGTGAAAATGTTGAATAATTATATACTTGTTTGCCAAATCTATGTTGATGACATTGTTTTTGGAGCTACTAACGAATCATTGTGCCAAGATTTCTCTAATCTTATGAAGGGAGAGTTCGAGATGAGTATGATGGGAGAATTAACATTCTTCCTCGGGCTTCAAATCAAGCAATGCGAAGATGGAATTTTTATTCATCAAACAAAGTACTCAAACGATCTCCTAAAGAAATTCAAAATGGAGAGTAGCAAAGTGATTTCAACGCCAATGTCCTCATCATTTAAGCTTGAAAAATATGAAAATGGCAAATCCGTAGATCAAAAATTATATCGAGGTATGATCGGATCTTTGCTATATTTAACTGCTTCTAGGCCCGACATAATATTTGCTACATGCTTATGTGCTCGATTCCAAGCTAATCCTAAGGAATCACATTTAATTGCTTGTAAATGCATTTTTCGTTACCTGAAAGGGACCATCGGACTAGGTCTATGGTATCCCTCTTGCTTGGACTTTAATTTGATTGCATATAGTGACGCCGATTTTGGCGGATGCAAAATTGATAAAAAGAGTACTAGTGGTACGTGTCATTTCACCGGTTCATGTTTAATATCTTGGGGAAGTAAAAAGCAAACTAGTGTAGCTTTGTCTACAGCTGAGGCCGAATACGTTGCTGCAGGGAATGCCTGTGCTTAGGTACTATGGATTAAAAATCAACTCCGCGACTACGGCATTTATTTTGAAAACACCCCTATATTATGTGATAATACTAGTGCTCTTAATCTGAGTAAAAATCCCGTTTTGCATAGTAGAACTAAGCATAAAGATATTAGACATCATTTTTTACACGATCATGTGTGAAAGAAAGATATATGCTTAATTTTTGTCGAGGCGAAGGACCAACTTGCTGATATCTTTACAAAACCTCTTCCCAAGGAATCATTTAATAATATCCATTTGCAACTTGGTATTGGACATCTAGACAGTTTTTGAAATTAGTTTTCTACTCGAGAAATCAATATCTTTGAAATGTTCCATTCGCTAGCGCGCGCTAGCTTCATTTTTTTAACGCGCGCTAACTTTTATCTTCGATAGCGTACGCTAATACCTTATCTCTTGCGTGCACTAATTAAAAACTTCTTATTCCGAATTTGCTACTGGACAGTCCAGTGAGCTACCCATATACTCCTAACGTATGCTAATCTTATATTCCTACCGTACGCTAATTAAACCGGCTCATCTCACTATATAAACCCTGTTCAGCTCAGAAACACTCTCATCCTCTCATAACGTACGCAAACACACGGATCCCCTTTCAACAAGAACCCTAGCCGAAAATCCGATCTATCCAATCTCGATTTCTTCTTCAAATCTTTCAATTCCTTTCCGATTTATGTCGAGCAAGGACCGCAAAGCTATGGAGAAGACTTACAAAAACGCAAAACGCCCTCGCGACCCAAAATACGATGCGACCCACTTCGTGTCATATACCATGTCGAAGGTGTTTTTTGAAATTCTCCCTCAGGAACATATTACGGATTGTTACTTCTTCAATTTTCCAAGCCTGGAACGGGTAAATGTTGTCACCTATGATTTTTTTCTCCTCCATTGGAATTGCTCGTTTCGTTGAATGTAAGGAGCCTATCTTTCCCGAGCTTGTTCGTGAATTTTACGCAAACCTTCATATTGCTGAAAGTGAAGGTTCCTCATCTCTAGTCTTAGGGAGTTTGGTTGGAGGAACCGTAGTTAAAGTTTCTTCGGAGATTTTGACTCAACTCTTTGGTCTGTCATCCGAAGGTTTCTTGTGTACTGGGAAATCGATTGCTGAGGAGACTGGAGTTAGGGAGATTGATGTCAAGGAATTTCTGAGTTCAAAAGCCGTAATAGACATCACCGACGAGTTTTTTGAGAACAACGATTTTGGGATCAACATTCGACTTCTTTTGGTTACACTTACAAAATGCATAATGCCCAAAGTAAACACACAGCATAAGTTAGTCGGAGTCGATAAACACGTTGTGTACCGAGTGATTAATGATGATAAAGTTGATTTTGCCGCTATCGTCACAAGTTGGATGAAAGTGAAAGACGACCTATTTCGGTCGAAGAATTACGCGTCTCGATCCCGCAAGGCTGGAATGCCGTATGGTTCCATACTCACGGCGATTTTTAAATTTCATCACGTGAACTTAACGAAGGACAAAGCCGTCCCCATTTCTCTCGGCCATGAGATCTCGGATTACTCGCTCAAAGCCATGCACTATGTCCGGACGATCAACCGAGGTTAGATTCTCTTCACATATCTTCGCGAAGACGACCAAGTGGAGAAAGGGACACGTATGCCTACACCAGAAGAGAGAATCACTCGACGAGGGCCACACACCCTTCGGGAAATGCAAACCGGGGAATTCGTGAGGAAGCCCACTTCTAAGGGAAAGCGTCTGATGCGAGAGACTCTTACCGAGGAAGAGGAGAGTGACCTCGTTTCATGGATGCGCAGCATCGAGACTTCTCAAATGGAGATCCGTGAAGACATTCGTTCTCTTCACTCCGAGGTTCAAGGAGTGCGTGGGCTGCTTGAAGACTTCATTCGCTTCACTCATCCATCGTTCCCGCTTCCACCGTCCTCATCCGAGCATGCACCCTAGTTTAGGACGTTGATTCTCGTTGTAGCGACTTTTATTTCAAATGGTTTTGATGTCTCGTGCTTTGAATATCTATGTGTAATGCTTGAACTATTTGCAATGAAATACGCATTTCTATTCATTTGGCTTTCATGTAGTTTGGTGTTTGTTAATTGTATGTTCTCGTTTTGGCAAATGGCATTTGGTTGGTATCATATCTTATACGCAACGAGACAAGGGGAGTCCTTTTTGTTTATGTCAAGGAGGAGAAACACTCCAAAAACCAGACCGTACTAACATATCGAACAAGTTACCTTGATTCGAAATTTTTTAAATCGTTTTTGCAGGTATATATTAAATGTTTTGACATCATCAAAAAGGGGGAGATTGTTGACTCAAAGTATTTTGATGATGATCGTATCCAAAACATTTAACAAAATCTATCCCATCGAGATGCCACATTGAAGAAAACTCATGTTCCTAGCGCACGCTACAGTCTCAAAGGTAGCGCACGCTATCGAGGGAAAAAGTCACCTGCAGTCAGGCAAGTTATCTGCAGTCTAGTGGAGTCACCTGATGGATAGCGCACGCAAAGTTTATAATATCAGCGCACACTAAGTTGTTAGACTTAGCGCACGCTATCATATATATATAGCGTATGCTATCGCGCTCAAGGCAGAGAGACAGTAAGGTTTGGACAGAAAAAGGAAAAGCATTTGCGCACGCTACGGACGTATACTTACGTACGCTATTCATAGGACATAGCGCACGTTACATATCAAAGCGTGCGCACGCTACCAGAAATCATGTTGGTAGTCCAGTAGCCACTAGACTCAAAATAAGGAAGCTTTTACGTACGCTAAACAAGCTAACGTACGTTATCTGGAATAGTCATAGCGCACGCTACAATTCACTTATTAGCGCACGCTAAAACATCCAAATTTCTACCGTTGGAACACAGAAGTCAAAAGGAGATCCGAGAAATCTGGAAAGTTAATATTAAAATAATACTAGCGCACGCTATGTACAATTGGTAGCGCACGCTAAGTATAAATTTATCCATTGGGAAATAGTCGTTGGGGGGACAAACCGACATAATCTAAAGTCAAGATTGAAGACCTGTTGACCAACCGTTAGCGCACGCTACGATGGTATGACTAGTGCACGCAAGTCATATAATTTTACCGTTGGAACAGTTTTATGACCGTTCAGATCGGCCAAGTCAGAGATCGATTGTACACGCTATGGAGTTATTATTAGCACACGCTAATAATACAAATATCAGAATTCGAAGAAGGACTGAAACCTATAAATACCCATATAATTTGGGTATCTCATACACAACTTCAAACATTCAAGTATACAAGCAATCAAAGCATTCTTGAGCTCAAATTTCTATCTATTTACTACATTCTAAGTTGTGAGAAGAAAGATACAAAGAGTGATACACCTTGTAATATTTATTATACTTTGTATTCTTTCATTTGGTTGTGAGTGTTGCATCACTCATACAAGAGCATTAGAGAAACGAATTTAGAGTCACTAATCCGGTGTTATTAGGATCTTTGATCCGGAATTGTTAGGATTACACTCCAATATTTATAAAGTGAGGATTATCTAGTTCCCATAGAATACTAGATAAACAAAGTTTATTTTGAGAGTGGTTGTGCTTGGACCAATAGAAGACAAGCGGTTGTAATGGTTTTTGTACTCGGACCGATCGAAGACGAGTCAAGTGTGTGGTTGTTCTTGAGCCAATAGAAAAAGAAGTCGGAGAGAGGACGTAGACAAGTTGCCGAACCTCTATAAATCTTTGAGTCTTTTACTTTCCGCACTATTTTCTTTTATTCGCGAGAAAGTTCGATATTCCGCATTACCACTATTCAACCCCCCTTCTAGTGGTGAATTTATCTCTTCAGATGATTTACATTTATTATTGGTATACTTGGTATCGAGGATACATTGTGGTAAAGGCGGGAATATGAGTTATCTACAGTCCGTGATATTTTGGATCGCCGAGTGTTGAGGATAATCGTTGGGAATGGTTTTGACGACAAGACTGCTCTCGAAGGATTCAGGGCAAGTACTCTAATCATACTTATCGTTTAGTGTTGATCATGTCGTAATGCATTTGTGTATAGTCATTGTCATGCATTTGTGTATTGTTGTTGTCATGCATTTGTGCATCGTAGTTGTTTGTCCACCAAGTGTTGGTCCAACGGGATCATCTTGGGAATCTATGTTGTGTGCGCTGGATCGTTGGACGGGTTTTCCACCACATGTTCGTCTGATGGGATCATCGTGGGCATCTATGCTGTGCGCGCTGGATTGTTGGATTACCATGAGTATGTTGAGGTTGACATGTTGTGTCATACATTGTTGGTCTTCTCGTAGGATAGGCTTGTTGTTGTCGTCTTATTGATCATATTGATGTTGTCACATGAGTATGCATTTGTAGGTCTTGTGTTAGGACCATGTCGTATGATGTTTTAATCTGATCTCAGATTAGACTGACGTGATTCATTGTGGTATTGCATATATCGAGGTATGTTCCCTATTTCCTTCTTGGTACTTGTATTTTGGTGGACACTCGATTATCATGTTGAGATTTGATGATATTATACGATGAATTGGACTGGTCAGAGTTGGTATGTTCCATAATGGTGAGTTATGATGATGTTTAAAGAATCTTGGATGTTGTTTGGGATACATTACAAATGTTTGAGTATGAGTTCATTGTGTTATTAAGAATACGAGATGTGGAATATGATAAGATTACTTTGGTGAGAATTATCACGAGTTGGCAAGGTTATGACGGTAAGATTTCATTGGTAGTATTCTTACTTGGTAATTTCATTGGTATGTAATTGTTGATGTGCTGTGATCATTATCATTGTTGAGTATTATGGTTAACCCCATCATGGGCCTTATTTTTAGGTACTAGGAGATAGAGCTTGTAGTGTTCATGAATATATGAGCTTCCCGGATGATACTGGTGTTAGGAGTATGCCTTCGAATGCCACTCAGAGGATGTTGAGTGAGGGCATTGTACTTGTTATTATGTAAAATCATTATCGGAAGGCAATTGCATGTTTCTTGATTTACTGGTAGTCACTGGCATTCCTGACTCGTAAATATATATATAGAAACTAGTCCGTGTATTTGAGAGAAAAACATTCCACTCCTTATTGGATAAGTGGATCGGGAAAGGATTATAGCTCAAATACTTAATCATTCACAAGTCGATGAAACTTGACTGGGCGTTAAGTTTATGTGAAGACTTGTATGACATGTTCTTTGACTTAGAGAGTGCCTATTGAACACTAATGGTTAGTGGGAGCACAAGTTATAGGTATGCTAATGATATTAATATACTCGAACCGACTCACCCTCGATTCGTCACACGAATTTCACTCCAGGGAAGTCAATGACGGAATCGAAAGTTTGTAATAGTTTTTCGTGAACTTTCGACTTGAGGATTTAGTAGGAATGTGCTTGTGACATTAAGATTTTCATTAGAGTAGTTCGACCCAGAAAACCAAAAGGTGGGGGTCAACCGCGACGTGCGTCTTGACGGGCAAGTAGCAGGTTCTACTAAATACCAAGATAGGATTCTTTCTCCAGTTAGTGAACAGGTTATATGTCCTATGCGGTTATTGGCAGATGAGATCCTAAGTCTTTGGCCAAAGCATTGGAGATAGTTGTATTGGATACACGAGAGCTCGATGATCTCGATTTGCATTAACGCATGCATAGTGTCAAGTACAGATAGGGTTTGACTGACCGGGACCCTATAACTTGATCGGGACATTTGAAAGAAGGGTTTATATGTATACTGGTATTCATGACAGAAAGGTTTTGGAATGATCCCCATTATTCGTTCTCAGTTAGGGTACAGTGTAGGCCGCCAAGCTGGCTAGGTGTTGCTACTACTCTTTGGTTCCTCCCATTGCTAACTGAGACGGACCTACCGAGTCGCGCAATAGGATTGACGACGGAATGAATCGAGCTTATTCTCTCTTTACTTATATTATATATTGGATATCTAATTTATTGGATATTGGATGTCTAATTACTTATGGGACATTGGATGTCGAAATTAATTTATTGGATAAATTAATTTAGGGCCTAATGAATTAAATATAATACTGGATGATTAATTTAATTCAGAAATATAATTATTCTTGGCGAAATTAATTATATTATTTTGTATTTGATATGATTAATTGATTGGATTAATTAATTGATGTAAATACATCGGAACGGAATTGAGTTTATCTGATTGGACTCGCGGGAGTCCGAAACAAACCGAACTCATCCGGTTCTTCTAGATGGCCGCCCCACCTAACCCATTACCTCTTGGTCTTTGTCTCCACCTTTATAGGTGGAATATTAACGAGTTTAAGAGATTGCATATCTCTTATAATATGGAATAATGTGACTTAAATGAAGAGTGAGTTGAACAATAAAAGGAGTAGAATATTTCTCTTGATTCCTACTTGAGTATGCATGGCTCATTAAAAGGAAAATAGAGAGAGAAAATAGTTTTCTTGGTCTTCTTCACTATCTTCATCTTCTTCTTCATTTCTCTTGAGTTTTTCTTGGAGAAAATTCAAAAGATCATTGAGATATTGTGAGTTATACACTTAGAGTGTTACAATCACATTTGAAAGATTCTATCACTTAATTCTAGCCAAAACCTTGGAGGTTAATTGGGTGGTCATCGTTCCGATCGTTTCTCCAGCGCGTGGCAAGTAGAGACGCGGTGTTTTCGGTGTTGGATTATCCAAGATCTTGACAAATCGGATTCATGGGGAAGATCACCTAAAGCTTGGGGAATCGCATACGTGGAGTACACCATTTAATCAACGGACTATAAGGGAATGATTTCGAATCTTACTTTGTTTCGTTTTATATTCGTATATACGTAGCTTGATCGATCCTCTTAAGGGATTCAGATCGAATTAGATTCGTATATTGCTTCCGCTGCGCCTTCGTTTTAGGCAACAAATCCCAACAGTGGTATTGGAGCGTAGGTCTTGCGATCGTATATATGATATTTAACATTTGGAATGCTTGGTTGAATGGTTTATGATTTGGAATCATAATCGTATTAATCGTTGATTTTCAATTGTTCATCTAAAAATTATTTTTTCATGATTTTATGTTACAATATAAATCTATTTTTCTTTTAAAAAATTGATTTAAATATGTAATATAAAGATTATAAAAATATTATTTTTGGAATTGGGGTGAAAAACGAGCCGAAAACGTAAATGGAACCGGCAGCTTGGAGCTGGCCGGGCGCTGCCTTGCGGTCCCAGGCAGCGGATCGCGATCCGGACCCTGCTCGGCAGCCTCCCGGCCGCTTCCAGGCAGTGGATCGCGATCCAAGCCGGCCTTGCTGGGCAGTGCCCCGGGCTTTGGCCCGGCCATGTTTTTGGACTCCGTTTTTTTAAATTTCGTTTGGTAATTAATTTTCCACAAATTAAATTGAATTTAATTTGACTAAGATATAATTATGGTAATTTTATTCTTAGGGAAATTAATTTAATGAAATATTTTCTCATTCGCAACAAGTTCAAATTAACGGTTGTGTAAATTAATTGGATTAATTCATTTGGATGGATTAATTTATATTGATTGGATCAATATTTAGATTAATTATGAATACCATTATTTTAATGTGATTATTGCATTAATTTCGAATGGGGATGTAGTTCATGGACCTAGTTTTGAATCGTTCTGTTTTATTCGATTGGGTTTTAAAGGCCATTTTGAGCTTATTTATTTTACTAGAATAATTTGTATACGATGCGATTTTTGAAACGTAAAATTTATATGGAATGACGAAGACCGGAGGAAGATCTATTCGAGAAGACGAAGATTCAAGACCGAAGACATGTAATTAAGATTACGATGTTTTTGTTCTAGGAACGGTCCATGAACTACATATTGGTAGCAACTAGGTTGTGAATGTTTTATTCATATGGTATGAATGCTACAAACGCGCTTAAATGAATTAATATGCGAAGTATAACATTAATCGCGAAAATTCTCCCACGACAAATTATTATGTTTAAAAGGTTTCAAGGTTTTCCTTCCCTCCATCGAGATGTTGGAAAATTAAAATCCAAACCGGATGTGCTATGCTTCCGAGTTATCGGGATAGTCGTTTGGGGAGGATCGATAAATTACCGAGAGCACATTGGATGCCTTCGGTTGGAGCAAATTTTATCCCTAGAAACCTGTTCGGTTGCCGGATAAGATTCAATTGTGAAACTGATTTGTGTCGATGGTATAAACTTAATTTGTTCACGAACCATAGAAACCATATAGGTTGAGGGGAGTGAAAATGGGGAAAAATAAGATCGAATCATCCATTAGATGGGTTGGTGTTGGACACCACTTTATGAAAATTAATAGGCTAGAAACCTGTTCGATTACCTCTATTAAAATTTATAAAGAACCCGATCACCACTATGAAGTAATGCGAACAATACTTCCGGATTTCACATGCAAGTGTGTTATTCCGATAAAAATAGTGAGAGCTGGGTTAAAAGAATATAGAAGACCTTAATTCTATACTCAGATCATAATTGAACAAGTCACCAATAAATCTGTCGACTTAATGCAGACAAACATCAACTCTCAATATGACAATGAACCCACTCGCGATACTACTCGAAAAAGAACACCTTAATTGGCCCTAACTTTGTGGACTGGATTCGCAACCTGATGATTGTTCTCAGTATAGAGGCACTGGGATACGTCTTGGAGACGGACATTTTGACGCCTCCGGTGCGGACTAGAGCCAATCAGGAAGAAATTGAAAACCACGAAAAGTGGGTTAAGGATGACATAAAAGCCTGTGCCTATATGATGGCTTCTATGTCTAATGAGCTTTAGAGAGCTCTTGAGAAAATGACTTATGCTAGGCAGATTTTATCTCACTTAACCGAGATTTATGGTGAGCACAGTCGAACTGCTAGATATGAGATATCCAAGCAACTCTTCGGTGCTAGGATGAATGAAGGAGAGAAGGTTGGGGACCACGTCCTCAAAATGATCTCTATGATCGAGAGATTGGAGGCTCTGTTAGGAATACTTGTTAGATTTTGATGATGTCATTAATGGAATTCAAATGTTTATTACTTGGCAAAAATGTAAGGAAGAACCAAATGAGTACCTTCCATAGGCCAAATAATGTTAAGTTTAATACTTGGCAAAATATAAGGAAGAAACAAATGAGTATCTTCCATAGGCCAAATTATGTTAAGTTTAATACTTGGCAAAATGTAAAGAAGAACCAAATGAGTATCTTCTATAGGCCAAATAAGTTAGGCTCAAAATCGGCTAAGTACAAAAGTAGAGCTAAGTTCATCATAGAAGTACAGCCGAGTCAAGTCAGAGAAGTTCTGGTCAACAAAAATTCATCAGAGATGTTTGACCAGACTGCAGTCAAGTGACCTCAGACAAGTCATCTGATCAGGCGAGTCTCAAACAGTCACCATCAGAGAAGTCCAAACTGCAGAGAATATGACTGTTCATCAGCCAACTTGAGATCAGCCAAGTACTCCAAGTCCACGTCAGCATACGTTGAATAGTCAAATATTACGGAAAGTCACATGCAAGCGTGAAGAGACATATTGGAGGGATTCTCGCAAGGATATGAATTAAATAATTCATCCAGACCTACCACTGAAGACTTTAATCTTTTTATAATCAAAAGATGCGGCGCCTCACATGCAAAGTCTTCAAAACGGTCGAACGATTGGTTAAAATATCGGAATCCAGCCTTGCAACGTTCAGAAAAATAAACAAAGAAGTCTATTTCTCCAACGGACGAATTTGTTACAAGATTTGCAATGGCTATGAAGAATGCTCAAGGATCAACACCTATATATATCTGAAGATTTGAAGTTGAGCAAACACCAATGCGAACAAAATATGAAGCAATCAAAGCATTCAAAACAATCAAAAAGCGAACTATAGCATCGTGAAAAGAGCAGTTCTTAAACGTCTATATTTGAAGAAGCTCTTAGTTGGAGAAGACAAAAACTCGTGTCTTTAATCCTGAGTTCGGGGTACTTCACTGGTTGAAGTTCAAGACTGTAAAGGCATCCAAGGATCGCGGATCAAGAGGTGCAAGGCGATCGAGGATCTGTGCGGCAAGGATTTCCACTGGTTGGAAGCTGTTGTAATTGGTTGAATCACTGTAATCTTTATCACTGGTTGACAATTATAGTGAATTCATCTCCAACTGGTTTGGAGAAAAGTGGATTAGTAGAGGATTACCCCACCTCTGAGACCACTATAACTGCCTGCGTATATTACTATTTTATATCATCATACTTTAACTGCTGCATTCATTGTTAAGTGTTTCATTAGTTGTTTTGTATTCTTCATCAGCTGACTTCCGCACGTATTGAGTACAAACGACTCTAAGTCATTTGCATATCTATCAGCTGAAGAAACTTACTCTTCGTGAAAAAGAGTTTAATAGTTTCAATAAGTCTATTCACCCCCCCAGACTTATTCCTGGACGACTTGTGACCTATAAGTGGTATCGGAGAGGTTGGTTCATTTATTTCACGAACCAGATCCATATATCGAGGATGTGTATTTTTTTTTAACTCTCATTGAAAAATGGAACACATGCATTCTAGATTACCTGTGTTTTCAATTGACGAGTATGATCTTTGGAAGATAAGGATGCAGGCACACTTATCTTCAATCCATGATGACATGTGGTGCATCATAGAGGACGGTCCATTCACCTTCGAGAAGGACAACACTCCCGAGGAGATTGCAGCAGGGAAGCCAGAGAAGATCCCAAAGAAGAGGACAGAGCTGACCCCCGAAGAAAGAAAGCTGGCCAACCTAGACAACCATGCCAGAGACGTGCTGTATCAAACTCTTGACAAATCAACAATTGTCAAGATCAAAAACTGCAAAAAGCCAAGGAAATCTGGGACACATTAGCCTTAATGTGTGAGGGAACAGAGCTGATCAAGGAGAACAAGTTGTCAATTGCTACTCAAAATTTTGACAAATTCAAAATGAAGAATGGCAAATCCATAGACCAAGTGGACACAAGGTTCACTGAGATCATCAATGAGATCAACTCCCTTGGTAAATCTTATGGCAACAGGGAAATGGCACTGAAGGTCCTAAGATCTCTCAATCCTGAATGGAGCATGAAGGCAGTGGCCATGAGAGAATCCAAGGATCTTAATAAAATAAAGATCCAAGAGCTGTTCTCCGACCTGAAGGCATATGAGTTCGAGCTCCCAAGTTCATCATCAACCGAGCCTGCAGAGAAGGGAATAGCCTTTGCAGCCGAGTCCCCCGCCAAGAGCCTATCTGATGTAAAGCTTCCAAATCCATTAGATTTTGAGGAAGAAATGGCGTTCATAATACAGAGGTTCCGCAACTTCCGGAAGAACTACTCCAAATACAAGAAGAATTATAAGGAGAATCCCAGAAGAAACCAGAAAGCCGGAAGCTGGAAGGTGGAGTGTTACAACTGCCACAAGACAGGACACATTCAAATCGACTATCCTGATCTTAAGAAGGACGAGAGCAAGAAGGAGGTGAGCATAAAAGAAGACCGAAGGAAGGCCCTCATCGGAGAAGATCAAGAGCGTGTAGATTCAAGCAGCGGATTCTTCTCTGATGATGATGAAGAGTATGATTGCCTGATGGCCAACCTAGCTGATGAAGAGGTAACATCAAAACCCTCTATTTCAAATAATAGTTCAGCCATGTCACAAGATATGGACTTGCACGAATCAGAATCACTACTTAAGGATTTTGAGACACCAAAATCTGCACACCTATCTCAGATCACCGAGAAGACTCACTGCAAGATGAGAATAGGCGGTGAAAAATGATTTTGAAAAACTCACTTGAATTGAATAAAGTAAAATCGATCTTGAAAACCAGATCATAGTTAACTTGAAAAACCAGGTTGATGTCACTACAGCTGAGATACAACGATTAACTGTTTTGAATAGTGAAAAATCAGCTGCACTTGCTCATGTCAAAGCCGACTTTACTAAACTGACTCAGGTAAATAAGACTCAGGCGCAGGAAATAACCTCCCTGAAGGCGTCTCTAACTCTGGACGAACTGTGTACTAATAAGAGGCCACTATATTCCAGATCAGGCCTTGGATATGATCCTCACACTCCCTTTAGTTCTAAAGCCACTTTCATCAAGGGAGAAACAATTGTCTCGTCTGCTGAGCCTATATACAAACCGATATTTAAAAATAGGCAACAGCCAAGTCATAAGTCTAGGCTGCAGCCAGGGTTCACAAGGCAACCACCTAGAAAAGCGACTAGGCAATGCCCAAGGCATAAGCAGCAGCCCAGACAACATGCCCATTATTATCAAAAACTCCCCAAAAACAGATTTCAAAATGGGAGGGGCAGATGGAAACCTCAAGGTTATCCTAATTTTCAAAATGAACAAGTGTGGAGACCTCAAAGATTTAATAAATGGTCTCAGCCAAGGTTTAGAAATGGCCCACACTACCAATATTATGAGGCATATCCGGTATACAATCCTAACAGAGGATACAGACCCAGACCTTTCACACCTCATAAGGGTAATAATAACAACAATTTTCACAATCCAAGGAGAAATCAATTCTCCAGGAAACCATCTAACCCCAGAGGACCCACACAGATTTGGGTACCTAAATCTCTTCTTGTATGATTGCAGAAAAGGTGGAAGGACTACTACCACATCTCCACAAACTCAAACTTTGGAGGTGAAGAATTGTTTGTAGATTCCGGATGCTCGAGGCACATGACCGGGAACAAGAAGATGCTGACAAAATACACCAAAGAAAGAGGTCCTGACGTAACCTTTGGAGATAGCTCTAGAGGAAAAACAAAGGGCTTTGGAGAGCTGCACCGAGGAAACATCATTATAACCAAAGTTCACTATGTCAAAGGGCTCAAGTATAATCTCAGGACCTCCTATCTGGAGAGGTGAAGCTACAAGAATTCAGAAGGAGAGATGTCTATATGATAGATTGGAACACAGGAACTCCTAATACCTGTTTTCTATCTAAGACAATAGCTGAGAACGGATGGCTGTGGCACAAAAGATTATGTCATCTGAACTTCAAAGCCATCAACAAGATTAGTTCTCAGAAGCTGGTCAGAGAACTTCCAGAGGAAGCATTCAAGAAGGAAGCTCTTTGTGATGCGTGTCAGAAAGGAAAGCAGACCAGAGCATCATTCATGCCAGTCCAGCCTACAACCCTCACATCGAGGATCTTAGATCTACTCCATATGGATCTATTTGGTCCTATCAAGTCGAGGACTCTAAGTGGCAGAAAGCATGCACTAGTAGTAGTGGATGACTATTCAAGGTACACATGGATTATCTTCTTGTATAAGAAGAGTGAAACCTTGACCAAGCTACCTGAGCTGCTGAGAAGGATCCAAAATGAAAAATCCATCTCAATCATCAAGATCAGATCAGATAGAGGAGGAGAATTTCTCAACAAGGCGATCACTGATTACAGCGATTAGAATGGAATCCAGCATGAGCTCTCTGCAGCCAGGACCCCCCAGCAGAATGGTGTTGCCGAAACAAGGAACAGAACCCTAAAGGAAGTAGCCTTGTCCATGACTGCAGAAGCAGGCCTGCCCAAGAGGTTCTGGGCTGAAGATGTCAACACAGCTTGCCATACTCAGAACAGGAGTATGATAGTAGGGAGATATGGCAAAACTCCCTATGAGGTTTGGAATAACAGAACACCTACTGTTGCTTACTTTCATATTTTTGGTTGTAAGTGTTTCATCCACAAAAACGGTAAAACACAACTAAATGCCTTTGATGCTAAAACTGATGATGGTCTCTTTATGGAATACTCACAAAGAAGCAAGGCATATAGAGTCTTTAACAAAAGAACCTTAGTTGTGGAGGAAACACCCCATTTTGTATTTGATGAATCTACTGTTGAGTACAGGAAACAAGTTGAGCTAATTGAGGATAAGCTCAAATCCGCAACCCTCGAAGAAGTCATTGTACATGACACAGGGATGGTAGACTCATCTGCAGATCAGCAAGACCCAATCAGAGGCTGCCAAGACCCAATGCAGATCGACAGAACACCAAACCTACGATCCGATTGCCGATGAAGACCCATCTGTAGCTGATAAAGACTCATCTGCAGACCAGACCAGATCCCAACCTGCAGATGACAAGACAGTAGCTGATCCAGTTGCAGACCAAGGAGACCAGATCCAAGATGATGCAGACAGAGAGGAAATCCACCAGAGCATCTCTACAGGGGGAACAGACCCTGAAGAAGAAGATATCCCCAAGTGGCTCAAAGACCATCCAATCCAACAAATCATTGGGAAGCTGACTGACGGAGTTAAGACAAGATAGTCTGCTCTACCCGCAGGAATGGCAATGTTCTCTTGCTTCATGTCCCAGATAGAACCCAAGACAACAGAGCAAGCCTTGGAAGATTATTTCTGGATCAATGCCATGCAAGAGGAGCTTGAGCAAATGGAAAGGAACAATGTTTGGGAACTAACAGACAGACCAGATCATAAGAAGGTTATTGGCACCAAATGGGTGTACAAAAACTGATGTGAATCAAGAAGCAGTCAGTCAGTCAGAAGAAGAACTATACCTTCCTGTGGGACCAATAACAAGATCACGAGCAAATGCGATAAAGAATTCATTAATAATGCTCGTGCAAAATCATTTTAATCAGACCGGTGATCATAAATATAATAACATATTTATTTGTGTTATTGAAGCCGTCACATGTTTGATTAAAAGTGTTAATATCATCATTCCAAGCAATAAGCCTAACTGAAGATGCGATACAATTGAAAGCAGGCGTTGGAAATTTCAGATACGATACATATT
Organism: Orobanche coerulescens; assembly: GCA_033398695.1. Classification (NCBI taxonomy): domain Eukaryota; kingdom Viridiplantae; phylum Streptophyta; class Magnoliopsida; order Lamiales; family Orobanchaceae; genus Orobanche; species Orobanche coerulescens. Next base: position 95,756,787 of record CM065816.1, read on the forward strand.
CGTATTTTATCATATCTTTCACATGCGATATCCGATTGAGACGATTCAGGTGGATTTGGAAAGCTAAGAGACAGTACTACAATTATCTAGAAGACATCAAAATTAAAATTTAACGTCTAGGATCTGTTATTCCACTAAAACGACAACAACATATTTTTCTTTAACTTTGATTTCTTATTTTCAAAACTTAAGTCTTGGTCCTTGATTTTTGTCCCCTAAAAATGTGTTGACTCCTTAACTTATGGGTTGATTTGTCATGGATCAGATTTTAGGAGCTTTGAATGTTGAATCTATAATTTTTTAGTCTTTATTTTACATTTTTATATTGTAATAGTTGTAGGAATTTTGGCTATAAATAGCCCTCATTTTCATTTGTAAGGACACCTTGAAATTTATCAAAATTGTGAGTGTTTGTGTTAACAAACTTTCTTCTTATTTTGTTGAGAGTGTCTCCAAAATATAAATCGTGATTTCAATTCACTTATCGAGGCGTAAGAAACCTTGTGGCATGTTTGAATCGCACCTTCCGGTTTGCTACGGCGCGTCACGTAGAGGGCTTGAAGTAAAACAATCATTTGCTTAATATTGGAACGATCTTAAGAACTAAAATCATACTAGCGATAGCGGTTACCACGACACGTCGTGTGGGGGTCGCATCAGTTTGCTTCAGAGCTCGGTTTTTTTCCATTACTAAGTGGTATCTATTTTCCTTCATTTTCATAATCTTCTTATCTTACCATCCTATTCTTTCTTTCTATCTTCTAAACCTTCCGTCTTCTTAATATAAAAAAAAGTATACAAAAAAAAAGTATATAAAAAAAAGTATACAAAAAAAAAGTATAAAAAAATACCTATATATATATAAATATACCTATTTATCACAAAGGTCGGTTCCACCACCACAGTGAATATATATATATACATATACATATCTATCGCGAAGGTCGGTTCTACCACCACAGTGAATATATATATATATATATATATCTCACGAAGGTCGGTTCTACCACCACAGTGAAATATAAAATAAATATAAAGATGGAGTGCGGATTACCACCCCTGTAAAATTAAACACTTGTCACAATACTAGCCTATATAATCACCTTGTGAGTTGTGGGACATTTATATAAAGTCGAGTGATTAAAGGCAAGAACAGTGCAAAAAAAAACTAAAAGAGTGATACACGAGCGTTGAGTGATCGAGCGATATACGTGAGGATCTTGTGAGGACTAAAAAAGAGCAAAAAAAAAATGTCGAAATCCGATATTGAGAAAAATAAAGGAAACGAAGCCTTTCAGAACATACAAGAAATGCTCACCCAATTAATTAGAAGACAAGATCGACAAGAAGAAGCGATCAAAAATTTACAAAAAAATAAAGAGGATGAGCATCACCGTAGAAGAAGGAATCCTAGTCCCATCTCATATAGAGAGTACGAGGATGAAACATTCTCTGAGGATGGAACTTACCAAAATCGAGGAGGAAGTGGTCGAGGAGGTTGGAGAGAACAAGGTAGACGGTATGAAAGGGAAGGACGAAACGAGAAAGACCGAAGTATGGGAAATATAAAAATGAAAATTCCAGCCTTCGAAGGGCGAATCGATCCCGACACATACCTTGACTGTGAGAGGAAGTTGGAAACTATATTTGATTGCCACAACTATGCTAGTACTAAGAAAATGAGGTTAGCAATAACCGAATTTTTTGAATATGCCAGCATTTGGTGGGACCAACTTGTGACGGATAGAAGGAGGAATGGAGAGAGGCCAATTAATTGTTGGGAGGAATTAAAGATTGTAATGCGTAGAAGATTTGTTCCTAATTATTATCATAAGGAACTATTTTCTCGCCTTCAATCCTTAAAACAAAGTTCAAGGAGCATAGAAGATTTTCGAAAGGAAATGGAGATGTTAATGATCCGGGTCGATGTGAGGGAGTCGAGGGAGACCACAATGGCGAGATTTCTACATGGTGTGAGGGCGGAAATCTCTAAAGAAGTTGCTAAACAATATTATGTTGAGTTCGAGGACATGGTATATGCAGCGATCAAAATTGAGAGGAATTTGCGAAAGGGAGGCAACAATACTTCCTCCACGGGGTACACAACTCCTTGGAAGCCTCAAACGGGAAATCGAGACGTATTCAAGGGCAGTTTTGATAAAAGCACCATGAAGGGGAAGTTTGAGGTGGGGAGTACTAGTCGAACAAAACCCGAAGTCAAATCTACATCAGTAGAAAATACACACACGAGAAACAGGGACATCAAGTGTTTTCGATGCCACGGGCGAGGGCACATTGCATCCCAATACACTAATAAACGAGCAATGATACTTAGGGAGGACGGAGAATATGAAACAGATGATGAAGATGAGGAAGAAGGGAAACAAGAAAGTGATGAAGGGGAGCTAGAATTCGCACCCGCACTTGTCATTAGGAGGGTGTTGAATGTGAAGGCAAAGGAGGAAGAGAGCAACGATAACGAACAACGAGAAAATCTTTTTCACACTAGATGTTTTGTGAAAAATAAAAATTATAGTGTGATCATTGATAACGGAAGTTGCACCAATGTGGCTAGTGCGATGCTAGTCGAGGGGTTAGACTTACCAACAAGGCGACATCCTAAGCCTTATAGACTTCATTGGCTAAACGATTGCGGAGCGGTTTGGGTGAATAAACAGGTACTCATAACTATCACAATTGGAAAATACAATAATGATATCCTATGTGACGTTGTACCAATGCACACTTGCCATATTTTGTTGGGGAGACCACGGCATTACGATCGAGATGCCCAACTTAGCGGGAAAAGAATCGTTACTCATTTGAGAAAGATGGGAGGAAAATCACATTAGTTCCCATGACGAAAATACAAGTCCATGAAGATCAAATTCGACTCCAAAAAGAAGTTGAAGAAAAAAAAGGAAAAAGAAAAAGAAAACCAAAAAGAAAAAGGAAAAGAAAAAGAGAAAGAAAAGGAAAAAGAAAAAGAAAAGAAAAAAGAAAAACAAAGAGAAAAAGAAAAAGAAAAGAAAGAAAAAGAAAAAAATTAAAAATCAAAAATGTTTATTTATAAGTGCAAAGGAAGTCGTTAAAGAAGTTGGAGAGGGGCAACCCGCATACTTACTTCTTACCAAACGAATTTGCACTCTTGATGATGATAAAAACCAGAATGTTCCGAGTACTATAAAAATTCTATTGCAGGACTTCAATGATGTTTTTCCGGATGAGCTACCACCCGGTTTGCCACCAAAAAGAGGGATCGAGCACCAAATCGACTTTGTGCCAGGAGCCGTCATTCCAAACCAACCAGCATACCAAAATAATCCTGAAGAAACTAAGGATAATCAGCGGCAAGTCGAGGAGTTATTAAGTATTGGGTATATCCGAGAAAGTTTGAGTCCTTGTGCCGTTCCGATAATTGTCGTACCAAATAAAGACGGGACTTGGAGAATGTGCACCGACTGCCGAGCGGTGAACAATATCACGGTAAAGTATCGACATCCAATTCCAAGGTTAGATGATATGTTGGACGAATTATATGGCTCGCGTGTGTTTAGTAAAATTGATTTAATGAAAGGTTATCACCAAATTCGTAAGAAAGAAGGGGATGAATGGAAAACGGCCTTTAAAACTAAATACGGATTATATGAATGGTGGGTAATGCCTTTTGGTCTTACAAATGCACCGAGCACTTTTATGCGGCTAATGAATCATGTTTTGCGTGCTTATATTGGAAAATTTGTAGTCGTATACTTTGATGATATTCTCATTTATAGCGAAGTGAGGCGAACACGTTGAACATTTAAGATTGGTTTTAATTACCTTGAAAAAGGAACAATTATATGCTAGTCTTAAGAAATGTACTTTTTGCATGAGTGAGGTTATATTCCTTGGGTATGTCGTTAGTATTGACGGCATAAAAGTTGATGAAGGTAAGGAGAACATCGTTGCCGATGCATTGTCGAGAAGGTATGTATTACTTAATACGCTTTCTTATAAATTGTTGGGATTTGAGCTCTTGAAAGGATCTTACGTGGGAGATAAAGATTTTGGCGAAACATATGTTGCTTGCGAGACAAAAAGTGTGGATAAATTTTATCGGGATGATGGATTTTTTTATTCCGTGAAAATAAACTTTGCATTCCTTTTTGTTCGACACGGGAGTTGTTAGTAAGGGAAGCACATAGTGGGGGATTAATGGGACATTTCGGAATTGCCAAAACTTTTGAAATATTGCATGAACACTTCTTTTGGTATAAAATGAAACATGATGTTTATAAAATTGTCAATTCATGCATTATTTGTCGAAGGGCAAAATCACGAGTTTTACCACATGGTTTGCACATGCCACTCCCAATTCCTAACGAGCCTTGGGTTGATCTTTCTATGGATTTTGTGTTGGGGTTACCAAAGGTAAAATCTGGATGTGATTCGATATTTGTCGTTGTTGATAGATTTAGCAAAATGGCAAATTTCATTGCATGTCACAAAACTGACGATGCCACTCATATTGCAAATTTATTTTTCAAAGAAATTGTCCGTTTACATGGAATGCCAAAAAGTATAGTGTCCGATCGGGATACTAAATTTCTTAGCCATTTTTGGAAAGTTTTGTGGGCGAAACTGGGAACAAAATTGCTTTATTCGACAACTTGTCATCCCCAAACTGATGGCCAAACTAAGGTAGTTAACCAAACACTTGGTCAATTGTTACGAACCGTTGTTAACAAGAACTTGAAAAATTGGGAAACATCTTTACCGTTCATTGAATTTGCTTACAACAGAACCGTTCATTCTACCACTACATTTTCTCCATTTGAAATTATATATGGGTTTAATCTGATAACTCCTTTAGACCTGTTGCCTATTACTATAGATGATATGGGCAGTATCGATGGCAATAAAAAGGCTGAAATGATCAAACAACTGCACGCAAATGTTCGAGAACAAATTAAAAAAACGCAACGAACATAATGTCCGAATAAAGAATAAGGGATGGAAGCAAGTATTCTTTGAACCAGGTGACTGGGTTTGGATTCACTTAAGGAAATAGAGGTTTCCCGCACAAAGGAAGTCGAAATTGATGCCGAGGGGAGACGGACCATTTCAAATTTTAGAACGCGTTAATGATAATGCCTACAAAGTGGATCTACCTGGTAAATATAATGTTTCTGCTACCTTCAATGTTGCTGACTTAAGCCCTTTTGAATTTTTAAATTCGAGGATGAATCCTTTTGAGGACGGAGGGAATGATGTGAATCAAGAAGTAGTCAGTCAGTCAGAAGAACTATACATTCCTGTGGGACCAATAACAAGATCACGAGCAAATGCGATAAAGAATTCATTAACAATGCTCGTGCAAAATCATTTTAATCAGACCAGTGATCATAAATATAATAACATATTTATTTGTGTTATTGAAGCCGTCACATGTTAGATTAAAAGTGTTGATGTCATCATTCCAAGCAATAAGCCTAACTGAAGATGCGATACAATTGAAAGCAGGCGTTGGAAATTTCAGATACGATACATATTCGTATTTTTATCACAACTTTCACTTGCGATATCCGATGGAGACGATTCAGGTGGATTTGGAAATCTAAGAGGCAGTATTACAATTATCTAGAAGACATTAAGATCAAAATCCGAAGTCTAGGATCTGTTATTCCACTAAAACGACAACAACATATTTTTCTTTAACATTGATTTCTTATTTTCAAAACTCAAGTCTTGGTCCTTGATTTTTGTCCCCTAAAAATGTGTTGACTCCTTAACTTATGGGTTGATTTGTCATGGATTAGATTTTAGGAACTTTGAATGTTGAAGTTATAATTTTTTAGTCTTTATTTTATATTTTTATATTGTAATAGTTGTAGGAATTTTGGCTATAAATAGCCCTCATTTTCATTTGTAAGGACACCTTGAAATTTATCAAAATTGTGAGTGTTTGTGTTAACAAACTTTCTTCTTATTTTGTTGAGTGTGTCTCCAAAATATAAATCGTGATTTCAATTCACTTATCGAGGCGTAAGAAACCTTGTGGCGTGTTTGAATCGCACCTTCCGGTTTGCTACGACGCGTCACGTAGAGGGCTTGAAGTAAAACAATCATTTGCTTAATATTGTAACGATCTTGGGAACTAAAATTATACTAGCGATAGCGGTTACCACAGCACGTCGTGTGGGGGTCCCATCAAAAACAAGAGCGACGATGATGGAGCTGTTGTTAGGAATAAAGCCAGACTTGTTGCTAAAGGATATGCACAGTGTGAAGGAATAGATTTTGATGAAACCTATGCACCTGTTGCAAGATTAGAAGCCATTAGACTATTCCTCGCATTTGCTGCATTTAAGGATTTTGAAGTCTATCAGATGGATGTAAAAAGTGCATTTCTTAATGGGATCCTAGAAAAAGAAGTCTATGTGGAGCAACCCCCAGGATTTGTCAAAGGAGACAAAGTCTACAAGTTGTTGAAAGCTCTATATGGACTTAAGCAAGCACCAAGAGCTTGGTATGAAACCTTATCTGTATTTCTTGAGAAGAACGGTTTTTGCAAAGGGAAAGTGGACAAGACCTTATTCAGAGTGGAGCACGAAGGCCACATATTAATAGTTCAGATATATGTGGATGACATTATATTTGGCTCAACCAACCCAGAGCTGTCTGGGAAATTCTCAAATCTCATACAAGGAGAATTTGAGATTAGTATGATGGGAAAGCTTAACTTCTTTCTGGGATTACAAGTCAAGCAGATGGAAAATGGAATTTTCATCATTCAAGCCAAATATATCCGAGATCTAATCAAGAGATTTGGAATGGAATCAGCCAAACCAGCAAGAATTCCTATGAGCACAAGTACTCACCTAGATGCAGATGAGGGAGGCATATCAGTGGACTCAACCCACTACAGAGGACTTAATGGATCATTGCTATACCTCACTACAAGCAGACCAGACATATCTTATGCCGTAGGAGTATATGCGCGATTTCAATCCAAGCCTAAGCAGTCGCACCAAGATGCAGCCAAGAGAATAATTAAATACCTTAAGTCTACAGTCAATGTTGGACTATGGTATCCTAAGGACGATAACTTCGAGCTATCAGGATATTCAGATGCAGATTTCGCAGGATGTAAAATTAATAGGAAAAGCACTAGTGGAACGTGCCAATTCCTAGGAACCAGACTGATATCCTGGTTTAGCAAGAAGTAGGTTTCTAACTCTATCTCCACCACAGAGTCAGAATACCTAGCTGCAGGTAGTTGTTGTGCCCAGATCTTGTGGATCAGACAACAACTAAGGGACTACAACATCATTGCCAATGAAGTTCCTATCTGGTGTGACAACAACAGTGCTATTGCAATAACCAACAACTCGGTTTTGCACTCAAGGACCAAGCACATTGATGTTAAGCATCACTTCATTAGAGATCACATGTTTAACAAGAGAGTAAGAGTTGAAAGAGTCAGCACAAACTATCAAATTGCTGATATCTTCACCAAACCTTTTCCAGAAGAAAGGTTTTTGGAGCTGAGCAAAGAACTTGGATTACTAAATTGGGAATCTAGTACAGAAGAAAAATCTAGCTGAAGCAGATCAGACGAAGGACGGACTTAGCTGATCGTAGGAATCAGACCCTACCTGATGCAGACAAGAAGACGAAGGACAGACGAAGGAACCTAGCTGATCAAAACCTCAGGCGAGAAGTCAAAGGAGTCAACTCACCTGATGCAGAGCAGTCAACAGTCAACGGTCAACCAGCTAAGTTTTCTAAACCTAACCAACTTCTGAATATTATATTATTATCTGATATTTAATATCATATTATTTTTGGTTCACAAGTGGCATAATACTATATGCTTAAAATACACGTGGCAATCACAGGTTCAATCGACCTCCACTGTGACCAATTAAAATCCAACCGTCCATTTTCAAACTCAAAACCTAGACCACCGATTAAAATTTGAATTTTAAAAAGGAATCCTCAAAAGCTGGACCACCGATTTAAAATAAATGATTATTTAATTACAACGTCGTTTCATTTTCTTTTTAAGGACGAAAAAACCCTTTCACTTTACCTTCACCAATTTTTTCGAAAACCCTAAATTACAGAGCAGAAATTCCTTTGAACTCTAAATACACTAAGAAATCGCCTATATTGCAGAAATGGAAGTTTATTTTGAAGGCGTAAATCTAAATGCTGTCAAGGACCAGATCATTTTCTCCCGGGTCGTTGATTTTGAAGGACTCTTGGAATCGAATCTGGAGAACAACGATGTACTCGACCTTATCCGCTCGATGAAGATGAATGGGATCTATCCATTTTTGGATATCAGTCCCAAGCACCTATTCAAGGAGGACGTTATCGCATTTTTTTGCGAAGCCCGAGTGATTGAAGCGGGGATTAGAAGCACCGTCAGCGGAATACAAGTGGGCATATCGCCGGAGACGATCCGAAAAGTTTTTGGAATGAAGAATCGTGGCGTGGCGGTCGAGGCCCTTAGACAGAGCGCAGCCGATACTTGGCTGAAGATTAAGGCGGTCGACCAACCGGAGAAGCTAAAGCTCACCGCCAAGAGGAGTGAAGTTAAAAAGGTGTATCGCTATGTGTTGGACATAACCAACAAAATAGTCATGGGCATGGCCGGTAGCTACGACCAACTGTCGTCGGCTAAATTTATGGTGATGGGAGCACTAATCCAGGACGAGCCGATTGACTGGTCGGATTATATTTACAGGCAGTTGGTGCGCGAGGTCAACAAGGCCGAGTGGCTTGTTGAAGAGAAGAAGTTCAAATCCAAGCTGGCGTTGGATTCTGGAGAAGCTAGGTGCGGCGAAGGGAAATAATGACCCCTTCCACATCAATAAAAGACTTGGTCATCTAGACCAAGAGACATTTAGGAGGCTAGGGAGCAGTAGAAGAGCAGCTCGGATCTTAAAAGAGTTGTCTGATTCAGAGACCTACAAATACCCTAAATCATCAGACGAGTCCGACCAGGATGCAGCTGGCAACCCACCTGTAGCCCAGTCGGATACAGAGTTGGATAATACGCCTATTGCTGTTCGTTTCAAGAGAAAGGGATCAGCCCCTGGTGAGCCCTCCATCATTCATTCCTCATCAGAACCTTCTCCGAAGAGGCCCAGGCGATTGCAGTTCAGTGAAGAGGAGCAGCCAGAGCAATTTCGCAGTCCTGCAGCCAGGTCACCTATTCACCTGGAGGACCAGCCTGCTCCAGGCAGCCTGGAGACCCAGATCGTTCCTCTCCTCACTCCTCAATTCATCTCAGAAGAATAGGAAGCAGGTTTAATAATTCACATACCTGAGGCGAATTATACTTTCACCTGCTTGACAACAACATTTTTAACTTATCCTTAGAGCAACTTTAGTTGGTTAAACCGCATACTCTAAAACATTCTTTTGTCCATATTTTTGAAGAATGGAAGCTTTTAAAATCACATTCTTTCACTCAACTTCAAGCTTATGTTGAAGCAAGTGGTTGGGGATATCCCCAAGCCACAGAAGATGTGCTGATGCATTTTTGCAAAGTGTCAGACACAATTTTGCTACTTCAGAAAAATTGGTTCATGTCCAATTTTAAAACCAACATGGACCAATTTATCCACTCTATTATGTATAGCATTTCTGACGAATCCCTTGGTAAAGAAGAAGAAGAAGTTGAAGAAAAAGAGATAAGAATAGAAGAAGTGGATGAAGAAGTAGAAGAAGAAGAAATTATTATTATTGATGATGAAGAGGGGAGACATGAAGAAAGAGAAGAAGAAAATATCTCAGTTGAAAAACAATCTGGAGAAGAAGAAGTCGAAAAAACTGTGGAATTAGTGGATGATGTTGGAACAATATCTTTTAGATCATTTTGATGATGTGTTATTAAAACCAAAATTTACTTAAAACATATTTTCTCTTCAGTTAACGTACGTAACTCATCTATTATAACGTACGTAACACTCACTGTTTTCGTAAGTTGTTCTGTTCAGGTAACTTACGTAACCAGAGCTATATAACGTACGTAATGCTTGAATTATTCTGACCGTTGGAAAAGCCACTAGCCGTTGCAACAAGTCGTCTCAATCAACGGATCTTTGACCAGAATATTACGTATGTAACCATGAGGTTCATAACGTACGTAATGCATTCTATCATAACTCACTGGATAGTTTCTTCACTTTCGTTACGGCCGCTATTCGGAACATATAACGTACGTAACGTTCATAACGTACGTAACCTTCAGCATATAACGTACGTAACTAGTTAAACTGTTCCAACGGGAAATTGAGCTCAAGAAGGCTATAAATAGCCAATTTCATGGAGATTGAAGATACACAAGCATTCTGAGCCTACTAGCATACTCAAGCAATATCAAGCAAACATTTTGAGAGATATACTTATTCTAGATTGTGATACGAGAAGATTTGTTCTATAATTTCCAATCTTCATTGTATCTAAGAGCGATATATCGTGAAAGTCGAGTTCCTACTCGCATTTATTTTGTGTATAGGTTATCTTGTACCTAGAAAAACAAGAGTGTTTTTGTGAGGTTGTTCTTGAGCCCGGAAATCAAGAAGTTGTAAGAAGTTGGCACTAAACTAGAAAGTGCAATTCCAAGTTCTAAGAAAAGTCCTAGTCGATAAAACTAGGTAGGGGACGTAGGCTTCGTTAATAGCCGAACCTCTCGAACAATTCGTTGTGTTCTTTCTTTTCCGCACTTTTATTACTCCGATATTTTTGCTTCCGCACGAAAAGAGTACAATACTCTTATCCGCACTATTCAACCCCCCTTCTAGTGGCGGTACCAATCTAACAATTGGTATCGGAGCAGTCTCTTTATCACCGGATTAACACCCGCTAGAGAAAAGATCCAAATGGCCTTTATCCACTCCTCCGTTGAAGGCAACGCTCTCAATCGCCCTCCCTTCTTCGATGGTTCAAACTTTATGACATGGAAGAAGAAGATGTCCATCTTCATCCGAGCTCACGATATTGAAATATGGAAGGTCATTGCCCTTGGACCTACCATTCCTAAGAAGACGGATGGCTCTCTCAAAAGTTTCGAAGAGTACGACGATGCCGACTGGAAGAACGATCACTTCAACAGTAAAGCCACTCAATTGCTTTATTGTGCTCTCAATCTAGAAGATCACAATAGAATTAATTCCTGCGAGACGGCAAAAGAAATCTGGAAAATGTTAGATATCACCTATGAAGGTACGAGTCAAGTTAAGGAAACCAAAATCAATATGCTTCTTCACGATTATGAACTCTTCACCATGAAAGAAGAAGAAAGCATTGCCACTATGCTTGACCGTTTCTCAGAAATCACAAATGGGCTAGCTTCATTCGGGAAACCGATATCAAGTAGTGATAAAGCCAAGAAAATCCTTCGGTCTCTACCAAGAGAATGGGACGCTACCGTTACGGCTCTCATGGAGTCGAAAGACCTCAATACTATAGAATTTAGCGCTCTCATCGGATCTCTCATTAATTATGATATTGTCATTAAATCTCGTAGTTCGAAACCAAAACCTAAGGAGAGAGAAAGGACTATCGCTTTCAAAGCCAAAGAAGAAAGCGATCTAGAGGATGAACCTATCGAAGAAGAGGACGAAGAAACCGCCTTTTATGCCAAAAACATAAAGAAATTCAAAAATCTTTTACAAAGGCGCCGGAGAGATATCAAGCAAGAATCAAGGGATGAATCCAAAAAGACTCACTTCCCTCAAAACAAAAAGTTCGACAACACTTGTCGAAGGTGCGGCGTTCCAGGCCATTTTGCGAAAGATTGTCGTGCTGCTGCCCCAATAAATTCATCAAAACCACCTCATGAAAAGTTCAAAAAGAAGGAAGTTTATGTCGCCACATGGAGCGATGATGATGAGGATGATGAACCACAAGTCCAAACCAATATTGCTCTAATGGCCCGCGCATCCGAAGATAGTGACGAAGAAGTCGAGGTTAGTGATTCTCATGAAGAACTACTTGATGCTTTTGAATCTCTAAATAATGAATACGAAAAGGCCTGCAATAGTAATAAAGAATTGAAAAATAAAATAAAACTCCTTGAAAATGAAAATACTAAATTATCGAAAAACAAGGAAGTTTCGATTGATCATACGAATTGCTTGGAAACCGAGAAAATTCTGAGAGATGAATTGCACAAAACTCAGAAAGAGTTAAAACTCTATGTTAGAAAATTCTCATGTGGTAATGACAAATTTGAGCAACTATTATTTGGTCAAAAAATTTCTCTTTCAAAACAAGGACTTGGGTATAATTCATTTCCAATGAAAAAGTCCTTAGAAATTACCACAAAAGATTCGGACACTTTAAAAATGGGAATTCCATCATGTCCAAAATGTTTAAAACCTGGACATACCGAAACCTACTGTCGAAACTCTAGACGTACTATAAGGGTTAAGCAAATTTGGGTACCAAAAGGTACCGTTGTTAAAAATCAAGTTTTTGTATCTAACTCCTCAGGACCCAAATTAGCCTGGGTACCTATAAAACGGAAGAAAATGGTTTTTGTAGGTACAAGCAAGGAAGACAACATTATCAAATAAATGGTATGTTGATAGTGGATGTTCAAATCACATGAGTGGAAATGAACATCTCTTCACGGAGCTGAAAAAGGAAGATCGTGGCTGTGTTACCTTTGGCGATAATAAAAAGGGCCAAATAAAAGGGACAGGTAAAATTGGTAAGAAACCTTTACCTACTATTGAAAATGTTCTATTTGTTGATGGACTTTGCCATAATCTCCTAAGTGTTTCCCAACTATGTGACACCGGTCTTAAATTAATTTTTGAAATTACGCATTGCGCAGCAATGAGAAAAGACCAAATCGTTTTTATTGGATTGCGTTATGGAAATATTTGCATTGTTGATCACCAAGATGAATCTTCTTTTAACAAAAAATGTCTACTTTCGTATGATGAAAATGCCGTTGTTTGGCACCGAAAATTGGGACATGCCTCTTTACCACTTCTTTCAAAATTGGCCAAAAATGATATTGTTCGTGGTCTACCAAAATTGAATTTTAGAAAAGACCACATTTGTGAGGCCTGTATTAAAGGTAAACATGCAAGAGGCTCGTTTAAACCAAAAAAGGAAATTTCCACTAGTCGCATTCTTGAATTAATTCATATGGATTTAATTGGTCCATCTCGACATGCCGCCTAATGTAAACTTTATACTCTAGTTATTGTCGATGATTTTTCAAGATTTACTTGGGTAAAATTCTTAGCCAATAAAGATGATGCTTTTAACGAGTTTGTTAAGTGGTGTAAGGTTACCCAGAAGGAAAAAGAATTACCAGTTATCGCCATTCGAACCGATCATGGTGGAGAATTTGATTCTAATCTCTTTGAAAATTGGTGCGATAAATATGGTATTGGGCACAACTTTTCGGCACCTCGGACACCTCAACAAAATGGAGTTGTCGAGAGGAAGAATCGCTCTCTAGAAGAAATGAGCCGAACAATGCTCAATGAGTATGGTCTCCCTAAATATTTTTGGGCCGAAGCCGTTAACACCGCTTGTTATATTATAAATCGTGTCCATCTCAGGAGAAATAAAATGATGACTCCCTATGAGATTTTTAAAGATAAAAAGCCCAATTTATCTTATTTTCATCCATTCGGTTGTAAGGTGTTTATTCATAATAATGGTAAGGATAATTTGGGTAAATTTGATTCAAAATCAGATATTGGCATATTTCTTGGTTATTCGACTAATAGTAAAGCGTATCGTGTATTTAATTGTAAAAGAGGTTCGGTAGAAGAATCTATTCATGTAAAATTCGATGATACAGTTTTACCCCCGAGAAAGGTTGTTTTTGATGATGATGCAGGTATGGTTCCAGCTATCGAAGTATCCAAAGTATCAAAGGAGTTGGAGAAGCTCGACGTAAGCTCGGACAAACAGGAGGAAAATACTTACAACCTTCCTAAAGATTGGGCAAATGTGAAAGACCATCCGATGGAACAAATTCTCGGAAAAATCGATGAAGGTGTACGAACTAGGAGAAATATAAATGATTGTATTAACAATATTGCATTTATTTCTCTTACAGAACCAAAGAATATCGACGAGGCCATAAATGATGAGAATTGGGCTATTGCTATGCAAGAAGAGCTAAACCAATTCGAAAGAAATAATGTTTGGGAATTAGTTCCGGCACCGGTAGACAAATCAATCATTGGCACCAAATGGGTTCATAAAATCAAAACCGATGATGATGGTCTCCCAATTAAAAATAAATCGAGGTTGGTCGCCCAAGGTTATAATCAAGAAGAAGGCTTGGATTATGAAGAGACGTTCGCTCCTGTTGCTCATCTTGAAGCTATTCGTCTTCTCTGTGCCTTTGCCGCATACAAGAAGATCAAACTCCATCAAATGGATGTAAAAAGTGCGTTCCTAAATGGAATCATCCAGGAGGAAGTGTATGTCAAGCAACCACCGGGTTTTGAAGATTATGATCATCCGGATCATGTGTACAAGCTCCATAAAGCTCTCTATGAATTAAAACAAGCTCCGAGAGCATGGTATGATCGTCTAAGCTCTTTTCTTATTTCAAATGGGTATAAAAGAGGTAATGTTGATAATACTCTATTCATTAAGGTCTTAAGTGATGATATGTTAATTTGTCAAATTTATGTGGACGATATTGTTTTTGGTGCAACTAACGAAACTCTGTCCAAAGAATTTTCAAATCTTATGAAGGGAGAGTTCGAAATGAGTATGATGGGAGAGTTGAAAAACTTTCTCGGACTGCAAATTAAGCAACTCAATGACGGAATATTCATTCACCAATCCAAGTACGTCAATGAGCTTCTAAAGAAATTTAAGATGGAAGATTGCAAAGAAATATCCACTCCTATGTCTTCCACTCTTAAACTCGATAAAGATGAAAAAGGTAAATCTGTTGACCAAAAACAGTATCGAGGTATGATCGGATCTTTACTTTACTTAACTGCATATAGACCTGATATAATGTTTGCTACTTGTCTATGTGCTCGTTTTCAGGCAAACCCTAAAGAATCTCATCTGATTGCATGTAAACGGATTTTTCGATATTTAAAATATACTGCTGGTTTAGGACTATGGTATCCTTCTAGAATTGATTTTCAACTTTTTGCATATAGTGATGCCGATTTCGGTGGATGTAAAATTGATAGAAAAAGCACCACCGGAACTTGTCATTTTATGAGTTCATGTTTAATTTCATGGGGAAGTAAGAAACAGACTAGTGTCGCTACTTCCACAGCTGAAGCAGAATATGTGGCTGCGGGAAGTGCATGTGCACAAGTCCTTTGGATCAAAAATCAATTACTTGATTATGGCATTGAACTTAAGAATACTCCTATTTTTTGTGACAATACAAGTGCCATTAATTTAAGTAAAAACCCCATTTTGCATAGTAGGACAAAACACATCGAAATTCGTCACCATTTTATTCGTGACCATGTCCAAAACGGGAATGTTCGTCTCCAATTTGTTGGTACTAATGAACAATTGGCGGATATTTTTACAAAACCATTACCCGAATAAGCTTTCAACTTTATTCGCATAAATTTAGGAATGGGACATGCTGATCATTTTTAAATATTGCATACTCATCATAGTCACATTAAATGGTCATTTAAATCGGGACATCATCGAAAGGAAAAGACTATTCATTTGGTCCTGCTTACGTACGGTAGGAGCGGTCCATTACGTACGTAATAGGACCTTACGTACGTTACATGTTGTTACGTTACGTACGTAACG
This sequence comes from Orobanche coerulescens, assembly GCA_033398695.1. Classification (NCBI taxonomy): domain Eukaryota; kingdom Viridiplantae; phylum Streptophyta; class Magnoliopsida; order Lamiales; family Orobanchaceae; genus Orobanche; species Orobanche coerulescens. The sequence goes on from CM065816.1 coordinate 95,772,573, forward strand.
AAACGCAGGATTCAGTCCAGAGAGTTTAGGTTTTTACGCTACGTACGTTACATAAGGAATATAACGTACGTAATCGATCGTTGACCCTAACATATATAAACCCACATCGACCGTCCCCTTTTCATTCCTTACAAATCCCTAGCGACATCGACGACGAACTTCCTGCAAATCTACCTAAACTTCAAGATCATCCATCAAACCTTCACTTTTCGACCGATTCAATCTTCATGGCATCCAGAACCGGAAAAAAGAGAAGAGGAGAAACCTCCCAGTCATCCTCCACGGCTTCCGGCGATCCATCATTTCGGAATGCTCAAGCCATGAAAGTTTTCAACGAAATCCTTATCGACGAAGAGGTAACTCCGAGTCACCACTTTGATTTCGAATCTCTGAACTGTGCTGGTGTTGCTATCGAAGAATTCTTCGATATGCTTGGGATAAATCGGTTCGTTAGTCTTTCTCAACCAATTTATGTGGACTGTGTAAAAGAGTTTTATGCAAATTTTTTTGTCACTTATGATGCCGACGGACTTGCTGTAGTTAACTCTCTTGTGCGTGGTAAACCAATATCCTTTGATGAGGCGAAACTTTCGGAGATTTTTGGTCTCCCTAATGAGGGTTTTCGATGCAAAGGAGAGTTTGCTCCTCCGGATGAAGTCATTAACAACTGGTCCGATGATGAAAGCTATGGTGTTCATGAGTCCAAAGTCCGTGATTTTTTGTCGGACAAAGCCGTTATAAATGTTCATTCCGGGCAGTTTGAAAACAATGACTTTGGGATAAACATCCGTTTGCTTCACGATGCTATCACTCGTTGTCTTATGCCTAAAGTTAATGCTCAGCTTCGACTTGTGAATATCGATATGGAGATCATTTATCATGTGTGGAAGGATCACAAAGTAAACTTCGCATCTATTGTGCTAAAATGGTTCGTGGAAAAGGGTCAAATTTTCCACAAAAAGAGCTACGCGAAAGTTGATCGATAGAGAAAATCGGGAATGCCGTTTGGTTCAATCTTAACTGAAATTTTTGAGAAAGCAGGAGTTGATTTGTCTGGGGTCCATGGGGTTCCGATTCCTAGGGAGAGCCTCGTCACCGAGGGGACGTTACGGACGATGAGGTATCTACACACGAGAAATCGTGGATGGATATACTTTGCGTATATCAAGGATGATGATCGGCTCATAGATGGGGGTACTCTTCCGAGACCAGAGGAGAGGATCACATCGAGGGGGATCGAGCATACTCGACCTCGTCCGTCATCTCAGCTTGGTTCCTCCCGTCCTCGTCCGGAATCCTCTTCATCCCAGATGGCTTCTCGGATGGATAGGCTCGAGAGAGATATGAGTGACATCAAGATCATGGTCAAGAACATCTGCACGCATTTTGGGATACCGCCGACACCTCCAGATGCGGACCTTGACTAGTCGGGCTATCCTTCCTGATGATGATGTTTCCTGTTTTATTAAAAGACCAAACATTTCATGTTTATGTTTTGACTGTAATGACTATTTTTTTTATGCATCATTTTGGTTATCATTTTGGTTAATCATTGACTTGGATTATGTTGATTATTATGCGTATCATTGATTTCTCTTGCAGGATCTCTCAACTTTTTGTTAATGACAAAAAGGGGGAGAATAATATGTATTCGTTTTTTAAATCAACTTTTGAAATCACCCGTGCGCGTTTTCAGGGGTAGAGCATATTAATTTTTGCAGTGCTCGTGTTCAGGGGGGGCCTTATTAAAATCATGTTTTCAAAAACTCACATACGTAAATTTTGTCATCATCAAAAAGGGGGAGATTGTTGGAACAATATCTTTTAGATCATTTTGATGATGTGTTATTAAAACCAAAATTTACTTAAAACATATTTTCTCTTCAGTTAACGTACGTACCTCATCTATTATAACGTACGTAACACTCACTGTTTTCGTAAGTTGTTCTGTTCAGGTAACGTACGTAACCAGAGCTATATAACGTACGTAATGCTTGAATTATTTTGACCGATGGAAAAGCCACTATCCGTTGCAACAAGTCATCTCAATCAACGGATCTTTGACCAGAATATTACGTACGTAACCATGAGGTTCATAACGTACGTAACGCATTCTATCATAACTCACTGGACAGTTTCTTCACTTTCGTTACGGCCGCTATTCGGAACATATAACGTACGTAACGTTCATAACGTACGTAACCTTCAGCATATAACGTACGTAACCAGTTAAACTGTTCCAACGGGAAATTGAGCTCAAGAAGGCTATAAATAGCCAACTTCATGGAGATTGAAGATACACAAGCATTCTGAGCCTACTAGCATACTCAAGCAATATCAAGCAAACATTTTGAGAGATATACTTATTCTAGATTGTGATACGAGAAGATTTGTTCTATAATTTCCAATCTTCATTCTTGTATCTAAGAGCGATATATCGTGAAAGTCGAGTTCCTACTCGCATTTATTTTGTGTATAGGTTATCTTGTACCTAGAAAAACAAGAGTGTTTTTGTGAGGTTGTTCTTGAGCCCGGAAATCAAGAAGTTGTAAGAAGTTGGCACTAAACTAGAAAGTGCAATTCCAAGTTCTAAGAAAAGTCCTAGTCGATAAAACTAGGTAGGGGACGTAGGCTTCGTTAATAGCCGAACCTCTCGAACAATTCCTTGTGTTCTTTCTTTTCCGCACTTTTATTACTCCGATATTTTTGCTTCCGCACGAAAAGAGTACAATACTCTTATCCGCACTATTCAACCCCCCTTCTAGTGGCGGTACCAATCTAATAGATGAAGAAGGAGATGAAGTTGATAAGAAGGATGAAGAAGAAAGAGGATGATGAAGATAATGATGATGATAAAAAGGATGATAAAGATGATGATAAAAAGGATGATAAAGATGAAGATAAAAATGATGATGATGATGGTGAAGGAGGAGAAAAAGAAGCTGATAAAGAAAGGGAGAATGATGAAGAGGAAGAAAAAGAAGAAGGAGAAAAAGAAGGAGGAAAAGAGAAGGAGCCAGAGAAGGAGCCAGAAAAGGAGGCGGCAGACGAGGCTGGGGTGCCTGCCCGATATACCAGCCTAGATGCAGACTTGGCTGAATACTCCAGATCGGGGACCCCTGAACAGACCCCATCTGGAATGCCAGCTGCAGACAGGAGTCTGCAGATAGGTGGGTCATCCGCACACCTACTTGCAGGCGTCAAAGGTTCAGGCGAGCACTCTCCACAGACATCACAAATTTCACCTGTGATGACCGAGCTGATCAGACAGATTTTTAAAGACACTGTTGGAGAGCTGCTTGCTTCTCAAATCACTCCTGATCTGTAGTCGATCAATGCCAAAATTGAAACCTTGCTGCAGCGGAACATCTCTCAACCACCTCCTCCTACAAACAACAGAATGCCATTTGGCATGTCTGACTGGATGCTTAGAATGGAGCAGCAATTAACCACCCTGGTTGATGCTGGCAAAAAGGGGGAAGAAATATTTCAGGGGGAAGGCAGCAAGCAGGGGGAAATAAGAATTCAAGAGATGAGGACCAAGAAGAAGCAAGATGTCCAAATGATCACAGCTGGGACATCTTCGGCTAAGAGGAAGGGAGAAGCAGAACTAGAACAGGCTGATAATCAGCCTGCAGTCAAAAGAATGAGGATCAGAATTGGGGACAAGCCTACACTATAATGGGAAGGCAGATAGTTATGGTATGTTGAAGATTTCCTTCCTATCGATGCTGAACCTATGTGGGGAACTGCAAAGAAAAAGTTCATCAGAGATTTTTATATCTGGGAGTTACTCCAGGATAAAGATTGCTCCCCACAACAAACTTTTATTAATTTCATGGAAAAAGCACATCCAAATCTCTGGGCTGTCCTACTAAAACGTGCAAAGGAATGCAATGCATACCCAATGATCCCTCCTTTCAGGCCTAAAGATCCTCCCACCTTGGAAAATGATGAATTGGATGAATTGGCACTTCAAAGGAAAATAAAGAAGCTTTGTGACGAGCATAAGTTCTCCTCACAAGAAGAACAGGACTTTGATGCCCTCGTTGTCCTAAGGAAGTACGGTCTTGCCTCAGTCAAGAGAAGGCCAATTGGAGCTAAACCTATCAGACCTGCCAAGCAGCCTATCCGCAGAGGCAGAGGCAGAGGCAGATGATTTGATTGTATTCATATTTTTTTTTGAAATTTTGTACTTGTAATTTTTCCTATAAATTGTTTTGATCATTGAAAGACATGTACTTGTAAAAATACAGAAATTTTTATAACAGTCTTTGAATGACAATTCTCAGTTGTCTCAAAAATAAGACTGATTTTAGTTTGTGTCTTGCACTCAAGTGCAGACTTGTTCATTTAAATAATTTGCTTAAGTTTTACCATCATCAAAATAGGGGGAATTTATTAGGAATACTTGTTAGATTTTGATGATGTCATTAATGGAATTCAAATGTTTATTACTTGGCAAAAATGTAAGGAAGAACCAAATGAGTATCTTTTGTTGTGCGGCGATTAATACGCCTCAATGGCGATCGGCCTAATGGTCTGAGAACCAACCATAGAAGGCATACGCTTGGCAAACACCAAGCAGTCGGCACCCAAGGCGATCATCTTTTGGTATCTGGAGATCGTCCATGATTTCCGATCATAGACGATCGTCTCGTGCCACGTATGAATCCAACATCCGTCAAAGTCGTCGAAGACCGAATCTTGGACGGAGACCCACGTGCAGATCCACAAAAGGCGCCGCAAGATAAGGCCTTTGACCCCAGCCTGTCACCAACTTCACACCTACCGACAAGCCCGCCGAAAGGTACCAGGTGGGTCCTCCCCAGCCAGCGACTCAGGACGCGTGCAAGTTTCCCATTGGCTCGCACAGCTGGCTGCCAGCAGCAGCCTCGGACTTTAGGGGAATAGCTCCACGTGACGGGACGATCGCCCACCTTATTCTAATATAGAAAACAGCAGTCACCCACGATCGCCTGAGAGGACCCAACAACCTTGTCTCCTATAAATATGAGGCTTCCATCAATGGCCAAAGGGGACAGTGAAAAACGTGCAGAGAGAAGAGTAAAAACTCATTCACATATTCAGAACACCCAAAAGATAGAACTCACAGAGCATCACATCTGGTTCTTCCAGCAACCTTTACGCTCTATAGCTAAGATAACTAGAATCTTTACACTCATTGTAATAGATTCTAACATTAGCATTTGTACTTCAAAGTATTCATATTAATAACATCTCGCGAGAGCATTCAAGCTCGGGACTAACAACCCCGGCAAACCTTGTGTTATTTATTCTCCCACAGAAGTGTTCTCGCATTTGTTTGTTACTCGACCATTCCAGCAATATCATCTCCGGATAATATTTTGGGTAACAACAATTGGCGCTAGAAGGAGGGCGTCTAAACCTTCATTTTTGTTCCTACCATCTCGAAGAACACTCATTGTTCTCTGGGGCATATACTAGAAGAGACACTCACTGGTCTTCAAAGAAAACCTTCAGAGACATGACATCTGCCACGACCTCCAAAAGAGCCACCCTGCGATCTGCCAGACATCTCGTTCCGGCCCAGACCGAATCCCAGCCTACGGCGGAAGGTGACCGCGGCGACGCTAGACTCTCATTCCCGCCCCAGAGGGACGGTCCCAGCCTCTCACTCGATCAGTTCCAGACCGCGGAACAAATTGAGGAGGCTATATCCATCCTCAGGGAGCGACGGAGGGCATGTGACTCGCCCACCATTACTCCGTCAGCCATCCGCCGAGCGGGCAAGCGGAAGCTCAAGGGGTTATATGTTGAGATATCGACAGAAAGCCCCGAGCCGCAGGAAAAGGATCTCGTGAGGCGGCACGACTCCGTCTTCAGCTGCCTAGGGAGTGATCCCTCTTGGTGACCCGGACATTCAGGTCCCAGCCGGGAGGCATCGGAGTCCGAATCCATCACCAGGAGTTTGGCATATCCAACTCCCAGAAGACAAGCCGGCCAACAGGCCCTCACTCGCCCAAGAAATGAGCCCGATGGCGGGGAACTTGTCACCTACCACGGGACTAGGAGACCGGTACACGATCGCCTCGGCTCCTGCTCCGAGAGCCAATCAGCGAGCAGTCAGGCTACGGCCATGGCCGCCATGAAGCGCCAGCTCGACGAAATGAAGGCGCTCCTAGAAACTGGGACAGGAGCCAGGAGATCGATCGCTGGACCGAGTGAGCCACTCGCGGTCCAGATCGATCTCGCCCCAGTTCAACCGAAGATCGCTCCCCCTCAAACACCTCTATATGAAGGGAGATCGGATCCCGAGACCCATTTGAGCAAATTCCGGATTTACATGACCGGATGCGGAGCATCGGACGCGACGAAATGCCGGATGTTCCCATTGACATTGGGCGACCTCGCCCACAGGTGGTACATCTCACTACCGCCTCGCTCGATCAATTGTTTCGAGAAGCTGGCGAACGACTTCACGTCGTATTTCGCCGCCAAAGTTGCTCGGCCAGAAGGCCCCCACTGCATGATAAAAATCAGGCAGGGGAAGGACGAGCCCGATGAAGACTACATTGACCGGGTGGACAAAATAGTCCTCACCGGCGAGCCTATTAGCGACGAGCTCGCTCTCCACTCGGTCCTAGGGGGATTCTATGGCCACTCGCCCATGTTCAGGCACCTTACAAAGGATATCTCCCCGACTTACACGATCTTCCGCGTCAGAGCCGCTGATTTCTTGGCCAGGCAGAGGATGCTCACCCTCTGCTTAGGCGAGGGATCTGCCGGAGAAGGGAAGGCGCCATCCCACGTCCAAAAGAAGGCGGTCGCAAAGCCGCCTGGTGAATTCAAAGCCTTCAAGGATGTGGAAGCTCACCTCCTCCACAACCTAAATCTGTCTCCGGCCCACATCTTTAACGCCATCAAGGGGCGCGAATGGCTCAACAAACCAAAGCCGATAAGGGACAATGGTCATCTAGACCGCAGCCAATTTTATGCCTACCACAAAAGTCCCGTCCACAACACTACCCAGTGCCACGATCTCCTCAGACAACTCTGGAGACTGTTTGAGGAAGGCAAATTGGATAACCTGGTCACCAAGCCAGAGCCCCGATCAGAGAGGGCCGGAGGGCACGAGCGCCGACAAAGTGATGGGATCCCTCCCAATCCGGTCGCAAGGATCGAGCAGAACGAGCCGGAGTACTCTGATGAATTGATCCCTCCGATCAACCCTGGCGGCCGGATCAATGTGCTTCAGGCGGGAGGTGGAAACCTCGGTGGCCTTTTTCCGGTTTCCACTTTATCGAACAGAAAGCGGAAGGCCGAACCGAGGGCGTTCGCCGGGGTCCATGTCGTGGTCCCACGGAAGCCGACCATCTCCAAAGATGCGCTCATCACCTTCTCCAACAAGGATAGGGAGGGGGTGCAGTGCCCCAAAGAGGATGCATTGGTGATCTCTGCATGTATCCTTGGGAAAATGGTCGATCGCGTGCTGGTTGACAATGGGAGCTTTTGCAATATCATATTGAAATCCGCTCTTGACCATCTCGGCAACCTAACCAAGTTCATCAAGCCATTCGACACCGTGCTCCAAGGGTCCGGGGACAGCACAGTCCAAGCCTATGGAAGGATCAAGCTCTCTGTCGAGCTAACATGTTACTACGATACCAAGGTTATGATTACTAGGAACCTAAACTTTGTAATCATAGATAGGCCCAACATCTATAATGGGTTCCTAGGTCGTCCATTTCTAGAAACCTTTGAGGCGGCCGCCTCTTCTTTCTTTTACTGTATCAAATTCCCCACTGCCGATGGGACGGTCGGTACTGTAAAAGGAGACCAACTAATGGCTAAGAAATGTTTGAATTACTCTTGTGTCGCAACTTCTTTCAATACTTCCCTTGCTGTCTATACCATTGAAACGATCGAAAATCAACCCATGGAGATCGACGAGCCAAGCACATCGTACCAACCCGACTCAGAGGACGCCATCTCACATTGATTAACGGACGACATCGAGCCAAGGATCGGTTTTGAGCCAAGACTCGACATCGATCCAAGGATCGAGTCCGAAAATCGTTCCAAACGAGAGGCGACCATCCCCGTTGAAGAGTTGGAAAGTATAACGATAGATCCGGCTCGCCCGGAGCGGGAAGTATAGATCGGCACAAGCGTCGACCTCGAATTAAAGGAGGATATGATCAATTTACTACGTAAGAACATCGGAGTATTTGCCTGGTCGCATCAAGATATGGTTGGCATAAGTCCTGAACACGCCTGCCACTATCTAAAGATCGACCCGGCAAGGAGGCCTGTTCACCAAAAATGTAGGAAGTTCGGTCCTGAGAAGTACGCAATGCTCGACATAGAAGTCAAAAAGCTACTCGATAACAAACTAATTGGAGTAGCTACACACGAACCACAGTGGGTCGCCAACGCCATGCTCGTCAAAAAGACGAACAGATCCTGGAGGTTATGCATCGACTTCACCGACCTCAACGCGGCGTGTCCAAAAGACCACTTTCCGATGCCTCATATTGATCACTTGGTCGATAGTACAGCAGGTTGCGAAATGATGTCGTTCATGGATGCCTTCACCGGATACTATCAAATCCCAATGGCGGAGAAAGACATAAAGCACACATCGTTCCACATGGAAAAAGACATATACTTTTGGGTCCGAATGCCGTTCGGCTTGAAGAATGCTGGGGCGACCTACCAGCGACTAGTCAACGGGATGTTCGCCAATCAGATCGGCAAGACCATGGAGGTCTACATTGACGACATCGTGGTCAAAAGCCTCAAGAAGGAAGATCACCTCAATGACCTTGCCGAGACGTTCGCCATCCTCGAGAAGTTCAATATGAAGCTAAACCCCAAGAAATGCAACTTCGGGGTAAGCTCAGGGAAGTTCCTGGGGCACATCATGAGCCAAAGAGGGATCGAGGCAAACCCCACCAAGATCCAGGCGATCCTCGACATGCAGGAGCCACGAAATTTCAAGCAGGTGCAACGCCTCACAAGTTGTCTAGCCGCCCTCAACCGTTTCATATCTCGACTCGGGGATAAAAGCAAGCCTTTCTTCGCGACCATAAAGAAAAAGAATTTCACATGGACAAAGGAGAGTCAAATTGCGTTCGCTAAAATTAAGGAGTATCTATCTAACCCCCAGATCTTGGCAAAGCCGATCCCCAGTGAAAAGCTATTCCTTTACTTGGCGGCCTCGGAGGTCGCGCTGAGTGTTGTTTTAGTGCGAGCAGAGGGGCAAGCCCACTTGCCGATCTACTTCGTTAGTCAAGTGCTCCACGATGCCGAAACGCGATACACGCCACTGGAGAAGATCGCCTACGCTCTAGTCATGAGCGTTCGCAAGCTAAGGGCTTACTTCTTCGAACATCAAGTGGAGGTTCTGACGACTCTCCCTCTAAGACAAGTTCTACACCGTCCAGACACCAACGGGAGACTCCTCAAGTGGTCACTGGAGATCGCCCAATACGGGATCACGTATGCTCCTTGCACAGCGATCAAAGGCCAAGCCCTGGCGGACTTCATGGTGGAATTAACATTCCCACCCAGTCCGACCCAGATCGGTCGCCCCGCATGGAAGTTATACGTGGATGGCTCGGCAACCAACTCGCGAGCAGGGGCAGGGATTGTCCTCATCAGCCCCGATGGCCAAAGTTTCACAAATGTTGTGCGTTTCGGGTTCCGGGCGACCAACAATGAAGCCGAGTACGAAGCCCTGGTAGGCGGGCTCGACCTGGCCCTCGCCCTGGATGTTCGCCGTCTCGACATCTTCATGGACTCTCTCTTGGTCGTGAACCAAGTCAAGGGAGAATATGAAGCGCGCGGCGAGCAGATGGTCAAATACCAAGAATTGGTCGCCGAAATGTGCACGAAATTTGAGGAAGTGCTAATCGAACAAGTCCGAGAGAGCACAATTCCCAAGCCGACACCCTATCCAAACTGGCATCATCAGATGGGGCGGCCGATTTCTCTAACATCCAAATCACAAAATCAGCAAAGCCGGCGATCGACAGAAACATGGTTACCACAGTTGCCATTGCCGAGGAAAATTGGATGACTCCGTTCATTAAATACTTGAAGGACGGAACGGTCCGTGACGACCATATCAAAGCTCACCAACTTCAGCTCAGTGCAACCAGATACACCCTACTGGACGACCGGCTTTACAAACGAGCTTTCAGCCTTCCCCTCCTCAAGTGCATTACGCCGGAGGAAGGCCAGCTCGTTTTAGCCAAGATCCATGACGGGATCTGTGGAAATCATGCTGGAGGTCGAGCTCTCATCCATAAGACAACCAGGCAAGGTTTTTTCTGGCCTACACTACAAAAAGACGCGATCGCCTATGCCAGATCGTGTCACAGGTGTCAAGTGATGGGCCCAAACATCAAGCTCTCCCCCGAACAACTCACTTCTATGTACAGCCCATGGCCATTCGCCCAATGGGGCATCAACCTTATAGGTCCCTTGCCGACGGCGCCAGGGGGCTGTAAGTTTACCATCGTGGGGGTCGATTACTTCACAAAATGGGCCGAGGCCGAGCCACTCAACAAGATCGTCCAAGAACAAGTAATTAAGTTCATATGGAAAAACATCATATGCCGGTTCGGGCTACCCTAGGCTATAATCTCCGACAACGGGAAGCAGTTCGATGGTTTGGAAGTCATGCAATTCTGCGAGAAGTGGGGAATCAGAAAGTTGTTCTCGGTCCCCTACCACCCTCAGACGAACGGGCAGGTAGAGGCTGTAAACAAGATCCTCAAACACACGATCAAAGCACGACTCGAATCCAGACAAGGACGATGGGCGAGCGAGCTCCCAGATGTTTTGTGGTCCTACCGAACGACAACCCGAAACTCGACTGGCGAAACCCCATTCGCCCTCGCCTTCGGAACAGAAGCAGTGATCCCTTCGGAGATAGCCGTCCTCAGCCACCGAACTGAACAAGAGATGACGACGGACAATGATGTGGCCCGGCGGATCGACTTGGACATGCTCGAAGAACGGCGACTGACCTCGGAAATGAAGAACACAATCCACAAAAGGAGGTCCGATAAGTTCTTCAATTCGAAGGTCAAGGAAAGACGGTTCCAAGTGGGTGACCTAGTCCTCAAAAAGGTCCAGACTCACACAGGAGTCTTTGGCCCGAATTGGGAAGGCCCCTTCAGGATATCTAAGTGGCTAACTAGGGAAGCCTACGAACTTGAACACCCTGATGGCACTCCGGACCAATATCCCTGGAACGCCGTACATTTGAAGAAATACTACCAGTGAGAACTTTGTATTCAGTTTCAGTTACACAATGTACAAAGAGTATAATGAGATTTTCCTATCCCATCTATATGATTCGCCTCGACGAAAATGAACAACTAAAAAGAGGACGACTCGCTCGCCCCTCCAAGCACAACGTATACCGTTGAGGGTCGCCATCTAACATGGCGATCCGAGGTAGAAAAAGTGCAGCTATGGGCCTGGAGGTCGATGGAACCAATAGCTTCGTCCATGCAAGGTTCCTTTGGGCTGTGATCGCTCGCCCTTCGTTTAAATATGAGGCGAGCGTAGCCGAAGGACCCTCCAATTAAATCCGTGGACACGCTCGCGCGCCCTCAAAAGTACATCATCTAACATGATGTACCCGGACAAGGCGACGCGTCCCTACCCCATCACAACGTATACCATCGAGGGTCGCCATCTAACATGCCGGCCCGAGGTAGAAAAGTGCTAACAATCCGCGGGCGTGGAGTCGAATAAACCGTTGACGCCCCGTGCGAGGACTCCTCCAGACCAAGACCGCTCGCCTTTCGTTTAAACACAAGGCGGGCGCAGCCTAATGGAGGACCCTAACAATAAAGTGAGTCGCGGAACATACCTAAGGATGGAATGTCCCTCGCACATAAAGACACGGTTACGGAGGTCGGTCCATCGAACTCATCGACCGTGCGCACAGTCGTCCTCCCTCAAATAATCGACAAAACTCAAGATAGCTCGTCCAACATACTATTATCGTTCCCTTACTTACACTAAGTAAACAAAAACAAGGGGCAAAATGGAGCTATTCCTAAAATGCGATCGGGAGGAAGGAACCATACACGATCGGCTTCGTCACACATGACGATCGGTTTTGTTCAAGAAATTTACAAGTAAGAATTTTCAAGTGTACCAATACATAAAGTCGAAGCGATGCGGAACACTCAAACAGTCGATCGTACAAACAAGGCATCAGGTGCAATTGTGTAAACACTTATACAAATTCATATGCAAACATTCAGAAGATATGATCATACAGATAAAGAATCAGATGCAAAAAAGGAATATTTTATTCAAATCAAGAAGTTCGTACAATACAAGCCCGAAGGCAGTAGAAGAGAAAAACAGAAAATTACAAGCGAAGGAAAACAAAAATCAATCAGGCCGACCCAAACTGGCCCTCGCCCCCAGCAGGCAGATCGGTACGCGCTCCCTCATCGACTTCAGGATAAATAAGCTTATCCGGAAAAGGATAACAGCTCAAGTCGATCCCCAAGTCGGTGAGGCCGAGGATCGGCAGGGAAAATTCCGGATTCAAAGGATGCTCGAGTACGTAGGCCTTGAAGGTCTCCATCATAGGGCCGACCTCGATCCCTACCTTCTTGGCGGCACGGATAGCGTCAACATAGGCCATATAGTAGGCGAACTCGCCGACGTATGCCACATTAAGGTAGGGATCGGTCTCGATCGTCTTTATCTGCCCTTTCAAATCTGAAGTCATCTTCTCAGCATCTGCAAGCTCGACCACCTTGGCAGCCAGTTCTCCCTTTGCTTTCTCCAGCTCGCCGTTGAGCCGATCCACTGTCGCCTTCAAGCCAGTCACCTCCTCCTGCGAGGCCGCGTGCATCCGACGAGCCTCCGTCATCTGATCGTGGAATCGATCCGCCACCCCTCGGGACCGGTCAAGCTCCTGCTTCATCCGGTCAAGGTCCTGCTTGGCTCGCATGGCCGTCTCCAGATATTCCTTCTCCATGGCCTGGATCCAGTTAGCAAAGTCGGCATTCTGGATCCGAGCGGCCTCAAGATCTTGATGGAGGCGATCATTAGAGGGTCGCCCCTCATAATCCTTAACGGCTTGGGCGGCCATCGTCGCCGCATGGAGAGTCAGGGCGAACGTCGCCTGCATGGCATCTCCAGACCGCCTACGAGCAATCGCGTCAAGATCGGTGGTCCAAGCCTTAGGCAGAGAGGTGATGGCCTTGGAGACGTAAGAAGGGACATCGAGGGACGGGCGCAGAGACTTGCTCGCCAGGAAATCTAGCACCATCGGCGAGACGTCCGGATTGGCAAGACGGACCCTGCAACACAAACAAAAAGAAACAAAGGAGTTGGTGTGTGCCTTACACAAATGTCCTAACTCGGAAAGATCAAACCGGTCTTACCTGTTGACCAACTCGGGGTCGCATCCAAAAAAGGGCTTGCCCCGAGGAGTTTCAGCTTCGGCGATCGCCGCTGTTTTCAAGAAACCGGCCGAGGGCCTGGAGCCGGACCCCTCCGTCATCGGAATAGCAGAGATAGGTGCCGCGGAAACCGGCGGCTCCAAAATGGATACATCCACCTCAGCAGTCGGCAGGGACTCCTCCGGCCTCCACCTCTTGCGGTTGCGCTGGAGTTGTTCTTCCTCCCGAATTTCCGGCTCAACAACCGGCACCGTAGAAGACCTCGCCGCAGGGACGGGACGAGACATCGTCGCCGGGGCACGACCCGCGACCCAACAGACCAGGGTTCGACATTGCGATCTCTTGCGGTGGCTTGGCGTAGCGGGAGAAATGGATCTCTGTCAAATAAGAAGTTCAGAGAAAGTTAGACATCTACTTCAAATCAGACGATCGTCATACAGAAGAAAGGAAGTAAGACTTCATACCTGGAACCTTCAGATGGCGAGGGTAGCGAAACAATCGAGCTCCCAACCGATGAAGTTCTTGGTTGACTGAGCGAATGTCAATGAAGGAGTCCGGTAGACTTCGAATTCGCTCCCAGACGATCAGAAAATAGAAAGGAAGGTCGGCAATCGCTGGAACAAGAGAGCCTGCAAAAGGGAAACAAAATCAGATCAGTCCAAGACGTATCCGATCAAAGGGAGAGTTAAAACCCTTACTCGGATTCCTCTCCCGAAAATTATTGGGTATCTCCAACTCTTCCTCCGGCCTATCACTCGACGCCGACCTCCACGCTCCGCCAACCCAGCACCATTTTGCCAGGTCGCCCCGAGTCTTGTTCGGCACCCCGAGGACCACTCTTCCCATTCGACCTTGAATGTGATAACCACCGACCGACCCCTTCTGTGCAGTAAGCTTGAAGAGATAGTTCATTTCCATCGCAGAAGGGAGACGGAACAACCGGTGACCGCCAAAAATTGTCAAAGTACTGATGATCTGTAGCCAGGCGTTCGGCGTCAGCTGGAGCGGCGCCAAATTCCAGGCGATCAACAAATATGACACGGAGAACGGCAAGGGGAACCGCAGGCCGGCCTCCATAATAATCTCATTAACGGCGACCAGACCCTCGGGAGGTTGATCGGCACGTTCGTTCTCCGAGGGCACGTGCAGCGCGACATCAGAGGGAATATGGAATTTCGCCCTCCAGCGACTCAAGTCTTTCTTGGTCGCCGAGCTCCGAATCTGACCAAGATCCACATAAAAGGGTCAGCAGCCCGAAACGCCGTCCGCCTCACAGGTTCATAGGGGTGAGCAGCGGAATATACCTCGAAATCAAACTCGGGACACGGTCCGGCAATCCCCTCCATGATACCGGCAAAGTCCAAAAAGGCCCGGCCGAAAATGCTGTGTTGCTCCCAGTATAGCCTCACCGCGTCATCCTCATCCACCGGCGGATCCCTCTGCCTCGTCGCCGCCGCGATCTCGCCACGTCAGCTTCATTGAAAAGCTCTTCAATCTCCGCTAGCGCAATCCCCGCATGAATGGCCTCGATGGCCGTTTCCATATGAAGACCCACGGGGGTTTCCTCCCGGTCAGGTGAAGTCGCGGCGGCAGAGGAACTACCAGCCTCGAATGTTTTAGATCCCCCTCCAGACATGATCTTAAAAGTAAAGGGGAAGAGAAAATTTGTGTTCTTACCGAAAAGGAAAGTCGGTCGGCACAAGAATCTTCGAAATAATTCAGCAAAGTCTCGTCTGAAAAGCTAGGGCGCATAAAGAGTTGAACTGAAATGGCCCTTGCCCTTTTATAGGCGAATGCAGGGACCTTAGTGCAAATAGGCGGAATCCCGAGTACCAATTAGGTTATGCGCCCACGGAAAACGACTGCCTCACCGTGCTCTGCCATGTTCTGCGATTACACGCGTCTTTTCATGGGCACGCCAGGCGACAAGTCTGACACAACCGTCGGACTCCCCAACGATAGCGCTACGCGTGTCCCTGCAACGTTTCGAGAGCCCGCCTCCATTTCCCGCTATTTTCAGCGCATAAGGAGATCGTACGGATTCAAAATCAGACCGTTCTGGCGACGATCGTCCTTGTCATAAGTAGACGAGCCAATCATCTAAAACAGGCGATCGCCAAAAGTGCCACCTCACCCCATGTTTTCAACATCGGAGCAAGCTGGGGGGCAATTGTTGTGCGGCGATTAATACGCCTCGATGGCGATCGGCCTAATGGTCTGAGAGCCAACCATAGAAGACATACGCTGGGCAAACACCAAGCAGTCAGCACCCAAGGCGATCGTCTTTTGGTATCTGGCGATCGTCTATGATGTCCGACCATAGACGATCGTCTCGTGCCACGTATGAATCCAACATCCGTCAAAGTCGTCGAAGATCGAATCTTGGACGGAGACCCACGTGCAGATCCACAAAAGGCGCCGCAAGATAAGGCCTTTGACCCCAGCCTGTCACCAACTTCACACCTACTGACAAGCCCGCCGAAAGGTACCAGGTGGAACCTCCCCAGACAGCGACTCAGGACGCGTGCAAGTTTCCCATTGGCTCGCACAGCTGGCTCCCAGCAGCAGCCTCGGACTTTAGGGGAACAGATCCACGTGACGGGACGATCGCCCACCTTATTCTAATATAGAAAACGGCGATCGCCCACGATCGCCGGAGAGGACCCAGCAACCTTGTCTCCTATAAATAGGGGGCTTCCATCAATGGCCAAAGGGGACAGTGAAAAACGTGCAGAGAGAAGAGTAAAAACTCATTCACATATTCAGAACACCCAAAAGCAAGAACTCACAGAGCATCACATCTGGTTCTTCCGGAAATCTTTACGCTCTATAGCTAAGACAACTAGAATCTTTACACTTATTGTAATAGATTCTAACATTAGTGTTTCAAGCCCAGGACTAACAACCCCGACAAACCTTGTGTTATTTATTTTCCCAGGGAAGTGTTCTCGCATTTGTTTGTTACTCAATCATTCCAGCAATATCATCTCCGGATAATATTTTGGGTAACAACATCTTCCATAGGCCAAATAATGTTAAGTTTAATACTCGGCAAAATGTAAGGAAGAACCAAATGAGTATCTTCCATAGGCCAAATTATGTTAAGTTTAATACTTGGCAAAATGTAAAGAAGAACCGAATGAGTATCTTCTATAGGCCAAATAACTTAGGCTCAAAATTGGCTAAGTACAAAAGTACAGCTAAGTTCATCAGAGAAGTACAGCCGAGTCAAGTCAGAGAAGTTCTGGTCAACAAAAATTCATCAGAGATGTTTGACCAGACTGCAGTCAAGTGACCTCAGACAAGTCATCTGATCAGGCGAGTCTCAAACAGTCACCATCAGAGAAGTCCAAACTGCAGAGAAGATGACTGTTCATCAGCCAACTTGAGATCAGCCAAGTACTCCAAGTCCACGTCAGCATACGTTGAATAGTCAAATATTACGGAAAGTCACATGCAAGCGTGAAGAGACATATTGGAGAGATTCCCGAAAGGATATGAATTAAATAATTCATCCAGACCTACTACTGAAGACTTTACTCCTTTTATATTCAAAAGATGTGGCGCCTCACATGCAAAGTCTTCACAACGGTCGAACGATGGATTAAAATATGGGAATCCAGCCTTGCAACGTTCAAAAAAATAAACAAAGAGGTCTATTTCTCCAATGGACGGATTTGTTACAAGATTTGCAACGGCTATCAAGAATGCTCAAGGATCAACACCTATATATATCCTAAGATTTGAAGTTGAGCAAACATCGGTGCGAACAAAATCTTAAGCATTCAAAGCAATCAAAAAGCAAACTATAGCATCGTGAAAAGAGCAGTTCTCAAAAGTCTATATTTGAAGAAGCTCTTAGTTGGAGAAGACAAAAACTCGTGTCTTTAATCCTGAGTTCAGGGTACTTCACTGGTTGAAGTTCAAGACTGTAAAGGCATCCAAGGATCGTGGATCAAAAGGTGCAAGGCAGTCAAGGGATTTGCAACGGCAAGGATTTCCACTGGTTGGAAGCTGTTGTAATTGGTTGAATCACTGTAATCTTTATCACTGGTTGACAATTATAGTGAATTCATCTCCAATTGGTTTGGAGAAAAGTGGATTAGTAGAGGATTACCCCACCTCTGAGACCACTATAACTGCCTGCGTATTTTACTGTTTTATAGCATCATACTTTAACTACTGCATTCATTGTTAAGTGTTTCATTAGTTGTTTTGTATTCGTCATCAGCTGACTTCCGCACGTATTGAGTACAAATGACTCTAAGTCATTTGCATATCTATCAGCTGAAGAAACTTACTCTTCGTGAAAAAGAGTTTAAGAGTTTCAATAAGTTTATTCACCCCCCCTCTAGACTTATTCCTGGACGACTTGTGACCTACAGGTTGATTTTAAGATGGATACTTCTCTTCAGACCGACCTTATCATACAGTCTCTTCCTGATTCCTTCTCACAATTTGTTATGAATTTCAACTGCAATGAAATTGCTTGCAATTTAGCATGGTTGATGAACAAACTAGTAACCGCTCAGTCTCAGATGAAGACTCCGTGGGTAAAGGAGTCTGCCCTTGTGATTTTTTCTGGACCTCGGAGGTCCAAGAACAGGAAAAAAAAGACCAAGAATCAGACGGGACCACAAATCAAGGACCTTAAAGGTAAGGGCAAGGCCCCAATGTTTCCAAAAGGCAAGAAGAAGAAGGACGAATGTCTCAAATGTGGTGAGCTGGGTCACTGGGCAAGAGACTGTCCGATTCTTCATGGAACTTTAGGTACATAACTTTTAGTCTTGGAAACAAATTTTTCTGCTACTGTATTTTCTACTTCATAGATACTGGATTCAGGTGCTAGTTCTCACATTTGTACTGTGAATCAGGATCTGGAACAAAGTAGGAAACTTGGAGATGGGGAAGTGATGATTACTGTCGGAAGCGGGCATAGTGTCCAATCAAATGACATAGGATCTCTTCTTTTGGATTTATAATATGGATTTGTTTTGACATTAGATGATGCACTTGTTTTGCACAAGGGTCATAAAAACATTGTATCCATTCCGGTCATGGATCGGAAAGGATTTTCATTTTTCATTGGTGATGGTTCCTACAAAATTTATTTTAGGAATAAACAAGTAGGCACTGCTACATTGTTAAATGGACTGTATCATCTAAACCTAAGTAACAAAGTCGTCGTGAATACTATGACTAGGAAGTGTTGTAGGGATCAAACTAATAAAGTTTTGAAATGGCATCTTATACTTAGTCATGTTGGTCAGACCAAGGTTTACACAATTGGAATAAGATGGACTTATGGGTCTATTGGGATCGGATCCCTTTCCAACTTGTGAATCTTGCCTTAAAGGCAAAACGACTAAGTCCCCCTTCACAGGGACTTATGAAAGAGCCTCTGATAAACTTGGATTAGTCCATACCGACGTATGTGGTGCTTCGGAAGCAGCACGTGACGGATATGAGTATTTCATTACATTTACAGATGATCATACTAGGTATGGTTATGTATACTTAATGAAACATAAATCTGAGGCCTTTGAGAAATTCCAGGAATTTAAGGCCCTAGTCGGAAAAATAAATTGGTAATCATATCAAAGCACTTCGGTCGGACCGAAATGGCGAGTATATGAGTATAAAGTTTGACGTGTTCCTTAAGGATCACGGAATAGTATCACAACTTACACCTCCAGGAACTCCTCAGTTAAATGGTGTGTCGGAAAGAAGGAATCGAACCTTGTTGGACATGGTTCGTTCCATGATTAGTTACACCGACTTACCTATTTACCTGTGGGGTTATGCGCTCCTGACTGCTGCTTATATCTTGAACAGATGTCCTTCCAAGTCCATTCCTAAAACTCCGCATGAAATGTGAGAGGGCAGGAAACCAAGTCTTAATCATATTAGGATTTAGATATGTATCGCCTATGTCAAGAAGACTAAGGCGGAGAAGTTGGAAGCAAGGTCCGTGAAGGGACGTTTTCATTGGATTCCCATCTGTGATGATGGGTTATCTATTCTACATGCCCGAAGATCGAAAGATCATTGTTGCTTTGCAAGCACACTTCCTGGAAGATGAGTTGGTTGTTGGGAGTCGTACATTTGGATTGGGAGATTGTGCTTGCATGTTGTTGTTTTCTTGTCATGTCTCATTATTCACTGATATCTGTCAAGTTTCATGCCTTCCGAGTCGGGTACAGTTTGGCCGAATTTCCTAATTGTACTTTGTACAGGAACAGTTAGCGCACGCTAATGTGTTATCCGTAGCGCGCTCTATAAGGGTATATCTAGTGCATGCTAGACTTATTTTATTGCGTACACTAATGCATCTGGGCAGAGTACTCTGGAACTCGATAGAAGGTTCAGTATCCCTGAACTGAACCAGGTAGCGTACGTTAATTAGCTGTTAACGTACACTAATTGCTAACCTTACCGCACGCTAAACTTGTGTCTACGTACGCTAACGGGAGGACAGAAGTCTCTGACTGCATTCTGCACCCCGATAGCGCACGCTAAACTTTGTGTGTAGCTTGCGCTAAGTATGTCTGATATATATATATATATATATATATATATATATATATATATATGACAACAGCAGTTTAACTTCGTCATTTTTCATCCTTACTTCTATCCAGCTTTGGGCAATTTTAGACGAGGGTTGGAGTCAATTTCGGCCAAATATTATCATCCACTAACATCCTTGCGTTCCTTGTGCGAATTCATCAACTTCTTAATATCTTCCACCACCCGAATCAAGGTAAGGATCCCTAGAATCCTTGTTTTGAGATTTTGGGGAAATTTTGGGGATTTCTTGTGATTTGACCCTTTTAATCCGATTCATCATAAATTGTTGCTTGATTTCAGTTGTATACTTGTAAGCCTTTGTTTTGAGGTTTGGTGGAATAAACACTGATATTTCCATTATTTATCAAGTATATTCAACGATACCTTCATAGTGACCGATGAATTGTCCCAATGGGTAGAACTAGGATGAATCCTTGTGTTTCTGCAACATTGTGGTTAATTGTATATCGTTAACGTGATAGGAACGTCATTGTGAAGATTATTACGACGGAACCTTTTCCTTTCACCGTTTGTTTCACGTCTTGAGATTCAAGGCCAGTACTTACTTTACATAGTATTATATAGAATGTAAATTCGACATTGATGAAAAGTTGCGATAAATGTGTGTGTGTGTGTATGTTGGTGTGTTCTTCCACCTAGAGACGGTCCTGTAACACCCCCGAGATATTTGAAGTATATTACAGCGCCGTGGACCCCTACATGGGACCCACCAGGCTGAAACAAGAAAAATACCACTCGACTAACCATCTCGGTTAGCGAGGACACACATTTAAATGATACAATGTATAAAGATGCAACCGGAGCAACCGGCGTAATAAACATCAACCGACAATATAGCAATTTGAGTTAATACAAAACGAGGTTCGAAACGAAAAGCCTAAGTACTCGCGAGTACTATCTATAAGTTTATAAATGTGGGAACAACCATATCGAAGTAGACAAAAGGAATAAGAAGACCCAAATGCACATGTCAACGACCCTGGCCAACATCCTCGTACTGTCCCAGCGCCCGCTCGTCCGGCAAAACATAACCTGAAATCCATAACAAGAATTTCCCCACAAGGGGTCCCCAAAGGGGTTAGCAATTACGCTAGTACAAGTAATCAAGGCAAACCATTCGCTTACACGTTTCATAGTACAATGCAGCAATTCATTTCAAAAAGCAAAACCAGACATGTCTTTTTCAGAAACAAACAGTCAAACAATCAATTTGCCTAGGACCGGGACGAAGCCACGAATCCCACTCGAGGCCTCTAAGGACCCTCCCGAGCTGGCCATATCATAAAACAAATCACGCATATGCATCGCTTAGGACCGGGACGAAGCCACAAATCCCACTCGAGGCCTCTAAGGACCCTTCCGAGCTGGCTAGCTAAACAAACTCATGAATCCAGGGCACAAACCATTGGACTCCCTCCGTGATCCCGTCGGACCCTCCCGAGGTGAGAAAATCACACACAATATACATTACCATTTGACGTTAAACATAAAGGTTTCCAAAAATACTTGCCTTGAATAATTTGATGACGCAACGAACGGAAAGGAAAATCACCGACGAATGCTATGAACCAACGGAACCGAACCTAATGATTCGAAGAACATAATCACAACCAACTCTATACGAAAATGGAAATGGAATACACCCGAAAACCCGCCTACGATTCATGTATATTTGTATAAAAACAACAACAAGGGTGGGCCACAACCAAACCCTCTCGATTACAAAAATACCACGAAATATACCATGAATCCGTAGGAAAACCAACAATACCAACAAGATTAATCATATACGTCATGAATTAATCTATCATACGGAACGAATCGGACGAAACGTGAAAAACCCCCTATTTACCCAAAACAAGGTTTTAGGAGTTTACCTCGAATTAATGACAAAGAACACGATTAGATGTTGATGATACACTCCAAAAACTCGAAGAGGATGAGGGCTCGGAGTTACAAAGTTTCAAATCGCCGGAAATGCCAAGAAAATCGCCGAGGAGTCGGATGGGGAGGAGGGGAAATGATAATGGCCGAAATCGGTCAACTCCTGGGTTTATAAACCCAGGCCGCGTTACGTACGTTAGCCACCACATGCTAACGTACGTAAGATGTGTTACGTATGTAAGCCATAAGGGCCTTAGGTACGTAACCAAAAAGGCAGAAATACCTGTACCATTCTACACAGGCCGTTACGTGCGTAACAAAAGGTGTGTTACGTACGTAACATTCCTTCCTGGGGAGTACAGGCCAGAATTTGCCAAGGGGGGGTACCGAAAAGAGTCGAAATACAACGGTGAACAATTCGCGATGGTACGAACGTAAAGGATTCGAGGCGACGAATTAAAGTGTTAAAACAAAACATATTCTCGACTACCCAAAGGTTCGGAAAAACAACAACAAACATAATTATCCCAAAACTTTGGGAAATTATGAAATGGCCCAAAGCATCCGAAATGTACGACACATGGTCAAAACATCAACCAAAAGCTCACAACACGCATAATAACATGAGATGGACCCTCGGCAACCCCGAAACGGCGGTTCCGAACGACAATTTACGAGAATACCCGAAAGAGCGACGAAAACAACATAATACACCGAATCGAGTAAAACGAGTCCGAAAAAAGATCGAACGACAAAAAGTCCAATATTAATTGTCCTCGAAACGTCAATACGGTTACAAGCGAGTTGCCAAAAATGAAAATACACCAAAACGAGAATATCAAGAGAAAGGAAAAATGCGGATATTACATTCTACCCCTATAAAAAAAAGTTTCGTCCCGAAACTTAAGAAACAAACAACTCAGGGTACGTAGCACGCATGCTATCCTCGGTTTCTCAAGTTGCCTCCTCGACACCATGTCTCGACCACTGCACCTTGACCAAAGAGATGGTCTTATGCCTCAGTCGCTTCTCACGATGCTCCAAAATCTTCAAAGGACGCTCCTCAAAAGTAATATCCTCGGCGACATCAATCTCACCATAATCTATGACGTGACTAGGATCAGGGACATATTTCCTCAGCTGGGAAACATGAAAAACGCTATGAACATGACTCAGGGCCGGGGGCAACGCCAAACGGTATGCCAACCCACCGACTCGCTCGAGAATCTCGAAGGGCCCAATAAACCTCGGACTCAACTTCTCTTTCTTCCCGAAACGGAAATCTCCACTCGTCGGCGACACCTTTAGCAAAACGTGGTCTCCCACCTCGAATTCCAAAGGTCGACGACGGACATCGACATATGACTTCTGTTGACTCTGAGCAGTCAACATCCGTTCCCGAATTAATTCTATCTTCCGCCTCGTCTCTAAAGCGATATCCGGCTCGGTCCTGACTAAATCGGACGCCTCATTCCAACAAATCAGTGATCGACAACGCCGCCCATAAAGTGCCTCATACGATGCCATCCGAATCGACGCATGCCAACTATTGTTGTACGTGAATTCGATCAATGGCAAATGCTCCTCCCAGTCATTGCTCCAATCGAGAGCACAAGCACGCAACATATCCTCGCATGTCTGGATAGTGCGTTCCGACTGTCCATCTGACTAAGGATGAAAAGAGGTACTCAAATGCAAACGAGTACCCAACGCTTTATGTACCACCTGCCAAAAATGCGATACAATACGGCCATCACGATCCGAATCAATAGACTTCGGAGTAGCGTGAAGCCTCACAATCTATGCGATAAACACACGAGCTAACTTTTCCAGGCCCCAAGTGTCCTTGATGCCCAGAAAATGTGCCGACTTGGTCAAACGATCAACAATCACCCATGCCATATTCATGCCCGACCTCGATCTAGGCAAACTCGTAATGAAATCCATCGATATATCTTCCCATTTCCATTCCAGAACAGGAAGTGACTGCAATAAACCGGCCGGTCGCTGATGCTCGATTTTCACCTGCTGACAAGTCAAACATCTCGCTACAAACTGCGCGACCTCCTCCTTCATATCATTCCACCAGAAATTCCCTCTTAGGTCCTTGTACATCTTACTCGAACCAGGATGAACGGAGTAAGGTGTAGCATGGGCCTCTCGCAAAATACTCTGCCTCAACTCTGAGTCGCTCGGTACACACGGCCGACTCTGGAATCTCAAAACACCATCCTCGTGAATCACAAACCCAGGAGACTTCCCCTTAAGAACGTTCTCTCGTATTTGAGTAATCATCGGATCCTCCAACTGCTTCAACTAAATTTCGTCGATCAAAGTCGACAAAATCTCTAAAGCACAAAGTTACCCGACAGCTCCTGGCAACAAAACCTCAACATACAACTCGATCAAAACTCACCAAAGCTCAGATTGAGACGTAAGGATCTCAAGCGTTCGCAACGCAACTGGTTTCCGACTCAAGGCATCGGCCACGACGTTCGCCTTGCTCGGATGATAAAGGATTTCGAGGTCATAATCCTTAATCAACTCTAACCACCTCCTCTGCCTCATATTCAACTCCCGCTGAGTAAATATGTATTTCAGACTTTTATGATCGGTAAAAATCTGACATGCAGAGCCGAAAAGATAGTGACGCCAAATCTTGAGCGCAAAAACAACTGCCGCTAACTCCAAATCATGAGTAGGGTAGTTAAGCTCATACGGCCTCAACTGTCTCGACACATAAGCAATGGTCTTGCCGTGCTGCATCAATACACACCCAAGACCCTGACCCGAAGCATCACTGTAAATAGCAAAACCTCCGTTGCCACACGGCAATGCTAAAATCGGGGCCGAAGTCAAATGCCTCTTCAGCTCCTCGAAACTCGACTGTCTCTCATCATTCCAGACGAACTTCTCAGATTTCTGGAGTAACTGTGTAAGCGGCCGAGCCAGTTTCGAGAAACCCTCGACGAACCTACGGTAGTAGCCGGCCAAACCCAAGAAACTACGGATCTCCTTCACATTCTTCGGCGGTGCCCAATCCAACACGGCCTCAACCTTATGCGGATCCACACGAACCCCCTCGGCTGAAATCACGTGACCTAAAAACATCACTTCCTTCAGCCAGAACTCACATTTCGAGAACTTCGCATAGAGTTGCTCGGTTCTCAAAATGTCTAACACTACCCGCAAATGATGGGCATGCTCTTCCTCATCCCTCGAATAAATAAGAATATCATCAATGAAGACGACGACCCACTTATCCAAATACTCGATAAAGATTTTGTTCATCAACTGCATGAACACCGCCGGCGCATTAGTTAACCCGAAAGTCATAACTACAAACTCGTAATGTCCGTATCTCATCCGAAAAGCTGTTTTCGGCACATCGGACTCCCTCACCGGAGCTGATAGTACACCGATCTCAAATAAATATTCGAGAATACCACAGCTCCCTGCAACTGATCGAACAAGTCATCAATCCTTGGCAAAGGATACTTGTTCTTGATGGTCACCTTGTTTAGTTCGCGATAGTCGATACACAAACGCAGTGAACCATCCTTCTTCCGCACAAATAGGACCGGTGCGCCCCAAGGCGAGGCGCTCGGTCGAACATACCCCGACTCAAGAAGCTCACTCAACTGCTTCTTCAACTCGGCCATCTCTAAAGGTGCCATCCGATACGGCGCCTTCGAAATCAGAGCCATGCCTGGCTCTAACTCTATAGCAAACTCGACCTCACGATCCGGTGGCAATCCCGGTAACTCGTCAGGAAATACATCAGGAAACTCACTAACGACTGGAATCGACGAAAACTCGACTCCACCATCCTCCGCCTTCAAGGCATAACACCAATAACTAGTACACCCCTTTCGCAGGAGCCTCATCGCCTTCAAGGCATTAATAATGAACTTCTGGTTTCCCCTCTTTCGCCCTGCGAAAGAGTGCTCGGTGTCGTCCTCGGCTAACATATTGATAATTCTCGTGCGGTAATTCATGATTGCGCCATTCCGCTCGGGCTAATCATCCCCGAGGATCAAATCCTCACCCTCGATACTCACAACAATAAGATTAGAGAGCCAATCCCTCTCACAAAAAAACACAGAACAGTCTCGGACCTCTCGATCGCCAACGATCCTATCACCGCTAGGAATTTTAACGATGAAAGAATCGCAAGGCGACAAATAGTCGAGACTCAAAAGGCATACACACTCCAGCGATATGAACGAATGTGTAGCGCCAGAATCGAAAAGCACACTGACAGGATGAGAATGGATATGAACGGTACCTGTCGCCGTAGTGGCTGCTGGATCATCGGCCCTCCTCATCTCATAGATATGCGGCTGGGCAGAGCCGACACTGGAAGCTCCTCCTCTAGCGGGATGACCCCAACCTCTGCCTCGATCGGCACTCGGCGGAGGCTGCAGAGCAAACGAGCCCTGGTTCACACTCGGCTCTCTAAGTGCTGGGAAAGAATCACGGGACTCGCGAAACTGTCTGACCTGTTCACAAAAGAGGGCCTTGTGGCCCGACTGACCACAAGTATGACAAGTCAACTTCGGACGAGAACACTGCCGGTTCCTAAGGCCCTGCTGGCCACAATTAAAGCATGTGGGTTCACGAATGGAGGTTCCGGCAGCACCTCGAAAACTCCCAGAGAAACGAGCCGAGCCGCCCGTAGAAATATTCGCAGCCTGGGATTTCTGCTGGCCTCCACCCTTGGGACCAGAAAAATTTCCGACCGACTTTTGCTTCTTGCTCTCACGCGCCACATCACTAGCCGTCACCGACATATCGTAAGCAAGAGCCCTACTCTGATAATCCTTCAAAGTAGTGCAAACGAGCCCAGACATATAGTCCCGAATTAACAGCTTCATCCGCCTGGAAAAATAGAAAATTTTGTCGCTCTCTTCGACAACTTGGGTCTTCACGTAACCCAACTCCTTGTTAAAATCGATAATAGCTTGGGATACGGGAATATCCCGTGGTTGAGCATCATAGAAAGCATGGACTTGAGCCTGTCTAACCGGCCATGGGCAATATTCAGTCTCCATCAATTCCTGAAATTCAGCCCACGAAGCAACATGATCTTTGGGCCCAACTCCCTCCCACCAATCCGTAGCGTCCCCAGTGAGAAAGTACTGGGCAAAAGGGACCTTACGGTCTTCGGGACAGTTGGTGGCAACAAAGACTTTAGATATCTCCTTCATCCACCCCTCCCAGCCGATCGGGTCTGATGCTCCCAAAAACTGAGGAGGATGCATCTTGATGACATCTTGGAGCCAACGGTCTGCTCCGCCCCGATTAGCATGGGCCTGATCCGGGTTCTGAACCACCTGAGCTATCGCCGCCATTTGGTTTACCATTTGCTGCATAACGGCCGCAATACCAAGGTCGGCGCGCTCCTGAGAAGAAGCATGACAGTGACGGTCACCGGTACTGCCGACTCCCAAAGAATGCGACGTGGCCGCCCCACCGGCTGCCCCATATCCCCGGCCACGACCATGACCACGGCCCCTTCCAGCATCCATCCTGGTGTTAAGAGGTGGCAAAAAGCAACTCGATGATAAGTAATAGAGGGAAAATAACCACAGTTCAAGAAATGGAAATACGGTACGAGAAAACAAAGAATCGAGTAAGAAAACTTACGAAGCTGGAAGTACTGAGATGCCGGCAGCGGTGTGACAATGTGCAAAACAAAACACAACTAGACCCAAATAACCGACAAGCCTAGGTATCCATAAACTTAGTGCTCTGATACCATTTTCTGTAACACCCCGAGATATTCGAAGTATATTACAGCGCCGTGGACCCCTACATGGGACCCACCAGGCTGAAAGAAGAAAAATACCACTCGACTAACCATCTCGGTTAACAAGGACACACATTTAAATGATACAACGTATAAAGATGCAACCGGAGCAACCGGAATAATAAACATCAACCGACAATATAGCAATTTAAGTTAATACAAAACGAGGTTCGAAACGAAAAGCCTAAGTACTCGCGAGTACTATCTATAAGTTTATAAATATGGGAACAACCATATCGAAGTAGACAAAAGGAATAAGAAGACCCAAATGCACATGTCAACGACCCTGGCCAACATCCTCGTACTGTCCCAGCGCCCGCTCGTCCGGCAAAACATAACATGAAATCCATAACAAGAATTTCCCCACAAGGGGTCCCCAAAGGGGTTAGCAATTACGCTAGTACAAGTAATCAAGGCAAACCATTCGCTTACACGTTTCATAGTACAATGCACCAATTCATTTCAAAAACCAAAACCAGACATGTCTTTTCCGGAAACAAACAGTCAAACAATCAATTTGCCTAGGACCGGGACGAATCCGCGAATCCCACCCGAGGCCTCTAAGGACCCTCCCGGGCTGGCCATATCATAAAACAAATCACGCACATGCATCTCCTAGGACCGGGACGAAGCCACAAATCCCACTCGAGGCCTCTAAGGACCCTCCCGAGCTGGATAGCTAAACAAACTCATGAATCCAGGGCACAAACCATTGGACTCCCTCCGTGATCCCGTCGGACCCTCCCGAGGTGAGAAATTACACACAATATACATTACCATTTCACGTTAAGCATAAAGGTTTCCAAAAATACTTGCCTTGAATAATTTGATGACGCAACGAACGGAAAGGAAAATCACCGACGAACGCTAGGACCAACGGAACCGAACCTAATGATTCTAAGAACATAATCACAACCAACTCTAGACGAAAATGGAAATGAAATACACCCGAAAACCCACCTACGATTCATGTATATTCGTATAAAAACAACAACGAGGGTGGACCACAACCAAACCCTCTCAATTACAAAAATACCACGAAATATACCATGAATCCATAGGAAAACCAACAATACCAACAAGATTAATCATAAACATCATGAATTAATCTATCATACGGAACGAATCAGACGAAACGTGAAAAACTACCCCAATTTATCCAAAACAAGGTTTTAGGAGTTTACCTCGAATTAATGACGAAGAACACGATTAGATGTTGATGATACACTCCAAAAACTCGAAGAAGATGAGGGCTCAGAGTTACAAAGTTTCAAATTTCCGGAAATGCCAAGAAAATCGCCTAGGAGTCGGATGGGGAGGAGGGGAAATGATAATGGTCGAAATCGGTCAACTCCTGGGTTTATAAACCCAGGCCGTGTTACGTACGTTAGCCACCACATACTAACATACGTAAGATGTGTTACGTACGTAAGCCATAAGGGCCTTACGTACGTAACCAAAAAGGCAGAAATGCCTGTACCATTCTACACAGGCCGTTACGTACGTAACAAAAGGTATGTTACATACGTAACATCCCTTCCTGGGGAGTACAGGCCAGAATTTGCCAAGGGAGGTACCGAAAAGAGTCGAAATACAATGGTGAACAATTCGCGATGGTACGAACGTAAAGGATTCGAGGCGACGAATTAAAGTGTTAAAAGAAAACATATTCTCGACTACCCAAAGGTTCGGAAAAACAACAACAAACATAATTATCCCAAAACTTTGGGAAATTATGAAACGGCCCAAAGCATCCGAAATGTACGACACATGGTCGAAACATCAACCAAAAGCTCACAACACGCATAATAACATGAGATGGACCCTTGGCAACCCCGAAACGGCGGTTACGAATGATGATTTACGAGAATACCCGAAATAGCGACGAAAACGACATAAAACACCGAATCAAGTAAAATGAGTCCGAAACAAGCTCGAACGACAAAAAGTCCAATATTAATTATCCTCGAAACATCAATACGGTTACAAGCGAGTTTCCAAAAATGAAAATACACCAAAACGAGAATATCAAGAGAATGGAAAAATGCGGATATTACAGGTCCCACGGGACCTCTGGGGGTCGCTACTAAGGGGTACGACCGTGGAAGTGGTTTCCCACCTGGGGACGGTCCGAAGGGGCCTCTGGGGGTCGATAATAAGGGGTACGACCACAGGTTACCAAGTATGGAATTGTGTTGGAGTAATGTGATGTTATGATTGCTTCGATGGACATGTTTTGATGAAAATGTGATATTCCGGAAAATTGTATTTCTAGTATTTCAAATGTATTTTTCATGTTGGATTGTACTCATATGTAATATTATGTAAATCTGTACTTGCACTAGCTATTCGAATGCTAACCCCTTAAATGGAGGAAATGCGTCTTATGCATTTCAGGTACCGGGCGAGCTGAGGAACCGACATGGGACAATATGTAAAAGTTGGCTCAGCATGATGATGAGGCTCGAGTCAGTGTCATCTCTTTTATTATATTATTATGTTATCGTTAAATGATGTCGTTGTCCCCTGCGTGGGCATTGATTACTTTTCGCTCTTAGTTTTGTCAGTATTGAACTAAAATGTTTTGGCTGAGGCCACGGCCCTACTTATTATGATAAATGTGTTTTGTGGGATTCTTTTTAGTATTTGGTGTCTTGTGCTAGCCTGGTAGACCTTGAGAAGGGTCTACGGCGTGTAATGTCCCTTGTGGGATTTGGGGTGTTACATTTATGGTATCGGAGCCTTAGGTTATGAATGCCTAGGCTGTTGGTTAATTTTGGGTTTGTCAGTCGGGTAGTTAGAGTCAGTCGTTGAGCCTAATATCATCGTGCTACCATCTCTTCGTGCGACCCGTGGCTGTAAGTCTCCTCGAACTCTTATGTTTCTGTAATTCATTTTCTCTTGTGTGGATTGGAATTGTGAGTTGTGGTACCAAGTTTGTGAACTATGAATTTTTATGATATTGTTCTTTTCAATTCTTTTCTTCAGTATGTTGAGAAGTTGCGGTAGACCAGCTTGGGAGCGCAGCCGAGACCGTGGTCGTGGTGCTATTAGTGACGAAGTTCCACTTTCTCAGTCCTCTTCAGATTCGGCCTCTCATTCAGTCACGAGTACTCTACCCTTGAGTTCTAATGGGCAGCAGAATTTGTCAGTCAGTCAGGATCAGCCGTAGGGTACTAATGCGGACATTGGAGCTACTGTTGTACTTCAGCAGTTGGTAGCTCAGCTCACTCAGACAACTCAGGGTGGACGTCAGAATCCGCCCCCGACTCCAGAAGATGAAGCTAGTAAATGGCTTCAGAAAGTAACCAAGATGCACCCCCCTCACTTCGCTGGTTCTACTAACTCCTTGGGTTGGGAGAATTGGCTTTTTCAGATGAGTAGGACGTTCGATGTTGTGGCTTGTCCTGACGACAGGAGAGTACCTATTGCTCAGTACCTCCTGGATAAGGAAGCTGCGGAGTGGTGGGAAGCTGTGATGCCTAAGGACCGTTTAGCTACCTGGGAGGAGTTTAAGACCGCTATGGAAGCGGAGTACTGCCCACCTCCGGTTCGAGAGCATAGGATCGTGGAGTTCTTTACTGCTATGCCTCAAGATGTACCGATCTCTCAGGCCATCATCACCTATAACCAGCAGTTGGGATATGTGAAAGAGCACGTGAGGACCGAGGCTAATAAGATTCGCTACTTTAATATGCACATGAAGCCGCATATCAAACAGAGCATGGCACCGCTCATGTGTGCTACCCTGAAAGAGTACCAGGATCGCGCTCTAGGGATTGAGATGGCAGTCCCGGAGTCAGAGTTGGGTTCCGAGGCAAAGAAACAGAAGACTTCTGGTAGTTTCTCATCCAGTAAGGGTGGTCGGTTTTTGAGGTCTCAGTCTGTTCCTGTATCTGGGAAGAAGCCATTTCACCAGGCTGGAGAGTAACCGTTTAGTCCAGTCTCCTATACCAGGCGGTAGAGTTTGCTTCAATTGTAGTCAGAGTGAGCATTTGGCGAAGAATTGTCTGTATCCTCCAGTTACATGTTTCTCATGCAGATAGAGTGGTCATCGTGCGACTCACTGCGAGGCAGTCGCCAGGTCAGTCAGGGCTCCTATGGTAACTATAGCAACGGGGGAACCTAGTGTCGGCCAAAGGGCACTGGTATCACAGAGTCCTCAGGGTACGGGTCGTGGTAGAGGTCGGGGTCAGCCGGACCGCCGAGCTGCATCTAGTTTGGGCTCAGTCCACCCTCGTTTGTATCAGATAAGACGCACGGAGGAGACAGACGCTCCGGTGGCATCAGGAACCACTCAGATCCTCTCATCCAATTTTGGTGCTTTTTGATTCGGGTGCTACTCACTCTTTTATTGCTTCGGATTGCGTATGTCGTATTAGCATTGACTGCTTGTTTGAATGTGAACCGTTCGTAGTGGGTATGCCTAGTGGGGATCGTATGGTTGGGAATCGGGAAGTTAGAGATTGTCGAGGATCGGGAGCCGGGATTGGCCCTCGAACCTCATTGTTGTAGACCTTAAGGGTGAGGATTTGATCCTCGGGGATGATTGGTTGGATCGTCACGGTGCTATCATGAACTATCGGACTCGTATTATCTCGATAGTGGCCGAGGATGGCACAGAACATAATCTCGTTGGTTGTAAGCTGGGTAGATCGGGAAATGTGATTAGTGCCTTGAAAGCGATGAAACTTCTGAACTGGGGTTGTGTAGGCTACTGGTGTTACGCTTTGAAAGCGGAAGATGGTGGAGTTGACATGCCATCAAATCCAGTTGTGAACGAGTATCCTGACGTATTTCTGGATGACTTGCCGGGATTACCACCGCAGCGGGAAGTTGAGTTCCCTATTGATCTAGAGCCGAATGCGGCTCCTATTTCTCGAGCTCCGTATCATATAGTACAATTGGAGATATTGGAGTTGAAGAAGCAGTTGGTGGAATTGCTAAATAAAGGGTATATTCGACCGAGCGCATCGCCTTGGGGTGCGATGGTGCTTTTTGTTAATAATAAGGATGGATCCCTTTGTTTATGCATCGACTATCGATAATTAAACAAGTTGACCATCAAAAACAAATACCCTTTGCCCCGGATTGATGACTTGTTTGATCAGCTTCAAGGAGCGACAGTCTTCTCGAAGATTGATTTACGATCGAGTTATTATCAGTTGAGGATTCGGGACAGTGATATACCGAAAGCTGCCTTTCAGACAAGATATGGCCATTACGAGTTTGTGGTTATGCCTTTCGGGCTAACCAATGCCCCATCAGTGTTCATGCAGTTGATGAACAAAATTTTTATTGAGTATCTGGACAAATTCGTAGTCGTCTTTATCGACGACATTCTTATCTATTCCCGGAGTCAGGAGGAGCATGCTTTACATCTCCGTATTGTGTTAGACATTTTGACAGCTGAACATTGTACGCGAAGTTCTCTAAGTGTGAGTTTTGGCTCAAGGAAGTGATATTCCTCGGGCACGTGATTTCAACGGAAGGAGTTCGGGTAGATCCGCAGAAGATAGAGGCAGTGATGGCACGGGAACCCCCTAAGAATGTGAAGGATGTGAGGAGTTTTCTGGGACTTGCAGGCTATTACCGTAGGTTTGTTGAAGGATTTTCTAAGATCGCTAGACCACTCACTCAGTTACTCCAGAAGACTCAGAAGTTCGAGTGGGACGCAGATAGACAGAATAGCTTTGATGAGTTGAAGAGACGGTTGACTACCGCACTAGTTTTAGCTTTGCCTCAGGGGAGCGAATATTTTATGGTGTATAGTGATGCTTTGGGCCTAGGTCTCGGTTGTGTTTTGATGCAGAGAGATAGGGTTATTTCTTATGCATCCCGTCAGCTGAAACCTTATGACGCTAATTACCCTACACATGATTTGTAATTAGCTTCGGTCGTCTTCGCTTTAAAAATTTGGAGGCATTATCTCTATGGGTCGTCGTGTAAGATGTAAACAGATCACAAGAGTCTGAAATATATCTTCAGTCAGAAAGAATTGAACATGAGACAGCGTAGGTGGTTGGAGCTAATTAAAGATTACGATCTCGAGATGCTTTATCATCCGGGCAAGGCCAATGTTGTGGCAGACACGTTGAGTCGTAAGCCGGTGGCGCTAAAGATGTTAGAGGTACTTACGCCTCAAAGCAGGACAGCGGGATTTTATTTGTCAGGATATCGAGGTTTGGGTTCATAGATATCAGGGGCAGTTATGTGCGTTAGAAATCACTTCGTCTTTGGTTGATGATATCAAGGCGAGACAGTATGATGATCCATTTTTAGTCCAGTTGAGAGAGGACGTGAAGGAGGGGAAAGCCCCTGGATTTGTGGTTCAGGATTCTGGAATTTTAAGATTTCGCGGCAGATTATGTGTACCGAGTGATATTGAGTTGAGACAGAAGATCTTGAGTGAAGCTCATACTATGCCTTATTCCATACATCATGGTACGAGAAAAATGTACAAGGATGTAAGGAGTAACTACTGGTGGAGAAATTTGAAGACGGACGTTAGCGAGTATGTGGTGAAGTGTTTGACCTGTCAGCAGGTTAAGATCGAGCATCAGCGACCCACGGGGTTATTACGACCACTTCCCATTTCAGAGTGGAAGTGGGAGGACATTTCTATGGATTTCATTACGGGTATGCCTAGGACTCGGACTGGAATGAACATGATTTGAGTTATTGTCGATCGACTAACCAAATCATCTCATTTTCTGGGTATTAAGGATACTTGGGGCCGGAGAGGCTAGCACGAGTGTTTATTACAGAGATCGGGAGGTTGCATGGGACTCCTAAGAGTATTGTTTCGGATCGAGATGGCCGGTTTGTATCACATTTTTGGCAGGTTGTTCATCGAGCTTTGGGGACTGAGTTGAGACTCAGTACATCCTACCATCCTAAGACAGACGGACAGTCGGAGCATACGATACAGATGATGTAAGATATGTTGAGAGCATGTGCTTTAGATTGGAAAGATGATTTGTAGTCGCACTTTCCATTGATCGAGTGCACGTACAACAATAATTGGCACGCCTGGGTCAAAATGGCACCATTTGAGGCATTATATGGAAGGAGGTGCAGATTGCCGTTGTGTCGGGATGATGCATCCGAGTTGACTGGCACTGAACCAGATATGGTAGTTGAGATGAGAGAGAAGATTCCTTTGATCTGTGATAGGCTGCTAACGGCCCAGAGTCGAGAGAAGTCCTATGCCGATACGCGTCACCGACCGTTCGAGTTTGAGGTGGGAGACCATGTTTTGCTTAAGGTTCCGCCGACACGGGGAGTTTACCGCTTCGGCCGGAAGGGTAATCTTAGTCCGAGATATATTGGACCATTCGAGATTTTAGAGAGAGTTGGAGAGTTTGCATATCGGTTAGGATTGCCGCCATCCTTGAGTCACGTGCATAACATGTTTCATGTTTCCCAGCTAAGGAAGTATGTCTGGACCCTAGCCATATTATTGATTTTGGAGAGATTGAGTTGGGTCCCGATATTACCTTTGAAGAGAGACCGACTCAGATTTTGGAGCATCGTGTGAAGCAACTTAGGCACAAAACCATGCCTTTGGTTAAAGTGCAATGGTCGAGACATGGATCCGAGGAAGCCACATGGGAGACGGAAGAGAATATTAAGTTGAGATACCCTGAGTTATTCACTTTGTAAGTTTCGAGATGAAACTTATTTTTAGGGGGAGAGAATGTAATATCCGCACTTTCTATTTTTAGTAATTTCTATTTTTAGTGTATTTTTATTTCGGATGACTCGCTTGTTATTGTTTTGGAATTTTGAAACTATTTTGTTCTGTATCCATGACCATCCGGATGAGTTTCAGAGTTTTTTTACGAGATTTCGATTATTGTGTAACTTTTCTACGTTTAGACTTGATTTTCGTAAATCTCGTCCTAGACCGACATTTCATTTCATCGGTAAGTTCCTTTAATATTTCTAGATTCGTTACAATTTTCGGAGATTGTTAGTTGGCCTCAAGTTGTGATTCTCGAGAGTCTGGGCTGTTTTGTAATATATTATAGTTTTGGGTATCACCTTTAAGATGTAACACCCCCAGATCAAACCGGGAATATTACACGCCGCAGACCCTCTCCGGGAGGATCCACCAGACTAGACATCAACACAACACATTACATTACATACTGACGAATCAAAATAACGAATCAATAGACCGATTTGGTCTTCCGTCACTGACTTACAAATCAAAATACATAAACTCATCCAGACTCATACACATGCAAGGGTAAAATACTTGCAACAACGAACAATAAGACAGCGGAAAAGACAATACAATGGACCCCGACTAACTGAAGTCAAAAGGTGGTCTTCGTGTGATTAGTATCATTCGTCTTTCATCATCCCTCGCACCGATCCTGTGTCTTGCTCCCGAAAACCTGCATGTACCTGGACACAATACAGATATCCACCCCCCGATTACTCAGGTGTTGGCAAAACTCCATTGTTTCGCTAGTGCAAGTATAAAGTGCAAATACGAGCCATACACAACACATTACGAGAATACAACGAAAGACTTCCCGAGATATTTTTAGTTAAAAATAGTTTAAGTCTTGAAAGTAGAAACGAAGCAAGTAAGCACTTTGAAAACATTTCCAAATCTCGGGAGTTTTGAAAACATTAGAAATTGAAAAGTTCTTAATTCCTCGAAAGTCATTTAGGGTCACAGCCCCAAAGTTCATTTTCCAAAATGCAAATCCGTTAACAAAACACGGGGTCCACGACCCAACCATTCCGGTCACAAAACATAGGGCCTACGACCCGATCATCCACTGCAATTCACTTACAAGGACACATTACATATAACACATTATTCTTATGCCATTCTAGCCAAGCACCAAGACTCGATATATAATGTCTCTCGACCCCGAGCACAAAGTATTGTGATACTCCGGACAATATCACAATTAATGAAAACATCAACATCATCCTCAACATGAAAACCACAACTAGTAACCCGCAGCCGTACCCCTTAGTATCGACCCCCAGACATCCCGTCGGACACTCCGGGTGGGAAACCACTTCCGCGGCCGTACCCCTTAGTATCGACCCCCAGACATCCCGTCGGACACTCCGGGTGGAAGTTCATCCACACACGCACCCAAGTCCACTTCCGTGGCCGTACCCCTTAGTATCGACCCCCAGACATCCCGTCGGACACTCCGGGTGGAAGGAACAACACACACACACGTTCCAAAATCACAGTTGCAAACCACAAGCCTCGAAGGTCAATCATAGTATATATAGTTGAGGTACCTTACTAGAATGGCCAGTTCATCCAACATATACTCACGACTAAGTAACGATACGATTCATGCTAGAATTTCAACGATGCAGCTAGTACCAATAACATAGCAACGAGGGAAAATACCTATCCAACCACGCCGAACGACACAATGACACAAGATCATCAATAGGCATATGATTCATACATATCTCAAGGAAAGGTTATGCTATAAATCTACAATGTCATAATCACACAATACGATACCCCACACATACTTAGACAAGCATATTTAACAACGAATTCATACGAGTCATCTTTTAAGGAAGTATTGAAAAGCATATCAATTCCTTTGAAAGTTAGTTATAGACATTCATAATTCACGTATCGTAAATCACTAACTAATATATCCACAAAACATGTAATGTATGGGCAAGATACTTGCCTCGAATAACTACAACGCAGAGAATCGGCCGAAGTAGGTTGGCACGAACCGACTACGAACTCACCGACTCCACCGAACGAGAATCCGCAACAATAAACAACGGATGACAATAACAATAATGAAAATGAATTCCATAGCATGACTCAAAGCCGTTGATTCAAAGAACGAATGATGAAAGTTCAAGTGTTTTCCCCAAAACGGCCAAGAACACGATTCGTCCCGACAAAACACGAAGATGGAATTCTAAGTCGAAATATGGATATACAATCCATAGAATATGTTTAACAACATCATTTAACCACAATTTATCCAACAAAAACGGATGGAAAACGAGATCGAGAACAAATCCCCCAAAAAGTCGATTCGAAGGAAATCAAGAAATATACTTCGATTCGACGAAGAACAATGGATTAAATGATGTTAAACACAAGAATACTACCAAGATTAATCATACCCATCATGGATTAATCAACAACACGGAACGAATCGGATAAAAATGCAAAAACCCCCAAATTCACGAAATTAGTGTTCTAAGGAAGATTACCTTGATTCGCTGGATCAAAGGATGATAACGGATGATTGATTGATGTTATAACCTCAAGAACTTCATGGATTTGTTGTTAAACAACATGGCTTCAAGATTCCCAAGACCACATCCGCGAAAGAGAAAGGAAAGATTGAGAAAAATGGCCAAAAACCCGTCTGCAGGGCCATAAATAGGCTGCACAGTGTGCCGCGGCACAGGGCCAAATCTGCGCCCAGTGATCGGCAGTGTGCCGCGGCCCGGCCGACATGTGCCGCGGCACCAGGTACAGACGGTTTGGCCGAAAAAATGCACGAGTGTGCCGCGGCCCACGGTACGGCCTGCTCGGCCAGAAGCTGCCGAGCACTACCGGCCGTAACTCGGCCAGTGCCGGCCTGGGCCCAGATTGCCCGGCCATGACTCGGCCGGGGCCAACTCCGACGGCCCGAACGACCCCGAAACCCGAACCTAAATACGAATCGATGATACGGTTACGACGTACTCGCAAAGACGAATCTAAGAGCTAAGAGAACACACAATTCCGACCACCCGAAGGCTCGGAATTCGACAACGGAAGTAATTACCCAAAACTTTGGGAAATTACGAAAATGGCCCAAAACGTCCGAAAATCACGATACGCGATCGAAACACCAAACCAAAGCTCGCAACATGAATAATAACATTAAATGAACTTACGAGAAACTCGAAACAACAGTTTCGGACGAGATTCGCAAGAATCGAACTCAAGTGCGGAAAAGTCGCTAAAAAGCTCGGAACTCAACAAAATGATACCGAAACGAACTCGGATGACAAAAAGTGCAGAATTAATCATTCTCGAAATGACGAAACGGACTCCGGCCGAAAAAGAAATTTACCGAAAATCGAAAATTGCGGATATTACATTAGAATTGTTGTCCGTTTCGTTGGTTGGTGGCAGTCGTACATTCGGATTGGAAGATTGTGCTTGCATGTTGTTGTTTTCTTGTCATGTCTCATTATTCACTAATATCTGTCAATTTTCATGCCTTCCGAGTCGGGTACAGTCTGGCCGAATTTCCGAACTGTATTCTGTACAGGAACAGTTAGCGCACGCTAATGTTTTATCCGTAGCGCGCGCTATAAGGGTATATCTAGCGCACGCTAGACTTATTTTATTGCGTACGCTAATGCATCTGGGCAGAGTACTCGGGAACTGGATAGAAGGTTCAGTATCCCTGAACTGAACCAGGTAGCGTACGTTAATTAGCTGTTAACGTACGCTAATTGCTAACCTTAGCACAGGCTAAACTTGTGTCTACGTACGCTAACGGGAGGACAGAAGTCTCTAACTGCATTCTGCACCTCGATAGCGCACGCTAAACTTTGTGTGTAGTGCGCGCTAAGTCTGTCTGATATATATATGACAGCAGCAGTTTAACTTCGTCATTTTTCATCCTTACTTCTTCTCTCCGGCTTTGGGCGATTTTAGACGAAGGTTGGAGTCAATTTCGGTCAAATATTATCATCCACTAACATCCTTGCGTTCCTTGTGCGAATTCATCAACTTCTTAACGTCTTCCACCACCCGAATCAAGGTAAGGATCCCTAGAACCCTTGTTTTGAGATTTTGGGGAAATTTAGGGGATTTCTTGTGATTTGACCCTTTTAATCCGATTCATCATAAATTGTTGCTTGATTTCAGTTGTATACTTGTAAGCCTTTGTTTTCCTTGAGCTTTGGCGGAATAAACACCGATATTTCCATTATTTATCAAGTATATTCGACGATACCTTCGTAGTGACCGATGAATTGTCCCAATGGGTAGAACTAGGATGAATCCTTGCATTTATGCAACGTTGTGGTTAATTGTATATCGTTAACATGATAGGAATGTCATTGTGAAGATTATTCCGATGGAACTTTTTTCTTTCACCGTTTCTTTCACGTCGTGAGATTCAAGGCAAGTACTTACTTTACATAGTATTATATAGAATATAAATTCGAAAATTGATGAATAGTTGCGATAAATGTGTGCGTGTGTATGTTGATGTGTTATTCCACCTGGGGACGGTCCTACGGGACCTATGGGGGTTGCTACTAAGGGGTACGACTATGGAAGTGTTTTCCCACCGGGGACAGTCCGATGGGGCCTCTGGGGGTCAATACTAAGGGGTACGGCCACGGTTTACCAAGTATGGAATTGTGTTGGAGTAATGTGATGTTATGATTGCTTCGATGGACATGTTTTGATGAAAATGTGATATTCCGGAATATTGTCTTTCTAGTATTTCAAATGTATTTTTCATGTTGGATTGTACTCATATGTAATGTTATGTAAATTTGTACTTGCACTAGCTATTCGAATGTTAACCCCTTAAATGGGGGAAATGCGTCTTATGCATTTCAGGTACCGGGCAAGCTGAGGAGACGTCACGGGACAGGCACGTAAAAGATGGCCCAGCATGATGATGAGGCTCGAGTCGGTGTCATTTCTTTTATTATATTATTTTGTTATCGTTAAATGATGTCGTTGAAGTCCCCTGCATGGGCATTGATTACTTTTCGCTCTTTGTGTTGTTAGTATTGAACTAAAATATTTTGGCCAAGGCCACAGCCCTACTTATTATGATAAATGTGTTTTGTGGGATTCTTTTGAGTATTTGGTGTCTTGTGCTAGCCTGGTAGACCTTGCGAAGGGTCTACGGCGTGTAACGTCCCTTATGGGATTTGGGGTGTTACAATGTAGAAGTATTTCTTTGGAAGAATACAATAAAACTTTCTAGGAGACACCTGTACAAGAAGATGGAACCAAACCTTCTGAAACACAAGTACAACCACCTCGTCGGTCTAGTAGGGTGTCTCAATTACCTGAGAGGTATAGGTTTTATCCACTTGGAGGAACTGGGCCTCCACGAGGTTCCAGGTGATAACCAAGAGACCGACCCGTGACCTATGACCTAGCGATGGTAGATGTAGACTCCGTGAAATAGACTCTAGTAGTCTTACGTAGTTGGGACCTTCGTTTTGACGAAATAGTCAAATAGTTTGACTTCGTGCAAAATAAAAAGGAACCTTGTGTATACAAGAGGGTTAGTGGGAGTAAGATCGAATTCTTAGTACTATATGTAGATAACATTCTGTTAATAGGAAATGATGTGAAAGACTTGGGAGAAGAAACCTATATTCTTGGGATTCGACTCTACTGGGATAGAGCAAAGAAAATGATAGGTCTTTTTCAAGCCCTCTATATAGATAAGATCTTAAAGCAATTTAAGATGAATGATTCTAAAAGAAGGTTCCTACAGATGCGATATGGAATAAAACTCACCTCGAAGATGTGTCCTCATAGTGAGGAACAACGAAAGGAAATGTGTAATATACCATATACTTCGGCCGTGGGTAGCCTTGTGTATGCCTTGTTGTGTACGAGACCCAACATTACGCATGCTGGGAGCATGGTAAGTAGGTTTCAGGCATACCCAGGTAGGGAACATTAGATCGCCGTAAAGAACATTCTCAATTACTTTAGAAGGACTAAAGATCTGGTTCTTATGTATGGTGGTGGAGAACTTAATGTGATGGGCTTCACTGATTTAGACTCTCATGGATAGAAAGACGACTCTATATCTACTTCTGCCTACATTTTACTCTTAATGGAGGAGCAGTATCTTGGCATAGTCCCAAGCATAGCGCGACTGCTGATTCCACCTGTTAGGCTGCATATAAAGCGGCTTCGGAGGCCTCCAAAGGAAGGGCTTTTGGATTTAGAAGTTACTGGGTGAACTTCATGTGACACCATATGTTGCGCTGCCTGTTTTCATTTTTATACGATAACAATGGAGCGGTAGCACGGGCCAAGGAGACGAGATCTCACAAAGGTACAAAACACATTGAGAGAAAGTATCATCTCGTGAGAGAATTTGTTCGCAAAGGATACATTGTGCTGCGTAAAGTAGACTCAGTCGACAACGTCGCTGATCCACTGACCAAACCACTTACTCAGATTAGCTTGGAGCGTCATCTGGAGAACATGGGTATTAGATACCATAGTGTGTGGCATTGAGTGCAAGTGGGAGATTGTTAGGAGTATGCCCTCGAATGCCACTCAGAGGATGTTGAGTGAGGGTATTGTACTTGCTATTATATAAAATCATTATCAGAAGGCAATTGCATGTTTCTTTATTTACTGGTAGTCACTGGCATTCCTGACTCATAAATAAATATATATATATATATATATATATAAACTAGTCCGTGTATTTAAGAGCAAAGCATTCCACTCCTTATTGGATAAGGGGATCGGCACTAAAAAGGTTTATGGCTCAAATACTTAATCGTTCGCAAGTCGATGAAACTTGACTGGGCGTTAAGTTTATGTGAAGACTTGTATGACGTGTTCTTTGACTTAGAGAGTACCTGTCGAACACTAATGGTTAGTGGGAGCACACGTTATAGGTATGCTAATGATATTAATATACTCGAACCGACTCACCCTCGATTCGTCACACGAATTTCACTCCAGGGCAGTCAATGACGGAATCGAAAGTTTGTGATAGGTATTCATGAACCTTCGACTTGATGATTTAGTAGGGATGTGCTTGTGATGTTAAGATTTTCATTAGAGTAGTTCGACCCAGAAAACCGGAAGGTGCGCTACAAAAAAAACAGTATTTACCGACGCCAAATTCCGTCGGCAAAATAAGCAGGGGGCGTCGGTAAACTGAATACCGACGCCAGAAGGGCGTTGGAAAACTAATCGACGGTAAAAAATTACCGACGCCATTTCGTGGCGTTGTTAAATTACCGACTGCTTCCCGACGCCGTTGGCGTCGGGCAATCCCCGGGTGACCTGAAACTGGGACGGTTTTGCCGACGGATACCGACGCCACTACTGACGCCACGGCCGACGGAATTTACGACGCCGTGTTGCCGTCGTTAGTTTTGGAATAACGACGCCGGGCCTGGCGTTGTTAAACGGAACAATGACGACGCCTTTGCCGACGGAATTTAGCCATCGCTAATTTACTATTGCCGACGGCCTTGCAGCCGTTGGTAAAACTGTAAATCACGACGCGTTTTACCGATGGTAAAAGGGCGTCGGTAATTTTTCAACTGCAGTTTTTCCGTCGGGAATGCCGTCGGTATTTTTGTTTTTGCTGAATATTCTGAATTTTTAATTATTTTAATTACCTGCTTTCAATTTCTGAATAATCAAACAAACTAGTCATAAATATCAAAAACGTCTCAATGTTACACAATCGTCATAGTTATATCGTCGTACACAATCAAGAGTTGTCATCATTTCATCGTACAGTAAAAAAAGAAATAAGTAGTCTAAATCAAGGTGAAGTAGAAGAGCGACTCGGAGGTGGAAGATTTTGTTGTGTTAGCATTTCTTGAAGAGCTTGCAACTGTTCCTCAAGGCGCTGTCTCTTCACGCACTCTTCTTCAATCACCTTTGCCTGCTCTTCTCTCAGTCTGCGCTCCTCTATCAGCTGCTCCTCTAAGGATGTGAATCTAGTGTGGATCTCTTCAGATGCGTGAAACTGTGAGGTCGTTGATCCACCGCCACTAGAGCCTGTGCTTATGATGCTGGGAGCTAGACTGCCAGTGCCATACATCCTATTTTTCTTGACATATTCTTTGGCGGCCTCCTTCTCCTGCAGTACAGTCTTATAGATCATATTTAAATCTGCTCCCTCTCCTTGCTCTGCAGCAAGCTGCTTAACCCTAGTCTGAGAAGAAAAACATGCTCAATGAGAAAAACATTCCAAATGAATACAACTTTACAGAAATAAATATTCTAATTACATTTAAGCAGCAACAAGGAAAAAACGGAATAATCATATATGAATTCTACATCAATCATCAAACTAATGCTGGTCCACAAAAACTTTACATGTTGTCAGCAAACACCACCACTGAGATTTGGTCTAATTAAAATAGAATCCAATTATGTTTTAAAAATAGCATAATTAACTGCTGGATTTGCAAGAAAAACTAGTCACTTAACACAAGAACCAACATGCAATAGGAAAAAGAAATAAATGATTAAATTCTTTCTTCAGGGAATCAAAGATGTTAATAAAAATAAAGAAAAATCAATAGTTTGAGATAATTACAAACTCTACCCCTGTGATTTTGTTTAATTAAAAAAAGTCCAAGTATTTTTTAAAAATAGCATTAACTACATAACTGGATCTACAAGAACAACATAACCTAAATAAAGTAAACACACACACACACACACACACACACACACACAGAGAGAGAGAGAAACACAGAAACACATACACACACACAGAGAGAGAGAAACACAGAAACAAATACACACACACACACATAAACACAGAAATACTTACAGACACGCTCACGCGCACACACACACACACACATACATAAACACAGAGACACACACACATACGCAGAGATACGCGCGCGCGCACACACACACACACACACACACACACACACACACACACACACACACACACACAGAGAGAGAGAGAGAGAGAGAGAGAGAGAGAGAGAGAGAGACGAGTTAAGCGAGTTCCTTTTTTCTTTTTTCAAAGGCATTTCAAAGCCTAACTAGTTACTTTGAGTGAAGAAACTAGTGAAACTCAGATTAGAACATCAAGTATTACAAGGACAGGATGTATAGAGTACAAGTTAAGCAAAAATCAACATGTACACAGCACACATTGC
This sequence comes from Orobanche coerulescens, assembly GCA_033398695.1. Taxonomy (NCBI): domain Eukaryota; kingdom Viridiplantae; phylum Streptophyta; class Magnoliopsida; order Lamiales; family Orobanchaceae; genus Orobanche; species Orobanche coerulescens. The sequence continues at coordinate 95,817,195 of CM065816.1, forward strand.
GACAATACATCAAATAAAAATCTACATAAAATCATCAAGGCAACATCGTATAAATAAAGATCGAAACAAGAGGAAGAATAAACCAAATTGTCCACAATCTAAATCAAATTTTCAAGTGCACTTCACATAACAATCTAAAATGTATTCATTAGCTTGAAAATCACAATATTGACATGATCGTAAAGACTATAACATATGATCAGAATCATCATCATCATTACTATCTTCCTCATCTGACGTTATTATATATCCATCATCCGATGCCTCATCCACATCATCAATATCAATAAGTCCACCTCGTGGATGCGATATTGATATCTCATCATCTACGTAGCTTGACTACCTCTAGTCCTCATGACCACGGCATCCTCTTGAAACGGTTGATGTAATGACGAGGCGGATGGTTCACAAGCTACTTCAACTCTAGATCTAGGTGTGACCTTGCACACTCCCCACCAATCCTTCTTAGCTTGATTCATACTAGGATAGGAAGCATAATACACTTGAGTAGCTTGATTGGCTAACACAAAAGGTTCGTACTTCTTGTATTTACTGTGTGGTTTATCAAACCAAATTGAAATCTATATTCACCAAAGTCCCTAGAGGTGATAAGTCAAACCACTCACACTTGAATAACACAATTGTTTTAGTAGGTTCACCATTATACTCTACCACACACACCTCCATTAATCGCCCGCAAAAATCTTGCTCATCACTATTATAAACCTCGCCCTTTATGCATACCACTATTCATAGTACTTTTATCTGACCCATGGTCAACCGTGTGGAACCTGTATCCATTAACTAAACACCCAGAATAAATTTGAACCCCATACAATGGCCCTTCTGCAAGGTCCTTAATGCATTGGCTTGCATTACTTGAAGGATCATTAACCTATGACAATTATTAAGTATGTTAGTTATGTAACTTTCTACATATGAAATTAGTCTATAAATAATTTGATATGAGACCCCACACTTACATATGTTTTGAACCAACTTGCAAACTCCTTTTCAACTCTTGTTTGTAAGTCATTTTCCGTTATCTCCAGATTAGTTGCTCGAATTTGATCTTCAAACAATCTTCAAAAACACACGAGTTATTATATATTTAATGAATGAATATATTCTTCATTAAAATAAAATATCACGAGGGTACTCACGTCAAGTATGTCTCTGAAACCTCGCACAATTGGATAAAATATATATATGTGTCGCATTATACTCTTTGGCATCAAAATATCGTGAAGGCATTTTGCCAAAAGGACGGCCATCCAATTTGAAAATTGAGAGCATATTCGGATCATCATTTTCATCGGCTCCCCCCTCATCATTTCGAGGCACACTTCTAATCTTCGTAGTCACCCAATCTTCAAAGTAGTATGAGCTAAATATTGATGCCTCTTTCATTAAGTAGGCATTGGTGATGGATCCTTCAACTTTGGCTTTGTTCTTTACAAAATCTTTCAATGTCTTCATATACCTCTCAAATGGATACATCCATCGATATTGTACTGGACCAGCAATTCGGGCTTCATTAGCCAGATGGATAACAAGATGCTCCATTAAATCAAAGAAGCTAGGCGGAAAGATACGCTCAAGTTTGCACAAAGTAACTGGAATTGTTTCATGAAGTCTACACATGTCCTCTATTTTTATTGTCCGAGATGTCAAGTCTTTAAAGAAGATACTCAACTCTGTAATTGCCTTCCAAACAGCTTGAGGAAGAAGTTCACGAAACGCAATAGGTAACAAGCGTTGCATGAACACATGGCAGTCATGACTTTTCATCCCTCTCATCTTTAGTTGTTTCTTATCCACACATCTACTAATATTGGACATGTAGCCATCAGGAAATTTAAGACGAGATATCCATTCACATATTACTCTCTTTTCATCTCTGTCAAGTGAGTAACAAGCTTTCGGATACTTTCCTGTCATCTCATTTTTCTTCTATTCAGGTCTGATGCAGAGCAATTGCAACTCGTCTCTAGACTTGGTGGTATCCTTGGTCTTTCCCGGCACATTAAGCACAGTGTTGAACACATTGTCAAACACATTTTTTTCAATGTGCATGACATCCAAATTGTGACGAATCAGCAGTTCTTTCCAATATGGGAGATCCCAAAAGATGCTTCTTTTCGTCCACCCGCTCCTAGAATTCTTGGATATCTCTTTGTTTGTGTCATTGTAGTCCTCTGTCACTTTCACAAGACCCAGTGCCTCTATTTGATTCAATATCTCAGCGCCCGACCTTTTCTCAGGTGTAGGTACTTCACATGTCATATTCTTTCTAAATGCTCGTCGGTTCCTCCTAAACATGTGATCTGGCTCCAAGAATTTCCGACTACAATCAAACCATGTTTGTTTACCACTCTTAGGAAGAGTAGACGCTTCAGTCTCATCCATGCAATGAGGGCATGCCAATCTTCCAAAGACTCCATCCAGACAACATTGAATACGCTGGAAAATCACTAATAGTCCACAACAACGGTTTCGCATTTGAAAATTTTGCTTCAATGAGATGTCAAATGTTGGAACACCCTCTTCCCACAAATTCGTCAACTCCTTTATGAGCGGCTGAAGAAACACATCCAATTGCATCTTAGGATTGCGTGGCCCTGGTATTAAGATTGTTAGGAACATGAATTGTTCCTTCATACGAGCCAAGGTGGTAAGTTATAGGGTGTGACTATAATCGCCACGATGAATATTGTCGCCCGATTGTGCAAAAGGTGCAAAACCATCCGAAAGACCTAATCTCACATTTCTAGCCTCCGCAGACAAAATCTGGATAAATAGTGTCCAGTGCTTCCATGTGGAGAGTCTGCAGGATGACGATAATTCCATCATTTGAACCAGAACATGAAGCATGCCACCTCATATCCGGCCGCAGAGCATTTGACATGTATAGCCTTTGCAATCGGGAATAAGAGGAAAGTAGTACATCTTCATGGCCGCCACTTTTTTCCTCCTACGGCTTCCCGAGGCACGACACATATCTTTGTAGCGTGATGTACCACGTAATATACAACTCTCACTGTCTTTGTAATGGTCCCAATAAAGCATGCACTGTTTGGACAACAATCAATCTTCTCTACAGTAATCCCAACCTGTGCAATAATTTCTTTGTACTATAGAAGTTATCGGGACATAGATTCCCTTTTGGATGACTGTCTTTCATGAACTCGCAAACCGATTAAAACACTTTTCTCGATAAGTGGTTCTCTCGCTTTCAAACTCATGAAACGAGTCATATAAGACAATTGGGAGTAATTAGCACAACCGTGCCACAACTCTTTGTCTCCGGCATTCAACATGTCATATATTCGTTTTGCTCAGGATTTGGTGGTTCTTCCACATCCTCAACATTAAATTGTGGCCCGACATGCTCCATGACCATCGTAATGCATTTAATTAGATCCCAACTCGTTGGTATCTATATTCACATCTTCATCCATATCTTCACATCCCTCATCCATTTCAATTTCGCCGTGAAAATCCAAGTTTTATACTCCCTAATGAACCCAAATTTCCCAATGTGATACTTAACTTTTTCTCGTATCATGAAACCGTATATTATCACATTTTTACATGGACATCTTATTTGGTCACCCGACATGCGGTCTGGCCGACTACTTGCATACTCAATAAAGTTGTTAAGTCCAGAGGAATGCAGATTCCAAGGGCCATCAATTTTCCGCGATACATCCACTCACGGTTGTCACCCATTCTAAAAATTGTAACAAAATGATCAAAAAAAAACTCAAGGTTTTTTTCATCTTATGAAGAACATTATGAAAACAAACCCTTACAGTCATAAAACTCTTACAGTTACCACCCTTTAATTTACAGACTACAAAACTCAAGATTTTTTTCGTAACTATGGAACTTCTCTAGGGGGTTTCGTGATTACACAAACCTCAAGGGTAGATTTTGTGATTATCCCAAACAAATTCATGAGATTTAGTCTAATCACAAATTCAAAAAAAATGGTTATCTTTAAGGATTACAGAGATCTCATAATAGCCACAAATGAGCAGTCCCTAACAAGAAGTTGTCCTATATAGCCTACAAAGCTGTCCTATATAAGGTAATCACAGTTAACTCAAATAGCCACAAAGCTGTCCTATATAGCCAACAAAGCTGTCCTATATAGCCAACAAAGCAATCACAGTTAACTCATGGAAAGGAAACAAGGAACCCAAAAAGTGATATAGCCAACAAAGCAATCACACTTTCGATATTACTTTCTTCATGAAATATATATATATATATCATTATGTTTATTTGCAAAATCAATTTTCATGAGAAAATTTAGCCCATTCTTTCAACCAAATTTATTAATTTTTAACCATTGTTCTTAAAAAATGAGCAGCTTTCAACATCCATAATAAACTAAAAAACATTCAAGAGAAACTAGAAATAGCTGAAACACATTAAACTAGAAACTAGCACTTCAAACTTCCAGCCTTTTAATTGCATACTTCTCATACCTTTTATGAGTATATATATACGTAAAAAAAATTAACCAAAAAAAATTTAAAACCAGAAACATGAATCAAGCAATCAGCAACATGTTCTACATCTTGAAGATGTCCATTACAACAAAATGCTTAGAGATTTGTACAACAAAATGTTCAACATAAATAAACAAGGAACCCAAAAGTGTCCGGAAAACAATCAAAAATGGAAAGGAAATGGAGATGTTACCTGAATTGGGAAATCGAAAGAGGATAGCGTGATATTTCCGTCGGGGATTTTAGGTCGCCGATTGGGGGTGTTTTGCGGAGGTGCGCCGGAGGAAGAAATCACAGATATCTCCGTCGGGGATTTTAGGTCGCCGGGGAGAGAGGCGTTTTGCACGGGGAGAGAGGCGTTTTGCAGAGAGGTGCGGGGAGAGAGGGGTTTTGCAGAGGTGCGGGAGGTGAATGAATGATTTTAGGTCGAACCAGAATAGGCAGAGGGCTGAGAATGTATTAAAATTTACCGACACCAACGGGCCGTCGGTAATGGCCTTGTAAAATTTGACAGATAACTTGGCGTCGGTAAAGGCGTTGTTAAATTTAACAAATACCGACGGCGGGAGTGGCATCGTTAATTCATGTAAGTCATGCCATTTAACGACGGCAAAAGTGCCGTCGGTATCTCTCCGACGACTTCCGGCGTCGGTACTGGCGTCGGCAAATTTCGCGGGAAGACACCCGCGCTATGGCGTCGTTAAAGCCGTCGGGGATCGTCCAAATTCACGGGTGTCGGTAATGGCGTCGTTAAATGCCAAAAAATACCAACGCCTTTACTGGCGTCGGTAAATGCCGTCGGTAAATACTGTTTTTTTTGTAGTGGTGGGGGTCAACCTCAACGTGCGTCTTGACGGGCAAGTAGCAGGTTCTAATAAATACCAAGATAGGATTCTTTCTCCTGTTAGTGAACGGGTTATATGTCCTATGCGGTTATTGGCAGATGAGATCATAATTCTTTGGCCAAAGTATTGGAGCTAGTTGTTGTAACACCCCCAAAACCTTACGGGAATATTACAGCACCGTGGGCCCCACATTGGAGCCCACAAGGCTAAAATCATTTTCGCAAATGTTTAAAAATGCCAAAAGGCCCTTTTGAAAGTACACACACGCACAACGGATAAAAACACAGTTCAAAGAATATCGAAAGCCATTAAGAAACATACACACACAGCGGATGAAACATAATTAAATACATTTGCAGCGGAATTATAAAAACCAGAAAGAACACTCGAATCCCAACAACTACGCCATAGCCAGTATCACCGGAAAGCTCATCCCTTCACGACCGCTACTAGCTCAAACTCCGAGTACCTAAAAGATAAAGCCCACGATGGGGTCAGCCATAATACTCAACAATGATAACGATCACATCACAAAAACAATACATATCAATGTAATTACAAGGTAAGAATAATTCCAATATGATCTCACCGAAGTAACCTTACCAACCTATCACAACCATAACAATCAAATCTTACCATATCCCACGCCTCGTGTCCTTAAGTAATGAACGAATTCAAATGTAATCACCTGTGCTGTATCCGAAACACTACCAAGATTTCTAAACATAAACATATCTCGAGTATAAAATAATCTGGTCAAGTTCGATTCTGTCGGCTGGGTCGCACAATCGGAACCCAATACTAATAGGAATTGATATCACACGATACATCTGCAAATCAACTGTCCCGAAACAATGGCAAGTCCCGGATATCGATACAAAGCATGAATGCTCACACAATCAATAATGATAACAATCAATGCATCACACCAGAAATATCAATGACATGATAGTTCCACACAAGATCGACAAAGGGATCAACCACGAACGAGAATGCCATAATGTGGTAACTCCAACAAGATCGGTGAAGAATCAATAACTGGGAATACCGGCAATACGGCAAATCCCAACAAGGTCAATAAAAGGTCGACAACCGGGAATACCGACGACACAGTAAGGATCAACGAAGAATCAATAATCGAGAATACCGACGACACGGTAAGGATCAATGAAGAGTCAATAACCGAGAATACCGACGACACGGTAAACTCTAACAAGGTCAATAAGAGTCGACAACCAGAATTACCAACGGTACAATAAACTCAAATGAGAACAATAAAGGGTCAATAACCGAGAATACTGACGACACACTAAACTCTAGCAAGATCAATAAGGACCAACAACCGGGAATACCAACGATACGGTAAACTCCAATAACATCAATCAAGGACTAATAACCAAGAATACCAACGGTGAGACAACTCCCAAACGGAATCAATAAGGATCAATAACGAACGAGATTACCAATGACAGGGTGAACTCCAAACGAGATTTACAAAGGATCGATATCAATGAGTTGACCATCGATATGGTAACCCCGAACGAGATTAGTAAAGGTTCAATGGCGACAGATACACGAGAGAATAAAATCGTCAACCATATACAAATCATATATACGGGGTTTCAAAGACAACCCGAATATCGAACAGACCCAATTATACATGGACTGTGAACGACCAATCAATAAGACTCAAGATGGACGTCACGATACGCTCGATCCGGACATGTGTCCGTGTACAAGCCAACCACGGGTATTGATCAATACACGCCTGGTCTCGTACCTAATCAGCCTCACGAAGTACGTCTCGTGTGCACGGTTCAATATGAGGTCGAAACCAACACATGCTACATGTGCCCGTACCGAAAATCCTACACATGAACGATCATAACGTATCTGACTCCAGATATGCCACGATACAACATGACAACAGATCTCGAAGAAACGCATATCCAACAAGGATCAGAAGATTTTCCAAGAGGGCAACAATAACTCGATCATGAAAGACCGACACGACCACAATGTCGTATTCCGTCAGACAGTAGTCCCCAGCATGCTCAACAATGCATATAATAATAGCATATAAACTCCCAAGGCAGCAGCCAAGGGTCACGGAACCATACTCAGGAATACTCCGGACAATATCACATAAACTCCCAAGGCAACAGCCCAGGGTCACGGAAGCATCTACTCAGGAATACTCCGGACATAGGTGTCATTTAGGTCCTATCACTTAACACATTTCCATTCGGGTACCATACAGGTTTTATCCCCAACACATCGGCCCCACAGATTACGGCTCAAGAAAGAGCACTTCACAAAACGTAACAAACAATGGTGCACATTCACCGCATGAAATATCAACACACACATGCAATAATGCAACATGATTATTATTATAATCTAACAACATTAATTTACCTCAAGCTGGAGACGCTAACCTTTCCACGACCAACCGTCCTGAACAAATACACGGTTTATCCAACAATCCAAAATGAAGTACAGTCCATAACTAATACCAAACCACCGTCCCGAGTTCAACATCGACACGATAACTAACCTTGGTATCCAACTCCTCATACAATAGACCAAATTATAATTCACGTTCCCATTTCCATTAGACATCCTTAAAATCATATACATTATGATTTATCTTACATACCACCATTCCGACAATTCATATATTCCATAATACCATTGCTATATGAATCATAAATGAAATGAAAACGAAATCATTTATTAACATTATGAACTGAGCAAGCATAACTTGCCTCGATACCAATTCGACGAAGCCGCTATCAATCCCGCCGTCTTCGTCTACAAGTTCCGCAGCACAACGGTTAACTTCAACGATCACTAAACGCAACCTAATGCAATAATCGATTAACGATACGTTCAATAACAATCAACAACCGAAATGACCAACTAATCAAACTCGATGGTTCAACGACATCTCGATCATACGAAACCAAACCGTATCAACTCTTAACAATACGAACACAAGCCGAATTTGGGTGTTCAATGGTCCTAACAATGTCTTCAACATATTTACTTCTCATAACATCATGAATCGCAACAAACTACCAAGAACATCGAGAATACTACGATTCCATAATCATAACAACATAATCGAATCATTTGATCACCAATTCATTATCTTCCCTTAACAAAATTCTCGTAAATACCAAGAATCATCACAACAATATCAATTCAACCATCATTCATACGAAAACGTATAGAATTTCCCAAGTTCAACTCATTGAGGCATTTCATCGAACACTTTGAAGGCATAATCCAATTTAATCATTTTAACGAAGAAATACTCGAATTTGTTCCACAAAACTTCAAGAGTATTGAATGATTATGAGTATACAATCAAGTTCTATCAATAATCTGAATCAAAACGAAGCAAATCGGCCAAAACACCAAGAAACCTCAAGAACATCCAAAAACCAAAAGTTCATGTGTTCTTACCTTCGATCCGGGTGGAGGATGATGTTAATCCATGATTCCAACTTCCAAAACATGTTGTTATAAGTTGATTCTACTCAAAACCATCATATTTGCTGAAGAAATCGCGGAAGGAACGAAGAAAAACGAAGAAATGAGCAGATGACTCGGTCCAGGCCTTATATAGGCCGAGACCTGCCGGCCAGTTACGTACGTAACCGGCCGTGGCTTACGTACGTAACCGGCCGTGGCCTACCTTACTGTCCAGTTTGTTCGGCACCCTTACGTACGTAGCGGCGGCTCCCTTACGTCGTAATCGGCCATTACGGCCAGAATCGCCACCGCCTACGTGCATGTCGGCGATCCTAGCCCCGGCCGAGTCACCGCCGACCATGCTCGGCCATCCCAACGAGTCACGGCCGGCCATGCTCGGCCATCCAGTCATCTCGGCCACGACTCGGCCCGGTAGCCCGTAACGTACGTAACACTTATTCCGTTGCGTACGTAATACGTACGTTGACTTGCTACAGTACAATGATCGTGTTACGTACGTAACACGTCCTGTATAACGTACGTAACACGTACGTTGACTCACCTGTCAACATCCTCTGCCGAAAGTTGCCGACACAGGGTCCCACCTGCCGGCCACGACTCGATCGTCTGATTCCCATGTTACGTACGTAATGTCTCGGCCATAACGTACGTAACTCTACCAATTTAACGTACGTAAGCTTCAACACATAACGTACGTAATGGCTTCCATACTTAGCCATTTCCAGCAATTCCTATCCAACATCTCGACATAACAAATGTGAACATACGACAATACTGAACACATATACGAAATCCCAAAAATATTCTCGTATAGTACGTTTGATGCACGATATCCTCAATTACAACTGTCGACCAAGTACGGCAATCATACAAATACTCATACGGTATATCCGACATCGAAAACACACCAAGCATGTAATATCCTAGAATCAAAATAACCTCGATAGACATACTGGCACGGCTGTCACGGTTTCCAAAATTATCCACTCATATCGTGTCGGTCCCACTCTGTACAGTACATCCCAGATAAAATAATGCGAAAAATTCATAGTGAAATTCTAGGATATTACATATCTACCCACTTAAATAAGTTTCGTCCTCGAAACTCAAAATCTGTCTGTCAGTATCTCAATCCCGAAATATCTCAAAATCACGACACCATACTCAAATAATCATCATCAAAACTGAAATAACTGAAAGAACACACTTACAGGTCCGTGAAGTCGATGATCTTCCGTGATACTAGCATACGACTCCCATACAAAGTCTCAACACAACGGCATCGCCAATACAATAATTTGAAAATATTTCAAAAATTTTGAAACCTCCAAAATCGGTTTGACCCGAAAGTCAGAAAATCATTTTCAAAAGTCATGCTACTACCGCACCGGTAGAGCCACATAACACACACGCCCGGGTTTTGCGAAACCTTGCTCTGATACCATCTTCTATAACACCCCCAAAACCTTACGGGAATATTACAGCGCCGTGGCCCCACATTGGAGCCCACAAGGCTAAAATCATTTTCGCAAATGTTTAAAAATGCCAAAAGGCCCTTTTGAAAGTACACACACGCACAGCGGATAAAAACACAGTTCAAAGAATATCGAAAGCCATTAAGAAACATACACACACAGCGGATGAAACATAATTAAATACATTTGCAGCGGAATTATAAAAACCAGAAAGAACACTCGAATCCCAACAACTACGCCATAGCCAGTATCACCGGAAAGCTCATCCCTTCACGACCGCTACTAGCTCGAACTCCGAGTACCTAAAAGATAAAGCCCACGACGGGGTCAGCCATAATACTCAACAATGATAACGATCACATCACAAAAACAATACATATCAATGTAATTACAAGGTAAGAATAATTCCAATATGATCTCACCGAAGTAACCTTACCAACCTGTCACAACCATAACAATCAAATCTTACCATATCCCACGCCTCGTGTCCTTAAGTAATGAACGAATTCAAATGTAATCACCTGTACTGTATCCGAAACACTACCAAGATTTCCAAACATAAACATATCTCGAGTATAGAATAATCTGGTCAAGTTCGATTCTGTCGGCTGGGTCGCACAATCGGAACCCAATACTGATAGGTACTGATATCACACGATACATCTGCAAATCAACTATCCCGAAACAATGGCAAGTCCCGGATATCGATACAAAGCATGAATGCTCACACAATCAATAATGATAACAATCAATGCATCACACCAGAAATATCAATGACATGATAGTTCCACACAAGATCGACAAAGGGATCAACCACGAACGAGAATGCCATGATGTGGTAACTCTAACAAGATCGATGAAGAATCAATAACTGGGAATACCGACAATACGGCAAATCCCAACAAGGTCAATAAAAGGTCGACGACCTAGAATACCGACGACACAGTAAGGATCAACGAAGAATCAATAATCGAGAATACCGACGACACGGTAAGGATCAATGAAGAGTCAATAACCGAGAATACCGACGACATGGTAAACTCTAACAAGGTCAATAAGAGTCGACAACCAGAATTACCAACGGTACGATAAACTCAAATGAGAACAATAAAGGGTCAATAACCGAGAATACTGACGACACAGTAAATTCTAGCAAGATCAATAAGGACCAACAACCGGGAATACCAACGATACGGTAAACTCCAATAACATAAATCAAGGACTAATAACCAAGAATACCAACGGTGAGACAACTCCCAAACGGAATCAATAAGGATCAATAACGAACGAGATTACCAATGACAGGGTGAACTCCAAACGAGATTTACAAAGGATCGATATCAATGAGTTGACCATCGATATGGTAACCCCGAACGAGATTAGTAAAGGTTCAATGGCGACAGATACACGAGAGAATAAAATCGTCAACCATATACAAATCATATATATGGGGCTTCAAAGACAACCCGAATATCGAACAGACCCAATTATACATGGACTGTGAACGACCAATCAATAAGACTCAAGATGGACGTCAAGATACGCTCGATCCGGACATGTGTCCGTGTACAAGCCAACCACGGGTATTGATTAATACACGCCTGGTCTCGTACCTAATCAGCCTCACGAAGTACGTCTCGTGTGCACGGTTCAATATGAGGTCGAAACCGACACATGCTACACATGCCCGTCCCGAAAATCCTACATATGAGCGATCATAACGTATCTGACTCCAGATATGCCACGATACAACATGACAACAGATCTCGAAGAAACGCATATCCAACAAGGATCAAAAGATTTTCCAAGAGGGCAACAATAACTCGATCATGAAAGACCGACGCGACCACAATGTCGTATTTCGTCAGACAGTAGTCCCCAGCATGCTCAACAATGCATATAATAATAGCATATAAACTCCCAAGGCAGCAGCCAAGGGTCACGAAACCATCTACTCAGGAATACTCCGGACAATATCACATAAACTCCCAAGGCAACAGCCGAGGGTCACGGAAGCATCTACTCAAGAATACTCCGGACATAGGTGCCATTTAGGTCTTATCCCCTAACACATTTCCATTCGAGTACCATACAGGTTTTATCCCCAACACATCGGCCCCACAGATTACGGCTCAAGAAAGAGCACTTCACAAAACGTAACAAACAATGGTGCACATTCACCGCATGAAATATCAACACACACATGCAATAATGCAACATGATGATTATTATAATCTAACAACATTAATTTACCTCAAGCTGGAGACGCTAACCTTTCCACGACCAACCGTCCTGAACAAATACACGGTTTATCCAACAATCCAAAATGAAGTACAGTCCATAACTAATACCAGACCACCGTCCCGAGTTCAACATCGACACGATAACTAACCTTGGTATCCAACTCCTCATACAATAGACCAAATTATAATTCACGTTCCCATTTCCATTAGACATCCTTAAAATCATATACATTATGATTTATCTTACATACCACCATTCCGACAATTCATATAATCCATAATACCATTGCTATATGAATCATAAATGAAATGAAAACGAAATCATTTATTAACATTATGAACTGAGCAAGCATAACTTGCCTCGATACCAATTCGACGAAGCCGCTATCAATCCCGCCGTCTTCGTCTACAAGTTCCGCAGCACAACGGTTAACTTCAACGATCACTAAACGCAACCTAATGCAATAATCTATCAACGATACGTTCAATAACAATCAACAACCGAAATGACCAACTAATCAAACTCGATGGTTCAACGACATCTCGATCATACGAAACCAAACCGTATCAACTCTTAACAATACGAACACAAGCCGAATTTGGGTGTTCAATGGTCCTAACAATGTCTTCAACATATTTACTTCTCATAACATCATGAATCGCAACAAACTACCAAGAACATCGAGAATACTACGATTCCATAATCATAACAACATAATCGAATCCTTTGATCACCAATTCATTATCTTCCCTTAACAAAATTCTCGTAAATACCAAGAATCATCACAACAATATCAATTCAACCATCATTCATACGAAAACGTATAGAATTTCCCAAGTTCAACTCATTGAGGCATTTCATCGAACACTTTGAAGGCATAATCCAATTTAATCATTTTAACGAAGAAATACTCGAATTTGTTCCACAAAACTTCAAGAGTATTGAATGATTACGAGTATACAATCAAGTTCTATCAATAATCTGAATCAAAACGAAGCATATCGGCCAAAACACCAAGAAACCTCAAGAACATCCAAAAACCAAAAGTTCATGTGTTCTTACCTTCGATCCGGGTGGAGGATGATGTTAATCCATGATTCCAACTTCCAAAACATGTTGTTATAAGTTGATTCTACTCAAAACCATCATATTTGCTGAAGAAATCGCGGAAGGAACGAAAAAAATGAAGAAATGAGCAGATGACTCGGTCCAGGCCTTATATAGGCCGAGACCTGCCGGCCAGTTACGTACGTAACCGGCCGTGGCTTACGTACGTAACCGGCCGTGGCCTACCTTACTGTCCAGTTTGTTCGGCACCCTTACGTACGTAACCGGCAGCTCCCTTACGTACGTAATCGGCCATTACGGCCGTAATGCCACGCCTACGTAATCGGCGATCTAGCCCCGAGTCACCGCCGACCATGCTCGGCCATCCCAACGAGTCACGGCCCGGCCATGCTCGGCCATCCAGTCATCTCGGCCACGACTCGGCGGTAACGCATGCGTCGTAACACTTATTCCGTTGCGTCGTAATCGTGCGTTGACTTGCTACGATCTGATGATCGTGTTACGTACGTAACACGTCCTGTATAACGTACGTAACACGTACGTTGACTCACTTGTCAACATCCTCTGCCGAAAGTTGCCGACACAGGGTCCCACCTGCCGACCACGACTCGATCGTCTGATTCCCATGTTACGTACGTAATGTCTCGGCCATAACGTACGTAACTCTACCAATTTAACGTACGTAAGCTTCAACACATAACGTACATAATGGCTTTCATACTTAGCCATTTCCATCAATTCCTGTCCAACATCTCGACATAACAAATGTGAACATACGACAATACTGAACACATATACGAAATCCCGAAATTATTCTCGTACAGTACGTCTGATGCACGATATCCTCAATTACAACTGTCGACCAAGTACGACAATCATACAAATACTCATACAGTATATCCGACATCGAAAACACACCAAGTATGTAATATCCTAGAATCAAAATAACCTCGATAGACATACTAGCACGGCTGTCCCGGTTTCCAAAATTATCCACTCATATCGTGTCGGTCCCACTCTGTACAGTACATCCCAGATAAAATAATGCGGAAAATTCATAGTGAAATTCTAAGATATTACAGTTGTATTGGATACACGAGAGCTCGATTATCTCGATTTACATTAATGCATGCATAGTGTCAAGTACAGATAGGGTTTGACTGACCCTGACCCTATAACTTGATCGGGACATTTGAAAGAAGGTTTTATACGTATACTGGTATTCACGACAGAAAGGTTTTGGAATGATCCCCATCATTCGTTCTCAGTTAAGGTACAGTGTAGGCGGCTAGGCTGGCTAGATGGTGCTACTACTGTTTGGTTCCTCCCATTGCTAACTGAGACGGACCTACCGATTCGCGCAATAGGATTGGCGATGGAATGAATCGAGCTTATTCTCTCTTCACTTATATTAGATATTGGATATCTAATTTATTGGACATTGGATGTCTAATTACTTATGGGACATTGGATGTCTAAATTAATTTATTAGATAAATTAATTTACGGCCTAATGAATTAAATATAATACTGGTGATTAATTTAATTCATGAATATAATTATTTCTTGGAGAAATTAATTATATTATTTTGTATTTGATATGATTAATTAATTTGATTAATTATGTAACACCCCCATTATTTACAGAGATATTACAGTGCCGTAGATTCTTTTTGGAGAATCTACCAGGCTTAGAGCAACATAAAACACACTAACCATCAACAAAACCGAGACATTCACACACTTAAAACCAACATCAACTTCAATACGACATACATCACAAAGCAATCCAATACATGGTTCTGCTGGATCACAACAGATACAATCACTCACAACTGACCCAACAACATCAACAACTACTAACCCCAACACATTAAACACTATATGACAGTACCCGCGCGAGTACAAAACCAAAACACGACTTTGACCATGATAAAATGACCTCTGACTCAAAATAGTACATGATATCACTGTTGCTCGCCATCCTCGTGCCCTTCCTGTGTCGGTTCGCCACTAAGACCTGTACCTGAATACACAACAAGTATATTCACCCCCTAAGGGGTCAGCAAATAGCCCGTGTATGTATAACGATTCATGAATATGTACTACAAGTGAATAAACAACCAAATCACAGTGCCATCACATATATTCCGGAATACAATACCACAATCATCATTATTGTATATGCAATGCAATGCAATTCCCATGCATGCAATGACTCACGCACACAGGCCCATTTCGCTCGGCTCTTTTGGCCAACCCAAGTCGCTTACTTGGATTTTTCGCTTTTCGCTTCGCGATGCATATTTATGACATATTATTTCATGTCAATACGCAATGATGCTGAGTATTCGCAAATTCACTTTTCAGCTAATCACATATGTCACAAATATCGCACTGATACACTTCAAAGTGTAAAAATTACACAATTTAATTTCTAGTAAATTTCCACCGAGTGATACGCAGATACTCGAAATCTAACGGATCCCAGGGGACCCTCGTTGGTTTTAACTCGGTTCACACCCATTCAGTAACCACATGGCACAAATCATATTTTCACATAATTACCACTTTTCACAAAATCACATTTTTTACATATTCACACGAAGTACATTAAACGCAATTAAAGCACTTGCATGGCATTCCAGCGAATGGTAAAGGTTCGATTGACAAGAAAACTGGACTGAGCGATTAGCCAAACCTCCAACCCTAAATGGATCATATTATATAATTAACGGGTTAAGATTTATATAACAATTAAAACTCTACTTTCTAATTTAGCCGAGTTTGGGTGAGACATAGTTACGGACACACTCCGCACGTTATCGGGGTGTAAGAATGTTGTGTTTCAAATTAGGAGCCATTTGGAAGTCGTTTGACCCATTTTGGATTGAAACCAAGAAGATTATACACTTTTTAAAGAAAATATTAAAGTATTAGGGTCAAATTTAAGATTTAGAAAACTTCAATCAAGTCCAACTTTATTTCTAATTCCCACATGGCATAGCCCTAGGCTTTCAAAATTTATATTTTCCACCCCAAAACTTTATATGACTATCTAATAGTCATTTAACATCTCCAGTCTATCGTAACCTCACCGGGAGCTTCTTTAACATCGACTAACAATATTTTATGTCCAAAATCGGCAAGGCCAGTATCCACACCCATTTACATCACACACACACTCACGGCTCACACCCACACACATCACAGACTAGAACACACAAACACACACACACACACAAACACACAGCACACACACACCCGCGCACACACACACACCCGCGCACACAAAAATACACACATACACGCACAGCACACACATAACACACATATACAACACACACACACACCATAATACTCGACCGAATCCGGAAACTAAAACTAGAAGGATTAAGCTCGTCAAGAGCGCTTCCTAAAGGTGTAAAAGTTTTCAAGTTCCGACAGCCCGAACGGCCTTACGGGGACCCGGCACCGAGCTGCGATTTTAGCCCCGTTCCAGCTATTTCGGCCTCGGTTTGTAAAACTCGGCGGATATTTGTGACCTACTCGCTGAAAATATCAAAATGGTATATTGATTGAGAAGTTTTACTCGAAAAATCTTCCCTTGGTGACGAACCCTTCTCGGCCCCCCTCTCTCTCTTCTTCTCCTGTTCTTTCTTCTTTCTTTTTTTTTCCTCTCTCTTTCTCCTTCTAGGGTCGTTTGCGACCCTTTTTTTTCTGCCTTATCCCTCTCTTATCTTCTTTTTTTCTTCTCCTCTTCTTATCTCTTTTGGTGAGGAGGTTTATATATACACACACACATTACTAATTATGTAGATATATTTATATATCATATAATTGCCATGATCATTATTATTATTATTACTATTACTATTTTTCGTCGTCAATAAAGCGGCTACGTACAACATGTTATATATATAAAATATATGGTAATACTTAGAAATTACAGAAATTTAGATTCGTTGCTCTAACAATGTGGTTTCAATAGTTCTCGATTACGACATAATAACCGAATTTATTCGACGATTCACAAAATATAAAAATTACCCGGTTTATTTATTACGAGGTATCACAAATTAGTAGATATAAATATATCAGAACAGAATTGCATCTATCTGATTGGACTCGCGGGAGTCCGAAACGAACCGAACTCATCCGGTTCTTCTAATTGGCCGCCCCACCTAACCCCATTCCCTCTTGGTCTTTGTGTCCACCTTTATAAGTGGAAGACTAATGACTTTAAGAGTTTGCATATCTCTTTTAATATGGAATAAGGTGACTTAAATGAAGAGTGAGTTGAAGAATAAAAGGAATAGAAGATCTCTCATGATTCCTACTTGAGTATACACGGCTCATTACAAGGAAAATAGAGAGAGAAAATAGTTTTCTTGGTCTTCTTCACTATCTTCATCTTCTTCTTCATTTCTCTTGAGTTTTTCTTGGAGAAAATTCAAAAAATCATTGAGAGATTGTGAGTTATACACTTAGAGTGTAATCACATTTGAAATCTTCTATCACTTAATTCTAGCCGTAATCTTGGAGGTTAATTGGGTGGTCGTCGTTCCGATCGTTTCTCCGGCGTGTGGCAAGTAGAGATGCGGTGTTTTCGGCGTTGGATCATCCAATAGCTTGATGAATTTGATTCGTGGGGAAGATCACCTAAAGCTTGGGGAATCGCATACGTGGAGTACACCATTTAATTGACGGACTACAAGGGTATGATTTCGAATCTTACTTTGTTTCGTTTTATATTCGTATATACGTAGCTTGATCGATCTTCTTAAGGGATTCAGATCGAATTAGATTCGTATATTGCTTCCGCTATGCCTTCGTTTTAGGCAACGAATCCCAACAACTGGCTATGCCGTGTGTTTGAGAATCGAGTACTTTGACTAGTTGTTATTTTCCGCTGCAAAAGTATTTCTAATTATTTGTTATGTCCGCTGTGAGTGTGTTTTAAAATGGCTTTCTAGTATTTTACGAACTTAGGTTTATTTTGGAAAACTGTTTTCCTAAACTATTTTGTCGGTACGTGTAAGCGGTAACTTAACGTATACTTTGAGACTATTGAGTTTTGACATTTTGGCCTGGTATTTTCAAATGATATTTTTCGACGGTATTTGATAAATGGCTTTTATATAGTCTTTGAATATTTTTAAAAGATATTACCGTCATCGCCTCTTGGGCGTATTTGAAATATTTGTGAAAATATCTTTCAACCTTGTGGGTTCTGGTGTGGGACCCACGGCGCTGTAATATTCCTGGATGGCTCTGGGGGTGCTACAACGATGATCCCGTCGGACCAACACGTGGTGGAAAACCCGTCCAAAGATCCAGCGCACACAACATAGATACCCAAGATGATTCCATCGGACCAACACTTGGTGGACATACAACAATAATGTACGAATGCATGATAACAACAATACACAAATGTATCACAATATGATGGACACTACATGACAAAAATGATTAGAGTACTTGCTCCGAGTCCTTCGAGAGCAATCTCGATGTAAAAAACCATCACCAATGATTATTCTCAATATTCGACGATCCAAAATATCACGGACTCTAGATAACTCATATCTTCGTCTTTACCACAATGTATCCTCGATACCCACGTATACCAGTAACTAATGTAAATCATATACATTATGATTTAACTCAAAAATAGGAAAACAACATACAATCCAAATCTCTATAATTCACTATTATATTCATTGCTATATGAATTATAAACGAATGAAACTGAAATCATTCATTAAATATTATAAACTGAACAAGTAATAACTTTTCAAATACTGTTATTCCAACAAGCCAATTTGGATACACGAGTACTCTGAACTTGATAGTTCTCTAATTACGACTTAAACAACATCAATCTATCCAAATAAACATAAATATGAAATTAGTATCCTCGAATATATCAATATTGAGTTCAAACAACAGCATCCGAATTACTACGACCAATTAACAAGAACAATCCCACGAGTTATTCAACATATACTTAATACCAACTTTCCCACAATTCCACAAAGTCCACATATCAATTCGATAAGGCGAATATATAAACTTAACCAAAATATTCTAATCAATATCTCTTTCAAGTCTTCAATCAAATACCTTGAAGGCGAAATTCAAAGGTATATTGGAATCATAAATTAATAAATACCAACCACATCAAGAACACGAAAAACACAATCACAAACATATATATCCGTCAACATAATACGATTCTAGAATCCATACGAACTAAACAACCCAAATATACGAAGATATCTAAAAAAAATCCCAAAATATGAGTATTCAAGCCAATTACCTTCAATCTGGCAAAACAATCAAGAATGATGTTATAATCCTTGTTCCAAGCTTTCCTAGATGTTAACACTTGATAAACCAACTCAAAATCTGATATTCACGGGTTAAAAATCGAGTTTGGGTGTCTTGGGATGTAAGGGGATCGTGTAGGAAGGGTTAGGAAGTGAAATTCCCGATTTTTGAACATATTTATACGTCCAGGCATGTTAACATACGCGAACTTTAATCATAACGTACGTAATATGTTCTCCAAATACAGACAATATAGTTTTTGTCATTTTGGTCATAACTCACTCATCTGGACTCCGATTAACTTATCTTTTGAACCATTAGGAAGTTAACTCTATGCTCTATCATATTGTTAATTTTCAGAATTTTTGGAGTTTTCAAGAAGCGGTGGTAGTTTTTCAAAGTCGGACCTTGTACATAATTCTTTCCAAAAAATGTCCGAATCTTATTTCTTCTAACACTTCAACATATTAACATCTTAATCACTATCATATATATCAAGAACTTATAAGATCACTTCCACATTTATTATCGTACGAAGAAAACAACAATCAACATCAAGAACCCGAAATGAAGAGAGAGGTTAACCATATATCCCCTGAAGTTAAACAACACAATTCAAAACTACAAGAACCATCGATAATCATAATCCAAAGAGGTAAGCATATCCAACTCATAATCATACATATAAACTCATATATGATGATTATCAACTCAGGAATACCAATATTCAATCCAAGACGAAATTCAAAGTGAAGAGTAATTACCTCTGTGAAGAAATGGATTAAATCCTAAGGTTGAATCCGTTTCCGATCACTTCCAAGCTCTATATTATTACAGATGCCCAACTCCACAAATACTCAAGTGTTTGGAACCTCAAAACCTCGTCCAAGAACTCTCTCGATCGGATGAAGGGAAGGGATAGCCAAAATGAACAATAATTCCCAACTACAAATATATATATATATATATATATATATATATATATATATATACTGCATATTACTCGTGTGCGCTAATGGATGCCTTTAGCATGCGTTATTTGCCATAGCGTACGCTAACTGACTTTGATAGCATACGCTATCATGTTCCAGAGGCTACTGCCTTACTTCGCACAATGACTTATGTACGCAACATACACATTTAGCGTATGTAAACATCATGGTCCATTAATGTACGTTATTCTTGAACCATAGCGTGCGTTATCTCTTCGTTGACTCGCCTGTCTGCACTTGCCCCGAAGGTGCATGTGTCCCACTTGCCGAAAGCACCCACGATTGTTGGGATTCCCTTTGACTCGCCTATAATTAGCGTGCGTTAAGACCATGCTTAGCGTGCGCTAAACTTCCATAGCAAACATCCATTGACCTACTCGAAACATGCGCCGAAAGTAGCCGGGTCCACACTTAGATTCCTTCTGGACTGATCTGCATTATCGTGAGCTAACCTTAGGCTTTAGCGTGCGCTAAAAGCCATTGACTCGAGTAGGAGTCAACCTATCGGCCATAGTCTAGAACCTGTCCGATATGACCTTATGTACGTTAAATGTCCTTCTTAACGTACGTAAGCTCTGCTCATTAGCGTGCACTAAGTCCTTATTTAGCGCATGTAAATCAGGCTATACTTAGCTAATTCCGATTGTTCGTATCCGTCACGACATACTGGATACGTATACACGACATGCTGAATACATATACTTATTCCAATAATATTCTCATATGATACACCTGATGCTAAAAGTATGATAACCTGTTACATGATATCCTCAAATGCAGTTGTCGATCAAGTACGACAATTATACCAATAAAGCTGTTTCAGTCCTTCAATTATTATATCCATATTGTATCGATTCCACATTGTGCAATATAATTCGGATAAGATAACATTAAACAATCATAGTAGAAACTCAGGATATTACATCTAGCTTGGTAGATTCTTATAAGAAGGATTTACGATGCGTCTCTTGTGATATTTGAGGATGTTACAATCTCTACCTTTGGAGCCTCAAAAAAGTACAGGAGTAAAAGAATAATGAGAAAACCATATACTTCCTCTGTTCCTTTTTACTTGATATAATTTACTATTTCACACTATTTATATACTAATTTTCTGTTATACTGCTCATATAAATGAATGTTAGCATGTAAGTAGGCATGTGAGTGAACGCAAATATTGATTCGGCTCAAGATATTCGATTCGAAAATGATCGATTTGAGTTCGTTTCGTGCAATCAAATATCAAATCAAACGTTAAATTTAGATTCGGTGCAAATCGGATCGACCCGTTCGGTCTGGTAAGACATTTTAGTATTCATCAAAAATTTTAGTTCCCGGACCGAACCTTCCGGTCCGGTCTTATTTTTGTATTTGTAAAACATTTGTTAAAACAATTGTTTAAAATTCGGACCGAACTATCTGCAAACGTTCGATCCGAAATACCGAGCCGAATCAAAAGTCGAAATCGAAAAATATGCTTCGAACTCGAGTCAAATCTTATATTATGATATTTGATTGAATCGGACCGGACCGAATAATAATAAAAAAATCGAACCAGAACGAACCATCCTATTATTCGGTGTAATTCGGTCCGATCACATCCCTACATGTAAGATGTTGAATTGGGCTCAATGTCTATTTTTAAAATATTATTCATATATTTTTTATAATTTATAATTAAATATATTAATAATGAAAATTAAACATTGAATTTCCTTTTCTCATAGCAGTGTATCAACCGTAAATGTACGGAGGTATTATTATAATAGAAAGGGAATGTTAGAAGCGCTACATTTATAAGGTAACATCCACCCATTCAAACCACCATATTTGATGTGGATCTCGTGGGGATTTATATATATATATACAAGCAAACAGTTGTCGCCAGTCATGAATAAGAACTAAATTAAGTATTATACTATATATTTGTAATATGTTGAGCTCTGATCTCAACGTACTCTACGGAATCAACCACTAATTGGTTCTTCATGCATCAACTTAAGGCTGTCAAAAAAATTCAAAAAAATTTTATATTCGTCCAAAATATTTGTATTCGTATAAAAAAAAGCGGATATTATCTGTATTCGAAAAAAGCGGAAACGAATATTATCCGTATCCGAAGATTCCGGATACGGATATGGATATAGGCACATCTGTATCCAAAAATATCCGTATCCAAAATTAATTATATATAATATATATTTTTAATATAATTTTAATATATAGTTATAAAATATAAACATGCTACTTCCCATAATACTTTGTCACATGTCTTCATTCTTTATTTCTCAATATTAGAATATAAGAATGCGGTATAATTTATCTTTACTTATTAGTTACTTTCCTTTCTAACACAACAATCAGGTCAACTAGTCCAAGTGGTATTGGCATTAGGAATTTGGTTAGGAGGAGCTCCACCAGGGTTCAAATCTATCTTCCTCCTTTTAAATTTTGGAAGATTGAAAAAAGAAGTGGCTCCGTATCCGGATAGCATCCGTTGGGATATTTTCGAATTCGGATACCTTTACTAAATGCCGGATTCGGATACGGATATGACCATATCCGGCTCCGTATTATCCGTTTGACAGCCCTACATCAACTTTTTGTGAGATTTTTATATATCGTTGATTCCATGTAATAAGCTGAGGGTCCCCTTCATCATTTCGGTATAAAATATGTGGGACTAAATGGACAATAGCTTCATCCAAGAAATTCAAACAGTCCAGTCTTTTTAAAATGGGAACTATGATAGAGCAGCAGGGCAGTACTGTAAGTGTTGGTTTATCTAGAATTGCAGTATCAGATACTCATGGTGAAGACTCGCCATATTTTGCTGGGTGGAAAGCTTACGATGAAAACCCTTATGATGAGTCATGCAATCCCTCTGGAGTCATACAGATGGGACTTGCAGAAAATCAAGTAAGTTCTCACTACCTATAGCTACTACCAGTATATTTGGACTATATATGAGGACAAAAATGTCACAGAAAAACCGTTACGCCATTAAGGTTTATGTTGACCTTGTACAATGATCATGCTTGCAACCAGTAATTTTAAGCTACACCTATTTACAGATTCTTTTGCCCATTTCAAGAGTCCAACTCAGTACCTCGCGGTTTAGAAATTCAGTGCAATTTTGAAACCAATGAAAAATCATGAGTTGGGGGCATGTTTCCGTTGGTTTTGAGTCAAAATATAAGAAATGGGCTTTGTGCCACATTGCTTGTGGAACAAAATGGATGGGAACAGGTTATTTAAGGAACCCATGTGGTGTGGTTTCAAGTGCACCAGTCAAATACACTTTAACCTTTGTGGTTTGACTCTAGTTAAATTCCTTTCTTGTATTCTCTAGTATAGAGAGTTGGAAGAGAGGTGAGTTAGTCAAAGATTTGTAAGAGTGTGGGGTACGGGGGTCGGGAGAGATAATGTCTGTGTGATTGTAATAATGTTTCCCATAGTGGAATTTCTTTCTCTGAGGGCCGTGATTTTTCTCCGGTTTTGGAGTTTCTACGTAAATTCTTATGTTGTGGATTATTATTATTTTTCATGTTATTTCTCGGTTATTTTTGCTCATCACTAGTGGATGAATGTGGGATCTGATTTTTCCCAACAAGTGGTATCGGAGCCCGGGTTGGGTCTCTTGAAATACTTAGTATGCTCTGTGGTCGCAGCGATGTCTGACCTTCCACATCAGAAAAGATTTATTGAGCGGTGTCCGGGGTTCTCATTTGGAGGCGGTTGTTCATCAGGCTAGGGTGATTCAAGCAGGTGGAGAAATTTGATGGAATGATCAAGTTTGGCTTATGACAAGTATAAGTCAAGGATGTGTTGGTACAACTCGGGTTACACAAGGCTTTGAAGGTGAACTGTCAAGGTGGAGGTGGAGTTAATCTAGCAAATAACTCCTAATCCGGGCTAACATTGTGATAGTGATGATTTTCTCTGATGAGAAAATGTATGTCCTTTTGGCATATGAGTTATGAAATTAAGAGGATGTGGTTATGTTAGCGGGTCCACGAATTTGCGCACGGGTATTGGCTTGTCGTGGAAAGATGCCGGGTGTGGTGGAATTTTACACGGGCATTGGTTTGACATGGATGTAGGGTGTGTGGTGGAATTTACACACGGGTATCGGTTTGGCATAGATACAATGTGTGTGTTATGTCGATGGCTGAAGGACTTCCAAGAGGGCCAAAAATTGGGAGTTGCACCATAAATTTCAGCGGGTTTTTCGATATGTGCCGAGGAAATTCTTAGAATGGTGTATTCTAAGTGGTCTACTCATATGATGGAGTAGGATTCTCTGGTTTGAGAATGATGGTTCTCTGGATTGAGAGTCATGATTGTCAATGAAGACAATGAGCTTCTTTTATTTTGCCAAGGTAGAGTTTGTTGGTTTTGTGTCAAAATATAAGAAGTGGGTTTTGTCCCACATTGCTTGTGGAATAAAATGGATGGGAACCTTAAGGTTATTTAAGGAACCCATGTGGTGTGGTTTCAAGTGCACAGTCAAATACACTTTAACCTTTGTGGTTTGACTCTAGTTAAATTCCTTTCTTGTATTCTCTAGTATAGAGAGTTGGAAGAGAGGTGAGTTAGTCAAAGGTTTGTAAGAGTGTGGGGTACGGGGGGTCGGGAGAGATAATGTCTGTGTGATTGTAATAATGTTTCACATAGTAGAATTTCTTTCTCTGAGGGCCGTGGTTTTTCTCCAGTTTTGGAGTTTCTACGTAAATTCTTGTATTGTGGATTATTATTATTTTTCATGTTATTTCTCGGTTATTTCTGCTCATCCCTAGTGGATGAATGTGGGATCTGATTTTTCCCAACAAGTGGTATCGGAGCCCGGGTTGGGTCTCTTGAAATACTTAGTATGCTCTGTGGTCGCAGCGATGTCTGACCTTCTACATCAGAAAAGATTTCTTGAGCGGTGTCCGGGGTTCTCATTTGGAAGCGGTTGTTCATCAGGCTAGGGTGATTCAAGCAGGTGGGGAAATTTGATGGAATGATCAATTTTGGCTTATGACAAGTATAAGTCAAGGATGTGTTGGTACAACTCGGGTTACACAAGGCTATGAAGGTGAACTGTCAAGGTGGAGGTGGAGTTAATCTAGCAAATAACTCCTAATCCGGGCTAACATTGTGATAGTGATGATTTTCTCTAATGAGAAAATGTATGTCCTTTTGGCATATGAGTTATGAAAGAGGATGCAGTTATGTTAGCGGGTCCACGAATTTGCGCACGGGTATTGGCTTGTCGTGGAAAGATGCCGGGTGTGGTGGAATTTTACACGGGCATTGGTTTGACATGGATGTAGGGTGTGTGGTGGAATTTACACACGGGTATCGGTTTGGCATAGATACAATATGTGTGTTATGTCGATGGCTGAAGGACTTCCAGGAGGGCCAAAAGTTGGGAGTTGCACCATAAATTTCAGCGGGTTTTTAGATATGTGCCGAGGAAATTCTTAGAATGGTGTATTCTAAGTGGTCTACTCATATGATGGAGTAGGATTCTCTGGTTTGAGAATAATGGTTCTCTGGATTGAGAGTCATGATTGTCAATGAAGACATTGAGCTTCTTTTATTTTGCCAAGGTAGAGTTTGTTGGTTTTGTGTCAAAATATAAGAAGTGGGTTTTGTCCCACATTGCTTGTGGAATAAAATGGGTGTGAACCTTAAGGTTATTTAAGGAACCCATGTGGTGTGGTTTCAAGTGCATCGGTCAAATACATTTTAACCTTTGTGGTTTGACTCTTGGTAAATTTCTTTCTTGTATTCCATAGTATAAAGAGTTGGAAGAGAGATGTGAGTTAGTCAAAGGTTTGTAAGAGTGTGGGGTACGAAGGTCGGGAGAGAGAATGTCTGTGTGATTGTAATAATATTTTACATAGTGGAATTTCTTTCTCTGGGGGCCATGTTTTTTCTCCGGTTTTGGAGTTTCCACGTAAATTCTTGTGTTGTGGATTATTATTATTTTTCATCTTATTTCTTGATTATTTCTGTTCATCCCTAGTGGATCAACGTGAGATCTGATTTTTCCCAACAGTTTCTTATAACCCCTTAGAGCGAAGGGTACCTTGGCGCCGTGGGTGGCGTTTTCCCCACCAGCCGAAGTTTTCCGATGGCGCACCACACCGGGTCTGGCCCCATGGCTTGTTGCGCCGTGGTGGCCAGCCCACGCGGTAGCCGTTTTTTTTTTCTTTTTTTTTTTGAATATTGGACCGTTGGAAATCAAATAGGAACGTTAGGGACTAAACGGCTATAAGCCTTAAAAGCCAAAAAAAAAACCATTTTCCAACCATATAAACTCTATAAAAACCCATACTTACTCACCCTTTAATCCATACCCATTCCTATCAATCTTTCTTTCAAATATGAATCCAAATAATAATCCCAACGATCCTATGTACGACCCTTATTATGATGCATTTTTTAATGATGATCGAGAGCGATATCTTCAAAGTTATGCGGTGTACCAGCAATTTGTAGATTTGCATGATCAAGAAGCGGGGGATCCAGTTCGCATGAAAAGAGAACAAGGGCATACATACCACGCGAACGGGAAAAGGCGGAACAACGTTTAATCGAAGACTATTTTGGCGACGCTGAGAATGATCCTAAATATCCCGAAGATAATTTTAGGCGAAGGTATCATATGAGTTCAAGACTTTTTAATAAAATTCTCAACGATATTTTAAGCTATGATGTTCAACCTCTTCCCGAGTACTTTAATTTTTTTAGACAACGTCTTGATGCATGCGGTCGTTTAAGTATTGGTCCTCTTTTGAAGTGCACATCCGCCATCCGCCAATTGGCGTACGGCACTGCACCTGATGCATTAGATGAGTATTTTCAAATTGGTGAACGTTGTTCCCGACAATGTTTAGATGCATTTTTTAAATGCATACATGTTTTATACAACGAAAAATATTTAAGGCAGCCCAATGCAGAAGACGTTGAAAAAATATATGCATTGCATGAAGAAAAACATAAACTCCAGGGAATGCTCGGGAGTATTGATTGTATGCATTGGGACTGGAGAAATTGCCTAGAGGCCTTACAAGCTCAATTCAAAAGGCGTGATCATAAATACCCAACTCTTATGTTAGAAGCGGTTGCGGATCAAAGATTATGAAATTGGCATGCATATTTTGGGGTTCCGGGGGTAAATAATGATCTTAATGTGTTATATGGTTCACCGTTATTTGATGCTGAACTTGCCGGTACAGCTCCGTTATGTCCATTTGAAGTTAACGACCATACATATAACAAAGGTTATTATTTAGCCGACGGCATTTATCCGACATGGTCCGTGTTTGCGAAATCGTTTAGTGTTGCAAGGTCTGAGAAGTATTTGAACTTCAAAAGGGTTCAAGAAAGTGCTAGAAAAGATATTGAACGAGCTTTCGGAGTCTTACAAGGTCGTTGGGAAATTATACGACAACCAGCATGTGCTTGGCACATCAACACCTTGAAGCTAATCATGTATTGTTGTATAATGTTGTATAACATGATATTGGAAGACGAAGGATTCGAGGTGAATTTAAGAGACACATACGTTGATTCAACTCCGAACATGCCAGATAGTTGGGTCGAAAGGTGTGACTTACATTTGAGAAAAA
This sequence comes from Orobanche coerulescens, assembly GCA_033398695.1. Taxonomy (NCBI): domain Eukaryota; kingdom Viridiplantae; phylum Streptophyta; class Magnoliopsida; order Lamiales; family Orobanchaceae; genus Orobanche; species Orobanche coerulescens. The sequence continues at coordinate 95,845,797 of CM065816.1, forward strand.
ATAAAGAACTCCGATATAGTAAAGTGCACGACGCGCTTCGACAAGACCTTGTGGATCATTTATGGAACTTGTTTAATTAGGTTTCTATTTTTATGTTTTTTTTTTTAAATGTAATGTGTGTTTTTTTTTATGTAATGTTTGTTTTTTTAATGTAATGTGTTTTTTTTTAATTAATGAAGGTTATTTTAGTTAATATTATGTATGTTTAATTTTATGTAAAAAAAAAAAAAAAATAGGCCGACGGCACTAGAATTTCTGGTGCCAACGGATACGTCCAAAATGTGGTGCCGTCAGATTTCTGGTGCCATAGAGATTTTTGCTGACGTGGCAATAACTTTTGGCCCATGGCACCACGCCATGGCACCAAAGTTACCATTGCTCTTAGAGTTTTAGTGATCGATGTTTTCTAATTTAATCTACCATGTATAGGTTTCGTTTGATTTGCTAGAGCAATACCTAGAAAACCATTCAGATGCAATTACCAACACTAGAACAACTTCTGGATTCAGAGAGAACGCATCGTTTCAAGACTATCATGGACTCCTAACTTTCAGAAAGGTAATGCGCGCGCGCGCACACACACACTTATTCATTGTAAAAACTGCTAGAAAATAACTTAATTTTCTCCAACAAAAAAAAAATAGTTATTCTATCTCCTTTTTCTCAAATATATATATATATATATATATATATATTATATTTCAGGCAATGGCAAGCTTTATGGAACAAGTAAGAGGGGGAAGAGCGCGATTCGAGTCCGAAAGAATTGTTATAACTGCAGGCGCCACCGCGGCCAACGAACTTCTAACATTCATCTTGGCTGACCCTGGAGATGCCTTGCTTGTCCCAACTCCTTACTATCCAGGGTTAGTACAACAGAAAATGTTGTTTTAGGCTTTTAGCCATCTTTTCCACAGAAATATTTTTCTCCGTCATTTTTCTGGTTCAGTTTTCATTTTGCCCAACTTCTTTCTTTAACAGGTTTGATAGAGATCTGAGGTGGCGAACAGGTGTGAACATCATACCGGTCCATTGCGACAGCTCAAACAATTTCGAAATCACACCACAAGCTCTAGAATCAGCTTACAAGGAAGCCGAATCCAAAAAGATTAAAGTCAGAGGCATTCTCATCACAAACCCCTCCAACCCTCTTGGCGCGACAATCAAACGTAATGTCCTCGAAGAAATTCTAGAATTCGCGACGCGTAAAAACATCCATCTTGTTTCAGACGAAATATATTCTGGGTCAGCGTTTTATTCCGAGGAATTCATCAGCATTGCCGAGATTCTTGAGGCCAGGGATCAGAAAGATTGCGAAAGGGTTCACATTGTTTACAGCCTGTCCAAGGACTTAGGTCTCCCTGGATTTAGGGTCGGCACGATTTATTCGTACAATGATGGAGTGGTGAAAACAGCAAGAAGGATGTCGAGTTTTACTCTAATTTCGTCACAAACGCAGAAGCTCTTGGCGTCCATGCTCTCGGACAAAGAATTTATGGGGAGTTATATAAGGACTAATCGGGAGAGGCTGAGAAGGAGGTATCAAGTGATTGTGGATGGACTGGGAAAGGCCGGTATTCGATGTTTGGAAGGAAATGCAGGACTCTTTTGCTGGATGGATTTGAGCGGTTTATTGGGTGAGGCGACTAAGGAACAAGAATTGTGTTTGTGGAAACTAATGTTGCATGAGGTGAAACTGAACATATCTCCTGGGTCTTCTTGTCATTGCTCGGAGCCGGGTTGGTTTAGAGTTTGCTTTGCGAATATGAGTGAGCAGACTTTGGATATGGCTCTCAGAAGAATACATGATTTCATGGAAAGAAGAAGAAAAGCTCATTAATGGTTTATGCACTATACATTTCTCTTACTTCTAGTTTTTGGATTGTTTTTATTTAGGTAGATTTCAGTTTTGGTTGAGATATAATATTATTGATTCTATTTCAAGTGTTATAAGCTGGCTCCTTCAGAGAACGGGTAAATGATGTAGTGGATGAGATTGCTCTTCGTTATTTGGAAAATGAAAAAACCCAAACCAAACATACCCAGTATATCCCGCTCAGAGCAGGGTCTGGGGAGGGTAAGATGTACGCAGACCATGCCCCTACTTTTTACGGTAGGGAGGCTATTTCCGTGAAGACCCCCAGCTTAGTGCACAGGAAATTATTGAGTGATATATACAAAGAAGCATATGATGCGAAAAAGCTCAAAATCATACCTGAGCCCATGACTTAATTCACATGAGATTTACCTAAGTGGACTTTGGCAACTGCACTCTCGATGAACGTTGCTCCAACAGAGGAGAGGTAGACTCAGCGCACAGCTCCCTGTCAAAAATACACCACACGCAAAAGGCAACATGATAAAATATACAATAAAAGGAAAAAGAAAAATGCAATGCTCTAGGTCAGAGTTAACCGAGACAACCCAACCCTGAGGCTCTCAACTACAACACCATTCCCAATAAAAGAATCCACAACTCTGATCTGGCGCCTCCAAGCGCATCTATCAACAGTCATGGTCTCGAAAAGGTTTAGGGCCTTCAAATCTAATATCAGCTGCTCCTCCCACGTCCTCCTCGGTCTGCCTCTCCTCCTCTCCCCGACAACCAATAAACTCTCGACCCTCCTCACCGGAGCAGATGCCTGCCTCCTGCGGACGTGGCCAAACCATCTCAATCTACCTTCCCTAACTTTCGCTGAAATATGCGCCACTCCTAGCGCGTTCCTGAAAACCCCGTTCGAGATTCTATCCAACATTGTGCGACCACACGACCAACGTAACATTCTCATTTCAGCCGCTTCCAGCTTGCTCTCAAGCGACTTCTTCATTGCCCAACATTCGGAGCCATACAACATTGCAGGTCGGATTGCCGCTCTATAGAATTTACCCTTCAACTTTAGAGGGACTTTCTTGTCGCACAGGACCCCTGTCGCTGCTCTCCACCTTAGCCACCCCGACTTGATACGACGAGTGACATCATCTTCACACTCACCTTCCTTCTGAATGATCGAACCCAAATATTTGAGCTTATCCGTATGGGGTACGATCTGATCCGCAATCATTACCTCTACATCTTCCTCGTTGGCCTCACCACTAAAGTTACACCAGAGATACTCGGTCTTAGACCGGCTCACACGCAAGCCCTGAGATTCTAACTTAGACCTCCATATCTCCAACTTCAAGTTCACCTCCCTTCTCGAAACTGCCACTAACACAATATCGTCAGCAAAAAGCATGCACCACGGGATGTCATCCTGAATCCCCCGCGAAATGACGTCAAAGATTAGAGCGAAGAGAAGAGGGCTTAGCTCCGACCCCTGGTGTAGCCCTATCTCAACCGGGAAATACTGGGTGTCACCAACTGGGGTCCTAACGCAAGTCCTAGCTTGGGAGTACATGTCTTGGATCGCCCTAACAAACGGCAACGACACCCTCCTCTCTACTAGGCTCCTCCAAATAACATCGCGTGGGATGCTATCATAAGCCTTCTCAATATCAATGAACACCATATGGAGGTACTTACGCCGCTCTCTAAACTTCTCCATAAGTCGTCTGACGAGATGAATGGCCTCAGTCGTGGACCTCCCCGGCATGAAGCCAAATTGGTTCTCTGAGATCTCAACTTCTCTTCTAACCCTGCATTCCACCACTCTTTCCCAAAGTTTCATAGTATGACTGAGGAGTTTAATACCCCTATAGTTACTACAACTCTAGGCATCGCCTTTGTTCTTGAAAAACGGCACGACAATACTACGCCTCCACTCCGTCGGCATCTCAGAACCTCTGAGGAGGATGTTGAACAGCTCTGCTAGCCACTGAACTCCGACTTCCCGCAGACAAAGCCACACCTCAATAGGGATCTGATCCGGGCCTACATCCTTAGCTCTACCCATTTTCATTAGGGCACCCTTAACTTCCTCCTTGCTGATGCTCTCACAAGAACTAAACGAACGAGCAGAAGATAGACTAACTCCCTGCACCACCGAGTCACTACCCCTAGCCTCATTGAAAAGTTCAAAAAAATATCTATTCCACCTCTCCTTAATAGCCACATCGTTCACTAACACTTGGCCCAAATCATCCTTAATAAACTTAATGGGACCCAGGTCGCGCCGCCCTCTTCCCCTAACTTTCGCTAGTTTAAAAATAGCATTCGCTCCTTCTTTGGTGTCTATGCGCTTGTACATCTCCTCGTATACCTCACCTTTAGCCTTAGCCACTGCCTTCTTAGCCTCTATTTTCGCCACCTTGTACGCTACAATCTTCAAGATTCTCTCCTCCCCAGCACTAACCGACAAAAGCTCCTTAAATAGCGCTTGTTTAGCCTTGACCTTCTTTTGGACCTCCTCATTCCACCACCATGCCTCCCTAGGTCCACTAGACCTGCCCGAAGATACCCCTACCACCTTCTCACCCACACTCCTAATAGCATTGGCCATGCTGGTCCACATAAGGTTAGCGTCACCCCCTCGCAAAAAACCTCCTTCGCGGGTCAGAGACTCCCTGAATTCTGTCGCCTTCTCACCCTTCAGATCCTTCCAGAGAATCCTAGGTCTAGCTACTCTAGCCATGCTAACAACACGACCTCCCATGGATAAATCCATAGCCAGTAGCCGGTGTTGAGAAGCACAGGCCTCGCTCCGGAACACCTTGCAATCCACGCACGCCCTAGCATCACGGCTGCGCAAAAGAAGGTAGTCAATTTGCGTGTTGTGCCCTCCACTACTAAAGGTGACGAGGTGCTCAGCTCTCTTCTGAAAGGCAGAGTTAGCAATTACCAACTCATGCGCAGTGGCAAACTCCAACAGAGCGGAACCTCCTGCATTCCTAACCCCGAAGCCGAAACCCCCATGCGCACTATGGTAACCATCCACCCCCTCACCAATGTGCCCATTGAAATCTCCCCCAAAAACAATAAATTGATCGTCCGGAATACACCCGACCAACTCATCTAAATAGGCCCAAAAAGCTTCCTTAACAGGCACACCCAAACCAACATGAGGGGCATACGCACAAACCACGTTAACCATCTTATCTCCAACCACCACTCTAATGGACATAATCCTATCATTACACCTCTTCACTTCCACGACGTTATCCTTAAGCTCCTTAGACAAAAGAATACCCACACCATTACTCGAGTTAACAAGGCCTGAATACCACAATTTAAAACTGTTCGCCTCCCTGGACTACGCTCCCTTCCACCTAGTCTCCTGAATACAAGCCACATCAACCCTTCTCTTACCCAAAACATCCACAAGCTCCAAAAGCTTACCCGTCAAGGTACCCAAATTCCAACTACCAACCCGCAACGAGCGCGACATCGACCAACACAAATGCAGTACGAAAATAAAATATAGTAGTGAAGCCAAAAATGAAAATAAGATGAGAATGAGAAAGACAATTTAAAAGCAAGCAAACCGCATACAATTCACCGTAAATAGTTGATATATGGCTGACGAAAATGAAATTTAACAGAAAAGTACAATGATACCAGACTTCGACATGCCTTGGAAACGAGGGAGGAGAAGCCGCGGAAGCTGGCAACCGGACGACTCCTGAACAACACCCTGTAAAACACCGAAATGGTCACGGCACGGGAAGAGGCTGGTGGCGCCTGGGAGCAGCACAGGAAGATTATGGGCAACTTGAAAATCCGGTTGGGAAACCTGCAACACAGACAGCTAAAATACAATACTACTGTTAGATTGACGGGGAGGGATGAATGCAGCGGTGTAATATTATTTTTCCGGCGATACGCCGGCCAGAGAAGACCAGCAGCCCGGAGCAGCGCAAGCGCCGGTTTGGAAAATGAGCGTTTTTGAAATATTTAAAAAATATTTGATGGCAATTTTTGGGATGATCAGCTCAGCCTTTTCTTATCGGAATCGGCCCGCTAAATAATAGTCACAGCCATGCGGTGAAGTACGCTGCTTTTTGGCCAAATAATACCGTTTAAGCTCCCAATTTGGCGTCTTTATGTGTTTAGGGACTTGATTGCAGATTTTTAAAAATTTTTGTACTTGTTATTTAATTCCATAATTTTAATCATAGCTTCCCAATATATATATATTGGGACCGCCACAACCACCACCACTCTGTCACATTAGTATGATATTGTCCGCTTTGGGCCAAGCCCGCACGGATTTATTTTTGGACTCCTTCCCAAAAGGCCTCATACTAATGAAGTGGTGGACTTTATTATATAGAAGACTTCCTTTCTTTTCTCTTCCCACGTGGGATGGGTTTGCCAACCCCAACAATCCTCCCCTCAAACCAAGGACCACATCATTGACCTCACCTCGAACGATAATCCGTACATCTTGCACCGCCGTTACCACCCGACGGGACATGCCTGATCACTGTAGTTTCAAGAAGACTTTCGACACAAGGCACCACCATAGATTCAATCGTGAGTTCATACAGGGGGTATCTCCATCATCGTCAAGGCATCTCTACCTTTGCCCACATATTGGGCCCAACCGAACCATTCGCTCTGATACCACTGTTGGGACCGCCACTACCACCACTCTGTCACATTAGTATGATATTGTCCGCTTTGGGCTAAGCGCGCACGAATTTGTTTTTGGGCTCCTTTCCAAAAGGCCTCGTACTAATGGAGTGGTGGACTTTATTATATAGAAGACTTCCTTTCTTCGCTCTTCCGATGTGGCATGGGTTTGCCAACCCCAACAATATATGCGTGTAAGATCTTTATTTCGGCATTATCAATGAATTGAAAATTTCTCGAATTTTTTTGAAATTCTTAGATCTACTGAATCTATGATTTGAGAAGACTGTATTGCAAAGACCGTTGATCCGCTAGAACACAGTTGTTTTTCCTGTAGTTATCGGCCATCATTGAATCTCGAAACCATTAGTTTGGACATAGCCAATGTAGAAAATATTGAGATGTTTTTTTTTGGGTGAGTAAAGAGATGTGAACGAGCATAAAGTTCCCCCACAACAAAAATATTATAACGCGGTTATGTTTTTTTTTTTTTTTGATACCGAGGTTCCAAGCTTACACCTGATTAGTCCTCGGGATAACAGCCCCGGCCCCACAATACTGCTACCAATTAAATCGCGAGATGTGTATCTGGCTCTCAGGTTCTTAAATATCCTCAACTACTGCGCACAAGGAGTCGTCCCCCAAGTGATTGCTCCATGCTGGACCCCCCCAAATCCAACCGCAGGTTCCCACCGAGATCTGGCCTCCCATACTGCCGCTTGAAGCCCTCAATATTTAATTGTTCCACCAGCGTACCCCGGAGGGCTAGGCCCTAACCCTTAGTCAAAGACTAAGGGATCATTGGGCCTTGAGAAATTCAATTCCAAAGTGTTGCCACTAGGAATTGAACCCCTAACCTCCAACTAAATTGAAGGTCGGGTGGCCAACTGCGCCAAGGCAGTTGGTTGTAACGCGGTTATGGTTGACTGTATGTTGTGTGTCACTTAGGTGGCGCTGTACAGGAGACATTTTTTTTTTTTTGTGAAGCGTCCGATCAAAGCGTGAGGTCTTAAAATAAACTTAAAAGTTATGGATACGATGCAGTTTTCAAAAAAACGGAAAGGAATTGTTATAATTTTGGCCTGACGCTCCGTAAAACATTTAATTAAACCAATCTGAATCCGGCCCAAAGCCTATGGCAACCCTTTTTAATGGGAGTCGTCCGATCAAGATGTACATCTAATCTGGATCGTCCGTTTACTCCCTTATATTTACCCTAACCCTACCTCACTCCCTCATTCTCACCGTCTCCCTTCTCTCTTGTCTTCTTCTCTTTACCCCCGTGATTCCTCCCCTTCTTCGGTCAACTCCTTCAAACTCGGAACTTGCTCCCGATTCTTTCATCATTCTTCCCCCTGTGAGCTTTTGACTAACAATGGAACCCCGTGACATACTCCATGTCCGATTCCCCCCCTTATATAAAAGGTTCGGATGGGGGATGAGCTTGGACACACCGAAAATGAGAAGGAAGACGGGAGAAAAATGAAACTTTCATATCCAAGTGAATCGAGCGAAAAGAAGTACCCTTACTCTTTCTGTGTGAGCCGTGATTCGGGTTATGAGTAAGGGATTCGGGTTCGTGAGGTTCTGGGTGATTTGAAGGTGCTACCGAGCTTTGTGGCCGGTCGGCGGTGGTTTGGCGTTCCTCCTCTATGGAAACGTATTCTTGGTGTCAATTGCTAGGGTTTCGGAAGATCTGAGCCTATTCATCTCTTTCCTAAAAAGGGGGTTTTCTGATCTTGATTATCTTCGATTAAATTGCTGTTCTTGGTGATATTGTGCAATTTATTATATTATATATATATTTATTATATATATTCGGTATTTATCTATATATATATATATATATTATATATATATATATATTTGTTATATATATATACCTGCAGTAGACTAATATATATTATATATTATATATATTAGTTATATATATACCTATACATATATATAATATATACCGATTTATATACTGTTTCGGATTTGGTCAGATTATCATATTTCGATCGTTTGGTTATTTTCATTATCGTTGTTAACCTGGAATCGGATATTTGTGTTTCAGATTTTTTCTGGACGTTGGAATATATATCGGCTGCATTTGTTCAGGTTTATCGGATTACTTGTATTGGTTATAATTATAGGTTCATTTAGTTGGCCTGTAATCCTTAAACCCTATCTCGTAGAATATAAATTGTAATTGTTATATTCGTTTAATCCGCTTGTATAATCGATCTTGGTCAGTTGCCTTGTACGACACGATACCCAATAGTGGTATCGGATCCCATTTTGTTGGGTGTCGGGTCCTGTGGCATCTTGGTGATACGGAATAACCCATCCGGGTTTTCCGCTCTGGTATTTTGGCTAAACTCAACTCTTTTACTGTTTTCGTGGATACCGCTTGCCGCGATTGGTTATTGTGCATTTTTCAATATGTGTGATTAATCTGGGCACATTGCTTATTCTGATTTCCTGTGTGTTTTTTCTGCACTCGGTTTATATTGTTTAGGAGTTTTATTGCTGTTTCTGGGTGGAGTGCTGTACGTTTTTCAACTCCTTGCGTATAAACCCTCCTGCCTGGACCGCTTAGCATCCTTGGATCTTGTAGGGGCTTGGGGTTGTAATCTACAGACTCGGTTGTATTAATTTTAACTCCCTTGTGTGAGTGCAGTGTGCTTCTACTGTTTTGTGTGTGAGTGCAGTGAGTGCAGTGTTGCTGTGGCTTTTATTGTTTTTGGGTCAAACTTTGTGTTTTCTAATGGGCACGGCTTCTACATTTTACTTGGTCCTGTTTGATGGAAAATCGGATTTTCAAATTTGGCAGCAAAAATTGAAAGGTATTTTAATACAACAAAATTTTTTTAAAGCCATTGATCAAACTTTTGCCGTTGATACTTTGGCCGACAAAAAGGCTGAATTGGATGAGTTTGCTTACTCGTCTATTATCTTGAACTTGTCTGACTCTGTGATAAGAAAAGTTGGTAAACAAAATTCGGCTAAGGAACTTTGGGAAAAGTTGGAAGAATTATATGTTGAAACCTCTTTGCCGAATAAGCTATTTTTGCTCGAAAAATTCTTCTGTTTTAAACTTGATTTGAATAAAAGTCTTGATGAAAATCTTGATGTGTGTACCAAGTTAGTTCAAGATATTAAAAATTCGGGTGATAAACATATTGATGATTACTCTGCTATTGTACCTTTAAATGCTATTCCTGAGTCTTATGGTGATGTTAAATCTGCTATTAAGTATGTTAGAGATAACATATCTTTAGATATTGTTGTACTCGGTCTAAAGAGTAAGGAATTAGTTTTAAAAAACAATGTGAGTAATAATTTGAATTTTGAATCAGTTTCGATGGTTAGGAATGAAAATTACTATGACTATTTCACTAAGAAAGATGGTCAAAATTCTAATTTTCAACACAACTCAAGGAATTGCTATAGTTGTGGTAAAAAGGATCATATTGCTAGTAATTGTCCTAAGAGGAACAGAAAGGGTAAAAATCAAATTGATGATAAAGCTAACCTGGTTGCGTCTGATATCAATCTTAGTGATGTATATAGTTGACCCTTGTGGTTTTTTAGTCCTTAGTGGGCTGTGGTGTGTCTTTGTGACTTGTCCTTAGTGGGCTGTGGAGTGTCTTTGTGACTTGTCCTTAGTGAGCTGTGGAGTGTCTTTGTGACTTGTGTCTGATTTATATGTCTGTGTGACTTATATGAATTATTCGTGGTTCTAATCCTTTGTGGATGTAGGTAGTATAATCTCTGTGATTATTTTTTCCTTGAACTTTGTGTTCTTTGTGCTGGCTGCGGTGTTGTGTTTCGGTCGACCAACCTATTGTGTTTTGCAGCCTTCATGTGTCGGTGGTTTTTTGTAAACCTCCGCTCCTCTTTCAGGTGGAGCAACAGGCTTAGTGCTTTGCGTTTGAGGTGGAGTGGTGTCCCCTCAAATCTATGTGTTGCTTATATCGTACATTTCCCTTAATGCGTTTGTGCTTTTGGAAATATTATGGTATTTGTGTGCTTTGTGCAATTTTAGCTTATTGCTAAAATATTTGCTGTGCTAACTGTGTGTTTTTTAGGGGATCTCTTTGTGAGTTAGTCTTCTTTGTGAATACTTTACCTTATCTACTGTGTGTGAGTGCAGGTAACCCCAGAGTTAGGCGATGATGAGTTTTCTCCAAAACCCGAAAATGCAATTTGACTGGTGGGTCCAAAAAGGTGGAGAATGTTATAATTTTGGCCTAACCCGACCCGTATAACATTTAATTAAACCAGCTCGAACCCGGCCCAAAGCCCATGGCAGCCCTTTTTAATGGAATAGTCCGATCAAGATGTATTATCTACATCTAATTTGGATCGTCTGTTTACTCCCTTATATTTACCCTAACCCTACATCACTCCATCATTCTCACCGCCTCCCTTCTCTCCTGTCTTCTTCTCTTCCCCCCGTGATTTCTCCCCTTATTCGGTCAACTCCTCCAAACTCGGAACCTGCTCCCGATTCTTTCATCATTCCTCCCCCCCGTGAGCTTTTGACTAACAATGGAACCCCGTGACATTCTCCATGTCCGATTCCCCCTTGTATAAAAGGCTCGGATGGGGGATGAGCTTGAACACACCGAAAACGAGAAGGAAGACGGGAGAAAAACGAAACTTTCATATCCGAGTGAACCGAGCGAAAAGAAGTACCCTTACCCTTTCTGTGTGAGCCGTGAGTCAGATTATGAGTAAGGGATTTGGGTTCGTGAGGTTCTGGGTGATTTGAAGGTGCTACCGGGCTTTGTGGCCGGTCGGCGGTGGTTTGGCGTTCCTCCTCTGTGGAAACATATTCTTGGTGTCAATTGCTAGGGTTTCGGAAGATCTGAGCCTATTCATCTCTTTCCTAAAAAGGGGGTTTTCTGATCTTGATTTATCTTCGATTAAATTGCTGTTCTTGGTGATATTGTGCAGTTTATTATATTGTATATATATTTGTTATTTATATTTTTGGTATTTATCTATATATATATATATTATATATTTGTTATATATATAAATATATATACCTGCAGTAGACTAATATATATTACATATATTATATATATATATATATATATATATATATATTAGTTATATATATATCTATACATATATAATATATACCGGTTTATATTGTAAAACCCTAAAATCAGAATTCCTAATTTACGTCTAATTTTAAATTTTTCCCTAAACTTTGTAATGATTTATTTTAAACCCTAACTATGTGGTATGTATTAAAATTAAATTAAAATTTAACCTAAGTTTATACCTATAATAAATAATTTGTAACATCCGAATGATGATTGGAATCCCACTAATCTCGGCTAAATATCACATCGTAACCGATCCTTCACACCACATTCAAACCCAATTATGAGCTTTCAATACCTTCCTATAATAAAGATTCCCTGCATTATTATCCCTAACAACCATACACGGTTATACCTTAAATACTACATGCCTTGCCCTATAATTCCATAGGTTGTCCCTCCCATCTTTTGCCTCGACCCACAACCAGAAACACACACACATCATCATCTTTTCACTGGCAGGTCTCGGCGTTGAGAGTGAAGTGCTAAACGTTGGAGTGTTGGTGGTGTTTGATTCGAGCCTAAGTCCTTGTTCCATTCGGTTTCTTGAGCCCTAGTCGACATCAGGTTCTTGATGTTCTCCTTTTGCTCTCTTTGATTCAACTTATGCATATGAAACTTGCCTATTAATCGAATCTAAAATAAGTTAGACGTAGGGTTTAAAAGGGTTTAGGAATTGGTTGTGATTTCATGTGAACAAGCTGTCCAGAAATTTCAAGCTGTCCAGAAATTGGGTCATTTTGCACAAGGTGTAATTTAATGATAACGACATGTTTTTGAATAATTCTTGAGCCTAAAACTAATTTCATGATGTATACTATCTGAATACCAAGTTTTATGGTCATTGGATGTCGGTAAGGTGGTCTTTTTATTTTTGGGAGTTCAAGTGTCAAAACTGGGAAATCGAGTCTGAAAATCAGTCGAAGTTTTTGATTTTTAGTTTTTAGCAAAGAGTTAAGATCTCTCCTTCTACAGGAGTGATATTTAGGTTATGTGTGAGTTCTCAGAATTTTTGTGGACTTTTATGAAGTGTCTAAATGGGTTAATTAAAGGCAAATTTTCTGTATGTATGTCCAGTTAACTTCCTGGGTAGGTCTGGAAAGATGATTTTGATATGGTATTTATCCTTTGGAATAAAATCTATAAAAATTACATTAATTACATAACGTGTATAAGTATCTATGATAATTATTTGAGTACCTCAGTAAGTACATAAGTATGGTTTTAAATTCATAAACCATGGGATCTGAATGTGATAAAATTTGAATTATAGCATAAGCTAAGAGTTTGGTTTAACCTAACATGTTTTGCTCCTAATTCATTTGAAACACTAATCCAAGATACTCTTAAACCGATGTTATGAATACTTACAATTTCACATGTGAAACCCTAAAACACATTAATGAATGAACTAATAAGTATTTAAAACCCGTTATGACTTTAATGAATGTATAAGTAATATATGATTATAAATTCTGTAGATTCCCCGAAGAAGAAGTGACTCGTTCTCTTGTGATCCTTTTTCTCATTGCTTGCTTTTCATAAGGTACATATATTCTGACCTCTTTCTTAATGTAACACCCCCAAACCACTCGGGAATATTACAGTGCCGTAAACCCTCTCCATGAGGATCTACCAGGCTAAATACAGAAACACCACGATACAATACAATACAATACATACCGACATGGGTAATTAACGGACCATTAGACTGATTTGGTCTTTTACCACAACATACACATCAACCATACATTACTCTTTCTCGTAACTCATACCCACGCAGGGATTAAAATAAATCAACATTCCCGCATAAGGGAAAATAGACACAACGGAAGGACAAAACAAGACATCACCAAATACTCAACACTGGTCTTCATGTGATTAGTATCGCCGTCGTCCATCATCCTTCATAACGATCCTGTGAATTGCTCCCCAGCAACCTGCAAGTACCTGGATGCAAAACAGACATCCACCCTCCGAATACTCGGGGGTTAGCAAAACTCCACTGTTTTGCTAGTACAAGTATAAATACGAGGACGAGCCATACATATCATACTCCAAGAACATAAAAAGCGTGAATATACTTCCCGAGATAATTCACTTGATCAAAACAGTTTGAATCACGAAAGATAAGAATAAAACCATTTTACATCTTACAAAACATTTTACGATCTCGGGAGTTTTTGAAAACATTTGGGGTTTAAGAAGTCTCAAGCCTTTCGAACACTTAGGGACACAGCCCAAAATCATTTATTTCAAAATACGATTCCGATAACAAAATACGGGGTCCACGACCCAATCATAACATTCCAACCACAAGCACAGGAGTCCGTGAATCAACTTATTCACATCACATACTCACAAGAATAATCCGACATAAACTCCACCGTGTCAAACATTACCATGACGACGGTCTCACAGAACGACAACAGAGAACACAACTTTGCAACTGGACCATACGGTCGAACTCAACACACCACAAGGCTACAATACACAGAGAAACCACAGGACTCACGTACCCTTACCAAATTATCACAGTCAAGGGACAAATCACACACAACACATTTACTGGTGCCATTCCAGCTATGTACGATACCATTTGGACTGCCATTCTAATCAGACGAAATATGCGCCAAAAATCACAGTTCTCCACCAAAACATTTCAAAGTTAACCGTTGGTACGAGACTCACGGCCGCCGTACCCCGCAGAGCCCCGTCGGACATCCCTGGGTGGTTAACCCTAGTTCGCGATACGCACACAAATGGCAATACGTATCCCTAGAGGCCTCGTCAGACCGTCCCTAGGTGAACATACACATATCATCCACAACGCCACGAGAAGCCATAATTCGAATACTAGAATATGCATACAAATGCTAGGTACTTCGCTAGAATGGCTACTTTAGTCGACGTAGACTCACAACCAACGTCACACAACCATAAGCAAATACAAATACCAAACAACAACAAGCGTCACAACCTCCTCACGAAGGAATAACAACTAATATCACACACATTACGTTCTTACCGAACAAGTGCACATAACATTACGTAATCCACGGCAAAGGATTACGGTCTATTAAACTCACTCAAATAGATCATAGCATCTTTCAACATACAAAACCAACACATATATTCCGAGAACACATATATTCACGAAGTACACGAATTATGGTTGAAAGACAACATTTATCGAGAACATACCGATCCCTTTTTACGTTCATAAAATTATTTATCAATAATTATACCTACGAAACATGAAACGTATGGACAATATACTTGCTTCGAAATCAGCACGCAAGTATTCCGACGAACGCGGCTCAACCGGGAAGCTTCAAAACGCTCCATGCTATCGAAAAGGAAGATGACGATGAACGGAAGGGTTCAACACGGTTTCTTCGCAAGAAACTCGACCCTAACAACATATAATTAATAAATCAATAATCATACGAGGAAGAATAATTGTAGAACGTCCGAAAACCCCTCTATGACATTCTACCGGACACCTTCAAGGCGTCGATCAAGAACTCGACTAAAACAACGAATCGATATGATCCGACCATGGAATAACAAGGAAATAGGTATAATACACCTTAATAATCAATAATCTAAGTTATTACGGATCAAACGAATGAAATCCAACAAAAACCCCAATTTCCCCAAAACTAGATTTTCAAGAAATCTAACCTTGATTCGGTAGATCGGAGGAGGTTATGGGATGATTGATCAATGCTATAACCTCTGGAACTTCGTGGATTTATTGTTCAACATGGATCCATGTTAACCACACCCCCAGCCGCAGAAAAGAAGGATAAGAATGAGAAAAATGGTGAAAAACCCGACTGCAGGGCCTTAAATAGGCTGTCTGCCGGCCGCCTTACGTACGTAACCGGCCATGGCTTACGTACGTAACCGGCCATGGCCGAACTCACTGCCCCAAATCTGCCGGACCGTTACGTACGTTACCGGCCAGGGCCTTACGTACGTAACCGGCCTTACGTACGTAACTGCCGAGCACTACCGGCCGTAACTCGGCCAGTGCCGGCCTGGGCCCAGACTGCCCGGCCATGACTCAGCCCGGGCCAACTCCGACGGCCCGAACGACCCCGAAACCCGAACCTGAATACGAATCGAAGATACGGTTACGAAGTACTCGCAAAGACGAATTCGAGCACTAATAGAACACACGATTCAGACCACCCGAAGGCTCGAAATTCGACAACGGAAAGTAATTATCCCAAACTTTGGGAAATTACGAAAATGGCCCAAAACATCCGAAATACACGATACACGATCGAAACACAAAGACGAAGCTCGCAACATGAATAATAACATTAAATAAACTTACGAGAAACTCGAAACAACAGTTTCGGACGAGATTCGCAAGAATCGAACTCAAGTGCGGAAAAACCGCTAAAAAGCACGGAACTCAACAAAACGACACCGAAACGAACTCGGATCACAAAAAGTGCAGAATTAATCATTCCCAGAATGACGGAACGGTCACGAGCGAGTCGTCAAAACGGACTTTCGCCGGAAAAAAAGAAATTACCGGAAATTGAAATTACGGGTATTACATTCTACCCTCCTTTAAAGAAGTTTCGTCCCGAAACTTAAATCAAGTAGGGAGAAGTAATATCCACTGTCAGGAAGACTCGACGATATACACAAAAACCGAAAACTCGCGCCCGACGGCGAAACGCTGCAAGAAACGCAAAGGGACATACGGCGTGAAAACACGCTCCACAACGACCAACACAACGCCACCGGTAGAGACATAATAATACCGACAAGTGACAAGCGTCATCAAACGGATAATATAGTCAAGTCAATTATCCGAACAATCACAAAACACAACGAACAAAAATCAAAACGATTGACCAACCCAACGGTACATCAATCAAAACGCGAGCCAAACGTTGAACAAATACGGAATTCCACCGCCCAAGGGTTGGAAGATCGAAAACGAGACTAATTTCCGAACTTAAGGGAATTACGAAGGAGTCTGAATGTTCAAAAATCACGAAACGAGATCAACAAAAATCGAATAATCAAACGATCGAACCACAACGATCGAGACAACAAAAATCGAACAGTCATGTTCGAAACACGAAGAACAACAAAATTCAAACAACAACACCAAGGTTCACATCTCGACTCGAGACAAAACATGATCCGGTGAAAACAACAAGATGCGCACTCACATAAGATCTACAGGAAAGGGAATAGCAATTGAAAAGTCACAACGACAAACGAGTAATTCCGAAATAATACCACCCTCGTTCGATTAACAAAAGTAAGGGACAGTGCAAGCTCAGAAAATGTTAACGAACCTAAATGAGTCGACAGAGTCGAAAATACAGAAGTTCAAAATCCGATCCACTTCGAATAAAAGAACTAGTAGAACCGAAAAAAATGTTACTTCCGAACAAGGTTCACAAGAATCGAACCGAACTCGGAAAAGTCACAGCGATAACCAGATCGACCCAAAACAAGATCACAGCTCGTTCGAACGACGAAACCGGAATACAGAACAAGTTCAGAAAGTATCAACGAACACGAGCGAGCCGATAGGATTGAGAAAGAGAAAATGCAGGAGTCAAAAATAATACGGGTATTATATTCGACCTCTTCTAAAAGAAGTGTCGTTCCCGAAACTCACAACACGAAATCAAGGTGACAACACAACAAGCAACCGACAGAAACATCCTTCAAAGGCCTCTCAAAGCCGATTCTGATGACTGTGCTAAGCGCGAACTCCAGAAGTCTCGGTAACCAATTTGCAAAACTGAATTCGGTGTCCCTCGAGTTCACACTTGAAATGTGTTACCGACGAGAAGGACAATTTACACGTGCATGCCCCGGCACATCACGGTTGAAACGCCTCGGCTCGGCATACCGAATATACAAATGCTAGATACAATGGAACATAACATCACAAAACAACAAACCGGAGATGCCAACTTGGCATAACATATCAACACATACTAAGATCACAACAACCACGGCATCGTTCGACGATCTCAACGGCCCGAACGATAACCAGCACATAATCACAAAACATCATGAACAATCACACATTTACACGAACGTACAAACCCAAGCTTTAACAGCTCGCACATGTGCGATAGCACGCAAATCACCACGAAATGACAACGTTAAAGATCAACCTCACACTTATCACTGAGGGCTAATACAACGATTACGTGGCGAACGACTCAGCGCTCACACCACCAATTCAATCACAACTCGGGGGTTAACACCCTAACGAGAGTGCGAACCTTATACATATATTCCCGCACCGCAAACAGGAACGAAAGGTTTTAAAAAATGAAAACCACCTTTGAAAAAAAATGATTTTGAAAACAATAGTTGATCTTGAGTATCACCTTTCAAAAAGTTGAACAAACATTATTGTCGAGACTTTGAAAACCATCATGCGTTTAATAAAAAATGAGGACACTTTCTTTTAGCGAAAAACTTTCAGAATGCATTTGAAAATATCTCAAAATATTTTTGATCCTCAACTGGAAAATTTTTGAAATGTATTGCGGCATTAGAAAGCACCTTGAAAACACCGCAAGAAAATAATTCGTTTTTAAAGTACGTCTCGAAATTTAATTTTCTAAGATACTCAAGGTTTTCAAAAATAGAATAGGCCAGAATGCCCAAAACTCACAAAAATTCTTTATCCAGCCGTCATAAAATATTCAAGGCCAAAATGCCAAAACTCGATTTAGGGAATCGGTTTTACGAATGAGAACTCAGTTTGCAAAATACTGAAAGTCATTTTTAAAGGACTCACGCAGCGGATAAAATACAGTTCGTAAATACATTAGCAGCGACACTACCCCTCATACAAATAAAAGATGAGAGTCAGATACCCACACATCACGAAATCAAAATCCACAGAAGGATTCAATCACTTAACGAATAATCATACAAGTAACTCGCATCAGACGAGGCACAAACACAAAGAAGGGAGACTTACACCCACAAGTCGCACGAAGATGATGGCTGCACCTCGATACTAATCACGACCGACACCTCAGACGACGCGTCGCGACACGACTCAGTCAGACAAAATATGACAAGACAAAAAAAAGACAAGACCCGACAACCTAAGCTCCGATACCATATTCTGTAACACCCCCAAACCACTCGGGAATATTACAGTGCCGTAAACCCTCTCCATGAGGATCTACCAGGCTAAATACAGAAACACCACGATACAATACAATACAATACATACCGACATGGGTAATTAACGGACCATTAGACCGATTTGGTCTTTTACCACAACATACACATCAACCATACATTACTCTTTCTCGTAACTCATACCCACGCAGGGGTTAAAATAAATCAACGTTCCCGCATAAGGGAAAATAGACACAACGGAAGGACAAAACAAGACATCACCAAATACTCAACACTGGTCTTCATGTGATTAGTATCGCCGTCGTCCATCATCCTTCATAACGATCCTGTGAATTGCTCCCCAGCAACCTGCAAGTACCTGGATGCAAAACAGACATCCACCCTCCGAATACTCGGGGGTTAGCAAAACTCCACTGTTTTGCTAGTGCAAGTATAAATACGAGGACGAGCCATACATATCATACTCTAAGAACATAGAAAGCGTGAATATACTTCCCGAGATAATTCACTTGATCAAAATAGTTTGAATCACGAAAGATAAGAATAAAACCGTTTTACATCTTACAAAACATTTTACGATCTCGGGAGTTTTTGAAAACATTTGGGGTTTAAGAAGTCTCAAGTCTTTCGAACACTTAGGGACACAACCCAAAATCATTTATTTCAAAATACGATTCCGATAACAAAATACGGGGTTCACGACCCAATCATAACATTCCAACCACAAGCACAGGGGTCCGTGAATCAACTTATTCACATCACATAGTCACAAGAATAACCCGACATAAACTCCACCGTGTCAAACATTACCATGACGACGGTCTCACAGAACGACAACAGAGAACACAACTTTGCAACTGGACCATACGGTCGAACTCAACACACCACAAGGCTACAATACACAGAGAAACCACAGGACTCACGTACCCTTACCAAACTATCACAGTCAAGGGACAAATCACACACAACACATTTACTGGTGCCATTCCAGCTAAGTACGATACCATTTGGACTGCCATTTTAATCAGACGAAATATGCGCCAAAAATCACAGTTCTCCACCAAAACATTTCAAAGTTAACCGTTGGTACGAGACTCACGGCCGCCGTACCCCGCAGAGCCCCGTCGGATATCCCTGGGTGGTTAACCCTAGTTCGCGATACGCACACACACGGCAATACGTATCCCTAGAGGCCTCGTCAGACCGTCCCTAGGTGGACATACACATATCATCCACAACGCCACGAGAAACCATAATTCGAATACTAGAATATGCATACAAATGCTAGGTACTTCGCTAGAATGGCTACTTTAGTCGACGTAGACTCACAACCAACGTCACACAACCATAAGCAAATACAAATACCAAACAACAACAAGCGTCACAACCTCCTCACGAAGGAATAACAACTAATATCACACACATTATGTTCTTACCGAACAAGTGCACATAACATTACGTAATCCACGGCAAAGGATTACGGTCTATTAAACTCACTCAAATAGATCATAGCATCTTTCAACATACAAAACCAACACATATATTCCGAGAACACATATATTCACGAAGTACACGAATTATCGTTGAAAGACAACATTTATCGAGAACATATCGATCCCTTTTTACGTTCATAAAATCATTTATCAATAATTATACCTGCAAAACATGAAACGTATGGACAAGATACTTGCCTCGAAATCAGCACGCAAGTATTCCGACGAATGCGGCTCAACCGGGAAGCTTCAAAACGCTCGATGCTATCGAAAAGGAAGATGACGATGAACGGAAGGGTTCAACACGGTTTCTTCGCAAGAAACTCGACCCTAACAACATATAATTAATAAATCAACGATCATACGAGGAAGAATAATTGTAGAACGTCCGAAAACCCCTCTATGACATTCTACCGGACACCTTCAAGGTGTCGATCAAGAACTCGACTAAAACAACGAATCGATATGATCCGACCATGGAATAACAAGGAAATAGGTATAATACACCTTAATAATCAATAATCTAAGTTATTACGGATCAAACGAACGAAATCCAACAAAAACCCCAATTTCCCCAAAACTAGATTTTCAAGAAATCTAACCTTGATTCGGTAGATCGGAGGAGTTTATGGGATGATTGATCAATGATATAACCTCTGGAACTTCGTGGATTTGTTGTTCAACAACATGGATCCATGTTAACCACACCCCCAGCCGCGGAAAAGAAGGATAAGAATGAGAAAAATGGTGAAAAACCCGACTGCAGGGCCTTAAATGGGCTGTCTGCCGGCCGCCTTACGTACGTAACCGGCCATGGCTTACGTACGTAACCGGCCATGGCCGAACTCACTACCCCAAATTTGCCGGACCGTTACGTACGTTACCGGCCAGGGCCTTACGTACGTAACCGGCCTTACGTGAATCGCCGAGCACTCTGGTCGTAACTCGGCGGTCTTGCCGCCAGGCCCGCCGGCCATGACTCGGCCAAGCCAACTCCGACGGCCCGAACGACCCCGAAACCCGAACCTGAATACGAATTGAAGATACAGTTACGAAGTACTCGCAAAGACGAATTCGAGCACTAATAGAACACACGATTCCGACCACCCGAAGGCTCGAAATTCGACAACGGAAAGTAATTACCCCAAACTTTAGGAAATTACGAAAATGGCCCAAAACGTCCGAAATACACGATACACGATCGAAACACCAAGACGAAGCTCGCAACATAAATAATAACATTAAATGAACTTACGAGAAACTCGAAACAATAGTTTCGGATGAGATTCGCAAGAATCGAACTCAAGTGCGGAAAAACCGCTAAAAAGCACGGAACTCAACAAAACAACACCGAAACGAACTCGGATGACAAAAAGTGCAGAATTAATCATTCCCGAAATGACGGAACGGTTACGAGCGAGTCGTCAAAACGGACTTTCTCCGAAAAAAAAGAAATTACCGGAAATTGAAATTACGGGTATTACACTTAAGATTTCTCATGACTCTCACACATCTTTTGATTATTAGTTATTTCCAATTATGATACATTTGCTTTGAGCCTTCTATTATGACACTTCTGATACGACACTTATGATTGGAGCCTTTGCTATGAGCCTTTATATAAACCCATGTGATGGTATTTTTTTGATGACCTATTTATGTTCCCTTTAGGGGGTGCCTTAGAAGAAGGCCCGGTGTCATTGCTATGACATTCAGTTTGACCCTTCAGTTTGCTACCCGAGCTTTCACTAGTCATGGGGGTTCCATGACCATGTCATTGAGGCACCAATGGCATGACTCCACGGTGGGCGAGTTATGACCCACTGCGTCCATTTCTGTTATGTATTATGAGCTAAAGTATTATGTTTCTGGCCATTATGATTTCTGCAGGAGCGTATAGATGCATCCTAGATCTGATCTGATATGTATATGTCATATTTCTGGTGAATGGTGATTGTGTGCCATACACGTCATTCACACTCTGGGAGTTAGCTACTCCATTTATGATATTATGATGATATGATGTTATGATCATGATATGTCTCTGTGCTCGTGGTAGAATTCTGTAACCCTTACACCATTTACTACACTTATGTTATACCTTCCGATATTTCCCCATTGCACCATATTCTGTTTTCTCATTTCAGTTTCAGTACTTTGCTATATATATCTATTCCACTGGGCTTTTTAAGCTGAGCCGCATTTTCTTTTCTTCCGCAGCAGGTTATTAAGCTGGGAGCTGGGCTATCGTTGGGCTGAGAGTAGGAGCTGTGTGTGGACTTACCTACCCTAGACTTCCTAGCTTTTTGGACTATGTTTTCATTTTTTAGACTTGGATTATGTTTCCTTCATTTTGGATTATGGAACTTATGTATTTCTTTTAAGTCATGTTGACTTACATTTTGGTATTTATGATTAGACTTCCGCTTGCGTTCTATTATGTATGTTCTGATATGCCACCACAATGTGATACTTCTACCCTTGTCGGGTTGGGATGTTACATATATACTATTTCAGATTTGTTCTGATTATCATATTCCGATCGTTTGGTTATTATCATTATCATTGTTAACCTGGAATCGGATATTTGTGTTTTAGATTTGTTCTGGAGGTTGGAATATATATCGGCTGCATTTGTTCAGGTTTATCGGATTACTTATATTGGTTATAATTATAGGTTCATTTAGTTGGCCTGTAATCCTTAAACCCTATCTCATAGAATATAAATTGTAATTGTTATATTCGTTTAATCCGCTTGTATAATCGATCCTGGTCAGTTGCTTTGTACGACCCGATACCCAACAGGAATCATTCGTGTGACGCCGTTTAAATTTTGAAAATCATCAAAACAAATTGCCACTATTATTAATTTTATGGCAAATTTTCTGCTGCATAAAGATATCTGTAAATTAATATATTCTTAAAAGTCTAAATATATAAAATTCTAACAAAAAACACAAGTAGCAAGAATTAGTTAAAAAACAAATAAGATTATAAAAAAACTCAAATAAATTGCGAAGCACATAATTTTAATAGTACATATTATCTTAGAAAATAAAATCAAACAAAATAAGATTAGATAAATAGATATGACAATGCAGGAATATAAGACTATTAGCTATTATAATGAAAAATCCAATGGCTGTCTTAGAATCAAGTTTCTTTTCCTGCGGATTGCATACTACTTCTGCTTGACACCCTCAAATACGTAGATGCCTTGAACTGGATTTTAATCCTCTCAACTGATAAATACATTTTTTACATGTAATTTGTGATCATTTGAGTCCATGATTTATTGCGAAAATCATTTTTAAATTCAATATTTTGTGTTTAAATTCATTATTTTATGAGAACTCACATAATTTTGTTGAGCCTGCATATAATAGTTGAAATAGGTTGAATATGAAGTTTGAACACATTTGAAGCTCAAGCGGATCAAGAAATATGAAAAAATGTAGTCCCTAACACGTACCAAGATGCACGACAACCCAGTCTATAACAGCGACAGTCTATTCATATACAACACGACCGAGTCGGAAGCTGCAAAACACAAATATACGCTGAACTCTTGGCAGGGGCCTTGAGGTAGGGTGCAGTCTCAGTGCAGGGACCGTGCGACAATTGGCGCCAAAGACGGTGATATCTGTTTTGTGCGTGATTTTTAGTCAT
Source organism: Orobanche coerulescens (assembly GCA_033398695.1). Taxonomy (NCBI): domain Eukaryota; kingdom Viridiplantae; phylum Streptophyta; class Magnoliopsida; order Lamiales; family Orobanchaceae; genus Orobanche; species Orobanche coerulescens. The sequence continues at coordinate 95,869,736 of CM065816.1, forward strand.
TTTCTGATCCAGATTCACCTTCTTATATATATGTGTGTCCCTAAGACATGATATTAATCATCTTGGATCATTATACACATTGGAGAGCAAGAAATCGTCAAGCAAGCCAAACACGAAGATCAAGGAGGAATGATTGGATGCGGAAGATTGGCATAAGTCCTATTATTAGAATTTTTCCTCTTCTTTTCAGCTCTAGAATCTTGTCATGGATAATTATTATTTTGGATCTGTAATTAGATTTAGTGGCTAAAAAGCTTTTGAAGCTCGCATATGTGTTGCTTCAATAAAATTCATATGTTCCAATTTAGGGCCGTAAACGAACCGAGTCGAGCCGAGCCGAGCTTTGACTTAAACGAGCCGAGCTCAATTTTTTTCCCTGACGAACCAAGTCGAGCCGAGCTTTGTTATCGCACAAAAAATGTGTTCGAGCTCGAGCTCGTTAATAAAAACGAGTCGAACTCGAGCTGTTCGCGAATAATTATATATTTTTAAATTATTTAAATAATATATTTGAATTATTTAAAATAAATATTTTAAAATAATCATTAAAAATTATATTTTTTTAAATATATATAAAAATTAATATTTTAATATATGAAAATTATTTAAAAAAATATTAATCTATAATATAATATATAAATATTATTAAAATAAATTTAAAAATATATTTATTAATCGAGCTTAACAAGCCGAACCGAGCCGAACCGAGCTCGAGCCGATCTCGAGCCGAGCTCGAGCCGCACATGCCCAAGCTCGGCTCGAGCTCGTTTTCTTAACGCACAGATTTTTGTGTTCGAGTTCGAGCTAGAGTTCTTAACGAACCGAGCCGAACCGAGTCCTTAACGAGTCGAGCCGAGCTTTGTTCGCGAACAGCTCTGTTCGTTTAGAGTCCTATTCCAATTGATGTATTTCTTTGCTTCTTTTATTTGTTTGTGAATGATCTATTTTGATTGTTTTTGTATGAATACTTGTTCAATATTTCTACATGCTTGTGTTGATTAGCTTGAGATGTTAGAAAGATAATTACTCAATAGAACATAGGAAAAACGACATACACCACCAATCTGGACAGTATAACCAATGACTTCAAAAGAACGGCTAATGACTACCCTTTGTCTTCAGCAAAAGTCGCGGTTTAACCGACAATAGAAAGAAATGTCGGCTAAATATTTTAGTCGACGACTTCTTGAGCGGTCTTCGGCTAAATGTCTGAGGAGTCATTGACTAATATTAGATACTTGGTAGCCGATAAGGGTGTGCATTTTATATGATCTGAGATACTTTAACCAACGAAAAGTTATGTCGTCTTAACTCTGAAATTTTCGGCAGATTTATCAGCATCTCACATTGCATATATTCATAATCTTTCCAAAATTTAGAAAAAATTGAAAATAAAGGTAGTGTTGAGGAAATTCTATTATGCAAGGTACATGTTAAGATGATATTTTACACATGTTTTGGGTGGATTTATTGAGTTAAATTGTGCCGAAATCTAAGGATTGATGGGTTTTAAGTCATTATTCATTTGTAGGCATTTTTGTGCCAATACACAAGCAAGACGGACTTTCTAACCCCAAGACTGACTAACCGATGCACGTGGGATGAAACGAACAAGTAGTCAGGTAAACCACAAAGTCAATGGCTAAAATCGGCAGTTGTCGGCTAAAGTCTGATCAGCCAATATCGTCGGCCAAGGTTTTGCCAACGATATTTACGGCTTATTGTAGGCTATATGCCTGACTTTAACCTATGGCTGACCGGTTGTCGGCTTAAACCGGTGAACTTTAGCAGACAACAAAACTATTGTCAACTTAACCTGGTTAATGTTAGCCAACAACATGTCATCGGCTAAAAACCATATTATATAAAAAAAATTATTTAGCGGCCGACATGTGTAAAATCCATGTGATAATGTGCATGTTTACAAAAAAATTCAATCTGGAAATCCTCAAAACTTCTTTCTCTAAACCTGATTTATATGTATAATACAATATGTACGAAAAAAAATCTTTAGCCGAAGACATGTGTAAAATCCATCTGCTAAAGTGCTTGTTTACAAAATAATTCAATCTTGAAATCCTCAAAACTTGTTTGAACCTGCGATTTTCATATGTACAAGACAATATGCAACAATATATATCAACAACAACAAAACCGCAATCACCATATATCGTCAACAACTATTATAATCACCAACAATATATATAACAAAGATAATATACACCGACATTGAGAAAACTACACCAACATCAACATACTACTAACATCAACAAAATCACAATTTACACTAAAATTAAGAAACACAAGGATAAAGAAACTGTTGGGATAAACACAGCCTGTTTTGATAATCGCCATCATACAGCAAGAAGTCTTCAGAGTCGGCATTTCGCTAAGTAAGAAAGCTGTTTGGAATCTCCGTACAGCATACATCAAGATATCTTCCTATAGAGTCCACACCTACATAGCCTACACCTTCATAGAGCAGAAGTTGAAGAGTGTTGGATGCAACAGTCTGGCTGTAGGATTTTTACTTAGGAAAAGTAAAACTCATCCAACAGGACTGAAGAATAGCTTTAAACTATTGTGAAATAAACTTTTTTTATTCATAAAATATTTACGGTTAAAGCAGCATTTATTGCTGATAGGACATCATTTGATGCAGTCGAAAAAGACTAGTCTGAACGCGCTGAAGAGCATTTAATGCAAAGTAACAAAAAAATGTCTGAAGCATTAAATGTGAATTGCCTTTAATTCAAACATTTTGCATCCGCCAATCAGAGACATCTAAATCTCACCAACAGGCTAACGACTATATTTATAACAGATCTATTTCCAAGGTTACAAATATCTCCAAGCAAGGGAACATTGCTCATTTACACAATTCATCTCGCGTAATATATCTGACAAATAGCTCTGACAATCAAGCTAAGAAAGAGCAGTATATTTCCTGAGCATACAGCAGTATCTAAGTGAAGAAATACAAGTCCTTAACGCAAAGAGCACAGCATACAACAATCGCTCGTCAAAGCATACAGTTGTTGTTGAACTTGTTCTACCATCTTTACCATTGAGATCAGCCTTAGTCCTGTGTGGACTAAGTCCTTGCTAGTTCTGACCTGTGTGGGAAGAATAACATTGAAGACGAAGCTTCAATCTATGTGAGAAGAAGCAAGTCGAAAGAGCTGAGGCCTATCTCTGTGAACGGCCAAAGCTGTGGTCCCTATATTAATCTGTGTGAACGATACAGAGACAGTTTTAGTTAAAGTCACGTAGTTGTGTACGTAGTCATTTTACTAAATATTTTTACTCCTGCATAGAGGACCAGTAGACGTAGAGGGGTTTACCTCGAACCACTTATATATGTGTGTTATTTACATTCATTCCTTACTGTTTTCATTTATAACTGTTGTATATATTGTGAAAACCCTGTACGCATCAAGCAAACAGGAGAGTACCTAGTTGCTATACTTACAGCAACTCACTATCAGACTTTCTACGTATTAACTTTGAAAAACATACATCTTATTGTATTCTCACTTTCTAAGCTGTTTACTGTATACTCTGTGGCCAACAAGTTGTATCAGAGCGGTTGATTTTATAAAGAATCAGTTGATTTTTACTGAATCTGATCCACAAATTACTAGCCTTTGAAAACTTTGTTTTATACTTTCATTATTTATCCTATGTATAAGATGGACTCCTCCATAATAAATAAGGTTCATATGTTTTCCATTAACAAATTTGATGACTGGAGAATTAGGATGGAAGCCCATCTTGCAGCCATGCACGAAGAGATGATCTATGTCATTCAGGAAGGACCTATCAAGATTATGAAGGTGAACACAGCCCCAAGAATGGAAGGGCAACCCTATGTCGATATGCTTAAGAAGGAGCGCGATCAGTGGACGACTGATGAGCACAAGCATGCTAACCTGGACAACATCACCAAGAATGCGCTATTTGTCACTCTCGATAAAGGCACATTCTCTAAGGTAAAGAGCTGTCACACAATCGAGCAAATCTGGCAGAAACTCAAGCTTATTTGCGAGGGTACTGGGCTCTTAAAATAAAACAAAATTTCTAAACTTACTCAGCAATTTGATTCTTTCAAAATGAAACCTACATAAGCGCTTGAGGAGATTGACCTTAGATTTACCGGTATTGTCGGTGAACTTGAATCATTGCGTAAAGTGTATACCCAAAATGAGAAAAATTTGAAAATATTTAGATCACTCCTTGTCCGATGGGACATAGAAACCACAGCTATGCGTGTGTCTTATAACTTAAAAGATATTTCTACTTATGATCTCTTTTTTGACCTAAAGGCATTTGAGTATGACATAGACAAGAGATAGAAATCTGAAGAGTCACCGGCCAAGACTACAGCACTGGCTGCTGTATCTGACAGGAGACAGTTATGCACCCAGCACATCTAAGTCGGCACAAAAGGTAGCAGACAGCGATGATGACATCTTATCGCAAGATGAAATGGCCTTGCTCATGCACAAGTTCAAGAAGTTCATCAAACAGTCTGGAAAGACTCCATACAGGCCCAAACCTTTTAACAAAGGTAAGCTCTCAATCCCCATCATCTGGTGATTCTAACCTATGCTTTAACTATAGAAATCCATGATATTATGCAATTAAGTGTCCTCATCCAAAAGTGCAAAAGTTGCCCGACGCTGAGCAACAGGAAAATGATGAGAAAAGATGTGCCTGTAGAAACAAGCTTAAGGACTTGATTGGTGAATCAGAAGCCTGTCCCGCATCAAACAAGATCGAGGAGTGCCTACAGGCGACCATTGACAGTGACTCCTCCGACGATGAAATTGAGGATAAAGCATATATGTGCTTTATGACCAAAGAAATACAGGATGATGATGACAGCGATGATGAAGTAAGTTCGAATTCAACTATTCTTATCAATGGATCACATACTTTTGAAAATATGATGAATAAATTTAAAAACATTCAAAAAGCCCATGAGACACTCAAACGAGAAAATATACAGCTCGAAATTTTAAACTTGGAGCTTAAAGACGAAAATGACTTGCCTAAAAACAACCATGAAAATGTCTTTAGATTGCTAAAACAGCAAAGTCAATTATGAAAAACTCATGGAAAGTAATCATTAACTTACAAAAGACCTCAATGAGGCGAAGTTTCATAGTGATTGCAAGACAAATGATTATGCTTTACTCGAATCTAAAGTAAAAACTCTCGAAAAACAAGAAGGAGAACTAGAGACCATCCTGAAATCATTTGAAAAATCTTCTAGAAGGATGGAAGAAATTCTAAGCACTGGGCAGCATGCCCACGATAAACGTGGCTTAGGATTGACTCATTCTCCCATAAGGAAAAATCTAGTACGGTGTTCGTCAGGGGAGTGGAACCCATTCCTGAACTCGAAGAGACCCCGAGTCCCGTGAAGGTTACAGCTGCCCCCCCCCCCCTTGTACAACAAAGGCTGCGATTTTGCTCCCAAGTTCCTATTATAGACAGCGGAAACCTCATCCTTCCATACCTATGAGACGTGATTAACAATATGCTCCTCGATCATATCAACACCGCCTGCAGCCATTCAGAAAGAAGGTTGTATCTAAGAACTAAAGGTACACACCACAGTACTACCAATAGTACAATGTGCCTAGATACTGGATACAGGAGCCCCGCTATCCATAGGAAACAGGCCGCCACGTAGTACCACCAACAGCTCTAGGAATCCAACTGGAAACTTATAAGACAAGTTGTAAGACCGAAGAAAATGGTTCCCCCTCCAAGACGGCAATCATACTAGAAGCAAAATCCTAGATTTTTCATACATGATAATCAAGGTTACAACGAATACGTGCTTGGCCCATGTAGATATCACAAGACTGGACCAAGTAACCTACATCAAACCAAATTGCTATTAGGCAAATTTGGGTACCAAGAGGTACTAACACCCATGGACCCAATAATCAAAAGGGACCTAAATCTACCTAAATTTTTTACTTACATGATATCAATAAAAAGAACATCTGATACTTTGACAGTGGATGTTCTCGGCACATGAAAAGAGATATTAGAGAGCTGTCAGATTATGTATAAGGTCGTGGTCAAAGGTACGGTTTGGTGACAAATCTAAAGGAATAACAAGAGGGAAGGGAACCCTGCTTGTAGGAAAGTTTAAAGTCACTGACATAGCCTATACTGAAGACTTACAGTATAATCTACTTAGTATTAGCTAGTTCTGTGACAAACAGTTATCGGACAAATTCTATATAGATCACTGTAGGGTGAAGGACATCAAGACCAAGGAAGTCATCCTCACAGGAAGCCTATCAGGTAATATGTACATTGCTGACTGGCAGCCTACGAGATCCACTATTCCATGTTTTGTTGCTAAAGGCACTACAGATCAAATCTGACTATGACACAAAAGGATGTCACACATTAACTTCAATATGATTAACAAACTCGCTAGACAGGGAATGGTAAAAAGTTTGCCTAATGTGTCATTTCATAAAAACAGTGTCTGTGGACCCTGTCAGAAAGGCAAAGAAGTCAAAACCATCCTGAAAAGAAAGTCATACCTGTCCACCCACAAGGTACTGGATTTGCTACACATGAACCTCTACGGCCATGTAGACCCTGTAAGCTTGGGTGGGAAGAAATACTGTCTTGTTATTGTTGATGATTTTTCTACGTATGCTTGGACAATCTTTCTGAGCAAGTAGAAATATACCATCAAGAAGTTTCCAGAACACCTGAAGAAGCTATAAAATGAGAATGGGTTGAGTATCATGTCCATTCATTCCGTCAGAGGTACTGAATTTACAAATCGTTTTATAGAGCAATACTGTTCGGATAATAGAATACAACACGAATACTCAGCAGCACGAACTCCTCAACAAAATGGCATTGCCGAGTGAAAGAACAGGACGCTCAAAGAAGCAATAAGGACCATGTTAGCTGCAAGCAAATTTCCGCAGTGGTTCTGGGGAGAAGCAATAAATACAGCATGCTACAGACAAAGTCGTTGTATCATCAACAAGCATCACAACAAAACAGCATATGAGCTATGTAATAATAAAACTCCAATGATTGCATACTTCCATATTTTTGGATGTAGGTGTTATGTTCTAAACTATAGGAAGTATCAACTCAAAACCTTCGACAAAAATTCGAATGAAGGTATATTCGTAGGATACTCCTTTGTCAACAAAGCTTTTAGAATATTGCACAAAAGGAAGCTGACAATAGAGGAATCTGTCCATGTAGTATTCGATGAACCCCATTGTGACCCTACATGAGTAGAAGGCATAACCCAGAACATCCAAACACTTTCCATTGATGATCCCCAAACTCCAATAGAACCTGTCATAGACCTAGAAATCAATCCCGCCACTGTAAAATCAGAAGTAGGCAAAGCTGATGCTGTACAAGCTGAAGCTGAGACTCCAGCACCACAAGATACAACACATGATACCGAATTAGAAACTGACAGGAGATGTCTGAGAGATCACCACCAGGAGTTAATTATAGGAGATATAGATGTTGGTGTAACAACCCATAGGAGAATATAGAATACACAAGGAAATATACCTTGTGCACAAGAAGAGACAGATTCTGAAAGTCTCAATTTCCTGTATGAAAATTTCAAGCCGAACTTAGGAGGCTAGGTATGTGCACTCTAGCTGTATTCTTAGCCTAATCCAAACCTATTTCGACCAATGAGGCTCTGAATAATTTGCACTGGATCACTTCTATGGAAGAAGAGCTAAATAGTTTCGAAAAAAATAATGTATGGTATCTTATACCCAGACCAGATCATCAAGCTGTAATTGGAACTAAATGGATATTTAAAAAGGATGAAAATGGACTTGTTATAAGAAATAAATCCCGTCTAGTCGCTCAAGTCTACACACAGGAAGAAGGCATAGACTACGATGAAACCTTTACCTTTGTAGCCAGACTACAAGCCATCAGGATATTCCTAGCATTCGCCGCCCATTAGAACTTTATAGTATATCAATGGACGTTAAGAGTGCATTCCTGAACGGACTCGTTGAAGAAGTCTATGTTGAACAGCCACCAGGGTTTGTCAATACTGAAGGCGGAGACCTAGTATATAGGATACGGAAATCACTGTATGGACTTAAGCAAGTGCCTAGAGCCTGGTAAACTCTATCCCTGTACCTAATCAACAATGGATTTGAGAAAGGCGCAGTGGACAAGACCTTTTTTAAGATACAAGAAGGTCACGATCTTTTAATGGTATAAATATATGTTGATGATATTATATTTAGTTCAACTAACCTAGATCTATGTCAAAGGTTCTCTCATCTCATGCAAAGTAAATTTGAAATGAGTGTGATGGGAGAACTTAGCTATTTTAGAGGATTACAGGTTAAGCAATTGCCTACAGGCATATTCATCAACCAAGAAAAGTACAGCAATGAGCTGCTCAGCAAATTCGGGATGAACAACTCCAAATCCTCATCTACCCCCATGAGCACTTCCATGCAAATTAGTGCTGACAAAGCTAGAAACCCGATTGATCAATCACTCTACAGGAAGCTAATAGGTTCACTCTTGTACCTAACAGCTAGTAGGCCTGATATCCAGTTTGTTGTAGGAGTGTGTGCTCGATATCAAGTAGCACCTAAGGAGGCACACTTCACCACAGTCAAATGAATCCTTAAGTATGTAAAATGAACAATCAATGTAGGATTGTGGTATTCTAAGGAAGGACGATTCGATTTGGTAGGCTACAACGACTCAAATCTCGAAGGATGTAAGTTGGATAAGAAGAGTACAAGCGGTACTTGTCACTTTCTTAGACATATACTTGTGTCATGGTTCAGTAAGAAGTAATTGGCCGACTCGCTTTCTACAGCTGAGTCGGAATATTATGCCACTGGAAGTTGCTGTATGCAGATTCTCTGGATACAACAGTTACAAGATTATGGAATTAGTGCCAGAGAGACTCCAATCATGTGCGATAGCACGAGTGCAATTGCAATCACGCACAACCCAGTACTGCACTTGCGAACTAAGCATATTGACATGAAGCATCATTTCATCAGGATTCATGTTGAGAATAAAGATGTTCGGATTGAGAAGATTCATACATACATACAGTTGGCCGACATCTTTATGAAACCTCTCAGCACAACTGGATTCTTCATGCTTCGCCAGGAATTGGGGATGTCACAGCCAGACTCCCTGTAAGTTTTTACATTTTACTCAATTGGGGGGATGCTCTACGACCCAAGAATACAGTATCCACTTTAATTAACTGTACACTCAGAACAAGACAGATCTTACTGTAGGAAGAAGGCATAAAACCTTCCTATAGATGACATGTGCATTAATTATGGGGGAATATAGTACGACCCATGAATATAGTATTAATCCAAATACTGGTGTAAGAATTGAATCTTGTATGTACCGTTTAAGGGGGATCACTGTATTTTCACGGATACAGCACATACATTGTCAGATATCAATTAATTTTGTAATAGTATCTAATTCGTACACTTTCTCATAGTAAACTATTTTAAGTCCACGTGCTCTATCTGAATTTAAAACGTTTTATCCTTTAATGGTTTTAAAGATACCTGGACTTTACTGCCTCAAATACCGTGATTTCAAAATTCAAACCGCCATTTCAATAGTGGAAGACGAACTGTCATAAGTGGGACCGGCTATCATTTCAAAATCGATGGATTAGACATACAAGTTACATCTAAATCCATCTTGTATGTTCCTTCAAAATACAGTTCCCATACCTTAAATATGACTATTCACTGTTAACCTAATCTTCCCTGCACCCTATAAAAGGACAGTATATTTCTCCCATAGACTCTTTACGCTTTCTTCAATTTTAACGAGTATTTAGCAATCTGTCTACATATTTTCTGCAATTTCTTTGCTTTATTCCCTGTTACTTCACTTCTCTTTGCTTGAAAATGTCTACCTCACAGACATATTCCATCTCTCTGAAGAAGAAATAATCCATTATCGATGGACACATCTTTGACATATTCTTTGTCATGGAGAGGACTCTTGAAAATGAACACGAAATCAGCATGGACCTGCTTGTTGCAAGAGTGAAGCAACAAGACCTGTACTGCCTGGGAAGTCATCATGCTGACACCTACAATGAACAGATAGTGGAGGAATTTTATCTGGACGCTACCTTCAAATACTCATCGCATAGGAAAGGCGCTGAAATCACTAACATTATTGGGACTGTGTAAGGGATTGAGATTTCTTTTGATCAAGGATCTTTTGGAGAAGATATAAAAGCTGTCGTCAAACGGACTGAAGATGGAGGAACTGGAGACCTTTGTTTCTGAAAGCTTGTGGTCTGAGTACTGGAAATTGTTCACTGGCTATTCACTGGCACTTCCATGGCCACCAACGTTTATCCTTCTTGCCAAAAGAAGAACTTCACTCTCACATACGTCTACCTTCATTATTTTTGCTGCTGTGTGTTGACTCAAAGTATTTTGATGATGATCGTATTCAAAACATTTAACAAAATCTAACTCATTGAGATGCTACATTGAAGGAAAATTATGTTCATAGTGCACGCTACAGTCTCACAGGTAGTTCACGCTATCGAGGGTTCAAGTCACCTGCAGTCAGGCATGTTATCTGCAGCCTAGTGGAGTCACCTGATGGATAGCGCAAGCAAAGATCACAATATCAGTGCACGCTAAACTGTTATTCTTAGCGCACGCTATCATCTTTATGTAACGCACGCTATCGCACTTAAGGAAGAGAGACAGTAAGGTCTAGATAGAAAAAGGAAAAGGATTTGCGCACGCTACGGATGTTCATTTACGTACCCTACTATGAGGTCTTAGCGCACGTTACTTTTCAAGTCTTGCGCATGCTACCGGATAACATGTTTGGTAGTCCAGTAGCCACTGGACTCAAAATGAGAAAGCACTTACGTACGCTAAACAAGGTAACGTATGTTATTGAGGAAAGTATATAGCGCACGCTATTCAGCAATTATTAGCGCGCTAAATCATTCAAAATTCTACCGTTGGAGAAATTACCCGTTGGAACGCAGGAGTCAAAAGGAGATCCGAGAAATCTGGAAAGTTAATATTAAACAATTACTAGCGCACGCTATGTACAATTGCTAGCGCACGCTAAGTATAAATATATCCATTGGGAAAGAGTCGTTGGGGAGACAAACCGACATTATCTAAAGTCAAGATTGAAGACCTGTTGACCAACCGTTAGCGCACGCTAAGAAGGTATGACTAGCGCACGCTAGCCATATAATTTTACCGTTGGAACAGTTTTGTGACCGTTCAGATCGGCCAAGTTAGAAATCGATTGCGCACGCTATAGATGTATTATTAGCGCACACTAATAATACAAATATCAGAATTGGAAGAAGGGTTGACACCTATAAATACCCATATCATTTGGGTATCACATACACAACTTCAAGCATTCAAGCATACAAGCAATCAAAGCATTCTTGAGCTCAAATCTCTATCTATTACTACATTCTAAGTTGTGAGAAGAAAGATACAAAGAGTGAAACACCTTGTAATATTTATTATACTTTGTATTCTTTCATTTGGTTGTGAGTGTTGCATCACTCATACGAGAGCTTTAGATAAACGAATTTAGAGTCACTAATACGGTGTTATTAGGATCTTTGATCCGGCATTATTAGGATTACACTCCAATATTCGTAAAGTGAGGATTATCTAGTTCCGATAGAACACTAGATAAACAAAGTTTATTTTGAGAGTGGTTGTACTTGGACCAATAGAAGACAAGCGGTTGTAACGGTTGTTGTACTCGGACCGATCGAAGACGAGTCAAGTGTGTGGTTGTTCTTGAGCCAATATAAAAAGAAGTCGAAGAGAGGACATAGGCAAGTTGCCGAACCTCTATAAATCTTTGAGTCTTTTACTTTCCGCACTATTTTCTTTTATTCGTGAGAAAGTTCGATATTCCGCATTACCACTATTCAACCCCGCTTCTAGTGGTGAATTTATCTATTCAGTTGGTATCGGAGCGTGTCTCTTTTTAAAGGTTTAACCACCTAAGGGAAAAATATCTTTGGAGGAAATGTAAGGACTATGCTTAATGAATACTCTCTTCCACAATACTTTTGGGCCGAAGCAATTTTTACGGCATGTTATGTGATTAACCGTGTTCATGTTCGTAGAACTAACCTTAAAACGGCGTATGAATTATGGAAGGGCAAAAAGCCAAATATATCGTATTTCCATCCTTTTGGTTGTAATGTGTTTATCCTAAATAATGGTAAGGATAACTTGGGGAAATTTGATGCTAAATCCGATTCCGGTATATTTCTTGGTTATGCTACAAATAGCAAAGCATATCGTGTTTATAACATTAGAACAAGTAAAGTTGAGAAATCCATTCATGTTAAATTCAATGATATGATCTCACCCCCGAGAAAGGTAGAATATTTTGATGATGCAGGTATTTTTCCGGATTCTCATCCATCAAACGAAATGGAGAAAATTTCGGAAATTTAAAAGAAGACAATCGAGAGTCTACCAAAAGATTGGAGGCACATCAAAGACCATCCAAAGGATCTCGGGATTGGAAACATTGAAGATGGTGTTCAAACCCGAAGGAGAACCACCGAATATATGGCTCATTGTACTTTTGTATCCGAAATAGTTCCCAAAAATATATCCGAGGCCCTTGATGATGAAAGTTGGGTGATGGCAATGCAAGAGGAGCTTGTACAATTCATGTACAATAATGTATGGAATTTAGTTCCTGTTCCTAAAGATAAAACAATTATCGTAACTAAATGGGTGCACAAAATCAAGAGTGACGAAGATGGTTATCCAATTCGAAATAAATCTCGTTTGGTCGTTCAAGGGTATAATCAAGAGGAAGGTCTTGATTACGAAGAAAGCTTTGCTCCCGTGGCTCGAATCGAAGCCATCCGTTTGTTATAAGCATTTGCCGCTCACAAAAAGATCAAACTATTTCAAATGGATGTGAAAAGTGCATTCTTGAATGGCTACATTCAAGAAGAAGTCTATGTCAAGCAACCTCCCGGTTTTGAAGTTCATCTATTTCCAGATCACGTCTACAAGCTCAACAAGGCACTCTATGGGTTGAAACAAGCACCCCGAGCATGGTATGATCGTTTAAGTCAATTTTTAATTGCAAATGACTATAAAAAAGGTAAAGTCGATAATACCTTGTTTGTGAAAATATTGAATAATGATATACTTGTTTGCCAAATCTATGTTGATGACATTGTATTTGGAGCTACTAACGAATCATTGTGCCAAGATTTCTCTAATCTTATGAAAGGAGAGTTCAAGATGAGTATAATGGGAGAATTAACATTCTTCCTCGGGCTTCAAATCAAGCAATGCGAAGATGGAATCTTTATTCATCAAACAAAGTACTCAAACGATCTCCTAAAGAAATTCAAAATGGAGAGTAGCAAGGTGATTTCAACGCCAATGTCCTCTTCATTAAAGCTTGAAAAGGATGAAAATGGCAAATCCGTAGATCAAAAATTATATCGAGGTATGATCGGATCTTTGTTATATTTGACTGCTTCTAGGCCAGACATAATATTTGCTACATGCTTATGCGCTCGATTTCAAGCCAATCCCAAGGAATCACATTTAATTGCCTGTAAACGCATTTTTTGTTACTTGAAAGGGACTATCGGACTAGGTCTATGGTATCCTTCTTGCTTGGACTTTAATTTGATTGCATATAGTGGCGCCGATTTCGGCGGATGCAAAATTGATAAAAAGAGTACTAGTGGTAGATGTCATTTTATCGGTTCATGCTTAATATCTTGGGGAAGTAAAAAGCAAACCAGTGTAGCATTGTATACAGCTGAGGCCGAATACGTTGCTGCAGGGAGCGCCTGTGCTCAGGTACTATGGATCAAAAATCAACTCCGCGACTACAGCATCTATTTTGAAAATACCCCTATATTATGTGATGATACTAGTGCTATTAATCTGAGTAAAAATCCCGTACTGCATAGTAGAACTAAGCATATAGATATTAGACATCACTTTTTAAGCGATCATGTGCAAAAGAAAGATATCTGCTTAATTTTTGTCGGGACGAAGGACCAACTTGCTGATATTTTTACAAAACCTCTTCCCGAGGAATCATTTAATAATATTCGTTTGCAACTTGGTATGGGACATCTAGACAATTTTTGAAATTAGTCTTCTACTCGAGAAATCAATATCCTTGAAACGTTCCATTCGCTAGCGCGCGCTAGCTTCATTTTTTTTAACGCGCGCTAACTTTCATCTTCGATAGCGTACGCTAACCTTTTATCTTTTCCGTGCGATAATTAAAACTCTTCATATTCCGAATCTGCTACTGGACAGTCCAGTGAGCTACCCATATACTCCTAACGTACGTTAATCTTACATTCCTAGCGAACGCTAATTAAACCTGCTCAGTCCACTAAATAAACTCTGTTCAGCTCAGAAACATTCTCATCCTCTCATAACGTACGCAAACACACTGATCCCCTTTCAGCAAGAACCCTAGCCGAAAAATCCGATCCATCCAATTCCGATTTCTTCTTCAAATCTTCCAATTACTTCCAAATTCATGTCGAGCAAGGGCCACAGCTATGGAGAAATCTTACAAAAATGAAAAATGCCCTCGCGACACAGAATACGATGCGACCCGCTTCGTGTCATACACCGCGTCGAAGGTGTTTTCTGAAATTCTCCCTCAAGAACATATTATGGAGTGCTACTTCTTCAATTTTCCGAGCCTAGAACGGGTAAATGTTGTAATCTCGGATTTCTTCTTTTCCATTGGCATTGCCCGATTCGTTGAATGTAAGGATCCCATATTTCCTGAACTCGTCCTCGAATTTTACGCAAATCTTCATGTTGCTGAAAGTGAAGGTTCCTCATCCCTAGTCTTAGGGAGTTTGGTTGGAGGAACGGTAGTGAAAGTTTCCTCAGAAATTTTAACTCAACTTTTTGGTCTACCATCCGATGGGTTTTCATGTACTGGAAAATCGATGGCTGAAGAAACTGGAGTAAGGGAGATTGATGTGAAAGAATTCCTGAGTTCAAAAGCCGTAATAGAAATCACAAACGAATTCTTTGAGAACAATGATTTTGGGATTAACATCCGACTCCTTTTAGTTGCTCTCACAAAGTGTATAATGCCCAAGGTAAACACTCAACACAAGTTAGTCGGAGTCGACAAACACATTGTATACCGAGTGCTTAATGATGAGAAGGTTAATTTTGCCGCTATCGTCACAAGTTGGATGAAAGTGAAGGGAGGCCTTTTTCGGTCGAAGAACTATACATCTCGATCCCACAAGGCTGGAATGTCGTATGGTTCCATCCTCACGGCAATATTCAGATTTCATCACGTGGATTTGTCGAAGGACAAAGCTGTCCCCATTTCTATCTGCCATGAGATCTCGGACTACTCGCTAAAAGCCATGCATTATGTCCGGATGATCAACCGAGGCTGGATCCTCTTCCCATATCTTCGCGAAGACGACCAAGTGGAGAAAGGGACACGTATGCCTACACCGAAGGAGAGAATCACTCGACGAGGACCACACATTCTTCGGGAAATACAAACCAGGGAATTCGTGAGGAAGCCCACTTCCAAAGGCAAGCGACCGATGAAAGACTCCATCACCGAAGAAGAAGAGAGTGACCTCATTGCTCGGATGCAGAGCATAGATACCTCACAAATGGAAATACGTGAGGATGTTTGGTCTCTACGTTTGAAAGTCCGAGAAGTTCGTGGGCTGATTTATGATTTCATCCAATTTACTCACCCGTCATTCCCATTCCCATCCTCTTCATCCGACCAAGCTCCTTAGATTCTAGGAGTTTGATACTTGTTGTAGCAACTTCTCTTTCAAATGGTTTTGATGTCTCATGCTTTGAATGTTTGTGTAATGCTTGAACTACCTTTTAATGAAATTTGCATTTCTCTTCGTTTGGTTTCATGTAGTTTGGCATTTGTTGCTTATGTGTTTTCGTTTTGGTTCATGGAATTTGGTTGGTATTATGTTTTATACGCAACGAAACAGGGGGGGTCCTTTTTGCTTATGTCAAAAAGGGGGAGAAATGCTCCAAAAACCGGAACGTACTAACATATCGAATAAGTTACCGTACTAACATATCGAATAAGTTACCTTGATTCGAAAATTTTTTAAAACATTTTTTGCTGGTATAAACTAAATGTTTTGACATCATCAAAAAGGGGGAGATTGTTGATTCAAAGTATTTTGATGATGATCGTATTCAAAATATTTAACAAAATCTAACTCATCGAGATGCTACATTGAAGGAAAATTATGTTCATAGCGCACGCTACAGTCTCACAGGCAGTGCTCTCTATCGAGGGTTCAAGTCACCTGCAGTCAGGCATGTTATCTGCAGCCTAGTGGAGTCACCTGATGGATAGCGCACGCAAAGGTCACAATATCAGCGCACGCTAAACTGTAAGTCTTAGCGCACGCTATCATCTTTATGTAACGCACGCTATCGCACTTAAGGCAGAGAGATAGTAAGGTCTGGATAGAAAAAGGAAAAGGATTTGCGCACGCTACGGATGTTCATTTACGTACGCTACTATGAGGTCCTAGCGCACGTTGCTTTTCAAGTCTTGCGCACGCTACCGGATAACATGTTTGGTAGTCCAGTAGCCACTGGAATCAAAATGAGAAAGCACTTATGTACGCTACATAAGGTAGCGTACGTTATTGAGGAAAGTATATAGCGCACGCTATTCAGCAATTATTAGCGCACGCTAAATCATTCAAAATTCTACCGTTGAACAAATTACCCGTTGGAATGCAGGAGTCAAAAGGAGATCCGAGAAATCTATAAAGTTAATATTAAACAATTACTAGCGCACGCTATGTACAATTGTTAGCGCACGCTAAGTATAAATATATCTGTTGGGAAAGAGTCGTTGGGGAGACAAACCGACATTATCTAAAGTCAAGATTGAAGAACTGTTGACCAACCGAGGATGATAGCAATGTTGAGGAAGATATTCCCGAGGATGAAGAAGACGAGGAACTTGCTCTCTACGCCAAGAACTTTAGAAGGTATAAAAATCTAATTCAAAGAAGGCGAAATTTCCTTGGTCGGGATGGTAAGGCGGAACAAAAGAAAAATAGTTATGTTCCTATAAAGAAGTTCGACAATAAGCCGGTCACTATGTCAAGGAATGTCGAGAATCCTCTTTAAAGCCTCAAGTCGAAAGATTCAAAAAGAAGGAGGTTCTAATCGCGTCTTGGAGTAACGACGAGGAGGAGATTGAAAGATCTCTCGACGCTAATCTTGCATTTATGGCACTCGACTCCGAAAGCAATATCGAGGTAAGTTCTAAACTCAATGATGATGAATATGATAATTTTGATTTTTGCGATTCACAAGAAGACCATCATGACGATGAGCTATTAAGTCCGTTTGAATCTCTAAACAAAGAATACGATGAGATGGTTAGATTAAATATGTCCTTAAAGAGGAAAATAAAATATCTTGAACTCAAAAAATCCTCTCTTCAAAACAAGGGCAAAACTATTGAGCTCAACCATACCTTATGCCTTGAAAAGGAAAATGTTTTGAAAATCAAGTTGCCGAACTTTTGCTTTACGCACTATTTTCTTTTATACGTGAGAAAGTTCGATATTCTGCATTACCACTATTCAACCCCCCTTCTAGTGGTGAATTTATCTCTCCACTGTGTTGTTGAGAACAGTATTGGTGCGTTCAAAATGTGCACCAACTTGAGATTCAGAATGATGGTCGCTAACATGTCTGGTGAAAAGGTTAATTGGTGTCAAATTCTCTTGAAATGTATCCAAAAAGAGGCTTCTAAGCCTGAATCTGTCAAGAAATATTTTCGCTTAATTCTGAATCACATTTTCACCCGTTGCAGAGTGAAGCAATCCGCCGATGCCAAGCACATTGGCACTGGGAAGTTTATCGGTGGAATCCAACCCACCGTATTCAACAAGACACCCCTCCTTGCTGACAGGGCCAACCCTCTCAGCATGCTAACCACAAGCGACCTGAGGAATGTCACTCCGAAGAGATCGAGTGATGGTAAGAAAAGGAAAAGGAGTTTTCCCGACAGAAGCTCCCCTAAACCTGTCGAGAGGAAAAGAAAAAGACCAAGAAGTCTTCTAAGGATGAACCAACGATGACTACAGCGGTCACTGTAAAAGTCCCATCGGCCGCTCCTCTCGCTGAAACTCCCCCACAGGGCGCAACCCCTATGGAAGAAACAGTTGTTGCTCATACAACAGATCCTAAGCATATGGCGGCTATCACACATGATCAACTGTTTGCCAAGTTGGAAGGATCCGGCGAATTGGATGCCCTTTCGGAGCCAAAATCCGCAACTCCAAACAGGGCACCCACCCCTATACGGAGTCCCTCTCCCCACAGGGTACCCACCCCTGTCAGGGATCCTTCTCCACAATAGGCTCCCATACCTGGTGGGGATACCACCCAGACAGTAGAGCCCACTACTATGTGGAGTCCCTCCCCAATCGATATTATAAATAACACTCTGCTCCAAGTCCAAATAGCGGAAGCCTATGAGCGCTTAAGGTCTGGAAATACTACTGGGTCTCCCCATACGAGACCCTATACAACTAGGAGGACTGGAAGGATAGAGATTTATTTGCTCTAAAGGTCCCGTACACCCAAAATGTCGAGGTCCTGATCTGCTGGGAAGATCACTTTTGCCTTTAGCTCATCTCAAATTACTTCATGGCAAAAGAAAAGGCCAAACTCAAAGTTAAGTCACAGTCTGGTGACAAAGATCCATCCCCAAGACACCACTCCGACCCAGACTCTGACGATGATGATGATGATGATGCCTTACACACAGATCTTCAGATCAGACGAGAAGTGGCTAGGGAAGGAGAAATGGACAACATTCAATCCCAACAGGGACAGGGGACATCCTTTGACAAACGTCAGTCCCCGACCCAACAACAGGAAGTAGCCTAGGAAGAACAGAAACAAGAGGAACCAGTACCTCCTGTCATCACTGAAGGAAAAGCTACTTCTCCCCTGCAGGAGGCCCATCCTGTATAACAAGAAAACGCCACCCATGTCATCCGCCAAGAGGAATCAGTCCCTCTTCCGGAACAGGCGGAAGCTGAGAGTCGGCAGGAAGATTCAGTCCATCCCGTAGTTTCGACTATTGAAAATTAACCAAGGCAGGAGGAATCAGTCCCTTCTGTCTCCCAGATAGACCCAGCAGCTCAAACTTTCGAAGCCCCTACTTCCGAATAGGTTGAATCTCCTATCTCTACAGGTTCCCACTCTGAATCTGATGATGGTTTCCTCCCTGACGACAGACCACAGAGACCTCATCATAATGTGGTTCTTAGATAGCTCGAAGAACCATCAGACTCAAATATTGCGCACCCTGGCTCTCCGCGCACCGAAGCACGTATTGAGCAACTTCAAGCCATCGGTCGCCAAACTCTATTTCTGCAGGATGCCGTCAAGGACCTATATGATGTATGAAAATAGTTAGATTGGATGCACGAAATAGCTGAGGACAAGCTCCTGAAACTAAAATCGGCCATCAATGATGTGAAAGACGCATTTCACCTAATGCCATCAGCATTGTGGCAAGCTCTGAACCAACTGAAACAGCATTATGCGCGGATTTTGAGGCAAGAGCAAGAAAGGCTTCGTGTAGCCGAAGCCAAGACTATCGCTGCCCTTAAATACACCGTCTCCAAACTGACTGACCATGATCACAAGATCGATGATCTTATAACAGTAGTTGGATGGCTGGTCGACAGCGTCAATGATCTAAAGACCCAACAGGCCGAATCAATGAATCTCCTTAGGGACATTTACGGCAAGGTCTCCGATCTTGATGATGCCAAAAAGGGGAAAGAGTCCAGAATGGCTGCCAGGAAGTGGAGGCTGGAGAGAGAAAGAGAAATGGAGGCTGCATTGGAATAAAGCATCGCCACTGCAATCGGACGACTGTCTGGACCTGGGTCAGGTCAATGAGCAAGAGGATACAGGGTAACTGGTTCTCGACCTGAGTTCTAGGATCCCAATTACCCATGGAAGAGTACAGTATGAAATCCCATTGAGATTTTGCTCCCAACAGAACGACAGCCTTCAGTAGAGGATCTGAAAGCTTGGAAGAACAATGAACTGATGAGATACTTCTGTACTCTCATCAGTGAATCTCCCATTTTCAACATATTTAAAACTTTGGAGGATGTCGCGGTCCAGAATTTCGGAAGGGTAGATTTTGACCCACCTGACAGAATCTCGGAAATCCAGAGGTTAATAAGCCGCAGCCCCCAATCCCGGATATCCAAGGATATGAAGCCGCAGCCTAAATCCCTGAATAACTGGGATCTTCCCTAAAACCAGGAAAAGGTCCCCAAGGAAAGACGGTTCTCCCTTCTATAAATAGGGGAGAATCTTCTATTCTCAAGGTTAAGCAATCAGATATAAAAAAGAGACATTCTTAAAAAGAGAGAGATATTAGAGAGAGAAACATTTTGCATACTTAGGGTTTTTCAGATAAACTTGTGAGATCAACCCGGTTCTTGGTGACCGATCAGTTCGGGCTCATCACACGATTTTGCTATATTTTTTTTTTGATTTTTTTGAAAGACTAATAATAAATATAAAATGATAAAAAAATAGTAAATTGAACTTTCCTTGGGTTGCCTCCTAAGCAGTGTTTTTTTATAGTCATTAGCTTGACTTCCTCCCGTCTTGCTCAATTTTCGACATTGTGCACTTCTATGCACTCAAACGCCTTGATTTCTTCGCTTCCTCCGAAGTACAACTTCACTCTATGCCTGTTTACCTTAAAATGCTCATTCTTCCGTGGATCAAGGTGTTCTACCGCTCCGTGTGGCCATATTTTAATGACTTTAAAAGGTCCGCCCCATCGCGACACTAATTTTCCCGGCATGAGCTTAAGACGAGAGTTATGTAGCAAAAACGTCCATCCCAGGTTCGAGAGTGCGAATGATATGCTTGCCGCGATACCATTTCATCCGTTCTTTGTAGAGCTTGCATTTTCGCACGTCTCATATCGCATCTCATCTAGCTCATTCAAATGTAGAAGTCGTTCTTCACCTGCTTTTCTTTATCTAAATTTAGCGCTTTGATCGCCCAATACGCCTTGTGTTCCAACTCAACAGGTAGGTGGCATGCCTTCCCAAAAACGAGGCGATACGGGCTCATTCCAATCGGAGTTTTGTAAGCCGTGTGATATGCCCATAAAGCGTCGTTCAACTTCAATGCCCAATCTTTCCTTGTCGGTTTCACCGTCTTCTCGGTATTGCCTTTATCTGTCTATTACTCACTTCGACTTGCCCGGAAGTTTTTGGATGGTAGGCTGTCGCAACCTTATGCATTACACTATACTTCTTAAGCAAACCTCCAAGTTGTTTGTTGCAAAAATACATGCTTCTATCGCTAATCACGGCTCTAGGCGTCCCAAGCCTGCAGAAAATCACATCCTTAAAAAATTGCAAACCACGTCAGCATCATTAGTTCGAGTTGGAATTGATTCCACCCACTTAGAAACGTAATCCACACCAACTAAAATATATTCAAAACCGAGGGAAGGTGGAAAAGGACCCATGAAATCAACTCCCCAAACATCGAAAAGTTCCACTACTAGATTGTTCGTCAGTGGCATCTCATTTCTTTTGCTTATGTTTCCCGTTCGTTGACAACGATCGCAACTCTTGCAGTAGTAATAAGCATCCTTAAATAATGTCGGCCAGTAGAATTCATACTGAAGGACCTTGTGTGCCGTTTTCTTCACGCTAAGATGTCCCACAGTGCAAGTCATGGCAAAATGACAAGATGCTCTCATGCTCTTCCTCCGGGATGCAACATTGGAATATCTGATCAGGCCCCCACCTGAATAAGTAGGGCTCGTCCCAAAAGTAATGCATGTACATGGAAATAAACCTCTTCTTCCCTTGAAAGGTCAAGTCAGGCTGCAAAACACCACTAACAACATAATTAACAATATCGGCATACCAAGGTGTCTTAGTCACATCGAATAATTGTTCGTCAGGGAAAGTCTCAACAATAGGCAAAGAGCTATCGAACTTAAAATTATCTCCCTCGGTTAATATAGATAAATGGTCGGCAACTACATTTTCATAACCATTTATCTTTAAACTCCAAATCAAATTCTTGTAATAAAAGAACCCACCTAATCAATGGATTGGCATCGGATTTTTCTAATAAATATTTCAATGCAGCGTGGTCCGTATGCACAATTACTTTCGAACCAACCAAATAGGATCGAAACTTGTTAAATGAACATAAAATAGCTAGAAACTCTTTTTCAGTGGTGGTATAATTGGACTGAGCTTCATCGAGTGTTTTACTAGCATAATAAATTACATGGAAAAATTTATTCACTCTCTGCCCCAAAACGGCACCAATAGCAAACTCAGACGTGTCGCACATAATTTCAAACAGTAAAGACCAATCGGGTGCAGCAACAATAGGTGCGGACGTCAATTTTTCTTTCAAAGCATTAAAACCAACCAAACATTCCTCGGTAAAATCTAACTTAGCATCCTTACACAAAAAATTACTTAAGGGGCGGGCACTTTTTGAAAAATCTTTAATGAAATGCCTATAAAACCCGGCATGCCCCAAGAAGCTTCGAACTTCTTTTACACACGAAGGCGGAGCTAATTTAACAATTAAATCAACTTTAGCCTTATCAACCTCCATTCCCTTATTAGAAACCACATGACCCAAAACAAGCCCTTGTTTCATCTAAAATGACTCTTTTCCCAACTAAGTGTAAGATTACACTCAATACATCGTTCGAGCATAACGGTCATATTTGTAAACAATCATTAAAAGTAGTTCCAAACACAGAAAAATCGTCTGAATACATCAATGGTCTTTTCCAACAAGTCAGAGAACATGGAAAGCATACACCTTTGGAAAGTAGCGGGAGCATTGCAAAGACCAAACGGCATCCTCCT
Organism: Orobanche coerulescens; assembly: GCA_033398695.1. Classification (NCBI taxonomy): domain Eukaryota; kingdom Viridiplantae; phylum Streptophyta; class Magnoliopsida; order Lamiales; family Orobanchaceae; genus Orobanche; species Orobanche coerulescens. The sequence continues at coordinate 95,892,768 of CM065816.1, forward strand.
AAAGGCAAAAGTGCCAAAAGGGCAAGTAAAAGTGGTCTTCTCTTGATCTTCCGGAGCAATGGGAATCTGATAGAAACCTGAAAGACCATCTAGAAAACAGTAATAATCATGCTTAGCTAAACGTTCCAACATCTGATCAATGAAAGGGAGGGGAAAATGATCTTTTTTCGTCACGGCATTTAATTTCCGAAAATCAATGCACATTCTCCAACCGGTCACTGTTCTAGTGGGCACTAATTCATTTTTGTCATTACGTACTACCGCTATCCCAGATTTCTTAGGCACTACATGCACAGGACTAGCCCACTTACTATCGGATATCGGGTAGATGACTCCGACATCTAACAACTTCAAAACCTTTTTTTTAACTACTTCCTGCATGTTCGGATTCAAACGCCTTTGAGGACTTATCCTCTTGATGTCAGAAATACTCCACCCAATCGTTTCCTTTAATTTAGTCAAAACTTCTAATAATTTGTTTTCTTGCAAATGAGTTAATTCAGAAGAGATAATTACAGGGTAAGTGTCACTTTTGCCTAAGAAAATATATTTAAGATGTGCCGGAAGTTCTTTCAATTCAAGTTGGGGTGCGGTAATTTCAATAGGCTCCTAAAAGTTTAATTTTAAAGGCACATTAAGATCATCAACTTCATCAATGGGTATATAATTATCTAGCAATGCAACATAGTCTTCAATTTCTAGATTATTCAACCCCATATCATGCTCAACTGTTAGAGCATCATGCAATGTGTTGCCTACTCTGTCATGCAAATATGTATCATGAACCATAGAATCAATGCAATCGATAAAATTACAATCATGGGTAGCATAAATATGAGAAGGGATAGGAGATGAACCGAACACGTCGATTTCCACCGTTTCACCCAAGACGGTCATGGTGACCTTTCCTTCATCAACATCGATGATTGTTTTTATTATGCGCATGAATGGTCACCCTAGAAGTATCGTCCCTTCCTTTTCGCTCGTCGCAAAATCGCACATCTCCAAGATAACAAAATCGGCCGGAATCACCAACTTGTCCACTTGAACTAATAGGTCTTCAATGATTCCTTTGGGGTATTTCACCGACCTGTCCGCCATTTGAAGAGTCATTCTTGTTGGTTTGATTCCTCCGAGTCCAAGCCTCAAATAAGTCGAGTAATGCATGAGATTCACCCTTGCTCCCAAATCGATCATGCCACGAGCATCCTTCTTATGTCCCATAGTTATGTCAATCATAAAACTTCCAGGATCGCCCTTTTTTTGGCTCCTTGCTTCTACCTCGTGGAGCACCACTTTCTCATTCCCAAAATATCATCTCTTGTTGGAGGTCAACTCTTTGAATAATTTTGTGTAAGCAGGAATGTTCTTCACAACATCCAAGAGTGGTAAGTTGACATGAACCTTTGAAAGCATATCGTAGATTTTGGAAAATTGCTCATCTTGCTTTGCTTTTCTAAGTCGGCTCGGAAAAGGGACTGGTAGCTTATATGGTTGAGAAGATTTGTGAAGCTTGGAATTCGAAATTGCTTCGTCTACTCTCTCTTCTTGATTTCCTGATTTGTCTTTTTTCTCGCCGCCTCTCTCTTTCGCTTCGGAAATTGTCTCTTTATTTATCACTTTACCACTTCGGAGGATGGTAATAGCTTGAGCTTGCTCGGGCTGACTTAGTAGTGTACCCTTTCTTGTCTGTGTGCCTCGATAGCAAGTTGCCCAATTTGAATCTCCCTTTTCTTCACCGAAGCTTCTAAAGATTCGAACCTTTTATTGTTCTCAGCTCGGTTTTCCCTGCTTTCCTTAGTGAATGCCGCAATACTCTCCTCAAGAGAGTTCCTTTGCTGTGGAGGTGGTTCACTTTCCGTTGTTTGCTGGACTCTATTTCCTACGTTGTATTGAGCTTGGGCGCTTGTGTCGTACGATATCGGGTTGTTGTTTCTCCAAGAGAAATTCGGATGGTTTCTTAGCCCAGGATGATAAGTGTTCAGGAGAGGTGCATTTCTTGCATTTCCGCCATAATTATTTCTCCTCTCCTCCCACTAGGGCCTTCCCGTGCTTTGTCCCGTAGCCCAATTCACTTGTTCAGTTTGTTCTTCTGGAAAAGTATGTGGGCAAGAATTAGCATAATGTCCGGGTCCCCCGTAAATTTCGCAAACTTGTGAGCTCGAAGATTTTTTTCTGTAACACCACCAAGATATTCAGGGTATATTACAGCGCCTTGGGCCCCTACCTGGGACCCACCAGGCTAAATAATAAATACCACTCGTCTAACCATCACAGTTAGCGAGAAAATACACTTAACCGAGCGACAATTAAATAAAACGCCCGGCATAACCCTCGAAATAAACATCCCTGACAATCATAAATAATATTTGACGATACAAACCATAATCCGAGTAAAAACACCTGAGTACTCGCGAGTACTATCTATAAGTTCACAAGTTTGAAGAGGTAAATCGCTAAAAGATCATAGAAAAAGGCTCAAGAACATTCACAATCACTTCTACCGGACCGTTTGATGGCGAAGACCGATAAAAACCCTCGTATATCTCAATACTAGCAACTTAGAAACAAGGTTCGATGATCTAAATCCTAAGTTCTCTTGTGTCTAGACAATATTCGTGCACAATATCATCAAGAACACTAAGCAAAATGATGGAACAACGAAAGAGGAATAATCCCAAACTCATACCTGGAAAATCAATCAAAACTAACAACCAAGAACATGTGTGTGGTTCAATCTAAAAACCCTTACGAAAAGATTAGCTACTCATGATAATACGAATAATAAGAACAATAATATAGCAAAACATGGTAGAAATCCTTCCCTTTCAATCCCTTGATCGAGTTCCCGAGGAAGGTTTGATGTTCTTCCTTCAAAAACTAAAAAAAAAAAAAACTCCTTACAAATGATGAAAATCCCTCACAAATTGTATCTATGGATGTTTAGAACACTCCAAATTGATAAAAACTGAGTTTGGATCGAGTTTTGCGGCTCTCCCCAAGTTGTGTCTAGGGTTTCCCTTTATATACCCGTCAAAAGTCGCAAAAAGTGCAGAAAATCGCATTTTCTGCACAACAGGGGGTGGATCGTGATCCAAGCATTTGGGATCGCGATCCAGGTGTTCGCCAAAAGAATCTGCCTCACGGTCTGAATGTCGGATCGCGATCTGGGTGCGGTCCAAGACAGGATCGCGATCCTGATGTGTTGGACTGTGAGGCTGTGGTCTAGAAGCTATATCTCCCTTAATACACCTCGGAATTTAGCATGTAATATACTGTTGCGAAGCTAATTTCGCGAGGAATCCATACATATGGAGAACATATCCTAAATAGAAGTAATGAATCTGGAAATTATAAAATACGATCGACATTGCTTCAATCTTCATCGTTTAAGCCACGTTCTTGCTCCCGACTTGTTCTCGATCGTCATAAACTCCAATATTGGCCATAAAAGCACCTATTTCACCAGAATCTTCGTCCGGCTACCTATAAAACAAAAACACAACATACCACACGTAAAAAGAGCAAAAACACTTAAAAACAAACGAAAGCACGACTCAATAGAACACAATGAGATGATCAAAAATCGACTCATCACAACTACTAGATTCAAATGTGTAACAACGCCGTCCAAGATCGGAACTGTTACAGCGCCGTGGATCTATTTCGAGAATCCACAAGGCAAGACCTGTTTAACACACATACACATACACAACGACCAATCATATCGAACATAAAACCAAAACAACCCGCATCAAACGGCAAGGTTGAGCGGATGAATCCAAACAATGAAAGAAGTCATCTTTCTTGCCTGCTTTCGTTCCTTTCTCTTCTCTGATTTCCGGCAGCTTCAAAACAGGATTTTATCACAACCTTGATCACAGGTAATGGAAAAGAAAAGTACCGTCCGGGACCCCCAACGCTACAATACATATATAATATCACGAATGGCATGGTCGGATATCCAATGTAATAAAAACATATTGACCGGCAAGGTCGAACATAACGACAATCATAACCTGTCCAATATATAGATAACAAACTCAAAGACAATTCCCAAGCCTATACACGGGCGCAACATTAACAACCACACTACTCGCGAGTACTTATACAAGACAAGACCAAAGCAACGAAAATAGAACAACATCGACGACCCAACAGAACATCACCGCTGCTCATCGTCCTCGTGTTCCTCCTGCGCCCGCTCGCCATAAAGACATGTACCTGAATACAAAAAAAGGTATTCACTCCCGAAGGGTTCAGCAAGTAGCCGGTACGAGTATTTGATACATGAATATGTATAACGTGCAACAGAGATAAATATTGGGCCGAGTACAGTAAAAATACCAGAGAAAAGAATAACCATCATTTACATCCCACGTCATTATTTCGGAATAATATGCATATCAGCAATCATATATAGAACAACCTCCCGAGCTATACTGGCTACCGCATCTCTACGCACCCCAAGATACCTCGTCAGGCTCTCTCGGGTTGTATAGCCCAACCAAGAGATCCACATAAAATGCAGTCTAACGGACCCGAGAGGACCTTCGCTGGTTTTACTTGGCTCACACACACTCATCAATATCATGCAATTTCACATTTCACAATCCGTTGCCACGTACTCTGACGATGCCATTCTCAAATCATCAAAGGTTACAACTATGCCTTTCAATCACAATCAGAAGCAATATCTCTAAATCGTTTTCAACAAAATATTTGTGAAATGTCATCATCTCGATATAAATTTAGGAAGGTCAGCCCTTGACGTTCTTAAAAATCACTTCTAGTTTCTTTCCGAAAAACCTTTTGAAAATCTTTTTTAAACATCGCTCATAGTTATTGTTTTTCAAACCTCAGAACTTATTAATTTGTTTGGAAAATATTCCCAAAAATATTTCAAAACATCAATAACATTAGTCAAATTTATAATAAAAACAATTCAGTTCCAAAATCATATTTATGCTCTTTAAATTGCAAGATAATACATAAACATAATCAAATACAAGCCTAGAGTTCGACGGTTTAACTAGTTCGGTAAAACTCGGCCAGGAAGCTATCGAACCCATTTTTCGAACCTAAGATGACCAATATTGCAAGATTCATATCAGCGCTACCAATCCTAATTAAGATAACAATTGAAACTCGAAACCATAATCTAAGGGAACTTTTGTCGAACACTTCGCGGACGGTATTAGATTACGACGATTTGAACGAAAGTTTTGATTTCCGTTACGCTAGAATTGATAAGAACAATCCTGGAATACTCCTATATAATCATATTTCATATACGAACAACAAACACCTAAATATCTTGAAGAACAAGTTTAGGTTTCAGGGTTGATTTTACCTCCGATTCGCCGAAAACTCTTGAAATTGATCGTAGATAACTTCATACTATGATTCCCGGGCGTCGAATACGTGTTTAGATCTCTCAAACAAGATCAAAAATCCAAATTTTGAGTTATGGCCGATCCTAGGGCTCTTCAAGGATTGACAAATGGTGAGGGGAGTGTTTAGGGACGATTATATACAAGTTTTAACCCTTAAGTCGGTCTTAAGGGCATTTTGGTAATTTGCCTCGTGGGAGATTGATATCATTGTCTTATTTCGATCAAAACATGCTTGTTCGGGCTCAGAATGGATCGTTGTTTGTTCCATTGGAAACTAACTCAATAATCTATAACTATATAAAATTTTAGAAATTTTGGATTATTCTATAATTTATGGCGAATGATCAAAGTCAGTCCTTACACAGAGCGCTTTCCAGAATTGTCCACTCTTATTTCTATTAACACCCTTTTGATACTCCATTTATATTTTAAATAGTGCAATGATATAATACTTGAGACTAGAATTGTAAACCTCTAGACTGATCAAACGATCCAGTTACAGTTCGATTAGCGAGTCTAGAACGATCATTGAATGTCGAGTAATAGCGAAGTGATCATTGAGACATTGAAGTGAATTCCTAGGGTGGAATGAACAGCCTCAAGGCATAATAATTATTGCAATATTATCAATATCATCACTATAACTCTAGATATTGACATGTGTTGGGTTTATGATCCCAGTCGAAGCTAAAAGAAAGCGCAATAAACCAATAAAAAAGGGTTACTCGAATAAAATCATGAGTTAAAAAAAGGATAAGGCTCAACATTCCTTAATAGAAGGATTACACAATGATTTCTTGAAACCAATACTTGATGGAAACCATAATTATGATAAGTTCAGACAACAGGTCGACAATCACAGAACCACAAAACTCGCAAGTTCTACAAAATGACAACAGGATTCACATAAAGGTTTAAAAACCCTAATTCATACAAGCATAAAAATCTCGGATATCACAACCTCCCCCTAAAAAGAAGTTTTGTCCCGAAACTTAGGATCTGAACAACTTAGGATATCGTGAATGCATACTCTCTCCGATCTCCCAAGTTGCTTCCTTGACCACATGACGCGACCATTATACCTTGACCTGTGGGATCTCTTCGTTCCTCAACTGCTTTACTCTCGGCTCTAAAATCATCAATGGCCGTTCTTCGAATGTAGTATCACTGGCTACCTCAATTCCCCAAAATTGATGATGTGTTTGGGATCAGAAATATAACTCCCGAGCTAAGGAGCACGAGACACGCTATAAACGTGACTGGTGATGAAGGCAATGTCATACGATACACTAAAAGGTCCAACGTACGTAGAGCTTAATCAGAAAACCCCTCGAGTTGGAGATACTTTCAGTAACATACTAACATTAGCATAAATCTTTTGTCGACTTTGTACAATCTGTAGTGTTCCTCAAATTAGGGCGGTTTAACATTTCAAGAATCTCTTACAAATGGATGGGTAAGGGGTTGCATGGTTTACGAGAAGCTCTCGACCAACTGATGATAATAATCGACAAGGTCTACAAATCCTCGAATTATTCGAATGTTCTTCCTAGCCCTTGAGAAGACTTCGCTATGATCATTTGAAACTCTATTCGAACATCTTTAGCTAAACAATACACTCGAAAAAGGTGATTTCCTTATCCACCGACATTTATCTACTTTGGTATAAAGTTCTACGCCTCTTAGCATACCTTGCCCAATGTGCAAAGCTCGACATGCTTTGTCTCATTTCTTGAATAGGTCAAGAAATTAGCAACAAGCAATAATCATGAACTCGCCGGAATACTTGATGAAGGTCTGGTTCATCAATGGTACAAATACGACCCAATTATTGGTTAAGCCAAAAGACATAACCATAAACTTGTAACACTCATATCCGACATCCTGACATGATAGAAACCTCTTACATGTTGATCACCGAGGCAGGGCAACTGAATGAAACTTAAAGGAATCGAAATAAATGAATACTAAGATGAAGAAGTTGACATTACAACTTCTAAATTTGTTTTTCTATTATGGTCGTAAGCAAGGGCTCAATACGGCCTTAACACGACTTCTAGAGTTCCTGGTTAACCGCATTATTACGTTCGTAACAGGTGATGTATAACGACTGTAACATGGCTTCGATATTATTAACCGACTCAATTGCTTCCAGAAAGTTTGACCGACCTACATAGTTACAGCTGTAAGAGACAACAACATACGACTGTAACATAATCTCTCGCAAGTCCGATTACTGACTTCCCTACGGCCGTATTTCTTGCAATGGCGACCGGTGGCAATATATGGTCATCATGGTATTCGATACATCATACCAAAATGATGCCTCTTCACTTTAGACAACCATCGTTGGTATGCTCGTAGAAAACCACTTAAAATGGCGACCGGTGGCTTAAAATCTGCCTCGTGTTTAACAGTTCTTCTAACCGCTTGTTCAACATAAGCATCCCCCGTGAAGCCATATAATGTGGTGCTCTGGATGCTAGCGCCTCATTAGTTCTCCACTCAATAGTGAACTCAACATCACACTGTGGTGATAGCATTGGCAAATCGTCACAAAATACGTGTGGGAGCTCGCTCATGAATGGAATCGAGTATAGCTGAGCTATGCCTCTCTCGAACCTCATCACGTAGAATCACTAGCCAGTACATCTTCACCTCAGTAATATCATCACTCTCATAGCTCGTTCCTTCCTCCAGAAGTGCTCCATTTTTTTTCTCTTCTCAAAATACACGTTCAATATCGTCATTCACGATCTTCGAATTGGTTTTTTGTCAGTGATTCATGATGACTTCCTACAGTTCAGCTGGTCTTCATCGCGGATAAAATCCTCGCCAGACACATCAACGATAACAGAACCCGAAAACCCAATCTTGGCTCCTGATTTGTATAGAAAAATTATGAATCTCATGATTCCCTACAATTGGATCTCTACCTCATGCCCATGATGAAGGGCTCACAGGAAAACATGTTGTTGATATTCAACCCGATGCACATAAGGCAAATGTACCAAGGAATGGGTGGTACATTAAGAAGAGCTGATTCTGGGTTAAATATTTTAAACGAGTACAAAGAAGGAGATGTGCTTCACATGCAAGGCGAGTGACGGAAGACGTTTAAACCATGAAACAAAATTCATACTCAATGGGTTAGAATGCGAATATATCACATCTCAGTTGGAACTGTCAAACCACAAAATTCTAATTACGAACTCATTCTTCTGGCCGCTACGCACCAACAACGTCGCTCGTAAATAACTTGTGTTTGGTCATTCGTATGACTCTCTTTCATACTGCGGCTATGCTGCACTCTTAATCCCGGTATATGAGCTCGTATATTGTCTCTTAAAAACTTCTTTATAATCATATACTACTTTTATACGCATATACTCTCTTCGAAGAGTTTCCGGTGCAAAGGTCAATTTTACACTTCAAATCTAAAAACATTAATTTGAAAGGTGCAAAAACTTTTTGTTTATCGTCGAAAAATACCGACATCTTCTCAAAACATAGCCACTTCCTTTAACATCCGCATTTTTTCCTTTTTCTAGTATTTTTTATTTTGGTGTATTTTTCATTTTTAGCGACACGCTTGTAACCGTATTGATATTTCAAGAATATTTAATACTGGACTTTTTGTCATCCGAGTTTGTTTCAGACCTATTTTACTCAATTCCGCGTTAAATGTCATTTCCGTCGCTATTTGATTCGATTCTCGTGATCGTTGTTCGGAACCGCCATTTCGGGATTGCCGTAAATCCATCTTATGTTATTATGCGTGTTGTGAGCTTTTGTTTGGTGTTTCGATCGTGTATCATGTGTTTCGGATATTTTGGGCCGTTTTGTAATTTCCCAAAGTTATGGGGTGATTACTACCCTTGTCGTTTCCGAACCTTTATGTAGTCAGAATCACGTCTTCTTTTAGCGCTCTAGTTTCTGTCTCGAACTCGTCGTGAGTGTATCCATTAGTATACCTTTGTACCTTCCGATCGACCTTCGTCGAGACGTCGTGCATATCTGGCCAACTGCCAGATGCACATTACGGCTGTAAGCTAGGGATGTTACGGCCGTAATGTTCATCAGTCAAGGCCGTAACTTCTTCTTTGTACGGTCGTAACCAAGCTTCATTTTTTCTTTCTTTCTGCATTGATCCAGTGGCGACTTACAGGCGTAATATTTACATGGTACGGCCGTAAGAATTATTACGGCCGTAACCTTAGAGTGATACGACCGTAAGTTAGTTTCGTTTATTTGTCCAGATTCTTCCCCAGGGCCAGTTATGGTCGTAAAGTGATATACTTACGGTCGTAGTATTCACAAGTTACGGCCGTTAGTATGTGATGTTACGGCCGTAACATCTAACAGTATATAAACTGGCAGGGCCGACTTTTTCCTCATTTTTCACTCTTCTCTCTTCTCTTCGCGTCGGGGGCGACCTTGGGAGCTAGGGTTCGTCCGATCTTCACTCAGACTCCATTGGAGAAGTATATTCTAGCATCATAACATCAACCTAACACCAAATCATCCGTTGTTCATCTCTGAATCAAGGTAAAATCTCTTAGAACCCTACTTTTGGGAAATTTGGGGATTTTCGATTTATTGTCCGATTCGTTCCGTGTTGTTGATTAATCCATGATCTATGTGATTAATCTTAGTGGTATTCATATTTTCCCTATGAGTTCATGGTAAATTTCGTGGCATTTATGAAATCGAGAGGGTTCGGTTCCGATCCACCCTCGTTGTTTTTGTACGAATTTACATGAATCATAGGTAGGTTTTAGGGCGTATTCCATTTTCGTACTCGTGTAGAATTGGTTGTGATTGTATTTTTCGAATCGTTAGGTTCGTGGTTGTCGGCTCCTAGCGATCGTGGTCGATTCTCCGTTCTGTTCGTTTCGTCGTTAATTACTCAAGGCAAGTATTCTTGTGAAACCTTTATGATGAACATGAAATTGTGATGTATGATATTTGTGTGCTTTGCTCACTCTGGGAGCGTCCGACGCGGCCTCGAAGGAATCTAGTGGTTTAGCCCCGGATTCACGAGCTTGTTGGCTAGCCAGTCCGGGAAGGTCCATAGAGGCCTCGGATGGAACCAATGGTGTAGCCCCGGTCCTAAACGATGCATGTGCGTGATTTTGATTTTTGACTATGGCCTGTCCAGAAGGGCCTATAGAGGCCTCGAATGGGACCAGTGGTTTAGCCCCGGTCCTAGGCAAATTGATTATTGATTGTTGTTTTCTCGGAAAAGACATGTCTGGTTTGGGATTTTGAAATAACTTGATGCATGTACTATGAAATGTGTAAGCGAGTGGTTTACCTTGATTACTTGTACTAGTGTAATTGCTAACCCCTTTGGGGACCCGTTATTCTTGTTATGAATTTTAAGTGGCGTTCAACCGGTCGAGCAGGCACTGGAGCAGTACGAGGATGATGGTCGGGGATGTTGACGTGTGCAATGGAGTCCCTTTATTTCCGTTGTCCATTTTGATGTGTTGTTTCCAAACTTGTGAACTTATAGATAGTACTCGCGAGTACTCAGGCACTTTTGAATTGGGATATGTTTTGTATGTTAAATTATATTTGTGAATTTGGGTGATGTCCTGTTTACCGGTTGTACTGAGTGATTTCATTTAATTATTGTTGTGGTGTTGTTTGTTTCCCGCTAACCGATATGGTTAGACGAGCGGTATTGTTTATTTAGCCTGGTGGATCTCACGTAGGGGTCCACGGCGCTGTAATATACCTGAATATCTTGGGGTGTTACATAAAATGGTATCAGAGCACTAGGTTTATGGATACCTAGGCTTGTTGGTTAATTGGGTCTAGTTGTGTTTTATTTGCACACCGTCATCCTGCGCCATCATCTCGGTACTTCCAGTGCTCGTAAGTTTTCCTTACTCGATTCATTGTTTTCTCGTATCGTACTTCCGTTTCTTGAACTCTGACTGTTTTCCCTCTCGTACTTATCATCGAATTGCTTTTGCTACCACTTATTTCCAGTATGGATGCTGGAAGAGGTCGTGGCCGTGGTCGTGGATGCAGCTGGGGACGTGGGGCAGCCAATGGGGCGGCCATGTCACACTCTTCTGGAACTGGCAATAATGATGGTCATTAGGTCCATACTGTACTCAAGACGATACAGCCGGCAATGGCGCCGACATGGGTGTTGCAGCTATAATGCAACAAATGGTGAACCAAATGGCTACGATAGCCCAGGCGGTTCAAAACCCAGCCCTTGCTCGTACTACCTAGGCCGGAACAGATCGTTGGCTTCAGGATGTCACCAAGATGCATCCTTCTCAGTTTTCTATGGCTTCAGACCCAATTGACTGGGAGAGGTGGATCAAGGAGATATCCAAGATCTTTGTTGCCAACTGTCCTGAGGATCGCAAGGTCCCAATCGCCCAGTATTTCTCACTGGGGAGGCTGCTGATTGGTGGGAGGCCATTGAGCCTCAGGATTATATTGCTTCGTTGGCCGAGTTCAGAGACCTTATGGAAGCTGAATACTGTCCGTGGCTGGTTCGTCAGGATCGAGTCCATGCTTTTTATGATGCTCAGTCTCGAGATATATCGGTTTCTCAGGCCATTGCAGATTTCAACTGAGAATTAGGCTACGTGAAGGCCCAGGTTAAGGAGGAGAGCGACAAGATTTGCCACTTTTCTAGACGGATGAAACCAAAGATTCGTGATTACATGTCTGGGCTCGCCTGCAACACCCTAAAGGACTATCAGACTAGAGCTCTTGCTTATGATATGTCATTGACGGCCAGTGAGGCGGCTCGAGAAAGTAAGAAATAGAAGTCTGTCGGTAACTTTTTGGGTGACAAGGGCGGAGTTCAACAGAAGCCTCAGTCTGCTAACGTTCCTGCAGGCGGTTCGGCTCGTTTTTCCTGGGGCTTCCGAGATGCTACCAGTGCTCCCACTCGAGAGATCAGATGTTATAACTGTGGCTTGCTGGGCCACAGGAACCGGGAGTGTCCTCGTCTGCAGTTGACTTGTCATACTTGTGGCCAGCCGGGCCACAAGGCTTCCTTTTGTGATCATGTGGGGAAGACTCTCGGTGCCCAGGCTTCTTTTCCAGCACCTAGGTATCCGAGTGTGAACCAGGGGTCGTTTGCTCCTCAGTCCCCACAAAGTGTCGGCCAACGGAGAGGTCGGGGTCAGCCCGCTAGAGGGGGAGCTTCTAGTCTCAGCTCCGCTCATCCGCGTGTGTATGAGATGAGGAGGGCCGATGATCCGGAGGCTACCGTTGCTACATGTACCGTTCATATCCCTTCTCATCCTGTCAGTGTGCTATTCGATTCTGGTGCTACGCATTCATTCATTTCTCTGGAATGTGTGCGCCATTTGAGTCTTGACTGCTTGTGGCCTTGTGAGCCTTTCATCGTTAAACTCCCTAGCGGTGATAGGATCGTTGGTGATCGGTAGATCTGAGACTGTTCTGTGATTATTTGTGAGAGGGCTTGGCTCTCTAATTATATTGTTGTGAATATTTAGGGTGAGGATTTGATTCTCGGGGATGATTGGCTCGAGCAACATGGTGCGATCATGAACTACCGTACGAGAATCATCACCATGTTATCCGAGGATGGCACTGAGCAATCTTTCGCGGGGCGAAAGAGAGGAAACCAGAAGTTCGTAATTAATGCCTTGAAGGCGATGAGACTCTTGCGGAATGGGTGTAGTATCTATTGGTGTTATGCCTTGAAGGCGGAGGATGGTGGGGTCGAGTTTTCATCGATTCCAGTCGTTAGTGAGTTCCCAGATGTCTTTCCTGAAGAGTTGCTGGGTTACCACCGGACCGTGAGGTTGAGTTCGCTATCGAGTTAGAGCCGGGTGACGCTCCGATTTCGAAGGCGCCGTATCGCATGGCACCTTCAGAGATGGCTGAGTTGAATAAGCAGTTGAGGGAGCTTCTTGAGTCGGGGTATATTCGACCGAGCACTTAGTCTTGGGGCGCACCGGTCCTGTTTGTGCGGAAGAATGATGGTTCACTGCGTTTATGTATTGACTATCGCGAGCTAAACAAAGTGACCATCAAGAACAAGTATCCCTTGTCGAGGATTGATGACTTGTTTGATCAGTTGTAGGGAGCTACGGTATTCTCGAAGATCGACTTGAGGTCGGGTTACTATCAGCTTCGGGTGAAGGAGTCCGATGTTCCGAAAATATCTTTTCGGACGAGATACAGACATTATGAGTTTGTAGTTATGCCCGAAGGACATTAACGCTCCGGCAGTGTTCATGCAGTTGATGAACAAGGTCTTCATCGAGTATTTTGATAAGTGTGTTGTCGTCTTCATTGGCGATATCCTTATCTATTCGAAGAATGAAGAGGAGCATGTGCATCATCTGCGTGTGGTGTTAGACATTTTGAGGACCGAGCGACTCTATGCGAAGTTCTCGAAATGTGAGTTCCGGCTGAAGGAAGTGATGTTTCTGGGTCACGTGATTTCAGCCAAGGGGGTTCGTGTGGATCTACAGAAGATTAAGGCACCACCTAAGAATGTGAAGGAGGTCCGTAGTTTCTTGGGTTTGGCAGGCTACTATCGTAGGTTCGTCGAGGGGTTCTCGAAACTGGCTCGGCCACTTACACAGTTACTTCAGAAATATGAGAAGTTCGTCTGGAATGACAAAAGATAGTCGAGTTTTGAGGAGCTGAAGAGGCGTTTGACTTCAGCCCCGATTCTAGCGTTTCCATATGGCAACGGGTGTTTTGCTATTTATAGCGATGCTTCGGGTCAGGGTCTTGGGTGCGTGTTGATGCAGCACGACAAGACTATTGCGTATGCGTCGAGACAATTGAGGTCGTATGATCTCAACTACCCTACTCACGATTTGGAGTTAGCGGCAGTTGTTTTTGGGCTCAAGATTTGGCGCCATTATCTCTTTGGCTCTACATGTCAGGTTTTTACCGATAATAAAAGTCTGAAGTACATATTCACTCAGCAGGAGTTGAATATGAGGTAGAGGAGGTGGTTGGAGTTGATTAAGAATTATGATCTCGAAATCCTTTATCATCCAGGCAAGGCTATCGTCGTGGCAGATGCCTTCAGTCGGAAACCGGTTACGCTGCGGACGCTTGAGATACTTATGTCTCAATCTGAGCTTCAGCGTGATTTGATCGAGTTGGGTGTTGAGATTTTGTTGCCAGGAGTTTTTGGGCAACTTTGTGCTTTAGAGATTTCATCGTCGCTAATCGATGACATTAAACTGCAGTTGGAGGATCCGATGATTATTCAAATCCGAGAGAACATTCTTAAAGGGAAGTCTCCTGTATTTGTGATTCACGAGGATGGTGTGTTGAGATTCCAGATTCGGCTTTGTGTACCGAACGACTTGGAATTGAGGTAGAGTATTTTGTGGGAGGCCCAGGCTACGTCTTACTCAGTTCATCCTGGTTCGCATAGTTTGTAGCGAGATGTTTGACTTGCCAATAGGTCAAAATCGAGCATCAGTGACCAGCCGAGTTATTGCAGTCGCTTCCCATTTTGGAATGGAAATGGGAAGATATTTCGATGGACTTCATCACGAGCTTGCCGAGATCGAAGTCTGGTATGAATATGGTTTGGGTGATTGTGGATCGTCTGAACAAGTCGGCACATTTTCTGGGCATCAAGGATACTTGGAGTCCGGAAAAGTTGGCTCGTGTATTTATTGCGCAGATTGTGAGGCTTCACGGTAATCCGAAGTCTAATGTTTCGGATCGTGATGGCCATTTTGTATCGCACTTTTGGCAGGTGGTACATAATGCGTTGGGTACTCGTTTGCCTCTGAATACTTCTTTTCATCATCAGATGGATGGGCAGTCGGAGCGCACTATCCAAACATTTGAGGATATGTTGCGTGCTTGTGCTCTCGATTGGAGCAGTGATTGGGAGGAGCATTTTTCGTTGATCGAGTTCACGTACAACAATGGTTGGCATGCAGCGATTCGGATGGCACCGTATGAGGCGTTTTACGGGCGGTGATGTCGATCGCCGATTTGTTCGAACGAGGCATCCGATATGGTCGGAACCAAATAGGATATCGCCTTGGAGACGAGGAAGAAGGTTGAATTGATTTGGGAAAGTATGTTGACTGCTCAGAGTCGACAGAAATCCTATGCCGATGTTTGTCGTCGACCTTTGGAATTCGAGGTGGGAGACCGCATTTTGCAAAAAGTGTCACCGACGAAGGGAGTTTTCCGCTTCGGGAAGAAGGGACAGTTGAGTCCGAGGTTTATTGGGCCCTTTGAGATTCTAGAGAGGGTCGGCGAGTTAGCGTATCGTTTGGCGTTGCCTCCGGCTTTGAGTCACGTCCATAGCATTTTCCATGTTTCCCAGCTGAGGAAATATGTTCCGTATCCTAATCATGTCATCGTCTATGGTGAGATCGATATCGCCGAGGATATTACTTTCGAGGAGCGTCCCTTGAAGATTTTGGAGCACCGTGAGAAGCGACTGAGGCATAAGGCCATTCCATTGGTCAAGGTGCAGTGGTCGAGACATGGTGTCGAGGAGGCAACTTGGGAAACCGAGGGTAGCATGCGTGCTAGGTACCCCGAGTTGTTTGTTTCTTAAGTTTCGGGACGAAACTTATTTTTAGAGGGGTAGAATGTAATATCCGCATTTTTTTCCTTTTTCCAGTATTTTTTATTTTGGTGTATTTTTCGTTTTTAGCGACTCGCTTGTAACCGTATTGATATTTAGAGAATATTTAATACTGGATTTTTTGTCATCTGAGTTTGTTTCGGACCTGTTTTACTCAATTTCGCGTTAAATATCATTTCCATCGCTATTTGGTTCGATTCTCGTGATCATTGTTCGGAACCGCCGTTTTGGGGTTGCCATAAATCCATCTTATGTTATTATCCGTGTTGTGAGATTTTGTTTGGTGTTTCGATCGTGTATCGTGTGTTTCGGATGTTTTGGGCCATTTTGTAATTTCCCAAAGTTATGGGGTAATTACTACCCTTGTCGTTTCCGAACCTTTGTGTAGTCGGAATCGCGTCTTCTCTTAGCGCTCTAGTTTCTATCTCGAACTCGTCATGAGTGTATCCGTTGGTACACCTTTGTACCTTCCGATCGACCTTCGTCGAGACGTCGTGCATATCTGGCCTGCTGCCAGATGCACATTACGGCCGTAATGTTCAACAGTTACGACCGTAACTTCTTATTTGTATGGTCATAACCAAGCTTTATTTTTTCTTTCTTTCTGCATTGATCCAGTGGCGACTTACGGGCGTAATATTTACATGTTACGGCTGTAACCTTATAGTGATACGACCGTAAGTTGGTTTTGTTTATTTGTCCAGATTCTTCCCCAGGGCCAGTTACGGTCGTAAAGTGATATACTTACGGTCGTAATATTCACAAGTTACGGCCGTTAGTATGTGATGTTACGGCCGTAACATCTGACAGTATATAAACTGGAAGGGCCGACTTTTTCCTCATTTTACACTCTTCTCTCTTCTCTTCACGTCGGGGGCGACCTTGGGAGCTAGGGATCGTCCGATCTTCACTCAAACTCCATTGGAGAAGTATATTCTAGCATCATAACATCAACCTAACACCAAATCATCTGTTGTTCATCTTTGAATCAAGGTAAAATCTCTTAGAACCCTACTTTTGGGAAATTTGGGGATTTTCGATTTATTGTCTGATTCGTTCCGTGTTGTTGATTAATCCATGATGTATGTGATTAATCTTAGTGGTATTCACGTTTTCCCTACGAATTCATGGTAAATTTCGTGGTATTTTTGAAATCGAGGGGGTTCGGTTCCGATCTGCCCTCGTTGTTTTTGTACGAATTTACATGAATCGTAGGTGGATTTTAGGGCGTATTCCATTTTCGTACTCGTGTAGAATTGGTTGTGATTGTATTCTTCGAATCGTTAGGTTCGTGGTTGTCGGCTCCTAGCGATCGTGGTCGATTCTCCGTTCTGTTCGTGTCGTCGTTAATTACTCAAGGCAAGTATTCTTGTGAAACCTTTATGCTTAACATGAAATTGTGATGTATGATATTTGTGTGCTTTGCTCACTCCAGGAGGGTCCGACAGGGCCTCGAAGGAATCCAGTGGTTTAGCCCGGATTCACGAGCTTGTTGGCTAGCCAGTCCGGGAAGGTCCATAGAGGCCTCGGATGGGACCAATGGTTTAGCCCCGGTCCTAGGCGATGCATGTGCGTGATTTTGATTTTTGACTGTCGCCACTCCAGGAGAGCCTATAAAGGCCTCGAATGGGACCAGTGGTTTAGCCCCGGTCCTAGGCAAATTGATTATTGACTGTTGTTTTCTGGGAAAATACATGTCTGGTTTGGGATTTTGGAATGACTTGATGCATGTACTATGAAATGTATAAGCGAGTGGTTTGCCTTGATTACTTGTACTAGCGTAATTGCTAACCCCTTTGGGGACTCGTTATTCTTGTTATGAATTTCAGGTGGCGTTCAGCCGACCGAGCGGGCACTGGAGCAGTACGAAGATGCTGGTCGGGGTTGTTGACGTGTGCAATGGAGTCCCTTTATTTTCGTTGTCTATTTTGATGTGTTGTTTCCAAACTTGTGAAGTCATAGATAGTACTCGCGAGTACTTAGGCACTTTCGAATTGTGATATGTTTTGTATGGTAAATCGTATTTGTGAATTTGGGTGATGTCCTGTTTACCGGTTGTACTGGATGATTTCATTTAATTATTGTTGTGGTGTTGTGTGTTTCTCGCTAACCGAGATGGTTATACGAGCGGTATTGTTTATTTAGCCTGGTGGATCCCACACAGGGGTCCATGGCACTCTAATATACTCTGAATATCTTGGCGGTGTTACACTTTCCAGCTCACGTTGTTCTCCAGGAAATTACAATATACATTCAGTCGAAATCAAGTTGCAAAATAATTTAGTTTGCATAATAAATCTTTACGTTACGCATTTGAATCTAAAATCCAAAATTAAATTTACTGACTTTCATAGAACATTTGGATCAAATTGCAAAATTAAATTTCTTTTTGAAATGGCATACTTGATTTTACCAAAAATAGTTCAAATTTACACTCATTTTGAGAAAAACAGTAATAGTATGGTTTGTAAAATAGATTACTCTCATCGAAATAAAATATACAAGCCTAAGTACCACCGAGTATTTTCAACTCAACAGTAAATTCGCTATCCCAAAGGATCATGTCTTATCTCATTACAGTCTGATATCTCCAATCCAACGGCATCACCTCGTAGGTATTGGATTCAAGCGAAAGATCAACGCAACTCATTCACATTTTCAAGGAGTTCCGCTCGTGGTAACCATCACCATACGTCAATAAGCACAAACTTCTCAAATTTATAGGGAAAGAAAAATAACTAACATAATTCGAATAAGATCGAAGTGCAAAAAGAAGGCCCTTCTTCCTCAGATGACTCAGATAGGACCAAAATAAAATCAATTAACACGCTTCCGATGAAATACAATTCACAAGGGGATCCTTTATTTCAAAACAAAATTCGAACAGGTTCAAAAAGAAGTTAAGGATTAGAGAGACTTAGAGGCATGTCACACAAGACGTTGGCAGTCAGTGATATTTCCCAACACAAATAACAACCGACAACACAACACGACAAAACATACCCAATAACCGACACCCTAGTTCAGAGACCTAGGCTCCGATACCATATTCTCTAACAACCCCGTCCCGGGTCGGAACTGTTACAGCGCCGTGGATCTATTTCAAAATCCACAAGGCAATACCTGTTTAACACACACACGTACACAACGACCAATCAGGTCGAACATAAAACCAAAACAACCCGCATCAAACAGCAAGGTTGACACTATAGTACATATACAATATCACGATCAATAAGGTCGGATATACAACGTAATAAAAACATATCAACCTGCAAGGTCGAACATAACGACAATCATAACCTGCCCAATATACAAATAACAAACTCTAAGACAATTCCCAAGCCCATACATGGGCGCAACATTAACAACACACTACTCGCGAGTACTTATACAAGACAAGACCCGAGAGAACATCACTGTTCGTCGTCCTCGTGCTCCTCCTGCGCCCGCTCGCCATGGAGACATGTACCTGAATACACAAAAAGGTATTCACTCCCGAAGGGGTCAGCAAGCAGCCGGTACGAGTATTTGATACATGAATATGTATAACGTGCAATAGAGATAAATATAGGACTGAGTACAGTAAAAATACCAAAGAAAAGAATAACCATCATTTACCAACATCGCAACAGTTCGTGACATCGGCATCACATCCCACGTCATTATTCCGAAATAATACGCGTATCATCAATCATACATAGAACAATCTCCCGAGTTATAATGGCTACCGCATCCCGCAAGATAAGCACCCCAAAAGACCTCGTCAGGCTCTCTTTGGTTGTATAGCCCAACCAAGTGATCCGCAGAAAATGCAGTTGAACGGACCCCAAAGGACCTTCGATGGTTTTACTTGGCTCACACACACTCATCAATATCATGTCATTTCACAATCCGTTTCCACATATTTTGACGACGCCAGTCTCAAATCATCAAATGTAACAACTATGCTTTTCAATCACAATCAGAAGCAATATCTCCAAATCGTTTTCAACAAAATATTTGTGAAATGTCATTATCCTAATATAAATTTAGGAAGGTCATCCCTTGATGTTTTTGAAAAACCACTTCCAGTTTCTTTTCGAAAATCCTTTTGAAAATCTTCTTTAAACATCGCTCGTAATTATTGTTTTTCAAACCTCAGAACTTATTAAATTGTTTGGAAAATATTCCCAAAAATATTTCAAGACATCAATAAACATTAGTCAAATTCAAAATACAAACAATTCAGTTCCAAAAGCATATTTATACACTTTAAATTGCAAGATAATACATAAACATAATCAAATACTCGCCTGGAATTCGACGGTTTAACTAGTTTGGTAAAACTCGGACAAGAGGCTATCAAAACCAATTTTTGAACCTAAGATGATCAATATAGCAAGATTCATATCAGAGCTACCTATCCTAATCAAGATAACAATTGAAACTCGAAACCATACTCTAAAAGGACTTTTATCGAACAATTCGCGGACGGAATTAGATTGTGACGATTTGAACGAAAGTTTTGATTTCCGTTCCGCTAGAATCGATAAGAAAAATCCCTAAATACTCCGATATAATCATATTTTGAATCCGAACAATAAACACCTAAAGATCTTGTTCGCCGAAAACTCTTGAAATTGATCGTAGATAACTTCATATTATGATTCTCGGGCGTTGAATACGTGTTTAGATCTCTCAAACAAGATCAAAAACCCAAATTTTGAGTTATGGCCGATCCTAGGTCTCTTCAGGGCTGGAAAAATGGTGAGGGAAGTGTTTAGCGATGATTATATACAAGTTTTAACCCTTAAGTCGGTTTTAAGGGCATTTCGGTAATTTGCCTTGCGGCAGATTGATATCCTTGTCTTATTTCGATCAGAACTCTCTTGTTCGGGATCAGAATGGATCTCTATTTGTTCCATTGGAAACCTAACTCAATAATATATAACGGTATAAAATTTTAGAAATTTTAGATTTTTCTAGAATTTATGGCGAATGATCAAAGTCAGTCCTTGCACGGAGCGCTTTCCAGAATTTTACTCTTATTTCTATTAACATCCTTTTGGTACTCCATTCATATTTTGAATGGTCCAATGATATAATACTTGAGACAAGAATTGTAAACCTCGAGATCCATCAAACGATCCGGTCACAATTCGATTAGCGAGTCTAGAACGACATCGAATGTCGAGAAACAACGAAGAGATCATTGAGACATTGAAGTGAATTCTTAGGGTAGAATGAACAGCCTCAAGGCATAGTAATTATTGCAATATTATCAATATCATCACTATAACTCTCGACAGTGACAGGTGTTGGGTTTACGATCCCAGTCGAAGCTAAAATAAAGCGCAATAAACGAACGAAAAAGGGTCATTCGAATAAAATCATGAGTTAAAAAAAAGAGGATAAGGCTCAACATTCATTAATATAAGGATTATACAACGATTTCTTGAAACCAATACATGGTGGAAACCATAATTATGATAAGTTCAGACAACAGGTCGATAATCACAGAGCCACAAAACTCGCATGTTCTACAAAACGACAACATGATTCACATAAAGGTTTTAAAATCCTAATTCATATAAGCATAAAAATCTCGTATATCACAAAATGTCAAAATCCCAAGGATTTACATAAACATTTCAAGTCATCTGAGGCAAGCCAAGTACCTTGACTAGGAACGTGTGTCGGAAATGGAGTGGTGCTTAACTATCGAACAAGTCTACAGAAACATAGATTCGCTCTGATACCACTAACTGTAACACCTTAAATATTTTATCTAAGTATTTTCCAAGACTACTCATAATTTGCGGAAACAAGTCAAGAAAGAAAACTAAGTATAAATTTTTAAATAGAACAGCTCATCCTTATTAAATCGTCGAGAACATGATCAACAAACTATTATTCCCAAGCAAATTCAATGCTCAACAGAATTCTCCAAAGATAGTACTAGTATGCAAAATAAATGTTAACAAAGCCTAGCAATTCAAAATTTCTATGTATGAATTCTTGACTCTTAGCACCGCCCGAGACCTTCACGCTGCTCCAAGCCTACTGACATGAAAATAGTTTTCAAAAGATGGGGGTGAGCACTCTTAAAACGTACTCAGTGGTAACGATATGTGATTCTTTTGTTATTAGTCCAAACATATATTATCGAATAAAAATAGGTAATAAGCATTATCCCATCCACACAAGACTCTTTAGGGGTCAAGGATGGTATGGGACTTAATCTTTCTATTCTAGATTAACAAGACTCTTTAGGCGTCAAGGCAATCATCAAATACATTCTGGATTCACAAGACTCTTTTAACGGCAAAGCAATCATAAAACACATTCTTTCATTATTCTGGATTTACCAGGACTCTTTTAGAGTCAAGACAACCACTTAATACATTCCTTTTTATCAATATATACAGGACAATGAGTTGAAGGAAGTTTTTACCTACCATAATAATGCACATCTTTACTCATCAAATGCAATGGATGAATTGGCCATACTGCTCAAGGTCTACTATACTATCTACCAATAATGATAATTTATTATTATTATACTATAATTGGAAATAAAATACAATGCGTAAATTAGAATTAAGCATTGATTATTATTATAAATTGAAAAGTCGACATATTTACTGGCTTGGTCAAAATAATCTGGATTTGAAAGTTTTAAAAGCTAGATGGATTAAATCTGCGAGGATTAAGAATTTAGGGCTGAAACTAAATGAATTGAAAAGTTGATTGGGTCTAATTACAAGATCTGGAAAAATTGGGGACTCAATTATATTCATAGAGTCTCTGGGAGGTTGAGGCAAAGGGGATCTGGTATTGACCAGAATTGTTGATGAAGAAAAAACTTCGAATTATGTTTATATATCGGATGTAACTCTGTACGTATAAATGCAGAAGAATAATAAGGGAAAATTGATCAGAAGATAACGTAAGGAGCTTTTGGTTTGCGAATTCGCTGGATTGTATGTGCAAAGAGAAAAATATGAACAATATAAAATTTACAGAGTCCGATGTTCACCTTTGTTAGATTGAACGGGAATTGGATGGGACTCGGATAGAACCTTGATCAGATGCCGAACTTCGAGGCCGGACTTTCTTGTTTTCTCGTGCAACAATGCTACATGCACAACCAATTTACACAACCAAACTTTATAACACATCATCTCACCATACATTTATCACTAAATTCATTATTTATTCCATCACCTACCCCACCACCCACATCATCAATGGTTCAAAACAAACACAACTATTACAACGGTTGTGATTGTATCATTTTTCTTTCTCGTGTGTTTTGTAGCTTCTCCTTTTCTCCTTCCTTATGTTTTGCAGTGTTCTTTCTTCTTCTTCTTTTTTTTTTTTTTTTTTTGGTGGCTGTTGTTGCAGCGTGTATTTGAAATTGTAGAGATTGTAAAATTTTGTGATCGTGTAATGTGCATATATTTATATTAGTAGGGTATAATTGTTAGATTAGAGGTTTAACTTGGTAGAGAGGTCTTCTTGAAAAAGGACAGAAAGCTGAATTTTGAGAGGTTGTGTTGGAAGAATTCAGAACTGGACGGATAAGAATAAGAAACTCACGCTGACCACCAGGAGTCCTAATGATGATTAGTTTATTAATTAAGTTAAATACTTAAGGGTTCTATCTTTTATAATACCAAACCATAAAAGTAACAAGTTATATATCCTCATTCATAAGAGTATAAGTTTTTGATACCAAAAGACATTAATACCCTTAAATCTATCACTAAAAGGTAAAAAAGGAAAGTCAACATTAACACCTTTTTGGAGGACATTTTAGTCTTTTTAAGCAAAATGGTATCAATAACTTACCCTCTTATGAATGAGGATATATAACTTATCAATTTTACGGTTTGGTATTAAAAAATTGATTCTCACAATACTTAATTAATCTATTTATTCACTCTTAATTAATTATATTTTCGAAATTATACTTTAAATTAATTAAACTGCTTTCTAATTCAATTTGCTTAGATCCTGTTTAATTATATAATGAGGATTTTCTTCAGGCCAATACGCTAAATACATCATCGTAAAATTTCTAATAAGCTAACAAAGTTAAATTTAGATGTAAACTTTGGATCTAAAGCCCTTTAATGAGTTACGGAATAAATATTCTAAATAAATAGTTCAAATTAAGATTGAGTAAATAGAGTTTAGACATGCAGTCCAAAAAGATTAAATTCAAACTTCTCGTGCGTTTAATATGATTTAAATATCATTCCATATTCCAAACTCGAGTAAATATTTTAAATAAAGCGGTCTTTATCGAGAGAAATTAATTAACATAGTGGGTCGCTACGGAGAGAACTCGTCACCTCATTGTAAATTAATCCTACAGCTCTAAAAATAGAAGAAGTAGAAGTTGAGGTTGAACCTACCGTCCAACATGAGACAACAAGGAATACAGAATTAGAACCTAACTCGAGGTTGTTTAGAGATCATCCACAGGAGTTGGTAATTGGTGGTATTGATACTGGTGTTCAACCAGAAGGAGAGTACAAAGTGTACAAGGAAATGTATTGTGTGCAAAGGAGGAAACAGAGTCATAACCTGACGTGACCCAGTTCCCTGTATGAAAATCTAAAGATGAACACCATAAAATTTTCATGTGCATATTAGTTGTATTCCTAGCTCTATTCAAACCGATCTCGACAAATGAAGCTCTCAACAACTCTCATTAGATTACATCGATGGAAGAAGAGTTAAATGGTTTCGAGAGGAACAATATTTGGTACTTAGTTCATAGGCCAACCCATCAAGCTGTCATTGAGACAAAATAGGCTAGTCATAAGAAACAATTCCAGATTGGTTGCCCAAGGCTATAGATAGAAATAGGTTATCGATAATGATGAAATATTTGCCCCTGTAGCCAGATTAGAAGTTGTTAGAATATTTTTAGCGTTTGCAACTCACAAGAACTTCATTGTATATCAAATGGACGTTAATAGTGTATTCCTGAATGGTGACCTAGCTAAAGAAGTTTACGTCGAACAACCTCCAGGGTTTGCCAGCACTGAGGAAGGTGATCTATTCTACAGACTAAGGAAAGCACTGTACGGACTCAAGCAAGCACCCAGATTCTGGTACGAAACCCTATTGGTGTATCTAATCAACAGTGGATTCGAGAAAGGTGCAGTCAACAAAACCCTCTTCAAAATTTAGGAAGGTGATAATCTTCTTATTGTTCAAATATATGTAGATGATATTATATTGGTTGTATTAACCAAGATATGTGTAAGAAGTTCTCTCATCTCATGTAAAGTAAATTTAAAATGAGTATGATGGTAGAACTTAGTTATTTCCTAGGGTTGTAGGTCAAACTATTAGATATAGGTACCTTTATCAACTAGGAGAAATACATCAATGAGTTGCTCAACAAAATTGCAATGAACCCCTTAAAGTCTTCATCAACCCCCATGAGCACTTCCATACAGATAAGTGCTGACGAAGCTAGAAAGCTAGTGGACCAATCACTCTATAAGAAGCTTATATGCTCACTATTGGACCTAATAGCCAACATGCTCGATATCCAATTTGCTGTAGGAGTTTGTATATGCTATCAGGTTGCACCTAAACAGAACACGTCACCAAAGCCAAATGAATCCTTAAGTACGTTGAAGAAAAAATCAGTGTAGGATTGTGATATCATATGGACGGAGGATTCGATTTGGTAGGCTACAACGACTTGAATCTCGAAGGCTACAAGTTAGATAAGGCGGAGTAGAAGTGGAATTTATCACTTTCTTGGACCAGGACTTGTTTCATGGTTCAGTAAGAAGCAATTGGCCAACTCGCTTTCTATAGCTGAATCAGAATATTATGCCGCTGGAAGCTGTTGTATGCAGATCATTTGAATACAGCAACAGCTAAAAGACTACGACATCGAGGCTAAATAAACTCTCATCATGCGTGACAGCATGAGTGCGATCGCAATCATGGATAATCTTATATTGCACTTAAGAACTAAGCACATTGACATGAAACATAATTACGTTCGAAATCATACGGAGAACAAGGATGTCCGAATCGAAAAAGTTCGTACTGATATTCAGATCGCCAACATCTTCACAAAGCCTCTCAGCACAATGAGGTTCTGTATGCTCCGCTAGGAATTGTGACTGCTACATATCGATTAAACCCCCATAAGTATTTAATTTAGTACCAATTGGGGGGGGTGTAAGACCCGTGAATATAGTGTCCATACTTGTTAATTGTATGCACAAACTTACAAATCTTATCCTTACTGTAGGAAGAAGTGGGTATAGTTGTAGGACTCTTGAATACAGTATTAATCATAAATTACTGTAAGTATTGAATCATGTATGTACCAATTAAGGGGGAACGTTTTATTTTCATGAATACAACAAATATAATGTAAGATTTCAGTTATTATTTTAATCGTATCCAATCGCATACACTATATTTTCTCAAAATCAAATTTAGTCCAACATGTTCTATCTGAATTTAAAATGATTTTATATGTACTATTGAAATGATACCTGGACTTTAAAGTGTTGAAACTCGTGATTTCAAATGATTCAAAACCGCCTAAACATGCGATAGTGAAGGCTGTAATCTTCAACTACATCCCGTCTGTCAAAATACTTGTGTCAGAGGTGGGACCAGCATTAATTTTTAAATTGACGGATAGGACGTACCAGTTACATCTTGATCCATATGCATGTTCATTTAAAAATGTTCTCATCATTTAAATATGACCGTTCAGTATAACCTAGACCTCCACCACTTATAAAAGGGCAAGTATGCTGAACTAAAGACTCTTTACTTCTTTTTTCAATAGTAGGAGCCTACGACATACAACTTGCATACTTACGATTCTGCGGATTTTTCATTTCCTCTCCTCAAACTTCTAAATAGCATCTTCTCAGCCATCATCTCAAACTTTAAAAAAAGGACTCTGTAATCGATGGTAGGATCTTCGCTAGATTTATTCTCCAGGAGCTGATCATATCAGAGTCTGAGGACATGAATGTTGTTGTTACCCAAAATATTATCCGGAGATAGTATTGCTGGAATGATCGAGTAACAAACAAATGCGAGAACACTTCCGTGAGAAAATAGATAACACAAGATTTGTCGGGGTTGTTAATCCCGGGCTTGAATGCTCTCGCGAGATGTTATTAATAAATATACTGTCGAGTACAAATATTAATGTTAGAATCTAATACAAGGAGTGTAAAGACTTCTAGTTATCTAGGCTTTAGAGCGCGTAGATTGCCGGAAGAACCAGATAGATAAATCTGTGAGTTCTTGCTTGGGATATATGATGAATGTGTATGAATATCACTATGAATGTGTTAGTGTTTGACAAAAGAGCCTTTGATTCTCTCTTTGGTATGTATTTTGCACTTAATTCGTAGTAGAATTCCTCTCTTCGGCCGCAGCAGTGAGTCCTCTATTTATAGGGGACAGGGTAGTTGGGATCCCTCAGGCGATCGCGGGCGACCGCCGTTTTCTATATTAAAATAAACGGCCGATCGTCCCGTCACGTGGGCCTGTTCCCTTGAGGTCCGAGGTTGCAGTTGGAGGCCAGCTGGGTGAACCAATGGGAAGCCAGCACGCGTTGTGAGTTGTTGTCCGAGGAGGGCCCACTTCGTACCTTTCGGAGGCCTTGTCGGTAGGTGTGGTAGGTGACAGGCTGGGGTCAATGATCCTATCTGTCGGTATCCTTTGAAGATCCGCGGGTGGGCCATCGTCCGAGATTCGGTCTTCGACGACTTTGACGGATGCCGGATCCCCACGTGGCATGAGACGATCGCCTCTGGTCCGCTCTTTAAAGACGATCGCCAGGTATCAAGAGACGATCGCTGGTTACCAAAAGACGATCGCCGCATTATGCCGAACTCTAGGCGTTTGTCCTGAGTATGTCTTTCATGGTTGGCTTTTATGATCGTGATGCCGATCGCCTATCGAGGCGTATTAACTGCCGCACAACAATTGCCCCCCAGCTCGCCTCGATGTTGAAAACACGGGGTGAGGTGGCACTGTTGGCGATCGCCAATGTTTAAATGATCAGCCGATCTGACTTCAAATATGGACGACCTCCTTTCACGTCGGGAGCAGCGGGAAAAGAAGGCGGGCTTTCTAAAGTGGCAGGGACACGTGTCGCGCCGCTGTTGGGGGAGTCCGACGGTTTTGTCGGTCTTGTCGGTTGGCGTGCCCTCAAAAAGACGCGTCTGCGGGATTCGAGGGCGGCATTTAATGCGTCCCCACATGACGGTTGCGAACTAGCCCTCGAGGTTTCTCCTATTTGCATTTAGACCCTCGTCTCCATCTATAAAAGGGGCCTGCGTTTCTTCTCTTCACTTTTTTACGCGTCCTTTGTATCCATAGCTGAAATTCTGCAGAAATTTCTGGAGCTTGTTGTGCCGACCGTCTTCCTTTCTTTAGGTAAGAAACCCAATTCTTCTTTCTCCCTTAATTTTTTTTTGAGAATATGTCGGGAGGATCTAAGGTCTTCGAGGTCGGAAGCACTTCTGCCACCGCGGCTTCGCCGGACCGGGAGGGAATTCCTGTGGGAATCCCTGTGGAAACGGCCGTAGAGGCTATTCGTGTGGGGATTGCACCCGCAGAGCTTGAGGAGCTTTTCAACGAGGCCGTAGTGGCGGGCTCTGCGGCGGCGGAGGAGCGAGATGCGTCGCCGGTGGAGGAAGACGAACTGATGCGTTTGTCTTGGGAAAAAGATAGCATCTCCGGCCCCGTCTATACGGCTTTTGCTAAACTTATGGAGGGGATTGTCGGGCCCTGTCCGGAGTTTGATTTCGAGGCTTACTCCGCCGCTCATCCCTACGTACATGTGAAGCGGACGGAGTTTCGGGCTGCTGAACCGTCTCAATGGACTCTTGGTCAGATTCGGAGCTCGGCGACCTGGAAGGACATGACCCGCTGGAGGGCCAAATATCATATCCCCTCTGATGTGTCATTGCACGTGCCCTCCGAGAACGAACGTGCCGACCAGCCTCCCGAGGGTATGGTCGCCATCAACGAATGACTCGCCACGGACCGCGGTTTCCCTTGCCGTTCGCCAGATCTGCTGATCGCCTGGAATTTGGCGCCTCTTCAGTTGACGCCGAACGCCTGGCTGCAGATTATCAGCACATTGACATTATTTGGCGGCCACAGGTTGTTTCGCTTGCCTTCTGCGCTGGAGATGAATTATCTTTTTAAGCTGACTGTGCAGAAGGGGTCGATCGGCGGTTACCATATCCAAGGTCGCCAGGGTAGGGTGGTCATTGGGGTGCCGAGCAAGGCTCGGGGCGACCTGACAAAGTGGTGCTGGGTTGGTGGTGCATGGAGGTCAGCATCGAGCGAACCGCCGGAGGAGGAGTTGGATATCCCCACCAATTTTCGGTAGAGGAATCCAAGTAAGGGTTTCCATTCTCCCTTTGTTTGGATACTCCTTGGACTGATCTAATTTATTTCCCTTTTTGCAGGATCCCTTGTTCCATCGATCGACGATCTCCCCTTTGATTTCTCGATCATCTGGGAGCGGATTCGCGCATTGCCGGATTCCTATAAAGACGTTCAATCAGTCAGCCAAGAATCTCATCGGTTGGGAGCTCGACTGTTTCGCTTCCCTCGTCACCTGAAGGCCCCTGGTATGACTTTTCATCTACTCTCTTCTGCGAGGCAATCGTCTCCAAGAGGTCGCCATGTCTAAGTAAGTGTCTAACTTGTTTGAGTTTCTTCTTTGGCAGAGATTTATTTTCCCCGTATCGCCGAGCTACCGCAGGAGATTGCCATGTCTAATCCCGGTTTTCTCGGTCGCCTTCATCTGGGAAAGAAAACGGGTCGCGTTGCTGCGACGTCGTCTCGCCCTGCCCCTGTGGTGAGGCCCGCTGCGGTGCCGGTCGCCGAACCGGAATCTCCAGGTGAGGAACAACTTCAGCGCAACCGCAAGAGGCGGAGGCCGGAGGGGTCCCTTCCGTCGGCTGAGGCGGATTTAGCTATTTTGGAGCCGCCGATCGCCGCTCCCCCTGTTTCTTCCGTTCCGATGGCGGAGGGGTCTGGTCCCAGGCCATCGGCATCAAGCTCCAGGACATCTGCCGGCTTTTTGAAAAGGACGGCGATCGCTGACGCCGAGACTCCTCGGGGAAAGCCCTTTTTCGGCCGTGATCCAGAGCTGGTCAACAGGTGAGAATGGTTTGAACCTTCCGAGCTAGGCGTTCTGAGTAAGGTTTAGGCTAACTCCTTGGTTTCCTTGGTTTGCGCTGCAGGGTTCGTCTTGCCGATCCGGACGTTGCTCCTGTTGGGATTCGGTGCCTAAAACGAAGGCCCAGCGGAAGCGGTAAAACGAAAATTAATTCGATCCGAATCCCTACGAGGATCGATCGAGCTACGCATATACGAATATAAAATAAACAAAGGAAGATACGAAATCATACCCTTGTCGTCCGTTGATTATATGGATTTCCTTCTCTTGAGCTATTCCCCAAATGATCCAAAATGCTCCAAGCCCTTGGATGATCCAACGCCGAAAAAACCGCGTCTCTACTTGTCACGCGCCGGAGAAACGAACGGAATGACAACACTCGATTAACCTCTAAGGTTACGGCTAGAATCAAGTGATGAAGCTTTGATTATAACACTCTAAGTGTTTTAATTTATATCTCTCAATATATCTTTAATTTTCTCCAAGAACAATTAAGATGATATGAAGAAGATGATGAAGACAATAGAGAAAATGGTTTTTCTCTCTCTCTCTCTAACTCACTCTCACGTCTGGAATGGGTTGGTTAAAAGAAAGATGTCTTCATCCCTTTTATTCAACTCCCACTACTAGCAACAACTCATGCATGTGGGAATCTAACCCCACCTCCACCATTATCATACAATAAAGAATGGAGACATAAGTCCAAAAGGAAGGTGGCTAGAAATGGGGGGGGGGGGGGCCATGGAGAAACGGATGAGTTTGGTTCGTTTCGGACTCCCGAGAGTCCAAACAGATAAATTCCAATTCCGTTTCGATGTATTTGTATAGTTTAATTAATCCAATTAATTTCATCATATCAAATACAAAAATAATATAATTAATTTCTCCAAGAAATAATTATATATATGAATTAAATTAATCACCCAAGAATTTATTTAATTCATTAGCCGTAAATCAATTTATCCAATAAATTGATTTAAACATCAATGTTCCAAAATTAGATATCCAATATCTAATATTCATAATGAGAGAATTAGCTTTATTCATTCCGCTGCCAATCCTAATGCGCGACTTCGGTAGGTCCGTCTCGATCAAGAATGGGAGGAACCAAAGAGTAGTAGCACCACCTAGCCACTGGCGGCCTACACTGCACTTAATCGAGAACGAATGATTGGGATCATTCAAGAACCATTCTCGTGAATACCGGATACGTATAAACCCTTCTTTCAAATGTCCCGATCAAGTTATAGGGTCACGGTCGACCAAACCCTATCTGTACTTGACGCTATGCATGCGTTAATACAAATCGAGATCATCGAAATGCCGTGTATCTAATACAACTAGCTCCAATGCTTTGGCCAAAGACTTATGATCTCATCTCAATAACCGCATAAGACACATAACCCTCACACTAACGGTAGAAAGAATAATATCTTGGTATTCGTAGGACTGCTACTTGCCCGTCAAGATGCACGTCGAGGTTGACCCCGCCTTCCGGTTTACAGGGTCGAACTACTCTAATGAAAATCTTGACGTCACAAGCACATCCCTTCTAAATCCTCAAGTCGAAGGTTCACGAATACCTATCACAACCTTTCGATTCCGTCATTGACTGTCCCGGAGTGAAATCCGTGTGACGAATCGAGGGTGAGTCGGTTCGAGTATACCGATCCAATTAGCATACCTATAACGTGTGCTCCCACTAACCATTAGTGTTCGAGGCACTCTCCATGTCAAAGAACACGTCATACAAGTCTTCACATAAACTTAACGCCTACCAAGTTTCATCGACTTGCGAACGATTAAGTATTTGAGCTATAACCTTTCCAAGGCCGACCCCTTATCCAATAAGGAGTGGAACGTTTGCTCTCAAATACACGGACTAGTTTCTATGTGTTTATTTACGAGTTAGGAATGCCAAGAACTTCCAAGAAATAAAGAAACATTCATTTGCCTTATATAAATGGTTTACATAATTACAAGTACAATGCCCTCACTCAACAACCTCTGAGTGGCATTCGAGGGCATACTCCTAACAATCTCCCACTTGCACTCAATGCCACACACTATGGTATCTAATACCCATGTTCTCCAGATGATGCTCCAAGCTAGTCTGAGAAAGTGGCTTGGTCGGTGGATCGGCGACGTTGTCGGCCGAGTCTACTCAGGCAAGACAATGTATCCCTTGCGAACAAATTCTCTTACGAGATGATACTTCCTCTCAATATGTTTGGTCTGTTGTGAAACCTCGGCTCCTTGGCTGCGCTCTGACTCCGTCGTTGTCGCATGATGCAGTAACAGCGGCTCAAAGACATGGTATTATTTGAAGTTCTCCCGAAACTTCTTAATCCGTAACCCTTCCTTGGAAGCCTCTCGAGGCCGCTTGATACTCGGCTGACAGTGGAATCGTGATCGCGCTTTGCTTGGCGCTACGCCAAGATACTGCTCCTCCATTAAGAGTAAATATGTAGCCGAGTAGACATTGAGTCGTCCTTCGCCTTGGAAGTCCGAATCGGTGAATCCCACCACATCCAAATCTCCACCGCCATACATCGTAACCATATCTCTAGTCCTTCTCAAGTACTTGAGAACGTTCTTACTGGCACCCAATGTTCCCTACAGGTTTGCTCGAAACCTACTCACCACGCTTACGGATGCGCGATGTCAGGTCTTGTACACAACATAGCATACATAAGGCTACCCACGGCCGAAGCATATGGTATATTACTCATTTCCTTTCGTTGTTCCTCATTTTGAGGACACATCTTCAAGGTGAGTTTTATTCCATGTCGCATCGGTAGGAACCCTCTTTTAGAATCATCCATCTTAAATCGCTTTAAGATCTTATCTATATAGAGGGCTTGGGCAAGGCCTATTGTTCTCTTCGCTCCATCCCGGTAGAGTCGAATTCCAAGAATATAGGTTGCTTCTCCCAAGTCTTTCATGGAGAAATTACTCGAAAGCCAAGCTTTTACAGAACTGAGCATTCCCACATCATTTCCTATTAGTAGAATATCATCCACATATAGTACTAAGAATGCGATCTTGCTCCCACTAACCCTCTTGTATACACAAGGTTCCTCTTCATTTTGCACGAAGTCAAACTCTTTGATCGCCTCGTCAAAACGAAGGTTCCAACTACGCGACGCTTGCTTAAGTCCATAAATGGAACGCTGAAGCTTGCACACTTTCTGAATATCGACTTCGGACACAAAGCCTTTAGGCTGCTCCATATAGATTTCCTCCTCGAGGAATCCATTAAGGAAAGCCGTCTTTACGTCCATTTGCCATATCTCATAATCGTGGTAGGCAGCTATAGCAAGCATCATGCGAATAGACTTGATCATGGCTACGGGCGAGAAGGTATCGTGGTAATCGATCCCTTCCTTTTGGGTATAACCCTTTGCCACAAGCCTGGCCTTATAGGCGTCAACCTTGCCATCACCATCAGTCTTTCTCTTGTAGATCCACTTGTTCCCAATAGGCACTATGCCCTTGGGGCGGTCTACTAGAGTCCAGACCTGATTTACATGCATCGAGTCTATCTCAGCTTCCATAGCTTCACGCCATTTCGCGGAGTCTACATCCACCATCGCTTGGTCATAGGTCGTCGGGTCGGTCTCTTGGCTATCAATTGGAACCTCATGGAGACCCAGCTCCTCCAAGTGCGCAAGCCCATACCTCTCAGGTAAATGAGACACCCTACTAGACCTACGAGGTGGTTGTACTTGTGTTTCAGAAAGTTCGGTTCCAGTTTCTTGAACAGGTGTCTCTCGAGGAGTTTCATTGTATTCTTCTAAAGAAATACTTCTACCTGCTCCGCCTTCCTGAATGAACTCATCTTCCAGGAAGTGTGCTTGTAAAGCAACAATGATCCTTCGATCTTCGGGCATGTAGAATAGATATCCCATCGTCCCAGACGGGAATCCAATGAAACGTCCCTTCGCAGACCTAGCTTCCAACTTTTCCACCTTAGTCTTCTTGACATAAGCGGGACATCCCCAAATCCTAATATGATTAAGACTTGGTTTCCTTCCTTCCCACATCTCATGTGGAGTTTTAGGAACGGATTTGGAAGGACATCTGCTCAAGATATATGCGGCAAGAGAGTGCATACCCCACGGGTAAATCGGCAAGTCAAGATAGCCCAAGATGGAACGGACCATGTTCAACGTGGTCGGTTCCTTCTTTCGACACACCATTTAACCGAGGAGTACTGAGGTGTTAGTTGTGAAACTATTCCATGTTCCTTAAGGAACTCGTCAAACTCCGTGCTCATATACTCGCCACCTCGGTCCGACCAAGTGCTTTGATATGATTACCGTTTGTTTCTCGACTAGGGCCTTGAATTCCTGGAATTTCTCAAAGGCCTCGGATTTATGTTTCATTAAGTATACATAACCATACCTAGTATGATCATCTGTAAACGTAATGAAATATTGATATCCGTCACGTCGCTTCCAAAGCACCACATACATCGGTATGGATTAATCCCGATTTATCAGCCGGCTCTTTGAAATGTCCTGTGAAGGGGACTTAGTCATTTTGCCTTTAAGGCAAGATTCACAAGTAGGAAAGGGATCCGATCCCAATGGACCCATAAGTCCATCTTTTTCCATCTTGTAAACCTTGGTCCGACCAACATGACCAAGTCTAAGATGCCATTTCAAAACTTGATTGGTTTCATCCCTACCGCTTTTCTAGTTATAGTATTCACAACTACTTTGTTGTTGAGATTTAGATGATACAATCCATTCAACAATGTAGCAAGATCTACTAGTTTATTTCTAAAATAAATTTTGCAGAACCATCACCAATGAAAATGAAAATCCTTTTCGGTCCATGACCGAATGGATACAATGTTTTTATGCCCCTTGGGCAAAATAAGTACATCTTCTAAAGTCAAAACAAAGCCGGATTCTAAACCCAAAAGAAGTGATCCTATGTCGGTCGCCTCGACACTATGCCCGCTCCGACCGTGATCATAACTTCTCCACTCCAAGCTTCCTACTTTGTTCCGCATCCCGATTCACGGTACAAATATGAGAACTAGCACCGAATCCAAAGATCCAGAAGTAGAAAATACGAGAATAACAATTTGTTTCCAAAACTAAAAGTTCTCAGACGAAGTGCCATGAAGAATCGGACAGTCTCTAGCCCAGTGGCCCAGCTCACCGCACTTGAGACAAGCATCCTTCTTCTTCTTGTTCTTTGGAACCATCGGGGCCTTGCCCTTTCCCTTAAGGTCCTTAGCTTGTGGTCGAGTCCGCTTCTTGGTCTTTTTCTTCTTATTCTTAGACTTCTGAAGTCCAGAAAAAATCACAAGTGCAGACTCCTTCATCCGCGGGGTCTTCATCTGAGACTGAGCGGTCACCAGTTTGTTCATTAGCCCAGCTAAGTTACATGCAATCTCATTGCAGTTGAAGTTCATAACAAACTGTGAGAAGGAATCAGGGAGAGACTGTAGGATAAGGTCGGTTTGGAGAGAAGTATCCATTTTAAAATCAAGAGCCTCCAATCTCTCGATCATGGATATCATTTTGAGGACGTGTTCCCCAACCTTCTCACCTTCCTTCATCCTTGCACCGAACAGTTGCTTGGATATCTCATATCTAGCGATTCTGCTGTGCTCACCATAAAGCTCGGTTAAGTGAGATAGAATCGCCTAGCGAAGTCATTTTCTCATGAGCTCTCGAAGCTCATTAGACATGGAAGCCATCATATAAGCACGGACTTTCACGTCATCCTTAACCCACTTTTTGTGGTTTTCAATCTCTTCTGATTGGCTCGAGTCCGCATAGGAGGCGCCGAATGTCCGTCTCCAAGACGTATCCCGGTGCCTCTATACCGAGGACAATCATCGACATGGAGCCAATCCACAAAGTTAGGTCCCATTAAGGTGTTCTTTTCGAGTAGAATTGCGAGTGGATTCATTGTCATATTGAGATTTGTCTGCATTAAGTATAGCAGTTAATTAGTGACTTGTTATATTATGATCCGAGTATAGAATTAAGGTCTTTTCTATTCTTGTTACCCGGCTCCCACTATTTTTATCGGAACAACACACTCCCATGTGAAATCCGGAAGTATCGTCGCACTACTTCATAGTGGTGATCGAGTTCTTTATAAATCTTAATAGAGGCAACCGAACAGGTTTCTAGTCTATTAATTTTCATAAAGTGGTGTCCAACACCAACCCATCTAATGAATGATTCGATCTTCTTTTTCCCCTTGTTCACTCCCCTCAACCTATACGGTTTCTATGGTTAGTGAACAAGTTAAGTTTATACCATCGACGCAAATAAGTTTCACAATTGAATCTTATCCTAGCAACCTATCTTGTTTCTAGGTATTAAATTTGATCCAAACGTAGTCATCCATTGAGCTCACGGTAATTTATCCGTCCTAACCGAATGACTACAATGATATCTCGGAAGCATAGCACATCCGGTTTGGATTTCAATTTCACTAAAGCTCGATGGAGGGAAGGAAAACCTTGAAACCTTATAAACTTAATAATTTGTTGTGGGAGAATTTTCACGATTAACGTTACACTTTGCACATTAATCATTTTAGCGCGTTTGTTGCATTCATACAATATGTAACAACCATTCACAACCTAGTTGCTACCAACATGTGGTTCATGGACCGTTCCTAGAAAACAAAAACTCTGTAATCTAATTACAAGTCTTCGTCTTGAATCTTCGTCTTCTCGAAACGGATCTTCCTCCGGTCTTCGTCATTACATATAAATTTTATATTGAAAAATTGCATCCTAGATACAAATATTTCTAGTAAAATAAATAGGCTCAAAACGGCCATTACAACCCAATCGAATAAAACGAACGATTCAAACTAAGTCCATGAACCACATCCCCATTCAAAAGCATTCATCCAATAAATACTCAATAAATGGATAGCGAGAAGATTACATATGATCCAATCAATAATCAACAATAAATAGAATTGATCCAATCAATTCAACAATAATCGACAATTTAATTTTCGTCCGTAGTGTACCCATAAAATATTTTCTTTGAGTTTTCCATCATCAAAAATTCCAAATTAATGATTTTAATACAGGAAAATTCAATAATCGAAAATATCTTGAAAACGAGACCCGGTGCCGACACTGAAATCGCCCGGCAAGAAGGGCTCCTGCCTGGCGGCTACGAGCCACGCCTGCGGCTACAGCCACGCCGGCCAGACAGAAAGGGGGCCTGATCATGCCGGACACGCCGGCCCGAAGGCAATAGCAACGCTCGGGGATACAAGAAGCGCTCGGCACCGACGGCAGCCTAACACCCACGCTGGGATCTGAGAACGCTCGCTGCCAAGCACTCGGGCCGATCTGACAAGCTCGCTGATCGACCCGGCAACAAGCAACGCTCGGCCGGATATGGCAAGCGTCGGCCGGATCCAATGAGCACTCGGCTCGATAGCCGACGCGGCCGGACTTCGGCGAGAATATCAGCAAGCGTCCGCCACGGCCGGACGTGCTCGGCCACACTGGCATTTGTATGGAAAATCGTCCAACGATTCGATACGGCTCGTTTTGGCGATTTCTAAAATCCTGTTATTCCTGATCTGAATATTATTAATATAAATCATATTTCCAAGAAAAACCTGATTTATATCATAACATAAAATCACGGAAAAACGACGCTACGACGAACAATAAAATATCTACGATTATTAAAGTGATTCTAAATCACAAAATAAGCATTCCAAATGCTAAATATCGTATATACGATCGCAAGACCTCGCTCCGATACCACTGTTGGGATTCGGTGCCTAAAACGAAGGCCCAGCGGAAGTGGTAAAACGAAAATTAATTCGATCCGAATCCCTACGAGGATCGATCGAGCTACGCATATACGAATATAAAATAAACAAAGGAAGATACGAAATCATACCCTTGTCGTCCGTTGATTATATGGATTTCCTTCTCTTGAGCTATTCCCCAAATGATCCAAAATGCTCCAAGCCCTTGGATGATCCAACGCCGAAAAAACCGCGTCTCTACTTGTCACGCGCCGGAGAAACGAACGGAATGACAACACTCGATTAACCTCTAAGGTTACGGCTAGAATCAAGTGATGAAGCTTTGATTATAACACTCTAAGTGTTTTAATTTATATCTCTCAATATATCTTTAATTTTCTCCAAGAACAATTAAGATGATATGAAGAAGATGATGAAGACAATAGAGAAAATGGTTTTTCTCTCTCTCTCTCTAACTCACTCTCACGTCTGGAATGGGTTGGTTAAAAGAAAGATGTCTTCATCCCTTTTATTCAACTCCCACTACTAGCAACAACTCATGCATGTGGGAATCTAACCCCACCTCCACCATTATCATACAATAAAGAATGGAGACACAAGTCCAAAAGGAAGGTGGCTAGAAATGGGGGGGGGCGGCCCATGGAGAAACGGATGAGTTTGGTTCGTTTCGGACTCCCGAGAGTCCAAACAGATAAATTCCAATTCCGTTTCGATGTATTTGTATAGTTTAATTAATCCAATTAATTTCATCATATCAAATACAAAAATAATATAATTAATTTCTCCAAGAAATAATTATATATATGAATTAAATTAATCACCCAGTAATTTATTTAATTCATTAGGCCGTAAATCAATTTATCCAATAAATTGATTTAAACATCCAATGTTCCAAAATTAGATATCCAATATCTAATATTCATAATGAGAGAATTAGCTTTATTCATTCCGTCGTCAATCCTAATGCGCGACTCGGTAGGTCCGTCTCAGTCAGCAATGGGAGGAACCAAAGAGTAGTAGCACCACCTAACCACTCGGCCTACACTGCACCCAATCGAGAACGAATGATTGGGATCATTCAAGAACCATTCTGTCGTGAATACCAAGATACGTATAAACCCTTCTTTCAAATGTCCGATCAAGTTATAGGGTCACGGTCGATCAAACCCTATCGTACTTGACGCTATGCATGCGTTAATGCAAATCGAGATCATCGAGCCGTGTATCTAATACAACTAGCTCCAATGCTTTGCCAAAGACTTATGATCTCATCCGCCAATAACCGCATAGGACATATAACCCGCTCACTAACGGGAGAAAGAATTCTATCTTGGTATTCAAGGACTGCTACTTGCCGTCAAGATGCACGTCGAGGTTGACCCCGCCTTCCGGTTTACGGTCGAACTACTCTAATGAAAATCTTGACGTCACAAGCACATCCCTACTAAATCCTCAAGTCGAAGGTTCACGAATACCTATCACAACCTTTTGATTCCGTCATTGACTGTCCCGGAGTGAAATCCGTGTGACGAATCGAGGGTGAGTCGGTTCGAGTATACTGATCCAATTAGCATACCTATAACGTGTGCTCCCACTAACCATTAGTGTTCGACAGGCACTCTCCATGTCAAAGAACACGTCATACAAGTCTTCACATAAACTTAACGCCCAGTCAAGTTTCATCGACTTGCGAACGATTAAGTATTTGAGCTATAACCTTTCCAGTGCCGACCCCCTTATCCAATAAGGAGTGGAACGTTTTGCTCTCAAATACACGGACTAGTTTCTATGTGTTTATTTACGAGTTAGGAATGCCAGTAACTTCCAGTAAATAAAGAAACATTCATTTGCCTTATATAAATGGTTTACATAATTACAAGTACAATGCCCTCACTCAACAACCTCTGAGTGGCATTCGAGGGCATACTCCTAACAGCTCCCATGGTGCTGGACTTTCTGTCGAGCAAGGCTCTGCAACAGTCTCTCGAAGTCCCTGCTTACGTTCGCCAGGCTATCACCTCTCTGCCCAAGGCTTGGACGACCGATCTTGATGCGATCGCTCGTCGGCGATCTGGAGACGCCATGCAGGCGACCGTTGCCCTGGCTCTTCAGACGGCGACGATGGCCGTCCAGGCTGCTAGGGATTTTGAGGGGCGACCCTCCACTGCTCATCTCCATCGCGACCTCGAGGCCGCCCGGAACAAAAATATCGAGGATGCCAACCGGATCCGGTCTATGGAGAAGCAGTATGAGGAGACGGCCAAAAGGGCTAAGCAGGACGTGGATCGATTGATGCAGGAGCTGAGCCGCTCTAAGGAGGCTGCCGATCGGTCCCGTGATGAGGAGAAAGAAACCCGCTAGAAGCTCACGGCATCGCAGGAGGAGGCGGCCGGACTGAAGGCGATGGTGGATCGGCTCAGCGGTGAGCTGGACGTGGCGAAGAAGGAGCTGGAGAAGGCCCAGGGTGAGAATGCCGCCAAGGTTGTCGAGCTGGCGGAGGCTGAGAAGACGGCCGCGGAGTTGAAGGGCCAACTGAAGGCGATCGAGACCGATCCCTACCAAAGTGTGGCGCTCGCCGGCGAGTTCGCCTATTACTTGGCCTATGCTGACGCTGTTCGAGCCGCAAAAAAGGCAGGGATCGAGATCGGTCCCTTGATGGAGAGCTTCAAATCCTACGCCCTCGCGAATCCTCTGCACCCGGAGTTCTCCTTGCCGATCCTTGACTTAGCCGACTTCGGGATTGACTTGAGTTGGTATACGGGTAAACTCATTCATCCCGAGGACGAAGCCGATCCGCAACCCGAGGGCGAAGACCAGCAGGCGGGGCCTTGAGAGGCATTTTTGTTTTTCCTCCATAACTTGTACTTTTTGTTTTCCTTTTGTAATGCCTTCGGGCCTCGTAATGTATGAAACTCGCGTTATGAATAAAATGTTCCTCTTTTCATACTGTCTTTTTATATACGATCGCCCTTTAAATGTTTTGCGTGCAATTTTTACGAGTACGTGTATGATTGCTCTCGTCGTTTTGCTCATCCGACCGATCGTCTGAGTGTTGAAAGTATTGACATGTTTTGAATCGGAATTCTTACTTGTAATTTATGTCGTACGACCCCGATCGCCCTGCATGTTTTTGAGCGAAGTCGATCGAGTGTGGTTCCTCTTTGTTCGATCGTATTTGAGATTAGCTCGACCTATCCCTGCCCCCTTGTTTTTGTTCACTTATTGTAAGTAAGGAGACAAAAACTAGTCTGTCTGGCGAGCTATCTTCATTTTTCCGATTCTGAAGAGTCATGTGTGGTTGGGGTGTTCGATGGACCGATCTCCCCAATCGTGTCTTCGTGTGCGAGGAATATTGTGTATCCCGCGACTCACTTTTTGTGAGGGTCCTCCGTTAGGCTACACCTGCCTTGTGTTAAAACGAAAGGCGGGCGATCTCGGTCTGGAGGAGTCCTTGCGCGGAGTGTTGTCGGCTTATTCGACACCACGTCCGCGGCTAGTCAGCCCTGCTTCCACCTCGGCCCGCCATGAAGATGGCGACCCTCGACGGTGTATGTTGAGACGGGGGTAACGGCACGTCGCATTGTTCGGGTTCACCATGTTAGATGATGTACCTTGAGGACGTGCGATCGTGCCTACTGATTATTTTGGAGGGTCCTTCGGCTACGCCGGCCTCGTATTTAAACGAAGGGCGGGCGATCTCAGCCCAAAGGAACCTTGCATGGGCGAAGCTGTCGGTTCCATCGACCTCCAGGACCATGGCTGCATTAATTTTACCTAGGATCGTCGTGATCGACGATCGTCGGCGGTATGCGATATGCCTGGCGGGGCGATCGCCATAATAGATGGGATAGGAAAAAATCTCATTATAGTCCTTGTACATCACTGATATTGATTACAAATTTATCACTGATAGTATTTTTTCAGATGCACGGCGTTCGGGGGTATTGGTCCTGAATCGTCAGATGTTCCAGTTCGTAGGCTCCTTTAGTTAGCCATCTGGATACTCTGAAAGGTCTCTCCCAATTCGGACCAAAAACGCCTGTATGGGTTTGGACCTTCTTAAGGACGAGATCGCCCACTTGAAATCTTCTTTCTTTGACCTTTGAATTGAAGAACTTCTCGGCTCTCCTTTTGTGGATTGTGTTCTTCATTTCTGAGGTCACCGTCTTTCTTCGAGCATGTCTAGGTCGATTC
This sequence comes from Orobanche coerulescens, assembly GCA_033398695.1. NCBI lineage: Eukaryota > Viridiplantae > Streptophyta > Magnoliopsida > Lamiales > Orobanchaceae > Orobanche > Orobanche coerulescens. The sequence goes on from CM065816.1 coordinate 95,934,937, forward strand.
GTCGGGCTACATCGTTGTCGGTCGTCATCTCTGCTCGGTTCGATGGTGAGACGGCGATCTCGAAGGAATCACCGCTTCGCTCAAGGCAAGCGACGGGGTTTCTCGGTTGAATTGCGGGTCGTCGTTCGCGACCACGTAACGTCTGGGAGCTCGCTCGCCCAACGTCCTTGCCTGGATTCGAGTCGCGCTTTAATCGTGTGTTTGAGGATCTTATTCACTGCCTCTACCTGCCCGTTCGTCTGAGGGTGATAGGGCGCCGAGAATAACCTTTTGATTCCCCACTTCTCACAGAATTGCATGACTTCTAAACCGTCGAACTGTTTTCCGTTGTCGGAGATGATGGCTTGGGGCAGACCGAATCGGCATACGACATTTTTCCATATAAACTTGATCACTTGCTCTTGGCCGATCTTGTTGAGCGGTTCGGCCTCAGCCCATTTGGTGAAATAGTCGACCCTAATGATGGCGAACCTACAGCCCCCTGGAGCCGTCGGCAAGGGACCTATAAGGTCGATGCCCCATTGCGCAAATGGCCAGGGGCTATACATGGAGGTGAGCTGTTCGGGTGATAGTTTAATGTTGGGGCCCATTATCTGACACCTATGACACGATCTGGCATAGGCGATCGCATCTTTCCGAAGTGATGGCCAGAAAAATCCTTGTCTGGTTGTCTTATGGATGAGGGCTCGCCCGCCCGCATGGTTTCCACAAATCCCGTCATGGATCTCAGCTAAAACGAGCCGACCTTCCTCCGGTGTAATACACTTGAGGAGGGAAGGCAAGGCTCGCTTGTAAAGCCGATCGTCGATAGGGTATATCTGTCGCACGGCCGGAGTTGGCGAGCTTTAACGCGGTCGTCGGGGACCGTTCCGCCCTTTAAGTATTTGATGAACGGAGTCATCCAATTTTCTCGGCGATGGCGACCGTGGTAACCAGATTACATCGATTGCCGGCCTTGCGACTTTGTGATTTGGATATTGGAGAAGTGGTGCCCCATCCGATGATGCTAGCTTGGAAAGAGCATCGGCACGGGAGTTGTGCTCTCTCGGGACTTGTTCGATTAGTACTTCTTCAAATTTTGTGCACATTTCGACCGGCTCTTGGTATTTGACCATCCATTCGCCGTGCGCCTCATATTCTCCCTTGACTTGGTTCACGACCAAAGGAGTCCATGAAGATATGGAGGCGACGAACATCTAGGCGAGGCTAGATCGAGCCCGCCTACCAAAGATTCATATTCTGCTTCATTTTTGGTCGCATGAAAATCGAAACGCATACGGCATTTGTGAAACTCGACCGTCGGGGCTGATGAGGACAATCCACCTTTGCTCTCGCATTGGTCGCCGAGCCATCCACGTATAATTTCAGCGGAGTCGGCCGACTGGGTGGTTGTGAGGAACGTTAATTCCACCACGAAGTCCGCGAGCTTGGCCTTTGATCGCCGTGCGAGCGTAGGTGATACCGTATTGGGCGATCTCCAGCGACCACTTGAGGAGTCGCCCGTTGGTGTCCGGTCGGTGCAGGACTTGTCTTAGAGGTAGAGTTGTTAGGACTTCCACTTGGTGATCGAAGAAGTAATCCCTCAGCTTACGTACACTCATGACAAGGGCGTAGGCGATCTTCTCCAATGGTGTATAACGTGTCTCAGTGTCGTGGAGCGCCTGGCTAACATAGTAGATCGGCAAGTGGGCTTGCCCCTCTGCTCGCACCAGAACGGCACTCAGCGCGACCTCCGAGGCCGCTAAGTAAAGGAATAATTTTTCACCGGAGATCGGCTTTGCCAGGATCTGGGGGTTAGATAGATATTCCTTTATTTTGCCGAATGCTATCTGGCTTTCTTTCGTCCATGCGAACTTCTTGTTCTTGATGGTCGCGAAGAAAGGCTTGCTTTTATCGCCGAGCCGTGATATGAAACGGTTTAGGGCGGCTAGACAACCTGTGAAGCGTTGCACCTGCTTGATGTTTCGCGGTTCCTGCATGTTAAGGATCGCCTGTATCTTGGTGGGGTTCGCCTCGATCCCCCTTTGGCTCACTATGTGCCCTAGGAACTTCCCGGAGCCCACCCCGAAGTTGCATTTCTTGGGGTTTAGTTTCATGTTAAACTTCTCAAGGATGGCGAACGTCTCGGCGAGATCGTTGAGGTGATCTTCCTTCTTGAGGCTTTTGACTACGATATCGTCAATGTAGACCTCCATGGTCTTGCCGATCTGATCGGCGAACATTCTGTTGACTAATCGCTGGTAGGTCGCCCCTGCGTTTTTCAAGCCGAACGGCATTCTGACCCAAAAGTATGTCTTTTTCTGTGTGGAAAGATGTATGTTTTATGTCTTCCTCCGCCATTGGGATTTGATGATATCCGGCGAAGGCATCCATAAACGACATCATTTCGCAACCTGCCGTGCTATCGACCAGGTGATCAATATGAGGCATCGGGAAGTGATCTTTTGGACATGCCGCGTTGAGGTCGGTGAAGTCAATGCATAATCTCCAGGAGCCAGTTGGCTTTTTGACGAGCACCGCGTTGGCGACCCACTGTGGTTCGTCTGTGGCTACTCCGATCAATTTGTTGTTGAGTAACTTCTGGACTTCTATGTCGAGCGCCGCGTATTTCTCGGGACCGAACTTCCTACGCTTCTGGTGAACAGGCTTCATCGCCCGGTCGATCTTCAGATAATGGCAAGCGTGTTCGGGACTTATGCCAACCATATCTTGATGCGACCAGGCAAAGACTCCGATGTTCCTACGTAGCAAGTTGATCAGATCCCCCTTTAATTCGTGGTCGATGCTTGCGCCGATCTGTACTTCCCGTTCGGGGTGATCCGGATCCATCGTAATGCTTTCCAACTCTTCGACAGGAACGGTCGCCTCTCGTTTGGTACGATCTCCGGACTCGGTCCTTGGATCGATGTCGAGACTTGGCTCGAAACCGATCCTTGGCTCGATGTCGTCCGTCAATTGATGAGAGATGGCGTCCCCTGAGTCAGGTTGGTACGAAGTGTTAGGCTCGTCGATCTCCATAGGTTGATCGTCGGTCGCTTCAATGTTACATATAGTATGGGAAGTATTGAAAGAAGTAACAACATAGGAGTAATTCAAACATCTCTTTGCCATTAGCTGATCTCCTTTTACAGTACCGACCGTCCCATCGGCAATGGGGAATTTGATACAGTAAAAGAAAGATGAGGCGACCGCCTCAAAGGTTTCTAAAAAGGGGCGACCTAGGAACCCATTATAGATGCTGGGCCTATCTATGATTACAAAGCTTAGGTTCCTAGTAATCCTAACCTTGGGATCATAAAAGCATACTAGCTCAACGGAGAGCTTGATCCTCCGTAGGCTTGGGTGTGTTGTCGCCGAACCCTTGGAGCACGGTGTCGAAAGGCTTGATGAATTTGATTAGGTTGCCGAGTTGGTCTAGGGCGGATTTGAATATGATGTTGCAGAAACTCCCATTGTCGACCAGCACGTGATCGACCGTCTTCCCAAGGATACAAGCGGAGATCACTAGTGCATCCTCTTTGGGACATTGCACTCCCTCCCTATCCTTGTTGGAAAAGGTGATGAGCGCGTCTCTAGAGATGGTCGGCTCCGGAGGTACTACAACATGGACTTCGGCGAAAGCCCTCAGCTCGGCTTTTCGCTTTCTGTTTGACAGGGTGGAAACCGGGGAAAGGCCCCCGAGGCTCCCACCTCCTGCTTGAAGCATGTTGATCCGACCGCCAGGGTTGATCGGAGGGATCGACTCATCAGAGTACTCCGGCTCATGCTCGATTCTGGCGATCGGATTGGGAGGAATTCTTTCGCTTGGTCGGCGATCGCGCCCTCCGGCTCTTTCCGTCCTGGGTTCTGGCTTGGTGATCAAATTGTCCAGTTTGCCTTCCTCAAACAGTCGCCAGAGTATGCGAGGAGGTCGCGGCATTGGCTAGTGTTGTGGCGGGACTCTTATGATAGGCACGAAATTTGCTACGGCCTAGGTGACCGTGGTCCCTTATTGGCTTTGGCTTGAAAGCCACTCGCGACCCTTGATCGCGTTGAAGATGTGGGCCGAGATAAGTTGAGGTTGTGAAGAAGGTGGACCTCTACATCCTCGAAGGCTTTGAACTCGCCAGCGGCTTGGAGACCGCCTTTACGGGCTTGGCGACCGCCTTCTTGGACATGGGAAGGTGCTTTTCCTTCTTGGTGTCCCTCGTCTAAGCGGAGTGAGAGCATCTTCGCCCGGCCGAAAATCGGCGGCTCTCGACGGAACGCTGTATAGGTCGGTGGAAAATCCTTTGTGAGGTGCTGAACATGGGCGAGCGTCCGTGGAATCCGTTCAGGACTACGTGGTGAGCGATCTCGTCGCTGACGGGCTCACCGGTGAGGACTATCTCGTCCACCCGGTCGATGTAATCCTCATCCGATTCCTCCTTCCCCTGCCTGATTTTCATCATGCGGTGGGGACCTTCCGGGCGAGCGACTTTGGCGGCGAAGTACGACGTGAAGTCGTTCGCCAGCTTCTCAAAGCAATTGATTGAGCGAGATGGTAGTGAGATGTACCACCTGTGGGCGAGATCGCCCAGAGTTAACGGGAACATACGACATTTCGTCGCATCTGAAGCTCCGCATCCGGTCATGTAGATCCGGAATTTGCTTAAGTGGGTTCCCGGATCCGTTCTCCCCTCATATAGAGGTGTTTGTGGGGGATTGATCGTTGATTGGACTGGGGCGATCTCGATCTGGACCGCGAGTGGTTCATTTAGCCCAGCGATCGGTCTCCTAGCACTTGCCCCAATTTCTAGGAGCGTCTTCATCTCGTCGAGCTGGCGTTGCATAGCGGCGATCGCCGTTGCCTGACTGCTCGCCGATTGGCTCTCATAATGCGAACCAAGGCGATCGTGTACTGATCCCCTAGCTCCGTGGTGAATGACGAGCTCCCTGCCAGTGGGTTCCTTTCTTGGGCGAGCAGGGGCTCGTTGACCGGTCTGTCTCCTGGGAGTCGGATATGCCGAACTCCTGGTAAAGGATTCGAATACCGATGTCTCCCGGCTGGGGCCTGAGTGCCCGGGTCGCCATGAGGGATCGCTCCCCAGGCGACTGAAGACGGAATCATCCCGCCTCACGAGGGCCTTCTCCTGCGGCTCGGGCTTTCTGTCGATTTCTCAACATAGATCCCCTTGAGCTTTCGTTTGCCTGCCCGGCAGATAGTTGACGGAGTGATGGTGGGCGAGTCGTAGGCCTTCCGTCGCTCCCTGAGGATGGCTATAGCCTCCTCAATCGCTCCATGATGCAGGCCCGATCGAGTGAGAGGCTAGAACCGTCCCTCGGGGGCGGGAGTGAGAGCCTAGCGTCGCCACGGTCGCCGTCCGCCATGGGCTGGGATTTGGTCCTTGCCGGAATAAGATTTCCGGCAGATCTCAGTGTGGCCCTCTTGGAGGTTGTTGCTGATGTCATTTTCTGAAGGTTTTTCTATTGAAGAACAGTGAGTGTTTCTTCAAGTATATGTCCGGAGAACAGTGAGTGTTCTTCGAGACGGTAGGGATAAAAATGAAGGTTTAGATGTCCTTCCTCTAGCGCCAATTGTTGTTACCCAAAATATTATCCGGAGATAGTATTGCTGGAATGATCGAGTAACAAACAAATGCGAGAACACTTCCGTGAGAAAATAGATAACACAAGATTTGCCGGGGTTGTTAATCCCGGGCTTGAATGCTCTCGCGAGATGTTATTAATAAATATACTGTCGAGTACAAATATTAATGTTAGAATCTAATACAAGGAGTGTAAAGACTTCTAGTTATCTAGGCTTTAGAGCGCGTAGATTGCCTAAGAACCAGATAGATAAATCATGAGTTCTTGCTTGGGATATATGATGAATGTGTATGAATATCACTATGAATGTGTTAGTGTTTGCCAAAAGAGCCTTTGATTCTCTCTTTGGTATGTATTTTGCACTTAATTCGTAGTAGAATTCCTCTCTTCGCCGCAGCAAGTGAGTCCTCTATTTATAGGGGGACAGGGTAGTTGGGATCCCTCAGGCGATCGCGGGCGACCGCCGTTTTCTATATTAAAATAAACGGCCGATCGTCCCGTCACGTGGGCCTGTTCCCTTGAGGTCCGAGGTTGCAGTTGGAGGCCAGCTGGGTGAACCAATGGGAAGCCAGCACGCGTTGTGAGTCGTTGTCCGAGGAGGGCCCACTTCGTACCTTTCGGCGGCCTTGTCGGTAGGTGTGGTAGGTGACAGGCTGGGGTCAATGATCCTATCTGTCGGTATCCTTTGAAGATCCGCGGGTGGGCCATCGTCCGAGATTCGGTCTTCGACGACTTTGACGGATGCCGGATCGCCACGTGGCATGAGACGATCGCCTCTGGTCCGCTCTTTAAAGACGATCGCCAGGTATCAAGAGACGATCGCTGGTTACCAAAAGACGATCGCCGCATTATGCCGAACTCTAGGCGTTTGTCCTGAGTATGTCTTTCATGGTTGGCTTTTCTGATCGTGATGCCGATCGCCTATCGAGGCGTATTAACTGCCGCACAACAAATGTAATGAACATAGTGATTACCCATGTGAAACAACAAGGGTTTTATAGGCTTGGAAGCCTACACCCTGAAACTATGGTGAATTAATCATTGATGAATTCTCTTGCGACGTTGAGTTCAAGTACGAATCAGACAGGAAAGTATCACTGCTGGCTGTTGTCTTGAGAACTATGCAGAATATGGAGATTTCAATCACCTGGGATTTGTTGGAGAAAATGTTCAAACTTCCATCCGATGGCCTCACTCTCGAGGAACTTGAAAATTTCACATACGATTAAATTGACTCCTACTGAAAACTGTTCACTGGCAACCCTAATGCCGTAAACCCCAATCTCTCCTGCTATAAGAAGAATTTTACTCTTCCTTATTTCTACTTGCATGAATTTTGATGTAGAACTATGGAAAGCTGCACCAAAGCATTCAAGATGTGTATCGGTCTGCTCTTCAGAATGATGGCAGTCATGAGTTTCCAGAACGTGAACTGGTGTTCGATTGTGTTTTAGCGTCTCCTGGAAGAGGCTGTGAAGCTAGAGAAAGCCATAAAGTCCTTCTGTCTGGTGTTAAACTTCATTCTCACTCACTTCGGAGTCAATAAATTTTCTTCTGTAAAGAAGATACTTGCCGAAAAGTTTCTAGGTGGTACTAAGCCTACCTTGTACAATAAGAAAACCCCTTATCAAGAACAGGCCAGATCCTAATCCCATGTCAATGTCAAGTGACTCGCAAGATATCAGTGGACAAGCTACTAAGGTCAAGGCTAGAGAAGAAGAAGAGAAAAAGAACGTTGTGAGCAAGAAACGAAGTGTTCCCCACAGTAGCTCTCCTATAATTGTCGAGAAAAAGAAGAAGAAACACAAGTCTCACAGGGAGATTGCAAAAACGGAAGCTGTCCCTACAACTCCTCAACAGGCTAAAACTGTTGGAATTCCGGCCATAAAATTGAATATGCAGCGGAAATAAAATCGCACAAACCGTGCTCATCCGAACTCCTAAAGAGGATCGATCAAGGATCGTATAAACGAATAAATAAAAGAATTGAAATCATACCTTCATAAACCCGACTTCTTTATGTTGATGACGACGAGCATGAATCCAATCCGTAAAGCTTTTGGAAATCCCAACGTCGAAAGTGCCGAACATCTATATGAAACACGCGTCGAAAAAAATGCCTGGAATAAACTCCTTCTTCTCGTTCTCCAAGAACATGGCTATAAGAAGATATGGAGTATGCCTTTGAATTCTCTCAAAAGCCCAGAAGAAGAAAAAACCAAGTTATTTCTTCTCTATTCTATCTTTCAATTCTCACGTCAGAAGATTTTTTTTCCAAAATGTGAGTGGAATATAATATACTACAAACCCATTTTCAAAGTCTTCTCCTCTTCAATTCTTTAATCCCTCACAAGTCAGGCATATTGACCAAGACCAACATGTGAGCTGATTGTAAAGAAAAAGGTGCGGCCATATTTGAATAATAAATGGTCCAACCATTTAGTCCATATTCTGGACCTCGTATATCTAGTCCGATAGATAAACCTTGGTCCGTCACTTTGTATTTAAATTAATTAATTATATTAAATACAATATATAATTAATTTCTCCAAGAAATAATTATATTTGAATTAAATTAATTACCCAGTAATTATTTAATTCAACTTACCGATTTAATTTATTCAATAAATTAAATTCAATTAGACATCCAATATCTAATATTTATTAAGAGATAATATGCATAATTTAATCCATCATTAATCTTGTATGCGCGACTCTGTAGGTTCGTCTCAGTTAGCAATGGGAGGATCCAAAGAGTGTGAGGAACACTTAGCCAGTCCGTGGCTCACACCGAAACCCAACTGAGAACGAATAATGGGAATCATTCCAAAACCTGTTATGAATACCGTATACATATAAACCCTTCAATCCGATCAAGCTTTAGGGTCACGGTTAATTCAAACGCTGTCTATACTTGACTCTATGCATATGTTAGTGTAAATGAAGATCACAGAACTCTCGTGTATCTAATACAACTAGTTCAATCGCTTTGGCCAAAGACTTTTGAACTCATTTGCCACTAACCGCATAGGACATTATCTTGTTCACTTACAAGAGAAAGAATCCTTTCTTGGCATTCAGTAAAGACTGCTACTTGCTCATTAAGTTTCACTTCGAGGTTGATCCCTACCGAAAGGTGTTTGGGTCGAACTACTCTAATGACTAACTTAATGAAACAACACATCTTCTACTGAACCCTCAAGTCAAAGGTTCACGCATACCTATTATAACCTTATGAATCAGTCATTGACTATCCTATAGTGAAATCCATGTAACCGAATCGAGGTGAGTCGTATCCGAATATATTAATCCAATTAATATACCCATACCGAATTCTCCCACTACTCCTGAGTGAAGACATGCACATGTCCAAGCTACGATATACAAGTCTTCATCAAATAACTTAATGCCCAATTAAGTTTTATCGATTTGCGGATAAGTTAAGCTTTTGAGTTCTAAACACTTCCAGCGCAACACTCATTATCTCATAAGAAGTGGAATGATTCTACTCAAAAGCATGGACATCATTTCTATTTATTTACCAAATCAAGAACACCAATGATATACAATAAATAAAGAAATAATCACTGCCTTTTATTAATGAATACATAATCACATATAGATGCCCTAACTCTCTTCTCCTCAGAGTGGCATTTGAGGGCATATGCTAATAATCTCCCACTTGAACTCAATGCCACTTTTTTTGATATCTAATACCCATGCTATCCACATGTATCTGCGATAGTGGCTTGGTAAGCGGGTCAGCAAGATTATTTGCTGATTCTACACTCTGCAGTTCAATATATCTATTTTTCACCATCTCTCTGACGATGTGATACTTTCTCTGAATATGCTTGGTCTTATGATGAGACCTAGGTTCTTTAGCATGTGCAACAACTCCTTCATTGTCGCAGTAAAGCGGCACTGGCAGCTTTGCGCTTGGGACCACTTGAAGTTCCTCAAGATACTTCTTGATCCAACATGCTACCCTTGACGCCTCCGAGGCTGCCTGGTACTCTGCCTGGCAGGAATATGCAACCGCAGTTTGCTTGGAACTCATCCAAGAAATTGCTCCACCATTCAGAGAAAATATATACCATGAAGTGGACTTTCCCTTGTCCGCATCGCCACTGAAATCCAAGTCTGTGAACCCACCCACTCTTAATTCTCCGCCACCGTATGTGAGAACCATTTCTTTAGTCCGTTTAAGGTACTCTAGAATGTTCTTTATGGCTGTCCAATGTTCTTTACCTGGGTTTGCTGGAAACTGACAGACTACGCTCACAGCGTATGCAATGTCCGGTCTCGTGCACAACATTGCGTACATGAGGCTACCCACAGACGATGCATAGAGTACCTGTCTCATCTCTATTATCTCTTCCTCACTTTGAGGACACGGATTTGGAGAGTTTCAAACCATGCCGCATAGGTAAGAACCCTCTTTTAGAATCTTCCATCCTAAATCTCTTTAGCATCTTTTCTATATATAGGGCTTGGTAAAGTCCTAATATTCTCTTTGCTCTATCTCTATTGATGTGAATACCCAGAACATAGGAAGCTTATCCCAAGTCTTTCATGGAGAATGTGTTTGAAAGCCAAGCTTTCACAGAACTGAGCAGTCCTACGTCGTTTTCTATTAGTAGAATGTCATCTACATATAGTACTAAGAACGTGATATTGCTCCCACTAACTTTCATGTAAACACAAGGCTCTTCATCATTTCGCATGAAGTCAAACTCTTTCAATGCTTCGTCAAAATGATGATTCCAACTTCGTGATGCATGCTTCAGTCCGTAAATGGCACGCTGAATTTTGCAAACTTTATAAGTATCAGTAGTGGACAAGAAGCATATAGGCTGTTCCATATAGATTTCCTCTTCGAGCTATCCATTTATAAAAGCCGTCTTCACATCCATTTGCCATATCTCCTAATCATAGTGGGCGGCTATAGCAAGCATCATACAAATAGACTTGATCATGGCAACTGGTGAAAAGGTTTTTTGATAATCTATTCTTTCTCTTTGGGTACAACCCTTAGCTACAAGCCTAGCTTTGTAGGCTTCAATGTTTCCATCCCCATCAGTCTTCCTTTTGAAGATCCATTTATTCCCAATGGGCGCCATGCCCTCTGGTCGATCTACCAAAGTCCAGACCTGATTGGCATGCATCGAGCGACCTGATTGGCATGCATCGAGTCTATCTCTGCTTCCATAGCCTCTCGCCACTTCGCGGAGTCCACATCTACGGCTACCATCTGTTTGGTGGAGACCTAGTTCCTCCAGATGCATGTAGCCATACCTGTCAGGTAGTTGAGATATTCTATTCGACCTACGCGGTGGTAGTAGTTGTGTTTCAGAAGGTTCGGTTCTTTCTTCTTGCACAGGTATCTCCTCGGGAGTTTCAATATGTTCTTCTAAAGAAACATTTCTACCTTCTCCACCTTCCTAAATGAACTCGTCCTCCAGGAAGTGTGCCTGTAAAGCAACGATGATCCTATGATCAATGGGCATGTAGAACAGATAACCCATTGATTTAGACGGGTATCCTATGAAACGTCCTTTGACAGACATAACTTCCAATTTCTCCACCTTAGTCTTCTTTACATAGGCGGGACATCCCCAAATCTTAATGTGATTAAGACTTGGTTTCCTACTTCTCCACATCTCATGTGGTGTTGTAGGAACGGAATTGGAAGGACGTCTGTTTAAGATATGCGAGGTAGTAAGTAGTGCATGTCCCCACAGATAAATTGGTAAATCAGTATAGTTAAGCATGGATCGAACCATGTCCAACAAGGTTCGGTTCCTTCTTTCTGAAACACCATTTAGTTGAGGAGTTGCTGGAGGTGTGAATTGTGATACTATTCCATGTTCTTTCAAGAACTCATGAAACTCGGTACTCATGTATTCGCCTCCTCGGTCTGACCGAAGTGCCTTAATATGATGACCAGTTTGATTTTCGACTAGAGCCTTAAATTTCTTGAATTTCTCGAAGGCTTCGGATTTATGCTTCATCAAGTATACAAAACCATACCTAGTATGTGTTAGGAGTATGCCCTTGAATGCCACTCAGAGGATATTGAGTGAGGGCATTATATCAGAAGGCAATTATATGTTTCTTTATTTACTGGTAGTCACTGGTATTCCTGACTCGTAAATATATATATAGAAACTAGTCCATGTATTTGAGAGTAAACCATTCCACTCCTTGTTGAATGTAACACCCCGAGATATTCGGAATAATTACAGCGCCGTAAACCCTTTAAGTAAGGATTTACAAGGCTGATTTAAAAGAAATGTAAATATCAGACATCAATACTGCGGAAATTCAAGTTTACAAAACCATTCAACTGGTTCAACGAGTAATTAATACAACCATATCGAAATGATATTAATACGACACGCTGCACTAGCAATCAAATCAAAACAAGAAAACAAATCACCAACAACAACAAACATCACCGAACCCCTTCACGTCCACGCTTGCATCGCGCCGCTTTCGCTCCTCGGCTACCTGAACATCAAAACAAATGTCCACCCCCGAAGGGGTTAGCAAAACGATGCTAGTACAAGTATCATATTAAACAATTCGAATATGCATCAACAATACATAACAAGATACACCACACGGACTTCCGCTACCGGAATCCGACAATGCGAATCCACAAGATTCCATTAATACAGCAAGGGTATTCCAATGATCCAGCGCCCTCAGCATAGATCCCAAGATGATCCCGTCGGACCAACACGAGGTGGAAATAACCCGTCCAATGATCCAGCGCCCTCAGCCTAGATCCCAAGATGATCCCGTCGGACCAACACGAGGTGGACATCCGATCCAGCGCCCTCAGCATAGATCGTACAACGTACACAAATACAACTCATGCATACACATATGCCAAATCATTATGTTCATCAACATATGTTGGGATTCGGTGCCTAAAACGAAGGCCCAGCGGAAGCGGTAAAACGAAAATTAATTCGATCCGAATCCCTACGAGGATCGATCGAGCTACGTATATACGAATATATAAACAAAAGCAAGAGTCGTAAGAAACTAACCCTCGAAGTCCGTTGATTAAATGGTAACCTTCTCTTGAGCTATTCCCCAAGCTCTTGAACGATCCAACGCCGAAAGCACCGCGTCTCTACTTGCCACGCGCCGGAAAAACGAACGGAATGACAACACCTTACTATCCTCCGAGGATACGGCTAGAGCTAGGTGATGAAGCTTGCAATATGAGATTATCACACTCTAAGTGTATAACTCACAACTCTCAATTAATCTCTTGAAATTTCTCAAAGAAAACCAAGAAGAAATGAAGAACAAGAAGAAGACTTGAGAAATGAATTCAAAAATTCTTTTCTCTCTCTCTCTCTCTCTATTCATAAACCGTGAGAAATGAATGAATCATTTGAGAGATGATGTCTTCTACTTTTATTCTATTCCCACCCAAGATAACAACTCATCCCACTACAACACTTGCCCCACAAGTCTTAATCATCCATTAAAGAATAGAACAAGAAACAAAAGGAAGCAATGTGGAAAGAGGGAGGGGGGGCAAGATGAAATTCGGACGAGTTCGGTTCGTTTCGGACTCCCGCGAGTCCAAACAGATAAACTCCGATTCCATATCGATGTATTTATATCGATTAATTAATCCAATTAATTAAACATATCAAATACATTATAACATAATTAATTTCTCCAAGAAATAATTATATCCATGAATTAAATTAATCACCCGGTGATATATTTAATTCACTAGGCCGTAAATCAATTTATCCAATAAATCGGTTTAGACATCTAATGTCCTAAATTTAGATATCCAATATCTAATATTCATAATGAGAGAATTAGCTTGATTCATTCCGTTGTCAATCCTATTGCGCGACTCGGTAGGTCCGTCTCAGTCAGCAATTGGAGGAACCAAAGAGTAGTAGCACCACCTAGCCAGCCTGGCGGCCTACACTGTACCCCAACTGAGAACGAATGATTGGGATCATTCAAGAACCATTCTGTCGTGAATACCAGTATACGTATAAACCCTTCTTTCAAATGTCCCGATCAAGTTATAGGGTCACTACACCAAACCCTATCTGTACTTGACGCTATGCAAGCGATAATGAAAATCGAGATCATCGAGTCATCGTGTATCTAATACAACTATCTCCAATGCTTTGGCCAAAGACTTATGATCTCATCTGCCAATAACCGCATAGGACATATAACCCGCTCACTAATGGGAGAAAGAATTCTATCTTGGTATTCAGTAGGACCTGCTACTTGCCCGTCAAGATGCACGTCGAGGTTGACCCCCGCCTTCCGGTTTATAGGGTCGAACTACTCTAATGAAAATCTTGACGTCACAAGCACATCCCTACTAAATCCTCAAGTCGAAGGTTCACGAATACCTATCACAACCTTTCGATTCCGTCATTGACTGTCCCGGAGTGAAATCCATGTGACGAATCGAGGGTGAGTCGGTTCGAGTATACTAATCTAATTAGCATACCTATAACGTGTGCTCCCACTAACCATTAGTGTTCGACAGGCACTCTCCATGTCAAAGAACACGTCATACAAGTCTTTACATAAACTTAACGCCTACCAAGTTTCATCGACTTGCGAACGATTAAGTATTTGAGCTATAAACCTTTCCAGTGCCGACCCCCTTATCCAATAAGGAGTGGAACGTTTTGCTCTCAAATACACGGACTAGTTTCTATATGTTTATTTACGAGTTAGAAATGTCAGTAACTACCAGTAAATAAAGAAACAATCATTTGCCTTATACAAATGGTTTACATAATTACAAGTACAATGCCCTCACTCAACAACCTCTGAGTGGCATTCGAGGGCATACTCCTAACACATGAACATACAAATACTAGATAACGAATATCATGACAATTCAACAAATTAATTTCCATGTTCAACAACATGAATAAGCCACAAACATGCTCAAAATATCAATTTTAACACATTACGATACTTACCTCGAAGATGGCAAGAACGAAACACTTCAATGATCTCAACACACTCGAAGGCTGCCTCCTTCGATCAACGTAGCAAGCTCGAACCTTAACAAAAGAAATGATATACAATTCATCTCAAGTCGAACGATCGCCTAACAATGGTCTACGGCCCAAAAGCTCAAAATATGCAGTCTGCCTGAACCACTTAGCGTACGCTACGTACTCTACGTAGCGTGCGCTAAGCCTGCCTGTTAGCGTACGCTATCGTCTAAGCCTAGCGTACGCTAGCCATAGGCTGCAGTACTCTCTGATCAGCCGAATGACTCGGCTGATATCATAACGTATGTTACGTACTAAAGGTAGTGTGCGTTAACTTATCCCCGATAGCGCACGTTAACTTACGTATGTTAGCGTGCGCTAACCGTGCATGGCAGATTACTACCGGTAGAAAACTGGATCTAACGGTGATGAACTCATGAATTCTATGGTGATAAAACAAGTCATCCCCGAGCATATCATGCTAATAAGGTTTGTGAAAGTTCTTTACGTACTAAATGACTATGAGATACAAAGATACGTATAATCATCACAACACCATAGTTCATCTAGATCTTCAAGGGATATCCTGAGTTCAATCCGTTATAAGTCTCAAAACGTATGATCCTTCTATATAAACGCATAAGAACTTGAAAATCTCCATATACTGATCACAAATCGGTTTGAAAATGCTTAGGAGTCCATAAACTAAAAAGGTTCAAAGGTTCATACGATGAATAAGTGCCGAAACGTCGAAAATATCCTTCTAACACATGATGATCGATTTTGAACGAAATAACTGACTATTAAAACATGATCAAACGTCCTTTAGAACACTACTAATATTGGTGAAGAACCACCTACCTCAAAGTAGTGAAGAACAAGGAGAAAATCGAAGCAATCCAACGTCGAAGGCTCGAACACCAATCCTCGATGATCTACAATCTTCAATACAAGCTAGGATGCTGATATGAAGTGTTTAGGATGTAGGAAGTTATACTCTAAGTATAAGAATTCGGATGTAGGAAAAGAAAGGACTGAAAATACGAAAAGGATGTTGTCATATTTATAGGAAATGGTTATTAGCGCGCGCTAGTCCCTGCTCGTAGCGTGCGCTAACGGCTATTGACTTCACTGTACTCAGCACTTAGCGTGCGCTATGCACATGCCTGTAGCGTGCGCTAAGGCGTTGACTTGGCTTTTCCCGAAAGCCGTCCAGGTTCATCCCGACACAATCCGACCAAGATCCCCGGCCTGATCTCACCTACCACACATCTCAATCAAATTGACCACGCATAGCGTGCGCTAATGTTCATTTGTAGCGTGCGCTATGGATCCATGTTAGCCTACGCTACACATAGCCGATAGCGTGCGCTACATGCGCAGAATTACAATTTTTAAATCACAATCATGAAATCATACGCTCGACAACATCGGATTATGAAATACGGAGAATAATACTCAGACAAAAGTACAATAATTACAATATCACAAGTTCCAAAAACATATCAGAAATCTCGGGTATTACATCCTTCCTCCCTAAAAAGAAGTTTCGTCCCGAAACTTAAGATGAAAACAACTCCGGATATCTAGTCTTCATACTGTCCTCCGTTTCCCAAGTGGCCTCTTCAACTCCGTGTCGCGACCATTGTACTTTAACCAAATGTATTGGTTTATTCCTCAATTGTTTGATCCGACTCTCAAGTATCTTGATTGGTCTCTCTTCGAAGGTGTCATCATTAGCTATCTCGATCTCGTCGAATTCAATGACGTGATTGGGGTCCGGTACATACTTCCGCAATTGGGATACGTGAAACACATTGTGAATGTGACTCAGCGATGGCGGTAAGGCCAACCTGTATGCTAAATCTCCAACCCTCTCGAGGATCTCGAATGGTCCGATATATCTAGGACTAAGCTTGCCTCTCCTCCCAAAACGGAAAATCCCTCGTGTAGGAGACACCTTCAATAGTACATGGTCTCCAGCGTCGAACTCTAGAGGGCGACGACGTACGTCTGCATAAGACTTCTGTCGACTTTGGGCGGTCAACAGTCTTTCTCGAATCAAAGTTATCTTCTCTTGAGTCTGAATTATCAATTCCGGTTCCGTCCCGATCAAATCCAAAGAATCATCCCAACACAGGGGTGATCGGCATCTTCTCCCGTACAAAGCTTCAAATGGTGCCATCTTAATAGAAGCATGCCAACTATTATTGTAAGTGAATTCAATCAATGGCAATTGAACTTCCTAATCAGTTGACCAATCAAAAGCACAGGCTCTAAGCATGTCCTCTACTGTCTGTATAGTCCTTCCGGACTGACCGTCCGTTTGGGGATGATAAGCCGTGCTAAAGTTGAGCTCAGTCCCCAGAGCCCTGTGAACTGCTTTCCAGAAGTGCGACACGAAACGACCATCTCAATCCGAAATAATGGTCTTCGGCATCCCATGCAATCTGACTATCTCCGCAATAAATACTCGCGCCAATCTCTCGGGTCCCCATGTATCTTTAATCCCTAGGAAATGAGCCGTCTTGGTTAGTCGATCAACTACAACCCAAATCATGTTCATTCCCGTTCTAGTCCTTGGCATACTGGTGATGAAATCCATCGAGATGTCCTCCCACTTCCATTCAGGGATCGGAAGCGGCTTTAACATTCCGGCGGGTCGCTGATGTTCAATCTTAACTTGCTGAAAAGTCAAGCACCTCGAAACATACTCTGCTACGTCCTTCTTCATATTCACCCACCAGAAGTTTTGTTTTAAATCCTTATACATCTTATCACGCCCGGTGAATGGAATAGGCTACTGTGAGCTTCCTTCGTAATAGTCCGTCTCAAGTCGTCATCATCGGGAACACAAAGTCGACTCAAATCTCGTAACTCCATCGTCTTGTATCACGAATCCTGTGGCTTTTCCTTTCTTTACTTCGTCACATAATCGAAGGATCGGAGAATCGTTCAACCGCTTAGACTTGATCTCCTCGACTAGTGATGAAGTCGGCCCATCACATAAAGTTGCCCTCGATTCCTGGTGCCCATACTTCAATCCCCTCGCGGATCAGTTCCCGTTGAATACTGGTTTGGGATGTAAGTGCTTCCAACACTCGAAGAGAAACAGGTTTACGGCTCAATGCATCGGCTACTACGTTTGCTTTCCCCGGATGATAGAGAATCTCCAAGTCGTAATCCTTGATCAATTCCAGCCACCTTCTATGCCTCATGTTTAATTCTTTTTGACTGAAAATGTACTTGAGGCTCTTATGATCGGTAAAGATCTGACAATGAGTGCCGTACAAATAATGTCTCCAAATTTTCAAAGCAAAGACTACACCGCTAGCTCCGGATCATGAGTCGGGTAATTAACCTCGTATGGTTTCAACCGCCGAGAAGCATAGGCAATCACCTTATCTCTTTGCATCAACACACATCCTGCACTGATTTGAAGCGTCAGACACCATGAATCCATCAGTTCCATCCGTAATGCTAATATAGGTCTGTCGTTAGTCTCTTCTTAAGTTCACAAAACCACTGGCATTTCTCATCCCACTTGAACTTTTGAGTTTTCTCAGAATAAATGAGTGAGCAGACGAGCAATTTTGGAAAATCCTCTACAAAGCGGCGATAATATCCAGCAAGTCCTAAGAAACTCCTGACTTCTTTCACGTTATTAGGGGCTTCCCATTCCAAGATTGCTTCGACTTTCTTTGGGTCCACCGAACTCCGTCCGATATCACATGCCCAAGGAAAGTTACCTCCCGAGCGTAACTCGCATTTTGAAAGCTTTGCATACAGCTGTTCCTTCCTCAAGGTGCTCAAAACCACACGCAAATGTTCGGCATGCTCCTCTGCGTCCTTCGAATATATCAAGATGTCATCAATGAAGACGACCAGAAATTTATCCAAATATTCCAAGAATACCCGATTCATCAATTGCATGAATACCGCAGGAGCATTGGTAAGCCCAAACGGCATCACTACGAATTCATAATGCCCATACCGGGACCTGAAAGCAGAGTTTGGCATATCCGATTCCTTAATCCTCAACTGATGGTATCCTAATCGCAAGTCAATCTTCGAGGATACCCTTGCCCCTTGCAGTTGATCAAACAAGTCGTCGATCCGAGGTATAGGATACTTATTCTTGATCGTCATCTTATTGAGCTCCCTGTAATCAATACACAGTCGGAGGGATCCGTCTTTCTTCCGGACAAAGAGAACGGGCGCTCCCCAAGGAGAAACGCTAGGTTGAATATAGCCCTTCTGTAACAATTTCTCCAGTTGCTTCTTGAGTTTATACATCTTGGTTGGCGCCATGCGGTATGGTGCTCTGGAAATAGGAGCTGCTCCAGGCTCTAATTCGATAGTGAATTCCACTTCTCTCTGCGGAGGTAACCCAGGTAGTTCGTCAGGAAATACATCTGAGAACTCATTCACAACTGAAATAGACGAGAGCTCTACTCCTTCCTCTTTCCTCATGGCATAACACCAAAGTCCATGACATCCTTGCTTCAGTAATTTCACGGCTTTCATTGCTTTGATCAATTTTCCCGAGCTTCCCGGTCTCCACCCTCGAAATAAGTGTTCAGATCCGTCATCAGCAATGATAGAAATGACTCTCTCTCGGTAATTCAGAATAGCTCCATAACGGTTGAGCCAATCATCTCCGAGAATTAAATCGTCACCGTAGATGTCAACTACAATAAGATTCGATGGCCAATCTCTCCCTCCTATAGACACTGGAAAATCTCGAGCCTCTAGGGTTCCCACAATTCTCTCTCCACTCGGCAAACCCATAACATATGGTTCACAATCAAATAAGCACGAGATTTTTAAACGATTTACACAGTTCAAGGATACAAAAGAATGTGTAGCTCCGGAATCAAATAAAACACTAACTGGTTGCAAAAGGATCTAAATCGTACCTGATGCAACAGCAGTGTTCTGATCGTCAGATTTCCTCATCTCGTACAGGCGCGAAGGAACGGACCCAGCACTCGATGTCTCTCTTTTCCCAACGTTCTGCTGCGGAAATCCACTCTATTGTTTCTGGTTCACACTTATCTCCTTCGGAACTGGCGCTGGAGTGCGAGTACCAAAAGACCTAGTAGCAACTCCACAGAAAGCCGCACGGTGTCCTTCTTGTCCACAATCGTAGCAAGTTACAGAAGATGCGGGGCAGTCACGTCGAATATGCCCTGCTCGACCACAATTGTAGCATTTCTTTGATGTGTCCGAATCACGATGTAGTCCGAACTTCTTTCCACCTCTGGAAGGATGTGGAGGTTTCCTAGCCGAATAAAGGAAGACCGAGCTGCGGGGCCCACCACTCTTGTTTTCTCAAAAGTTGCGGCCACCTTCTCGCTTCTTTGCCTCCACCGATTTCTCCACCGCCGCCTCTTTCATGTCGTAGGCCGCTTTGTCTTGATACTGCCGTAACGTAGTACACTCGAACCGGACATGTATCACTGAATCTCCGCTTCATCCGCATATCGAAATAAAAATCTTTTCGCCTCCGTTCGACCAAGTGTCGCACACAAGTCACCGATGATTAAAAGTTTTGATTACATCCGTCACGATGCTTCCGAACTCGTGGTGAGAAAAACTCTCGGATCTTTGCCTCTGACTGACGAGGACAATCGTGCTTCCATCATTAATTTGAATTCCGTCCAATCCGCATTATGATTCTCGGGTCGAATAGCTTCCCACCAATCAAAGGCCTCCCGATCGAGAAAATATCGGGCAATGGGAACCTTACGGTCCCTGGGACAGCTTAAGACTGCGAATATCTTCTCTAACTCCTTGAGCCGTGATCCCAAGTAATTGCCTCGCAGATCCACAAATTTTGGCGGGTGCAATTTGACCACCTCAGCAAGCCATCTGTCTCCCCGGTTATCCTCGTGGTGCTGCTGTCCCATCGCCGTCTGCATGCGGTCGACTACCTGGGCGAACTGGTTTATCTGCGCCACCACCTGTTGAAGCACTCCCGGCATGTTAGGATTTGCGTCGTCATTCGCTGACCCTTGCTGCCCTCCAGAATGGGAATCGGTTCGACTAGCTGATAATTCCGGGGTAGTTGCGGAATCCTCCTGTCTCATGTTACCCCGTCCGCGTCCACGACCGCGTCCGCGTCCACGTCCTCCTCTCAACATACTGTAAGCACAATTCCTCAATATCCAGGACAAAGTTTACGAAGTAAAGCCCGTCAATACTCACAAAACAATAATTAAGTAAAACGATAGTATAAGAGATTAGGAGAATTACAACCACGGTCCACATGACGACTTTTGGCGGAACAGTGATGTTACGAACAACTCGTAAATCAATAACGTAAATAGACCCAACTTAAAACCCGACTGCCAAGATATCCATAAATCTTAGCTCCGATACCATATTCTGTAACACCCCGAGATATTCGGAATAATTACATACCGTAAACCCTTTAAGTAAGGATTTACAAGGTGATTTAAAAGAAATGTAAATATAAGACATCAATCTGCGAAATTCAAGTTTACAAAACCATTCAACCGGTTCAACGAGTAATTAATACAACCATATCGAAATGATATTAATACGACACGCGCATTCGAGCATCAAATCAAAACAAGAAAACAAATCACCAACAACAACAAACATCACCGAACCCCTTCGCCGTCACGCTTCTGCATCGGTCGCTTTCGCTCCTCGGCTACCCGAACATCAAAACAAATGTCCACCCCGAAGGGGTTAGCAAAACGATGCTAGTACAAGTATCATATTAAACAATTCAATATGCATCAACAATACATAACAAGATACACCACACGGACTTCCGCTACGGAATCCGACAATGCGAATCCACAAGATTCCATTAATACAAAGAAGGGTATTCCAATGATCCAGCGCCCTCAAGATAGATCCCAAGATGATCCCGTCGGACCAACACGAGGTGGAAATAACCCGTCCAATGATCCAGCGCCTCACTCGGCTAGATCCCAAGATGATCCGTCGGACCAACACGAGGTGGACATCCGATCCAGCCTCAAGATAGATCGTACAACGTACACAAATACAACTCATGCATACACATATGCCAAATCATTATGTTCATCAACATGAACATACAAATACTAGATAACGAATATCATGACAATTCAACAAATTAATTTCCATGTTCAACAACATGAATAAGCCACAAACATGCTCAAAATATCAATTTTAACACATTACGATACTTGCCTCGAAGATGTCAAGAACGAAACACTTCAATGATCTCAACACACTCGAAGGCTGCCTCCTTCGATCAACGTAGCAAGCTCGAACCTTAACAAAAGAAATGATATACAATTCATCTCAAGTCGAACGATCGCCTAACAATGGTCTACGGCCCAAAAGCTCAAAATATGCAGTCTGCCTGAACCACTTAGCGTACGCTACGTACTCTACGTAGCATGCGCTAAGCCTGCCTGTTAGCGTACGCTATCGTCTAAGCCTAGCGTACGCTAGCCATAGGCTGACAATACTCTCGATCACCGACCGACTGGCCGATATCATAACGTCGTTACGTACTAAAGGTAGCGTGCGTTAACTTATCCCCGATAGCGCACGTTAACTTATGTATGTTAGCGTGCGCTAACCGTGCATGGCGATTACTACCGGTAGAAAATCGATCTAACGGTGATGAACTCATGAATTCTATGGTGATAAAACAAGTCATCCCCGAGCATATCATGCTAATAAGGTTTGTGAAAGTTCTTTACGTACTAAATGACTATGAGAGACAAAGATACGTATAATCATCACAACACCATAGTTCATCTAGATCTTCAAGGGATATCCTGAGTTCAATCCGTTATAAGTCTCAAAACGTATGATCCTTCTATATAAACGCATAAGAACTTGAAAATCTCCATATACTGATCACAAGTCGGTTTGAAAATGCTTAGGAGTCCATAAACTAAAAAGGTTCAAAGGTTCATACGATGAATAAGTGCCGAAACGTCGAAAATATCCTTCTAACACATGATGATCGATTTTGAACGAAATAACTGACTATTAAAACATGATCAAACGTCCTTTAGAACACTACTAATATTGGTGAAGAACCACCTACCTTAAAGTAGTGAAGAACAAGGAGAAAATCGAAGCAATCCAACGTCGAAGGCTCGAACACCAATCCTCAATGATCTACAATCTTCAATACAAGCTAGGATGCTGATATGAAGTGTTTAGGATGTAGGAAGTTATACTCTAAGTATAAGAATTCGGATGTGGGAAAAGAAAGGACTGAAAATACGAAAAGGATGCTGTCCTATTTATAGGAAATGGTTATTAGCGCGCGCTAGTCCCTGCTCGTAGCGTGCGCTAACGGCCATCGACTTCACTGTACTCAGCACTTAGCGTGCGCTATGCACATGCCTGTAGCGTGCGCTAAGGCGTTGACTTGGCTTTTCCCGAAAGCCGTCCAGGTTCATCCCGACACAATCCGACCAAGATCCCCGGCCTGATCTCACCTACCACACGTCTCAATCAAATTGACCACGCATAGCGTGCGCTAATGTTCCTTTGTAGCGTGCGCTATGGATCCATGTTAGCGTACGCTACACATAGCCGATAGCGTGCGCTACATGCGCAGAATTACAATTTTTAAATCACAATCATGAAATCATACGCTCGACAACATCGGATTATGAAATACGGAGAATAATACTCAGACAAAAGTACAATAATTACAATATCACAAGTTCCAAAAACATATCAGAAATCTCGGGTATTACATTGAATAAGGGGGTCGCCACTGGAAAGGTTTATGGCTCAAATTCTTAATCGTTCGCAAGTCGATGGAAACTTGACTGGGCGTTAAGTTTATGTGAAGAATTGTATGACGTGTTCTTTGACTTGGAAAGTGCCTGTCGAACACTAATGGTTAGTGGGAGCACACGTTATAGGTATGCTAATTAGATTAGTATACTCGAACCGACTCACCCTCGATTCGTCACACGAATTTCACTCCGGGACAGTCAATGACGGAATCGAAATTTGATATGATTAATTAATTAGATTAATTAATCGATATAAATACATCGGAACAGAATTTGGGGTTTACCTGTTAGGACTCGCGGGAGTCCGAAACGAACCAAACCTATCCGGGTCTTCTAGATGGCCGCCCCTTACCAACCACCCCCTTTGGTCTTGGTCTTTACCTTGATAGGTGGAAGACCTATGGCCACCAATGGGACAACATCTTTTAAGGTATTGTTTTAGGTGATATGGTCATTATTCTTGAAGAATAAAATGAAGACAACATCTCTCCCCCCTCACTTGGTGGATCTCACGATTTGAGAAAAAAAAAAAGAGAAGAAAATAGTTTTCTTTGTCTACATCTTCTTCTTCATTTCTTCTTGGTGGTTCTTGGAGAAAAATCAAGAAATCAATGAGAGATAGTGAGTTATACACTTAGAGTGCTATAATCACAATCGAAAGCTTCATCATCCTAGCTATAGCCGTATCCTTGGAGGATAGCACGGTGATTGTTGTTCTGTTCGTTTCTCCGGCGCGTGGCAAGTAAAGACGTGGTGCTTTCGGCGTTGGATCATCCAAGAGATCGGAGCATTTGGATCATAGGGAAATCAACTAAATCTTGGGGAATAGCTCAAGAGAAGGACACCATTCAAACCAACGGACTACAAGGGTATGTTTCTTGTATCTCTTGTGTATCCTTTAATATTTGTATATACGTAGCTCAATCGATCCTCGTAGGGTTTCGGATCGAATTAATTTTCGTTTTACCGCTTCCGTTGGGCCTTTGTTTTAGGCATCGAATCCCATAAGTGGTATCGGAGAGTAGGTCTTGCGATCGTATATACGATATTAGCATTTGAAATGCTTGATTAGATGGTGAATGATTTGGAATCATTTATACTAATAATCATGGTGTATGTTTTTCGTTCATTGTAGTTGTATTTTTCATAAGTTTATGTCTAAATATAAATCATTAATTTATGTGAAATGTGATTTATATTGAAGATATGAAAGTCGGAAAATATTGATATTGGATATCCAGTCGAAAATCTAACCCCGAATCGTCGTTGGACGAATTTTCGGACAAGGGTTGCAAACTGCCGGGCTGACCCGACCGTGTCAGGAGACACGGGCCGTGCCAGCAGGCCAGTCTCGTAAGACTGTCAGGGTAACCCGATCGTGCCATTCGGCACGGGCCGTGTCTGGCCGGCAGACTGTCGGGACAATCCAACCGTGTCATTTGACACGGCCGTGTCTGGCAGGCCAGCTTTAGAAGCTGTCAGGGTAACCCGACCATGCCATTCGACACAGGCCGTGTCTGGACGGCAGACTGCCGAAGGTGACTCAACCGTGCCAATCGGCATAGGCCATACAGAACATTCTTTTATTAGCAAATCACATAACGACTTTGTGACTTTTGAAAACTACTTTATAAATCGTCTATAGAAACCTGCATGTACCAGAAAGCTTCATACCCCTTTATTGAGGTTGGAAGGGGCATTTCCTAATAGTCTCTATCTTTGCTGATCAACTTCAACTCCATGTACAGATATGCGATGTCCTAGAATAATGCCTTCTTGGACCATAAAGTGGCACCTCTCCCGATTCAGCACAAGGTTTGTCTCTTCACATCTCTTCAATACATTCATTAAATTCTAAAAACACAAAACGAAGGAATCGCCAAAAACAAAAAAAAAATGTCTATAAAAATCTCAATACAATGCTCTATCATATCAGAAAAAATAGATATCATACACCTCCGAAAAGTAGACGGTGTGTTACATAAACCAAAAGGCATACATCTGTAAGCGAAATACCTCAAGGACATGTAGACGTGGTCCTTTCTTGGTCTTCCGGAGCTATATAAATTTATTTATACTCGGAGTAGTCGTTAAGAAAATAATAGAAAGCATGCCCGTGTAATCTATCCAATACATGAACATAAAGGGTAAGTCGAAGTGGCCTTTTCTATTGGCATTATTTAGTTTTCTGTAATATATACATAAACACCACCCTATAACAACTCTACTGGGGATTAATTCATTAATATCATTTTGAACTACAGCTATCCCACCTTTCTATGATATGACTTGAAACGGGCTTGCCCATTTACTATCAAAAACTACCAAAAATAAGAAAGACCATACCTGCATCTAGGAGTTTTAAAACCTCGACTTTGACCACCTCATTCATATTAGGATTTAGCCGATGCTGATGTTGTACAGAAGGTTTGCAGTTACCTTCCACTAAAATTTTATGCATACAAATGGAAGGGTAAACTCCTTTAATGTCCATAATGGTCCATCCCATGGCAGCTTTATGTTCCCTCAATACTCTCAAGATTTTTTCCTCTTTCATCTGACAAAGAAGATGAGATAATCACAGGTAAGGAGTTAGCTGGCTAAAAAATGCATATTTTAGATAACTTGGCAGATGCTTGAGTTCGAGCTTAGGGGGTTGCTCAATCGAAGGGGTAGCTCGTGCCGTTGAATTTTGAGTTCTTCAAATGGTCTACGGGTAAAAATGGTGGTGATGCATTCATGTGTTATAAATATGCCACATGTTCTGGAGTCAACTTGGTGGAGGCCTTGACTAGTACGGAGTCTACTAATAAAATCAATAAGATCAGTAATATCAATCAACTATTGGATAAATAATTGAAAGCATTAAGAATAATGAATGAAACTCAATCTCATAAGGTAAATATTACATAAAACCAAATTAAATCAGATGTTCATAATTTAGGAATTAATCATAACTCCGGAATGATAAAATCTAGCCAAACATGCTACATAATATATAAGCAATTAAAAACATAAAATCAATAGAACCCAGTATTCATGGAGAAAGTGTGTTTTTTTGCTCCAACTTCAATCTCTTGTTATACATGATGCCTCTTCTATATTCTCCCTTCAGCCTTCTGCTCCAGAATTGTCGTTCCAAGATGTAGGAGCGTGTCTCTGCATATGTGTTTTATCCCTTTTATAGGGAGATTTCCATCGTATTCTTCTCTTTTTTTCCACACTTCCAAATGCCATAATTTGCACGCAGCTGTCTTTTCATCAGTCATCCGTCAATCTCCAAAAGAAAAGCAGAAGATAAGAATTCTACCAAAAAGAAAAGTTGAAGCTGTCAATCGTGTGTCGCGGTTAATACTGTCAAAATAGCCGAACCGAGCTGGCCCGAGCCCTTCGGGCCATTTAAATTTTTTGGGTTGGGTCGGGCTGGCTTAAAATTCAATCGGGCTGCTGATTTCTGAGCCTAGCCCAGCCCTGCCACAGGGCCTATTTTCGAATTAAAAAATATATATGAAATTACTTGGAAGTTGTAACAAATTAGGAAATTACCCATTAAATTAGCCATACAATGACATTCAATACAATATCTGAGAAGATTCTGAAGGGAAAAAAACACAAACAAATAGATTATTAAAAGAAAATAGACATTTCAACCTTAAGGTAGAAAATGAGAAAAAACTCTGTTCCAAGTGAAATTCCTGCTGTTCCAGCAGCAGTGACAGACTAGCAGTGAGTCTAATGACTACTTCAACTCCATTAACGAGTAAAAATCATAATATCAATTATTATTTATAACTTATACGCACATATGGATTCTTTCAAATCCCAAAAGACAACAAAATGTATTAAAAATCCAAGTCATCACATTCTCAAAGTCTGAAATACATAGCAAAATTTTTCGTCCGTTATGCTTAATAATCAACATTATGTCATAAAAAACACAAACGCTCGAACTACAAAAACAGATAAATTCTTTAAATCCTCAATGTCACTCATCATATGCTACATTGGAATATGCTATAGATAATCGTATCTCTTCTGCACATTGGACATCTATATCAAAAATTAAAATACAAGTCAAATGTTATAATCAAGTGCAACCAATTGCAAATGAGAAAGAACGAGATCAAAATAATTTTAAATATTACCCAAAGCTTCTATTGCAAGTGAGAAAGAACGGATATCAGCAAAACAAAACTTCATCTAGCACTATTTTGTGTCTTACGAATATCCTTAAAAATGGAGGATATCATCAATTTTTGTACTGGAAAACAAGTATCTGATGGCAGTGCATGCTGGTCAGAGGTTTGACTGGCTTTCTCTTTTACTCATTTGTGGGGACTGGCGAGGTAGCTGAAGAAAGAATAATAGCGTGATTGAGTAGAGAGTAGAGATAGCAGATTTTAATACTCCTCAAAATCATCGGCAATGGAGGAATGGAGAAAAGCGGCGGTGATTGTAGAGAAGAGAGAAATAAAATTTTACGTCGAAATAAGAATTGAAGATGAGTGGACAGTAGGGTTTCCATTACATTGGGTAGTTCTTGTATTTGATAACAGGAGTTAGATGGTTGGGCCTTCAGTTTGGGCATAATTTTTATTATTCATGCCTGGATTATAGAAAAAACTGTGTGGGTGTTGGGCCATTTTCGCCCATAGAAACGGGCTTTTTCAGCCCCGGGCCACTGAGGCCCGTCGGTCCATCTGGGTCGGGTAAATTTGGCTCGATTTTTTTGGGATGGCTGAATGCAGGCCCAAGCCCGGTTAAAAAATGGGCGGGCCGGGCCAATTGACAATCCTACTCGCGGTCTATATCGCGGCCTTAAACATTTTTCTTCCTGTGCCGCAGCCCATGCCTTTTGTTCTCTCGTGCCGCGGGACAAAATCTGTTTCTCTTGTGTCGCGGTCTGTGACGTGGTCCATATTTAAAAAGTGTGCATGTGTTCCTTTCTTTTATGCCGCGGTCTATGTTTCCTTATTTTCGCGGCCTATTAAGTCTATTTTCACCCATTATTCACCAATTCGTATCCATTTAATTTTCTTAGTCGGAATTCCTTCAAAACACATAAAATCGATTGGTTAACTTGGTATTTGGTTTATTTTGACAATAATTTTGAGGTACTAATAGTCAAAACATGTATAACTTTAATAAGCAACATTCATCAAGACTTGAGATTCATGTGAAGTCCTTAAATTGACCAAGGATATGGGACTACAATAATTAATCTACTCAATAATGTATATACATTTATTAGTAATGTTGTGTTGAGTTTTACGTGTATCTAATACAATAAATATGAGAAAAAACGCATAGGAGAAATTAATGAAACCCATATGAGGATCTTCATGCAGTAATTGATTGATTTATAAAGAGTTCGTCGAATTATCTTAATTCGAAGAATAGATCTGAACCCGGACCAGAAACTGATTAAAATCTTCTTCCTCTTTCGGTGATCCACACACGAACAACTGGTACAAGCCGGACTTCTAGATCCTTACGAATAATATTGAAAAACAGTGCAATAGATAATTCCTTGCTAGAAGGATTTACTGTCGATCAAAATAAACTAAGGGAATAAGACGGAGATGGCCGAAACCGACTTCACGGACAGAAAAACAGCTCGGCCGATTTATCTTAGGGGAGGGCCATTTTTTGGTTTCACAGAAGTGGGGTTGTGTAGTTTTTCACTTGTTACAACTCCTTGTCCAAGACCCTTTATTTATACTAAGTAAACCCTAGAGTCAAACTCTAGTATTTGCTTAGTTGTCCCTCAACTTATTAAATAATACAATACATATAATATCTTATATTATATATTACTTATTATTTAATCCTCTAATAAAAATAATATATATTATTATATTTATCTTTTCCATTTAATATAATTAAATAATATAATATATAATATTCTATATTATATATTACTCATTATTTAATTTCTTTAATAAATATTGTTGACTCAAAAAGTATTTTGATGATAATTTCATTCAAAACATTTAATAAAATCAATCTCAGCACGTTGTTATATTGAAGGACCAAAATGGACTTAGCGCACGCTACCTATACCAGAGTAGCGCACGCTATCGAGGTTTTTACACAGCCAAGACAACTCAGTTGCAGCCCAGTGAAGTTACCTGATGGATAGCGCACGCAAGATCTTCAACATTTGCACACGCTAAATTACTAAATTTAGCGCACGCTATACAACATTATTAACGCACGCTATCGCATCATAAGTCAGAGGACAGTAAGGTCTGGAAAGAAAAAGGAAAAGGACTTGCGCACGCTACGGGAAATTATTACCGTACGCTACTATAAGGACTTAGCGCACGTTACTCTTCATGTCTTGCGCATGCTACCGGATAACATAGTTAGTAGTCCAGTAGCCACTGGACTCAAAATGAGAAGGCATTTACGTACGCTACAGAGGGTAACGTACGTTACTGAGGAAAGCATATAGAGCACGCTACGATATATACATTAGTGCATGCTAAATCAGTCAACAGTTTACCGTTGGATTTTCTACCGTTGGAAAAGCAGGAGTCAAAGAAGATCCGTGAAATCTGGAAAAGCTGGAATTAAATATTACTAGCGCACGCTATGCATAACTGCTAGCGCACGCTAAGTGCAAATTTAGCCGTTTGATAAAGAGACGTTGGGGAGATAAACCAACACTTTCAAAGTCAAGATTGAAGATCTGTTGACCAACAGATAACGCACGCTATGAGTACATCACTAGCGCACGCTAGCCATATAATTTTACCGTTGGAATAGTTTTTGTGACCGTTCAGATAGGCAAAGTCAAAGACGATTGCGCACGCTAGAAGGTATCATTAGCGCAAGCTAATAATACGAATTTCAGTATTTGAAGAATGGCTGACACCTATAAATACCCATAGGACTTGGGTATCAAACACACAACTTCAAGCATACAAGCATACAAGCAATCAAAGCATACTTGAGCTCAGTCTTATATCTTTTATTGCATTCTAAAGTTGTGAGAAGAAAGAT
The DNA here is from genome assembly GCA_033398695.1 of Orobanche coerulescens. Classification (NCBI taxonomy): domain Eukaryota; kingdom Viridiplantae; phylum Streptophyta; class Magnoliopsida; order Lamiales; family Orobanchaceae; genus Orobanche; species Orobanche coerulescens. Next base: position 95,965,325 of record CM065816.1, read on the forward strand.
GCAAAGAGTTATATACCTTGTAATATTTATTATACTTTGTATTCTTTCATTTTGGTTGTGAGTGTTGCATCACTCATACGAGAGCTTTAGAGAAATGAATCAAGAGTCACTAATCCGGTGTTATTAGGATCTTTTGATCCGGCATTGTTAGGATTATACTCCTATATTCGTAAGTGAGGATTATCTAGTTCCTATAGAACACTAGATAAACAAATTTTAATTGTTGAGAGTGGTTGTGCTTGGACCAATAGAAGACAAGCAGTTGTAACGGTTGTGTACTTGGACCGATCGAAGACGAGTCAAGTTTGTGGTTGTTCTTGAGCCAATAGAAAAAGAAGTCGGAGAGAGGACGTAGGTAAGTTGTCGAACCTCTATAAATTTTTGAGTCATTTATTTTCCACTCTATTTTCTTTTATTCGCAAGAAAGTTCTATATTCCGCTTTACCACTATTCAACCCCCCTTCTAGTGGTAAATTTATCTCTTCAGTTGGTATCGAAGCGGGTCTCTTTTTAAAGGTTTAACCACCTAAGGGACAAAGATCCGCAAATGGCACTTCTTGGCCAAATCGAAGGAAATGCTCTCAACCGTCCTCCCTTCTTCGACGGTTCCAATTTCATGACATGGAAAAAGAAAATGGCTATCTTCGTTCAAGCCTACGATATTGAAATTTAGAAAGTTATTGCTCTTGGTCCGAAGCTTGCAAAGAAATAGGATGGATCGTTGAAAAAGTTCGACGAATTCAATGACGAAGATTGGAGGAACACTCACATCAACTCCCGTGCTACTCAACTTCTCTATTGAGCACTTAATCCCGAAGAACTCAATAGGATATCTTCCTACGAAAGCGCAAAGGAAATTTGGGAAATCCTTGAAGTAACTCATGAGGGAACCGCCCAAGTCAAGGAGACCAAAATCAACATGCTACTTCATGACTACGAACTCTTCTCCATGAAAGACGAGGAAACGATCACAAATATGTTGGATCGATTTTCGGATATAACTAATGGTCTTGCATCTTTCGAAAAGCCTATATCAAGCAGCGACAAAGCCAAGAAAATTCTTCGCTCGTTGCCACGAGAATGGGATGCTATGGTTACCGCGATCATGGAATCCAAGGATCTCAACAAACTTGAGTTTAGTGCCCTCATCGGGTCACTCATCAACTATAAGATCGTTCTCAAGTCTAGAGGTACTAAACCAAAACCTCGGGAAAGAGTAGTCGCATTCAATGTTGATAGCGATGTTGAGGAAGATGTTCCCAAAGATGAAGACGGCGAGGAACTTGCTCTCTACGCCAAGAACTTTAGAAGGTATAAAAGCCTAATTCAAAAGAGGCGAAGTTTTCTTGGTCGGGATGGCAAACTGGAGCAAAAGAAGAGTGGCTATGCTCCTATAAAGAAGTTCGACAATAATTGTCAAAAATGTGGTCAAGCCGGTCACTATGCCAAAGAATGCCGAGGATCCTCTTCAAAGCCTCAAATGGAAAGATTCAAAAAGAAGGAGGTCTTAATCGATTCTTGGAGTGATGACGAGGAGGAGATTGAAAGATCTCTAGACGCGAATCTCGCATTCATGGCACTCGACTCCGAAAGTAATATCAAGGTACCGGCACCAAGGAAAAGCAAGTGGTACATTGATAGTGGATGCTCAAGGCACATGTGCGGCTCCAAGGACTTGTTTGAAGACCTCGAATATCAAGAACAAGGACATGTGACCTTTGGGGATAACCAAAAGGGAAAAATCAAAGGCATCGGCAAAGTCGGTAAGGAACATTCTCCCTCTATCAACAAAGTATTGTTTGTTGAAGGTTTGCATCATAATCTACTTAGCGTTTCACAACTTTGCGATAAAGGTTTTAAAATTCTCTTTGAGCAAACTCATTGCACGGCATTTAGAAATAATAAAATTGCATTCATCGGTTTGAGATGTGGAAACATATATATTATTGATCTTAATGATAAAAGTTCATTCAACGAAAAATGTCTTATTACTTTGGATGATAATGCATATTTATGGCATCGAAAATTGGGGCATACATCTTTACCTATCATTTCTATTTTATCTATACACGACCTTGTTCGTGGATTGCCCAAACTCAAGTTTGATAGAAAACATTTGTGTGAATCTTGCATAAAAGGGAAACATACTGGAGAATCTTTCAAACCAGAATTCGAGGTTTCCACTAGTCGCGTTCTTGAACTTGTGCATATAGATTTGATTGGACCATCTAGACATGTTAGTTTAAATGGCAAGCTTTACACTTTGGTTATTGTTGATGATTTCTCTCGATTTATTTGGGTTAGATTTTTAGCACATAAGGATGATGCATTTTCCGAGTTTTCTAAATGGTGTCGTTTGATATCAAATGAGAAAAATCTCTCCATAATCTCTATCCGCACCGATCACGGAGGTGAATTTGATTGCACTCCGTTTGAACTCTTATGTGAAAAATACGGGATTAATCATAATTTTTCGGCTCCTAGAACGCCTCAACAAAATGGGGTTGTTGAAAGGAAAAATCGATCTTTGGAAGAAATGTCGAGGACTATGCTTAATGAATACTCTCTTCCACGATACTTTTGGGCCGAAGCAATCTTTACGGCATGTTATGTGATCAATCGGGTTCATGTTCGTAGAACTCATCTTAAAACCCCGTATGAACTATGGAAGGGCAAAAGGCCAAATATAGCTTACTTTCATCCTTTTGGTTACAATGTATTTATCTTAAACAATGGTAACGATAACTTGGGCAAGTTTGATGCTAAATCCGACTCCGGAATATTTCTTGGTTATTGTACAAATAGCAAAGCATACCGCGTTTATAACATTAGAACGAATAAAGTTGAAGAATCCATTCATGTTAAATTCAATGATATGATCTCAGCCCCGAGAAAGGTAGAATATTTTGATGATGCAGGTACTTTTCCGGATCCCTCAACCGAAGTGAAGAAAATTTCGGAAATCCAAACGAACACAATCGTTGATTTACCGAAAGATTGGAAGAATATCAAAGACCATCCAAAGGATCTAGTGATTGGAAATATTGAAGACGGTGTTCAAACCCGAAGGAGAACCACCGAATATATGGCTCATTGTGCTTTTGTATCCGAAATAGTTCCCAAGAATATATCCGAGGCTCTTGATGATGAAAGTTGGGTGATGGTAATGCAAGAGGAGCTTGTACAATTCATGCACAATAATGTATGGAATTTAGTTCCCGCTCCTAAAGATAAAACAATTATCGGAACTAAATGGGTGCACAAAATTAAGAGTGACGAAGACGGTTACCCTATTCGAAATAAATATCGTTTGGTCGCTCAAGGGTATAATCAAGAGGAAGGTCTTGATTACAAAGAAAGTTTTGCTCTCGTGGCTCGACTCGAAGCCATCCGTTTATTATGTGCATTTGCCGCTCACAAAAAGATCAAACTATTTCAAATGGATGTAAAAAGTGCATTCTTGAATGGCTACATTCAAGAAGAAGTCTATGTCAAGCAACCTCCCAGTTTTGAAGATCATCAATTTCCGGATCACGTCTACAAGCTCAACAAGGAACTCTACGGGTTGAAGCAAGCACCCCGGGCATGGTATGATCATTTAAGTCAATTTTTAATTGCAAATGACTATAAAAGAGGCAAAGTCGATAATACCTTGTTTGTGAAAATATTGAATGATGATATACTTGTTTGCCAAATCTACATTGATGACATTGTATTTGGAGCTACTAACGAATCTTTGTGCCAAGATTTTTCTAATCTTATGAAAGGAGAATTCGAGATGAGTATGATGGGAGAATTAACGTTCTTCCTCGGGCTTCAAATCAAGCAATGCGAAGATGGAATCTTTATCCATCAAACAAAGTACTCAAACGATCTCCTACGCCAATGTCTTCATCATTAAAGCTTGAAAAAGATGAAAATGGCAAATCCGTAGATCAAAAATTATATCGAGGTATGATCGGATCTTTGTTATATTTGACTGCATCTAGGCCAGACATAATATTTGCTACATGTTTATGTGCTCGATTCCAAGCTAATCCCAAGGAATCACATTTAATTGCTTGTAAACGCATTTTTCGTTACTTAAAAGGGACTATTGGACTAGGTCTATGGTTTCCTTCTTACTTGGATTTTAATTTAATTGCATATTGTGATGCCGATTTCGGCGGATGCAAAATTGACAAAAAGAGTACTAGTGGTACGTGTCATTTTATTGGATCATGTTTAATATCCTGGGGAAGTAAAAAGCAAACCAGTGTAGCATTGTCTACAGCTGAGGCCGAATATATTGCTGCAGGGAGCGCCTGTGCTCAGGTGTTATGGATTAAAAATCAACTCCGCGACTACGGCATATATTTTGAAAATACTCCTATTCTATGTGATAATACTAGTGCGATTAATCTGAGTAAAAATCCTGTGTTCCACGCGATCATGTGCAGAAGAAAGATATATGTTTAATTTTTGTCGGGATGAAGGACCAACTTGCTGATATTTTTACAAAACCTCTTCCCGAAGAATCATTTAATTATATTCGTTTACAACTTGGTATGGGACATCTAGACAATTTTTGAAATAAGTTTTCTATTCGAGAAATCAATATCTTTGAATCGTTCCATTCACTAGCGCGCGCTAGCTTCATTTTTCTTAACGCACGCTAATTATCGTTTTCGATAGCGTACGCTAACCGTCTATGCTCAGCGTGCACTAATAAAAACTTTTCATGTTTCAAATTGGCTACTGGACAGTCCAGTGAGCTTCCTATTTTCACCTAACATACGCTAACCTTTCATACCTAGCGTACGCTAATTATAACAACCCAGTCCAATATATAAACTCCGTACGGCCCAGAAACACTTTCACTCTATCTTAACGTACGCAAACGCAAAAATCCTTTTCACCAAAAAACCCTAGCCGACGAATTCGAACCATCAAACCTCCGATTTCTCCCTCAAATCTTCAAATTTCTTCCAGATTTATGTCAAGCAAGGGACATCAAGCCATGAAAAAATCCTACAAAAACCTAAAACGCCCTCGCAACGCCGAATACGATGTGACCCGATTTGTCTCCTACACCGCATCGAAGGTGTTCTCCGATATTCTTCCTCAAGAGCATCTTACCGACTGCTACTTTTTCAACTTCAGCAGTCTCGAATGAGCTAAGGTCAGTATCCGTGATTTTTTTGAAGCATTAGGGATAGCCCGGTTTGTTGAGTGTAAGGAAATCATTTATCCGTCCTGTGTCCGGGAATTCTATGCCAATCTGCATTTGGGTGACGGTGATGGTGGATTTGTTCTCGGTAGTTTGGTGAAAGGAACAGTGGTGAAGATTTCGTCGGAAATTCTTCACGAATTATTTGGATTGACGAAGGATGGTTTTGATTGCTGTGGGAAGACAATTGACGAAGAATTACTTGTGTCTGAGAAAGATGTCACCGACTTTCTGTGCTCGAAAACTGTCATCGAGGTTACGGATGACGTTTTCGAAAATAATGATTCTGGAATTCATATTCGCTTGTTGTTGGCTGCACTCACTAAGTGCTTGATGCCGAAGGTGAACACTCAACACAAGTTAGTGGGAGTGGACAAAAATGTGGTGTACCGAGTGTTGAAGGACGACAAGGTGGATTTTACCGGAATTGTGCTAAATTGGATGAAGGCAAAAGGGGACTCATTTCGCTCAAAACACTACATGTCGAGGACACGGAAGTCAGGGCTGCCTTTTGGTTCTATACTCACCGTAATCTTCCGTCATTTCCATGTCGACTTGTCAAGTGAGGCATCCGTTCCGGTGTCTCGAGGACACGAGATTAGCGATCTCACCCTCAAAGCTATGCACTACGTTGAAACATTCAATAGAGGTTGGGTGCTATTTCCGTATCTTCAAGAAGACGATCAAGTGCCGAAAGGGACACGAACACCAACTCCAGCCGAACGTGTGACACATCTAGGACCTCATACGCTTCGAGAGATGCAAACTGGAAAGTTTGTTTGTCACCCGAAGACAAAAGGCAAGCGACTGATGAGAGACGCCATCACGGAAGAAGAAGAGAGTGATCTTATTGCTCGGATGCGGAGCATCGAGACCTCTCAAACGGATATTCGAGAGGATGTTCGGTCTCTTTGCTCGGAAGTCCGGGAAGTTCGCGGGCTGAGCTCTGATTTCATCTGATACACTCATCCCTCGTTCCCATTCCCATCCTCCTCTTCCGATCAAGCCCCTTAGAGTCTAGGAGTTTGATACTTGTTGTAGAAACTTATCTTTCGAATGACTTTTATGTCTCATGCCTTGAATATTTGTAATGCTTGAACCATTTTCTTTAATGAAATTTGCATTTTATATTAGTTTGGTTTCATGACGTATGGCATTTGTTGATTATGTGATTTAATTTTGGTTCATAATATTTGTTGGTATTACTTGTTAAAAATGCAACGATTCAGGGGGTTTTGTTTATGTCAAAAAGGGGGAGAATACTCCAAAAAACAGAACGTACTAATATATCGAACAAGTTACCTTGATTAGAATCTTTTTAAAACGTTTTTGCAGGTATAAATTAAATATTTTGACATCATCAAAAAGGGGGAGATTGTTGACTCAAAAAGTATTTTGATGATAATTTCATTCAAATCATTTAATAAAATCAATCTCAGTACGTTGTTATATTGAAGGAGCAAAATGGACTTAGCGCACGCTACCTATACCAGAGTAGCTCATGCTATCGAGGTTTTTACACAGCCAAGACAACTCAGCTGCAGCCCAGTGAAGTTACCTGATGGATAGCGCACGCAAGATCTTCAACATTTGTGCATGCTAAATTACTAAATTTAGCGCACGCTATACAACATTGTTAACGCACGCTATCGCATCATAAGTCAGAGGACAGTAAGGTCTGGAAAGAAAAAGGAAAAGGACTTGCGCACGCTACGGAAAATTATTTACGTACGCTACTATAAGGACTTAGCGTACGTTACTCTTCATGTCTTGCGCACGCTACCGGATAACATGGTTAGTAGTCCAGTAGCCACTGGACTCAAAATGAGAAGGCATTTACGTATGCTACACAGGGTAACGTACGTTACTGAGGAAAGCATATAGCGCACGCTACGATATATACATTAGCGCATGCTAAATCAGTCAATAGTTTACCGTTGGATTTTCTACTGTTGGAAAAGCAGGAGTCAAAGAAGATCCGTGAAATCTGGAAAAGCTGGAATTAAATATTACTAGCGCACGCTATGCATAACTGCTAGCGCACGCTAAGTGCAAATTTAGCCGTTGGATAAAGAGACGTTGGGGAGACAAACCAACACTTTCAAAGTCAAGATTGAAGACCTGTTGACCAACCGATAACGCACGCTACGAGTACATCACTAGCGCACGCTAGCCATATAATTTTATCGTTGGAATAGTTTTTGTGACCGTTCAGATAGGCAAAGTCAAAGACGATTGCGCACGCTATAAGGTATTATTAGCGCACGCTAATAATACGAATTTCAGTATTTAAAGAATGGCTGACACCTATAAATACCCATAGGACTTGGGTATCAAACAAACAACTTCAAGCATACAAGCATACAAGCATACAAGCATACAAGCAATCAAAGCATACTTGAGCTCAGTCTTATATCTTTTATTGCATTCTAAAGTTGTGAGAAGAAATATACAAAGAGTGATATACCTTGTAATATTTATTATACTTTGTATTCTTTCATTTTAGTTGTGAGTGTTGCATCACTCATACGAGAGCTTTAGAGAAACGAATCAAGAGTCACTAATCCGGTGTTATGAGGATCTTTTGATCCGGCATTGTTAGAATTATACTCCTATATTCGCAAGTGAGGATTATCTAGTTCCTATAGAACACTAGATAAACAAAGTTTAATTGTTGAGAGTGGTTGTGCTTAGACCAATAGAAGACAAGCGGTTGTAACGATTGTGTACTCGGACCGATCAAAGACGAGTCAAGTTTGTGGTTGTTCTTGAGCCAATAGAAAAAGAAGTCGGAGAGAGGACGTAGGCAAGTTGCCGAACCTCTATAAATCTTTGAGTCGTTTATTTTCCGCTCTATTTTATTTTATTCGCAAGAAAGTTCTATATTCCGCTTTACCACTATTCAACCCCCCTTCTAGTGGTAAATTTATCTCTTCAAATATAATATCCAATATTATATCTATTAATTATTCTTACTTGTCTTTAGTTTTTGTATGTGTGACCCAAAAGGATTATATTATGTTGGCAATTATTTTGTACCTTATTAAATAATAAGTCATAAGCGGTCTCTAGCAAGACATTATGACTACCCAAATAATATAAGTTTATAGTCCATTAAACCATTTAATGTGTCAATCCCTTTGTTGCGCGATATTGCATTTGAACTAAGCCATGGATATTGTCATACTTATTATGCTCACCTCGATCATAAGTAGACTGATTGAATCAAATGACTCTTCATTTGAGCATAGTCATGCATTTCCTTCAGTCCTACTTATCGAGGGTCCCAACAGATATCTCTCTCCTTAAAGAAAAAGACAGATCCCCATCTTGATTATTCGTTGCCCTCTACATGACTCCCACTAATCCCGATCGCTAACCTTTATGATCACCATGTTTCAGATGACGTTGGATTACGTCAAGGCATAGCAGTTATCATGTTGGACTCTATGTTAATCTCGGGTTCAATGATTTATTGGCATGCTGTTATATTGAGATTTACATCATTTTCATGCAATGATATCAATGCGGGTTTGTCCAGTGTTGCGTTCTCCAACCAATACCCATAAGTTTGATCCATACCATACGCATTATCATCTGATGATTATCAATCAAACTTACACTAGTATATTAATCACTTGACTCTCCACTCTACGTGATTGGACCAGAGACATTTGAATAATCTTATTATTCGTGAATAATCATTATTCGATTATTATAATATTAACACATGCACACATTATAATAATCAACGAGAAATAAATGATATCAAATAACTTTATTTAAATGTGGCAATTACAAATCTAGGCACATCGAATGTCCTAGGGCACTATTCCCAACAATCTCACACTTGCACTAGGACCATCCATTCATGACTTTTAGTCCTATCGATCTAGCATGCTCAACATGCTTTCCTTGTGAGAGAGGCTTCAACAACATTCTTTTTCGTTGCTACTTTGCATATTGTAATATCTCCTCGTCTGACGATCTCTCTAACTAGGTGATATTTTCTGAGTATATGTTTGGAATTATGATGGGACCTAAACTCTTTAGCTTGTGCAATAGCATCACAATAAAGGCTTACGGGACCCTGGATGGTCGATACTCAGCTTCTATTACAGAATCAGCAACTGTGTATTGCTTGGAACTCTTCCAACTCCAGCATCTTCATTCAATACAAACACATAACCACTTTGCGATTTAAAATCGTCTATGTCGGTTTCGGAACTTGCATCGGTGTAACCATTTACAGCCAGCTAGTTTCCCACACCTCCATAAATTAGGAACGCATCCTTAGTTCTTTTTAAGTACTTAAGGATGGTTTTCACTGTTGTCCAGTGACTTTCACTTGAATTTGATTGGTATCGACTTGTCATGCTAATGGCAAACGATACATTTGGTCGAGTGCAAATCATGCCATACATGATCGATCCAATGGCCAAAGCATATGTAATCTTGCTCATGCAGGCTCGCTCATCAGGAGTCGACGGACTCTGAGTCGTACTCAGATGAATGCCATGTGACATTGGCAAGAGTCCTCTCTTGGAGTCCTGCATATTAAACCATTTCAATATTTTGTTAATGTAAGTACTTTGACTCAGACCAATCATTCTCTTTGATCTACCTCTATATATTTTTATCCCAAGAATGTAAGCAGCTTATCCTAAGTCTTTCATTGAGAAACAACTTCCCAACCAAGTCTTGACTGTCTGCAAGGTGGGTATGTCATTTTCAATTAGTAATATATCATCTACATATAAAACTAGAAAAATAACTATGCGCCCACTAAACTTCTTGTACATACATGGTTCATCTTCATTTTGATTAAATCCAAACTCTTTGATAGTTTCATCAAAACGAAGATTCCAGCTCGGAGAAGCCTGCTTCAACCAATAAATGGATCTTTAAAGCTTTAAATCGAAATATTATAGAGAGAGAATTTAGAGAGAGAATAGAGAATGATTCTCAGGTATATTTTTCATTAATAACTGAAGCCCTGTTTATAGGAAAACTTCAGATGGCACAATCGTAATTACATAATTACATCAGGGGTATAATAGTCATTCAAAATATATAAAAACAAAAGGGTAATTGAAATGTCACTTTCAAGGCTTATTATAACACTCCCCCTTGAATGACTATTTACATAAATATCTGCTGAACTAGTTTGAAGAAAAACCCAATGGGAGAAAAACTTTCAAACTGTTTGTATTGGAGCTTGTGGCAATCATATCATGTTGCATCATAATGTTGGTAAGAAATCTCCGTGGGATAAAACTTCAGCAATCGGTGATCTCGAAAATTTCCTCCCCCTTATCTCGATAGATCTTGTATGAGTATTCTTGTGCCGTCTCAGTAAAACCTCGTGGGACAAAAACTGAGTGAATCTGTCATGTATATCATTCATTGGAGTATCCATGTGTTGCCTCATTAAAACCTTGTCAAGAAAACCCAGTGGGAAAAACTTGATCGAAGGAAAAAGAGTACAACTACTCCTTCTATTTTCAAACTTTGAGGAATAATCTTGATCTTTATAGTGTTCCTCATTATGTTATGAATATGCCTCATTAAAACCTTATTAGGAAAAACCCAATGGGAAAAATCCTAATGAAGGAAAAAGAGTACATTATTCATACTAATACGCCATTCCAGTTGCCTCGTTAAAAACCTTGCTAGGAAAACCCAATGGGACAAAACCTCAGTCAAGGGAAAAAGAGTGCAACGCGTATTTTATAAATATGCCCCAGGCATTACAATAATCCTCCGAATATCATCTCCAGTGCAGTTTGTAATATCGAACTCATATTCTTTGCGATATATTCCAAATCTCTTTTGGAAATTTCATATTAGTTGTGATTAAGCTGCCTCGTTAAAAACCTTGCTAGGAAAACCCAATGGGATAAAACCTCAGTCAAGGAAAAGAGTACAGCATATAATTTTTGTTCACAACGTTTTATTTTGAGTGACTGCACGTACCGATAATATGTTCAAAATCTCCTTACGAGTCACTTTCAGTAAGCCCATATATTTCATTTTATTATAAGGGCATATATTTCAATTTTGATGGATTTCAATATCCTCATTTTCACAAATCATGGATTTTAATATCCTTATTTCCAATATCCATATTTCACAGTCATGGATATCCTCATATCATTTATCGATATCCTCTTTCCAATCATTGATATCCTCATTTCATTCATAGCGCTATATTGTGTCGATACTTTTATTTCCCCATGGCAATATAACTTGCCGAGATATCTCATTATCAATTACCCATTGGGATTACACATTGTGGTTATGTCTATATACTTCTCAAAAGTATATGCCTCCTTTTATCATTTGCTTTGATTCATATTTGGGGAATTATTATGTATTTATCAAAGCAGTTGTAGTTGGTACCAAAGATTAATAATCTGTCATGCATCTTTGAACTTCAAGTTCATATAATTGTGAGGATATAATGTGATGCATTTCGCATATTTCCAACTACTAATACTCCCCCTCATGCTAAGAGATTTCTTGAGCACCAAACTCGTACGCCAGTATCTCAGTATTCATTTTCAGTCATGGGAGTTTATATATTATGTTCTCGATATTGGCTGGAGGACTTCAAATAGTATGCCAATTGATATCCCACTTGTATGCATATATCTTGATCCTCTCTGGGATCTATTCAAGTTTATTTGGGATATATTACTAGCTCAATCTGATATGGAATATATGCTCAAACCGTGAGCAAATTATCTCGTAAATTTCTGATTACGAGTCATATAAACATGTGACTATCTAGTGGATCCATAATATCTAGTAGTTCACATGTAGAGGAAGTGGGCCCATACTCCCCCTTAATATATTCCAAAATTTTTAGGGATTCATTCCCAATATTGGCCCGTAGTGATTTTAATCGAGAACAAATATTTGAAGACGATGTGTCTATATCACCATATAGATATTTTACCAGAACATCACATCATTTTTTCGGTGCCATTATTGCACATCATTTTCAACATGGAGTCGCCGCTCCCACATGTCATATTATGTTCATTATTCAAATATATAAAGCCGTAGTTCATACGCTTCAGGACGCGGAGTCAAATCTCATACGCGTAATTCCAATCTATAAATAGATTATTATTGTATTCACAAAATTCACCCATACCGAGGGTCTGAATATCACAATGGATTCAATGTTTTCGAATCTTCGTAAATATTATCCATCTCTTCCAGTGAATATCATAAAAAGAATTTATCGAGCTCGACTCGAAAGATTAAGGGTGCTAATGAGAAATGGCATCCTTAAGATATTCGATGGTTGATCAAGCACAAGTTCGATTATCCGCGAATTTTCAAATTCATTTAAGTACATGCTGTGCAGTAAGAGTAGTTTTGCAAAGAAACGGAGAGCAAAAAGATTAGATGGGTGCTATAAATGTGCTCGGTGGACATGTGACACACGATGCAAATCTGTGGGGTTTGTATCCAAAAATCGAGAAGATAAAATAGCATTTATCAAGGATGGATTGAGTAAGGAATCTATGGATCATGATATCCAACAGATTCTTGATGCACATCCGAGTGGATACGTTCATCGCGAACTAATGGCTTTGTTGATACAATTTAAGGATGAACGGGAACGTTATAGTCATGAAAAATTAGTCTCAAGAGATCATGTTTGTAAATTCATTATGTCAAAGTTGGTATAAGGTAATAATACAAGTTGATGAATATTATTTTCCAATATTTAAATTTCTTAGCTGCCGATCGGTAACGTCATTTTCATTGAAAAATATAATATCATATCTTTCGTTTTCTTTTGCAATTTTGTCAAAAGTAATGACTTATCTACCGCTCCTTTTTCAATGAAAATAGTGAAGTCATTTGTCGTTTAGAAATAAGTTTGTTCTTTAAATTTGGGATCCAAAAATCAGAAAATATCTCTCATAAAAGAATTTTGAAAGTCTAGTGTAGAAAGATGGAGTTCTCAGAATCCTCATATAAATCTCATCCAATTAAAACTATATGTATTTTAGGTGGATCCAAATTGATTGGTCATATCGAGCATATAGATATGGCATATCAATTCGTAAAAGAATTAGGAAAACACAAAATTGATATATTGTATGGTGGGAGTAATTATAGATTTTTGGGTTATCTTTTAGATGCTGCACAAAATGGGAGAATAAGTGTAACAAGTGCCTTACACTTTCCCACGGTCAGAACCAGTAGTATAGGAGGTTCAACTGGGTTGATGCTTCAAGCACAGTCTGTGCATGATAGTTTGATGTATGTGGTGAATAATAGTGATGCCTTTATTGTTCTTCCAGGTGGCTATGGCACACTCAATGAGATATTTAACATCACGTCATGGGCTGAGCAGGACTTCCATATCAAACCTATAGGTTTGTTGAATATTAATAATTTCTTCAGCGATTTGCTTGCCTTTCTGGATCAAGAAGTAGATCACAAGTTTATATCTCAGCCATCACGAGATATAATAATATGTGCTGACACTGTTGCTGATCTACTTATAAAGTTTCAGGCATATATTTCAGTTAAGAATTTGGAAGTCAAAGCTCATCAGCCACAGGCTATTGGTGCCAAACGGAAAAGAAGTTTAGATCATTTATATCTTTCATTATAAACCCTTATGCCAGGGGGTGGCAGAGTTACGGAGTTTTATACTCTCGAGACGCACCCCTTTTATTTTTATGGGTTTCATATGTATTTTCTTTTTCGCATTTCATATTGTCGAGTGTTTACTGCCTTTCAGCTAGTTTCGATATTTTCACTTCGACTGTTGTGTGCTTCTTCAGCAATAATAAGACCATCTTTTGCTTTTATGCAAATATAATATTTTCACAAATATGTGATATATGTTTCCCCATGAATATTGTCAATAAATATGATTTCAATGATCCCACCATGTGATATAATCAACATGGGATTTATTGAGCAATTATTTTCCAGTGATAGTTTTCCATATCACTTGTCAAATGATCCCATCATGCAGTTTGCATGAGATTTTCTTTAATTAATCTGTGATAGCTTATGGTATCACTTGCTCAATTTTCTCCGTTCGTATTTAATAATTATGGAGATCGGATATTATTTTCATTAACTGCTTCTTCTTCGAGAGCAGGATTTGAATCATTGATCAACTACTTCTTCAAAGTAGGATTTATTTCTTTCAACTGCTTCTTTAGAGCAGGATTTAGATAATCGATCAACTAATTCTCTAGAGTAGGATTTATTTTTATCAACTGCTTCTTCTTCGAGAGCAGGATTTATGAACCATTCATGTGGTATAACCAACCACGATGGTGATATAAAATATATAAATTGCGTACATGTAAAACCATCCGTCTTGTGATAATTGAACTCATCACATGGGAGGTATTATAATTATATAAAATAAACGCAATAAATATGTGGTTTTAAACCACCACTTTGAGATAAGTAAGAGACATAATTTAAACTGCAAAATAATTAAATGCTTCTACCAGAGCAGGATCGTCCAATCAGTTCTTCAAAATATAGTCATCGTCAAGGTATAGGTCGAAATATCGACTGCCGTTAATAGCAAGTGTAATGGTATGTATTCATAAATCATTGCGGTTTTCGGGGTTGGATATTAATTCGTACGTTGTAATAAATTTAATAATGACATGTATGAAAAGAGTTAATACCCATATCAATATTAGTGTCAAATTGAAGCTCTCGTGAAATGGGTCACAGTGATATCAAGAAAAATTAATTCTGATAGCATATGTATCTTATACGTAAGAAAAACAAATGTATGATTCAATAAATTAAAAGAACATTTTATTCTTTTATTATTTTATCAAATTTTCTTGGTGAGTTAGGGGCAGGATCCTCTACAGTGCACAGCATGGTGTTGTGCACTTAGGCCGTTAGATTACACACACTCGCACGGGTGTGTGTGTATATGTCCGATCTAACGGCCGGCAGTGCACAACACCATACTGTGCACTGCAGAGGATCCTACCCCGGTGAGTTACCTGTTTTCAATTTTTTTTTTCATTCTGCTTTTGCGGACAACCCATGCTGCCATCTTCCCTTTTTTTTTTTTATTATTTTATCCCGTGACTTCTCCTTTTACTTTTTTTTAATATTTTGTTTGTGTTGATTAATGTGATTCCCCTTTCTAATTTAACACACATATATGATGAACACAAATGAATAAAATACCGTACCTTTCTCTGCTGTCAACACCACCACTGAATTGTTTGTTCCTTAGACGACTTGTCTTTTGCAACATCTCCTCTTTTCCCATCAGGGACATCCTGTCCTAGGGTCAAAGCCATAACCCCAGGTATCATGAACCTCACTGCCATGTAAATCCCGACCGACGATACAAACGCGATGGAGAACACGACGGGCACCACCAGGAGGTTGACGAAAGTGCAGCCGTAGCGGGGCCCGATGAGGTCGCAGACGACGCCCATGATGAGGCGGGAGAATATGCTACCGGAGACGGAGGCCACACCGGCGTTTCCGATGTCGGATCGAGTGAGGATAAGGTTGGATTATTAAGATGAGGAAGATTATATGGAGCATAATCATAAATACTAGGAAAGTTATCATCACGGAACCTTGTTTTGAAACATTCTAGTGCTTTTCCTCTTGTAGGCAGGCCACTTAGTTGGAAGAGTTGCCTGCATCAGACCATTGTGATGGGGAAATATATGGCAGTGTGTTTTCTAATGCTGATGGAAATAAAGAAAAGAAGGTTTAGTGAGCGACAGAAGATGATAGATTAACTACAATTATCTTTAAAATTCTAGTGGGAGAGAGTGTTTGTTTGTAATAATTAGATTTCTGATACAGAAGATCATCGTTAAGATGCAACTGTAGAGCATACTCTCGTCATATTACTCATTTGGTTAGAGCCTCGTGCTGATAACGTCGAAATATTATAGAGAGAGAATTTAGAGAGAGAATAGAGAATGATTCTCAGGTATATTTTTCATTAATAACTGAAGCCCTATTTATAGGAAAACTTCAGATGGCACAATCGTAATTACATAATTACATCCGGAGTATAATAGTCATTCAAACTATATAAAAACAAAAGGGTAATTGAAATGTCACTTTCAAGACTTATTATAACAGATGCATTTTTTTTGCTCTAATTATGAAATTATAATTATCTAACATATTAGATATTTACATGTGTGTTTTAATTTAATAAATTTACCCTTTATTACTCCTGTTGTACTTCGACAGGTTACACACTAGCTGGACTATGTAATTACTCTGTTTATTACTGCAGTAAAAAGTCCAAAATATGCAGGTAGAGTTTTCTATAATTTTATCTTCAGCCTCCTTCAAAAAAAAAAAAAAAAGAAAAAGAAAAAATATCTCTTCAGCCTCAAACGCATCTTTTCTCCTTTCTCCAAAACAGACCCCAGCCGGAACTTCGTTTTCCAGTGCCCGGACGAGAGGTAAAACTTATGATGCAAATTTTCTGTTCTCTCGATTAAGGAGTGGATTATGACTATTCACGCGCTTTGCTTACTAGGGTTTTGGGGCGTGTTTCTCAGATCTATTTTTCATTTGTCTGTTAATTTGTTGTACTTGACCTTGATGCGGAATATATGATGCGTAGGTCTTAACTGTGATCTATGAACGTGTTTTGATGATTTTATTTATAGATTGTTTTATTTTTTTATTTTTTGTGTTTGTGTCCTTATATTCGGAGGGTGAGAGTAATGTGAAATGTCCATATATATGAGAGATTCGTTCTATTTGATGGATTCAGGTGAAATGACAGCGCGAGGTAGGAAATATTATTTGTTTCTTTGTGAGATATGCGGCTTATTCTAAATTTGAGACTGCTCTTACGCCTTCCATATGGGTTTATCCTTTACTTTCCTTTTGGGTGGTTGTACATGAAGGCATTTGATAGTAATATTCAGATATAGTAATATTGTAATCTGTTATAATTATGCTTCGCCTGAAATAAGTGAAGCAGATCTTATTTTCGTCTGAATCAAAGAATTAAAAAGATATTTTTGTATTTGCCATCATTTTTATAATTGGGTATTTTGCCATTGGAACAATTTTATTGAAGTACTACGATTGTTGGACTCACTTAGGATTCTTTTACATTACCAATGAGGAAGCTGTTTACAAAATGTGCTAATAACAAGTCTCGTCGAGTGAAAAAAGTGTTTAGTGCCTAGTAGGTTGCTACTTCCTGTGGTTGTAGCTTACGATATTTTTGTGCATTTGGTTGAAGCTAAGTTAATTCTCTATGTAATGAACAAAAGAACACGTATTGGCATAATGATCCACCTAAAGGAACAATAACATGAGACCTAACTTGTGTCTACTTGTGCAAGTTCGCCCGTCTCATGATGAGATGGTTTGTGTGCATTGTGGTATGTTGTGTCAGTTTAGAAACTGACTATAGCAACCCTTTTTTTTTTGGATTTTTTGTTATAGTTCTGTTTGATTTGTAGAATTTACTTTGGGAGTTGATGGCTTCGAGGATACAACAATTGCAATCCAAGGCTTGCCAAGCCACACAATTCGTGGCCAAGCATGGAACTACCTACTACAAGCAGTTAATGGAACAGAATAAACAATACGTTAAAGAACCACCAACCCTGGAAACATGTAGCGAATTAGCCAAGAAGCTGTTTTACACTCGTCTCGCCAGGTTACTTTTTTATTTCTTTGCTGTATTTATTATGGAGTTTCTATGTGCATTCCAATATCTATTTTGTTCGAAATTAGAACTTTTGTACAATTTCTTTGATAATGTAGGAATTCCCGTTGTTAATTATGTTATATTTTACTTCACTGTAACATAGTTCAGAAATTTCGTGTAGATTCGTCACTCTTTATATGGTGATTCCACATCGGTTCACATGAAAGTGTGGAAGGGTATATAAGTGAGAGTCAGGTAGTCAACTTTTTACCTTTGACATGGTCTTGAGTTAAGTTAGGGCTCCCTAGCTTATATTCATAACAGACTACTATCAATCTTATGCATGATATGTACAGACCTAATCAATGTTTAAAAAGGCGCCGTTAGGCGCGCATCGAGGCGCGCTGGCCGGAAAACGCCCTAAGGCGACCTGCGAAGTGCGGCGAACACGGAAGGCGTTCGCCTTTTCCGTCTGGGCGTACGCCTCGATTGGAATCGCACGCTTTTGGACGTAAGCGTGTCAAGGCGTTCGCCTAACGCGTTTTTTTTTATATCTGTCCAATTAGTGAAACGACGTCGTTTCAGTCTTAATAAAAAAAAAAACGCGTTATGTAAAGGTGCTGAAACAATTTAACGTGTTTGACTTACTTGGGGAAAAATACAAAAGCCTGCCGTCGCATATGGAGGAGTAGGTTTTTTTTTCTTGGCGATCGATTCTCGTTCCTTCTTTGGGTTCTTCTCTTTTTTTTTTTTCTTTTTTCCTTCAGACAGAGATACAATTTTAGAATGAGCAAAAAGGATGCTTTTTGGAAGTATGCCTACACAAGAGATGGGGAAAATTTTCCCGGATGTACTTTTGTGACAAAAATCAAGTGGAGGGATTAATCGATGAAACAACACTGGGCCGGCACCCATCGCGGTATTGAACCTTGTACGAAGGTCTCGAAGATGCAAAGAAGGAGTGCAATTTAGCGCTAAAAATTTTTACTTGTGACCGAAATAAAAGAGACGAGCTTCTGAAGGAGATTGGTAGGGCCCCAGTCAGAGACTACGCGGTGGAAGATTCTGGAAATCAAGGAAGTTTTCAGACTCAAAGTAGTGTTTCTCGACCTCAATTTAGTGGTTCAATGGATGCATTTGTTAATGTCTTTGCCAAGCAATCTACTCTTAATTCGACTTTCAAAAAGAGCAGGATTGATGCTTGTAGAAAGATTGGGCGTCTTGTGTTCGATTGCATGATTCCTTTCAACATTGTAAATTCTGCGTTCTGGAAGCCAGCGATTGAAGCTATTGCAGCATATGGGCCCGGTTTCAGACCACCTAGCATGTATGAATTAAGGACGTGGATCCTCAAGGCAGAGGTTGACGATATTAATAAATTGAAGACAGATCACATGAGATCGTGGAAAGAATACGGATGTTCTATCATGTCGGACGGGTGGACTGATGGAAAAAGCAGGGTTCTTATTAATTTTCTCGTGAATAGCCCTAAAGGAACTTTCTTTTTGAAGTCTATTGATGCCTCTGCCTTGGTAAAGAATGGTGAGGTGATGTTCAATTATCTTGATGAGATTGTTAAAGAGGTTGGGGAGGAAAACGTCATTACCGATAATGCTCCAAACATGAAAAATGCTGGTAGAAGGCTCATGGAGAAGCGAGTTAGATTGTGGTGGACTCCATGTGCGGCACATTGCATCGACTTGATGTTGGAGGATATAGGAAAAATGAAGGTTTTTAGTAACACACTTGATAAGGCTAAACGTGGTGTGAAGTTCATATATGGGCATTCAGTTATTCTATCTATGATGCGAAGATATACATGTGATAGAGAGCTCATCCTCCCAGCCATTACTCGGTTCGCCACTGCTTTCTTGACTCTTCAGAGCATTTACAAACAAAAAATGCATTTATCTGCTATGTTTACATCTCAAGAATTTGCACAGACGAGTTATGCTAAATGTAGTGAAGGGATGGCAATTTCTCACACTTTCTTATATGATCCCAACTTCTGGCCTCATGTTGCTTTTTGCATAAAGGCAACGGTGCCACTTGTTTGTGTTTTAAGAGAAGTTGATTCCGAGGAGAGACCGGCTATGGGTTTCGTTTATGAGTTGATGGATGGAGCTAAAGAAAAGATAAAGTTGAATTTCAATGGAGCAGAACGCAAATATAAGCCAATTTGGAGCAAGATAGATAGTAGGTGGACTCCACAACTTCATCAACCTTTGCATGCCGCCGGATATTATCTGAACCCCCAATTACGGTTTCAAGAGTCTTTCTCCGATTGTGATGAAGTCAGGAAGGGCTTGTATGAATGCATGGATAGAATGATGAGTGAAAGGGATCGAATTATTGCGGATGTCCAATTAGAGATGTACGACAAACAGAGAGGAGATTTTGGGAGTTCAGTTGCTGTGAAGACTCGACCTTTGAGATCACCAGGTATTCAGATTATGTCTTCTTGTGATCAAATTAGTGAATGCACGAATTTAAAGTTATTTACATATTTTTTAGCTGCATGGTGGGAGCGTTTCGGGAGAGAAGTCCCCGAATTAATGAAGTTTGCTATCCGAGTACTTAATCTTACATGCAGTGCGTCGGGGTGTGAGAGAAATTGGAGCACTTTTGAAGCGGTACTCTTATATCTTCTTAAGTTTGTCATGCTAAAAAAATACTAAATAAATTTTGGTATAATAATCATAATTTTATTGTTTATGTTTTTTATTAAGATTCATACAAAGAAGAGAAATAAGCTTGAACACAAAAGATTGAATGCCCTTGTGTATGTAAAATACAACACTGGATTGAGGGAGAGGAGCATTAGAAGGAGAGCTAACGTGGACCCAATACTAGTTGACGATATCGAGTCGGATGATGAGTGGATAGCGGAAGAAGAAGATCCAATTTTTCCAAGTGATGTTACTTGGATGGATGATGAGGATTTTTTAAGTGTACCTGCTATAACAAATGTGCCAATCTCAACTGATGATAAAAACATGGAGAGTCAAATAACTAATGATCTTGGTGGGTCATCATCGGCACCCAAAAGGAAAGAAAGGGACGAAAGCTTACATAAGTTGTTATGTAATGTATATGTGTTTATTACTTCATGCACAATAAATATTTCTTATGACTGAAGATATACAATGTTAAGGTAATGTTTCAGATAAAGGCAAGCGTAAAAGATCAGTTCTTAATCTCATTGATGAAGATGAAGAGATTCCAGCTTCGGGGGATGTCATACGTCTTGATAGTGGACGCTTTCCCACTCATATAGATTCAATTGACAATTTGGATAGTGATGTTCTTGAAGACGAAGAATTTGGTGGGGAAGGGACGAATTGGGAAGACTTCGAGGGTGTTAACTTTAGATGTGAAACTTTTGAGGATTCACTTTGAAGGAGTGACTTTAAATTTATGTTGATTGTAATTTGAGTATGACTATTTTGGTTTTCAAGACTGTATCTTCATTGTGGTATCTCTATTATTCCAAAATATTATTAATACACATTTACATTTAAGATGTTTGACTTATATTGATATATTTATTTATTTTATTCAATAAAAAATGCTTTGCACGAAAGGCTTACGCCTCGACGCTTCGAGGCTTACGCCTTGCTTTTTCCTAGCAAAACGCCTCGGCTTACGCCCTCGCCTTTTTAAACATTGGACCTAATTATTGATTTGTACTAATTTGTTGCCAATATATGTAGTCACTTTCAAGACATGAACTTCTTGTGAAGTGGTAAATATTGATAAACTTTTGCATGATTGGGTTCCTTTGCTTTCCCAAACATTTGGAAGAGTTTAATTTATAAAAGCTTCTAAAGTTGAAGGTTCTTTTACTAATAGCCTAAGTGTTGAACTGGCTAATTCTTCATTGCCTGCCACTTTCGAATGAGACTTTTATGGCATGATTTGGATGGGACAATGGAGAATTACTGCGGATGCGGATCACATAATTGTGTGGCTGACCCTTCTGATGTCCAGTTAATTACTTGATGTAGATATTAAGTCGAATGTTATGGCAATTGATGCATTTAGGGGTAATTTTGCATCTAATTGTATCATCCTAATTTCTCTAGGCCTTTGCCTGTCATATGTGCAGGACTAACCATATCTTTAATTGTAATCAGTCTTCTTATTTTTACCTATTAAAAGGCGGCATGACTTGTGTACGTGCGTGCTGAATCTTCTCCAATCACCGCAAAGGAATTAAGTATGCATTTTCTAGCATAGCACTCAACTTTGATGCTTTATATTTTAATATAATTTGCTTTAGCGCCAGATCCGTTGAGAGTTATTTGAGCCATAAAATTTTAGTTTGAAATAATACGAGAATACGCCTCTTTTATAAAGAAGATTCCTTGTGTCTTCATTAGCTGTCTTACTTTCATTGCAGCATTCCGAGTCGTACCGAGACATTCTGGAAGGAAATTGATTACATGAAGAATATGTGGAAGCACAGGCAGGAGCTGAAGGTTGAGGATGCTGGCATTGTTGCTTTATTCGGGATTGAATGCTTTGCATGGTATTGTGCTGGTGAGATTATTGGAAGAGGATTTACATTCACGGGTTACTACCCATGAAAACCACCAACTGGGGAATAATTGTTGGTGAATTGGATTCACTTGGTGGTATGATGGGGGAGATTCTCGTCTGCGTCCTTCTGTGATAGATTTTGTTTTTCTATAAAGTTTTTGAAGCTGAGAAATTAGTATTTAATTTGGCGCCTCAATAATTGGTATATCGGTACTTGAATTCTCTCTTTTGGAATATTTTTTTTTTGTTCTTTTTTTTTGAATTTCTAAATCTATATAGAACGTTTGTTTCTCTTAAATGATACTGCTGCTGCAGTGAATAGCACTTTTTACGATGGATCGTGGTCTAATATCTGACCTTTTTTGACCATTTTGTCATAGTATCCGAGATACCGAATTTGGATTTTGAAAGGAAATTCTCGTTTGTTCTAGGATTCAGAATTCAAATACAAAACCTATAAATTTTTAGGGGGTGTTTGGTCTGCGGATTACTGGTATGAGGTATGGGTTTAGAATGGATAAGACCCATACGATGTGTTTGGTTGACTAATAAATTTTAAACTCATACTCCAAACTCATATTGTATGGGATTAGAACCCATGAGGGACTCATGGTATGGGTGGTACTAAGTGGGTTCATAAATTAAAACCGATGATGATGGTCTCCCAATTAAAAATAAATTGAGGTTGGTCGCCCAAGGTTATAATCAAGAAGGCTTGGATTATGAGGAAACATTTGCTCATGTTGCTCGTCTTGAGGCAATTCGTCTTCTGTGTGCCTTTGCCGCATACAAGAAAATCAAACTCCATCAAATGGATGTAAAAAGTGCGTTCCTAAATGGAATCATCCAGGAGGAGGTGTATGTCAAGCAACCGCCGGGTTTTGAAGATTATGATCATCCAGATCATGTGTACAAGCTCCATAAAGCTCTCTATGGATTAAAACAAGCTTTGAGAGCATGGTATGATCGTTTAAGCACTTTTCTTATTTCAAATGGGTATAAAAGAGGTAATGTTGACAATACCCTATTTATTAAGAATTTAGGTGATGATATGCTTATTTGCCAAATTTATGTGGACGACGTTGTTTTTGGTGCAACTAACGAATCTCTGTCCCAAGAATTTTCAAATCTTATGAAGGGAGAGTTCGAAATGAGCATGATGGGAGAGTTGAAAAACTTTCTCGGACTCCAAATTAGGCAACTCAATGACGGAATATTCATTCACCAATCCAAGTACGTCAATGAGCTCCTAAAGAATTTTAAGATGGAAGATTGCAAAGAAATATTTACTCCTATGTCTTCCACTCTTAAGCTCGACAAAGATGAAAAAGGTAAGTTTGTTGACCAAAAACAATATCGAGGTATGATCGGCTCTTTACTTTATTTAACTGCATCTAGACCCGATATAATGTTTGTTACTTGCTTATGTGCTCGTTTTCAAGCGAATCCTAAAGAATCCCATTTCATTGCATGCAAAAGGATTTTTCATTATTTAAAATATACTGCTGGCTTAGGTCTGTGGTATCCTTCTAGCATTGATTTTCAACTTTTGGCATATAGTGATGCCGATTTCGGTGGATGTAAAATTGATAGAAAGAGCAACACCGGAACTTGTCATTTTATGAGTTCATGTTTAATTTCATGGGGGAGTAAGAAACAGACTAGTGTCACCACTTCCACAGCTGAAGCTGAATATGTGGCTGCGGGAAGTGCATGTGCACAAGTCCTATGGATCAAAAATCAATTACTCGATTATGGCATTGAGCTTAAAAATACTCCTATTTTTTGTGACAATACAAGTGCCATTAATTTAAGCAAAAATCTCATTTTGCATAGCAAGACAAAACATATAGAAATTCGTCACCATTTTATTCGTGACCATGTCCAAAACGGGAATATACGTCTCCAATTTGTTGGTACTAATGAACAATTGGCGGATATTTTTACAAAACCATTACCCGAAGAAGCTTTCAATTTTATACGCATAAACTTAGGAATGGGACATGTTGATCATTTTTGAGGTTTGCATATTCATATTTACATTAAAATGGTCATTAAAATGGGACATCATCGAAAGAAAATCGCTGCTCATTTGGTCACATTTACGGACGTTAAGATAGGGAAATTACGCACGTAATAGGACATTACGTACGTAACAGGTGTTTGGGCTACGTACGTAACGGTCTTCAGGTTTTAGTACAGGGAGTTCTGGATTTTTATCTACGTACGTTATTGAAGCGGTATAACGTACGTAATTCATTTTGACCCTGTTACTTAAAAAACCCATTCGACAGATTTCTATTCATTCATCCCCAAATCCCTAAATCGGTAGCGACGAAACATTCCCTTCTCCTCAGAAAGTCCGACCGAATCCTCAAAACCTCCGTTCATCTCTATCAATGGCATCCAGAATCAGCAAGAAACGAAAAGGAGATGGTCCTCAATCCTCTTCCTCACCTTCTGGAGAACCAACCTTCAGGAATGCTCAAGCGTCAAAAATCTTCAAAGAAGTGCTTATCGATGAAGAAGTAACTCCGAGTCATCACTTTAACTCTGAATCTCTGAATTGTATTGGTATTGGGATAGAAGAATTTTTTGACATGCTCGGTATCAACCGTTTTGTAAGTCTCGCCCGACCTATTTATGTGGATTGCGTAAAGGAATTCTACGCAAATTTTTTCGTAACTTATGATTCTGAAGGACTAGCTGTAGTTAACTCCCTAGTTCGTGGTAAACCTATTCTCTTTGATGCTGCTAAATTATCCGAACTCTTTGGTCTCCCTAATGAGGGATTTCGTTGTAAAGGAGAATTTGTCGCTCCTGATGAAGTGATTGATAGTTTTGAAGACGATGAAAGTTATGGTGTTCATGAATCGAAAGTTCGTGATTTCTTGACGAACAAGGCTGTAATTGAAGTACATTCGGGCCATTTAGAAAATAATGATTTCGGAATAAATATTCGTTTACTACACGATGCTATCACTCGATGTCTAATGCCTAAAGTTAATGCTCAGCATCGTCTTGTAAATGTGGACATGGAAATCATTTATCATGTCTGGAAAGATCATCAGGTTAATTTTGCTTCACTCGTACTCAAGTGGTTTGTGGAAAAAGGTCTAATCTTCCACAAAAAGAGCTATGCCAAGGCCGACCGACAACGAAAGTCCGGAATGCTGTTTGGATCTATCTTGACTGAGATATTCGAGGACGCTGGAGTTGATCTCACAGGGCTTCACGGGGTCGCCATCCCTAGGGGGAGCCTAGTTACCGAAGGAACCATCCGGACCATGAGATATCTCCGTACGCGAAACCGTGGTTGGATTTACTTCGCCTACATTAAGGATGACGATCGCTTAGTTGATGGTGTGCTACCGAGACCAGAGGAGAGGATTACATCACGTGGGATTGCTCATACTCGGCCTCGTCCTTCTTCTCAGCCCGGTCCTTCTCGCCCAAGACAGGAGAGTTCCTCGTCCCAGATGGTAGCTCGAATGGATAAGTTGGAAAAAGAAATGAGCAAGATAAAGCTTATGGTTAATAGCATTTGCACTCATTTCGGGATCCCTCCTACACCTCTGGAAGCCGGCCTTGATTAAAGGATTTTCTTTCCTATGATGATGATGATGTTATTTTGTTAAAAACCAAACATTTCATGCATTTCTATGTTTATTGTCTTAAACTCTTACTACTTTATTTTTGATGAATGTGTCGTTTTGACGGTTTCCTTTCCTATTTATTACTACTCGTTGCTATTCATTGATGTTCGTTGTTTTGGTACTCGTTGACTATTTTGTGTTTCCCTTGCTCTTACAGAATCTCTTGTCTTTTTGTTAATGACAAAAAGGGGGAGAAAAATATGTCTCGTTTTTGAAAAATTCCTTGTTCGTTTCAGGGGGAGTCTTACTCAGGGGGAGAGTTTTCTTAAAAAAAAAAATTCGATCCTCCAAAACTCATCTTTTTCAAAAAAAACTCCCATATAAATTTTGTCATCATCAAAAAAAGGGGAGATTGTTGGTACAATATTTTTAATAATTCAATTTATACATTTTGATGATGAGTTATTTAAACAAAATTTACTTTACACATTTTTCCTTCACTTAACGTACGTAATCAACCCATCTATAACGTATGTAACACTCACAATTCTTGCAAGAGTTTTTATGCAGGTAACGTACGTAACATATTCTGTATAACGTACGTAAGGTGTGAGATTTCTGCCCATTGCAAAAAGTCATTAGCCGTTACAACAGGTCTTCACATCCAACGGATCTTTGACTGGAAGTTAACGTACGTAAGGCCTACTTACATAACGTACGTAATGAATTTATCAGATGTTACTGGACTGTTTTTCAGAGTTCATTACGGCTGCTACTCAAGTTACATAACGTACGTAAGAGTTATAACGTACGTAACCACCCATCCCTAACGTACGTAAGGCATGCAACTGTTCCAACGGGAAATTCACCTCTTGAAGGCTATAAATAGCACATTTCAAGGATTTGGAAGATACAACAAATCATCTGAACTTACAAGTACTATCAAGCTATTTCAAGCATATTTTACGAGAGATATACATACTCTACATTGTGATACAAGGAGAATTGTTCCATCACTTCCTACTTATATTCTTGTATCTAAGAGTGACATTCTTTGTAAAGTCGAGTTCTTACTCGCAATTGTTTTCTTGTAAGGTTATCTTGTACCTGGAAAAACAAGAGAGATTTAGTGAGGCTGTTCTTGAGCCCGGAAATTAAGAAATTGTAAGAGTTGGCACTAAACTAGAAAGTGCATTCTAAGTTTCTAAGAAAAGTCCTAGTCGATAAAACTAGGTAGGGGACGTAGGTTTCGTTAATAGCCGAACCTCTCGAACAATTTCTTGTGTTCTTTCTTTTCCGCATTTTACTTACTCCGATATTTTAGCTTCCGCACAAAAAGAGTTCAAAACTCTTATTCGCACTATTCAACCCCCTTTCTAGTGGCGGTACCAATCTAACAGAAGAGACCTACATTGCGCTTTGTTACACGTCAAGTGAATCTTTACATACGGGAGGCGGTATTTAAAGAGATCATTGAGACACTAAGAAGTATGTGCCGCAATTCCGCAGTTGGTGATTGAGCTATTGAGAGCTTGACCGAGGGGGTCCTGGGGCGTTTGATTAAAGTTAGGAGAAATAGGAGTTCAAATACTGCCCTACATCACTTGATTGCCCGTTAATTGGAGGGTGATCAAATCCCCCCGGATGAGTCATGGTTCCAGGTTTGCGGGAGGACCATTCGTTTTACGGCCCGTGATTTTGCCATGATCACTGGACTGCCTTTTGGAAACTCTACTTTCCATCCACAGGACGACCATCTCCTTCGGTCTGACGGTATTTTCCACAGAATACTCCATGGCAAAAATATTAAGGTTGGTGTTCTGCGGAAGAGGTTCAATGCTCGAGATTTTGGTAGAGACGTAAGAGATTATGTGAAGGTTGCCATTTGCTTATATATTACTACTTTATCCTATGCCGTGACAACATGATGGTCGAGACATGGGCATGGTCATTAGTTGAGGATTTCGAGCAGTGGGATATGTTTCCTTGGGGTTCTTATGCCTTTGGGGTTTTATCTTACTACAAAGGCAACGTTGCCATGAAGGAGGGACAAGAGCATAAGGACTATCACTTCTATGGTCCTGTTTGGGCTTTACAGATATGGTCGTATGAGATGATTCCTTCATTGGGAGCATTGTGTGGTATTCGAGATAAAACTGTCCAAGTCCCCCGGTGTTTGATGTGGACTACGAGGAAGATGTTCTGTGATTTCACTCATTTCTTCGACGATAAGGTACATAAATTTGTAAACGTATTTTCTCCTGACTTCACTCATCTCTTCAACGTTATGTGATTGCCCATATAATGGTATGCTTTAATGACTACTTTTGCAGCACAAAGTACTTCCCTCTTTACCGTATCTGAAGGAGAATGAGGCTGAGTACTACTACCTGAGTTTTGAGAATGGCTCGCCATATGACGTTAAGTTCATTAAGCCTATAAGAATAGCTGTGAAGAACAAGGAGGATGAGCCTGCGCCGATCCCGAGAAAGAAAGTTATGGATAGGTTGAAGGAGGCTGCTGGGAAATTGATTACATATGAGTCGGCACATAAAGTGTCGAAGCGACGCCGGCAGAGTACCCCGCCAGTAGATGGTGCAGAAACATCGGACCGGGAGAGGCATCCAGAGAGGGTGTGTTGTGTCCACGGACTTCCTTGTCCGGACCACACCCAGGAAGCGAGCAGGGATGAGTACTTCGATCGCCGTTTGAAGGCGATCTTGTACGACGAGTCGGAGACATGATTTATTGCTCGAGTTTCTCGCCGGGTGCTTTCTGGGATCTTGGATTTCTTCGGACCTACGCATAGACGTTCTAGGAGCCCGGCGCACTACTCAGCTGGGAGCCATGATAGGTTTCCCGATAGGCCTCGTCATTCTGAATCTGTTAGCAGCGCCCAGCGGAGGATTCCTGACCCTCCATGTCATTCAGTCTCTGGTGCAGCCCACAGTCACCATTCTCAGCGTCAGCCTAGTCATCATTCTCAGCGTCAGCCTAGTCACCATTCTCAGCGTCAGCCTAGTCATCATTATGAGGTCCAACACAGTCACCATTCTGAGATCCAACACAATCATCATTCTCAGAGTCATCATTCTTTTGAGCGGACTGAGCAGCCCCTTGATTATGAGCATCAATATCAGCCATTTGACGCGCCGTGTAAGCGGTATGGGACGATGTTCGACTGGTTTCAGGACGAGCATCATTATAGTGCGATGTTTCAATGTGAAGGTGGTGGTCCTCAGCAGCAACCTCCATTTCAGATCGAGCAGCCAGTTTTTGAGATCGAGCAGCCGGTTGTATAGCTCTCTGATCGTTATAGTTGTGAGAGGGATGCTGAGGGTGATGGAGATGGTGAGACTGGCGGGACGCAGCAGTTGGGTGAGCGTAGTCTTCCACCGCGAGTGAGTCAACCATCTGCTGCTCTTCGGGAGCCTTTTGTGGTGGCGCCTCCAAGATATAGCGAGGATCTGAAGAAGTTGTACCAACACTTTAGGAGGGAGCAGCCACGTGATGCTATTGTCCGGTGTTTGGAGACTGGGCATGCTCTCACCCTGGCGTTATTTGACCGGATAGAGTCTAGTCGTGAAGACTTTGATGCCGAGGTGATAGATTGTTATGTGCTTGCGACTCGAGCGAGGCTTCGGAGGGGAGTCCGTAGTGTTGGTGTCGGTAGAGTTGGCACTGTACTTGCCGGCTCCCAATTTTACGTAAGTTCTATAACTTACTCGCTTGTATATCATTGGTGTGATGTGGATTTTTTTTTTATTTTGTGGTTTGGCTTTTTGTAGTTAGTTATGGCCAACGAGTTTGCAAGACTCCATCCGGATGATCCACTTGGTATCAAGATGATAGGGAAGCCGGTTTACAGGGATTGGAAAATTCCTAAATGCATCAAGGACTACATGACAGGTCTTGATACACCACATGCGGTTCCATGATCAAATTGCAACGAGGTAAGTTTGAAATTTATATTTATAAATGATTCGCTATGTTTGATGTGATGATCTTATATGATTACATATTTTGTTTCAACAGATCATTGCCATTTGTTGCCTCGACCAGAGCCAATGAGTGACTATCAAGATTGACATCATAACATGGACCGTGGAGTTGTACTGTACGATTCCTTGTCACACCAACATCAAGATGATTGATACCGAGTCAACCAACTGCGACCTATTAATCGTCTGATGCCTCGTGTGATAGCTCAATCCGGGTACTGGCTGAACAACCAATCGAAGTATGACATGGAGATGAGTTTCAAAATTATGCCACGAGAGCTACAGTTCGTACAAAACGACAATCACAGTTGTGGCCCCTTCGCGTGCATGTACTTGGATCGACTCGTCTCTGCAAACTCAGCAGCAAGGCACCAAATCAAAGAACTTAATGAGAAATATATTAAGAAATATCGATATGGTTTAGCTGCTAAAATCTTTATGTTGTCATTAGACATGTAAAATGGTTTATGGTGTGTTGTGTTGTGGCAAGATTAATGTGTCATGTTAAATATTTATGTTGTCGTTAGACAGTTTTGGCAAGATTAATGTGTTGTGTTGTTAAATCTTTATGTTGTCGTTGGACAGTTTTGGCTCTGTGTTGCACACGGTAGCTGCACACGATCGTGTGCAACCTGCCCACGGTCATGGGTTGCTGCTGTCATGTGCCCACGATGGCTGCCATGACCGTGTGCACACGACCGTATGTCCCATCGTGGGCACGGCCGTGTGCACCATCGTGGGCACGGCCCTGTACATCATCGTGTTCACACGACCGTGTGCCCCATCATGGGCACGGCCGTGTGCACCATCGTGTGCACATGAACTTTTGGTATTTTTGCCAATTTGATTTATTGTATTATCTAGAAGGATGTTTTGTGATTCTAAAATTGCTTGTTCAAACATTAATTACTATAGAACTTCTTATACAAACCCGTATTTGTCATTTCGTGTAATTCATTAGTATATGAGATATTTCATACAGATGATGAACTTATCCGTACGAACTAATACATTGAGAATATATATACTACACTTGATATGCAATATATTATGTTAATTCAATCAATAACTTTTTAAATAAGTGTATCGTTAACAAATACTTGTTAATATATAAGTAACAATACCTAAATTGACGAGTCATTTGAGAAATTGGTGAAAATTGTTGATGTTCTTGTGCACACGACCGTGTGCCCCATCGTGGGCACGGCCGTGTGCACCATCGTGTGCACATGAACTTTTGGTATTTTTGCCAATTTGATTTATTGTATTATCTAGAAGGATGTTTTGTGATTCTAAAATTGCTTGTTCAAACATTAATTACTATATAACTTCTTATACAAACTCGTATTTGTCATTTCGTGTAATTCATTAGTATATGAGATATTTCATACAGATGATGAACTTATCCGTACGAATTAATACATTGAGAACATATATACTACACATGATATGCAATATATTATGTTAATTCAATCAATAACTTTTTAAATAAGTGTATCGTTAACAAATACTTGTTAATATATAAGTAACAACACCTAAATTGACGAGTCATTTGAGAAATTGGTGAAAATTATTGATGTTCTTGTGCACACGACCGTGTGCCCCATCGTGGGCACGGCCGTGTGCACCATCGTGTGCACATGAACTTTTGGTATTTTTGCCAATTTGATTTATTGTGTTATCTAGAAGGATGTTTTGTGATTCTAAAATTGCTTGTTCAAACATTAATTACTATATAACTTCTTATACAAACTCGTATTTGTCATTTCGTGTAATTCATTAGTATATGAGATATTTCATACAGATGATGAACTTATCCGTACGAACTAATATATTGAGAACATATCTACTACACATGATATGCAATATATTATGTTAATTAAATCAATAACTTTTTAAATAAGTGTATCGTTAACAAATACTTGTTAATATATAAGTAACAACACCTAAATTGACGAGTCGTTTGAGAAATTGGTGAAAATTGTTGATGTTCTTGTGCACACGACTGTGTGCCCCATCGTGGGCATGGCCGTGTGCACCATCGTGTGCACATGTGGATACAGTGCCAATTTGACACTGTAGACACCGTGACACCTGGTTGCCAACGTGGCACACGATCGGAGCACACGATCGTGCCCATCGTGTGCACCATCGTGTGTACTACAAAGAGCAGCATCAAATTATTTTATTATAAAATCCCATCGTGGGTCCCCCTTTTTTCAATATAAGCCCATCTTCCTGGACCGATAGTGAAATACCTGAACCGTAGTCCCCCCCTTTTCAATATAAACCCTAATCAATTACAATCAGTTAAAATCCATTAAAATCAAATACGCGAAATGAGTGGCCGATTACGAGAAAGCGATTTAGGAGGAATCGAAGCACCTCCACCAAAAAGAAGAAGGAGGATACCTCCTCCCAAACCACCATACAGAACTAGGCCGAGAGGAACATACTCAATGCTCAGAGTAAGTTTTTTGATTTTGTTGTATGTGTAGTGTGTACTGCGAATTAATGTGTTTTATGAAACAGGGCCTATTTAAAAACACTGCGAGCACTCCAGTCATACTAGATGGTGATGATGATGATGATGATTTAGAGACTTCTGAGAAGACAAGTAAAGAATTATTTTAGAAGAAGAAGTTCATGGAGATGATGATACAAGGCTAAAGAAACAGCAGCAGATGGGGGAGAAGGGATCCAAGTGATTGTGGTTTTTAAGATATTATTAGATATTTTGGTGTGATGGTGATGAACTTTTGTTTTGTAAAGTTATATGCTTTTGGTGTAAACTTTTGCTCTTTAAAGTGAGCTACTTTGTTATGGTTAATGTTTGCCTCCATAATCAGCTTTATTTTGTTTACATCACTGATGTTTGACTTAAATTTCAATTCAAAGATAAAGAAAATAGATACAAAATTATGCATTTCAACTAATAATCAGAATACTGAATCAATACATGGTCCATCGAGGATCAAAATATCAGCACATGATTGTTGCTAGTAAGTCACAAAATATAAAAATACATAAGCAATTTAAGTTTCATGGTATAGACATCCCCTTATGTCATGGTCATCATTACGACAAATGCTACACCTCTTCTTCAGTCGGCGCCTTTGCCTCGTTTGTTCATCCATTCCTTGAGTTTCTTCAGGGATATTCAAATCCACACCACATATGGGAATGAATGCTTTGCAAGATTTTCTATTGTGGCTGGTTCCTTTACACCTACCGCACACCTGAGGCCGTCCACCTGCGGGCAAATTTTCAACAGCGGACCGTGCACGACTCACCCTTGGTCGGCCGGCTTGTCGTACCCCCTCTGGAGGTACGCAAATGATGGATGAGATCTTCGGTGGGACATTCCACTCACAGGATGTGGGATATGATTAATATGCTCCTTATAAGTCTCTCTAAGGCCTTGTTGCTTGAAATAATGACTAACAAAATCATACACGGACAAACCATTGTCGGCGCGCCTGTTACAATAAGCAATTATGTCAAGGATGTGGTGTAGGATAATGAATTTTTGATACTGATGAGGTGTAGGATAAATCCAGACCAGCCCTGTGTTGCACACGATGGCAGCACACGATCATGCCTATCGTGGGTTACGATCGTGTGCATCTTGCCCACGGTCATGGGCTGCTGTTGTCATGTGCATCCTGCCATGACCGTGGGCACACGATGGCTAGTCCCATTGTGGGGACGACCGTGTGCCCCGACAGCACTCAGTAGATGTAGGATACAGCGCCCGCAAGCTGTAGGATACAGCACCCGCAAGCTGTAGGACACAGTGCCCGCAAGATGTAGGATACAACGCCCGCAAGCTATAGGATACAACACCCGCAAGTTGCAGGATACAGCACCCGCATGCCCACGGCCATGACCGTGTGCACACGACAGCATAGACAAAAACATTGAATGGTGTGCACATTAGAGCAAAACAATTACCTTATAGCGGCAACAGCATGACAACATGGAATCTGATCCAAATCAAACTCACGACAATGATATGTCCAGGTTCGAAGGTCGACCTCATAAGAAACTTTGTTTTCTTCGACTTTATAAATAAGTGGAGTGGTAGCTCGAACGGTAAGAGTCAGACTGGCTTGCATAGAGTTAGAAAGCTTTTCAAAAGTGTGCATTGTCAACTCATGGTCTCTTGATGTAGCTTCTACCCGCTTCTCATCAAACTAATTCTCTAAAATTAGGCGAAATATCTCAAGTAACGAGCAAACAGGTAAACGCCTCGCCCACAACATACGATTATTAAAGCATTCAACAGCATTGGATGTCAAGAAGTTATAGCGTCGTACCGGACACTTCGACCTAGCCCACCTCTCTGGCCCAATTCAGAAAGGCGCCTGTGAGCCCCATTAGGGCTTTCAATATGTAGTTTCGAAAAGTAATTTTCAAAAACTTCTTCACGATGCGTATAGGCAGCAGTTCTAAAGAGTCCTATAGCATGCGCACCGTAAGAGGTCAGATTTTTGCATGATGGTGATAGCACAACCCTTGGAATGCATTCGGATAGACGGATCGAACAACATTCTAAATGCTCTTATGTTGGTCACTCACAATCAGTAAATCTTCCATCAGATTGTAGCATCTGTGCAGGTTATACAGAAAATAAGTCCATGACTCGTCGTTCTCTATCGGACCGAAACCAACTGCAAGAGGAAATACTTGCTCATTCCCGTCAAATGTGACGGCCAAAAATAGAGTTCCTTTATTCCTTCCCTTCAGGTGGATCCCATCAACTATAATCATCGGTCGAAGGCACGTATCAAATGCCCTAATACTCTGTCCGAGTGCAATGAACATGTGGCAAAACAATCCCTCACGAGTCGTCTGCAAATCATAAATTGTCCCTAGATTATGTTGTTTTAACAAATACAGATAAGATGGGAGCCTCTGATACGACTCATCAAAGCCGCCATATCTATTCTCTATCGCTATATTCCTCGTCCGGAGAGAAAAACTGTATAGCATGTCAATGTCGTACTCCCTACACATCTCTGCAATCATCTCCTTTGGCCTCAAAGTGACCCCCTCACTGGTCAATCTTTTAGCAAAATAATGAGCGACAACCTCAGAAGTGACCGATCGTACGGCAACACGGTTCAAATCAGGGTGACAGCTGTGCTCCAAGGTCAACTTAGTAATTCTCCAAATAGTTGCACCCTCAATAGCACACAACCTAAACTAACAATTTTTTCGTCCACTCTTACAGACAAACACTATACGTTTATCGGCGGAACGATCAGTGATACACTGTAGCATGTTTTCCAAATGATACATTCCTACAGTTATCCTCAACTCTGTCTTGGAACGAAAGGTGGACCCCACCTCTAGCTGACCGGTAACCGGTGGAGGCTGCTCGACCCAACCCAAAGTCCCGGCACTACCGGGGTCCGAAAATGGAATGATCCAGTTACGCATTTATTGTAGATGCTCATACTCGCTCGCAGATTGATGGTCGGATGAGAAGTTCCGACGATTCATAATCCTATCCATTTGGGCCGGTTGGCGAACCCAAGCAAGAAATTCCGCAGATAGTGACTCAAGCAAGTCTTTACAACAATCTTCATCTTCGGATGTATGCACCTCCTCATCTTCCTTGTCTTCCTCATCTTCCTTGTATTGATAATCTTTGGAAGGCATGTCATAATTTATGTTGCCGGGCTCTACTCTCGAGCTGCTACATCCCATATTAACCTCGAGAGTGGAGGAGCTGCCGTTCTCAACATAGACCTCAGGATCCTCCTTGTATTCTACTAGTAATCGAAGTATCTCGGTATCACCCCATAATAGGACTTTTACTTTGTTTCCCTTGGCCATGTGTGTCAAGTACCATAATTTGTAATCGGACTCATTTGGACCACCCAAACCCTCTATGTTAACCCCACGAGGTTTGCACGACTAACTTTGCTCGTGTCGATGTAGACAAAAAAGGAGTCCCCGTCTACATATGTCGATCGCTCCCAATGACCACCGTGATGTATCAAAATACGCTGCCACGATATCTGATTACAAAAGGATGAATAACTATTCAGAAAACTGAGCGAACAATATTATACAACGGTCTGCCTTGGACACGACCGATGCACACGGTCGTATGATACCGTGTGCATCGATCGTGTGCACGTTTCTGGCCATGAACACGATCGCTGCACACGATTGTAGACGATCGTGTTAAACGATCGTGAACACGTTAGTTGTGCGCACGATTTAAAGGTCGTTGGATACGATCGTTGCACACGATCGTTGCACACGGTGGCTTCCCATCGTGTGCAGCGATCGTGTCCATAAAAACTGGTCGGGAATTTTTTTTTTCAGCGGTCAAATACTGATGCATACCTTCTTTATGAACCCAGAAGCTCGACAAATGAAGTCCTATTTGAACGTCAACTTTTCTTTTCAAATAATTTTGTGATTTTTATAAGATTTTTGAGAGACCCTTTGTCAAAAATGGTTGTGTTGTTTTGATGTATATATTGTAGTTAAATTTTGGTTGTTGGACATTAATATCGATCGGAGCAGATGAGGATTGTAAAAAAGAAAAAAGAAAAGAAAAGTAGTTTATATTAAATAAAATAAAAAAAGGGGGAAAGTCAACATTACAACAAAAGAGAGGACATTTTAGTCTTCTAATCAAAATGGTACTAAAAACTTATAGTTTTATGAATGTGGATATAAAACTTACCAATTTTATGATTTGGTATTAAAAAATTGATTCCCACATAATATTAATAATCTATCTCTTCTCTTTTAATCTTTAAATAATACAACTAAATACTATTTAATAATACATCATATCTCTCTTCTTTTTATTTTTTAAAAACATTATAGTAATAGAACATCATTTATCTCTCTTTTTATGTTTAAATATTACAATTATGTATTATATAATAATACATCATCCACTTTTCCATATGATTTGATATCTACAATTAAAAACAAGAGTTCTGAATCCTATAACAAATATATATCTAATATTTAGCGCACTCTCAATACTCAAGACTCTAAATATGAGAATTCTAAATTCAGGTGAAGCTTAGGATAGACATAATCTAAGAGTTTTTTTGTGATGATAAATGTTCTTTATTATTTTTATTTGTAAAAAATAAGCTGTATTGATAAAATATGGATATTCTCACAACTGGGTTCTATCTTTTATAATACCAAACTATAAAAGTAACAAGTTATATATCCTCATTCATAAGAGTATAAGTTTTTGATACCAAAAGACATTAATACCCTTAAATCTATCACTAAAAAGTAAAAAAAGGAAAGTTAACATCAACACCTTTTTAGAAGACATTTTAGTATTTATAAGCAAAATGGTATCAATAACTTACACTCTTATGAATGAGGATATATAACTTATCAATTTTATGGTTTGGTATTAAAAAATTGATTCTCACAACTAATATGAACATACAAGTGATTTGTTTGTGTAATGTGGCTTCGAGGCTTACAAAAGCTACCTAGCATTATGTTCCAACTTCCCGATTCTAGAATAACAAATTTTATAATTTAAATATCAAAACTTCAAATATCAACCAACCACATATTAGACTCAAGTAAATTAGAAGAGTCTAATTCGGGTCTCTTTAAAATACGATAAGAAAAGGAATGTTTTGATACCTTGTCACCATGAAGTATCACAATTTACCCCAACTTGTTCAAACTTGACCATTAAATATTTTACACCAATCATGGTAAAAGTCAAATACAAAATTTCTAAATTTAATCAAAAAGATTCGGAATCCTTTCATGAAGCATGAGAGCATTACAAGGACATGCTATGTAAATGTCCTAATTGTGGCTTCAATTTGGGAGCTCAAGTGGAGTACTTCTACATGGATTGCTACCTACTTTCCGAGCCAGTGTCGGTTCTTCGTCTAATGACTCTCTTGGAAACAAAACTATGCAAGAGGCATATAATCTTTTCAAGGTCATAAGCGAGAAAATTGCAAGATGGCCGAATCAAAATGCTCAAATTAACCGAGTGCTGTGTTCGTAATATCTGGGGGTAAATTTTTTTCGTTTCACTGTTGAGTTGTACATTTTCATTTGGAATAGTGCAAATGCCATTGTATTATATCATTCGTGTTTGTTGAGGTGTGTCGGATTGTGTTCGTTCATTTCGGGTTGAGATTTGTTGGAACAACTTAGTTGTTCACTTTGTTGAGCTAGCGTACGTTAGCTTGTGTGATTAACGTACGTTAGAACCTCAACATTACGTGCGTTAAGCCTGTATGTTTACGTACGTAATGAGAGGTAGGTGGAGGGAACTTTCCTCGGAGTCAAATTTTGGCTGGTAGGGCTGGGAATCTCTCGATCAGATCTCACTATTGCAGTCAACGGATCCTTACGTACGTTAGGGTGCGAGCCTTACGTACGTTATCCATGCAGCTTGTTAACGCACGTAAATCGTTATTGTTTACGTATGTTAAGGTCTTCGTATTTTTGGTCAGTTAGTTCTGGACTAGCATCACGTATGCTAAGTTATTGATATAGCGTACATAATGGTCCTTACGTACGTTATGCTGGTTGTATAGCGTACGTAATGTGTTTGTCAGGTTATATATAGGGCTGAGAATCGGGACATCCCGAGGTCCCAGTCCCGAGTCCCGAATGTCCCGGTCCCGGTCCCGATCGGGACTTCGGGAGTCCCGATTCCCGAAATGAGATAAATTTAAGTCCTGGTCCCGGTCCCGATCCCGAGAATAATTTTTCGAAATGTCCCGAAATGTCCCGAATGTCCCAAAATCAGAAAAGGAAAAAAAATTGATTGAAATTAGAAATTTCAATCGGGACTTCGGATAGTCCCAATTGGGATTTCGGGACTCCCGAGTCCCGAAATTACCAAAATTTAAGGTCCCGGTCCCGGTCCCGTAAAATTCGGGACTCGGGGTCCCGTTTCCCGTCAGGACTCGGGACGGGACTGGGACTCGGGATTTCCCGATCCTAAATTCTCAGCCCTAGTTATATAACTTGGTTTCGTATTTTATTTATTCACGAACCAAAATCATTTTTCTCTCCCTAGAATCGTCCTTCTGGACTTGTTCTTGATATTTAGCCTCTTCCAACATGTTTTTGATCATCATAACTTGATTTGGAGCTTGAAGTTGGAAGCTTGTTGGTGCTCCTTTGGTGTTTGGAGAGTTCTTCTTGTTCTTCATTGGTAAGTTCTCTTAATCTCTTGTTCTACAAGTGATTTTCGAGTATGATGATGATGATGTTGTTGTTGTTGTTGTTGTTGTTTTCTTCGGGTATTGATTGATTGTTGGAGTATATTATGATTCTTGATGAGTTTTTATAACTTGTGATGAAGAACATGATGATTTTGTCTTGAGGAGTTGTTCTTGATGTTTTAGAATGTTTGGAGGTTATAATCATGTCTAGGAAGGATTATGTTAAGATTGCTATATGATTAGCATAGTCTTGATATCATTGTTGTTGTTGTTTGCGTTTTTGGAGGGATTATAACCATTTTAGTAAGGAATTATGATGAATTATGTAATGATTATCATAATCTTACAATGGTTGATTTAATCTTGTGGTTTAATCCGAATTCTTGATGAATTGGTGATGGATTATTGTTTAGACATCATGTTTGTTGGGTTGATGATGTTCTCGAGGTGATAGTGATAATATTGATGATATTATCATTGTAGGAGGATCAATTTGATGTTGTTCTTAAGTGATTCTTGTCGAATTGTTTTCACAAGTGTGAAAAACATTTGATCATATCGATCATTGAAGTGTTGGAGGATGTTAGAATTCATAGTTGAGAACTATGGTATTCATTTGTGGAGTTTAATCGATTCGTGATCGAAACGGATTGTTCTTGGTGTTGTATTCTATTGATTTTTGTGTTATTGAATGAATTGTATTTTATTCAAGGTTGTTCGAGTGTTTGTGATCATCGGAAGACGCCGTTCATCGTTTCTTGGGAGGACGTTGATCGTGGAAGGACTTTCTCGCATTCGGTTTGAGGCAAGTTTTATACTTGTACTAGTCAATGAGATTAATGTTATCATGTATGTGTATGAATGTGTTGTATCATTTCGAGACTTGGTCTCTCTATGATTTTGTTGATATCAGGGGATTGTTTGATACGATGCCCTCGGCAAATTATGCCAAATATTGTTATTGTCCGATAAAAGCCATTCAGGGCTTTGAGGTACTCGTTGATGATGTTATTGTCGATAGCCGGTTCGCGTATCGATGTATCGGTTGTTGTTGTTGATATTGATGTCGGTTTAAGACACTGTTGCGATCATTGTTATTGATACTACTATTTTGCTATTGATGCTGTAATTGGCCGAGTGAAGGCATTGACGTGTTCGATTATCATCTCTGTCGTTAACCGTTAAAGGTACCGGTACATCTGTTCTAATCGTTTCGTTGTTATCGATTGACCATTCTAAGGTAATCGACATATTGAATTGGGATTATCGAAGATAATTCTCATCCGTTGTATCATTGTTTATCGATTGACCGTTCTAAGGTAATCGACGTATTGAATTAGGATTATCGAAGATAATTCCCATCCGTTGTATCATTGTTTATCGATTGACCATTCTAAGGTAATCGTCGTATTGAATTGGGACCGTCGAAGACATTTCCCTTCCGTTGTATCGTTGTTATCGATTGACCGTTCCAAGGTAATCGAGGTATTGAATTGGGACTGTCGAGGACATTTCCCATCTGTTGAGTCGTTATCGATTGACCGTTATCGATGTATTGAATTGGGACTGTCGAGGGCATTTCCCATCCATTGAGTCGTTGTGATCGATTGGTCATTCCAATGCAATCGAGGTATTTGAATTGGGACCGCCGAGGACGGTGCCCATCCGTGAGTTATTGTTGTCATGTAGGCCGACTCAAGGCAACATACTATTATTCTTGTGATTTCGGTAATCTTGGGATCGTTGCCGTTTGTGATTAATTGTATTTTGGAGGCTAGTCTCGGCTAGTGCTCGATGGGTAAGTTTGGGGCTTGAACCTTCGCAGTTGGTTTCCCAACACCTACAGATCAGTATGTCATCACTGGGTGATCTCATTAAGGGTAAGTCTGGGGCTTGAACCTTCGCGGTTGGTTTCCCAGCCCCTGCGATTCAGCAGGTCACGGTCATTAGATGACCTCATTGTGATACAGCTTCGTGTCGTGGCTTCGGCCCTCATTGTGTTACGGCTTCGTATCGTGGCCTCGGCCCTCATTGTGATACGGCTTCCTGCCGTGGCTTCGCCCCTCATTGTGATACGGCTTCGTGCCGTGGCTTCGGCCCTCATTGTAATACGGCTTCGTGCCGTGGCTTCGGCCCTAATTGTGATACGGCTTCGTGTCGTGGCTTTGACCCTCATTGTGATACGGCTTCGTGCCGTGGCTTCGGCCCTCATTGTGATACGGCTTCGTGCCGTGGCTTCGGCCCTCATTGTGATACGGCTTCGTGCCGTGGCTTCGGCCCTCATTGTGATACGGCTTCGTGCCATGGCTTCGGCCCTCATTGTGATACGGCTTTGTTCCGTGGCTTCGGCCCTCAGATGATATAGCTTCGGCCTGTTTGGCTTCGGGCCATTGTGATGATTGGCAGCTTCGGCTGAGTGGTTTTCAGACCATTGTGATATTGTGGCAGTTTCGGCTGAGTGGCTTTCAGGCCATTGTGATGTATTGGTTTTTCCATTGGAGCCTTCGGGCATTGTGATTCGTATTTATTCTAGTTCTGGTTTGATTTTCATTCGGATAGTTCATGGTTGTGTTCTATATTGATGATTCGCCGTTGGGCACTTGTGTTCTAACCTGTTGAGCAGGTACCAATCGTATGCCGCGGGCATAGCGTTTCACAAATGCTCGATTCTTACTTTGGTTTGTGAGCATCTCGTATTTCCATTGTTGTACCATTTTATTCTGCCTTTGGATGCATATCATGTTGTACATGTATTTGATATTCATTATCTGGATGACTGACCCCATGGGGACGGAACATGTTTACATGTTTTAGGTGCTGGCGAGGAGAGAGTTGAGACACAAGGGCATGACGATGGCGACGAGGCATTCGAGCGATACTAGTCCGAGATGTTTTGGTGTTCATCTCAGTCAGACAGTTTGGAGTACTCCATTTTTATTCAGTTGTTGTCATTTTGTATTAACCGAGCAAGGCTCGTGGATGTCGTTGTATTTTTATTTTGGCCATGTAGGCCCACTTTTGTCGTTGAAATTCCATATCGGAATATTATGTCGGATGTCATGGTAGGGACTGTGATCCCCCTTTTGATCAGTTTGTTGTATTTTGGTCGTGTTCGCATGGTGGATCTCCTGGTGTGGGGTCCACGGCACTGTAATGACCCAATGGGAGGGTGTTACAGTGTTAGGGGTGGATGCATATTCAATATGCTAGGTTGAGTCTGCTCCTGAGACTAAACGACATAAGGTCAATGTTGGACCTTCCGAGAACAGAGCGAGGAACCCCATAAGACTCAATCCCATTTTGCTACATCCTATAAACCTCCTTTGCCATCAGGGATGATGAGGAATTTCAGAAATTCGGGTGTTACAAATGATAATGTTAGGAGATGCTTCAA
Organism: Orobanche coerulescens; assembly: GCA_033398695.1. Lineage (NCBI taxonomy): Eukaryota > Viridiplantae > Streptophyta > Magnoliopsida > Lamiales > Orobanchaceae > Orobanche > Orobanche coerulescens. Next base: position 96,007,952 of record CM065816.1, read on the forward strand.
TTGAACCAGTCGTCATCATCTTCGTTCTCATTGTCTCAAATTACTGGTGAAATGATATCATTGTGGGGGAGAGGGTTACAGGGCCATTTATTGCGGAAGTAATTCTTAACCTGTTGGGACACATGCCTCTTCGCCAACACAAAAAGAGATGAGTAACTAGCCTTGATAGAATTTTTCCCAGCACCGTCTGAGTCGGGGCACCAGATGGGGAAAAGATAAGAGGGGATCTTCAAGTCCTGGATCAGCACCCCTGTGAATCTATGAAATGAAGCAGCCAGACGAGACACTGTTGTTGCTATAAGTATCATACAAATTAACCTGCAGTGCGTTACTATTTTGTTTGATACTGGATCTACCAATTCTTTTATCTCTAAATTTTGTGTAAATCATTTGGGATTTCATTATATGTATGATTCTGAACCTTATGTTGCGGGATTACCTAATGGAGATAGATTGGTAGGCAATATAGAGATTAGAGATTATCATGTTCAGATATGTGAACTAAATTTGAATGCAAATTTAATTATTGTTGATTTAAAAGAAAATATTTGATTCTACGCAGAGATTTAAAAATAGAATAATTTCCTTGCTCGTTGGAGATGGCACCAAGCATTTATTCCGAGGAAAAAATCAGGTACATACAGAAAGATCATCGGTTCGATGAAAGCAAACAAATTATTGAACCAATTAGGCTGTTGGTGTTACATGTTGAAAAATGAATAGAAAAAGGTTGCGATATCATCCATCCCTATAGTGGGTGAGTACATTGATATTTTTACAGATGAATTACCCATATCACTCCAGTGAGATGTCGATTTTATAATTGAGTTAGAGCCAAGTGGTATGCATATCTCTAAAGCACCATATCATATGGCGTCAACAGAGATGCTAGAGCTGAAGAACTAGCTTGAAGATTTATCTGAAAAATGGTGCTTACGAACTACTGCATCTCCATGGGGTGTTCCTATGTTATTTGCACGTAAGAAAGATAGATCCCTCACTCTATGTATTGATTACCTGAAATTGAATAAGGTAACAATCAAGAACAAGTATTCGTTGCCTCCGATGGATGAGTTGTTAGATCAACTTCAGGGAGCCTCAGTCTTTTCAAATCAACTTGAGATTCGGTTATCATCAACTGAGGGCTCAGGATCCTATATTCCTAAAATAGCTTTTCGATCATGATCCGAACATTACAAGTTTATAGTAATGCCTTTCGGTTTGACCAATGCTCCAGCAGTCTTCATGCAACTGATGAACAAAGTGTTCATCGAATATTTTGATAAATTTTTTGTTGTCTTCATTGATGATATTTGATTTACTCTCAAATTCGAGAAGAACACACTAAGCATTTATGATTGTTCTTGAGATTTTGAGAGCAGAATAGTTGTATGCAAAATTTTTTAAGCGTGAATTTTGGATTAAGGAAGTAATATTTCTTGGTCATGTTGTATCTATTGATGGTGTACAGGTTGACATTCAGAAGATCGAAGCTGTTATGCAGTAGGAGCCACCCAAGAATGTGAACAAAGTCCGGAGTTTTCTGTGACTCGCCGTATATTATCGTAGGTTTGTGGAGGGCTTATCTAAAATTGCCCGGCCACTTAATTGCTCCATAAGACCCAAAAATCTGAGTGGAACGGTACTCATCATAAGAGTTTCAAAGAATTGAAAAATAGATTACTTATGCACCTGTTCTTGCGTTGCCTCAAGAATTGGGTGGGTTTGTTATTTATAGTGATGCTTCTAATCTATACTAACCATAAGAATCTGAAGTATATTTTCTCCCAAAAAGAGTTGAATATGCAACACAGAAGATGGTTGGAGTTGATCAAAGACTATGACTTGCATATTTTTACCATCTAGATAAAGTAAATGTAGTTGTTGTTGCATTAAGTCATAGACTGGTATCTATTCAAATGCCGGAGAGACTTAATCCATTGCTCGAGCTTAGCTAAGAGTTGATAAAAGTGAGGATAGAGCTTTGGCTACAGACCATTCAAGGGCAAATGTGCCTATTGGAGATTATTCAGTCGTTGACAGAGATCATTAAGGCCAAACAGATTAGGGACTCAATATTGGTTCGCATCCAAGGCAATATACTAAAGGGAAGGACCTCCAATTCGTGATTCATGATGATGGAACTTTATGATTCTAGACTACGCTATGTTTATCCAATGATGACAAGCTGAGGCATATTATTTTAGAAGAAGCACATACCACACTGTACTCTATGCATCCAGGTATGAGTAAAATATATAAGGATTTGAAGAAGAATTTCTGGTGGAACAACATGAAGAAGGATGTGACAGAGTTCGTGTCTAAATATTTAACTTGACAACAAGTCAATATCAAAACATCACGGGATCACTGGTTTGTTGCAGCTACTTCCTACTCCTGAATGGAAGTGGGAAGAGATATCAATGGATTTTGTATTCGGGATGCCAATGTATGGAACTGGTACAGATATGATTTGGCTGATTGTAGACAGGTTTACGAAATCAGCACACTTCTTGGGGATTAAAGATATATGGGTACCAGATAAGTTGGATCAAGTATTTATAAATGAGATTGTGAGACTCCATAGGATTCCCAAAGGTATCTTATCTGATAGAGATTTTCGTTTCACATCTCGATTTTTGAACATGGTGTTAGGATTATGCCCTCGAAGACCACTCAGAGGATGAGAGAGCGAGAGCATTGTATTGTAATTATGAACATCAATTGAATAAGGTACTTATTATTGCTATATTATTGTATATCATTAGCATTATGATTTGGTATATAGAATAATAGTCCTTGCATTTTGAGAGCAAATATTCCACTCCTTATGAAAATAAGGAGGTAGGAACTGAAGTTTTTAGGGCTCGAATGCTTAACTAGTTCGCAAGTCGATAAAACTTAATTGGGCATTAAGTTTAGACATGATTTGTATAACATGTACTTTGACATGGAGAGTGTGTGTCTTCACTAAGGGTTAGTGGGAGCACACATTATAGGTATGCTAATGGGATTAGTATACTCGGGCTCGACTCATCTCGATTCGGTCACATGATTTCACTCTGGAATAGTCAATGACTGAATCGAAACGTTGTGATAGGTATACGTGAACCTTTGACTTGAGGATTCAGTAGGAGATATGCTTGTGACATTAAGTTAGTCACTAGAGTAGTTCGATCCAATCACTGGCTAGTAGGGTCAACCTTGAAGTGCAACTTGATGGACAAGTAGCAGTCTCAACTGAATACCAAGATATGATTCTCTCTTGTAAGTGAACAGGTAAATATCTTATGCGGTTAGTGGCAAATGAGATCGTAAGTCTTTCACCAAAGCATTTAGAGCTAGTTGTATTTGATACATGAGATCTAGGTGATCTCAGTTTGCACTAACAAATGCATAGAGTCAAGTTACAATAGGGTTTGACATTGTCGTGACCCTAATACTTGATCGGGATATATGATTTAACGGTTTATATGTATACGGTATTCATAACGTCTAGGTTTTGGAATGATCACTATCATTCATTCTCAATTGGGTTACGGTGTAGTCCCTGTGACTGGCTAGGTGGTGCTAACACTCATTTGATCCTCCTAATGATAACTGAGACGAACCTACAGAGTCGTGGTGTAACACCCCAAACTAGGCGGATATTACAGTGCCATGAATCCCCGACTGGGACCCACCAGGCAAATGAAAATGATGAATTAAATAATATAATTGTAGTACTGAACCACATTATATTACCAAGTACTCCGATGAGGAGTTTAAGTACAACACACCAGGACAATACCGAATACTAGTATATTTTATATGGAGATAAAATACACCACCCTGAACAAATAAACATTTCAAACGGAATTTGCAGCGGAAATACAACTGTAGAGAAATAAGCATGACTGAAATAAACGGAATGACAGGGGCCCCCTACTAGTATCACTGACTCCTCGCCGTCAACATGCTCTTCCGTGCCTTTACCTTGCCGTGACACAAGCAAAATCCCCAACGGCCGGCCATACGTAACAACAATCCTCAAAGGTTGAAATTACACAATCATGATATATCTGAAGTTATGAAATATCCTTAATTATGAATTACGCTGAAGAGGAGTATCATAGTACGCCCGTAGTGTTCTGTGCAAGTGTACAAGACGGATGACCGGACACACCCGTTCTTGTACCTAATTGGTCTCACGGAGGTAATTGTTACCGTGTGCACAGTCCAATGTATCACTCCCAATACATGGCCATCATGTGCCCGACTAAAAATTCCACACATCTGCACCCGGCCACGCAATATGAACCCAGAAGGTCATATGAACGAGAATGACCATAATGAATATCAATGAATAATAATAATCTGACAAAGTCAAGAATGACTCACCGATATCAAAGTGATAATGAAGTGATTGATAGTTTCAATGAAATGATTGGAACCGCCGTTCCTCGCTAATGAAGTGATTATTCGACAATTACAAGTCTCAATATGATTAATACAATGATGAATGAGTTATGATTATGAATGATCAACAACAAAAGGAATGAATATCCTTTTAACCGAGTAAGAATCAACTTACTCAATACTGATGACAATGTCCTTCCACGAACAACGTCCTAATCAAGATACCGGTCGCTCGAACAACCTTGAATAACAATAATTACCAAAAACCGTTCAATACACGTATCAAGCAACAAAACACGACTAACCCAAAAGTCGATACAACGATAATCAAACTCATAGGGGCATTCTAACGAATACGTAACCAACCACACAACTTCGAAAATATCTTATCCCGAATATATCGAAACCAACACCAAAATGAGTATTTCGGACCATCAAAACACTTCAATGATATCAATAATCCCATAGGAATCCACAATTCGAGTTATCGACAACATCTAATCGAAAACCCCCAAGAACATCAAAGTCAACCCCAAGGTGTTCTTGAATCAAACCCCAAAATTAATGAAATCCAAAATATACACGGAAAAATCCGTAAGAAAATATTTACCCACGGTAGATAATCCATATCTAACATATTCCATCAACAATCCATGCCTACACGAAGAAATTGGAAGGAAAAACCCAAAATTCGAAATTCTAGATCCAAGAAGATTATTACCTTGATTCGATGTGATGAGGATGTTGAAATGATGATTAATCCAAAAGATAAGCTTGAAGATGATGATTGATGATTACTCCTCGAAGAACACTCTCCAAATTGCCCGGAATCTCCCGAAACCACCGAAGAAACGAAGAGAAATGATAAATGACGGAGTAAGGGCTGAACTGTCCTATTTATAGCAATCCCAGTTTAGCGCGCGCTAGCCCCAGCTCTTAGCATGCGCTAACGGGTGTTTTGGGTAGTCCAGTACCCACTGTCCGAACACGGTAGCGTGCGCTACGTACCTTTTGTAGCGTGCGCTACAACCATACCATTAGCGTGCGTTAATACCCATGGTTAGCGTGCGCTAACGAATTATTTGATGCCCAGTACTGGAATCCAGAAACCGTCTGTCCTCTGATCTGACCTCGGTAGCGTGCGCTACAACGAATATTTAGCGTGCGCTATAATATCGATTGCGTACGCTAAAAACAACTCATAGCGTGCGCTATGAATTAATCCAATGCAGTCCAGTAGCCACTGGACTCAACCTGATTCGACCTTAGCGCGCGCTATACCGACTGCATAGCGTGCGCTACTCCGGCCTACTAGTGCGCGCTACTTACCATTCGTAGCGTGCGCTACATATAACTCACCTGCAGTCCAGTACCTTCTGGACTGCAGCCAGGGGAACATTAGCGTGCGCTAATGCTGAGTGGTAGCATGCGCTACCTGTACTCAATTAGCGCGCGCTAAAAAGAGTATGTAGCGTGCGCTACTCCTCATGCGCAGCCCACAATGAAAAAGACAATGATGAAAAACACGGCACGAAACTCCAATTAGATTAGTGAAGAATGACGATTGATACACGATACAATTACTCTGAACGATGAATACCATGATTGAATGCGAGTGACAAAAGATCATTAATGAGTGAAAATACTGAATGATGATGACTGAATTACAACCGGGTATTACACGTGGCACATGAATAGAAGATGGATTATATTTAGCTTTTTCTCTCTTGGTTAATATTAGATATTATATGTCTAATTTAATTTATTAGATAAATTAAATCGGTCTCATGAATTAAATAAATTACTGAGTAATTAGTTTTACTCATATATTTCTTAAAAAATTAATATTTAATATAATTAATTAATTGGATTAATTAATTATATTAATATTGGAACGTACCAAGATTTATCTATCAGACTAGATACACGAGGGCCTGTTTCACGGACCAAAAATGAACCAACCTCAATAAAGACACACATAGCCTTCCCACCCCCACCATTTGATAGTGTATCATCTCATTTTATTGCATAATGGGATATGATGAGATATGTGATATATTAGTTTATACATGGTGTATAAATAAATTAAAGTCTTTTGGCATGAGGTGTGGTGTGAGGTGTTTTAATCTTATAAAAACAACTTCATCCTCCTCACATGAATGAGGTTCGATCATGAGCAATTGGTGCAAGGAGAGAATTTTTTTTCTAGTTTGATTTGTGTTCTAAGTGTATTTTGAGAGAAAAATAATATTTATAAAATACTTAGAGTATTTATAAAATAATTATAAGCTAATTATATCTACCTCTAGCCATATTTTTTGAGAATAAGTAGATAGAAATTCATACCTTGATCGATCCTGTTCAGGGGTTCGATTTACTGATTGGATCAATATTATTATTCCCTTGCGCCTTCGGCTTTAGTCCCAAATCTCAGCAGTGGTATAGGAGCGAGGTCTATGCGAACGTATAAACGATACTCATATTTGGAATGCTTGATTGAATCCTTTTATAATTTAGAATCATAATTATTTTAATCGTTAATGTTTAATTATTCGTCTAAAAAATTTATTTTTTATGATTTCATGTTGCAATATAATCTATTTTTTTTTTTTGAAAAACTAACATATGTGTACTTCAAAAATTAAAAAAATATTATTTTTAGATTCTGGACGAAAAGACGAGCCAAAATGGCCGGACACAGCGGCTCGAGTCAAGGCAATGGCGGCGAGGGTTCGACCTCTCGGCCCGAGCTGTGCCTGCCGGCCGCGGTCTTGGCTCGGGCCTCGTGTTTCTGATTCCATTTTATATTCAATATTTGGTAAATTAATTTCCTACAAATTAAATTAGATTTAATTTGACTAAAATATAAATATGGTATTTTAAATTTGGGCAAAATACCTCCCCAAGTCCCTTAACTTATTTATTTGTAACTATTAGGTCCCTTATCTTTTTTTTAATAATGCAAAGATCCCATAACTTTCAAAAACGTAACGTATAGGTCTCTTGTAACGTATTTTTGTTAACTCCGTTAAAAACTTATTGATATGGCTATTAGACTGGTGACTTGAAATGCCATATAGGTTAATAACATTAGGGGTCTTGTTAGGGTTATTAATTTATCTCACTCTCAGGAAATATTTTCATGCACGCTCTGTTACTGCGTGAGGCCATGGAAAAATAAGATCCTGGGTTTTGAAATTTCTACAGTAACAGAGAGAGATGTCCAGGAGAACGATGGTGATGAGAGAGTGCAAGATGAAAGATGAGATCTATGGTTAGTTGAGAAATAGAGAACAACAATGGAGGCTTTTAAGATCTAGGGTTTTATAAGAGAGAGAAGGAATACGCGGGATTAATGGAATTATCCTATGTGGCACTCCACCTAAGCAGTTACATTGCCACATTACTGACATATTAACGGAGTTAACAAAAAAAGTTAAAAGGGACCTATGCATTATGTTTTTGAAAGTTATGGGACCTTTGCATTATAAAAAGAGATAGGGGACCTAATCATTACAGATAAATAAGTTAAGGGACTTGGGGAGGTATTTTGCCTTTAATATTTTAAGGGAAATAATTTAATGAATATTTATTTTCATCCAGAATAAATTAAAATTATCAATTGTGTGAATTAGTTAGATTAATTCTAATAGATAGATTAATTTTATATTGATTAGATCAATATAATAATTTAATTACAATTATGTAGTTCGTAGATTTAGTTTTGAGTCTTTCAATGGGTTGTAAAGGACGTTTTGAGCTAATTATTTTATTAGAAGATTTTGTATAGTATGCAATTTTTATTGATGTAAATTAGCTATGACGAAGAACCAAGGATGAACCGCCATGAAGACGAATATTCAAGACATGTAATTTGATTATTTATATTTTTACTGGGTCGATGATGACTCAATACTTAGGAACGGTCCATAAACTACATATTGGTAGATTTAGGTTTATGATGTTTTCATATTGTATGACAAACAAACAAACAAACCGCATTTATAAATGGATTAATATGTAAAGTGTAATATATAATCGCATAATACTCCCACTTACAAACACTAAGTTATAAAGGTTACGAGGTTTCCTACCCTCAGTCAAACCCATGGAAAATTGCAATCTAAACCGAAATACTATTCTTGTAAGTATGTAGGGGTAGTGTTTTGGGGAAGGGTGATAAATTCCTAGAGTGCATTAGATGCCTTCTATTGGGATAAATCGAACCCCTAGAAGCAGTATGGGTTGCCAGGTGAGATTTAGTTTTCTAACTGATAGGAGTTGACGTTTAAACTTAGATAGTTCAGCAAGCCATATAAATCGTATGGGCTGAGGGCAAGTGAACTAATAGTAAAAGAAGATTGAATCATCTACTAGATGGATTGATGTTAGACACCACTTTATAAATAATGATAGAATAGAAACCAAATGGGTTGCCCTCTATTAAACTTTGTAAAGAACCCAATCACTACTATGAAGTCAACAATGACTTGCGGATTTCACATAGGAGTGTGTAATGCCAATAAAGTAGTGGGAGCCGAGTTATGAATATATAAAGTCCTTAAATTCTTTACTCGGATCATAATTAAACAATCACTAGCGAATATAAAACATACAACACTCTCAAAATGATAATGAACCAACTAACTATTTTACTTGAAAAGAACACTCTTACTAGATCCAACTTTGTGGACTGGCTCCGCAATCTGAGGATAGTCCTTAGTATGGAGTTGTTGGGCTATGTCTTGGAGGTGGACATACCACCGGCTCCTGCAAGGACCAGGGCTAATCAGGAAGAAGTTGATGCCTATGAAAAATGAATTAAAGATGATGTCAGGGTCCATGGTTTCATGATGTCCTCAATGAATAATGAGCTTCGGAGGGCCCATGAGAATATACCATCTTCAAGGGCGATTCTGACAAATCTTAATAAGCTGTATAAGGAGCATAGTCGGACTGCTTGGTATGTGTTTGATGCTCGGATGAAGGAAGGTGAGAAATTTGGGGACCACATCCTCAAAATGATATCCATGATCTAGAGATTGAAGACTCTTAATTTCAGGATGCATGCTTTTATCCAGACCGATCTTATCCTATAATCACTACCTGATTCCTATCAGTTTGTAATGAATTTGAACTACAATGAAATTTCTTCCAACTTAGTTGGGCTGATGAACAAACTGAGCACGACACTGTAGGTCACAAGTCATCAGGAATAAGTCTAGAGGGGGGGGGGGGGGGTGAATAGACTTATTAAACTCTTTTCTGAATCTTAGATGAGTTACTCAGCCGTGATTACATACAGATGACTTATGTCGTCTGCGGACAGGTAATGTGGAAGACACAGCTGATGACGATAGCAGGTAACTAATGTTAACTACAGATAACTATCTAATGGAACAGTAAATATGAATGCAGCAGTTAAGTATGATGTTCAAAGCAGTAAATCACACAAAACTTATAGTGGTTTCAGAGGTGGGGTAATCCTCTACTAGTCCACTTTTCTCCAAACCAGTTGGAGATGAATTTACTATAACTTTCAACCAGTGATAAACGTTACAATGATTCAACCAGTTACAACAGCTCCCAACCAGTGGAATCCCATAGCCGTTGGAACTCTCTTTGACTGCCTAGAACCTCTTGATTGAAAATCTGTGGATGCCTCAATAACTCTCGAGCTGTCTATCACCTTCCAATCAAGAATCCTTGGATGCCTTATCAGTCGCGAAACTTCTGAAAACTCATTTGCAGAAGTACCCCGTACTCAACTTTTGAGACAAGAGTGTTTGTCTTATCCAACAAACAGCTTTTCAGAATATGATCTTGAATGCTTTGCTCTTTACGATGCTATAGATTGCCTTGATAGCTTTGATTGCCTTGATTGCTTTGTTTGCTTGAAAGTATTGTTCGCATCGTACTTTGCTCAATTCATATCTTCAGATATTTATAATACGATCCTTTGAGCTTCCTTCATAGCCGTTGCATCACTGTAACAAATCCGTCCGTTGGAGAGTGGACTTATTTGTTTATCTTATCATTCCGTTGCACGGCTTGATTCCCCTTTTCAATTCCGACCGTTTGAAAGACTTTCTTTGTTAGCGCCTTTATTCTTGATTAGAATAATCATAAGTCTTTGGAATGCGGATCTCAAGGAATATTTTATTCCTAGATTTCTGGGAATCTATCCAGTTTGTCTCCTACGTCTTGCATGCGGCTTTCCATGATTGTTGACTTCCAACTCTTGCTGACGTGGATTGAGTTACTTGGTTGATAACTTGATTTAGAACTTATCTGATACTTCTTAGTCAAACCTACCTGATGTGTAGTCAACCTTCTCTGATATAGGACCTCTCTGATATAAAGTTCTCTGCTCAGAGGTTCTCTGATATGAAATCCTCTGATATGAAGTTCTTCTGACCTGAACTTCTCTGAGATAAAGTTCTCTGCTCTGAAGTTCTCTGATGCGAAGTCCTCTGATATGATGGTCAAACTTCAGCTGATATTTTGTTGACCAGATCTCACTTGAGAACTCGACTGCAGATGAGTTTTGGTCAAACCTTTATGATATTATGTGTTGACCAAAACTCCTCTGAAATGAATTTGCCTGATAACTTCTCTGATACACGGCAGTTCCATACTTAGTCGATTTAGTACTGATCAACAAGACTTTAGCCTAAACTTATAAGGCCTATAGGAGATACTCATTTGGTTCTTCTTTACAATTTTCCAAGTACTTAAAACATACATTTGAATAATTTATTAATACATGGATGACATCATCAAAATCTAATAAGTATTCCTAACAAATTCCCCCTATTTTGATGATGGCAAAACTAAACATTCAAATGTAAACAAGTCTGCACAAAGTAAAGTGCAAGACACAAATCAAACTCAGTCCTCTTTTGAGACAACTACTGGTTGTCATTCAAATGACTGTTATAAATTTTATTTATATTACAGTACAGATGAATGAAAAAATACAGGTAAGTAAATTACAAGTATTGCAAAATTACAAGTAAATTACAAAGTAAAATTATAAGTAAAAATTCCAGAAGATTAATCTATCTTCCTCTTCCTCTTCCTCTTGTGACCTTAAGGGTTTTTCACCAATTGGCTGTAATACCCAGTTGTAATTCAGTAATTATCACTCAGTAATTATCATTCAGTATTTATCATTCAGTATTTGATACTCAGTAATTTCATTCATTATTGATCATTTGTCACTCAGATTCAGTCATGGTATTCATCATTCAGAGTAATTGTGTCGAGTATCGATCGTCATTCATCATTAATCTGATTGGAGTTTCGTGCCGTGTTTATCATCATTGTCATTTTCGTTGCAAGCTGTGCTTGAGGAGTAGCGCACGCTACATACTCCTTTTAGCGTACGCTAATTGGGTCTAGGTAGCGCACTCTACTGCTCAGCTTTAGCGCACGCTAAGGCTACCTTGGCTGCACCCGTAAGGTACCGGACCGCAGTGAGAATAATTGTAGCGCACGCTACGAGTGGTAAGTAGCGCGCACTAACGGTCGTAGTAGCGCACGCTATATGTGTGGAGTAGCGCGCGCTAGGGGCGGATCGTGCTGAGTCCATGGCTACCGGATCGCACCGGTTTATTCATAGCGCACGCTATGCATTGTTGTTAGCGTACACAACCGACATATTAGCGCACGCTAAATAATGGTTGTAGCGCACGCTATCGAGGTTAGATCGAGGGCGATGGTTTTCTCGACTCCAGATCGGGCGTCAAATATTTCGCTAGCGCACGCTAACAATGGATATTAGCGCACGCTAGTAGTATGGCCGTAGCGCACGCTACAAAGAGGTACGTAGCGCGCGCTACCGTGTTCGGACAATGGTACCGGACTACCCAAATTACTCGTTAGCGCACGCTATACACAAGGCTAGCGCACGCTAACCCAGGACCGAGTATAAATCGACAGCTAGTCGACTTCTTCATTTGCTCATCTCATTTCACTCCTTCGGTATTTTTGGGCGATTTCGAGCGATTCGGAGAGGGTTCTTCGAGGTGTAATCATCAATCATCATCTTCAAGCTCATCTTTCGGATTGATCATCATCTCATCATCTTCATCACATCGAATCAAAGGTATTAATCTCTTGGATCTAGAATTTCGGATTTTTGGGTTTTCCTTCCGATTTCTTCGTGTACACTTGGATTATCATTGGGATATGTTAAGTTATGGATTATCTACTTGGATAAATATATTCCTACGGATTTAATGGTTATTTTCGGAATTGTTTTCAAGAACCCTTGGGGTTGACTTCGGTTAATTGGGGATTTTTCGATTGATGTCGTTATAATCATGAATTATGGATTCCTAATGGATTATTGATATCCTTGAAGTGTTTTGTTAGTTCGAAATACTCATTTTGGTGTGGGTTTCGACATATTCGGATCGATATTTCCGAAGTTGTGCGGTCGGTTATGTATTTGTTGGAATGCCTATGAGTTTGTTTATCGTTGTTTCGACCCTTGGGTTAGTCGTGTTTTGTTGTTTGATACGTGTATTGAACGATTGTTGGTAATTATTATTATTCAAGGTTGTTCGAGCGATCGGTATCTTGGTTAGGACGTTGTTCGTGGACGGACATTCTTCATCGGTATTGTGTAAGTTAAATCTTACTCGGTTAAAAGGATACTCATTCCTTTTGTTGTTGATTGCTCATAATCATAATTCATTCATCATAATATTAATCATTTTGAGACTTGTAAGTGTCGAATAATCATTTCATTCACGAGGAACGACGGTTCCAAATCTTTTCATTGGTTTATCAATCACGTCACTATTACTTTCATATCGGTGAGTCATCTTGGCCTTGTCTAATTATTATTCATTGGTTTTCATCATGGTCATTCTCGCTCATGTGACCTTCCGGTTCATATTGCGTGGCCGGGTGTGGTGTGCGGAATTTTTAGTCGGGCACATGATGGTCATGTATTGGGTTCACCGATACATCGGACCGTGCACACGGTAATGCTTACCTCCGTGAGACTAATTAGGTACAAGGACGGGTGTGTCGGACATTCGTCTTGTACACTTGCACAGACATTACGGGCGTACTATGATGCTCCTCTTCGCCGTAATTCATAATTAAGAATATTTCATCACTTCGCTTAATTCATGATTGTGTAATTTCAACTCTTGAGGATTGTTGTTCTCAGAATCGACTTCGCTGGGGATTTTGTTTTCAGTCACGGCAAGGCAAAGGCACGGGAAGAGCATGTTGACGGCGAGTCCCGGTGATACTAGTAGGGGGCCCACTGCATTGATCATTCATTCACCATTTATGTTTCCTTTATTCATTCCGCCGCAGACATTCCGTTTGAATGCTCATTTCATTCAAGTGTTGTGTATTTTATCGTCACATAAAATACACATGTATTCTATTTTATCCAGGTGTTGTATAAAACTCCTCATCGGAGTAATTGATGTTGTAATGTGGTTCGGTACTACATTTACCTGTAATTCATTCATTCTCATTCGCCGGTGGGTCCCGATCGGGGTCCACGGACCGTAATATCCGCCTAGTTTGGGGTGTTACAGAGTTGGTATCGGAGCGTGGTTTTGAATACTACCCTCCAAGTCATGTCTCATTTGAAATCATCGTCATCGGACTAGTATCATTGGACTTTCGCGTCACGTGTGACTGTGCAAATGCCGAGCCAATCGTACCAAGAATCGTAAGATTTCTAATGCCATGGTATAATTTCGCATTAATCATTCATTCATAATTCATCGCTTAACAATCCTCAATCATCATTGTCATTTTGACCGGGACGGCCAAAGTTAACTCATTAATCACCAATTCATTTCATTGTTCGCTTGTTGATCGTGAAGATCGGATCATTAATCTTGTTAACTCATCCAAGATAATCATTTCAAGAATTCATCGATAATCATGTCACGTCAATCAATCATTCATGTAATCGCTGTATTTGAGCGCGTATGCTCATTTTCATTATTTCATAATATAATCATAATGTGTTACTCATGCGAGATGTATACTCATCCTAGGACTTTCCACTTCGCATGGAAAGGGCCGGGCAGAGGACGTGGAGGACGAGGCCGTGGAGCGGGCCGAATCCCGAGAACTCGTGCGAATACCCGTGCAAATGCCAGAATAATGCTAATTCAAATGAGCCGACGCCGCCACTCATTCACCTCGGACGCGATCATTCATTATCGGGAGTCGCACCGACACGGCTCGGTCGAGAGGGTGTCCGGGTTGATCCACTCGCATTTATGCAGGCATGATGGCCCAAATGACTCGGATGGCTCGGTTGATGGAGACGATGCATAACTCCGTCAATCGGGAATCCGCAGCTCCTCCGCCGCCACCTCGGAGGCAAGAGAGGAATGTGAGTAACATCATCGGCGATATCTCTCGCAGGCCACCTACTTTTGAGGGCCTGTCTGAGCGGCAGATATCATTCATTGGCTCGAGCATTTCGAGAAGTCCGTTGCTATGGTAGAGTGTCCCGAGGACACAAAGTTTCTGCGGCTTACGTACCTTGGTAAGAGCGCACATTCTTGGTGGTTGTCCTTGAAGCCCACCGAAGGATCTTGTACTTGGGATCAGTTCAAGACTCTCATGATGGAGAGGTACTATCCGGCCCCACTCAGGGAGGCCAAGTTGTCGGAATTACTCACTCCCGACCTTTCGGCGGATGATGATGTTCTCGCCATCGCCGAAAAATTTCAGGAACTTCTTCCGTTCGCCTCATCTATCATTCACTCGAAGCGGACAAGATAAAGTATTTCACAAGAGGTCAAACCCCGTATGAGACTTCGCCATTTAATCATAATTGCACCACGTTGGCCGAGTTCATTGAGAAGGCTCTTACTTACGAGCTTACGGCTAAGGAAATTGCTAAGCAGCAACCTTCGTCTGCTAGCAAGAAGTCCAAGAACCGTAATCAGTCTGACGGGAGTCAGGCCACTTTCAAGAAACCGCGGGCGGGCTCTACTTTTTCTGAGCGACCTCCCCTAGCGTCTAAACCCGCGGAATCTCAGTCGCGAGCGGCCAGTTCGGCCATCACCTGTTATAATCATGGGAACTTGGTCACCTCGGTACCAAGTGTCCGAGGCGAACTATCACATGTCATAATTGTGGAATTGCCGGGCATAAGGCCCGTTTTGCCGTAGGGACTCCAAACCTACTCGACGCCATCATCTCGCCCCTAAGCGACTGCTCGTAATCGTGCCACTCAATCGGCGTTGTTTAAAACGACGGAGCGTCTAAAGGTGGAGCTTTTAGCCAGACGGAGCGTCGGCACGGACTAGCAAGCCCCGGATTTATGAGATGAAGAAGACCGATGATCCAGAGGCTGAATGATCTCGTGTACACTCGATATTCTATCTCAACCTGTGTGTACTCTTTTCGATACTGGTGCATCGCATTCATTCATTTCCGAGTCATGTTTGAGTAGACTACGTCTGGGTAGTGCTACTAGTTGTGAGCCTTATGTCATTGGCCTACCTGATGGTAGACGAATTATCGTAATCGGGAGATTCTAATCGTCTCGATCTGGCCATGGTCGTGTATGGCCAGCAGACCTAATCGTGGTAGATTTGCCGAGGGACGACGTCATCTTGGGTATTGATTGGATGGATTGTCATGATGCCATCATTAATGTCCGTAAGCGTATGGTCACTATCATTTCGCATTTATGGAGTTGAATGTGTGTTTCAGGAGGTAATCCCTACTGCTCGTAAGGTCATTAATTCAATGAAAGCAGTAGGTTACTCAATCGTGATGTGTCGGTTATTGGTGCTATATGGCCAAAACCGAGAAGTCATCGATAATGTTAACGGATATTCCGGTGGTGAGGGAATATGCCGATGTTTTTCCAGACGAGCTACTGGTTTGCCTCCACAGAGGGATGTGGAATTCACGATTGAGTTGGAACTGGTATGTCCCCGATATCGAAGGCACCGTGCGGATGGCCCCGACCGAAATGCAGGAATTAAAGAACCAACTTGAAGAGTTGTTCGAGAAGGGTTATATTCGACCGAGCGCCCCCGTGGGGAGCACCGGTGTTATTTGTCAAGAAGAAGGATGGTTCATTCCGCTTATGTATTGATAATCGGGAGTTGAACAGTGTGACTATAAAGAAAAAGTATCAAGTACCCCATATTGATGATCACTTAGTTCAAATTCAGGAGCTTCGATTCTCCAAGATCGACTTAAGGTCCGGATATCATCGCTGCGGATCCGAGAGTCGGATATCGCGAGGACGGCGTTTCGAACACGCTATGGTCATTATGAGTTTGTGGTTATGCCGTTCGGATTGACTAATGCACCTGCGGTATTCATGGAGTTAATGAATCGGGTCTTCATCGACTTTTTGGATCGGTTTGTTGTTGTCTTCATCGATGACATTTTGATTTATTCTCGTGACCGGGAGGAGCACGAGTTTCACCTTCATCAAGTGCTCGACGTGTTGAGACGAGAACAACTTTATGGGAAGTTTTCTAAATGTGAGTTCTGGATGTCCGAAGTGACTTTTCTCGGACATGTAATTTCATCAGACGGAGTTTGTGTCGATCCTCAGAAGACGGAGGCTATTCGAGATTGGCTACCTCCGAAGAACGTTAAGAAAATCCGAAGTTTCCTCGGATTAGCGGGTTATTATCGGCCATTTGTAGAGGGATTTTCTCGAATCGCTCAACCCTTAACGAACCTTTTGCGGAAGGATAAGAAATACATGTGGTCCGACGCGTGTCAACGGAGTTTTGAGGAACTCAAGAGCCGGTTAATGTCAGCACCTGTACTTTCCTTGCCGCAGGGGACGGAAGGATTTGTGGTTTATAGTGATGCGTCCGGACAGGGTCTCGGATGTGTGCTCATGCAGAACGGGAAGGTCATTGCCTATGCTTCACGGCAATTGAGACCTTACGAGGTTAATTATCCGACCCACGACCTGGAGCTAGCAGCCGTGGTGTTCGCTTTGAAGATTTGGCGTCATTACCTTTATGGCGTCACCTGTCAGATATTCACCGATCATAAGAGCTTAAAGTATATATTTACTCAGGAGTTAAATATGCGCGAGACGGTGGTTGGAATTAATCAAAGATTATGATATTGAGATCCTCTACCACGGGCAAGGCGAACGTTGTCGCGACGCCTTGAGTCGTAAGTCCGTTCAGAGCAGATGCTTGCCCGTTTAACAGATTCGAAGGAGCTTCGAGGGAATTCCTTAGACCCGAGATCGAGGTCCGGCTTCGCGAGTTCGGGCGGCTTTGTATGTTAGAGATTTCATCATCACTCGAGGAGGCAATCCGAGAGAATCGGGGTTCGGACCCATCATTGTTGCGCATCCGAGAGGATGTGGCTCGGGAAAGCCCTGGATTTGTGGTCCACGAGGATGGACTTTTGAGGTTTAAGAATCGGTTGTGCGTAGGCAAATGACGAGTTGAAAAACTCGATTTTGAAAGAAGCTCATGCTACCCCTTATTCCGTTCATCCGGTCTAGCAAGATGTACAAGGACTTGAAACAAAATTACCGGTGGAGTAATATGAAGCGAGAAGTCGCAGAATTTGTTTCGAGATGCTTAACTGTCAACAAGTTAAGATTGAACATCGGCCGACGGCGGGTATGTGAAACCTCTTCCTATTCCCGAATGGAAGTGGGAAGACATTTCTATGGATTTCATCACGAGTTTGCCGACGAGTCATCGTGGCATGAACACGATCCGGGTGATCGTGGACCGCTTAACCAAATCAGCTCATTTCCTTGAGATCAAGGAAACGTGGGGTCCCGAGAGACTTGCTCAACTGTTCATCAAAGAGATAGTCGATCGCACGGTACTCTAAAAGTATCGTTTCCGATCGTGACGGACGGTTTGTGTCGCATTTTTGGAAATCGATTCATCGTGCTATGGGAACTCGGCTTAATCTCGCACTGCTTTTCATCCTCGGTCAGACGGACAATCGAGAGGACCATTCGGACATTAGAGGACATGTTGAGGGCATGCGTCCTCGATTGGAAAGACGATTGGGAAGCCCAACTACCATTGATCGAGTTCACGTATAATAATAGTTGGCATGCTTCGATCAAGATGGCACCTTACGAGGCCTTGTATGGTCGTTGTCGATCTCCGTTGTGTTGGTACGACTTATCGAATCAATCGGCACACCGAGCCCGATATGCTTATAGCCGCCCGTGAGAAGGTAGCTTTGATCGAGTCGTTTGTTGACCGCTCGAGTCGTAAATCATATGCGTATAACCGCTGCCGACCATTAGAGTTCGAGGCTGGTGACCATGTGTTGGTCAAGGTATCCCCGAGTCGTGGTATCTTCCGTTTTGGGAAGAGGGGAAAGTTGAGTCCGAGATTCATTGGACCGTTTGAGATTTTGGATCGGGTGGGCGAGTTAGCTTATCGATTGGCTTTACCTCCGGCGTTGAGCCAAATTCATAATGTGTTTCATGTCTCTCAGTTGCGGAAGTATGTTGCCGACCCGAGTCACATACTTCAGTTCGACGAAATCGAGATCGCCGACGATCATTCATATGAGGAGCGTCCTGTGCGAGTTTTAGAGCGGCGAATCAAACAGCTTGAGGAATAAGACGATTCCTTTGGTTAAAATTCGATGGTCTAGACACGGAGTCGAAGAGGCTACTTGGGAAACCGAGGATAGTATGCGGGAGAGTTATCCCGAGTTGTTTGACCCTTAGTTTCGGGACGAAACTCTTTTAAGGGGGTGTATGTAATACCCGATTGTAATTCAAGAATTATCACTCGAATTATCATTCAAGATTTATCATTCAAGATTTGATACTCGTAATTTCATTCATTATTGATCATTTGTCACTCGATTCATCATGGTATTCATCATTCGCAGTAATTGTGTCGAGTATCGATCGTCATTCATCATTAATCGATTGGAGTTTCGTCCGTGTTTATCATCATTGTCATTTTCGTTGCAAGTCGTGCTTGAGGAGTAGCGCACGCTACATACTCCTTTTAGCGTACGCTAATTGGGTATAGGTAGCGCACGCTACCACTCGCCTTTAGCGCACGCTAAGGTTATTTGCCGCAGTCCGTAAGGTACCGGACCGCAGTGAGAATAATTGTAGCGCACGCTACGAGTGGTAAGTAGCGCGCGCTAACGGGTCGTAGTAGCGCACGCTATATGTGTGGAGTAGCGCGCTAGGGCGGATCGTGTTGAGTCCAGTAGCTACCGGATCGCACGGTTTATTCATAGCGCACGCTATGCATTGTTGTTAGCGTCTGCAACCGACATATTAGCGCACGCTAAATAATAGTTGTAGCGCACGCTATCGAGGTTAGATCGAGGGCGATGGTTTTCTCGGACTCCGATCGGGCGTCAAATATTTCGCTAGCGCACGCTAACAATGGATATTAGCGCACGCTAGTAGTATGGCCGTAGTGCACGCTACAAAGAGGTACGTAGCGCGCGCTACCGTGTTCGGACAAAGGTACCGGACTACCCAAATTACTCGTTAGCGCACGCTATACAAGGGCTAGCGCACGCTAACTCGGATCGAGTATAAATTGGACAGTTAGTCAGACTTCTTCATTTGTTCATCTCATTTCACTCCTTCGGTATTTTTGGGCGATTTCGAGCGATTCGGAGAGGGTTCTTCGAGGTGTAATCATCAATCATCATCTTCAAGCTCATCTTTCGGATTGATCATCATCTCATCATCTTCATCACATCGAATCAAAGGTATTAATCTCTTGGATCTAGAATTTCGGATTTTGGGTTTTCCTTCCGATTTCTTCGTGTAAGCTTGGATTATCATTGGGATATGTTAAGTTATGGATTATCTACTTGGATAAATATATTCCTACGGATTTAATGGTTATTTTCGAAATTGTTTTCAAGAACCCTTGGGGTTGACTTCGGTTAATTGGGGATTTTCCGATTGATGTCGTTATAATCATGAATTATGGATTCCTAATGGATTATTGATATCCTTGAAGTGTTTTGTTAGTTCGAAATACTCATTTTGGTGTGGGTTTCGACATATTCGGGATTGGATATTTCCGAAGTTGTGCGGTCGGTTATGTATTCGTTGGAATGCCTATGAGTTTGTTTATCGTTGTTTCGACCCTTGGGTTAGTCGTGTTTTGTTGTTTGATACGTGTATTGAACGATTGTTGGTAATTATTATTATTCAAGGTTGTTCGAGCGATCGGTATCTTGGTTAGGACGTTGTTCGTGGACGGACATTCTTCATCGGTATTGTGTAAGTTAAATCTTACTCGGTTAAAAGGATACTCATTCCTTTTGTTGTTGATTGCTCATAATCATAATTCATTCATCATAATATTAATCATTTTGAGACTTGTAAGTGTCGAATAATCATTTCATTCACGAGGAACGATGGTTCCAAATCTTTTCATTGGTTTATCAATCACGTCACTATTACTTTCATATCGGTGAGTCATCTTGGCCTTGTCTAATTATTATTCATTGGTTTTCATCATGGTCATTCTCGTTCATGTGACCTTCCGGGTTCATATTGCGTGGCCGGGTGTGGCTGTGTGGAATTTTTAGTCGGGCACATGATGGTCATGTATTGGGTTCACCGATACATCGGACCGTGCACACGGTAACGCTTACCTCCGTGAGACTAATTAGGTACAAGGACGGGTGTGTCCGGACTTTCGTCTTGTACACTTGCTCTTGACATTACGGGCGTACTATGATGCTACTCTTCAGCGTAATTCTTAATTAAGGATATTTCATCACTTCATTTAATTCATGATTGTGTAATTTCTTCTCTTGAGGATTGTTGTTCTGTATGGCGGCCCGTTGGGGATTTTGTTTTCAGTCACGGCAAGGCAAAGGCACGGAAGAGCATGTTGACGGCGAGTCCCAGTGATACTAGTAGGGGCCCCTGATCTGTTGATCATTCATTCAGTCATTTATGTTTCCTTTATTCATTCCGCTGCAGACATTCCGTTTGAATGCTCATTTCATTCAGTGTTGTGTATTTTATCGTCACATAAAAAACACATGTATTCTATTTTATCCTGGGTGTTGTATAAAACTCCTCATCGGAGTAATTGATGTTGTAATGTGGTTCGGTACTACATTTACCTGTGTAATTCATTCATTCTCATTCGCCTGGTGGGTCCCAGTCGGGGGTCCACGGCACTGTAATATCCGCCTAGTTTGGGGTGTTACATTGGCCTCCTGGAGACTGGGGCTAACCCAAATTTCCTCTTCACTACCATAGAGGCAAATTCTTGCTCCTCGGCAGATGTAAAGTTCTTCTCAAAACACAGTTTCTTATTTCTTCCTGAAGAGCCAGTTGATCCAGATCATTGTTCATAAGAGTGGGGGCTTCTTAAAGTCTCAAACTGGGAATCATGGGATAGGCATCGAATTTCTTTGCATATTTCTTCATAACTGCCTAGAGTTTTGGCCAGGTTGAGGACATGAAATTGATGAACGTTTGCTGTGGGGAGAAATCTTTGTCTTGAAGCAACTCCCAGAGATAATATTTCTCTATAAATTGCTTTCTTGCTCCTTCCCACATTGGAGCTGCCTCAGTAGGTAAGAATTCCTCAACAAACCAAAGCTCTTTTCCATCCCATTGGAATCTCTCCTCTGGCTCTTGTCTGGTCCTTCTGTTTTTGACTACAGGTTGGTCATATGATGATGCATCTACTTCTTTTCTCTTGAGGTGAGACATTCCAGCCTGAATCAGAAGAGGCTCTTGCCTTTCCTTTGTTCTTACTTCCTCTCTGACTTCCTCCTCACTGACTTCCCCCTGCCTGATATGATCTCTACTTCTCTCTTACCTCTTTCCTCTCTCTTCCCCCTTTTTGCCAGCATCAATAAGGGTAGCTAGCTGCTGCTCCACCAAGGCCATAAAATGAGACACGCCAAGGGGCATTCTGGAGTTAGTTGGTGGTGGGGAAGGTTCTTTCTTCTTCATAAAAGTATCTTTTTTTTGCATTAAGGGACATCAGGTCGGGTTTGACTTCAGTTTCCAGAAGCTTGACAACTGTCTCTTCAACAATACTCTGATCAGCTCAGTCAGATTAGCAGGTAGCTGATACACCGATGGCTTCACACGAACAACATGTTCTCCTGAATCCTCAGTTGGTCTCTGAGCAATGGCGGGCGCCTGATCAGATGGGTTCTTCTCAGGTGTTCCTGATTTGTCATGTGATGGTTCCTTGTCTGCAGGGGACTGTTTCTTCTCTGTAGAGGACTTCTTCTCTGCAGGTGACTTATTGATTCGGGGGGGGGGGGGTTCTGAGGTTGTTCCCCATTGATTATCTGCTTCAGCTTTCGGTTCATGATCAGGTTCCTGTTGATCATGATCATCTTCTTTTCTTTCTTCTTCTTTCTTTTCTTCCTCATTCTCCTTTTCTTTTTCTTTTTCTTCTTCTTCTTCTTCTTTCTCCTTTCCTTCTTCTTTCTCTTTTTCTTATTCTTTTTCTTTCTCCTTTTCTTCATCCTTCTTTTCAACTTCTTCAGTCTTTTTTCCTTTTCAACTTCTTCAGCAATGATAATTTTATTCTCTTCTCTTTCTCCTTCTCTTCTTACTTCATCCTTCTCAGCAAAAATTTTTCCTTGAAAAACATCTTTCATGAACTGGATGATGAACTGGTCCATGTTTTGTTTAAAGTTAGATATGAACCAGTTTTCCTCCAGTATCTTTCCCACATTTATTTCATGACAAAAATACAAAATCAGTTGTTCAACAGCAATGGGGTGCTCCCAAGTACTTCTCTCCACAAATATTTTAAGTTGGGAGAAGTTGAGCAATTTGAGTTCTTTCCATTCTTCATATATATTTATAAAAGAGTAATGTAGAACTTCTTTCCTTACCATCTGCAGTTGAGATGTGGTCAGGTTCAGATAGTTGTTTCCCCTGAGATTGAAAGTGTAGTCTGCAGCAGGTACTTCAATTGCCTCCTCTGCTTCTTCTTCCTCTGTCATGCTAGGAAGAGTCAGGAGTGGAATTCTTTCAACCATCAGCTCTGTCTGATCTGGATGTTCTTCAGCAGGCACAGGTGCAGGTGATATTATGATCTGCATCTGAGCTGATGAATTTTCGACTGGTGCAGGTGATATTATGATCTGCATCTGAGCTGATGAATTTTCGACTGGTATAGGTGATCTCACAGGCTGCACTTCTTCTTCTTCGTCTTCAGATGGATAGTCCACCAAGCCTCTCTGCCTTTTGGGGGACCTTTCTGGGGATGATGAGATATGACCGGCTTCCTCTGTTGCATGTGACTTCCTCTTGAACATCTTGGACAGGGGGTGTTGTCATTACCGGAGTCATCTGCAGGCAGCTTCTCAACTGCAGGTGACCTTTGAGAGATCTCAGCTGCAGCTGCATCTGACTTCTTTGATTTAGTGTCTGAGGGTCCTCTATACTCAGACGTTCCAGAAGTCATTCCCTTGATTAGCTCAGCTGCTTTGTCCTTCTTGTCTCCGATGTGCTTCATGGTTTCATGGTCCAAATGACCAAGCCTCTTGCTAAGGTGAAAGGGGTCTGCCCTTCCCTTAGCTTTTCCAAGGAACTCTAGAATCCAACTTATTTGAGTTCCATAAGCCAGCTTCTGTCTGAATTTCTTCTCTTCTTCATCCCAGCTGACTTTGTTCACCTCTCGGACTAACTGCTTGTATATGTAGTCAGGCCAGTTAATCATTTTCTGCTGAATGAGGGCTCCCATCACGATGTACTTGGCAGAGGATAGTTTATCGTATCTCCCTACCATGCCCATGAAAATTTTGTTGTTTATGTCCAGGACATACTTGTATTCCTTTTTAAGGTCATTTTTCTTTGCTGTGAGTTTGACCTTAGATGACTCCTTGGGCAGCTTGATCTCATACCAGGTCTCAGTTGGGCTTTGCTTTAGGGCTTCGATGGTGATGCCTAGGTTCTCCATCTAGAAAGCATCGGCGATGGTTTGAGGGGTGATGTTGACTTCTTCTCCAAGAATCGAGCTTGAAATGCAGTGCTCGGTGACTTGAGCCTCCCTGTAAAAACATATTACAGCCTCCTTGAAAAGCTGCTTCAGGGAAATGTCCAAAAAAGATTGATCTTCATCATTCGGATTACGTACGCCATTTCCCCCGAGTTGTTTGTTGCTAGTAACCCTTCAAAGTCGACAACAATGCTGAAAATGATCTGATCTTTCACCAGCTTGAGATTGACACCTTCGAAGTAAGATTCTATGTCTGCAAAAAGATTTTCGCTTGAGTGTAGTGTATATTCAAAGAGTTTTTCTGCTTTTTGAAAATTAGGGTTCTAAAAGCTTGAAGACGGTAAAGTTTATGAAAATGATTTACACCGCCTTAAATACCCAGTTGAAAAGACGCTTTAAATTTTAACAATAAAATAATCAAGCAGCGGTATGATTTTTGATAATTTAAGGAATGACAGTTGAAGTTGATTGGACATTGTGGAGGTAGTGGGATTGTCCATGTGTAAATAAATAATATAATAATTAAGTCGGTCTAAGAATTAGAAACTTATCTGGTTGACCGGTTGACTTATGATGCAGCTGTCATTCCTTATATGTTCTGATCAGCTAGTTTTCCATCGTCTATTGCATTAGGTGAGATATGTCGCCTGAGGTTGATATCAGCTAGATTTCTTGGTATGGTCTGCATCAGGTAGCTTTATCGTGCAGTCCGATCATCGGGTAGCTACGCATCGGGTAGCTCAGTATCGGGTAGCTCGCATCGTAGCTTTTATTCTTGGTCTCCACATCAGGTAGCTTTCTTGCCGTTTGGTCTCCACATCAGGTAGCTTTCTCGTCTGTACAAAATTCCCAATCTAGTAGACCAAGTTCCCTGCTAAGCTCTAGAAACCTTTCTTCTGGAAAAGGTTTTGTGAATATGTCAGTAATTTGGTACTCTGTGCTGACTTTATACTCTTACTCTCTTGTTAAGCACATGGTCTCTGATGAAGTGATGTTTAACATCTATATGCTTTGTTCTTGAGTGCAATACTGGATTGTTTGTTATTGCAATTGCACTATTGCTATCACACCATATTGGAACTTCATTTGCAGTGATGTTGTAGTCCCTTAGCTGTTGTCTGATCCATAGGATTTGTGCACAACAGCTACCAGCAACTAGGTACTCTGAATCGGTTGTGGAAATTGAGTTGGATACCTGCTTCTTGCTGAACCATGATATCAGTCTGGTTCCTAGGAATTGGCACGTTCCACTGGTGCTTTTCCTGTCAATTTACATCCTGCAAAGTCTGTATCTTAGTATCCTGATAGCCCAAAGTTGTTATCCTTGGGATACCATAGTCCAACACTGATTGTGGACTTAAGATATCTGATTATCCTTAAGAGTGTTTGTCTTCTCCAACAAAGAGCTTTTCAGAATATGATCTTGAATGCTTTGCTCTTTATGATGCTATAGATTGCCTTGATGGCTTTTATAAATTTGACTGCCTTGATTGCTTTGTTTGCTCGAAAGTATTGTTCGCATCGTACTTTGCTCAATTCATATCTTCAGATATTTATAGTACGATCCTTTGAGCTTCCTTCATAGCCGTTGCATCACTGTAACAAATCCGTCCGTTGGAGAGTGGCCTTCTTGGTTTATGTTATTATTCCATTGCACGGCTTGATTCCCCTTTTCAATTCCGACCATTTGAAAGACTTTCTTTGTTAGCACCGTTATTCTTGATTAGAATAATCATAAGTCTTCAGAACACGGATCTCAAGGAATATTTTATTCCTAGATTTCCGGAATCTATCCAGTTTGTCTCCTACGTCTTGCATGCGGATTTCTGTGATTTTTGACTTTCAACTCTTGCTGACGTAGACTGAGTTACTTGGATGATAACTTGATTTAGAACTTATCTGATACTTCTTGGTCAAACCTGCTTGATGTGCAGTCAACCTTCTCTGATATAGGACTTCTCTGATATAAAGTTCTCTGCTCAGAATTTCTCTGATATGAAGTCCTCTGATCTGATGTTCTTCTGACCTGAACTTCTCTGAGATAAAGTTCTCTGCTCTGAAGTTCTCTGATGCGAATTCCTCTGATCTGATGGTCAAACTTCGGCTGATATTTTATTGACCAGATCTCGCGTGATAACTCGACTGCAGATGAGTTTTGTTCGAACCTCTCTGATATTATACGTTGACTAAAACTCCTCTGAAATGAACTTGCCTGATAACTTCTATGATACACGGCAGTTCTATACTTAGTCGATTTGGTACTGATCAACAAGACTTTAGCCTAAACTTATAAGGCGTATAGAATATACTCATCTGGTTCTTCTTTACAATTTCCAAGTACTGAAAATATACATTTGAATAATTAATTAATACAGGGATGACATCATCAAAATCTAATAAGTATTCCTAACAGACACAGTTTCAGATGAAGACTAAGCCGAAGGAGGCTGCACTTATAATTACTTCAGGGCCTTGGAGGTCCAAGAATAATAAGAAAAATGGCAAGAAGCAGTTCAAGTCCAAAAGTGGGGTACAGAAAGATAAGGGAAAGGCCCTGATGTTTCCTAAGAGTAAGGGGGCCAAGAAGATAGATTTATGCCTCAACTGCAGTGAGATAGGCCACTGGAGGAGGAACTGTCCAAAACTTGACCGCAATGCGCCTTCAAGTACAGAACTACTAGTTTGGAAACGAGCCGTTCTATAACTTTTTAATATACTTCTTGGATACTTGATTCTGGTGAAAGTTCTCACATATGTATAATGAATCAGGATCTGGAATGAAGTAGTAAGCTTGGATATGGAGAAGTTATGGTGACAGTCGGCAGCGGTGATAGTGTCAAGGCTACTGACATCGGATCACTTTATGTTCTATTTAGAATCCACTTTTATTATTACTATGGATGATGGGTCATGGACCGTAAGGAATTTCATTTCTTTATTGAAGATGGATTCAGTCGCATTTATTTTAGAAATAAATTGATTGATACTGCTATATTGTTAAATGGTTTATACCACTTGAATCTAAAGAATAAAACTACGGTGAACACTATAATTAGGAATCGTGGTATGGATGAAACAAATCAAGCACTTAAGTGGCATCTTAGACTTGGTCATATTGGTTAGACCAAGTTTCATAAAATGGATAAAGATGAGCTTACGGGTCCATTGAGATTGGATCCCTATCCAACTTGTGAATTTTGGCTTCAAGGAAAAATGACTAAGTTACCCTTCACATGAACTTTTAAAAGAGCTGCTCAAAAAACTTGGATGATCCATACTGATGTATGTGGCCCTTTTAAAGTGGCACGAGATGATTTTTAGTATTTCATTACATTCACTAATGACTATACTAGGTATGGATTCGTGTACTTAATGAAACATAAATACGAAGCTTTTGATAAATTCAAGAAATTTAAGGCCCTAGTTGAAAACCAAACAGGTCAACATATTAAGGCTCTTCGATCGAATGGCGGTGGCGAGTATATGAGTACCGAGTTTGATGAGTTCTTAAAAAAACTAGGAATAATGTCACAGTTTACACCTCCAGCTATTCCACAATTAAATGGTGTGTGTCAGAAAAAAAGAACCGAACCTTGTTGGACATGGTTTACTCCATGCTTAACTATACTGATCTACCAATTCACTTGTGGGGTTACATGCTCCTTACTACTACACATATCTTGAACATATGTCTTTCCAAATCAATTCTTAAGACTTGAAAATGAGTTGTGGAGAGGTAGGAAGCCAAGTCTTAACCACATTAGGCTTTGGAGATGTCCTGATTATGTCAAGAAGATTAAAGTAGAGAAGTTGGAAGCTAAATATGTGAAGGTTTGTTTCATAGGATATCCAGGAGATTCCATGGGATATCTATTCTACATGCACAAAGATCATAGGATCATTGTTGCTTTACAATCACATCTCTTGAAGATGAGTTTATTCAGGAAAGAGGCGCAGTTAGAAATGTTTCTTTGGAAGAAATAAAAAAACACCAAATGAGACACCTGTACAAGATATTGGAACCAAACCTTCTGAAATACAAACACAATCTCGCAGGTCTAATAGAACTTCTCATTTACCTCGGAGGTATGGTTATTTACATCTAGAGGAACTGGGTCTCCATGAGATGATAGAAAGTAACCAAAAGAATGATCCCTCAAAGCATGACCAAGAGATGCTTGATGTGGACTCCGTGGAGTAGTGAGAAGCTATGGAAGCTGAGATAGACTCTATGAAGGATAATCAGGTCTGGACTTTTGTAGATCATCCTAAGGGCATAGTGCCATTCGAAATAAATGGATCTACAAGAGAAAGATTGATGGAGATGTCAAGGTTGACACTTATAAGGCCAGGCTTGTAGAAAAGAGTTATCCCTAAAGAGAAAGAGTCGATTACTTTGGGACCTTCTCGTTTGTAGCTATGATTAAGTTAATTAGTAAGATGCTTGCCATATCAGCCCACTTATATTATGAAATATGGCAAATAGATGTGAAAACAGCGTTACTAAATGGATTCCTCGAGGAGGAAATCTATATGGAACAACCTCTGGGATTCATATCCGAAAACAATATTCAGAAAGTGTGCAAGCTTCAGCGTGGCATTTATGGCTGAAGCAAGTTTCGCGAAGTTGGAATCTTTGTTTTAACGAGGTAATCAAAGAGTTTGATTTTGTCCAAAATGAAGAAGAGCCCTCTATTTAGAAAAAGGTTAGTGGGAGCAAAACTATGATCTTAATACTATATGTGGAGGACATTATACTTGTAGGAAACGGCGTACGGATGCTCAGTTATGTGAAGGCTTGGCTTTCGAATGAGTTCTCAATGAAAGACTTGTTATAAGCTACCTATATTCAGGATATTCATCTTTATCGGGATAGATCGAAAAGAATGTTAGGTCTCTCCCAAGCCATATATATAGAAAAGATCCCAAAGCAATTTAGGATGGAAAATTCTAAAAGAGGGTTCTTGCCTATGCGATATGGTATAAAACTCTCCTTAGATATGTGTCCTCAAGGTGAGGAAGAAAGAGGGGAAATTAGTAAGGTGCCCTATGCTTCAGCAGTGGGTAGCCTCATGTATGCTATGATTTGTACTAGACCAGACATTGCTTACACTGTGAGCATGGTAAGTCTGTATCAGTCAAATCCAGGGCAGAAACATTAGATTGCTATAAAGAACATTCTTATGTAGCTTAAAAGGACTAAAGACTTGGTTCTTACATATGGCGGTGGAGAACTAAGAGGAGGGGGTTATACGGACTCAGATTTTTCGGGAGACATGGATGTGAAGATGTCCAATTCAGGGCATATCTTTACTCTGATTGGTGGAAGAGTATCTTGAATAAGTGCCAATCAGAGAGCAACTACTATCTCCACATGTCAGTCGAATATCATGTTGTTAGGAATATGCCCTCGAATGTCACTCAGAGGATGAGAGAGTGAGAGCATTGTATTGTAATTATGAATATTATATTAAATAAGGCATGTATTATTTCTATATTATTGTATATCACAGGCATTGTGATTTGGTATATTAAATAATAGTCCTTGCATTTGAGAGCAAACATTCCACTACCTATGGAGATAATGAGATAGGCACTGGAAGTGTTTAAGGCTGGAATGCTTAATTGGTTCGCAAGTCGATAAAACTTAACTGGGCACTAAGTTTAGACAAGACTTGTATAACATGTACTTTGACATGTAGAGTGCCTGTGTTCACTAAGGGTTAGTGGGAGCACACATTATAGGTATGCTAATAAGATTAGTATACTCGAACACGACTCACCTCGATTCGATCACATGGATATCCCTCAGGGATTGTCAATGACTTAATCGAAATGTTGTAATAGATATACGTGAACCATTGACTTGATGTTTCAGTAGGAGATGTGCTTGTGACATTAAGTTAGTCATTAGAATAGTTCGATCTAATCACCGGTTGGTGGGGTCAACCTCGAAATGCAACTTAGTGGGCAGGTAGCAGTCTCGATTGAATACCAAGATAAGATTCTTTCTCCTGTAAGTGAGCAGGTAAATGTCATATGCGGTTAATGACAAATGAGATCACAAGTCTTTGGCCAAAGCAGTTAGAGCTAGTTGTATTTGATACACAAGAGTTCAGTGATCTCGGTTTGCATTAACAAATGCATAGAGTCAAGTTACAATATAGTTTGATTTTACCATGACCCTAATCCTTGACCGGGATGTTGGAACATTTTGTTCCATACATGTTTAATAGTGTTTTGATGATTAAAGTTGTTACACGAAACAAAACAACAAAAAGGCGAAGCAAAGCATCGAAGGAAACGAAGTGCAAAAAGCTGGATTTATGCAAGCTTAACGTACGTAAAATGTGCTATATAGCGTACGTAATGCATGGAGATTAACGTACGTAAGCGAGGATGGCTAACGTACATAATGGAGTGTTCAGAGTTCAAACAAGAAGAACGTTGGATGAGTCAAAGTCAGAAAGGCAGCAACGAATATATGACGTCAGCAATGACCTATCTGTAGGTCGCAAATCGTCCAGGAATAAGTCTAGGGGGGGTGAATAGACTTATTGAAAATCTTAAACTCTTTTTCTCAAAGAGTAAGTTTCTTCAGCTGATAGATATAAAAATGACTTAGAGTCGTTTGTTCTAAATACATGCGGAAGTCAGCTGATGACGAATACAAAACAACTAATGAAACACTTAACAATGAATGCAGCAGTTAAAGTATGATGCTATAAAACAGTAAAATACGCAGGCAGTTATAGTGGTCTCAGAGGTGGGTTAATCCTCTACTAATCCACTTTTCTCCAGTTGGAGATGAATTCACTATAATTGTCAACGAGTGATAAAGATTACAGTGATTCAACCAAATTACAACAGCTTCCAACCAGTGGAAATCTTTGTCGTTGCAATACCCTCAACTGCCTTGCACCTCTTGATCCGCGATCCTTGGATGCCTTTACAGTCTCGAACTTCAACCAGTGAAGTACCCCGAACTCAGGATTAAAGACACGAGTTTTTGTATTCTCTAACTAAGAGCTTCTTCAAGTATGAACTTTTGAGAACTGCTCTTTTCACGATGCTATAGTTCGCTTTTATATTGCTTTGAATGCTTTGATTGCTTGAGATTATGTTCGCACCGATGTTGTGTTGTATA
Organism: Orobanche coerulescens; assembly: GCA_033398695.1. NCBI lineage: Eukaryota > Viridiplantae > Streptophyta > Magnoliopsida > Lamiales > Orobanchaceae > Orobanche > Orobanche coerulescens. The sequence goes on from CM065816.1 coordinate 96,039,452, forward strand.
TATTGCTCAGCTTCAAATCTTCGGATATATATATAGGTCACGAACTCTGAGCATTTCCTTCATAGTCGTTGCAAATCTTTTCAACAAATCCATCCGTTTGAGAGGTAGACTTCATTGTTTTCTTTCTGAACATTGCAAGGCTGGATTCCCATAATTTAATCCATCTTTCGACCGTTGTGAAGACTTTGCATGTGAGGCGCCGTATCTTTTGAATATAATAAGATTAAAGTCTTCAGTGGTAGGTCTGGATGAATTATTCAATTCACATCCTTGCGGGAATCTCTCCAATTTGTCTCTTCACGTTGCATGTGACTTTCCGTAATATTTGACTATTCAACGCATGCTGACGTGGACTTAGAGTACTTGGTTGATCTCAAGTAGGCTGATGAACAGTCAACTTCTCTGCAGTCTGGACTTCTCTGATGGTGACTGTTTGGGACTCGCCTGATCAGATGTCTTGGCTGAAGTCACTTGACTGCAGTCTGGTCAAACATCTCTGAATAATTTTGTTGACCAGAACTTCTCTGACTTAACTCGGCTGAACTTCTATGATGAACTTAGCTGTACTTTTGTACTTAGCCGATTTGAGCCTAACTTATTTTGTCCTATAGAAGATACTCATTTGGTTCTTCTTTACATTTTGCCAAGTATTAAACTTAACATAATTTGGCCTATGGAAGATACTCATTTGGTTCTTCCTTACATTTTGCCAAGTAATAAACATTTGAATTACATTAATGACATCATCACAATCTAACAAGTATTCCTAACAAATTCCCCCTATTTTGATGATGGCAAAACTTAAGCAAATATTCAAATGAACAAGTTTGCACTTGAGTGCAAGACACAAATTAAAATCAGTCTAGTTTTGAGACAATTGGAAATTGTCATTCAAAAGACTGTTATAAAATTTCTGTATTGATTACAAATACATGTCTAAAAACATTTACAGAAAATTTTACAAGTACAAAAATGAATATAAATCATCTGCCTCTGCCTCTGCCTCTTCGGATAGGCTGCTTGGCAGGTCTGAATGGTTTAGCTCCAATTGGTTTTATTTTAACAGGGACAAGACCATACTTTCTTCTTACAACAAGAGCTGCAAAATCTTGCTCTTCTTGAGAGGAGAACTTGTTCTCAACACACAATTTATTTATCTTCCTTTAGAGTGCAAGTTCATTCAGATCATTATTCTCCAAAGTGGGAGGTTCTTTTGCCCTGAAAGGAGGGATCATAGGATATGCATTGCATGCCTCTGCATGTTTTAGAAGGATGGACCAGAGTTGTGGATGTGCTTCCTCCATGAAATTGATGAAAATCTGCTGTGGGGAGCAACTACTATCCTGGAGTAATTCCCAGATATAGTAATCTCTGATGAGCCTTTTCTTTGCAGATCCCCACATAGGTAAAGCTTCGGTAGGTACAAACTCTTCAACATGCCATAACTATCTACTTTCCCATTCTAGTGTAGGCTCGAATCCACTTCTGATCCTCTTTCTTTTGCCTGCAGGCTGATCATCAGCCTGGTCTGATTCTGCTTCTCCCTTCCTCTTAGTTGAAGATATCCCAGCAGTGATCAACTGAACATCTTGCCTCTTCTTAGTTCTCAGCTCTTGAACTTCCCTTATTTCTCCTTGTTTGCTGCCTTCCCCCTGAATCCTTTCTTCCCCCTTTTTGCCGGCATCAACCAAGGTGGTCAACTGCTGCTCCATTCGATGCATCGAGTCAGACATGCCAAAAGGCATTCTGTTGTTTGTAGGAGGAGGAGGTTGAGGGACGTCCCACTGCAGCAAGGTATCGATTTTTGCATTGATAGACTGGAGATCAGGGGTGACCTGAGAAGAAAGCAGCTCTCCAATAGTGTCCTTAACAATTTGTCTGATCATATCGGTCATCGCAGGTGAAATCTGTGATGTTGGTGGAGAGTACTCGCCTGAGCCCTCTACTCTTGCAGGTAGGTGTGCAGACGACCCACCTGACAGCAGTCTCCTATCTGCAGCTGGCATTCCAGATGGGGTCTATTCAGGTGTCCCCGATCTGGAGTCTTCAGCCAATTCTGCATCTAGGCTGGTATACCGAGCCGGCGCCCCAGCCTTGTCTGCAGCCTCTTTTTCAGGATCCTTTTCTTGCTCCTCCTCTTTTTCTTCTTCTTCTTTTTCTAACTCCTTCTCTCCTTCTTCTCTCTTTTCTTCCTCATCATCATTCTCTTTCTCTTTCTCAGCCTCCTTTTCTCCTCCTTCATCCTTTCCATCATCATCATCATCATTATCATCCTTATCATCCTTTTTATCTTTTTTATTATCTTTATATTTTTCATTATCCTCTTTTTCTTCTCCATCCTCCTTATCAACTTCTTCTCATTCTTCTTCTTCTTCATCTACTAATTCCACCATTTTTTCAACTTCTTCTTCTCCAGTTTCTTTTTCAACTAAGTTATTTTCTTCTTCCCTTTCTTCCTGTCTCTCTTCTTCATCATCAATGACAATGATTTCTTCTTCTTCTACCTCCTCTATTCTTATCTTCTTTTCTTCAACGTCTTCTTCTTCTTCTTTACCAAAAGATCCGTCAAAAATACTATACATAATGGAGTGGATAAATTGGTCCATGTTGGTTTTGAAATTGGACATGAACCAATTTTCCTGAAGAATCAAAATTGTGTCTGATACTTTGCAAAAATGTATCAACACATCTTCTGTGGCTTGGGGATATCCCCCCCTCTAGACTTATTCTTGGACGACTTGTGACCTACAAGTGGTCTCAGAGGTGGGCTAATCCTCTACTAATCCACTTTTCTCCAAACCAGTTGGAGATGAATTCACTATAATTGTCAACCAGTGATAAAGATTACAGTGATTCAACCAAATTACAACAGCTTCCAACTAGTGGAAATCCTTGCCATTGCAATACCCTTGACTGCCTTGCACCTCTTGATCCGCGATCCTTGGATGCCTTTACAGTCTCGAACTTCAACCAGTGAAGTACCCCGAACTCAGGATTAAAGACACGAGTTTTTGTCTTCTCCAACTAAGAGCTTCTTCAAGTATGAACTTTTGAGAACTGCTCTTTTCACGATGCTATAGTTCGCTTTTAGATTGCTTTGAATGCTTTGATTGCTTGAGATTATGTTCGCACCGATGTTGTGTTGTATATATTGCTCAGCTTCAAATCTTTGGATATATATAGGTCACGAACTCTGAGCATTTCCTTCATAGCCGTTGCAAATCTTTTCAACAAATCCGTCCGTTGGAGAGGCAGACTTCATTGTTTTCTTTCTGAACGTTGCAAGGCTGGATTCCCATAATTTAATCCATCTTTCGACCATTGTGAAGACTTTGCAAGTGAGGCGCCGTATCTTTTGAATATAATAAGAGTAAAGTCTTCAGTGGTAGTCCTGGATGAATTATTCAATTCATATCCTTGCGGGAATCTCTCCAATTTGTCTCTTCACGCTGCATCTGACTTTTCATAATATTTGACTATTCAACGCATGCTGACGTGGACTTGGAGTACTTGGCTGATCTCAAGTAGGCTGATGAACAGTCAACAACTATGCAGTCTGGACTTCTCTGATGGTGATTGTTTGGGACTCGCCTGATCAGATGTCTTGGCTGAAGTCACTTGACTGCAGTCTAGTCAAACATCTCTGAATAATTTTGTTGACCAGAACTTCTCTGACTTAACTCGGCTGAACTTCTCTGATGAACTCAGCTGTACTTTTGTACTTAGCCGATTTGAGCCTAACTTATTTTGGCCTATAGAAGATACTCATTTGGTTCTTCTTTACATTTTGCCAAGTATTAAACTTGACATAATTTGGCCTATGGAAGATACTCATTTAGTTCTTCCTTACATTTTGCCAAGTAATAAACATTCGAATTACATTAATGACATCATCAAAATCTAACAAGTATTCCTAACAGTATCCTTAACGTACGTAATGGGTGATTGATTAGCGTACGTAATGATCGAATCAGATGCTACTGGACTCAAACTGGGAGATGTTAACGTACGTAACCAGTATGTGTTAACGTACGTTAAACAGCTAACGACCGTAATGGAAAGCAGATAGCGACCGTAATGAAGAGTCATGGATCTAACGACTAGTTTGATGAAGAAGGCTATAAATATCATTCCTATGGTATTGTTTCACTATAACAACTTCAAGCAAATAATACATTCATCAGAGATTGATATACATTATATTGTTGTTGTGATATTGAGCTTATATTGTTAGTTTGAGTGTTTATACATTCAACACATACACGAGAGGTAAAATAAAAGATACGATTGGATTCGGTGTTATTAGGATCAAGGATCCGGCATTATTAGAATCACAATCGCTATCTTAGTGAGGTTTGTCTCGTACCGATACAAAGCCAGAGCGGTTGATTCCTTGTCCGATAGAAAAGGAAAACGGTTTAACTTGGACCGACACAAAGATAAGTACGAGTGGTTTATCATGGACCAATTGAAGACGTGATTGTAACAGTTATCCATCGACCGATAGAAGAGAGGTGCAGAGGTTTATATCTTCAACCTACAAAAAAAAGATACCAAGAGAGGACGTAGGCTTCGTTAATAGCCGAACCTCTATAAATCCGTGTGTCGTTTAATTTCCGCACTTTATATTTACACTTCCGCCCAACGGCGCAAATACTGATTTTGCTCCAATAATTGGTATAGGAGCGGTACTCCTATAAGCGGCTTAACATTCGAGGGGAAGATCCAAATGGCGTTCCAATTTTCTCCGGTCGAAGGTCTTGCTTTGAACCGACCTCCATTTTTTGATGGCGCAAACTTCATGACATGGAAGAAAAAGATGTCAATATTCATCCGAGCGTACGACATCGAGATTTGGAAGATCATTTGTATTGGCCTGAAAGTTCCAATCAAACCTGACGGATCTCTTAAGAGTTTTGAAGAATATAATGACGAGGATTGGAAGAACGACCATCTAAATTGTAAGGCTACTCAACTTCTATATTGTGCCTTAAATCCATAAGAGGTCAATCATATCTCATCGTGTGAAAGTGCTAAAGAGATATGGAAAATTATTGAAATCACACACGAAAGGACAACTCAAGTCAAGGAGACGAAGATCAATATGCTTCTCCATGACTACGAGTTATTCATGATGAAGGGTGACGAGTCCATCACCAACATGTTCGACCGATTTTCGATCATCACAAATGGACTTGCTTCGTTCGGTAAACCATTATCAAGTAGTGAGAAAGTCAAGAAAATCTTAAGATCACTACCTGTTGAATGGGATGGCACGGTTACGGCGATTATGAAATCGAAAGATCTCAATAATCTTGATTTTAGTGCCCTCGTTGGTTCACTAATAAATTACGAGATTGTCCTTAAATCTCGAAATGCAAAGCCGAAACCGAAGGAAAGATCGATAGCCTTGAAGGTTAATATGTCTAAAAGAGAAGAAGTCCTGGTGGACGAAAGCGATGAAGAATCGGCATATTATGCCAAGAATATTAATAAGTTTCAAACCTTATTAAACCAGAGAAAGAAAGACATCTCGGGCGAATCTAAGAAATTCGACAACAATTGTGATTATGTGGTAAACTAGGCCACTTTGCAAAGAATTGCCGAGCTAAACCCAAGAAGGAGGTTCTCGTTGCAACATGGAGCGATGAAGACGAAGATGATGATCTTATCAAACAAAATGATCTCGCTCTCATGGCACGAAGCTCATTCGACGATAGTGACGTCGAAAGTCAGGTAAGTACATCCTCTCGTGACGAGCTATTTGAAGCATTTGAATAACTGCATACCGATTTTCAAAATGCTTTATCCGAGATTAAATCCCTTAAATCTAAAAATAAATCATTGGAAATTGAATATTCCAATATTCTTGAAAAGTGAAAATTTGTCAAGACCGATCATTCTAAATGCCTTGAGAATGAAAATATTTTTAAGGATGATCTTGTTAAAATGCAAACCGAGCTCAAAAATTTAACGAAGAAATTTTCTCTTGGAAACGAAAAATTTGAAAATATGCTCTCGGTTCAAAAGTTTACTTTAAATAAACAGGGGTTGGGATTCAAACCTTGTTCTGAAAACGAGTCCTTAAATTTTATGATACCCCATTGCGAAAAATGTTTGAAATCGGGCACCATATTTTAAACTGTAAAAGCCCAAGACGGACGATTAAAGTTAAGAAAATTTGGATTAAAGGAACCACCATCCCAAACATCGTTCACGTCTCGAAATAAAAACCAACTATAGGTTGGATCCCCAAAATTTAATTTGCATTTTACTCAGGGGAGTAATAATTTTTCAAAGGGGAGATAATATTTTCAGGGGGAGTTTATACCCTATTCATGCATATAGTTATATTCATCATTTGGTATCGCATATTTTTTTTACATCAATTTGGTATTTATCATTTTATTGTCATTTACTACACTTTTTGATGAAAACAAAAATGGGGAGAAAGGAGGAATAAAAAAAATGGGATTAACCCTGAAAGGGGGAGAAAATCGAAGAAAAGTCGAAAAGATGAAGTTATAAAAAATGAGGAGACGTCGAAAAGATGATGAAAATTTGAAAATTCGAAAATAAAAAGAAAAGGAAAGAAGGAGTCGAAAAAGAAATGGGAGTAGAAACTAACGAAACGGACAAAGTCAAAAACTTTGGTCTGTACACATATACATATATTTGTATTTTTGTAGGTAAATCCTATTGACGAAGTATTGTTTTGTAATCATCAAAAAGGGGGAGATTGTTGGAACATTTTGTTCCATATATGCTTAATAGTGTTTTGATGATTAAAGTTGTTACACAAAACAAAACAACAAAAAGGCGAAGCAAAGCATCGAAGGAAACGAAGTGCAAAAAGCTGGATATATGCAAGCTTAACGTACGTAAAATGTGCTATATAGCATACGTAATGCATGGAGATTAACGTACGTAAGCGAGGATGGTTAACGTACGTAATGGAGTGTTCAGAGTTCAAACAAGAAGAATGTTGGACGAGTCAAAGTCAGAAAGGCAGCAACGAATATATGACGTCAGCAATGACGTATCCTTAACGTACGTAATGGGTTATTGATTAGCGTACGTAATGATCGAATCAGATGCTACTGGACCCAAACTGGGAGATGTTAACGTACGTAACTAGTATGTGTTAACGTACGTTAAACGGCTAACGGCCGTAATGGAAAGCAGATAGCGGCCGTAATGAAGAGTCACGGAGCTAACGACTAGTTTGATGAAGAAGGCTATAAATACCATTCCTATGGTATTGTTTCACTATAACAACTTCAAGCAAATGATACATTCATCAGATATTGATATACTTTATATTTTTGTTGTGATATTGAGCTTATATTGTTAGTTTGAGTGTTTATACATTCAACACATACACGAGAGGTAAAAGAAAAGATACGATTGGATTCGGTGTTATTAGGATCAAGGATCTGGCATTATTAGAATCGCAATCGCTATCTTAGTGAGGTTTATCTAGTACCGATAGAAAGCTAGAGCGGTTGATTCCTTGTCTGATAGAAAAGGAAAACGGTTTAACTTGGACCGACATAAAGACAAGTACGAGTGGTTTATTATGGACCAATTGAAGACGTGATTGTAACAGTTATCCATCGACCGATAGAAGAGAGGTGCAGAGGTTTATATCTTTAACCTAAAAAAAAAAAGATACCTACAGAGGATGTAGGCTTCGTTAATAGCCGAACCTCTATAAATCCATCTGTCGTTTAATTTTCGTACTTTATATTTACGCTTCCGCCCAACGGCGCAAATACCGATTTTGCTCCAACAATTGGTATCGGAGCGGTACTCCTATAAGCGGCTTTACATTCGTGGAGAAGATCCAAATGGCGTTCCAATTTGCTCCGGTCGAAGGTCTTGCTTTGAACCGACCTCCATTTTTTGATGGCGCAAACTTCATGACATGGAAGAAAAAGATGTCAATATTCATCCGAGCGTACGACATCGAGATTTGGAAGATCATTTGTATTGGCCTGAAAGTTCCAATCAAACCTGATGAATCTCTTAAGAGTTTTGAAGAATATAATGACGAGGATTGGAAGAACGACCATCTAAATTGTAAGGCTACTCAACTTCTATATTGTGCCTTAAATCCATAAGAGGTCAATCATATCTCATCGTGTGAAAGTGCTAAAGAGATATGGAAAATTATTGAAATCACCCACGAAGGGACAACTCAAGTCAAGGAGACGAAGATCAATATGCTTCTCCATGACTACAAGTTATTCATGATGAAGGGTGACGAGTCCATCACCAACATGCTCGACCGATTTTCGGTCATCACAAATGGACTTGCTTCGTTCGGTAAACCATTATCAAGTAGTGAGAAAGTCAAGAAAATCTTAAGATCACTACCTGTTGAATGGTACGGCATGGTTACAGCAATTATGGAATCGAAAGATTCAATAATCTTGATTTTAGTGCCCTCGTTGGTTCACTAATAAATGTAATATCCGTAATTTTCGATTTTCGGTAAATTTCTTTTTTCGGCCGAAGTCCGTTTTGACGACTCGCTCATGACCGTTTCGTCATTCTGAGAATGATTAATTCTACACTTTTTGACATCCGAGTTCGTTTCGGAGTCGTTTTGTTGAGTTCCGTGCTTTTTAACGACTTTTCCGCACTTGAGTTTGGTTCTTGCGAATCTCGTTGGCTAACATTTGAGTTTCCGTAAGTCCGTTTAACTTTGTTAGACGTGTTGTGAACTTCGGTTTGGTTATTCGATCACGTATCGTGATTTCCGGGCGTTTTGGGCCATTTTGTAATTTCTTGAAAGTTACGGGTATCCGTATCTGTAATTGTTGTCTCGACCCGTTTCTTGGTCGCGTATGACTAATTATGGTATTATGTTTTCATTCCGGGTCGTTGATGTTGACCGCGAACTTTTCGTCGTGTTCGTTCGGTACGTTTTCGGAAATCGAGTCGTCGAGCCCTAACGGTTGCGGGACTGGCCGGACGGTTGCGGGACTGGCCGGACGGTTGTGGGTTCTGGACGGATGATTGCGGGTACCGTCCGGACGAGTGCGGCAGGAACCGGCATAGCGTACGCTACGGCCGGAAGTCTGCGCGCGCTAGCTCGGCAGGTATAGCGCACGCTAGCTTGGTCGACCAACGCACGCTATCGGGCCGGACAGTGGGGGTTTCTGGGGTTCTGGAATCAGGAAGGATCGGCAGGTAGCGCACGCTACGCCGAGCGTAGCGCGCGCTAGTCGGCAGGCATAGCGCACGCTGTCGGCCGGCTAGCGTACGTTACCTGGCCGGGCGATTCGATCGAAGGGTTACGGGCAGATCGGCTAGCGCCACGCTAAGCGTCCACAGCCAGCGCTTCTCCTTGATCGGGCAAGCGAGATCCGGCCGGCGATTGAGTCTTGATACGGGGCCTTGCGGGCCACGGCCGAGGGTTATCGGCCGTGGCTGCCCGTTAGCGAGCTTGTGCGGCAGGTGTAGCGCACGCTAGGCCGTGCCTGTATAAATATGTGAGTAGCCATATTTTCACCCGTTTTCATTTCCATCTTTTCCTCTCATGGTGTAGACTTGGCGATCCAGAGACATGTTGTCAAGCAACTAATCCACGAAGATTGGGAGTTCATATCATCGATTAATCCCTCCATAACCTCCTTTGATCCAGCGAATCAAGGTGAGATTTCCTAGAACCCTATTTTGGGAAAATTTGGGGTTTTTGCGTTTTTGTCCGATTAGTTCCGTGTTGTTGATTAATACACGATGGGTATGATTAATCTTGGTAGTATTCTTGTGTTTAACATCATTTAATCCATTGTTCTTCGTCGAATCGAAGTATATTTCTTGATTTCCTTCGAATTGACTTTTTGGGGGATTTGTCCTCGATCTCGTTTTTCATCCGTTTTCGATGGATCGATTATGGTTAAATGATGTTGTTAAACATATTCTATGGATTGTATATCCATATTTCAACTTGGAATTCCGTTTTCGTGATTTGACGGGACGAATCGTGTTCTTGGCCGTTTTGGGGGAAATCCTTGAACCTTCGTCATTTGTTCTTTGAATTTAGCGGCTTTGGGTCATACTTTGGAATTCATTTTCGTTGTTATTGTTTTCGTTCGTAGTTCATTGTTGTGGATTGTCGTTCGGTGGAGTCGGCGAGTTCGTAGTCGGTTCGTGCCAACCTACTTCGGCCGATTCTCCGCGTTGTCGTTATTCGAGGCAAGTACCTTGCCCATACTATTCTCGTTTTATGGATATGATGATTAGTGATCGTCTAAATGTGGTTGTTTGGTCGTTTGAATTGAACTTTCAAAAGATTCGGTTTAGCCTTGTTAAAGGCTTGCTTTCAAAACGCGTGTGTTTTGTGAATGGTGTGTCTTGTAAATGACTATGTGGATCCTATGGATATATTTGGTGTTGATGATGCACTTGGTATTTGCGTGTGGACGTATATTATTTCATTTCAGTGCGTTGTGGTTTGACGTGGTGTTTTGCTAAGTGTTTGATGCCCCTGAGTGAATTGTTTGGATATCTTTGTTGCATTGTGTTATTTGTGTGAATGTGTGGATATGGTTAAAGGTCTACGGTGACACATGGCACGTGATCATGTGGTCAGGATGCAACAAGTGATTGATCCAACCGTGAGAGCCTGAGATAATCTACGGTGGCACATGGCATGCGATCATGTGGCCAGGATGCAACAAGCGATTGATCCAACCGTGAGATGTGTGTGATTTGTTTCGCTAGCCAGCTCGGGAGGGTCCTTCGAGGCCTCGGGTGGGATGTATGTGGTGTAATACCCGAGATTTCTATGTAATTGGAACTTGTGATATTGTAATGATTGTACTTGATTTGAGTATTATTTTCCGTATTTCATAATCCGATGTTGTCGAGCGTTTAATTCAGCGATTGTGATTTAAGGATTGTAAATCTGCGCATGTAGCGCACGCTATCAGCTATGTTTAGCGTGCGCTAACGTGGGTTCATAGCGTACGCTACTGAGTGTCCTTAGCGCACGCTATGCGCGGTCAAATTGATTGAGACGTGCGGTAGGAGAGAGGCTGGCGGGGACCTGCCGGATAGTGTCGGGATGTACACAGGCGGCTTTCGGGAAAAGCCGAGTCAACGCCTTAGCGCACGCTACGGTATATGCGTAGCGCACGCTAAGTGCAGTACGATTTAGACTATGAGCCGTTAGCGCACGCTACGAGCAGGTATAAGCGCGCTAATAGCCATTAATTATAAATAGGGCGACATCTATTCGTGATTTCAGTTCTCTCTACTCTCATTACCCGAATTCCTACACGTAAAACATAACTTCCCTCACCCCAAACACTTCATATCAACATCCTGATTCGTGATTGAAGATCGTTCATCATTGGAGATTGTTGTTCAAGCTTTCGGTGTCGGATTGCTTCATTTTCCTCCGTGTTCTTCACTACTTGAGGTAGGTGATTCTTCACCAATGTTAGTAATGTTCTTAAGGACGTCTGATCATGCTTAGATAGCCAGTTATTTCGTTTATGATCGGTCATCACATGTTAGAAGGATACTTTGACGTATCGGCACTATTTATCTTAGGAACCTTTGAACCATCTCAGTAGAATGGACTCCTAAGTGTTTTCAAATCAATCTATGATCAGTAATCGGATTTTACCCAGTTGCTACGTTGTACACGTTGGAATCATGTGTTTTGGGACTTGGAATAATCGGAACTTAGAATACTTGTTGAAGATCTTAGAAAAGATGTGTTGATGAGAGGACTATCCGTATATTTGTATTTCACGATCATAATCTTCCACAAACCTTATTAGCATGATTTGCCCGAGGATAACTTGTATTATCACGGTAGAATTCATGAGTTCTTCACCATTCAACCCGATTTTGGCTTGCAATATTACGCCATGCAATATTAGCGCACGCTAACACGTGTGAGTTAACGTGCGCTATCGGGGCCGGTCGATTAACGCCGAAACATACGTAGCGTACGTTATGAGACCAGTCGAGCCGCCGAGGCCGTGGCTAGCGCACGCTAGTCTTATAAGATAGCGTGCGCTAACGATCCATCTTAGCGCCGCGTTACGTGAGTACGTAGCGTGCGCTAAGCGATCGGCGATTGGTTATTTTGAGCCTTTCGGCCGAATTGTTAGGCCATCGTTCGACTTGAGATGATTTGTATATCGTTCCTTTTGTTAAGGTTCGAGCTTGTTACGTTGATCGAAGGAGGCGGCCTTCGAGCGTGTCGAGAACATTGAAGTGTTTCGTCCTTGCCATTTTCGAGGCAAGTATCATATGTCGAGTTCGATTTATCATGCTTGTGGTTTTATTCATATTGTTGAATATGAGATGTATTTCTGAGAATTTTTGTGATATTCGTTGTTGTTTGTTCGTATTGATGAACATATTGAAATGCATATGTGTATGCATAAATGTTTGATTATGGTATAAATGATCCGAGGGGGGTCATGAGGATCTATGCTGAGGGCGCTGGATCGAATGTCCACCATGCGTTGGTCCGACGGGATCATCATGGGGATCTATCTTTGAGGCGCGGATCGGCTGACGGGTTTTCCACCATGCGTTGGTCCGACGGGATCATCATGGGGATCTATCTTTGAGGCGCTGGATCATTTGGATTACCATGTATTGTGTTGATGGAATCGTGAGGATTCGCATCGTTGGATTCCGGTGGCGGAAGTCCGTTTTGCATGTCTTATGATGCATTGATGATTTATTGTATGATGATACTTGTACTAGCATTGTTTTGCTAACCCCTTCGGGGGTGGACATTGTTTTGATGTTCAGGTAGCCGAGGAGCGGAAAGCAACTACGATGCAAACGAGACGATGAGATGACTCGGTGATGTGATTGGTGTTATTGTGTTTGGTCTTCTTGGTTCGTTTAGTACTCGTAAATGCATTGTAATAAAGTCAATTCGATATGGTTGTATTAGTTAACTTATTTGATTGGTTGAACCAAATCTGTATTTGAACTTCAGTTGTTCGATTGTATTGTTTTTACACTTCTTCTAAAAATAGCCTTGTAAATCCTTATCTAAAGGGTTTACGGCGCTGTAATTATTCCGAATATCTCGGGGTGTTACAGAATATGGTATCGGAGCTAAGATTTATGGATATCTTGGCAGTCGGGTTAGTTGGGTCTGTTTACGTTATTGATTATTGGTCGTTCGTAATATCACTGCTGAGCCAGCATCGTCAATTGGACTGTGGTTGTAAGTTTCCTAATCTCGAATACTACTGTTTTATTTAATTCTGGTCTTGTAAACATTGATGGATGTACTTTTAGAACGTTTGCCCTGGATATTGAGTATTTATGTTTACAGTATGTTGAGAGGAGGTCGTGGACGCGGACGCGGTCGTGGACGCGGACGTGGAAATGCGAGGCAAGAAGAGTCGGTATCTACTCCTGAGAGAGCCGCTAGCCAAACGGATTCACATTCCGGGGGACAGCAGGGATCGGCAAATAACAATGCAGACCCTAACGTGCCGGGAGTGCTTCAGCAGGTGGTTGCCCAGATAAACCAGTTTGCTCAAGTTGTGGATCGCATGCAGACGGCGATGGGGCAATGAGAATAACGCGGATAATCGGGAGATAAATGGCTTACCGAGGTGGTTAAATTGCATCCTCCGAAATTTGACGGTTCACGAGACGCTTTCGTGGGATCATTGGTGAAGGAATTGGAAAAGATTTTTGCGAGGATTAAGCTGTCCCAACGATAGGAAGGTTCCGGTCGCCCGGTATCTTTTGGAGGAGGCTTTCGGCGGTGGGAGGCCATTCGACCGAGAGGAGCACAATGTTGGTAGGACGGAATTCAAAGTGATGATGGAGGCACGATATTGTCCTCGTCGATTAGAGAAGCCGAGTCAGGAGTTTTTCTCACCACAAAATTTGGAAGTATTCGTGACGGACGTGATTAAGACTTTTAATCACCGGTGACTTATGTGCGCCACTTGGTCGGGACCGAGGCGGAGAAGATTTTCATTTTGACATGCGAATGAAGCCGGAAATTCAGCCGTATATGTCCGGATTTGAATGTGCTACCTTGCGGCAGATGCAGGACAAGGCATTGGCCTATGACATGAAAGAGGCTGCGGAGAGAAATCGAGCGAAGCAAAAGCGAAGGTGTCGGCAACTTCACGGAGAATAAGAATAGCGGGCCTGCCGTCTCGGTCCTCTTTTCACTCATCCAGAGACCTCCGCATCCTTCTCGAGGAGGAAAGAAGTTCGGACAGCACCGACTGCTTCGACGCAGAAAGAAGTGTTACAAGCGTGGCAAGGCGGGACATGTTCGACGTGATTGTTTCGCGCTGCGTGACTGTTTAGTGTGGGCCAGGAAGGACATCGCGCAACATTTTGTGGGAATGTGACCCGATCTTTTGGTACTCATGCTCGGCTCCAGTCCGAAGGAGGCAGTGTGAACCGACGCGGCAAAGTGGATTTCAGCAGAACGCCGGGAAGAGAGAGGCATCCATCTTTGGGTCCGTACCTCCACGCTGTCGAAATGAGGAAACACGATGATCAAAACACATTTGTTGCATCAGTGCGATTCAGATCTTTTGCAACCGATTAGTGTCTTGTTCGATTAAGCTACGCATTCTTTTATATCTTTGAAGCTGTTAATCGTTTGAACATCTCGTGCTTGTATAATTGTGAACCTTATGTTGTGGGATTACCGAGCGGAGAGAAAATTGTGGGAACACTAGAAGCTAGGGATTTCCCGGTATCTATAGAAGGAAGAGAGTGGCCATCACATCTCATTGTAGTTGACATCTACGGTGACGATTTAATTCTCGGAGATGATTGGCTCAACCGTTATGGAGCTGTCTTTGAATTACCGAGAGAGAGTCATTTCCATCATTGCCGATGACGGATCGAACACTTATTCCGAGGATGGAGACCGGGAAGCTCGGAAAATTGATCAAGGCAATGAGAGCCGTGAAATTGCTAAACAGGATGTCATGGACTTTGGTGTTATGCCATGAGGAAAGAGGAAGGAGTAGAGCTCTCGTCTATTTCAATTGTGAATGAGTTCTCGGATGTATTTCCCGACGAGCTACGTGGTTACCTCCGCAAAGAGAAGTGGAATTCACCATCGAGTTAGAGCACGGAGCGCTCCTATTTCCAGAGCACCATACCGCATGGCGCCAACCGAGATGTATGAACTTAAGAAACAACTGGAGGAATTGTTGCAGAAGGGCTATATTCAACCTAGCGTTTCTCCTTGGGGAGCGCCCGTTCTCTTTGTCCGGAAGAAAGACGGATCCCTCCGACTGTGTATTGATTACAGGGAGCTTAACAAGATGACGATCAAGAATAAGTATCCCATACCTCGGATTGACGACTTGTTTGATCAACTGCAAGGGGCAAGGGTATTCTCGAAGATTGACTTGCGATGAGGATACCATCAGTTGAGAATTAGGGAATCGGATATACCGAAATCTGCTTTCAGATCCCGGTACGGGCATTATGAATTTGTAGTGATGCCATTTGGACTTACCAATGCTCCTGCGGTATTCATGCAATTAATGAATCGGGTATTCTTGGAGTACTTGGATAAATTTGTGGTCGTTTTCATTGACGACATCTTGATATATTCGAGGGACGCAGAGGAGCATGCTGAACATTTACGTGTGGTTTTGAGCATCTTGAGAAAGGAACAGCTGTATGCTAAGCTTTCTAAATGCGAATTTTGGCTTAAGGAAGTAACCTTCCTTGGGCATGTGATATCATCCGACGGAGTTCAGGTGGACCCGAAGAAAGTCGAAGCAATCTTGGAGTGGGAAGCTCCTAAAAACGTGAAAGAAGTCCGAAGCTTCTTAGGACTAGCTGGATATTATCGCCGCTTTGTAGGGGGATTTTCCAAAATTGCTCGTTCGCTCATCCAGCTATTACAGAAAACTCAAAAGTTCATGTGGAATGAGAAGTGCCAGGCTGGTTTTGACGAACTTAAGAGGAGGTGGCAGCGACACCTATATTAGCGCTACCGGAAAGGCCACGGATTTATGGTATACGGACGCTTGAATCGGGAGTGCAGGTGGTGTATTGATGCAGAAGGATAAAGTAATTGCTTATGCTTCTCGGCAATTGAAACCATACGAGATTAATTACCCGACTCATGATCTGGAGCTAGCAGTTGTGGTCTTTGCCTTGAAAATCTGGCGACATTATTTGTATGGCACTCATTGTCGATTTTACAGATCATAAGAGCCTCAAGTACATTTTCGATCGAGAAAGAGTTAAACATGAGGCGAGAGAAGGTGGTGGAATTGATCAAGGATTACGACTTGGAGATTCTCTATCATCCGGGAAAGCAAACGTAGTAGGTGATGCTTTGAGCCGTAAACTGTTTCTCTTGAGTGTTGGAAGCACTTACGTCCCAAACCCGGTATTCAACGGAAGGCCCGATCCGCGAGGGATTGAAGTATGGGCACCGGAATCCAAGGGCAACTTTATGTGATGGAACCGACTTCATCATTAGTCGAGGAGATCAAGTCTAAACAACTGAGCGATTCCCGATCCTTCGATTGTGTGAAGTAAAGAAAGGAAAAGCCCGAGGATTCGTGATACAAGACGATGGAGTTCGAGATTTCAAAGTCGACTTTGCGTTCCAGGGATGATGATTTGAGACGGACAATTTTAAAGGAAGCTCATAGCGCGCCCTATTCTATTCACCCGAGCGTGATAAGATGTATAAGGATCTTAAACAAAACTTCGGTGGGGGAATATGAAGAAGGACGTAGCGATACGTTTGAAGTGTTTGACTTGTCGTGAGTTAAGATTGAACATCAACGACTGTAGGAATGTTAAGACCGCTTCCGATCCACAGTGGAAGTGGGAGGATATCTCGATGGACTTCATTACTAGTATGCCAAGGACTAGAAGGGGAATGAACATGATTTGGGTTGTAGTTGATCGACTAACCAAGTCGGCTCATTTCCTGGGAATTAAAGATACATGGGGACCCGAGAGATTGGCACGAATATTTATTGCGGAGATAGTCAGATTGCACGGGACGCCGAAGACCATTATTTCGGATCGAGATGGTCGTTTCGTGTCACACTTCTGGAAAGCAGTTCACAGGGCTTTGGGGACTGAGCTCAACTTTAGCACAGCTTATCATCCCCAAACGGATGGTCAGTCTGAAAGAACTATACAGACAGTAGAAGACATGCTTAGAGCTTGTGCATTAGATTGGTCGACTGATTGGGAAGTTCACTTACCCTTGATCGAGTTCACCTATAATAACAGTTGGCATGCTTCTATTAAGATGGCCCCATTTGAAGCTTTATACGGGAGAAGATGCCGATCGCCCCTGTGCTGGGATGATTCTTCGGATTTGATTGGGACGGAACCGGAATTGATTATTCAGACTCAAGAGAAGATAGCCTTGATTTGAGAGAGACTGTTGACTGCCCAGAGTCGACAGAAGTCTTATGCCGATGTACGTCGTCGCCCTCTAGAGTTCGACACTGGGGACCACGTACTATTGAAGGTGTCTCCTACACGAGGGATTTTCCGTTTTGGGAGAAGAGGCAAGCTTAGTCCGAGATATATCGGACCATTTGAGATCCTAGAGAGAGTTGGGGATTTAGCATACCGGTTGGCCTTACCGCCATCGCTGAGTCATGTTCACAATGTGTTTCACGTATCCCAACTGCGGAAGTATATACCAGACCCCAGTCGCGTCATTGATTTCGACGAGATCGAGATAGCTAATGATGGCACCTTCGAAGAGAGACCAATCAAGATACTTGAGAGCCGGATCAAACAATTGAGGAATAAACCAATACATTTGGTTAAAGTACAATGGTCACGACATGGAGTCGAAGAGGCCACTTGGGAAACGGAGGACGGTATGAAGGCTAAATATCCGGAGTTGTTTTCATCCTAAGTTTCGGGACGAAACTTCTTTTTAGGGAGGAAGGATGTAATACCCGAGATTTCTATGTAATTGGAACTTGTGATATTGTAATGATTGTACTTGATTTGAGTATTATTTTCCGTATTTCATAATCCGATGTTGTCGAGCGTTTAATTCAGCGATTGTGATTTAAGGATTGTAAATCTGCGCATGTAGCGCACGCTATCAGCTATGTTTAGCGTGCGCTAACGTGGGTTCATAGCGTACGCTACTGAGTGTCCTTAGCGCACGCTATGCGCGGTCAAATTGATTGAGACGTGCGGTAGGTGAGAGTGGCGGGGACCCACTGCCGGATAGTGTCGGGATGTACACGGACGGCTTTCGGGGAAAAGCCGAGTCAACGCCTTAGCGCACGCTACAGTATATGTGTAGCGCACGCTAAGTGCCGAGTCTGATTTAGGCGTGAGCCGTTAGCGCCACGCTACGAACAGTATAGCGCGCTAATAGCCATTTATTATAAATAGGATGACATCCTATTCGTGATTTGATTCTCTCTACTCTCATTACCCGAATTCCTACACGTAAAACATAACTTCCCTCACCCCAAACACTTCATATCAACATCCTGATTCGTGATTGAAGATCGTTCATCATTGGAGATTGTTGTTCAAGCTTTCGGTGTCGGATTGCTTCATTTTCTTACGTGTTCTTCACTACTTGAGGTAGGTGATTCTTCACCAATGTTAGTAATGTTCTTAAGGACGTCTGATCATGCTTAGATAGCCAGTTATTTCGTTTATGATCGGTCATCACATGTTAGAAGGATACTTTGACGTATCGGCACTATTTATCTTAGGAACCTTTGAACCATCTCAGTAGAATGGACTCCTAAGTGTTTTCAAATCAATCTATGATCGATGTCGGATTTTACCCGGTTGCTACGTTGTACACGTTGGAATCATGTGTTTTGGGACTTGGAATAATCGGAACTTAGAATACTTGTTGAAGATCTTAGAAAAGATGTGTTGATGAGAGGACTATCCGTATATTTGTATTTCACGATCATAATCTTCCACAAACCTTATTAGCATGATTTGCCCGAGGATAACTTGTATTATCACGGTAGAATTCATGAGTTCTTCACCATTCAACCCAGTTTCGGCTTGCAATATTACGCCATGCAATATTAGCGCACGCTAACACGTGTGAGTTAACGTGCGCTATCGGGGTCGATTAACGCCCGAAACATACGTAGCGTGCGTTATGAGACCCGGCCAGTCGAGGCGGCCGTGGCTAGCGACGCTAGTCTTATAAGATAGCGTCGCTAACGATCCATCTTAGCGCCGCGTTACGTAGAGTACGTGGCGCGCTAAGCGATCGAGCGATTGGTTATTTTTGAGCCTTTCGTGGGCGAATTGTTAGGCCATCGTTCGACTTGAGATGATTTGTATATCGTTCCTTTTGTTAAGGTTCGAGCTTGTTACGTTGATCGAAGGAGGCGGCCTTCGAGCGTGTCGAGAACATTGAAGTGTTTCGTCCTTGCCATTTTCGAGGCAAGTATCATATGTCGAGTTCGATTTATCATGCTTGTGGTTTTATTCATATTGTTGAATATGAGATGTATTTACGAGAATTTTCGTGATATTCGTTGTTTGTTCGTATTGATGAACATATTGAAATGCATATGTGTATGCATAAATGTTTGATTATGGTATAAATGATCCGAGGGGGTCATGAGGATCTATCTTTGAGGGCGCTGGATCGAATGTCCACCATGCGTTGGTCGACGGGATCATCATGGGGATCTATCTTTGAGGCGCTGGATCATTTGGATTACCATGTATTTTGTTGATGGAATCGTGAGGATTCGCATCGTTGGATTCCGGTGGCGGAAGTCCGTTTTGCATGTCTTATGATGCATTGATGATTTATTGTATGATGATACTTGTACTAGCATTGTTTTGCTAACCCCTTGGGGGGTGGACATTGTTTTGATGTTCAGGTAGCCGAGGAGCGGGAAAGCAACTCTGATGCAAAGCGGAGACGATGAGATGGCTCAGTGATGTGATTGGTGTTATTGTGTTTGGTCTTCTTGGTTTGTTTAGTACTCGAGTACGTCTGTTGTAATAAAGTCAATTCGATATGGTTGTATTAGTTAACTTATTTGATTGGTTGAACCAAATCTGTATTTGAACTTCAGTTGTTCGATTGTATTGTTTTTACACTTCTTCTAAAAATAGCCTTGTAAATCCTTATCTAAAGGGTTTACGGCGCTGTAATTATTCCGAATATCTCGGGGTGTTACATGTGGTAGTGTCCCGGTCCTAGGCGATGCGCGTGCGTGATTATGTTTCGTTGATTTTATGTCCGTTGAGGACACGTGATGTTGGGCTCTGACCCTGTAAATTGTTGGTGGTTTCCTATTTGCGAAAACAAAACCTTTGGGCTGTGATCCTGTTGATTTTTGGAAAGATAAGGATTTGAAAATCCTAAGTTGTTTTCTATCAAAACTCTCGATGGCATTTAAACGGTTTTATAAATTGTTTTCCCTTGATTTGTGACCTTTCGGTTTTAGAATATTTTACCAAACTCTTGCCTCGGGAAGTGCTTTTCGTTACGTTTGGATTTTTTTGAGGATTCGTGGTTATTGTTATTCGTGGAATGTGAATTGTATGGCTCGTATTTGCACTTTGTTCTTGCACTAGCAAAACAGTGGAGTTTTGCTAACCCCCGAGCATTCGGGGGGTGGATGTCTATTTTTGCATTCAGGTTTTGGAGCATAGCACAGGGTCAGCACGAATGATGATGAAAGATGAACGATACTAATCACACGAGGATCCGTTGATGTCGTATTGGTCTAGTTGTATTTTCTTTTCCGCTGCAGTATCTTTTCCGCGTTGTACGGGAGTTTATTGTATTTTGACCCCTGCGTGGGTATGTGTTTGGAATTGAGTTGTATGTTATTATTGAAAGATCAAATCGGTCTACTGAGTCATTTTAGCCTTGAAGGCATTATCGAGATGTTAAATGTTGTTACCAGCCTGGTAGATCCTCGAGGAGAGGGTCTACGGCGTGTAATATCCCTGAGTGGATTGGGGGTGTTACATAAATGGTATCGGAGCTTAGGTTGTGGAAACCTAGGCTGTCGGGTCAGTGGTGTCTATTGAGTTTTGTCTCGTCGGATTTTGTCTGACTGAGTCGTGTTGCGACGCGTCGTCTGAGTTTGTTGGTCGTGATTAGTATCGTGGGCCATCATCATCTTCGTGCGACCTGTGGATGTAAGTCTCCCTTCTTTGTATTGTGCCTCATGTGACACGAGCTATTTTTATGATTATTTGATTAATGACGGAATCCTCTTATGGATTTTGATTTCTTGATATGTGGTTATTTGACTCTCATATTTCGTTCATATGAGGAGTTGTGTTGCTGGATTGTGTATCTTGGACTGTAATTTTTTTCTCGCTGTGTGAGTTCTTTCAAATGGCTTTCGGCCTTTTGCCAACTGAGTTTGAATTCGAAAATCGATTCCTTTAACCGAGTTTTTGGCGTTATGGCCTTGATCGTTTTGGCAAAATTCTTGTGATGGAACTTAGTATTTTGTAAATGGCTTTTGTGAGTTTTTGAAATATTACCGTCATCGGCCTTTTTGGCGTTTTTGTAAATGGTTTTTATCCTGGTGGGTTCCGGCACGGGACCCACGGCGCGATAATGTTCCGTATAATTACCCGAAATTTTTGGGCATTTTAGCACATTGAATTATCCTTGAAAACCTTGAGTATCTTAGAAAATTCAAATTCGAGACGTACTTTTAAAACGAATTATTTTCTTGCGGTGTTTTTAAGGTGCTTTCTAATGCCGCAATACATTTCAAAAATTTTCCAGTTGAGGACCAAAAACATTTTGAGATATTCTCAAATGCAGTTGCTTAGACCCAAGGGTCGAATATTTTTGAAAGTTTTTCACTAAAAGAAAGGTGTCCTCATTTTTGTTCAAACGCAAGATGATTTTCAAAGTCTCGAAAATGATGTTTGTTCAACTTTTTGCAAAATGATACTCAAGATCAACTCGTGTTTCCAAACTGTCTTCAAAAGGTGGTTTTCGTTTTAAAACCCATCATTTCCTGCTTGTGGTCGGAGAAGGTGTGTATGATGTTGTTGTTAGGGTGTTAGCCCTCCGAATTGTGATTGAAATGGTGGTGTGAACGTTGAGTCGTTCGCCACGCATATGTTTTTGTTGTCCCTTTGTGGGAGGTGTGATGAGGATCTTTAATGTTGTCATTTCATGGTGACTTGCGTGTTATCGCACCTGTGTGAGCTGTTAAAGCTTGGGTTTGTACGTTTGAGTACATGTGTGATTGTTTCATGATGTTTGTAATTATGTGCTGGTTATTGTTCGGGCCGTTAAGGTTGCCAAACGATACCGTCGTTGCTGTATTGTTTGTGTGTGTATTACTTTACGATGGAAATCGTTGTATATAATATGTGTTATGATTCTTTGTTGTGCTGAGTTGGCATCTCTGCTATGTTGTTTTGCGACGTTATGCCCCATTATATCTAGCATTTTGTATTTTCGGTGTGCCGAGCCGAGACGTTTCAACCGTGATGTGCTGGAACATGCACGTGTAAATTGTCCTTCTCGTCGGTAACACATTTCGAGTGTGGACTCGAGGGACACCGAATTCAGTTTTGCGAATTGGCTACCAAGACTTTCGGAGTTCGCGCTTTAGCACAGTTATCAGAATCGTCTTTGAGAGGCCTTCGAAGGATGTTTCTGTCGGTTTCCTGTTGTGTCGTCATCTTGATTTCGTTGTTGTGAGTTTCGGGGACGACACTTCTTTTAGAAGAGGTCGAATATAATACCCGTATTATTTTTGGCTTCTGTATTTTCTCTTTCTCAGTTCTATCGACTCGCTCGTGTTCGTTGTTACTTTCTGAACTTGTTCTGTATTTCGGTTTCATTGTCCGAACGAACTGTGATCTTGTTGTGGGTCGATCTAGTTATCGCTGTGATTTTTTTTCGAGTTCGGCTCGATTCTTGTGAACCTTGTTCGGGAGTGACATCATATGGTTCTATTAGTTCTTTTATTCGAAGTGGATCGGATTTGGAACTCTTGTGTTTTCGACTCTGTCGACTCGTTTATGATCGTTGACATTTCTGGGCTTGTCCTGCCCCTTGCTTTTGTTGATCGAACGAGTGTGGTATTATTTCAGAATAACTCGTTTGTCGTTGTGACTTTTCAATCGCTATTCCTTTTCCAGTGGATCTTATGGGAATGCATGTCTTGTAGTTCTCACCAGATCGTCCTGGGAGTTGTTGTTTGAATTTTATTATCCTTCGTGTTTCGGATATGATTGTTCGATTTTTGTTGTCTCGATCGTTTGTTTGTTCGGTTTTGTTCTCGTTTCGTGATTGTTGAGCGTTCAGGCTCCTTCCTAATTCCCTTAAGTTCGGGAAGTTAGTCTCGTTTTCAATCTTCCAACCCTTGGGTGGTGGAATTCCGTATTTGTTCAGCGGTTGGCTCGCGTTTTGATTGATGTACCGTTGGGTTGGTCAATCCTATTGATTTTCGTTCGTTGTGTTTTGTGATTGTCCGGATAATCGACTCGATTGTATTATCTGTTTGATGACGCTTGTCACTTGTTGATTTTATTATGTCTCTACCGGCGACGTTGTGTTGGTCGTCGTGGAGCGTGTTTTCACACCGTATATTCCGTTGCGTTGTTTGTAACATTTCGCCGTTGGGCGTTAGTTACGCGTTTCTTGCGTATCTCGTTGAGTTTTCCTGGCGGGATATTGCTTCTCCCTACTTGTTTTAAGTTTCGGGACGAAACTTCTTTTAAGGAGGGTAGAATGTAATATCCGCAATTTTCGATTTTCGGTAAATTTCTTTTTTCGGCCGAAGTCCGTTTTGACGACTCGCTCATGACCGTTTCGTCATTCTGAGAATGATTAATTCTACACTTTTTGACATCCGAGTTCGTTTCGGAGTCGTTTTGTTGAGTTCCGTGCTTTTTAACGACTTTTCCGCACTTGAGTTTGGTTCTTGCGAATCTCGTTGGCTAACTTGTTTGAGTTTCCCGTAAGTCCGTTTAACTTTGTTAGACGTGTTGTGAACTTCGGTTTGGTTATTCGATCACGTATCGTGATTTCCGGGCATTTTGGGCCATTTTGTAATTTCTTGAAAGTTACGGGTATCCGTATCTGTAATTGTTGTCTCGACCCGTTTCTTGGTCGCGTATGACTAATTATGGTATTATGTTTTCATTCTGGGTCGTTGATGTTGTCCGCGAACTTTTCGTCGTGTTCGTTCGGTACGTTTTCGAAAATCGAGTCGTCGAGCCCTGACGGTTGCGGGACTGGCCGGACGGTTGTGGGTTCTGGCCGGATGATTGCGGGTACTGGCCGGACGAGTGCGGCAGGAAGCGGCGTAGCGTACGCTACGGCCGGAAGTCTGCGCGCGCTAGCTCGGCAGGTATAGCGCACGCTAGCTTGGTCGACCAACGCACGCTATCGGGCCGGACAGTGGGGGTTTCTGGGGTTCTGGAATCAGGAAGGATTGGCAGGTAGCGCACGCTACGCCGAGCATAGCGCGCGCTAGTCGGCAGGCGTAGCACACGCTGTCGTCCGGCTAGCGTACGTTACGTGGCCGGGCAGTTCAGTCCAGAGGGTTCTGGACAGATCGGCTAGCGCACGCTAGCGTCCGCGCAGCGCGCGCTATCGCGGTCGGGCAGACAGGATCCGGCCGGCAGATTGAGTCTTTAGTACCAGGGCCTTGCGGGCCACGGCCGAGGGTTATCGGCCGAGGCTGCCCGTTAGCGCGCGCTAGTCCGGAAGGTGTAGCGCACGCTAGGCCGTACCTGTATAAATATGACAGAGTAGCTATATTTTCACCCGTTTTTCATTTCCATCTTTTCCTCTCCGCGGCTGGAGACTTGGCGATCCAGGAGACATGTTGTCAAGCAACTAATCCACGAAGATTGGGAGTTCATATCATCGATTAATCCCTCCATAACCTCCTTTGATCCAGCGTATCAAGGTGAGATTTCCTAGAACCCTATTTTGGGAAAATTTGGGGTTTTTGCGTTTTTGTCCGATTCGTTCCGTGTTGTTGATTAATACATGATGGGTATGATTAATCTTGGTAGTATTCTTGTGTTTAACATCATTTAATCCATTGTTCTTCGTCGAATCGAAGTATATTTCTTGATTTCCTTCGAATTGACTTTTTGGGGGATTTGTCCTCGATCTCGTTTTTCATCCGTTTTCGATGGATCGATTATGGTTAAATGATGTTGTTAAACATATTCTATGGATTGTATATCCATATTTCAACTTGGAATTCCGTTTTCGTGATTTGACGGGACGAATCGTGTTCTTGGCCATTTTGGGGGAAATCCTTAAACCTTCGTCATTTGTTCTTTGAATTTAGCGGCTTTGGGTCGTACTTTGGAATTCATTTTCGTTGTTATTGTTTTCGTTTGTAGTTCATTGTTGTGGATTGTCGTTCGGTGGAGTCGGCGAGTTCGTAGTCGGTTCGTGCCAACCTACTTCGGCCGATTCTCCGCATTGTGGTTATTCGAGGCAAGTACCTTGCCCATACTATTCTCGTTTTATGGATATGATGATTAGTGATCGTCTAAATGTGGTTGTTTGTTCGTTTGAATTGAACTTTCAAAAGATTCGGTTTAGCCTTGTTAAAGGCTTGCTTTCAAAACGCGTGTGTTTTGTGAATGGTGTGTCTTGTAAATGACTATGTGGATCCTATGGATATATTTGGTGTTGATGATGCACTTGGTATTTGCGTGTGGACGTATATTATTTCATTTCAGTGCGTTGTGGTTTGACGTGGTGTTTTGCTAAGTGTTTGATGCCTCTGAGTGAATTGTTTGGATATCTTTGTTGCATTGTGTTATTTGTGTGAATGTGTGGATATGGTTAAAGGTCTACGGTGACACATGGCACGTGATCATGTGGTCAGGATGCAACAAGTGATTGATCCAACCGTGAGAGCCTGAGATAATCTACGGTGGCCCATGGCATGCGATCATGTGGCCAGGATGCAACAAGCGATTGATCCAACCGTGAGATGTGTGTGATTTGTTTCGCTAGCCAGCTCGGGAGGGTCCTTCGAGGCCTCGGGTGGGATGTCTGTGGTAGCGTCCGGTCTGGCGATGCGCGTGCGTCATTATGTTTCGTTGATTTTATGTCCGTTGAGGACACGTGATGTTGGGCTCTGACCCTGTAAATTGTTGGTGGTTTCCTATTTGCGAAAACAAAACATTTGGGCTGTGACCCTGTTGATTTTTGGAAAGATAAGGATTTGAAAATCCTAAGTTGTTTTCTATCAAAACTCTCGATGGCATTTAAACGGTTTTATAAATTGTTTTCCCTTGATTTGTGACCTTTCGGTTTTAGAATATTTTACCAAACTCTTGCCTCGGGAAGTGCTTTTCGTTACGTTTGGATTTTTTGAGGATTCCTGGTTATTGTTATTCGTGGAATGTGAATTGTATGGCTCGTATTTGCACTTTGTTCTTGCACTAGCAAAACAGTGGAGTTTTGCTAACCCCCGAGCATTCGGGGGGTGGATGTCTATTTTTGCATTCAGGTTTTGGAGCATAGCACAGGGTCGGCACGAAGGATGATGAAAGATGAACGATACTAATCACACGAGGATCTGTTGATGTCGTATTGGTCTAGTTGTATTTTCTTTTCCGCTGCAGTATCTTTTCCCCGTTGTACGGGAGTTTATTGTATTTTGACCCCTGCGTGGGTATGTGTTTGGAATTGAGTTGTATGTTATTATTGAAAGACCAAATCGGTCTACTGAGTCATTTTAGCCTTGAAGGCATTATCGAGATGTTAAATGTTGTTACCAGCCTGGTAGATCCTCGAGGAGAGGGTCTACGGCGTGTAATATCCCTGAGTGGATTGGGGGTGTTACAATAAATTACGAGATTGTCCTTAAATCTCGAAATGTAAAGCCGAAATCGAAGGAAAGATCGATAGCCTTGAAGGCTAATATGTCTAAAATAGAAAAAATCCCGGTGGACGAAAGCGACGAAGAATCGGCATATTATGCCAAGAATATTAATAAGTTTCAAACCTTATTAAACCGGAGAAATAAAGACATCTTAGGCGAATCTAAGAAATTCGACAACAATTGTGATTATGTGGTAAACCAGGCCACTTTGCAAAGAATTGCCGAGCTAAACCCAAGAAGGAGGTTCTCGTTGCAACATAGAGCTATGAAGACGAAGATGATGATCTTATCAAACAAAATGATCTCGCTCTCATGGCACGAATCTCATTCGACGATGATCACTTTGTATTTCTACCTTTAGACCTTCTAGGGTATGATCCGCCTTAACCCGGATGTTGTGTGGGCAACGAGCTACCGGATCTTGCTTGGACACAATATGGATCGGCCGAAATTCCTTTTGTATATGGTCACTCAATTTTTCTTTGCTTTCTAGTATTTTATGAACACTCTTAGCAAATTAATGTGTTATCTAAATTGTAGAATCAAAGACACATGTCTAGATCTACAATTAAACACAAGAGGAAAAATTTGATCTCACAACCTTGCCAAAGGAGTACAAAATCGCCTCCCCTATTGTCCTATTTATAGGCTCTGGGACTACTACTAGGGATCTTAAGGAGGATTATAGAAGGACTCCCAATAGATTTCATCTTACCATATTAGGACTCTTCCTAATATAATGAATCTATTAATATCAACTAAGTCCACTAAAAGGTTGATATTGCACTTCCTGCCAAAATTCTAAATTACGAAATTGGGCTCCTTATTAAATATATTATTTCCCATGTTTAAGATATCGAATGTCTATTAATTATAAGCTACTGACATCTTTAATTAATTAATATCTTATCCAAGAGTAGTACCACTCGAACCTTATTATTATATCAGAATTAAATCCACCTGCATAGTTTAATATAATAATCATTATCGAGCTCCTCAAGGGGACATCATCAACCCGCACGAGTCGGACACGATTTCTAATAATAATTATAAGTGTCATATAAATATTATTATTGCCAAAAATATGAGGCTTATTGAGTCGAATATTTTGACTCTCACCCATAGTAAATCAAAGCAATAAGTATTATAAATACACAATTAAACATTATATACTTAGAATTAAGAAATAATAATTATTCAAGATTTATGCTCTTATTATAGTCAATACAAAAGACACTATCTCGCCTCGATCCTGTTCAACATATGCAAATATACTAATGTATGCTAATAGTCAAGACCAACTCATCTCAAGCATACACTACAGCATTTTATATAATTTGTCTAATAATTATATAGGTTGTGAACTATTATATTATTTTATAAGGTACCGATAATGTGATCTTCCGTGTGACACCAACACACAACATTATCTACAATATAAAATAATTAGACATTTCATTTTCATAACCATAATGTGAATAAATATGCAAAACATGTGATTAAATGTAATTAATATTCTCATAGGTAGTTACAGGGAAATAAGGTAATACAAGCATAAAGTATGATTTGCAGTATACAACCCTAACACTGAATACATATACTCGTCCCACTAACATTCTCATACGATAAACCTGATACTCGATATCCTCAAATATAATTGTCGACCAATTATGTCAATTGTACCAATACAACTGTCCGAGTCCTTCAATTATTTTACCCCTACTGTACAGATTCCACACTTGCAGTATAAATCGGATAAAATAACATTAAACAACTATAGTGGGAATTCAGGATATTACATACTGCACCACTTAAAATAAGTTTCGTCCTCGAAACTTGCAACCCGATCAAAATCAAAAGTTCAACCACAATATCCAGAATCATGACGAAAACGAAATCATCGTCATTAACGAATAACCAAAATAGTATACTTACAAGTATATGAAGTCGATTATCTCCTGTGTTTACTAGCAAATGATTCTTCTTCAAAGCCTCAATACGCTTACAGTCACAATTTCACAAATTCAACAAAATGCGTCGTTATAACTCAATTATGGAATAATCCATCCGCGTCAAAGCCTGTCTGCCTGATCACACAATCAAGTTCCCCATCCTGATAAAACGAATAATACGCGATACATCTGTTAAACAACTGCCAAAAACGATGGCAACAAATCACGAAACATCGACACAAAGTCCAAACGTTCGTACGATCAATAACAATGATCAACCAATACATTAACCGTGAATATCATCGACATGATAATCTCCAATACGACCAACCAAAGGTCAAAACATAACCGAGAATATCATCAACATGATAAACTCCGATACTACCAACAGAGGATCAATAATAACTGAAAACACCATCACACAGTAAGTTCCAACACGGTCAATAAAGAACCACAGGAACAGATACACGAGAGAATAAAATTCTCAAAAACGTTATACAAATCACATACAGTGGATCTCAAAGGAACACACCCGATTGTTGAACATACCCCTCGGGCGTACGAACAACCAGTCACATGTAATATCCGGATAAATTGTTGAGTATTTTCGATTGTATTTGAACCCAGTATTATTCGAATTTGTGATATCGATAATCAAAGTATGATATTTTCCGTATTCGTATCCACATACATGGTAATATCAACTTGTAAATTTTCACATGCAACTACGTCATAACGTACGCTAAGCAGTAAGCATAACGTACGTTAGGTGCCAAGGTTAGCGTACGCTATGAATGAAGCATATCGTATGTAAGGCATCAATAATTGAGTAGGGCGGCTAGCACATGAGCCAGTTGGCTGGTGGGTCCGGATAAGATTCCCGCGGCATGAACCTGGATAGTTTTGGGTCAACAGGGACTAACGTACGCTAAGTGATGTATATAGCGTACGCTAATTATAGCTGATTACGTACGTAACTTTGAGGATGTAGCGTACGTAAGAGTGTACAGGAACGAGACAGTAAGCTATTTGGACGTTAACATACGCTAAGCATAACCGGTAGTGTACGCTAAGTGGATAACGTACGTTATGCACGAAGGCTAACGTACGTAAAGCTCAGGACATTATATATGGGACAACACCCCATTTCATTTCACTTCGTTTCTTTCACTTGTCTTTCACCTCCCTTCATTTCCAGAGAGTCTCTAGCCATCTCAAACCCCTATAGATCACCTATACTTGATCATTGAAGATTGGATATCACATATACTTGATCATTGAGGATTGGAAGCACCTTGGATTGGTACTCAAGCTTGAGGTGTTGGATTTTCGTCAAGTGTTCATCATTGTCTTCTACATTAAGGTATGTTGATACTTTTTAACTCAAATCCTTGTCCTTAAGTAATGATATGAGCATGCTTCTGAGATTATTGGATTAGTGAATGACACCTTAAGTTGAACACCATGTTGTTAAGAGCCTAGACAAACTTGTTTGAGACTTTTCTTGAGAAGGTGGGTTATTAACAAAACATTTTGAGTTGAACCCATGATATAATTTCTGAGATTAGTTACACATATTGGATGATGATTCTGAGTTAGTTACTAATGTGTTGTTAGTATGATCACTTAGAACGAGGATATTTAAGGAGATGAATTCTTAGGATTTCCACCAAGAATGATCCATGTGAAGTGTAGGTATTCTTCAAGAAATTCATGATTCGTAGTAACTTCTGAAGATGATGATATTTGTGTTGATGTATTGATCAAGACTCATAATTAATATCATCTTGTTAGATGAACTTAGGAGAAGAATCATCAAAAAGTTTTATCATTTGTTGGATATATATTCTCAATGAAAGTTTAAATGAAGTAATCGTATCAACCTAAGATTATCCGAACCACATATGAGAATTCGTAATCAAGATTGAGTATGGCGTTGTGATGATATGCGTATCCTTAAATTCGAATATGTCTAAAACCGTAGGATCATTCAAGTTTGCATGAGTAATGTATGTGTGAGTATAACGTACGTTAAGCATTATGCATTACGTACACTATATCATCAGACGAGACAGTCATCTGATCAGAGAAGTGAACTTCCAAATACATGATTACCGTATGTTAGTATTTGGAGCTTACGTACGCTAACATACAGACTTAACATACGCTATGTGGGTGTGTAACATACGTTATGAAGAGTGCAGTCAGGATTCGTAATGTTGAACTTTCGGCCGTAGTTTAGAATGTTAGATGTTCGTTCGTTAGTTATTTGATGTAAGATGAACTTTATTGGAACGGAATCGGTATAATGCGCCGTTTGTGCGGAAGCGTAAAGTAAAGGTGCATAAAATAAATCACACAAGGATTTATAGAGGTTTGGCCAAACGTGCCTACGTCCTCTCTCGTTGTATCTTTTTCTATAGGATGAAGATCAAAACCTCTGCACCTCTCTTCTATCGGTCGAGGGATTATCGTTACAAGCTCGTCTTCTATCGGTCCGAGTAAAACCATTCTCTTACTTGTCTTTTTGTCGGTCCAAGTTAAACTATTTTCCTTTTCTATTGGACAAGGAATCAACCACTATAGATTTCTATCGGTACTAGATAAACCTCACTAAGATAGCGATTGCGATTGTAACAATGCCGGATCCTTGATCCTAATAACACCGAATCCAATCATATCTTTTCTTTTACCTCTCGTGTATATGTTGAATGTATAGACACTCAAACTAACAATATAAGCTCAATATCACAACAACAATGTAATGTAAATGAATATAAGATCAATGTCTTGATTGCTTGAAGTTGTTGTATGGTTTGATACCAAGGATGTGGTATTTATAGCCTTCTTCATCAAACTAGCCGTTATTGACTTCTGAATTGCTAGCGTGCGCTATCACTTCCTCATAGCATGCGCTATTGCACATTTTTGCCTTAGCGTACGTTATGTACTGCATGTTACGTACGTTAACGTCTTCCAGTTTCAGTCCAGTGGCTACTGTTTTTTACTGTTAGCGTGTATTAGCGTGCGCTAATCTTACATCATTGCATGCGTCATATATCTGTTTATACTTTTTGACTTTGCATCATATTCTTACCAATGGATTGATTGACTTGATTCAAACTGATATTTAGCGTGTGCTAAATATCATCTGTTTCGTGCGCTAAGCTTACTTCACTTCATACGTCATTCTATGTTTGAATATCTTCACAACGGTAATATGGCCTCGATAGCGTGCGTTAGTAAACATGTGTAGCGTGCAATATCCTCATCAGCTGACTTCACTTCAGGTTACTTCGAACTCGTCTGTTGTGCAGATAACTCCTGTTAGCGTGCGCTAGCCTTGATATATAGCGTACGCTAATGTAGTCCAGATTGCAACTTTTTGCGTCTTTGTCTGCTTCGTTGATTTACTTCGCTTCTTTGTTGTTTTGTTTTGTGTAACAACTTTAATCATCAAAACACTATTTATGAATATGTGGAATAAATATTCCAACAAACTCTATATTCTTTCTTTTGTTTAAGGTCCGAGTTTTACTAAGTGATTGATCGAAGGAGCGACCTTCGAGTGTATTGATACCAGTCGAAGTATTATTCTTGTCGGCAATCGAGGCAAGTACTTTAATTTTATTTGTGCGTATTAATGTCGACTATGTTATTGTTGTATTGTTGTGTACTTGTTAATTGTCCACCATGCATTGGTCCGACGGGATCATCATGGGAATCTATAGCTGTGTGCGCTGGATAGCTGGACAGGTATTTACACCATGCGTTGGTCCGACGGGATCATCATGGGAATCTTTAGCTGTGCGCGCTGGATCGCTGGAATACCACGAGTATGTTGAGATTGTTATGATGTGCTATGTGTTGCTACTATTTCTCGTTGGAGAAACTCGTCATGATTTTGATTGATAATATTGACGTTCTTATTTAAGGATTTGATGAATAAATCCTTGTTGTATAATTATCATACTTGCACTAGCATCGTTGTGCTATCCCTTTCGGGGTGAACATTTGTTTTATGTTCAGGTTCCAGAAGAGTGGGAAAACAACCACTAGAGCTGCATGACGACGAGGGTGCAGAGTGATGTTCCGGTCGGATTTGATTGTCAATTGTTTGTGTTGTTTTAATTATGTACTCGAGTATGTGGTCCTTTATGATGTTTGAATTGGTTGTGTCTTAATAATTCGTCGTTGGATGTTTGTAATTTTATTACTGATTCGGATTCGTTGTATTTTATTTATGTTGCCATAATTTGTTGGTGGTTATTATTGTTGTTATGTTCCTTCAGCCTTCTAAATTCTTACGTAAAGGATTTATGGCGCTGTAATATTCCTGAATATATCGGGTGTGTTATAGAATATGGTATCGGAGCTAAGATTATGGATATCTTGGCCATTGGGTTAAAATAGGGGTCGTATATGTCTTTTGAGATAACCTGCCGTGAATAACATCACTGTACTACCTACGTCATCATGCGAGCGGTGGTTGTAAGTTCCTAAACTCTATCTCATCCTTCATATGATATACCTCTTTATACTTGAAAATTTTGAACGATATTGCTCCCTGTATATTGAGTGTTTATATTTACAGTATGTTGAGAGGAGGGCGTGGACGTGTTCGCGGTCGTGGACGCGGATGTAGGAATGCTGAAAGAGAAGCTTCACCTTCAAATCAGGCTAGCCACAGCTCAGGTGAGCCACAGGAATCCACTAACAAAGAACCAAAACCTGCCGTTCCCGGCATCCTTCGTCAGGTGGTTAACCATATGACTCAGTTTGCTCAGGTTGTGGACCGAATGCAGGTGGCAGTAGGATTACAACAGGGAGAAAGACAGCAAGGCATCCCAGACTTGGGAAATCGAGGCGACCGATGGCTGCAGGAGGTGGCGAAGATGCAACCACCCAAATTTGATGGCTTTTTTGAGACACCGACATGGGATCACTGGTTGAAAGAGGTGGAGAAAATTTTTGCTGGGATTAATTGCCCAGACGACCAAAGAGCCTCTATTGCTCAGTATTTTCTGACAGGGGAAGCGTCCGAGTGGTGGGAGGCCATCCGACCCATAGATCATGATACCGACTGGGGAGAATTTAAATTGATGATGGAAGCTTAGTACTGTCCCCGTCCGGTGAGGGAAGCTAAAGTTCGGGAATTTTTCTCCGCACAACCTTCAGATGTGCCAGTATCTCAGGCGATTAAGACATTTAATCAGCAGCTGGCGTTTGTTCGACACCTGGTCAGAACTGATGCGGAAATGATGATCTATTTTGATATGAGAATGAAACTGGAGATACAAAAGTACATGTCAGGTTTTGAATGCACCACTCTCCGTCAGTATCAGGATAAATCGCTAGCGTATGAGATTAAAGAAGCAGCGATGGAAAAGTTCGCCGAATCCAAGAAACAGAAAGTCCGGTAGTTTCACAGAGCACAAGAGCAGTGGGCCGTGCAAGGCCCGGTCATCTTTTCATTCATTCAAGAATCCTCCGCACCCATCCAAGAGCGGAAAGAACTTCAGAGCAGTATCAGCACAGACAGATGTAGTCAAGAGCTGTTTTAATTGTGGAAGCCCAGGACGCCTCTGGTGTGATTGTCTCTGTTCTCCAGTAACATGTTATGATTGCGGATAGGAAGGGCATCGTGCGATGTTCTGCAAGGATGCCACGATGTTAAATGGAGCTCGTACTTCACAGCCGGCTCAAAAGAAGCGAGTGTTCAACAGACGCAGCAGAGTGTCCAGCTACCCCAGAGTTTTGGTCGCGGACGCGGCAGAGGATAGTTCGACCGAAAGGGGACATCGAGTGCCGGATCCGTTCCCCCACGCCTATATGAGATGAGGAGGGCAGACGAGCAGGATGCTGCTGTCGCATCAGGTACCGTTCAGATCCTTTCCCAACCAGTTAGCATTTTATTCAATACAGGGGCTACACATTCATTTATATCATTGTATTGTGTAAATCGTTTGAACATTTCTGGTTTTTATTATTGTGAGCCTTATGTTGTGGGTTTACCGAGTGGGGAGAGAATTGTGGGAAACTTGGACACTAGAGATTTTCCTATATCCATTGGAGGCAGAGAGTGGCCCTCAAATCTGATTGTGATAGAAATGCAAGGAGACGACCTGATTCTCGGAGATGATTGACTTAATCGATATGGAGCTATTGTAAACTACCGGAAGAGGAATATCTCAATGATAGCTGATGATGGTTCCGAAATATTATTCGAGGCATGGAGACCAGGAAGCTCAGGAAAGGTGATCAAAGTAATGAAAGATGTCAAACTGCTAAAACAGGGTTGTACTGGATACTGGTGTTACGCAATGAAGAAAGAAGATGTAAAAGTAGAACTTTCATCCATTCCTGTTGTGAACGAATTCCCGAATGTGTTTCCTGACGAATTACTTGGACTACCTCCACGATGAGATGTGGAGTTCACCATTGAGCTGGAACCAGGAGCTGCACCGATTTCTAAGGCGTCGTATCGTATGGCACCTACTGAGATATACGAATTAAAGAAACAACTGGAAGAGTTATTGGACAAAGGCTATATTCAGCCAAGCGTTTCGCCCTGGGGTGCACCAGTTTTTTTTGTCCGGAAGAAACATGGATCGCTTCGATTGTGTATTGACTATCGAGAGCTAAACAAGATGACGATCAAGAACAAGTATCCATTGCCACAGATTGATGTTTGACCAGTTGCAAGGAGCAACAGTATTTTCTAAGATCGATCTGAGATCGGGATATCATCGATTGAGGATTAAAGAATCTGATGTTCCAAAGTCAGCTTTCAGAACTCGCTACGGACACTATGAGTTTGTAGTGATGCCGTTTGGTCTCACTAATGCACCTGCCGTGTTCATGTAGTTGATGAATCGAGTGTTCATAGAGTATTTAGATAAATTCGTAGTTGTGCTTATTGATGATATCCTGGTTTATTCCAAGAGCATGCGCAACACTTATGGATCGTTTTGGACCTCTTGAGAAGCAAACAGTTATATGCCAAACTTTCCAAGTGTGAATTCTGGCTAAAGGAAGTGATGTTCCTCGGTCATGTGGTATCAGCGGAAGGAGTCCGAGTAGACCCCCAGAAAATCGAAGCAATTATGGATTGGAAGTCGCCTAAGAATGTGAAGGAAGTCAGGAGTTTCTTAGGACTTGATGGGTATTATTGTCGATTCGTGGAAGGGTTTTCTAAAATCACCCACCCACTTACTCGGTTACTACAGAAGACCCAAAAGTTTGAGTGGAACGAGATGTGCTAGACCATTTTTGATGAATTGAAGAAGAGATTGACGACGGCACCGATTTTAGCACTACCACAGGGGACTGGAGGATTCATGGTTTACAGTGACGCTTCAAACCAAGGTCTCGGTTGTATACTGATGCAGAATGATAAGGTGATCGCCTACGCGTAACGACAGTTGAAGCCCTACGAAGTAAATTACCCAACCCGCGATTTGGATCTGGCAGCGGTGATTTTCGCTTTGAAAATCTGGAGACATTATCTGTACGGGACTTACTATCAGATGTTCATGGATCATAAGAGTCTCAAATACATATTTAGTCAGAAAGAGCTAAACATGCGACAGAGGAGATGGCTGGAATTGATTAAGGATTATGACTTAGAGATTCTTTATCACCCAGGCAAAGCAAATATGGTGGCTGATGCACTGAGCCGCAAACCCATTTCTATTCGAATGCTGGAGACTCTCACCTCCTAGCCCAGCATTCAACGAGAATTGATTTGCGAAGGAATTGAAGTATGGTTGCAAAGAGTCCAAGGACAAGTATGTGTGATGGAATTAACTTCATCGTTAATCGAAAAAATCAAATCTAAGCAATTAGATGATCCTCTGATGATTTGGTTACGTGATGAAGTGAGTAAAGGAAAGGCCCCAAGATTCGTAATTCATGATGATGGAGTTTTGAGATTCCAGAGCTGACTTTGTATCCCCGATGTCGATGTTTTGAATCAGACAATCATGAAGGAAGCCCACAACACGCCCTATTCTATTCACCCGGCACCAGTAAGATGTATAAGGATCTGAAGCAGAATTTCTGGTGGGGCAACATGAATAAAGATGTAGCGGATTATGTCTCGAAGTGTTTGATTTGTCAACAGGTTAAGATCGAGCATCAACGACCTGCCGGAATGCTGAAGCCGCACCCGATCCCTGAATGGAAGTGGAAAGATGTGTCGATGGACTTTATCACTAATATGCCGAGAACCAAGACAGGGATGAACATGATTTGGGTGATAGTTGACCGTCTAACCAAATCGGCTCATTTTCTAGGCATTAAGGACACTTGGGGACCAGAGAAGTTGGCACGAGTGTTTATTGCAGAGATAGTCCGATTACATGGTACACCGAAGACCATTATTTCTGACCGAGACGGTCGCTTCGTGTCATATTTTTGGAAAGCACTTCATAAGGCCCTGGGAACTGAGCTGAACTTTAGCACAGCTTATCATCCGCAGATAGACAGACAGTCCGAGAGGACTATTCAAACAGTGGAAGACATGCTGAGAGCTTGTGCCTTAGATTGGTCGATGAGTGGGAAGCTCATCTACCACTGATTAAATTCACTTACAATAATAGTTGGCATGCTTCCATTAAGATGGCGCCTTTTGAAGCATTATACGGGAGGAGATGTAGATCGCCCCTTTGTTGGGATGACTCATCAAACTTGAACGGGACGGAACCGGAGTTGATCATACAGATGCAAGAGAAGATAGCCTTGACTCGTGAAAGACTTTTGACCGCCCAGAGTCGGCAGAAATCTTATGCAGACGTGCGCCGTCGCCCATTAGAGTTCAATATTGGAGATCACGTACTTTTAAAGGTTTCTCCTTCTCGGGGAATCTTTCGTTTTGGGAAAAAGGGAAAGCTGAGTCCGAGATACATCGGACCGTTAGAGATTCTTGAAAGAGTTGGAAAGTTGGCATACAGGTTGGCATTACCGCCATCGTTGAGCCATGTTCATAACGTGTTCCACAAATCTCAGTTATGGAGGTACATATCAGATCCCAGTCATGTCATTGATTTCGGCGAGATCGAAGTCGCTCAGGACGGCACGTTTGAAGAAAGACCGATCAAGATACTCGAAAGTCGAGTCAAATAATTGAGAAATAAATTAATCACTTTGGTTAAGGTTCAGTGGTCGCGCCACGGAATTGAAGAAGCCACATGGGAAACGGAAGATACCATGAAGTCCAGATACCCAGAGTTATTTTCGTCTTCAGTTTTGGGACGAAATTAGAAGGAGGGTATGTAAGATCCGGATAAATTATTGAGTATTTTCGACTGTATTTGAACCCTCTATTATTCAAATTGTGATATCGATAATCAAAGTATGATCTTTTCCGTATTCATATCCACATACATGGTAATACCAACTTGTAAATTTTCACATGCAACTACGTCATAACGTACGCTAAGCAGTAAGCATAATGTACGTTAGGTGCCAAGGTTAGCATACGCAATGAATGAAGCATAGCGTATGTAAGGCGTAAATAATTGAGCAGGGCGGATAGCACATGTGCTAGTTGGCTAGTGGGTCCAGATAAGATTCCCGCCGCATGAACCTGGACAGTTTTGGGTCAGCGGGGATTAATGTACGCTAAGTGATGTATATAGCGTACGCTAATTATAGCTGATTACGTACGTAACTTTGAGGATGTAGCATACGTAAGAGTGTACAGAAACGAGACAGTAAGCTATTTGGACGTTAACGTACGCTAAGTATAACCGATAGCGTACGATAAGTGGATAACGTACGTTATGCACGAAGGCTAACGTACGTAAAGCTCAGGACATTATATATGGGACAACACCCCATTTTATTTCACTTCGTTTCTTTCACTTGTCCTTCACCTCCCTTCATTTCCAGAGAGTCTCTAGCCATCTAAAACACCTATAGATCACCTATACTTGATCATTGAAGATTGGATATCACATATACTTTATCATGGAGGATTGGAAGCACCTTGGATTGGTACTCAAGCTTGAGGTGTTGGATTTTCGTCAAGTGTTCATCATTGTCTTCTACATTAAGGTATGTTGATACTTTTCAACTCGACTCCTGGTCCTTAAGTAACGATATGAGCATGCTTCTAAGATTGTTGGATTAGTGAATGACACCTTAAGTTAAACACCATGTTGTTAAGAGCCTAGACAAACTTGTTTGAGACTTTTCTTGAGAAGGTGGATTATTAACAAAACATTTTGAGTTGAACCCATGATATAATTTCTGAGATTAGTTACACATATTGGATGATGATTCTGAGTCACTTACCAATGTGTTGTTTGTTCACTTAGAACGGGGATATTCAAGGAGATGAATTCTTATGATTTCCACCAAGAATGATCCATGTGAAGTGTAGGTATTCTTCAAAAAATTCATGATTCGTAGTAACTTCTGAAGATGATGATATTTGTGTTGATGTAATGATCAAGACTCATAATTAATATCACCTTGTTAGATGAACTTAGGAGAAGAATCATCGAATGGTTTTATCATTGGTTGGATATATATTCTCAACAAAAGTTTAAATGAAGTAATCGTATCAACCTAAGATTATCCAAACCACATATGAGAATTCGTAATCAAGATTGAGTATGGCGTTGTGATGATATGCGTATCCTTGAATTCAAAGATGTCTAAAACCGTAGGATCATTCAAGTTTGCATGAGTAATGTATGTGTGAGTATAACGTACGTTAAGCATTATGTATTACGTACGCTATATCATCAGACGAGACAATCATCTGATCAGAGAAGTGAACTGCCAAATACATGATTAGCGTACGTTAGTATTTAGAGCTTATGTACGCTAACGTACATACTTAACGTACGCTACATGGGTGTGTAACTTATGTTATGAAGAGTGCAGTCAAGATTCGTAATGTTGAACTTTCGGTCATAGTTTAGAATGTTAGATGTTCGTTCGTTAGTTATTCGACGTAAGATGAACTCTATTCTTTCTTTTGTTTAAGGTCCGAGTTTTACTAAGTGATTGATCGAAGAAGCGACCTTCGAGTGTATTGATACAAGTCGAAGTATTATTCTTGTCGTCAATCGAGGCAAGTACTTTAATTTTATTTGTTCGTATTAATTTCAACTATGTTATTGTTGTATTGTTGTGTACTTGTTAATTGTCTACCATTCTTTGGTCCTATGGGATCATCATGGGAATCTATAGCTGTGTGCGCTGGATCGCTGGATAGGTATTTCCACCATGCGTTGGTCCGATGGGATCATCATGGAAATCTATAGCTGTGTGCGCTGGATCGCTGGAATACCACGAGTATGTTGAGATTGTTATGATGTGCTATGTGTTGCTACTATTTATCGTTGGAGAAACTCTTCATGATTTTGATTGATAATATTGACGTTCATATTTAAGGATTTGATGAATAAATCCTTGTTGTATAATTATCGTACTTGTACTAGCATCGTTGTGCTAACCCCTTCGAGGGTGAACATTTGTTCTATGTTCAGGTTCCAGGAGAGCGGGAAAACAACCACTAGAGCTGCATGACGACGAGGGTGCAGAGTGATGTTCCGGTCGGATTTGATTGTCAGTTGTTTGTGTTGTTTTAATTAAGTACTCGAGTATGTGGTCCTTTATGATGTTGGAATTGGTTGTGTATTAATAATTCGTCGTTGGATGTTTGTAATTTTATTACTGATTCAGATTCGTTGTATTTTATTTATGTTTCCATAATTTGTTGGTGTTTATTATTGTCGTTCTGTTCCTTCAGCCTTGTAAATTCTTACGTAAAGGATTTATGGCGCTGTAATATTCCTAAATATATCGGGGGTGTTACATCACAAACCGTTGAGCATACCCAATCATACATGGAGTGTGAACGACCAATCAATATCCAAAACAACCATCCTGGGGTTACCATCCCCAAATCTACACTAACTAAGAAAGCACTCAAAATAACACCTGCGAAGAGAAATCAGTTGGCTCAAAAGTCAAAAATCACTATAGCAAAATCACGCTGCTACCATACCAAGAGAGCCACATAGCACATATGCCCCAGTTTCACAAAACCCGATGTTCCAAAATCATATCCTGTACTGAATCTACAACGCGCGACATATTTCTTTTATCTGATCAACCAACCGGTCATCCCTAGATATCCAAACTACCATACTGAAGTTCAAATCTCTTTTCATCGTACCATTGATGTGTTATCCAGTTCATGAGTCTTACTCAGGACTTCTCCATGAGATGCACTATGCACTAAATTCGTATGTATATCAATCACATTTTCAAAACCAGTTTTGAAATCATATAATCTTGTCAAGAAAACCAATTTTCGAAAGTTTCTTCAAGAATTTCAAAACTCGAAACATATATAGTCGTAAGAGTACAAAAATCATTTTCTGAAAAAAAAATTTAAATAGGCTCGCTTATGTCAACTACTCAATGACAACTCTTTTCGAATACACATGATTAAATATAATGAAATTATGCAAATGATTGACCACATCCATACTCCTGTATGCCAATTCGGCTCATCACCAATTCCACTGACATTCCATCGGAAAACCACACGATAGAGTTCCAAAATCTTAATCTATAGACTCCGATAAAAACTCCTTTTCCACATATGACTCGCAACGTCTACCATTATCCCATCCTGGATAACCTCAACTATGCTATGACAAAACATTGAATAATCAACAAATCAAACACAGCAAAAGACTACCCGAGAAGTTTCATTTGAACAAATAAACCAACACCCCTAAAGGCAGTAATAAAATAGATAAATGATTGGTAAAGTGTTTTACAAATCTTGGGAGTTTTAGGAAAACAGAAAAACCTTTTTGAAACATTCGGGTCTCAGCCCATATCCCGTTCCACATTACAAGAAGTGTATAAAGTAGAAAACCCTTTTGGACCCCACGTCCTGAGTTATAATACTATTTCAAAACCGATTGGGTCTCGACCCAAAATCTTTTCCGTAAAACATCCGTAAAACATTCATTTTGAAAAGTATCATTTTCAGATGTTCATAAACAGTTTCGTGTACCTCAAAATGAACTAGCATGACTACATGTTCTTCTCAACTGTTGGGATAACAATACCCGGTATCGAAACAGTTAGGATAAACAATCCCTGTATCGAATAGTGGTGATAAGATGTTTTGAGAATATGCCAATCCAGCATACAGTAACCAAACTGTATCGAAAAACTGATCAAAAGTGTCAACCTATATCGAAGACCTCTCGTAAATCCAGCATACAGTGGAACCTATCATACAGCAAAGAAGTCTCATAAAGACTAAGTATGGAAGCTGTCTCGAATCGAAAATACAGTGATCTTTCCATACAGCTCTCAACAGGACAAGAAGGAATCTTCAGTATTCGCTAGAAGTCAAGTCCCATTGATAAAGAAGTATTTAAATACTAAAGGATAAAGTATTTAAATACTGTAAGTCAGAAGATCTTCAAAATCCCGCAATATCCGGATCTCAGTCAAATATTAGTTGTCGCAGAATCTTGCCTCAATGGATATATTTCAAACCGATATATTTCAGATGGCTATATATATCTCCAGAGTTTGAAGATCAACAACGACTGAAAATCCACTGAACTACTGAACGACTTACAAACGATCAAGCTTACAAGAAATATTCAGAGCAAAACATATCTCCCAAGCTTTCTGCTATTCAGATAAAAGAGATATACAGTGCTTAACCCTTGAACAACACATCATCAGCTTATAGCCCAGAAAGTCATAGCTGTTGTTCAACCCTGTTCTATCTTTGAACAAACTTATATCAGCCTTGTGTGGACTGAGGAATCTTTGCTTCTCCCGAACTGTGTGTGAAGGACTTGCATCGAAGAAGACGAAGCTTAAGAACTGTGT
Organism: Orobanche coerulescens; assembly: GCA_033398695.1. Taxonomy (NCBI): domain Eukaryota; kingdom Viridiplantae; phylum Streptophyta; class Magnoliopsida; order Lamiales; family Orobanchaceae; genus Orobanche; species Orobanche coerulescens. Next base: position 96,082,146 of record CM065816.1, read on the forward strand.
GTGAAGAATCCAGTCAAAGTGTTAGCTCAAACCAATCTGTGTGAACGGTTGAAAGCTAAGATCTTTATATCAATCTGTGTGAATGATATATTGATTAAGTGTTGTTATAATTACGTAGTTGTGTACGCAGTAATTATAATAAACTTTTTACTCATGTGTGGAGGACCAGTGGACGTAGAGGGGTTTACCTTGAACCACTTTAAATACTGTGTTATTTACCTTCTGCTTTTATTGTTTTATTTAACTGTGATTATTTAAGTATACACTGCACATCGAGTTGATGTATCCACAGCAACTTACTGTATTTAAGACTTCCGCTACGCACTGAGATTTAAAACAGTACAGCTTGTTGTTTAAAACACTTTCCAAGCTGTATCCAGTATACTTAGTGGCCAACATCAACAATCCACAATCTTTCTCCCAAATACACAGCTCCGTTTCCCAAGTTTAACCGACATATTGATTTTTCATAATCACACTTTCTCAAGATCATTGGCTCTGTCCCAACTATTATATCCTGCTACCTCATACAGTAACACATAATATCTTTCCGAAAGTTTCTCAAGGTACATCGACTTATAACTGCAAATAACCTCAATGCAATTCAAAAATCCAAATACTTACAGATCGTGAAGCCGACGATTCCCCGTGATACTGGCACATGTCTCAACTCAAGAAAATGCTCGATACAAATATTTTCAATAAATACATTTGCAAAATCAGTTTAACTCAAAATACAACACATCTCTTTCCAAAGAATCATGTTAATACCATTTGTAAAAGTATACAACAACCACAGTACCACACCGGTAAATCACATAACACACAAGCACGGGTGATCAATAAAAACCCAAAACTCTAACACTTGTCAATCGACAACTCGAATGATTGTAACCTCCAAACATCCTAAAATATCAAGAACAACTCCTCCTCAAACCACAATCACCATGTTCTTCATCATAAGTTATAGAAACTCATCAAGAATCATGATATACTCCAACAATCACCAACTATACGAGGAAAACAACAACAACAACAACATCATATTCGAAAATCACTTGAAGAACAAGGGATTAAAAGAACTTACCAATGAAGAACAAGAAGAACTCTCCAAACACCAAAGGAGCACCAACAAGCTTCCAACTCCAAGCTCCAAATCAAGTTAGGATGGTCAAATCACGTTGGAAGAGTCTAAATATGAAGAACAAGTCCAGTGGGACGGTTCTAGGGAGAGAAAATCGATAATGGTTCGTGAAGAAATGAAAAACAAAACCAGGATATATAACCTGACAAACACATTACGTAAGCTATACACAAAGCATAACGTACATAAGGAACATTACGTATGCTATGAAAATAGCTTAACGTACGTAAGGCTAGTCCAGAACTAACTGACCAAAGATACGAAGACCCTAACGAACGTAAACAACCACCTATTACGTACGTTAACCAGCTGTCTGGATTACGTACGTAGATCACACCTCTTAACGTACGTAAGGATCCATTGACTGCAATAGTGAGATCTGATCAAAAGATTCCTGACCCTACCAGCCGAAAGTTGACATCGAGGAAGGTTCCTGCAACCAACCACGCATCACGTACGTAAGCATATAGGTTTAATGTACGTAATACTCGTCTCATAGCGTACGCAATGCTACAAATGTAGCGTACGTTATGGCTAGTATACTTAGCCAAAAATCCAAACTCTCCAAGCCACATCCAAATGACGAAACCAAACCGACGACAAGTATAAATATTTCGATTCCGAAATACCCCAATACAATATACATTGTATCAGTCCAAAACAACAACACTTGTACAGTTCCAAGTGAATACGTACAACCCAACAGTAACATGAAAAAAAATTACCCTCGGATATTACATACTCCCCCCCCCCCCCTTAAAAAGAGTTTTGTCCCCGAAACTCAGGGTGCACAACTCGGGGTACGAACTATCCATCAGTATCTGAGAACAACATCTCTAGGAATACTCCTCAATACGAACAACTCCTCCTGACTAACTGGGACAACCCCTCGGGTCCCCGTGTCTCCCCTGCCCGAACATGGTGAAAAATTAAGTGATACAGACACTCAACCAAGTTCGAGATCAGTCGAATCATGACTCCTCCGCTAGAGGCCAGCCAGAAAGTCGTACCAACCGCATGACTCGCAACACCACCGTACACCCCGCGGGAGCCGCCCATTGTACATGACTATAGTCATCGGTGTACACTTCCCCGTTCTCGTCAGTGTCGGACGCCCATGCAATCACCGACTCACGCCACAAAAGAGAACAACAACGCACAAATATAGTCCTCGGGACCATACCAGTCGCACGCCCAAGTCCTCACGAATTGACGTCGCAAAACACAAAGAACGATTACCCGGATTATCACACAATATCGGGTACAATACCAAAAAGGAAAAGAAAAATGCATCAATAGCCTCAAATCTCAAGATTCTCAAACACAATAATTATAAAATAGATCAACAACAAATGGTTCACAACCACAATACTACAATACAGATTAAGTTCAACATTAACCCGAAACAAAGAAAGAAAAATACAATAATCAAGGCTACATCTCAAGTGTACCCAACATCGATATCCTCCAGATCATCTATCTCCTCGATATCATTGACTCGAGGAAGACTTAAATATGAACTCGCTGCTCCTCCTCGGCTGTCCCTACCTCTGGCTCCCGAAGCCCGATAGGACCCCTTGGATGAGGTACGGACTGGAGTAACAAAATCTCTCGAGGCCCGTGAGCTCCCTTGAGATATACTGGCACTAGAACTCTTGCAGTATTTCTGAAGGTGTCCCTGCCTCCCACACAGAAAACAAACAATAGTTGGCACCGTACAACGAGTGCTAACATGCCCCGCTGAATCACAGTTAAAGCAAACAACAGTCGAACTCGTCGTCTGAGAGGAAGATGCTTTCCTAGCACGAAGACGACTAGAAAATGACCTCTTGGACGTCGGAGTCCGATGTCCCTCTGAACGGAATCCTAGTCCTCTCACCAGAAGAAACTGAAGGGTTCTTCCGAGCAAGCTCCTTGATCAAAAGCTCTGCTCCAAGAGCCTTCTCGATGATTCACCAAGCGAATTGCAATTGTGATTTAACAACTGCATCCTCAACTGTGGGTTTAGCCTCTTACTAAAATACTTGATCTTATCCGCTTCAGTATGGATAACAAACAAAGCAAACTGAAGAAGTCCCTGAAACTTCTCAGCAGTAACAATAACACCCTCGTCTTCGACGGATTCGGGGTTCAGAACTTCTGATAGCTTGGCTTTATGAAGTGAAGCCGGATAATACCTCTCTAACATGAGAGTCTTGAACTCGCTCCAAACACAATCACGATCGGTGGGTTTCACAGAAAGCCACCAAGAATAAGCGCCCTTACTCAGACAGTAATCCGCGATTGCCACCTTACTCTCCTCCGGATCACGTCGAAGAGTTTATCGAAATGTTCAAGCCAATGAACAAAGTCAGCTGGTTCCGACAAACCCTCAATAATAGGCGGCCTCTGACGAGAGATATCTCCAACAATCTGACTCACTCCCCCAGTCTGCCCATGAAACGGCACCTGGAATCCCAGCTGCGGTGTACCACGAACCATCGAGGTCTACATGGTCTCCACTATCTGCGTCATCTGAGTCATCTGGGCCATCATGCCACTCATAAGCAAGAAAGAGCCGACGTGTCCACTCTCAGTCTGATCAACCTCTCGAGTATGACGTCCTGAAAGAGAATCGGTCGCGTAGGTAGCACTACCGGTGGAACTCTGATCCATCTCGGCATCCGCACGCACATAAACATGAGGTTCTGAGTTTCGGCCTGCTCTGTAACTTCTACCCCCTCTGCCACGTCCTCGGATTCCTCTTTCCATACTGAAAGAATAGCATTCGATCATGATCATAACTCAAATACGCCTCAACGGCCAATCCAGAATGCTAAGTCAATAGCCAAACATACGTATACATACTCGACAGATAAATAAACACATCAATCATGCTAATCATAGCCAATACGGAGCCCACACGCTCCAAAACAAATAATCATGAATTAATCGTAATACAAATGTCGCATACAGTTTTCAACAAAATATGTATAATCAATGACATAATGAATGTATGAACATAAAAGAGAATCGAGTCCTTACACAGGTCATACGAAGCTTTAAGGTCTTGCGATACTAGTCTTCACTGAAAACGACTCGATGAAAGAATGACTCATATAGTCGCCCAACTATCACGACTCGCAAACCCCGACTGTCCATATTGTCATAACCTAACAGCCCCACTACTATCGCGTTGGTAGAGCCACATAACTCACATATCAGGGTATCTCACAACCAAATGCTCTGATACCATCTTCTGTAACACCCCCCAAATCCTATTGGGTCATTACAGTACCGTGGACCCCACACCAGGAGATCCACCAGGCGAACACGACCAACATACAACAAACTGACCAAAAGGGGAATCACAGTCCCTACTATGACATCCAACATAATACTCCGATATGGAATTTCAACGACAAAAGTGGGCCTACATGGCTAAAATAAAAGTACAACACATCCACGAGCCTTGGTAGGATAATACAAAATGACAACGACTGAACAAAACTGGAGTACTCCAAACTGTCTCACCGACGTGATCACCAAAACATCTCGGACTAGTATCGCTCGAATACCTCGTCGCCATCGTCATGCCCCTGTGTCTAAACTCTCTCCTCGAAAACACCTAAAACATGTAAACATGTTCCGCCCCCACAGGGTCAGTCATCCAGATAATGAATATCAAATACATGTATAACATGATATGCATCCAAAAGCAGAATAAAATGGTACAACAAGGGTAGTACGAGATGCTCACAAACCAAAGTAAGAATCGAACATTCGTGAAATACTATGCCCACGACATACGATCGGTACCTGCTCAACAGGTTAGAACACAAGTACCCAATGGCAAATCATCCATACAGAACACAACAATGAACTACCCGAAGGCAACCCAAACCAAAGCCGAAATAAATATGAATCACAATGCCCGAAGGATCCAACGGAAATACCAAAACATCACAATGGCATGAAAGCCAAACAGCCCAAAGTTGTAAGTCATCACAACGGCCTGAAAGCCAAACAGCTCGAAGCTGTAAATCATCATAATACGGATCTCAAAGAAACAAACCCAACTGTCGGACATACCCCTCGGCGTATGAACAACCAGTCGCAAATCGTCCGACATATCCAATACAACATGGACTATGAACGACCAAACAATATGGCTCAAGATGGACATCATAGTATGCTCGATCCGAAAATGTGTCAGTGCACATGTCCATCCCGTATACGGAATCCAGAATATACATGGGACAATGTGCCTAATTAGCCTCACGAACTATGTCTCATGTGCACAGTCCAATACGGAAATATCCACGCATGACTATATATGTGTCTGGCTAAAAATCCTACACAATAACCAATCGGAACGCAGATATGATTCTGGATATGTCACGATACAACATGACAACGAAACTCAAAGGATAACACATCCAATAAGGATTAAAAGACTCACCAAAGTGAACAATGACATACAGATAATGAAAGATTGACATGACCAACAATATCCAAAACAACCATCCTGGGATCACATTCCCTAAGAACCGAATAACACGATCAATAATCGCATCACAACAATCCTGGAATACTCAAGCATCAACGATCACAAAAATACCGAGTTTACAAGAATGATAGTGTGCTGCCTTGAGTCGGCCAACATGACAACAATAACCCACGGATGGGCACCATCCTCGACGGTCCCAATTCAATACTTTGATTGCCTTAGAATGGCCAATCGATAACGATACAATGGATGGGAAATGTCTTCGACAGTCCCAATTCAATACATCGATTACCTTAGAACGGCCAATCGATAACAATGATACAATGGATGGGAAATGTCCTCGACAATCCCAATTCAATACATCGATTACCTTAGAACAGTCAATCGATAACAACGACTCAACAGATGGGAAATGTCCTCGACAATCCCAATTCAATACATCGATTACCTTAGAAGGGTCAATCGATAACAACGATACAATGTATGGAAAATGTCCTCGACAATCCCAATTCAATACATCGATTACCTTAGATCGATCAATCGATAACAACAATACTACGGATGTCTCGGCACCTTTAATCGGTTACCAATAATGAAGATGATAATTGAATACGTCAATGCCTTCGATCGGCTAATACAACATCAATAACGAAACACCAATATCAATAACAATGATCACAACTATGTCTTAAAACGGCATCAATATCAACAACAACAATCGATACATCGATACCGCGAACCGGCTATCGACAACAATATTACCAACAAGTATCGCAATACCTTGAACCGGCCATTTACGAACAACAATAACATTTGGCATAATTTGCCGAAGGGTATCGTATCAAACAATCACGTGATATCAACAAGAGACCAAGTCTCGAAATGATACACACATTCATACACATATATGATAACATTAATCTCATTGACTAGTACAAATATAAAACTTGCCTTAAACCAAAGGCGGGAAAGTCCTTCCACGATCAACGTCCTCCCACGAAGCGACGAACGGAGCCTCCGACAGTTACAAGCACTCGAACAACCTTGAATGAAATATAATTCATTCAATAACACAAAATCAATAGAAAACGACATCAAAGACGATCCCGATTCAATCCCGAATCGGTTAAACTCCACAACGAATATCATAGTCGCCAACTATGAATTCCAACATCCTCCAAAACCTCAATAATCGATATGATCAAATGTTCTTAATACTTGTGAAAACAATTCAACAAGAATCACTTAAGAACAACATCAAATTGATCCTCCTACAATGATAATATCATCAATATTATCACTATCACCTCAAGAACATAATCAACCCAACAAACATGATGTCTAAACAATAATCCATCACCAATTCATCAAGAATTCGAATTAAACCACAAGATTAAATCAACCATTGCAAGATTATGATAATCATTACATAATTCATCATAATTCTATGTCAAAATGGTTCTAATCTCCCCAAGAACACAAACAACAACATAAATCATATCAAGACTATGTTAGTCATATAACAATCTTAACATAATACTTCCTAGACATGATTGTAACCTCCAAACATCCTAAAATATCAAGAACAACTACTCCTCAAACCACAATCACCATGTTCTTCATCATAAGTTATAGAAACTCATCAAGAATAATGATATACTCCAACAATCACCAACTATACGAGGAAAACAACAACAACAACATCATATTCGAAAATCACTTGAAGAACAAGGGATTAAAAGAACTTACCAATGAAGAACAAGAAGAACTCCCCAAACACCAAAGGAGCACTGACACGTTCTTAGTGTAACTATCGCAAGTGCACGATATCGTATCAAGTAGTAAGTGGACTTTTTGAGTCCGGTTTATCGATCCCACGAGGAAGTTTGGTTATAATTTGAATTATACACTATTAGTCTATTTTTATAGATACTAAGATGAGTGAAACACACAATTAAAGAGTTTGGTTTAATATTTTCAAAGCAAAAGCAATAATAGTTTTAATATTTTAAGGAAATTAAAAGATTGCAATAATAATAGATTGATTAACGATAAAACGAAATAGTTGGGATTACAAACTTAGTTCGTCATTAGTTATAGAAGATGTATAGGAGATCATAAGATGAATTTACTTATTATCTTGTGTAGATTCGATTTTCCTTAAAAAGACGGTTTCTCTTTCGAACTATAAAACGCCCCTTACATATTGAATCAATCCACTATATTTCTATGTTGATTGGCTTCAATACATAGCATTAGGATTTTTGAAAATAACTCAAAGAATCATCTAAGGTCTAGAGATATATTTCTATCCCCTAGAACAACTTAGAGTGAAGATCATTTGATCTAATCAAACATATTTTCTTTCGAAACATATGAAGACCATAAATATCGTCATTTATTGGCCAAATAAATAAAGATTGTTAAAACGATGAAAATCACACACAATAATAAGTAATTCACAATAGATCTTTATACAAACTTAATTAACATGACTAACCTTGTTTATAATCCCAACTAAAGGTAACTTAGCCCATGAAGGGTTTAATATACATAATACAAGCTTTGGTGGTCATTATTAGTTGAATCAAGAGAAAGAATTGATCCTCACTCCCTTAGTAGATAAAGGAGAAAGAAGCAATAAACTCTCTGAACAACATATGCTATATCACACTCACACAAATCACTCAAGAACACAAGTGTGTTCACTCAAAAAGAAAAGATTACAAAAAGTGAAAAATTATAAGATGAATGATGAATGATGAAGGATCTAAGGGGTCTATTTATACACCTAAAGTCATCTAATAGCTCCAAAACTCCAGCATTATTACAATAGATCGGATCAATGCCAGCCATCCCCTCAATAATACACAAAAAGTATAGAAAATTAGACAAATTTTAACAATCTGTCAAGAGTTACGGCCGTAACATTAAGGAGTTACGGCCGTAACTTGGATGACTTACGGCCGTAACATTCTGTAGTTACGGCCGTAACTTGGCTTCGTCAATTTGATCACTGGTTGCTTTGAGAGTTACGTTTTCAGACCAGAATTTCTCAGACTTTGCGTTTTTGCCCCAAATCTTCTTCGGATGATAACTTTTGATATATAACTCTGATTTTGAATCCGGAAAGACTGCCGAATTCGTCTCGGAAAGCCCTACAACATGAATATATAAAAACTCAACAAAGATAATATTTAATAAACATGTTATTTCTTGAGTAAATCAGTTATTCAATCCGATTAAGACTATATTTACATCATCATCCGATAAAAATAAAATTATTAAAAACTAATTAATTAAAAGCAAAAAACGAGTAGACTAGCTCAATTATGGGTGATATTTATCGATACAAACCATGGATAAGTGTATAAAACTGACACTTATCACACCCCCAAACTTGAATTCTTGCTAGTCCCGAGCAAGACTCTATATTATTCACGCTCCAAAGATAAAAATAAAAATAAGACAAAAATAAGAAAAATAATACACACACAAATTAAGAAAAATAATTATATAAAAAGATAAAAGGAGATCAAAATACCATTAATACACAACAACCAGCTTATACAGTAGATATAAATGAATCAAGATTCAAAATAAATCTACAAATGATTTTGAAGTTAAAACACGGTTTTATTTTGTAATTCCAAAATGCAAGGTTTCCCCCCAAAAAGCTGATTATTTCTTTCCCACTCGTGATACACACGACACCCTTTAATGGTTGCTCTCGATCACTCGTTTATTTTTCGACTCAATATGAAGAAGAATTTTATTGGCGTCATCAAATATTGTGATTTTTCACGAAATTGAGTGTATTGAAATTCAGCCGCTAATTAATTCAAATATGCTCATAAAACTACATCCTTTTTAGTGATAGCTTTCACACCGTTATTTGCTAACGTGTAGCTCTTTTCACTTACACAATTTCTAACTCATTTTTTTTAAAGGTGATAGCTTTCACACCGTTATTTGCTAACGTGTAGCTCTTTTCACCAATTTTTCTGTGAGACGGCAGCTACGCACCAACAATGGTTAGTCCTTTATTTTTCGCAAAATTTAAGACCCCCAAAATTAGACAGCTATTGCTGCTCAACACTTCTTCTTTCGTCATTTTTTTTTAGGTGATAGCTTTCACACCGTTATTTGCTAACGTGTAGCTCTTTTCACCAATGACTCTTTTTTTTTTTAGGGAATAGAATTTTTGCAGAAAGTCATTTCTTAGTTAAGCATGAAAAATCAAAAACTCCACAAATTAAGTAAATTTCAGTTCTATTTTTCATCAACCGACTGATTCTTCTTTTCTCAAGGTAACGAATGACTCGATTTTATATGATAACTACAAGGCTTGGAAAGAGAGATTAAGGCTCAAAAAATTTTGGAATATACAATTTTTTTTTACCGGTTAAAACGATTTTAGAAGCTTGTATATAGCTAACTTATTGGTGTTATGGCCAGATCTAAAAATCTCATAAATCAAAATACTATATATATATATATATAGAAATATATATACACTAAACTTAAAAAAAAAAATCAATGCCAAATAAAAACACACCACACACTACAATAATCAAAACAAACCACAATCATAATCAAAATAAATATCATAGTTCAAAAACCAACAAAATAAACACACAAGTATGAAAACACCCCCAAACTTGAAAGTAAAACTGTCCCGAGTTTTTTTAGAATTTAAAATCAAGTGAGAAAACAGAAAACTCCCTGAAATTTTAGCTTTTTGATCCTCCAGGTGTGTCGTGAGGGATGTTTAGAAAACGGAAAAACTTTTCAAAGCACTTCTCCGTTTCTAATTGTCGGTCGATTATTTCATTCTGAGTTCTCAAAATTTCAGCCTGGGATGTTTCTAATCCCCAAACTCTTTCAAGCAAATTTGCCTCAAAAGGCGTCAACTCATCTCCGGCATCCTCCTCGGCCTCATATTCCTCCTCGTGGCTACTATCCTCTTCCGGTTCCAAACGTGCCCGTTTGCTCCTTAATTGAGTACTTCGAAAAATACTTCTCCGGCCATTCAGTCGATCCCCATGCGTTAATATATCACCCCCCACCGAAATTTTTACTCTCTGGCTCCTGCAAATACCGGTGATAAGGCAGGGATATGGCATCTTCTGCCTAGTCGGGACCATGCCGGCATAGTGACAAATAGTAGTATAAATGTGAGTACCCAAATCCATTTTTACCCCTCGGTGGATAGCAAATAAACCTCGCAGGTGGCCAATGGAAACTGTCGTCAGAGTCGAAGTCGGGTAAATACTCCCGGCTGCCCACATCCATAAGTACCAAGCATCATCAATTAGGTCCGCCTGGTTGTATCGGGGTTTGATCATCCCAATACTGTCATGCAGCTCGCTCACTAATGCCCAGCGTAAAACCCTATCATCCGGCACATCCTCATTAGGTAAGATAGAAATGTCAACCGCGTTAGTACAATTAACCCCCAAATACTTGTTAATGATATCCGGTGAAAAATTAATCGATTTCCCATTCACAGTCGTCTGATGATAAGTAGGCGACCCTACCTGCCCAATGGACTTGTTGAAAGTATTGTAAAAGTTTAGGGTCAAATTCGGTTACCATTTGGGAGTTCGGAAACGAATTTTTCCCACCCGTTGTCTATGAATTTTTGGATGAACGGGCTAGTGATAGTGTCTCTATCCAAATCGCCAATGAAATCATCAAGTTTGAACAATCTCTCCTTAATGCACTTTGTGTTTTGATTTCTTTGCGGTGGTGCCGGTTCTTGAGACGACGAACCGACCTTTTCTTTTCCTTTTGACGATTTCTTCGGTGCCATCCCTGAAATTAAACAAAATCAACTTCCTTTTCATCACACGACTATAATCATCAAGCAAAACCAACAAAAACATAAAAAAATTCAAAGAATTTCGTTGTGGCATTTCGTCGGACACCTTAAGTTCATAGTTTTTTAACAAGTTTTTTTATTCAAACTCAAATCCACAAAGTCACCACAAATCAATGAATCAAATAACCACACGAATATCAACAATACTAACAACTAAACATGATTCAATCAACGAATCTTACAGAAATAGGAATCGAAAAACAAATATGAAGCGAGAAACTAAAAACTAAAACTCAAAAATATATAAATTGAAACAATGATTGAAAGAAAACCTGATGATTTATGTGTTAACGTTGATAAGAGAATGAATTGTATTGAAGAATTTGAGTTTTAGACAGTAGGGATTGATAGGGGAAAAAAATTTTCGCACTGCTGGTCTCTGGTCTCTCATCTGGTTTGAAATGTGTTGCCAAGTCCGTTTTTTTTAATACAGACGTGTAGTTACGACCGTAACATATCCAAGTTACGGCCGTATGATGCATTCGTTTTTTTAACAGGATTTTAAGTTACGGCCGTATCTCTCCAGACTTACGGCCGTATGATGCATTCGTTTTTCGGACCTTGTTTTAAGATACGGCCGTAACATGTAGGAGTTACGGCCGTATGATGCATTCGTTTTTGTTTTGATAGGATAATAAGGTTACGGCCGTAACAATAAGGAGTTACGGCCGTAAGGTGCATTCGTTAAAATTATGAAACTAGTTATGGCCGTATGATTTTGGATACGACCGTATATATATATATATATATATATATATATATATATATATATATATATATATATATATATATATATATATATATTTGTTTTTAAGTTTTTAATTTGGTTTTTTAGAAAATTATAATTATTATATGTGTGAGAATAATCAAAGAAAGACTCCCTCGATTTTATGAACGATATGATTCTTGCTCTTGTTTTTGAATCTTTCTGTGTTACCCCCAAACTTATTTTGCGAAATAATAGAGATTGGGTTGCCTCCCAATAAGCGCTTTGTTTAACGTCCTTAGCTTGACTTCTCGTCTGATCAATTAGGTATTTCCAGCATTATGATTGACTTTGCTGTCGAGAATTCTCCTCCTAGATATGGCTTTAACCGTTGGCCGTTTACTTTGAAACTCCCGACGGTTGTATTATAAATCTCTACAGCTCCATGAGAAAACACCTCTTTGATCGTGTAAGGGCCCGTCCATCGTGATCGCAGCTTACCCGGAAACAGATGCAGTCGTGCATTAAAAAGGAGAACTTGGTCTCCTGTTTTAAAATCTCTTCTTAGAATTCTGTTGTCATGCCATCTTTTTGTTTTTTCTTTGTAGATTTTGGCATTTTCATATGAGTCGAGTCGGATTTCATCCAACTCATTTAAGCTATGACAACCTTTTCTTTCCAGCCAACTGTTCATCAAAGTTTAATTTTTTTATAGCCCAAAAGGCTCGATGTTCAAGTTCTACTGGCAGGTGACAGACTTTTCCAAAAATCAAACGAAATGGAGACATGCCTATCGGTGTCTTATAAGCTGTTCTGTAAGCCCAGAACGCATCATCCAATTTTTTCGACCAATCTTTCCGAGATGAGTCGACTGTCATCTCAAGTATACGTTTCAGTTCACGATTGGAAACCTCGACTTGTCCACTGGTTTGTGGGTGATAAGAGGTAGCGACACGGTGTTTTACTCCGAATTTGGTCAATAGAGCCTTAACCTGGTGATTGCAGAAATGAGATCCGCCATCACTGATAATAACTCTCGGAGTTCCGAAGCGAGTGAATATATTTTTCTTTAGAAAATTTACCACGACCTTAGCTTCGTTTGTTGGTAATGAAACAGCCTCTACCCATTTAGATACGTAGTCTACAGCTACAAGGATGTATTCATTAGAGAACGATGATGGAAAGGGTCCCATGAAATCAATTCCCCAAACGTCGAAGATTTCAACTTCAAGGATGAAATTCATTGGCATTTCATTTCTTTTTGACATGTTTCCATGTCTTTGGCACCGGTCACACTTAGAGACAAGTGTATGTGCATCTTTGAATAGAGTGGGCCAATAGAATCCTGCTTCAAGAATTTTTGCTGCTGTTTTTGAACCCCCAAAATGTCCTCCATAGTGAGAGGAATGACATCTTTCTAATACCTTCTCCATTTCTTCTTCCAGTATGCATCTCCGTATGATTTGATCAGGTCCTCGTCTGAACAATAGAGGATCTTCCCAATAATAGTATTTCAACTCGGAGAAGAATTTTTTCTTTTGATGATGGGAAAAATTTGGGTGAATTATTCCACTAACAAGGAAATTAACGATGTCTGCATACCATGGTGCATTTTGTTTTTCCTGGATATTAGAGATTTGGAACAGTTGTTCATCCGGAAATACTTCATTTATTTCCTTCTCTTGAGAATTGTTTTGGTCTAGTCTAGAGAGATGATCCGCCACTTGGTTTTCTGTTCCCTTTCTGTCTCTGATTTCTATGTTGAATTCTTGCATAAGTAGAACCCATCGTATTAGCCTTGACTTTGCATCTTGCTTTGTCATTAAATATTTCAAAGCTGAATGATCAGTGTAGACAATGACCTTTGATCCCAATAAGTAGGATCGAAATTTGTCAAAGGCATAAACCACTGCAAGCATCTCTTTTTCAGTTGTTGTGTAGTTCAGCTGAGCATCATTCATAGTTCTGCTAGCATAATGGATCACTTGCATCATTTTGTCCTTATTCTGGCCCAGCACGGCCCTCATAGCATAATCACTTGCATCGCATATCAAAATGAATGGAATAGTCCAATCTGGAGAAATGATGATTGGAGCTGATGTAAGCTTATCCTTCAAAGTTGCAAAGGCCGCGTGGCATTCATTTGTGAAAAGGAATGGTGTATCTTTCTCAAGCAAAGAACAGAGAGGTTTTGCTATTTTTGAGAAATCTTTTATGAACCTCCGATAGAATCCTGCATGCCCGAGAAAACTCCTTACTCCTTTCACCGAAATTGGTGGAGAAAGTTTTGCAATCACTTGGATTTTTGCCTTATCGACTTCAATTCCATGTTGTGAGATTCTATGGCCAAGTACGATTCCTTCCTGGACCATGAAGTGACATTTCTCCCAATTGAGAACTAGATTTGTGTCTTCACATCTTTCCAAGACCATGCCTAAGTGATTTAGGCATTTATCAAATGAATCTCCGAAAACCGAGAAATCGTCCATGAAAACTTCAATGAATTTTTCAACCATGTCTGAGAATATTGACATCATGCATCTACGAAATGTGGTGGAGCATTGCACAATCCGAATGGGATTCTTCTATGGCAAATGTTCCATAAGGGCATGTGAATGTTGTTTTCTCTTGGTCTTACGGGCTATTACGATTTGGTTGTACCACTGAATAGCCCTCGAGAAACAGTAGTAAGAATGTCCCGCCAATCTATCGAGCATTTGATCAATAAATGGGAGTGGAAAATGATCTCTTAAGTCGTTTTGTTGAGCTTCCTGTAATCAATGCACATTCTCCATCCTGTGATGGGTCGTGTTGGTATAAGTTCATTGTGCTCGTTCTCTATGATTGTGATTCCACTCTTTTTGGACACCATATGTACAGGGCTCACCCATGGACTATCTGAGATTGGATAAATGATTCCTGCGTCAAGTAATTTAAGAATCTCTGCTTTCACAATTTCCTTCATGTTTGGATTCAAACGTCGTTGATGCTCAATTGAAGGTTTGCAGTCATCTTCCATCAAAATTTTGTGTGTGCATATAGAGGGGCTTATTCCTCTAATGTCCGCAATAGTCCATCCAATTGCTATTTTGTGATTCCTCAATACCCTTAGTAATTTCCCTTCTTCAAGTTCGGTCAATATGTTAGATATGATGACCGAAAGTGTAGAGGAAATGCCCAAGTAAGCGTATCTCAAATGTGTGGGTAGAGTTTTGAGATCAAGTATTGGAGCTTCTTGTAAAGAAGGGAGGGGTTTAGCGGAGCTTGTCCCCAATTCTTCAAAATGTGAATGCCTTCTTAAGGATGGTAGTGCTTCTAGATAGTTAACTGTTTCGGCCAAGTGATATTCTTCTTCTATGCTGGTTAGAGAATTTGCTATACATGTCTCAAGAGGATCTTTAGATAGAATTTTCTCCAAAGACTTGTTTACCATGGCTTCAATTGCGTCTATTCTTAGACAATACTCATCTGTGGAGGGATGATTCAAAGTTTTTAGGACATCGAAGATGACATGTTCGTCTTCCACTCTGAGAATTAGCTTTCCTTCATAGACGTCAATAAGAGCACGTCCGGTTGCGAGAAATGGTCGTCCCAAAATAATGGGAATATCCTGATCTTCTTCCATGTCAAGAATGATAAAATCTGCTGGAAATATGAATTTATCAACTTTGACGAGCACATCTTCTATTATCCCACGTGGATATTTCATTGACCGATCAGCTAATTGTAGTGAAACTGTTGTTGCTTTTGCTTCTCCCAAGTTCAGTTTGTTGAAAATTGACAGGGGCATCAAGTTGATACTTGCCCCTAAATCACAAAGAGCTTTGCCAAAATTCACTTCACCAATTGTACACGGGATTGTGAAAGTTCCCGGATCTTTTAGCTTGGGTGGCAACTTCTTTTGTAGTATTGCGCTACATTCCTCTGTTAGCATGACAGTTTCGTATTCTTCAAGCCTTCGTTTGTTGGAAAGAATATCTTTCATAAATTTGGCATAGATTGGCATTTGTGCTAGAGCATCGGCAAAAGGAATGTTGATGTGTAGCTTTTTGAAAATTTCCAAGAATTTCCCGAATTGAGCATCGAGCTTGTGATTCTTCAACCATTGAGGAAATGGGATAGGTGGAACATAAGATTTTGTAGCAACAGGACCTTTTTGAGATGTAGGTCCTGATTCAGATTCTTTTTCTGATTCTTGATTTTGTTTATCTTTTTGTTTTTCCATAGAAATTTCTGGCAGCTGCACTCCACTTCTTGTTGTGATAGCTTGGACATTTTCCCTTGGATTTACCTCAGTATTGCTAGGTAACATGCCATGAGATCTTTCTGAAAGTATTTTGGCCATTTGGCCAACTTGTGTCTCCAGATTTTTAATTGAAGCATCATTGCGTTGTTGATACTTCAATTGTTGTTCAGCTAGCTTCGTGATTGCTTCTTCCCACCCGGGCTTCTTTTCTTGATGCGTTGGATTCAACACATTGTTGTTGTTTGCATAAGAAAAATTTGGATGATTTTTGTACCCTGGATTGTATGTTGTCCCGTAAGGATTGTATGCTTGCCTTTGGAAATTCTGAGCATACGCCACTTGTTCTGGTGGTGGTGGTGATTGCTCCTGTTGCACTAAGGGACAGATAGTGCTGTTGTGATTTGCTCCACAAATTTCACATGAAAAAGCTGAAACTTGTGGAGTTTGCACCGTCTTCACAGATTGAGGAGTTGAGAAAGACATTTCCTCGACTTTCTTTGATAGAGCTTCTATTTTTGCCAACATAAGTGAATAAGAATCCACTTCAAAAACACCATTTGGTTTCTTTTGGATATTTCTGTCTGGCCATCTTGCACTTTGTTCACTTATAACCTCAAAAAGATTATAAGCCTATTTCATAGTTTTGTTGCCAAGTGAGCCATTTGATGATGAATCGACATTGGCTCGGCATGTAGGTAAAATTCCAGAATAGAAGTAATTGACTTGTGCTCCCAAATTGAAACCATGGTTAGGACATCTTCGTAGCATATCTTTGTATCTCTCCCATGCTTCGTGGAATGATTCTGAATCTTGTTGACGAAATGTAGAGATTTCGTATTTGAGTTTCGCCACTTTTATTGGTGGAAAGTATTTAGTGGTGAATTTTTGGACAAATTCGGGCCAATTTGTTATGCTTCGTGGTGGCAAAGTATCTAGCCATTCTCTTGCTCTGTCCTTCAAAGTGTGCACGAAAAGTCTCATTTTGATCGCCTCGTCATTTACATTTGGATATTTGAAATTTCCACAAATCTCCACAAAACGGTTAATATGGAGATATGGATTCTCGTCGGTTCTTCCATAGAATGAGTTGTTGTTGGAGAAGAGATTGATGATATCGGGGCGAATTTGAAAATTGTCCACTACAAATGGTGGATAGATTACACTTGATTGAACGCTCAAAGATGGGGGGTTCATGAATTCCCCAAAGAGCATGTTGTCTTCATCTATTTCCGGCACAATAGGATATTGTTGATGTTGAATGTTTTGAACATTAGGTATTCCCCCTACCGGAGGAATTCTTTCGTTATCATTTCCTTGGGGGAGACGTGGGTTTAGTTCGTCCGCCATTGATGGTGAAGAAATAATGTTTTTCTTTTGTTCTCTTCGCCTTCTTCTGAATGTGGCTTCGATCTCGGGATCTAGTGAAACTAAATCGCGATTGTACGTCCTTCGCATAGACAAGAGAATCTACAACAAAAAAAAATTGTATTTATAACAACAGTTAATAATGTAATATTTCAAATATAACACTTATACTTCCCCGGCAACGGCGCCAAAAACTTGACACGTTCTTAGTGTAACTATCGCAAGTGCACGATATCGTATCAAGTAGTAAGTGGACTTTTTGAGTCCGGTTTATCGATCCCACGAGGAAGTTTGGTTATAATTTGAATTATACACTATTAGTCTATTTTTATAGATACTAAGATGAGTGAAACACACAATTAAAGAGTTTGGTTTAAAATTTGCAAAGCAAATGCAATAATAGTTCTAATATTTTAAGAAAATTAAAAGATTGCAATAATAATAGATTGATTAACGATAAAACGAAATAGTTGGGATTACAAACTTAGTTCGTCATTAGTTATAGAAGATGTATAGGAGATCATAAGATGAATTTAGTTATTATGTTGTGTAGATTCGATTTTCCTTAAAAAGACGGTTTCTCTTTCGAACTATAAAACGCCCCTTACATATTAAATCAATCCACTATATTTCTATGTTGATTGGCTTCAATACATAGCATTAGGATTTATGAAAATAACTCAAACAATCATCTAAGGTCTAGAGGTATATTTCTATCCCCTAGAACAACTTAGAGTGAAGATCATTTGATCTAATCAAACATATTTTCTTTCGAAATATATGAAAACCATAAATATCGTCATTTATTGGACAAATAAATAAAGATTGTTAAAACAATGAAAATCACACACAATAATAAGTCATTCACAATAGATCTTTATACAAACTTAATTAACATGACTAACCTTGTTTATAATCCCAACTAAAGGTAACTTAGCCCATGAAGGGTTTAATATACATAATACAAGCTTTGGTGGTCATTATTAGTTGAATCAAGAGAAAGAATTGATCCTCACTCCCTTAGTAGATAAAGGAGAAAGAAGCAATAAACTCTCTGAACAACATATGCTATACCACACTCACACAAATCACTCAAGAACACAAGTGTGTTCTTCACTCAAAAAGAAAAGATTACAAAAAGTGAAAAATTATACGATGAATGATGAATGTTGAAGGATCTAAGGGGTTTATTTATACACCTAAAGTCATCTAATAGCTCCAAAACTCCAGCATTATTACAATAGATCGGATCAATGCCAGCCATTCCCTCAATAATACACAAAAAGTATAAAAAATTAGACAAATTTTAACAATCTGTCAAGAGTTACGGCCGTAACATTAAGGAGTTACGGCTGTAACTTGGATGACTTATGGCCGTAACATTCTATAGTTACGGCCGTAACTTGGCTTCGTCAATTTGCTCACTGGTTGCTTTGAGAGTTACGTTTCAGCCCAGAATTTCTCAGACTTTGCGTTTTTGCCCCAAATCTTCTTCGGATGATAACTTTTGGTATATAACTCTGATTTTGAATCCGGAAAGACTGCCGAATTCGTCTCGGAAAGCCCTACAACATGAATATATCAAAATTCAGCAAAGAGAATATTTAATAAACATTTTATTTCTTGAGTAAATCAGTTATTCAATCCGATTAAGACTAGATTTACATCATCATCCGATAAAAATAAAATTATTAAAAACTAATTAATTAAAAGCAAAAAACGAGTAGACTAGCTCAATTATGGTGATGTTTATCGATACAAACCATGGATAAGTGTATAAAACTGACAAGCAGTTTCACCCTGGCTCGATTTTTTCGTGTATTCCAGAAAATTAATCTCCCGCATGTTAAATTGGATTTAATATGATTAAAATGATTTATGGTATTTCATTTTATAAGGGAAATTTAATTAATTGGAATATTTGTGGGTGACTGAATACTTTGAACGTTTTTCATACTACTGATTGTGTGAATTGATCGGATCGATTCTATTTATTGTTTATATGCTGATTGGATCAATGTATCTCTACGCAATCCGTTTATATTGTATTTATTAGATGAATGCTTTTGAATGGGGATGTATTTTATAGACTTAGTTTTGAATCGTTCAGTTTCATTAGATTGGGTTGTAAAGGCCGTTTTGAGCCTATTTATTTTACTAGAAATATTTGTATCTAGGATGCAATTTTTCAATGTAAAATTTATATGTAATGACGAAGACCGGAGGATGATCCGTTTGAGAATACGAAGATGCAAGACCGAAGACTTGTAATTAGATTACGGAGTTTTTGATTCTACTACATGTTGGTAGCAACTAGGTTGTGAATGGTTGTTCATATTGTATGAATGCACAAATGCGCTTAAATGGATTAATGTGCAAAGTGTAACGTTAATCGCGAAAATTCTCCCACAACAAATTATTAAGTTCATAAGGTTTCAAAGTTTTCCTTCCCTCCATCGAGCTTTTGGGAAATTGAAGTCCAAACCGGATGTGCTATGCTTCCGAGTTATTGGGGTAGTCGTTCGGGGAGAATGGATAAATTACCTGGAGCGCATTGGATGCCGTCGGTTGGAGCAAATTTTATCCCTAGAAACCTGATAGGTTGCCGGATAAGATTCAATTGTGAAACTGATTTGCGTCGATGGTATAAACTTAACTTGTTCACGAACCATAGAAACCGTATAAGTTGAGGGGAGTGAACAAGGGGAAAAAGAAGATCGTATCATCCATTAGATAGGTTGGTGTTGGACACCACTTTATGAAAATTAATAGACTAAAAATTTATAAAGAACTCGATCGCCACTATGAAGTAGAGTGAATGATACTTCCGGATTTCACATGGGAGTGTGTTATTCCGATAAAAATAGTGGGAGCTGGGTAATAAGAATAGAAAAGACCTTAATTCTATACTCAAATCATAATTAAACGAGTCACTAATTAATCCATCGTACTTAATGCAGACATAACTCTCAATATGACAATGAATCCACTCGCAATTCTACTCGAAAAGAACACCTTGAATGGACCTAACTTTGTGGATTGGCAACGCAATCTGATGATAGTCCTCGGTATAGAGGCACTGGCATACATCTTGGAGACGGACATTCCGGCACCTCCAGTGCGGACTAGAGCCAATCAATAAGAGATTGAAAACCACGAAAAGTGGGTTAAGGATGACGTGAAAGTCCGTGCTTATATGATGGCTTCCATGTCTAATGAGGTTCAGATAGCTCATGAGAAAATGACTTCTGCTAGGCAGATTCTATCTCACTTAACCGAGCTTTATGGTAAGCACAGTCGAACTGCTAGATATGAGATATCCAAGCAACTGTTCGGTGCAAGGATGAAGGAATGATAGAATGTTGGGGACCACATCCTCAAAATGATATCTATGATCGAGAGATTGGAGGCTCTTGATTTTAAGATAGATACTTCTCTTCAAACCGACCACATTCTACAATCTCTCCCTGATTCCTTCTCACAGATTGTTATGAACTTCAACTGCAATGAGATTGCGTGTAACTTAGCTGGGCTAATGAACAAACTAGTGACCGCTTAGTCTCAGATGAAGACACCGCGGATGAAGGAGTCCGCCCTTGTGATTTCTTCTGGATCTCGGAGGTCTAAGAACAAGAAGAAAAGACCAAGATGCAGATGGGACCACAAGTCAAGGACTTCAACGGTAAGGGCAAGGCCCCGATGGTTTCAAAGAACAAGAAGAAGATGGACGCTTGTCTCAAGTGCAGTGAGCTGGGCGACTGGGCTAGAGACTGTCCAATTCTTCATGGCGCTTTAGGTACAGAACTTTTAGTTTTGGAAACAAATTGTTCTTCTACTGTATTTTCTACTTCTTGCAAACTGGATTCTGATGCTAGTTCTCATATTTATACTGTGAATCAGGATCTGGAACAAAGTAGGAACATTGGAGCTGGGGAAGTGATGATTACTGTCGGTAGCGGGCATAGTGTCGAGGCAACCGACATAGGATCACTTCTTTTGGGTTTAGAATCTGGTTTTGTTCTTACTTTAGAAGATGTACTTGTTTTGCCCAAGGGGCATAAAAACATTGTATCTATTCCGGTCATGGATCGGAAATGCTTTTCATTTTTCATTGGTGATGGTTCCTCCAAAATTTATTTTAGAAATAAACTTGTGTGCACTGCTAGATTGTTAAATGGACTGTATCGTCTAAACCTTGGTAACAAAGTGGTTCTGAATACTATGACTAGGAAGCGTGGTAGGGATGAAACTAATCAAGTTTTGAAATGGCATCTTAGACTTGGTCATGTTGGTCAGACCAAGGTTTACAAAATGAAAAAGGATGGACTTATGGGTCCATTGGGATCGGATCCCTTTCCTACTTGTGAATCTTGCCTTAAAGGAAAAACGACTAAGTCCCCCTTCACATGGACTTTTGAAAGAGCCGCTGATAAACTAGGATTAACCCATACCGACGTATGTGGTGCTTTGGAAGCAGCACGCGATGGATATCAATATTTCATTACGTTTACAGATGATCATACTAGGTATGGTTATGTATACTTAATGAAACTTAAATCCGAGGTCTTTGAGAAATTCCAGGAATTTAAGGCCCTAGTCGAGAAACAAACTGGAAATCATATCAAAGCACTTCGGTCAGACCGAGGTGGCGAGTATATGAGTATAGAGTTTGACGAGTTCCTTAAGGAACATGGAATAGTATCACAACTAACACCTCCAGGTACTCCTCAGATAAATGGTGTGTCAGAAAGAAGGAACCGGACCTTGTTGAACATGGTCTGTTCCATGTTGGGCTATACTGACTTTCCGATTTACCTGTGGGGGTATGCACTCCTGACTGCTGCTTATATCTTAAACAGATGTCCTTCCAAATCCGTTCCTAAAACTCCACATGAGATGTGGGAGGGCAGGAAACTAAGTCTTAATAACATTAGGATTTGGGGATGTCTCTCTTATGTCAAGAAAACTAAGGTGGAAAAGTTGGAAGCGAGGTCCGTGAAGGGACGTTTCATTGGATTCCCGTCTGGGACGATGGGATATCTATTCTACATGCCCTAAGATCGAAAGGTCGTTGTTGCTTTGCAAGCACACTTCCTGGAAGATGAGTTCATTGAGGAAGGCGGAGCAGGTAGAAGTATTTCTTTGGAAGAATACAATGAAACTCCTCAGGAGACACCTATGCAAGAAATTGGAACTGAACCTTCTGAAACACAAGTACAAGTGATATGGCCTTGTGAACTTGGAGGAGCTGGGTCTCCATGAGGTTTCAAGTGATAGCCAAGAGACCGACCCAACGACCTATAACCAAGCAGTGGTGGATGTAGACTCCGCGAAATGGCGTGAAGCTATGGAAACTGAGATAGACTTGATGCATGTCAATCAGGTCTGGACTATAATAGACTGCCCTAAGGGCATAGTGCCTATTGGGAACAAGTGGATCTATAAGAGAAAGACTGATGGTGATGGCAAGGTTGACGCCTATAAGGCCAGGCTTGTTGCAAAGGGTTATACCCAGAAGGAAGGGATCGATTAGCACGATACCTTCTCGCCCGTAGCTATGATCAAGTCTATTCGCATGATGCTTGCTATAGCTGCCTACCACAATTATGAGATATGGTAAATGGACGTAAAGACGGCTTTCCTTAATGGATTCCTCGAGGAGGAAATCTATATGGAGCAGCCTAAAGGCTTTGTGTCCTAGGTCGATATTCAGAAAGTGTGTAAGCTTCAGCGTTCCATTTATGGTCTGAAGTAAGCTTCGCGTAGTTGGAACCTTTATTTTGACGAGGCAGTCAAAGATTTGACTTCCTGCAAAATGAAGAGGAACCTTGTGTATACAAGACGGGTAGTGGGAGCAAGATAGCATTCTTAGTACTATATGTGGATGATATTATACTAATAGGAAATGATGTGTGAATGCTCAGTTCTGTGAAAGCTTGGCTTTCGAGTAATTTCTCCATGAAAGACTTGGGAGAAGTAACCTATATTCTTGGTATTCGACTCTACCAGGATAGAGCGAAGAGAACGATAGGTCATTCACGAGCCCTCTATATAGATAAAATCTTAAAGCGATTTAAGTTGGATGATTCTAAAAGAGGGTTCCTACCGATGCGACATGGAATAAAGCTCTTCTCGAAGATGTGTCCTCAAAGTGAGGAACAATGAAAGGAAATGAGTAATATACCGTATACTTCGGCCGTAGGTAGCCTTATGTATGCTATGTTCTGTACGAGACCTGACATTGCGCATGCTGTGAGCGTGGTAAGTAGGTTTCAGGCAAACCCTGGTAAGGAACATTGGACTGCCGTAAAGAACGTTCTCAAGTACTTGAGAAGGACTAGAGATATGGTTCTTATGTACAGCGGTGGAGAATTGGATGTGGTGGGATTCACTCATTCGGACTTCCAAGGACAGAAATATGACTCGATGTCTACTTTTGGCTACATATTTACTCTTAATGTAGGAGCAGTATCTTGGCGTAGTGCCAAGCAAAGCGCGACTGCTGATTCCACCGGTCAGGTTGAGTATCAAGCAGTTTCGGAGGCTTCCAAGGAAGAGTTCTGGATTAAGAAGTTTCTGGGAGAACTTCAAGTGATACCATGTCTTTGTCTTTGCTGTATCATGCGACAATGACGGAGTCAGAGCATGTGCCAAGGAGCCGAGGTTTCACAACAGCACCAAACACATTGAGAGGAAGTATCATCACATAAGAGAATTTGTTCGCAAAGGAAACATTGTGCTGCATAGAGTAGACTCAGCCGACAACATCGCTGATCCACTGACCAAGCCAATTTCTTAGACTAGCTGGGAGCGTCATCTGGAGAACATGGGTATTAGATACCATAGTGTGTGGATTGAGTGCAAGTGGGAGATTGTTAGGAGTATGCACTCGAATTCCACTCAAAGGATGTTGAATGAGGGCATTGTACTTATTATGTAAATCATTATCATAGGCAATGAATGTTTCTTTATTTACTGGTAGTTACTAGCATTCATAACTCGTAAATATACATATAGAAACTAGTCCGTGTATTTGAGAGCAAAATGTTCCATTCCTTATTGGATAAGGGTGTCGGCACTGGAAATGTTTATAGCTCAAATACTTAATCGTTCACAAGTCGATGAAACTTGACTGGGCGTTAAGTTTATGTGAAGACTTGTATGACGTGTTCTTTGACATGGAGAGTGCCTATAGAACACTAATGGTTAGTGGGAGCAGACGTTATAGGTATGCTAATTGCATTAGTATGCTCGAACCGACTCACCCTTGATTCGTCACATGAATTTCACTCCGGGACAGTCAATGACGGAATCGATAGGTTGTGATAGGTATTCGTGAACCTTCGACTTGAGGATTTGGTAGGGATGTGCTTGTGACGTCAAGATTTTCATTAGAGTAGTTCGACCATGTAAACCAGAAGGTGGGGGTCAACCTCGACGTGCATCTTGACGGGCAAGTAGCAGGTCCTACTGAATACCAAGATAGAATTCTTTATCCTGTTAGTAAACGAGTTATATGTCCTATGCGGTTATTGGTAGATGAGATCATAAGTCTTTGGCCAAAGCATTGGTGCTAGTTGTATTGGATACACGAGAGCTCGATGATCTCGATTTGCATTAACTCATGCATAGCGTCAAGTACAGATAGGGTTTGACTGACCGTGACCCTATAACTTGATCGGGACATTTGAAAGAAGGGTTTATACGTATACTGGTATTCACGACAGAATGGTTCTTGAATGATCCCAATCATTCATTTTCAGTTGGGGTACAGTGTAGGCCGCCAGGCTGGCTAGGTGGTACTACTACTCTTTGGTTCCTCCCATTGCTGACTGAGACGGACCTACCGAGGCGCACAATAGGATTGACGACGGAATGAATCGAGCTAATTCTCTCATTATGAATATTAGTATTGGATATCTAATTTGGGACATTAGATGTCTAAATTAATTTATTGGATAAATTAATTTACGGCCTAATGAATTAAATAAATTAATGGGTGATTAAATTAATTCATAGATATAATTAATTCTTGGAGAAATTAATTATATTATTTTTTATTTGATATAATTAATTAATTGGATTAATTAATCAATATAAATGCATTGGAACGGAATTGGGGTTTATCTGTTAGGACTCACGGGAGTCCGAAACGAACCAAACCCATCCGGATCTTCTAGATGGCCGCCCCTTACCAACCACCCCCCTTTGGTCTTGGTCTTTACCTTGATAGGTGGGAAACCTATGGCCACCAAGGGGACAAAATCTTTTAAGATATTGTTTTAGGTGATATGGTCACGATTCTTGAAGAATAAAATGAAGACAACATCTCTCCCCCATCACTTGGTGGATCTCACAATTTGACAAAAGAAAAGAGAGAAGAAAATAGTTTTCTTTGTCTTCATCTTATTCTTCATTTCTTCTTGTTGGTTGTTGGAGAAAAATCAAGAAATCAAAGAGAGATAGTGAGTTATACACTTAAAGTGCTATAATCACAATCGAAAGCTTCATCATCCTAGCTCTAGACGTATCCTTGGAGGATAGCAAGGTGATCGTCATTCCGTTCGTTTCTCCGGCGCGTGGCAAGTAGAGACGCGGTGCTTTCGGCATTGGATCATCCAAGAGCTTGGAGCGTTTGGATCGTAGGGAAATCAACTAAAGCTTGGGGAATAGCTCAAGAGAAGGACACCATTCAAATCAACGGACTACAAGGGTATGTTTCTTGTATCTCTTCTGTTTCATTTAATATTCGTATATACGTAGCTCGATCGATCATCGTAGGGATTCAGATCGAATTAATTTTCCTTTTACCGCTTCCGTTGGGCCTTTGTTTTAGGCACCGAATCCCAACACCTCCCATCTTATTGGTCTTTGTCTTCACCTTGATAGGTGGAAGACCAAAGATATTGAGATATTTGATATCTCATATAATATGTAAAAGGTGACTTTAGGTGGTGTAATGAATAATATAAGTGAAGACTTCACTCTTTCTCCTTTGGTTGTGCCTCTCACGGTTTTCACACAAGAAAGAGAGAGAGAGGAAAAAGGTTTTCTTAGTGTTCTTCACTTCTTCACTTCATTACTTGATTTCTAAGATATTTAATAAGGGAGAAATTTTGATTAACATACTTGGAGTATATTCATCAAATCAAAGAACTTCATCATCCGATTCTGGCCATAACCTTGGAGGTTAATTTGGTGCTTGTCATTCCTATCATTTCTCCGGTGCGTGGCAAGTAGAGACGCGGCATTTTCGGCGTTGGATCATCCTAAAGCTTGTTGCAAATTGGATTCGCAAGGGATATCATCTTCTCAGCATTTAATCAACGGACTTCGAGGGTATGATTTCGTATCCTACTTTGTTTTGTTTTATATTCGTATATACGTAGCTTGATCGATCCTCTTTAGGGATTCAGATCGAATTAGATTCGTATATTGCTTCTGCTGCGCCTTCGTTTTAGGCACCGAATCCCAACAGTGGTATCAGAGCGTAGGTCTTGCAATCATATATACGATATTTTGCATTTGGAATGCTTGACTGGATGGTGAATGATTTGGAATCATTTATAGTCATAATCATGGTGTATGTTTTCCGTTCGTTGTAGTTATATTTTCGTTAATTTATGTCTAAATATAAATCTTTATTTCTGGGAAATATGATTTATATTGAAGATATGAATATTGAAAAATATAGATATTAGATATCTGGTCGATTATCGAGCCCCGAATTGCCGTTGGATGGCCCGGGAATGGACCGAAAGAAGGGGGCCGCGTCCCAGGGCTGTAACCAGCCCCTGCCATGCTTTCTGTATAAGGGGCCGTGGCCCAGGGCTGCTGGGCAGGCCCTGCTTACTGCCCGATGTGTTTTGGTCGCGGTCCAGGCCCTTTCGGACCTGTTTCGGGCTCGTTTTTTTCATGTATTCCTGAAAATTAATTTCCTGCATTTTAAATTGGATTTAATATGATTAAAATGATATATGGTATTTCATTTTACAAGGAAAAATTAATTTATTGAATACTTGTGATTGACCGAATTACTTTGAACGTTTTCATATTACCGATTGTGTGAATTGATTGGATCAATTCTATTTATTGTTGTTTATATATTGGTTGGATCAATGTATCTCTACGCAATCCATTTATTTAGTATGTATTGGATGAATGCTTTTGAATGGGGATGTGGTTCACGGACTTAGTTTTTGAATCGTTCGGTTTTATTCGGTTGGGTTGTAAAGGCCGTTTTGAGCCTATTTATTTTACTAGAAATATTTGTATCTAGAATGCAATTTTTCAATGTAAAATTTATATGTAATGACGAATACCGAAGATCGGAGGAAGATCCGTTTGAGAAGACGAAGATTCAAGACCGAAGACTTGTAATTAGATTACGACGTTTTTGTTCTAGGACGGTCCATGAACTACATGTTGGTAGCAACTAGGTTGTGAATGTTTACTCATATGGTATGAATGCAATAAACGCGCTTAAATGAATTAATGTGCAAAGTGTAACATTAATCGCGAAAATTCTCCCACGACAAATTATTAAGTTTAAAAGGTTTCAAGGTTTTCGTTCCCTCTATCGAGCTTTTGGAAAATTAAAATCCAAATCGGATGTGCTATGCTTCCGAGTTATCGGGATAGTCATTCGGGGAGGATGGATAAATTACCGAGAGCACATTGGATGCCTTCGGTTGGAGCAAATTTTATCCCTAGAAACCTATTCGGTTGCCGGATAAGATTCAATTGTGAAACTGATTTGCGTCGATGGTATAAACTTAACTTGTTCACGAACCATGGAAACCGTATAGGTTGAGGGGAATGAACAAGGGAAAAAGAAGATCGAATCATCCATTAGATGGGTTGGTGTTGGACACCACTTTATGAAAATTAATAGACTAGAAACTTGTTCGGTTGCCCTCTATTAAAATTTATAAAGAACTCGATCACCACTATGAAGATATTGCGAACAATACTTCCAGATTTCACATGGGAGTGTGTTATTCCGATAAAAATAGTAGGAGCTGGGATATAAAAAAACCTTAATTCTATACTCAGATCATAATTGAATGAGTCACTAATAAATTTGTCGTACTTAATGCAGACAAACTCAACTCTCAATATGACAATGAACCCACTCGCTATACTACTCGAAAAGAGCACCTTAATAGGCCCTAACTTTGTGGACTGGCTCCACAACCTGATGATTGTCCTCAGTATAGAGGCACTAGGATACGTCTTGGAGACGGACATTCCGGCGCCTCCAGTGCGTACTAGAGCCAATCAGGAAGAAATTGAAAATCACGAAAAGTGGGTTAAGGATGACATAAAAGTCCGTGCTTAGATGATGGATTCTATGTCTAATGAGCTTCATAGAGCTCATGAGAAAATGACTTCTGCTAGGCAGGTTTTATCTCACTTAACCGAGCTTTATGGTGAGCACAGTCGAACTGCTAGATATGAGATATCCAAGCAACTGTTCGGTGTAAGGGTGAAGGAAGGTGAGAAGGTTGGGGACCACATTCTCAAAATGATATCTATGATCAAGATATTGGAGGCTCTTGATTTAAGATGGATGCTTCTCTTCAAACTGACCTTATCCTACAGTCTCTTCCTGATTCCTTCTCACAGTTTATTATGAATTTCAACTGCAATGATATTGCTTGCAACTTAGTAGGGTTTATGAACAAACCAGTGACCGCTTAGTCTCAGATGAAGACTTCGCGGATGAAGGAGTCTGCCCTTGTGATTTCTTCTGGACCTCGGAGGTCTAAGAATAAGAAGAAAAAGACCAAGAAGCAGACGGGACCACAAGTCAAGGACCTTAAGGGTAAGGGCAAGGCCCCGATGGTTCCCAAGAGCAAGAAGAAGAAGGACGCATGTCTCAAATGCGGTGAGCTGGGCCACTGGGCTAGAGACTGTCCGATTCTTCAGGGCGCTTCAAGTACAAAACTTTTAGTTTTGGAAACAAATTGTTCTGCTACTGTATTTTCTACTTCTTGGATACTGGATTCTGGTGCTAGTTCTCATATTTGTACCGTGAATCAGGATCTGGAACAAAGTAGGAAGCTTGGAGCTAGGGTAGTGATGATTACTGTCGGAAGCGGGCATAATGTCAAAGCTACTGACATAGGATCACTTCTTTTGGATTTGGAATCCGGCTTTGTTTTAACTTTAGATGATGTACATGTTTTGCCCAAGGGGTCTAAAAACATTGTATCCATTCCGGTCATGGATTGGAAAGGCTTTTCATTTTTCATTGGTGATGGTTCCTGCAAAATTTATTTTAGAAATAAACTAGTAGGCACTGCTACATTGTTAAATGGACTGTATCATCTTAACCTAAGTAACAAAGTCGTCGTGAATACTATGGCTAGGAAGCGTGGTAGGGATGAAACTAATCAAGTTTTGAAATGGCATCTTAGACTTGGTCATATTGGTCAGGCCAAGGTTTACATAATGGAAAAAGATGGACTTATGTGTCCATTGGGATCGGATCCCTTTCCAACTTGTGAATCTTGCCTTAAAGGCAAAATGACTAAGTCCCCGTTCATAGGGACTTTTGAAAGAGTCGCTGATAAACTTGGATTAGTCCATACCAATGTATGTGATGCTTTGGAAGCAGCATGTGATGGATATCAATATTTCATTATGTTTACAGATGATCATACTAGGTATGGTTATGTATACTTAATGAAACATAAATCCGAGGCCTTTGAGAAATTCCAGGAATTTAAGGCTCTAGCCGAAAAACAAATTGGTAATCATATCAAATAACTTCGGTCGGACTGAGGTAGCGAGTATATGAGTATGGAGTTTGACGATTTCCTTAAGGAACATGGAATAGTATCACAACTAACACCTCCAGGAACTCCCCAGTTAAATGGTGTGTCAGAAAGAAGGAACCGAACCTTGCTGAACATGGTCCTTTCTATGCTAGGCTATACTGACTTACCAATTTACCTGTGGGGGTATGCATGTTGGAACATTTTGTTCCATACATAATTAATAATTTTTTGATGATTAAAGTTGCTAAACAAAACAAAACAAAACAACGAAGAGGCGAAGCTAGCAATCGAAGAAAACGAAGTGCCAAAAAGTGTTCTGAGCATGCATAACGTACGTAACTAACTAAGGTTAACGTACGTAATATGGTGAGAGTAATGAACGTAAGACTATGGGCTTAGCGTACGTAACCAAGGGTTTGATAAATCAAACCAGAAAGACGTTGGACGAGTCGAAGTCAAAAAGGCGGCAATGAACATATGACGTCAGCAGTGACGTACTATTAACGTACGTAATGAGAAGTATGATAACGTACGTAAAGAAAGAAACGAATGTTACTGTAATGAATCTCAGAGAAGCTAACGTACGTAACAATGGCTGGTTAGCATATGTAAACATGCTTACGTACGTAATGAGAATCATATAGCCTACGTAATGAAGGTCCTGGCAGCTAACAACTAGTTTGATGATGGAGCCTATAAATACCATCCCTAGGGTATTGTTTGAGTACAACAACCTTGAGCAAATTGTCTATTCTTGTGATATTATTATACACATTCTTGTTGTTGATATTGAGCTTAATTGTAAGTGTTTGAGTGTTTTACACGAAAACACACACAAGGGGGAAAAGAAAAGATACGATTGGATTCGGTGTTATTAGGATCAAGGATCCGACATTATTAGAATCACAATCGATATCTAAGTGAGGTTTATCTAGTACCCATAGAAAGCTAGAGAGGTTTATTCCTTGTCCGATAGAAAAGGAAAACGGTTTAACTTGGACCGACACAAAGATAAGTACGAGTGGTTTATCACGGACCAATAGAAGACGTGATTATAACGGTTATCCCTCGACCGATAGAACAGAGGTGCAGAGGTTTTTATCTTGAACCTATAGAAAAAGATACCGAGAGAGGACGTAGGCTCGTTTATAGCCGAACCTCTATAAATTCGTGTGTCATTTATTTTCCGCACTTGATATTTACGCTTCCGCAATATCCGACCCCATACCCAACAATGCACTCCTGACTGCTGCTTATATTTTGAATAGATGTCCTTCCAAATCCATTCCTAAAACTCCAAATGAGATGTAGGAGGGCAGGAAACCAAGTCTTAATCACATTAGGATTTGGGGATGTCCCGCCTATGTCAAGAAGACTAAGGTGGAAAAATTGGAAACTAGCTCCGTGAAGGGATGTTTCATTAGATTCCCATATGGAAAGAGTTATCTATTCTACATACCCGAAGATCGAAAGATCATTGTTGCTTTACAAGAACACTTCCTGGAAGATGAGTTCATTCAGGAAGGTGGAGCAGGGATAAGTATTTCTTTGGAAGAATATAATGAAACTCCTCAGGAGACACCTGTACAAGAGGTTGGAACCGAACCTTCTGTAACACAAGTACAACCACCTCGTAGGTCTAGTAGGGTGTCTCATTTACCTGAGAGGTATGGACTTGTGCACCTGGAGGAGCTGGGTCTTCATGAGGTTCCAGATGATAGATAAGAGACCGACCCAACGACCTATGACCAAGTGATGGTGGATGTAGACTCCGTGAAATGGCGTGAAGCTATGGAAGCTGAGATAGACTCTATGCATGTCAATCAGGTCTGGACTCTAGTAGACCGCCCCAAGGGCATAGTGCCTATTGGGAACAAGTGGATCTACAAGAGAAAGACTGATGGGGATGGCAAGGTTGACACCTATAAGTCCAGGCTTATGGCGAAGGGTTATACCCAGAAAGAAGGGATCGATTATCACGATACCTTCTCGCCCATAGCTATGATCAAGTCTATTCGCATGATGCTTGCTATAGCTGCCTACCACGATTATGAGATATGGCAAATGGACATAAAGACGGCTTTTCTTAACGGATTCGTCGAGGAGGAAATCTACATGGATCAGCCTAAAGGCTTTGTGTCCGAGGTTAATATTCAGAAAGTGTGCAAGCTTCAGCGTTCCATTTATGGACTGAAGCAAGCTTCGCGTAGTTGGAAACTTCGTTTTGATGAGGCAGTCAAAGAGTTTGACTTCGTGCAAAATGAAGAGGAACCTTGTGTATACAAGAGGTTAGTGGGAGCAAGATCGCATTCTTAGTACTATATGTAGATGACATTCTACTAATAGGAAATGATGTGGGAATGCCCAGTTCTGTGAAAGCTTGGCTTTCGAGTAATTTCTCCATGAAAGACTTGGGAGAAGCAACCTATATTCTTGGTATTCGACTCTACCGGGATAGAGCGAAGAGAACGATAGGTCTTTCCCAAGCCCTCTATATAGATAAAATCTTAAAGCGATTTAAGATGGATGATTCTAAAAGAGGGTTCCTACCGATGCGACATGGAATAAAGCTCTCCTCAAAGATGTGTCCTCAAAGTGAGGAACAACGAAAGGAAATGAGTAATATACCATATACTTCGGCCGTGGGTAGCCTTATGTATGCTATGTTCTGTACGAGACCTGACATTGCTGTGAGCGTGGTAAGTAGGTTTCAGGCAAACCCTGGTAAGGAACATTAGATTGCCATAAATAACGTTCTAAATTACTTGAGAAGGACTAGAGATATGGTTTTTATGTATGGCGGTGGAGAATTGGATGTGGTGGGATTCACTGATTCGGACTTCCAAGGACAGAAACATGACTCGACATCTACTTTTGGCTACATATTTACTCTTAATGTAGGAGCAGTATCTTGGCGTAGCGCCAAGCAAAGCGCGACTACTGGTTCCACCAGTCAAGATGAGTATCAAGTAGCCTCGGAGGCTTCTAAGGAAGGGTTCTAGATTAAGAAGTTTCTGGGGGGGGACTTCAAGTGATACCTTTAGGTCACAAGTCGTCAGGAATAAGTCTAAGGGGGTGAATAAGCTTATTGAAAGTCTTTTTCCATGAAAGGAGTTTCTCAGTTGTGATATGTACAGATGACTTAAGTCGTCTGTAGACAGGATATGCGGAAGACACAACTAATGACGAATATAGAACAACTCAAACAATGGAACAATGAATATGTATGCAGCAGGTAGGTATGATGCTAAAGCAGTAAAACACGCAGGCAATTTATAGTGGTCTCAGAGGTGGGGTAATCCTCTACTAATCCACTTTTCTCCAAACCATTTGGAGATGAATCCACTATAATTCTCAACTAGTGATAAATATTACAGTGATTCTTGACCGCGCTGTCGTGACGCGTCAAAATTTGATATTTATAAAAAGTCCTTGACTCACTTATAATAAATAGTAGTATTGGTAAGTAAGGGTCGATCCCACGAGGAACGGATGAATTAATCGAACTTCTTGAGTTGAATATTTTTCTAAAACTAAAATAGTAGTACTAAATAAATAATACTAAACATAATAATACTAGATATAATAAAGGGGGAGTTTGGTTGGTTTAAAGTAAACAAACTAAAATAACAAGTAGGCAAATAAAAAGGAGTAAAATTTTTAGTAAGGAAAAAACGATTGCGATTAATATCCAGTTCTTAGTTCCGTTATCCCCCGTTCTAATTTAATTTATGAAATTAATGCAACACTTTTATCTTTCCTTAATTCCTAATGAACTCCTACTCCGAAGTTAACAACAAGCTCTGTTAACCCCAATCGTTTCTTAAGTTTATTTAATCAAAACAAGCTCTTCAATTCAACCTATCTAGACGAAGGATTCAAAACAAGCTCTTCAAATCTTGTTCGTTAGATGCATTAGGAACCAAAACGATGGAAATAGACAAGATATTGAGTTCACAAGCTCGACCCAAGGGATCTTGATTATGTGTTACCCAACTGAAAAAAATCAATTGTTGCTACTTGTGATTTAGAATTATAACGATTACGTATTATAACCCTAAATCTAGCAATAGATATAAAAACCTCAATTAAGTTGATCAGGCCAATTAAAGTGAATTATATCATAAATAAATCTACGCAATAACACAAAGATAATTCAAAGGAATTAAGTCAAGAATATGCTCCGGGATTAAAACATAAATAATCTAGATACGGGTTCAAACATTCCTAAGAACTGGAATAGATAATTAGCCGGACATGATGGCTGGAACAGATATAGAATAATATTTATTAAACATGAGAATTGGAACCAGCAATTAATTCTTCTCTGTCTGTTCGGCCGAATCCTTCTACCCATGTGCTCCTTCTGCCTTTTAGCCTAGGGAGCCGTGTCTTGATATTGCACCTCCTGCTTCTCTTCAATATTACTGCTGCTACTCTCTCTCTCTCTCTTAGCCTTATGTCGTGTGTATGTTTAATGGGGGTGGTGGATGGTAATGATGGTTGTCCTCTTTTTTATAAATCCAACAACAAGTGTTTTTCTTCATCCAGACTCTTTCGGCCGCCTTTTTCTTGAGTAGGACTCTCCCCTTTTTTTATTTCTCTATTTCGGCCACTTTTTTTCTTTTAAGGGTGGGACTCTCTTTCTTGTGTCTTTTATTTCGGCCGGGACTCTTCTTGGACTGGGGACTTCATTCTTTCTTGGCCCAAGCTATTTTACGGGCTGATTGGTGCTTTTTAGTTGCGGGGGCCAAACCGACACCAGCTAATTGAATTATGCTCCATTAATTCCGACTTCAAAAATAATCGAATTACCTGAAATAATTAATAAATTTCAACGGTGAGGCAAATTGCATTCATAAATAAAATAGGTAGAAAATTAACAAGTTGTGCTAAACTAAAGATAATAAAATCATGTATTTCGCACATGGAATTATGTCATATTTTCTACCGATCAAATATCCCCAAACTTGAACCAATGCTTGTCCTCAAGCATAAAAATATCGAAAGATTTGAAAAAAATTCGTCCTATAATTACGTTCAATAAAACTTTAAACACCCTTCACCGACCCAAAATTCGCTCAAGTAATTGCTTCAAATAAAAGTTCAAATTCCCCAATAAATCATAATCTCCCCAAACTTAATAGTTTGCTTGTCCTCAAGCAATTTAGAATGAGTTGGATCGTAGCGATAACAAAAGTAAGAATATGATTTGCCTGCCCTGAAATATTTAGCCTTCGTTAACTCAAACAGTGGTATAATAATCGCTTCTTTTGCGTAATCAGAACAGTTTTTGTATGAACAGTTAATGAAAATTTCATAGAATATCAAACATAAAAATGCAATCCTACTAAACAGTTCCAAGAAGAGAAGAATAGTTAAAAAAATTTCAACTTATGATAAGGGATTTAATCATCTCCCCAAACTTATTATTTTAATTGGCTGTTTATTGATTGGAACTTACACAAGCTTCAACATATTTCGTAGGTGATAGCTTTCACACCGTTATTTGCTAACGTGTAGCTCTTTTCACCAACACATTTCCCTTTTTTTTTTCGTGTGAGACGGCAGCTACACACCAACAATGGGTTAGTCCTTTATTTTTTCGTTGTTACTTTTTTCACAACATTTTAGGACCCCCAAAGTTAGGCAGCTGTTGCTGCTCAACACCTCTCCCCTTTTTTTCTACTAGCCTCCATGTATGCGGTAAGCCCAAAAATTCAACGACCAACGAAATTTTAAGAAGAGGGTAAATGACCAAGTACAAATCACAAGTGAAATCTTAATAATATCCTTCCTTCCTAGTCTTTCTAATAGTGTTGTAATTTTTATATTTATAAATCACAGAAATATTCCATTAAAAGCTAATACAAAACCGACCAATTTTCACAGAAGGACGGAACTAAAAACCACAATTTGAGCTAATTCCAACTAATATTCCAAATGAGCAAATAACTCCAAAAACCATTATGCTTCCCACCAACTGTTCTCAATTGACTAAAGGGCAATTATCAAAGTGCGAGGAGACATTATTTTAGCGAAGTCATGAAAAACATCAATAAAGCGCAACATATATAACCCAGTATGTAAAAATAAAGCGCAAATCAAGTATGTAAAAGGAAAAGAGTTCATCGGGCTAGTGCGGTGTGTTAGTCTTGGAGAGAGAGTAGGGTTTCTTGTAAAATCTCACACTAGGACAGATTCTCGGCACTGGGCCTCCAGATGTTATTTTCTCTGCACAATAGTCGACCTCCCCAAACTTGATTCAAAGTCCATTGTTGCTGAGCAACCATATCCAATACTCTCTGGTACCTACGAAAAAACAAAAAGAAAGAAATGGAAATTTATTTGGTTCTACAACTAAAAAAGTAAAAAAAAAAAAAAAAACACTGGGTTGCCTCCCAGCTAGCGCCTTTATTTTAAGTCGTTGGCTTGACTAGAACTTCCCTTTTTAATGAATGCACCAAGGAGGTTTTGGTATAGGTCTTAAAGTAAGTACACACACCATTATTTTTGTTCTTTTGCACCACTTCAACCCATTAGTGGAAGGAATTCTAATTACACTCATACTCTTTATATATGGACCATGCAATAGAGAATAGTTCAGTCTTGGTACGATCTCGTAGAGCACATATTTATTATTTATCTCATCAATCAAGAGTACTTCTTCAACCTCGTCGCTCAAAATCTGCTTAATTGCATTGCTTGATGGTATATGGATTTCCACTTTATGAGACACATTTAAATCTTGATTTTTCTTGTTGTCCGTTGCAGCTTTCTTTATCCTGGAAGGAAAAGGTACGCTCACAGCGCCAATATGAGAAGAATTTACTTTGCTGCCCGGCAGTTCAACACTGGGTGCCTGTTTGACACTGGGTGACCCAGTGTCAGTCTGGAGAGTAGATTTTCGTTTCTCGCCTTCCTCGTTCATATTTTTCTCGGTTTTCTGGGGGTTCTCCAGCTGTGTTCCACTTCTCAAGGTGATGGCACTAATTGTAACACCCCGAGATATTCGGAATAATTACAGCGCCGTAAACCCTTTAAGTAAGGATTTACAAGGCTAATAAATAAAAAAAAAGTAAATCTAAGACATCAAAACTGCGGAAATTCAAGTTTGTGAAAACGTACAACTGGTTCAACGAGTAATTAATACAACCATATCGAATTAATATCAATAAGACACGCGCTCGAGTACAGAAACCAAACCAAGAAAACAAATCTCCAATAACAATAAACATCACTGAACCCCTTCGTCGTCACGTCGGTACTGTGGCTGTTTCCCTGCTCCTCGGCTACCTGAACATCAAAACAAATGTCCACCCCCGAAGGGGTTAGCAAAACGATGCTAGTACAAGTATCATAATAAACAATTCGAATATGCATCAACAATACATAACAAGATACACCACACGGACTTCCGCTACCGGAATCCGACAATGCGAATCTACAAGATTCCATTACACAGCATGGGTATTCCAATGATCCAGCGCCCTCAGCATAGATCCCAAGATGATCCCGTCGGACCAACACGAGGTGGAAATAACCCGTCCAATGATCCAGCGCCCTCAGCCTAGATCCCAAGATGATCCCGTCGGACCAACACGAGGTGGACATCCGATCCAGCGCCCTCAGCATAGATCGTACAACGTATACAAACACAACTCATGCATACACATATGCCAAATCATTATGTTCATCAACATGAACATATAAACACTATATAACGAATATCATGGCAAATCAACGAAGTAAATATCATGTTCAACAACATGAATAATCATACACATGCTCCAAAAAATACCGATATTAACATATCACGATACTTGCCTCGAAGATGGCAAGAACGATATACTTCAATGATCTCAACACTCTCGAAAGTCGCCTCCTTCGATC
The DNA here is from genome assembly GCA_033398695.1 of Orobanche coerulescens. Classification (NCBI taxonomy): domain Eukaryota; kingdom Viridiplantae; phylum Streptophyta; class Magnoliopsida; order Lamiales; family Orobanchaceae; genus Orobanche; species Orobanche coerulescens. The sequence continues at coordinate 96,120,658 of CM065816.1, forward strand.
AACGTAGCAAGCTTGAACCTTAACAAAAGGAATGATATACAAATCATCTCAAGTCGAACAATGGCTTAACAATTCGGCCTATGGCCGAAAAGCTCAAAATAAACAATCTGTCTGGATTGCTTAGCGCGCGCTACGTACTCTACGTAACGTGCGCTAAGCCGGACTGTTAGCGTACGCTATCGTATAAGACTAGCGTGCGCTAGCCACGATCGCGATCGACTTTGGCCGTCTCATAACGTACGCTACGTACGTTTCGTGCGTTAACTGAACCCCGATAGCGCACGTTAACTCACACATGTTAGCGTGCGCTAATCTTGCATGGCAGAATACTGCAAACCAACAACTGGGTTGAATGGTGAAGAACTCATGAATTCTACCGTGATAATACAAGTTATCCTCGGGCATATCATGCTAATAAGGTTTGCGGAAGTTTTATGATTATGAAATACAAATATACGGATAGTCATCTCAATATCATAATCCATCTACGATCTTCAAGAAATAATCTAAGTTCCGATCGTCTTACGTTCCAAAACACATGATTCCAACGTGTACAACGTAGCAACTGGGTAATATCCGATTACAGATCATAAATCGATTTGAACATGCTTAGGAGTCCTTATAATAAGATAGTTCAAAGGTTCATACGATATATAGTGCCGATACGTCAAAAGTATCCTTCTAACATGTGATGACCGATTATAACGAAATACTTGCTATCCAAACATGATTCAAACTTCCTTAGGAACATTACTAACATCGGTGAAGAAACACCTACCTCAAAGTAGTGAAGAACACGGAGGAAAATGAAGCAATCCAACACCGAAGGCTTGAACACCAATCTCCAATGATATACGATCTTCAATCTCGAACTAGGAGGTTGATACGAAGTGTTTAGGACGAAGGGAGTTATGTTCTAAGTGTAAGAGTTCGGGTTATGGGAGGAGAAAGAACTGAAATCTCGAATAGGATGCTGTCCTATTTATAATAAATGGCTATTAGCGCGCGCTAGTCCCTGCTCGTAGCGTGCGCTAACGGCTGTCTGACTTAACTGAAGTCAGCACTTAGCGTGCGCTACGCATATGCCTGTAGCGTGCGCTAAGGCGTTGACTTGGCTTTTCCCGAAAGCCGTCCAGGTTCATCCCGACACGATCCGACAGGGGTCCCCCGGCCAGATCTCACCTACCGCACGTCTCAATCAATTTTGACCACTCATAGCGTGCGCTAATGATCCCCTGTAGCGTGCGCTATGAATCCCTGTTAGCGTACGCTACACGCAGCCTGTAGCGTGCGCTACATGCACAGAATTTCAATCTCTATATCACATATACGAAATTATACGCTCGACAACATCGGATTATGAAATACGGAGAATAGTACTCAGACAAAAGTACAATCATTACAATATCACAAGTTCCAATTACATAACAGAAATCTCGGGTATTACATCCTTCCTCCCTAAAAAGAAGTTTCGTCCCGAAACTTAGGATGAAAACAACTCCGGATATTTAGCCTTCATACCGTCCTCCGTTTCCCAAGTGGCCTCTTCGACTCCATGTCGTGACCATTGTACTTTAACCAAATGTATTGGTTTATTCCTCAATTGTTTGATCCGGCTCTCAAGTATCTTGATTGGTCTCTCTTCGAAGGTGCCATCATTAGCTATCTCGATCTCGTCGAAATCAATGACGTGACTGGGGTCCGGTACATACTTCCGCAGTTGGGATACGTGAAACACATTGTGAACATGACTCAGCGATGGCGGTAAGGCCAACCTGTATGCTAAATCCCCAACTCTCTCTAGGATCTCAAATGGTCCGATATATCTCGGACTAAGCTTGCCTCTTCTCCCAAAACGGAAAATCCCTCGTGTAGGAGACACCTTCAATAGTACGTAGTCCCCAGCGTCGAACTCTAGGGGGCGACGACGTACATCGGCATAAGACTTCTGTCGACTCTGGGCAGTCAACAGTCTCTCTCGAATCAAGGCTATCTTCTCTTGCGTCTGAATAATCAATTCCGGTTCCGTCCCGATCAAATCCGAAGAATCATCCCAACTCAGGGGTGATCGGCATCTTCTCCCGTACAAAGCTTCAAATGGTGCCATCTTAGTTGAAGCATGCCAACTATTATTGTAGGTGAATTCAACTAATGGCAAATGAACTTCCCAATCAGTTGACCAATCCAAAGCACAAGCTCTAAGCATGTCTTCTACAGTTTGAATAGTCCTTTCGGACTGACCGTCTGTTTGGGGATGATAAGCTGTGATAAAGTTGAGTTCAGTCCCTAAAGCCTTGTGAACTGCTTTCCAGAAGTGCGACACAAAACGACCATCTCGATCCGAAATAATGGTCTTCGGCGTCCCATGCAATCTGACTATCTCCGCAATAAATACTCGCGCCAATCTCTCGGGTCCCCATGTATCTTTGATCCCTAGGAAATGAGCCGACTTGGTTAGTCGATCAACTACAACCCAAATCGTGTTCATTCCTTTTCTAGTCCTTGGCATATTGGTGATGAAATCCATCGAAATGTCCTCCCACTTCCATTCAGGGATCGGAAGCAGCTTTAACATCCCGACAGGTCGCTGATGTTCAATCTTAACCTGCTGACAAGTCAAACACTTCGAAACGTACTCCGCTACGTCCTTCTTCATATTCCCCCACCAGAAGTTTTGCTTTAAATCCTTATATATCTTATCACGCTGGGTGAATAGAATAGGGCGTGCTATGAGCTTCCTTCAAAATTGTCCGCCTCAAATCATCATCCTCGGGAACGCAAAGTCGACTCTGAAATCTCAGAACTCCATCATCTTGTATCACGAATCCTGGGGCTTTTCCTTTCTTTACTTCATCACATAATCGAAGGATTAAAGAATCGTCCAACCGCTTAGATTTGATCTCTCGACTAGTGATGAAGTCGGTTCCATCACATATAGTTGCCCTTCGATTCCCGGTGCCCATACTTCAATCCCTTCGCGGATCGGTTCGTTGAATCTTTGATGCAGGGACGTAAGAGCTTCCAACACTCGAAGAGAAACAGGTTTACGGCTCAATGCATCGGCTACTACATTTGCTTTCCCCGGATGATAGAGAATCTCTAAGTCGTAATCTTTGATCAATTCCAGCCACCTTCTCTGTCTCATGTTTAATTCTTTCTGACTGAAAATGTATTTGAGGCTCTTATGATCTGTAAAGATCTGACAATGAGTGCCGTACAAATAATGTCGCCAAATTTTCAAGGCAAAGACCACAGCTGCTAGCTCCAGATCATGAGTCGGATAATTAACTTCGTACGGTTTCAATTGCCGAGAAGCATAAGCAATCACTTTATCCTTCTGCATCAACACACAACCCAAACCCTGATTTGAAGCGTCAGTATACCATGAATCCATCGGTTCCCTCCGATGCTAATATAGGTGTCGTCAGTCTCCTCTTAAGTTCGTCAAAACCAGCCTGGCATTTCTCATTCCACGTGAACTTTTGAGTTTTCTGTAACAGCTGAGTGAGCGGACGAGCAATTTTGGAAAATCCCTCTACAAAGCGGCGATAATATCCAGCAAGTCCTAAGAAGCTTCGGACTTCTTTCACGTTTTTAGGAGTTTCCCACTCCAAGATTGCTTCGACTATCTTCGGGTCCACCTGAACTCCGTTTGCTGATATCACATGCCCAAGGAAGGTTACTTCCTTAAGCCAGAACTCGCATTTTGAAAACTTTGCATACAGCTGTTCCTTCCTCAAGGTGCTCAAAACCACATGCAAATGTTCGGCATGCTCCTCTGCGTCCTTTGAATATATCAAGATGTCATCAATGAAGACGACCACAAATTTATCCAAATATTCCAAGAATACCCGATTCATCAATTGCATGAATACTGCAGGAGCATTGGTAAGTCCAAATGGCATCACTACAAATTCATAATGCCCGTACCGGGATCTGAAAGCAGATTTCGGTATATCCGATCCCTTAATTCTCAACTGATGGTATCCTGATCGCAAGTCAATCTTCGAGAATACCCTTGCCCCTTGCAGTTGATCAAACAAGTCGTCGATCCGAGGTATAGGATACTTATTCTTGATCGTCATTTTGTTAAGCTCCCTGTAATCAATACACAGTCGGAGGGATCCGTCTTTCTTCCGGACAAAGAGAACGGGCGCTCCCCAAGTAGAAACGATAGGTTGAATATAGCCCTTCTGTAACAATTCCTCCAGTTGCTTCTTGAGTTCATACATCTCGGTTGGCGCCATGCGGTATGGTGCCCTGGAAATAGGGGATGCTCCAGGCTCTAATTCGATGGTGAATTCCACTTCTCTTTGCGGAGGTAACCCTGGTAGTTCGTCAGGAAATACATCTGAGAACTCATTCACAACTGAAATAGACGAGAGCTCTACTCCTTCCTCTTTCCTCATGGCATAACACCAAAGTCCATGACATCCTGTTTGATAATTTTACGGCTTTCATTGCTTTGATCAATTTTCCCGAGCTTCCTGGTCTCTATCCTCGTAATAAGTGTTCGGACTCGTCATCGGCAATGATAGAAATGACTCTCTCGGTAATTCAGATAGCTCCATAACGGTTGAGCCAATCGTCTCCGAGAATTAAATCGTCACCGTAGATGTCAACAACAATGAGATTCGACGGCCAATCTTTCCCTCCTATAGATACTGGAAAATCTCTAGCCTCTAGGGTTCCCACAATTCTCTCTCCACTCGGCAATCCCACAACATACGGTTCACAATCAATTAAGCACGAGATTTTTAAACGATTTACACAGTTCAATGATACAAAAGAATGTGTAGCTCGGGAATCGAATAAAGCACTAGCTGGTTGCAAAAGGATCTGAATCGTGCACGATGCAACGGTGTTCTGATCGTCAGATCTCCTCATTTCGTACAGGCGCGGAGGAACGGACCCAGCACTGGATGTCTCTCTCTTCCCAACGTTCTGCTGCTGAAATCCACTCTGCTGTGTCTGGTTCACACTTATCTCCTTAGGAACTGGTGCTGGAGTGCGGGTACCAAAAGATCTAGTAGCGGCTCCACAGAAGGCCGCACGGTGCCCTTCTTGCCCACAATCGTAACAAGTCACAGAAGGTGCGGGGCAACCACGTCGAATATGCCCTGCTCGACCACAATTGTAGCATTTCTTTGCTGCGTCCGAAACTGCTGATGTTGTCCGGAACTTCTTTCCGCCTTTAGAAGGATGTGGAGGTTTCTTAGCCGAATAAAAGGAAGAATGGCCCTTGCGGGCCCCACCACTCTTGTTTTCTGCAAAGCTGCCGGTCACCTTCTGCTTCTTTGCCTCTACTGATTTCTCCACCGCCGCCTCTTTCATGTCGTAGGCCAGCGCTTTGTCTTGATACTGTCGCAACGTAGTACACTCGAATCCGGACATGTACTGCTGAATCTCCGGCTTCATTCGCATATCAAAATGAAAAATCTTTTCTGCCTCCGTTCTGACCAAGTGTCGCACACAAGTCAGCTGATGATTAAAAGTTTTAATTACATCTGTCACAGATGCCTCCGAACTCTGTGGTGAGAAAAACTCTCGGATCTTTGCCTCTCTAACTGGACGAGGACAATCGTGCTTCCATCATTAGTTTGAATTCCGTCGATCCGCATTATGATTCTCGGGTCGAATAGCTTCCCACCAATCAAAGGCCTCCCGGTCGAGAAAATACCGGGCAATGGGAACCTTAGGTCCTCGGGACGCTTAAGACCCGCGAATATCTTCTCCAACTCCTTGAGCCGGTGATCCCAAGTAAGTGCCTCACAGATCCAGTCAAATTTTGGCGGGTGCAATTTAACCACCTCGAAGCCCTCTCTGTCTCCCGGTTATCCTCGTGGTCTTCTTTGTCCCATCGCCGCGTCTGCATGCGATCAACGACTGAGCGAATCGGTTTATCTGCGCCACCACTGTTGAAGCACTCCCGGCATGTTAGGATTTGTGTTGTCATTCGCGATCCTTGCCGCCTCCGTAATGGGAATCGGTTCGACTAGCCGATATTTCGGGGTAGTTGCGGAATCCTCATGTCTCATGTTACCACGTCGCGTCCACGACCAGCGTCCACGCCCACGTCCTCCTCTCAACATACGTAAACGCAATTTCTCAATATCCGAACAAAATTTTTCGAAATAAAGTCCGTCAATACTCACAAAACAGTAATTAAGTACAACGGTAGTATAAGAGATTAAGAGACTTACAACCACGGTCCACATGACGACTTCGGCTGAACAGTGATGTTACAAACGACCCGTAAATCAAATAACGTAAACAGACCCAACTAAAACCCGACTGCCAAGATATCCATGAATCTTAGCTCCGATACCAAAATCTGTAACACCCCGAGATATTCGGAATAATTACAGCGCCGTAAACCCTTTAAGTAAGGATTTACAAGGCTAATAAATAAAAAAAAAGTAAATCTAAGACATCAAAACTGCGGAAATTCAAGTTTGTGAAAACGTACAACTGGTTCAACGAGTAATTAATACAACCATATCGAATTAATATCAATAAGACACGCGCTCGAGTACAGAAACCAAACCAAGAAAACAAATCTCCAATAACAATAAACATCACTGAACCCCTTCGTCGTCACGTCTTGTGTTGTTTCCCTGCTCCTCGGCTACCTGAACATCAAAACAAATGTCCACCCCCGAAGGGGTTAGCAAAACGATGCTAGTACAAGTATCATAATAAACAATTCGAATATGCATCAACAATACATAACAAGATACACCACACGGACTTCCGCTACCGGAATCCGACAATGCGAAACAACAAGATTCCATTACAGCAAGATGGGTATTACTATGATCATGCGCCCTCTGCATAGATCCCAAGTTGATCCCGTCGGATCAACACGAGGTGGAAATAACCCGTCCAATGATCCAGCCCTCGGCTAGATCCCAAGATGATCCCGTCGGACCAACACGAGGTGGACATCCGATCCAGCGCCCTCAGCATAGATCGTACAACGTATACAAACACAACTCATGCATACACATATGCCAAATCATTATGTTCATCAACATGAACATATAAACACTATATAACGAATATCATGGCAAATCAACGAAGTAAATATCATGTTCAACAACATGAATAATCATACGCATGCTCCAAAAAATACCGATATTAACATATCACGATACTTGCCTCAAGATGGCAAGAACGATATACTTCAATGATCTCAACACTCTCGAAAGTCGCCTCCTTCGATCAACGTAGCAAGCTTGAACCTTAACAAAAGGAATGATATACAAATCATCTCAAGTCGAACAATGGCCTAACAATTGGCCTATGGCCGAAAAGCTCAAAATAAACAATCTGCGGATTGCTTAGCGCGCTACGTACTTACGTAACGCGGCGCTTAAGCCGATCATAGCGACGCTATCGTATAAGACTAGCGTCGCTAGCCATGGATCGCGATCGACTCGGCTGGTCTCATAACGTACGCTACGTACGTTTCGTGCGTTAACTGAACCCCGATAGCGCACGTTAACTCACACATGTTAGCGTGCGCTAATCTTGCATGGCAGAATACTGCAAACCGAAAACTGGGTTGAATGGTGAAGAACTCATGAATTCTACCGTGATAATACAAGTTATCCTCGGGCATATCATGCTAATAAGGTTTGCGGAAGTTTTATGATTATGAAATACAAATATACGGATAGTCATCTCAATATCATAATCCATCTACGATCTTCAAGAAATAATCTAAGTTCCGATCGTCTTACGTTCCAAAACACATGATTCCAACGTGTACAACGTAGAAACTGGGTAATATCCGATTACAGATCATAAATCGATTTGAACATGCTTAGGAGTCCTTATAATAAGATGGTTCAAAGGTTCATACGATATATAGTGCCGATACGTCAAAAGTATCCTTCTAACATGTGATGACCGATTATAACGAAATACTTGCTATCCAAACATGATTCAAACTTCCTTAGGAACATTACTAACATCGGTGAAGAAACACCTACCTCAAAGTAGTGAAGAACACGGAGGAAAATGAAGCAATCCAACACCGAAGGCTTGAACACCAATCTCCAATGATATACGATCTTCAATCTCGAACTAGGAGGTTGATACGAAGTGTTTAGGACGAAGGGAGTTATGTTCTAAGTGTAAGAGTTCGGGTTATGGGAGGAGAAAGAATCAAATCACGAATAGGATCTTTCCTATTTATAATAAATGGCTATTAGCGCGCTAGTCCTCGCCAGTAGCGTGCGCTAACGGCCGTCGACTTAATCAAGTCAGCACTTAGCGTGCGCTTACGCATATGCTCGTAGCGTGCGCTAAGGCGTTGACTCGCTTTTCCCGAAAGCCGCCTGTGTTCATCCCGACACGATCCGACGGGTCCCCGCCGATCTCACCTACCGCACGTCTCAATCAATTTTGACCACTCATAGCGTGCGCTAATGATCCCCTGTAGCGTGCGCTATGAATCCCTGTTAGCGTACGCTACACGCAGCCTGTAGCGTGCGCTACATGCACAGAATTTCAATCTCTATATCACATATACAAAATTATACGCTCGACAACATCGGATTATGAAATACGGAGAATAGTACTCAGACAAAAGTACAATCATTACAATATCACAAGTTCCAATTACATAACAGAAATCTCGGGTATTACACTAATGTTCCTAGGATTTGCCTCCGATGGGGAGAGTAGTTTCTCACTGTTTTGGCTCTCCAATCGACTCACTGATGTAGCAAGTTGGCTTATTTGATTTTCAATATTTGTAATGCTCGACTGAGTGTCGTGCTGAAATCGATTCATGTTCCGCTGAAATTGCATCGTGTTTGAAATGAGGGCTTTCATCATCTCTTCGAGTGAGGAACTCGAATTTTCCGACGGTTGCTTATAAAATTGGCCCTTATTCAGCGAAGGCTCCTCTTGCTGCGATTTCCACTTGAAATTGGGATGATCTCTCCATCCTGGATTATATGTTTTCGAGTATGGGTCGTATTTCCTTCCGTAAAAAATTTCAGTACCGATCGCAGTTGCATGTGCCTCGATCTCATCCAATAGTATCTTGCAATGCTCGGTGGTGTGCTCCGTAGTTTGGCAAATTCGGCACGGTATGACTTGCGAGTTTCATACTGCGAGTTTTCTGACAAAGGAGGTTAATTCGGTCAGCTTATCCTCAATCGAAGAGTCATGTACCTCCTTCACCATTTTTATGGGATTGTCAGGATAACCAAATTGCTGTGAATTGGCGGCCATGTTCGAGATGAGGGCCTTCGCTTCTCTGTTTTCTCTTGTTCTTCGCCTAAAAACTCGACCTCGTTTGATAATTTTCAGAAAATACTGTAAGTTTTTATCTCCACGTGACCTTGTAATCATGCAAAACTAAAACAAGCGGATTAGTGCACAACTGACTATTTTTATGAATTTTCAGAATTGACACTAGGTGACCCAGTGTCGAAAAACTGCTCGAAATTAAAAAAAACTGCAATATAAAAAAACTGCTATTAACTGCTTTCTACGAAAAATTAAAAATAAATCACGCTTTAAAAAATAAAAATAAAAAAAAATTCAACTCAAAAAATAAAATTAATTTCGCACTGCCTCTACAGCGGCGCCAAAATTTTGACCGCTACTGTCGTGACGCGTCAAAATTAGATATTTATAAAAGTCCTTGACTCACTTATACTAAATAGTAGTATTGGTAAGTAAGGGTCGATCCCACGAGGAACGGATGAATTAATCGAACTTCTTGAGTTGAATATTTTTCTAAAACTAAAATAGTAGTACTAAATAAATAATACTAAAAATAATAATACTAGATATAATAAAGGGGGGGTTTGGTTGGTTTAAAGTAAACAAACTAAAATAACAAGTAGGCAAATAAAAAGGAGTAAAATTTTTAGTAAGGAAAAAACGATTGCGATTAATATCCAGTTCTTAGTTCCGTTATCCCCCGTTCTAATTTAATTTATGAATTAATGCAGCACTGTATCTTTCCTTAATTCCTAATGAACTCCTACTCCAAAGTTAACAACAAGCTCTGTTAACCCCAATCGTTTCTTAAGTTTATTTAATCGAAACAAGCTCTTCAATTAAACCTATCTAGACGAAGGATTCAAAACAAGCTCTTCAAATCTTGTTCGTTAGATGCATTAGGAACCAAAACGATGGAAATAGACAAGATATTGAGTTCACAAGCTCGACCCAAGGGATCTTGATTTTGTGTTACCCAACCGAATAAAATCAATTGTTGCTACTTGTGATTTAGAATTATAACGATTACGTATTATAACCCTAAATCTAGCAATAGATATAAAAACCTCAATTAAGTTGATCAGGCCAATTAAAGTGAATTATATCATAAATAAATCTACGCAATAACACAAAGATAATTCAAAGGAATTAAGTCAAGAATATGCTCCGGGATTAAAACATAAATAATCTAGATACGGGTTCAAACATTCCTAAGAACTGGAATAGATAATTAGCCGGACATGATGGCTAGAACAGATATAGAATAATATTTATTAAACATGAGAATTGGAACCAGCAATTAATTCTTCTCTGTCTGTTCGGCCGAATCCTTCTACTGTTGTGCTCCTTCTGCCTTTTAGCCTAGGGAGTCGTGTCTTGATATTGCACCTCCTGCTTCTCTTCAATATTACTGCTGCTACTCTCTCTCTCTCTCTTAGCCTTATGTCGTGTGTATGTTTAATGGGGGTGGTGGATGGTAATGATGGTTGTCCTCTTTTTTATAAATCCAACAACAAGTGTTTTTCTTCATCCAGACTCTTTCGGCCGCCTTTTTCTTGAGTATGACTCTCCCCTTTTTTTATTTCTCTGATTCGGCCACTTTTTTTCTTTTAAGGGTGGGACTCTCTTTCTTCTGTCTTTTATTTCGGCCGGGACTCTTCTTGGACTGGGGACTTCATTCTTTCTTGGCCCAAGCTATTTTACGGGCTGATTGGTGGTTTTTAGTTACGGGGGCCAAACCGACACCAGCTAATTGAATTATGCTCCATTAATTCCGACTTCAAAAATAATCGAATTACCTGAAATAATTAATAAATTTCAACGGTGAGGCAAATTGCATTCATAAATAAAATAGGTAGAAAATTAACAAGTTGTGCTAAACTAAAGATAATAAAATCATGCATTTCGCACATGGAATTATGTCATATTTTCTACCGATCAAATATCCCCAAACTTGAACCAATGCTTGTCCTCAAGCATAAAAATATCGAAAGATTTGAAAAAAATTCGTCCTATAATTACGTTCAATAAAACTTTAAACACCCTTCACCGACCCAAAATTCGCTCAAGTAATCGCTTCAAATAAAAGTTCAAATTCCCCAATAAATCATAATCTCCCCAAACTTAATAGTTTGCTTGTCCTCAAGCAATTTAGAATGAGTTGGATCGTAGCGATAACAAAAGTAAGAATATGATTTGCCTGCCCTGAAATATTTAGCCTTCGTTAACTCAAACAGTGGTATAATAATCGCTTCTTTTGCGTAATTAGAACAGTTTTTGTATGAACAATTAATGAAAATTTCATAGAATATCAAACATAAAAATGCAATCCTACTAAACAGTTCCAAGAAGAGAAGAATAGTTAAAAAAATTTCAACTTATGATAAGGGCTTTAATCATCTCCCCAAACTTATTATTTTAATTGGCTATTTATTGATTGGAACTTACACAAGCTTCAACATATTTCGTAGGTGATAGCTTTCACACCGTTATTTGCTAACGTGTAGCTCTTTTCACCAACAAATTTCCCTTTTTTTTTTCGTGTGAGACGGCAGCTACGCACCAACAATGGGTTAGTCCTTTATTTTTTCGTTGTTACTTTTTTCACAACATTTTAGGACCCCCAAAGTTAGGCAGTTGTTGCTGCTCAACACCTCCCCCCTTTTTTTCTACTAGCCTCCATGTATGCGGTAAGCCCAAAAATTCAACGACCAACGAAATTTTAAGAAGAGGGTAAATGACCAAGTACAAATCACAAGTGAAATCTTAATAATATCCTTCCTTCCTAGTCTTTCTAATAGTGTTGTAATTTTTATATTTATAAATCACAGAAATATTCCATTAAAAGCTAATACAAAACCGACCAATTTTCACAGAAAGACGGAACTAAAAACCACAATTTGAGCTAATTCCAACTAATATTCCAAACGAGCAAATAACTCCAAAAACCATTATGCTTCCCACCAACTGTTCTCAATTGACTAAAGGGCAATTATCAAAGTGCGACGAGGCACAATTTTAGCGAAGTCATGAAAAACATCAATAAAGCGCAACATATATAACCCAGTATGTAAAAATAAAGCGCAAATCAAGTATGGAAAAGGAAAAGAGTTCATCGGGCTAGTGCGGTGTGTTAGTCTTGGAGAGAGAGTAGGGTTTCTTGTAAAATCTCACACTAGGACAGATTCTCGGCACTGGGCCTCCAGATGTTATTTTCTCTGCACAATAGTCGACCTCCCCAAACTTGATTCAAAGTCCATTGTTGCTGAGCAACCATATCCAATACTCTCTGGTACCTACGAAAAAACAAAAAGAAAGAAATGGAAATTTATTTGGTTCTACAACTAAAAAAGTAAAAAAAAAAAATAAACACTGGGTTGCCTCCCAGCTAGCGCCTTTATTTTAAGTCGTTGGCTCGACTAGAACTTCCCTTTTTAATGAATGCTCCAAGGAGGTTTTGGTATAGGTCTTAAAGTAAGTACACACACCATTATTTTTGTTCTTTTGCACCACTTCAACCCATTAGTGGAAGGAATTCTAATTACACTCATACTCTTTATATATGGACCATGCAATAGAGAATAGTTCAGTCTTGGTACGATCTCATAGAACACATATTTATTATTTATCTCATCAATCAAGAGTACTTCTTCAACCTCGTCGCTCAAAATCTGCTTAATTGCATTGCTTGATGGTATATGGATTTCCACTTTATGAGACACATTTAAATCTTGATTTTTCTTGTTGTCCGTTGCAGATTTCTTTATCCTGGAAGGAAAAGGTACGCTCACAACGCCAATATGAGAAGAATTTACTTTGCTGCCCGGCAGTTCAACACTGGGTGCCTGTTTGACACTGGGTGACCCAGTGTCGGTGTGGAGAGTAGATTTTCGTTTCTCGCCTTCCTCGTTCATATTTTTCTCGGTTTTCTGGGGGTTCTCCAGCTGTGTTCCACTTCTCAAGGTGATGGCACTAATGTTCCTAGGATTTGCCTCCGATGGGGAGAGTAGTTTCTCACTGTTTTGGCTCTCCAATCGACTCACTGATGTAGCAAGTTGGCTTATTTGATTTTCAATATTTTTAATGCTCGACTGAGTGTCGTGCTGAAATCGATTCATGTTCCGCTGAAATTGCATCGTGTTTGAAATGAGGGCTTTCATCATCTCTTCGAGTGAGGAACTCGAATTTTCCGACGGTTGCTTATAAAATTGGCCCTTATTCAGCGAAGGCTCCTCTTGCTGCGATTTCCACTTGAAATTGGGATGATCTCTCCATCTTGGATTATATGTTTTCGAGTATGGGTCGTATTTCCTTCCGTAAAAAAATTCAGTACCGATCGCAGTTGCATGTGCCTCGATCTCATCCAATAGTATCTTGCAATGCTCGGTGGTGTGCTCCGTAGTTTGGCAAATTCGGCACGGTATGACTTGCGAGTTTCCTACTGCGAGTTTTCTGACAAAGGAGGTTAATTCGGTCAGCTTATCCTCAATCGAAGAGTCATGTACCTCCTTCACCATTTTTATGGGATTGTCAGGATAACCAAATTGCTGTGAATTGGCGGCCATGTTCGAGATGAGGGCCTTCGCTTCTCTGTTTTCTCTTGTTCTTCGCCTAAAAACTCGACCTCGTTTGATAATTTTCAGAAAATACTGTAAGTTTTTATCTCCACGTGACCTTGTAATCATGCAAAACTAAAACAAGCGGATTAGTGCACAACTGACTATTTTTATGAATTTTCAGAATTGACACTGGGTGACCCAGTGTCGAAAAACTGCTCGAAATTAAAAAAAACTGCAATATAAAAAAACTGCTATTAACTGCTTTCTACGAAAAATTAAAAATAAACTGCTGCTCAGAAAAAAATAAAAAATAAAATAAAAATTCAACTCAAAAAATAAAATTAATTTCGCACCGTTCCCCGGCAACGGCGCCAAAATTTTGACCGCGCTGTCGTGACGCGTCAAAATTAGATATTTATAAAAAGTCCTTGACTCACTTATACTAAATAGTAGTATTGGTAAGTAAGGGTCGATCCCACGAGGAACGGATGAATTAATCGAACTTCTTGAGTTGAATATTTTTCTAAAACTAAAATAGTAGTACTAAATAAATAATACTAAAAATAATAATACTAGATATAATAAAGGGGGGGTTTGGTTGGTTTAAAGTAAACAAACTAAAATAACAAGTAGGCAAATAAAAAGGAGTAAAATTTTTAGTAAGGAAAAAACGATTGCGATTAATATCCAGTTCTTAGTTCCGTTATCCCCCGTTCTAATTTAATTTATGAATTAATGCAACACTTTTATCTTTCCTTAATTCCTAATGAACTCCTACTCCGAAGTTAACAACAAGCTCTGTTAACCCCAATCGTTTCTTAAGTTTATTTAATCAAAACAAGCTCTTCAATTAAACCTATCTAGACGAAGGATTCAAAACAAGCTCTTCAAATCTTGTTCGTTAGATGCATTAGGAACCAAAACGATGGAAATAGACAAGATATTGAGTTCACAAGCTCGACCCAAGGGATCTTGATTTTGTGTTACCCAACTGAATAAAATCAATTGTTGCTACTTGTGATTTAGAATTATAACGATTACGTATTATAACCCTAAATCTAGCAATAGATATAAAAACCTCAATTAAGTTGATCAGGCCAATTAAAGTGAATTATATCATAAATAAATCTACGCAATAACACAAAGATAATTCAAAGGAATTAAGTCAAGAATATGCTCCGGGATTAAAACATAAATAATCTAGATACGGGTTCAAACATTCCTAAGAACTGGAATAGATAATTAGCCGGACATGATGGCTAGAACAGATATAGAATAATATTTATTAAACATGAGAATTGGAACCAGCAATTAATTCTTCTCTGTCTGTTCGGCCGAATCCTTCTACCGTTGTGCTCCTTCTTCCTTGTAGCCTAGGGAGCCGTGTCTTGATATTGCACCTCCTGCTTCTCTTCAATATTACTGCTGCTACTCTCTCTCTCTCTCTCTCTCTCTCTCTTAGCCTTATGTCGTGTGTATGTTTAATGGGGGTGGTGGATGGTAATGATGGTTGTCCTCTTTTTTATAAATCCAACAACAAGTGTTTTTCTTCATCCAGACTCTTTCGGCCGCCTTTTTCTTGAGTAGGACTCTCCCCTTTTTTTATTTCTCTATTTCGGCCACTTTTTTTCTTTTAAGGGTGGGACTCTCTTTCTTCTGTCTTTTATTTCGGCCGGGACTCTTCTTGGACTGGGGACTTCATTCTTTCTTGGCCCAAGCTATTTTACGGGCTGATTGGTGCTTTTTAGTTACGGGGGCCAAACCGACACCAGCTAATTGAATTATGCTCCATTAATTCCGACTTCAAAAATAATCGAATTACCTGAAATAATTAATAAATTTCAACGGTGAGGCAAATTGCATTCATAAATAAAATAGGTAGAAAATTAACAAGTTGTGCTAAACTAAAGATAATAAAATCATGCATTTCGTGTAATATCCGCATTTTTCTTCCCCCTTGTATTTTCTTTTTCGGCATATTTCACGATAGTAGTGACCCTCGTGTATCTTTCAGCGTATCTTTCCTACTATCTATTGATTTGATTCCCGTTATTGTTGTGCGGAACCGCCGTTTCGGGGTTGCCGTGGATCCATTCTACGTTATGATGCCTGTTGAGATGTTCCGTTTAACGTTTCCTTCATATTTTGGTGTTCTGGACCGTCTATATCTCGTACCTAGCGCACGCTATATTTTCGGCATAGCGCACGCTAGGGGTCGCTTGGTAGCGCACGCTACGACCGTTTCGTAGCGCGCGCTAGACGGCAAGCCCTGGGAGTGGCAGTGCTATTTTCCGGTATACGGGTGGCGTATTAGCGTACGCTACGTAGACTAGCGCACGCTAATGTCGGGAGGCTAGCGCGCCGATGATACAGTAGCGTGCGCTAGCGTGAGTGTCGATCTTGGGCGTTTTCTCATCGAACTCGGTTAGGTGCCAGGTAGCGCACGCTACGCTCGTGCGTTAGCGCACGCTAGCGGATTAGGTGAGTTCTGGACAGTTTGTCACTGGACTCGACTGATGCCCAGGTAGCGCACGCTATTGGTCGATAGCGCGCGCTACCGATAGGTTATTAGCGCACGCTAACGGCCAGAAGTCTGGCTACTGGACTGGACGCTAACTATTTTGGCCTGTAATTTTATCCCGTTAGCGCACGCTAACCTTGAGGATTAGCGCACGCTAACACTCCCTGGCTATATAAACCAGGGAGTTGACCCAGATGAGCAGATTAGTTTCATTTCGTTTCCTCTCCGCGACGCAGAGCTCCTCCGGGTGATTTCCGAGCGATTCTTCCCTTCGATTATTTCAGGCATCCTCTACCTTGAGTTTTTGAAGTAGATTAACAACACCTACTTGTGTTCTTCATCATCAATCCAAGGTAAATCTCTTAGAGCCCTACTTTTCGATAAATTGGGGGTTTTGGGATTTTCTTCCGATCCGTTCCGTTTTGTTGATGGATTCATGATGAATATGATTAATCTTGTTGGTATTCTTAGTTTCCCTACGGATTCATGGTATATTTCGTGGTTTTTATGGAATCGAGAGGGTTTGGTTGTGGTCCGCCCTCGTTGTTATTTATATACGAATATACATGAATCGTAGGCGGGTTTTCGGGTGTATTCCAATTTCCGTATTCATTTAGAAATGGTGGTAATTGTATTCTTCGAATCGTTAGGTTCGGTTTCATTGGTTCCTAGCGTTCGTCGGTGACTCTCCTTTCCGTTCATTGCGTCGTCAATAATTCAAGGCAAGTATTTTTGGAAACCTTTATGCTTAACGTGGAATGGTAATGTATTTTGTGTGTGATTTGCTCACCTCGTGTTGGTCCGACGGGATCAAGGAGGGAATCCAAAGGTTTGCGTCCCGGATTCATGAGTTTGTTTAGCTAGCCAGTGCGGGAGGGTCCTTAGAGGCCTCGTGCGGGAATCTATGATATGACTCTGTTCCCAAGGCGATGCATGTGCGTGTTTTGCTTTATAATATAGCCAGTGCGGGAGGGTCCATAGAGGCCTCGTGCGGGAATTTATGATATGACTCTGTTCCCAAGGCAAATTGTTTGACTGTTTATTTCCGGAAAAGACATGTCTAGTTTTGGTTTTGAAATGATATTGGTGCATGTACTATGAAATGTGTAAGCGATTGGTTTGCCTTGATTACTTGTACTAGCGTAATTGCTAACCCCTTTGGGGGACCCGTTTGGAAATTCTTGTTATAGATTTCGTGTTATGATTATCCGGACGGCGAGCAGGACGATACGAGGATGTCGGCCAGGGTCGTTGACATGTGCATTTGGGTCGTCTTATTTCCTTTGTCTAATTCGATATGGTTGTTTCCTATATTTCTAAACTTATAGATTGTACTCGCGAGTACTTAGGCTTTTCCTTTCGGATTGTGTTTGGACTTCGTTGGAGTTACTGTATTTGTCGGTTGATGTTTATTGTCTTTGGTTGTACCGGACGTGTTGTTTTATGTTCTTGTTGTTAACAATTGTTTCCTTGCTAACCGAGACGGTTAGTCGAGAGGTGTTTTCTTGTGTTAGCCTGGTGGATCCCATGTAGGGGTCCACGGCGCTGTAATACACCTCGAATATCTTGGGGGTGTTACAGAAAATGGTATCAGAGCACTAGGTTTATGGATACCTAGGCTTGTCGGTTATTTGGGTCTAGTCGTGTTTTGTTTTGCACATTGTCACACCGCTAGGCATCTCAGTACTTCCAGTGTTCGTAAGTTCCCTTACTCGATTCTTTATTTTTTTTTTGTACTGTATTCCGTTTCCTGAACTATGGTTATTCTCCCTCCTTTGCTTATCATCGTGGTTGCTTCTTCCTTCCTTACTCATCCTCGATATACTTCTGTTATCTCTTAACACCAGTATGGATGCCGGAGGAAACCGTGGTCGTGGTCGTGGTCGTGGTCGTGGCTGTGGACGCGGCCGAGGCGTCTTGGCGGCGGTGGGGCGGCCACGTCGCACTCTTCGAGGCCGCGATCTGGCGGCCGTCACGATCATGCTTCTTCTCAGGAGCGCGCCGATCTTGGTATTGCGGCTGTTATGCAGCAAATGGTTAACCAAATGGCGGCTATAGCTCAGGTGGTCCAGAACCCCGATCAGGCCCATGCTAATCGGGGCGGAGCGGATCGCTGGCTTCAGGATGTCATCAAGATGCATCATCCTCAGTTTTCGGGAGCTTCGGACCCGATCGGCTGGGAAGGGTGGATCAAGGAGATATCCAAAGTCTTCTTGCTACCAAGCGCCCGAGGACCGTAAGGTCCCTGTTGCTCAATACTTTCTCACGGGAGATGCTCTGCAGTTGATGGGAGGTCGTTGGTCCCAAAGATCATGTTGCTTCGTGGGCCGAATTTCAAGAATTGATGGAGACCGAATATTGTCCGTGGCCGGTCAGACATGCTAGAGTGCATGCTTTCTATGATGCTCATCCACGGGATATTCCCGTATCCCAAGCTATTGCCGAATTTAACAAGGAGTTGGGTTATGTGAAGACCCAAGTTGTCGGCCGAGAGCGACAAAATTTTCCATTTTCGGAGGATGAAACTGTCCATTCGGGACTACATGTCTGGACTCGTCTGCACTACCTTGAAGGATTATCGAGTAGGGCCCTCGCTTATGATATGTCAGTGACGGCTAGTGATTTGGCTCGTGAAAGCAAGAAAAATAAGTCGGTCGGAAATTTTTCTGGTCCCAAGAGTGGAGGCCAACAGAAATCTCAAGCTGCAAATATGTCTACGGGCGGTTCGGCTCGTTTCTGCAGGAGCTTTCGGGTGCCGCCGGAACCTCGCTCGTGAACCCACATGTTTTAAGCTGTGGTGTGCGGGCCATAGGAGCAGCGGTGTTCTCGTCAAGTTTACTTGTCATACTTGTGGGCCAATTTGGGCCACAAGGCCCCTTTTTGTGAGCAGGTCAAACAGCTTCGCGGCGCCCGTTCTTCTCAACCAGTACCGTTGGAGCCGAGTGTGAACCAGGGCTCATTTGCTCCGCCGCCTCCACCGAGTGCCGGCCGAGGTAGGGGTCGGGGTCAGCCCGCTAGGGGAGGAGCTTCCAGTGTCGGCTCTGCCCAACCGCGTGTCTATGAGATGAGGAGGGCCGATGACCCAGCAGCCACTGTGGCGACAGGTACCGTTCATATCTATTCTCATCCTGTCAGTGTGCTTTTTGATTCGGGTGCTACACATTCATTCATTTATCTAGAGTGTGTACGCCGATTGAGTCTCGACTGCTTGTCACCTTGCGAGCCTTTCGTTATTAAACTCCCTAGCGGTGACAGAATTGTCGGTGATCGAGAAGTCCGAGACTGCTTTGTGTTTATTTGTGAGAGAGCTTGGCTCTCTAATCTTATTGTCGTTAGTATTGTGGGTGAGGATTTGATTCTCGGGGATGATTGGCTCGAGCGGCATGGCACAATCATGAACTACCGCACGAGAATCATCACTATGTTAGCCGAGGACGGCACCGAACACTCTTTCGCAGGGCGAAAGAGGGGAAACCAGAAGTTCGTTATTAATGCCTTGAAGGCGATGAGCCTCCTGCGAAAGGGGTGTACTGGTTATTGGTGCTATGCCTTGAAGGCGGAGAATGGTGGAGTCGAGCTTTCGTCGATTCCAGTCGTTAGTGAGTTTCCTGATGTTTTTCCTGACGAGTTACCGGGATTGCCACCGGATCGTGAGGTTGAGTTTGCTATAGAGTTAGAGCCGGGTGCGGCTCCGATTTCGAAGGCGCCGTATCGCATGGCACCTTCAGAGATGTCTGAGTTGAAGAAGCAGTTGAGCGAGCTTCTTGAGTCGGGGTACGTTCGACCGAGCGCCTCGCCTTGGGGCGCACCGGTCCTGTTTGTGCGGAAGAAGGATGGTTCACTACGTTTGTGTATCGACTATCGCGAACTAAACAAGGTGACCATCAAGAACAAGTATCCTTTGTCGAGAATCGATGACTTGTTTGACCAGTTGCAGGGAGCTGCGGTATTCTCGAAGATTGATTTGAAATCGGGGTACTATCAGCTTCGGGTGAGAGAGTCGGCGTGCAGCGGCTTTTCGGATGAGATACGGACATTACGAGTTTGTAGTTATGCCTTTCGGGTTAACTAATGCGCCGGCGGTGTTCATGCAATTGATGAACAAAGTCTTTATCGAGTATTTGGATAAGTGTGTCGTCGTCTTCATTGACGATATTCTTATCTATTCGAGGAATGAGGAAGAGCATGCCCATCATCTGCGGACAGTGTTAGACATTTTGAGGACCGAGCAACTCTATGCGAAGTTCTCGAAATGTGAGTTAGTGAAGGAAGTGATGTTTTTGGGTCACGTGATTTCGGTAGGAGTCCGTGTGGATCCGCGAGAAAATTGAGGCGGTGTTGGATTGGGCACCGCCCACAAATGTAAAGGAGGTCCGTAGTTTCTTGGAGTGCGGATGGCTACTACCGTAGGTTCGTCGAGGTTTCTCAAAACTAGCTCGACCACTTACAGTTGCTCCAATCCAGAAGTTGGTCCGGAATGACGAGACAGTCGAGTTTTGAGAGCGAAGAAGCGTTTAACTTCAGCCCGGTTTTGGCGTTGCCATGTGGCAACGAGGATTAAATCGTTTATAGCGATGCTTCGGGTCAGGGTCTTGGGTGCGTATTGATGCAGCACGGCAAGACCATTGCCTTTGCGTCGAGACAGTTGAGGCCGTATGAGCTTAACTACCCTATCATGATTTGGAGTTAGCGGCAGTCGTTTTTGCGCTCAAGATTTGGCGTCACTATCTTTTCGGATCTGCATGTCAGATTTTTACCGATCATAAAAGTCTGAAATACATATTTACTCAGCGGGAGTTGAATATGAGGCAGAGGAGGTGGTTAGAACTGATTAAGGATTATGACCTCGAAATCCTTTATCATCCGGGCAAGGCGAACGTCGTGGCCGACGCCTTGAGTCGGAAACCGATCACATTGCGAACGCTTGAGATCCTTACGCCTCAGTCTGAGCTTCGGCGGGCTTTGATAGAGTTAGATGTTGAGGTTTTGTTGCCTGGAGCTGTAGGGCAACTTTGTGCTTTAGAGATTTCGTCGTCTTTGATCTATGAAATTAAGCTGAAGCAATTAGAGGATCCGATGATTACTCAAATCCGAGAGAACATTCTTAAAGGAAAGTCTCCTGGGTTTGTGATTCACGAGGATGGTGTTTTGAGATTCCAGAGTCGGCTTTGTGTGCCGAACGATCCAGAGTTGCGACAGAGTATTTTGCGTGAGGCCCATTCTACACCCTATTCCGTTCATCCTGGTTCGAGTAAGATGTACAAGGACCTGAGGAGGAACTTCTGGTGGAATGATATGAAGGAGGAGGTCGCACAGTTTGTAGCGAGATGTTTGACTTGCCAGCAGGTCAAAATCGAGCATCAACGACCGGCTGGGTTATTGTAGTCACTTCCCGTTCCGGAATGGAAATGGGAAGATATATCGATGGATTTCGTTACGAGTTTGCCGAGATCGAGGTCGGGCATGAATATGGTATGGGTGGTTGTTGATCGTCTGACCAAGTCGGCACATTTTCTGGGCATCAAGGACACTTGGGGCCCGGAGAAGTTGGCTCGTGTGTTTATCGCGCAGATTGTGAGACTTCACGGTACTCCAAAGTCTATTGTTTCGGATCGTGATGGCCGTTTTGTATCGCACTTTTGGCAGGTGGTGCATAAGGCGTTGGGTACCCGTTTGCATTTGAGTACCTCTTTTCATCCCCAGTCAGATGGACAGCCGGAACGTACTATCCAGATATTCGAGGACATGTTGCGTGCTTGTGCTCTCGACTGGAGTAGTGACTGGGCGGAGCATTTGCCATTGATCGAATTCACGTACAACAATAGTTGGCACGCGTCGATTCGGATGGCACTGTATGAGGCACTTTATGGGCGGTGATGTCGATCACCGATTTGTTGGAATGAGGCGTCCGATTTAGTCGGGACCGAGCCGGATGTCGTTTTAGAGATGAGGCGGAAGATAGAGTTAATTCGGGAACGAATGTTGACTGCCCAAAGTCGACAGAAGTCATATGCCGATGTCCATCGTCGACCTTTAGAATTCGAGGTGGGAGACCACGTTTTGCTGAAGGTGTCGCTGACGAGAGGAGTTTTCCATTTCAGAAAGAAGAGGAAGTTGAGTCCGATATTTATTCGACCCTTCGAGATTCTCGAGCGAGTCGGTGGGTTAACATACCGTTTGGCGTTACCCCCGGGCTTGAGTCATGTTCATAGCGTTTTTCATGTTTCCCAGCTGAGGAAATATGTCCCAGATCCGAGTCACGTCATCGATTATGGGGAGATCGATGTCACCGAGGATATTACTTTTGAGGAGCGTCCTTTGAAGATTTTAGAGCATCGGGAGAAACGACTGAGGCATAAGACCATCCCTTTGGTCAAGGTGCAGTGGTCGAGACACGGTGTCGAGGAGGCAACTTGGGAAACCGAGGATAGCATGCGTGCTAGGTACCCTGAGTTGTTTGTTTCTTAAGTTTCGGGACGAAACTTGTTTTTAGAGGGGTAAAATGTAATATCCGCATTTTTCTTCCCCCTTGTATTTTCTTTTTCGGCATATTTCACGATAGTAGTGACCCTCGTGTATCTTTCAGCGTATCTTTCCTACTATCTATTGATTTGATTCCCGTTATTGTTGTGCGGAACCGCCGTTTCGGGGTTGTCGTGGATCCATTCTACGTTATGATGCCTGTTGAGATGTTCCGTTTAATGTTTCGTTCATATTCCGGTGTTCTGGACCGTCTATATCTCGTACATAGCGCACGCTAAATTTTCGGCATAGCGCACGCTAGGGGTCGCTTGGTAGCGCACGCTACGACCGTTTAAATAGCGCGCTAGAGGCAAGCCACAGGAGTGGCGATCTTATTTTCGGCCTTACGGGTGGCGTATTAGCGTACGCTACGTAGACTAGCGCACGCTAATGTCGGGAGGCTAGCGCCGATGATACACAGTAGCGTGCGCTAGCGTGAGTGTCGATCTTGGGCCGATTTTCCTCGAACTTCGATCAGTGCAGTGCTACGCTCGTGCGTTAGCGCACGCTAGCGGATCAGTGAGTTACGGGCCGATTTGTCACCGGATTCGGATGCCGTGTAGCGCACGCTATTGGTCGATAAGCGCGCTACCGATAGGTTATTAGCGCATGCTACGCTTGGAGTAAGCGCCGCTAACGCGGCGAGTCGCTCTTTGGGTCGACGCTAACTATTTTGGCTGTAATTTTATCCGTTAGCGCACGCTAACCTTGAGGATTAGCGCACGCTAACACTCCTGGCTATATAAACCGGGGAGTTGACCGAATAAGCGATTAGTTTCATTTCGTTTCCTCTCCGCGACGCAGAGCTCCTCCGGGCGATTTCCGAGCGATTCTTCCCTTCGATTATTTCAGGCATCCTCTACCTTAAGTTTTTGAAGTAGATTAACAACACCTACTTGTGTTCTTCATCATCAATCCAAGGTAAATCTCTTAGAACCCTACTTTTCGATAAATTGGGGGTTTTGGGATTTTCTTCCGATCCATTCCGTTTTGTTGATGGATTCATGATGAATATGATTAATCTTGTTGGTATTCTTAGTTTCCCTACGGATTCATGGTATATTTTGTGGTTTTTACGGAATCGAGAGGGTTTGGTTGTGGTCCGCCCTCGTTGTTGTTTATATACGAATATACATGAATCGTAGGCGGGTTTTCGGGTGTATTCCAATTTCCGTATTCATTTAGAAATGGTGGTAATTGTATTCTTCGAATCGTTAGGTTCGGTTTCATTGGTTCCTAGCGTTCGTCGGTGACTCTCCTTTCCGTTCATTGCGTCGTCAATAATTCAAGGCAAGTATTTTTGGAAACCTTTATGCTTAACGTGGAATGGTAATGTATTTTGTTTGTGATTTGCTCACCTCGTGTTGGTCCGACGGGATCAAGGATGGAATCCAAAGGTTTGCGTCCCGGATTCATGAGTTTGTTTAGCTAGCCAGTGCGGGAGGGTCCTTAGAGGCCTCGTGCGGGAATCTATGATATGACTCTGTTCCCAAGGCGATGCATGCGCGTGTTTTGCTTTATAATATAGCCAGTGCGGGAGGGTCCATAGAGGCCTCGTGCGGGAATTTATGATATGACTCTGTTCCCAAGGCAAATTGTTTGACTGTTTATTTCCGGAAAAGACATGTCTAGTTTTGGTTTTTGAAATGATATTGGTGCATGTACTATGAAATGTGTAAGCGATTGGTTTGCCTTGATTACTTGTACTAGCGTAATTGCTAACCCCTTTGGGGGACCCGTTTCGGGGAAATTCTTGTTATGGATTCCAGGTTATGATTATCCGGACGAGCGAGCACCGGGACAGTACGAGGATGTCGGCCAGGGTCGTTGACATGTGCATTTGGGTCGTCTTATTTCCTTTGTCTAATTCGATATGGTTGTTTCCTATATTTCTAAACTTATAGATTGTACTCGCGAGTACTTAGGCTTTTCCTTTCGGATTGTGTTTGGACTTCGTTGGAGTTACTATATTTGTCGGTTGATGTTTATTGTGCCGGTTGTACCGGACGTGTTGTTTTATGTTCTTGTTGTTAACAATTGTTTCCTTGCTAACCGAGACGGTTAGTCGAGAGGTGTTTTCTTGTGTTAGCCTGGTGGATCCCATGTAGGGGTCCACGGCGCTGTAATACACCTCGAATATCTTGGGGGTGTTACATTTCGCACATGGAATTATGTCATATTTTCTACCGATCAAATATCCCCAAACTTGAACCAATGCTTGTCCTCAAGCATAAAAATATCGAAAGATTTGAAAAAAATTCGTCCTATAATTACGCTCAATAAAACTTTAAACACCCTTCACCGACCCAAAATTCGCTCAAGTAATCGCTTCAAATAAAAGTTCAAATTCCCCAATAAATCATAATCTCCCCAAACTTAATAGTTTGCTTGTCCTCAAGCAATTTAGAATGAGTTGGATCATAGCGATAACAAAAGTAAGAATATGATTTGCCTGCCCTGAAATATTTAGCATTCGTTAACTCAAACAGTGGTATAATAATCGCTTCTTTTGCATAATCAGAACAGTTTTTGTATGAACAGTTAATGAAAATTTCATAGAATATCAAACATAAAAATGCAATCCTACTAAACAGTTCCAAGAAGAGAAGAATAGTTAAAAAATTTCAACTTATGATAAGGGCTTTAATCATCTCCCCAAACTTATTATTTTAATTGGCTGTCTATTGATTGGAACTTACGCAAACGCACTATCCACAAGCTTCAACATATTTCGTAGGTGATAGCTTTCACACCGTAATTTGCTAACGTGTAGCTCTTTTCACCAACACATTTCCCTTATTTTTTTTTCGTGTGAGACGGCAGCTACGCACCAACAATGGGTTAGTCCTTTAGTTTTTCGTTGTTACTTTTTTCACAACATTTTAGGACCCCCAAAGTTAGGCAGCTGTTGCTGCTCAACACCTCTCCCCTTTTTTTCTACTAGCCTCCATGTATGCGGTAAGCCCAAAAATTCAACGACCAACGAAATTTTAAAAAGAGGGTAAATGACCAAGTACAAATCACAAGTGAAATCTTAATAATATCCTTCCTTCCTAGTCTTTCTAATAGTGTTGCAATTTTTATATTTATAAATCACAGAAATATTCCATTAAAAGCTAATACAAAACCGACCAATTTTCACAGAAAGACGGAACTAAAAACCACAATTTGAGCTAATTGCAACTAATATTCCAAACGAGCAAATAACTCCAAAAACCATTATGCTTCCCACCAACTGTTCTCAATTGACTAAAGGACAATTATCAAAGTGCGAGGAGACACAATTTTAGCGAAGTCATGAAAAACATCAATAAAGCGCAACATATATAACCCAGTATGTAAAAATAAAGCGCAAATCAAGTATGGAAAAGGAAAAGAGTTCACCGGGCTAGTGCGGTGTGTTAGTCTTGGAGAGAGAGTAGGGTTTCTTGTAAAATCTCACACTAGGACAGATTCTCGGCACTGGGCCTCCAGATGTTATTTTCTCTGCACAATAGTCGACCTCCCCAAACTTGATTCAAAGTCCATTGTTGCTGAGCAACCATATCCAATACTCTCTGGTACCTACGAAAAAACAAAAAGAAAGAAATGGAAATTTATTTGGTTCTACAACTAAAAAAGTAAAAAAAAAAAATAAACATTGGGTTGCCTCCCAGCTAGCGCCTTTATTTTAAGTCGTTGGCTCGACTAGAACTTCCCTTTTTAATGAATGCACCAAGTGTAATACCCGTAATTTTTGTTCCCCGGAAATTTTCTATTTTTGGCGGAAGTCTATTTTGACGACTTGCTTGGGACCATTTCGTCATCCTGAGAATGATTAATTCTACACTTTTTATCATCCGAGTTCGTTTCGGTATCGTTCTGTTGAATTCCGTGTTCTTTAGCGACTTTTCCACGTATGAGTTCGACTTTTTTAAATCACCATAAATTCTTGGAAGCTCCAAAAATTCTAAATCTTTGCAATATTATAGAGCATCTAGTTAGCTTTCCAATGGTTCAAACGGTGAGTCAATCGGAGTCCGGACGAGAGAGTTATGGTCGTTTTAGCTCACCCGCTCGTTATTGGCGATCATGCCGGCCGAACGGCCAGTGTCGTCGACACGGCCCGTGCGTACTCGTCCGGAAATGCGGAGTCTCTGCCTCAGGACCCGGCCGTGTCGTCAGACACGGCCGTGTCGAACCCTTCGGATAAGCGAGAATCGTCGCCCGGACGTCCGACCGTGTCGCCGCGGTCGAGTCATGCCGAAGTCATTGTCGGACGGGTCAGCTGTCGGAAGGCCCTCCGCGCGACCGTGTCAAGCGGGACACGGTCGAGTCCTGTCGGCCAGGTATGCGACACGGCCGTGCCGATCGGCCTGGGCCGTCTCGGCGGGACGATCGGCCTATAAAAGGCCCTGCAGAGGCGTTTTTCTTGCCATTTTCACCTTCTTCTTCTCCTCTTCCGCAGCTGGGCGTGTTCTAAGCTTGAAGCCATGTTGTTTAACAACATATCCATGGAGTCTTGGAGCTCATATCATCAATCATCCATCCTATAACATCCTTTGATCGAGCGAATCGAATTGATTTTCCAAATCTAATTTTGGGGATTTTGGGTATTTTGTTCGATTTCGTCCGTTTAATCCGATTTAACTTAGGATTGTGATGGATTGATGATTATTTAGATGTATTGTATCATTTCCCTTGTTATCCCATGGTTGGATCGTATCGATTCGTTGTTTTGGTCGAGTTCTTGACCGACGCCTTGAAGGTGTCCGGTAAAATGTCATAGAGGGGTTTTCGGGCGTTCTTCGATTATTCTTCCCCGTATGATCGATGATTTATTGAATTTATGTTGTTAGGGTTGAATTCTTGTGAAGAACTCGAGTCGAAACCCTTCCGTTCGTTGTCTTCTTCGTGGTTCAAGCTTCCCGGTCGAACCGTGTTCTTCGGGATCTTCGGTAACGTTTATTAAGGCAAGTATATATTTATGAATGTGCGTTCTCGACTCTGAAAGTATGAAATATTAATGGCATGCTTATTTATATCCACTCCGGGACAGACCGACGGGTCCTCTGAGGGTTTCGTAGCCTCTGGTGCGATTCCATGGATAATATGAAATATTAATGGCATGCTTATTTATATCCACTCCGGGACGGACCGACGGGTCCTGTGAGGGTTTCGTAGCCTCTGGTGCGATTCCATGGATAATATGAATTAACCACTCTGGGACGGACCGACGGGTCCTCTGAGGGTTCCGTAGCCTCTGGTGCGGTTCCACGGTATTCATATATGTATTGATGCGATGCTATGAGATTTAGTTATTCCGGAATACTAGTCCTGAATTGATGAATTGACGGATATTGATGAATTGACGGATTACATTTACTTTATTGTCGAGAAGTATTATGTTTCATATTGTTATACTTGCACTAGCTATTCGACGGCTAACCCCTTTATGGGGGAAATACGTTTCATGTATTTCAGTTCGGGAGAGAGCGGACGGCGGAGTGCAGGTCGGCATGAAGATGATGGGCAAGTGTGATACTGTGTCTTGTTTCCGGTTATCTCTTTTGGTTTCCTCCATTCAGTGTTGTTGTACTGGAATGGATTTTTAAATACTCGAGTATTGTATTTCAGTTTCCTTGATGTTCCGGCCTGTGTTGCCGAGGTATTGATTTGTGCAGTGATGTATATGGTTTCATTGTTTATGGTTTCGAATACCATTTGTATCGTCTTTCTTTCTATTGTATGTAGACCTTATCGGTCAAGTTTATAGTTCCGCGTATGTTTAGCCTTGTGGGTCCCACGGCGGGGCTCACGGCGCTGTAATATACCCTGAATAACTTGGGGGTGTTACACCAAGGAGGTTTTCGTATAGGTCTTAAAGTAAGTACACACACCATTATTTTTGTTCTTTTGCACCACTTCAACCCATTAGTGGAAGGAATTCTAATTACACTCATACTCTTTATATATGGACCATGCAATAGAGAATAGTTCAGTCTTGGTACGATCTCGTAGAGCACATATGTATTATTTATCTCATCAATCAAGAGTACTTCTTCAACCTCGTCGCTCAAAATCTGCTTAATTGCATTGCTTGATGGTATATGGATTTCCACTTTATGAGACACATTTAAATCTTGATTTTCCTTGTTGTCCGTTGCAGCTTTCTTTATACTGGAAGGAAAAGGTACGCTCACAGCGCCAATATGAGAAGAATTTACTTTGCTGCCCGGCGATTCAACCTTTGGTGTGCTGTTTGTGATGGGTGACCCAGTGTCAGTCTGGAGAGTAGATTTTCGTTTCTCGCCTTCCTCGTTCATATTTTTCTCAGTTTTCTGGGGGTTCTCCAGCTGTGTTCCACTTCTCAAGGTGATGGCACTAATGTTCCTAGGATTTGCCTCCGATGGGGAGAGTAGTTTCTCACTGTTTTGGCTCTCCAATCGACTCACTGATGTAGCAAGTTGGCTTATTTGATTTTCAATATTTTTAATGCTCGACTGAGTGTCGTGCTGAAATCGATTCATGTTCCGCTGAAATTGCATCGTGTTTGAAATGAGGGCTTTCATCATCTCTTCAAGTGAGGAACTAGAATTTTCCGATGGTTGCTTATAAAATTGGCCCTTATTCAGCGAAGGCTCCTCTTGCTGCGATTTCCACTTGAAATTGGGATGATCTCTCCATCCTGGATTATATGTTTTCGAGTATGGGTCGTATTTCCTTCCGTAAAAATTTGATGCGATCGCAGTTGCATGTGCCTCGATCTCATCCAATAGTATCTTGCAATGCTCGGTGGTGTGCTCCGTAGTTTGGCAAATTCGGCACGGTATGACTTGCGAGTTTCCTACTGCGAGTTTTCTGACAAAGGAGGTTAATTCGGTCAGCTTATCCTCAATCGACGAGTCATGTACCTCCTTCACCCAAATGGGATTGTCAGGATAACCAAATTGCTGTGAATTGGCGGCCATGTTCGAGATGAGGGCCTTCGCGTCTCTGTTTTCTCTTGTTCTTCGCCTAAAAACTCGACCTCGTTTGATAATTTTCAGAAAACACTGTAAGTTTTTATCTCCACGTGACCTTGTAATCATGCAAAACTAAAACAAGCGGATTAGTACTATTTTTATGAATTTTCAGAATTGACACTGGGTGACCCAGTGTCGAAAAACTGCTCGAAATTAAAAAAAACTGCAATATAAAAAAACTGCTATTAACTGCTTTCTACGAAAAATTAAAAATAAACTGATGCTCAGAAAAAAATAAAAAATAAAATAAAAATTCAACTCAGAAAATAAAATTAATTTCGCACCGTTCTCCGGCAACGGCGCCAAAATTTTGACCGAGCTGTCGTGACGCGTCAAAATTAGATATTTATAAAAAGTCCTTGACTCACTTATACTAAATAGTAGTATTGGTAAGTAAGGGTCGATCCCACGAGGAACGGATGAATTAGTCGAACTTCTTGAGTTGAATATTTTTCTAAAACTAAAATAGTAGTACTAAATAAATAATACTAAAAACAATAATACTAGATATAATAAAGGGGGGTTTGGTTGGTTTAAAGTAAACAAACTAAAATAACGAGTAGGCAAATAAAAAGGAGTAAAATTTTAGTAAGGAAAAAACGATTGCGATTAATATCCAGTTCTTAGTTCCGTTATCCCCCGTTCTAATTTAATTTATGAATTAATGCAACACTTTTATCTTTCCTTAATTCCTAATGAACTCCTACTCCGAAGTTAACAACAAGCTCTGTTAACCCCAATCGTTTCTTAAGTTTATTTAATCAAAACAAGCTCTTCAATTAAACCTATCTAGACGAAGGATTCAAAACAAGCTCTTCAAATCTTGTTCGTTAGATGCATTAGGAACCAAAACGATGGAAATAGACAAGATATTGAGTTCACAAGCTCGACCCAAGGGATCTTGATTTTGTGTTACCCAACTGAATAAAATCAATTGTTGCTACTTGTGATTTAGAATTATAACGATTACGTATTATAACCCTAAATCTAGCAATAGATATAAAAACCTCAATTAAGTTGATCAAGCCAATTAAAGTGAATTATATCATAAATAAATCTACGCAATAACACAAAGATAATTCAAAGGAATTAAGTCAAGAATATGCTCCGGGATTAAAACATAAATAATCTAGATACGGGTTCAAACATTCCTAAGAACTGAAATAGATAATTAGCCGGACATGATGGCTAGAACAGATATAGAATAATATTTATTAAACATGAGAATCGGAACCAGCAATTAATTCTTCTCTGTCTGTTCGGCCAAATCCTTCTACCGTTTTGCTCCTTCTGCCTTTTAGCCTAGGGAGCCGTGCCTTGATATTGCACCTCCTGCTTCTCTTCAATATTACTGCTGCTACTCTCTCTCTCTCTCTTAGCCTTATGTCATGTGTATGTTTAATGGGGGTGGTGGATGGTAATGATGGTTGTCCCCTTTTTTATAAATCCAACAACAAGTGTTTTTCTTCATCCAGACACTTTCGACCGCCTTTTTCTTGAGTAGGACTCTCTCCTTTTTTTATTTCTCTATTTCGGCCACTTTTTTGTTTTAAGGGTGGGACTCTCTTTCTTCTGTCTTTTATTTCGGCCGGGACTCTTCTTGGACTGGGGACTTCATTCTTTCTTGGCCCAAGCTATTTTACGGGTTGATTGGTGCTTTTTAGTTACGGGGGCCAAACCGACATCAACTAATTGAATTATGCTCCATTAATTCCGACTTCAAAAATAATCGAATTACCTGAAATAATTAATAAATTTCAACGGTGAGGCAAATTGCATTCATAAATAAAATAGGTAGAAAATTAACAAGTTGTGCTAAAATAAAGATAATAAAATCATGCATTTTGCACATGGAATTATGTCATATTTTCTACCTATCAATTCTACTTAACTACAACATCTTCCAACCAGTGGAAATCCAGTCGTTGCAACTCCTTCCGACTACCTAGCACCTCTTGACCTTTAAATCCTCGAATGCCTATCAGTCACGCAAACTTCAACCAGTGAAGTACCCCGAACTCAGGTTTTAAGACACGAGTGGTTGTATTGTCCAACTAAGAGCTTTCTTAGTATATGAATTGTGATCTCTTGCTCTTTACGATGCTATAGTTCACTTGATTGCTTTGATTGCTTTAATTATGCGAGAGTGTTGTTCACATCGTACTTTGCTCAATTCCAATCTTCAGGTATTTATAGATGTAGATCCTTGAGCTTCCTTCATAGCCGTTGCAATTCTTGTAACAAATCCGCCCGTTGGAGAAATAGACTTCTTTGTTTTTCTTTCCGAACATTGCAATGTTGGGTTCCCTTATTTTAATCCATTTCCGACCGTTGTGAAGACTTTCACGTTGAGGCGCCGAAACTTTAGATTATAATATGATTAAAGTCTTTAGTGGTGGGTCTGGATGAATATTTAATTCATTTGCTTTCCGGGGAATCTCTCCAGTCCATCACTCTACGCCTGCATGTGACTTTCCGTGATTATTGACTTTTCAACGCATGCTAACATGCACTGGATTACTTGGCAGATCACTTATGTGATCTTGTACAGTCATCCTTATCTAATGTCGGACTTCTCTGATGTAACTTCTCTGAGATGAAGTTCTCTGTCTTAACTGATCTTCTCTGATCTGAAGTCTTCTGACCTGATGAACTTATCTGATCTGATGGTGAAACTTCAGTTGACTTGACTCCATATGATCACTTGACTGCAGTTTTGGTCAAACTTCTCTGATAAATATTTTGATCAGGACTTCTCTGATAAATCTCTTTCTTCAGACCATTGTCTGATGATAAGTCGTCTGTGGTCAACCTTCTCTGATCAGTTGATTTGACCAGGACTTCTCTGATATGAGCTTGTCTGAGATTTATACTTAGCCGATTTTTAAGCCTAACTTACATGGCCTATAGAAGATACTCATTTGGTTCTTCTTTATATTTTGTCAAGTATTCAACTATACTTAATTTGGCTTATAAAAGATACTCATTTGGTTCTTCTTTACATTTTGTCAAGTAACTTAAAATATACATTTGAATAATCAATCAAATACAGGGATGACATCATCAAAATCTAATAAGTATTCCTAACAAATTCCCCCTATTTTGATGATGGCAAAAAACAAGATATTCAAATGTAGAACGAGTCTGTACGTGATTAAGTGCAAGACAAATCAAAATCAGTCTTGTTTTGAGGCAACTGGTGGTTGTCATTCAAATGACTGTTATAAAATCTTTCAGAGGTGTTTTACAAGTACAGTGCTTGAATACAGAAAATTACACAAGTAAATCAAAAACAAAAATTTACAAATATAAAAGGTACAAGTAAATTACAAACTCCTATCTGCCTCTACCTCTGCCTCTTCGGACATGCTGCTTAGGAGGCCTGAAAAGCTTTGCGCCAATGGGTCTCTGATTTACAGGAGCTAGTCCATACTTCCTCTTGATTACCAGAGATGCAAACACTTGCTTTTCTGCAGATGAGAGGTTGTTTTTCACACAAAATTCCTTGATCTCACTCTGCAGAGCTAGATCATCCAGCTCATTGTCCATTCGAGTAGGAGGTTCTTCAGGTCTGGACGGGGGAATCATGGGGTAGGCATCCCATTCTTTTGCATATTTTATTAGGATGGTCTAGAGAGTTGGCCATGTTGAGTTCATGAAGTTGATAAACGTCTGCTGTGGGGAGCAGTCTTTATCCTAGAGTAACTCACAAAGATAATACTTTTCAATGAACTGCTTCTTTGCGTCTCCCCACATTGGAAAAATTTCAGTAGGTAAGAATTCTTCAACATGCCAAAGCTCTTTGCCTTCCCATTCAAATCTTGGCTCATCCCCCAGCTTGGTTCTCTTATTCTTGGCTGCAGGTTGGTCATCATCAGGAGTAGGAGCAGCCAATTCTTTCCTCTTTAGGTTAGAGGTCCCAGCTTCAATGAGAAGGAGTTCACTTCTCTGCTTGGTCCTCAGCTCCCTTCTGACTACCTCAGCAGCATCTTCTTCCCCCTGACCTCTTGCTTCATTTCCTCTCTCTTTCCCTTTTTTGCCAGCATCAACCAATATGGTTAACTGCTGTTCAACTCGGGACATCCAATCATACATGCCAAGTGGTATTCTAGAATTTGTAGGAGGAGGAGGAGGAACATTCCTCTGCAGTAGAGTGTCTATATTATAACTGATGATTTTGAGGTCGGGTTTGATCTCTGTTGATACGAGCTGGCCAACAATCTCTTTGACTAGTTGTTTGATCAGGTCAGCCATCTCAGATGAGATAGGTGTTGCCTGAGGGGAATGGTCTCCAGAGCGTTGATACTGCAGTCGCAGCGATCGACCTACTGTCTGCGGACTCTGCATGCTGCGGGAGGTCAGAGATGGGGTTTTATCAGGGGTCCCCGATCTGTCATCCTCATTTTCCAAATGATCTGAGCTGGGGGCTTGATCAGGTGCCCCGGGCTCATCTGCATCTCCGGCATCATCTTCATCTCCGGCATCCTCCTTCTTCTCTTCTCCTTTTCCTTCATCATTATGATCATATTTTTCTTTCTCAGGTTCCTTCTCATCTTTTTTTTTCTTCTTCCTTCTCATCTTACTTTTCTTTTTCTTCCTCTTCAACTTCTTCTCCTTCTTCATCTTCTTCCAACTCCTCTGTTTTTTCGACTTCATCTTCCTCAAATTCTTTTTTGACTAATATTTTTTCTTCTTCTCCTTCTACCTTCTCTTCCTCCAAAATTTCTTCAATTCTTATTCCTATAACTTTTCACCTTCTTCTTCATCCTTATCTACAATCCCAGCCAAAACACCTTCCATAACAGAAAGGATGAACTTGTCCATGTTGGTTTTGAAATTAGACATGAACCAGTTCTCCTGGAGCATTAAAATCACATCTGTCTCATGGCAAAAATGCATGAGCGCTTGCTCCATAGCCTGGGGAAAGTCCCATCTACTCATCTCAACAAAGGATTGTAATTGAGTGAATGGAAAAGATTTTAAGGTCTTCTATTATTCAAAAACATTTACAAAAGAAACCTTGAGTGAGTGGTGTTTTACCATATGTAATTAATCAACAGATAGCTCCAGGGGATTGTTTTCCAGCATATTGAATGTATCAGCTTCAGGAATGTTGATGGTTAAGTCTGCTTCTTCCTCTTCTATCATGCTGGGAAGAGTCAGCAGAGGAACGATTTCAGCCTTCAGGCATGGGTGATTAGGATGTTCCTCTTCATCTGGGATAGGGGCAGGTGCAGGTGAGTAAGGTGACTGCTCTGCCTCTTCAAAGTCCAGGCGTCTAGGCCACTTGGGAGAAGGCTCAGATGATGATGTGACGTGCACTACCTCCTTTGCGGTTGCTTTCCTTTTGAATCTCAGAGCTATAGGGGTGTTGTCTGAGTCTAAGTCTGACTCCTCTGCAGGTGGCTCCCTATCTGCAGGTGACTCATGAACTGCAGCTTGCTCTCCAGCATCAGACTCGTCTGTATCCGATGGGTATCTGTAGGGAGGAGGCCCACTAGACATTTCCCTTAGCTTCTGGGCTGCTTTCCTTTATCCACCTAATCTCTTCAATGTCTCTTGGTCCAGATGACCAAGTCTCTTATTAACATGGAAGGGATCAGCATTCCCCTTCGCCTATCCAAGGTGTTCCAAAATCCAACTTATCTGAGTTCTGAAGGCCAACTTGGTCTTAAACCTTTTCTCGTCCTCTAGCCATTAAACTTTGTTGACTTCGCGGACCAGTTGCCTGTAGATGTAATCAGCCCAGTCGATTGGCAATCCTGGATGACTGCTCTCTGCACCATGAACTTAGCTGACGACAGCTGGTCATAGCTGCCTGCCATTCCCATCACTATCTTGTTCGTGATGTCCAACGCATAGCGGTATTATTTCTTCAAATCGCTCCTTTTAGCCATTAGCTTCAGCTTAGACGGCTGCTCATTTGACTTGATTTCCAGCTATGTTTCGGCTGCGCTCTGTTTTAGGGCTTCAATGGCCACGCCTCGAGATCACATCCCGAAAGCTTCTCCGATAGTCTGAGGGGTGATTGTGACTTCCTCTCCAAAAACCGTACTCTTAATGCCTGATTCCATGACTTCAACTTCCTTGAAAAATGCGATTACGGCTTCTTTGAAGAGAAAATTTGGGGCTGATATCCAAAAATGGGTAAATCCCATTTTTCTTCATTGATCGAATGATATGGTGAACGTCTGTATCCAAATTCACCTCGAGCAAGCCCTAGAAATCGACTACCAGACTAAAAATGATCTGGTTCTTGACGAGCTTCAGGTTGACGCCTTCGAAATATTTGGTGGCCTCCATTTCTGCAAAAGATTAAGTTTTTGTTGAGTGTAATGAATATTCAAAGAAATTTCTGCTCTTGAAAAACTAGGGTTTTGAAAGCTTGAAGACGATAAGGTTTGTGAATGATTTTCGCCGTCTTAAATAGCCAGTCGAAAAGACGTTTTGAATTATTCAATTAAATTAAGCGATGGTCCAGCTTTTGAGATTTTAAAATTCAATTAATTAAACGGTGGTCCATCTTTTGAAAATTTGAAATATGACGGTTGAATTTTTAATTGGACATAGTGGAGGTCGTGTGAACGTGTAATTGCCTCATGTAAATGAATAATAATAGAATATTTCAAGAGTCGGTCAGGGATAGAGAAACTTAGTTGGTTGATCGTTTGACTCGTTGACTGCTCTGCATCAGGTGAGTTGTATCGCCTGTGGTTTCGATCAGCTAGGTTCCTTCGTTTGTCCTTCTTCTTCTCATCTGATCTACTTCAGGCAGCTTTCTCATCTGTACAAGATTCCAATCTAGTAATCCAAGTTCCCTGCTCAGCTCCAAAAACCTTTCTTCTGGCAAAGGTTTGGTGAATATGTCAGCGATTTGGTATTCAGTGCTGACTCTTTCCACTCTAACTCTTTTGTTAAGCACATGGTCTCTGATGAAATGATGTTTGACATCAATGTGCTTCGTCCTTGAGTGCAATACTGGATTGTTGGTTATAGCAATTGTACTGTTGTTATCACACCATATTGGGACTTCATTTGCAATGATGTTGTAGTCCCTTAGCTGTTGTCTGATCCATAGAATCTGGGCACAACAGCTACCTGCAGCTAGGTATTCTGACTCTGTAGTTGATATTGAGTTAGATACCTGCTTCTTGCTAAACCAAGATATCAATCTGGTTCCTAGGAATTGGCACGTTCCGCTGGCGCTTCTCCTATTAATTTTGCATCTTGCAAAATCTGCATCTGAGTATCCTAATAGCTCAAAGTTATCGTCCTTAGGATACCATAGTCCAACATTGATTGTGGACTTCAAGTATTTAATAATCCTTTTAGCTGCATCCTGGTGAGACTGCTTTGGCTTGGATTGAAATCTAGCACATACACCCACGACATATGATATGTCTGGTCTGCTTGAAGTCAGATAAATGAGTGATCCAATAAGTCCTATGTAGTGGGTTGAATCCACTGATATGCCTCTTTCATCTGCATCTAGGTGTGTGCTTGTGCTCATAGGAATTCTTGCTGGTTTGGCTGATTCCACTCCAAATCTCTTGATTAAGTCTCTTGTGTATTTGGCTTGATTGATGAAAATTCCATTATTCATCTGCTTGACTTGCAATCCTAGAAAGAAATTAAGTTTTCCCATCATGCTCATCTTAAATTCTCCTTGCATGAGATTTGAGAATTTCTCACACAGCTCCGGGTTGGTTGAGCCAAATATGATGTCATCCACATCTATTTGTACTAATAATATGTGGCCTTCATGCTCTACTCTGAATAGAGTCTTGTCCACCTTGCCTTTGTTGAATCCATTCTTCTCTAGAAACACAGAGAGTGTTTCATACCATACTCTTGGTGCCTGCTTGAGTCCATATAGAGCTTTCAGTAGCTTGTATACTTTGTCTCCTTTGACAAATCCAGAGGGTTGCTCCACATATACTTCTTCTTCTAGAATTCCATTTAGAAAGGCACTTTTCACATCCATTTGGTAGACTTCGAAGTCCTTGAATGCTGCATATGCAAGGAATAGTATGATGGCTTCCAGTCTTGCAGCAGGTGCATAAGTTTCATCAAAATATATTCCTTCACATTGTGCATATCCTTTGGCGACTAATCTGGCTTTATTCCTAACAACAGCTCCATTTTCATCACACTTGTTCTTGTACACCCCTTTGGTGCCTATAACCTTCTTGTGATCTGGTCTGTCTGTTAGTTCCCAGACATTGATTCTCTCCATCTGGTTGAGCTCTTCTTGCATTGCATTGATCCATGAGTAATCCTCCAATGCTTGCTCTGTTGTCTTCGGTTCAATTTGAGACATGAAACAAGAGAACATTGCCATTCCTGCTGGTACTGTGTATGGTTCTGATTCCATCAGTTAGGTTCCCAATGATTTGTTGAATGGGGTGATCTCTAAGCCATTTGGGGATTTCTTCTTCTTCTTCAGGGTTTTTTACCCCTGTTGAGTTGCCTTGGTGGACTTCTTCTCTTTCTGCATCAGCTTGGTTCTGTCCTCCTTGGTCTGCAACTGGATCAGCTACGGTCTTGTCATCTGCATGTGGGTCTTTATCAGCTATAGATGGGTCTTCATCAGCAGTAACTGGATCAGGTAGGTTTTGAGGTTCTATCTGATCTGCAGTTGGGTCTTCAGGCTGATCTGCAGGTGAGTCCATCATTCATGTATCATGAATTATGACTTCTTCCAGGGTGGCGGTTTTGAGCTTATTCTCAATTGATTCCACCTGTTTCCTGTACTCAACAGTAGACTCATCAAATACAACATGAGGTGTTTCTTCCACAACTAAGGTTCTTTTGTTAAATACTCTATATGCCTTGCTTCTTTGAGAATAGTAGATGAAACACTTACAACCAAAAATATAAAAATATGCAACAGTTGGTGTTCTGCCATTCCAAACGTCATAGGGAGTTTTGCCATGTCTCCCTACAATTATACTCATGTTCTGAGTGTGGCATGCTGTGTTGACTGCTTCAGCCCAGAACCACTTAGGCAGGTCAGCTTCTTCAATCATGGACCTGGAAGCTTCCTTCACGGTTCTGTTCCTTCTTTCAACAACACCATTCTGCTGTGGAGTCTTGGCTGCAGAGAGCTCGTGCTGGATCCCATTCTGATCACTGTATTCAGTGATTTCTTTGTTGAGAAATTCTCCTCCTCTATCTGATCTGACCTTGATGATTGAGAGGCATTTCTCATTCTGGATCTTCCTTAGCAGCTCAGGTAGTTTTGTCAAAGTTTCACTCTTTTTATAGAGAAAAACAATCCATGTATATCTTGAGTAGTCATCTACTACTACTAGAGCATGCTTTCTTCCACTCAACGTCCTTGGCTTGAATAATGCCTTGGTTTGCTTCCCTTTCTGACATGCATCACAGAGCTTCCTTTCTGAATACTTCTTCTGGAAGTCCTCTGACCAGTTTTTGAGAACTAATCTTGTTGATGGCTTTGAAATTCAGGTGACATAGTCTTTTGTGCCACATCTATCCATTTTCAGCTATTGTCTTAGATAGAAAACAGGTGTTAGGAGTTCCTATGTTCCAATCTATCATGTAGATATCTCTCCTTCTGAATCCTTGTAGCTTCACTTCTCCAGATAAGATATCTATCACCATGCATTTTCAAATGGTGAAGACTACTAGATTCTTCTCATCACAAAACTGACTTATGCTCAAAAGATTGTACTTGAGCCCTTTGACATAATGGACTTCGGATATTGTTATGTTTCCTCTGTGCAGCTCGCCAAATCCTTTTGTTTGACCTCTAGAGCTATCTCAAATGCTACATCTGGGCCTCTTTCCTTGGTATAATTTGACAGCACCTTCTTGTTCCCAGTCATGCGCCTTGAGCATCCAGAATCTACAAACCATTCCTCACCTCCTATATTTGAATTTGTGGATATGTGGTAGTAGTCCTTACACCTTTTATGCAATCAGACAAGCTGAGATTTAGGTACCCAAATCTGTGTGGGTCCTCGGGAGTTAGATGATTTCCTGGAGAATTGATTTCGCCTTGGATTAGGAAAGTTATGGTGATTGCCCCTAAAAGGTGTGTATGGTCTGGGCCTATATCCTCGGTTAGGATTGTGTAGTGGATATGCCTCATAAAATTGGTGGTGTGAGCCATTTCTAAATCATGGCTGAGACCATTTATAAAATCTCTGGGGTCTCCACACCTGTTGAGTTTGAAAACTGGGATAACCTTGAGGTTTCGATTTGCCCCTCCCATTTTTAAATCTATTTTTGGGGAGTCTTTGATAATAGTGTGCATGTTGTCTACGATGTTGCTTTTGCCTTGGCCATTACCTTGTCTCTTGTCTAGGTGGCTGCCTTGTATACCTTGGCTGTTGCCTAAACTTTTGACTTGGTTGCTGTATATTTTGAAATACAGGTTTGTAAGTTGGCTCAGCAGATGGGACAAGTGTTTCTCCCTTGATAAAAGTAGTTTTAGAACTTGAGGGAGTGTTGGGGTCATATCCAATGCCTGATCTGGAATATAGTGGCATTTTATTCATACACAGCTCATCCAAGGTTATAGAAGCTTTGAGAGAAGTTATCTCCTTAGCCTGTGTGTTACTTAGCTATGTCAGTTTAGCAAACTCAGATTTAACATGAGCAACTGCAGCTGATTTCTCACTATTCAAAACAGTTAATCTTTTGATCTCAGCTGTAGTATTATCAGCCTAGTTTTTCAACTGGTTTTCAGCCTGTTTTTCAAATTCAGATTTGGTTTTATTTAACTCTAGGCTGAGTTTTTCAAAGTTATTTTTCAGCTGCCTATTCTCATCTTGCAGCTGGGTCTTCTCGGCTGATACAGTCAAGTGTGCAGATTTTAATTTCTCAAAATCTTTGAGAAGATGATTGACATACTCATGTAAGTCCATATCCTGAGACATGTCTGAGCTGTTATTATTTGAAATTGAGAGTTTAGATGTTACCTCTTCATCAGCTAAGTTGGACATCAAACAATTGTACTACTCATCATCATTGGAGAAGAATCCACTACTGGAATCTACTCTCTCTTGGTCTTCTCCAATGAAAGCTTTTCTCTTGTCTTCTTTTCTGCCCACTTCCTTCTTGCCTTCATCCTTCTTGAGATTAGGACAGTCAATTTCAATATGTCCTGTCTTGTAGCAATTGTAGCACTCCACCTTCCAGCTTCCAGCCTTTTGATTTCTCCTGTGATTTTCTTTATAACTTTTCTTATATTTGGAGTAATTCTTCCAGAAGTTGCTGAATCTCTGCATTATAAATGCCATTTCTTCCTCAAAATCTAGGGTATTTAGAGGCTTGACTTCAGATAAGCTCTCTGGCGGGGGACTCAGCTGCAAATGCAATTCCCTTCTTTGTAGGCTCGGTTGATGATGAACTTGGAAGCTCAAACTCATAAGCCTTTAGGTCAGAGAACAGCTCTTGGATCTTTATTTTGTTAAGATCCTTGGATTCTCTCATGGCCACTGCCTTCATATTCCATTCTGGGTTGAGAGATCTTAGAACTTTCAGGGTCATCTCCCTGTTGCCATATGTTTTTCCCAAAGAATTAATTTCATTAATTATCTCTGTGAATCTTGTGTCTACTTGGTCGATAGACTCTCCATTCTTCATCTTGAAGTTGTCAAACTTTTGGGTAGCGATTGACAACTTGTTCTCTTTTATTAGCTCAGTTCCTTCGTGTAACACCCCCAAATCCTAATGGGTTATTACAGTGCCGTGGACCCCACGCCAGGAGATCCACCAGGCGAACATGACTAAAATACATTAAATTAAACAAGGGAAAATCATAGTCCCTACCATGATATCCGACACAATATTCCGATAAGGAATTTCAACGACAATGATGGGCCTACATGGCCAAAAATAAAATACAACAACCTCCACGAGCATTTGCTCGGGTAAAACATAATGACGGTGGTGACAAGTGGAGAACACTCCAGTAGTGACCAACATTAACAACTCGGACTAGTATCGCTCGAATGCCTCGTCGCCATCATCATGCCCCTGTGTCTCAACTCTCTCCTCGCAAGCACCTAAAACATGAAAACATGTTCCGCCCCCACGGGGTCAGTCATCCAGATAATGAATATCAAATACATGTATAACATGATATGCATCCAAAGGCAGAATGAAACGGTACAATGATAATAATAATAATACGAGATGCTCACAAACCAATATAAGAACCGAGCATTCGCGAAATACTATGCCCACGGCATACTATTAATACCTGTTCAACAGGTTAGAACATAAGTGCCCAACGGCGAATCATAATCACAGAGTACCACAATGAATTACACGAC
Organism: Orobanche coerulescens; assembly: GCA_033398695.1. Classification (NCBI taxonomy): domain Eukaryota; kingdom Viridiplantae; phylum Streptophyta; class Magnoliopsida; order Lamiales; family Orobanchaceae; genus Orobanche; species Orobanche coerulescens. The sequence goes on from CM065816.1 coordinate 96,162,818, forward strand.
ATTAACCAAACCAGAACTGAATTAATTATGAATCACAATGCCCGAAGGCTCCAATGAAATTACCAAGACAATCACAAAGGCCTTAAAGACACTCAGTAGAAAGGTCAAATATCACAATCACATGAAGTCAAAGCTTGACCCATTGTTATTGATTAGGGCGAAGCCACGATGCGGCCGTATCACAATTAGGGCGAAGCCACGGCATCCGGTAGTATCACAATTAGGGCGAAGCCACGGCATCCAGTAGTATCACAATTAGGGCGAAGCGGCATCGGTAGTATCACAATTAGGGCGACCACGGCATGAAGCCGTATCACAATGAATGATAGTGTCTTTGCCTTGAGTCGCCAACACGATGATAGTAACACGGATAGACACCGTCCTTGTGATCCCAAATTAACACCTCGATTGCCTTAGAACGGCCACCGACAACAATGATGCAGCGGATGATTCAATACCTCGATTGCCTAAAACGGTCAATCGACAACAATGATACCATAAATGATTGAACACTTCGATTTGCCTTAGGACGGCCAATCGATAACAATGACACGATGAATGAGTGAATACCTCGATTGCCTTAGAAAGGTCAATCGATAACAATGATTTAGTGAATGATTGAGCATTTCGATTTGCTTGAGAACGGCAATTCGATAACAATGATATGAAGGATGCCCGGCACCTTTAATCGATTCTGCAACGAAGGCGAGAAATGAATAAGCCAATGCCTTTAATCGGCACATGCGGTTTTAATGACAATCAAACAGAATAACAATGATCTCAACGATGTCTTTAATTGACATCTATATTACAACAATCGATACATCGATACCGCGAACCGGCTATCGACAATGACATTAATAATGAGTATCACAATGCCTTGAACCGGCCATTAACGAACAATGAAATATTTGGCATAATTGCCGATAGGTATCGTATCGAACGATCTCTTAATATCAATGAATTCATGAAGAGACTAAGTCTCGGAATGATACAACACATTCATACACATATATGATAACATTAATCTCATTGACTAGTACAAGTATAAAACTTGCCTCAACCGAAGGCGGTGAAATCCCTCCACGATCAACGAACGGCGTCCTCTGGTAAACACAAGTACTCGAACCACCTTGAATGAAATACAATTCATTCAATAACACAATATCAATCGAAATCAACATAACGACCGAAAGAAAATCTTTGAGGCATTTAATCAAACACTAAATGTTCAAAGTTCCTCAAGACCCTAAAAATCATCAATCGGGTTGAGCAGATGAAAATATGGATATACAATCCATAGAACATGATTAATAATGTTTACTAACATCAACCGATTCATCAAAATCGGATTAGAAACGAAATCAAGAACAATTCTCCAAAAAGTCAACTTGAAAGAAAATCAAGAAATATACCTTGATTCGACGAAATACTCGGATTAGATGATGATGTAATAAACAAGGATCTTCCAAAATGCCTTGGAAATGATTAGAATCGCCAAGAACTCGATTTCCCGAGCCTCCGTCGCGACGCCAAAAAAGAAGAAAAATCGCGTTGAAATGAAATCGCCGAGCCGAGCTATATATAGCCTGGGCAGGTTACTGGCCAGAATCGGCAGCCTTACTACCGTAACTCGGACACCTTACGGCCGTACTCGGCGAGCCTTACGGCCAGAATCGGCATTCGTCAAAATCCGCCAAAGACAAATGGACACTTACTACCAGTAATCGCACACCTTACGGCCAGAATCGCCTTCACAAAATCCGCCAAGACTCAGACGGCCGTACCCGATCACGCTTACGGCCAGAACTCGGGCACCTTACGGCCAGAATCGCACCTTACGGCCGTAACTCGGCCAGGCCAGGCCCTGCTCCGGCCGTGACTCGGCCGTGGCCACTCCGACGGCCCGGACGACCCCGAAACCCGAACCTGAGTAAAAATCAAAGATACGGTTACGAAGTACTTGCAAAGACGAATCCAAGTACTAAGAGAACACACGATTCCGACCATCCAAAGTGTCGGAATTCGACAACCGAAATAATTACCCCAAACTTTGGGAAATTACAAAAATGGCCCAAAACGTCCGAAAATCACGATACGTGATCGAAACACCGAACCAAAGCTCGCAACATGAATAATAACATTAAATGAACTTGCGAGAAACTCGAAACAACAGCTGCATTTGAGCGAGATTCGCAAGAATCGAGCTCAAGTGCGGAAAAGTCGCTAAAAAGCACGGAACTCAACAAAACGACACCGAAACGAACTCGGATGACAAAAAGTGCAGAATTAATTATTCTCGAAATGACGAAACGGTCATGAGCGAGTCGTCAAAACGGACTTTCGCCGAAAAAAGAAAATTACCGAAAAATCGAAATTGCGGATATTACATACTACCCCCTTTAAAAGAAGTTTCGTCCCGAAACTTAAAACAAGTAGGAAGAAGCAATATCCCGCCACGAAAAATCAACAAGATACACATGAACAAGAATGATCACAATGAATGATAATGAATCGAAATCTAACAAGGATCAAGAATGACTCACCGGGGTGAAATGATAACGTAATGAGTGATAGCTCAAATGAAATGATTGGAAACATAGTTTCCCGTGAAGTGAATGATTAGTTTGATAATTATAAGTCTCAACGTGATTGATATATGATGAATGAATTATTTGAATGAATGAACGACAAATGAAATGAATGATTATACTATTACCGAGCAAGAATTAACTTGTTCAAAACCGGTGATGAATGTCCTTACCTATGGCTCTCGAAGCTGGTAGGACCCTGGATGAAGCACGAATGGAGTAACAAAGTCCCCGAGGCCCTTGAGCTCTCTCGAGATCTACGGCACTAGAACTCCCGCAGATTTCCGTAGGTGTCCCGGGTTCCCACACGTAAAATGCATAATAGCCGCACCGTACACCGAGTACTCACGTGCCTCGCCAATCACGATTAAAGCAAACAACGGTCGAACTCGCTGCCCGAGAGGAAGATGCTTTCAAAGACGAAGACGATCGAAAACGACCTCTTGGACGTCGTAGCCCGTTGTCCTCGTAACGAACCGCATCCTAGTCCTCTCACCCGAAGAAATCAAGGATGCTTCGAGTAAGCTCCTTGATCAAAAACTCGCTCCAAGAGCCTTCTCGATGAACTCGCTAAGTGAATTACAATTGTGATTTAACAATCGCATCCTCAATCGCGGATTTAGCCTCTTGCTAAAATATTTGATCTTATCCGCCTCAAGACGGATAATCGAAAGCAAATCAAGTAGTCCTCGAAACTTCTCAAGAATGACAATAACACCCTCATCCTCGACCATTCGGGGTTCAAAACCTCTGACAATTTAGCTTCACGAAGTGGAGCCGGATAATACCTCTCTAGCATGAGGGTCTTGAACTCACTCCAACCACAATCACGATCGAAGGGTTTCACAGAAAGCCACCACGAATAAGCGCCCTTACTCAAGTAATAAGCCGCTACTGCCACTCTACTCTCCTCCGGACACTGAACCATGTCGAAGAGTTTATCAAAATGCTCAAGCCAATGAACAATATCAGCTGGTTCCGACGAACCCTCAAAAGTAGGCGGCATCTGACGAGAGATATCCCCAACAATCTGATTCACTCCTCCAGTCTGTCCATGAAATGGCACCTGGTATCCCTGTTGCGGTGGACCACGAACCATCGAGGTCTGCATGGTCTCCACTATCCGCGTCATCTGAGTCATCTGGGCCATCATGCCCTGTATAAATATGAATGGGTCAACCCGAACACCTTCCGAGTGAGATGTCTCTCGGGTACGGCTCCCTGAAAGTGAATGATTATCTGACAGTGAATGAGTAGACTCGCTATTTGATGAATTAATGATATCCCTTGCGTTCGCGTGGGTATGCACACGAGATCCCGAGTTCCGGCCCGCATCGCGGCCTCTTCCCATGCGTCCTCTGACAGCTCTATCCATACTGAAGCAGGAAAGCCACATGATAATTATAGATCCCGCATGAATATCGCATTATGATTACATTACAGAGTGACAATAATGAGCATACACGCCCTCGCACAATGAATGCATTAATGATTTAAGGAAATGATCGCCGACATTACGTCAGAGTATGATAAGATCGTATGAGACATCAAATGAGGTAACATGATTGCCTGATGAAATTCCTGAAATGATTACCTTGAACAAGTTAACAAGGTTGAAAATTTGATCCTCAAGATCAACAATCAACCGTGAGATGGGTGAACGATTAATGAATTAACTGAACAATGAGATTGGTGAGTGACGAGTGAATTAGCTAAACGATGAGATTAATTGAGTGATGAATGAATTAGGCGAACGATGAGGTTAATTGAGTGATGAAAGCAAATCGAGCCATGATATTGGTGAATGATGGATGAATTAATCGAGTGATGAATGAGTTAACTAAGTGATGAATTAATGACTAATGATATTGGTGAGTGATGAATGAATTATCGAGTGATAAATTAATTAATCAATAATGAGATTGACTGAGTAATGAATGAATTGACGGAACAATGAGATTGATCGAGTGATTAATGAATTAATATGAACAATGAGATTGACTAAGTGATGAATGAATTATGAGAGTGATGATATTGACTGAGTGACGAATGAATTAACTGACTGATGAATGAATTATCTGAGTGATGATATTGATTGAGTGAGGAATGAATTAACTGAGTGATAGATGAATTATCTGAGTGATGATATGGACTGAGTGATGAATGAATTAACTGAGTGATGAATGAATTATCTGAGTGATGATATTGACTGAGTGAGGAATGAATTAACTGAGTGATAGATGAATTATCTGAGTGATGATATTGACTGAGTGAGGAATGAATTAACTGAGTGATAGATGAATTATCTGAGTGATGATATTGACTGAGTGATGAATGAATTAATTGAGTGATGAATGAATTATCTGAGTGATGATATTGACTGAGTGAGGAATGAATTAACTGAGTGATAGATGAATTATCTGAGTGATGATATTGACTGAGTGAGGAATGAATTAACTGAGTGATAGATGAATTATCTGAGTGATGATATTGGTGAGTGATGAATGAATTAACGAGTGATGAGATCAAAATGATGATTGAAAATTATTAATCGATAAATGAGTTGATCCTTAATGCTTACACAAGTCACACGTGCTCCAAAACAATTAATCATGAATCAATTATAGCACTAATATCACATATAGGTTTTAGCAAAGCATGAACGATTAATGACATGATGGATGTATGAACACAAAGAGAATCGAGTCCTTACACAGGTCATACGAAGCTTCGAGGTCTCGCGATACTAGTCTCCACTGACGACGACTCGATGAATGAATGACTCGTGCAGTCGCACTAATATTACGACTCACAAAACCTGACTGACTAGATTGTCATAACCTGACAATCCCACTACTACCGCGTCGGTAGGACCACATAACTCACATCTCAGGGTATTTCACAACCCAACGCTCTGATACCATCTTCTGTAACACCCCTAAATCCTAATGGGTTATTACGGTTGGTGACCCCACGCCAGAGATCCACTGCGAACATGACTAAAATACATTAAATTAAACAACAAGGGAAAATCATAGTCCCTACCATGATATCCGACACAATATTAGATAATGAATTTCAACGACAATGATGGGCCTACATGGCCAAAAATAAAATACAACAACCTCCACGAGCATTTGCTCGGGTAAAACATAATGACAGTGACTGACAAACTGGAGAACACTCCAACTGACTGACCAACATTAACAACTCGGACTAGTATCGCTCGAATGCCTCGTCGCCATCATCATGCCCCTGTGTCTCAACTCTCTCCTCGCAAGCACCTAAAACATGAAAACATGTTCCGCACGGTCAGTCATCCAGATAATGAATATCAAATACATGTATAACATGATATGCATCCAAAGGCAGAATGAAATGGTACAATGATAATAATAATACGAGATGCTCACAAACCAATATAAGAACCGAGCATTCGTGAAATACTATGCCCACGGCATACTATTAATAATTGCTCAACGTTAGAACATAAGTGCCCAACGGCGAATCATAATCACAGAGTACCACAATGAATTACACGACATGAACCAAACCAATCAATTAATTATGAATCACAATGCCCAAGGCTCCAATGAAATTACCAAGACAATCACAAAGGCCTTAAAGACACTCACCAAGTTGTCAAATATCACAATCACATGAAGTCGAAACACCCAAGTTATTGATTAGGCGAAGCCACGATGCGGCCGTATCACAATTAGGGCGAAGCCACGGCATCGGTAGTATCACAATTAGGGCCGAAGCCACGGCATCCAGCCGTATCACAATTAGGGCCGAAGCCACGGCATCCAGCCGTATCACAATTAGGGCCGAAGCCACGGCATGAAGCCGTATCACAATGAATGATAGTGTGCTGCCTTGAGTCGGCCAACACGATGATAGTAACACACGGATAGACACCGTCCTTGACAGTCCCAAATTAACACCTCGATTGCCTTAGAACGGCCAACCGACAACAATGATGCAGCGGATGATTCAATACCTCGATTGCCTAAAACGGTCAATCGACAACAATGATACCATAAATGATTGAACACTTCGATTTGCCTTAGAACGGCCAATCGATAACAATGACACGATGAATGAGTGAATACCTCGATTGCCTTAGAAAGGTCAATCGATAACAATGATTTAGTGAATGATTGAGCATTTCGATTTGCTTGAGAACGGCAATTCGATAACAATGATATGAAGGATGCCCCGGCACCTTTAATCGATTCTGCAAAGCGAAGGCGAGAAATGAATAAGCCAATGCCTTTAATCGGCACATGCTTTTAATGACAATCCAAACAGAATAACAATGATCTCAACGATGTCTTTAATTGACATCTATATTACAACAATCGATACATCGATACCGCGAACCGCTATCGACAATGACATTAATAATGAGTATCACAATGCCTTGAACCGCCATTAACGAACAATGAAATATTTGGCATAATTGCCGAAAGGTATCGTATCGAACGATCTCTTAATATCAATGAATTCATGAAGAGACTAAGTCTCGGAATGATACAACACATTCATACACATATATGATAACATTAATCTCATTGACTAGTACAAGTATAAAACTTGCCTCAACCGAAGGCGGTGAAATCCCTCCACGATCAACGAACGGCGTCCTCAGAAACACAAGTACTCGAACCACCTTGAATGAAATAGAATTCATTCAATAACACAATATCAATCGAAATCAACATAACGACAAAGAAACTCTTTGAGGCATTTAATCAAACACTAAATGTTCAAAGTTCCTCAAGACCCTAAAAATCATCAATCGGGTTGAGCGAATGAAAATATGGATATACAATCCATAGAACATGATTAATAATGTTTACTAACATCAACCGATTCATCAAAATCGGATTAGAAACGAAATCAAGAACAATTCTCCAAAAAGTCAACTTGAAAGAAAATCAAGAAATATACCTTGATTCGACGAAATACTCGGATTAGATGATGATGTAATCAACAAGGATCTTCCAAAATGCCTTGGAAATGATTAGAATCGCCAAGAACTCGATTTCCCAGAGCCTCCGTCGCGACGCCGAAAAAAGAAGAAAAATCGCGTTGAAATGAAATCGCCGAGCCAGCTATATATAGCCGGCAGGTTACTGGCCAGAATCGGCAGCCTTACTCGGACACCTTACAGCCGTACTCGGCGAGCTTCTGGCCAGATAGGCATTCGTCAAAGACCAAATGGACACTTACTACCGTAACTCGCACACCTTACGGCCAGAATCGCCACAAAATCCGCCAAAGACTCAGACGGCACCCGATCACGCTTACTGGCCAGAACTCGGCACCTTACGGCCAGAATCGCACCTTACGGCCAGTAACTCGGCCAAAGCAGCCTGCCCGGCCGTGACTCGGCCGTGGCCACTCCGACGGCCCGGACGACCCCGAAACCCGAACCTGAGTAAAAATCGAAGATACGGTTACGAAGTACTTGCAAAGACGAATCCAAGTACTAAGAGAACACACGATTCCGACCATCCGAAGTGTCGGAATTCGACAACCGAAATAATTACCCCAAACTTTGGGAAATTACAAAAATGGCCCAAAACGTCCGAAAATCACGATACGTGATCGAAACACCGAATCAAAGCTCGCAACATGAATAATAACAGTAAATGAACTTGCGAGAAACTCGAAACAACAGTTTCGGACGAGATTCGCAAGAATCGAGCTCAAGTGCGGAAAAGTCGCTAAAAAGCACGGAACTCAACAAAACGACACCGAAACGAACTCAGATGACAAAAAGTGCAGAATTAATTATTCTCAAAATGACGAAACGGTCATGAGCGAGTCGTCAAAACGGACTTCCGCCGAAAAAAGAAAATTACCGAAAAATCGAAATTGCGGATATTACACTTCGCACATCACAGCTAGAGTGTCCCAAATTTCTTTGGCATTCTTGAAATTCTTGATCTTGACCATTGTTGATTTGTCAAGTGTTTGGTACAGCACGTCTTTGGCCCGATTGTTAAGATTGGCCAGCTTCCTCTCTTCAGTAGTCAGCTCCTCCTCTTCTTGGGGATCTTCTCTAGCTTCCCGACTGCTATCTCCTTAGGGGTGTTGTCCTTCTCGAATATGAAAGGACCATCTTTGATTATGCACCACATGTCGTCGTGAATAGAAGATAAATGTGCCTGCATCCTTATCTTCCAAAGATCATACTCATCAACTGAAAAAACAGGTAATCTAGAGTGCATATGTTGCATGTGTTCCATTCGAAATGAGAGATTTAAAATATATATCCTCGATATATGGATCTGGTTCAGAAAAATTGAACCAACCTCTCCGATACCACTTGTAGGTCACAAGTCATCAGGAATAAGTCTAGAGGGGGGTGAATAGACTTATTAAAACTCTTTTTCCACGAAAGGCGTTTCTCAGCTGTGATAAGTACAGATGACTTGAAGTCGTCTGTAGACTGGATATGCGGAAGACACAGATGATGACAAATACAAAAAAACTCAAACAATGGAATAATGAATATGTATGCAGCGGGTAAGTATGATGCTAAAGCAGTAAAACACGCAGGCAATTTATAGTGGTCTAAGAGGTGGGGTAATTCTCTACTAATCCACTTTTCTCCAAACCAGTTGGAGATGAATCTACTATAATTCTCAACCAGTGATAAATATTACAGCAATTCTACTTAGCTACAACAACTTACAACCAGTGGAAATCCTGTCGTTGCAACTCCTTCCGACTGCCTAGCACCTCTTGATCTTTAAATCCTTGGATGCCTATTAGTCATGCACACTTCAACCAGTGAAGTCTAACTCAGGTTTTAAGACACGAGTGGTTGTATTCTCCAACTAAGAGCTTTCTTAGTATATGAATTGTGATCTCTTGCTCTTTACAATGCTATAGTTCGCTTGATTCATTTGATTGCTTTAATTGCTCGAGAGTGTTGTTTGCATCGTACTTTGCTCAATTCCAATCTTCAAGTATTTATAGATGTAGATCCTTGAGCTTCCTTCATAGCCATTGCAATTCCTGTAACAAATCCGTCCGTTGGAGAGGTAGACTTCTTTGTTTTTTCTTTCCGAACGCTGCAAGGCTGGATTCCCTTATTTTAATCCATTTCAAACCGTTATGAAGACTTTCACGTTGAGGCGCCGAATCTTTAGATTATAATATGATTAAAGTTTTCAGTGGTGGGTCTGGATGAATATTTAATTCATTTGCTTTCCGAGAATCTCTCCAGTCTGTCTCTCTACACCTGCATGTGACTTTCCGTGATTATTGACTTTTCAACGCATGCTGACGTGGACTGGATTACTTGGCAGATCACTTATATGATCTTGTACAATCATCCTTATCTAATGTCGGACTTCTCTGATATAAATTCTCTGAGATGAAGTTCTCTGTCCTGACTGATCTTCTCTGATCTGAAGTCTTCTGACCTGATGACCGTATCTGATCTGATGGTCAAAGTTCAGTTGACTTGACTCCGTATGATCACTTGACTGCAGTTTTGGTCAAATTTCTCTGATAAATATTTTGACCAGGACTTCTCTGATAAATCTCTTTCTTCAGACCGTTGTTTGATGATTAGTCATATGTGGTCAACCTTCTCTGATCAGTTGAGTTGACCAGGACTTCTCTGATATGAACTTGTCTGAGATTTATACTTAGCCGATTTTTAAGCCTAACTTACATGGCCTATAGAAGATACTCATTTGGTTCTTTTTTACATTTTTCCAAGTATTCAACTATACTTAATTTGGCCTATAGAAGATACTCATTTGGTTCTTCTTTACATTTTGCCAAGTAACTTAAAATATACATTTGAATAATCAATCAAATACAGGGATGACATCAACAAAATCTAATAAGTATTCCTAATAATACCATGTGCTGAGCTGCTTGTTCTGCTTTTCTGCGACAACAATGGAGCTGTAGCGCAGGACAAGGAGCTGAGGTTTCACAACAGTACCAAACACATTAAGAGAAAGTATCATCTCGTAAGAGAATTTGTTCGCAAGTAATACATTGTGCTGCATAGAGTAGACTCAACCGACAACGTCGCTGATCCACTGACCAAGCCACTTTCTCAGATTAGCTTGGAGCGTCGGGAGAACATGGGTATTAGATACCATAGTGAGTAGCATTGAGAACAAGTGGGAGATTGTTAGGAGTATGCCCTCCAATGTCACGCAGAGGATGTTGAGTGAGGGCATTGTACTTGTTATTATGTAATTCATTATCAGAAGGCAATTATATGTTTCTTTATTTACTGGTAGTCACTGGTATTCCTGACTCGTAAATATATATATATAGAAACTAGTCCGTGTATTTGAGAGAAAACATTCCACTCCTTGTTGGATAAGGGGGTCGGCACTGGAAAGGTTTATGGCTCAAATACTTAATCGTTCGCAAGTCGATGAAACTTGACTAGGCGTTAAGTTTATGTGAAGACTTGTATGACGTGTTCTTTGACTTGGAAAGTGCCCGTCGAATACTAATGGTTAGTGGGAGCACAGGTTATAGGTATGCTAATTAGATTAGTATACTCGAACCGACTCACCCTCGATTCGTCACACGAATTTCACTCTGGGGCAGTCAATGACGAAATCGAAAGGTTGTGATAGGTATTCGTGAACCTTCGACTTGAGGATTTAGTAGGGATGTGCTTGTGTCGTTAAGATTTTCATTAGAGTAGTTTGACCCAGAAAACCGAAAGGTGGGGGTCAACCTCGACGTGCATCTTGACGGGCAAGTAGCAGGTTCTACTAAATACCAGGATAGGATTATTTCTCCTGTTAGTGAATGGGTTATATGTCCTATGTGGTTATTGGCAGATGAGATCATAAATCTTTGGCCAAAGCATTGAAGCTAGTTGTATTGGATACACGAGAGCTCGATGATCTCAATTCACATTAACTAATGCATAGCGTCAAGTACAGATAGGGTTTGACTGACCGTGACCCTATAACTTGATCGGGACATTGGAAAGAAGGGTTTATACGTATACTGGTATTCACGACAGAAAGGTTTTTGGAATGATCCCCATCATTCGTTCTCAGTTAGGGTACAGTGTAGGCCGTCAGGCTGGCTAGGTGGTGCTACTACTCTTTAGTTCCTCCCATTGCTAACTGAGACGGACCTACCGAGTCGCGCAATAGGATTGGCGACGGAATGAATCGAGCTTATTCTCTTTTTATATAAATATTAGATATTGGATCTCTAATTTATTGGACATTGGATGTCTAATTAATTTTGGAACATTGGATATCTAAATTAATTTATTGGATAAATTAATTTACGGCCTAATGAATTAAATATAATACTGGGTGATTAATTTAATTCATGAATATTACTATTTCTTGGAGAAAATCATCTAGTTGTGTACGCCTTAATTTTAATAAACACTCGTGTATGGAGTACCTGTCGACATAGAGGACGTTGCCTCGAACAGCTTCTTCATATCAGTATTCATTTCCTTTGATTCATTTAAGTTTCATTCAAATGCCCTGCCTTGATGACCAATATCTAAGAGGTTTCTATCATGTCAGGATGCCGAATATGACTGTTATGAGTTCATGATTATGCCTTTTGGCCTAACAAATATTTTGGTTGTATTTGACCATTGATGAACCAGACCTTCATTAAGTATTCCGGTGAGTCCATGATTATTGCTTATTATTGATTTCTTGACCTACTCAAGAAAGGAGACAAAGCATGCCGAGCGTTGCACATATGCAAGGTATGCTAAGAGCCGTAGAACTTTACACCAAAGTTGACGAAAGTCGATTTGGAATAAAGAAATCACCTTTTTCGAATGTATTGTTCAGCTAAAGATGATCAAATAAAGTTTCAAATAATAATAGCGGAGTCTTTCCAAGGGCTATGAAAGAACGTTCGAATAATGCGAGGTTTTGTAGACCTTTTCGATACACCTTATCCAGCTATTTGTGAGATACTCGTGAATATATTAAACCGCCCTAATTCAAGAAAGACTATAAACTGCACAAAGTCGACAGCAGATTTATGATGATGTTAGTATGTTACTGAAAGTACCTCTAACTCGAGGAGTTTTCTGATTAAGCCCGAGGTAATGGGACCTTTGGGTGTATTGTATGATGTTGCCTTCATCACCAGTCACGTTTATAGCGTGTCTCATTCTCCTTGGCTTGGGAGGTATATTCCCGATCCCAAACAAATCATCGACTTTGCAGAAATTGATGTAGCCAGTGATACTACATTCGAAGAACGACCATTTATGATTTTAGAATGGAGAGTAAAGCAATTGAGGAATAAAGAGATCCCATTGGTCAAGGTCTAATGGTCGCGTCATGGAGGAAGCAACTTGGGAGGTCAAAGAGAGTATGCATTCATGTTATCCTGAGTTGTTCACATCATAAGTTTCGGGACAAAACTTCTTTTTAAGGGGAGATGGTGTGATATCCGAGATTTTTATGCTTGTATAATTTAGGATTTTTGAACCTTTGTGTGAATTCTGTTGTCATTTTGTAGAACTTGAGTTCTATGATTTTGTGATTATTGACCTGTTGTATGAACTTATCGTAATTATGGTTTCCACCATGTATTGGTTTCAAGATATCATTGTATAATCCTCCTATTAAGGAATGTTGAGCCTTATCCTTTTTGTTTAACTCATGAATTTATTCAAATAACTCTTTTTCATTCATTTGTTGTGCTTTGTTTTGGCTTCGACTGGGGTCGTCACTACAAAAAAAACTACATCAGACAATGGTTTTTGCCTGTTGTCTAACCCCCTATTTTCCCGTTGTCTATTGAGATGTCGTCTATTACGTGCCTCAGACAACAGTACATGTTGGAATATTTATTCCACATATACATAAATAGTGTTTTGATGATTAAGTTGATAAACAAAATAAAACAACAAAGAGGCGAAGCAAAACAACGAAGCCGATAAAGACGCAAAAAGCTGGAAAAAATACAAAGCTAGTGCATGCTAAGACTCAAACGTTAGTGCACGCTAATGGTACATCTCTGCAGATCAGTCAAGTTCGAAGTTACCTGAAGACAAGTCATCTGATGAAGAAAGCGCATGCTACATATGTTTACTAACGCACGCTATCGAAGGTTATTTTATTGTTGTGAAGATATTCAAACTCAGAATGATGTATGCAGTGACATATGCTTAGCGCACGCTACTGATGATATTTAGCGCACGCTAAATCGCATTTTGAATACAAGTCAATCAGAACATTGGAAGATGCTGAGTCAAATTCATAAAGTTGGAACGGTCAGTTTGACAAATCATGCAATGGATATATTGTTAGCGCACGCTAAATATGTGTACTTAACATACGCAATTAAAAAGCTAACGCGCGCTAAGGAAGAGAGACAGTAGCCACTGGACTGAAGCTACAAGCGATAGCGCACGCTAAGGCATGAAGGCAAGCGCACGCTAATAAAAGCTGGCAGTAACGGCTAGTTTGTTGAAGAAGGATATAAATACCAAGTGAGTTGGTATTAATCCACACAACAACATTGAGCAATTCATATACACTTGAGACATCATTGTAAACATTATAGTTGTTGTTCTTGAGCTTAAATTGAGAGTGATTGAGTGTTATACACAAAATCATACACGAGTGAGAAAAAGAAAAGATACGATTGGATTTGGAGTTAATAGGATCAAGGATCCGTCATTGTTAGAATCGAAATCGCTATCTTAGTGAGGTTTATCTAATTCCGATAGAAAGCTAGAGTGGTTCATTCCTTGTTTAATAGAAAAGGAAAACGGTTTAACTTGGACCGACAAAAAGACAAGTAAAAGAACGGTTTTACTCGGACCGATAGAAGACGAGCTTGTAACGGTAATCCCTCGACCGATAGAAGAGAGGTGCAAAGGTTTTGATCTTCATCCTATAGAAGAGAGGACGTAGGCACGTTTGGCCAAACCTCTATAAATCCTTGTGTCGTTTATTTTCCTCACCTTTATATTTACGCTTCCGCACTAACGGCGCAAATACCGATTTTGCTCCAACAATTGGTATCAGAATGGTACTTCCAATAAGAGGCTTAACATCCTAGGAGTCGATCCAAATGGCGTTTCAATATGCTCCAGTCGAGGGCCTTACTCTCAACCGACCACCATTTTTTGATGGCTCGAACTTTATGGCGTGGAAGAAAAAGATGTCAATATTCATCCGAGCATATGACATCGAGCTTTGGAAAGTGATTTGTCTTGGTCCGAAAATTCCGACGAATCCCAACGGTACGCCTAAAACTTTCGAAGAATATGACGATTCCGATTGGAAAAATGACCATTATAATTGTAAGGCAACTCAACTCCTTTATTGTGCCTTAAATCCGGAAGATCTCTATCATATTTCCTCGTGTAATAGTGCCAAAGAAATTTGAAAAAAGTTAGAGGCAACTCACGAAGGAACAAATCAAGCAACATGGAGCGATGGAGATGAATATGATGATCTCAATCAAAATCTCGCTCTCATGGCCCGAAGTTCACTCGACGATAGCGACGACAAAAGCCGGGTAAGTACGTCATCTCAAGATGAGTTATTTGAAGCATTCGAGTTATTACATACCGATTTCCAAAATGCTTTAAAAGAAATAAAATCCCTTCAAACTAAAAATAAATCATTGGAAAATGAGATTTCCAAAATTCTTGAAAAGGGAAAATCTGTTGAGATCGATCATTCAAAATGCATTGAAAATGGAAATATTTTAAAGGATGATCTTGTTAAAATTCAAACCGAGCTCCAAAATTTAACGAAGAAATTTTCTCTCGGAAACGAGAAATTTGAAAATATGCTCTTGGTTCAAAAGTTCACTTTAAATAAACAGGGATTGAGATTCAAACCACGTTCTAAAAATGAATCCGTTAATTTGAAAAAACCCCACTGTGAAAAATGTTTAAAAATCGGGCACCATATTTCAAACTGTAAAAGCCCAAGACGGACGATAAAAACTAAGAAAATTTGGATTCCTAAAGGAACCACCATCCCAAATATCGTCTACGTTTCAAAACAAAAACCAACTATCGGTTGGATCCCCAAAAATTAATTTTAACAATTAATATTTTACAAAGGGGGAGATAATATTTTCAGGGGGAGTTATTTCCTATAATTTTATTCATGATTTGTTATCATGAATATTCAATAATTTGTATCCTCTATATTTTTTTATACTTTTTGCTGAATACCAAAAGGGGGAGAAGAAGTTGAATCAGATAAAAGCGTCATGTTATATATGACGAGAAAAATAAAAAGTAAAAAGGAGGAGATAATAAAAATTGAAGAAGTTGAAAAGGAGAAGAAAGCATACAAAAAGGGGGAGAAACGAAGGAGTTGAAAATTGAGAAAAGGAGAAGTCGAAAATGACAAGAAAAAGAAAAAGATTGGAGAAACTAACAAAATGATCAAAGCCGAAAACTTTGAAACGTACAATATACATATATTTTTATTTCGCAGGTTTTATCCAATTCAAGGATTGTTTTGTAATCATCAAAAAGGGGGAGATTGTTGTAATATTTATTCCACATATTCATAAATAGTGTTTTGATGATTAAGTTACTAAACAAAACAAAACAACAAAGAGGCGAAGCAAAACAACGAAGCCGGCGAAGACGCAAAAAGCTGGACAAAATACAAAGCTAGCGCACGCTAACGGTACATCTCTACAGATCAGTCAAGTTCGAAGTTACCCGAAGACAAGTCATCTGATGAAGATAGCCCACATGTTTACTAACGCACGCTATCGAAGGTTATTTTACCGTTGTGAAGATATTCAAACTCAGAATGACGTATGCAGTGACATATGCTTAGCGCACGCTACTGATGATATTTAGCGCACGCTAAATAGCATTTTGAATAAAAGTCAATCAGAACGTTAGAAGATGCTGAGTCAAAGTCATAAAGTTGGAACGGTTAGTTTGACAAATCATGCAACGGATATATTGTTAGTGCACGCTACGAAGATATCTTAACGCTCACTAAATATGTGTACTTAACATACGCAATGAATAATCTAACACACGCTAAGGAAGAGAGACAATAGCCACTGGACTGAAGCTACAAGCGATAGCGCACACTAAGGCATGAAGGCTAGCGCACGCTAATAAAAGCTGGCAGTAACGGCTAGTTTGTTGAAGAAGGCTATAAATATCAAGTGAGTTGGTATTAATCCACACAACAACATTGAGCAATTCATATACACTTGAGACATCATTGTAAACATTAGAGTTGTTGTTCTTGAGCTTAAATTGAGAGTGATTGAGTGTTATACACAAAATCATACACGAGTGAGAAAAAGAAAAGATACGATTGGATGCGGTGTTATTAGGATCAAGGATCCGGCATTGTTAGAATCGCAATCGCTATCTTAGTGAGGTTTATCTAGTACTGATAGAAACCTAGAGTGGTTGATTCCTTGTCCAATAGAAAAGGAAAACGGTTTAACTTGGACCGACAATAAGACAAGTAAGAGAACAGTTTTACTCGGACCGATAGAAGACGAGCCTGTAACGGTAATCCCTCGACCAATAGAAGAGAGGTGCAGAGGTTTTGATCTTCATCCTATAGAAAAAGATACATAAAGAGAGGATGTAGGCACGTTTGACCGAACCTCTACAAATCCTTATGTCGTTTAATTTCCGCACCTTTATATTTACGCTTCCGCACAAACGGCGCAAATACCAATTTTGCCCCAACAGTACAGAATCTATTGTGTGAAAGAGTGAGAGACAACGGCATCATCTCTAGACACCGTTGTGTAATAGCCAGAAACAACAACACTCCATTTAGAAACCATTGTTGTTTGGGATGCTACACAATAGTTTTAGAACAATACATAGTTGTCACAAAGGAAATTACACAACATATTTGTATAATTTATCCATTGCTTGTCTGCTTATAACTCAAGTGTTGTTTATTTAAAACATGTTGTTAGAATTTATCAAACACAATTGTTTTTTATTTTGAATTGTTGTTAAGATTTCATAAACACAATGGTTTCTTAAAACTATAGCATTGTTTGAGGGTTAAGTGCACAAACCTTTGTTGAAATTGCGCCATTGTTGGACTGTTGAGGCCACAACAGTTTTGTTTTTCAAAATAATTGTTAGATGTACTAAGCACAATTGTTTATTTCTTTCAAAGTGTTGTTTATATTTTCTACAAACAACAATTTTATAACTGAAACATCTGTTTTTACTTGTTTTCACACAATGATTTGTTAGAAAGTTGTTGTCTAGTGCGAATTCTAACAACTGTTTTTTAGAATTACCTAATTACCTAATGGCAGATCAGACAATGGTTTTATTTTCATTAAAACTACGCATTTAGACAATAGCTTCAATTTACAAAAAACAACCAATATTCATTATTAAATAAATAAATACCGACCAATATTCATCATTAAAGTAGCAACAAATATTCACTAGTACCTATACATCTAAACAAACATTCTCCGACTTTAATATATACTAGTTCATGTCCATTCTTCTCGGCTTAGATTCACCTATGCAAGAAACGCAAACCTTGTTTAAGTTTCATGACTAAGTTTCAAAAACTACATATAGTTCCCTTATGAGTTCATGAGGAGTCTATCTCGCCATTGTAGTACTTTTCCATTATATCTCTAGCATTATCACTGTGGCCAGTGTCTTCAAAATCATATGTTGCATTTTCCCTTCAGAATTTAATGTTAGGATAAGTGCCCTAGGACATTCGATGTGCCTATATTTGTAATTGTCACATATAAATAAAGTTATTTGATATCATTTATTTCTCGTTGATTATTATAATGTGTGCATATTTTAATATTATAATAATCGAATAATAGTTATTCACGAATAATAAGATTATTCAAATGTCCCTGGTACAATCGCGTTGAGTAGAGACTCAAGTGATTAATATACTAGTATAAGCTTGATTGATAATCATCGGATTATGTGTATGGTACGGATCAATCTTATGGGTATTGGTCGGAGAACTAATACTGGACAGACCCGCATTGAGATCACTGCATGGAAATATCATAAGTGAATCTCAATATAACAGTATGTCAATAAATCCTTGAACCTGAGATTATCATAGAGTCCAACATGATAACTGCTATGCCTTGACGTAATCCAACGTCATCTGAAATATGGTGATCATAAAGGTTAGCGATCGGGATTAGTGGGAGTCATGTAGAGGGCAATGAATAATCAAGATGGGGATTTGTCCCTCTCTTTAGTGAGAGAGATATCTGTTGGGCCTCTCGATAAGTAGGACTGAAGGAAATGCATGGCCATGCTCAAATGAAGAGTCATTTGATTCAATCAGTCTACTTAAGATCGAGAAAGCATTTGAACATAAATAAGTATGACAGACTCCATGACTTAGTTCAAATATGATATCGCGTGACAAAGGGATTTGACACGTTAAAAGGTTTAATGGACTATTAACTTATATTATTTGGGTAATCATAATGTCTTGCTATAAGGCGCTTATGATTTATTATTTAATAAGATATTAAAAAATTGCCAACATAATATAAGCCTTTGGGTCGCACGTACGATAATTATAGACAAGTAGGAATAAATATCAACTGGGAATAATAAATATAATATTGGATATTATATTTATAAGGAGATTAAATAATAAGTAATATATATAATATTAGATATTATATATATTGTATTAGTTAATAACATGAGTGGTAACTAAGCAATTACTAGATTCTTGAATCCAGGGTTACTTAGTATTAATAAGGAGTCTATGAGTTGTCATAAGAAACCCTACATTAACATAAAATCGCCCCCCCCCCCCCAAGAAGAAAAGAAAAATCGGCCTCCACCTCTTACAGTAGGAGAACGACGTCGGTCTTCTGATCTTCTTCCCTTAGTTGATCTTGGTCGATAGTACAATCCTTCTAGTAAAGAATTTGTGTTGTACTATTTATCAATATTATTCCTAAGGATCTAGCAATCCGACTTGTGGAATTGTTCGTGTGTGGATCACCCAAAGAGGAAGGAGATATTCATCTGCTTCTAGTCCGGTTCAGATCCGTTCTTTGAATTAATGTAATTCGACGAACTCTTAATAAATCAATTAAATTACTTGGTGTAGATCCTCGTCTGGGTTTTTTCGTTAATTTATTCCGCTGTGTTTTACTCAATTTTATTGTATTAGATACACGCAAAACCCAACAGTGGTATCAGAGCCAACTTGCAAGTAATTTAATTGTTTATCTAGAACATGTTTATGTGTAAAATATATTCTTGATTATGTTTATAAAATTTACATTTTATAAAATAATTTTTCTAGTTTAATTTGATTAAATCGGATTGTCAAAAATAAATTTTCTGGACTGTTTTCACGAATTTCTGCTCCAGAACTGTTCTGGAACAGATCTGTTCCGAGATGGGTCGAGTCGGATCTGCACCCACGAGTCATTTTAATTAGCATTTTTTGTTGGCAATTCGAGGGATTCGATCCCTAGTTGCCTGAATTCCCTTCAGTCGACTTACCATGTGGTCTGCCAGTTTGTTGAATTGTACACCGATCTTTTATAAAAGGTATTAAATCTGTTTAGAAAATTTGGAAATAATAGTTGCAAAATGTTGCAACTGCTGCCGCTGGGTTTCAAACCCGTGCGGATCCGTGGGCAGAGGCACGCTCGGCCATCTGGGCTAGAGATCCAGATTGTTAATTTTTTACACAGTTTAATTTATTGTCTGATTGTCAGACAGATTGATTATTTAGTATATTACATGCTTTATTAATTATTTGATAATTATTTATGGTATGTGTATGGTGTATGACATGACCATAAATTTACCTATGTGATTGGATAATTTATTTCCTTATGTATTGGTTTTACGGCCTGCGTGTCGTTTAATTATAATTGGTTTTACGGCATGCGAGTTGTCTATTTAAATTATTTAGTATTTTACGGCCTGCGTGTCGTTTGCACTTCTTGTAATTTAATTTACTAGTGTAGTATTAAATTTCATTAATTTAATGAAGATAAGAAGGACGAGAAGGATGGACTCGAGGAGAAAATTGATCGTATATGACGTTCCAAGGAGTTGGGAAGATCAATGAAGACCATATTTAACCCTTTAGATTGACCTTTGTGTTTTTCATGTTGGCTCATAAAAATCACGTCAGGATTATGGTCATTCTATACACGGTCCTATACTTTTATTGTCATGTGATGTGATGTATGTTTAAATTTATGCATGTATGTGATGCTATGTATGTTTAGATGTATGTTAGCAAACATAGACATTAACATAGGATAAAAGTCCCTCGTTAAAATTTTAAAATGCCGTTCATTTGAAAAACACCTATCAAGACTTCGATCATCTTGAGTGGGTCATGCCAAAGCTGGGCACTCGGATTATCTTAGTAAGGTAGGATGGGTAATGGTGATACCTATGTGTTTTAATGAACTAAGAATTCAAACGAGTTTTGAACCTTAAGGCATAAGATGGTATTATAACATGTTTGGGCATAAGATGCCAAATCCCATGAATATAATCTAAGAGTTACATATGATGTAATCGATAAAGATTTATCCACCTAAAGTAGCTCAATTCTAGGCGTCATGCCAAAGCTGAGTTTAGGATTGTGCAAAATGGGATCTTAGCCCACTAAAATTACAAATATTGTAAAATTGAAGGTAGGTACATTGTTTTAGTGGAAGTATTTTTCGAGAAATAAAATAATGTGACTAAATACTTTGCATATTGAATTTTGTAGATATTATAGAATGGCATCAAACAATACGTCCACCATTTCACTGCGATCAGTCCTTGAGAAGGACAAGCTCAAAGAAAACGACACCAACTATCTGGATTGAATCCGGAGCTTCAAAATAGTTCTCAAGCAAGAAAAAAGTTGTATGTTCTTGAGGAAGAAATTCCCGATGAGCCAGCTGACAATGCAAACAAAGCAACAAAAGACAAATGAAAGAAACATTGTGATGATTCCATTGATGTCAGTTGTCTTATGTTGGCTACCATTTGTCCAGAACATCGAAAGAATCTAGAGGATATGGAAGCTTATGAGCTGAATGCTCACCTCAAGGAAACTTTCTCGAAGCATGCTAGGCAAGATAGGTATGAGACCTTTCAAGCCTTATATGATTGCAAGATGGTTGAGGGGACATCTGTCTGTGCTCATGTACTCAAGATGAAAGGATATACTGATCATCTTGAAAGGCTTGGTTTTCCACTTTCTAAGGAGCACTCTACGGATGTGATCCTAAACTCATTACCCGAAAGTTTCGGTCAGTTCATTATGAACTATAATATGAATGAGATGGAGAAGTCCATTGCTGAACTGCATGGGATACTTAAAACGGCTGAGCAAAATATTAAGAAGAAACCAAGCTACGTGTTGATGGTCAGCAAAGGGAAGTCCTTTAAGAACAAAGGCAAGGGCAAGGGTAAGGCAAAGTTGCCAAATCTAAAGACCCTACTAGGCCGGTTTTCAAGGTTAAAGCTCCCAAAGATGGAAATTGCCATCAGTGCAATAAACCAGGATACTGGAAAAGAAATTGCAAGATTTACTTGTAAGAGCTAAAGCGTACCAAGGGTAGTGGGACTACCATAGGTATATTTGTTATAGAAGTTAACTTATCTACTTCTAACTCCTGGGTATTGGATATTGGATGTGGATCTCACATTTATACAAATAGGCAGGGGTTTAGAAGCAGTAGGGAGCAGAATAAAGGGGAAGTGGATCTAAGAGTCGGCAATGGAGCAAGAGTTGCTGCACTAGCCGTAAATGATCTAATTTTACCTAATGGGCTTTTGTTAGTTTTGAACAATTGCTATTATGTTCCTGCTATGAATAGGAATATTATTTCAGTTTCTACATTGCATTGTGAACGTTACAGTTTTCTTATTAAGAATAAGATTATTCGTATTTTCTTTGATGACTTGCTTTATGGTACTGAAAAGTTATATACTGACCTTTACAATATTGATCTAGATGAGTCCGACACTTTGGAAGTCTATAACATTGCATCCAAGAAACCTATGCTCAATGATTCTAATCCGACTTACTTATGGCATTGTCGACTTGGTCACATAAACGAGAAACTCATTTCTAAACTCCATAATGATGGACTTTTAGACTCTTCTGACTATGAATCATATGGGACATACGAATCTTGTTTATTGGGCAAGATGACGAAGAACCCGTTCACCGGTCATGGAGAAAGGGCTAGTGATCTATTAGGTCTAATACATACTGATGTATGCGGACCTCTTAGCACTCATGCCAGAGGCGGACACCAATACTTAATTATATTTACCGATGATTTTAGCCGATATGGATATGTTTATCTTATGAAGTATAAACATGAATCTTTTGAAATGTTCAAAATATTCCAGAATCAAGTACAGAATCAACTTGGCAAGACATTTAAAGACCTTCGATCGGATCAAGGTCGCGAATACTTGAGCCAAGAATTCGATGATCATCTTAGAAGTTGTGGAATTGTTTCGCAACTTACTCCTCCCGGAACACCTCAGCATAACGGAGTGTCCGAGAGGAGGAATCGAACTTTATTAGATATGGTTCGATCCATGATGAGTCAAATAGAGCATCCATTATCATTTTGGGGCCATGCCTTAGAAACAACAGCACTCACCCTTAATCGTGTCCTATCTAAAGCAGTTGAAAAGACATCATTTGAGAAATGGACTGGTAAGAGACCAAACTTGTCTTTTCTTAAGATCTGGGGTTGCGAAGCATTTGTAAGACGCCAAGTGTTTGACAAACTGGCAGCCAGATCTAAAAGATGTTTATTTGTGGGGCATCCTAAGGAAACTAAAGGATATTACTTTTATAAGCCCGCTGAGAACAAAGTGTTTGTTGCTCGAAATGTTGTATTCTTGGAAAGGGAATTTATTTCCAAAAGAGACAGTGGGATAAAAGTAATTCTCGAGGAAACTCTAGAACCACAAGAAGACATTGCTTCACCGATGGAAATCGAACAGGCTCAACAATTAGTTGAAGAGCCCATTCAAAGCGCACAAGTCCATCGCAGATCTGATAGGATGCGACATGAACCTCAGAGATATGGTTATCTCGTAACAGAGGAGGATGACGCATCGCTCATAGATGATGAGCCTAGTAGCTATACAGAAGCTGCTTCAGGACTAGAGTCCGAGGAATGGCAAGAAGCCATAAAGTCAGAGATGCAGTCCATGTATGACAATCAAGTTTGGAACTTGATAGATCCACCTGAGGGTGTTAAAACCATTGGGTGCAAATGGGTCTATAAAAAGAAGAAAGACATGGATGATAATCTGCAAGCCTATAAAGCTAGACTAGTGGAAAAAGGTTATAAGCAGATTCATGGTGTTGACTATGATGAGACCTTTTCACCAATAATCATGCTTAAATCAACTAGAATTTTATTTGCCATTTCCACATACTATGATTATGAAATATGGCAAATGGATGTCAAAACAACATTCCTTAATGTAAACTTACTCGAGGATGTGTACATGACACAACCTGAAGGTTTTGTTCATCCAAAAAATTCTAAAAAGGTTTGCAAGCTTCAAAGAGCCATTTATAGATTGAAGCAGGCTTCTCGGAGCTGGAATCTTCGTTTTGATGAAACTGTCAAAGAGTTTAGGTTCATTCAAAATGAAGATGAACCATGTGTGTACAAGAAGGTTAGTGGGAGCATAGTTGTTTTCTTGGTCTTATATGTAGATGACATATTACTCATTGGAAATGGCATTCCCACCTTGCAGACAGTCAAGACTTGGTTGGGAAGTTGTTTCTCAATGAAAGACTTAGGATAAGTTGCTTACATTCTTGGGATAAAGATCTATAGAGATAGATCAAAGAGATTGATTGGTATGAGTCAATGTACCTACATTAATAAAATATTAAAGAGGTTCAATATGCAAGACTCCAAGAGAGGACTCTTGCCAATGTCACATGACATTCATCTGAGTGAGACTCAGAGTCCTTTGACTCCTGATGAGCGAGCCCACATGAGCAAGATACCATACGCTTCGGCCATTGGATCGATCATGTATGCCATGATTTGTATTCGACCAGATGTATCGTTTGCCCTTAGCATGACAAGTCGATACCAATCGAATCTAGGTGAAAGTCACTGGACAGCAGTGAAAACCATCCTAAAGTACTTGATAAGAACTAAGGATGATTTCCTAGTTTATAGAGGGGTGGGAAACGAGCTGGCTGTAAGAGGTTACGCCGATGCAAGTTTCGAAACCGACAAAGACGATTTTAACTTGCAAACTGGTTATGTATTTGTATTGAATGGAGGTGCTGTGAGTTGGAAGAGTTCCAAGAAAAGCACGGTTGATGATTCTATTACAGAAGCTGAGTACCTGGAAGCATCGGATGCAGCTAAGGAAGCCGTAAATGCACAATCCAGATCGTTGCATGTCTAGCTTAAGAGGCCACCGTTAGATTCATAACTGATGTCCTGCACACAGCATAAAATCAATGAATTGCTAAGAGGAAAATGAAGAAAGTGGCCTTTCATAGAATATTGGATTATGATATAGAGTTCTTGGTACCTGTTGAGAAGTAGGTTCTGATGAACCCATTGCATAAACCAGATCTAAAGCATAAATTGAACAGATTAACAAACACAAATCATTAAAACATGTTAACACACACAGATCATTAGACAACATTTATAAATCAACTAGCAAAGATCTGAAGCACAAACTAAATCATATACAGACATACAGAATGAAAGCATACAAAAATAACTCTAAATATATTAACAAGAGCATGCGATAGATCAACTAGCTATACATACAAAAATAAACAAACATACAGAGAAAAGTCGAACACAGGCTTAGATCTGCAAAAAGGAACAAAGCATATTAGGCGAGTAACTCTAAACCCACAGATTAGAAAAGGGTGGTTGGTAGGGACATAAACACAACAAAGCTCCTCTGCACTTGAGCTTTTACAGAGTATAACTGTCTATGTAATAAAATTAAATGCATACTCCCCGATACGAGGATGCCTTACAATATCCACTTCCTTGAAGGCTTGAGAAGTCTGATCTGAAATAAGCGACATTGAGTTCAGCACAGA
Source organism: Orobanche coerulescens (assembly GCA_033398695.1). NCBI lineage: Eukaryota > Viridiplantae > Streptophyta > Magnoliopsida > Lamiales > Orobanchaceae > Orobanche > Orobanche coerulescens. The sequence goes on from CM065816.1 coordinate 96,188,508, forward strand.
AGTGTTTCTATTCATGCTAAATAGATAATACTCTTTACAGTCCCTACTTATTTTTGATAACCATGTTTTTTTTAGCCATTTCTGAGTTCAATTTTTCATTTTTTGGGACAGGTGAATTTTCTTGAATTTTGGCCAACTGACCGACCAAATATATATATAGCTAGTCTGCAATATTAACACAACTCTATTTACCTTGAGAAATTGCTGCACTAATTTCTTTGGAGGCAGCATATATATAGCTCTATGTTAATAATCAGATGACCCAAATCACTACAATCAACAAAAAAGAAATACAAATCTACACACCGATTTCATCGCTGCCTTCTCCCCCAACAACCACGACCCATCAACAACCTCCATTCGATTCATCACCTACAACCCAATAGCAAAATGAAACAAAATCAAATATAACAAGAAATTAATATCTTACTACACAAATGTCGAAAAAAACGGATGAATTAACAAGAAATCAAGAGCATACCTTTTGAATCAGACCCCCAATTTTATATAACCCATTAACCCCAACTCTGTATCTCTCACAATCAAAGAACAAAGGACTCATAATCTCAAGTATCTGCCCTTGATTTGGTGATATAAACAGTCGATAATCATTATTGGAGGATTAAACATCCTAGATTATTGGAGTTTTATCAATTAAGGAGAGAAGTCGAGAGAAACATGAGAGAGACGAGGAGAGAGTGAGAGAAAAACCACAAGAAACACATACACTACGAATGATACTCTAGTAGACTACGTGTTCTGTATATATATAAATAGAAACAAACGGCTGAGATCTTAGGGTTTTAAGATGGATGGACACGATTAATCCCGGTAAGGAAATGAAATGAAGGGGGGAGAAGGGGGAGAGGGAAATGAAATTTTGGTTAGGGGGAAATGAATTATTGGTTGAGGGGGAAATTAGAGTACGGGAGGGAATAAATTACTGATTGTCTCTAAATTATAGTAAATATTTATGTGGAAAAAAAATATTATAAAATATTGTAATGATTTTTTGTATGCTAATATGAGAAAATAATATAAATATTATAATATTTTTTTTAATTTGTCGACTAAATTTATTATGAAATATAATTAAAAAGACATTATATATATTATATGTGTAATATATTTTAAAATTTGTATTACATTATATATACTATATATTAGTGTCAGGTTGTTATTTCTATCGACGATCCAACCGTACGGATGTCAAGATATATCTAATTGAGTGATGTTTCCAAATTTTCAAAACATAAAAATTAATTTGGTTTGAGATCGTAGCAAACCACTACTAAATTGACTAGAACTAGTAATCAGTGCTTTGTCCTGGATTATTGTTTCAATTTTTTAAAAAATATTTATCGACGATCCAACCATACTGATGTCAATATATATCTAATTTAGTGATGTTCTCAAATTTTAAAAAATAAAAAATTAATTTGGTGTGACATCTTAGTAGGGCACTACTAAATTGACTAGTACTCGTAACTAGTGCTTTGTCCCGAATTTTTGTTTCTATTTTTTCAGAAATACTTCTCGACGATCCAACCGTATGGATGTCAACATATATCTAAGTGAGTGATTTTCCCAAATTTTCAAAAAATAAAAAATTAATTTGGTTTGAGATCTTAGCAAGCCACTACTAAATTGACTAGTACTAGTAACTAGTGCTTTACACGGATTATTGTTTCTATTTTTTAAAAATATTTATCGATGATCCAACCGTTATGATGTCAATATATATCTAATTGAGTGATTTTCCTAAATTTTCAAAAAATAAAAAATTAATTTGGGTTGAGATCTGAGCAAACCACTACTCCACTACTAAATTGACTAGTACTAGTAACTAGTGCTTTGTCCTGGATTATTGTTTCTATTTTTTAGAAAATATTTATCGAAAATCCAACCATACCTATGTCAATATATATCTAATTTAGTGATGTTCCCAAATTTTTAAAAAGTAAAAAATTAATTTGGTGTGACATCTTAGTAGGGCACTACTAAATTGACTAGTACTCGTAACTAGTGTTTTGTCCCAAATTTTGGTTTCTATTTTTCTAAAAATAGTTCTCAATGATCCAACCATACGAATGTCGACATATATCTAAGTTAGTGATGTTACCAAATTTTCAAAAAATAAAACATTAATTTGATTTGAGATCTTAGCAAACGACTACTAAATTGACTAGTACACTAACTAGTGCTTTTCATGGATTATTGTTTCTATTTTTTAAAAAATACTTCTCGATGATCCAACCGTACGGATGTCAACATATACCTAATTGAATGCTTTTCCCAAATTTTCAAAAAATAAAAAATTACTTTGGTTTGAGATCTTAGCAAACCATTACTAAATTGACTAGTACAGTAACTAGTGCTTTTCACGGATTATTATTTCTATTTTTTTTATAAATATTTATCGACGATCCAACCATACGGATGTCAAGATATATCTAATTGAGTGATATTTCCAATTTTTTATAAAAATAAAAAATTATTTTGGTTTAAAGTCTTAGCAAACCACTACTAAATTGACTAGTACTAATAACTAGTGCTTTCTCCTGAATTATTGTTTCTATTTTTCAGAAAATATTTATCGACGATCCAACCATACCGATGTCAATATATATCTAATTTAGTGTTGTTCCCAAATTTTTAAAAAATAAAAAATTAATTTGGTGTGACATCTTAGTAGGGCACTACTAAATTGACTAATACTCGTATTAGTGCTTTTTATGGATTTTTGTTTCTATTTTTCTAAAACTACTTCCGGACGATCCAACCATACGGATGTCAATATTTATCTAATTGAGTGATTTTCCCAAATTTTCAAAAAGTAAAAAATTAATTTGGTTTGAGATCTTAGCAAACCACTACTAAATTGACTAGTACACTACTTAGTGCTTTTTATGGATTATTGTATCTATTTTTCTGAAAATATTTATCGACGATATAACCGTACACATGTCAACATATATCTAATTGAGTGATTTTCAGAAATTTTTAAAAAATAAAAAATTACTTTGGTTTGAGATCTTAACAAACCACTACTAAATTGACTAGTACTAGTAACTAGTGCTGTGTCCTGAATTATTGTTTCTATTTTTTAGAAAATATTAATCGACGATCCAACCATACTGAAGCCAATATATATCTAATTTATTGATGTTCTCAAATTTTAAAAAATAAAAAATTAATTTGGTGTGACATCTTAGTAGGGCACTACTAAATTGACTAGAGCTCGTAACTTGTGCCTTTTTCCGGATTTTTGTTTCTATTCTTCTAAAAATACTTCTCGACAATTCAACCGTACGGATGTCAACATATATATAATTGAGTGATTTTCCAAATTTTCAAAAAATAAAAAATTAATTTGGTTTGAGATCTTAGCAAACCACTAGTAAATTGACTAATACTAGTAACTAGTGCTTTTTCATGGATTATTTTTTCTATTTTTAAAAAATACTTCTCGACGATCCAACCATATGGATGTCAATATATATCTAATTGAGTGATTTTCCCAAATTTTCAAAAAATAAAAATTATTTTGGTTTAAGATCTTAGCAAACCATTACTAAATTGACTAGTACACTAACTAGTGCTTTTCACGGATTACTGTTTCTATTTTTAAAAATATTTATCGATGATCCAGCCGTACGAATGTCAAGATATATCTAATTGAGTTATGTTCCCAAATTTTCAAAAAATAAAAAATTAATTTGGTTTGAGATCTTAGCAAACCACTACTAAATTGACTAGTACTATTAGTGCTTTGTCGTGGGTTATTGTTTCTATTTTTTATAATATTTATCGACGATCCAACCATACCGATGTCAATATATATCTAATTTACTGATGTTCCCAAATTTTTAAAAATAAAAAATTAATTTGGTGTGACATCTTAGTAGGGCACTACTAAATTGACTAGTACTCGTAACTAGTGCTTTTCACGAATTATTGTTTCTATTTTTTTTATAAATATTTATCGACGATCCAACCATACGGATGTCAAGATATATCTAATTGAGTGAAGTTTCTAATTTTTCATAAAAATAAAAAATTATTTTGGTTTAAGATCTTAGCAAACCACTACTAAATTGACTAGTACTAGTAACTAGTGCTTTGTCCTGGATTATTGTTTTTATTTTTCAGAAAATATTTATCGACGATCCAACCATACCGATGTCAATATATATCTAATTTAGTGTTGTTCTCAAATTTTTAAAAAATAAAAAATTAATTTGGTGTGACATCTTAGTAGGGCACTACTAAATTGACTAGTACTCGTAACTAGTGCTTTTCACGGATTTTTGTTTCTATTTTTCTAAAAATACTTCTCGACGATCCAACCGTACGGATGTCAACATATATCTAATTGAGTGATTTTCCCAAATTTTCAAAAAATAAAAATGGTTTGAGATCTTAGCAAATCACTACTAAATTAACTAGTACCTTAACTAGTGCTTTTCATGAATTATTGTTTCTATTTTTTTAAAATTATTTATCGACGATCCAACAGTACATATGTCAATATATATCTAATTGAGTAATTTTTCGAAATTCTCAAAAAATAAAAAATTAATTTGGTTTGAGATCTTAGCAAACCACTACTAAATTGACTAGTACTATTAACTAGTGCTTTGTCCTGGATTATTGTTTCTATTTTATAGAATATATTTATCGACGATCCAACCATACCGATATCCTTATAATATCTAATTTAGTGATGTTCCCAAATTTTTAAAAACATAAGAAATGAATTTGGTGTGACATCTTAGTAGGGCACTACTAAATTGACTAGTACTGGTAACTAGTGCTTTGTCCTCGATTATTATTTCTATTTTTTAGAAAATATTGACATTCCTATAATATCTTTACCTTTTCTATTTTTGGTAGTTTCTATTTTGATGTATTTTCCATTGTTAGCGACTCGCTTGTAACTTTTTCAACATTTTGAGAATATTTAATTCTACATATTTTGGCATCCGAGCATGTTCGAGGTTATTGTACTCGATTTTGTGTTTAGTCATGGTATTTTCTGCTTGTTGACTCGTTTTGTGCGATCGTGGTGTGAAACTGTCGTTTCGGGTTTTGTGTGAGTTTGTTTAACGTTGTTAGACATGTTGTGAGTTTCGGCTCGGTTGTTCGTTTCCGTATCGTGATTTTCGGTCGTTTCGGATCGTTTTGTAATTTCCTAAAAGTTTAGAGAATTTACTTTCGTGGTCGTATTCCGAACCTTCGGGTAATCGAGATCGTGTTTCCTTTTAGCACTTATGTTCGTCACTTCGAACTCTTTGTGTTGGTGTATGCACTTTTCGTCGATCGTTGCGTTTGGTCTCCATAAAACTTCTGCACAGCTGATGGAGAACTGTGAATCTGACCTGGAGAACTCTCACGTACGTTAACTGGTCCTCCTAACGTACGCTATGTGATATCACTAACGTACGTTAGTCCTCTTTCATAACGTACGTTAAGGTCTCCAGTGAACCGAGCAGAGAGCTCTGCCATTCCCATTATGCACGTAATGAAGGACGCATTACGTAAGTTAATGATCTAATGTACGCTAGCTTTTCTTGGCTTACGTTTGTTATCGTATGCGGGTTTAAATACCCAGGGCTGACCGAAATTCCTCCATTTTTCTCCTTCTTTCTCTTCTCCGCGACGTGGGTGATTTTTAGGCGGTTTTTGGGCGATTGTGACTCTTCAATCTTCTAGAGATCACATTCCTTGGAGTTTGAGTAAAGATTAGCGACACCAATCCGTCTCTTTCGCCTTTGAATCGAGGTAATCTTCTAGAACCCTAGATTTTTCACGAATTGGGGGTTTTCTACGTAAATTCTCCGATTTAGTTGTAATTATGATGGAATTGTGTTGAATATAGATTATCTACTTCTGATTCATGTTTTCCTACGAGATTATTGTTGTATTCTTGGAATTGTTGAGAATCCAGAGGGTTTTGGTTGCGATCCGCTTTGTTGAATATGATGTTGGATTAATTGTTTCGTAGGCTGGGTTTTCGGGCGTATTTCCATTAAATTTCCAATCGTACTATTATTGATAGTCGTTTTACGAATCGTCTAGGTTCGAGATTTCCGAATTCTTCCTACGGTGGTCGTTTACCGTCTCTTTTCAGTCCGTAATGTCTCAAAGGCAAGTAACTCTGTAATACCCGGTCGAAAGTCATGTCATTTCAAACCTCTTCATGTTCTTCGAATCGTGATTTGTTGGGCGAACCCTTGTAATCATTGCTTGGAACCACCGTTTTGGGGTTTCCGTACTTTCATTCCGTGTTATTGTCTCCTCGATATTGAGTCCTATTGCTTTTATTCTCTTCCCGGGGCATTTTTCATCATTTTAGGACCCGAGGAGGGTGTGGGCCGCGGCACAAGGAATGTGCGCCGCGGCACACACATATTTCCTAAACCTGGCCGAGCGGTGCAGATCTTGCGGCACACACTGGCCGAGCGGCACACCGCCGAGTCACTGCCGCGGCACACCTATGCTGAGTCGCGGCACACTTGTGTTGCATCCTCAGCCCATGCCGGTGCCGCGGCACACACAGAGGCTGAGCCGCGGCACCGCCGAAACACAGGAGCAATTTTAGGCTGTGCCATGCACACTGGCCGAGCCATGGCACACAATGCGGTCAACTGCATTATTTGTGCTTTTTGAGCGAGATGCAGCTCATTTCTCCATCTTCTTCTTCCACCTGCGAGAGAGAGAGAGAGTTTGAGGGGAAGAGCTTTTCACCATCTATCACTTGTGTGTTGGATTTTTACCACTTTCATTCGGTTGGGAAGCCCGGATAGTCGATCTAACGCGTATTCCTCGGATCATAGAGCTTGGATATTCAAGATGTAATTTCTTCGACATCTTGACTTCTCGATTTTGTGTGGGTATTGACGTTTTGGATGATAAAATCATGGTGCATGAAGTGATATATGCGTGATTATGGACATGTTTGAGTATTCATCGGATTATTGAAAGATTATTCAAGAACACTTTGAATTTTGTGTTGGATTTTGGGGGTTTTCGTAGATTCGTCCGTTTTATCCGATTGAAGCTTGAGAACTTTGAGATTTTGATATATCTATACCGTATGAGTGTTTTCTTACGATTTTACGGGTTAGATTGTGCCGTTTTCGGACTTGTGGGAGTTTGGGCGATTTCCCAACCTTTAGTTGTTCACCCGTATATTTTCTTGAAACGTAGACGAGTTTCGGGAGTCTCTTCGTGTAATTTGAGTATGGATAATTAATTGTCATATTCCTTGCGAATCGTTTAGGTGCCGGGAGCGCGTTCTTGGACCTACCAAACTCATACCTTTACTCCGTTCGATTTCTCGATGTCTCAAAGGCAAGTATACATTAATGATTGTACGTTCTCGACTTTGAAAGTAAGAAATATTGATGGTATGATATGAACGAACCGTTTTTACGGCATTCATAGATATATTGATGGCATATTATGAACGAACCGTTTTTACGGCATTCATGTATGTATTGTTGGCATGTAATGAACGAACCGTTTTTACGGCATTCCTACATGTATCGGCATATGAGATGAACGAACCGTTTCTACGGCATTCACATACGTATCGGCGTATGAGATGAACGAACCGTTTCTACGGCATTCACATACGTCTTATGAGATTTTAGTTATTCCAGAATACTAGTCTTGAATTGATGAATTGATGGTTACATTTACTTTATTGTCGAGGAGTATTGTGTTTCATATTGATATACTTGCACTAGCTATTCGACGGCTAACCCCTTTATGGGAGAAATACGTTTCATGTATTTCAGGTTCCAGGAGGTCGGATAGGCAGGTATCGGGTCGGCATGAAGATGGTGGGCAAGTGTGATACTGTGTCTTTCTTCCAGTTATGTTCTGAGTTTTCCATTCAGTGTTGTTGTACTGGATTGGCTATTGAATACTCGAGTATTGTTTTCCATTTCCCTTGATGTTCCGGCCTGTGTTTGCCGAGGTTTCTGATTCGTGCTATGATGTCTGTGGATACATTGGTTATGTTCTGAATACCTTTGTATGGTTTTTCATTCCATTGTGCGAAGACCTTATCGGTCAAAATTTATAGTTCCGCGTATGTTCAGCCTTGTGAGTCCCCCGGCGGGGCTTACGGCGCTGTAATATTCCCTGAATAACTTGGGGGTGTTACAGAATATGGTATCAGAGCTTAGGTCTATGGATACCTAGGCTGTCGGTCTTTTGGGTCGAAGGAGTCGTCAATTGTCCACAGTATCACTACTCTGCCATCATCACAGTGCGACCGGTACTTGTAAGACCTCCTACTCTTCTGATGTTTCCTTATTCATTATGCTTCTTCTATGGATATTCTTGAGAATCGATCACCTTAATGACGTGCGTTTGAATCGTGCTTACGTACCTTGTGTGTTCTTCAGTATGTCAGCTGGTAGGGGCCGTGGCCGTGGTCGTGGACGTGGACGAGGAAGGGGTCGTGGCGCGGCCGTTTCCATCAGTTCAGTTGCGGGGTCGACCAACCCTAGTTTGTCGAACTCGGTGCATCCCGACACCGAGAGTCAGCACGACCAGTCAGATGGTCAGGGGAACAACGCGGACGTTGGAGTGGCGAATGCACTTCAACAATTGGCTACTCAGATGACCATTTTAGCCCAAACTGTTCAACTGAATAACCCGAACCCAAACACGGATGCCTTGCTTCAGAATGTAATCCGTATGCACCCTCCACAGTTTGGCGGAGCCACAGACCCGTTAGGCTGGGAAGACTGGCTAGCGGAATTAGAGAAGATTTTTGAGGCGGTTGATTGCCCCTAGGTGAGGAAAGTACCAATTGCTCAGTATTTCCTCACTAAGGAGGCCGCTACTTGGTGGAAGGTCATCAAGCCACAGGATCGTATTGCCTCGTGGGATGAATTTAAGGAGCTCTTGGAGGCCGAGTTTTGTCCTTGGCCGGTACGAGAGAGCCGAATCCGAGCCTTCTTCTAGGCTAAACCACAAGAAATTCCCGTTTCGCAGGCGATCGTGGAGTACAACCAACAATTGATCCATGTGAAAGACCAAGTGCGTAATGAGCATGATAAGATCCGCTATTTTGATATGCGGATGAATTTGGATTTACGGCGGTACATGGCCGGATTTGCTTGTACCACACTAAAAGAGTATCAGGACAGAGCTTTAGCCCATGATATGTTGAGCCCCGACAATAATACCGTTGAAGAACCGAAGAAGCAGAAAGTCGGGGGAAATTTTTCTGGCTCTAAGGGTGGCAACTTTCACTACTACAAAAAATACATTTTACTACGGTTATTTCATACATTTTACATCGGTTATAGAACTGATGTAAAATGTACCATCGTAAAATAGGCGTTCAATCTACATCGGTTTATAAACCGATGTAAAATGTATACATTTTACATCGGTTGACTGTTAACCGATGTAAAAAGTGCAGATTTCGTACACTTTACATCGGTTCTGATAGCAACCGATGTAAAAAACGATGTAAAATATTACATTTTTACATCGATTTCATTATTAACCGATGTAAAATGTCGGAAAAACTACATCGGTTAAAATATAACCGATGTAAAATGTCGGAAAAACTACATCGGTTAAAATATAACCGATGTAAAATGTATACATTTTATTTTGTACATCGGTTTTAAATAACCGATGTAAAATATAAAACTACATCGGTTAAAATATAACCGATGTAAAAAATAAAATGTATACATTATATCGGTTTCAAACAACCGATGTAATTTTTTTTTTAATTATTTCACCTGTTTTTTCCGATTCCAGCCTGTATTTTCAAATTCCTGTTTTTAGCAAAACAACTGAAATCCTAAAGACGTCCAAACGGAAAGTAATCAGCTGTTAAAACAACACATTCCTAAAAGACGTCCTAAAAAGAAGTAACAATGAGTATAACATAAGACAAGGAACCCATTAACATGTTCAACCATACATTCAGAGTTTTTTATCAAATCACAACATTAATTTAACAATCTTACTACCAAAACCTGTTCAACCAATAGGTTTGCTAATATCAACGTGGCCAGATTATTCATTTTTTTAACGGAAAAAGCAAAGCTAGGCAACGAGCTTGGCATGGCCATCGAACTCTTGGCTTGCTCATCTTTAATTCAGTCGGCGAGAACTGGAAGTATGGCCGGTCTGAACGAGAGAGAATGTGGACAGATTGGTGTGAAGAGCATACATGGAACATTCGGATGTACCTGCACATAGAGATGGGCCTACTTTAGCAGGATCAACTACAACTGACAGCTATATAAGCTCCAGTAAGGTTGCATCATTAAATCACAGTCTACAAGAAAGCCCAGACATCATTTCAAAAAAAAAAAAAGCCAAGACATCAAATAAAAAACTTTTGTTTTCTAATCAATCTTAACTGATGAAAAAAGATAGTGAACAAAGAAGAAAGATGTGATGTAGGTGAGAACTACAGAAGCATACAGAGAAACCGAGCCAGAAGCATAAAATGCTTTCCACCACCACTGCCAGATGCATGTAGGTGAGAACTACAGAAACTTCAAAGACATACAATGACCAACAACAGAAGGACAACGAGCAAAAAGCCGAATACATAATAGAATCTGGCGACATGCAATTCTGATGTTCCTTTAAAGCAGTAAGGATGACAAAAACGATTCCTGGGAAGAAACATGCAATTGACCAAGAAACGGACCTCCATCCCTCTGAATTCTGATGTTCCTTTAATGACTCGCCATAGATATACACCAAGATACCCCGCTCCAGCTTCCTAAAAAGAGGTAAAGGATTATCATTCTGTTAAAAGCATACCCCGTGAAGTCGGCGACATGAACCCTAAAGCAAAGAAATACAATGAGTGACGACCGCCATTTGATATAACTTTTCACAAATTCAACCTCATAGCCAATGGCAAAGAAACAAACTAAATTAAACACCACACATACTACTAAATTAAACACCACACATTTTTAATCTTCATAGTTTTGGAGAATCTTTTCGGCATACATGTAAAAACATCCTCAAAAATACCGAAAGAACAGGAAAAAACCAAACAAAATCAAAATGACGGGAAAAAAACAACCGTGAGGTTTTGAATATTTTAAAAAGTAGAGGTTTTTCCCAAACAAAATACACAAAAGCAATTTCATTCTTTCTTCATTTTAAAGAGAACACATACTTACAAGAAAAGATAGATATAGAACAATGTCCATTCAGCCCAACTTAGTGGTGCCACCTATGGAGGATATTAAATTAAAAAAGTAAGCTATATCTTGTCCCGGGAAAAATGATTCTTCAGGAAATAAAAATAAACACGGTGTCGAAATGAGAATATCAACTTGCGTAAAAGAACAGAGAGTGGTTCCACATATAGTAAAGAGAGGGATGACTCAACAAGTTTGAACAAATAGATCGCAAGATTGTAAAGTCGTATCATCATATCATCTCCAACAAAAAAAGTACATACTCATCTGTTATATTCCAAAATGTCCGCCCACCGAGTACGGATCTCTTCAATGCTCGTTTGAGGAAGTGCACTAGTGTCATTAAATATCTAGAACATAGAATAAAAAAATAATGAAGAATAGTACAATAACCAAATAAGGATTATAAAAGTTGTGGCTATTTTAAAAAAAAATACCTCTTGCCAATTTTCTTGACACTCGCTCGAATAATAGTTAACATCCAATACATAACGTAATATCCGCATTCCCAAGATCCGACTTGTTTATTACACTACAAAATTAAATTTAAAGTTGAATTTAAAAAAATTACAGATCATGTAAAACTATTTAAATTGAATCTAAAATGACTTACTATTGGATAAAGCCAAATAAGTTTATGATTCGATTTGTTGTTGTGTATACAACCAAGCATATTAAAAGGGCTCACGACACGAGTTTTGATGACAATTCTCATAAAAGTAATTTACAAATAAAAACAAAATATAATAAAAATACTAAAATTACATATTAAACTTACCTATGTACTATGGCTTTCATAGCGGCGTCTGCCTAGCATGTAGTGAACAAATCCACACACCAACGCTTCGTTAGGAATAATTATTAAGAGTTGCCAATGATTCCTACATTACAAAAATATTTTTACAAATGAAATATAAACTTTTTACTATAATTAAATTGATTATGTGGTGACCGTACTTACCCATGATGATAAGCTCCTAAGTAAATCTTTTTGTTTGATTCCCGCATATGTTTCAGAATATACTTGGAGACTTCATTTTCTTTGTTCCCCATATATTGTATAGATTGGGGCTCAAGAAATCCGTACACATCATCATTCCCCATATCCATACTTAACTTATGTAGCAACCTAATGTGTTCAAATAAATTTTACTTAAATAATATTGCTATCATAAATTGTAAAAGCAATGAATTACTTAATAAAACTTAAAAGTTTAGAACTTACAAGATCCAGAACTGTATAATCGATATGCTCAGCCACACATTGCCGTGTAATATCCCCAAAACGTCGCTGTGGGAAAGGTATAATGGAACATCATGCTCAACACCAAAGAGACTCGAATCCCACACCACCTGCATAGGGTTACCATAAATGGATGCAGTAACCTTAAGCAATTCAACAATCGGGTTATCTATAAGCGCTGGTCCCTCAACTTTATTAACCCGCTTCTTTTGTCGCTCAATATCCTAAATAATAAACATGTCAACAATCAATCTTTAATTCACACATTTATTATAATAACCTTTTACTGAAAAGAAATAGCACCTCGCTAGATATAGCCTTGACAAGACGTTTCGGCCACGCAATAAAACCACCTAGGGCCTCTCCCACTATGCTAACCTCTGAAGTGGGAATAGGGACTCGAGTATCAAGATCTCGAACATCCTCAATCTGTCACCCTAACCAAATCGTCGACAAGATCACACCATGTATGTTTTAACCACCATCCAGAACCCACCTAGGGCCACTAGGCGGAGGGGTTGACCATCAATATATAAACCACACCGGCCATTGGCAGTGTGAGCCTCTCCTAAAGAGCGATCATTAGGAGCAGACAACTCGCGTTCGTGCTAACATGTCCAAGAGGTGTAACGGAGGTGGTTGTGAATTTGCTCCTACGGATGCCAACGCCGGACCGAATTGCTTCATCAAATTCTGTGTAACCTCCATCGTGATCTTCTGTGTGAGGCTTTGCAAAAACTCAGATTGATTGATCGGGTCCGCAGTCGACCCACATGAACGTGATCCAAAATATTCTCGAATCCCTATACCAGATCCAACACCACGAACACGACCTGGGTGCTCTTGTCGCCCAATTGCATTACTAAGAATGTCATCACGTCCATGGGGAACAAATGAACCTTGTGAACACTCCTCCTCCAAATCATCCTACACCAATATTAAAACAACAGTAGCATATTTGAAAAAACGCTACAGACCTACGCAACGCAACTGAAAACACTGATCACTGCGAATATTAAACTAAACATATTTGAAAACTTACAATCCTCTTTGCAATCTCACGTGCTGCGTCAGTAATCATCTCGCCCGATTTTCTTATGCGGCCTCGCTTCCATCTCTGGTGTCGAGTAGGAGGAGAAGGAGGATCAACAACCGTATCAGAACCAGATTGTGATGCTTCTTCTTGTCGTTTCTTTAATTTCTCGGCCATGATCTTCTCATCCACCAGTTCATAACCACCACGAGACATAGTGTGAGGGCAATTGTTCAATTTTTGAATTTCTTGTGCCTTACTTCTCTTTATCTGTAATAATTATAAAGCACAAAATATATTATTTACAGCATGAACAACACTGAGTTATACTACTTCATGAACAACACGTTGGATATTATTTGCGGCATGAACAAGATTGTTAGGAGACATCATTGTAGTCATTGCTGACCACACTCTGAACTATATGCAAGCATTTGTGGAGAAGGCTTGGGAAGCCGTCTTGTTCTGTGCTTCATTTCTGCACCAATATGAAAATGGATTTTTCATAGCTAGGTTTAAGACTGATGAAGACTGTGAATCTGTGATGAGTGCTGGACCATCTACACTCAAGAACCAACCGGCTATCTTGAAGAAATGGAAACCAGATTTTGACTACTCCAAAGATAACCTCAGGATAGTCTCGATCTGGATAAAATTTCCAAACCTGCCATTGCCTTTCTGGGGGAAGAGAAGTTTGGGAAGATTAGAAAGTGTTGCGGGTACTCCTGTCCATACTGATGAGTGCACAGTTAAGCAATTCAAGGTTGCTTATGCTAGAGTGCTAGTTGATGTGGATATCAGTCAACCCTTGACTAAGAAGGTGAAGATCAAAACTCCTTCAGGCAATACCATTGAGCAAGTTATAGAGTATGAGTGGGTTCCAGTTTTTTGTCAGACTTGTCAATGCCTTGGTCATGACTGTGCAACTGAACTTGCAGCAAGACCACAACAGCGCAATGGTAACAGGCCTAGACAAAGAGCACATGAGAGGGTAGGTCAATGTTTTCCTGTTCAAAACAGGAGAAGAAGACCTGCTACTGAACATGAAAGACAACAACATGTGAACAATATTACTGGAACGCAAGTGCAGATTAGTCAAGAAAGGGTTTCCAAAGAGAGCGGGTGAGACCTGTGGGAACTCTGCAAAATAATCAATTTGCTGAACTACATGAAGAGAACCCAATATTGGAAGCTAACAATGTGCAAAGTGTGGGTATTTTAGGTCAGGTTCGGTTTGGTTCTTTGGATACAAGTGCTAGGGTTGATATACCCTCCTCCTCCCCTCATTCCAATCAATGATCATCCTAAGTTGGAATGTTAGATGACTGAATAAGTCCTTGAGACAGAATGAAATAATTAGGTTATTTAGAAGTAATAAGGTAGATATAGCTGGATTTTTAGAGACAAGGGTGAAACAAGTGAATGCAGCTAGAATAAGGAATCATTTTGGTGGCAATTTGCAGTTTGTTGATAATTATGGTGAGGCATATAATGGCAGAATATGGGTTGTATTGTATGGGATCCTACTCAGTGCGCTTCAAAAGATTTATAAGATCGATCAAATTGTACATGGTATCTTAAGTGGTGTAGCCGTAGCACACAAGTTGCAATCACTTTTATATATGGTGAATGATCACGTTGGTAGAGAGTCTTTATGGATCGAATTGGGTAGAATTGCCACGGTATGCAAAGAACCTTGGTTAATTCTTGGGGATTTTAATGGTGTTTATGTACGGATGATAGGATTGGAGGTAATATGGTTAATGGAGCTGAGAGCAAGGATTTTAGAGAAGCTGTTATGAGCACGGAATCAGGAATTCAACTATATAGGGTGGCCATATACAGTGTAACAAGCAAGGTGAAAATCGATCTATTCCAAAATTGATAGAAGTTTGTGAATCTACTTTGGCAAAGCAGGTATATAATAGCACGGTGGTGGAGGTTTTAAACCAGGAGCTCGACCATTCACCATTCATGATCCAAATGTGGCAAAAGAAAGAAAATAAGCCTTAAGCTTCAAATTTTTGAACTGTATGGTGATCATTCAGACTTCAAGCAAACGGTTGAGGCTAGTTAGAACATGCCTGTTGAGGGAATGAGAATGTACAAATTATGGATGAAATTGAAAGCACTTAAATCACCTCTGAGGAGCCTTACAAGACATTACTCCCATGTTCAATTCAAGTTGGATACTGGGAAACAGAAAGTGAACCAATTACAGGATGCCCTTAAGTTAAGCCCTCTGGATAGGAATTTGTTTGCTGAGACGAGTAAAGAACAAAAGGAGTATGAAAAGTGATTTCTCATTGAGGAACAGATATTGAAGCAAAGGGCCAAGGTCCACTGGTTGGCTTGTGGTGATGGGAATAATAGGTTTTTCCATGCCAGTCTAAAGGCAAAGAGGAATAGTGGTATATCAGTTCTCTATAATGCACAAGGGAGGTGAAGTAATAACACACACTCAGTAGCAATAAAAACGAGATGTGAAGTAATAACACACACTCAGTAGCAATAAAAACATTTACTCCTTTTAAATTTGAAGAGTAGTGAAAAAGTAAATACAAGTACAATGAATAATTTTTCTGAAGTTATACTAATATTGACTCGGATGAGATTTAATTACTTACCTCCCAGTTCGGGTCTAATCGACTTTTTTTAAATTCATCCCAGTCATCCGAGGAGATATTATACTTCAAACAAGGATCCATGTTCTTGTAACCTCCGAACACCCATGCCCTAGACAGGTATGATTTAAATTGTCTCCATTTTACGCCCACCGACTGTAGAATCTTTTCCTTTCTTTGTTTTTCGTTCGCGATATCGAAGTTGTTCAACATTTAATAAAAATATATAAACAGAGAATGATTGGATATGAAACAAATTATTTTCAATTGTAACTGAAATATTCGAGGAATAGAAATTACCAAAACATCCAGCCAAATCATCTCTTTATCATGATCGGGTACAAGTCTCCATGTAGGATGTAAAATGGAAATATGTTCTCGAGCAAGTTTCCCCAAATAACTTGACAACTTCACGTTATGAGTCCTTTTTGTTTTTCCTGTGACCGTATCGATGTCAAGCGGTAACTTATTCCCATTCATACGTGTTTTAGTCACATCCCTACATCGTGTGGGCTTCCTGATCATTTTTGATGAGGTTTGTGGAGGTGAAGTGGAACGAGACCTAGTGGAAGAATCAGACCTCGGTGGGGTAGCCATCATGTGCCTGTTCAGACAAAACATTTTCCACTTAAACGAGACAATGACTAGCAATTAACATTTTCATTCTAGGAATGTATTTAAACTAAAAGCATATACTTTGTAATGGCAGATAATTTATTAAGTTTTATTTACTCATATCAGATTACCATTCATATCTTTTTGTTCCTTATTCACCGTCTAAATATTTTACAGTGTTCATAATTTAATACAGTATAGGCTTCATGGCTCAAGTATGTTTATTTATTTTTCTAATGTGAAAGCGGCATTCGGTTCCTCCACGAAATCACTGATTCAGAGATTAGATTAGATATCATGCAAAGGGCCCCGGATGACATACCAAGACAGTCAGAAAGCGCAGTAGTACACGTATCTTGTTACAATTTCCAGTATCTAACGCAACCTGTCAATAAAAATACATATAAATTAGTAAACAATCAGAGAGCCTTGTTTAATTTGGGTTCAACTGAAATAAAAATAACAATACAAACAGGCTTCTGTTAGAAAACAACTGGAAATTACCTACGACAAAATACACAAATCGACTTTAAAAGAAGCTTGATACAATTTGCACTAACCAATCATGCACGATCCAAAGCAGAGCAATGAAAATAAACCACAAGTTCGGAAGGTGAGAAAGATGGACATGTTATATGCAAATTTAAGTTTATATTGAAAACATGGTCAAGCGGGGGAGAGCAAAAGCATTGGTACAACAAAATAATTAGTTCAGCATATATGCCAACCATAGTTTATGGTTTTTATTTCATTACCTGCAAATTATCATGTGTATTCTCTACAATTTTCCTGACAAAATCTTCATCTTCCAGATTTAACAGACCAACCTACAATAGCAGAAGAATCTTAGTTCGAGCATAGAGACAAAATCATTCATTAGATATAAATAATGCCTTAGGTTACTTGCGCAACTATTGGTTAAAAGTCCTAGACCACCAACACAGATGTATCAAATGTATCCACTGCATCAACCTTAGACAGACCTGATAAAATCTCAGCAAGGACAAGGGGTTCAAGTTCACCTTTCAGATGCATTGCTGGTCTGGTCCAGCATATGAATCAAGAAAAGGATCAGGAATTATCAAGTGCTAGACTCCGTATAGAAGAGCTAGAGGCACTGGCGGCCAACAGATATAAAGAGGTAAATGAACCGTTTCAACCATCAAACTTGAGTATTTAGGTCCCTGCTTACTTACCTTAATAGTACAAGTCCTTGTTGATAGATATGAAATTCGATGTGCTACAAGGTATTTCCTTTATAATTGCAAAATTATGTCTACGACACATTGATATACATGTCATTTTTGTTGGCCTCGGCATCTATCTCTGCTCTTCATGATTAATGCATTACTTCTTTGTGGATCCAATTTAAACGATAGATGTGTTCCTCTATGCATCAGGTGTATGCTAAATACTAGATCGCCAGCTTGAAAGCATGACACACGACGTCATGCGTGATTTACTCGTGTTAAATTGGATATCTCGAATTACGTTGTAAGTTCAAGCTAGCTTTGCAATAATATTGACCCATAATTTCTTTTCTAATCTAATATGCAAAACCGTGTTTTGGTTTCGTAGGATATAGTTGATCATCAACAACTCCAAAAGCTAATTGAGGAGGCTCAACATCATAGACAAGATTTTGTTGCAATGGTATAATTTTCAAGATCTGTCTTGTGATTCTTCTTCTTCTTCATCTCGTACTTTTTTTTTTGTCTTCTTTCAATTTGGCTCCATGGCTTACACATATTTTATGTGACTAGGAACAAGAAATTCTCTACCCGAGGAATCAAATTGAGGATCTACTTGAAGAAAGAGAAAGGTGATTCACATTTAAATAATATACCGCTTGTTCAAGTCTCAGATAATTGATTGGAAACTAGTGTTTCCGCGAACTTGAGTTAGTGTTTTTCCATTAAAGTCACATTCCTTTCATTATTAGATGTATTTCGAAATCAATGTACGATCGGACCAACTTAACGCTCGATTGCTGGAACAATTGCAAGAGCGAGATCAGATGTTGATTGCACAAAATGATATGCTTAAGGTATATGCAGCACCGTGTCCATCATGTGAAACATATAATGCATCTGTTCTAAGTGCATCACTACTTGGGTATATGGGTGTGTAAGTGAAAAGATACATGTGGTGTATTAGTTGCGTTGCGACTTGGGGTGTGCTATGAGTTTTGAACAACTCATAATGGGAACAAGGCATCTGGCTAAGTGATACTAAATGGTATGTTCATTGGCCAGAAAATAAATGGCATTCGAAGTCATACGGGCTAAAAGACATCTCATCCCAGCTCATGAAAATTCTCTTGATAAATATAATAATCCACTTAAGCTTACAAGTGTCGTATATTAAAACAAAGATTGGGTAAGCCATCTTTGTTAATTCACAATCATTATTAGAAATTTAAGTTAATATTTTTATTTTTTTATCTTGAATCAAACTTAACAATACTAATTTTTTTGTTGTGCGGCTTGGTTTTTGTCGGATGATAATGGAAAACAAAGAATAACATCCAATCTTTTACTATGGGCTAATTGTAGACAAGACATATAGTTCAAAAATAACAACCCTTACAATTCAACAAGATAAATTAAGGAAATGTACTTAAAATTATATATGAACGTTCTCCCATATGCCTTCGTCATGATCACTACGAGTGGCATGCATACCATCCGTTTCATTTTCATCAATGGGAGGTATGCGTGTTGAGAAAGAAAGAGTATCATAGTTATCGAACATTGAATATTCATTCTCATGAGACACGTCTACGCTTCGCTGAAGAACCACCGACCATCTTTCATTACATGGGTCATTTATGTAAAACACTTGTCTTGCTTGGTATGCCATGATGAAAGGCTCGTCTTTATAAGCAACCTTGTGAAGGTCTACCAATGTAAATCCCAATTCATCAACTTGTACACCAAGTGTTATTATCACCAATTACACTTAAAAACAGGATTCTAAATTTAACATAATCAACCTCCCAAATCTCTTCAATAACTCCAAAGTAACTTGTGCAAGCCATAATAGGATTTTTATCTTTTGAACTAGAAAAGTGCATGGACTCAGCTTGAAGAGTAACTCCACTGTTCTGCACAGTACTCCTGTCATCCTGTGACTTAGTGTAGAATGAGAACTTATTGATGTCGTACCCACTCCAAGTTATAACATCAAACTTAGGCCCATGTGCTAGCCATTTCAATGTATCAGAAGCACTATCATCAAGACTAACTTTTTCTTTAAACCACTTCAAGAAAGTCTTGTTGTGCTCGGTCAACACCCATTTTTCACTCATCCGAGAATTTTTGGACTTCACAAGAGCCTTATGAGTAGACATGTAAGGAAGAACCTCATCAGTATTATTCAATATATACAAATGAGCTTGAAGCACTTCCTCGCGACTCTTTGTTTTAATCTTCAAACCCCGTGTACCATTACCTCCACATCTTCCATCATGACGAGACTTCGGCAACCCTACACCTTCTGCTTGTGACATGTAGTTTGTACAAAACTCGATGGCTTCTTCTGCAATGTACCTTTCAACAATGAATGCTTCAGGATGATTTGGATTTCTTGTATACCCTTTCAGGATTTTCATGTATCGTTCAATTGGGTACATCCATCGAAAATAAACAGGGCCACACTCTCTTATCTCTCTTACTAAATGAACAATTACGTGAACCATGATGTCAAAAAATGAGGGAGGAAAGTACATCTCTAGTTGACACAAGATATTAGCAGCCTCCTTTTCCCAATCATCCAACACTAAAGGGTCAACTACTTTGCTACATAAAGCATTGAAGAAATAGCACAGACGAGTTACAACATGCCTAACTTTTTTAGGCAAAATGTCACGATAGCCACCGGTAGGAGTTGTTGCATCAGTACGTGGCAATCATGAGACTTTAAGCCAACTAATTTAAGGTCTTGCAATGACACAAGACTCTTAATATTTGAAGAGTAACCTTGTGGCACTTTAACGCCTCGAAGACACTGGCAAAAACTTGTCCTTTCTTTTTTGATAAAGTATGACATGTCAAAGTGTATGTTCGCTTACCTACTGATTCAGGATATAACTCTGGTCGTATTCCCATCTCAACTAGATCTTTACGAGCGTTCACACCATCTTTAGTCTTACCTCTAATGTTGAGAAGCGTGCCGACTAAACTATCACACACATTTTTTCCACATGCATAACATCTATACAGTGTCGCACATCTAGATCGCGCCAGTATGGAAGATCAAAGAATATCGACTTTTTTTCCATATGTTTTTCTCAGT
The DNA here is from genome assembly GCA_033398695.1 of Orobanche coerulescens. NCBI lineage: Eukaryota > Viridiplantae > Streptophyta > Magnoliopsida > Lamiales > Orobanchaceae > Orobanche > Orobanche coerulescens. Next base: position 96,209,532 of record CM065816.1, read on the forward strand.
ATCCTTCTTTTGGGTCTTTCCGAATATTGTATTCATGTTCTTGACTCGCTCATAAACTTGGGCACCGATTAAGGGTGTCGACGCCATGCCGTGCTCTTGACATCCATCAAAAGCTTTTTCAATCTACGATGCGGGTGATTACATGTGAGAAACTTCCGATGTCGAGTGTAGACAGTCTTTTTCCATGTTTCACCTGTATGTAGCTTGTGTCTTCCTCACATATAGGACATGCTAGATGCCCCTTAACACTATAACCACTCAAGTTCCCATATCTTTGGAAAGTCATTAATGGTATAGTATAATATTGCACGTAATCTAAAAGCTGTCTGGCGGTATCCATCAAACACATCAACCCCTTTCTCCCACAGATTCGTAAGTCTTCAACCAATGGGCTTAGATAAACATCAATATCATTTCCCGGTTGTCGCGGGCCTGAAATCATCATAGATAACATGATATATCTTCGCTTCATACACAACCAATGGGGAGATTGTAAATTATGAGCATAACGGGCCACGAACCGTGTTTAGTGCTTAAGTTAGCAAAGGGATTCATTCCATCTGCAATGAGTCCAAGCCTAAGATTTCTTGGCTCACTCCCGAAATCAGAAAGAGCTGATCAATCTTTTCCATTGTGGAGAATCGGTGGATGGCGAAGTGCCCATCGAGATATCCTTTTATCGCATGCCACGAAAGGTTCATTGCATCATTTGCATTGGCAAATAATCGCTTAAACCTTGGAATTATTGGAAGATACCATAACACCTTCGCTGGAGGACCCCGATTCGTTTCTTCATCACTATCACAATCAGTGGACTTCGATTTGTATCGTGAAACTCCACACCTCGGGCACTTGTGCAGTGCTTCAAACTCTTTTCTATATAATATACAATCATTGGGGCATGCATGTATTTTCTTATACTCCATACCCATCGGACATAATATTTTCTTCGCATCATAGTTACGGTTTGGCAATGTGTTGTTTTCTGGAAGCATCTCCTTCAATAACTCAAGTAATTCAGTGAAGCTCTTATCACTCCAGCCATTTCTTGCCTTCACATTGACCAATTTTAAAACTGCTGACAGACGTGTGAAATTTTGGCAGCCTGGATACAATGGTGTCTCCGAGTCACTTTGTAGAGTTTCGTACACATGTGGTTGTTGAAAATATTCATGTCCGACGTCCCGAATCATGTCTTCAAATCGATCTTCCATATCTACATCAGCGTGCTTAGTTGGAATATCTGCCACTTCACCATGCCATATCCATGTTGTATAATTTTTATTAATTCCATCGCAAAGAAGATGTTCCCGAATAAGGTCAACTTCATGTCTCCTCCCATTCAAACAGTTGATACAAGGACAAAAATATTTTCCATCCTTGGGCTCTGATTGATTGCGTTGAGCAAATTCTAGAAAATGTTCAACTCCATTCTCGTACTCATCGCTTATGCGACTTGCTTTCATCCAACTATGATTCATTTTTTCTATTCTGTGGAACACCATTTTCAAAATATAATATTAGAAAATTTGCATCAATAAAACTACATGAGTTGTTAAAACATAAGAAAAACTAAAAGACCTACTAGAATTTGTGTAAATTATTTGCGAAATTCTCTTCATTTAAAAATAAAATCCTTGTAGGATTATAATCAAATCTGAATATAACAAACGAAACACACATCCAAAATCCAATTCGACGTTTGGATTAAATGAACATCTTGGTGCATTTTGTGGTGATGTGATGGACATGAGTCAATCATAATATGTTTGGTTGAGTGGTTAATTTTGGTTTTGGGAAAAACAAGGCTAATAAAATGATATAAACTTGAGTTAAAGAAGTGCATATCGAGAAAACAACGAGGCCTAATGGTTTGATTCAACCGGACTTGTTATGAAACTAGGGTGTGAACTACCCAACAAACTACGTAGTAGCCTAGTTTTACAATTTAATACAAACTACAATACTTAATACAAACCGAGAAAACTTCAACAACCTAAACCATCGACCAAGAAAAAAAAAAGTTTTGTGACCAAAAAATTTCAGCTAGTAGAAAAAACTCCGACCAAAAAAAAGTATGTCCAGCAGAAGGGCGGACATCGGACTTGAGAAAAAAAATTCAGCTAGCAAAAAGTCCGACCAGTTTGAGAGTTATGCTTAAGAGAAGATGGATTACTGCACAATACAACTTCTTAAGGGTCTAACTTTGGTCGATTTAAAACCATATCAAATAATCTGATATTAGGCCGAAACTTTACACTAGCATAGAAGGCACATCATACTTACTACTGACCAAATTTCAAGTAAATAAGCAAAACTATACCAAAACCTATATAAAAGATATATTGTGCATGGTTTAAACGAAAAAGACCCAAGGGCGTTTTGGTATTGGAGTTGTGTGTGGTGTGTCTGTGTGAGCTAAGGGGGACAGGTTTGAATCCTGCCCTTGGCTTTTTGCAATTTTTTTTTTTTTGGTTTTCTTTCTTTCCTTTTTCTTTTTACTGACTCACAAACACAAACACAAACACAAAAGTAATTTGAAAAACGAATTCAACAAACAATTGCTTGAACCAATTCTAACTTAGATTACAAAATCAAAAACAGATTCAAGATCAAAAGTTTTTTTTTTTTTTTCTTTCTAATTCTTGTTCAAAGGTCACTAGCTCAAATAAGTTCAAAAACTCAAATGAGCTTTACCAATTAATGCAGCAACAACAACAACAAGCATAAACAACAATAACAATAGTAACAACAACAAGAACAAGAACAGGAATAAACAGAATCTCAAGAGCAAGCAAGAACAACAAAAAAAATGTAGCAGCAGCCCAAAAAGACAATAAGCTACAATTATAACAGCTAGAAACAGCAACTAGAACAAAAGCAACAACAATAATCAAGAAATCTCACCTTGTATTAGCAATTTGCCGAGCTAGACTTCCGGGCGGGGTCAAGTTACATAAATGAGAGAGGCTACCGCGATCCAGGCGGAGGTAAAGCGTAAGGTAAGCTTTAGCTTCATTTCCGTTTGATGTTTGTGGCGGGTTTACCGATTTCTTTTCTAACCCGACATGAGACAAAGCAAACTCAAATTTATTTCATCAATAGTCTCAATTGGGTAGATTTAAGGACTTCTCAGCTATCGGAGAAAAGAAAGAAAACAGAAGTGAGAGGAAAAACCAAGAGTCCACCTCCGTGAACGAATTCGCAAGGAAGAAGACGCTCGGGGGAAGTTGGTGACGATCGGGGGTGGGAGGAAAAACTTTGGTTTGTTTTACGGGGGGTGAGTAAAATTTTAGGAAAAAACTCTGGTTTGTTTTAAGGTTGGTGACGAATCTCGTTTGTTTTAGGTTTTTTTTAATTAGGCTGTTTACATCGGTTGCTTTCCAACCGATGTAAATAAGTAAATACTACATCGGTTCTCTTCGAAAACCGATGTAAATATATTAAACATTTTACATCGGGTACTTTTAACCGATGTAAATAAGGATAATATTACATCGGTTTTCCTACAACCGATGTAAATTCATAAACATTTTATATCGGTTATTATGAACCGATGTAAAGATAATTTATACTCAACTTTTACATCGGTTATTTTTAACCGATGTAAATAAGGGTAATAGTACATCGGTTTTCCTGCACAACCGATGTAAATTCATCAACATTTTACATCGTTTTTTAGAAACCGATGTAAAAGTTCCGAAATTTTTTATTTACATCGGTTTTCTCTCATAACCGATGTAAAATCGATGCATTTTTTATTTTTACATCGGTTTACATTAAACCGATGTAAATTGAGTGTAGTAAAATGCATATTTTGTAGTAGTGTTTCAGAAGTCACAGACGACTAACCGTTTTTCCGGACAGTCGTCACGTTCTAGTAAAGGGAAGAGGGGTTACCGTCCCACTCCGGGGTACCTCAAATCGCACAGTGACTTGCTATAATTGTGGTCGTCCAGGCCACTTTAGTTCGGAATGCTACTTTCCACCATTAAAGTGTCACACGTGTGGTCAGATGGGGCATAGAGCAGTTTATTGTTCCGAGCCGAACCAGACTTTGGACACTCGGGCTTCTGCCCCAACACCTCTCGATCAAGGTATTAATCAGCGACAATCTTTTGGTCAACCTCAGCAGAATTTTGGCAGGGGCCGGGGTCGGGGTCAGAACACTGGAGGGGGGAACTCTAGCGTCGGTTCGGTACAACCACGAGTTTATGAGATGCGTCAAGCAGACGAACCCGACGCGGCGGTGGCTTCAGGTACCATCCATATTTTATCTTATCCAGTTCGTGTACTATTTGATACGGGTTCTACGCATTCCTTTATTTCTTTGGAGTGTGTACACCGTTTGAATATAACTTGTTTGACTGCTTGCGATCCCTTTATCGTGAAACTGCCTAGCGGGGATAGGATTGTGGGGAATCGGGAGATTAGAGATTTTCCGGTGGTTATATCCGGTATGGAATGGTTATCGAATCTAATTGTAGTTGATATGGAAGGCGAGGACGTAATCCTCGGCGAGGATTGGCTTAATAATCACCAAGCGATTATGAATTACCATACCAAGGTTATTACCATGATGACTAAAGACGGATCTGAGTACTCGTTTTTGGGACGTAAGTCGGGACTACCCAAGTTACTTATCAGTGCCATGAAGGCCGTAAAACTTTTGAATAAAGGTTGTGCGGGCTATTGGTGTTATGCCTTGAAAATGGAAGGAAACGAAGTCGATCTCTCTTCGATTCCGGTTGTTAATAAGTATCCTGATGTTTTTCCGGATGACCTCCCGGGATTACTGCCAGATCGAGAGATAGAATTTACCGTAGACTTAGAGCCAGATGCGGCCCCGATTTCTAAAGCACCTTATCGGATGGCACCTTCCGGGATGCAGGAATTGAAGACTCAGTTGGGAGAACTTTTGGAAAAAGGGTACATCAGACCGAGCGCTTCGCCTTGGGGCGCGCCTATCCTCTTCGTGAGGAAGAAAGATGGTTCACTACGTTTGTGCATCGACTACCGCGAGCTGAACAAAGTAACCATCAAGAACAAGTACCCTCTACCTCGTATAGACGATTTATTTGATCAATTGCAAGGGGCTGCAGTTTTCTCGAAAATTGATTTAAGATCTGGGTATTATCAACTCAGTGTGAGGGAGTCCGACGTTCCGAAGACGGCATTTCGGACGAGATATGGGCATTATGAATTTGTAGTTATGCCTTTTGGGTTGACTAATGCACCAGCAGTATTCATGCAGTTAATGAATAAGATATTCATCGAGTACCTCGACAGGTGTGTAGTCGTCTTTATTGACGACATCTTAATCTATTCTCGAGATAAGGAGGAACATGCCCGACACTTGCGTTTGGTTTTAGACATTTTGAGAACCGTGCACCTCTATGCAAAATTCTCGAAATGTGAGTTTTGGTTGGAAGAAGTTATGTTTCTCGGCCATGTGATTTCGGCCGAAGGGGTTTGTGTAGACCCGCAGAAGATCGAGGCAGTGCTAGGCTGGGCACCGCCTAAAAATGTTAAGGAGGTTCGTAGCTTTTTGGGCCTTGCTGGGTATTACCGTCGGTTTGTCGAGGGGTTCTCGAAACTCGCTCGACCGCTTACGAAATTACTCCAGAAGACCGAAAAGTTTGTTTGGACGGATGAGAGACAACAGAGCTTCGATGAACTAAAGAGACGTTTGACTTCAGCGCCAATTTTAACTTTACCACATGGTAGCGAAGGCTTTGCAGTTTACAGTGACGCTTCGGGTCAAGGCCTGGGCTGTGTCCTTATGCAGCATGATAAGACAATAGCTTTTGCGTCACGACAATTAAAGCCTTATGAGATGAATTATCCTACTCACGATTTGGAATTGGCCGCAATTGTCTTCGCACTCAAGATTTGGCGGCATTATTTGTATGGTTCACCGTGCCGGATTTATACCGATCACAAGAGTCTGAAGTATATTTTCAGTCAGAAGGAGCTGAATATGAGACAGCGGCGTTTGTTAGAGCTGATAAAGGATTATGATTTGGAAATTCTTTACCACCTCGGGAAAGCCAATGTCGTTGCGGATGCTTTGAGCCGCAAATCGGCATCTCTTCAAATGCTCGAGGTTCTTACGTCCCAGACGAAAATTCGTCGGGATTTAATTGAGCAAGGGGTAGAAGTTTGGCTTCAACGAGTACAGAGACAGTTGTGTACTCTCGAAATTACTTCGTCCTTAGTTGATGACATCAAAGGGAAGCAGTGGAGTGACCCAATGATTTCTCAGCTGAAGGAAGATGTAATTAAAGGAAAAGCTCCTGGCTTCATGGTACACGAGGATAGTATTCTGAGATTTCAGGGCAGGCTTTGTGTTCCGAACGATTTAGAGTTGAGACAGAGAATTCTCCGAGAAGCTCATGCTACGCCTTACTCAATCCACCCCGGGACGAGTAAGATGTACAAAGATTTGAAGCGCAATTTTTGGTGGAATAACATGAAGAAGGATGTTACGGAGTTTGTACTACGGTGCTTGACGTGTCAACAAGTCAAGATCGAACATCAATGACCAGCGGGGTTGTTGAAACCACTCCCCATTCCCGAGTGGAAGTGTGAAGACATCTCGATGGATTTCATCACTGGCATGCCGAGAACTCGGACTGGAATGAATATGATTTGGGTAATTGTCCATCGGTTGACCAAGTCTGCACACTTCTTGGGTATTAAGGATACTTAGGGACCGGATAGACTGTCTCGAACCTTCATTGCTGAGATCGTGAGGTTACACGGTGCCCCGAAGACCATTGTTTCTGATCGAGACGGCCGTTTTGTATCACACTTTTGGCAGGCCGTTCATCAGGCTCTGGGTACTGAGTTGAGATTGAGCACCTCCTTTCATCCTCAGTCGGACGGTCAGACAGAGAGGACGATTCAGACTTTGGAAGATATGTTGCGGGCTTGTGCCTTAGACTGGAGTAATGATTGGGAGCTTCACTTGTCGTTGATCGAGTTTGCTTACAATAATAGTTGGCATGCGTCGATCAAAATGGCACCCTTCGAGGCACTCTATGGTAGGCGATGTAGGTCGCCATTATGTTGGGACGAGGCTTCGGAGCTAGTTGGGACGGAACCAGATATGTTATTGGAGACCAAGGAAAAGATTTCTATTATCCGAGATCGATTACTGACTGCCCAGAGTCGTCAGAAATCTTACGCTGATACTCTTCGTCGACCCTTGGAGTTTGAAGTGGGGGATCATGTCTTGCTCAAAGTATCGCCGACCAGAGGAGTTTTCCGCTTCGGGAAAAAGGGGAAACTCAGTCCAAGGTATATCGGACCTTTCGAGATTTTGGACAGAGTTGGAGATTTAGCTTATCGCTTGGCGTTGCCTCCAGCTTTGAGTCACGTCCATAGTGTTTTTCATGTGTCCCAGTTGAGGAAGTACGTACCGGATCCGAGCCACATTATCGACTACAGTGAGATTGATATTGCCGAGGATATTACCTTTCCGGAGAAACCCGTGAAGATTCTTGAGCGCCGTGAGAAACAACTTCGGCATAAGACCATTCCACTGGTTAAAGTGCAATGGTCGAGGCATGGAGTCGAAGAAGCGACTTGGGAGACAGAAGAGAAGATGCGGGTGGAATACCCCGAACTATTTATTTCTTAAGTTTCGGGACGAAACTTCTTTTTAGAGGGGGAGAATGTAATACCCGGTCAAAAGTCATGTCATTTCAAACCTCTTCATGTTCTTCGAATCGTGATTTGTTGGGCAAACCCTTGTAATCATTGCTTGGAACCACCGTTTTGGGGTTTCCGTACTTCCATTCCGTGTTATTGTCTCCCCGATATTGAGTCCTATTGCTTTTATTCTCTTCCCGGGGCATTTTTCATCATTTTAGGACCCGAGGAGGGTGTGGGCCGTGGCACAAGGAATGTGCGCCGCGGCACACACATATTTCCTAAACCTGGCCGAGCGGGCTGTACCCGGTGCCGCGGCACACCTGGGCTGAGCCGCGGCACACCGCCGAGTCACTGCCGCGGCACACCTATGCTGAGCCGCGGCACACTTGTGTTGCATCCTCAGCCAAACCGATCAGACGGTGCCGCGGCACACTGGCCGAGCCGCGGCACACTGCCGAAACCTGGGAGCAATTTTTAGGCCTGTGCCGCGGCACACCTGGGCTGAGCCGCGGCACACAATGAGGTCAACTGCATTATTTGTGCTTTTTGAGCGAGATGCAGCTCATTTCTCCATCTTCTTCTTCCACCTGCGAGAGAGAGAGTTTGAGGGGAAGAGCTTTTCACCATCTATCACTTTTGTGTTGGATTTTTACCACTTTCATTCGGTTGGGAAGCCCGGATAGTCGATCTAACGCGTATTCCTCGGATCATAGAGCTTGGATATTCAAGAGGTAATTTCTTCGACATCTTGACTTCTCGATTTTGTTTGGATATTGACGTTTTGGATGATAAAATCATGGTGCATGAAGTGATATATGCGTGATTATGGACATGTTTGAGTATTCATCGGATTATTGAAAGATTATTCAAGAACACTTTGAATTTTGTGTTGGATTTTGGGGGTTTTCGTAGATTCGTCCGTTTTATCCGATTGAAGCTTGAGAACTTTGAGATTTTGATATATCTATACCGTATGAGTGTTTTCTTACGATTTTACGGGTTAGATTGTGCCGTTTTCGGACTTGTGGGAGTTTGGGCGATTTCCCAACCTTTAGTTGTTCACCCGTATATTTTCTTGAAACGTAGACGAGTTTCGGGAGTCTCTTCGTGTAATTTGAGTATGGATAATTAATTGTCATATTCCTTGCGAATCGTTTAGGTGCCGGGAGCGCGTTCTTGGACCTACCAAACTCATACCTTTCCTCCGTTCGATTTCTCGATGTCTCAAAGGCAAGTATACATTAATGATTGTACGTTCTCGACTTTGAAAGTAAGAAATATTGATGGTATGATATGAACGAACCGTTTTTACGGCATTCATAGATATATTGATGGCATATTATGAACGAACCGCTTTTACGGCATTCATGTATGTATTCTTTGGCATGTAATGAACGAACCGTTTTTACGGCATTCCTACATGTATCGGCGTATGAGATGAACGAACCGTTTCTACGGCATTCACATACGTATCGGCGTATGAGATGAACGAACCGCTTCTACGGCATTCACATACGCCTTATGAGATTTTAGTTATTAGAATTCTAGTCTTGAATTGATGAATTGACGGTTACATTTACTTTATTGTCGAGGAGTATTGTGTTTCATATTGATATACTTGCACTAGCTATTCGACGGCTAACCCCTTTATGGGGAAATACGTTTCATGTATTTCAGTTCCGTGGAGGTCGGACAGCAGTATCGGGTCGGCATGAAGATGGTGGGCAAGTGTGATACCGTGTCTTTCTTCCAGATTATGTTCGAGTTTTCCATTCAAAGGTTGTTGTATCGATTGGCTATTGAATACTCGAGTATTGTTTTCCATTTACCTTGATGTTCCGGCCTGTGTTTGCCGAGGTTTCTGATTCGTGCTATGATGTCTGTGGATACATTGGTTATGTTCTGAATACCTTTGTATGGTTTTTCATTCCATTGTGCGAAGACCTTATCGGTCAAAATTTATAGTTCCGCGTATGTTCAGCCTTGTGAGTCCCCCGGCGGGGCTTACGGCGCTGTAATATTCCCTGAATAAATTGGGGGTGTTACAAACTCTTACGAACTTACTATCTTAAATGTGCAAAGTAATATGTTTGAGTGTTAAGAGTGTTTATGTTCACTCCGGGAGGGTCCGACGGGGCCTCGGAGGAATCCACGCATGGTTGGGTTCACGAACTTTTGGGTTAACCCCTCCGGGAGGGTCTATCGGGGCCTCAGAGGGATTCACGCATGGTCGGGTCAATGGTTAATTGGGAGGAACTGTGTTTTGTGATACATTGTGGATTTTGCATTACCAGAAATCATTATCTGGCTTGTTTTCGAAAATCATTGATGCATGTGCTTTGATATTGTAAGATGTAAGAATTCGTTTGCGTTACTTGTACCAACTATTCCACGGCTAACCCCATTTGGGGGAAATACTTTTCATGTATTTCAGGTGTGAAGAATACGATCATAAGAGTGTGGGGGCAGTATTAGGATGAAGGCCAGGCGTGACACTATGAAGTGGTCGTCGTTTTTGTTTGTTTTGAATTTGGTTATTGGGATTTTATTTTCAAATTGTCACAAATTGTTAGATGGTACTCGAGTACTATAGGAGAGTTTTTTTTTTCTGTTGTCAATTACATTAAATTGTTGACTTATTATGGTTTAAATGTTGACGTGGGAATTCCATCGGTTGAACCATTAAATGATGGATGGTTTTGTTGTGTTCTGGCATGGATGTAGTACAAGTTTAGCCTTGTGAGTTCCAGATGGGATTCACGGCGCTGTGACATGCCCTGAATAACTTGGGGGGTGTTACAGAATATGGTATCAGAGCCTAGGTTTATGGATACCTAGGTTGTTGGTCTTTTGGGTCTAGTCACGTTGTTGTAAACACAGTATCATCGTGCTGCCATCATCTTAGTATGACCGGTACTCGTAAGATCTCTTACCTTTTATTGTCTTTACTGTCTTGTCTTCCGATTTTATAATATGGGGAACCGGTCACCATGACAGTTATCTTTCTGAACTGTACTTGTGTTTTCCTCTTTTTTTTATTCCTTAGAATGTCAGCCGGTAGAGGACGCAGACGCGGTCGAGGACGTGGCGCAGCCGGTGGGGCGGCCATGTCTCTCGGTTCAGATGCTGGATCGGCTACTCCTCCTTTGTCGAATTCTGTTCACCCTAGCACCGATGGTCAGCAGGACCAAACGGCCAGTCTGTGAGATTCTGCAGGGAATAATGCGGGTGTTGGTGTGGCCACTATACTACATCAAGTGGCTAACCAAATGGCACTCATGACCCAAGCAGTTCAGCTCAATAATCCACCTCGCGTGGAGAATGCTAGGGCAGAGAGATGGCTACAGGATGTGATCCTTATATGCCCTCCTCAGTTCATTGGTGCTACAGATCCGATTGGCTGGGAAGATTTGATCAACGAGATGAACAAAGTTTTTGTGGCGGTAAATTGTCCGGAGGCACGGAAGGTGGCGATTGCGCAGTATTTTCTGACGAGGGATGTTGCTAGCTAGTGGCAGGCGGTTGCGTCTCAGGACCGTGAGGTTTCATGGGACGAGTTTAAAAAACTAATGGAGGCCGAGTATTGCCCGTGGCATGTTCAGGAGGCCAGAATCCGAGCCTTTTATGAGGCTAAACCCCTAGACATCCCAGTATCTCAGGCGATCATCAAATATAACCAACAACTTAATCATGTCAAGGGGCAAGTGAGGGAAGAGAGAGAGAGAGATAAGATTCGATATTTTGATATGCGGATGAAACCCAGAATTCAACATTACATGGCTGGGTTCGCTTGTACTACACTGAAGGAGTATCAGAGCAAAGCTTTGGCCTATGATATGTCCTTCGCGGATACGGAAACGGCTAGTGAGGGAAAGAAGCAGAAGACCTTAGGGAATTTTTCAGGTAGTAAGAACAACAACCAGCAGAAGTCTCAGTCGGCGAACTACCCATCTGGGAAGTCTCACTGTGCATTTGAAGGCAACCAAAATTTCAAAACTGGTCCTAGTGTATCCAGCCGGAGTGTGACATGTTTTAACTACGGCCAGCATGGCCATATCAGTCGTGATTGTGACCTGCCTCACCTGAATTGCTATAGTTGCAGCCAGATGGGCCACAGAGCTGCATATTGTACTAATGGAGAGAAGACTCTTGGAGTTCCGGCATCTGTTCCTATGCCTGGAGAACCAAGTGTTAATCAGAAGTCGTCAGCTGGTCATCCGTCTCAGGGTTTTGGTCGGGGACGATGACGGGGTCAGTCCGTTAGAGGGGGAGCCTCCAGTGCTGGTTGAGTTCAGCCACGTGTTTATGAGATAAGAAGAGTGGACGATCCAGAGGCTACTGTGGCTATAGGTACCGTTCATGTCCTCTCTCATTCAGTTAGAGTGCTTTTCGATTCTGGTGCTTCTCATTCATTCATCTCTTTGGATTGTGTGTGTCGATTGAATATTCTATGTTTATCTGCTTGCGAACCGTTTGTGGTTAAATCGCCTAGTGGGGATAGAATTGTGGTGGATAGAGAGGTTAGAGATTGTCCAGTGATGATCGCAGATAGAGTGTGGCCTTCGAACTTAATAGGATATCGTCGATGAGGATTTGATCCTCGGGGACAACTGGCTTGATAGACAAGGTGCGGTAATGAATTATCGCACGAGAAGTATATCGATGTTGGCCGAGGATGGTACCAAGCACTCATTTGTGGGACACCGGAGGAAGGGTCAGAAACTATTAATCAGTGCTATGAAGGCGGCGAAACTCATTAGGGATGGTTGTATGGGATATTGGTGTTATGCTACGAGAGTAGAGAACGAGAAGGTTGAATTTTTTTCGATTCCAGTGGTAAACGAGTTTCCAGATGTTTTTCCGGATGACTCGCCAGGATTACCACCAGAGTGGGAGATCGAGTTCACAGTTGATTTAGAACCGAGTGCAGCCCCAATCTCTAAGGCACCGTCCCGTATGGCACCTTCAAAAATGTAGGAACTGAAGAGTCAGTTAGGGGTGTTGCTAGAGAAGGGATATATCAGATCTAGCGCCTCGCCTTGGGCTGCGCCGGTCTTATTGGTGAGGATGAAAGATGGTTCACTGCATTTATGTATCGATTATCGGGAACTGAACAAGGTAACCATTAAAAATAAATATACTTTGCCTCATATCAACGATTTGTTCGATCAGTTACAGGGAGCTATGGTGTAATCGAAGATCGATTTGAGATCTGGGTACTACTAGCTTCGAGTGAGGGAGTCCGATATCCCCAAGACTACTTTTCGTACGAGGTACGGGCATTACGAGTTTTTGGTTATGCCGTTCGGGCTATCCAACACGCCAACAGTATTTATGCAGCTGATGAATAAGATATTTATCGAGCATCTTGATAAGTGTGTAGTTGTTTTTATAGACGATATCCTAGTCTACTCTCGTGATGACAAGGAACACGCTCAGCATTTGCGACTAGTGTTGGAGATTTTGAGAGCTCAGTGTCTCTATGCAAAGTTCTCGAAGTGTGAGTTTTGGCTGAAGGAGGTTATATTTGCGACATGTGGTTTCAGCTAAAGGAGTCTGTGTAGATCCCCAGAAAATCGAGGCAGTGTTAGGTTGGGCACCGCCTAAGAACGTGAAGGAGGTTCGTAGCTTTTGGGGACTTGCTGGGTATTATAGACGATTCATCGAGGGGTTCTCTAAACTTTCTCGACCGCTTACTCAGTTACTCCAGAAGTCCTAGAAGTTCGAATGGAAAGACGAGAGGCAACAGAGTTTCAAGGAACTGAAAAAGCATTTGACTATGGCACCGGTGTTAGCTTTGCCTCAAGGGAACGGTGGGTTTTCAGCTTATAGTGATGCTTCAGGCCAGGGACTCGGGTGTGCTCTCATGCAGCATGATAGGACTATAGCTTTTGTGTCGCGGCAGTTGAAACCGTACGAAATGAATTACCCTACTCACGATCTGGAGTTGGCTGTAGTGGTGTTTGCACTGAAGATCTGGCGCCACTATCTATACAGTTCTCCATGCCGGATTTATACAGATCATAAGAGATTGAAATACATCTTCATCCAGAAACAACTGAACATGATACAGCGTCGTTGGGTAGAACTAATAAAGGACTACGATTTGGAAATCCTTTATCATCTGGGAAAAGCCAATGTTATGGCAGACGCGTTAAGTCGGAAACCGGTATCACTCCAGATGCTTGAGGTTCTCACACCACAAGCGAGGATTCGAAAGGAGCTTATTGAACAGGGAATCGAAGTATGGATTCAGCAAGTGTAGGGTCAGTTACGTGCCCTCGAGATTACTTCATCTTTGGTTGATGATATCAAAGGGGGGCAGAGTAATGACCGATGATCAGTCAGCTGAAGGCGGATACAGAAAAAGGGAAAGCCCCAGGCTTTATGGTTCATGATGACGACAGTTGAGTTTTCAAGGGAGGCTCTGCGTTCCGAATGATTTAGACTTGAGACAGAAAATACTTCGAGAAGCTCATGCTACTCCTTACTCTATCCACCACGGAACGAGTAAGATGTATAAAGACCTTAAAAAGAATTTCTGGTAAAGTAATATGAAAAAGGAGGTTACGGAGTTTGACATGCCAACAAGTCAAGATTGAGTATCAGAGGCCAGTCGGGCTATTGAAGCCGCTTCCTATTCCCGAGTGGAACTAGGAAGACATTTCCATAGATTTTATCACCGGGATGCCGAGGACGAAGACCAGAATGAATATGATTTGGGTGATTATCGACCGATTGACTAAATCAGTGCATTTTCTTGGTATTAAGGATACTTGGGGACCGGAGAGGTTGGCTCGGGTATTCATAGCAGAGATAGTACGGCTACACGGTATGCCTAAGACCAGCGTATCTGATCGGGATGGTCGTTTCGTCTCGCATTTTTGGCAGTCAGTCCATCAGGCTTTGGGTACCGAATTGAGATTGAGTACATCTTTCCATCCGCAGTCGGACGGTAAGATGGAGCGGATGATTCAGACATTGAAGGATATGTTGCGGGCTTGTGCCTTAGACTGTAGTAGTGAGTCGGAGTTGCATCTGTCGTTGATCGAGTTTACTTATAATAATAGCTGGCACGCATCGATCAAAATGGCACCTTATGAAGCATTATATGGTAGATGGTGTAGGTCTCCACTTTGTAGGGATGAGGCCTCGGAGCAAGTGGGAACGGAGCCGAAGATGTTGATGGAAACTAGAGAGAAGATCTCTATCATTCGAGACAGACTATTGACTGCTCAGAGTCGACAAAAATCTTATGCTGATGTTCGTAGATGACCTTTGGAGTATAAAGTAGGGGATCATGTTTTACTCAAAGTATCGCCGACCAGAGGGGTTTACCATTTCGGGAATAAGGGTAAGCTCAGCCCAAGATATATTGGGCTGTTTGAGATTCTAGATAAAGTCGGTGAGCTGGCTTATCGGTTGATGTTACCTCCAGTCCTTAGTCACGTTCACAGTGTATTTCACGTTTCTCAGTTGAGAAAGTACGTTCCAGACCCGAGTCACATCATCGATTATGGGGATATTGAAGTAGCGGAACATGTCACATTTGAAGAAAGGCCGGTGAAAATCCTCGAGCATCGTGAAAAGCAACTTCGAAATAAAATCATTCCGTTGGTTAAGGTTCAATGGTCGAGGCATGGAGTTGAGGAGGCGACTTGGGAAACCGAAGATAGCATGCGCGCTAAATATCTAGAACTTCTTACCTCTTAAGTTTCGGGATGAAACTTATTTCTAGAGGGGGAGAATGTAATATGCGTACCTTTTCTACTTTTGGTAGTTTCCATTTTGATGTATTTTCCATTGTTAGCGACTCACTTGTAACCGTTTCAATATTTTGAGAATATTTAATTATGCGTATTTTGGCATCCGAGCATGTTTCGAGGTTATTGTACTCGATTTTGTGTTTAGTCATGGTATTTTCCGCTTGTTGACTCGTTTTGTGCGATTGTGGTGCAAAACTGCCGTTTCGGGTTTTGTGTGAGTTTGTTTAACGTTGTTAGACATGTTGTGAGTTTCGGCTCGGTTGTTCGTTTCCGTATAGTGATTTTCGGTCGTTTCGGGTCGTTTTATAATTTCCTAAAAGTTTAGGGAATTTACTTTCGCGGTCGTATTCCGAACCTTCGGGTAATCGAGATCGTGTTTTGTAAAGCCTCCTAAATTCGATAACTTATCATGTACAACGTACTAAATCATGATGTACTTTAATAACATTTTTTTTATGACATGATATAATTTACGTCTAATTTTATGTTATTCCACTCATTAGTTTCGTAAATTATATTTATAAACCAAATAATAAAATTAAAGTAGAATATTGATTGGACTATGTGTTAATATCTAATTATATATAAACTCACTAATGGACTCAAACCCAACTCAATAAAATTCCTAAGACTTGAATTTACAATTTAATGCCCAACTCAACTAATTAAATCACCAACTATTACAATTATAGCTATACACTTAAATTAACAAAAAAAAATAATACATATATATTATATACACTTGGGCGGCCAAATGCGGAAGAAAAAGAGGAGAGGCATATTTTCTAGAGTCTTCATGTTCCCCCATGCAAGAGACCCTCTTAACACACCTTAGACAACATCACTAGTGGAAAAAAATACCATTTTACGTTGCTCTTTCTAAATCGGTTGCAGTATAACCGATTTAAAAAGTGATTAGATTTCATTTTACATCGGTTATTAGGAAACCGATGTAATATATCAGTTTTTTACATCGGTCAATAGGGAACCGATTTAATATATCAATTTTTTACATCGGTTAATAAAAAACCGATGTAGTATGTGTATGTTTCACATCGGTTCTCATATACCAACATATAAAATGCCCCCCAGTACCCAGTTTAGGTCATTCAACCTTCTCCCATTCCCCGCTTATTCAACCCTGCGATTCAATCTCCTACCCTCAATCTCCTCCCCTCAATCTTGTGATTCGGCTAAAAGCTTTGACCACCGCGTGCCACTGGAGTTGTTGAGATCAGTGGAGCAAGCCTTGGAGGTGAAGCTGGGGGATGACACGGTCTTGGTGGTGCTTACAACGTTGATGGCTTTGATCTATGGCCTTCTGATATTTCCCTGGAAGAGGTCGAGCAATAATCGCGGCCAGGAGGTTACGCCGCTAGTTGTCCGCAAGACGGTGCCGCTTGAGGAAGAGGAGGAGGATTTCGGGCCTGACAAGGTGATGTCATCGTCTTCTTCGGAACCTAGACTGGCACTGCCGAATGTTTTTCGAAGGTATCACCGTCACTAAGGACTCCTCACGATTTTGAGCTGCCATAAACCCTTGTTTCATATGGCTGAGGTCGAAATTGATCTCTTCATATTCCCCCCTTTTCTTTTTATTTCTCCCTGCCCTAGTTGTTCTCTCTGTCCTAATGTTGATCCACACACGAATAGATAAGACGGGATGCTCTTTTTCAGTAAAGGATGTTATACTCCCTATGCAGGCATGCATTGGGTCCAAGGTGATTGCCATTGAAGCTTTGTCTGATATCAGGAAGGATGTTCTCGCCAAATGCTATGGTGAGATTATGTCGTTGACCATTTACTTCTACACTATGTCAAACTATTTGTATGGTTTTCTTTTGTTCCCCTTTCTGCAGTATCATGTGTTCTTTCTTGTTCCATTTGAAAGTTAAATTTACAAATGTCCCCTCCTTTGTCTTGTTTCGTTGGAATCTTATATAGGCGGAGATATCACAAGAAAAAAGAAACTGCTGCGGAAACAGGTGAATTGTGTTTGCTTTCTTGCCCTCCTGTTACCATATACAATCGTATCTTTATGGGTAGTTTGTGGAAGTGGATCTATATACTTTCAGTTTTTAACACAACTATTTGCGTGTAACGAGCAATGTGTAATATCCGTACTTTCTATTTTTGGTAATTTCTATTTTTAGTGTATATTCGTTTCGGACGACTCGCTTTTTACTGTTTTGGGATTCTGAATCTATTTTGTTCGTGAAATTTTTCCGTTTGGTCGAGTTTCGAGGATGTTTTTACGTAATTTTATCTTGAATTATATTTTGTCGCATGTACGTTCGATTCTCGTAAAACTCGTTCATTTTCGTTATTTCTCGGTTTGCATAAGTTCGTATGGTTGAGTTTGTCGTGTTGAGACTTTCGGTTTGTTAATTCGACATCGTATCGTGATTTTCGGGCACTTAGGCCATTTTTGTAATTTCCCATAAGTTTAGGGAATTTCATTTTCTTTGTCGTATTACGGACTCTCCGGTGATCGGAGTTGTATTTTCTTTCAGCGCTCAACTCTGCCGTCTTGAATATTCCGTGTTTGTGTTTCTGGATTCTGGCTTTGCTTCGCATTTCTACTTTTTTGTACTGTCGGCAGCAGTGTACTGAGCAGTACTGGACTGCTGCCTCAGTAGCGCATGCTACTTTTGGTTTCCTTGCATGCGCTATCTCTGCGTGGTTAGCGTACGCTAAGTTGGAGTTCATAGCGTGCGCTAACGATTTCAGCGGACTGGGCAGAAGGTTCAGTATTTCGGTACTGGACCAGGTAGCGTACGCTAATTTAGCGTTAACGCACGCTAATTCCTAACATTAGCGCACGCTAATCTTGTTAGCTTGCGTACGCTAACGGGAGGACAGTAGGCTGACTGCATTTCCACACCCCGTTAGCGCATGCTAATTTTTGTGCGTAGCGTGCGCTAAGCCTATTTAATATAAATAGGACAGCAACAGCCCAACTTCGCCATTTTCCATCATTACTTATTCTCTTCGGCTTTGAGCGATTCCAGATGAGGGTTAGGGCCGATTCTGACCAAATATCATCATCCACTACCATCCGTGCATTCCTTGCGTGAATTCTTCAAGTTCTTAGCATTTTCCACCATCGAATCAAGGTAAGAATCCCTGAAACCCTTGTTTTGAGATTTTGGGAAAATTTTGGGGATTTCTTGTGATTTGACTCTTTTAATCCGAATTGTCATGGATTATTGCTAGACTTCAATCGTGTACTTGTAATCCTTCGTTTTTATTGAGGATTTGTGGTTTTAAACTCCGATTTTTCCATTGTTCGTCACTTATAATCGATGATACCTTAGTAATGTTCGACGAATTGTTCCAGCGGGTAGAACTAGGATGTATTCCTACGTTTTCGTAGTTTTAAGATTGGTTGTTTATCGTTATTGTGTTAGGATCGGATTTGTGAAGATTATTCGGGCCAAAACCTTTCCGTTCACCGTTTTTCTTCACGTCGTGTTAACCAAGGCAAGTACATGTATTACATTCCGTTATGTATGTTACGTTTTCGAAATGAATGATGAATTGTGGTTTTCGGGTGCGTGAGTTGTGTTCCTTCCACCCGGAGCGTTCGACGGGATGTCTGGGGGTCGATACTAAGGGGTACGGCCGCAGAAGTGGACTTGGGTGCGTGTGTGATTGAACTTCCACCCGGAGCGTTCGACGGGATGTCTTGGGGTCGATACTAAGGGGTACGGCCATGATAGTGGTATCCCACCCGGAGCGTTCGACGGAATGTCTGGGGGTCGATACTAAGGGGTACGGCCAAGGGATACCGGATGTGATTTTGTGATATTGTGATAAATTGATAACTGATTTGATTGCCAATTTAGTATTCCGGAATATTCATGGCAAATGATTTCTGATTGAGATGATTATGTAAAAAAAAATCGTATTTGAATATAATGTTGTGTAATTGTGTACTTGCACTAGCTATTCGAATGCTAACCCCTTAAATGGGGGAAATGCGTCTTATGCATTTCAGGTACCGGGAGAGCTGAGGAGCAGGCACAGGACATGCACGCAAAGGATGGGTTGGCATGATTATGAGGCTCGAGTCTTTATTTATGTTGGGTTATTTATATTGTCTGAGTATTGGAATTTAAATGGTTTTATTGTATTTGGTTAAAGTCCCCTGCGTGGGCAATGACATGGTATCGACTTATACTGTCACAAACTTCTATTAAAACGTGTTGGCCAAGGCCGCGGCCCATTTTTACATTAATGATTGTGTCTTTGGGATTTTTCTTGTACTGAATATGTGTCATGTGTTAGCCTTGTAGACCTCACGAGGATTCTACGGCGTGTAATGTCCCATTTGAGAATTGGGGTGTTACATTTATGGTATCGGAGCCTAGGTTTTGAATGCCTAGGCTGTCGGTTAATTTTGGGTCTGTCAGTTAAGTCGTTTGAGTCAGTCGTTGAGCCTAATATCATCATGCTACCGTCTTTTTGTGCAACCCGTGGCTGTTAGTCTCCTCGAACTCTTATACTTCTATAATTCGTTTTCTTGCGTTGTTCGGAATTGTGAATTATGATACCAACTTTGTAAATTGTGAATCTTTCTGATCTTGTACTTTTCATATTTTCTTCAGTATGTTGAGGGGTCGCGGTAGACCAGCTAGTGGATGCGGCCGAGGCCGTGGTCGTGGTGCTAATGATGAGGAAGGCTCACTTTCTCAGTCCTCTGCGGATTCGGCTTCTCATTCAGTTCTGTCGGGTAATAACGCCGATGTCGGGGCTACTGCCGTACTTCAGCAGTTGGTAGCCCAACTCAGTCAGATAGCCGAGGGTGGATGCCAAAATCCGCCCCTGACTCAAGAGGACGAAGCTAGTAAATGGCTTCAGATAGTGACTAAGATGCAGCCCCCTCATTTCACTGGTTCTTCTGACTCCCTCGGTTGGGAGAATTGGCCCTTTCAGTTGGGCAGGACTTTTGATGCCGTAGCTTGTCCCGGTGACAGGAGGGTACATATTGCTCAGTACCTCCTGGATAAGGAAGCTGCGGAATGGTCGGAGGTTGTGACGCCCAGAGACCGCCAGGCCACTTGGGAGGAATTTAAGGCTGCTATGGAAGCAGAATATTGTCCACCGCCAGTTAAGGAGCGCAGAATTGTGGAGTTCTTCACCGCTACACCTCAGGCTGTGCCTATTTCTCAGGCCATCATCACATATAATCAGCAATTAGGATTTGTGAAAGATCAGGTGAGGACTGAGGCTGACAAGATCTGTTATTTCAATATGCGCATGAAACCGCATATCAGGCAGAGTATGGCACCGCTCATGTGTGTCACTTTGAAGAAGTATCAGGATCGCGCTCTAGCGATCGATATGGCCGCACCGGAATCATAGTTGGGTACCGAGGCCAAGAAACAGAAAACAGTTGGCAGTTTTTCATCCGGCAAGAGTGGCCGATTTTCGAGAGCACAGTCTGCCCCTACACCTGGGAAGAGGCCGTTTCATTAGGCTGGGGGATCGCAGGGTAATCGTTCAGTCCAGTCCGTTGCTTCTGGTGACAGGGTTTGTTTTAACTGCAACTAATATGAGCATCTAATGAAGGATTGCCCTTCTCCTCTAGTTACTTGCTTTACTTGCGGGCAAACCGGACACCGAGCAGCACATTGTGAGAGAGCCACCAGGGCTGCCAGAGCTCCGACTACCACCACCATTCAGAGAGAGCACAGTATTGATCAGAAGACTCCAGTTACTCATGTTCTTCAGAGTTCGGGCCGGGGTCAGCTGGACCGCCGAGCTGCATCTAGTTCGGGCTCAGTCCACCCTCGGTTATATCAGATGAGGTGCACGGAGGAGACAGACGTTCTAGTGGCGTCAGGTACCACTCAAATCCTTTCTCATCCAGTTACGGTGCTTTTCAATTCGGGTGCTACTCATTCTTTTATTGCTTCGGATTGTGTGTGTCGTATTGGTATTGACTGCTTGTATGAGTGCGAACCGTTCGTAGTGGGTACGCATAGTGGGGATCGTATGGTTTGGGACCGAAAAGTTAGGGATTGTCCAGTGAGGATCGGGAGCTGAGATTGGCCCTCGAACCTTATTGTTATAGATCTTAAGGGTGATGATTTGATCCTCGGGGACGATTGGTTGGATCGTCACGGTGCTATCCTGAATTATCGGACTCGCACCATCTCGATAGTGGCTGAGGACGGTACCGAGCATACTCTCGTCGGTTGCAAACCGGGTAGATCGTGAAGTGTGATTAGCGCCTTGAAGGCGATGAAACTTCTGAATCAGGGTTGTGTCAGTTATTGGTGTTACGCTCTTCAAGAGGAGGATGGTGGAGTCGACATGTCTTCGATTCCAGTTGTCAGCGAGTACCCTGATGTATTTCCAGATAACTTGCCGGGATTACCACCCCAGCAAGAGGTTGAGTTTTCTATTGATCTTGAGCCGAATGCGGCTCCCGTATCTCGAGCGCCATACTGTATGGCACCGTCGGAGATGTTAGAATTGAAGAAACAGTTGGGGGAATTGTTAGATAAAGGGTATATTCGACCGAGCGCATCTCCTTGGGGTGCGCCCGTACTTTTTGTTAAAAAGAAGGATGGATCACTTCGTTTATGCATCGACTACCGAGAATTAAACAAGCTGACCATCAAAAACAAGTACCCTTTGCCCAGGATCGACGACTTGTTTGATCAGCTTTAGGGATCGACAGTCTTTTCGAAGATTGATTTACGGTCGGACTACTACCAGTCGAGGATTCGGGACAGCGATATACCGAAAACTGCCTTTTGGACGAGATAGGGCCATTACGAGTTTGTGGTTGTGCCTTTCGGGCTAACCAATGCCCCATCAGTGTTCATGCAGTTAATGAACAAAGTTTTTATCGAGTATCTGGACAAATTCGTAGTCGTCTTTATCGACGACATCCTTATCTATTCCCGGAGTCGAGAGGAGCATGCTTTACATCTCCGGATTGTGTTGGACACTTTGAGAACTAATCAGTTGTATGCGAAGTTCTCTAAGTGTGAGTTTTGGCTCAAGGAAGTGATGTTCCTCGGACACGTGATCTCAGCGGAGGGAGTTCGGGTAGATCCACAGAAGATAGAGGCGGTGATGGCATGGGAACCGCCCAAGAATGTGAAGGAAGTGAGGAGTTTTTTGGGACTTGCAGGCTATTATCGTAGGTTAGTTGTGGGATTTTCTAAGATCGCTAGACTGCTCACTCAGTTACTCCAGAAAACTCAGAAGTTCGAGTGGACCGCAGACAGACAGGATAGTTTTGACGAGTTGAAGAGACGATTGACTACCGCACCCATTTTAGCATTGCCTCAGGGGAACGAGGATTTCGTGGTGTATAGCGATGCTTCAGGCCTTGGGCTCGGATGTGTTTTGATGCAGAGAGATAGGGTGATTGCTTATGCGTCCCGCTAGTTGAAACCTTATGAGGTAAATTATCCCATGCATGATTTGGAGTTAGCTGCGGTCGTTTTCGCCTTAAAGATATGGAGGAATTATCTATATGGGTTGTCGTGTAAGATTTTTACGGATCACAAGAGTCTGAAGTATATCTTCAGTCAGAAAGAGTTGAATATGAGGCAGCGTAGGTGGTTGGAGCTAATTAAAGATTACGACCTCGAGATACTTTATCATTCGGGTAAGGCTAATGTAGTGGCAGATGCGTTGAGCCGGAAACTGATGGCGTTACAGATGTTGGAGGTACTTACACCACAGAGCAGGATCCAGCGGGATTTGATTTGTCAGAATATCGAGGTTTGGGTTCAGAGAGTTCAGGGTCAGTTATGTGCGTTAGAGATCACTTCGTCCTTGACATATGATATCAAGGTGAAATAGTATGATGATCCGTGTTTGGTCCAGTTGAGGGAGGATGTGAAGAAGGGGAAATCCCCTGGGTTTGTGATTCAGGATGACGGGGTATTGAGATTTCGCGGCAGATTATGTGTACCGAATGACATTGAGTTGAGGCAGAAGATTTTGAGTGAGGCTCACACTACGCCTTACTCCATACATCCTGGTACGAGCAAAATGTACAAGGATGTGAGGAGTAACTACTGGTGGAGAAATTTGAAGACGGAAGTTAGCGAGTTTGTGGCGAAGTGTTTGACCTTTTAGCAGGTTAAGATTGAGCATCAGCGGCCCGCGGGGTTGCAATGGCCACTTCCCATTCTGGAATGGAAGTGGGAAGACCTCTCTATGGATTTCATTACCGGGATGCCTAGGACTCGGACTGGAATGAACATGATTTGGGTTATTGTCGATCGACTAACCAAATCAACTCATTTCTTGGGTATTAAGGAGACTTGGGGGCCGGAGAGGCTGGCACGAGTATTTATTGCAGAGATCGTGAGATTGCATGGGACTCCTAGGAGTATTGTTTCAGATCGAGATGGACGGTTTGTATCACATTTTTAGCAGGCTGTTCATCGAGCTTTGGGGACTGAGTTGAGACTCAGTACGTCTTACCACCCTCAGACTGACGAGCAGTCATAGCGGACGATACAGACGCTAGAGGATATGTTGAGAGCATGCACCTTAGATTGGAGGGATGATTGGGAGTCGCACTTTCTGTTGATCGAGTTCACGTACAACAATAGTTGGCACGCCTCGATCAAAATGGCACCATTTGAGGCGTTGTATGGGAGGAGGTGCAGATTGCCGTTGTGTTGGGACGATGCATCTGAGTTGATTGGCACCGAGACTGATATGATAGTTGAGACGAGAGAGAAGATTACTCTGATTCGCGATAGGTTGTTGACGGCACAGAGTCGGCAGAAGTCTTATGCCGATACGCGTCGCCGGCCGTTAGAGTTTGAGGTGGGAGATCATGTCTTGCTTAAGGTATCGCCCACACGGGGAGTTTACCGTTTCGGTCCGAAAGGTAAACTTACTCCGAGATATATTGGACCGTTCGAGATTTTAGAGAGAGTTGGAGAGCTTGCCTATCAGTTAGGCTTGCCGCCGTCCCCGAGTCACGTGCATAATGTATTTCATGTCTCCCAGCTTAGGAAGTACGTATCGGACCCTAGCCATATTATTGATTTTGGAGAGATCGAGTTGGGACCCGACATTACCATCCAGGAGAGGCCGATTCAGATTTTAGAGCGTCGGGTGAAGCAATTTCGACATAAAACCATTCCTTTGGTTAAAGTTCAATGGTCGAGGCATGGATCCGAGGAAGCCACATGGGAGACGGAAGAGAGTATGCGGTCAAGATACCCCGAGTTATTCGCGTTGTAAGTTTCGGGACGAAACTTATTTTTAGGGGGAGAGAATATAATATCCGTACTTTCTATTTTTGGTAATTTCTATTTTTAGTGTATGTTCGTTTCGGACGACTCGCTTGTTACTGTTTTGGGATTCTGAACCTATTTTGTTCTTGGAATTTTTCCGTTTGGTCGAGTTTCGAGGATGTTTTTACGTCATTTTATCTTGAATTATATCTTGTCGCATGTACGTTCGATTCTCGTAAAACTCGTTCATTTTCATTATTTCTCGGTTTGCATAAGTTCGTATGGTTGAGTTGGTCGTGTTGAGACTTTCGGTTTGTTAATCCGACGTCGTATCGTGATTTTCGGGCACTTGCGCCATTTTTGTAATTTCCCATAAGTTTAGGGAATTTCATTTTCTTTGTCGTATTACGGACTCTCCGGTGATCGGAGTTGTATTTTCTTCCAGCGCTCAACTCTGCCGTCTTGAATATTCCGTGTTTGTGTTTCTGGATTCTAGCCTTGCTTTGCATTTCGACTTTTTTGTACTGTCGGCAGCAGTGTACTGAGCAGTACTGGACTGCTGCCTGAGTAGCGCACGCTACTCCTTGTTTCCTTGCGTGAGCTATCGCTGCGTGGTTAGCGTATGCTAACTTGGAGTTCGTAGCGTGCACTAATGATTTCAGCAGACTGGGCAGAAGGTTCAGTATTTCGGTACTGGACCAGGTAGCGTACGCTAATTTAGCGTTAACGCACGCTAATTCCTAACATTAGCGCACGCTAATTTTGTTAGCTTGCGTACGCTAACGGGAGGACAGTAGGCTGACTGCATTTCCACACCCCGTTAGCGCACGCTAATTCTTGTGCGTAGCGTGCGCTAAGCCTATTTAATATAAATAGGACAACAACAGCCCAACTTCGTCATTTTCCATCATTACTTATTCTCTTCGGCTTTGAGCGATTCCAGACGAGGGTTAGGGCCGATTCCGACCAAATATCATCATCCACTACCATCCGTGCATTCCTTGCATGAATTCTTCAAGTTCTTGACATTTTCCACCATCCGAATCAAGGTAAGAATCCCTGAAACCCTTGTTTTGAAATTTTGGGGATTTCTTGTGATTTGACTCTTTTAATCCGAATTGCCATGGATTATTGCTAGACTTCAATCGTGTACTTGTAATCCTTTGTTTTTATTGAGGATTTGGGGTTTTAAACTCCGATTTTTCCATTGTTCGTCACTTATAGTCGACGATACCCTAGTAATGTTCGACGAATTGTTCCAGCGGGTAGAACTAGGATATATTCCTACATTTTCGTAGTTTTAAGATTGGTTGTTTATCGTTATTGTGTTAGGATCGGATTTGTGAAGATTATTCGGGCCAAAACCTTTCCGTTCACCGTTTTTCTTCACGTCGTGTTAACCAAGGCAAGTACATGTATTACATTCCGTTATGTATGTTACGTTTTTGAAATGAATGATGAATTGTGGTTTTCGGGTGCGTGAGTTGTGTTCCTTCCACCCGGAGCGTTCGACGGGATGTCTGGGGGTCGATACTAAGGGGTACGGCCGCAGAAGTGGACTTGGGTGCGTGTGTGATTGAACTTCCACCCGGAGCGTTCGACGGGATGTCTGGGGGTCGATACTAAGGGGTACGGCCACTGATGTGGTATCCCACCCGGAGCGTTCGATGGGATGTCTGGGGGTCGATACTAAGGGGTACGGCCAAGGGATACCGGATGTGATTTTGTGATATCATGATGAATTGATAACTGATTTGATTGCCAATTTAGTATTCCGGAATATCATGGCAAATGATTTCTGATTGAGATGATTATGTAAAAAAAATCGTATTTGTATATAATGTTGTGTAATTGTGTACTTGCACTAGCTATTCGAATGCTAACCCCTTAAATTGGGGAAATGCGTCTTATGCATTTCAGGTACCGGGAGAGCTGAGGAGCAGGCACGGGACATGCACGCAAAGGATGGGTTGACATGATTATGAGGCTCGAGTATTTATTTATGTTGGGTCATTTATATTGTCTGAGTATTAGAATTTAAATGGTTTTATTGTATTCGGTTAAAGTCCCCTGCGTGGGCAATGACATGGTATCGACTTATACTGTCACGAACTTCTATTAAAACGTTTTGGCCGAGGCCGCGGCCCATTTTTACATTAATGATTGTGTCTTTGGGATTTTTCTTGTACTGAATATG
The DNA here is from genome assembly GCA_033398695.1 of Orobanche coerulescens. Classification (NCBI taxonomy): domain Eukaryota; kingdom Viridiplantae; phylum Streptophyta; class Magnoliopsida; order Lamiales; family Orobanchaceae; genus Orobanche; species Orobanche coerulescens. The sequence goes on from CM065816.1 coordinate 96,236,381, forward strand.
TGTCATGTGTTAGCCTTGTAGACCTCACGAGGGTTCTACGGCGTGTAATGTCCCATTTGAGAATTGGGGTGTTACACAATGAGCTGTAGGTCTAAATCAGTTCCTCATGTTCTTCTGTTGCTGTGTTTGTAAAATGTGTTTGCCATGACTGATGGACTCATTTCTTCTTCTTCTTCTTCTTATTCTTCTTATTCATATTCTTATTCTTATTATGCTGAATCAAATCAGGCGGAGGGAAAGAAAAGGATTGTTGTATTTTTTTAATCAGGTTTGAGTTGTTATTTTTTGTGGTCTGATTTGTAGGTTCGTTCATATATACGCTCCTCTGCGCAATTGGAATAAAAACCTAAAACCAACCGAAGGCGAGGGCGATATTCAGCCCCCAAATTGACCGCCGTCAGGATGAAGAAAATCCACCTGATGCCACTCCACCCGATGCAATAATGGAACTAATCTTCTTAAAGCTACCCATCAAATCTCTGGTACGTTTTAAATATGTTCGCAAGCATTGGCTGTCATTGATTTCTCATCCAAATTTTGTTCAATCCTATCTCAAACATCATCTTTTGTCTAATGAGAAGATCATTACTTTTATCCCATCTTCTTCCGGATTCTATGTCCTAAACCTGGAGAAAGGAAATACTATTGTGCAGCAGCACCATAAATACAGTCTCCCCTTGTCAGTAGAAGCTCCTGATCGCATCCGTCTCATGGGTTCTTGCAATGGCTTAATATGTCTTGGTATATATATATCCCATATTCAGTTTTTCTCAACCTTGTGTTGGTTTCAGTCCCATCTTATGGAATCCTCTATTGAATGATTATAAAAAAGTCCCCTTTCTTATTCCTACTTTTATGAATCGGTTTGGATTTGGTTACGATTCGCATACACAAGACTACAAGTTTGTAAGAATCGATATTATGGAGGGCGTGGCAGAGATTTATGGGCTTAAATCAAATTCCATGAGAGACTTCCCTTTTGAATTTGAACTACTTGATATTGGTCCCGGTTGTGGTTTCTAATGATTATCTACCAAGAGGGACATCATTCAAGTCTTCAATTTAATACTCACAATCCCGTTATTATCAGTCAAAGGTATACGCTTCATCTATTCGATGGTTCTCTATCCCGTACATGATCGGTGAACAAAGCCTAAACATCTTCCAAAGGGGATGTTTTTAACAAAAATCGGGTTTCTAGGTTGGTTCACATTCAAACTTTGTACCTCATAGTATAAGTAAGCTTGGAAACTATAATCACTTCGTATATTTCTTCTAATATGATAACTTAATCACTTAATATGCTTGTTCCAAGTATTAAACGAATCACCATGATGCTATGAACATATTCCAACAAAACCAACTACCATTCAAATCAAAACATGCATATAATGAAGGATAACTATGTTCAACGAGTACTCCACTCCATAACTACATAAAGCATCTCAGTTCAAAGGTAAGAATGAAGGTGTATTCGAATTACCTTCAGACACAAATGAAGATGAATATAAGTGAAGAACGTTCCATTAAAACCTTCAATAATCGACAGAAGCTTGCTTAATCTACTAACCCACACCAATTCAACGAGTTATGGACGTCTAGGAAGGAGTTTTAGTAGCTTAAGGGGAGTTGAAGATGAAAAATGAGAGTATGGTTTGGGAGAAAATGAAAGAGGGTTGGTGTCTTTGAATAGAATATTATCCTTAACGTATGTTAGTTACACAATATCACGTACGATATCACCTTAACATACGCTAACCCATATTACCTTTGGAAATTATAGCTTCTGTACTCGCTGTAACTATTGATAAAAGTCTCCCAGATTCTTATGTGTGGCCTCATCATAGTTCAGGTGTGTTCAGTATTAAAAGTGCATTTCATATGCTAAGTAATGAGGATAGACTAAGACTTGTACTTCCATGGAATAGGGTTTGGAAATTGGAAGTTAACCTTAGAATTAGGTTCTTTCTTTGGACAGCTCTGCATGTTAAACTTCCTACTGCCTCACTGTTGTTTAATCATGGAGTCATTCAAACCCCTATATGTACATTATGCAATGAAGAAGAGAAAACTATGAATCGTATATTCTTCAAATGTAAGAAAATGGAAAACGTATACAATCCAATGGCAGGATGTTGTTAGATATAATTATATAAGACGATTCTGAGTTATAGTTTTGCGGTGCGAAGTAGTGATTGATGTTCACTTGTATGGGTGAGTTGGTTTCGCCTTTCCGGGTTGATTCATCTCTTCGGAGATCGCTTGTCTTTATTTATTCATTTAGTCAATATACTCCAAAACTCCAGAAAATTTAGCATTTGTAACACCAAAAATATCATATTCTCCGTATCTACTCTGCAGTTCTCATACTTATATTGAACTGTGGAATAATGCATTGTTGACTGAAATTGTTGCTGTTAGTTTATGGTGATCAGTTGAATAGTGAAATAGTAGACATTGGATTATTGATGTTGCCGGTTTATAATTAAATATACAACTGCGCAAATTCTCGGGAGGAATAATGAAGTTCTTTTATTCACTGTATGATCTGTTTCTGAGGTTAATAAGTACAGTGTAACTCCATCCTGTTATTTTCACTTTATGGACGAGGAACTTGCTGCATCAGTTCAGAGCGGAAGTCTTGATTGAGAACGAGCTTTGTGCTATTTGAGACATGCTTTTCGCAACACTTCATCCCCTGACTGGTGGAGACGTGCGCTACTTTTGCCACCCAGCCATAGGCCACATGCACAAGGACCTACATTAGGTGCTATTTTTAGCTCTGAAATGATTGGTGAAGCTACAATTGATAGGATTGTCGAGTTGCTGAAATTGACAAATTCAGGCAAGATTTCCTTCACTATACACAGAAAACCCCCCCAATGTAGCACAATTATCATATTTCAGTTATGAGAAAGTCTATTTTATGTATCTTGCAAATGCTACTGTCAATTAACCCATTGGTGAAACACCCATTACATCTTAATCAAACCACGTTTTTGGGCATTAATACCATGTACCTTTCATTGATTAATTCATCTTTATTTTGTTTTATTTAAAATTTTCAATTGCATTTTCATTTCTTGTGCTGTTAATCTGTAGAGACAAATTGTTGGCAGGAGTGGCTTATCTTTGCAATGTGCAAAGATGTACCTCGCATTTTTAAAACTGCATGGATGTACCTTGTGTTGCTTAAAAATGTGTACACTTGCCCCAATCTTTGGAGAATATCTCACTCTCCCTGTATCTCCCTCCCTATATGCAAGTAGGATTATGTGTTTATACATGAAAGCTATTAAAACTTTGTAAAAATCATTATGAAATTATTACAAATAAAATTTGAACTGTAAAAAACTATTATAGATTATAAAAGAGTAATAAAAAATATAAAAAAAATTACAAGATGAATTATAAAATCTACAACAAACTTATAAAAATATCAGTAATATAAATACAACCAAAGTTTAATTTACTTCCTCCGTCCTAAAATAAGTTTAACACCCAGCTTAGGTATATGCTCTTGCCTTAGTTATTTTCGTGACACCCTCCGATTTCATATAATTTTTACAAAAAAATGGCTTCGTGTGGTGCACTTGTACCAAGTGTGGTCTTAATTTATTGTGTGTGATAAATGTCTGCATAATTTTTGGTTTTAACAACAGAACAATATGTAATGTTGTGCCTGTTATTTTTTTATCCAAAAATCGGAGTTGTGCTCTGGTGGATTAAACATCACTTCTCAAAAATTGTAGGTCTATCATGATTAATCTCCATTGCTTGTTTCTTTCATAATGTTTGTATCTTGCTCTTGTCAACATACCTTTTTTATATCAGCATAACCTTTTCTCTATGTATTGCAAAAATTTTTTAGACTGCGTTCACTTTCTATAGAAAGCGCTGAAGGCGCACGCTATGCCTCAGAAGCGTGCGCCCTGTCCAAAAAGCAACCGCCTTTTGTGTTTCTCACAGATCGCCAGATGCCTAGAAGCGTTTCCGGCGAAAGGCGCTCCGAGGCGCGCCTTAAAGCGCGCAGAGCGCCGCCTTTTCAAACACTGATTTGACATAAATATTTAGAAAATAGAACCCCCCCATCCCGCTTCTTTTCTATGTTTTTACCATAAAAATGATTGTTGACAATAAAAGGAGAAATGGCAAAATATCAGTTGTTCAAAATCAAAGACATTAAAATATTTATGGATATTTGATCAATTGGTGGCCTCTTGTAAATTTGCAGGCATTTGATATGGAAGAGCCTTATTCGAAGGATGATATTCATGACGTACGAAGTCATTGGACTCAATATTTTCTAGATTTTACATCTTATCGAAGTAGTAAGAGAGGAATATGGGAACTGGGTACGTAGGGATTTGCTGCGTAGGGATCATTCTGTAATATCCGCATTTTTCTTCCCCTTGTATTTTTTCTTTTTCGGCATATTTCCCGATAGTCGTGACCCTCGTGTATCTTTCAGTGTATCTTTTCTATTATCTATGGATTTTATCCCCGTTATTGTTGAGCGGAACCGCCGTTTCGGGGTTGCCGTGGGTCCATTCTATGTTATGATGCTCGTTGAGATGTTCCGTTGGATGTTTCGTTCACTTTCCGGTGTTTTGAACCGTTCATATTTCATACCTAGCGCACGCTATTTTTTCTGCATAGCGCGCGCTAGGGGTCCCTTAGTAGCGCACGCTATGTTTGTTTAAATGGCCAGCGCTAGCGTAGCCCAGAAGTGGCGATCTTTGTTTTCCAGCCTTCTGGACTAGCGTATTAGCGTACGCTACATATGCTAGCGCACGCTAATGTCGAGAGGCTAGCACACGCTGATGATGCCCGGTAGCGTGCGCTAGCGTGAGTGTCCAGTACTGGACAGTTTACTACTGAACCCGATCAGATGCCAGTTAGCGCACGCTACGCTTGTATGGTAGCGCACGCTAACGGATCAGTTAGCGCACGCTACGCTTGTATGGTAGCGCACGCTAACGTATCAGTGGGTTACGGGACGGTTGCCACCGACTCGATCGATGTCCGTGTAGCGACGCTATTGGTCGATAGCGCGCGCTACCGAGAGGTTATTAGCGCACGCTACGTTTCGAGTAGCGCACGCTAACGACCAAAATTCTGGCTACTGGTCTGGACGCTAACTATTTTGGCCTGTAATTTTTCCCGGTTAGCGCACGCTAACCTTGAGGATTAGCGCACGCTAACACTCCCTGGCTATATAAACCAGGGAGTTGACCGAGATAATCATAATTTCTCATTTCTTCCTCTCTCCGCGGCGAAGGCGATTCCAAGGCGATTTTCTTGGCGATTTCTTCCTCCAATCATCTCATCCAACATCTTTCTTGAGTTCTTGGAGTATTATAACAACATCAACACGAATCTTTCATCCTAATCCAAGGTAAATCTCTTAGAACCCTACTTTTCGATAAATTGGGGGTTTTGGGATTTTCTTCCGATCCGTTCCGTTTTGTTGATGGATTCATGATGAATATGATTAATCTTGTTGGTATTCTTAGTTTCCCTACGGATTCATGGTATATTTCGTGATTTTTACGGAATCGAGAGGGTTTGGTTGTGGTCCGCCCTCGTTGTTGTTTATATACGAATATACATGAATCGTAGGCGGGTTTTCGAGTGTATTCCAATTCCGTATTCATTTAGAAATGGTTGTGATTGTATTCTTCGAATCGTTAGGTTCGGTTTCATTGGTTCCTAGCGTTCGTCGGTGACTTTCCTTTCCGTTCTTTGCGTCGTCAATAATTCAAGGCAAGTATTCTTTTGGAAACCTTTATGCTTAACATGAAATGGTAATGTATATTGTGTGTGCTTTGCTCACCCTGGGAGGGTCCGACGGGGCCTCGGGGGAATCTATGACTTCACTCTGGATTCATGAGTTTGTTTCGCTAGCCAGCTCGGGAGGGTCCTTAGAGGCCTCGGGTGGGATTCGTGGCTTTGTCCCGGTCTAGGCGATGCTGTGCGTGATTTGTTTTATGAAATGGCCACTCGGGAGGGTCCTTAGAGGCCTCGGGTGGGATTCGTGGCTTCGTCCCGGTCTAGGCAAATTGTTTGATCGCTTGTTTCCTAAAAGGCATGCCTCGGTTTGGCTTTTGAAAATGATATTGGTGCATGTACTATGAAATGTGTAAGCGATTGGTTTGCCTTGATTACTTGTACTAGCGTAATTGCTAACCCCTTTGGGGACCCGGTTTGGGGAAATTCTTGTTATGGATTTCAGGTTATGATTATCCGGACGAGCGAGCACCGGACGAGACGAGGATGTTGGCGTGGTCGTTGACATGTGCATTTGGGTCGTCTTATTTCCTTTGTCTAATTCGATATGGTTGTTTCCTATATTTCTAAACTTATAGATTGTACTCGCGAGTACTTAGGATTTTCCTTTCTGGTTGTGTTTGGACTTCGTTGGAGTTACCATATTTGTCGGTTGATGTTTATTATGCCGGTTGTACCGGGCGTGTTGTTTTATGTTCTTGTTGTTAAAAATTGTTTCCTTGCTAACCGAGACGGTTAGTCGAGAGGTGTTCTCTTGTGTTAGCCTGGTGGATTCCATGTAGGGGTCCACGGCGCTGTAATACACCTCGAATATCTTGGGGGTGTTACAGAAATGGTATCGGAGCCTAGGTTTATGGATACCTAGGCTTGTTGGTTATTTGGGTCTAGTCGTGTTTTGTTTTGCACATTGTCACGCCGCTGCCAGCATCCCGGTACTTCCAGTGCTCGTAAGTTTTCTTATTCGGCTCTTTTGTTTCTTGCATTGTATTTCTACTTTTGAATCGTAATTGTTTTTCCCCCTTACTCATCATCGATATACTTCTGTTATCTCTCAACATCAGTATGGATGCCGGAGGAAACTGTGGTCGTGGTCGTGGTCGTGGTCGTGGGCGTGGCCGAGGACGTGGGGCAGCCGGTGGGGCGGCCACGTCGCATTCTTCGGGAGCCGGCAGTACCGGTGACCATCACAGTCATGCTTCTTCTCAGGAGCGCGCCGATCTTGGTATTGCGGATGTTATGCAGCAAATGGTTAACCAGATGGCGGCTATAGCTCAAGTGGTCCAAAACCCCGATCAGGCCCACGCTAATCGGGGCGGAGCGGATCGCTGGCTTCAGGATGTCATCAAGATGCATCCTCCTCAGTTCTCGGGAGCTTCGGGCCCGATCGGGTGGGAAGGGTGGATCAAGGAGATATCCAAAGTCTTCACTGCTACCAACTGTCCCGAGGACCGTAAGGTCCCTATTGCTCAATACTTTCTCACGGGAGATGCTACAGATTGGTGGGAGGCCGTTGGTCCCAAAGATCATGTTGCTTCGTGGGCCGAGTTTCAGGAGTTGATGGAAACCGAGTATTGTCCGTGGCCGGTCAGACAGGCTCGAGTGCATGCTTTCTACGATGCTCAACCTCGGGATATTCCCATATCCCAAGCTATTGCTGATTTCAACAAGGAGTTGGGTTATGTGAAGACCCAAGTTGTCGCTGAGAGCGACAAAATTTTCCATTTTTCCAGGAGGATGAAACTGTCCATTCGGGACTGTATGTCTGGACTTGTCTGTACTACCTCAAGGATTATCGAGTCGAGCTCTTGCCTACGACATGTCGGTGACGGCCATGGCGGTTCGGGAGAGTAAGAAGCGTAAATCCGCCGGAAATTTTTCGGTCACAGAGGTGGAGGCCACAGAAGTCTCGCCTATGAATATTCCCGGAGGTAATTCGGCTGCTTTCTCTGGGGCTATCGGCACCGGTGCCTCCGTTCGGGATGCCAAATGCTTTAATCGCGGCGAGCCGCCATCGAACCGGAGTGTCCTCGTCCGCCTCTAACTTGTCACACTTGTGGTCGGGCCGGGCCACAAGGCCTTCTTTGTGAGCGGGTAAGAAAGCTTCCCGGTGCTCGGGCTTTTTTCCGGACCTTTGGAGCCAAGTGTGAATCGGGGTTCTTTTGCTCCGCCGCCACCTCCGAATGCCGGTCGAGGTAGGGGTCGGGGTCAGCCCGCTAGAGGAGGATCTTCCAAAGGTCGGCTCTGCCACCGTGTATCTACGAGATGAGGAGGGCCGATGACCCAAAGACTCGTGGCGACAGGTACCGTTCATATCCATTCTCATCCTGTCAGTGTGCTTTTTGATTCCGGTGCTACACATTCGTTCATATCGCTGGGGTGTGTGCGCCGTTTGGGTCTCGACTGTTTGTCGCCTTGCGAGTCTTTCATCGTTAAACTTCCTAGCGGTGACAGGATCGTTGGCGATCGAGAGGTCCGAGACTGTTCTGTGTTTATTTGTGAGAGAGCCTGGCTCTCTAATCTTATCGTTGTTGATATTGAGGGTGAGGATCTAATTCTCGGGGATGATTGGCTCGAGCGGCATGGCGCAATCATGAACTACCGCACGAGAATCATCACTATGTTAGCCGAGGATGGCACCGAGCACTCGTTCGCGGGGCGAAAGAGGGGAAACCAGAAGCTCGTTATTAATGACTTGAAGGTGATGAGTCTCCTGCGAAAGGGGTGTACTGGTTATTGGTGCTATGCCTTAAAGACGGAAAATGGTGGAGTCGAGCTTCCGTCGATTCCAGTCATTAATGAGTTTCCTGATGTTTTTCCTGACGAGTTACCGGGATTGCCACCGGATCGTGAGGTCGAGTTTGCTATAGAGTTAGAGCCGTGTGCGGCTCCTGTTTCGAAGGCGCCGTATCGCATGGCACCTTCAGAGATGTCAGAGTTGAAGAAGCAGTTGAGTGAGCTTCTTGAGTCGGGGTATGTTCGACCGAGCGCCTCGCCTTGGGGCGCACCGGTCCTGTTTGTGCGGAAGAAGGATGGTTTACTACGTTTGTGTATCGACTATCGCGAACTAAACAAGGTAACCATCAAGAACAAGTATCCTTTGCCGAGGATTGATGACTTGTTCGATCGATTCTGAGTCGCGGTATTCTCGAAGATTGATTTGAAATCGGGTACTATCACCGGGTGAGAGAGTCCGACGTCTGCAAAGCGGCTTTTCGGACGAGATACGGACATTATGAATTCATAGTTATGCCTTTGGGTTAACTAATGCGCGGCGGTGTTCATGCGATTGATGAACAAAGTCTTTATCGAGTATTTGGATAAGTGTGTCGTCGTCTTCATTGGCGATATTCTTATCTATTCGAGGAATGAGGAAGAGCATGCCCATCATTTGCGGATAGTGTTAGACATTTTGAGGACCGAGCAACTCTATGCGAAGTTCTCGAACTGTGAGTTCTGGCGGGAGGAAGTGATGTGTTTGGGGCACGTGATTTCACCAAGGGGTTCGTGTGGATCCGCGAAAATTGAGGCGATTGGATTGGGCATCGTCCACAAATGTGAAGGAGGTCCGTAGTTTCTTGGGTTTGGTGGCTACTACCGTAGGTTCGTCGAGGGTTTCTCAAAACTAGCTCGGCCACTTACTCAGTTGCTCCATAAATCCGAGAAGTTCGTCTGGACCGATGAGAGGCAGTCGAGTTTCGAGGAGCTGAAGAAGCGTTTGACTTCAGCCCCGGTCTTGGCGTTGCCATGTGGCAACGAGTGATTCGCCGTTTATAGCGATGCTTGGTGGTCTTGGGTGCGTATTGATGCAAAGACGGCAAGACCATTGCCTATGCGTCGAGACGATTAAGGCCGTATGAACTTAACTACCCTACTCACGATTTGGAGTTAGCAATGTAGTCTTTGCACTCAAGATTTGGCGTCACTATCTTTTCGGCTCTACATGTCAGATTTTTACCGATCATAAAAGTCTGAAATACATATTTACTCAGCGGGAGTTGAATATGAGGCAGAGGAGGTGGTTAGAGCTGATTAAGGATTATGACCTTGAAATCCTTTATCATCCGGGCAAGGCGAACGTCGTGGCCGACGCCTTGAGTCGGAAACCGATTGTGTTGCGAACGCTTGAGGTCCTTACGCCTCAGTCTGAGCTTCGGCGGGCTTTGATCGGGTTAGATGTTGAGGTTTTGTTGCCTGGAGCTGTCGGGCAACTTTGTGCTTTAGAGATTTCGTCGTCCTTGATCGATGAAATTTAGCTGAAGCAATCAGAGGACCCGATGATTACTCAAATCCGAGAGAACGTTCTTAAAGGAAAGTCTCCTGGATTTGTGATTCACGAAGATGGTGTTTTGAGATTCCAGAGTCGGCTTTGTGTGCCGAACGATCCAGAGTTGCGACAGAGTATTTTGTGTGAGGCCCATTCCACGCCTTATTCCGTTCATCCTGGTTCGAGTAAGATGTACAAGGACCTGAGGAGGAACTTCTGGTGGAATGATATGAAGGAGGAGGTCGCACAGTTTGTAGCGAGATGTTTGACTTGCCAGCAGGTCAAAATCGAGCATCGACTATCAAGGTTATTGCAGTCACTTCCCATTCCGGAATGGAAATGGGAAGACTTATCGATGGATTTCGTTATGAGTTTGCCGAGATCGAGGTCGGGCATGAACATGGTATGGGTGATTGTTGATCGTCTGACCAAGTCGGCACATTTTCTGGACATCAAGGACACTTGGGGCCCGGAGAAGTTAGCTCGCGTGTTTATCGCGCAGATTGTGAGACTTCACGGTACTCCGAAGTCTATTGTTTCGGATCGTGATGGCCGTTTCGTATCGCACTTTTGGCAGGCGGTGCATAAGGCGTTAGGTACCCGTTTGCATTTGAGTACCTCTTTTCATCCCGATCGGATGGGCGGTCGGAACGCACCATCCGGACATTCGAGGACATGTTGCGTGCTTGTGCCCTCGATGGAGTAGCGACCGAGGAGCATTTGCCATTGATCGAATTCACGTACAACAATAGTTGGCACGCGTCGATTCGGATGGCACCGTATGAGGCACTTTATGGGCGGCGATGTCGATCGCCGATTTGTTGGAATGAGGCGTCCGATTTGGTCGGGACCGAACCGGATGTCGTTTTAGAGACGAGATGGAAGATAGAATTAATTCGAGAACGGATGTTGACTGCCCAGAGTCGACAGAAGTCATATGCCGATGTCCGTCGTCGACCTTTAGAATTCGAGGTGGGAGACCACGTTTTGCTGAAGGTGTCGCCGACGAGAGGATTTTTCCGTTTCGGGAAGAAGGGGAAGTTGAGTCCGAGATTTATTGGGCCCTTCGAGATTCTCGAGCGAGTCGGTGGGTTAGCATACCGTTTGGCGTTACCCCCGGCCCTGAGTCATGTTCATAACGTTTTTCATGTTTCCCAGCTGAGGAAATATGTCCCGGATCCTAGTCACATCATCGACTATGGGGAGATTGACGTTGCCGAGGATATTACTTTTGAGGAGCGTCCTTTGAAGATTTTAGAACATCGGGAGAAACGACTTAGGCATAAGACCATTCCTTTGGTCAAGGTGCAGTGGTTGAGACACGGTGTCGAGGAGGCAACTTGGGAAACCGAGGAGAGCATGCGTGCTAGGTACCCTGAGTTGTTTGTTTCTTAAGTTTCGGGACGAAACTTGTTTTTAGATGGGTAGAATGTAATATCCGCATTTTTCTTCCCCTTGTATTTTTTCTTTTTCGGCGTATTTCCCGATAGTAGTGACCCTCGTGTATCTTTCAGTGTATCTTTTCTATTATCTATGGATTTTATCCCCGTTATTGTTGAGCGGAACCGCCGTTTCGGGGTTGCCGTGGGTCCATTCTATGTTATGATGCCCGTTGAGATGTTCCGTTGGATGTTTCGTTCACTTTCCGGTGTTTTGAACCGTTCATATTTCATACCTAGCGCACGCTATTTTTTCTGCATAGCGCGCGCTAGGGGTCCCTTAGTAGCGCACGCTACGTTTGTTTCGTAGCGCGCGCTAGCGAGTAGCCCTGGGAGTGGCAGTGCTGTTTTTCCAGCCTTCTGGACTAGCATATTAGCGTACGCTACATATGCTAGCGCACGATAATGTCGAGAGGCTAGCGCACGCTGATGATGCCCGGTAGCGTGCGCTAGCGTGAGTGTCGATCGATGCTTTACTATCGAACCCGGCCGATGCCGAAGCGCACGCTACGCTTGTATGGTAGCGCACGCTAACGGATCAGTTAGCGCACGCTACGCTTGTATGGTAGCGCACGCTAACGTATCAGGTGGGTTCTGGACAGTTTGCCACTGGACTCGACTGATGTCCAGGTAGCGCACGCTATTGGTCGATAGCGCGCGCTACCGAGAGGTTATTAGCGCACGCTACGTTTCGAGTAGCGCACGCTAACGGCCAAAAGTCCGCTACCGTCCGACGCTAACTATTTTGGCCTGTAATTTTTCCCCGTTAGCGCACGCTAACCTTGAGGATTAGCGCACGCTAACACTCCCTGGCTATATAACCAGGGAGTTGACCGAGATAATCATAATTTCTCATTTCTTCCTCTCTCCGCGGCGAAGGCGATTCCAAGGCGATTTTCTTGGCGATTTCTTCCTCCAATCATCTCATCCAACATCTTTCTTGAGTTCTTGGAGTATTATAACAACATCAACACGAATCTTTCATCCTAATCCAAGGTAAATCTCTTAGAACCCTACTTTTCGATAAATTGGGGGTTTTGGGATTTTCTTCCGATCCGTTCCGTTTTGTTGATGGATTCATGATGAATATGATTAATCTTGTTGGTATTCTTAGTTTCCCTACGGATTCATGGTATATTTCGTGATTTTTACGGAATCGAGAGGGTTTGGTTGTGGTCCGCCCTCGTTGTTGTTTATATACGAATATACATGAATCGTAGGCGGGTTTTCGAGTGTATTCCAATTCCGTATTCATTTAGAAATGGTTGTGATTGTATTCTTCGAATCGTTAGGTTCGGTTTCATTGGTTCCTAGCGTTCGTCGGTGACTTTCCTTTCCGTTCTTCGCGTCGTCAATAATTCCAGGCAAGTATTCTTTTGGAAACCTTTATGCTTAACATGAAATGGTAATGTATATTGTGTGTGCTTTGCTCACCCTGGGAGGATCCGACGGGGCCTCGGGGGAATCTATGACTTCACTCTGGATTCATGAGTTTGTTTCGCTAGCCAGCTCGGGAGGGTCCTTAGAGGCCTCGGGTGGGATTCGTGGCTTCGTCCCGATCCTAGGCGATGCCTGTGCGTGATTTGTTTTATGAAATGGCCAGCTCGGGAGGGTCCTTAGAGGCCTCGGGTGGGATTCGTGGCTTCGTCCCGGTCCTAGGCAAATTTTTTGACTGTTTGTTTCCGGAAAAGGCATGTCTGGTTTTGGCTTTTGAAAATGATATTGGTGCATGTACTATGAAATGTGTAAGCGATTGGTTTGCCTTGATTACTTGTACTAGCGTAATTGCTAACCCCTTTGGGGACCCGTTTTGGGGAAATTCTTGTTATGGATTTCAGGTTATGATTATCCGGACGAGCGAGCACCGGACAAGACGAGGATGTTGGCCAGGGTCGTTGACATGTGCATTTGGGTCGTCTTATTTCCTTTGTCTAATTCGATATGGTTGTTTCCTATATTTCTAAACTTATAGATTGTACTCGCGAGTACTTAGGCTTTTCCTTTCTGGTTGTCTTTGGACTTCGTTGGAGTTACCATATTTGTCGGTTGGTGTTTATTATGCCGGTTGTACCGGGCGTGTTGTTTTATGTTCTTGTTGTTAAAAATTGTTTCCTTGCTAACCGAGACGGTTAGTCGAGAGGTGTTCTCTTGTGTTAGCCTGGTGGATTCCATGTAGGGGTCCACGGCGCTGTAATACACCTCGAATATCTTGGGGGTGTTACACATTCATCATTTTGTGATTGTACTTTTTTTTGCAAGATTTACAAATGTCTTGTAATAACTGTTGTTGTACATTTTTTGCAAGATGTAAACAGGATTTTGCAATAGAATAGTGTAAACTTGATAATTTGGGTAGATTATATGGCGTCTTGTTGAAGATTTTATTGTTCATGTTATGCTTTATAGGAGGGATTCTGTCGTAATCTAAAAATCATCACTTTCGTGAACATGGCTTCTCTATATTTGCCATTTTTTGAACTAGAATATCAATTTTTCTAAATCAGTTAAAAGCAGTAACCTTTTTAGAATATTACACATTCTAAATTGGTTAAAGCAGTAACCGATTTAGAATATTACACATACTAAATTGGTTAAAGCAGTAACCGATTTAGAATCTAAACATTCTAAATCGGGTTTCCGGATATCCGATCTGGAATGTGAGATTCGAAATCGGTTATATCAACTTACTAAATTGGTTAAATAACCGATGTTAAAAGTATTTTCTACATCGGTTAAATAACCGATGTTAAATGCGTCGATTTTCTACATCGGCTGGATCTATAACGGTTCGAGAACCGATTTAAAAGGCATATTTTAACCGATTTAAAAGGTGTTTTTTCTAGTAGTGCATGTCTTTAGTCTTCACTACATATACACTTCCCCAAGCCCTACTTACACACTACAAATACCCACACTAATTTCCTAGCCTCACTTTAGATTGCAACAGAAAAAAAATCTGCACTTGAAGGAGAGAGATGGCCGAATTTGAAGGAGGAAGAAAGAGTTCATCAAAAACTCAAGTAAACTAGGTAATCTTACTCCCTTTAATCTCTTCTATAAGATATACTTAATAAAATCTTCATATACTAACTTAAACACTCTCATGCAAAAATAATACACATCCTTGGTGCATGCTGATTCGCCCGAACCGGGTAGTGTGAGAGGGGAGATCGTCTTTCAACATTCAAGACCTAGAACCGACTAGTTCCGACAAGAATCAAGGTGGGTGAATTCCTTTCAAACCCTTAAGTAATAATCTTTTCTTACTTATGATGCATGTAAATCTGAAATTTCTTCAAGTATGATATTGACAAATTGTTGAAATCACCATATTAAAAATTCATGCTATGATATTTGTGCTTTAAATTACATGTATATTCGTTTTTCTTAAATTTTACTTTCGAAAATTATGAAGTATTGTGAGCATGCACAAATCAGGAAATTTTTGTATAAATACATGTCTTAGAGATATATGTTATGGTTATATTAACATGTAATACGATTTGTTTGATTTAAACGATATCCGATTTGGTAGTCGAATTTCGATTATGTGAAAAATTGAATATTGTATGTCCTATTCGAGATATTGTTGAAACCCTACCAAAATATGGAACTATATGTTATATGATTATGTTAGGGTATGTGGATAACTTATTTGTGGCAAAACTGGACTTGATTTGAGTAAACGAAACTTTAGGGGTGTAAATCGTAATTTATAAAAAGTTGGGATTAAACTGAAATTTTCGAGAATAAACTGTTCTGGACCCTAAATAGTATATATTTTATCACATATAGGCTGTCCGTAAAGTTTCATGTGAATCGGAGTTCGATATCTAAGCTTATTAGTCTAATTTGCAATTTTAAAACAATTCCGGGGTCAAAATGCAAGAAATCAGAAATTCTGGACCAAGTCCGAATTTTTTGGACTTTTTTACAAATCTGGGATTACAGGTTCATAAAGAGACATCTCGTAAAATTTAGTTAAATTCCGAGCTAAATTCGTAGCTCTAAAGGCCTCGGAGCAATTTTGTTAAGTTTTGGGGCAATTTCGTAATTTCTGGAAATTTCAGTCCCGAAACTAGAAATTCCGAATCTCTTCTTAAATCTGAAATTGAAATAGTATCTTTGACCTTCTTATAAATTTTCACGACCATCCGAGTTCATTTCATATCTCCAAAATGCTTAGGCTCAACCTAAGGGTATAAACGTCGTTTCGACCAACTTCAGAAAAATTTTCGACTAGTTTTCATCGAACCTATAGATCCAATACATCTGACTTGAACCCTTTAAAACCGTTGATGAAATATTGAAAATATTTTCAAATTAATATACAAGTCCTATCCTGTATTACCGTGCCACAAATATAAGTAACCATATTCCTTAATCAAAAGATGCAATTAATCCCACTGATCGAATGTTTAAGTGTTACTCGTGCTATGCAACTAACTGACAATTGTGACTGTCCGGTAACTAAGTGCTATACAAATAAAGTGCCACAGACGGGTCCACCCTCTAATTCTATCGGGACAAAGTGCCACGTCGATGGATGGGGGCCACCTCTTGAACCCATACGAAACAGAGAGCTGACCTAAAATACGGGGGCCACCTCTTGAACTGTAGGAGCCACCTCTAGAGTCTCAAATCGAGTCGGGATGGTTAGACCGATTCTTGGATCGAGCAGCGCGACTTCGGTTCATGAACAAGGCTGCTGTTGTTGCCTATTTCCCATAACCGAGGAAGGAGTGTTCCGAGGGACCTGGGTCGTCGAACTTGGGGTATAATCGCAATTATGGTGTGATCCGGGTATTGACCCACAGCTAAGGACATACCGAGCCCAAATAAGAGATAAGGAAGCACACGCTAAGTGTGAGAGCGAAGGCTCAACTACTGGGGCGACGGTCCAAATCTTGGGGCGACGGCCTATACTGCTAGGAGTAATAAGGAGAGCCTAGAATCCAAAGTCCACATCCGCAGGATTCAAAGCTAGATTGACTGATCGACTGACTGATTGATTGACTTGACACTATCCACGGGGAAAGGATTATATTATTTCACTACTAAACGATTATGTTTCGATAAATTGCAGCATATCTTTGAAACATTTTTCACTTTTGTTATAACTTGACAAAGTCATTCATCACTTAAAATTTTCAAAGGAATGAAAGCCACACTCGCACACGTTCACCCATTCACTGAGACCTTTTGTCTCACCCCACCATTTTTCCTTTTAAACTAGAGAATGAGCAACCAGCAGAAGACGAGGAAGGCTTTGTGGAAGAGACCAATTAGAAGACCGCCGCCTAGACTTAGAATTTATGTTTTTATCCCGACTTGACGTTTTCCATGTCTCGAGATTAAAGAAGTATCATCCAGACCCGGCTCACATTCTTACTTCTGACATTCCGCCGATCAAAGATAACTTGTCTTATGAAGTAAGGCCGATCAAGATCCTCGACCGGGAAGTACGCGAATTGAGGAATAAGCGAATTCCTTTAGTTAAAGTCGTCTGGTCAAATCACAAAAGAGAGGAAGACGCTACGTGGGAGGCTGAGGAAGAAATGAAGAAATCCTATCCTGAACTGTTCAAGAAGGAATTTGGGGACCAAATTCTTTTCAGGAGGGGAGGATGTAAAACCCCCTAAATTCGATAACTTATCATGTACAACGTACTAAATCATGATGTACTTTAATAACATTTGTTTTATGACAAATCTACGTCTAATTTTATGTTATTCCACTCATTAATTTCGTAAATTATATTTATGAACCAGTAATAAAATTAAAGTAGAATGTTGATTCACCTAATGGACTATGTGTTAATACCTAATTATATATAAACTCACTAATGGACTCAAACCCAACTCAATAATATTCCTAAGACTTGAATTTACAATTTAATGCCCAACTCAACTAATTAAATCACCAACTATTACAATTATAGCTATACACTTAAATTAACAAAAAAATAATACATATATATATATATATATATATATATATATATATTATATCCATTTGGACGGTCAAATGGGGAAGAAAAACAGGAGACGCATATTTTCTAGAGCCTTCATGTTCCCCATGCAAGAGACCCTCTTAACACACCTTAGACAACATGTCTCTAGTCTTCACTACATATAAACTTCCCCAAGCCCTCTAATTCTATCGGGAGAAAGTGCCACGTCGATGAATGGGGGCCACCTCTTGAACCCATACGAAACAGAGAGCTGACATAAAATCTGGGGGCCACTTATTGAACTGCAAGAGCCACCTCTAGGGTCCCAAATCGAGTCAGGACGGTTAGACCGAGTCTTGGATCGAGCAGCATGGCTGCGGTTCATGAACAAGGCTGCCGTTGTTGCCTATTCCCATAACTGAGGAACGGAGTGTTTCGAGGGACCTGGGTCGTAGAACTTAGGGTATAATCGCGATTATGGTGTGATCCGGGTATTGACCCACAGCTAAGGACATACCGAGCCCAGATAAGTGATAAGGAAGCACACGCTAAGTGTGAGAGCCAAGGCTCAGCTACTGGAGCGACGGTCCAAATCTTGGGGCGACGACCTATACTGCTAGGAGTAAGAAGGAGAGCCTAGAATCTAAAGTCCACATCGGAAGGATTCAAAGCTAGATTGACTAATCGACTGATTGATTGACTTGACAGCTGTCCACAGGGATAGGATTATATTATTTCACTACTAAACGATTATCTTTCGATAAATCGCAGCATATCTTTGAAACCTTTTTCACTTTTCTTATAACTTGACAAAGTCATGCATCACTTGAACTTTTCAAAGGAAAGAAAGCCACACTCGCACACGATCACCCACTCACTGGGACCTTTTGTCTCACCCCACCGTTTTCCCTTTTAAACCAGAGAATGAGCAACCAGCAGAAGACGAGGAAGGCTTTGTGGAAGAGACCGATTAGAAGACCGCCGCCTAGACTTAGAATTTCTGTTTTTATCCCGAATTGTAATAATTTACTATGTTTCGTACTTTGAATCGTCTGTTATTTTTCCGCTGCAAACTTATGATCACTGTAATTTGATTATCAACTTTTGTTACAACAAATCATAGAACATCGGTTTAAGATCGTTGATTGAAAATTTTACCCAATCGTTATTTAGCTTCCACTATTTATTGCTACACTTTATTTGATTGCTTGACTGGTACGTCGCGCCCTCGTCCTTCCCGATGTTGGGGGAGTGACATATGTAAAACCCCCTAAATTCGATAACTTATCATGTACAACGTACTAAATCATGATGTACTTTAATAATATTTGTTTTATGACATGATATAATCTACGTCTAATTTTATGTTATTCCACTCACTAATTTCGTAATTTTTTTTTATAAACCAAATAATAAAATTAAAGTAGAATATTGATTCACATAATGGACTATGTGTTAATACCTAATTATATATAAACTCACTAGTGGACTCAAACCCAACTCAATAAAATTCCTAAGACTTGAATTTATAATTTAAAGCCCAACTCAACTAATTAAATCACCAAATATTACAATTATACATAATATATATTATGTACATTTGGGCGGCCAAATGGGGAAGAAAAGAGGAGAGGCATATTTTCTAGAGTCTTCATGTTCCCCCATGCAAGAGACCCTCTTAACACACCTTAGACAATATGTCTCTAGTCTTCACTACATATACACTTCCCCAAGCCCTACTTACACACTACAAATACCCACACTAATTGCCTAGCCTCACTTTATACTTCAACGCAAAAAAAATCTGTACTTGAAGAAGGAGAGAGAGGGCCGAATTTGAAGGAGGGAGAAAGAGTTCATCAAAAACTCAAGTAAACTAGGTAATCTTACTCCCTCTAATCTCTTCTATAATATATACTTAATAAAATATTCATATGATAACTAAAACCCTCTCATGCAAAAATAATATACATTCTTGGTGCATGTTGATTCGGCCGAACCGGGTAGTATGAGAGGAGAGATTGCCTTTCAACATTCGAGACCTAGAACTAACTAGTTCCGACAAGAATCAAGGTGGGTGAAACTCTTTCAAACCTTTAAGTAATAATATTTTCTTACTTATGATGTATGTAAATCTGAAATTTCTTCAAGTGTGATATTGACAAATTGTTGAAATCACCATATTAAAAATTCATGCTATGATGTTTGTGCTTTGAATTACATGTATATTCGTTTTTCTTGAATTTTACTTTCGAAAATTATGAAGTATGGTGAGCATGCACAAATATGGAAATTTTTGTATAAATACATGTTTTAGGGATATATGTTATGGTTATATTAATATGCAATACGATTTGTTGGATTTCAAACGATAACTGATTTGGTAGTCGGATTTCGATTATGTGAAAAATTGAATATTGTATGTCCTATTCGAAATATTGCTGAAACCCTACCAAAATCTGGAACTATATGTTATATTATTATGTTAGGGTATGTGGATAACTTATTTGTGGGAAAACGGGACTTGATTTGAGTAAACGGAACTTTAGGGTGTTAATTGTAATTTATAAAAAGTTGGGACTAAACTGAAATTTTCGAGAATAAACTGTTCTGGACCCTAAATAACATATATTTTATCACATATAGGCTGTCCGTAAAGTTTCATGTGAATCGGAGTTCGATATCTACGCTTATTAGTCAAATTTGCAATTTTAAAATAATTCTGGGGTCAAAATGCAAGAAATCAAAAATTTTGGACCAAGTCCGAATTTTCTGGACTTTTTCACAAATCTGGGATTACAGATTCATTACGAGCCATCTCGTAAAATTTCGTTAAATTCCGAGCTAAATTCGTAGCTCTAAGGGCCTCGGAGCAATTTTGTTAAGTTTTGGGACAATTTCGTAATTTCTAGAATTTCAGTCCCGAAACTGGAAATTCTGAATCTCTTCTTAAACTTGAAATTTAAATAGTATCTTTGACCTTCTTATAAACTTTCACGACCATCCGAGTTCATTTCATATCTCCAAAATGCTTAGGCTCAACCTAAGGGTATAAACATCGTTTCGACCAACTTCAGAAAAATTCTCGACTTCTTTTCATCGAACCTACCAATCCAATACATATGACTTGAACCCTTTAAAACCGTTGATGAAATATTGAGAATATTTTCAAATTAATATACAAGTCCTATCCCGTATTACCATGCCACAAATATAAGTAACCATATTCCATACTTAATCAAAAGACGCAATTAATTTCACTGATCGAATGTTTAAGTGTTATTCGTGGTATGCAACTAACTGACAATTGTGACTATCCTGGAACTAAGTGCTATATAAACAAAGTGCCACAGACGGGTCCGCCCTCTAACTCTATCGGGACAAAGTGTCACGTCGACGGATGGGGGCCACCTCTTGAACCCATACAAAATAGAGAGCTGACATAAAATCCGGGGGCCACCTATTGAACTGCAGGAGCCACCTCTAGATGTAATATCCGGATTTATTACGGTGTATTTCATCTGTATTCAAACCCTGTATTATTCGGATTGGTGATTTTGATTATTGGAGTATGATATTTCGTGCATTAACATCATTGTACATAAGTATAGAAACATGCAAAATTACTCATGCAACCTCGTGATAGCGCACGCTAAGAAGGTATCTTAACGCGCGCTATCGGGCTATTATTAGCGCACGCTATGCAGATAGGAGTAACGTGCGCTAAGGACTCAATTATTGAGCGGGACAGCTAGCACATGCGCCAGCCGGGACATGGGTCCGGATAAGATTCCCGCGGACGCACCCGGACAATTCTGAAGTCAACCATTATTAGCGCACGCTAAGGAATGCTTAGTAGCGTGCGCTAACTTGTTAATAATTCAGAATATTATAAATGGGACAACAACCGTTTTGGCTTTCATTTCTTTCGCCCATTCTTCATCCTTGAGAGTTCAGAGAGCTGTAGTAATACTTCTATACACTTAGAACACATCTTGTTGGTGCTGTATATTGGTTATCACTTGGGAATATTCATTGAAGTGGAATAGCACCTTGGAGTGGCATACAACCAACCGGAGTTGGATTCTACCTTACGGTTCAGTGATTTTCATCATATTAAGGTATGTTCAATCTATCTCAAGACTTAGAGTTGGATTCTAACGATTTGGATGATCATGTTAACAAGATATGGATTTTCATAGATGAATTATCCAAGTATATCATGTTTGGAATATTGAGATGAATAAGCCTTAAGTACCTTGATTATAATCATCATGATTCGAATCTTATTACACTGAATATGTAAAGAGAAGCTTCTATCATTGGTAATTCGAATCCAAGAGATGACTTCATAATAATCTTGGACTTGACTTTAACAATCATTATTGTTGGATAAATCTAAAGGAAGGATCATGGAAGGATTTATCTAGTATAGATGGAACGCTTAACAACTTGAGATGATAATATTGATTGATATAAGATGTTGATATCAACCGTTGAGCTTTTCGAAATCGTCATATGAAGAATTGTAGTCGAAATGGAATATGGTTTTATAATGGTATGCATACCCTTGAATCCGAAGTTGTTGTTATCCGTAAGATCATTCATAAACGTATGTACATTATATTCATGAAGGTAACATGAATTATCACGAAAGATTTCATTGTTTCGATCATGGCGAGAACAGTTTACTGCTCAGCAGTAAACTGCCATGCATAGATAGCGCACGCTATGCTATGAATATTAATGTGCGCTATCGAGCACGAGTTAGCGTGCGCTACGTTTGGTACGTAACGTACGCTAGACCATCAGACGAGTCAGTTGGCCGGGTCGCTGAAGTATCGACCATGCATCGTTAGCGTGCGCTAGGCTTTGTTGTTTGCGTGCGCTATCGAAAGCGTAACTTAACGACGCTACGAGTACTTAGCGTGCGCTAAGCGGTCAGCAGCATTGTATTTTATGAACTTTTGGCCGTGAATCGAATTGTTAAACATTCGCATTTACGACGTGAGATAAATCCTACATCATTTCTTTTGTTAAGGTTTGGTCTCGTTACGTGATTGATTGAGGAGGACGATCTTCGAGTGTTCATTTTCGTGGAAGTGTTGTTATTGTCTTCAAATCGAGGCAAGTACTTTATTTGTTTTATGTATTGTTGTTATACATATTGTCGTGCATGTATGTCATTGTTGTATGTCCACCTCGTGTTGGTCCGACGGATCATCGAGGATCTATGCTAGCGTCATACCGGATCATCGGACGGGTTTTTCCACCACGGGTTGGTCTGACGGGATCATCGTGGGTTCTAGGCGATGAACGCTGGATCGATGGAATTACCATGTGTATGTTATGATATCATGTTGTGATTATCGATTGTGTATGTTATGTTTGAGTTTCTCGTAGGAGAAGACTCGTTGGTACTTTGTCGCTTACGTTATTATTCTTCGTGAGATATGAATAATATGTTGTGGTACTTGTACTAGCATCGTTGTGCTAACCCCTGGGGTGAACATTTTGTTTGTGTTCGGGATCCAGAGAGCGGGAAACAACCACCTGAACCGTATGACGACGAGGGTGCAGAGTGATGTCCCGACCGGGTTTATTTATCTGTTGTTTACTCGTTATTTCAATAAGTACTCGAGTACGAAGTCATTTGTGATGATTTGAATTTGGTGATGTATTATTGAGTTCTGTTGAACAATTGTACTATTTCTGTATTGTGTCAGAACTGTTGTACCGTAATTTCGTTATTTCCATTCGTTAGTACCTTTTAATGCCTATTCAATTCTTCAGCCTTGTAAATCCTTATGTAAAGGATTTACGGCGCTGTAATATTCCTGAATATATCGGGGGTGTTACAGAATATGGTATCGGAGCTAAGATTATGGATATCTTGGCCGTTGGGTTAAAATAGGGGTCATTTATGTCTTTTGGGGTAACCGGCCGTGAATGACATCACTGCACTGCCTACGTCTTCATGCGAACAGTGGTTGTAAGTTCCTAAACTCTATCTTGTTCTTTACATGTTGTGTCTCTTTATACTCGAATATTAGAACGATGTTGTTTCCTGTATATTGAGTATTTATGCTTCTGATATGTTGAGAGGCGGACGTGGACGTGGTCGCGGTCGTGGGACGCGACGGAGAAATGCCGAAAGGAAGCGTCGCCTTCTAACCGGGCCATAGCTCAAAGTAGCCGCAACAATCTATTAATAATGAACCAGATCTCTTTGCAGAGATATCCTTCGTCAAGTGGTGAACCATATGACTCAGTTCGCCTAGGTCGTGGACCGAATGCAAGTGGCGGTGGGACTACAGCAGGGAGAGAGACAGCAAGGGATCCCAGACATGGGAAATCGAGGTGACTGGTGGCTGCAAGAGGTGGCGAAGATGCAACCACCCAAATTCGACGGTATTTCTGAGACTCCCACCTGGGATCATTGGTTGAAAGAACTGGAGAAAATCTTTGCCTAATCAACCGCCAGACGACCTGAGAGCCTCTATCGCTCAATATTTCGATAGGAAGCGTCCGAATGGTGGGAAGCCATCCGACCTGTAGAACATGATGCTGATTGACAGAGTTTAGATTGATGATGGAAGCTCGATTGCCTCGCCCCGTGAGGGAAGCCAAAGTTCGGGAGTTTTTCTCCGCTCGCCTTTCCGATGTGTCGCATCCCGTGCGATTAAGACGTTTAACCAAGAATGGCATTTGTTCGACATCCGGTCGTAATGTATGCATAAATGATGATCAATTTCGATATGAGTATGAAACCAGAAATCCAGATGTACATGTCCGGATTTGAATGTACCAAAATCCGTCAATACCAAGATAAGGCGTTGGCGTACGAGATCAAGGAAGCCGCCATGGAGAAATTTTCTAAATCTAAGAAACAGAAAGTCTCTGCACTTTTACAGAGCACAAGAACAATGGGCCCCGTAAGGCCCAGTCATCCTTTCACTCTTTCAAGAAACCTCTGCACCCGATTAGGAGCGGAAAGAACTTGAGCGACATCGACTATTACCGATTTTACCAGTAAATGCTTTAACTGCGCCAGACGGCACTATCGACTTAATTGCCCCCTTCCGCCGTGACTTGTTTTGATTGTGGACGAGAGGGACATCGGGCGGTGTTTTGTGAAGAGGCTGCAAAGTCTTTTAGAGCCCGTACACCACAAATACCCGTATGAGGCCAGAATTCCACAGACGCAGCAAAGTGTTCAGATGCCTTAGAATTTTGGCCGCGGGCGAGGCAGAGGACAATGGGACCGAAAGGGGACATCGAGTGCCGGATCTGCTCCCCCACGTCTGTACGAGATGAGGAGGACAAACGATCAAGATGTCATTGCCGCATCGTGCATCGGCCCGATCCTCTCCCACCGGTTAGCGTTTTATTCGATACAGAGCTACACATTCTTTCATATCTTTGTCTTGTGTAAATCGTTTGAATATTTCCTTTCATGCTTGTGAACCTTATGTTGTTGGTTTACCGAGTGGAGAGAGGATTGTCGGAAATTTAGAAACTAGAAATTTCCCTGTATCATTTGGAGGCAGAGAGTGGCTCTCAAATCTGATCGTGATAGAAATGCAAGGAGACGACCTGATACTCGGAGACGATTGGCTTAATCGGTATGGAGCAATTGTAAACTACCGAAAGAGGAATATCTCACGATTCTTGACGATGGTTCCAAATATTGTTCGAGGGTGGAAACCAGAAGCTCAGGAAATTGATCAAGGCGATGAAGGTCACAAATTGTTGAAACAGTGCATCTGCACTGGTGTTACGCAATGAAGAAAGAAGACGAAATTGTGGAACTTTCGTCCATTCCTGTTGTGAACGAATTTCCAGATGTATTTCCTGACGAGTTACCTGGACTACCTCCACGAAGGGATGTGGAATTTACTATTGAGCTGGAACCCGGAGCTACACCAATTTCTAAGGCGCCGTATCGTATGGCACCTACTGAGATGTACGAACTGAAGAAGCAGCTGGAGGAGTTACTGGACAAGGGCTATATTCAGCCAAGCGTTTCACCCTGGGGAGCGCCAGTTCTTTTCATCCGAAAGAAGGATGGATCGCTCCGACTGTGTATTGACTATCGAGAGCTGAACAAGATGACGATTAAGAACAAATATCCGTTGCCACGGATTGATGATCTGTTTGACCAGCTGCAAGGGGCAACAGTATTTTCTAAAATTGATCTGAGATCAGGATATCATCAGCTGAGGATTAAGGAATCTGATATTCCGAAGTCAGCGTTCAGAACTCGCTACGGACATTATGAGTTTGTAGTGATGCCGTTTGGTCTCACTAACGCACCTGCTGTATTTATACAATTGATGAACAGAGTGTTCATTGAATTTTTGGATAAATTTGTGGTCGTGTTTATTGATGACATTCTGGTGTATTCTAAGAGTCCGGAAGAACATGCGCATCATTTGCGGATTGTATTGGAACTTTTGAGAAACGAGCAATTGTACGCCAAACTTTCTAAGTGTGAATTCTGGCTAAAGGAAGTAATGTTCCTCGGTCATGTAGTGTCAGCTGAAGGAGTCCGAGTAGATCCTCGGAAGATCGAAGCAATTATGAATTGGGAGCCTCCAAAGAACGTGAAAGAGGTCCGAAGCTTCTTGGGACTTGCTGGATACTATCGTCGATTCGTGGAAGGGTTTTCTAAAATCTCCCGCCCACTTACTCGACTCCTGCAGAAAACTCAAAAGTTTGAGTGGAATGAATTGTGTCAGATTAGCTTTGATGAATTGAAGAAGAGATTGACGACGGCGCCGATTCTATCACTTCCGCAGGGAACTGGAGGATTCATAGTTTACAGTGATGCTTCGAACCAAGGACTTGGGTGCGTGTTGATGCAGAATGATAAGGTGATCGCTTATGCGTCGCGACAACTGAAACCTTATGAAGTGAATTACCCGACACATGATTTGGAGCTAGCAGCAGTAGTTTTTGCTTTGAAGATCTGGAGGCATTATCTGTACGGGACTCACTGTCAGATCTTTATGGATCATAAGAGTCTCAAGTACATATTCAGTCAGAAAGAGTTGAACATGCGGCAAAGAAGATGGTTAGAACTGATTAAGGACTATGACTTGGAGATTTTATATCATCCAGGCAAAGCGAATGTAGTGGCCGATGCACTTAGCCGCAAGCCTATCTCTATTCAGATGCTGGAGACGCTGGCATCCCAACTTAGCCTTCAACGAGAGATGATTCGTGAAGGAATTGAGGTATGGTTACAAAGAGTCCAAGGACAACTGTGCGTGATGGAGATAACTTCATCATTAACCGAAGGAATCAAATCTAGACAAGCAGATGATCCTCTGATGATTCGGTTACATGATGAAGTGATCAAAGGAAAGGCCCCCGGATTCATAATTCATGATGATGGGGTTTTGAGATTTCAAAACCGACTCTGCGTTCCCGAGGATGATGTTCAAATGCATAATTATGAAGGAAGCTCATAGTTCGCCCTATTCTATCCACCCGGGCACCAGTAAAATGTATAAGGACTTGAAGCAGAATTTCTGGTGGGGCAACATGAAGAAAGACGTAGCGGACTATGTTTCGAAATGCTTGACTTGTCAGCAGGTTAAGATCGAGCATCAACGGCCTGCTGGAATGTTGAAGCCGCTCCCGATTCCTGAATGGAAGTGGGAGGACATATCGATGGACTTTATCACTAATATGCCGAAAACCAGGACAGGAATGAACATGATTTGGGTGATAGTAGACCGTTTAACCAAATCGGATCATTTTCTAGGCATTAAGGATACGTGGGGACCAGAGAGGTTGGCACGAGTATTTATTTCGGAGATAGTTCGATTGCATGGTACGCCGAAGACCATTGTTTCTGATCGAGACGGCCGTTTTGTGTCTCACTTTTGGAAAGCAGTTCATAAGGCCTTGGGGACCGAATTGAACTTCAAGATCCTTATCACCCGCAGATCGACGGACAATGGAGAGAACTATACAAACGGTGGAAGACATGCTAAGGGCCTGTGCCTTAGATTGGTCAAACGATTGGGAAGTTCATCTACCGTTGATTGAATTTACCTACAACAATAGTTGGCATGCTTCCATTAAGATGGCACCGTTTGAGGCATTATACGGGAGGAGGTGCAGTCGCCCTATCTTTGGGACGATTCATCGGACTTGATCGAACAGAACTGCACTGATCGAGCAGACTCGAGAGAAGATAGCCTTAATTCGTGAAAGGCTGTTGACCGCCCGCAGTCGCCAGAAATCCTATGCGGACGTACGCCGCCACCCATTGGAGTTCGATCTTGGAGATCACGTACTTTTGAAGGTTTCTCCTACTCGGGAATCTTTCGTTTCGGAAGGAAAGGAAAGCTGAGTCCGAGATATATCGACCATTTGAGATCCTCGAGAGAGTTGGGGAGTTGGCATACGATTGGCATTGCCGCCGTCATTGTGCCATGTTCATAACGTATTCCACGTATCCTGCCACGAGATATATACCAGATCCCACCATATCATTGATTTCGCGAGATCAAGTCGCGCAGATGGGACGTTTGAAGAAAGACCGGTCAAGATACTCGAGAGTCGAGTTAAGCAACTGAGGAACAAACCAATCGTTTTGGTCAAAGTTCAGTGGTCACGTCACGGAATGGAAGAAGCCACCTGGGAAACGGAAGCTGATATGAAGTCTAGATATCCCGAGTTATTTTCGTCTTGAGTTTCGGGACGAAACTCCTTTTTAGTAGGAGAGTATGTAATATCCGGATTTATTACGGTGTATTTCATCTGTATTCAAACCCTGTATTATTCGGATTGGTGATTTTGATTATTGGAGTATGATATTTCGTGCATTAACATCATTGTACATAAGTATAGAAACATGCAAAATTACTCATGCAACCTCGTGATAGCGCACGCTAAGAAGGTATCTTAACGCGCGCTATCGGGCTATTATTAGCGCACGCTATGCAGATAGGAGTAACGTGCGCTAAGGACTCAATTATTGAGCGGGACAGCTAACACATGCGCCAGCCGGGACATGGGTCTGGATAAGATTCCCGCGGACGCACCCGGACAATTCTGAAGTCAACCATTATTAGCGCACGCTAAGGAATGCTTAGTAGCGTGCGCTAACTTGTTAATAATGCAGAATATTATAAATGGGACAACAACCGTTTTGGCATTCATTTCTTTCGCCCATTCTTCATCTTTGAGAGTTCAGAGAGCTGTAGTAATACTTCTATACACTTAGAACACATCTTGTTGGTGCTGTATATTGGTTATCACTTGGGAATATTCATTGAAGTGGAATAGCACCTTGGAGTGGCATACAACCAACCGGAGTTGGATTCTACCTTACGGTTCAGTGATTTTCATCATATTAAGGTATGTTCAATCTATCTCAAGACTTAGAGTTGGATTCTAACGATTTGGATGATCATGTTAACAAGATATGGATTTTCATAGATGGATTATCCAAGTATATCATGTTTGGAATATTGAGATGAATAAGCCTTAAGTACCTTGATTATAATCACCATGATTCGAATCTTATTACACTGAATATGTAAAGAGAAGCTTCTATCATTGGTAATTCGAATCTAGTAGATGACTTCATAATAATCTTGGACTTGACTTTAACAATCATTATTGTTGGATAAATCTAAAGGAAGGATCATGGAAGGATTTATCTAGTATAGATGGAACGTTTAACAACTTCAGCATGATAATATTGATTGATATAAGATGTTGATATCAACCGTTGAGCTTTTCGAAATCGTCATATGAAGAATTGTAGTCGAAATGGAATATGGTTTTATAATGGTATGCATACCCTTGAATCCGAAGTTGTTGTTATCCGTAAGATCATTCATAAACGTATGTACATTATATTCATGAAGGTAACATGAATTATCACGAAAGATTTCATTATTTCGATCATGGCGAGAACAGTTTACTGCTCAGCAGTAAACTGCCATGCATAGATAGCGCACGCTATGCTATGAATATTAACGTGTGCTATCGAGCACGAGTTAGCGTGCGCTACGTTTGGTACGTAACGTACGCTAGACCATCAGACGAGTCAGTTGGCTGGTCAGTGAAGTACTGACCATGCATCGTTAGCGTGTGCTAGGCTTTGTTGTTTGCGTGCGCTATCGAGCAGACTTAACGCACGCTACACAGAGTACTTAGCGTGCGCTAAGCAGTTCAGGCAGATTGTATTTTATGAACTTTTGGCCGTGAATCGAATTGTTAAACATTCGTACGAGGTGAGATAAATCCTATATCATTTCTTTTGTTAAGGTTTGGTCTCGTTACGTGATTGATTGAGGAGGACGATCTTCGAGTGTTCATTTTCGTGGAAGTGTTGTTATTGTCTTCAAATCGAGGCAAGTACTTTATTTGTTTTATGTATTGTTGTTATACATATTGTCGTGCATGTATGTCGTTGTTGTATGTCCACCTCGTGTTGGTCCGACGGATCATCGAGGATCTATGCTAGCGCATACTGGATCATCGGACGGGTTTTTCCACCACGGGTTGGTCTCGACGGATCATCGTGGGTTCTAGGCAGTGAACGCTGGATCGATGGAATTACCATGTGTATGTTATGATATCATGTTGTGATTATCAGTTGTGTATGTTATGTTTGAGTTTCTCGTAGGAGAAGACTCGTTGGTACTTTGTCGTTTACGTTATTATTCTTCGTGAGATATGAATAATATGTTGTGGTACTTGTACTAGCATCGTTGTGCTAACCCCTTCGGGGGTGAACATTTTGTTTGTGTTCAGGATCCAGGAGAGCCGGGACACAACCACCGGCCGTATGACGACGAGGGTGCAGAGTGATGTCCCGACCGGGTTTATTTATCTGTTGTTTACTCGTTATTTCAATAAGTACTCGAGTACGAAGTCATTTGTGATGATTTGAATTTGGTGATGTATTATTGAGTTATGTTGAACAATTGTACTATTTCTGTATTGTGTCAGAACTGTTGTACCGTAATTTCGTTATTTCCATTCGTTAGTACCTTTTAATGCCTGTCAATTCTTCAGCCTTGTAAATCCTTATGTAAAGGATTTACGGCGCTGTAATATTCCTGAATATATCGGGGGTGTTACACTAGAGTCCAAAATCGAGTCGGTACGGTTAGACCGAGTCTTGGATCGAGCAGCGCGGCTGCGGCTCATGAACAAGGCTGTCGTTGTTGCCTATTTCCATAGCCGAGGAACAGAGTGTTCCGAGGGACCTGGGTCATAGAACTTAGTGTATAATCGCGATTATGGTGTGATCCGGGTATTGACCCACAACTAAGGACATACCGAGCCCATATTAGAGATAAGGAAGCACACGCTAAGTGTGAGAGCGAAGGCTCAGCTATTGGAGCGACGGTCTAAATCTTGGGGCGACGGCCTATACTGCTAGGAGTAATAAGGAAAGCCTAGAATCCAAAGTCCACATCGGAAGGATTCACAGCTAGATTGACTGATCGACTGATTGATTGACTTGACATATGTCCACAGGGACAGGATTATATTATTTCACTACTAAACGATTATCTTTCGATAAATCGCAGCATATCTTTGAAACCTTTTTCAATTTTCTTATAACTTGACAAAGTCATGCATGTAACACCCCCAATCCGCTCAGGGATATTACACGCCGTAGAACCTTTCCTCAAGGATCTACCAGGCTGGTAACAACAAACGAACAACTCGACAATGCCTTTAAGGCTAAGAAGACTCAGTAGACCGATTTGGCCTTTCAATAAATACATATAACTCAATTACAACGCATGCCCACGCAGGGGTCGAATACAACACACTCCCGTACAACGGGGAAAGAATACTGCAGCGGAAATAAAATGCAACTAAACCAATAACATCATACGGATCCTCGTGTGATTAGTATCATTCATCTTTCATCATCCTTCGTGCCGACCCTGTGCTATGCTCCAAAACCTGAATGCAAAAACAGACATCCACCCCCCGAATACTCGGGGGTTAGCTAAACTCCACTGTTTTGCTAGTGCAAATACAAAGTGCAAATACGAGCCATATAATTCAAGTTCCACGAATAACAATAACCAGGAATCCTTAAAGATTACAATACCACGAAATGAATACTTCCCGAGGCAAGAATTTGAGTAAAACTTTCCCAATCCGAAAGATCACAAATAACGAGAATGGTTTGCAAAATGGTTTAAAATACCCTCGGGAGTTTTAATAGAAAATAAATTAGGATTATCAAATCCATATCTTTCCAAAAATCAATAGGGTCATAGCCCAAATGTTTTGTTTTCGCAGATAGAAAACCAACAACAATTCACAGGGCCAGAGCCCAACATCACGTGTCCTCAACGGACATAAAATCAACACAATGTAATCATGCACAAGCATCGCCTTGGGAACGAGTAATATCATAGATTCCCTTGCGAGGCCTCGAAGGACCCTCCCGCAGCTAGCTAAACAAATCGCAACATAAGCATCGCCTTGGGAACGAGTAATATCATAGATTCCCTTGCGAGGCCTCGAAGGACCCTCATGGCAGCTAGCTAAACAAATCACAACATAAGCATCGCCTTGGGAACGAGTAATATCATAGATTCCCGCGAGGCCTCGAAGGACCCTCCCGCCGGCTAGCTAAACAAATCACAACATAAGCATCGCCTTGGGAACGAGTAATATCATAGATTCCCTTACGAGGCCTCGAAGGACCCTCCCGCAGCTAGCTAAACAAATCACAACATAAGCATCGCCTTGGGAACAGTAATATCATTGATTCCCTTGCGAGGCCTCGAAGGACCCTCCGCATGGCTAGCTAAACAAATCACAACATAAGCATCGCCTTGGGAACGAGTAATATCATAGATTCCCGCACGAGGCCTCGAAGGACCCTCCACATGGCTAGCTAAACAAACTCAAGCACGAGTAATATATCACACCGAGGATATCCAAACAATTCACCCGAGAGGCATCAAACACTTAGTAAAACAACACGTCCACCACAATGCACCGAAATGAAACAATATACGTCCACACGCAATTACCAAGTGCATCATCAACACCAACATGTCCATAAGATTCACATACTCGTTCGAGAAACACACCGATCACAAAACACACGATTTTGAAAGAGGGCCTTTAACAAGGCTAACAAATCTTTTGAAAACTCGTTTTAAACAATCAAACAAATATATAAAGACGATCACCAATTATCACATTCACAAAACAAGAATAGTACGGGCAAGGTACTTGCCTCACAATCGGCACGCAAGTATCCCGACGAACACGGCTCAACCGAAAGCTTCAAACGCCCGATGTTTAGAAAAGGAAGACGACAACGAGCGGAAGGGTTCAACTCGGTTTCTTCGTAAGAAACTCGACCCTAACATCATATAATTAATAAATCAATGATCATACGATGAGGAATAATCGTAGAACGCCCGAAAACCCCTCTATAACATTTTAGGACACCTTCAAGGCGTCGGTCAAGAACTCGACCCAACTAACGAATCGATACGATCCAACCATGGAATAACAAGGTAAATGATATAATACATCTAAATAATCATCAATCCATCATAATCCTAAGTTAAATCGGATTAATCGGACGAAAGCAACCAAAATACCCAAATTCCCCAAAACTAGATTTCTAGGAAATATGACTGATTCGGTAGATCGTAGGATGTTATAGGATTGATGATTGATGATATGAACTCCAAAACTTCATGGATTGATTGTCCAACAACATCTCTCCATGATTACACCATCTCCGGCGCGGAATGGAAGAAGAGAAGTGAGAAAATGTCAAGAAAAACGCTGCCGGGCCTTTTATAGAGTGCGGCCGTAAGTTACGACGTAACGGCCATGGCTTACGTACGTAATCGGCCATGGCCGAACTCTGCTCGAAAATGCCGGAACGTTACGCACGCATCGCCGTGGCCTTACGACGAATCGGCCTTACGTGCGTAATGGCCGATCATTACCGCACGTTACTCGGCCAGTGGCCTGGCCCGATCATGCCCGGCCATGACTCGGCCGACCAACTCCGACGGCCCGAACGACCCGAAACCCGAACTGAGTACGAATCAAGATACGGTTACGAAGTACTCGAAAAGACGAATCCGAGCACTAATAGAACATACGATTCCGACTACCCGAAGGCTCGAAACTCGACAACGGAAAGTAATTACCCCAAACTTTGGGAAATTACGAAAATGGCCCAAAACGCCCGAAAATCACGATACGTGATCGAAACACCAAGCCAAAGCTCGCAACATGAATAATAACATTAAATGAACTTACGAGAAAGTCGAAACAATATTTGACGAGATTCGCAAGAATCGAACTCAAGTGCGGAAAAACCGCTAAAAAGCACGGAACTCAACAAAACGACACCGAAACGAACTCGGATGACAAAAAGTGCAGAATTAATCATTCTCAGAATGACGAAACGGTCATGAGCGAGTCGTCAAAACGGACTTCCGCCGAAAAAAGAAATTTACCGAAAATCGAAAATTGCGGATATTACATTCTACCCTCCTTAAAAGAAGTTTCGTCCCGAAACTTAAAACAAGTAGGGAGAAGCAATATCCCGCCAAGAAAACTCAATGAGATACGCAAGAAACGCGTAACTAATGCGAAACGGCGAAACGTTACAAACAACGCAACGGAATATACGGTGTGAAAACACGCTCCACGACGACCAACACAACGTCGCCGTTAGGGATATAATAGAACCAACAAGTGACAAGCGTCATCAAATGGATAATACAATCAAGTCAATTATCCGAACAATCACAAAACACAACGAACGAAAATCAATACGATTGACCACCCCAACGGTACATCAACCAAAACGCGAGCCAATCGCTGAAGAAATACGGAATTCCACCGCCCAAGGGTTAGAAGATCGAAAACGAGACAAATTTCCCGAATATAAAGAAATTAGGAAGGAGTCTGAATGCTCAACAATCACGAAACGAGATCAACAAAAACCGAACAATCAAACGATCGAACCACAACGGTTGAGACAACAAAAATCGAACAATCATGTTCGAATCACGAAGAACAATAAAATTCAAACAACAACTCTCAGGTTCACGTCTCGGCTCGAGACAATATATGATCCGGTAAAAGCAACAAGATGTGATTCGCATAAGATCCATAGGAAAGAGAATAGCAATTGAAAAGTCACAACGACAAACGAGTAATTTCAAAACACCACACTCGCTCGATCAATAAAAGAAAGGGATAGGGCAAGCTCAGAAAATGTTAACGAACATAAACGAGTCGACAGAGTCGAAAATATAGAAGTTCAAAATCTGATCCACTTCGAATAAAAGAACTAGTAGAACCAAAAGATGTTACATCCGAACAAGGTTCACAAGTATCGAACCGGACTCGGAAAAGTCACAGCGATAACCAGATCGACCCAAAACAAGATCACAGCTCGTTCGAACGATGAAACCGAAATACAAGTGTCAACGAACACGAGCGAGTTGATAGAATTGAGAAAGAGAAAATGCAGGAGCCAAAAATAATACGGGTATCATATTCGACCTCTTATAAGAGAAGTGTCGTCCCCGAAACTCACAACAACGAAATCAAGGCGACAACACAACAAGCAACTGAAAGAAACATCCTTCAAAGGCCTCTCAAAGCCGATTCTGATAACTGAGCTGAAGCGCGAATTCCGAAAGTCTCGGTAGCCAATCCGCAAAAATTAATTCGGTGTCCCTCGAGTCCACACTTGAAATGTGTTACTGACGAGAAAAACAATTTACACGTGCATGCCCCGGCACATCACGGTTGAAACGCTTCGGCTCGGCATACCGAAAATACAAATGCTAGATACAATGGGGCATAACGTCGCAAAACAACATAGCAGAGATGCCAACTCAGCACAACAAAGAATCATAACACATATCATATACAACGATTACCTTTGTAAAGTAATACGCACACAAACACTACAGCGACGATGGTATCGTTCGGAGACCTTAACGGCCCGAACAATAACCAGCACATAATTACAAACCTCATGAAACAATCACCCATGTGCATAAACGCACAAAAATCCAAGCTTCAACATCTCACCCTCGTGCGACAACAGGCAAATCACCACGAGGCGACAATTAGTAAATACCAGTTCACACCTCTCACAGAGGGCTAGTACTACAAATACGTGGCAACGCCTCAACGTTCATGCCACCAATTCGATCATATTCGGAAGCTAACATCATAACGACAATGCGAACATCATACATACATTCCCAGACCGCAAACGGGAATTGATAGGTTTTAAAGAAAATGAAACCACATTTTGAAAAACAATTTGGAAAACACCAATTGATCTTGAGTATCACATTTTCAAAAAGTTGTACAAACACCATTATCGAGACTTTGAAAATCATCTTGCGTTTGAACAAAAATGAGGACACCTTTCTTTTAGTGAAAAACTTTCAAAAATATTCGACCCTTGGGTCTAAGCAATCGCATTTGAAAATATCTCAAAATATTTTTGGTCCTCAACCGAAAATTTTTGAAATGTATTGCGGCATTAGAAAACATCTTGAAAACACCGCAAGAAAATAATTGCTTTTAAAAGTACGTCTCGAATTTTAGTTTTCTAAGATACTCAAGGTTTTTTTAAAAATTCAATGGGCTAGAATGCCCAAAAAGTTTAAGTACTTACACGGAACATTATAGCGCCGTGTGTCCTGCTAGGAACCAAAGCTAAAAATCATTTACAAAAACGCCAAAAGGCCGATGACGGTAATATTTCAAAACTCACGAAGCCATTTAGAAAATAATAAATACCGTCATAAGAATTTTGCCAAAACGATCAAGGCCATAATGCCAAAACTCGGTTAAGGGAATCGTTTTCCAAATAAAACTCGGTCGGTAAAATACCGAAAGCCATTACAAAAGAACTCACACATCGGATAAAAGAAATAAAGTCAAACATGCACAAGACAGCAACACTACTCCTCATATGAACGAAAAAAAATGGGAGTCAAATAATCACGCATCACGAAATCAAAATCCATAAGAGGATTCCGTCACTTAACAAATAATCATAAAAATAGCTCGTGTCACACGAGGCACAACACAAAGAAGGGAGACTTACATTCACAGGTCGCACGAAGATGATGATCGCCCACGATACTAATCACGACCAACAAACTCAGACGACGCGTCGCGACACGACTCAGTCAGATAAAATCCGACGAGGTAAAAACTCAATAGACACCACTGACCCGACAGCCTAGGTTTCCACAACCTAAGCTCCGATACCATTTATGTAACACCCCCAATCCGCTCAGGGATATTACACGCCGTAGAACCTTTCCTCAAGGATCTACCAGGCTGGTAACAACAAACGAACAACTCGACAATGCCTTTAAGGCTAAGAAGACTCAGTAGACCGATTTGGCCTTTCAATAAATACATATAACTCAATTACAATGCATGCCCACGCAGGGGTCGAATACAACACACTCCCGTACAACGGGGAAAGAATACTGCAGCGGAAATAAAATGCAACTAAACCAATAACATCATACGGATCCTCGTGTGATTAGTATCATTCATCTTTCATCATCCTTCGTGCCGACCCTGTGCTATGCTCCAAAACCTGAATGCAAAAACAGACATCCACCCCCCGAATACTCGGGGGTTAGCAAAACTCCACTGTTTTGCTAGTGCAAATACAAAGTGCAAATACGAGCCATATAATTCAAGTTCCACGAATAACAATAACCAGGAATCCTTAAAGATTACAATACCACGAAATGAATACTTTCCGAGGCAAGAATTTGAGTAAAACTTTCCCAATCCGAAAGATCACAAATAACGAGAATGGTTTGCAAAATGGTTTAAAATACCCTCGGGAGTTTTAATAGAAAATAAATTAGGATTATCAAATCCATATCTTTCCAAAAATCAATAGGGTCATAGCCCAAATGTTTTGTTTTCGCAGATAGAAAACCAACAACAATTCACAGGGCCAGAGCCCAACATCACGTGTCCTCAACGGACATAAAATCAACACAATGTAATCATGCACAAGCATCGCCTTGGGAACAGAGTAATATCATAGATTCCCGCACGAGGCCTCGAAGGACCCTCCCGCACTGGCTAGCTAAACAAATCGCAACATAAGCATCGCCTTGGGAACAGAGTAATATCATAGATTCCCGCACGAGGCCTCGAAGGACCCTCCCGCACTGGCTAGCTAAACAAATCACAACATAAGCATCGCCTTGGGAACAGAGTAATATCATAGATTCCCGCACGAGGCCTCGAAGGACCCTCCCGCACTGGCTAGCTAAACAAATCACAACATAAGCATCGCCTTGGGAACAGAGTAATATCATAGATTCCCGCACGAGGCCTCGAAGGACCCTCCCGCACGGGCTAGCTAAACAAATCACAACATAAGCATCGCCTTGGGAACAGAGTAATATCATTGATTCCCGCACGAGGCCTCGAAGGACCCTCCCGCACTTGCTAGCTAAACAAATCACAACATAAGCATCGCCTTGGGAACAGAGTAATATCATAGATTCCCGCACGAGGCCTCGAAGGACCCTCCCGCACTGGCTAGCTAAACAAACTCAAGCACGAGTAATATATCACACCGAGGATATCCAAACAATTCACCCAGAGGCATCAAACACTTAGTAAAACAACACGTCCACCACAATGCACCGAAATGAAACAATATACGTCCACACGCAATTACCAAGTGCATCATCAACACCAACATGTCCATAAGATTCACATACTCGTTAGAAACACACCGATCACAAAACACACACGATTTTGAAAGAGGGCCTTTAACAAGGCTAACCAAATCTTTTGAAAACTCGTTTTAAACAATCAAACAAATATATAAAGACGATCACCAATTATCACATTCACAAAACAAGAATAGTATGGGCAAGGTACTTGCCTCACAATCGGCACGCAAGTATCCCGACGAACACGGCTCAACCGGAAAGCTTCGAAACGCCCGATGTTTCCGAAAAGGAAGACGACAACGAACGGAAGGGTTCAACTCGGTTTCTTCGTAAGAAACTCGACCCTAACATCATATAATTAATAAATCAATGATCATACGATGAGGAATAATCGTAGAACGCCCGAAAACCCCTCTATAACATTTTACCGGACACCTTCAAGGCGTCGGTCAAGAACTCGACCCAACTAACGAATCGATACGATCCAACCATGGAATAACAAGGTAAATGATATAATACATCTAAATAATCATCAATCCATCATAATCCTAAGTTAAATCGGATTAATCGGACGAAAGCAACCAAAATACCCAAATTCCCCAAAACTAGATTTCTAGGAAATATGACCTGATTCGGTAGATCGTAGGATGTTATAGGATTGATGATTGATGATATGAACTCCAAAACTTCATGGATTGATTGTCCAACAACATCTCTCCATGATTACACCATCTCCAGCCGCGGAATGGAAGAAGAGAAGTGAGAAAATGTCAAGAAAACGCCGGGCCTTTTTATAGCCGATCACGGCCGTTACGACGTAATCGCCACGGCTTACGACGAATCGGCCATGGCCGAACTCTCGCACGGAAAATGCCGGAACGTTACGTACGTTAACGGCCAGGGCCTTACGTACGTAACCGGCCTTACGTACGTAATGGCCGATCATTACCGCACGTTACTCGGCCAGGGCTGGCCTGGCCCGATCATGCCCGGCCATGACTCGGCCGGGACCAACTCCGACGGCCCGAACGACCCCGAAACCCGAACCTGAGTACGAATCGAAGATACGGTTACGAAGTACTCGAAAAGACGAATCCGAGCACTAATAGAACATACGATTCCGACTACCCGAAGGCTCGAAACTCGACAACGGAAAGTAATTACCCCAAACTTTGGGAAATTACGAAAATGGCCCAAAACGCCCGAAAATCACGATACGTGATCGAAACACCAAGCCAAAGCTCGCAACATGAATAATAACATTAAATGAACTTACGAGAAAGTCGAAACAACAGTTTCGGACGAGATTCGCAAGAATCGAACTCAAGTGCGGAAAAACCGCTAAAAAGCACGGAACTCAACAAAACGACACCGAAACGAACTCGGATGACAAAAAGTGCAGAATTAATCATTCTCAGAATGACGAAACGGTCATGAGCGAGTCGTCAAAACGGACTTCCGCCGAAAAAAAGAAATTTACCGAAAATCGAAAATTACGGATATTACAATGCATCACTTAAACTTTCAAAGGAAAGAAAGCCACACCTGCACACGATCACC
The DNA here is from genome assembly GCA_033398695.1 of Orobanche coerulescens. Taxonomy (NCBI): domain Eukaryota; kingdom Viridiplantae; phylum Streptophyta; class Magnoliopsida; order Lamiales; family Orobanchaceae; genus Orobanche; species Orobanche coerulescens. The sequence continues at coordinate 96,276,128 of CM065816.1, forward strand.
CACTCACTGAGACCTTTTGTCTCACCCCACCGTTTTCCCTTTTAAACCAGAGAATGAGCAACCAGTAGAAGACGAGGAAGACTTTGTGGAAGAGACCGATTAGAAGACCGCCGCCTAGACTTAGAATTTCTGTTTTTATCCCGACTTGTAATAATTTACTATGTTTCGTATTTTGAATCGTCTGTATTTTTCCGCTGCCAACTTATGATCACTGTAATTTTATTATCAACTTTTGTTACAACGAATCTTAGAACATCGGGTTAAGATCGTTGATTGAAAATTTTATCCAATCGTTATTTAGCTTCCGCTATTTATTGCTACACTTTATTTGATTGATCGACTGGTACGTCGCGCCCTCGTCCTTCCCGATGTTGGGGGCGTGACAGATATAAACCCCCCTAAATTCGATAACTTATCATGTACAACGTACTAAATCATGATGTACTTTAATAACATTTATTTTATGACATGATATAATCTACATCTAATTTTATGTTATTCCACTCAGTAATTTCGTAATTTACTTTTATAAACCAAATAATAAAATTAAATTAGAATATTGATTAACCTAATGGACTATGTGTTAATACCTAATTATATATAAACTCACTAATGGACTCAAACCCAACTCAATAAAATTCCTAAGACTTGAATTTACAATTTAAAGCCCAACTCAACTAATTAAATAACCAACTATTATAATTATAGCTATACACTTAAATTAACAAAAAAATAATAATACATAATATATATATTATGTACATTTGGGCGGCCAAATGCGGAAGAAAAAGAGGAGAGGCATATTTTCTAGAGTCTTCATGTTCCCCCATGCAAGAGACTCTCTTAACACACCTTAGACAACATGTCTCTAGTTTTCACTACATATACACTTCCCCAAGCCCTACTTACACACTACAAATACCCACACTAATTGCCTACCCTCACTTTACACTTCAACACAAAAAATTTGAAGGAGGGAGAAAGAGTTCATCCAAAACTCAAGTAAACTAGATAATCTTACTCCCTCTAATCTCTTCTATAATATATACTTAATAAAATATTCATATACTAACTTAAACCATCTCATGCAAAAATAATATACATCCTTGGTGCATGTTGATTCGGCCGAACCGAGTAGTGTGAGAGGGGAGATCGTCTTTCAATGTTCGAGACCTAGAACTAACTAGTTCCGACAAGAATTAAGGTGGGTGAAACTCTTTCAAACCTTTAAGTAATAATCTTTTCTTACTTATGATGCATGTAAATATGAAATTTCTTCAAGTATAATATTGACAAATTGTTGAAATCACCATATTAAAAATTCATGCTATGATGTTTGTGCTTTGAATTACATGTATATTCGTTTTTCTTGAATTTTACTTTCGAAAATTATGAAGTATGGTGAGCATGCACAAATCTGGAATTTTTTGTATAAATACATATTTTAGGGATATATGTTATGGTTATATTAACATGCAATACGATTTGTTAGATTTTAAACGATAACCGATTTGGTAGTCGGATTTCGATTATGTGAAAAATTGAATATTATATGTCCAATTCGAAATATTGCTGAAATCCTACCAAAATCTGGAACTATATGTTATATGATTATGTTGGGGTATGTGGATAACTTATTTGTGGCAAAACGGGACTTGATTTGAGTAAACGGAACTTTAGGGTGTTAATTATAATTTATAAAAAGTTGGGACTAAACTGAAATTTTTGAGAATAAACTCTTTTGGATCCTAAATAACATATATTTTGTCACATATAGGTTGTCCGTAAAGTTTCATGTGAATCGGAGTTCGATATCTAAGCGTATTAGTCAAATTTACAATTTTAAAACAATTCCGGAGTCAAATTGCAAGAAATCAAAAATTTTGGACCAAGTCCTAATTTTCTGGACTTTTTCACAAATCTGGGATTCCAGGTTCATCACGAGCCATCTCGTAAAATTTCGTTAAATCCCGAGCTAAATTCGTAGCTCTAAAGGCCTCGGAGCAATTTTGTTAAGTTTTGGGGCAATTTCGTAATTTCTGGAAATTTCAGTCCCGTAACTGGAAATTCCGAATCTTTTCTTAAACTTGAAATTTAAATAGTATCTTTGACCTTCTTATAAATTTTCACGACCATCCGAGTTCATTTCATATGTCCAAAATGCTTAGGCTCAACCTAAGGGTATAAACGTCGTTTCGACCAACTTCAGAAAAATTCTCGACTTCTTTTCATCAACCCTACCAATCCAATACATCTGACTTGAACCCTTCATTGATAAAATATTGAGAATATTTTCAAATTAATATACAAGTCATATCCCGTATTACAATGCCACAAACATAAGTAACCATATTCCATACTTAATCAAAAGACGCAATTAATCTCACTGATCGAATGTTTAAGTGTTACTCGTGCAATGCAACTAACTGAAAATTGTGACTGTCTGGGAACTAAGTGCTATATAAACACAGTGCCACGGACGGGTCCGCCCTCTAACTCTATCGGGACAAAGTGTCACGTCGACGGATGGGGGCCACTTCTTGACCCCATACGAAACAGAGTGCTGACTTAAAATTCGGGGGCCACCTCTTGAACTGTAGGAGCCACCTCTACAGTCCCAAATCGAGTCGGGACGGTTAGATCGAGTCTTGGATCGAGCAGTGCGGCTGCGGTTCATGAACAAGGCTGTCGTTGTTGCCTATTCCCATAATCGAGGAACGGAGGGTTCCGAGGGACCTGGGTCGTAGAGGGTATAATCGCGATTATGGTGTGATCCGGGTATTGACCCACAGCTAAGGACATACCGAGCCCATATAAGAGATAAGAAAGCACACGCTAAGTGTGAGAGCAAAGGCTCAGCTGCTGGGGCGACGGTCCAAATCTTGGGGTGACGACCTATACTGCTAGGAGTAATAAGGAGAGCCTAGAATCCAAAGTCCACATCGGCAGGATTCAAAGCTAGATTGACTGATCGATTGATTGACTGATTGATTGACTTGACATCTTTCGACGGGGACAGGATTATATTATTTCACTACTAACGATTATCTTTCGATACATCGCAGCATATCTTTGAAACCTTTCTCACTTTTCTTATAACTTGACAAAGTCATGCATCACTTAAAATTTTCAAAGGAAAGAAAGCCAACTCGCACACGATCACCCACTCACTGAGACCTTTTGTCTCACCCCACCGTTTTTCCTTTTAAACCAGAGAATGAGCAACCAGCAGAAGACGAGGAAGGCTTTGTGGAAGAGACCGATTAGAAGAACGCCGCCTAGACTTAGAATTTCTGCTTTTATCCCGACTTGTAATAATTTACTATGTTTCGTACTTTGAATCGTCTGTTATTTTTCTGCTGCAAATTTATGATCACTGTAATTTGATTATCAACTTTTGTTACAACGAATCTTAGAATATCGGGTTAAGATCGTTGATTGAAAATTATCCAATCGTTATTTATCTTCCACAAATTATTGCTATACTTTAAATGAAAGGGCTGTCACGCCCCCAATATCGGGAAGGACGAGGGCGCGACGTACCAGTCGATCAATCAAATAAAATGTAGCAATAAATAGTGGAAGCTAAATAACAATTGGATAAAATTTTCAATCAACGATCTTAACGCGATATTCTAAGATTCATTGTAACAAAAGTTGATAATCAAATTACAGTGATCGTATGTTTGCAGTGGAAAAATAACAGACGATTCAAAGTACGAAACATAGTAAATTATTACAAGTCGGGATAAAAACAGAAATTCTAAGCTTAGGCGGCGGTCTTCTAATCGGTCTCTTCCACAAAGCCTTCCTCGTCTTCTGCTGATTGCTCATTGTCTGGTTTAAAAGGGAAAATGGTGGAGTGAGACAAAAGGCCTCAGTGAGTGGGTGAACGTGTGCGAGTGTAGCTTTCTTTCCTTTGAAAATTTTAAGTGATGCATGACTTTGTCAAGTTATAAGAAAAGTGAAAAAGGTTTCAAAGATATGCTGCGATTTATCAAAAGATAACCGTTTAGTAGTGAAATAATATAGTCTGTCCCCGTGGACAGATGTCAAGTCAATCAATTAGTCAATCAGTCGATCAATAAATCTAGCTTTGAATTCTGTCGATGTGGAATTTGGATTCTAGGCTCTCCTTATTAAACCTAGCAGTATATGTCGTCGCCCCAAGATTTGGACCGTCGCCCCAGCAGCTGAGCCTTCGCTCTCACACTTAGCGTGTGCTTTCTTATCTCTTATCTGGGCTTGGTATGTCCTTAGCTGTGGGTCAATACCCGGATCACACAATTATCGCGATTATACCCCAAGTTCTACGACCCAGGTCCCTCGGAACACTCCGTTCCTCGGTTATGGGAATAGGCAACAACGGCAGCCTTGTTCATGAACCGCAGTCGTGCTGCTCGATCCAAGAATCGGTCTAACCATCCCAACTCAATTTGGGACTCGATAGGTGGCTCCTACAGTTCAAGAGGTGGCCCCCGGATTTTAGGTCAGCTCTCTGTTTCGTATGGGTTCAAGAGGTGGCCCCCATCCGTCGACGTGGCACTTTGTCCCGATAAAATTAGAGGGCGGACGCGTCCGTGGCACTTTGTTTGTATAGCACTTAGTTTCCAGATGGTCACAATTGTCAGTTAGTTGCATAGCACGAGTAACACTTAAATATTCGATAAGTGAGATTAATTGCGTCTTTTGATTAAGTATGAAATTTGGTTACTTATATTTGTGGCACGGTAATCCGGGATAGGACTTGTATATTAATTTGAAAATATTCTCAATATTTCATCAGTTTTAAAGGGCTCAAGTCAGATGTATTGGATTGGTAGTTTCGATGAAGTCGAAAATTTTTCTGAAGTTGGTCGAAACGACGTTTATACCCTTAGGTTGAGCCTAAGCATTTTGGAGATTTGAAATGAACTCGGATGGTCGTGAAAATTTATAAGAAGGTCAAAGATACTATTTCAATTTCAGATTTAAGAAGAAATACGGAATTTCCAGTTTCGGGACTGAAATTTCTAGAAATTACAAAATTGCCCCAAAACTTAACAAAATTGCTCCGGGGCCTTTAGAGCTACGAATTTAGATCAGAATTTAACAAAATTTTACGAGATGGCTCGTAATGAACCTGGAATCCGAGATTTGTGAAAAAGTTCCGAAAATTCGGACTTGATCCAAAATTTTTGATTTCTTGCATTTTGACCGCGGAATTGTTTTAAAATTGTAAATTTGACTAATAAGCTTAGATATCGAACTCCGTTTCACATGAAACTTTACGGACAGCCTATATGTGATAAAATATATGTTACTTAGGGTCCAGAATAGTTTATTCTCGAAAATTTCAGTTTAGTCCCAACATTTTATAAATTACCAGAAAAACGAATATACATGTAATTCAAAGCACAAACATCATAACATGAATTTTTAATATGGTGATTTCAACAAATTGTCAACATCATACTTGACGAAATTTGAGATTTACATGCATCATAAGTAAGAAAAGATTATTACTTAAAGGTTTGAAAGAGTTTCATCCACCTTGATTCTTGTCGGAACTAGTCGATTCTAGGTCTCGAACGTTGAAAGACGATCTCCCCTTTCACACTACCCAGTTCGGCCGAATCAACATGCACCAAGAATGTGTATTATTTTTGCATGAGAGGGTTTAAGTTAGTATATGAAGATTTTATTAAGTATATATTATAGAAGAAATTAGAGGGAGTAGGATTACCTAGTTTACTTGAGTTTTTGACGAACTCTTTCTTCCTCCTTCAAATTCGGCCCGCTGACCTTCTTCAAGTGCATATTTTTTTTTTTTTTTTTTTTTTTTTGTGTTGAAGTGTAAAGTGAGGATAGTCAATTAGTATGGGTATTTGTAGTGTGTAAGTAGGGCTTGGGGAAGTGTATATGTAGTGAAGACTAGAGACATGTTGTCTAAGGTGTTAAGAGTGTCTCTTGCATGGGAGAACATGAAGACTCTAGAAAATATGCCCCTCCTCTTTTTCTTCCCCATTTGGCCGCCCAAATGTACATAACATATATATATATATATGTATTATTTTTTTTATTAATTTAAGTGTGTAGCTATAATTGTAATAGTTGGTGATTTAATTAGTTGAGTTGGGCTTTAAATTGTAAATTCAAGTCTTAGGAATTTTATTGAGTTGTGTTTGAGTCCATTAGTGAGTTTATATATAATTAGGTATTAACACATAGTCCATTAGGTGAATCAATATTCTACTTTAATTTTATTATTTGGTTTACAAATATATTTACGAAATTAATGAGTGGAATAACATAAAATCAGACGTAGATTATATCATGTCATAAAACAAATGTTATTAAAGTACACCATGATTTAGTACGTTGTACATGATAAGTAGGGATGGCAAAAAAACTCGTGAATCCATGTACCCGGTGGATTTTACCCGTTCGGGTCCAATTCGGGTCTTGAATTTCGGGCTCGGGTCCGGGTCCGGACCGGGTAGGCAAAAAAGATTGGTTTTCACAGGTCGGGTTCGGGTAGTATAAAATCCAGGCCTGTAGGACCCGAACCCGCAATATTAATATAAATAATTATATATATATATAAATATATATATATTTTGAAATATTATTTCATTACGTAACATAATATATAATATTATATAATTATATATTATATAATTATGTACTATACAATTATATATTTCATTACATTACATAATATTATATATTATGTTACATAATGAAATAATATTTCAATATATATATATATATATATATTTTGAAATATGAGTTCATTACGTAACATAATATATAATATTATATAATTATATACTATATAATTATATATTTCATTACATTACATAATATTATATAATATATAAATATATACTATATAATATTCTATAATATTTTAATATATAATTACAAATATATATAATTATTTTTAGTTTTAATGTTAATTTTCGGGTACCCGGTGTGTACCTAGACCCGGCCCTGTGTAACACCCGCATTTTTTTTCCCGGTATTTTCACTTTTTGGTGTATTTCTCGTTTTTAGCGACACTCGTGTAACCGTATTAGTTTTGAGAATAATTGTTTCGAGACTTTTTGTCATCCAGTTCTACGTTATTGGTTCTTCCATCGCTTATCGATCTGATTCCCGTAAGTATTATTCAGAACCGCCGTTTCGGGGTTGCCGTGGGCCCATTCTATGTTATGATGCGTTTTGACATGTTTCGTTTGATGTTTCGTTCGTGTTTCGGTGTTTCGGACCGTTGTTACCCTGTGCCTAACGCACGCTAATGTTATTGTATAGCGCACGCTAAACATCCTTCAGTAGGGCACGCTACGCTTGTTTTGTAGCGCGCGCTAGCGAGTCTGTCCAGTACTGGACAGTTTGCTACTGGACTCGGTTGGGTGCCCAGGTAGCGCACGCTATGGCCAATAGCGCGCGCTACCGATACGCTTTTAGCGCACGCTACATTTGGCCGATAGCGCGCGCTAACGGGGTCAGGTGAGTGCTGGGCAGTTCACTTCTGGACTCGGCTGATGTCCAGGTAGCGCACGCTATGGCCGATAGCGCGCGCTACCGAGAGGCTATTAGCGCACGCTACGTTTCGGGTAGCGCAAGCTAACGGACCGTAAATCTGGTTACTGGACTGGGATGTTAACTTCTGGACTGGAGTTTTGTCCCGTTAGGGCACGCTAACTTCTGAGGATTAGCGCGCGCTAACACTCCCTGGCTATATAAACCAGGGAGTTGACCCAGATGTACGTCTTTTCTCATCTCTTCTCCCTCTCCGCGGCTTTGGCGATTTTGGGCGATTTTCTTGGCGATTTATTCCTCCAATCATCCCAACCATCATCTTCCTTGAGTTCTTGGTGTATAATAACAACATCAACACGAATCTTTCATCCTAATCCAAGGTAAATCTCTTAGAACCCTACTTTTGGATAATTTGGGGGTTTTGGGATTTTCGTCCAATTCGTTCCGTTTTGTTGGTTAATCGATGATGAATATGATTAATCTTGTTGATATCATTAGTTTTCCTATGGATTTATTGTATATTTTCACGGTTTTGCGAAATCGAAAGGGTTTGGTTGTGGTCCGCCCTCGTTATTTTTATACGAATATACATGAATCGTAGGCGGGTTTTCTGGTGTATTCCATTTTCGTATTTGTTTAGGGTTCATTGTGATTGTATTCTTCGAATCGTTAGGTTCGGTTTCTTTGGTTCCTAGCGTTCGTCGGTGACTTTCCTTTCCATCGTTGCGTCGTCAATTATTCAAGGCAAGTATCTTTAGAAACCTTTATGCTTAACATGAAATGGTAATTTATATTGTGTGTGCTTTACTCACCTCGGGAGGGTCCGACGGGCCCTCGAGGGAATCTATGGCTTCGTCCTGGATTCATGAGTTTGTTTCGCGGCCATCTCGGGAGGGTCCCCTGAGGCCTCGAGTGGGATTCATGGCTTCGTCCCGGTCCTAGGTGACGTGTGTGCTTGATTTATTTTATGAATGTGGCCAGCCCGGGAGGGTCCTTAGAGGCCTCGGGTGGGATTCGTGGCTTCGTCCCGGTCCTAGGCAAATTGTCTGACTGTTTGTTTCCAGAAAAGACATGTGTGGTTTTGGTTTTCGAAATGACTTTGGTGCATGTACTATGAAATGTGTAAGCGATTGGTTTGCCTTGATTACTTGTACTAGCGTAATTGCTAACCCCTTTGGGGACCCGTCGTGGGGAAATTCTTGTTATGGATTTCAGGTTAGGATCATCCGGACGAGCGAGCGCTGGGACAATACGAAGATGCTGGCCAGGGTCGCTGACATGTGCATTGAGTCCTTTTATTTCTGTTGTTTCCCTTCGATATGGTTGTTGTCTACTTTTGAAACTTATAGAGTGTACTCGCGAGTACTTAGGCTTTTCTCTTCGGATTATGTTTTATATTCGTGGAAGTTATTTATGTTTGCCATTGTTGATTATTCCGCCGGTTGTACCGGGCGTGTTATTTGATTTTCAACTGGATAATGTGTGTTTCTACTGTGGTAAGTTGTGTCTAGCCTGGTGGGTCCCATGTAGGGGTCCACGATACTGTAATACACTTTGAATATCTCAGGGGTGTTACAGAAAATAGTATCAGAGCGCTAGGTTTATGGATACCTAAGCTTGTCGGTTATTTAGGTCTAGTTGTGTCTTGTTCTGCAGCATCTCAGTACTTCTAGTGTTCGTAAGTTTTCTTACTCGATTCTTTATTTTCTCGTATCGTACTTCTATTTCTTGAACTGTGGTTATTTTCCCTCTTTTACTTATCATCGAGTTGCTTTTTGCCACCTCTTAACACCAGCATGGATGCTGGAAGGGGCCGTGGTCGTGGCCGTGGATGCGGCCGGGGATGTGGGGCAGCCGGTGGGGCGGCCAAGTCGCATTCTTCGGGAGCCGGCAGTACCGGTGACCGTCACAGTCATGCTTCTTCTCAGGAGCGCGCCGACCTTGGTATTGTGGCCGTTATGTAGCAAATGGTAAACCAAATGGCGGCGATAGCTCAGGTGGTTCAGAACCCGGATCCGGCCCATGCTAATCGGGGCGGAGCAGACCGTTGGCTCCAAGATGTCATCAAGATGCATCCTCCTCAGTTTTCGGGAGCATCAAACCCGATCGGCTGGGAGGGGTGGATCAAGGAGATATCCAAGGTCTTCGTTGCCACCAACTGTCCCGAGGACCGTAAGGTCTCTATTGCCCAGTACTTTCTCACTGGGGACGCTACGGATTGGTGGGAGGCTGTTGGGCCCAAAGACCATGTTGCTTCATGGGCCGAATTTCAAGAATTGATGGAGACTGAATATTGCCCGTGGCCGGTCAGACAGGCTCGAGTCCATGCTTTCTATGATGCTCAACCACGGGATATTCCCGTATCCCAAGCTATTGCCGATTTTAACAAGGAGTTGGGCTATGTGAAGACTCAAGTTGTCGAGGAGAGCGACAAAATTTTCCATTTTTCCAGGCGGATGAATTCGTCAATTCAAGACTACATGTCTAGGCTCGTATGTACTACTTTGAAGGATTATCAGAGGCGAGCTCTTGCCTATGATATGTCGGTGACAGCCAGTGCGGCGGTCCGAGAGAGTAAGAAGCAGAAATCCGCTGGGAATTTCTCGGGTTACAAGGGTGGAAGCCAGCAGAAATCTCAATCTGCAAACATTTCTACGGGCGGTTCGGCTCGTTTCTCTGGGAGTTTTCGAGGTGCCGCCAGAACCTCCGTTCGTGATCCCACATGCTTTAACTGTGGCCAGCCGGGCCATAGGAACCGGGAGTGTCCTCGTCCACCTTTGACTTGTCATACTTGTGGTTAGTCGGGCCACAAGGCTTCTTTTTGCTAACAGATAAGACTGATTCGCGGCGCCCATTCTTCTCACCTAGCACCTATGGAGCCGAGTGTGAACCAGGGCTCGTTTGCTCCGCAGCCTCCGCTGAGTGTCGGTCGAGGTAGAGGTCGGGGTCAGCCCGCTAGAGGAGGAGCTTCCAGTCTCGGCTCTGCCCAGCCGCGTATCTATGAGATGAGGAGGGCCGATGATCCAGCAGCCACTGTGGCGACAGGTACCGTTCATATCCATTCTCATCCTGTCAGTGTGCTTTTCGATTCTGGTGCTACACATTCGTTCATATCGCTGGGGTGTGTGTGCCGTTTGAGTCTTGACTGCTTATCACCTTGCAAGCCTTTCATTGTTAAACTTCCTAGTGGTGATAGAATTGTCGGTGATCGAGAGGTCCGGGACTGTTCTGTGTTTATTTGTGAGAGAGCTTAGCTCTCTAATCTTATTCTCGTTAATATTGAGGGTAAGGATTTGATTCTCGGGGATGATTGGCTCGAGCGGCATGGCGCAATCTTGAACCACCGTATGAGGCGCTTTACGGGCAGCGTTGTCGATCGCCGATTTGTTGGAATGAAGCGTCTGATTTGGTCGGGACCGAACCGTATATTATTTTAGATACGAGGCGGAAGGTGGATTTGATTCGAGAACGGATGTTGACCGCCCAAAGTCGACAGAAGTCGTATGCCGACGTCCGTCGTCGACCTTTGGAATTCGAGGTGGGAGACCACGTTTTGCTAAAGGTGTTGCCGACGAGAGGAGTTTTTCGTTTCGGGAAGAAGGGGAAGTTGAGTCCGAGATTTATTGGACCCTTTGAGATTGTCGAGCGAGTTGGTGAGTTGGCATACCGTTTGGCACTACCTCCGGCCTTGAGTCACGTTCATAGCGTTTTCCATGTTTCCTAGCTGAGGAAATATGTTCCGGATCCTAGTCATATCATCGATTATGGTGAGATCGATATTGCCTAGGACATTACTTTCGAGGAGCGTTCCTTGAGGATTTTGGAGCACCGTGAGAAGCGACTGAGGCATAAGACCATTCCTTTGGTCAAAGTTCAGTGGTCGAGACATGGTGTCGAAGAAGCAACTTGGGAGACCGAGGATAGCATGCGTGCTAAGTACCCCGAGTTGTTTATTTCTTAAGTTTCGGGACGAAACTTGTTTTTAGAGGGGTAGAATGTAACACCCACGTTTTTCTTTTCCCGGTATTTTCACTTTTTGGTGAATTTCTCGTTTTTAGCGACACTCGTGTAACCGTATTAGTTTTGAGAATAATTGTTTCGAGACTTTTTGTCATCCAGTTCTACGTTATTGGTTCTTCCGCCGCTTATCGATCTGATTCCCGTAAGTATTTTTCGGAACTGCCGTTTCGGTTATGATGCATTTTGAGATGTTCCGTTTGATGTTTCGTTCGTGTTTGGGTGTTTCGGACCGTTTTTACCCTATGCCTAACACGCTCTAATGTTATTTTATAGCGCACGCTAAACATCCTTCAGTAGCGCACGCTACCCTTGTTTTGTAGAGCGCGCTAGCGAGTCTGTCCAGTACTGGACAGTTTGCTACTGGACTCGGTCGGGTGGCCAGGTAGTGCACGCTATGGCCGATAGCCCCGCTACCGATACGCTTATAGCGCACGCTACGTTTGGCCGATAGCATGCGCTAACGGTGTAACACCCCCAAATCCTAATGGGTTATTACAGTGCCGTGGACCCCACGCCAGGAGATCCACCAGGCGAACATGACTAAAATACATTAAATTAAACAACAAGGGAAAATCATAGTCTCTACCATGATATCCGACATAATATTCCGATAAGGAATTTCAATAACAACGATGGGCCTACATGGCCAAAAATAAAATACAACAACATCCACGAGCATCTGATCGGGTAATACATAGTGACAATGACTGACAAACTAGAGAACACTCCAACTGACTGACCAACATGAACAACTCGGACTAGTATCGCTGGAATGCCTCGTCACCATCATCATGCCCCTGTGCCTCAACTCTCTCCTCGCAAGCACCTAAAACATTAAAACATGTTCCGCCCCCACGGGGTCAGTCATCCAGATAATGAACATCAAATACATGTATAACATGATATGTATCCAAAGGCAGAATGAAACGGTACAATGATGATAATAATACAAGATTCTCACAAACCAATGTAAGAACCGAGCATTCATGAAACACTATGCCCACGGCATACTATTAATACCTGTTCGACAGGTTAGAACGTAAATGCCCAACGACGAATCATAATTATAGAGTACCACAATGAATTACACGACATGAACCAAACCAGAACTGAATTAATTATGAATCACAATGCCCGAAGGCTCCAATGAAATTACCAAGACAATCACAAAGGCCTGAAAGCCACTCGGTAGAAGTCACAAATATCACAATCGCATGAAACCGAATGGCCAAGCTGTAGTTAATGAGGGCTAATAAGGTCATAACCACGACCGTGACCTACTGAGCTGTAGGTGTCGGGAAGCCAACCGCGAAGGTTCAAGCCCCAAGCTTACCCATAATAAGATCATAAACGTGACCGTGACCTACTGAGCCGTAGGTGTTGGGAAGCCAACCGCGAAGGTTCAAGCCCCAAGCTTACCCATAATAATATCATAAACGTGACCGTGACCTACTGAGCTGTAGGTGTTGGGAAGCCAACCGCGAATGTTCAAGCCCCAAGCTTACCCATAATAAGCACTAGCCGAGACTAGCCTCCAAAATATAATTAATCACAAACGGCAACGATCCGAAGATTACCGAATTCACGAGAATGATAATGTGCTGCCTTGAGTCGGCCAACACGATAATGATGACTCACGGATGGGCACCGTCCTCGGTGGTCCCAATTCAATACCTCGATTGCCTTAGAATGGCGAACCGATAACAATGATGCAACGGATGATTCAATACCTCGATTGCCTTAAAATGGCCAATCGATAACAATGATGCAACGGATGATTCAATACCTCGATTGCCTTAAAATGGCCAATCGATAACAATGATACAATGGATGATTCAATACCTCGATTGCCTTAAAACGGCCAATCGATAACAATGATGCAACGGATGATTCAATACCTCGATTGCCTTAAAACGGCCAATCGATAACAATGATACAACAAATGATTGAGCACCTCGATTGCTTTAGAACGGACAATCGATAACAATGATATAATGAGTGATTGAGCACCTCGACTGCCTTAGAACGGCCAATCGATGACAATAAGACAATGAATGATTGAGCACCTCGATTGCCTTAGAACGGATAATCGATGACAATGATACAATGAATGATTGAACTCCTTGATTGCCTTAGAATGGCTAATCGATGACAATGATACAATGAATGATTAAACTCCTCGATTGCCTTAGAACGGATAATCGATGACAATACAATGAAGCCCCGCCCCGTTGCCATCCCAAATGATAAGTTAATGAATTTCGGGGGTTTTACATCCTCACCTCCTTAGAAGAATTTGGTCCCCAAATTCCTTCTTGAACAGTTCGGGAGAGGATTTCTTCATTTCGTCCTCAGCCTCCCACGTAGCGTCTTCCTCTCTGTTGTGATTTGACCAGACGACTTTAACTAAAGGAATTCGCTTCTTCCTTAATTCACGTACTTGTCGGTCGAGGATCTTGATCGGCCTTTCTTCATAAGACAAGTTATATTTGATCGGCGGAATGTCAGAAGTAAGAATGTGCGCCGAGTCTGGATGATACTTCTTTAATCTCGAGACATGGAAAACGTCGTGCATTCCAACCATATTGGATGGTAATTCCAACTGGTACGCCAATCGTCCAATTCTTTCCATGATTTTGAATGGTCCTACATATCGGGGACTCAGCTTTCCTCCTTTCCTTGACACTATTAAACCCTTCCGTGGGGTTAGCCTCAGGAAGACTTGACCTCCTACTTCGAATTCTAGATCCTTCCTACGCTGATCGGCGTAACTCTTCGGTCTTCTCTGAGCGGTGCGGATCCTATCCTTAATCAATTGCACTTTATCCAGGGCTTCTCTTACTAAATCTGGGTTTATTGGTGAGGTTTTTGTTCGTTGGGTCTTTGGCGTCCACTGCCATCAATTTCCCAATGGAGCGGAGATCGACACTTCCTTCCATACAGAGCTTCATATGGTGCCATTCCAATTGTCGATTGGTAACTGTTGTTGTATGCAAACTCGGCTAATGGTAGGTGGTGATCCCAATTTCCTTGAAAGTCCAGTACGCAAGCTTGTAACATGTCTTCAAGGGTCCGGATGGTTCGCACTCCATGAAGTCGAACGATCTCTCAGATATAAGTCTTGGCCAGCTTTTGCAAACTGTCGTCCTTTTTAACCGGCACCAAATGTGATGATTTCGTCAATCTGTCGACGATCACCTAAATGGTTTTATAGCCTCCCCTTTTCGTTGGCAGATCTATAATGAAGTCCATGGTTATCTTTTCCCATTTCCATTTAGGGACTTCTAACTGTTGTAACAGTCCTGAGGGTCACTGATGTTCAGCCTTGACTCTTTGACATGTGAGGCATCGAGCCACGAATTCTGCTACTTGGTTCTTCATGTTTACCCACCAAAAGTGTTTCTTTAGGTCTCGGTACATCTTGTTACCTCCTGGGTGAATCGTTTATCTCGAATAATGAGCTTCTTCGAGAATCCGTCTTTTGAGCTCCTCGTCATGAGGTATGCATAACCATCCATTAAACCTTATAATTCCATCCTTGGTAATCGTAAACTCGGGTTTCTCGCCTTTAACGATCTTGTCATTGAATTCTTGATGTTTTGGATCTCTCTCTTGGGCTAATCGAATATTGTCCAATAGATTCGATTTAACTGTGAGGTTGGCGCAAATTAAACGAGCACCTTTATGAATGGGTTTCAGGTAGCTCAGTTCCTCGAGAGCTTGCCATTCTCGGACCATGAGTTGGGCCACTCTAGTCTTTTTACTTAAGGCTTCAGCCACGACATTCTCTTTCCCTGGGTGATGTTGAATCTCACAATGGTAATCTTCTAAAAGCTCTACCCATCTTCTCTGTCGGAGATTAAGTTCCTTTTGAGAAAATAGGTACTTGAGACTTTTATGATCCGTAAACATGGTGAATTCAACGCCGTATAAATGATGTCGCCATTTCTTTAAGGCAAATACTATTGATGCGAGTTCGAGGTTGTGTGTTGGATAATTCTTCTCGTGCGTTTTGAGTTTCCAGGAAGCATACATGATAACTTTACCATTTTGCATTAGTACAGCACCGAGGCTATCCTTTGAGGCATCACTATATACGACAAATCCTGGGTTCCTTCTGGAAGTGACAGTATTGGTGCGGTGGTAAGCTTCCTCTTGAGTTCTTGGAAGCTTGTTTTGCATTTATCCGTCCATTCAGATTTTACTTATTTTTTGGGTTAGCTGGGTGGAGGGGTCCCGCTATCTTCGAGAATTCCTTGATGAATTTGCAGTAGTATCCCACAAGTCCAAGAAAGCTTCTGATCTCAGTGACATTTTCTGACCCCTTCCAATCCATAATAGTTTCTATCTTGGATGGATCTACCGCAATCCCTTCTCCAGAAATAATGTGGCCCAGAAATGCCACTTTCTTCAACCAAAATTCACACTTGCTATACTTGGCGTACAACTTGTGCAGCCTGAATGTCTCCAACACTAGTCTAAGATGCCTCTTGTGATCTTTCTCCGTCTTAGAGTACACGAGTATGTCATCGATGAAAATTACTATGAATTGGTCGAGATATGGTTGAAATACTTTGTGCATTAAATCCATAAATGCCGCAGGAGCATTCATGAGTCCAAAAGGCATCACTACAAACTCGTAGTGGCTGTATCTAGTTTGGAATGCAGTTTTAGGAACATCTTCATTCTTAATTTTTAGTTGGTAGTATCCTTGTTGAAGATCGAACTTGAAATACACCGTAGCTCCTTGGAGTTGTTTAAACAATTCATTTATCCTCGGGAGAGGATACTTATTCTTAATCGTAACACTGTTGAGTTCGTGGTAATCTATGTAAAGTCTTAATGTCCCGTCCTTCTTTCTGACGAATAATACCAGAGCTCCACATGGTGATACACTGTGTTGTATGAAATCCACATCGAGCAACTTCTGCAGTTGGACCTTCAACTCTTGTAGCTCCAGTGGTGCCATTCGGTATGGTGCCTTTGCAATAGGTGCCTTCCCAGGCATGATTTCGATATTAAATTCAACCTTTCTATCAGGTGGTAGGGAGATTAATTCCTCGGGAAAAACGTCAGGGTATTCAGACACCATACGTATGGTTTTTATGCCTAACTTACTCTTGGGTTTGTTGATGATGAAGGCTAAAAATCCAGTTGCCCCTTTGGCAGCTACCTTCCTAGCCTTGACAGCTGATATTATAGGTGCTAGGTTGACTCTAGCGTCCCCAACTAGTTCCACAATTGGTTTGTTAGGTTCGCAAAACCAAACTATCTTAGAGTGACAATCCAATTGTGCGTAGTGTTTAGACAACCAATCCATTCATAGGATGACGTCGTACTCCAATATTGGAAGCACTACTAAATCAACAGAATAACAGTTACCGTTGATTATCACATCACACGCAGAATGGACTTTATCCGCTAGCTGACTAACTCCCATCGTGGTAGATACTTCTAGACATAATGGTAAGGATTCTAAAGGCCTATCAAGTTTCTTAGAAAAATGCGGTACAAAAAATGAGTGGGATGATCCTGGATCTATGAGTGTCCGTGCAAGTTGATTGGATATAAGGAGTGTACCTTCCACTACATCATTGTTTTCCGGTGCCTCCTGGCCAGCTAAAGCAAACACTCGTGCTGGGGCCTTCCCTCGGTTGTTTCCTGGTTTAGCTGTAGTGGCTGGTTTGTTTGCCGGAGGGTTCAAATCTAGGCATTCTTGGATTTGAGGATTTGAACTGCCACAACGTAAGCACTTCCCAAGCTTCCTCCAACATAAATCTGACTTATGCCCCTTCCTGCTACAATGGGTGCAAGGCGCTGTTGGTTTGTTGAGAACCGGTGCTTTTACTCCGCTTAGACTCCCCTAATCTCTCGTCCTCTAAAACTTTTGTGGTGGATTTGATGTTGGTCGAGTAGCAGGCCTCTTGGCATTATTGGATAATCGACTTTGCTGTTGAGCTAATCTTGTCGTTCCGCTTTCGATCCGGGTGGCGCCTTCCACAGCTTCGGCAAGTGTCGTTAGTCAAACAGTCAAAAGACTCTGTTGAAGTGTATGCCTCAGTCCTCGAGTGAATTTGTACAACTTATCTTCTTCTGTTGCCACTAATCCGGGCGCATATTTGGACAGTCTGTTGAACTAAGCTTCGTACTGGGCCACTGTCATGGTTCCCTGCTTTAAATGGTATAACTTATCTCTTCGAGATTCTCTGGCTGCTGTCGTCACATACTGGGTTCGAAAATCAGTCAAGAAGTTAGCCCACATCCTGGCATGGTTCTCGTCCAGTGCTCGTTAATAATCATCCACCAATCGTGGGAAGCGGCTTCGAGTCGGAATGTAGCCAGGGATACACGTTGCTCATTGGTATACTGTAGGGCATTGAAAATTCCTTCAATTCTCTCTAGCTAAAATTCGGCCTTGACATCATCAGGTTCTCCGTCGAAAGTAGGCAGCTTGATGCGCAAAAACCTTTCAAGAGTGTGATCGTGGGTTTCGTTGTGGTTTCTGTTGTTTGTTGCTTGCTGTTGTAGGAAATTGTTTTTGTTAATTTAAGTGTATAGCTATAATTGTAATAGTTGGTGATTTAATTAGTTGAGTTAGGCTTTAAATCGTAAATTCAAGTCTTAGGAATTTTATTGAGTTGGGTTTGAGTCCATTAGTGAGTTTATATATAATTAGGTATTATCACATAGTCCATTAGGTGAATCAATATTCTACTTTAATTTTATTATTTTGGTTTATAAATATAATTTACGAAATTAATGAGTGGAATAACATAAAGTTAGATGTAGATTATATCATGTCATAAAATAAATGTTATTAAAGTACATCATGATTTAGTACGTTGTACATGATAAGTTATCGAATTTAGGGGGTTTTACATCCTCCACACCTTAGAAGAATTTGGTCCCCAAATTCCTTCTTGAACAGTTCGGGATAGGATTTCTTCATTTCTTCCTCAGCTTCCCACGTAGCGTCTTCCTCTCTGTTGTGATTTGACCATATGACTTTAACTAAAGGAATTCGCTTCTTCCTCAATTCGCGTACTTGCCGGTCGAGGATCTTGATCGGCCTTTCTTCATAAGAAAAGTTATCTTTGATCGTCGGAATGTCAGAAGTAAGAATGTGTGCCGCGTCTGGATGATACTTCTTTAATCTCGAGACATGGAAAACATCGTGCATTCCAGCCAGATTGGATGGTAATTCCAACCGGTACGCCTATCGTCCAATTCTTTCTATGATTTTGAATGGTCCTACATATCGGGGACTAAGCTTTCCTCCTTTCCTTGACACTATTAAAACCTTCCGTGGCGTTAGCCTCAGGAAGACTTGATCTCCTACTTCAAATTTTAGATCCTTCCTACGCTGATCGGCGTAACTCTTCTGTCTGCGCTGAGCGGTGCGGATCCTATCCTTAATCAGTTGCACTTTATCCACGGATTCTTTCACTAAATCTGGGTTTATCGGTGAGGTTTTTATTCGTTCGGTCTTTGGCATCCACTGTTCATCATTTCCCAATGGAGCGGAGATCGACACTTCCTTCCTTACAGAGCTTCATATGGTGCCATCCCGATTGTCGATTGGTAACTGTTGTTATATGCAAACTCGGCTAATGGCAGGTGGTGATCCCAATTTCCTTGAAAGTCCAGTACGGAAGCTCGTAACATATCTTCAAGGTTCTGGATGGTTCGCTCGGATTGCCCGTCGGTCTGGGGGTGAGCCTAGTGCTAAAATTCAACGAGGTTCCTAATTCTTTATGGAAGACTTTCCAAGAACGAGATACGAATCTTGGGTCTGTATCAGATACTATGTCTGTTGGCACTCCATGAAGTCGAACGATCTCTCGGATATAAATCTTAGCCAGCTTTTGCAAACTGTCGTCTTTTTTAACCTGCAAGAAATGTGATGATTTCGTCAATCTGTCGACGATCACCCAAATGGTGTTATCTTCTCCCATTTCCATTCAGGGACTGCTAACGGTTGTAACAGTCCTGAGGGTCGCTGATTGTAATATCCTAGAATTTTGCTATGATTTTTTGCATTATTTTATCTGAGTTGTACTGTACAGAGTGGGACCGATATAGTATGGATAAATAATTTTGGGAACTGTGACCGTCGTGCCAGTATGTCTATCGAGGTTATTTTTAATTCTAGGATATTACATGCTTGATATGTTTTCCGATACTGTATGAGTATTGTACAATTGTCGTACTTGGTCAATAGTTGTATTTCAGGATATCGTGCATCAGATATATCGTATGAGAATGTTATAGGAACGAGCACATGTATTCAGTATGCCGCGTGTACGTATTTAGTATATTGAGACGGCAGACAGGAGCAGGAATGGCTAAGTATGAAAGCCATTACGTACGCTAAATAATGGATCTTACGTACGTAACTAAGAAAGCTTAACGTACATTAAGTTGTGTACACAACGTACGTTAAGAAGGGAATCAGACAGGATCGATCTGTTGTCGGCAGGTGGCCCCGGTGTCGGCAGCTTTCGACGCGGATGTGGACAGGCGAGTCAACTTCGAGCCTTACGTACGTTAAGGATGTATCATTACATACGTTAAGAGGGCGTGTTACTGTAGTAAGTCAACTGTGTATTACGTACGCTACGGTGAGGGTATTCCGTACGAAAGACAAGGTGCGAAATAAGACAGTGAGCCCTGGACGTCGATTACGTACGCTATACAGGACATGTAGCGTACGTTAAGAGGCTTACGTACGTTAAGGTTGGGTCTTAACGTACGTAACAAGTTGTGCAGGTTATATATTAAGAATCGGTCTTTCATTTCCTTACGAGAGGAAACTCATCTCTTTCTCCCAAACTTCATTCCTCCTCACTCCTGGCCCTAATTCCAACCCCTGTACCTTGGTTAAGACCTTGGTGAGTTGATTAGAAGCTTGGAGCTTGGAGTTCTTGATGTTTTTAGAAGTGTTTGATCTTTAGGATTTTTCTTCAAGAGGTATGTTGGACAACTCTTCTCTTTGATTCGGATTTTGATATTGTTGTTGATGTTCTCCTTCGTATAATGATGGTTACGGTGTTGTTGTTGTGATTCTTGAGGTTGTATGAATTTTATATTGAAGAAAAAAATGATGTATACCTTGGATTATGAATTAGATGATGGTTTAGATGATAGAACCCATCGAATTACATCGTTTTGTTGCCTACAAACATGATTATGGATTGATTCATATCCTTGAAGAACACTTGAATTATATACGTCGTGATTTTATGGAATTGGGAAGGATTATGGTTAATTTTGGCCTATGGTTATTCGTGATGATAATCGGTAATTTTATTCCAATGAATTTACAAAGACGAGCTGTGTTAATCCGTAATTAAGATTGAAGTCGGAACCTAGAATGTTGAAGACATTGTTAGAATTATTGATTATCGAATTTCGGCTTGTATTCGTATTGTTAAGAGTTGATATGGTTTGGTTTCGTATGATTGAAATGTCATTGAACCGTTGAGTTTGGTTAGTTGGTTATATCGGTTGTTGATTGTTATCGAACATATTGTTAATTGATCATTGCACTAGGTAGCGTTAAGTGATTGTTGATGATTAACCGTTGTAATACGATTGGGATTGGAGGATGCATGAATCACCTTGGTCGGGGCTGCAGAGCTTGTAGATGAAGACGACGGGATTGGTCACAACTTCATCATATCGGTATCGAGGCAAGTTATGCTTGCTCAGTTCATAGTGTTTAATAAATGATTTCGTTTTCATTTCATTTATGATTCATATAGCAATGGTTGTAATATCCGACTGTGATTCTCATTTTTATCTGTCGTTGTATATTCGGATGAATTGATTATCGTGGATCATTACATTCAGTATTATGAGCTTCATATCATTGTTATTTCATTTCATACTTGGTGATTCGATGTCAATTGGAGAGTTACATTTTTCTAAATTTTTCTGTTAGTGTAGCGTACGCTACGTATCTTAACCAACGTACGCTAAACTTGTGATTTAGCATACGTAATGCCTTGTCTGTTGCGTACGCTAAGAAGGAATCTGACATCAGTTGACTTCAACAAGTGAACTTGTTATCCGTTGGCATGCATGTGGGTGACGTCTGGGCTGTCGTGTTGGCCATAGTCAACTTTTAATTAGCATGTGTAGCCCCTTTTCATTAGCGTGCGCTAATGGCCTGCGGATTCAAGACAGTAGTCACTGTAAGCCGCTTACGTGCGTAATATTAACCGGTTAGCGTGCGTAAGTGTGTTAGCGTACGCTAAAGCTTACCGATAGCATGCGCTAAGTCTGCACAGTCTATTTATAGGACCAGCCTGTTTTTCATTTCTTCACAACTCTAAACCAATTCTCTCTCCATATATCGTCCCTCTGCACCCCCAAATCGATATCAACCTCCTCCAACTTGTTTTTAAGCCTTAAATCTTGGAGTGGAGCTCATTACCTTGAAGATTAGAAGGTGTTCTTGAGCTTGGAGTGTACTTCCTTGTAGTGTTAAGAGTTGTTCCTCATTTCTGGAGGTATGTGTGTATCTCTCCTCTGTACTTTTTGTATGTTGGTGTTAGTGATGAAGTATTTTTCACCTAAAGTTAAATTAATCAAGTAAAACATAGTTTTAATCCAACTTTTTAAACACTTTTGATGAATATGATAAATGAGGGTTTGAGATGGATGTATTCTTGACGATATAATGATATTAACCATGTTGTAACTATCATACTCATCTTGCTGGATGAATTTAGCTCAGTAAAACATCTTTGAATCAATTAACCTCACCATAGTTGGATTTAAACAATAAAATCGATATCATAAAGTGTTTAAACACCATGCTTGATATTCATTTCTCTTGAGAAGAACTTACCAATGTTGAAGATAGTAAAATGTTACCTTACTTCAGAAACCTTAGAAACTTTATCATCATTATTATTCAGATTCACAAATCCATGAAGATTGATAGGAACACCTTGTTGAATGTTAGGAGATTAGTGTGGTAATTCTAAAACCTAAGCTAGGTGATTTCATAAATGATGTTAATGGATCTTCCAGCTTTGTAAAGAATGATTTTGATAACCTTCATGAATATGGTGTAATCTCATAGCTAATAACCTTGTTGCAAGCTTAATATTCAACTTAGATGAGAGGTGGATGAATATAATTGTGCAGATTTTGTCCTTTCAACATTTTAATGCTTTGGAAAGTTTAATCAACATAAGATGATCTTAACATCATAAATGGTTATTTAACATGTTCTTGATAGAATTCTTATTTATGAAGAACCATGTGAACATTCGGTAAAGTATTGTGAACCGATTTTATGGTTGTAATGAGGTAAAAAGAATTCGTAGCATAAGACTTCGATATTTTGAGATAGCGAAACTATTCTAAGGGATTATTAGGGCGCCGTCTTACTAATCCTATATTTATAATTATACGAATATGTTATTGAGTAAAATGTATTTCGTTTAAGGTTGATTGTGCGAGTAAACGATTTTGGTCGAGGACCGTTCGTTCGTTTCGACAAGAAGAGGATTATTCTCATCTCCATATTGAGGCAAGTTATCTTGCTTGGTTATAATGATGATTATATTCTTGTGATGGTTATACATTTCATATGTATGAAATGTTTGTCGTGATTTGCCATTTCCTTTAACGTTATTCCGTTTCGTCATGGGGTTGCATCCCCAAGTACGTCGCTTTGAATCGTTGATTTCGTTGGTCCTTATTGTCACTTCGGTGAGTTTTCTTGATCCTTAATCGGATATGTGATTTATTGAATTCGTTGTCATGTTGTATCATGACATATCCGGAATCATATCTGCGTTCCGATTGGTTATTGTGTAGGATTTTTAGCCAGGCACATATATAGTCATGCGTGGATGTTTCCGTATTGGACTGTGCACATGAGACGTAGGTCGTGATGCTAATTAGGTACATTATCCCACATATATCCTGGATTCCGTATACGGGGTGGACATGTGCACTGACACATTTCCGGATCATGCGTACTGTGATGTCCATCTTGAGCCATATTGTTAATCGTTCATAGTCCATGTATGATTGGATGTGTTCGACGGTTTGTGACTGATTGTTTCATACGCCCTAGGGGTATGATTAATAGTCGGGATGTTTTCCTTGAGATCTATATATGTGAATTATATAATGTCGGAAGAATTAATTATCATGTATATCTGACCCTGTGTTTTGGGCGAAATACTTGTGTTGTATTTTAGATCGAGGCAAAGGCAAGGCATGGGAAGAGCATGTTGACGGCGAAGGGTTCGAAGGATACTAGTTCGGGGGGCCCAAATCATTTGTTGTCCGGTTATGTTAAACCGTGTAATGTTACTTTGTTTCCACTTCATTTAAATTACTACCTGGTTGTATTGATATTTGAAGTATATTCCATCTCCATATGGTTTATACTTGTATTTCGGATCCTGTGTATCATGAGGCCGTTGGCCATATTTTTAATAAACTCCTAATCGGAGTAATGACTATTTATTGTGGTTTGGTATCACAAATAATACTTATTTAATCTGTTTTTGGATATCGCCTGGTGAGTCCCAGAGTGGGGTCCACGGCACTGTAATAGCCGCCTTTTGGGGTGTTACAGAAGATGGTATCAGAGAGTGTTGCTTTGTTTCTCTTTAAGAGTCGTTGTATAATGAACTAGTATCAAGAGACCTTCGTGTCACGTGTGACCTATGCAAGCGCCTGACCCTACGAGCCAAATAAGGTATGTACTTTATGAGCCATGATTTAATTACTGGCATGATATTGATATTGGAATGGATCTCTTTGTTGATCTTGTTATTTCGAGGATTTGTGGCAGGATTTATCTGATTAATAATTCGAGATAAATGCTGGATTGATTATATGATTGAAATTGTTCGACTTGACGTCAATGTAATAGTCTGTGCGACACTCGTGGTGTCGATAATTAATTATGAACCATTTCCTTGAATATGTGATCCCTTATTGCTATTGACTTAGCATGAATTTTTCAATAGTATCTTGAACGGTACTTATGATTATCATTATAATTGATTCTTTCAGTATGGAAAGGAATCTGAGAGGTCGTGGCAGAGGGGGACGAGATCGCGGAAGGGGCCGAATCCCGATACCTCGAGCCAACAGACGCGCGAATGTGGATCATAGTTCTGCAGACAGTGGTTCACCTTATAGGGATCAATCACACCACAGTGGGCGTGAGGATGCGTGTGTCGATCCTTACGTTGTGATGCAGGGCATGATGACGCAGATGACCCAGATGGGTCAATTAATGGAAGCTATGCAGAGCGCCACTACTGGCCAGCAACAGGGGCCTCATCCTCCTCCTGTACTTGGCGGACCTGTGAGTCGGATCATCAGCGACATCTCTCTCCAGTGACCTCCGAACTTTGAAGGTTCCTCTGAGCCTGCTGACATTGTGCATTGGATCGAGCATTTAGAGAAACTTTTCGAGATGGTGGATTGCCCGGAAGAGAACCGCATCTCTGTAGCAGCTTACTATCTTAGCAAAGGCGCTCATACCTGGTGGCTTTCCGTGAGGCCACCTGATGGTGTTTATACTTGGGAGGAATTTAAAAACCTCATGCTAGACCGTTACTATCCAGGGCCACTCCGTGAGGCCAAACTGTCATAAATGCTGAACCCCGACCCGTCTGAAGACGATGATGTATTATCTGTTGCCGAGAAATTTCAGGCACTTCTTCATTTCGCCACGACAATTATCCGAGCAGAGGCTGATAAGATCAAATACTTTCTCAAGAGGCTTAAACCCTGAATGAGAATGCAGCTGTTGAATCACCACTGTACTACTTACCAGAGTTCATCGAGAAAGCTCTGGAGTATGAACTCACCGCGAAGGAGATTTCCAAGAAGCAACCATAGTCCAACAACAAAAGATCCAGGAACCAGAACTAGACTGAGAGTAATCGGGGGACATTCAGGAAGCCCCAGTCATTGCCAAACCCTTCTGATCGACCACCCATGGCGTCGAAGCTAGTCGGATCGCACTCTCGAGCGGTTCCCTCGTCCGTGGTGTGCTATAACTGTGGAGACCAGGGGCATGTCAACTCTAAATGCCCAAAGCCTGCCATAAAATGCCATACTTGTGGCAAGAATGGTCACCGTGCTTGTTTTTGCAGGAGTGGGCCCGGACATGAACCAGTAGCGTCTCATAATCCAGTTCAGTCCTCTGTCCAGAACCGGGCGCCTTCGTCCGTTTCCTATCAAACCACCGGGGCGGATAGGGGAATGGGCCGTGGGAATCAAAGTGGTACACCTGGTGCTGGAGCTGCGAAACCCAGGATTTACGAGATGAAGAAAGCTAACGATCCCGAGGCCAACATGATTTCAGGTATACTCGAGATCCACTCCCAGCCTCTGTGTGTTCTTTTTGATATCGGTGCTTCACACTCCTTTATATCTTCTTCTTGTTTGAGTGATTTGCCTCTAGACCATGTTATCAATTGTGAACCTTACGTGATTGGTCTACCCGGTGGTAGAAGAATTATTGGAAATCGTGAAGTCCAGAATTGTCCGATTCGTATGAACGACCGTGAGTGGTCGTCAAATCTGATTGTAGTCGATTTACCTAAGGATGATATAATCTTGGGTATCGATTGGATAGATCGTCATGATGCCATACTTAGTGTCTGCAAGCGGATGGTAACTGTCACTTCTGATGATGGATTCGAGTGTATTTTTCGAGGTGATAATCCCAGTCGTTCCAGGAGAGTCATCAGCGCTATGAAAGCAGTGAAACTACTTAATCAGGGGTGTATTGGTTATTGGTGCTACATGACCAAAACAACAGATCGACCAGTTGAATTGGCCGACATTCCGGTAGTCCGAGACTACCCAGACGTATTTCCAGACGAGTTGCCAGGCTTACCTCCTCATCGTGATGTGGAGTTTAGTATTGAGTTAGAGCTAGGTACATCCCCGCTTTCAAAAGCACCGTATCCTATGGCTCCGACTGAGATGTAGGAGTTGAAGAACCCAATTGAGGAGTTGACTGAAAAGGGCTATATTCGACCTAGTGCGTCCCCTTGGGGAGCACCAGTGTTATTTGTACGGAAGAAATACGGATCTCTGCGTTTATGTATTGATTACCGTGAGCTGAACAGGGTAACTATCAAGAACAAATACCCCTTGCCTCGTATTGATGATTTATTGGATCAACTCTAGGGAGATGCCATGTTTTCTAAGATCGACTTGAGATCTGGATATCATCAGTTGAGCATTCGAGAGTATGACATTTCAAAGACGGCATTTCGTACTCACTATGGGCATTATGAGTTCGTCGTGATGCCATTTGGGTTGACTAATGCACCAGCTGTGTTCATGGAGTTGATGAATCGGGTTTTTATTAACTATCTGGATCGCTTTGTAGTCATTTTTATTGATGACATCTTGATTTACTCTCGTGACCACGAAGAGCATGAGCGTCATCTCCACCAAGTTCTCGATACGTTGAGGCGGGAACAGCTTTATGGGAAGTTTTCTAAATGTGAGTTCTGGATGCCTGAAGTTGTCTTTCTTGGGCATGTGATATCATTCGAAGGAGTGAGAGTGGACCCTCAGAAGATGGAAGCCATTCGAGATTGGCTACCACCGAAGAATGCGAAGGAAGTTTGTAGTTTCCTCGGCCTAGCAGGTTACTACCGATGGTTCGTAGAAGGATTTTCTAAAATTGCGCAACCAATGACTAACGTACTGCGGAAGGATAAGAAGTATTTGTGGTCAGAAGCATCTCAGCAAAGTTTTGATGAGCTCAAGAGTCGATTGATTTCGGCACCTGTTTTGGTCCTACCAAAAGGAACGGAAGGTTTCGTGGTGTACAGTGACGCGTCGACACAGGGCATTGGATGTTTACTTATGCAGGAAGGGAAAGTGATTGCCTATGCATCGAGACAATTGAGACCCTATGAAGTTAACTATCCGACCCACGACTTGGAGCTAGCAGCCATGGTGTTTGCTTTGAAAATCTGGCATCACTATCTGTATGGAGTTACCTGCCAGATCTTTACTGACCACAAGAGCCTAAAGTACATTTTTACTCAGAAGGAGTTGAACATGAGGCAGAGAAGGTGGCTAGAATTAATCAAGGACTACGATATCGAGATCCTTTATCATCTGGGTAAAGCAAATGTGGTTTCCGACGCTTTGAGCGTAAGACAGTGCAGGAGCAGATGCTGAGCCGCTTGACAGCACAGAGGGAGTTGCAGTTAGACCTTATGAGGCCAGAAATTGAAGTTTGGTTACAGCGTGTTCAGGGACAACTTTGCACCTTTGAGATTTCTTTGTCTCTTGCTGATATGATCAGATCGAAGCAAGTTACAGACCCATTCTTATCTCGAGTTCGGGGTGAAGTAACTCAAGGGAAAGCCCCTGGATTCGTGATCCACTAGGATGGATTGATATGCTTTAGAAATCGAGTTTGTGTACTTACAGATGAAGAGTTGAGGAACTCTATCATGAGAGAAGCCCATGCTACCCCATACTCTATTCACCCGGGATCTAGCAAGATGTATAAGGATTTGAAGCAGAATTATTGGTGGGGGAATATGAAACGTGAGGTTGCCGAATTCGTTTCGAGATGTTTGACGTGTCAGCAGGTTAAGATTGAGCACCAACGACCCGCAGGAATGCTGAAACCGCTCCCGATTCCCGAGTGGAAATGGGAGGATATATCGATGGATTTTATCACTAGCTTGCCGACGAGTCGTCGAGGAATGAATACGATTTGGGTGATTGTGGACCGTCTGACCAAGTCAGCCCACTTCTTGGAGATTAAGGACACGTGGGGTCCCGAAAGACTGGCCCAACTTTTTATTAAGGAAATTGTGAGTTTACATTGTACCCCCAAGAGTATTGTATCGGATCATGACGGGCGATTCGTATCGCACTTCTGGAAGCCAGTTCATCGTGCGATGGGCACGCAGTTGAATTTCAGTACGGATTTTCATCCGCAGACCGATGGTCAGTCTGAGAGAACCATCCAGACTCTAGAGGATATGTTGAGAGCATGTGCTCTTGATTGGAAGGACGATTGGGAAACGCAGCTACCTTTGGTGGAATTTACGTATAATAATAGTTGTCATGCTTCGATTCAGATGGCTCCGTATGAGGCATTGTATGGCCGTCGCTGTAGGTCCCCTTTGTGTTGGGACGAACTGTCAGAATCTCTGGGTACGGAACCCGATATGTTATTAGCAGCCCGTGAGAAGATCGCTTTAATTAGGAGTCATTTGTTAACGGCTCAAAGTCGACAGAAGTCCTATGCTGACCACCATCGATGACCGCTTGAGTTCGAGGTTGGGAACCATGTGTTAATGAAGGTGTCTCCTACCTGAGGTGTTCTTCGTTTTGGGAAGAGGGCCAAAGCTGAGCCTGAGGTACATTGGGCCGTTTGAGGTTTTGGAGCGTGTAGGTGATCTGGCCTATCGACTAGCTTTGCCACCGGATTTGAGTCAGATTCACAACGTGTTTCATGTCTCCCAGTTGAGGAAATATGTTGCTGATCCGAGCCATGTACTTCAGTTCGAAGAGATTGAATTAGCGGAGGATCATTCGTACGAGGAGCGTTCTGTGCGGATACTCGAGAGGAGGATCAAGCAATTGCAGAACAAGACGATCCCCCTACTGAAGATTCAGTGGTCACGACACAGAGTCGAGGAGGCTATGTGGGAGGCCGAGGATAGTATACGAGTGAGATACCCCGAGTTATTTACCCCTTAGTTTCGGGGACGAAACTCTTTTTAAGGGGGGGAGTATGTAATATCCGACTGTGATTCTCATTTTTATCTGTCGTTGTATATTCAGATGAATTGATTATCGTGGATCATTACATTCAGTATTATGAGCTTCATATCGTTGTTATTTCATTTCATACTTGGTGATTCGATGTCAATTGGAGAGTTACATTTTTCTAAATTTTTCTGTTAGTGTAGCGTACGCTACGTATCTTAACCAACGTACGCTAAACTTGTGATTTAGCGTACGTAATGCCTTGTCTGTTGCGTACGCTAAGAAGGAATCTGACATCAGTTGACTTCAACACGTGAACTTGTTATCCGTTGGCATGCATGTGGGTGACGTCTGAGCTGTCGTGTCGGCCAGAGTCAACTTTTAATTAGCGTGCGTAGCCCATTTTCATTAGCATGCGCTAATGGCCTGCAGATTCAAGACAGTAGCCACTGTAAGCCGATTACGTGCGTAATATTAACCTGTTAGTGTGCGTAAGTGTGTTAGCGTACGCTAAAGCTTCCCGATAGCGTGCGCTAAGTCTGCACAGTCTATTTATAGGACCAGCCTGTTTTTCATTTCTTCACATATATCATCCCTCTGCACCCCCAAATCGATATCAACCTCCTCCAACTTGCTTTTAAGCCTTAAATCTTGGAGTGGAGCTCATTACCTTGAAGATTAGAAGGTGTTCTTGAGCTTGGAGTGTACTTCCTTGTAGTGTTAAGAGTTGTTCCTCATTTCTGGAGGTATGTGTGTATCTCTCCTCTGTACTTTTTGTATGTTGGTGTTAGTGATGAAGTATTTTTCACCTAAAGTTAAATTAATCAAGTAAAACATAGTTTTAATCCAACTTTTTAAACACTTTTGATGAATATGATAAATGAGGGTTTGAGATGGATGTATTCTTGACGATATAATGATATTAACCATGTTGTAACTATCATACTCATCTTGTTGGACGAATTTAGCTCAGTAGAACATCTTTGAATCAATTAACCTCACCATAGTTGGATTTAAACAATAAAATCGATATCATAAAGTTTGTAAACACCATGCTTGATATTCATTTATCTTGAGAAGAACTTACCAATGTTGAAGATAGTAAAATGTTACCTTACTTCAGAAACCTTCGAAACTTTATCATCATTATTATTCAGATTCACAAATCCATGAAGAATGATAGGAACACCTTGTTGAATATTAGGAGATTAGTGTGGTAATTCTAAAACCTAAGCTAGGTGATTTCATAAATGATGTTAATGGATCTTCCAGCTTTGTAAAGAATGATTTTGATAACCTTCATGAATATGGTGTAATCTCATAGCTAATAACCTTGTTGTAAGCTTAATATTCAACTTAGATGAGAGGTGGATGAATATAATTGTGCAGATTTTGTCCTTTCAACATTTTAATGCTTTGGAAAGTTTAATCAACATAAGATTATCTTAACATCATAAATGGTTATTTAACATATTCTTGATAGAATTCTTATTTATGAAGAACCATGTGAACATTCGGTAAAGTATTGTGAACCGATTTTATGGTTGTAATGAGGTAAAAAGAATTCTTAGCATAAGACTTCGATATTTTGAGATAGCGAAACTATTCTAAGGGATTATTAGGGTGTCGTCTTACTAATCCTATATTGATAATTATACGAATATGTTATTGAGTAAAATGTATTTCGTTTAAGGTTGATTATGCGAGTAAACGATTTTGGTCGAGGACCGTTCGTTCGTTTCGACAAGAAGAGGATTATTCTCGTCTCCGTATTGAGGCAAGTTATCTTGCTTGGTTATAATGATGATTAGATTCTTGTGCTGGTTATACATTTCATGTGTATGAAATGTTTATGAAATGTTTGTCGTGATTTGCCATTTCCTTTGACGGTATTCCGTTTCGTCATGGGGTTGCATCCCCAAGTACGTCGCTTTGAGTTGTTGATTTCGTTGGTCCTTATTGTCACTTCGGTGAGTTTTCTTGATCCTTAATCGGATATGTGATTTATTGAATTCGTTGACATGTTGTATCGTGACATATCCGGAATCATATCTGCGTTCCGATTGGTTATTGTGTAGGATTTTTAGCCAGGCACATATATAGTCATGCGTGGATGTTTTCGTATTGGACTGTGCACACGAGACGTAGTTCGTGAGGCTAATTAGGTACATTGTCCCACGTATATCCTGGATTCTGTATACGGGGTAGACATGTGCACTGACATATTTCCGGATCGGGCGTATTGTGATGTCCATCTTGAGCCATATTGTTAATCTTTCATAGTCCATGTATGATTGGATGTGTTCGACGGTTTGTGACTGATTGTTTCATACGCTCGAGGGGTATGATTAATAGTCGGGATGTTTTCCTTGGTATCTATATATGTGAGTTGTATAATGTCGGAAGAATTAATTATCATGTATATCTGACCCTGTGTTTTGGGCAAAATACTTGTGTTGTATTTTAGGTCGAGGCAAAGGCAAGGCATGGGAAGAGCATGTTGACGGCGAAGGGTTCGAAGGATACTAGTTCGGGGGCCCCAAATCATTTGTTGTCCGGTCATGTTAAACCGTGTAATGTTACTTTATTTCCACTTCATTTAAATTACTACCTCGTTGTATTGATATTTGAAGTATATTCCATCTCCATATGGTTTATACTTGTATTTCAGATCCTGTGTATCATGAGGCCATTGACCATATTTTTAATAAACTCCTAATTGGAGCAATGACTATTTATTGTGGGTCGGTATCACAAGTAATACTTATTTAATCTGTTTTTTGATATCGCCTGGTGGGTCCCAGATTGGGGCCACGGCACTATAATAGCCGCCTTTGGGGGTGTTACAATGGTATCATGGAATATGAATTGTCGGGATGATGGTGTGTATCTTATGCCCGGACTAAGATAAATCATAATGTATATGATTTTAAAGATGTCTAGTGGAAACGGAGACGTGAATTATATTTGGTCTATTGTGTGAGAAATTAAATATCAAGGCTAGTTATCATGCCGACATTGAACTCGAGGTGGTGGTTTGGTATTAAGGATGGACTGTACTTCATTTTGGATTGTTCGGATAACCGTGTATTCGTTCAGGGATGTTGGTCGTGGAAAGGTTAGCATCTCCAGCTTGAGGTAAATTAATATTGCTAGATTATGATAATCATCCTGTTACATTATTGCATGTGTGTGTTGATATTTCATGTGGTGAGTGTGCACCATTGCTTGTTACGTTTTGTGATGTGCTCTTTCTTTGAGCTATAATCTGTTGGGCCGATGTGTTAGGGGATAAGACCTAAATGGCACCTATGTCCGGAGTATTCCTGAGTAGATGCTTCCGTGACCCATGGCAGCTGCCTTGGGAGTTTATGTGATATTATCCGGAGTATTCCTGAGTAGATGCTTTCATGACACTTGGCTGCTGCCTTGGGAGTTTATGTGCTATTATTATATGCATTGTTGAGCATGCTGTGAACTGTTGTCTGACAGAATACGACATTGTGGTCGTGTCGGTCTTTCATGATCGAGTTACTTTTGCTCTTTTGGATGTTGGAATATTTATTCCACATAGTCATAAATAGTGTTTTGATGATTAAGTTGCTAAACAAAACAAAACAACATCGAGGCGAAGCAAAACAACGAAGCAGACGAAGACGCAAAAAGCTGAACAAAATACATGCTTAGCGCACGCAAGAGCTGAAGGTTAGCGCATGCTAACGGGAGTTATCTGCAGATCAGACAAGTTCGAAGTAACCTGAAGTGAAGTCACCTGATGAGGATAGCGCACGCTACATATGCAATATTAACGCACCCTATCGAGACTATATTACCGTTGTGAAGGAATTCAAACAGAGAATGGCGTATCAGTGAAGTAAGCTTAGCACACGCAAGACATGATATTTTAGCGAACGCTAAATATCAAAGTTTGAATCAAGTCAATCAATCCATTGGGGAGAATCTGCTACCAAGTCAAAAAGTATTAACGGATATATGACACATGCAATGATGCATGATTAGCACACGCTACAAGTGTTAGCGCACGCTAACTGTGAAGGACAGAAGCCACTGGACTAAAACTGGAAGAATGTTAACGTACGTAACAGTACATAACGTACACTAAAGGCTAAATACACGTGATAGCGCACGCTAAGGAAGTCAGCCTAGCGTACGCGAATAACAACTGGCAGTAACGGCTAGTTTGTGGAAGAAGGATATAAATACCAAATGAGTTGGTATCATTCCACACAACAACATTGAGCAATTCATATATACTTGAGATATCATTGTAAACATTATAGTTGTTGTTCTTGAGCTTAAACTAGAGTGATTGAGTATCATACACGAGTGAGAAAAAGAAAAGATACGATTGGATTCGGTATGATTAGGATCAAGGATCCGACATTGTTAGATTCGCAATCGCTATCTTAGTGAGGTTTATCTAGTATCAATAGAATGCTAGAGTGGTTGATTCCTTATCCAATAGAAAAGGAAAAACGGTTTTACTCGGACCGAGAGAAGACGAGCTTGTAACGGTAATCCCTTGACCGATAGAAGAGAGGCGTAGAGGTTTTGATCTTAAGCCTATAGAAAAAGATACATCAAGAGAGGACGTAGGCATGTTTGGCTGAACCTCTATAAATCCACGTGTCATTTATTTTTCGCAATTTTATTTACGCTTCCGCACAAACGGCGCAAATATCGATATCACCACAACATTGGAAAGTCTTCTAATCCTTGATGGATATGCGTTTCTTTGAGATTTGTTGTCATGTTGTATCGTGTCATATCTGGAGTCAGATACATTCTGATCGTTCATGTGTAGGATTTTCGGGGCGGGCACGTGTAGCATATGTTGGTTTCGACCTCATATTGAACCGTGCGCATGAGATGTACTTCGTGAGACTGATTAGGTATGAGACCAGACATGTATATGATCAATACCGTGGTTGGCTTGTATACGGACACATGTCCGGATCGGGCGTATCGTGACGTCCATCTTGAGTCTTATTAATTGGTCATTCGCAGTCCATGTATAATCAGATCTATTCGATAGTCGGGTTGTCTTGAAATCCCGTATGTATGATTTGTATATGGTTGAAGATTTTATTCTCTCATGTATCTGTCCCTGTTGACCCTTTACTGACCTTGTTTGGAGTCACCATACCGATGGTCAACTCGTTTGTCATTGACCCTTTATTAATCTCATTTGGAGTTCCCCCTATCATTGGTAATCTCGTTCGTTATTGATTCTTATTGATTCCGTTGGAAGTTTGCCCTACCGTTGGTATTCTCGGTTGTTGGTCCTTGTTGGAGTTTACCGTATCGTCGGTATTCTCGGTTGTTGATCCCTTATTGCTCTTATTGGAGTTCACCATATCGTTGTTATTCTCGGTTTTTGGTCCTTATTGATCTCGTTAGATTTTACTGTATCG
Organism: Orobanche coerulescens; assembly: GCA_033398695.1. Lineage (NCBI taxonomy): Eukaryota > Viridiplantae > Streptophyta > Magnoliopsida > Lamiales > Orobanchaceae > Orobanche > Orobanche coerulescens. Next base: position 96,310,861 of record CM065816.1, read on the forward strand.
TCGGTATTCTCGGTTTTTGATCCCTTATTGCTATTTTTGGAGTTCACCATATCGTTGTTATTCTTGGTTGTTGGTCCTTATTGATCTCGTTAGAGTTTACTATATCGTCTGTATTCTCGATTATTGATCCTTTATTGATCTTATTGGAGTTTATCGTACCGTTGGTATTCTTGGTTGTCGATCCTTTCTCGATCTTGTTGGAGTTTACCGTGTCGTTGGTATTCTCGGTTGTTGACCCTCTATTGATCTTGTTGGAGTTTATCGTATCGTTGGTATTCTCGGTTGTTGATCCTTTATTGATCTTGTTGGAGTTTACCGTATTGTTGGTATTCCCGATTGTTGATCCTTCATTGATCTTGTTGGAGTTACCACATCATGGTATTCTCGTTCGTGGTTGATCCTTTGTCGATCTTATGTGGAGTTATCATGTCATTGATAGTCTCGTTTAGATGCATTGGTTGTTTATCATTATTGATTGTGTGAGCATTCATGCTTGTATTGATATCCGGGACTTGCCATTGTCTCGGGACAGTTGGTTTACAGATGTGCCGTGCGATATCGGCTTTGTCAGGATTGGGATCCAATTGTGCGATCCAGCGGACAGAATCAGACTTGGCCATATTATTCCATATTGGAGATATGTTTATGTTTGAGAATATTGATATCGTTTCGGATACAGTACAGATGGTTGCTTTTGAATTCATTCGTCACTTAAGGACGCGAGATGTAGATTATGGTAAGGATCGATTTGATATGGATTGTGATGGGTTGGTAAGGTTACTTCGGTAAGATTACGTGGGGAATGTTCTTACTCTGTAAATTACATTGATATGTAATCGTTTATGTGATGTGATCGTTACCATTGTTGAGTATTATGGATGACCCCGTCGTGGGCTTTATCTTTTAGGTACTCGGAGATCGAGCTAGTAGCGGTCGTGAAGGGATGAGCTTTCCGGTGATACTGGCTATGGCGTGGTTATTGGGATTCGAATGTTCTTTCTGGTTTTTATAATTTCGCTGCAAAATATATTTAATCATGTCTCTATTCGCTGCGTGTGTAATTTTATAATGGCTTTCAGTATTTTTCCAACTCGTGATTACTTTCTAAATGCCCTTTTTGGCGTCTTTGCCTTGTACTTTCAAATGGTATTTTCTAACGGTAATTGAAACAACATTTTTAAAAATATTTGAGTATTTAAACATTACCGTCATCGGCCTATTTGGTGTTTTTATGCGTTTGCGAAAATGATTTTAGCCTTGTGGGTTCTAATGTGGGCCCCACAGCGCTGTAATATTCCCGGTCAATTTTGGGGTGTTACAGAATATGGTATCAGAGCTTGGGTTTCGTAAAACCCGGGTATGTGTGTTATGTGGCTCTACCAGTACGGTAGTAGCGTGACTTTTGAAAATAAATTTCCGACTTTCGAGTCAAACTGATTTTTGGAGATTCCAAAATTTTTGAAATAATTTCAAATTGCTATATTTGCGATGCCGGTATGTTGTTATTGTGCTGAGAACTTGTATCGGAGTCGTATGCTAGTATCACGGGATATCATCGACTTCACGGACCTGTAAGTATATTCTTTCAGTTATTTGGTTTTGATGATGATTATTTGAGCATGGTGATGTGATTTTGAGATATTTCGGGATTGAGATATTGGTTATGACAAGATTTTGAGTTTCGAGGATGAAACTTATTTAAGTGGGAAGATATGTAATATCCTAGAATTTGGCTACGATTTTTCACATTATTTTATCTGAGTTGTACTGTACAGAGTGGGACCGATACAGTATGGATAAATAATTTTGGGAACTATGACAGTCGTGCCAGTATATCTATCGAGGTTATTTTTAATTCTAGGATATTACATGCTTGATATGTTTTTCAATGTCGGATATACTATATGAGTATTGTACAATTGTCGTACTTGTTCAACAGTTGTATTTGAGGATATCGTGCATCAAATGTATCGTATGACAATGTTATCGGAACGAGCACATGTATTCAGTATGTCGCGTGTACGTATTCAGTATATTGAGACGGCAGACAGGAGCAGAAATGGCTAAGTATGAAAGCCATTAGGTACGCTACATAATGGAGCTTATGTACACAACTAAGCAAGCTTAACGTACGTTAAGATGTGTATACAACGTACTTTAAGAAGGGAATTGGACAGGATCGAGCTGTGGTCGGCAGGTGGGCCCGGTGTCGGCAGCTTTCGGCGCGGATTTGGACAGGTGAGTCAACTTCGAGCCTTACGTACGTTAAGAAGGCGTGTTACTGTAGCAAGTCAACTGTGTATTACGTACGCTACGGTGAGGGTATTACGTACGTAACACAAGGTGCGAAATAAGACAGTGAGCCCTGGACGTCGATTACGTATGCTATACAGGACATGTAGCGTACGTTCAGAGGCTTACGTACGTTAAGGTTGGGTCTTAACGTACGTAACAAGATGTGCAGGTTATATATTAAGAATCGGTCTTTCATTTCCTCACGAGAGGAAACACATCTCTTCCTCCCAAACTTCATTCCTCCTCACTCCTGGCCCTAATTCCGACCCCTGTACCTTGGTTAAGACCTTGGTGAGTTGATTAGAAGCTTGAAGCTTGGAGTTCTTGATGTTTTTGGAAGTGTTTGATCTTTGGGATTCTTCTTCAAGAGGTATGTTGGACAACTCTTCTCTTTGATTCGGATTTTTATATTGTTGTTGACGTTCTCCTTCGTATAATGATGGTTACGGTGTTGTTGTTGTGATTCTTGAGGTTGTATGAATTTTATATTGAAGAACAAAATGATGTATACCTTGGATTATGAATTAGATGATGGTTTAGATGATAGAACCCATCGAATTACATCGTTTTCTTGGCTACAAACATGACTATGGATTGATTCATATCCTTGAAGAACACTTGAATTATATACGTCGTGATTTTATGGAATTGGGAAGGATTACGGTTAATTTTATGGTTATTCGTGATGATAATCGGTAATTTTATTCCAATGAATGTACAAAGATGAGCCGTGTTAATCCGTAATTAAGATTGAAGTCGGAACCAAGAATGTTGAAGACATTGTTAGAATTATTGATTATTGAATTTCGGCTTGTATTCGTATTGTTAAGAGTTGATATGGTTTGGTTTGGTATGATTGAAATGTCGTTGAACCGTTGAGTTTGATTAGTTGATTATATCGGTTGTTGATTGTTATCGAACATATTGTTAATTGATCATTGCCCTAGGTTGCGTTAAGTGATGGTTGATGATTAACCGTTGTGATGCGATTGGAATTGAAGGACGCATGAATCACCTTGGTCGGGGCTGCGGACCTTGTAGAAGAAGACGACGGGATTGGTCACAACTTCATCTTATCGGTATCGAGGCAAGTTATGCTTGCTCAGTTCATAATGTTTAATAAATGATTTCATTTTCATTTCATTTATGATTCATATAGCAATGGTATCATGGAATATGAATTGTCGGGATGATGGTGTGTATCTTATGCTCGGACTAAGATAAATCAAAATGTATATGATTTTAAAGATGTCTAGTGGAAACGGAGATGTGAATTATATTTGGTCTATTGTGTGATAGATTAAATATCAAGGCTAGTTATCATGCCGACATTGAACTCGAGGTGGTGGTTTGGTATTAATGATGGACTGTACTTCATTTTGGATTGTTCGGATAACCGTGTATTCATTCAGGGATGTTGGTCGTGGAAAGGTTAGCGTCTCCATCTTGAGGTAAATTAATATTGCTAGATTATCATAATCATCTTGTTGCACTATTGCATGTGTGTTGATATTTCATGTGGTGAGTGTTTCTTACGTTTTGTGATGTGCTCTTTCTTTGAGTTGTAATCTATTGGGCCGATGTGTTAGGGGATAAGACCAAAATGGCACCTATGTCCGGAGTATTCCTGATTAGATGCTTCCATGACCCTTGGCTGCTGCCTTGGGAGTTTATGTGATATTTTCCGGAGTATTCCTGAGTAGATGCTTTCATGACCCTTGGCTGTTGCCTTGGGAGTTTATTGCTATTATTATATGCATTGTTGAGCATGCTGTGAATTGTTGTCTAACAGAATACGACATTGTGGTCGTGTCGGTCTTTCATGATCGAGTTACTGTTGCTCTTTTGGAAATCTTCTGATCCTTGATGGATATGCGTTTCTTCGAGATTTGTTGTCATGTTTTATCATGGCATATCTGGAGTCAGATACGTTCTGGTCGTTCATGTGTAGGATTTGTGGGGCGGGCACGTGTAGCATATGTTGGTTTCGACCTCATGTTGAACCGTGCGCATGAGATGTACATCGTGAGACTGATTAGGTATGAGACCAGACGTGTATCTGATCAATACCGTGGTTGGGTTGTATACGGACACATTTATGGATCGGGCGTAACGTGACGTCCATCTTGAGTCTTATTGATTGGTCATTCACATTCCATGTATAATCGGATCTGTTCGATAGTCGGGTTGTCTTGAAATCCCGTATGTATGATTTGTATATGGTTGATGATTTTATTCTCTCGTGTATCTGTCCTCGTTGAACCTTTACTGACCTTGTTTGGAGTCACCATACCGATGGTCAACTCGTTTGTCATCGACCCTTTATTAATCTCATTTGGAGTTCCCCCTATCATTGGTAATCTCGTTCGTTATTGATTCTTATTGATTCCGTTGGGAGTTTGCCCTACCGTTGGTATTCTCGGTTGTTGGTCCTTGTTGGAGTTTACCGTATCGTCGGTATTCTTGGTTGTTGATCCCTTATTGCTTTTGTTGGAGTTCACCATATCGTTGTTATTCTCGGTTGTTGGTCCTTATGGATCTCGTTAGAGTTTACTGTATCGTCGGTATTCTCGGTTGTTGATCCCTTATTTCTCTTGTTGGAATTCACCATATCATTGTTATTCTCAGTTGTTGGTCCTTATTGATCTCGTTAGAGTTTACTGTATCGTCGGTATTCTCGGTTATTGATCCTTTATTGATCATATTGGAGTTTATGGTACCGTTGGTATTCTCGGTTGTTGATCCTTTCTCGATCTTGTTGGAGTTTACCGTGTCGTTGGTATTCTCGGTTGTTGACCCTTTATTGATCTTGTTGGAGTTTATCGAATTGTTGATATTCTCAGTTGTTGATCCTTTATTGATCTTGTTGGAGTTTACCGTATTGTTGGTATTCTCGGTTGTTGATCCTTCATTGATCTTGTTGGAGTTACTGCATCATGGTATTCTCGTTCGTGGTTGATCCTTTGTCGATCTTGTGTGAAGTTATCATGTCATTGATAGTCTCGTTTTGATGCATTGGTTGTTTATCATTATTGATTATGTGAGCATTCATGCTTGTATTATTATCTGGGACTTGGCATTGTCTCGGGACAGTTGGTTTACAGATGTGCCGTGTGATATCGGCTTTGTCAGGATTGGGATCCGATTGTGCGATCCAGCGGATAGAATCGGACTTGGCCAGATTATTCCATATTGGAGATATGTTTATGTTTGAGAATCTTGGTATCGTTTCGGATACAGTACAGATGGTTGCTTTTGAATTCATTCATCACTTAAGGACGCGATATGTAGATTATGGTAAGGATCGATTTGATATGGATTGTGATGGGTTGGTAAGGTTAATTCGGTAAGATTACGTGGGGAATATTCTTACTCCGTAAATTACATTGATATGTAATGGTTTATGTGATGTGATCGTTACCATTGTTGAATATTATGGCTGACCCCGTCGTGAAGGGATGAGCTTTCCGGTGATACTGGCTATGGCGTGGTTATTGGGATTCGAATGTTCTTTCTGGTTTTTATAATTTCGCTGCAAAATGTATTTAATCATGTCTCTATTCGCTGCGTGTGTAATTTTATAATGGCTTTCAGTATTTTTCCAACTCGTGATTACTTTCTAAATGCCCTTTTTGGCGTCTTTGCCTTCTACTTTCAAATGGTATTTTCTGACGGTAATTGAAACAACGTTTTTAAAAATATTTGAGTATTTAAAACATTACCGTCATCGGCCTTTTGGCATTTTTAAATATTTGCAAAAATGATTTTAGCCTTGTGGGTTCTAATGTGGGGCCCACGGCACTGTAATATTCCCGTTCGGTTTTGGGTGTTACACTGATATTCAGCCTTGACTCTTTGACATGTGAGGCATCGAGCCATGAATTCTGCTACTTGGTTCTTCATGTTTACCCACCAAAAGTGTTTCTTTAGGTCTTGGTACATCTTGTTACCTCCTGGGTGAATCGTATATCTCGAATAATGAGCTTCTTCGAGAGTCCGTATTTTGAACTCCTCATCATGAAGTATGCATAACTGTCCCTTAAACCATACAATTCCATCCTTGGTAATCGTAAACTTGGGTTTCTCGCCCTCAACGATCTTGTCCTTGAATTCTTGATGTTTTGGATCTCTCTCTTGGGCTAATCGAATATCATCCAATAGATTCTATTTAACTGTGAGGTTGGCGCAAATTAAATGAGCACCTTGATGAATGGGTTTCAGGTAGCTTAGTTCCTCAAGAGCTTGCCATTATCGGACCATGAGTCAGGCCACTCTAGTCTTTCTACTTAAGGCATCAACCACGACATTCGCTTTCCCTAGGTGATGTTGAATCTCACAATGGTAATCTTCTAAAAGCTCTACCCATCTTCTCTGTCGGAGATTAAGTTCCGTTTGGGAAAGTAGGTACTTGAGACTTTTATGATCCGTAAACATGGTGAATTCAACGCCGTATAAATAATGTCGCCATTTCTTTAAGGCAAATACTATTGTTGCGAGTTCGAGGTCGTGTGTTGGATAATTCTTCTTGTGCATTTTGAGTTGCCTGGAAGCATATGCGATAACTTTACCATTTTGCATTAGTACAGCACCGAGGCCATCATTTGAGGCGTCACTATATACAACAAATCCCTGGGTTCCTTCTGGAAGTGTCAGTATTGGTGCGGTGGTAAGCTTCCTCTTGAGTTCTTGGAAGCTTGTTTCGCATTTATCCGTCTATTCAAATTTTACTTGTTTTTGGGTTAGCCGGGTGAGGGGTCCCACTATCTTCGAGAAGTCCTTGATGAATTTGCGGTAGTAGTCCGCAAGTCCAAGAAAGCTTCCGATCTCAGTGACATTTTCTGGCCTCTTCCAGTCCATAATAGTCTCTATCTTGGATGGATCTACCGCAATCCCTTCTCCAGAAATAGTGTGGCCCAGAAATGCCACTTCCTTCAACCAAAATTCACACTTGCTGTACTGGCGTACAACATGTGCTTCCTGAGTGTTTCTAACAAAAGTCTAAGATACCTCTCGTGTTTCTAACACAATTCATCGATGAAAATTACTATGAATTGGTCGAGATATGGTTGAAATACTTTGTGCATTAAATCCATAAATGTCGCAGAGCATTCGTGGCTCCAAAAGGAATCAGTACGAACTCGTAGTGGCCGTATCTAGTTTGGAATGTAGTTTTAGGAACATCTTCATTCTTAATTTTTAGTTGGTAGTATCCTTGTTGAAGATCGAACTTGGAATACACCGATTATAGTCGACAACTCGCTTACATGAAGGGGCAAGTGAGGACCGAGGATGACAAAATCTGTCATTTCGATATGCGGATGAGACCAGAGATTCGACAGTACATGTCGGGTTTCACTTGTGCTACTTTGAGAGAGTATCATAATCGAGCCATGGCGTACGAGATGGCATCATTATCTATTGGGCCTTTGAATGGGCCGAAGAGGCAGAGGAAGTCTAGAGATTTTTCGAAAAGTGTAGGAGTCGAAACTTCTTATCGTCGAGTTTCGCGTAGTCCTTCGGTGAAACCTTCATTTTCTTCGTTCGGTGGAACCAAGAGTTTCAAGTCGTCCTATTTGACTCCTAGTCAGACTGGGAGGTGTTTCAATTGCAATGTTGTGGGTCATGTGCAATATAATTGTCCTTCACAACCGATTACTTGTTATAACTGTGGACTTGAGGGCCACAGAGTTCAGTTTTGTGAAATATTCCATAAAGTTTCCCAGAATCGTGCTTCGGCATCGGTATCGGGATCGATTCATTGGGACCACTGAGATTTTGTCGGCTGTGCTTTGTTGTTTGTGACTTCACCCTTTCTTTCTTTTTAAGTTTCGGGACGAAACTTCTTTTTAGAGGGGTAGAATGTAATACCCGTGATTTCCTCTTTCGGTAAATTTTCGTTTTTGGCATTTTTCTGGTTTTCAGAACTCGCTTGCGAGCGTTTTGACATTTTGATAATGTTTTGTTCTGCGTATTTGGTCATCCGAGTTTGTTTCTGGGTTGTTTTACCCGAATTCGTGTTATGGGCGACTTTTTCCGTTATTTGGTTCATTTCGTGTGATGGTGGTTCGAAACTATTGTTTCATGTTTCCGTAAGTCCGTTTAGCATTGTTAGATGGATTGTGAACTTTTATTGGTGTTTTGACTAAGTATCGTGTTGGATCATTCCGTAATATTCCAAACTTTTGGGTTTCCATTGCGTTCATTCTCTTTTCGGATCATTTGATGTTACCGTCGTGTTGGGACCGACTTTGTTTGATGTGAGGTCACCATACTAGGGTTTGTGATAGTTCATTCAGGCCTTTAAATGGTTGGGATTATGCGTTAAACGATTATATCATGTTTGGGGGTCGTTTTTCATCAATTTTGGGCTCGAACAGTGTGTGCCGCGGCACCTGGGACTATGAGCCGCGGCACAGCCTTAGCAAGAGCGATGGCCAGGCCGGCTGTACTGCGTGCCATGGACGCATCAGTCCGGGCCGCGGCCCCAGCCTAAAACCTGCTACCCCATTTCAGCCACGGGCCGTGGCACACTCAACCTGCACCGCGGAACGCGGGTCAGCAGGGTTATTTCTCAGCGAGTTTTTGGGAGAGGATTTGATTTCCTCTCCTCTCTTCTTCTTCCTCATGGTTTAGGCGATTTAGGAGCGATTTTTGGGCGATTTATCTTAGAGATATCATCTTCCTCGAGCTCTTGGTGTTGATTAACATCATCAATCCGTGTTCTTCGTCTTTGATTCGAGGTAATCATCTTGTAAACCCTTCCTTTATATTTCGTGAATCTTTAAGATTCAGAATGTTCTTCATGAATCGTGTTGTTGTAAATCATCAATCGGTCGTATTGATTCTCTCCTATGATTTGATTCGTGTTTCTTGTCGTATTCGGGTTCAGGTGATGTTCTTGTTGTTCTTGGGGAAGTATTGAACCCCAAGTGTTCGATCTTTTGTTTCTACGAATTCTTGTTGGGAATTTCGCATATTTTCCATCCTTCTTGTGATTGAATTCGTAGTAATTATGTTGTTCTTATGTTTTCACCCTAGTTGGAGGGTTCGAGGGTTTCCGGTCGATCTTTCCCGTTGCTTTGCGTGCTTTGGACTTGAGGCGAGTATATAATCTATATTCTTTATACTTTGAGAATTTGATGTGTCGTGAATGTAACGTGGACTTGTTAGTGATGGTATATTTAACCGTAACTTACTTTCAAACGAATATGTGATTTCTATGAAAGTAAATTCGAACGTAAACTTGAGTTTCGCGAAGAATGATAATAACCATTTCATGTTATTTTGTGCTTAAAACGGGTAATAGAAATGAGTAGTTATCCGAGGAATTGTGGAATCGCGGAATACTTGTATTATTCGCTCGTTAGCCTTCTTCTTGAATGATGGTGTGCTGTGAATGTTGTGCCTTTGTGGAAGTTATGATGCATTAACTTATGTGTTACGTGTTTGCGGTTTTGGTGAATATTGTACCTTTGTTGTTGTGTATAATTGGTGAATTGAGATGTTGCCCGGGTAGGGACCCGTTGAGGCCTCCGGAGGCGCGTGCTTGCGAGTACGGCCAGACATTATGATTTGGCCACAAGGTTATCAATTCGAGTAGGTCTGGAGAGGGCTCCGAGAATCGGCACTTGCGAGTGCGATGTCATGATAACTTATGGACGTGCTTGAACGATATTATCCGGGTAGGGTCCGTCGAGGCCCCCGGAGGCGCGTTACTTGCGAGTACGGCCAGATGTTACGAGTTGACCATAAAGTTATCTAATTGGGTAAGTCTGGAGAGGGCTCCGAGAATCGTTACTTGCGAGTATGATGTCAAGATAACTTATGGGTGTATTTGATTTGTTTTCGATGAGCTAATCCGGGTGGGACCCTTCGGGGCCACGGAGACGATTTGACTGTTGATTTGATATCCCTGAATTATTTATGTTTGAATCTTGAATCCCAGTTATATTGGTGAATATGGTTTTGTCTTTGAGGCTTGGTTGAGAATTGAAGCAATTATATGATTTTGAAAGAAACCCCTTTTTAAAAGAAGAATTATAAATCTTTTCATTATTTTACACTGAGACCCCCAACATCTTCAATTATTCTTTTAAACATATTTTGAAGTTATTCTTATGATCCTTCCTAGAGGAAACTGTTTTGAAAAGAATTTAGACTCGGGGATCGTGTTACTACCTTTTCGAAAGGTTATTTTCATAACGACTGTATTCTTGATGTATAATTGTATAGCTTAGTTACTTGCTAGCGATTTCCATCGCTAACCCCTCGTTGGGGATTATGTTATGTTTTTTTTCAGATATTCCGATTTGAGAGAGAGCAACCACAGGATAGACATAGAGGATGATGTAAAGCAGCTATACTAGTCACAGTTGTAGTCGGCTGTCCGTCAGTGATCTGTCGAACCAAGTATTTATTTCTAGTTCTTCACCATCCTTAAGAGGATGGACATGTTGTGTAAATTATGATTGAGTTGTATTTTGGTTTATCAGTTGTACTGCTATGTTGTATTTTGGGAGACCTAATCGGTCTACGGTTTTATGTTTTTGTCGAACCGACCACATGTGGGTTTGTTTTGTGGTTTCTTGCCTGGTAGATCCTTGCGGAAAGGATCTACGGCGTGTAATGTCCCTAAGTGGATTGGGGGTGTTACAGCAAGCCTCTTGGCATTGTTGGAGAATCGGCTTTGCTGTTGAGCTAATCTTGCCGTTCTGCTTTCGATCCGGGTGGAGGCTTCCATAGCTTCGGCAAGTGTCGTTAGTCGAACAGTCAAAAGACTCTATTGAAGTGTATGCCTCAGTCCTCGAGTGAATTTGTACAACAAATCTTCTTTTGTTGCCACTAATCCGAGTGCATATTTGGACAGTCTGTTGAACTGAGCTTCGTACTGGGCGACTGTCATGGTTCCCTGCTTCAAATGGTAGAACTCATCTCATTGAGATTCTCTGGCTGCTGCTGACACATATTGGGTTCAAAAATCAGTCAAGAAGTTATCCCACGTCGTGGCACGGTTTTCTCTCGTCCATCGCTCGTTAATAATCATCCGCCAATCGTGGGCAGTAGCTTCGAGTCGGAATGTATCCAGGGATACAGGTTGCTCATCGGTATACTGTAGGGTGTTGAAAATTCCTTCAATTTTTTCCAGCCAAAATTTGGCCTTGACACCATCAGGTTCTCCGTCGAAAGTAGGTCGCCAAGCGCAAAACCTTTCAAGAGTGCGATCATGGGTTTCGCTGCTGCTTCGTTGTTTGTTGCTTGATGTTGTAGGAAATTTGTCAGTTGAGCTAGGTCTTGAGCCATAGCATCATTTCCGTTTTCTCCTCGTGGGGGAGTGCGTGAGCGACCATTGTGATGTTGCTGCTCGTCACGATTCATGCCTTCGGTCAGCCATCTATTATAAGTTTGGGAAGCGTGCTAGGATTAACAATCTTATCTGGAGTTATCAGTAATTTATGTTATCATGTAGATTTAAGCGCATGATTGAGTGCTAATTAATCGCGGATAATGGAATTATAGTATAAGTATAAAACAAAGTCGATTCAAGTTACTCCTGGCTTATTCGCCCAGTCATATATTTACGTTTCATGGTACTTGGGCCAAATGTCTTAAACATCAAAAGTATGAAACATCAAAACAAGTTACATTAATGTTCGTAACCAAGTCTTAGAGATTTGTAATTATCTCCCGAACTCATACTCGCATCCTCTTCTATGTCCTCCTCCGGATCCTCCTCCGAATCGTCCTCTTCGAACTCACGGAATCGAGTGTCCACAATTGGGGATGCTCGTGATGAGGCTCCGATTTCAGTGGTGGAATTGGGAAATAGGTCGATCACGGCTCCCAGCTTAGACTTCACCATGATCTAGAATTTCTCATGCTCGTGGCGTTCAGACAAGATTTGTTCCTCCAGCATTTGTACCCTGTGGGCTTGGAGACATTTGAGGCTGCGGAGTTTGGCTATCGTTCGAATGTCTGTTAGATGGATTTTTATGCGCTTATTTATCATTATTTTCTATCCATTTTAAGTCTAAATCTACATAAATGAGCTTTTAATGCACTATCTTTATATGTTTTGTAGGAAATTGGAGTCCGGAAGCTCGAACGACGAAAAACAGGCCAAAACGACAATTTTTGGCCTGGGGCCGCGGCACACCAAAGCCCAGGCCGTGGCACACGCACGGCACAGCAAGACGCCGAGCGCAGTGTACCGGTGGCCGTGGCACGAAGATGCTGAGCCGCGGCCCATGAAGAAAACCTGCGCCCACGCATCCTGCGCTGAACATTAGGGGCCGCGGCACGCACTTACTGAGCCGCGGCCCGCGGGACGGTTTTGATGTGTCTGCCGCGTTTCTAGGCCATTTTTGGAGCTGTTCTCGACCTAACCCACATATGCGTTTTGCGAGATGAAGGATAGTTATAAATAGAGAGCAAAGGCATTGAAGACATATCATCAAGGAATCATCGAGGAAGAGGAGAAAACACCAAGGAGCAGAGAGCGGAAGCTAGAGAACGGAGGAATCCGAGTTCTTCAACTGCGTTTGATTTCTATTATGCTTTCTTCAATTCTTTGTGTATTCTTATTTTCTAGCATGTCAGGCTAGAACCCTATTCTAGGATTTTGATGAAACCGAGGTTTGACGAATTAACTGTTGATTTTGCATTATTAAAATATATTTCACTTTCTTCTTGAGTTTTCCAATTGTGTTAATTACTATCAATTATGTGGCCTATGATTGATTTGTTTTGATTACACAACTTGAATCGGGAGAGGAGAGTTGGTAGGAAAAATTGGTGAGAACCGTTTTATCTTGTGAGATAGGAATATACTCATAGGAATTACGTGGCCTTTCTGAAGATTTCGTACTTTTTTCCTATTGTCGAATTAATTCACCTAGGAATAGAGTGTGTTATTCACCTTAGAAAATTCTATTGACCTCCGGAGAGGCGGTAGAATATTTTAGCAATCTTCGTCTTCAATAAATTGGGAAATCATTAAATTCATATAAATAAAGAGTAATTCGGATAAACCGAGGTGGATTCACAATCCTAGATTAATTCCTTATTTGATCATCTTTCTTCGAAAACCGATTTTATTATTTAGTTTAATCCTTTATTATTTTTTCTTAATTATTACTTGCATCTCCTATTTCGATTGTTCAAATAAAATTAGAATACATATAAATTGGTAATTAGTAAGTCAGTCCTCGAGGGAACGATATCTTACTTATCACTTTATTACTTGCTTACGATAACATGCACTTGCGTTCACCGAAATTCGCAACAAGTTTTTGGCGCCGTTGCCGGGGACTGATTGTTCACTAATATCGATTTAAGTATTTCTAGTCTTAATTTGAACATTATTTTATTTTTGTGTAATTTTTTTTATTTTTTTTTCCTTTCAGGAGTTTTTGGTTAGTGCATGAGAAAGTTCGGTAACGAAGGCCTACTACCTTTGGATACTGAACTCGAGCGCACTCTTCGGAAAAACAAGAAGGAAAAGCGTGAGCTACCGACAAAATACAACATGACCGATAACACAGAAAATCACGGAGGAGACAATCCTATGCAGCAAGCTCAACCGGCATTGGCACTCCGTGATTATGCAATGCCACAAATCAATGCAAACTTTTCGGGGATTAGGCGTCCAACCATCCAAGCAAACAACTTCGAGATCAAGCCGGCTACTATTCAGATGGTACAAGCAAGCTAATTTTGTGAACTGGCGAACGATGATCCCAATGCACACATCGCTTCATTTCTCAAGATTTGTGACACCTTCAAGAATAACGGTGTTACCGATGATGTTATTCGTCTGCGGCTTTTCCCTTTCTCTCTAAGGGACAAAGCCAAGTTTTGGTTGAATTCATTACCGCCAGGCTCTATCACGACTTGGGCGGAATTAGCACAAGCCTTTCTGGCTAAGTTCTTTCCACCATCGAAGACAGCAAGACTAAGGAACGAGATAACTACTTTCGGGCAATTTGATATGGAGTCGCTTCATGAAGCTTGGGAGCGATACAAGGATTTGCTAAGGAGATGCCCACACCATGGTCTACCGGATTGACTGCAAATTCAGACATTCTATAACGGACTGAGTGCTTCTACACGCCCTCTTGTTGATGCAGCCGCTCGAGGAGCGTTAATGGGAAAGACTATGGCGGAATCCCACTCTCTATTGGAGGCAATGTCTACAAATGCTTATCAGTGGCCTTCCGAACGAGTAAACCCAAAGCGTGTTATGGGAGTTTCCGACAATGATCCGATCTCTACACTATCAGCCCAAGTTGCCGCCTTGACTCAGCAACTTCAAGCTTTATCACGCGCTCCTTCCCCCATTACCATTAAATCATGTAATTGGTGCAACGGATCTCACCCTAGCGCAGAGTGCCAAGTCGGAAATCCTTTCGAGCAACCTCCGATGGAACAAGCTTAGTTTGTGGGGAACGGGAATCGGCAGAACAATCCGTATTTCAACACATACAATCAAGGGTGGAAAAATCACCCTACATTTTCGTGGAAAAACGGACAAAACATAAACCAACCTCAGTTTACTCAACACCACCAGCAACCCCATCCCGCTCCAAAGATCTCTCTAGAGGAGGCAATGGAGAATTAGCAGCAAATACGAGTCAGTTCATGACCCGTACGGAAGCAACCTTGCAAAACCATTCCGCCTCTATTCGCAACATGGAAGTCCAATTGGGTCAAATAGCAAATGTGTTAACAGCTCGCCCTGAGGGTACCTTGCCAAGTACAACCGAGACGAACCCCAAAGAGAGTATTAATGCCATTGGTTTGAGAAGCGGGAAGGAAGTGTGTGAGCAGCCCAGGCAGAACAAAAAGAGAGTTGAAGATGAGGGGAAGAAAAATTCGTTGACCGAGGAATCACAAGTTTCTAAGAGCTCAAAACTGTTTCCAGATAATCCGACAGCCTATGTGCCACCCGTCCCATTTCCACAGCATTTGCAAAAGCAAAAAATGGACAAACAATTCTCCAAGTTTCTTGACGTCTTCAAGAAACTACATATCAACATTCCATTTGCCGACGCCTTAGGACAAATGCCTAGCTATGTGAAGTTGATGAAGGAAATCTTATCTAACAAAAGGAAGCTCGAGGAATATGAAACGGTGGCACTGACTGAAGAGTGCAGCGCAATCTTGCAGAGAAAGCTCCCGCCTAAATTGAAGGATCCAGGAAGCTTCACTATACCGTGCACTATTGGAAACTTGTCTTTTGATAGAGCATTATGTGATCTCGGCGCTAGCGTTAATCTCATGCCTCTTTCTATTTTCAAGAAGCTAGGAATTGGGGAAGCGAAACCTACTACGGTATCTTTACAACTAGCCGATAGATCCATCAAGTACCCGAGAGGGGTAATAGAAGATGTCTTGGTCAAGGTCAATAAATTCATTTTCCCTGCTGATTTCATTGTGCTTGATATGGAAAATGACCATGAGATTCCGATTATTTTGGGTATACCGTTCTTAGCCACCGGAAGGACCCTTATTGATGTTCAGGAGGGTGAATTAATACTTCGGGTTGAAGATGAGCAAGTCACATTCAAAGTGTTTCGATCTCTCCCGTGTCCTAGCAAGGATCAGAAGTGTTCACAAATTGATATCTTTGAGAAAGACACACACCGGGAGAGTTGTTGGTCGAAATGTTCAGAATCCGTGTTAGTTGCTCCGACGTCTAAGAAAAATGTAGAACGAGTTGCATATCTTAGGCATTTGGATATGTCGTCTTCATCAACCGTTCATCCACCAACGAAAAATTCTAATGCAGTCATAAGCTCGTTCGTGAAAAAAGAGAATAATACGGAAGTGAAACGGGTGCCAAGTCATGTGCAATACGGGTGTTTTGGAAAGTTATTTTTGTTCAAATCTTTTCGCAAAGAACATTGGGTGTCCAAACCGAAAATCGAATTATTAAAGACCAATGGTCAAAAATTTAAAACACATATTAACAGTTCGATGGACGGGGCGGAGTTCAAATGGTGTTTGCGAAAAGCAAATTGATTTTCAAAAGTTCCGGCTGAAGACTATAAACTTAGCGCTTCTCGGGAGGCAACCCGAGTATTAGTTGTTGATTTTATTTTTCAGTGTTTTCATGCATTTTAGAGTCTTTATTTTTCGTCATTTTTGCTTTGATATGCTTATCCCTCACGTTCTTGGTGTTTTCCTTTGAAAATTCTGTGCAAGAATATCCCCAGGGGAGAATTTAAGCTTGAGCCGCGGCACAAGGATAGTGAGCCGCGGCACACACAAGTTGACACAAAAAGGCTAACCAAACTGACAGAATACGACATTGTGGTCGTGTCGGTCTTTCATGATCGAGTTACTGTTGCTCTTTTGGAAATCTTCTGATCCTTGATGGATACGCGTTTCTTCGAGATTTTTTGTCATGTTGTATCATGGCATATCTGGAGTCAGATACGTTCTGGTCGTTCATGTGTAGGATTTGTTGGGCGGGCACGTGTAGCATATGTTGGTTTCGACCTCATGTTGAACCGTACGCATGAGATGTACTTCGTGAGACTGATTAGGTATGAGACCAGACGTGTATCTGATCAATACCGTGGTTGGCTTGTATACGGACACATTTCTGGATCGGGCGTAACGTGACGTCCATCTTGAGTCTTATTGATTGGTCATTCACAGTCCATGTATAATCAGATCTGTTCGATAGTCGGGTTGTCTTGAAATCCAATATGTATGATTTGTATATGGTTGAAGATTTTATTCTCTCGTGTATCTGTCCCCGTTGACCCTTTACTGACCTTGTTTGGAGTCACCATACCGATGGTCAACTCGTTTGTCATCGACCCTTTATTAATCTCATTTGGAGTTCCCCCTATCATCGGTAATCTCGTTCGTTATTGATTCTTATTGATTCCGTTGGGAGTTTGCCCTACCGTTGGTATTCTCGGTTGTTGGTCCTTGTTGGAGTTTACCGTATCGTCGGTATTCTTGGTTGTTGATCCTTTATTGCTTTTGTTGGAGTTCACCATATCGTTGTTATTCTCGGTTGTTGGTCCTTATGGATCTCGTTAGAGTTTACTGTATTGTCGGTATTCTCGGTTGTTGATCCCTTATTTCTCTTGTTGGAATTCACCATATCATTGTTATTCTCAGTTGTTGGTCCTTATTGATCTCGTTAGAGTTTACTGTATCGTCGGTATTCTCGGTTATTGATCCTTTATTGATCATATTGGAGTTTATCGTACCGTTGGTATTCTCGGTTGTTGATCCTTTCTCGATCTTGTTGGAGTTTACCATGTCATTGGTATTATCGGTTGTTGACCCTTTATTGATCTTGTTGGAGTTTATCGAATTGTTGATATTCTCGGTTGTTGATCCTTTATTGATCTTGTTGGAGTTTACCGTATTGTTGGTATTCTCGGTTGTTGATTCTTCATTGATCTTGTTGGAGTTACTGCATCATGGTATTCTCGTTCGTGGTTGATCCTTTGTCGATCTTGTGTGGAGTTATCATGTCATTGATAGTCTCGTTTTGATGCATTGGTTGTTTATCATTATTGATTATGTGAACATTCATGCTTGTATTGATATCCGGGACTTGGCATTGTCTCGGGACAGTTGGTTTACAGATGTGCCATGTGATATCGGCTTTGTCAGGATTGGGATCCGATTGTGCGATCCAGCGGATAGAATCGGACTTGTCCAGATTATTCCATATTGGAGATATGTTTATGTTTGAGAATCTTGGTATCGTTTCGGATACAGTACAGATGGTTGCTTTTGAATTCATTCATCACTTAAGGACGTGAGATGTAGATTATGGTAAGGATCGATTTGATATGGATTGTGATGGGTTGGTAAGGTTAATTCGGTAAGATTACGTGGGGAATATTCTTACTCTGTAAATTACATTGATATGTAATGGTTTATGTGATGTGATCGTTACCATTGTTGAATATTATGGCTGACCCCGTCGTGGGCTTTATCTTTTAGGTACTCGGAGATCTAGCTAGTAGCGGTCGTGAAGGGATGAGCTTTCCGGTGATACTGGCTATGGCGTGGTTATTGGGATTCGAATGTTCTTTCTGGTTTTTATAATTTCGCTGCAAAATGTATTTAATCATGTCTCTATTCGCTGCGTGTGTAATTTTATAATGGCTTTCAGTATTTTTCCAACTCGTGATTACTTTCTAAATGCCCTTTTTGGCGTCTTTGCCTTCTACTTTCAAATGGTATTTTCTGACGGTAATTGAAACAACGTTTTTAAAAATATTTGAGTATTTAAAACATTACCGTCATCGGCCTTTTGTCATTTTTAAACATTTGCGAAAATGATTTTAGCCTTGTGGGTTCTAATGTGGGGCCCACGGCGCTGTAATATTCCCGGTCGGTTTTGGGGTGTTACACTGATATTCAGCCTTGACTCTTTGACATGTGAGGCATCGAGCCACGAATTCTGCTACTTGGTTCTTCATGTTTACCCACCAAAAGTGTTTCTTTAGGTCTCGGTACATCTTGTTACCTCCTGGGTGAATCGTATATCTCGAATAATGTACTTCTTCGAGAGTCCGTCTTTTGAACTCCTCATCATGAAGTATGGATAACTGTCCCTTAAACCATACAATTCCATCCTTGGTAATCATAAACTCGGGTTTCTCGCCCTCAACGATCTTATCCTTGAATTCTTGATGTTTTGGATCTCTCTCTTGGGCTAATCAAATATCATCCAATAGATTCTATTTAACTGTGAGGTTGGCGCAAATTAAATGAGCACCTTCATGAATGGGTTTCAGGTAGCTCAGTTCCTCAAGAGCTTGCCATTCTCGGACCATGAGTCGGGCCACTCTAGTCTTTCTACTTAAGGCATCAACCACGACATTCGCTTTCCCTAGGTGATGTTGAATCTCACAATAGTAATCTTCTAAAAGCTCTACCCATCATCTCTGTCGGAGATTAAGTTCCGTTTGGGAAAGTAGGTACTTGAGACTTTTATGATCCGTAAACATGGTGAATTCAATGCCGTATAAATAATGTCGCCATTTCTTTAAGGCAAATACTATTGTTGCGAGTTCGAGGTCGTGTGTTGGATAATTCTTCTTGTGTATTTTGAGTTGCCTGGAAGCATATGCGATAACTTTACCATTTTGCATTAGTACAGCACCGAGGCCATCATTTGAGGCGTCACTATATACAACAAATCCCTGGGTTCCTTCTGGAAGTGTCAGTATTGGTGCGGTGGTAAGCTTCCTCTTGAGTTCTTCGAAGCTTGTTTTGCATTTATCCGTCTATTCAAATTTTACTTGTTTTTGGGTTAGCCGGGTGAGGGGTCCTACTATCTTCGAGAAGTCCTTGATGAATTTCCGGTAGTAGTCCGCAAGTCCAAGAAAGCTTCCAATCTCAGTGCCATTTTCTGGCCTCTTCCAGTCCATAATAGTCTCTATCTTGGATGGATCTACCGCAATCCCTTCTCCAGAAATAGTGTGGCCCAGAAATGCCACTTCCTTCAACCAAAATTCACACTTGCTATACTGGCGTACAACATGTGCTGCCTGAGTGTTTCTAACACAAGTCTAAGATACCTCTCGTGATCTTTCTCCGTCTTAGAGTACACGAGTATGTCATCGATGAAAATTACTACGAATTGGTCGAGATATGGTTGAAATACTCTATGCATTAAATCCATAAATGCCGCAGAGCATTCGTGGCTCCAAAAGGAATCAGTACGAACTCATAGTGGCCGTATCTAGTTTGGAATGCAGTTTTAGGAACATCTTCATTCTTAATTTTTAGTTGGTAGTATCCTTGTTGAAGATCGAACTTGGAATACACCGATTATAGTCGACAACTCGCTTACATGAAAGGGCAAGTGAGGACCGAGGATGACAAAATCCGTCATTTCGATATGCGGATGAGACCAGAGATTCGACAGTACATGTCGGGTTTCACTTGTGCTACTTTGAGAGAGTATCATAATCGAGCCATGGCGTACGAGATGGCATCGTTATCTATTGGGCCTTTGAATGGGCCGAAGAGGCATAGGAAGTCTAGAGATTTTTCGAAAAGTGTAGGAGTCGAAACTTCTTCTCGTCGAGTTTCGCGTAGTCCTTCGGTGAAACCTTCATTTTCTTCGTTCGGTGGAACCAAGAATTTCAAGTCGTCCTATTTGACTCCTAGTCAGACTGGGAGGTGTTTCAATTGCAATGTTGTGGGTCATGTGCAATATAATTGTCCTTCACAACCGATTACTTGTTATAACTGTGGACTTGAGGGCCACAGAGTTCAGTTTTGTGAAATATTCCATAAAGTTTCCCAGAATCGTGCTTCGGCATCGGTATCGGGATCGATTCATTGGGACCACTGAGATTTTGTCGGCTGTGCTTTGTTGTTTGTGACTTCACCCTTTCTTTCTTTTTAAGTTTCGGGACGAAACTTATTTTTAGAGGGGTAGAATGTAATACCCGTGATTTCCTCTTTCGGTAAATTTACGTTTTTGGCATTTTTCTGGTTTTCAGAACTCGCTTGCGAGCGTTTTGACATTTTGATAATGTTTTGTTCTGCGTATTTGGTCATCCGAGTTTGTTTCTGGGCTGTTTTACCCGAATTCGTGTTATGGGCGACTTTTTCCATTATTTGGTTCATTTCGTGTGATGGTGGTTCGAAACTATTATTTCATATTTCCATAAGTCCGTTTAGAATTGTTAGATGGATTGTGAACTTTTATTGGTGTTTTGACCAAGTATCGTGTTGGATCATTCCGTAATATTCCAAACTTTTGGGTTTCCATTGCGTTCATTCTCTTTTCGGATCATTTGATGTTACCGTCGTGTTGGGACCGACTTTGTTTGATGTGAAGTCACCATACTAGGGTTTGTGATAGTTCATTCAGGCCTTTAAATGGTTGGGATTATGCGTCGAACTATTATATCATGTTTGGGGGTCGATTTTCATAAATTTTGGGCTCGAACAGTGTGTGCCGCGGCACCTGGGACTATGTGCCGCGGCACAGCCTTAGCAAGAGCGATGGCCAGGCCGGATGTACTGCGTGCCATGGACGCATCAGTCTGGGCCGCGGCCCCAGCCTAAAACCTGCTACCCCATTTCAGCCACGGGCCGCGGCACACTCGACCTGCACCGCGGAACGCGGGTCAGCAGGGTTATTTCTTAGCGAGTTTTTGGGAGAGGATTTGATTTCCTCTCCTCTCTTATTCTTGCTCATGGTTTAGGCGATTTAGGAGCGATTTTTGGGCGATTTATCTTAGAGATATCATCTTCCTCGAGCTCTTGGTGTTGATTAACATCATCAATCCGTGTTCTTCGTCTTTGATTCGAGGTAATCATCTTGTAAACCCTTCCTTTATATTTCGTGAATCTTTAAGATTCAGATTGTTCTTCATGAATCGTGTTGTTGTAAATCATCAATCGGTCGTATTGATTCTCTCCTATGATTTGGTTCGTGTTTCTTGTCGTATTCGGGTTCAGGTGATGTTCTTGTTGTTCTTGGGGAAGTATTGAACCCCAAGTGTTTGATCTTTTGTTTCTACGAATTCTTGTTGGGAATTTCGCATATTTTTCATCCTTCTTGTGATCGAATTCGTAGTAATTATGTTGTTCTTGTGTTTTCACTCTAGTTGGAGGGTTCGAGGGTATCCGGTCGAGCTTTCCCGTTGCTTCGCGTGCTTTGGACTTGAGGCGAGTATCTAATCTATATTCTTTATACTTTGAGAATTTGATGTGTCGTGAATGTAACGTGGACTTGTTAGTGATGGTATATTTAACCGTAACTTACTTTCAAACGAATATGTGATTTCTATGAAAGTAAATTCGAACGTAAACTTGAGTTTCGCGAAGAATGATAATAACCATTTCATGTTATTTTGTGATTAAAACGGGTAATAGAAATGAGTAGTTATCCGAGGAATTGTGGAATCGCGGAATACTTGTATTATTCGCTCGTTAGCCTTCTTCTTGAATGATGGTGCGCTGTGAATGTTGTGCCTTTGTGGAAGTTATGATGCATTAACTTATGTGTTACGTGTTTGCGGTTTTGGTGAATATTGTACCTTTGTTGTTGTGTATAATTGGTGAATTGAGATGTTGCCCGGGTAGGGACCCGTTGAGGCCTCCGGAGGCGCGTGCTTGCGAGTACGGCTAAACATTATGATTTGGCCACAAGGTTATCAATTCGAGTAGGTCTGTAGAGGGCTCCGAGAATCGGCACTTGCGAGTGCGATGTCATATAACTTATGGACGTGCTTGAATGATATTATCCGGGTAGGGTCCGTCGAGGCCCCCGGAGGCGCGTTACTTGCGAGTACGGCCAGATGTTACGAGTTGACCATAACGTTATCTAATTGGGTAAGTCTGGAGAGGGCTCCGAGAATCGTTACTTGCGAGTATGATGTCAAGATAACTTATGGGTGTATTTGAGTTGTTTTCGATGAGCTAATCCGGGTGGGACCCTTCGGGGCCACGGAGACGATTTGACTGTTGATTTGATATCCCTGAATTATTTATGTTTGAATCTTGAATCCCAATTATATTGGTGAATATGGATTTGTCTTTGAGGCTTGGTTGAGAATTGAAGCAATTATATGATTTTGAAAGAAACCCCTTTTTAAAAGAAGAATTATAAATCTTTTCATTATTTTACACTGAGACCCCCAACATCTTCAATTATTCTTTTAAACATATTTTGAAGTTATTCTTATGATCCTTCCTAGAGGAAACTGTTTTGAAAAGAATTTAGACTCGGGGATCGTGTTACTACCTTTTCGAAAGGTTATTTTCATAACGACTGTATTCTTGATGTATAATTGTATAGCTTGGTTACTTGCTAGAGATTTCTATCGCTAACCCCTCGTTGGGGATTATGTTATGTTTTTTTCAGATATTCCGATTTGAGAGAGAGTAACCACAGGATCGACATGGAGGATGATGTAAAGCAGCTATACTAGTCACAGTTGTAGTCGACTGTCCGTCAGTGATCTGTCGAACCAAGTATTTATTTCTAGTTCTTCACCATCCTTAAGAGGATGGACATGTTGTGTAAATTATGATTGAGTTGTATTTTGGTTTATCAGTTGTACTGCTATGTTGTATTTTGGGAGACCTAATCGGTCTACGGTTTTATGTTTTTGTCGAACCGACCACATGTGGGTTTGTTTTGTGGTTTCTTGCCTGGTAGATCCTTGCGGAAAGGATCTACGGCGTGTAATGTAATGTCCCTAAGTGGATTGGGGGTGTTACAGCAAGCCTCGTGGCATTGTTGGAGAATCGGCTTTGCTGTTGAGCTAATCTTGCCGTTCTGCTTTCGATCCGGGTGGAGGCTTTCATAGCTTCGGCAAGTGTCGTTAGTCGAACAGTCAAAAGACTCTATTGAAGTGTATGCCTCAGTCCTCGAGTGAATTTGTACAACAAATATTCTTCTGTTGCCACTAATCCGAGTGCATATTTGGACAGTCTGTTGAACTGAGCTTCGTACTGGGCGACTGTCATGGTTCCCTGCTTCAAATGGTAGAACTCATCTCATTGAGATTCTCTGGCTGCTGGTGACACATACTGGGTTCAAAAATCAGTCAAGAAGTTAGCCCACGTCGTGGCACGGTTTTCTCTCGTCCATCGGTCGTTAATAATCATCCGCCAATCGTGGGCAGTAGCTTCAAGTCGGAATGTATCCAGGGATACAGGTTGCTCATCGGTATACTGTAGGGTGTTGAAAATTCCTTCAATTTTTTCCAGCCAAAATTTGGCCTTGACACCATCAGGTTCTCCGTCGAAAGTAGGTCGCTTGAAGCGCAAAAACCTTTCAAGAGTGCGATCATGGGTTTCGTTGTCGTTTCTGTTGTTTGTTGCTTGATGTTGTAGGAAATTTGTCAGTTGAGCTAGGGCTTGAGCCATAGCATCATTTCCATTTTCTCCTCGTGGGGGAGTGCGTGAGCGACCATTGTGATGTTGCTGCTCGTCACGATTCATACGAGGACGTACATGCCTTCGGTCATCCATCTATTATAAGTTTGGGAAGCGTGCTAGGATTAACAATCTTATCTGGAGTTATCAGTAATTTATGTTATCATGTAGATTTAAGCGCATGATTGAGTGCTAATTAATCGCGGATAATGGAATTATAGTATAAGGATAAAACAAAGTCGATTCAAGTTACTTCTGGCTTATTCGCCCAGTCATATATTTACGTTTCATGGTACTTAGGCCAAATGTATTAAACATCAAAAGTATGAAACATCAAAACAAGTTACATTAATGTTCATAACCAAGTCTTAGAGATTTGTAATTATCTCCCGAACTCATACTCGCATCTTCTATGTCCTCCTCCGGATCCTCCTCTGGATCGTCCTCTTCGAACTCACGGAATCGAGTGTCCACAATTGGGGATGCTCGTGATGAGGCTCCGATTTCAGTGGTGGAATTGGGAAATAGATCGATCATGGCTCCCAGCTTAGACTTCACCATGATCTGGAATTTCTCATGCTCGTAGCGTTCAGACAAGATTTGTTCCTCCAGCATTTGTACCCTATGGGCTTGGAGACATTTGAGGCTGCGGAGTTTGGCTATAGTTCGAATGTCTGTTAGATGGATTTTTATGCGCTTATTTATCATTATTTTCTATCCATTTTAAGTCTAAATCTGCATAAATGAGCTTTTAATGCACTATCTTTATATGTTTTGTAGGAAATTGGAGTCCGGAAGCTCGAACGACGAAAAACAGGCCAAAACGACAATTTTTGGCCTGGGGCCGCGGCACACCAAAGCCCAGGCCGCGGCACACGCACGGCACAGCAAGACGCCGAGCGCAGTGTACCGGGGGCCGTGGCATGAAGATGCTGAGCCGTGGCCCATGAAGAAAACCTGCGCCCACGCATCCTGCGCTGAACATTAGGGGCCGCGGCACGCACTTACTGAGCCGCGGCCCGCGGGACGGTTTTGATGTGTCTGCCGCGTTTCTAGGCCATTTTTGGAGCTGTTCTCGACCTAACCCACATATGCGTTTTGCGAGACGAAGGATGGTTATAAATAGGGATCAAAGGCATTGAAGAGATATCATCAAGGAATCATCGAGGAAGAGGAGAAAACACCAAGGAGCAGAGAGCGGAAGCTAGAGAACGGAGGAATCCGAGTTCTTCAACTGCGTTTGATTTCTATTATGCTTTCTTCAATTCTTTGTGTATTCTTATTTTCTAGCATGTCAGGCTAGAACCCTATTCTAGGATTTTGATGAAACCGAGGTTTGACGAATTAACTGTTGATTTTGAATTATTAAAATATATTTCACTTTCTTATTGAGTTTTCCCAATTGTGTTAATTACTATCAATTATGTGGCCTATGATTGACTTGTTTTGATTACGCAACTTGAATCGGGAGAGGAGAGTTGGTAGGAAAAATTGGTGAGAACCGTTTTATCTTGTGAGATAGGAATATACTCATAGGAATTACGTGGCCTTTCTGAAGATTTCGTACTTTTTTCCTATTGTCGAATTAATTCACCTAGGAATAGAGTGTGTTATTCGCTTTAGAAAATTCTATTGACCTCCGGAGAGGCGGTAGAATATTTTAGAAATCTTCGCCTTCAATAAATTGGGAAATCATTAAATTCATATAAATAAAGAGTAATTCGGATAAACCGAGGTGGATTCACAATCCTAGATTAATTCCTTATTTGATCATCTTTCTTCGAAAACCGATTTTATTATTTAGTTTAATCCTTTATTAGTTTTTCTTAATTATTACTTGCACCTCCTATTTCGATTGTTCAAATAAAATTAGAATACATATAAATTGGTAATTAGTAAGTCAGTCCTCGAGGAAACGATATCTTACTTATCACTTTATTACTTGCTTACGATAACATGCACTTGCGTTCACCGAAATTCACAACAAGTTTTTGGCGCCGTTGCCGGGGACTGATTGTTCACTAATATCGATTTGAGTATTTCTAGTCTTAATTTGAACATTATTTTATTTTTGTGTAATTTTTTTTATTTTTTTTTCCTTTCAGGAGTTTTTGGTTAGTGCATGAGAAAGTTCGGTAACGAAGGCCTACTACCTTTGGATACTGAACTCGAGCGCACTCTTCGGAAAAACAAGAAGGAAAAGCGTGAGCTACCGACAAAAGACAACATGACCGATAACACAGAAAATCACGGAGGAGACAATCCTATGCAGCAAGATCAACCGGCATTGGCACTCCGTGATTATGCAATGCCACAAATCAATGCAAACTTTTCGGGGATTAGGCGTCCAACCATCCAAGCAAACAACTTCGAGATCAAGCCGGCTATTATTCAGATGGTACAAGCAAGCTAATTTTGTGGACTGGCGAACGATGATCCCAATGCACACATCGCTTCATTTCTCAAGATTTGTGACACCTTCAAGAATAACGGTGTTACCGATGATGTTATTCGTCTACGGCTTTTCCCTTTCTCTCTAAGGGACAAAGCCAAGTTTTGGTTGAATTCATTACCGCCAGGCTCTATCACGACTTGGGCGGAATTAGCACAAGCCTTTCTGGCTAAGTTCTTTCCACCATCGAAGACAGCAAGACTAAGGAACGAGATAACTACTTTCGGGCAATTTGATATGGAGTCGCTTCATGAAGCTTGGGAGCGATACAAGGATTTTCTAAGGAGATGCCCACACCATGGTCTACCGGATTGGCTGCAAATTCAGACATTCTATAACGGACTGAGTGCTTCTACACGCACTCTTGTTGATGCAGCTGCTGGAGGAGCGTTAATGGGAAAGACTATGGTGGAAGCCCACTCTCTATTGGAGGCAATGTCTACAAATGCTTATCAGTGGCCTTCCGAACGAGTAAACCCAAAACGAGTTATGGAAGTTTCCAACAACGATCCGATCTCTACACTATCAGCCCAAGTTGCCGCCTTAACTCAGCAACTTCAAGCTTTATCACGCGCTCCTTCCCCCGTTACCATTGAATCATGTAATTGGTGCAACGGATCTCACCCTAGCGCAGAGTGCCAAGTCGAAAATCCTTTCGAGCAACCTCCGATGGAACAAGCTCAGTTTGTGGGGAACGGGAATCGGCAGAACAATCCGTATTTCAACACATACAATCAAGGGTGGCGAAATCACCCTAACTTTTCGTGGAAAAACGGACAAAACATAAACCAACCTCAGTTTACTCAACACCACCAGCAACCCCATCCCGCTCCAAAGATCTCTCTAGATGAGGTAATGGAGAAATTAGCAGTAAATACGAGTCAGTTCATGACCCGTACGGAAGCAACCTTGCAAAACCATTCCGCCTCTATTCGCAACATGGAAGTCCAATTGGGTCAAATAGCAAATGTGTTAACAGCTCGCCCTGAGGGTACCTTTCCAAGTACAACCGAGACGAACCCCAAAGAGATTATTAATGCCATTGGTTTGAGAAGCGGGAAGGAAGTGTGTGAGCAGCCCAGGCATAACAAAAAGGGAGTTGAAGATGAGGGGAAGAAAAATTCGTCGACCGAGGAATCACAAGTTTCTAAGAGCTCGAAACTGTTTCCAGATAATCCGACAGCCTATGTGCCTCCCTCCCGTTTCCACAGCGTTTGCAAAAGCAAAAAATGGACAAACAATTCTCCAAGTTTCTTGACGTCTTCAAGAAACTACATATCAACATTCCATTTGCCGACGCCTTAGAACAAATGCCTAGCTATGTGAAGTTGATGAAGAAAATCTTATATAACAAAAGGAAGCTCGAGGAATATGAAACGGTGGCACTGACTGAAGAGTGCAGCGCAATCTTGCAGAGAAAGCTCCCGCCTAAATTGAAGGATCCAGGAAGCTTCACTATACCGTGCACTATTGGAAACTTGTCTTTTGATAGAGCATTATGTGATCTCGGCGCTAGTGTTAATCTCATGCCTCTTTCTATTTTCAAGAAGCTAGGAATTGGGGAAGCGAAACCTACTACGGTATCTTTACAACTAGCTGATAGATCCATCAAGTACCCGAGAGGGGTAATAGAAGATGTCTTGGTCAAGGTCGATAAATTCATTTTCCCTGCTGATTTCATTGTGCTTGATATGGAAAAAGACCATGAGATTCCGATTATTTTGGGTATACCATTCTTAGCCACCGGAAGGACCCTTATTGATGTTCAGGAGGGTGAATTAATACTTCGGGTTGAAGATGAGCAAGTCACATTCAAAGTGTTTCGATGTCTCCCGTGTCCTAGCAAGGATCAGAAGTGTTCACAAATTGATATCTTTGAGAAAGACACACACCGGGAGAGTTGTTGGTCGAAATGTTCAGAATCCGTGTTAGTTGCTCCAACGTCTAAGAAAAATGTAGAACGAGTCGCATATCTTAGGCATTTGGATATGTCGTCTTCATCAACCGTTCATCCACCAACGAAAAATTCTAATGCAGTCATAAGTTCGTTCGTGAAAAAAGAGAATAAGTCGGAAGTGAAACGGGTGCCAAGTCATGTGCAATATGGGTGTTTTGGAAAGTTATTTTTGTTCAAATCTTTTCGCAAAGAACATTGGGTGTCCAAACCGAAAATCGAATTGTTAAAGACCAATGGTCAAAAATTTAAAACACATATTAACGGTTCGATGGACGGGGTGGAGTTCAAATGGTGTTTGCGAAAAGCAGATTGATTTTCAAAAGTTCCGGCTGAAGACTATAAACTTAGCGCTTCTCGGGAGGCAACTCGAGTATTAGTTGTAGATTTTATTTTTCAGTGTTTTCATGCATTTTAGAGTCTTTATTTTTCGTCATTTTTGCTTTGATATGCTTATCCCTCACGTTCTTGGTGTTTTCCTTTGAAAATTCTGTGCAAGAATATCCCCAGGGGAGAATTTAAGCCTGAGCCGCGGCACAAGGATAGTGAGCCGCGGCACACACAAGTTGACACAAAAAGGCTAACCAAACTGTACTTCGTGCCGCGGCACGGACCAAATGAGCCGCGGCACACTTACACGATGAGTCGCGACACCCATATGTTGAGCCGCGACACACGGCAACATTACAAAAAGGCCCAGGCAGGCTGTACTCTGGGCCGCAGCTCACTTAAGCTGTGCCGCGGCCCCTGTCGCGAAGTTGAAACGCCCAGCATTCCTTCATAAACTCAATCGGCGGACACCAGGTAAGTTCCATTCCCTCCTTCGCGCAGCACTCGGACGACCTCTATTCACTTCTTCTTCTTCTCGCCTTCTTCCATACAAAGCAAGGTAACTCTCATTCTTAATCTTAATTGCTACATGGTTTGAAAAGTGAGGTGTTGTTCTTTATTCAATGTTGAATATGTTGTTAGTTTTTTTTTTTTAAAGTTCTATCAAAATTGAGTTGGAATATGGTGATTATTGTTTGATTGGTGATGTTAGTTGTTGATTATCTATGGATTATTGATGTTTTTGCTGTTTTGTCATGACTATCGATTGATGTTGTTTTTGTTGAGGGTTGGATTAAACCATTATCATTCTTGTTCTTCATTTACACCCATGCATGTTAATTGTTTGATAAAATGTGTCAATGAAAATTTTTGAGCCAAACATTTTAAAACGATATGCAATGAATTTGATTATCGGATTACATTGTACCCCAACCCTTACATCATGTTTAAACTTGAAAGCTCAGCCTTAATTTCCTCTTATGATGGTGCAAGCTCATTTGATTCTATATTCACGTTCCGCGTATCTTAAGTCGAGAGTGGTGTAGTTTTCCTTAAAGATTGTGTAATTTCCGGTGTTTATTTTTTTCAGGAACCTCGCCATGGATAGAAAAAGGAAGATTAGTACGAGGGCTAGGACACAATCATCCCCCACAAGAGGGGAGACATCACGAAGCCAAGCCGATTTAGAATCTCACCAATTCTCCGATCCAGAAATTCACAGAATATTCAATGAAAAAATCCGGCCTCGAACAATAATCCCGGAGCGGGGATTCACTCCCGCCCCCCAGTACGGTGAGCTTCTGACTATGATTGACGAGATGGGATGGGCTCGTTTCACTGCGCCTCCCGAGCCGGATGTGATCTCTATCGTCCAGGAGTTTTACGCTAGCACTCTATTGCGACATATTTGGGCAGGGCAGATGATAGGGCAATCAGATACTCAGACTCAGGTCGTCGTCCGAGGCCATACTGTGGATTTTCCGGTGGCTGCAATTCGGAGACTATACGAGTTGCCAGTGGTGGATGAGACGGCGTATACGCGGAGTATGAGTAGCCTCACGAGGGAGGCTCTACTTGAGGCACTCACACAGCTCGGTTCCGTCTGGGAGATGCGCGCCCTGGGTTCTTCAGCCTTCTATTTTAAGAGTTCGCGCCTCATTCGGCTCGGGCGAGCCTGGTTATACTTCCTCCGCGCACGAGTCGATCCTACATCGCAGATCCGCTCAGTCTTACTCTCTCGTGCCCGACTACTATATGCTATCACTACCGGGCTCAGATTCGATGTAGCCCTTCATCTGGTCCGATCTATCCTTCAGTGCATTCAAGGAGGGGCCAAGACGGGGATGAAGCACCCCTCTCTCATTTGCACTCTATGCCGCCAGTCGGGCATGACTTGGTCGGATGATGAGCCAACGCTAGCACCCCAGGGTCCGATTGATCATCGCATTATTTCTCACTTTGACCAGTGGGGTGGAGCGCCGGCACATGCTCGGGGACGAGGATTTATTATTGACGAGGCACATGAGCAGTCCCCCGAGCCTCTTCTTCTGACGCATGAGCAGGCGGAGTCCATCCCGCCGCCTGAGAAAGAGCACCTTCAGGCGATGTTCGACAGTCTGAGAGAGGAGATGAGGAGAGAGAGAGAGAGAGAGAGAGAGAGAGAGAGAGAGAGAGAGCCACCTAGCTGCTTTGAAAGAGGAGATGCGGACAGAGAGAGAGAGCATCCTCGCAGCTGTCCGGGAAGAGATGAGAGAACAGGCCCGCTGGGCCAATCGACGGGAGGAGGGGCGCTTGGCGACGAGGGATTCTTACCATCAAGACTACCTTGCTGCATAGACGATCCATATACTTCACCTGTAGGGGGCCATTTATCCCACCAGTTAGGCCATCTACACCACCCTCCTCGCCGGACGAGGCCGGCACCAGTTCCTGAGCTGACATTAGGGGAGTACTTGACCTTTTCTCTTATTGCATATTACTATGTATGTCCATTTAGGTCAATGTACGTCCTAAGTTTGGGGGGGGGGGGGTTACTTTCAGTTGCTTTTTACTTATTCATTGTTATTTTTCGTTATTTTTGACGCTACCCTTGCTTGTCTTGATTTTATTTTCATTCGTGGATTTTACGTGCTTCCTTGTGTAAAACTGGTGATATGATACTGATTTCTTTTTGAAGAAACGGTTGACTTTTGGTCGAGTTTGCAGTCAGTGATATCTGTTTCCTCTGAGTATTCATTTAGGTCTGAAATTTAATCATTGTTGTAGAAATATTAGCATATAAGAAAGGAGACATACGTGTTTTCAAATCGCCGTCTATAAGTTTGGTTACACTTTTCGCGTAGCTAGTCGTCCAGTAACATGAGTCTTGTTGGCACTCAAATTGAGTTTAGAGTCGGACAGTCTTTCCCAAAAAGTCGAGTTATTACATGTTCTATGATGGGAAGTCTAGTAACCGGGAGTATTCACGTAACCCGTTGTTTACTCTCGCGTAAAACGACAACCCTGAATAGACTAATGGTTTAGAAATATCGCATTACCGATGATGGGAAGCCTAGTAACCGGGGGTATTCACGTGACCCGTTGTTTACTCTCGCGTAAAACAACAACCTTGAATCGGATGTGCGGGAATAGTTATTCGAGTTTTTTCTCCGCTGTAGAGGGGAACTTAGTAACTAGAAGCATCCATGTGCCCCATGAGTGTCTTTTACGTCAAACGGTTCCCCAATACATGAGAATGGAAATCCACCCTAGGGTTATCCCAATGAAACATCCCGAAATCCGAAACCTAGTGGTTAACTCGAATCATTTTATTGATCATACATAAGGGAATGCTGTCCGAGGATTATTTTCGACGATGAAACTCTTGAATTTTTGGCCACTAGACTGTGGGACTGGGCGAGTTAGCTTGTTTAATCTAACCATTCATATTGGCGGTCGATTAAATTCACGCTTGTTAATCTTTGAGCTTGATTTTCTTCATGAACGATTGCTTAGCACTAAAAATGATTACTTTGTGGAATCAGTGTCAGTGATGTGACTCACTAATACGATACTCGTATTATTCTTTGAGATTTTCAGGGTAGTATTGATTAAGTTGAGCACTATGGGTGGGCATGATCATTCACGATACTTCTTATTTAAAATTGATTTTTGCTTGAGGACAAGCAAAGGCTCAAGTTTGGGGGTATTTGTTAGATGAATTTTTATGCACTTATTTATCATTATTTTATATCCATTTTAAGTCTAAATCTGCATAAATGAGCTTTTAATGCACTATCTTTATATGTTTTGTAGGAAATTGGAGCCCGGAAGCTCGAACGACGAAAAACAGGCCAAAACGACAATTTTTGGCATGGGGCCGTGGCACACCAAAGCCCAAGCCGCGGCACACGCACGGCACAGCAAGGCGCCGAGCGCACTGTACCGGGGGCCGCAGCACGAAGATGCTGAGCCGCAGCCCATGAAGAAAACCTGCGCCCAGGCATCCTGCGCTGAACATTAGGGGCCGCGGCACGCACTTACTGAGTCGCGGCCCGCGGGGCGGTTTTGATGTGTCTGCCGCGTTTCTGGGCCATTTTTGGAGCTGTTCTTGACCTAATCCACGGACGCATTTTGGGAGACGAAGGATGGTTATAAATAGGGATTAAAGGCATTGAAGAGATATCATCAAGGAATCATCGAGGAAGAGGAGAAAACACCAAGGAGCAGAGAGCGGAAGCTAGAGAATGGAGGAATCCGAGTTCTTCAACTGCGTTTGATTTCTATTATGCTTTCTTCAATTCTTTGTGTATTCTTATTTTCTAGCATGTCAGGCTAGAACCCTATTCTAGGATTTTGATGAAACCGAGGTTTTGACGAATTAACTGTTGATTTTGCATTATTAAAATTTATTTCCCTTTCTTATTGAGTTTTCCCAATTGTGTTAATTACTATCAATTATGTGGCATATGATTGATTTGTTTTGATTACGCAACTTGAATCGGGAGAGGAGAGTTGGTAGGAAAAATTGGTGAGAACCGTTTTATCTTGTGAGATAGGAATATACTCATAGAAATTACGTAGCCTTTCTGAAGATTTCGTACTTTTTGCCTATTGTCGAATTAATTCACCTAGGAATAGAGTGTGTTATTCGCCTTAGAAAATTCTATTGACCTCGGGAGAGGCGGTAGAGTATTTTAGCAATCTTCGCCTTCAATAAATTGGGAAATCATTAAATTCATATAAATCAAGAGTAATTCGGATAAACCGAGGTGGATTCACAATCCTAGATTAATTCCTTATTTGATCATCTTTCTTCGAAAACCGATTCTATTATTTAGTTTAATCCTTTATTAGTTTTTCTTTATTATTACTTGCATCTCCTATTTCGATTGTTCAAATAAAATTAGAATACATATAAATTGGTAATTAATAAGTATGTCCTCGAGGGAACGATATATTACTTATCACTTTATTACTTGCTTACGATAACGTGCACTTGCGTTCACCGAAATTCGCAACAATGTCCAAGAACGATTGGGTTTCCAGGTGATGTGCCCTTTCCTCTAGCTCTTCGTATTCTTGTCTCCTCTTCTCCAGAAACCAAAATAGCTCGTCCCTCTGATCACGATACGCCGTCACATCTTGAAAAATGCGCGCAATCACGGACCTCAAGTTCTGGATATCTCTCTCCTTTGAATCGCCCAAAACAGCTGCGTCTAGAATGGGTCTAGCAACACTCGCAATTTGGTTAAGCGCTTGCAGGAGCTGATCCTCAGTAATCATTGCTCACGTAGTAGGGATACCCTGAGTTTCCTTGGTCAAATCTTTCTCGCCAGTGGGGTGGGGTCTATCTAATTAACAAAATAAAACTAAGTCAGTATCTCGCAAAATCTAATATCCAATATAAAACTCTACTAAGCATGAATAATCATTAAGGCAGTGAACTTAATGATTCAACAAATGCTTATTTGATACTAACGACAAAGGAACAATAATACTCCATTTTAAGAAAGTAATGAAGTTTAGTGGAGTTTAAAGGAACTTCATCAATTTTGAATGAATAGTGATATGACTTTGAGAAATGGATAAGTGAAATAAACTATATCCATTTCAAGAGTTCAATAGAAGAATTGATTCAGTCGGAGAAATGCCGTTAATACTTAATCAAGTACCTTGGCCAATGACTTAGGAAATTTGAATTTGACTATGCATATTCCAAGTGAATAGCAACAATTCGAAAGAGATCTTAATGAGAATTGACTCGAGAAATCTACTTTAAGTCTCAGTCCTATGGTTCACTTCGTCCTAGGTAGAATTCCCATCTAAGTCCGAAGAATCTTATCCTGGTTAGCCCGTTGTAAGTATCCTTCTCACAAAATGGGCTCCAATACCATATCTGTCATGCCACCAACATCAGGAAGGACGGGGGCGCAACGTACCAGTCGATCAATCAAATAAAGTGTAGCAATAGCGGAATCTAAATAAAGATTGGATAAAATTTTCAATCAAGGATCTTACCCCTATGTTCTAAGATTCGTTGTAACAAAAGTTGATAATCAAATTACAGTGATCATAAGTTTGCAGCATAAAAATAACATACGATTCAAAGTACGAAACATAGTAAATTATTAGGCGGCGGTCTTCTAATCGGTCTCTTCCACAAAGCCTTCATCGTCTTCTGCTGGTTGCTCATTCTCTGGTTTAAAAGGAAAAATGGTGGGGTCAGACAAAAGGTCTCAGTGAGTGGGTGATCGTGTGCGAGTGTGGCTTTCTTTCCTTTGAAAATTTTAAGTGATGCATGACTTTGTCAAGTTATAAGAAAAGTGAAAAAAGTTTCAAAGATATGCTGCGATTTATCGAAAGATAATCGTTTAGTAGTGAAATAATATAATCATGTACCCGTGGAAAGATGTCAAGTCAATCAATCAGTCGATCAGTCAATCTAGCTTTGAATCCTGTCGATGTGGACTTTGGATTCTAGGCTCTCCTTATTACTCCTAGCACTATAGGCCGTCGCCCCAAGATTTAGACCATCACCCCAGCAGCTGAGCCTTCGCTCTCACACTTAGCGTGTGCTTCCGTATCTCTTATCTGGTCTCGGTATGTCCTTAGTTGTGGGCCAATACCCGGATCACACCATAATCGCGATTATACCCCAAGTTCTACGACCCAGGTCCCTTGGAACACTCCATTCCTCGGTTATGGGAATAGGCAACAACGGCAGCCTTGTTCATGAACCGCAGCTGCGCTGCTCGATCAAAGAATCGGTCTAACCGTCCCGAATCGATTTGGGACTCTAGAGGTGGCTCCTACAGTTCAAGAGGTGGCCCCCGAATTTTAGGTCAGCTCTCTGTTTCGTATGGGTTCAAGAGGTGGCCCCCATCCGTCGACGTGGCACTTTGTCCCGGTAGAGTTAGAGGGCGAACCCATCCGTGGCACTTTGATTGTATAGCACTTAGTTCCCGGACAGTCACAATTGTCAGTTAGTTGCATAGTACGAGTAATACTTAAACATTCGATCAGTGAGATTAATTGCGTCTTTTGATTAAGTATGAAATATGGTTACTTATATTTGTGGCACGGTAATACGGGATAGGACTTGTATATTAATTTGAAAATATTCTCAATATTTCATCAACGGTTTTAAAGGGTTCAAGCCAGATGTATTGGATTGGTAGGTTCGATGAAAAGAAGTCGAGAATTTTTCTGAAGTTGATCGAAACGACGTTTATACCCTTAGGTTGAGCCTAAGCATTTTGGAGATATGAAATGAACTCGGATGGTCGTGAAAATTTATAAGAAGGTCAAAGATACTATTTCAATTTTAGATTTAAGAAGAAATTCGGAATTTCCAGTTCCGGGACTGAAATTTCTAGAAATTACGAAATTGCCCCAAAATTTAACAAAATTGCTCTGAGGCCTTTAGAGCTACGAATTTAGCTCGGAATTTAACGAAATTTTACGATACGGCTCGTGATGAACCTGGAATCCCAGATTTGTGAAAAGGTCCAGAAGATTCGGACTTGGTCCAGAATTTCTGATTTCTTGCAATTTGACCCCGGAATTGTTTTAAAATTACAAATTTGACTAATAAGCTTAGATATCGAAAGATTCACATGAAACTTTATGGACAACCTATATATGATAAAATATATGCTATTTAGGGTCAAGAACAGTTTATTCTCAAAAATTTCAATTTAGTCCCAACTTTTTATAAATTATAATTTACACCCCTAAAGTTGCGTTTACTCAAATTAAGTCCCGTTTTGCCACAAATAAGTTATCCACATACCCTAACATAATCATATAACATATAGTTCCATATTTTGGTAGGATTTCAATAAGATTTCGAATAGGACATACAATATTCAATTTTTCACATAATCGAAATCCGACTACCAAATCGCTTATCGTTTAAATCCAACAAATCGTATTGCATATTAATATAACCATAACATATATCTCTAAGACATGTATTTATACAAAAAATTTCAGATTTGTGCATGCTCAACATACTTCATAATTTTCGAAAGTAAAACTCAAGAAAAACGAATATACATGTAATTCAAAGCACAAATATCATAGCATGAATTTTTAATATGGTGATTTCAATAATTTGTCAACATCATACTTGAAGAAATTTCAGATTTACATACATCATAAGTAAGAAAAGATTATTTCTTAGAGGTTTAAAAGAGTTTCACTCACCTTGATTCCTATCGGAACTAGTCGGTTCTACGTCTCGAACGTTGAAAGACGATCTCCCCTCTCACACTACCCGGTTCGGCCGAATCAACATGCACCAATGATTTGTATTATTTTTGCATGAGAGGGTTTAAGTTAGTATATGAATATTTTATTAAGTATATATTATAGAAGAGATTAGAGGGAGTAAGATTACCTAGTTTACTTGAGTTTTTGATGAACTCTTTCTTCCTCCTTTAAATTCGGCCCTCTCTCTCCTTCTTCAAGTGCAGATTTTTTTTTTTTGTGTTGAAGTGTAAAGTGAGGCTAGGCAATTAGTGTGGGTATTTGTAGTGTGTAAGTAGGGCTTGGGGAAGTGTATATATAGTGAAGACTAGAGACATATTGTCTAAGGTGTGTTAAGAGGGTCTCTTGCATGGAGGAACATGAAGAATCTAGAAAATATGTCTCTCCTATTTTTCTTCCCCATTTGGCCACCCTAATGTATAATATATATATATATATATATATATATATATATATATATATATATGTGTGTGTGTGTGTGTGTGTGTGTGTGTGTGTTTGTGTGTGTATTATTTTTTTTGTTAATTTAAGTGTATAGCTATAATTGTAATAGTTGGTGATTTAATTAGTTGAGTTGGGCTTTAAATTATAAATTCAAGTCTTAGGAATTTTATTGTGTTGGGTTTGAGTCCATTAGTGAGTTTATATATAATTAGGTATTAACACAGTCCATTAGGTGAATCAATATTCTACTTTAATTTTATTATTTGGTTTATAAATATAATTTACGAAATTAATGAGTGGAATAACATAAAATTAGACGTAGATTATATCATGTCATAAAACAAATGTTATTAAAGTACATCATGATTTAGTACGTTGTACATGATAAAATGCACGAGAAGAATTATCGAACACATGACCTCGAACTCGCAGCAATAGTATTTGCCTTAAAGAAATGGCGACATCATTTATACGGCGTTGAATTCACCATGTTTACAGATCATAAAAGTATCAAGTACCTATTTTCTCAAAAGGAACTTAATCTCTGACAGAGAAGATGGGTAGAGCTTTTAGAAGATTACCATTGTGAGATTCAACATCACCCAGGGAAAGCGAATGTCGTGGCTGATGCCTTAAGTAGAAAGGCTAGAGTGGCCCGACTCATGGTCCGAGAATGGCAAGCTCTCAAGGAAGAGCTACCTGAAACCCATTCATGAAGGTGCTCGTTTAATTTGCGCCAACCTCACAGTTAAATCGAATCTATTAGACGATATTCGATTGGCCCAAGAGAGAGATCCAAAACATCAAGAATTAAAGGACAAGGTTGTTAAGGGCGAGAAACCCGAGTTTACGATTACCAAGGATGGAATTGTAAGGTTTAAGGGACGGTTATGCATACCTCATGACGAGGAGCTCAAAAGACGGATTCTCGAAGAAGCTCATTGTTCGAGATATACGATTCACCCAGGAGGTAACAAGATGTATCGAGACCTAAAGAAACACTTTTGGTGGGTAAACATGAAGAACCAAGTAGCAGAATTTGTGGCTCGATCCCTCACATGTCAAAGAGTCAAGGCTGAATATCAGCGACCCTCAGGACTGTTACAACCATTAGAAGTCCCTGAATGGAAATGGGAAAAGATAACCATGGACTTCATTATAGATCTGCCAACGACAAGGGGAGGCTATAACACCATTTGGGTGATCATCGACAGATTGACGAAATCATCACATTTTGTGCCGGTTAAAAAGGACGACAGTTTGCAAAAGCTGGCTAAGACTTATATCCGAGAGATCGTTCGACTTCATGGAGTGCCAATAGACATAGTATCGGATAGAGACCCAAGATTCGTATCTCGTTTCTGGAAAGTCTTCCATAAAGAATTAGTAACCTCGTTGAGTTTTAGCACTAGCGCTCACACCTAGACCGACGAGAAATCCGAGCGCCCATCCAGACCCTTGAAGACACGTTACGAGCTTGCGTACTGGACTTTCAAGCAAATTGGGATCACCACCTGCCATTAGCCGAGTTTGCATACAACAACAGTTACCAATCGACAATCGGAATGGCACCATATGAAGCTATGTATGGAAGGAAGTGTCGATCTTCGCTCTATTGGGAAATTGATGACCAGTGGACGCCAAAGACCCAACGAACAAAAACCTCACTGATAAACCCAGATTTAGTGAAAGAAGTCGTAGATAAAGTGCAATTGATTAAGGATAGGATCCGCACCGCTCAGAGCAGACAGAAGAGTTACGCCGATCAGCGTAGGAAGTATCTAGAATTTGAAGTAGGAGATCAAGTCTTCCTGAGGCTAACGCCACGGAAAGGGTTTAATAGTGTCAAGGAAAGGAGGAAAGCTGAGTCCCCGATATGTAGGACCATTCAAAATCATGGAAAGAATTGGCCGATTGGCGTACCGGTTGGAATTAGCATCCAATCTGGCTGGAATGCACGACGTATTCCATGTCTCGAGATTAAAGAAGTATCATTCATACCCGGCACACATTCTTACTTCTGACATTTTGCCGATCAAAGATAACTTGTCTTATGAAGAAAGGCCGATCAAGATCCTCGACCGGCTAGTATGCGAATTGAGGAAGAAGCGAATTCCTTTAGTTAAATTCATCTGGCCAAATCACAATAGAGAGGAAGACGCTACGTGGGAGGCTGAGGAAGAAATGAAGAAATCCTATCCCGAACTATTCAAAAAGGAATTTGGGGACCAAATTCTTCTAAGGGGGGGAGGATGTAAAACCCCCTAAATTCGATAACTTATCATGTACAACGTACTAAATCATGATGTACTTTAATAATATTTGTTTGATGACATGATATAATCTACGTCTAATTTTATGTTATTCCACTCATTAATTTCGTAAATTATATTTATAAACCAAATAATAAAATTAAAGTAGAATATTGATTCACCTAATGGACTATGTGTTAATACCTAATTATATATAAACTCTCTAATGGACTCAAACCCAACTCAATAAAATTCATAAGACTTGAATTTATAATTTAAAGCCCAACTCAACTAATAAAATCACCAACTATTACAATTATAGCTATACACTTAAATTAACAAAAAAAAATAATACATATATATTATATACATTTGGGCGGCCAAATGGGGAAGAAAAAGAGGAGAGGCATATTTTCTAGTCTTCATGTTCCCCCATGTAAGAGACCCTCTTAATACACCTTAGACAACATGTGTATAGTCTTCACTATATATACACTTTCCCAAGCCCTACTTACACACTACAAATACCCACACTAATTGCCTAGCCTACCTTTACACTTCAACACAAAAAAAAAAATCTGCACTTGAAGAAGGAGAGAGAAGGCCGAATTTGAAGGAGGAAGAAAGAGTTCATCAAAAACTCAAGTAAACTAGGTAATCTTACTCCCTCTAATCTCTTCTATAATATATACTTAATAAAATCTTCATATACTAACTTAAACCCTCTCATGCAAAAATAATACACATCCTTGGTGCATGTTGATTCGGCCGAACCGGGTAGTGTGAGATGGGAGATCGTGTTTCAACGTTCGAAATGTAGACTAGTTCCGACAAGAATCAAGGTGGGTGAAACTCTTTCAAACCTTTAAGTAATAATCTTTTCTTACTTATGATGTGTAACACCCCCAAAACCATATGGTAATATTAAACGCCGTAGACCCCTTTTCACGAGGATCTACCATGCTAGACCTTATAAACGACCAAATTCTTACCCGGCCAGGGTCAAACAATAAAATAATACAGACCGATAAGGTCACTTACACGTGAATACACGGACCGATGATGTCACGCAACTCAATCTAAAAAACTGACTTATGCAACATTACCCACACAGGGGTCGAAACACAATACAGCGGAAGAATGAAATCAACTCTGACAATACAATTAAACTCTACCAACTCTCAACTCTTGATTAGTATCGTAGCTCGTCACTCCCTGTGCCAACCCTGTGATTGCTCCCCTGAACCTGCATGTACCTGGACGCAAAACAGACATCCACCCCCCGATTACTCGGGGGTTAGTAAAACTCCACTGGTTTACTAGTGTAAGTATAAAATCATAAGAAATGTAACGAGGAAACATTAACCATGAATCAAATATAATAATCAACAATCAAAATATTCCCGGGAGGTTTTCACAAGGGAAAAGAAGTTATGAAGCATTCGAAAATAAGATCATCGTCTCGGGAATTTTTAGAATTTCAAAACCTTTAAGACCTCAAGTCCTGATTCACAAAACTTTTCGAAAAACTTTAGGATCTTAACCCAAATCTTGTTTCATAACTCAACAGTTCTCCATAAAACTTTTCCTTTCAAAACTTTGATTGTCAAATCATATTCATGACATCGTGATCCACTGTCACGAGTCTCCTTAGTTTTAACAACCCGCACGGAGTATTCCACACACAAATAATCAAACATAACCAATTCCGACACCGTGATCCACTGTCACGTGTCTCTATAGGTTCAACAACCCACACGGACTATATCAATCACAACAATCACACACACACACAGTCCCAACACTGTAGTCCACTACCACGTGTCACCGTAAGCCCCTTCGAGCTCACCCGGTTGGACGCACTGTGCCCTAAACTCATGGTCCACTGCCATGCGTTATCGTAGGCCTCATCAGACTAGCATGATTGGACCTCAGTACCTCACTAAGTTCTGACCCCGTAGTCCACTGCCACGAGTCCTCGTATGTCCCGTCGAACCATCACGAGTGAACTTAGCAGTCACACAAATATTCATATTCATAATTCATCAACAACATCCACGGTCAATCAATCACAGTAATTACCACATCTTACGGGACTAATATATTCAAGGCAATTTCGACAATCAACAACGTCATCGACATTACACAATTAGCACACCATACGGTACACTTTCAAGGATAAAATCAAGCCATCACAATAAGCATATCGAGTACGAACATTTCATAATGAGCATTCAAGTATAATATAATCAACGCAATACATTTATCATCACTCAACGGAATATTATCACGTTGAACCATTAAGAATATCAATAATTCCACCAACGTTTATAACGTTCATCTCATTGTTAATTCACACTAAGTAAAAATCAAGCAGGCAAACCAATCATCGTAGATCTAACACGTGATTTCTATTTACATGACACAAGCCGTATAAGTAAGATACTTGCCTCGATTGTCGGCGCCCGAACCCCGAACACTATCAAGAGCGCGATAACACCACGAGTACTACGAGAATAACACCACACGAATTATCAATCACCAAAAGGGGTTCAACTCGGAATCCTCGAGCACCTATAATCCTCCGGAAGGAACAATAAAAACAACGAAGATACGATTATAATGAGAATCAAAACCGAAAACAACGGAAATCTCATTAAACTATCGAAAGGAAACTCATAGGGGCATTTTATTGAACACTAAATGTTCAATAATTCCCAAGAACACTCGAATCGTCAATCGAGTTAAACAAACTCGATATATGGATATATAATCCATGAAACACGATTAATAACATCATACTATACCAACTGATGTATGATGATATAATCAACAAGAATCTTCCAAAACGCCTTAAAAATGATTAGAACCGACGAAGAACTCGAGTTCCCAAACCCCCGTCGTCAGTCGCCGCAAGAAATGAGAAAAAGTGAAAAAAATGAGGTCTGGCCGAGTCCCTGGCCTATATATGTCGACAGGGTTATGGCCGTAACCGGCAGTGCCTTACGACCGTAACCGGCATTCGTCCGGAAGTTGCCTGGCGCCCGTACGGCCGTAACTCTCGGCCCTTACGACCGTAACCGGCATTCGTCAGGCCATGCCCGCCGATCACTTACGGCCGTAACCGGCACCTTACGATCGTAACTCATCCAGGCCAGTACCTGCTCCACAAAGTGCGGTCGTGGCTCGGCCGTGGCCACTCCGACGGTCCGAACGACCCCGAAACCCGAACCTGAATATGAATCGAAAATACGGTTGCGAAGTACTCGCAAAGACGAATCCAAGCGCTAAGAGAACACACGATTCCGACCACCCGAAGGATCGAAATTCGACAACGGAAGTAATTACCCCAAACTTTGGGAAATTATGAAAATGGCCCAAAACGTCCGAAATACACGATACACGATCGAAACACCAAACCAAAGCTCGCAACATAAATAATATCATTAAATGAACTTACGAGAAACTCGAAACAACAGTTTCGGACGAGATTCGCAAGAATCGAACTCAAGTGCGGAAAAGCCGCTTAAGAAACTCAACAAAACGATACCGAAATGAATTCGGATGACAAAAAGTGCAGAATTAATCATTCTCAGAATGACAATACGGTCATGAGCAAGTCACCAAAATGGACTTCCGCTGAAAAAAAAGATATTACCAGAAATCGAAATTGCGGATATTACATACTACCATCCTCAAAAGAAGTTTCGTCCCGAAACTTAAAACAAGATAGAGAAGTAATATCCTGCCAGGAAAACTCAACGATATACACAAGAAATACGTAACTTACGCCCAACGGCGAAACGTTACAAGCAACGCAAAGGAGTATACGGCGTGAAAACACGCTCCACGACGACCAACACAACGCCACCGGCTATGATTCAAAACAATAACGAGCAAGTAATGACACATCACATACCACTTCACATGCACACATTTAATCAAAGAAACACCCACGATAAACAAGTCGCACCCGACTAAGATGGCTATGCGATAAAACAAATAGAGTATCATGCTAGAAATCACTCTGATTCACATCAACAAGAAAATGTCCGACGTCAAAACACAAACAATTCAAGATAACAGAAAACGAGAATACCGGATATTACATTCTATCCCACAAAAAATAAGTTTCGTCCCGAAACTTAAAATAAAACATCAGGGTAGAATACAAACAAAACCAAAAAGTTCACGCAATAAATATCAATCTCTACACGAATTACAACACAAAGTACGACATACAACTACATCACTGGACACCACCGGGCCCTCCCTGAATAGGAACGAAAACCCGATTCCCGAACATCTTAGCAATGGTCTCACAATGCACCGCTTGGTGCCCCAGCTGACCGCACTCGAAATAATTAACCGGTGGCGAACGACAATTCTGTCTCGCATGGCCTACACGACTGCAGTTAAAGTAGGTCTTCACACTGATCGTCTTACTTGCCTCCGGAGTAAGGTTCTTAGACTGGTTAACCGAACAAAAAGTGCTCCCAGAAGGAAACTGCGAAGCAACCGTCTCACGGATCTCACTTCTCTGGCCTCTTGAAAAGATACTCGAAGTCTTCTGCCTCTTACCTCCCGAGCTAGCCTCTGACACGGAAACAGCCATCTCGATGGCTAGAGCTCGGTCCTGATATTCTTTCAAGGTAGTACACATAAGCGGAGCCATACTCTCACGGATATGGGGTTTCATGCGCATATTGAAGTATCGGACCTTGTCCGCTTCACTGCTCACTTGATCACGAACATAAGCCAACTGTCGATTATAATCGACTATCGCCTGGGATATCGACACATCCTGGGGCGTAGACGAGAAAAACTCAACGATCCTATGCTCACGGATAGGCAACGGGCTATACTCTGCCTCCATGGCGGTCTTAAACTCAGCCCATGTAGGTGTACGATCTGCAGGCGCTACAGCCTGCCACCAGTCTGCAGCTTCTTTGTCGAGCAACAACTGAGCAATGGGTACCCTCCTTTCCTCG
The DNA here is from genome assembly GCA_033398695.1 of Orobanche coerulescens. NCBI lineage: Eukaryota > Viridiplantae > Streptophyta > Magnoliopsida > Lamiales > Orobanchaceae > Orobanche > Orobanche coerulescens. Next base: position 96,355,720 of record CM065816.1, read on the forward strand.
GGACAAGCTACAGCATCGAATGTTCTGTCCAACTGGAAGAGCCAGTTCTCCCAACCTAACGAGTCAGAAGAACCCACAAAACGGGGCGGCTGCATCCTCATCACATCTCGTAACCACTTACTAGCCCAGTTATTCCCATCTGGGATCCCATCCCGGTACACGTTCTGATTAATCTGTGCCAGTTGGTCAACCATCTGACGAAGGACGGTGGCGGCGTCAACATCAGCATTACTTCTGGATGATTGCCCTTGATCACGCGATTGATCATCCCGACCATCTGTACTGAGCTGATTGGCACTCGACAGCGAGCGAGTCGCCCTCTCATGCTCCTGATTCCGACCTCTACCACGACCACGCCCTCGTCCTCCACCTCTCAGCATACTAAACGGACACCGATCAGAACAACAAAATAAATATCACATAATCAACATGGGGCAACAACCAGCAGCACAATAAAGTATTCACTCCAAGTCATCACATGAGTACACGAACTAACACTACAATAATAGACTTAAATTCATAAGTAATTCGCACGGTAGCACCAACAGAGGTGCACGACTTTTACCAAAATAAACACGGTCAAGACCACATACATGTCATTGTGACTAGACACTTGTAACATTCTTTAAAAATAAAATTTTTCCGAGGTATTTGTTCAAATGTTAGTATTTTAAAATTCATGAGGTTTCGAAAGATTTTGCTGGGATGGAATTTTGAAAACACTTTGTTTAATACCTCGGTCATTGAAACCATGGGGAACGATACCTAACAACGTATCCCGCCACTTGGGCATAAAACCCAGATTTTCTGACGAGAATAATAACATAGCAACTCACTGCACGACTTAACCTCAATACATAAACACATAACGTTCCAATTTACGAAAGCCAAAGTTGTTTTGCAAAACAGAAATTTTACAAAATCCTTTAGTTCATAACCAAAACGACGGTAATATTTTACAATGTCTTAAGTACTTCAAAGCATATTCTCCAAATACCATCTGACGGTGTCATTTGAAAATACACGGCCCATTCATCAAAATTTAACCGATTTTAAAATTCATACAAACCGTGGTTTGACCGCACCACCAAAATATTTTCAAAAATTTTTGATTTCCACAAAAATGCTCAAACCAGTAGAGTCTTTTAGGAAAAGCGTTTTCAAACCTACCCGCAGCAGGCATAATTACAACAATCCAAAATAGTCGAACTTAAAACCACATGCTCAAATGGCAACCAGGGTCGCCAATTCAATCAAATGCTCTCATGGCACCAAGTTTAAACACACACCAAAATCATTCATCGGAGTTTCTCACAAACTCTATCGTCGATACCTTTTTAAAACCCATCAAGGTTTACAATTTTCACCCCATACCACCCCAGACGGTGGTTAGAAGGTAAAACAACAATACGCCTAGTTTTATACATATACTGTGTACCACAAGTATTAAATACAACTATATTACACAACACCGTGCAAATAAATTATGCACCGCAATTAACTCACTTAGATAAAATCATATACACAGGTACCTTGCATAAAAGAGGAGACTTGCGTCCACAGGCCGCACGGAGATGACGGTCGCCCACGATACTAATCTCATCCGACAACATATCCGACACGTTGTGACTACGCACAACTCAACTTGTCACCCGGCATCTCGAATGACAAAACCACACAATACTCGACAAATCACGACTCGACTTGACCCGACAGCCTAGGTTTCCGCAACCTAAGCTCCGATACCATAAATATAACACCCCCAAAACCATATGGGAATATTACACGCCGTAGACCCCTTTTCACGAGGATCTACCAGGCTAGACCTTACAAACGACCAAATACTTACCCGGTCAGAGTCAAATAATAAAATAATACAGACCGATAAGGTCACTTACACGTGAATACACAGACCGATGAGGTCACACAACTCAATCAACAAAACTGACTTATGCAACATTACCCACACAGGGGTCGAAACACAATACAACGGAAGAATGAAATCAACTCTGACAATACAATTAAACTCTACCAACTATCAACTCTTGATTAGTATCGTAGCTCGTCACTCCCTGTGCCAACCCTGTGATTGCTCTCCTGAACCTGCATGTACCTAGACGCAAAACAGAAATCCACCCCCCGATTACTCAGGGGTTAGTAAAACTCCACTGTTTTACTAGTGCAAGTATCGAATCATACGAAATGTAACGAGCAAACATTAACCATGAATCAAATCTAATAATCAAGTATCAAAATATTCCCGGTAGGTTTTCAAGGGAAAAGGAGTTATGAAGCATTCGAAAATAAGATCATCGTCTCGGGAATTTTTAATTTCAAAACCTTTAAGACCTCAAGTCCTGATTCACAAAAATTTTCGAAAAACTTTAGGGTCTTAACCCAAATCTTGTTTCATAACTCAACAGTTCTCCATAAAACTTTTCCTTTCAAAACTTTTATTGTCAAATCATATTCATGACACCGTGATCCACTGTCACGTGTCTCCATAGGTTCAACAACCCGCATGGACTATTCCACACACAAATAACCAAACATAACCAATTCCGACACCGTGATCTACTGTCACGTGTCTCCGTAGGTTCAACAACCCACACAGATTATATCAATCACAACAATCACACACACAGTCCCAACACCGTAGTCCACTGCCATGTGTCACCGTAAGCCCATTCGAGCTCACCCAGTTGGACGCACTGTGCCCTAAACTCATGTTCCACTGCCATGTGTTATCGTAGGCCTCGTCAGACCAGCACGATTGGACCTCAGTACCTCACTAAGTTCTGACCCCGTAGTCCACTGCCACGAGTCCTCGTAGGCCCCATCGAACCATCAAGAGTGAACTTAGCGGTCACACAAATATTCATATTCATAATTCATCAACAACATCCACGGTCAATCAATCACAGTAATTACCACATCTTACGGGACTAATATATTCAAGGCAATTTCGACAACCAACAACGTCATCGACATTACACAATTAGCACACCATACGGTACACCTTCAAGAGTAAAATCAAGCCATCACAATAAGCATATCGAGTACGAACATTCACAATAGGCATTCAAGTATAATATAATCAACGCAATACATTTATCATCACTTAATGGAATATTATCACGTTGAACCATTAAGAATATCAATAATTTCACCAACGTTTATAACGTTCATCTCATTGTTAATTCACTCTAATTAAAAATCAAGGAGGCAAACCAATCATCATAGATCTAACACGTGATTTCTATTTACAAGACACAAGCCGTATAAGTAAGATACTTGCCTCGATTGGCAGCGCCCGAACCCCGAACACTATCAAGAACGCGATAGCACCACGAGTACTACGAGAATAACACCACACGAATTATCAATCACCAAACGGGATTCAACTCGGAATCCTCGAGCACCTATAATCCTCCAGAAGGAACAATAAAAACAACGAAGATACAATTACAACGAGAATCAAAACCGAAAACAATGGAAATCTCATCAAACTATCGAAAGGAAACTCATAGGGGCATTTAATCGAACACTAAATGTTCAATAATTCCCAAGAACACTCGAATCGTCAATCGAGTTAAGCAAACTCGATATATAGATATACAATCTATGAAACACGATTAATAACATCATACTACACCAACCGATGTATCAAAATCGGACTAGAATCGAAATCAAGAACAAATTCCCCAAAAATTCAACTTGAAGGAAAATCAAGAAATATACCTTGATTCGACGAAGAACACGGATTGGATGATGATATAATCAACAAGAATCTTCCAAAATGCCTTGAAATGATTAGAACCGACCAAGAACTCGAGTTCCCGAACCCCCATCGCCAGCCGCCGCAAGAAATGAGAAAAAGTGAAAAAAATGAGGTCTGGCCGAGTCCCTGGCCTATATATGCCGACAGGATTACGGCCAGAATCCGGCAAGGCTGCACGGCCGTAACTGCATTCGTCCGGAAGCCGCTCGCGCCGTACGTCCAGAACTCGGCCCTTCCATAACCGTATTCGCTGTGCCATGCTCGCGATCACTTACGGCCGTAATCGCACCTTATCGCCAGAATTCGGCCAAAGCGCACTGCTCCACAAAGTGCGGCCGTGGCTCGACCGTGGCCACTCCGACGGTCCGAACGACCCCGAAACCCGAACCTGAATATGAATCGAACATACGGTTATGAATTACTTGCAAAGATGAATCCAAGCGCTAAGAGAACACATGATTCCGACCACTGAAGGCTCGAAAATCGACAATGGAAGTAATTACCCCAAACATTGGGAAATTACGAAAATGGCCCAAAATGTCCGAAATACACGATACACAATTGAAACACCAAATCAAAGCTCGCAACATGAATAATATCATTAAATGAACTTACAAGAAACTCGAAAAAATAATTTCGGACGAGATTCGCAAGAATCGAACTCAAGTGCGGAAAAGCCGCTTAAGAACACGGAACTCCACAAGACGATACCAAAACGAATTATGATGACAAAAAGTGCATAATTAATCATTCTCAGAATCACGATACGGTCATGAGCGAGTCGTCAAACGAACTTCCGCCGAAAAAAAAAGATATTACCGAAAATCGAAATTGCGGATATTAAAAATTTCTTCAAGTATAATGTTGACAAATTGTTGAAATCACCATATTAAAAATTTATGCTATGATATTTGTGCTTTGAATTACATGTATATTCGTTTTTCTTGAATTTTACTTTCGAAAATTATGAAGTATGGTGAGCATGCACAAATCTGGAAGTTTTTGTATAAATACATGTCTTAGAGATATATGTTATGGTTATATTAACATGCAATATGATTTGTTGGATTTAAACGATAACCGATTTGGTAGTCAGATTTCGATTATGTGAAAAAAAATTGAATATTGTATGTCCTGTTCGAAATCTTGTTGAAACCCTACCAAAATCTGGAACTATATGTTATATGATTATGTTAGGGTATGTGGATAACTTATTTGTGGCAAAACAGGACTTGATTTGAGTAAATTCCGAGCTAAATTCGTAGCTCTAAAGGCCTCGGAGCAATTTTGTTATGTTTTGGGGCAATTTCGTAATTTCGGGAAATTTCAGTCCCGAAACTGGAAATTCCGAATCTCTTCTTAAATCTGAAATTAAAATAGTATCTTTGACCTTCTTATAAATTTTCACGACCATCCGAGTTCATTTTATATCTCCAAAATGCTTAGGCTCAACCTAAGGGTATAAACATTGTTTCGACCAACTTCAGAAAAATTCTCGACTTCTTTTCATCGAACCTACCGATCCAATACATCTGACTTGAAACCTTTAAAACCGTTGATGAAATATTGAGAATATTTTCAAATTAATATACAAGTCCAATCCCGTATTACCGTGTCACAAATATAAGTAACCATATTCCATACTTAATCAAAAGACGCAATTAATCTCACTGATCGAATGTTTAAGTGTTACTCGTGCTATGCAACTAACTGACAATATGGACTGTCCGGGAAATAAGTGCTATAAAAACAAAGTGCCACGGACGGGTCCGCCCTCTAACTCCATCGAGACAAAGTGCCACGTCGACGGATGGGGGCCACCTCTTGAACCCATACGAAACAGAGAGCTGACTTAAAATTCGGGGGGCACCTCTTGAACTATAGGAGCCACTTCTAGAGTCCCAAATCGAGTTGGGACGGTTATACTGAGTCTTAGATCGAGCAGCATGGCAGCGGTTCGTGAACAAGGTTGCCGTTGTTGCTTATTCCCATAACCGAGGAACGGAGTGTTCCGAGGGACCTGGGTCGTAGAACTTGGGGTATAATCGCGATTATGTGTGATCCGGGTATTGACCCACAGTTAAGGACATACCGAGCCCAGGTAAGAGATAAGGAAGCACACGCTAAGTGTGAGAGCGAAGGCTCAGCTGCTGGGGCAACGGTCCAAATCTTGGGGCGGCGGCCTATACTGCTAGGAGTAATAAGGGGAGCCTAGAATCTAAAGTCCACATCGGCAGGATTCAAAGCTAGATTAACTGATTAACTGATTGATTGACTTGAAATCTGTCCACGGGGACAGGATTATATTATTTCACTAATAATCGATTATCTTTCGATAAATCGCAGCATATCTTTGAAACCTTTTTCACCTTTCTTATAACTTGACAAAGTCATGCATCACTTAAAATTTTCAAAGGAAAGAAAGCCACACTCACACACGATCACCCACTCACTGAGACCTTTTGTCTCACCCCACCGTTTTCCCTTTAAACCAGAGAATGAGCAACCATCAGAAGATGAGGAAGGCTTTGTGGAAGAGACCGGTTAGAAGATCGCTTCCTAGACTTAGAATTTCTGTTTTTATCCCGACTTGTAATAATTTACTATGTTTCGTACTTTAAATTGTATGTTATTTTTCTGCTGCAAACTTATGATCACTGTAATTTGATTATCAACTTTTGTTACAACGAATCTTAGAACATCGAGTTAAGATCGTTGATTGAAAATTTTATCCAATCGTTATTTAGCTTCCGCTATTTATTGCTACAATTTATTTGATTGATCGACTGATACGTCGTGCCCTCGTCCTTCCCGATGTTGGGGACGTGACATGTTTCCTTTTAGCATTTATGTTCGTCACTTCGAACTCTTTGTATTGGTGTATGCACTTTTCTTCGATCGTTGCGTTTGATCTCTGTAAAACTTCTGCACAGCTGATGGAGAACTGTGAATCTGACCTGGAGAACTCTTACGTACGTTAACTGGTCCTCCTAACGTACGCTATGTGATATCACTAATGTACGTTAGTCCTTTTTCATAACATACGTTAAGGTCTCCAGGGAACCGGACAGAGAGCTCTGCCATTCCCTTACTCACGTAATAAAGGACGCATTACGTACGTTAATGATATAACATATGCTAGCTTTTCTTGGCTTACGTACGTTATCGTACGTGGGTTTAAATACCCAGGGCTGACTGAAATTCCTCCATTTTTGTCCTTCTTTCTCTTCTCCACGACGTGGGTGATTTTTAGACGGTTTTGGGGCGATTGTGATTCTTCAATCTTCTAGAGATCATATTCCTTGGAGTTTTAGTAAAGATTAGTGGCACCAATCCGTATCTTTTGCCTTTAAATCGATGTAATCTTCTAGAACCCTAGATTTTTCAGGAATTGGGAGTTTTCTACGTAAATTCTCTGATTTAGTCGTAATTATGATGGAATTGTGTTGCATAAAGATGATCTACTTCTGATTCATGTTTTCGTACGAGATTGTTGTTGTATTCTTGGAATTTTTGAGAATCGAGAGGGTTTGGGTTGCGATCTGCCCTCGTTGAATATGATGTTGGATTAATTGTGTCGTAGGCGGGGTTTTCGGGCGTATTTCCATTAAATTTCCAATCGTACTATTGTTGATAGTCATTTTATGAATCGTCTAGGTTCGAGATTTCCGAATTCTTCCAACAGTGGTCGTTTACCATCTCTTTTCAGTCCGTCATGTCTCAAAGGCAAGTAACTCTTACGAACTTACTATCTTAGATGTGCAAAGTAATATGTTTGAGTGTTAGAGTGTTTATGTTCACTCCGGGAGGGTCCGACCGGGCATCGAAGGAATCCACGCATGGTTGGGTTCACGAACTTTTGGGTTAACCACTCCGGGTGGGTCTATCGGGGCCTCGGAGGGATTCGCGCATGGTCGGGTCCATGGTTAATCGGGAAGAATTGTGTTTTGTGATACATTGTGGATTTTGAATTTCCGGAAATCATTATCTGGCTTGTTTTAGAAAATCATTTATGCATGGCTTTGATACTGTAAGGTGTAAGAATTTGTTTGCGTTACTTGTACTAGCTATTCCAGGGCTAACCCCATTTGGGAGAAATACTTTTCATGTATTTCAGGTGCGAAGATTGCGCTCGGAAGAGTGCTAGGGCAGTACCAGGATGAAGGCCAGGCGTGATACTGTGAAGTGGTCGTCGTGTTTGTTTGTTTTGAAATTGGTTATTAGGATTTTATTTTCAAATTGTCACAAATTGTTAGATGGTACTCGAGTACTATAGGAGAGTTGTTTTTTTTTTTTGTCAATTACATTAAATTATTGTCTTATTATGGTTTAAATGTTGACGTGGGAATTCTACCGGTCGAACCATTAAATGATGGATGGTTTTGTTGTGTTCTGTCATGGTTGTAGTATAAGTTTAGCCTTGTGAGTTTCGGATGGGATTCACGGCGCTGTGACATGCCCTGAATAACTTGGGGGGTGTTACAGTTCCAACCATACCGATGTCAATATATATCTAATTAGTGATGTTCCCGAATTTTGAAAAAAAAAATTAATTTGGTGTGGCATTTTTGTAGGGCACTACTAAATTGACTAGTACTCGTACCTAGTGCTTTGTCCCAGATTTTTGTTTCTATTTTTCTTAAAATAGTCTCGACGATCCAACCGTACGGATGTGAACATATATCTAATTGAATGATGTTCCCAAATTTTCAAAAAATAAAAAATTAATTTGGTTTGAGATCTTAGCAAACCACTACTAAATTGACTAGTACACTAACTAGTGCTTTGTCTCGGATTTTTGTTTCTATTTTTCTTAAAATAGTTCTCAACGATCCAACCATACAGATGTCAACATAAATCTATTTGAGTGATGTTCCCAAATTTTCAAAAAATAAAAAATTAATTTTGTGTGAGATCTTAGCAAACCACTACTAAATTGACTAGTACTAGTAACTAGTACTTTTCACGGATTATTGTTTCTATTATTTTAAAAATATTTATCGACGATCTAACCGTACAGATGTCAATATATATCTAATTGAGTGGCATTCCCAAATTTTCAAAAAATACAAAATTAATTTGGTTTGAGATCTTAGCAAACTACTACTAAATTAACTAGTGCTAGTAACTAGTGCTTTGTCCTGAATTATTATTTCTATTTTTTGTAAAATATTTATCGACGATCCAACCGTACCGATGTCAATATATATCTAATTTAGTGATGTTCCCCAATTTTTAAAAAATAAAAAATTAATTTGGTGTGACATCTTAGTAGGGCACTACTAAATTGACTAATACTCGTAACTAGTGCTTTTCATGGATTTTTATATCTATTTTTCTAAAAATACTTCTAGACGATCCAACTATACGGATGTCATCATATATCTAATTGAGTGATTTTCCCAAATTTTAAAAAAATAAAAAATTAATTTGGTTTGAGATCTTAGAAAACCACTACTAAATTGACTAGTACTAGTAACTAGTGCTTTTCACGGATTATTGTTTCTATTTTTTAAAAAATACTTCTCGACGATCCAACCGTACGGATGTCAACGTATATCTAATTGAGCGATTTTCCCAAATTTTCAAAAAATAAAAAATTACTCTGGTTTGAGATTTTAGCAAATCACTACTAATTTGACTAGTACACTAACTAGTGCTTTTCACGGATTATTATTTCTATTTTTTTAAAAATATTTATCGATGATCCAACCATACGGATGTCAAGATATATCTAATTGTTGATGTTCCCAATTTTTTAAAAAAAAAATAAAAAATTAATTTGGTTTGAGATCTTAGCAAACCACTACTGAATTGACTAGTACTAGTAACTAGTGCTTTGTCCTGGGTTATTGTTTATATTTTTTAGAAAATATTTATCGACGATCCAACCATACCTATTGTAACACCCCCAATCCACTCAGGGATATTACACGCCGTAGAACCTTTCCTCAAGGATCTACCAGGCTGGTAACGACATATAACTACTCAACCATGCCTTTAAGGCAAAACTGACTCAGTAGACCGATTTGGTCTTTCAACAAATACATACAACTCAAATACAACTCATGCCCACGCAGGGGTCAAAATACAACCACACCCGTACAACGGGAAAATATAGCAGCGGAAAAATAGAGTACAACTGAACCAATAAACAAAGTACGGTTCCTCGTGTGATTAGTATCGATCGTCTTTCATCATCCTTCGTGCCGACCCTGTGTTATGCTCCAAAACCTGAACGCAAAAACAGACATCCACCCCCCGAATACTCGGGGGTTAGCAAAACTCCACTGTTTTGCTAGTGCAAGAACAAAGTGCAAATATGAGCCATACAATTCACATTCCACGAACGATAATAATTCGGAATCCTCAAAGATTCAAATACAACAGGATGAACACTTCCCGAGGCAAGAGTTTGAGTAAATACTTCCCAAAATTTCAAGATCAAAATATCAAGGGAAACAATTTATAAAATGATTTGAAATACCATCGGGAGTTTTAATAGAAAACAATTTAGGATTCTCAAATCCTACTTTTCGAAAACCAAAAGACAAAAGGGGTCACCACCCCAAAGGTTTTACTTTCCATAAAATAACCTTTACCAAACCATTGGGATTTTAGCCCTAAATCCGTCAAATGACCTTTACAAAACCGTTGGGATTTTAGCCCCAAATATCATCAACTCACAGTACACGAGAACGACAACAAAGTTCGTCTCCCAACATCAAAATCCACAAATAAAGGATTTAAAACAAACAACAAAATACTCTAGTGCCATCCTAGCCAAGTAAGCCAAACGAACAACTTACCTCTTACACACTTAGTCGATGCATGCAATCATGAAAACCATTCAAAACACTCGTTTCCGGAAACGCCAATCTCAAAACACATTTGTAAAATGCACCACAATTAATCGCGGACCCACGCCTCTGTGGACCCCTACCGAGACCTCGTCGGATCTAACCCGTAGTGGTTAAAAGCAAGCTCGCGGACCCACGCCTCTGTGGACCCCTACCGAGACCCCGTCGGATCTAACCCGTAGTGAGCATACACACACACACGTTACTCATGCAATACTAATATGCTAAGAATGTAAGCTCATCAAGAATACTTACTAGAGATGGCCACTTATCCGACACCATTACCAAACTCTTCAAAACACAATAACAAGATTAAACACGGAATACACGATTCCATAACTTTAAACAACAGGGATATCATCAAAGCCTTCAACGTTCAAAATAATCAAATCATAATCAATTCCCGAAACACACCATTCACAAAACACACACGCGTTTTGAAAGAGAGCCTTTAACGAGGCCAAACCGAAATCTTTTGAAAACACATTTCAAATAAACAAACAAATACACCAAGACGATCACCAATTATTATATCCACAAAACAGGAATAGTATGGGCAAGGTACTTGCCTCGAAATCACAATCGCAACGAGACGACGGATAGGACGCGGTCGAATAGCCCCGAACCCCCGAACAATATCAAGAACGCGATAGCACCACGAGTATTACGAGAATAACACCACACGAATCATCAATCACCAAACGGAATTCAACATCGGAATCCTCGAACACCTATAAACCTCCGGAAGTAACAATAACACATGGTTACGACGAGAATCAAGGCCAAAACAACGGAAATCCCAACAAACTATCGAAGGGAAACTCATTGGGATATTTAATCGAACACTAAATGTTCAATAATTCCCAAGAACACTCGAATCGTCAATCGAGTTAAACAAACTCGATATATGGATATACAACCCATAGAACACGATTAATAACATCATACTACACCAACCGATGTATCAAAATCGGATTAGAAACGAAATCAAGAACAATTCTCCGAAAAGTCAACTTGAAGGAAAATCAAGAAATATACCTTGATTCGACGATACACACGGATTAGATGATGATATAATCAACAAGGATCTTCCAAAATGCCTTGGAAATGATTAGAATCGGCCAAGAACTCCATTTCCCGTCGCACCGTCGCGATCGCGAAAGAAGGGAAAAAAATCGAGTAAAATGAAGTCTGGCCGAGCCCAGGCCATATGTAGCCGGCAGAGTTACGGCCGTAACCGGCAGTGCCTTACGGCCGTAACTCGGACCTTACGTCCGTACTCGGCAGGCCTTACGGCCGTAACCGGCATTCGTCAAAAAGCCTGCCCAGCACCTGCCGGACACTTACGGCCGTAACTGGCACACATTACGGCCGTAACCGGCCTTCATCAAAAATCTGCCCAGCGCTCGTACGGCCGTACCCGATCACGCTTACGGCCGTAACTCGCACACATTACGGCCGTAACCGGCACCTTACGGCCGTAACTCGGCCAGGCCAGGCCGTGACTCGGCCGTGGCCACTCCGACGGCCCGGACGACCCCGAAACCCGAACCTGAGTAAAAATCGAAGATACGGTTACGAAGTACTCGCAAAGACGAATCCAAGCGCTAAGAGAACACACGATTCCGACCACCCGAAGTGTCGGAATTCGACAACGGAAGTAATTACCCCAAACTTTGGGAAATTACAAAAATGGCCCAAAATGTCCGAAATACACGATACATGATCGAAACACCAAACCAAAACTCGCAACACGTATAACAAAGTTAAACGAACTTACGGGAAACTCGAAACAGCAGTTTCGACCGAGATTCGCAAGAATCGAACTCAAGTGCGGAAAAGTTGCTAAAAAGCACGGAACTCAACAAAACAACACCGAAACGAACTCGGATGACAAAAAGTGCAGAATTAATCATTCTCGAAATGACGAAACGGTCATGAGCGAGTCGTCAAAACGGACTTCCGCCGAAAAAAGAAAATTACCGAAATTCGAAATTGCGGATATTACATTCTACCCTCCTTAAAAGAAGTTTCGTCCCGAAACTTAAAATAAGTAGGGAGAAGCAATATCCCCTGCCAGGAAAACTCGACGAGATACACAAAAACCGAAAACTCGCGCCCGACGGCGAAACGCTGCAAGAAACGCAAAGAGACATACGGCGTGTAAACACGCTCCACGACGACCAACACAACGTCGCAGTTAGGGATATAATAAAACCAACAAGTGACAAGCATCATCAAATGGATAATACAATCAAGTCAATTATCCGAACAATTACAAAACACAATGAACGAAAATCAATACGATTGACCAACCCAACGGTACATCAATCAAAGCGCGAGCCAATCGCTGAACAAATACGGATTTCCACCGCCCAAGGGTTGGAAGATCGAAAATGAGACTAATTTCCCAAACTTAAGGGAATTAGGAAGGAGCCTGAATGCTCAATCAATTACGAAACGAGAACAAAAACCGAACAAGTAAACAATCGAGACAACAAAGATCGAACAATCATGTCCGAAACACGAAGGATAATAAAATTCAAACAACAATTCCCAGGACGATCTGGTGAGAAATACAAGACATGCATTCCCATAAGATCCACAGGAAAGGGAATAGCGATTGAAAAGTCACAACGAGAGCGAGTTATTCCGAAACGATACCACACTCGTTCGATAAACAAAAACAAGGGGCAGGACAAGCTCAGAAATGTCAACGAAAATAAATGAGTCGACAAAGTAGAATACACAAGAGTTCCAAATCCGATCCACTTCGAATAAAAGAACTAATAGGACCAGATGATGTCACTCCCGAACAAGGTTCACAAGAATCGAACCGAACTCGAAAAAGTCACAGCGATAACCAGATCGACCCACAACAAGATCACAGTTCGTTCGGACGATGAAACCGAAATACAGAACAAGTTCATAAAGTGTCAACGAACATGAGCGAATCGATAGGCTGGAGAAAGAGAAAATACAGAAGTCAAAATAGTACGGGTATTACCTCCGACCTCGTCCACGAAATTCACAAAAACAGGAGCAAGGTAACAAGAAATTAAACAACCGACACATAACGGAATGATCACCGATGCACACGGTTATACCAAACCAAGCTCTAACAGCTCGCACATGCGCGACAACGCAGAAATCACCACGAGACGACAACATTCAACACCAACATCCCACCTCTCACAGAGGCTAACACAACAAGTGTGTGGAAAACAACTCAACGCTCACACCGCCAATTCGATCATACTCGGGAGCAAACATCAAAATGACAATGCGAACATCATGCATACATTCCCAACCCTCAAATGGGAATGGATAGGTTTTAAAAACGAAAACCTCATTTTGAAAATAATTTAGAAGAACACCGGTTGATCTTGAGTATCACCTTTCAAAAAAAGTACAAACGTGATACCTCGTTATCGAGACTTTGGAAAACCATTTCGCATTTGATAAAAATGAGGACACTTTCTTTTAGTGAAAAGCTTTCAGAATATTCGACCCTCGGGTCTAAGTAAAACTGTTTATAAAACATTGAAAATATCTCAAAACATTTTGGTCCTCGAGGTAGAAGAATTTTGAAACAGATTGTGGCACCTTAGAAGTACCGCGAGAAAACAATTCATTTGAAACGTACGTCTCGAAATTTATTTCTAAGATACTCAAGTTTTTGAAAATAATTCAATGCCAAAAAGGACGATGCCAAAAAGGCTAGAATACCCAAAAATTTCATGTAATCACACGGAATATCATAGCGCTGTGGGTCCCGCGTCGGAACCCCAGGCTAAAAACCATTTTCCAAAAATGCCAAAAAGGCCGATGACGGTAATATTTCAAAAACTCACAGAAGCCATTTACAAAATGCTAAATACCGTCATAAGAATTTCGCCAAAATGATCAAGGCCATAATGCCAAAAACTCGGTTAAGGGAATCGGTTTTCGAAATAAAACTCGGTCGGTAAAATACCGAAAGTCATTACAAAAGAACTCACGCAGCGGATAAAAGAAATACAGTTCAACATGCACAATCCAGCAACACTACTCCTCATAAGAACAAAATATTAGAGTCAAATAACCACATTCAGAACAAAACCACTGGCCCCATTCGAGGCCTCTAAAGACCCTACCACACTGGCTAGTGAACAAGTCGAACGTGTATAAGCACAAAGCTTCCACAAGAGAACTTGTAAAACGTGCAAATCGATTCGAAAATCATCAGCAACGGACAAAAACAACAAATAAAAAAAGACATCACAAGCGACGACACTCCTCGTATAAATCAAATACGAGAGGTGATTAAATACATATCGTGAAATCAAAATCCACATAAGGATTCCATCACTTAACAAATAATCATAAAAATAGCTCGTGTCACACGAGGCACAACACAAAGAAGGGAGACTTACTTCCACAGGTCGCACGAAGATGATGATCGCCCCACGATACTAATCGCGACCAACAAACTCAAACAACGCGTCGCGACACGACTCAGTCAGATAAAATTTGACGAAGACTCAAACAACACTACTTGACCCGACAGCCTAGGTTTCCTCAACCTAAGCTCCGATACCATTTATGTAACACCCCCAATCCACTCAGGGATATTACACGCCGTAGAACCTTTCCTCAAGGATCTACCAGGCTGGTAACGACATATAACTACTCAACCATGCCTTTAAGGCAAAACTGACTCAGTAGACCGATTTGGTCTTTCAACAAATACATACAACTCAAATACAACTCATGCCCACGCAGGGGTCAAAATACAACCACACCCGTACAACGGGAAAATATAGTAGCGGAAAAATAGAGTACAACTGAACCAATAAACAAAGTACGGTTCCTCATGTGATTAGTATCGATCGTCTTTCATCATCCTTCGTGCCGACCCTGTGTTATGCTCCAAAACCTGAACGCAAAAACAGACATCCACCCCCCGAATACTCGGGGGTTAGCAAAACTCCACTGTTTTGCTAGTGCAAGAACAAAGTGCAAATACGAGCCATACAATTCACATTCCACGAACGATAATAATTCGGAATCCTCAAAGATTCAAATACAACAGGATGAACACTTCCCGAGGCAAGAGTTTGAGTAAATACTTCCCAAAATTTCAAGATCAAAATATCAAGGGAAACAATTTATAAAATGATTTGAAATACCATCGGGAGTTTTAATAGAAAACAATTTAGGATTCTCAAATCCTACTTTTCGAAAACCAAAAGACAAAAGGGGTCACCACCCCAAAGGTTTTACTTTCCATAAAATAACCTTTACCAAACCATTGGGATTTTAGCCCTAAATCCGTCAAATGACCTTTACAAAACCGTTGGGATTTTAGAACCAAATATCATCAACTCACGATACGAGAACGACAACAAAGTTCGTCTCCCAACATCAAAATCCACAAATAAAGGATTTAAAACAAACAACAAAATACTCTAGTGCCATCCTAGCCAAGTAAGCCAAACGAACAACTTACCTCTTACACACTTAGTCGATGCATGCAATCATGAAAACCATTCAAAACACTCGTTTCCGTTAACGCCAATCTCAAAACACATTTGTAAAATGCACCACAATTAATCGCGGACCCACGCCTCTGTGGACCCCTACCGAGACCCCGTCGGATCTAACCCGTAGTGGTTAAAAGCAAGCTCGCGGACCCACGCCTCTGTGGACCCCTACCGAGACCCCGTCGGATCTAACCCGTAGTGAGCATACACACACACACGTTACTCATGCAATACTAATATGCTAAGAATGTAAGCTCATCAAGAATACTTACTAGAGATGGCCACTTATCCGACACCATTACCAAACTCTTCAAAACACAATAACAAGATTAAACACGGAATACACGATTCCATAACTTTAAACAACAGGGATATCATCAAAGCCTTCAACGTTCAAAATAATCAAATCATAATCAATTCCCGAAACACACCATTCACAAAACACACACGCGTTTTGAAAGAGAGCCTTTAACAAGGCCAAACCGAAATCTTTTGAAAACACATTTCAAATAAACAAACAAATACACCAAGACGATCACCAATTATTATATCCACAAAACAGGAATAGTATGGGCAAGGTACTTGCCTCGAAATCACAATCACAACGAGACGACGGATAGGACGCGGTCGAATAGCCCCGAACCCCCGAACAATATCAAGAACGCGATAGCACCACGAGTATTACGAGAATAACACCACACGAATCATCAATCACCAAACGGAATTCAACATCGGAATCCTCGAACACCTATAAACCTCCGGAAGTAACAATAACACATGGTTACGATGAGAATCAAGGCCAAAACAACGGAAATCCCAACAAACTATCGAAGGGAAACTCATTGGGACATTTAATCGAACACTAAATGTTCAATAATTCCCAAGAACACTCGAATCGTCAATCGAGTTAAACAAACTCGATATATGGATATACAACCCATAGAACACGATTAATAACATCATACTACACCAACCGATGTATCAAAATCGGATTAGAAACGAAATCAAGAACAAGTCTCCGAAAAGTCAACTTGAAGGAAAATCAAGAAATATACCTTGATTCGACGAAGCACACGGATTAGATGATGATATAATCAACAAGGATCTTCCAAAATGCCTTGGAAATGATTAGAATCGGCCAAGAACTCCATTTCCCGTCGCACCGTCACGCGCGAAAGAAGGGAAAAAAATCGAGTAAAATGAAGTCCTGCCGAGCCTGTGCCATATATAGCCGCAGAGTTACGGCCGTAACCGCGATGCCTTACGGCCATAACTCGGACCTTACGGCCGTACTCGGCAGCCTTACGGCCGTAGCAAGCATTCGTCAAAAGCACGCCCACTGCCGGACACTTACGGCCGTAATCGGCACACATTACGGCCAGTAATCGGCCTTCGTCAAAAATCGCCTGGCCAGATGCGGCCGTACCCGATCACGCTTACGGCCGTAACTCGCACACATTACGGCCGTAATCGCACCTTACGGCCGTAACTCGGCCAGTTAAGCCACCTCGTAGTGACTGGCCGTGGCCACTCCGACGGCCCGGACGACCCCGAAACCCGAACCTGAGTAAAAATCGAAGATACGGTTACGAAGTACTCGCAAAGACGAATCCATGCGCTAAGAGAACACACAATTCCGACCACCCGAAGTGTCGGAATTCGACAACGGAAGTAATTACCCCAAACTTTGGGAAATTACAAAAATGGCCCAAAATGTCCGAAATACACGATACATGATCGAAACACCAAACCAAAACTCGCAACACGTATAACAAAGTTAAACGAACTTACGGGAAACTCGAAACAGCAATTTCGACCGAGATTCGCAAGAATCGAACTCAAGTGCGGAAAAGTCGCTAAAAAGCACGGAACTCAACAAAACAACACCGAAACGAACTCGGATGACAAAAAGTGCAGAATTAATCATTCTCGAAATGACGAAACGGTCATGAGCGAGTCGTCAAAACGGACTTTCGCCGAAAAAAAGAAAATTACCAAAATTCGAAATTGCGGATATTACACCTATGTCAATATATATCTAATTTAGTGATGTTCCCAAATTTTTCAAAAATAAAAAATTAATTTGGTGTGACATCTTAGTAGGGCACTACTAAATTTACTAGTAGTCGTAACTAGTGCTTTTCAAGAATTATTTTTTCTATTTTTAAAATATTTATCGACGATCCAACCGTACGGATGTCAAGATATATCTAATTGAGTGATGTTCCCAATTTTTCAAAAAATAAAAAATTAATTTAGTTTAAGATCTTAGCAAACCGCTACTAAATTGACTAGTACTAGTAACTGGTGCTTTGTCCTAGATTATTGTTTCTATTTTTAGAAAATATTTATCGACGATCCAACCATACGGATGTCAACATATATCTAATTGAGTTATTTTTCCCAAATTTTCAAAAAAATAAAAAATTACTTTGGTTTGAGATCTTTGCAAACCACTACTAAATTGACTAGTACAGTAACTAGTGCTTTTCACCGATTATTGTTTCTATTTTTTAAAAATATTTATCGATGATCCAACTATACGAATGTTAATATATATCTAATTGAGTGATGTTCCCAATTTTTTAAAAAATAAAAAATTAATTTGGTTTGAGATCTTAGCAAACCACTACTAAATTGACTAGTACTAGTAACTAGTGCTTTGTCCTGGGTTATTGTTTCTATTTTTAGAAAATCTTTATCGACGATCCAACCATACCGGTGTCAATATATATATCTAATTTAGTGATGTTCCCAAATTTTTAAAAAATAAAAAATTAATTTGGTGTGACATCTTAGTAGGGCACTGCTAAATTTACTAGTAATCGCAACTAGTGCTTTTCACGAATTATTGTTTCTATTTTTTAAAAAATATTTATCAATGATCCAACCATACGGATGTCAATATATCTAATTGAGTGATGTTCCCAATTTTTTAAAAAAATAAAAAATTAATTTTGTTTATGATCTTAGCAAACCACTACTAAATTGACTAGTACTAGTAATTAGTGCTTTGTTCTGGATTATTGTTTCTATTTTTTAGAAAATATTTATCGACGATCCAACAATTCCGATGTCAATATATATCTAATTTAGTGATGTTTCCAAATTTTTAAAAAAATAAAAAGCTAATTTGGTGTGGCATCTTAGTAGGGCACTACTAAATTGACTATACTCGTAACTAGTGCTTTTCATGGATTTTTGTTTCTATTTTTCTAAAAATACTTCCCGACGATCCAACCGTACGGATGTCAACATATATCTAATGAGTATTCAATATTTTATTATGATCTAAATCACTAAAACAAAATACTCCTAGATTTACCGGTTTCTCGGTTTAAATGACCCAGTCAAACAAAACGTTTGTTTAAAAAGGCATCGATGTATGTTTTTTGTTTATATATCCCTTTCTTTTAAATAATAGGTTAAATTATTTATTCAATTACTAAAATATCCTTGATGTGTTTCTGGACACGATTTCCAGACCATTATTCTACTGATACAGTGAATTCAACATCGTTACATTATATTTTATAATAATGCTCACGTATTGCATGAATTCTAGCAAGGATGTTTAAGTCCTTATAATAACTTCCAAGTCATTTCTGTGTCAAAAATCGTTACATCCTTTAAATAACGAATTCCAGATCGTGTTAATTGAAAATATAGCAGAACGATTTATAAGTTGTTTCTATAAACATATAACGACCTCAAATTTGATTTTCTCCCTTGTAAAGATATTAGAGAACCATATCTATATTATTTCTTTATAAATTATAAAATTCGAGATCGTTCCAGTCAAAGTCTATTCTATCACGAGATACAAATTGTTCGTTCAGTAAAATAACAACTTGGCCATTGTTTTGTAAAAAAAATATTGATGATAACGTGTTGTATATCGTTTCAGAAGAAATTTTACGAATCCAATATCATTTCAGTATAAAATATAATTGTAACGAGTTACATATCGTGTCTTCATATAGAAAATGATATGAATTTCGTTACGGATGAAATTGATAATTTGATCGTTGGTTACTATTCAAATTGAGTCCTAAGTGTATACATGGATAAAAAAGTATCATATAAGACGTTTCAGTACATTTAAAAATGGGCAAAATTAAAGATGGAGATGATTGATAGTTTATCTACCATTGTAGAAGTTGTATTGTATAAGATAGACTATATAATATTAAAAAATAAAAAGAAATGATCAATCATGTCTATCTTTAAATTCGTTCATTTTTAAAAATCTTTGAATCACATCTTATGATATTTTCTTATATGTATGTAGATATAGTAGTCATGTGGAAGGGCAATGAACGATCAAGTCACAAATTTAACTCATAACGAAATACACCTCGTACTTTATACGAAGACATGATACGTATCCCGTTATAGCTAGAATTTAAACGGAACAATGTTGAGTTCGTATAATCTTCACTAAAATGATATACACCATGTTATGATCTTTGCACTATTATTGGCAGGACTATATATAAGTCATGACTATATTCTTTCAAGCATAACTGAAGCACTTTTTAGTTCAATTTTGTAACGTCCTAATTTTATATAAATATTTCTATTTATTTATGATACCTTAATAATTCTTATTTCAAAAATCTTACTTTTGAGAATAATGTGCAAAACTACAATTAATTGAAAATCACATGAGATATCACTTAATAAATAATTCTAAATTTGGAGTCTAATAAAAAAATCAAAGTACTCTTTAATAAAAGTGAAGAACGAATATTTCTGTAACACAATAATAAATCGTAGTTTGAGGCCTAAGGAAAAATCTCTAAGGTAAATTTCAAACATAATTGTTTAATGCATACTTTGTCTCACATTCACAAATATGTAAAATCCACCGAACACCGTTTATTAATATAAAATCATAGAAATTGTTTTAGAAATTACAAACCAAAGTTCTTATAAAAAATACATAACAGATAATTTTAAAAACTTAATATTTTTATTTACACTTGCCACCGGTATAGCGCTTCCTCTATTAACATGAAAAATATTTTATACAAATTAGGGTAGGTATAAGTTTAGTGAGGTTATATGTATCATATATGAATATAATATGAATTATTAAACACGTAACTAGTTTCTGTTATGTTTTTACTTGTATTTCTACACAGAGTACTCTGAGCACATAGGCTATCTGAGCCCGAAGGCTAAATATTCTATATAGTAAAAGTACAAACTCTATTTTCGATTGTATAACATGATGAATCATGCCATATCCTGTATATGTTCAACAAGTTCAGTTTATGTCAGTTCAGTTCAACAAAGTTCAGTTTAGAATCAATATAATTTTTTACTATAAAATTATCATTATTATTATTATTGTAGCATATTATTATTATTTTTTTGGAATATGGGTATACTTTTCATTCCAAGTAGTCAAAAAGAGTACATCATCACATTACCAAAATTACACGCCTGAGAAAAGGCTGAGACATACTACACAACTGGACTAACTTCTAACTGATGGCAAAACTCAACTAATCTAGGATGAATTTTTCCTCTGACAAAGGCATATTATTATTTTTTATTATTGTTATTGTGGTATATATTATTATTATTGTTGTTGTTGTTGTATATATTTATTATTATTGTTAGGCAAAAATACATTGAAAACCCTGACCTTTACTCCCATTCTGGTTTAAAACCAAACTTTTTAAAATTCTCAAAGAAAACTACCACCTTCCAATTGTTTGCAATTGACTCCTCCATCCGATTTTCCCCCAATATGTTGCTGACATGGAAGTCGGAATATCCTACATGGCAAATCCCCCCAGCTCGTGAAATGACGTCGTTTGTTACCCACGAGAATGACATCATTTCATTCCTCCTAATCAAATAAATCTTGATTTAGGTCACAACTTTTACATTTCGGTTTCTTCTTCGTCACAGCTTCTCCATTATCTTTTTCTCCATTCTTCTCCTTCTCCATTCTTGTCTTCTCTAGAATTCTTCTCCATCTCCATTCTTCTTTTCCATCATTTGGGCTCACAAATGGCTTCATCATCTTCACGTTCGGGCTCCTGGAGTAAACCCGAACTCGAGCTCCAACATTTATGTGATTGTAACCCACCGCAGCAAGCTCTTTGGAAGGCTTCAAATAGCGAGACGAACCCGGAAAGATGATTCTTCTATTGTCGTCAAATAGGAAAGGTATGAAGAATAGCATTTGAAAGTTAAATTCATTTGCAGAATTCGAAACTTTTTGCTTGAATTTTTTCTCTTTTTTGTGATGTAGTGGGGTGACTGTAAATTCTGGCTTTGGATTGATCCGGAGCTCACCCGCACTATAAGAAGCTTTCCAAAAATTGAAACTTAAAAAGGATTTGGCTGTTGAGCAACTGCTTCGAGAGAGGAAAAACAAGAAGAGCAATGAAGAGGAAGAAGAGTTAGCCGATCCCAAACAAGATTCTCATGGATACATGAAGCAATTGGCCAAAAATATCCAGACTCTGGAATACAAGATGAAGGGATTGTATCTATATTTGTTGTTGTTGGATTGTTGGTTTTGCATTTGAGGTAATAGGAAACTTTGTGTATTTGTTGTTGTAGTTGGGTGTAGGTGGTGTTATTGAATGTGGTGGTTGTGTTGTGTTAAATTAAGTTGGTGTTGAATGTTAATGTTGCTGCTGCTATTGAATGGTGCAGTGGTTGTTGTGGTTATTGAATGTTGCAATGGAATGAAGTTGTAGTTGTTGTTTATGTATTTTTATCTGAGTTATTTGTTCTGTTAATTGATTTGTAAGTTCATGCAGCTTGTATGAGTAAATGAGTGTACTTATCATAAAGAGAGATATACAAAACACAAGATGCAAAATAAGAAGACAAATGACTGTAATTAAATATTAATATGATTTCAAGCTCAAATGCAATACCAACAGGTTTAACTAAAATATGTCTTAAGAAAACAGCCATCAAGACCTATCATTGGTCTACAGCTCTGCTTGAATCCATTTCTTAGTGCACTATGCCCAATGTACAAGCCCTTAAACACTTGTTCCTCACCCAACAGCAACAGATACTTCCCATCCTGGTCAACTCTAATGAGTTCAGCTACATACCTCCTAAGTAAGGCATAATGGTGCTCAATAGATCCTCTTATCTTCTTCTTTTGAGCAATTACCCTTGCCATGTACAGAGAAATTAGGTTTGATTCTAAGTGTTTTGTCTGAAAAGTCACGTTTTTATCTTATATATGACGAATGAAACGACGTTATTTGGGCAATAGAGTAAACGACGTCGTTTTGTCTCATTGCAACCTAAATTACCACATAGGCGAAGAATTAGACACGTAGACAATTAATTAACCACGTAAGCAATTAATTTCGCCGAAAATCGGATGGACGAGTCAATTGCGATCAATTGGAAGGTGGTAGTTTTCTTTGAAAATTTTAAAAAGTTTGGTTTTAAACCAGAATGGGAGTAAAGGTCAGGTTTTTTTTATGCATTTTGCCTTATTGTTATTATTATTACTATTATCTTTTTTGTTATTATTATTATTGTTGTTATTGTTACTGTAGTATATATTATTAGTATCATTATTATTGTCATTAATAATTATTATTATTGAAGTATATATTATTATTATTATTGTTTTTGTTGTTATTATTAATATTGCAATATATATTATTGTTAGAGATAAATTAGTAAATACACGTTTTTGGTGGAATTGATTAAGTTGTCAAGCTCAAAATTATTTTTTTAGGTGCATTTCGAATTCTAAGATATATTCTTAACATTTGTATCAATAACGACTTTAATATCGTTGTGTACACCGCAACGACTTTAAAAGTTCATATCTTAAGATAATTCAAAATTAATTTTAATATTTTTATCTGTAATGAATTTAACATCATTAAGTGTATATAGTAATGATTTCAATCTCGTTATTATATTAAGGATAAAAATGTCATTTGAAATATTAATATATTTTTTCTTTTTATTATATATTTCTATTTTGGTCGGGTTATTTAAACAAATGTTTTGTACGCCAAAGCTGTTCAACTAAGTTTGCCAGATTTACCATCATTTGAACCCTCATAGCCTCAGACCATGCTAACTCGAGTAATGGTGTGGGTATTCTTTTGTCTAAGGAGCTAAAGGATAACGTCGTGGAAGTGAAGAGGTATAACGATAGGATTATGTCCGTTAGAGTGGTGGTTGGGGAGAAGGTGGTTAACGTGGTTTGTGTATATGCCCCACATGTTGGTCTGGGTGTGTTTGTTAAGGAAGTGTTTTGGGTCTGTTTAGATGAGTTGGTCAGGAGTATTCCGGACGATCAATTTATTGTTTTGGGGGGCGATTTCAATGGGCACATTGGTGAGGGGTGGATGGTTACCATAGTGTTCATGGGGGTTTCGGCTTCGGAGTTAGGAATGGAGGTGGTTCCGCGCTGTTGGAGTTTGCCACTGCGCATGAGTTGGTAATTGCTAACTCTGTTTTTCAGAAGAGAGCTGAGCACCTCATCACCTTCGGTAGTGGGGGGCACTGCATGCAAATTGACTACCTTCTTTTGCGCAGTCGTGATGTTAGGGCGTGCGTGGACTGCAAGCTGTTCCGGAGCGAGGCTTGTGCTTCTCAACACCGGATGCTGGCTATGGATTTATCCATGGGAGGTCGTGTTGCTAGCAGGGCTAGAGAAGCTAGACCTAGGATTCTCTGGAAGAATCTGACGGGTGAGAAGGCGGCAGAATTTGTAATATCCACAATTTTCGATTTTCGGTAAATTTTTTTTTTCGGCGGAAGTCCGTTTTGACGACTCGCTCATGACCATTTCGTCATTCCGAGAATGATTAATTCTGCACTTTTTGTCATCCGATCTCGTTTCGGTGTCGTTTTGTTGAGTTCCGTGCTTTTTAGCGGTTTTTCCGCACTTGAGTTCGATTCTTGCGAATCTCGTCCGAAACTGTTGTTTCGACTTACTCGTAAGTTCATTTAATGTTATTATTCATGTTGCAAGCTTCAGCTTGGTGTTTCGATCGTGTATCGTGTGTTTCGGACGTTTTGGGCCATTTTCGTAATTTCCCAAAGTTTGGGGTAATTACTTACCGTTGTCGAATTTCGAGCCTTTGGGTGGTCGGAATCGTGTGTTCTCTTAGTGCTCGGATTCGTCTTTGCGAGTACTTCGTAACCGTATCTTCGATTCTGCATCGTGTTTGGGTTTCGGGTCGTTCGGGCCGTCGAGTTGGTCCCGCCGAGTCATGGCCGGCATCTTGGGCCAGCCACCGCCGAGTAACGCGGCGGTAGTGCTCGGCGATTCGCACGTAATGCCGTTACGTCGTAAGGCCCTGGACGGTAACGCATTTAACGCTTCCGCATTTCCAGCGAGTTCGGCCATGGCGATTCGTCGTAAGCCATGGCGATTACGTCGTAACCGCCGGATCGGCTTATTTAAGGCTGCGGACGTTTTTCTTCAGCCATTTCTCCTTCTTTTTCTTCCCGTACGCGGCTGTGGGTGTGTATATCATGGAGAGATGTTGTTGGACAATCAATCCATGAAGTTTTGGAGTTCATATCATCAATCATCAATCCTATAACATCCTCCAATCTATCGAATCAGGTCAGATTTCCTAGAAATCTAGTTTTGCGGAATTTGGGTATTTTGGTTGTTTTCGTCCGATTAATCCGATTTAACTTAGGATTATGATGGATTGATGATTATTTAAATGTATTATATCATTTCCCTTGTTATTCCATGGTTGGATCGTATCGATTCGTTATTTGGGTCGAGTTCTTGACCGACGCCTTGAAGGTGTCCGGTAAAATGTCTTAGAGGGGTTTTCGGGCGTTCTACGATTATTCTTCATCGTATGATCATTGATTTATTGACTATATGTTGTTAGGGTCGAGTTTCTTGCGAAGAAACCGAGTTGAACCCTTCCGTTCGTTGTCGTCTTCCTTTTCGATAGCATCGGGCGTTTCGAAGCTTCCCGGTTGAGCCGTGTTCGTCGGAATACTTGCGTGCCGATTTTGAGGCAAGTACCTTGTCCATATAATTCTTGTTTTATGGATATGATAATTGGTGATCGTCTTTATATGTTTGTTTGATTGTTTGAAATTAGTTTTCAAAAGATTCGATTAGCCTTGTTAAAGGCTCTCTTTCAAAACGCGTGTGTTTTGTAATTGTGTGGGTTGTAAGTGACTACGTGGATCTTTTGGATATGTTTGGAGTTTGTGTGGTGTTTAATAATGCGTGTGTACATATATGGCTTCATTTCAATGTATTGCGGTTTTGACATGATGTGATGTTAGTTGTTACTCCTTTGAAAGGAGGTTGCGATGTTTAATGTTGTTTGGCCTCATAATCGATTATTGTTGTGTGCTTGTTATACGTGATGTGCCTCCGGGTAGGATTGTTGAATCTCCGGGATCCATACTTGCTAGTATGGGTCGGGCGAGACCGTAGGGTTATCCAATCGGGTATGTCTTGCGGGGACTCCGAGGTTCGTGGCTTGTTAGCCCGATGCCGAGATAACTTGTGGGGTTATCATCGGGTACGTCTTGCGGGGACTCCGAGGTTCGTGGCTTGTTAGCACGATGCCGGGATAACTTATGGTTGTGATTTGGTTGTGATGTATGTGTCATGGGTTATCCAATCGGGTATGTCTTGCGGGGACTCCGAGGTTCGTGGCTTGTTAGCCCGATGCCGGGATAACTAGTGGGGTTATCATCGGGTACGTCTTGCGGGGACTCTGAGGTTCGTGGCTTGTTAGCCCGATGCCGGGATAACTTATGGTTGTGATATGTTGTGATTTGTTTAGCTAGCCAGTGCGGGAGGGTCCTTAGAGGCCTCGTGCGGGAATCTATGATATTACTCTGTTCCCAAGGCAATGCATATGTTGTGATTTGTTTAGCTAGCCAGTGCGGGAGGGTCCATAGAGACCTCGTGCGGGAATCTATGATATGACTCTGTTCCCAAGGCGATGCATTTGTTGTGATTTGTTTAGCTAGCCAGCTCGGGAGGGTCCTTCGAGGCCTCGGGCGGGATCAATGGTATTACCCTGTTCCCAAGGCGATGCTTGTGCATGATTACATTGTGTTGATTTTATATCCATCGAGGACACGTGATGTTGGGCTCTGGCCCTGTGAATTGTTGTCGGTTTTCTATTTGCGAAAATAAAACCTTTGGGCTGTGACCCTGTTGATTTTGGAAAGAGAAGGATTTGATAATCCTAAATTGTTTTCTATTAAAACTCTCGATGGCATTTTAAACCATTTTATAAATTGTTTTCCCTTGATTGTGATCTTTCGGTTTTGAAATGTTTTACCCAAACTCATGCCTCGGGAAGTACTTTTCGTTACTTTGGATTTTTGAGGATTCCTGGTTATCGTTATTCGTGGAACTTGAATTATATGGCTCGTATTTGCACTTTGTATTTGCACTAGCAAAACAGTGGAGTTTTGCTAACCCCCGAATATTCGGGGGGTGGATGCCTGTATTGCATTCAGGTTTTGGAGCAGAGCACAGGGTCGGCATGAAGGATGATGAAAGATGAACGATACTTATCACACGAGGATCCGTTGATGTCGTATTGGTCTAGTTGTATTTTCTTTTCCGCTGCAGTATCTTTTCCCCATTGTACGGGAGTTTATTGTATTTTGACCCCTGCATGGGTATGTGTTTGGAATTGAGTTGTATGTTATTATTGAAAGACCAAGTCAGTCTACTGAGTCATTTTAGCCTTAAAGGCGATGTTTAGATGTTTGATTTTAGATATCAGCCTGGTAGATCCTCGAGGAGAGGGTCTACGGCGTGTAATATCCCTGACTGGATTGGGGGTGTTACATAAATGGTATCGGAACTTAGGTTGTGGAAACCTAGGCTGTCGGGTCAGTGGTGTCTATTGAGTTTTTGTCTCGTCGGATTTTGTCTGACTGAGTCGTGTCGCGACGCGTCGTTTGAGCTTGTTGGTCGTGATTAGTATCGTGGGCGATCATCATCTTCGTGCGACCTGTGGATGTAAGTCTCCCTTATTTGTGTTGAGCCTCGTGTGACACGAGCTATTTTTATGATTAATTGTTAAGTGACGGAATCCTCTTATGGATTTTGATTTCTTGATACGTGACTATTTGACTCTCATATTTCGTTCGTATGAGGAGTATTGTTGCTGGACTGTGCATGTCGAACTGTATTTCTTTTATCCGATGTGTGAGTTCTTTTGTAATGGCTTTCGGTATTTTACCGACTGAGTTTTATTTCTAAAACCGATTCCTTAACCGAGTTTTTGGCATTACGGCCTTGATCATTTTGGCGAAATTCTTATGACGGTATTTATTATTTTCTAAATGGCTTCTGTGAGTTTTTGAAATATTACCGTCATCGGCCTTTTTGGCATTTTTGTAAATGGTTTTTAGCCTGCTGGGTTCCGGCGCGGGACACACGGCGCTATAATGTTCCGTGTAAGTACCTAAACTTTTTGGGCATTCTAGCCCATTGAATTATTTTTGAAAACCTTGAGTATCTTAGAAAACTAAAATTCGAGACGTACTTTTAAAACGAATTATTTTCTTGCGGTGTTTTCAAGTTGTTTTCTAATGCCGCAATACATTTCAAAAATTTTCCGGTTGAGGACCAAAAATATTTTGAGATATTTTCAAATGCAGTTGCTTAGACCTAAGGGTCGAATATTTTTGAAAGTTTTTCACTAAAATAAAGGTGTCCTCATTTTTGTTCAAACGCAAGATGATTTTCAAAGTCTCGATAATGGTGTTTGTACTACTTTTTATAAAATGATACTCAAGATCAACTGTTGTTTCCAAACTATTTTCAAAAGGTGGTTTTCATTTTTAAAACCTATCATTCCTGTTTGCGGACCGGAAATGCGTGTATGGTTTTCGAACTTTCGTTACGGTGTTAACCCCGAATTGTGATTGAATTGGTGGCGTGAGCGTCGAGTCGTTCGCCACGCATATATTTGGTTAGCCCTTGTGGGAGGTGTGATGACGATCCTTAATGTTGTCATTTCGTGGTGGCTTGCATGTTATCGCACCTGTGTGAGCTGTTAAAGCTTGGGTTTGTATGTTTGTGTACATATGTGACTGTTTCATAATGTTTGTAATTATGTGCTGGTTATTGTTCGGGCCGTTGAGGTCGCCGAACGATACCGTCGTTGCTGTAGTGTTTGTGTGTATTATTTTACAATGATAATCGTTGTATATGGTATGTGTTATGATTCTTTATTGTGCTGAGTTGGCATCTCCGCTATGTTGTTTTGCGACGTTATGCCCCATTGTATCTAGCATTTGTATTTTCGGTATGCCGAGCCGAGGCGTTTCAACCGTGATGTGCCGGGGCATGCACGTGTAAATTGTCCTTCTCGTCAGTAACACATTTCAAGTGTGGAATCGAGGGACACCGAATTAAGTTTTGCGAATTGGCTACCGAGACTTTCGGATTTCGCGCTTCAGCACAAGTATCAGAATCGGCTTTGAGAGGCCTTCGAAGGATGTTTCTGTCGGTTGCTTGTTGTGTCGTCACCTTGATTTCGCTGTTGTGAGTTGCGGGGGCGACCTTCTTTTATAAGAGGTCGAATGTAGTACCCGTGTTGTTTTTAGACTCCTGCATTTTCTCTTTCTCGATTCTATCGACTCGCTCGTGTTCGTTGATACTTACTGAACTTGTTCTGTATTTTGGTTTCATTGATCGGACGAGGTGTGATCTTGTTTTGGGTCAATCTGGTTATCGCTGTAACTTTTCGAGTTCGGTTCGATTCTTGTGAACCTTGTTCGGAAGTAACATCTTTTGGTTCTACTAGTTCTTTTATTCGAAGTGGACTGGATCTTGAACTTTTGTATTTTCGACTCTGTCGACTTGTTTATGTTCGTTGACATTTCTGAGCTTGTCCTGCCCCTTGCTTTTGTTGATCGAACGAGTGTGGTATTATTTCGGAATAACTCGTTTGTCGTTGTGACTTTTCTATTGCTATTCCCTTTCCTGTGGATCTTATATGAATGCACATCCTGTTGTTTTCACCGGATCATATATTGTCTCGAGTCGAGATGTGAACCTTGGGGTTGTTGTTTGAATTTTATTATCCTTCGTATTTCGGACATGATTGTTCGATTTTTGTTGTCTCGATCATTTGTTTGTTCGGTTTTGTTCTCGTTTCGTGATTGTTGAGCGTTCAGGCTCCTTCCTAATTCCCTTAAGTTCGGGAAATTAGTCTCGTTTTCGATCTTCCAACCCTTGAGCGGTGGAATTCCGTATTTGTTCAGCGATTGGCTCGCGTTTTGATTGATGTACCGTTGGGTTGGTCAATCGTATTGATTTTCGTTCGTTGTGTTTTGTGATTGTTCGGATAATTGACTTGATTGTATTATCCATTTGATGACTCTTGTCACTTGTTGGTTCTATTATATCCCTAACGGCGACGTT
This sequence comes from Orobanche coerulescens, assembly GCA_033398695.1. Classification (NCBI taxonomy): domain Eukaryota; kingdom Viridiplantae; phylum Streptophyta; class Magnoliopsida; order Lamiales; family Orobanchaceae; genus Orobanche; species Orobanche coerulescens. The sequence goes on from CM065816.1 coordinate 96,386,293, forward strand.
GTGTTGGTCGTCGTGGAGCGTGTTTTCACACCGTATATTCCGTTGCGTTGTTTGTAACGTTTCGCCGTTTGGCATTAGTTACGCGTTTCTTGCGTATCTCATTGAGTTTTCCTGGCGGGATATTGCTTCTCCCTACTTGTTTTAAGTTTCGGGACGAAACTTCTTTTAAGGAGGGTAGAATGTAATATCCGCAATTTCGAATTTCGGTAATTTTCTTTTTTCGGCGGAAGTCCGTTTTGACGACTCGCTCATGACCGTTTCGTCATTCCGAGAATGATTAATTCTGCACTTTTTGTCATCCGAGCTCGTTTCGGTGTCGTTTTGTTGAGTTCCGTGCTTTTTAGCGGTTTTTCCGCACTTGAGTTCGATTCTTGCTAATCTCGTCCGAAACTGTTGTTTCGACTTTCTCGTAAGTTCATTTAATGTTATTATTCATGTTGCAAGCTTCGGCTTGGTGTTTCGATCGTGTATCGTGTGTTTCGGACGTTTTGGGCCATTTTCGTAATTTCCCAAAGTTTGGGGTAATTACTTTCCGTTGTCGAATTTCGAGCCTTCGGGTGGTCGGAATCGTGTGTTCTCTTAGTGCTCGGATTCGTCTTTGCGAGTACTTCGTAACCGTATCTTCGATTCGTACTCAGGTTCGGGTTTCGGGGTCATTCGGGCCGTCGGAGTTGGTCCCGGCCGAGTCATGGCCGGCATGTCGGGCTGTGCCACCGCCGAGTAACGTGCGGTAGTGCTCGGCGATTACGCACGTAATGCCGATTACGTATGTAAGGCCCGGCCGTAACGCATTTAACGCTTCCGGCATTTCAGGCGGTGAGTTCGCCATGGCCGGTTACGTCGTAAGCCATGGCCGATTACGACGTAACCCGGCCTACGGCAACTATTTAAGGCCTGCGGACGTTTTTCTTCAGCCATTTCTCCTTCTTTTTCTTCCCGTACGCGGCTGTGGGTGTGTATATCATGGAGAGATGTTGTTGGACAATCAATCCATGAAGTTTTGGAGTTCATATCATCAATCATCAATCCTATAACATCCTCCAATCTACCGAATCAGGTCAGATTTCCTAGAAATCTAGTTTTGGGGAATTTGGGTATTTTGGTTGTTTTCGTCCGATTAATCCGATTTAACTTAGGATTATGATGGATTGATGATTATTTAGATGTATTATATCATTTCCCTTGTTATTCCATGGTTGGATCGTATCGATTCGTTATTTGGGTCGAGTTCTTGACCGACGCCTTGAAGGTGTCTGGTAAAATGTCTTAGAGGGGTTTTCGGGCGTTCTACGATTATTCTTCATCGTATGATCGTTGATTTATTGACTATATGTTGTTAGGGTCGAGTTTCTTGCGAAGAAACCGAGTTGAACCCTTCCGTTCTTTGTCGTCTTCCTTTTCGATAGCATTGGGCGTTTCGAAGCTTCCCGATTGAGCCGTGTTCGTCGGAATACTTGCGTGCCGATTTTGAGGCAAGTACCTTGTCCATATAATTCTTGTTTTATGGATATGATAATTGGTGATCGTCTTTATATGTTTGTTTGATTGTTTGAAACGAGTTTTCAAAAGATTCGATTAGCCTTGTTAAAGGCTCTCTTTCAAAACGCGTGTGTTTTGTAATTGTGTGGGTTGTAAGTGACTACGTGGATCTTTCGGATATGTTTGGAGTTTGTGTGGTGTTTGATAATGCGTGTGTACATATATGGCTTCATTTCAATGTATTGCGGTTTTGACATGATGTGATGTTAGTTGTTACTCCTTTGAAAGGAGGTTGCGATGTTTAATGTTGTTTGGCCTCATAATCGATTATTGTTGTGTGCTTGTTATACGTGATGTGCCTCCGGGTAGGATTGTTGAATCTCCGGGATCCATACTTGCTAGTATGGGTCGGGCGAGACCGTAGGGTTATCCAATCGGGTATGTCTTGCGGGGACTCCGAGGTTCGTGGCTTGTTAGCCCGATGCCAAGATAACTTGTGGGGTTATCATCGGGTACGTCTTGCGGGGACTCCGAGGTTCGTGGCTTGTTAGCACGATGCCGGGATAACTTATGGTTGTGATTTGGTTGTGATGTATGTGTCATGGGTTATCCAATCAGGTATGTCTTGCGGGGACTCCGAGGTTCGTGGCTTGTTAGCCCGATGCCGGGATAACTAGTGGGGTTATCATCGGGTACGTCTTGCGGGGACTCCGAGGTTCGTGGCTTGTTAGCCCGATGCCGGGATAACTTATGGTTGTGATATGTTGTGATTTGTTTAGCTAGCCATTGCGGGAGGGTCCTTAGAGGCCTCGTGCGGGAATCTATGATATGACTCTGTTCCCAAGGCGATGCATATGTTGTGATTTATTTAGCTAGCCAGTGCGGGACGGTCCTTAGAGACCTCGTGCGGGAATCTATGATATGACTCTGTTCCCAAGGCGATGCATGTGTTGTGATTTGTTTAGCTAGCCAGCTCGGGAGGGTCCTTCGAGGCCTCGGGCGGGATCAATGGTATTACCCTGTTCCCAAGGCGATGCTTGTGCATGATTACGTTGTGTTGATTTTATATCCGTCGAGGACACGTGATGTTGGGCTCTGGCCCTGTGAATTGTTGTCGGTTTTCTATTTGCGAAAATAAAACCTTTGGGCTGTGACCCTGTTGATTTTGGAAAGAGAAGGATTTGATAATCCTAAATTGTTTTCTATTAAAACTCTCGATAGCATTTTAAACCGTTTTATAAATTGTTTTCCCTTGATTGTGATCTTTCGGTTTTAAAATGTTTTACCCAAACTCATGCCTCGGGAAGTACTTTTCGTTACTTTGGATTTTTGAGGATTCCTGGTTATCGTTATTCGTGGAACTTGAATTATATGGCTCGTATTTGCACTTTGTATTTGCACTAGCAAAACAGTGGAGTTTTGCTAACCCCCGAATATTCGGGGGGTGGATGCCTGTATTGCATTCAGGTTTTGGAGCAGAGCACAGGGTCGGCATGAAGGATGATGAAAGATGAACGATACTTATCACACGAGGATCCGTTGATGTCGTATTGGTCTAGTTGTATTTTCTTTTCCGCTGCAGTATCTTTTCCCCATTGTACGGGAGTTTATTGTATTTTGACCCCTGCATGGGTATGTGTTTGGAATTGAGTTGTATGTTATTATTGAAAGACCAAGTCAGTCTACTGAGTCATTTTAGCCTTAAAGGCGATGTTTAGATGTTTGATTTTAGATATCAGCCTGGTAGATCCTCGAGGAGAGGGTCTACGGCGTGTAATATCCCTGACTGGATTGGGGGTGTTACAGAATTCAGGGAGTCTCTGACCCGCGAAGGAGGTTTTTTGCGACGGGGCAATGCTAACCTTATGTGGACCAGCATGGCCAATGCTATTAGGAGTGTGGGCCAGAAGGTGGTAGGGTTTTCTTCGGGCAGGTCTAGTGGATCTGGGGAGGCATGGTGGTGGAATGAAGAGGTTCAAAAGAAAGTTAAGGCTAAACAAGCGCTATTTAAGGAGCTTTTGTCGGTTAGTGCTGGGGAGCAGAGAATCTTGAAGATCGTGGCTTACAAGGTGGCGAAAAGAGAGGCTAAGAAGGCTGTGGCTAAGGCTAAAGGTGAGTCATACGAGGAGATTTACAAGCGCATAGACACCAAAGAAGGAGCGAATGCTATTTTTAAACTAGCGAAAGCTAGAGAAAGAGGGCGGCGCGACCTGGGTCCCGTTAAGTTTATTAAAGATGATTTGGGTCAAGTGTTAGTGAAAGATGTGGCTATTAAGGAGAGGTGGAATAGGTATTTTTTTTAACTTTTCAATGAGGCTAGGGGAAGCGACTCGGTGGTGTAAGGAGTTAGTCTATCTTCTGCTCGTTCGTTAAGTTCCTGTGAGAGCATCAGCAAGGAGGAAGTAAAAGGTGCCCTAATGAAGATGGGTAGAGCTAAGGCTGTAGGCCTGGATCAGATCCCTATTGAGGTGTGGCTTTATTTGGGGGAAGTTGGAGTTCTGTGGCTGGCAGAGCTGTTCAACATCATCCTTAGAGATTCTAAGATGCCGACGGAGTAGAGGCATAGTACTGTGGTACCGTTTTTCAAGAACAAAGGTGATGCTCAGATTTGTAGTAACTATCGAGGTATTAAACTCCTCAGTCATACTATGAAACTTTGGGAAAGAATGGTGGAATGTAGGGTTAGAAGAGAAGTTGAGATCTCAGAGAACCAATTTGGCTTCATGCCGGGGAGATCCACGACTGAGTCCATTCATCTCATCAGACGCCTTATGGAGAAGTTTAGAGAGCGGCGTAAGGACCTCCATATGGTGTTCATTGATCTAGAGAAGGCTTATGATAGCATTCTGCATGATGTTATTTGGAGGAACTTAGAAGAGATGAGGGTGTTGTCGCCGTACGTTAGGGCAATCCAAGACATGTACTCCCAATCTAGGACTTACGTTTGGACCCCAGTTGGTGGCACCCAGTATTTTCCGGTTGAGATAGGGCTACACCAGGGGTCGGTGCTAAGCCCTCTTCTCTTCTCTCTAATCCTTGACGTCATTTCGCGGGGGATACAAGATGGCGTCCCATGGTGCATGCTTTTTGCTGACGATATTGTGTTAGTGGCTAAGTCGAGGGGGGAGGTGAACTCCAAGTTGGAGTTATGGAGGTCTAAGTTAGAATCCCAGGGCTTGCGTGTGAGCCGGTCCAAGACTGAGTATCTCTGGTGAAACTTTAGTGGTGAGACCGAGGAAGAAGTAGAGGTAATGATTGTGGGTCAGATCGTACCCCGTACGGATAAGTTTAAGTATTTGGGTTCGATCATTCAGAAGGAAGGTGAGTGTGAAGATGATATTACTGATCGTATCAAGGCGGGGTGGATAAGGTGGAGAGCAGCTTCAGGGGTCCTGTATGACAAGAAAGTCCCTATAAAGTTGAAGGGTAAATTTTATAGAGCGGCAGTCGGACCTGCAATGTTGTATGGCTCCGAATGTTGGGCGATGAAGAAGTCGCTTGAGAGAAAGTTGGAAGCTGCTTAAATGATAATGTTACGTTGGTCTTGTGGTCGCACAATGTTGGATAGAATCCCGAACGGGGTTTTCAGGAACGCGCTAGAAGTGGCGCCCATTTCAGCGAAAGCTTGGGAAGGGAGATTGAGATGGTTTGGCCACGTCCGCAGGAGGCAAGCCTCTGCTCCGGTGAGGAGGGTCGAGAGTTTATTGGTTGTAGGGGGTAGGAGGAGAGGCAGACCGATGAGGACATGGGAGGAGCACCTGAGTTTAGATTTGAAGGCCTTAAACTTATCCGAGACCATGACTGTTGATAGGTGCTCTTGGAGGCGCCAGATCAGAGTTGCGGATTCATTTTTAGGGAGCGGTGTAGTAGTAGAAAGCCTCAAGGTTGGGTTATCTCAGTTAGCTTTGACCTAGAGCAGTGCATTTTTTTTCATGTGGTTTAGTTTTGAAAGGAAGCTCTGCCCAGAGTCAACCTCCCTTCTGTTAGAGCAGCGTTTATCGAGAGTGTAATAGCCATAGTCCCCTTAGGTAAGTTTCATGTGAATTAAGCCATGGGCTCAGGTATGGTTTTGAGCTTTTTCGAATCATATGATTCTTTGCATATATCACTCAATATTTTGTTGTGCACTAAGCTGGGGGGGTCTTCACGGAAATAGCCTCCCTACCGTAAAAAGTAGGGGCATGGTCTGCGTACATCTTACCCTCCCCAGACGTTGCTCTGAGCGGGATATACTGGGTATATTTGGTTTTGTTTGGTTTATAGCCTGAGGGTTGATACGAACTGAACCACAACCAGGATGGAAACCCTCTGGCGCAATTAGGCAAAGACTGAATATGAAGCGGTGACACTCTTCCTGCTGTGCCGCCGTAAGCCAGAATCATCAATGAAACACCCCAACCCGACGAGGGTAGAAGCATCACATTATAGTGACATATCAAAGCATACATAATGAACATAATGAACAGCGGAAGTCTTAAACATAAATAATCAAAAGGAGTTAAGTCGAAATGACTTAAACCAAAACATAAGTTCAACGAAAAGAAATACTCTAAAGGGATGAATAACAAATCATCCAAGTCTAAACAACGTCATAACAATAGCAAAATAAATCTAAGATGACTAGGGTAAAGTCTCCACAAGCTCAACTCTCAACCCTAAAGCAACCCCAGCTCCTAGCTTAGATACCTGCCGCAGGAAAAGGAAAATGCGGCTGAGCTTAAAAAGCCCAGTGAATAGACATACATAAACGAAACCAAAAGATAAGGAACGAACTTATAAAGTACGGTGCATTGGGAAAAGCATGAGGTATAAACAAATGAATATCAAAAGTAAGGAAAGGTCAGTAATCTGCCACGAGCCCGAACACAAATCAAATCAATATCATAGTAACCATGGAGTAGCTAACTCCCGAACATGTGAAAGACGTATATTGCACACAAGCATCAATCACCGAACATATCATATCATAATCATGTCATATCCAATCAAATACAAATCGAACCTAGGATGCATCCATACGCCCCCGAACAAATCATATTGGCCATAACAAATATAAAGTGCACATATCATAACAAAATGGGACGGTATGGAACATCACTCAACCACACTAGAGTCGTGCCATTGGTGCATCAATGACACGGCCATGTTACCTTCATGGCTAATAAATGAACTTGGCTCGGGTATCAAGCTGAAGGGTTCAAATGTCATATCATATCAAAGTTCATATCAAGGTTCATATCAAATGTTCATAATCAAAGGTTTACAAATCTAAGGGAGCATAGCAAAGGCATAGATCAACTAAGAAAGCCATAATAAGAAGGCTCAGATCAAAGGCATCATAATCAAAACTAATATCAAACCGTTGTGAACGAATCATGAGAAACTTTAAGGGATAAGGTCAGAATATCTGTACCTTATTCAAAGCAAGCAAAAGGAAAGAAAGGTCACACGAGATGGATCACTCCCGCTTCACGGAACCTATACGAGTTAAATACCAAGTATTACTTTAAGCTCAATTTGAATTTGGTTACTCGTTTTAGTATACTTCTATAAATTGTAAGTTTCCATATTTAGAAGGTTTCCAGATTCAGAACATTATTCATTAATATCCAAAGTTATCATTTAATCAATCGTGACAATAATTAATAGTTTAAGGTTCATAATGATAATTATATAAGTTTAGGGTTTATAGCTCAAATATTGTAAGGTTAGGGTATAAAATGTAAGTATCATAAAGTTACATGGTTTCACAAGTTAAGCCCTTTAGTTTAGAAAAAGATAAGTTCAACCCGGAAGTTTAATAATACACATATAACCCTTATTTAGCCTTTTAACCTTTTTATCAGCTTTTAACTACGAACATGTCACAATTTGAAGAATTTTTGAACTATATAAGAACTCAGAATTATAATTCACAAAAATTCACACAGGTACTTAAATGTATTTAGAACCCACACGAATTTTCCCAGAATTTATTGGTTAGTATAACCCTACACAAAAAATACTCAAACTCAGACTATTCAGAAAACCGACCTGCAGTTGTACCCAAAAAGTATTCACCTCAACGACCTACCAAAACATCCAGGAAAAATTCCCAAAAATTCATGGTATTACTAATTATATAGAAGTTACATACTGGAGAGTTTCATGGCCCAACTAATTATAGTTTTTGAATAAAAAAATCGAAAAAAGTAGACTAATTTTAGACTCCCGAATTTCAGATTCAATACTTAAACACACAAAAATAAAAAACACGACCAAAACAACTCGAAATAACTCCAAACTAATTGGATCAGTTATTAAACTCTTTAAACTTAGTTTTGGACTCAAGAAACTCAGAAAAACACTTGGGTATCATCAAGATTCACCTTGCTCAAAACGATTCTAATATTCTGTAAACACAATTTTGACATATCGTCTCATAAAATTCAAAAATCGGACTAAATCAAACTCAAATCCATCCAAACTAATTGGAATACTTTACTAAGACCCTAAACTGAGTTTTAGAGCAAACATCTCGAATAGAACATTTATGAAACTCGTTGTGTGATGCATAAAAGTTCGACTATCAAAACTGTCCCAATCAAAACATCTACATAAACCCTAATTCTTTTTACCCTACGACATGATCAAATAAGAAAAGGAAAAGGAATTGAACAAGGTTTGGATTTGTTACCCTTGTAGCGTGACACAAAGGAGAGACAAAACAAGATCGAATACCAGCCTATAAATGAGCCGAACACAAGCAAACTCCAATCGAATCTTAGACCACGATCAAGACACTTTTGCAGCCTTTGATTTTGAACGAGAAAGAATCCAAGAAGAGTGGTAGCAGCCGATGTGTTGTATATGTATTCTTAGGGTTTTGCTTTTTATGTGTGTTATATGTGTATTTAACGTGTGCTGAGAGAGAGGAAGAAAATCAAGGAATGTAGTGACATATGGGATTGTAAAATCTCATTCCTTATTTAGTTTCAATAATGGACTTGGGCTTGTTTATGTTATGATCACTTGAAATCAATTCCATATACTCGGACCAAAAGGATATTAGGCGTGTGAATTTAATACACATGTATATGGTTGTAACTTTTAATTATCATAAGTCTTAAAGGTTAGTAAAGTTGTGAAATGTTCAAGCATTAGTGTTTATAATGCTTAGGTTTAATATAATTAAATGTTTTAGGTTGTTTAATCGTCTTTCAAAAGTTTCAAATTAGAGGGTATTTTAGGTATTTAATTAGTTTAAAATTTTCGGGTAGTAAAATTCTTCCCCTCTAAAAGAAAATTTTCGTCCTCGAAAATTGAAATGAAAACGGAGTTCTTTTGGAAGAGATGAGGATAACTGGTTCGTATCGATTCCTCGGTTTCCCAGGTAGCTTCACGCTCTGGGTGATTCTTCCAAAGAATTTTAACAAACAGAATGACTTTGTTTCTCATGACTCGATCTTGTCGATCCAAAATAGCTTCGGGTTCTTTTGGAAGAGACATATCAGGTTGAATCTGATCAAATGGATAAGATGCCACATGCAAAGGATGATAATTGTATCATGCCAAGCACCTATATCAGGTTGAATATTCGCATCATAATCCTTAAGGAGTTCCAACCACCTTTTTTGTCTCATGTTAAGTTCCTTCTGGGTGAAGATATACTTGAGAATCTTGTGGTCAGTAAAGATATCACACGATTCGCCATACAAGTAGTGTCTCCAAATCTTCAAAGCAAAAACCACCGCAGCCAACTCTAGATCATGAGTAGGATAATTCTCTTCATAAGGTTTTAATTGCCTCGAAGCATAAGCAATCACCTTACCGTGCTGCATAAGGACACAGCCTAAACCCTTCTTCGATGTAACACCCCGAGATATTCGGAATAATTACAGCGCCGTAAACCCTTTAGGTAAGGATTTACAAGGCTAATTTTAAAAAGAGTGTAAATATAAACCAATCGTACAACTGAAGTTCAAGTACAGATTTGATTAAACCGATCAAATGAGTTAACTTATACAACCATATCGAACGGACATTATTAAAACAGACGTACTCGAGTACTAAACAAACCAAGAAGACAAATCACAATAACAATAACATCAACCACATCAATGAGCCATTTCATCGTCCTGTCGGTACTGTGGTTGCCTCCCCGCTCCTCGGCTACCTCGAAAATCAAAACAATGTCCACCCCCGAAGGGGTTAGCAAAACAATGCTAGTACAAGTATCATAATACAATAAATCATCAATGCATCATAAAACATGCAAAACGGACTTCCGCCACCGGAATCCAACGATGCGAATCCTCACGATTCCATCAACAAAATACAGGGTAATCCAGCCATCCAGCGCCCTTGGTATAGATCCCCATGATGATCCCGTCGGACCAACGCATGGTGGAAAATCCGTCCAGCGATCCAGCGCCCTCAGCATAGATCCCCATGATGATCCCGTCGGACCAACGCATGGTGGACATTCGATCCAGCGCCCTCAGCATAGATCCTCATGATCCCCTCGGATCATTTATATCATAAATCAATCAACTATGCATACATATATGCATTTCAATATGTTCATCAATACGAACAAATAACAACGAATACCACGAGAAATCTCAGAAATACATCTCATATTCAACAACATGAACAATACCACAAGCATGATCAAAGTTTCAATATAAATCGAACTCGACATATGATACTTGCCTCGAAAATGGCAAGAACGAACACTTCAATGATCTCAACACACTCGAAGGTCGCCTCCATCGATCAACGTAACAAGATCGAACCTTAACAAAAGGAATGATATACAAATCATCTCAAGTCGAACGATGGCCTAACAATTCGGTCTACGTCCGAAAAGCTCAAAATAAACAATGCTCGATCATGAAGCGTGCGCTACGTACTCTACGTAACGTGCGCTAAGCCGGTCTGTTAGCGTACGCTATCGTATAAGACTAGCGTGCGCTAGCCACGAACTGACAGTTTGAATCGGCTGATACATAACGTACGTTACGTACGTATTGTGCATTAACTGAACCCCGATAGCGCACGTTAACTCACATATGTTAGCGTTCGCTAATCTTGCATGGCAGAATACTGCTAACGGAAAAACTGGGTTGAATGGTGGTGAATTTCATGAACTCTATGGTGATAATACAAATTATCCTCGGGAATATCATGCTAATAAGGTTTGTGGAAGTTCTATGGTTATGAGATACAAATATACGGATAATTATCTCAACATCATAATTTATCCAAGATCTTCAAGAAATATTCTAAGTTCCGATTATTCCAAGTCCCAAAACATATGATTCCTTACGTAAAACATACGAACTAGGTAATCTTCATATACTGGTCTATTGGTTTTGAAGATACATAACATGCTCAGGAATCCACATACTAAAAGGTTCAATGGATCATACGATGAATAAGTGTCGAAACGTCGAAAATATCCTTCTAACACATGATGTACGACTAATAACGAATCTAACTGACTAGATGAACATGATCAACATCCTATAGAACACTACTAGTATTGGTGAAGAATCACCTACCTCAAGGTAGTGAAGAACACGGAGGAAATTGAAGCAATCCAACGCCGAAGGCTTGAACACCAATCTCCAATGATGTACGATCTTCAATCACGAGCTAGGATGTTGATAAGGAGTGTTTAGGATGAAGGAAGTTATGTTCTAAGTGTAAGAATTCGGGTAATGGGAGAAGAAAGAACTGAAATCACGAATAGGATGCTGTCCTATTTATAAGAAATGGCTATTAGCGCGCGCTAGACCTTTCGTAGCGTGCGCTAACGGCTCACCGACTTAATCGTATTCAGCACTTAGCGTGCGCTACGCATATACCCGTAGCGTGCGCTAAGGCGTTGACAACTTTTCCCGAAAGCCGTCCAGGTTCATCCCGACACGATCCGACAGGGGTCCCCCGGCCAGATCTCACCTACCGCACGTCTCAATCAAATTGACCACACATAGCGTGCGCTAATAATCCTTTGTAGCGTGCGCTATTGAGTCTATGTTAGCGTACGCTACACAGCCGATAGCGTGCGCTACATGCGCAGAATTACAATTTGCAAATTACATACATGAAATCATACGCTCGACAACATCGGATTATGAAATACGGAGAATAATACTCAGATCAAGTACAACGATTACAATATCACAAGTTCCAAATACAAGTCAGAAATCTCGGGTATTACATCCTTCCTCCCTAAAAAGAAGTTTCGTCCCGAAACTTAAGATGAAAACAACTCTGGATATCTAGCCTTCATACTGTCCTCCGTTTCCCAAGTGGCCTCTTCGACTCCGTGTCGTGACCATTGCACTTTAACCAAGTGTATTGGTTTATTCCTCAATTGTTTGATCCGGCTCTCAAGTATCTTGATTGGTCTCTCTTCGAAGGTGCCATCATTAGCTATCTCGATCTCGTCGAAATCAATGACGTGACTGGGGTCCGGTACATACTTCCGCAATTGGGATACGTGAAACACATTGTGAGCGTGACTCAGCGATGGCGGCAAGGCCAACCTGTATGCTAAATCTCCAACTCTCTCGAGGATCTCAAATGGTCCGATATATCTCGGACTAAGCTTGCCTATCCTCCCAAAACGGAAAATCCCTCGTGTAGGAGACACCTTCAATAGTACATGGTCCCCAGCGTCGAACTCTAGAGGGCGACGACGTACATCTGCATAAGACTTCGCCGACTGGCGGTCAGCCTCTCTCGAATCAAAGCTATCTTCTCTTGAGTCAATAATCAATTAGGTTCCGTCCCGATCAAATCCGAAGAATCATCCCAACATAGGGGTGATCGGCATCTTCTCCCGTACAAAGCTTCAAATGGTGCCATCTTAATTGAAGCATGCCAACTATTATTGTAGGTGAATTCAACTAATGGCAAATGAACTTCCCAATCAGTTGACCAATCCAAAGCACAGGCTCTAAGCATGTCTTCTACAGTTTGAATAGTCCTTTCGGACTGACCGTCCGTTTGGGGATGATAAGCTGTGCTAAAGTTGAGCTCAATCCCCAAAGCCCTATGAACTGCTTTCCAGAAGTGCGACACGAAGCGACCATCTCGATCCGAAATAATGGTCCTTGGCGTCCCATGCAATCTGACTATCTCCGCAATAAATACTCGTGCCAATCTCTCGGGCCCCCATGTATCTTTAATCCCTAGGAAATGAGCCGACTTGGTTAGTCGATCAACTATAACCCAAATCATGTTCATTCCCGTTCTAGTCCTTGGCATACTGGTGATGAAATCCATCGAGATATCCTCCCACTTCCACTCAGGGATCGGAAGCAGCTTTAACATCCCGGCAGGTCGCTGATGTTCAATCTTAACCTGCTGACAAGTCAAACACTTCGAAACGTACTCCGCTACGTCCTTCTTCATATTCCCCCACCAGAAGTTTTGCTTTAAATCCTTATACATCTTATCACGCTCAGGTGAATAGAATAGGGCGCGCTATGAGCTTCCTTCAAAATTGTCCGTTTCAAATCATCATCCTCGAACGCAAAGTCGACTCAAATCTCGTAACTCCATCGTCTTGTATCACGAATCCCGGGCTTTTCCTTTCTTTACTTCATCACATAATCGAAGGATCGTGAGAATCGCTCAATTGTTTAGACTTGATCTCCTCGACTAGTGATGAAGTCGGCCCATCACATAAAGTTGCCCTTGGATTCCTGGTGCCCATACTTCAATCCTCGCGGATCGCCTCGTTGAATACTGGTTTGGGACGTAAGTGCCTCCAACACTCGAAGAGAAACAGGTTTACGGCTCAAAGCATCGGCTACTACGTTTGCTTTCCCCGGATGATAGAGAATCTCCAAGTCGTAATCCTTGATCAATTCCAGCCACCTTCTCTGCCTCATGTTTAACTCTTTCTGACTGAAAATGTACTTGAGGCTCTTATGGTCTGTAAAGATCTGACAATGAGTGCCGTACAAATAATGTCGCCAAATTTTCAAGGCAAAGACCACAGCTGCTAGCTCCAGATCATGAGTCGGGTAATTAACCTCATGCGGCTTCAATTGCCGAGAAGCATAGGCAATCACCTTATCCTTTTGCATCAACACAGATCCTGCACTCGATTTGAAGCGTCAGTAAACCATGAATCCACTGATTCCATCCGTAACGCTAATATAGGTGTCGTCGCCGTCTCTTCTTAAGCTCATCAAAACCAGCCTGGCATTTCTCATCCCACTTAAACTTTTGAGTTTTCTGTAACAGCTGAGTGAGCGGACGAGAGATCTTGGAAAATCCCTCTACAAAGCGGCGATAATATCCCGCAAGTCCTAAGAAACTCCGGACTTCTTTCACATTAGTAGGAGCTTCCCATCCCAAGATTGCTTCGACTTTCTTCGGGTCCACCTGAACTCCGTCAGCTGATATCACATGCCCAAGGAAAGTTACTTCCTTAAGCCAGAATTCGCATTTTGAAAACTTTGCATACAGCTGTTCCTTTCTCAAAATGTTCAAAACCACATGCAAATGTTCGGCATGCTCCTCTGCGTTCTTCGAATATATCAAGATGTCATCAATGAAGACGACCACAAATTTATCCAAGTATTCCAAGAATACCCGATTCATCAATTGCATGAACACCGCAGGAGCATTGGTAAGTCTAAACGGCATTACTACGAATTCATAATGCCCGTACCGGGATCTGAAAGCAGATTTTGGTATATCCGATTCCTTAATTCTAAACTGGTGGTATCCTGATCGCAAGTCAATCTTCGAGAATACCCTCGCCCCTTGCAGTTGATCAAACAAGTCGTCGATCCGAGGTATAGGGTACTTATTCTTAGTCGTCATCTTATTGAGCTCCCTGTAATCAATACACAGTCGGAGGGATCTGTTTTTCTTCCGGACAAAGAGAACGGGCGCTCCCCAAGGAGAAACACTAGGTTGTATATAGACCTTCTGTAACAATTCCTCCAGTTGCTTCTTGAGTTCATACATCTCGGTTGGCGCCATGCGGTATGGTGCCCTGGAAATAGGAGCCGCCTGTGCTCTAATTCGATAGTGAATTCCACTTCTCTGCGGAGGTAACCTGTAGTTCGTCAGAAATACATCGAGAACTCATTCACAATCGAAATAGACGAGAGCTCTACTCCTTCCTCTTTCCTCATGGCATAGCACCAAAGTCCGTGACATCCCTGCTGATAATTTCACGGCTTTCATTGCTTTGATCAATTTTCCCGAGCTTCTGGTCTCCATCCTCGGAATAAGTGTTCGCATCCGTCATCAGCAATGATAGAAATGACTCTCTCTCGGTAATTCAGAATAGCTCCATAACGGTTGAGCCAATCATCTCCGAGAATTAAATCGTCACCGTAGATGTCAACCACAATAAGGTTCGATAGCCAATCTCTCCCTCCTATAGTTACTGGAAAATCTCTAGCCTCTAGGGTTCCCACGATTCTCTCTCCACTCGGCAAACCCACAACATATGGTTCACAATTATACAAGCACGAGATTTTCAAACGATTTACACAGTTCAATGATACAAAAGAATGTGTAGCTCCGGAATCGAATAAAACACTAACTGGTTGCAAAAGGATCTGAATTGTACCTGATGCAACAGCAGTGTTCTGATCATCAGATTTCCTCATTTCGTACAGGCGCGGAGGAACGGACCCAGCACTGGATGTCTCTCTCTTCCCAACGTTCTGCTGCTGAAATCCACTCTGCTGCGTCTGGTTCACACTCGTCTCCTTCGGAACTGGAGCTGGAGTGCGAGTACCAAAAGATCGGGTCGCATTCCCACAAAATGTTGCGCGATGTCCTTCCTGTCCACACTCGAAACAGTCACAGCAGCGAAACAATCACGCCGAACATGTCCCGCTTTGCCACGCTTATAACACTTTTTCCCTGCGTCAAAACAGTTGGTGCCGCCTTAACTTCTTTCCACCTCGAGAAGGATTCAAGGTCTCTGGATGAGTGAAAAGAGGACTGACCCGGCGGGCCCGCTACTCTTATTCTCCGTGAAGTTGCCGACACCTTCGCTTTCTTTGCTTCCGCCGATTTCTCTACCGCCTCCTTCATATCATAGCCAACGCCTTGTCCCGATCATCGTCGCAGGTGGTACAATCAAATCCGGACATATATTGTGAATTTCCGCTTCATTCGCATGTCAAAATGGAAAATCCTTTCCGCCTCGGTCCTCGACCAAGTGGCGCACATAAGTCACCGGTGATTAAAGGTCTTAATCACGTCCGTCACGTATGCTTCCAATTTTGTGGTGAGAAAACTCCCGAACTCGGGCTTCTCTAATCGGGCGAGGACAATCTGCGCCTCCATCATCAATTTGAATTCCGTCCAGTCAACATTGTGCTCCTCCGGTCGAATGGCCTCCCACCGCCGAAAGCCTCCCGGTCGAGAAGATACTTGGCGACTGAACCTTCCTATAGTTGGGACAGCTTAATCCCGCAAAATCTTTTCTAATTCCTTCACCTGATCCCAAGAAAGCGTCTCGCAGAACTGGTCAAATTTCGGAGGGTGCAATTTAATCACTTCGGTAAGCCATCTATCTCCTCGATTTTCCACGTTATGCTGCTGTCCCATCGCCGTCTGCATGCAATCCACAACTTGAGCAAACTGGTTTATCTGGGCAACCACCTGCTGAAGCACTCCCGGCACGTTAGGATCTGCATTATTATTTGCCGATCCCTGTTGTCCCCCGGAATGGGAATCCGTTCGACTAGCGGTTATCTCTGGGGTAGATACCGACTCTTCTTGCCTCGCATTTCCACGTCCGCGTCCATGACCGCGTCCGCGTCCACGACCTCCTCTCAACATACTGTAAACATAAATACTCAATACCCAGGGCAAACTTTCTAAAAGTACATCCATCAATGTTCACAAAACATGAATAAAATAAAACGGTAGTATTTGAGATTTAGGAACTTACAACCACGGTCCACACGACGATGCTGGCTCAGTAGTGATGTTACGAACGACCAATAATCAAATAACGTAAACTGACCCAACTAACCCGACTGCCAAGATATCCATGAATCTTAGCTCCGATACCATATTCTGTAACACCCCGAGATATTCGGAATAATTACAGCGCCGTAAACCCTTTAGGTAAGGATTTACAAGGCCAATTTTAAAAAGAGTGTAAATATAAACCAATCGTACAACTGAAGTTCAAGTACAGATTTGATTCAACCGATCAAATGAGTTAACTTATACAACCATATCGAACGGACATTACTAAAACAGACATACTCGAGTACTAAACGAACCAAGAAGACAAATCACAATAACAATAACATCAACCACATCACTGAGCCATTTCATCGTCCTGTCGGTACTGTGGTTGCCTCCCCGCTCCTCGGCTACCTCGAAAATCAAAACAATGTCCACCCCCGAACGGGTTAGCAAAACAATGCTAGTACAAGTATCATAATACAATAAATCATCAATGCATCATAAAACATGCAAAACGGACTTCCGCCACCGGAATCCAACGATGCGAATCCTCAAGAGTCCATCAACACAATACAGGGTAATCCAGCGACCCAGCGCCCTTGGTATAGATCCCAATGATGATCCCGTCGGACCAACGCATGGTGGAAAACCCGTCCAGCGATCCAGCGCCCTCAGCATAGATCCCCATGATGATCCCGTCGGACCAACGCATGGTGGACATTCGATCCAGCGCCCTCAGCATAGATCCTCATGATCCCCTCGGATCATTTATATCATAAATCAATCAACTATGCATACATATATGCATTTCAAGATGTTCATCAATACGAACAAATAACAACGAATACCACGAGAAATCTCAGAAATACATCTCATATTCAACAACATGAACAATACCACAAGCATGATCAAAGTTTCAATATAAATCGAACTCGACATATGATACTTGCCTCGAAAATGGCAAGAACGAACACTTCAATGATCTCAACACACTCGAAGGTCGCCTCCTTCGATCAACGTAACAAGCTCGAACCTTAACAAAAGGAATGATATACAAATCATCTCATGTCGAACGATGGCCTAACAATTCGGTCTACGTCCGAAAAGCTCAAAATAAACAATCTGCCTGGACTGCTTAGCGTGCGCTACGTACTCTACGTAACGTGCGCTAAGCCGGTCTGTTAGCGTACGCTATCGTATAAGACTAGCGTGCGCTAGCCACGAACTGACAGTTTGAATCGGCTGATACATAACGTACGTTACGTACGTATTGTGCGTTAACTGAACCCCGATAGCGCACGTTAACTCACATATGTTAGCGTGCGCTAATCTTGCATGGCAGAATACTGCTAACGGAAAAACTGGGTTGAATGGTGGTGAATTTCATGAACTCTATGGTGATAATACAAATTATCCTCGGGCATATCATGCTAATAAGGTTTGTGGAAGTTCTATGGTTATGAGATACAAATATACGGATAATTATCTCAACATCATAATTTATCCAAGATCTTTAAGAAATATTCTAAGTTCCGATTATTCCAAGTCCCAAAACATATGATTCCTTACGTAAAACATACGAACTAGGTAATCTTCATATACTGGTCGATTGGTTTTGAAGATACATAACATGCTCAGGAATCCACATACTAAAAGGTTCAATGGATCATACGATGAATAAGTGTCGAAACGTCGAAAATATCCTTCTAACACATGATGTACGACTAATAACGAATCTAACTGACTAGATGAACATGATCAACATCCTATAGAACACTACTAGTATTGGTGAAGAATCAGCTACCTCAAGGTAGTGAAGAACACGGAGGAAATTGAAGCAATCCACCGCCGAAGGCTTGAACACCAATTTCCAATGATGTACGATCTTCAATCACGAGCTAGGATGTTGATAAGGAGTGTTTAGGATGAAGGAAGTTATGTTCTAAGTGTAAGAATTCGGGTAATGGGAGCAGAAAGAACTGAAATCACGAATAGGATGCTGTCCTATTTATAAGAAATGGCTATTAGCGCGCGCTAGACCCTGCTCGTAGCGTGCGCTAACGGCTCACTGACTTAACTGTATTCAGCACTTAGCGTGCGCTACGCATATACCTGTAGAGTGCGCTAAGGCGTTGACTTGGCTTTTCCCAAAAGCCGTCCAGGTTCATCCCGACACGATCCGACAGGGGTCCCCCGGCCAGATCTCACCTACCGCACGTCTCAATCAAATTGACCACACATAGCGTGCGCTAATAATCCTTTGTAGCGTGCGCTATTGAGTCTATGTTAGCGTACGCTACACATAGCCGATAGCGTGCGCTACATGCGCAGAATTACAATTTGCAAATCACATACATGAAATCATACGCTCGACAACATCGGATTATGAAATACGGAGAATAATACTCAGATCAAGTACAACGATTACAATATCACAAGTTCCAAATACAAGTCAGAAATCTCGGGTATTACATTCGACGCGTTACTATAAATCTGATAGCCCCCAGAACCAGATGGAAGAGTCAAAATAGGAGCCGACACCAATCTCAGTTTCAACTCTTCGAAACTCTGCTCGCGTTCCTCCGTCCAGACAAACTTCTCACCCTTCCTCATCAGTTGCGTCAAAGGTAACGCCAACCGTGAGAAACCCTCAACAAAACGTCGATAGTAGCCAGCAAGTCCCAGAAAACTCCTAACCTCAGTCACAGTAGTAGGTCTCGGCCACTTGGTGATAGCCTCAACCTTAGATGGATCTATGGTGATGCCATCTGCGGATACAATATGACCAAGGAATGTCACTTGCTTTAGCCAAAACTCACACTTCGAAAACTTGGCATACAACTTCTACTGCCGAAGAGTCTCCAAAACAATCCGGAGATGTTGCTCATGATCTCCTTCAGTCTTGGAATAAACAAGGATGTCATCGATGAAAACAATAACGAACTTGTCGAGATACTCGTGGAATACGCGATTCATAAGATCCATAAATACAGCGGGAGCATTTGTCAAACCGAAGGGCATAACCAAAAACTCGTAGTGACCATATCAGGTACGGAACGCGGTCTTAGGAACATCTTGCTCCTTCACACGTAATTGGTGATAACCGGACCTCAAATCGATTTTCGAAAAGAACTTAGCCCCTTGCAATTGATCAAACATATCATCGATACGTGGAAGAGGATAACGATTATGGATTGTGATACGGTTAAGCTCACGATAGTCGATACACAGTCGCATACTTCCATCCTTCTTCTTAACAAAGAAAACAGGTGCACCCCAAGGAGAAACACTGGGTCGGATGAAACCATTCTTCAAGAGTTCCTGTAACTTTTCCTTCAACTCCTTAAACTCTAAGGGTGCCATACGGTATGGATCTTTGGAAATAGGTTCAGCACCTAGGATCAACTCAATGCCAAACTCAACTTCCATAGCAGGAGGTATACCAGGAAGTTCGTCGGGGAAAACGTCGGGAAACTCTCGTACCACAGGAAGACTTTCAATACTAGGACTCTTCAAAGATGTATCTTTAATAGAAGCCAGAAAACCTTGGCAACCATGGGAAATTAAAATTCGTGCCTTCATAGCAGAAATAATTTTAGCAGATTTAAGAGGTTGAGAACCATGATAAATAAAATCAAGCTGATGCAAGTCGCCGAAAATCACATTTCTGGCATGGCAATCAATGGTAGCTCTATGCGAAGCCAACCAATCCATGCCCAAAATCACATCAAAATAGATCATATCAATAGGGAACAAGTTCCCCAGATGAATGCGGTCATCAAACCGTAAGGGACAATTCACATATTCATGTTCAATGAGTACATGGTTTTTCATTGATGTTGAGATGGATATACGATTTGTTAGTGGTATTAGGGTCATATTGAATTTCTTGGCAAATGAAACAGATATAATGGAGTGTGTAGCACCGGTATCAAATAATGCAAAAACTGTACGATCACCAATGTAAAGAATGCCGGTAATAGTACCTGATGAGTTTGCTGCCTGATCACGCGTCGTATCATAAACACGACCCATAGTAGGAGCTGGCTTAGCGGAGTTCACTGATGTAATCCGTTTATCCTGGGGACAATCCCTCACCTTGTGATTAGTGGACCCGCAAGTGAAACATCCTCCAGTAGCTTTGTGACAAACGCCCGGGTGAGGCTTTCTGCAAGTAGCACAGAGAGGTGGAGGAGGTAAGGTCTCAGTAGGCCTCCTCTGACTCGAAGAACCTGAAGAACGACCCTGCTGAGAACCCCGAGTCAACTGATCCCTGTACTGACGCTGGTTGTTGTTACCATGACCCTGACGGTCATTCCCATTCCTACCAGTAACCCTCTGATCCTGACCCCTATACTCTTGTCGCCTCTGATCAAAACCCTGATCCTGGCGACCCCAGTGCTCAACACCCTGGTCCTGACGACCCCTATGCTCATGACCCTGGTCCTGACGACCCCTGTAGTTAATACGATCACCATCCCTGTCCCTCTTGTTCGAACCCCTATCATAATGAAGTAACTCAATATTGCGGGCCGCGTCCGCTACTAGTGCAACATCGGTGTAATCAGTATTCACGATCCGGTCTAATATCCACTTATTCAGCCCCCACTTAAAGTGCCTAGCCTGTCTATGAGCATCACCCGCAATCGGTCCAACAAAACTAGCTAACCTCAGAAACCTCTGCATATACTCTCTAGACGATTCCTGATCCAACTGATGAATAGCCCCATAATCGCGCTCATACCTTTGCTGCTCGGAGAAAGGAAAGTACTGCTTATAGAAGATGTCACGGAATGTATTCCATGCACATGTGTCAGCAAAATTCTCTCCCTTAGCCAGAACATACGCCTTCCACCAATTTAATGCATCACCTTCCAACTTGAAGGTAACCAAACGCGTCTTGAATTTATCACCACAACCCACTAGCTTGAACAAATTCTCCATATGTGTGATCCAATCTTCTGCCTCTGTGGGGGTGGCAGCCGATCGGAAAGAAAGAGGCTTAAGCTTAGTGAACTTTTCAATCCAACTATGCATCCCGATAGGTGGAGCACCGCCACCCGACGATCCAGCACCATTTCTGATGTCATCGACGATTCTGGTCCTCAATTCAGCAGAGAGATTCGGGAGAGCATTAGCCAAAGCAGCGGCTATCATAGCCTCGAAGTCAGGGATATCATTCCCATTAGGATTTCTACGCGTATACACCATCTGAATGATCATCAAACCGATTTGTAAGGTCAAATAAAGATGAAGTATGAAAGGAAAATACGCAGAAGGAAACCTAATGTCTACCCAAATCCTCACAGGTCATAGCCTAAGCTCTACAGGTCGAACCGAAAGCTCTGATACCATAATTGAAACACCCCAACCCGACGAGGGTAGAAGCATCACATTATGGTGACATATGAAAGCATACATAATGAACATAATGAACACCGGAAGTCTTAAACATAAATAATCAAAATGAGTTAAGTCGAAATGACTTAAACCAAAACATAAGTTCAAACTCCAAAGGGATGAATAACAAGTCATCCAAGTCTAAACAACGTCATAACAATAGCAAAATAAATCTAAGATGACTAGGGTAAAGTCTCCACAAGCTCAACTCTCAACCCCAAAGCAACCCCAGCTCCTAGCTTAGATACCTGCCGCAGGAAAAGGAAAATGCGGCTGAGCTTAAAAAGCCCACTGAACAGACATACATAAACGAAACCAAAAGATAAGTAACGAACTTATAAAGTACGGTGCATTGGGAAAAGCATGAGGTATAAACAAATGAATATCAAAAGTAAGGAAAGGTCAGTAATCTACCACGAGCCCGAACACAAATAAAATCAATATCATAGTAACCATGGAGTAGCTAACTCCCAAACATGTGAAAGACGTGTATTGCACAGAAGCATCAATAACCGAACATATCATATCATAATCATGTCATATCCAATCAAATACAAATCGAACCTAAGATGCATCCATACGCCCCCGAACAAATCATATTGGCGATAACAAATATAAAGTGCACATATCATAACAAAATGGGACGGTGTGGAACATCACTCAACCACACTAGAGTCGTGCCATTGGTGCATCAATGACACGGCCATGTTACCTTCATGGCTAGGAAACAAACTTGGTTCGGGTATCAAACTGAAGGGTTCAAATGTCATATCATATCAAAGTTCATATCAAGGTTCATATCAAATGTTCATAATCAAAGGTTTACAAATCTAAGGGAGCATAGCAAAGGCATAGATCAACTAAGAAAGCCATAATAAGAAGGCTCAGATCAAAGGCATCATAATCAAAACTAATATCAAACCATTGTGAACGAATCATGAGAAACTTTAAGGGATAAGGTCAGAATATGTGTACCTTATTCAAAGCAAGCAAAAGGAAAGAAAGGTCACACGAGATGGATCACTCCCGCTTCACGGAACCTATACGAGTTAAATACCAAGTATTACTTTAAGCTCAATTTGAATTTGGTTACTCATTTTAGTATACTTCTCTAAATTATAAGTTTCCATATTTAGAAGGTTTCCAGATTTAGAACATTAGTCATTAATATCCAAAGTTATCATTTAATCAATCGTGACAATAATTAATAGTTTAAGGTTCATAATGATAATTATATAAGTTTAGGGTTTGTAGTGAAAATATTGTAAGGTTAGGGTATAAAATGTAAGTATCATAAAGTTACATGATTTCACAAGTTAAGCCCTTTAGTTTAGAAAATGATAAGTTCAACCCGTAAGTTTAATAATACACACATAACCCTTATTTAGCCTTTTAACCTTTTTATCAGCTTTTAACTACGAATAGGTCATAACTTGACGAATTTTTGAACCACATAAGAACTCAGAACTCAAATTTACAAAAATTCACACAGGTACTTAAATGTCTTTAGAACCCACACAAATTTTTCCAAAATTTATTGGTTAGCTTAACCCTACACGAAAAATACTCAAACTCAGACTATTCAGAAAACCGACCTGCAGTTGTACCCAAAAAGTATTCGCCTCTACGACCTACCAAAACATCCAGGAAAAATTCCCAATAATTCATAGTATTACTAATCATATATAAGTTACATACTGGAGAGTTTCATGGCCCAACTCATTATAGTTTTTGAATAAACAAATCGAAAAAAGTAGACTGATTTCAGACTCCCGAATTTCAGATTCAATACTTAAACACACAAAAATCAAAAACACGACCAAAAAAACTCGTAATCACTCAAAACCAATTGGATCAGTTATTAAACTCTTTAAACTTAGTTTTGGACTCAAGAAACGCAGAAAAACACTTGGGTATCATCAAGATTCACCGTGCTCAAAACGACTCTAATATTCTGTAAACACAGTTTTGACATATCGTCTCATAAAATTCAAAAATTGGACTAAGTCAAACTAAAATCCATCCAAACTAATTGGAATACTTTACTAAGACCCTAAACTGAGTTTTAGAGCAAAAATCCCGGATAGAACATTTATGAAACTCGTTGTGTGATGCATACAAATTCGACTATCAAAACTGTCCCAATCAAAACATCCACATAAACCCTAATTCTTTTTACCCTACGACATGATCAAATAAGAAAAGGAAGAGGAATTGAACAAGGTTTGGATTGGTTACCCTTGTAGCATGACACAAAGGAGAGACAAAACAAGATCGAATACCAGCCTATAAACGAGCCGAACACAAGCAAACTCCAACCGAATCATAGACCACGATCAAGACACTTCTGCAGCCTTTGATTTTGAACGAGAAAGAATCCAAGAAGAGTGGTAGCAGCCGATGTGTTGTATATGTATTCTTAGGGTTTTGCTTTGTGTGTGTGTTATATGTATTTAATGTGTGCTGAGAGAGAGGAAGAAAATCAAGGAATGTCGTGACATATGGGATTGTGATATCTCATTCCTTATTTAGTTTCAATAATGGACTTGGGCTTGTTTATGTTATGATCACTTGGAATCAACTCCATATACTCGGCCCAAAAGGATATTAGGCATGTGAATTTAATACACATGTATATGGTTGCAACTTTTAATTATCATAAGTCTTAAAGGTTAGTAAAGTTGTGAAATGTTCAAGCATTAGTGTTTATAATGCTTATGTTTAATATAATTAAATGTTTTAGGTTGTTTAATCGTCTTTCAAAAGTTTCAAATTAGAGGGTATTTTAGGTATTTAATAAGTTTAAAATTTTCGGGTATTACAATCAATCCCACTCAGGGTCGGACTTGAGCATAGGAAGCCTAGGGACCAGAAATTTTGGGGGCCCATTTTTTTATACTATTAATACTAATCTTATGCGAGAGAGAATGTAAAAAAGAAAAAGAAAAAGAAACACAAGATCTTCCAGAAACAAAAACGACTCCACATGCTGCTTCCGTTCGGCGTTCGCCCTAAAAATTCGATCGAAGTCGAACGCTTAGAGTACAGAACAAAGTTTTCTAGAGTGAGATCTTTCTCGATAGGTGAAGATAAGTTTAATGGAATTTTCTAGTGAGTTTCTACTCCTTTATTGTTCACATTGACATAGATTGATTTTAATTTTTGTTGCTTATGTTCTGTCAGGAATCGATTGTCTAATTTATTGTCTAATTTTTGTTGCTTCTCTTCTGTTAGGAATTGATTTTAATTTTTGTTGCTTCTGTTCCGTTCTTTGTTGATTAAATAATTTGCTATTGTGATTAGCTCATAATTGGAGTAAACATTTATCACATTCTGAGATTGAACTAGGACTTTTGTTATTTGAATGAGAAGCTTTGGCTTTTATTTGATTGTTGCTTTGATTTTTAATTTTTGGCTGCTGCATATCGAAAGCTGTAATACCCGGTTGTAATTCATTCATTATCATTCAGTAATTATCAGTCAGTATTTGTCACTCAGTAATTTTCACGCATTAATAATCACTCATCATTCATGATTCATTCATTTGCGTTCATTGTTGGCATATTGTAACCATGTATCAGTTACCGATCGTCATTTCATCTCCGTTTGTGGATGAGACGGGAGTATTATCATTTTCTTCGTGATTGGTAGTCTTGTGCTGGAAGTAGCATTTTTGACATGTGTTGGACTTATTTATTTCCACATACGTATGGTATGTTGGATCATTCATCAACCGTAACGAGAAATCGGAGTTGTCGGATTTTCACCTTGTCCAGCAACGAGTTACGGCCGTAAGGATTGTCGGATATGGCCGTAATAGCCGTTCGTTGATTTCAGGCCAATTTGGACGAACGGGACTTACGGCCGTAAGTTGAGTCGGTTCGGCCGTAAGGCTTGGCCGGTTACGGCCGTACGTGTCGAGCAGGGTGCCCAGGCGTTTTTGGCCGAAGGCGAGATACGGCCGTAAGATGGGCAGGCTACGGCCGTAAGGGGTTTTCATATTTTTCAGGATGTGTCGGACGAGAAGGACTTACGGCCATAAGGGTTGCGGCATACGGCCATAAGATGAGGCGAGTACGGTCGTAAGGCTTGACCGGATACGACCGTACGTTGCAGGCAGGGTGCCTGGTCAGTTTCGACGAAGGGGGCTTACGCCCGTAAGTTTGGCCGGGTACGGCCGTATCGGTCGAGTTACGCCCGTAAGGTGTGCGGGTACGGCCGTATGGATGTCGGTAGGTGTTTTGGACGAGGGCGAGTTACGCCCGTAAGACAGGTACGGGTACGGCCGTATGGCTGTCGGCAGTTTCTGGACAAAGCCGAGTACGGCCGTACGAGCTGGCTGGTCACGGCCGTAAGGCTGTTGACCTAGGATGTTACGGCCGTAAGTAGGCCGAGTTACGGCCGTAACTTCCGGCAGTTTATAAGGGCTTGGACGGGACTTTTTCCTCATTTTCTCATTTCTTCAACTTATATCCGAGAGAGAGCTTGAGGGAGAGATTTTCCATCACCTATCACTTGAGTACTCGGTTTTCATCATCTTCATTCGGTTGTGAAGCTCGGATAGTCAATCTAACGCGTGTTAATCGGATCAACGTGCTTGGATCTTCAAAGGTAATTTTCTTCAAACATCTTGGATTTCGATTTTGTGTTGAGATATGATGTTTTGGACGTTATAATCGTGTTGTATGAAGAGATATAAATATGATTATGAGTTTGTATAAATATTCATTGGATTATTGAAGGATTATTCAAGAACACTTTGAATATTGAGTTGGATTTGGGGGTTTTCGATTAATTGTTGTTGAAATCACGATTTTGGATATTCATATTGGATTATTAATCGTATTGAAGATGTTTTGTTGGTTTGAAACACTTCTTGGGGATTTGATGTTGGTATTATTGAGGTTTGGTTGTAAACAATCGAAGATTGGCCACAACGTGTTCGATATAATGCCCCAATGAACTTGGTTTAGTCGTATCGACGTTTTGAGTTAGTTATACTCGTGTTTAATTCGTGTGTTGAATCGGATTGCTGGTAATTGTGTTATTCAAGGTTGTTCTAGCGACCGACATCTCATTTAGGATGTTGTTCGTGGAAGGACATTCTTCATCGGTGTTGTGTAAGTTAATTCTTACTCGGTTAAAAGGATATTTATTCCTTTTGTTGTTGATCATTCATAATCATAACTCATTCATAATTGTATTAACCGTATTGAGACTTGTAATTGTCAAATAATCACTTCATTCACGAGGAACGACGGTTCCAATCATTTCATTGAGCTATCAGTCACTTCATTGTTATTTTCATCTCGGTGAGTCATTCTTGACTTTGTAGGATTATTATTCATTGATATTCATTATGGTCATTCTCGTTCATATGACCTTCTGGGTTC
This sequence comes from Orobanche coerulescens, assembly GCA_033398695.1. NCBI lineage: Eukaryota > Viridiplantae > Streptophyta > Magnoliopsida > Lamiales > Orobanchaceae > Orobanche > Orobanche coerulescens. The sequence continues at coordinate 96,413,520 of CM065816.1, forward strand.
ATATTGTGTGGCCGGGTGCAGATGTGTGGAATTTTTAGTCGAGCACACGATAGTCATTTATTGGGTTCACCGATACATTGGACTGTGCACACGGTAACGTTTACCTCCGTGAGACTAATTAGGTACAAAGACTGGTTTGTCCGGGCACTCGTCTTGTACACTTGCACAGAACATTACGGGCGTACTATGATGCTCCTCGTCAACTTAAATTCATAACTAAGGATACTTCATATTTGAGATATATCATGATTATGTATATTCAACCCTTGAGGATTGTTGTTCTGTGTAACTAACCCCGTTGGGGGATATTGTTTTCAGGTCATGGCAAGGCAAAAGCACGGGAAGAGCATGTTGACGGAGAGGAGTCCCAGTGATACTAGTAGGGGCCCCAGTCCTTTCAGTCATTCTTGTTTCTCTTCATATGTATTTCCGCTGCAAATTCCGTTTGAGATATTTATTTATTCAGGGTGGTGTATTTTATCTTCATATAAAATATACTAGTATTCTGTATTGTCCTGGTGTATTGTACTTAAGCTCCTCATTGGAGTATTTGGTAATATAATGTGGTTCGGTACTACAATTATAATATTTAATTCATCAGTTTTCATTCGCCTGGTGGGTCCCAGTCGGGGGTCCACGGCACTGTAATATCCGCCTAGTTTGGGGTGTTACAGAGTTGGTATCGGAGCGTGGTTTTGAATACTACCTTCCGAGTCATGTCTCATTTAAAATCATCGTCATCGGACTAGTATCATCGGACTTTCACGTCACGTGTGACCTGTGCAAATGCCGAGCCCCTCAGACCAAGAACTGTAAGACTTCTAACGCCATGGTATAATTTCTGGCATTAATCATTCATTCATCATTCAACAGTCAACAATCCTTGTCATCATTCATTTTGATCGGGACGATCATGTTAACTCATTAATCACTCAGTTCATTTCGCAGTTCAGTTATTGATCTTGAGGATCATATCATTAATCTTGTTAACTTGTTCAAGATAATCATTTCAAGAATTTCATCTGATAATCATGTCACCTCAGCTAATCACTCATGTAATCATTGTGTTTGATGCTCATTTTCATCATTTCATAATGTAACCATAATGTGATATTCATGCGAGATATATAATCATCATATGACTTTCCACTTCAGTATGGAAAGAGCTGGCAGAGGCCGCGGGGGACGAGGCCGCGGTGCGGGCCGAAACCCGAGGGCTCGTGTGAATAAACGTGCGAATGCTAGGAATAATGCTAACTCATCGAGCAGTGACGCTGCCACTCTTTCACCTGGACGTAATCATTCACTATCAGGGAGTCGTACCCGGGACACAGCTCAGTCAGAAGGTGTTCGGGTTGATCCACTCACTTTTATGCAGGGCATGATGGCCCAAATGACTCAGATGGCACAACTAATGGAGACAATGCATAACTCAACTACTCAAAATCAACAGGCTCCTCCGCCGCCACCTCAGAGGCAAGAGAGGAGTGTGGGCAGTATCATCGGCGATATCTCTCGCCAAAGGCTACCTACATTTGAGGGCTCATCTGAGCCGGCAGATATTGTCATGGGCTCGAGCATTTCGAGAAGTTATTTGCTATGGTAGAGTGTCCCGAAAGACACAAAGTTTCAATTGAGGCTTACTATCTGGGTAAGAGCGCTCATTCTTGGTGGTTGTCATTGAAGCCCACTGACGGATCATGTACTTGGGATCAATTCAAGACTCTCATGATGGAGACGTATTATCGGGACCCACTCAGAGAGGCCAAACTGTCAGAATTACTCATTCTCGACCCCTCATCAGACGAGGATGTCCTCGCCATTGCCGAGAAATTTCAGGAACTTCTTCCGTTCGCCTCATCTATCATTCACTCTGAGGCGGATAAGATTAAGTATTTCAGCAAGAGGCTGAAACCCCGCATGCGGATGCAGTTACTTAATCATAATTGCACCACTCTGGCCGAATTCATTGAGAAGGCTCTTACTTATGAGCTTACTGCTAAGGAGATTTCTAAGCAGCAACCTTCATCTACTAGCAAGAAATCAAAGAATCGTAATCAGTCTGAAGGCAGTCAGACAACCTTCAAGAAGCCTCGTGCGGGCTCTACTTTCTCTGAGCGACCTCCTATGGTGCCCAGACCAACGGAATCGCAGTCCCGAGCAGCCAGTTCGGCCATCACCTGTTTCAACTGTGGGGAACTTGGTCATGTCAGCACCAAGTGCCCGAGGCAGACTATCACATGCCATAACTGTGGGATTGCTAAGCATAAGGCCCATTTTTGCCGAAGGGACTCCAAACCTACTCCGGCATCATCTTAGGCCCCGAAACAGTCAGCTGTTCATAATTAGGCCACTCAATCTCCATCGTTCAAGACGACAGGAGCGAATAAAGGTGGAGCCTATAGTCGTCAGACGGGAGCGTCCGGTGCTGGGACTAGCAAGCCCCGAATTTATGAGATGAAGAAGACCGATGATCTAGAGGCCTGGATGATCTCAGGTACACTCGATATTCTATCTCAACCTGTGTGTACCCTTTTTGATACTGGTGCATCGCATTCATTCATTTCTGAGTCATGTTTGTGTAGACTACGTCTGGGTAGTGCTACTAGTTGTGAGCCTTATGTCATTGGTCTACCTGACGGTAGAAGAATTATCGGAAATCGTGAGATTCAGAATTGTCCGATTCAGCTTCATGGCCGTGTATGGCTAGCAGACCTAATTGTGGTAGATTTGCGAGAGACGACGTCATCTTGGGTATTGATTGGATGGATCGTCACGATGCCATCATTAGTGTCCGTAAGCGTATGGTCACTATCATTTCAGACGATGGGGTCGAATGTGTTTTTCAGGGAGGTAATCCTAGTTCTTCCGGGAGAGTCATAAACTTGATGAAAGCAGTGAAATTACTCAGTCAGGGGTGTATTGGTTATTGGTGCTATATGACCAAAACCGAGAAATCACCAATAATGTTGACGGATATTCCGGTAGTGAGGGAATATACGAATGTTTTTCCAGACGAGTTACCTGGTTTGCCTCCAAAGAGAGATATGGAATTCACGATTGAGTTGGAGCTCGGTACGTCCCCAATATCGAAGGCACTGTACCGGATGGCCCCGAACGAAATGCAGGAGTTGAAGAATCAACTTGAGGAGTTGTTAGAGAAAGGTTATATCCGACCGAGTGCGTCCCCGTGGGGAGCACCAGTGTTGTTTGTCAAGAAGAAGGAAGGTTCATTTTGCTTGTGTATTGAATATCGGGAGTTGAACAGGGTGACGATCAAGAATAAATATCCTCTACCCCGTATCGATGATCTCTTAGATCAACTTCAGGGAGCTTCAGTATTTTCCAAGATCGACTTGAGATCTGGATATCATCAGTTGCGAATTCGAGAGTCGGATATCGCAAGGACAGCGTTTCGTACACGCTATGGTCATTATGAGTTCGTGGTAATGCCCTTTGGGTTAACTAATGCACCTGCGGTATTCATGGAGTTAATGAATCGAGTCTTCATCGATTATCTGGATCAATTTGTGGTTGTCTTCATTTATGACATTTTGATTTATTCTCGTGACCGAGAGGAGCACGAGGTTTACCTTCATCAGGTTCTCGACGTGTTGAGATGAGAGCAACTTTATGGAAAGTTTTCCAAATGTGAGTTCTGGATGTCCGAAGTGACGTTTCTCAAGCATGTAATTTCATCATACGGAGTGTGTGTTGATCCTCAGAAGACGGAGGCTATCCGAGATTGGCTACCTCCGAAGAATGTTAAGGAAATCCGAAGCTTTCTCGGATTAGCCGATTATTATCGGCGGTTTGTGGAAGTGTTTTCTAAAATTGCTCAACCAATGACGAACCTTTTGCGAAAGGATAAGAAATACACGTGGTCCGACGTGTGTCAGCGGAGTTTTGAGGAACTCAAGAGCCGGTTAATTTCAGCACCTGTACTTTCCTTGCCACAAGGGACAGAAGGATTCGTGGTTTATAGTGACGCGTCCGGACACGGTCTCGGATGTGTATAAATGCAGAATGGGAAGGTTATTGCCTATGATTCACGGCAATTGAGACCTTACGAGGTTAATTATCCTACCCACGACCTGGAGCTAGCAGCCGTGGTTTTTGCGTTGAAGATTTGGCGTCATTACCTATATGGCGTCATCTATCAGATATTCACCGATCATAAGAGCTTGAAGTATATATTTACTCAGAAGGAGTTAAATATGCGATAGAGGCGGTGGTTGGAACTAATGAAAGATTATGATATCGATATCCTGTACCATCCGGGTAAGGCAAACGTGATTGCTGATGCCTTGAGTCATAAGTCCGTTCAGGAGCAAATGCTTGCTCGTTTAATAGTTCAGAAGGAGTTTCAGCAGGAATTCCTTAGACCCGAGATCGAGGTCTGGCTTCAGCGAGTGCAATGGCAACTTTGCATGTTAGAGATTTCATCGCCACTTGAGGAGGCAATCAGAGCGAATCAGGGTTCAGACCCATCATTGTTGCACATCCGTGAGGATGTGGCTCAGGGGAAAGCCCCTGGATTTGTGGTCCACGAGGATGGGCTATTGCGATTCAAGAATCGGTTGTGCGTACCGGCGAATGACGAGTTGAAAAACTCGATTTTGAGAGAAGCTCATGCACCCCTTATTCCATCCATCCGGGGTCTAGCAAGATGTACAAAGACTTGAAACAAAAATACTGGTGGAGTAATATGAAGCGAGAAGTCGCGGAATTTGTTTCGAGATGTTTGACCTGTCAGCAAGTCAAGAAAGAACATCAGCGACCGACAGGTATGCTGAAACCACTCCCTATTCCATAGTGGAAGTGGGAAGATATTTCCATGGACTTCAGCACGTGTTTGCCGACGAGTCGTCGTTCCATGAATACAATCTGGGTAATTGTGGACCGTTTGACTAAGTCAGCTCATTTCCTTGAGATTAAGGATACGTGGGGTCCCGAGAGACTGGCCCAGTTGTTCATCAAAGAGATAGTGAGATTGCATGGTACTCCTAAGAGTATCGTTTCCGATCGTGACAGACGGTTCGTGTCTCATTTTTGGAAATCAATTCATCGTGCTATGGGAACTCAGCTTAATCTCAGTACCACTTTTCATCCTCAGTCCGACGGACAATCAGAGAGGACTATTCAGACATTGGAGGACATGTTGAGGGCATGCGTCCTCGATTGGAAAGACGATTGGGAAGTCCAATTACCGTTGATTGAGTTCACGTACAATAATAGTTGGCATGCTTGCATTAAGATGGCACCTTACGAGGCCTTGTACAGTCGTCGTTGTCGATATCCTTTGTGTTGGGACGACTTATCAGAATCAATCGGCACCGAGCCCTATATGCTTATAGCCGCCCGTTAGAAGGTAGCTTTGATCAGGAGTCGTCTGTTGACCGCTTAGAGTCGACAGAGATCATATGCAGATAATCTCCGTCGACCACTAGAGTTCGAGACAGGTGACCACGTGTTGGTCAAGGTATCCCCGAGTCGAGGTACTTTCCGTTTCGGAAAACGGGGGAAGTTGAGTCCGAGATTAATTGGACCGTTTGAGATTTTGAATCGAGTAGGCGAGTTAGCTTATCGATTGGCTTTACCTCCGGCGTTGAGCCGAAATCATAATGTGTTACACGTGTCTCAATTGCGGAAGTATATGTCCGACCCGAGCCACATACTTCAGTTCGACGAAATCAAGATCGCGGATGATCATTCGTATGAGGAGCATCCTATATGAGTTTTAGAGCGGCGAATCAAATAGTTGAGGAACAAGACGATTCCTTTGGTCAAAATCCAATGGTCTAGACACGGAGTCAAAGAGGCTACTTGGGAAACCGAAGAGAGTATGCGGGAGAGTTATCCCAAGTTGTTTGACCCTTAGTTTCGGGGACGAAAATCTTTTTAAGGGTGGGAGTATGTAATACCCGGTTGTAATTCATTCATTATCATTCAGTAATTATCAGTTAGTATTTGTCACTCAGTAATTTTCACGCATTAATAATCACTCATCATTCACGATTCATTCATTTGCGTTCATTGTTGGCATGTTGTAACCGTGTACCAGTTACCGATTGTCATTTCATCTCCGTTTGTGGATCGAGACGGGAGTATTATCATTTTCTTCGTGATTGGTAGTCTTGTGCTGGAAGTGGCATTTTTGGCATGCGTTGGACTTATTTACTTCCACATACATATGGTAGGTCGTATCATTCATCAATCGTAACGAGAAATCGGAGTTGTCGGATTTTCACCTTGTCCAGCAACGAGTTACGGCCGTAAGGATTGTCGGATACGGCCGTAACAGGCGTTTCATTGATTTCAGGCCAATTTGGACGAACTGGACTTACGACCATAAGGGTTGCGGCATACGGCCGTAAGTTGAGCAGGTAAGGCTGTAAGGCTTGGCCGGTTATGGCCGTACGTGTCGATCAGGGTGCCCAGGCGTTTTTGGACGAAGGCGAGATACGGCCGGAAGATGGGCAGGCTACGGCCGTAAGGGGTGTTCGTATTTTTCAGGATGAGTCGGACGAGAAGGACTTACGGCCGTAAGGGTTGAGGAATACGGCCGTAAGATGAGGCAAGTCCGGCCGTAAGGCTTGGCCGGATACGGCCGTACGTTGCAGGTAGGGTGCATGGTCAGTTTCAATGAAGGGGGCTTACGCCCGTAAGTTTGGCCGGGTACGGCCGTATCGGTCGAGTTACACCCGTAAGGTGTGCGGGTACGGCCGTATGGATGTCGGCAGGTGTTTTGGACGAGGGCGAGTTACGCCCGTAAGACAGGTACGGGTACGGTCATATGGCTGTCGGCAGTTTCTGGACGAAGCCGAGTTACGGCCGTACGAGTTGTCTGGTTACGACCGTAAGGCCGTTGACCTGGGATGTTACGGCCGTAAGTAGGCCGAGTTACGGCCATAACTTCCGGCAGTTTATAATGGCTTGGACGGGACTTTTTCCTCATTTTCTCATTTCTTCAACTTATATCCGAGAGAGAGAGCTTGAGGGAGAGATTTTCCATCACCTATCACTTGAGTACTCGGTTTTCATCATCTTCATTCGGTTGTGAAGCTCCGATAGACTATCTAACGCGTGTTCATTGGATCAACGTGCTTGGATCTTCAAAGGTAATTTTCTTCAAACATCTTGGATTTCGATTTTGTGTTGAGATATGATATTTTGGACGTTATAATCGTGTTGTATGAAGAGATATACATATGATTATGAGTTTTTATAAATATTCATTGGATTATTGAAGGATTATTCAAGAACACTTTGAATATTGAGTTGGATTTGGGGGTTTTCGATTAATTGTTGTTGAAATCACAAATTTGGATATTCATATTGGATTATTAATCGTATTGAAGATGTTTTGTTGGTTTGAAACACTTCTTGGGGATTTGATGTTGGTATTATTGAGGTTTGGTTGTAAACAATCGAAGATTGGCCACAACGTGTTCGATATAATGCCCCAATGAACTTGGTTTAGTCGTATCGACGTTTTGAGTTAGTTATACTCGTGTTTGATTCGTGTGTTGAACCGGATTGTTGGTAATTGTGTTATTCAAGGTTGTTCGAGCGACCGACATCTCATTTAGGATGTTGTTCGTGGAAGGACATTCTTCATCGGTGTTGTGTAAGTTTATTCTTACTCGGTTAAAAGGATATTTATTCCTTTTGTTGTTGATCATTCATAATCATAACTCATTCACAATTGTATTAACCGTATTGAGACTTGTAATTGTCAAATAATCACTTCATTCACGAGGAACGACGGTTCCAATCATTTCATTGAGCTATCATTCACTTCAGTGTTATTTTCATCTCGGTGAGTCATTCTTGACTTTGTCGGATTATTATTCATTGATATTCATTATGGTCATTCTCGTTCATATGACCTTCTGGGTTCATATTGCGTGGCCGGGTGCGGATGTGTGGAATTTTTAGTAGAGCACACTATAGTCATGTATTGGGTTCACCGATATGTTGGACTGTGCACACGGTAACGTTTACCTCCGTGAGACTAATTAGGTACAAAGACTGGTGTGTTCGGGCACTCGTCTTGTACACTTGCACAGAACATTACGGGCATACTATGATGCTCCTCTTCAGCTTAAACTCATAACTAAGGATACTTCATATTTGAGATATATCATGATTGTGTATATTCAACCCTTGAGGATTGTTGTTCTGTGTAACTGACCTCATTGGGGGATATTGTTTTCAGGTCATGGCAAGACAAAAGTACGGGTAGAGCATGTTGACATTGAGGAGTCCCAGTGATACTAGTAGGGGGCCCCAGTCCTTTGAGTCATTCTTGTTTCTCTTCATATGTATTTCCGCTGCAAATTCCGTTTGAGATACTTATTTATTCAGGGTGGTGTATTTTATCTTCATATAAAATATACTAGTATTCTGTATTGTCCTGGTGTATTGTACTTAAGCTCCTCATCGGAGTATTTGGTAATATAATGTGGTTCAGTACTACAATTATATTATTTAATTAATCAATATTCATTCGCCTGGTGGGTCCCAGTCGGGGGTCCACGGCACTGTAATATCCACCTAGTTTGGGGTGTTACAGAGTTGGTATCGGAGCGTGGTTTTGAATACTACCTTCCGAGTAATGTCTCATTTGAAATCGTCGTCATCGGACTAGTATCATTGGACTTTCGCGTCACGTGTGACCTGTGCAAATGCCGAGCCCCTCAGACCAAGAACTGTAAGACTTCTAACGCCATGGTATAATTTATGGCATTAATCATTCATTCATCATTCAAACAGTCAACAATCCTTGTCATCATTCATTTTGATCGGGACGATCATGTTAACTCATTAATCACTCAGTTCATTTCGCAGTTCAGTTATTGATCTTGAGGATCATATCATTAATCTTGTTAACTTTTTCAAGATAATCATTTCAAGAATTTCATCTGATAATCATCTCACCTCAGCTAATCACTCATGTAATCATTGTGTTTGAGCGCGTATGCTCATTTTCATCATTTCATAATGTAATCATAATGTGATATTCATGCGAGATATATAATCATCATATGACTTTCCACTTCAGTATGGAAAGAGCTGGCAGAGGCTGCGGGGGACGAGGCTGCGGTGTGGGCTGAAACCCGAGGGCTCGTGTGAATAAACGTGCGAATGCTAGGAATAATGCTAACTCATCGAGCAGTGACGCTGCCACTCTTTCACCTAGACGTAATCATTTACTATCAGGGAGTCGTACCCGGGACACAGCTCAGTCAGAAGGTGTTCGGGTTGATCCACTCACTTTTATGCAGGGCATGATGGCCCAAATGACTCAGATGGCACAACTAATGGAGACAATGCATAACTCAACTACTCAAAATCAACAGGCTCCTCCGCCGCCACCTCAGAGGCAAGAGAGGAGTGTGGGCAGTATCATCGGCGACATCTCTTGCCAAAGGCTACCTACATTTGAGGGCTCATCTGAGCCGGCGGATATTGTTCATTGGCTCAAGCATTTCGAGAAGTTATTTGCTATGGTAGAGTGTCCCGAAGGACACAAAGTTTCAATTGCGGCTTACTATCTGGGTAAGAGCGCTCATTCTTGGTGGTTGTCGTTGAAGCCCACCGACGGATCATGTACTTGGGATCAATTCAAGACTCTCATGATGGAGAGGTATTATCCGGACCCACTCAGAGAGGCCAAACTGTCAGAATTACTCACTCCCGACCCCTCAGCAGACGAGGATGTCCTCGCCATTGCCGAGAAATTTCAGGAACTTCTTCCGTTCACCCCATCTATCATTCACTCTGAGGCGGATAAGATTAAGTATTTCAGCAAGAGGCTGAAACCCCGCATGCGGATGCAGTTACTTAATCATAATTGCACCACTCTGGCCGAATTCATTGAGAAGGCTCTTACTTATGAGCTTACTGCTAAGGAGATTGCTAAGAAGCAATCTTCATCTGCTAGCAAGAAATCAAAGAATCGTAATCAGTCTGAAGGTGGTCATACAACCTTCAAGAAGCCTCGTGCGGGCACTACTTTCTCTGAGCGACCTCCTGCGGTGCCCAGACCGATGGAATCGCAGTCCCGAGTGGCCAGTTCGGCCATCAACTGTTTCAACTGTGGGGAACTTGGTCATGTCAGCACCAAGTGCCCGAGGCAGACTATCACATGCCATAACTGCGGGATTGCTGGGCATAAGGCCCGTTTTTTCCGAAGGGACTCCAAACCTACTCCGGCGTCATCTCAGGCCCCGAAACAGTCAGCTGTTCATAATCAGGCCACTCAGTCTGTGTCATTCAAAATGACAGGAGCGAATAAAGGTGGAGCCTATAGTCATCAGATGGGAGCGTCCGGTGCTGGGACTAGCAAGCCCCGAATTTATGAGATGAAGAAGACCGACGATCCAGAGGCCTGAATGATTTCAGGTACACTCGATATTCTATCTCAACCTGTGTGTACCCTTTTTGATACTGGTGCATCACATTCATTCATTTCCGAGTCATGTTTGAGTAGACTACGTCTGGGTAGTGCTACTAGTTGTGAGCCTTATGTCATTAGTCTACCTGACGGTAGAAGAGTTATCGGAAATCGTGAGATTCAGAATTGTCCGATTCAGCTTCATGGCCGTGTATGGCTAGCAGACCTAATTGTGGTAGATTTGCCGAGAGATGACGTAATCTTGGGTATTGATTGGATGGATCGTCACGATGCCATCATTAGTGTCCGTAAGCGTATGGTCACTATCATTTCAGACGATGGGGTGGAATGTGTTTTTCAGGGAGGTAATCCTAGTTGTTCCGGGAGAGTCATCAACTTGATGAAAGCAGTGAAATTACTCAGTCAGGGGTGTATTGGTTATTGGTGCTATATGACCAAAACCAAGAAATCACCAATAATGTTGACGGATATTCCGGTAGTGAGGGAATATGCCGATGTTTTTCCAGACGAGTTACCTGGTTTGCCTCCACAGAGAGATGTGGAATTCACAATTGAGTTGGAGCCCGGTACGTCCCCGATATCGAAGGCACCGTACCGGATGGTCCCGACCGAAATGCAGGAGTTGAAGAATCAACTTGAGGAGTTGTTCGAGAAAGGTTATATCCGACCGAGTGTGTCCCCGTGGGGAGCACCAGTGTTGTTTGTCAAGAAGAAGGATGGTTCGTTTCTCTTGTGTATTGATTATCGGGAGTTAAACAGGGTGACGATCAAGAATAAGTATCCTCTACCCGTATCGATGATCTCTTAGATCAACTTCAGGGAGCTTCAGTATTTTCCAAGATCGACTTGAGATCGGGATATCATCAGTTGCGAATTCGAGAGTCGGATATCGCAAGGACAACATTTCATACACGCTATGGTTATTATGAGTTTGTGGTAATGCCGTTTGGGTTAACTAATGCACCTGCAGTATTCATGGAGTTAATGAATCGAGTCTTCATCGATTATCTGGATCAATTTGTGGTTGTCTTCATTGATGACATTTTGATTTATTCTCGTGACCGAGAGGAGCACGAGGTTCACCTTCATCAGGTTCTCGACGTGTTGAGACGAGAGCAACTTTATGGAAAGTTTTCCAAATGTGAGTTCTGGATGTCCGAAGTGACGTTTCTCGGGCATGTAATTTCATCAGACGGAGTGCGTGTTGATCCTCAGAAGACGGAGGCTATCTGAGATTGGCTACCTCTGAAGAATGTTAAGGAAATCCGAAGCTTTCTCGAATTAGCCAGTTATTATCGGCGGTTTGTGGAAGGGTTTTCTAAAATCGCTCAACCAATGACGAACCTTTTGCGAAGGATAATAAATACACGTGGTGCGACGCGTGTCAGTGGAGTTTTGAGGAACTCAAGAGCCGGTTAATTTCAGCACCTGTAATTTCCTTTCCACAAGGGACAGAAGGATTCGTGGTTTATAGTGACGCATCCAGACACGGTCTCGGATGTGTATTAACGCAGAATGGGAAGGTTATTGCCTATGCTTCACGGCAATTGAGACCTTACGAGGTTAATTATCCTACCCACGACCTGGAGCTAGCATCCGTGGTTTTTGCGTTGAAGATTTGGTGTCATTACCTATATGGCGACACATGTCAGATATTCACCGATCATAAGAGTTTGAAGTATATATTTACTCAGAAGGAGTTAAATATGCGATAGAGGCGGTGGTTGGAACTAATCAAAGATTATGATATCGAGATCCTCTACCACCCGGGTAAGGCAAACATGGTTGCTGATGCCTTGATTCGTAAGTCCGTTCAGGAGCAAATGCTTGCTCGTTTAACAGTTCAGAAGGAGCTTCAGCAGGAATTCCATAGACCCGAGATCGAGGTCTGGTTTCAGCGAGTGCAAGGGCAACTTTGCATGTTAGAGATTTCATCGCCACTTGAGGAGGCAATCAGAGCGAATCAGGGTTCAGGCCCATCATTGTTGCGCATCCGTGAGGATGTGGCTCAGGGGAAAGCCCTGGATTTGTGGTCCACGTGGATGGGCTATTGCGATTCAAGAATCGGTTGTGCGTACCGGCGAATGACGAGTTGAAAAACTTGATTTTGAGAGAAGCTTATGCTACCCCTTATTCCATCCATCCGGGGTCTAGCAAGATGTACAAAGACTTGAAACAAAACTACTGGTGGAGTAATATGAAGCTAGAAGTCGCGGCATTTGTTTCGAGATGTTTGACCTGTCAGCAAGTCAAGATAGAACATCAGAGACCGGCAGGTATGCTGAAACCACTCCCTATTCCACAGTGGAAGTGTGAAGATATTTCCATGGACTTCATCACGAGTTTGACGACGAGTCGTCGTGGTATGAATACAATCTGTGTAATTGTGGACCGTTTGACTAAGTCAGCTCATTTCCTTGAGATTAATGATACGTGGGGTCCCGAGAGATTGGCCCAGTTGTTCATCAAAGAGATAGTGATATTTCATGGTACTCCTAAGAGTATCATTTCCGATCGTGACGGACGGTTCGTGTCTCATTTTTGGAAATCAGTTCATCGTGCTATGGGAACTCAGCTTAATCTCAGTACCACTTTTCATCCTCAGTCCGACGGACAATCAGAGAGGACTATTCAGACATTGGAGGACATGTTGAGGGTATGCATCCTCGATTGGAAAGATGATTGGGATGCCCAATTACCGTTGATTGAGTTCATGTACAATAATAGTTGGCATGCTTCGATTAAGATGGCACCTTACGAGGCCTTGTACGGTCGTCGTTGTCGATCTCCTTTATGTTGGGACGACTTATCAGAATCAATCGGCAAAGATCCCAATATGCTTATAGCCGCCTGTGAGAAGGTAGCTTTGATCAGGACTCATCTGTTGACCGCTCAGAGTCGACAGAAATCATATGCAGATAATCGTCGTCGACCACTAGAGTTCAAGACAGGTGACCACGTGTTGGTCAAGGTATCCCCGAGTCGAGGTATTTTCCGATTCGGAAAACGGGGGAAGTTGAGGCCGAGATTCATTGGACCGTTTGAGATTTTGGATTGAGTAGGCGAGTTAGCTTATCGATTGGCTTTACCTCCGGTGTTGAGCCGAATTCCTAATGTGTTTCATGTCTCTTAATTGCAGAAGTATGTGTCCGACCCGAGCCAAATACTTCAGTTCAACGAAATCGAGATCGCGGATGATCATTCGTATGAGGAGCGTCCTATACGAGTTTTAGAGCGGCGAATCAAACAGTTGAGGAACAAGACGATTCCTTTGGTCAAGATCCAGTGGTTGTTAGGAGTATGCCCTCGAATGCCACTCAGAGGTTGTTGAGTGAGGGCATTGTACTTGTAATTATGTAAACCATTTATATAAGGCAAATGAATGTTTCTTTATTTACTGGTAGTTACTGGCATTCCTAACTCGTAAATAAACATATAGAAACTAGTCCATGTATTTGAGAGCAAAACGTTCCACTCCTTATTGGATAAGGGGGTCGGCACTGGAAAGGTTATAGCTCAAATACTTAATCGTCATAAGTCGATGAAACTTGGTAGGCGTTAAGTTTATGTGAAGACTTGTATGACGTGTTCTTTGACATGGAGAGTGCACATCGAACACTAATGGTTAGTGGGAGCACACGTTATAGGTATGCTAATTGGATTAGTATACTCGAACCGACTCACCTCGATTCGTCACATGGATTTCACTCCGGATCACAATGACGGAATCGAAAGGTTGTGATAGGTATTCGTGAACCTTCGACTTGAGGATTTAGTAGGGATGTGCTTGTGACGTCAAGATTTTCATTAGAGTAGTTCGACCCTGTAAACCGGAAGGCGGGGGTCAACCTCGACGTGCATCTTGACGGGCAAGTAGCAGTACCTACTGAATACCAAGATAGAATTCTTTCTCCCGTTAGTGAGCGGGTTATATGTCCTATGCGGTTATTGGCAAATGAGATCATAAGTCTTTGGCCAAAGCATTGGAGCTAGTTGTATTAGATACACGACAGCTCGATGATCTCGATTTGCATTAACGCATGCATAGCGTCAAGTACAGATATGGTTTGACTGACCGTGACCCTATAACTTGATCGGGACATTTGAAAGAAGGGTTTATACGTATTATCTTGGTATTCACGACGAATGGTTCTTGAATGATCCCAATCATTCGTTCTCAGTCGGGGTACAGTGTAGGCCACCAGGCTGGCTAGGTGGTGCTACTACTCTTTGGTTCCTCCCATTGCTGACTGAGACGGACCTACCGAGTCGCGCATTAGGATTGACAACGGAATGAATCGAGCTAATTATCTCATTATGAATATTAGATATTGGATATCTAATTTTGGAACATTGGATGTTTAAATCGATTTATTGGATAAATTGATTTACGGCCTAATGAATTAAATAAATTACTGGGTGATTAATTTAATTCATGAATATAATTATTTCTTGGAGAAATTAATTATGTTATTTTGTATTTGATATGTTTAATTAATTGGATTAATTAAACGACATAAATACATCGGAACGGAATAGGAGTTTATCTGTTTGGACTCACGGAGTCAAACGAACCGAACTCGACCGTTTTCTAGCATGGGCCAACCCCCACTTATTACCATGTGTGTGTATTGACTTGTCCCCATCATGGTTTTGGAATCTCATGTGATTGAGGG
This sequence comes from Orobanche coerulescens, assembly GCA_033398695.1. NCBI lineage: Eukaryota > Viridiplantae > Streptophyta > Magnoliopsida > Lamiales > Orobanchaceae > Orobanche > Orobanche coerulescens. The sequence continues at coordinate 96,428,619 of CM065816.1, forward strand.
GACAAGTATCATATACATTATATGGGGAATCAAATCATGATATATGTATTTGTTTTCATGTGGGTTGAATAAGAATATATACAAGACTTTGATCTCTCATCCTAACAATACTTCTTGGCATTTTACGTATCATTGAGTTTGAGAGAGAGAGAAAATTGTTTTCTCTTTAGTCATCTTCTTCTTCAACCTTGTTCTTGTTTTTCTTAGAGAAAAATATCAAGACATAAAGAGAGAGTAAGATTAAAACACTTAGAGTGTAGTAATCTTTACATATATAGCTTCATCACCTAGCTCTAGCCGTATCCTCGGAGGATAGCAAGGTGTTGTCATTCCGTTCGTTTCTCCGGCGCGTGGCAAGTAGAGACGCGGTGCTTTCGGCGTTGGATCGTTCAAGAGCTTGGGGAATAGCTCAAGAGAAGGTTACCATTTAATCAACGGACTTCGAGGGTTAGTTTTTACAACTCTTGCTTTTCGTTTATATATTCGTATATACGTAGCTCGATCGATCATCGTAGGGATTCGGATCGAATTAAATTTCGTTTACCGCTACTGGGCCTCGCTTTAGGCACCGAATCCCAACAAAGGGTATCGGAGCGTAGGTCTTGCGATCGTATATACGATATTAGCGTTTGGAATGCTTGATTAGATGGTGAATGATTTGGAATCATTTTAGTCATAATCGTGGTATATATATATTTTTACGTTGTAGTTATATTTTTCGTAAGTTTATGTCTAAATATAAATCTTAATTTCTTGGAAATATGATTTATATTGAAGATATGAATGTTGAAAAATATTGATATTGATATCCGGTGAAAATCGAGCTCCGAATCGTCGGACGATTTTTCGGACAAAGGGCGAAGTTGTCGCTGTGGTGACTCGGCCAGAACCGTGACACGGGCCGTGTCGAGCCTCGATCCCGCCAGCAGACCCGACCGTGTCGGGAGACACGGCCGTGCCCGGCCACTGCCGATCGTGATCGCCATGCAGCATGTTCCGGCATCTTTGCCGGCGATGACTTCGGCCATGGCAGCCAATTTCGCCCGGCTCGATTTTTCGTGTATTCTTGAAAATTAATCTCGCATGTTAAATTGGATTTAATATGATTAAAATGATTTATGGTATTTCATTTTATAAGGTAAATTTGATTAATTGGAATATTTATGGTCGTCAATTATTTTGAACGTTATCATATTACCGATTGTGTGAATCGATTGGATCGGTTCGAATTGTTGATTGGATCAATGTATCTCTACGCTTTCCATTTATATAGTATTTATTGGATGAATGCTTTTGAATGGGGATGTGGTTCGTGGACTTAGATTTGAATCGTTCGTTTTATTCGATTGGGTTGTAAAGGCCGTTTTGAGCCTATTTATTTTACTAGAAATGTTTGTATCTAGGATGCAATTTTCAATGTAAAATTTATATGTAATGACGAAGACCAGAGGAAGATCCATTTCGAGAAGACGAAGATTCAAGACGAAGACTTGTAATTAGATTACGAAGTTTTTGTTTTCTAGGAACGGTCCATGAACCACATGTTGGTAGCAACTAGGTTGTGAATGGTTGTTTCATATTGTATGAATGCCACAAACGCGCTAATATGATTAATGTGCAAAGTGCAACGTAAATCGCGAAAATTCTCCCACAATAAATTATTAAGTTTATAAGGTTTCAAGGTTTTCCTTCCCTCCATCGAGTTTTCGGGAAATTGAAATCCAAACCGGATGTGCTATGCTTCCGAGTTATCGGGGTAGTCGTTCGGGGAGGACGGATAAATTACCGGGATCGCATTGGATGCCTTTCGGTTGGAGCAAATTTTATCCCTAGAAACCTGTTAGGTTGCCGGATAAGATTCAATTGTGAAACTGATTTGCGTCGATGGTATAAACTTAACTTGTTCACGAACCATAGAAACCGTATAGGTTGAGGGGAGTGAACAAGGGGAAAAAGAAGATCAAATCATCCATTAGATGGGTTGGTGTTGGACACCACTTTATGAAAATTAATAGACTAGAAACCTGTTCGGTTTCCCTCTATTAAAATTTATAAAGAACTCGATCACCACTATGAAGTAGAGCGACGATACTTCCGGATTTCACATGGGAGTGTGTTATTCCGATAAAAATAGTGGGAGCTGGGTAACAAGAATAGAAAAGACCTTAATTCTATACTCAGAACATAATGGAATGAGTCACTAACTAATCATTATACTTAATGCAGACAAATCTCAATATGACAATGAATCCACTCGCAATTCTACTCGAAAAGAACACCTTAATGGGACCTAACTTTGTGGATTGGCTCCGCAATCTGATGATTGTCCTCAGTATAGAGGCACTGGGATACGTCTTGGAGACGGACATTCCGGCGCCTCCTGTGCGGACCCGAGCCAATCAGGAAGAGATTGAAAACCACGAAAAGTGGGTTAAGGATGACGTGAAATTCCGTGCTTATATGATGGCTTCCATGTCTAATGAGCTTCAGAGAGCTCATGAGAAAATGACTTCTGCTAGGCAGATTTTATCTCACTTAACCGAGCTTTATGGTGAGCATAGTAGAACTGCTAGATATGAGATATCCAAGCAACTGTTCGGTGCAAGGATGAAGGAAGGTGAGAAGGTTGGGGAACACGTCCTCAAAATGATATCCATGATCGAGAGATTGGAGGCTCTTGATTTTAAAATGGATACTTCTCTCCAAACCGACCTTATCCTACGCCTCTCCCGATTCCTTCTCACGGCTTGTTATGAACTTCAATCGCAATGAGATTGCATGTAATTTAGCCGGGCTAATGAACAAACTTGTGATGCTCGGTCTCGATGAAGACTCCGCGGATGAAGGAGTCTGCTCTTGTGATTTCTTCGGACTTCTAAGTCTAAGAATAAGAAGAAAAAGACCAAGAAGCGGATGGACCACAAGCTAAGGACCTTAAGGGTAAGGGCAAGGCCCCGATGGTTCCAAAGAACAAGAAGAAGAAGGATGCTTGTCTCAAGTGCGGTGAGTGGGCCTTGGGCTAGAGACTGTCCGATTCTTCATGGCACTTCTGAGAACTTTTAGTTTTGGAAACAAATTGTTCTCACATCGTATTTTCTACTTCTGAATAATGGATTCGTGCTAGTTCTCATATTTGTACCGTGAATCGGGATCTGGAACAAAGTAGGAAGCTTGGAGCTGGAGAAGTTATGATCACGGTCGGAAGCGGGCATAGTGTTGAGGCGACCGACATAGGATCACTTCTTTTGGGTTTAGAATCCGGCTTTGTTTTGACTTTAGAAGATGTACTTGTTTTGCCCAAGGGGCACAAAACATTGTATCCATTCCGGTCATGGACCGAAAAGGCTTTTCATTTTTCATTGGTGATGGTTCCCAAAATTTATTTTAGAAATAAACTAGTGGGTACTGCTACATTGTTGAATGGATTGTATCATCTAAATCTCAAGAACAAAGTAGTTGTGAATACTATAACTAGAAAACGCGGTAGGGATGAAACCAATCAAGTTTTGAAATGGCATCTTAGACTTGGTCATGTTGGTCGACCAAGGTTTACAAGATGGAAAAAGATGGACTTATGGGTCCATTGGGATCGGATCCCTTTCCTACTTGTGAATCTTGCCTTAAAGGCAAAATGACTAAGTCCCCCTTCACAGGACATTTCAAAGAGCCGCCGATAAATCGGGATTAATCCATACCGATGTATGTGGTGCTTTGGAAGCGGACGTGACGGATATCAATATTTCATTACGTTTACAGATGATCATACTAGGTATGGTTATGTATACTTAATGAAACATAAATCCGAGGCCTTTGAGAAATTCCAGAATTCAAGGCCCTAGTCGAGAAACAAACCGGTAATCATATCAAAGCACTTCGGTCGGACCGAGGTGGCGAGTATATGAGTACGGAGTTTGACGAGTTCCTTAAGGAACATGGAATAGTTTCACAACTAACACCTCCAGTACTCCTCGGTTAAATGGTGTGTCGAAAGAAGGAACCGGACCTGTTGAACATGGTCCGTCCATGCCGGGCTATACCGACTTGCCGATTTACCTGTGGGGGTATGCACTTCTTCTTCCGCGTATATCTTGAACAGATGTCCTTCTAATCCGTTCCTAAAACTCCACATGAGATGTGGGAAGGAAGGAAACCAAGTCTTAATCATATTAGGATTTGGGGATGTCCCGCCTATGTCAAGAAGACTAAGGTGGAAAAGTTGGAAGCTAGGTGCGAAGGGACGTTTCATTGGATTCCCGTCTGGGACGATGGGATATCTATTCTACATGCCCGAAGATCGAAGGATCATTGTTGCTTTACAAGCACACTTCTGGAAGATGAGTTCATTCAGAAGGCGGAGCGGTAGAAGTATTTCTTTAGAAGAATACAATGAAACTCCTCGAGAGACACTGCAAGAACTGGAACCGAACTTTCGAAACACAAGTACAACCACCTCGTAGGTCTAGTAGGGTGTCTCATTTACTCGAGAGGTATGGGCTTGTGCACTTGGAGGAGCCGGGTCTCCATGAGGTTCCAAGTGATAGCCAAGAGACCGACCCAACAACCTATGACCAAGCGATGGTGGATGTAGACTCGCGAAATGGCGTGAAGCTATGGAAGCCGAGATAGACTCGATGCATGTCAATCAGTCTGGACTCTAGTAGACCGCCCCAAGGGCATAGTGCCTATTGGGAACAAGTGGATCTACAAGAGAAAGACCGATGGTGATGGCAAGGTTGACGCCTATAAGGCCGGGCTTGTGGCAAAGGGTTATACCCAAAAGGAAGGGATCGATTACCACGATACCTTCTCGCCCGTAGCCATGATCAAGTCTATTCGCATGATGCTTGCTATAGCCGCCTACCACGATTATGAGATATGGCAAATGGACGTAAAGACGGCTTTCCTTAATGGATTCCTCGAGGAGGAAATCTATATGGAGCACCAAAGGCTTTGTGTCCGAAGTCGATATTCGAAAGTGTGCAAGCTTCATTCCATTTATGGATCAAGCAAGCGTCGCGTAGTTGGAACCTTCGTTTGACGAGGCGGTCAAAGAGTTTGAATTCGTGCAAATGAAGAGGAACCTTGTGTATACAAGAAGGTTAGTGGGAGCAAGATCGCATTCTTGGTACTATATGTAGATGACATTCTACTAATAGGAAATGATGTGGGAATGCTCTTACGTGAAAGCTTGGCTTTCGAGTAATTTCTCCATGAAAGACTTGGGAGAAGCAACCTATATTCTTGGTATTCGACTCTACTGGGATAGAGCGAAGAGAACAATAGGCCTTTCCCAAGCCCTCTATATAGATAAGATCTTAAAGCGATTTAAGATGGATGATTCTAAAAGAGGGTTCCTACCGATGCGACATGGAATAAAACTCACCTTGAAGATGTGTCCTCAAAGTGAGGAACAACGAAAGGAAATGAGTAATATACCATATGCTTCGGCCGTGGGTAGCCTTATGTATGCTATGTTGTGTACAAGACCTGACATCGCGCATGCTGTAAGCGTGGTGAGTAGGTTTCAGGCAAACCCAGGTAGGGAACATTGGACTGCCGTAAAGAACGTTCTCAAGTACTTAAGAAGGGCTAGAGATATGGTTCTAATGTATGGCGGTGGAGAATTGGATGTGGTGGGATTCACTGATTCGGACTTCCAAGGACTGAAGGACGACTCGATGTCCACTTCTGGCTACATATTTACTCTTAATGGAGGAGCAGTATCTTGGCGTAGTACCAAGCAAAGCGCGACTGCTGATTCCACCTGTCAGGCTGAGTATCAAGCAGCCTCGGAGGCTTCCAAGGAAGGGTTCTGGATTAAGAAGTTTCTAGGAGAACTTCAAATGATACCATGTGCTGAGCTGCCTGTTCCGCTGTAATGCGACAACGACGAGTCAGAGCATGTGCCAAGGAGCCGAGGTTTCACAACAAGACCAAACATATTGAGAGGAAGTATCATCTCGTAAGAGAATTTGTTCGCAAGGGATACATTGTCGCATAGAGTAGACTCGGCACAACGTCGCCGATCCACTCGACCAAGCCACTATCTCGGACTAGCTTGGAGCGTCATCCTGGAGAACATGGGTATTAGATACCATAGTGTGTGGCATTGAGTGCAAGTGGGAGATTGTTAGGAGTATGCCCTCGAATGCCACTCGGAGGTTGTTGAGTGAGGGCATTGTACTTGTAATTATGTAAACCATTTATATAAGGCAAATGAATGTTTCTTTATTTACTTGGTAGTTACCGGCATTCCTAACTCGTAAATAAACATATAGAAACTAGTCCATGTATTTGAGAGCAAAACGTTCCACTCCTTATTGGATAAGGGGGTCGCACCGGAAAGGTTATAGCTCAAATACTTAATCGTCGCAAGTCGATGAAACTTGGTAGGCGTTAAGTTTATGTGAAGACTTGTATGACGTGTTCTTTGACATGGAGAGTGCCTGTCGAACACTAATGGTTAGTGGGAGCACACGTTATAGGTATGCTAATTGGATTAGTATACTCGAACCGACTCACCCTCGATTCGTCACATGGATTTCACTCCGGAATCAATGACGGAATCGAAAGGTTGTGATAGGTATTCGTGAACCTTCGACTTGAGGATTTAGTAGGGATGTGCTTGTGACGTCAAGATTTTCATTAGAGTAGTTCGACCCTGTAAACCGGAAGGCGGTGGTCAACCTCGACGTGCATCTTGACGGGCAAGTAGCAGGTCCTACTGAATACCAAGATAGAATTCTTTCTCCCGTTAGTGAGCGGGTTATATGTCCTATGCGGTTATTGGCAAATGAGATCATAAGTCTTTGGCCAAAGCATTGGAGCTAGTTGTATTAGATACACGGCACTCGATGATCTCGATTTGCATTAACGCATGCATAGCGTCAAGTATGTATATGGTTTGACCGACCGTGACCCTATAACTTGATCGGGACATTTGAAAGAAGGGTTTATACGTATACCGGTATTCACGATGAATGGTTCTTGAATGATCCCAATCATTCGTTCTCAGTCCGGGTACAGTGTAGGCCACCAGTGGCTAGGTGGTGCTACTACTCTTTGGTTCCTCCCATTGCTGACTGAGACGGACCTACCGAGTCGCGCATTAGCATTGACAACGGAATGAATCGAGCTAATTATCTCATTATGAATATTAGATATTGGATATCTAATTTTGGAACATTGGATGTTTAAATCGATTTATTGGATAAATTGATTTACGGCCTAATGAATTAAATAAATTACTGGGTGATTAATTTAATTCATGAATATAATTATTTCTTGGAGAAATTAATTATGTTATTTTGTATTTGATATGTTTAATTAATTGGATTAATTAAACGACATAAATACATCGGAACGGAATAGGAGTTTATCTGTTTGGACTCACGGAGTCCGAAACGAACCGAACTCGACCGCTTTTCTAGCATGGGCCAACCCCACTTATTACCATGTGTGTGTATTGACTTGTCCCCATCATGGTTTTGGAATCTCATGTGATTGAGGGGACAAGTATCATATACATTATATGGGGAATCAAATCATGATATATGTATTTGTTTTCATGTGGGTTGAATAAGAATATATACAAGACTTTGATCTCTCATCCTAACAATACTTCTTGGCATTTTACGTATCATTGAGTTTGAGAGAGAGAGAGAAAATTGTTTTCTCTTTAGTCATCTTCTTCTTCAACCTTGTTCTTGTTTTTCTTAGAGAAAAATATCAAGACATAAAGAGAGAGTAAGATTAAAACACTTAGAGTGTAGTAATCTTTACATATATAGCTTCATCACCTAGCTCTAGCCGTATCCTCGGAGGATAGCAAGGTGTTGTCATTCCGTTCGTTTCTCCGGCGCGTGGCAAGTAGAGACGCGGTGCTTTCGGCGTTGGATCGTTCAAGAGCTTGGGGAATAGCTCAAGAGAAGGTTACCATTTAATCAACGGACTTCGAGGGTTAGTTTTTACAACTCTTGCTTTTCGTTTATATATTCGTATATACGTAGCTCGATCGATCATCGTAGGGATTCGGATCGAATTAAATTTCGTTTTACCGCTTCCGCTGGGCCTTCGTTTTAGGCACCGAATCCCAACAGTGGTCTAGACACGGAGTCGAAGAGGCTACTTGGGAAACCGAGGAGAGTATGCGGGAGTGTTATATCGAGTTGTTTGACCCTTAGTTTCGGGGACGAAACTGTTTTTAAGGGGGGAGTATGTAATACCCGGTTGTAATTCATTCATTATCATTCAGTAATTATCAGTCAGTATTTGTCACTCAGTAATTTTCATGCATTAATAATCACTCATCATTCATTATTCATTCATTTGTGTTCATTATTGGCATGTTGTAACCGTGTATCAGTTACCGATCGTCATTTCATCTCCGTTTGTGGATCGAGACGGGAGTATTATCATTTTCTTCGTCATTGGTAGTCTTGTGCTGGAAGTAGCATTTTTGACATGTGTTGGACTTATTTACTTCCACATACGTATGGTATGTCGGATCATTCATCAATCGTAACGAGAAATCGGAGTTGTTGGATTTTCACCTTGTCCAGCAACGAGTTACAGCCGTAAGGATTGTCGGATACGGCCGTAACAGACGTTTGTTGACTTCAGGCCAATTTGGATGAACGGGACTTACGGCCGTAAGTGTTGCGGCATACGGCCATAAGTTGAGCAGGTACGGCCGTAAGGCTTGGCCGGTTATGGCCGTACGTGTCGAGCAGGGTGCCCAGGCGTTTTTGGCCGAAGGCGAGATACGGCCGTAAGATGGGCAGGCTACGGCCGTAAGGGGTGTTCGTATTTTTCAGTATGTGTTCGTGAGAAGGACTTACGGCCGTAAGGGTTTCGGCATACGGCCGTAAGATAAGGCAAATACGACCGTAAGGCTTGGCCGGATACGGTCGTACGTTGCAGGCAGGGTGCCTCGTCAGTTTCGATGAAGGGGGATTACGCCCGTAAGTTTGGCCGGGTACGGCCGTATCGGTCGAGTTACGCCCGTAAGGTGTGCGGGTACGGCCGTATGGATGCCGGCAGGTGTTTTGGACGACGGCGAGTTACGCCCGTAAGATAGGTACGGGTACGGCCGTATGGCTGTCGGCAGTTTCTGGATGAAGCCGAGTTATGGCCGTACGAGTTGGCTGGTTACAGCCGTAAGGCCGTTGACCTGGGATGTTATGGCCGTAAGTAGGCCGAGTTACGGCCGTAACTTCCGGCAGTTTATAAGGGCTTGAACGGGACTTTTTCCTCATTTTCTCATTTCTTCAACTTATATCCGAGAGAGAGAGAGAGCTTAAGGGAGATATTTTCCATCACCTATCACTTGAGTACTCGATTTTCATCATCTTCATTCGGTTGTGAAGCTCGGATAGTCGATCTAACCCGTGTTCATCGGATCAACGTGCTTGGATCTTCAAAGGTAATTTTCTTCAAACATCTTGTATTTCGATTTTTTGTTGAGATATGATGTTTTGGACGTTATAATCATGTTGTATGAAGAGATATACATATGATTATGAGTTTGTATAAATATTCATTGGATTATTGAAGGATTATTCAAGAACACTTTGAATATTGAGTTGGATTTGGGGGTTTTCGATTAATTGTTGTTGAAATCCCGAATTTGGATATTCATATTAGATTATTAATCGTATTGAAGATGTTTTGTTGGTTTGAAACATTTCTTGGGGATTTGATGTTGGTATTATTGAGGTTTGGTTGTAAACAATCGAAGATTGGCCACAATGTGTTCGATATAATGCCCCAATGAACTTGGTTTAGTCATATCGACGTTTTGAGTTAGTTATTCTCGTGTTTGATTCGTGTGTTGAACCGGATTGTTGGTAATTGTGTTATTCAAGGTTGTTCTAGCGACCGACATCTCATTTAGGATGTTGTTCGTGGAAGGACATTCTTCATCGGTGTTGTGTAAGTTAATTCTTACTCGGTTAAAAGGATATTTATTCCTTTTGTTGTTGATCACTCATAATCATAACTCATTCATAATTGTATTAACCGTATTGAGACTTGTAATTGTCAAATAATCACTTCATTCACGAGGAACGACGGTTCCAATCATTTCATTGAGCTATCATTCACTTCACTGTTATTTTCATCTCAGTGAGTCATTCTTGACTTTGTCGGATTATTATTCACTGATATTCATTATGGTCATTCTCGTTCATATGACCTTCTGGGTTCATATTGCGTGGCCGGGTGCGGATGTGTGGAATTTTTAGTCGAGCACACGATAGTCATGTATTGGGTTCACCGATACATTGGACTGTGCACACGGTAACGTTTACCTCCATAAGACTAATTAGGTACAAACACTGGTGTGTCCGGGCACTCATCTTGTACACTTGCACAGAACATTATGGGCATACTATGATGCTCCTCTTCAGCTTAAATTCATAACTAAGGATACTTCATATTTGAGATATATCATGATTGTGTATATTCAACCCTTGAGGATTGCTGTTCTGTGTAACTGACTCCGTTGGGGGATATTGTTTTCAGGTCATGGCAAGGCAAAAGCACGGGAAGAGCATGTTGACGGCGAGGAGTCCCGGTGATACTAGTAGGGGGCCCCAGTCCTTTAAGTCATTCTTGTTTCTCTTCATATGTATTTCCGCTGCAAATTCCGTTTGAGATATTTATTTATTCAGGGTGGTGTATTTTATCTTCATATAAAATATATTAGTATTCTGTATTGTACTGGTGTATTGTACTTAAGCTCCTCATTGGAGTATTTGGTAATATAATGTGGTTCGGTATCTTCCGTTCGCCTCATCTATCATTCACTTAGAGGCGGATAAGATTAAGTATTTCAGCAAGAGGCTGAAACCTCGCATGCGGATGCAGTTACTTAATCATAATTGCACCACTCTGGCCGAATTCATTGAGAAGGCTCTTACTTATGAGCTTACTGCTAAGGAGATTGCTAAGCAGCAACCTTCATCTGCTAGCAAGAAATCAAAGAATCATAATCAGTCTGAAGGCGGTCAGACAACCTTCAAGAAGCTTCGTGCGGGCTCTACTTTCTCTGAGCAACCTCCTGTGGCACCCAAACCAACGGAATCGCAGTTTCGAGCGGCCAGTTCGGCCATCACCTGTTTCAACTGTGGGGAACTTGGTCATGTCAGCACCAAGTGCCTGAGGCAGACTATCACATGCCATAACTGTGGGATTGCTGGGCATAAGACCCGTTTTTGCCCAAGGGACTCCAAACCTACTCCGACGTTATCTCAGGCCCCGAAATAGTCAGCTGTTCATAATCAGGCCACTCAGTATGTGTCGTTCAAGACGACTGGAGCGAATAAAGGTGGAGCCTATAGTCATCAGAAGGGAGCGTCCGGTGCTGGGACTAGCAAGCCCCGAATTTATGAGATGAAGAAGACCGACGATCCAGAGGCCCAGATGATCTCAGGTACACTCGATATTCTATCTCAACCTGTGTGTACCCTTTTTGATACTGGTGCATCGCATTCATTCATTTCCGAGTCATGTTTGAGTAGACTACGTCTGGGTAGTGCTACTAGTTGTGAGCCTTATGTCATTGGTCTACCTGACGGTAGAAGAATTATCGGAAATCGTGAGATTCAGAATTGTCCGATTCAGCTTCATGGCCGTGTATGGCTAGCAGACCTAATTGTGGTAGATTTGCCGAGAGACAACGTCATCTTGGGTATTGATTGGATGGATCGTCATGATGCCATCATTAGTATCTGTAAGCATATGGTCACTATCATTTCAGACGATGGGGTCGAATGTGTTTTTCAGGGAGGTAATCCTAGTTGTTCCGGGAGAGTCATCAACTTGATGAAAGCAGTGAAATTACTCAGTCAGGGGTGTATTGGTTATTGGTGTTATATGACCAAAACCGAGAAATCACCAATAATGTTGACGGATATTCCGGTAGTGAGGGAATATGCCGATGTTTTTCCAGACGAGTTACCTAGTTTGCCTCCACAGAGAGATGTGGAATTCACGATTGAGTTGGAGCCCGGTACGTCCCCGATATCGAAGGCACCGTACTGGATGGCCCCGACCGAAATGCAGGAGTTGAAGAATCAACTTGAGAAGTTGTTCGAGAAAGGTTATATCCGACCGAGTGCGTCCCCGTGGGGAGCACCAGTGTTGTTTGTCAAGAATAAGGATGGTTCGTTTTGCTTGTGTATTGATTATCGGGAGTTGAACAGGGTGACGATCAAGAATAAGTATCCTCTACCCCGTATCGATGATCTCTTAGATCAACTTCAGGGAGCTTTAGTATTTCCCAAGATTGACTTGAGATCTGGATATCATCAGTTGCAAATTCGAGAGTCGGATATCGCAAGGACAGTGTTTCGTACACGCTATGGTCATTATGAGTTCGTGGTAATGCCGTTTGGGTTAACTAATGCACCTGTTGTTGTCGATCTCCTTTGTTGTCGATCTCCTTTGTGTTGGGATGACTTATCAGAATCAATCGGCACCGAGCCCGATATGCTTATAGCCGCCCGTGAGAAGGTAGCTTTGATTAGGAGTCGTCTGTTGACCGCTCAGAGTGGACAGAAATCATATGCAGATAATCTTCGTCGACCACTAGAGTTCGAGACAGGTGACCAAGTGTTGGTCAAGGTATCCCCGAGTCGATGTATTTTCCGTTTCGGAAAATGGGGGAAGTTGAGTCCAAGATTCATTGGACCGTTTGAGATTTTGGATCGAGTAGGCGAGTTAGCTTATCGATTGGCTTTACCTCCGGCGTTGAGCCGAATTCATAATGTGTTTCACGTCTCTCAATTGCGGAAGTATGTGTCCAACCCGAGCCACATATTTCAGTTCGACGAAATCGAGATCGCGGATGATCATTCGTATGAGGAGCGTCCTATACGAGTTTTAGAGCGGCGAATCAAACAGTTGAGGAACAAGACGATTCCTTTGGTCAAGATCCAGTGGTCTAGACACGGAGTCGAAGAGGCTACTTGGGATACCGAGGAGAGTATACGGGAGAGTTATCCCGAGTTGTTTGACCCTTAGTTTCGGGGACAAAACTCCTTTTAAGGGGGGATTATGTAATACCCGGTTGTAATTCATTCATTATCATTCAGTAATTATCAGTCAGTATTTGTCACTCAGTAATTTTCACGCATTAATAATCACTCATCATTCATGATTCATTCATTTGCGTTCATTGTTGGCATGTTGTAACCATGTATCAGTTACCGATCGTCATTTCATCTCCGTTTGCGGATCGAGATGGGAGTATTATCATTTTCTTCGTGATTGGTAGTCTTGTGTTGGAAGTAGCATTTTGTAATATCCGCAATTTTCGATTTTTGGTAAATTTCTTTTTTTGGTCGGAGTCTGTTTTGACGACTCGCTCATGACCGTTTCGTCATTCTGAGAATGATTAATTCTGCACTTTTTGCCATCCGAGTTCGTTTCGGTGTCGTTTTGTTGAGTTCCGTGCTTTTTAGCGACTTTTCCGCACTTGAGTTCGATTCTTGCGAATCTCGTTCGAAACTGCTGTTTCGAGTTTCCCGTAAGTCCGTTTAACTTTTTTAGACGTGTTGTGAACTTCGGTTTGGTTATTCGATCACGTATCGTGATTTCCGGGCATTTTGGGCCATTTTGTAACTTCTTGAAAGTTACGGGTATCCGTATCTGTAATTGTCGTCTCGACCCGTTTCTTGGTCGCGTGTGATTGAATATGGTATTATGTTTTCATTTCGGGTCGTTGATGTCGTCCTCGAACTTTTCGTCGTGTTCGTTCTGTGCGTTTTCGGTAATCGGGTCGTCGAGCCCTGGCGGTTATGGATCGCCGACGGGTTGCGGATCGCCGGACGATTGCGGGCACCGGCCGGACGGGTGCGGCAGGAACCGGCGTAGCGCACGCTATGGACGGAAGGCTGTGCGCGCTAACCGGCAGGTGTAGCGCACGCTACCGGATGGCCTAACACACGCTAGCGGGTCCGGACAGTGGAGTCCTGGGGGTTCTGGAATCGGTCATGCTCGGCAGGTAGCGCACGCTACTGTCGGACGCAGACGCTTACGGCCGGGCAGGGTAGCGCACGCTACGGCCGGAAGGCTGCGCACACTACCTGGCCGGCGGTCTAGTCCGAAGGCTCGGGTCGCGGCACAGGGCCGATAGCGCCGCTAGCTCGGCGACTAGCGCGCGCTAGTCCGGCCCGATATAAATGTGGTGGCAGTCACATTTCATTTCGTTTTTCACTTCCTTTCTTCTCCGTCCGCGGATGGCGATTCATGGGTGATGAAGCCATGTTGTTTAACAACAAATCCATGAAGTCCTTGAGTTCATAACATCAATCAATCGTCCGTTATCATCCTTTGATCCAGCGAATCAAGGTAATCTTCCTTAGAACCCTATTTTCGTGAATTTGGGGATTTTTGCATTTTTGTCCGATTCGTTCCGTGTTGTTGATTAATTCATGATGGGTATGATTAATCTTGATAGTATTCTTGTGTTTAACATCATTTAATCCATTATTCTTCGTCGAATCGAAGTATAATTCTTGATTTCCTTCGAATTAACTTTTTGGGTGATTTATCCCCGATCTCGTTTTTCATCCATTTTCGATGGATCGATTATGGTTAAATGATGTTGTTAAACATATTCTATGGATTGTATATCCATATTTCAACTTGGAATTTCGTTTTCATGATTTGACAGAACGAATCGTGTTCTTGGCCGTTTTGGGGGAAATCCTTGAACTTTCGCCATTCGTTCTTTGAATTCAACGGCTTTGAGTCGTGTTATGGAATTCATTTCATTGTTATTATTGTCCTTCGTAGTTTATGACGTGAGTTGGCGATCGGTGGAGTCGGCGGATTCGTAATCGGTTCGTGTCAACCTACTTCGGCCGATTCTCCGCGTTGTGGTCATTCGAGGCAATTATCTTGCCCATACATTTCATATTTCTTAGGCATAATTATTGATAAATGATTTTATGCGAAATCCAATGTTTAATGAACGTTAAAAAGGATCGGTATGTTCTCGATAAATATTGTCTTTCAACGATAATTCGTATACTTCGTGAATGGATATGTTCTCGGAATATGTGTGTTAGTTTAAATGCGTTGAGAGACGTTATGATCGCATTGACCATAATTGTTTGCCGAGGATTGTGCATTGAATTGTATATTTGTTCGGTGGGTATTCGACATGATGTGATGTTAGTCGTTACTCATTTGAAAGGAGGTTGTGATGCTTAGTGTTGCTTGTCTTGATAATCGGTTATTGTTGTGTGCTTGTTGTATGTGATGTGCCTCCGGGTAGGATTGTTGAATCTCAGGATCCATACTTGCTAGTTTGGGTCGGGCGAAACCGTAGGGTTATCCAATACGGGTATGTCTTGCGGGGACTCCGAGGTTCGGGGCTTGCTAGCCCGATGCCGAGATAACTTGTGGGGTTATCATCGGGTATGTCTTGCGGGGACTCCGAGGTTCGTGGCTTGTTAGCACGATGCCGGGATAACTTATTGTTGTGGTTTGATTATGTAAGTATTTGTGCTTTTAGTCACGTATCGATTACGGTGACATGTGATTTGATATAGTTTCCTGTGGGTTATTCACTCGGGTTTGTTCTACGGGAGCATCGAGGTCCGTGGCTTGCTAGCACGGACGCGAATAATCTGTGGAAACAGTTGTTATGGTATGATCGGGTCGTGGACCCCACTTGTTGTTATCGAATTTATGTTTTGGGAAAATGACTTTTGGTGTGTCCCTAAATGTTTCGAAAGGCACGAAGATTTTAAATCCCAATGTATTCAAAACTCCCGAGGTCGTAAAATGTTTTTCACAAGATGTTTATCGGGTTTACCTATCTTTCGATTTAATCGTTTGATTAAGTGAATCACCCGGGAAGTATGTTTATGATTAACATGTTTCGTGGAGTATGATATGTATGGCTCGTTTTCGTATTTTATACTTGCACTAGCAAAACGGTGGAGTTTTGCTAACCCCAGAGTATTCGGGGTGGATGTCTATTTTGCATTCGTGTTTTGGAGCATAACACGGGGTCGGCACGAAGGATGATGAAAGATGAACGATACTAATCACCACGAGGATCCGTTGATGTCGTATTGGTCTAGTTGTATTTTCTTTTCGGCCGAGATCTTTTCCCGTTATGCGGGAAGTTTATTGTATTTTGACCCCTGCGTGGGTATGTGTTTGTAATCGAGTTGTATATTTTATTGAAAGACCAAATCGGTCTACTGAGTCATTTTAGCCTTGAAGGCATTGTCGAGATGTTAAATGTTGCTACCAGCCTGGTAGATCCTCTAGGAGAGGGTCTATGGCGTGTAATATCCCTGAGTGGATTGGGGGTGTTACACATTTTTGGCATGTGTTGGACTTATTTACTTCCACATACGTTTGGTATGTCGGATCATTCATCAATCGTAACGAGAAATCGGAGTTGTCGGATTTTCACCTTGTCCAGCAATGAGTTACGACCGTCAGGATTGTCGGATACGGCCATAACAGGCGTTCGTTGATTTCAGGCCAATTTGGACGAACGGGACTTATGGCCGTAAGGGTTGCGGCATATGGCCGTAAGTTGAGCAGGTACGGCCGTAAGGCTTGGCCGGTTACGGCCGTACGTGTCGAGAAGGGTGCCTAGGCGTTTTTGGCCGAAGGAGAGAAACGGCCGTAAGATGGGCAGCCTACGGCCGTAAGGGGTGTTCGTATTTTTCAGGATGTGTCGGACGAGAAGGACTTACGGCCGTAAGGGTTGCGGCATACGGCCGTAAAATGAGGCAAGTACGGCCGTAAGGCTTGGCCAGATACGGCCGTACGTTGCAGGCAGGGTGCCTGGTCAGTTTCGACGTAGGGGGCTTACGCCCGTAAGTTTGGCCGGGTACGGCCGTATCGGTCGAGTTACGCCCGTAAGGTGTGCGTGTACGGCCGTATGGATGTCGGCAGGTGTTTTGGACGACGGCGAGTTACGGCCGTACGAGCTGGCTGGTTACGGCCGTAAGGCCGTTGACCTGGGATGTTACGGCCGTAAGTAGGCCGAGTAACGGCCGTAACTTCCGGCAGTTTATAAGCGCTTGGACGGGACTTTTTCCTCATTTTCTCATTTCTTCAACTTATATCCGAGAGAGAGAGCTTGAGGGAGAGATTTTCCATCACCTATCACTTGAGTACTCGGTTTTCATCATCTTCATTCGGTTGTGAAGCTCGGATAGTCAATCTAACGCATGTTCATCGGATCAACATGCTTGAATCTTCAAAGGTAATTTTCTTCAAACATCTTGGATTTCGATTTTGTGTTGAGATATGATGTTTTGGATGTTATAATCGTGTTGTATGAAGAGATATACATATGATTATGAGTTTGTATAAATATTCATTGGATTATTAAAGGATTATTCAAGAACACTTTGAATATTGAGTTGGATTTGGGGGTTTTCGATTAATTGTTGTTGAAATCACGAATTTGGATATTCATATTGGATTATTAATCGTATTGAAGATGTTTTGTTGGTTTGAAACACTTCTTGGGGATTTGATGTTGGTATTATTGAGGTTTGGTTGTAAACAATCGAAGATTGGCCACAACGTGTTCGATATAATGCCCCAATGAATTTGGTTTAGTCGTATCGACGTTTTGAGTTAGTTATAATCGTATTTGATTCGTGTGTTGAACCGGATTGTTGGTAATTGTGTTATTCAAGGTTGTTCGAGCGACCGACATCTCATTTAGGACATTGTTCGTGGAAGGACATTCTTCATCGGTGTTGTGTAAGTTAATTCTTACTCGGTTAAAAGGATATTTATTCCTTTTGTTGTTGATCATTCATAATCATAACTCATTCATAATTGTATTAACTGTATTGAGACTTGTAATTTTCAAATAATCACTTCATTCACGAGGAACGATGGTTCCAATCATTTCATTGAGCTATCATTCACTTCACTGTTATTTTCATCTCGGTGAGTCATTCTTGACTTTGTCGCATTATTATTCATTGATATTCATTATGGTCATTCTCGTTCATATGACCTTCTGAGTTCATATTGCGTGGCCGGGTGCGGATGTGTGGAATTTTTAGTCGAGCACACGATAGTCATGTATTGGGTTCACCGATACATTGGATTGTGCACACGGTAACGTTTACCTCCGTGAGACTAATTAGGTACAAAGACTGGTGTGTTCGGGCACTCATCTTGTACACTTGCACAGAACATTATGGGCGTACTATGATGCTCCTCTTCAGCTTAAATTCATAACTAAGGATACTTCATATTTGAGATATATCATGATTGCGTATATTCAACCCTTGAGGATTGTTGTTCTGTGTAACTGACCCCGTTGGGGGATATTGTTTTCAGGTCATGGCAAGGCAAAAGCACGGGAAGAGCATGTTGACGGCGAGGAGTCCCAGTGATACTAGTAGGGGGCCCTAGTCCTTTCAGTCATTCTTGTTTCTCTTCATATGTATTTCCACTGCAAATTCCGTTTGAGATAGTTATTTATTCAGGGTGGTATATTTTATCTTCATATAAAATATACTAGTATTCTGTATTGTCCTGGTGTATTGTACTTAAGCTCCTCATCGGAGTATTTGGTAATATAATGTGGTTCGGTACTACAATTATATTATTTAATTCATCAGTTTTCATTAAATGCAGTGGGTCGGTCGAGTCACAGACCGTAATATCCGCCTAGTTTGGGGTGTTACAAAAGCAAGATTAGTCCGTTGCTTTTATTTGATTATTATGCTTGCAGTCATATTTTTCAAATGAAAAGTCAAGAGCAATAGATGTCCTGCATTATTTAAAGAGGGTGAATCGCTTCCCAAATGCTTATATTTCGTACAAGATCTTGTTAACCATACTGGTTATGGTTGCACCAGCTGAAAGATCTTTCTTGAAGTTGATTAAGACCTATTTACGATCAACTATATTGTAGGATAAGTTGAATGGATTGGCTATGTTATCAATTGAAATAAAAATGGTTGATCAGTTAGATTACACATATTTGATAAATACTTTTGCGTTTAAAACTGCTCGACATGTTGTATTTAGATAAGGTATGAAACTTTATCTCTATTTCAACTCATCATTATTGTATTTTCTATTATGTGTTTATATTTATTTATTTTTTGCTTATTAAGGGCCCAATTTTTTACTTCCGTCTAGGGCCATGCGAAGCACAGGATCAACCCTCATCCCACTTTCATCAGCCAAGCATCCCAGAATGCGACGTCCCCTACCACCGTTCACTGATTTCATTAAACTCGAACTCAGACATAATATCGATTTAATGCCCGTCGAACTTTGAACCCAAAATCAACCTTTTTAGACCAAATCATAACCCAACTTGACTTCCCCTTACTCCTAAATTGCAGCCGCCTATAACCCCGGCACTCTAGTGATCCTTCTCAAAGCCAACCTAGAATACCCCGATGGCGACACATGAGGGAGAAAGGCCATTACACACACACAGAGAGAGAGAGAGAGAGAGAGAGAGAGAGAGAGAGAGAGAGAGAGAGAGAGAGGAACCCGTCGGTGCTAACAGAGTGAGATTGAGGGAAGAAAAGGTATCCACAGACTTCACACGTTAAAGGGATTATATACCTGGATTTCTAGGTCAATTCAATTGAGTCCTCACTTTTTCCAGGTCTTGCAATTAGGCCCCAATCATTTTTTTGGCTCATTTAATTTCAGCCCCAAATTTTTAATTCTAGCAGATTTAATCCAATCAACTTTTAAAACTTTCAAATACAGCCCATTTTCAACAATCCATTAAATATGTTGACTTTTCAATTTATAATAATAAATCAACACTAAATTCTACTTTACGGCTTATATTTATTTTCAATTATAGTGTAATAATAATAATTAAATTATTATTATATGTAGATAGTATAGGGAACCTTGAGGAGTATGGCCAATTCATCCATTGCATTTGACAAGTAAAGTTGTGCATTATTAAGGTGGGTAACTCAAATATACATTTTATGCCATGTGAGTAAAATATTTCTCTCTATACAAAATGTGTTTTATGTGGGTGAAAACTCTACTTCAACTCAAAATGTATTTTATGCCATGTGGTCAAAACTTTACTCATGCCAAAAGTGTAACCTTGACGCCAAAAGAGTCTTGTATGGTCGAATGAGAATGAATTATCTTCCCGTGCACCGTGATAAAACTGAATATGTTATGTGATTGCCTTGATGCCAAAATAGTCTTGTGAATCCAGAATAATGAAAGAATGTGTTCTGTGATTGCCTTAACGCCAAAATAGTCTTGTGAATCCAGAATAATGAAAGAATGTGTTCTATGATTACCTTGACGCTTAAATAGTCTTGTGAATCTAGAATAGAAATGTTAAGTCCCGTACCAGCCTTGACGCCTAAAGAATCTTGTGTGGATGGGATAATGCTTATTACCTATTTTGTTTCGATATCATACGTTCGGACTAATAACAAAATGATCCCATATTCTTATCACTGTGTATATTTTTAGAGTGCTTAGCCCCATATTTGAAAACTCTTTTCAGGTCAGTAGGCTTGGAGCAGCATGAAGGATCCGAGCGGTGATAAGATTTAAAAATTTATACATGTATTTTATTGCTCTGTGATCTTAATTTGCACTAACACATGCACAAAATAAAGTTGAAATAAGGTTTGATTTTACCACGATATTAAAAATTGATTGGAATATCTTATTGAAAGACTCGTACGTCTGCATTATTTATAATGAGTAAGATTTTGGAATGATCCATATCATTCATTCTTAGTTGGGTTATAGTGTAAGCACGGGCTATCTGGGTCTTACTTACACTCTTTAGTTCCTCCTATTGCTGACTGAGATAAACCTACAGAGTCGTGCAAATAGTGTGGTCAATGGATTAGTTTGAGCATATTCTTCTTTTGTGAATATTGGACATTAGATGTCTAACTTAATTTATTAGATATATTAATTCGGTCATATGTTTTAATTAATTAATAGGTAATTAATTTAGTTCATAAATAATTATTCTTGGAGAAATGGTATTTAATATAATTTTTTAATTAGATTAATTAATTATATTGATATAGCTCAAGGTGTATCTGTCAGACTAGACACACGGGAGTTCGGTACATGAAGTAAAGTGGAACCGTCCAATTTTATTTCACATGGCAAAAACTGTTTTGTTAAAAGAGTAATTTAGCCTCTTGGAAGTTGAAGTGTATTTTAGATGTACTTATCTTATCTTCACAAGTATTTCTCTTGATTGATGAAAAGATAAGAAAGTGTATATTATATACCCTTCACGTGAATAAAGAGGTGGGAGAATTTAACTTTTACATGTTGAGGATTAGGCTACTTGTTATATATATAAAGCAACAAAGACTTTTCAAAGTAGGCAAGAAAAACATTATTCACATAAGATAGAGAAAAAAGAGAGGCAGACTTATTCACAAAAGGGTTCTCAAAAGAAGAATATAAAACTCATCCTATGTTCGACGCTCCTACTCTAGACTCTGAGAAACACCAAACACATGACAATACCTGCTAACATGATACGTTAAGAAAAGTATTTCAGTTCCGACGAAAACGGATATCCCAATAGAAGATGAAAATGCTCACATCATTCGCACGCAAGTGATATTCATTTTGAGATGTCACTGCATGATCTCTCCTCGTCATTATACTATCATCATTCGTCCTTCACATTCGTGTAAATGCTGAAATAATTGAGGCACTTAAGTTCTAGTTAGCATAATAGAAGAACCTAAGGAAGCTTCCAGATTTTACTCATTCGTGCTTCTTAATCAATAACAATCCATACGTCTTTGGAAATGAAATCCGTACATCACACGCTTCATCATACATATCATCTCATGCATATTCATAATTAACATCTCATAATAGCTCATAAAGGGATATATTTTTCATGGAAAAAGAAGTTTGAATCATGAAGACTTTTAAATTATTTACCTTTTTCTTCACTTGAACATGACGTGATAGGGTGTTGAGTTGACAATTCTCTTATATTAGTTTAGAGAATCAAACTAAACTTCACTTGAAATATCATATACTTAGATCTAACGAACCGTGCTCTGATACCATTATATCACGACCCCTTATCCCTAAGGACGACATAACTAGGGCGTGACCCGAGATGAGAATTAAGAAGTAGGGAAAAAAAGGGGAAACTATGCTCGATAAGAAGGAGGGTTGGACTTTCATAAATAGCCTAATAAGGCATCATGAAGGAGGATCAATCCCATAGAAATGATTAAACTCCAAGGTAGAAGTACATAAAACAAATATTAGCATTAAAGTTTAGGAAAAATTTCATAGCAATTTACAAACAACATGACTTAGAAAGCATAATCATGAAAGATTATTTGGAGGGGAAAGACATGGTTCGTTATATATATGAAGATATGTAATTAGGGCTTAACATCATTTGTAGATAAAAGACTTTCACTCAACACCCTCCATCACATCCTCTGCTCGATCTGCACATTTTTACAAGATATACATGAATGAGTACAACGTACTTAGAGAACATATTGCTAAAAGATATAACATGATCTTCAAGTGCATCATGCATACAAGTAATAACAGATGGGATTTTTAGGAAGAAGCTTGCGTTTAGTAAATAATGTCATTTTGTTGCACATATCACCAGATTTACCATATCTATTATGGAAAAATTCCTCTAGGACTTTGATAAGTGCAAAAAAACTACAACATTCTAAAGACCACTTCATGCAGCTCATTCCGACAGCGATCGATCATACATTATATTGAATGAATTCAATCTACAACAAAGTATATAATTGGGTACAATGTTAATATTTTATGCACTTTACTTATACTTCCAACTGTTTTGTGTAAAGTAATTTTATATCCACAAATATTTACGATTGTGAAGAGCATTTAATAATGCTAAATACAACATTTAATCCGGCCGAAGACTGTGGCATGCAGAGCATTTAATGAAGGCTAAAATAATGTTTGAAGCAGTTAATGCTAACACGATGGATAATTTTAATTCAAACATTCATCAGCCGCTAATCTGAAGCACCCACATCTCACCAACTGGCCAACGACTACATTTAAACGGATATATTTCCAACATTATAAATAGCTCAACCAGAGGACTTTCTCAAACACTATCAACTTACAATTCTAGAATCTAAAGAGCAGACTATCTCTCTTCAGCCTACATCGAACTTCTACAGTGAAGAGATTGATAATGTAACACCCCAAACTAGGCGGTTATCACAGTGCCATGGATCCCCAACTAGGACCCACCAGGCGAATGAAACACAATGATTTAAATAATATAACTGTAGTGCAGAACCAAATTATATTACCAATTACTCCGATGAAGAGTCTCAAGTACAATACACATAGGAATACAGAATACATATATATTTCAAATGAAGATGAAATATACAACACTAAATAAAAATGAAAGTCCAAACGGAACTGCAGCGGAAAACACACATGAATGAAACATGAATAGCTAGGAAGACTGGGCCCCCCTACTAGTATCAATGGAACTCCTTGCTGTCACCATTCTCTTTCCGTGCCTTTGCCTTGCCATGACCTAAAAACAACATCCCCAACGGGGTCAGTTACACAAAAATAACAATCCTCAAGAGTTGAACAGATACAATAATCACATGTCTTAATTATGAAATCAAGTCTGAAAGAGGGGCATCATAGTACGCCCGAGATGGGATGTGCAAGTGCACAAGTCACCGAGTGTTCGGAAAACCCGCATAAACACACGCACTTGTGCCTAATTAGTCTCATGGAGGCACGTTACCGTGTGCACAGTCCAATGTGTCGGATTACCCGCATAACACATGACCATCGTGTGCCCGACTAAAAATTCCACACATAACCACCCGACAACACAATATGATCCCGGAAGGTCACAAGAACAAAAGTGACCATGATTAATAATAATGATAGAAATCCTACAAGGGCCAAGAATGACTCACCGAGGTGAAATAATAACGCAATGAGTGATAGCTCAAATGAAATGATTTGAACCGTCATTTCTCGTGAATTGAATGATTAGTTTGATAATTACAAGTCTCAACACGATTGATATACTATGAATGAATTATATGTATGAATGAACAACAACGAAGGAAATGATTATCCTTTTAACTGAGCAAGAATTAACTTGCCTCAATACCGGTAATGATATGTCCTCCCTCGAACAAACATCCTTATTGGATTTATCGGTCGCTCGAACAACCTTGAGTAACACAATTACCAACAACTCTCTTAAATACGTATCAAATATAATCATAACCAACTCAAAAAGTCGATATAACAAGCCCAAACTCATTGGGACATTTTAACAAACACGTTATAAATAACCTTCAATCGTTTACAACCAATCTCAATTATATCGATATCAAGCCTCCAATGAGTGGTTTAATCCAACAAAACATCCTCACACAATCAATAATCCAATAGATTACACAACTCGAGACTTCGACAATATATAATCGAAACCCACAAATCCAAATCAACATTCAAAGTGTTCTTGAACAATCCTCCAACAATCCCATGATAATTCATAAAAACTCATAATCATATGTATATCTATTCACATATCATGATTATAACATACAAAACATCATACTCCATCTCAAATCCGTCGAACTCGAGTTTAATCGACCTTCCAAGCTCCACAATCAAAGATAGATGATTAGAACACAAATACACAAGTGTTTTGATGATGAAAATCCTCTCCCAAGAAACTCTATCTCGGACTCAAATGAAGAAATGAATAAATGAGGCTGAAAAAACCCGCACAACTCCTTAAGTACTGCGCAGAGTTACGGCCGTAACTCTCCCACCTTACGGCCGTAACTTTCCAAGGTCAACGACCTTACATCCGTAACCTCCTTTCCTGACGGGCGTAAGAAAGCTTCGTCGGAAAATGAATAATGTCCAAACTCCGGTCTTACGGCCGTAACACTTCGACCTTTATGGGTGTAACTTCGCTTCGTCGACAACACCCAGAACACCAAAATCATCTATTATGGCCGTATCCTGCAACTCTTATATCCGTAAGTTGGCTTCGGCAAAAATGTCCTTAAATCAATGTACGCATGTTACGGCCGTAATGTAACCTATGTTACGGCCGTAACTCTCTCCTGGAGCAACTACTCTGCCTTCTCGTTACAAATGATGAATGATCCAACATACATAACTTGGATGAGTATGATTAAGTCCAATAGTATGCAATAAACGATACTTCGAACACATGGTTGACAAACACAAAGATTATGATAATATTCTCGTCTCAATTCTCAAACAGGGTTGAAAGACGAATGATAACTGATACACAATTCAAAAGTACACCATACGATGAACACAAACGAATGAACATGAATGATGAATGATTACTAATGAGTGACAAATATTGAATGATAATAAACAAATTCTCAACCGGGTATTACATACTCCCCCCTTAAAAATAGTTTCGTCCTAGAAACTAAGGGTCAAATAATTCGGGGTAACTCCCCCGCATACTATCCTCGGTCTCCCAAGTAGCCTCTTCGACTCTGTGTCTAGACCACTAAATTTTAACCAAAGGAATCGCCTTGTTCCTCAACTGTTTGATTTGTCGCTCTAAGACTCGTATAGGACGCTCCTCATACGTATGATCATCCGCGATCTCGATTTCATCGAACTGAAGTATGTGACTCGGGTCGGCAACATACTTCCGCAACTGCGAGACGTGAAACATATTATGAACTCGAATCAAAGCTTGAGGTAGAGCCAATCGATAAACCAGACTGCCTACTCGATCCAAAATTTCAAATGGTCCAATGAATCTCGGACTCAACTTTCCCCTCTTCCCGAAATGGAAAATTCCTCGACTCGGGGATACCTTGACCAAAACGTGGTCACCTGCCTCGAACTCTAATGGTCGCTGACGATTATCTGCATATGATTTTTGTCGACTTTGAGCGGTCAACAAATGACTCCTGATCAAAGCTATCTTCTCGCGGGCGGCTATTACCATATCGAGCTCAGTGCCGATTGATTCTGATAGGTCATCCCAACACAAAGGAGATCGACAACGGCGACCATATAAGGCCTCGTAAGGTGCCATCTTAGTTGAAGCATGCCAACTGTTATTGTACGTGAACTCGATCAACGGTAGTTGGGTTTCCCAATCATCTTTCCAATCGAGAACACATGCCCTCAACATGTCCTCCAACATCTGAATAGTTCGCTCTGATTATCCATCGGACTGAGGGTGAAAAGTTGTGATGAAATTTAGCTGAGTCCCCATGGCACGATGAACGGGTTTCCAAAAATGTGACACAAATCGCCCGTCACGATCAGAAACGATACTCTTAGGAGTACCATGCAATCTCACGATCTATTTAATGACTATCTGGGCAAGTCTATCGTGACCCCACGTATCCTTGATCTCAAGTAAATGAGCTGACTTAGTTAAACGGCCTATGATTACCCAAATTGTATTCATGCCACGATGACTCGTTGGGAAACTCGTGATGAAATCGATTGAAATATCCTCCCACTTCCACTCTGGAATAGGAAGAGGTTTCAGCATACCCGCCTATCGCTGATGTGCTATCTTGACCTGCTGACAGGTCAAACATCTCGAAACAAATTCTGCAACTTCTCGCTTCATATTACTCCACCAATAATTTTGTTTCAATTCCTTGTACATTTTGCTAGACCCCGGGTGGATGGAATAAGGGGTTGTATGAGCCTCTCTCAGAATAGAGCTTTTCAACTCGTCATCCGCCGAAATACATAACCGGTTCTTAAATCGCAAAAGTCCATCCTCGTGGACCACAAATCCAGGGGCTTTCCCCTGAGCCACATCCTCTCGAATGCGCAACAAAAATGGGTCTGAACCCTGTTTCGTTCTGATTGCCTCCTCCAATGGCGATGAAATCTCTAGTATATAAAGTTGCCCTTGCACTTGCTGTAACTAGACCTCGATCTCAGGCCTTAGGAACTCCTGTTGAAGTTCCTTCTGAACAATCAAACGAGCAAGCATTTTCTCCTGAACGGACTTATGACTCAAGGAGTCGGCGACGACATTTGCCTTACCCGGGTGGTATTGTCGCATGTTTAACTCCTTCTGAGTAAATATATACCTAAACTCTTATGATCGGTGAAAATCTGACAGGTGACGCCATAGAGATAATGACGCCAAATCTTCAATGCGAATACCACGGCCGCTAGCTCCAGGTCTTGGGTTAGATAATTGACCTCATAAGTCCTCAGTTGCCGCGAAGCATAGGCAATCACTTTCCCTTTCTGCATTAATACACATCCAAGACCGTGTCTGAACGCGTCACTATAAACTACGAATCCCTCCGTTCCTTGTGGTAAAGAAAGGATAGGCGCTGAAGTTAAACGGCTTTTGAGTTCCTCAAAACTCTACTGACACGCATCAAACCACGTGTATTTCTTATCTTTCCGCAAAAGGCTCATCATAGGTTGAGCGATTTTAGAAAACCCTTCCACAAACTACCGGTAATAGCCTGCTAATCCGAGAAAGCTTTGGATTTCCTTAACATTCTTTGGAGGTTGCCAATCTTGGATAGCCTCCATCTTCTGAGGGTCGACACGTACCCCATCTAATGAAATCACATGCCCGAGAAACGTCACCTCGGACATCCAGAACTCGCATTTGGAAAATTTTCCATAGAGTTGCTCTCGTCTCAACCAGTCGAGGACCTGATGAAAGTGAAGTTCGTGCTCCTCTTGGTCACGAGGATAAATCAAAATGTTATCTATGAAAACAACCACGAACTGATCTAAATAGTTGATGAAAACTCGGTTCATTAACTCCATGAATACCGCAGGTGCATTAGTTAACCCAAACAGCATCACTACAAACTCGTAGTGCCCATAGCGTGTTCGAAACGCCGTTCTTGCGATATCCGACTCTCGAATTCGCAACTGATGATACCCAGATCTTAAATCGATCTTGGAAAATACTAAAGCTCCCTGGAGCTGATCTAAGAGATCATCGATGCGGGGTAGGGGATATTTATTCTTGATCGTCACCCTGTTCAGCTCCCGATAATCAATGCACAAGTGAAATGAACCATCTTTCTTCTTAAAAAATAACACTGGTGCTCCCCACGGGGATGCACTCGGTCGGATATAACCCTTCTCGGTCAATTCCTCCAGTTGGTTCTTCAGTTCCTGTATTTCGGTTGGGGTCATACGATACGGTGCTTTCGATAACGGGGAAGTACCAGGCTCCAACTCTATCGTGAATTCCACATCTCTCTGTGGAGGTAAACTAGGTAACTCGTCTGGAAACACATCGGCATAGTCTCTCACTATATGTATATCCGCAAATGTCACTGATGATTTCTCGGTCTTGGTCATGTAGCACCAATAACCGACACACCCGTGATTGAGTAATTTCACTGCTTTCATCATATTAATAACTTTTCCGGAACGGCTGGGGTTACACCCCTGAAATATACACTCGACTCCATCGTCTGAAATGGTAGTGACCATATGCTTACGGACACTAAGGATGGCATTATGACGATCCATCCAATCAATACCCAAGATTACGTCGTCTTTAGGTAAGTCTATCACGATTAGGTCCGCCAACCATTCACGACCATTAAGCTGAATCGGACAGTTCTTAACTTCACGATTGCCGATAATTCTTCTACCGTCTAGTAGACCAATGACATAAGGTTAGAAAATAGTAGTACTATCCAGGTGTAGTCTACTCAAACATGACTCGGAAATGAATGAATGTGATGTGCCAGTATCAAAAAGGGTACACACAGGTTGAGATAGAATTCCGAGTGTACCTTAGATCATTCGGACCTCCGGATCGTCGGTCCTCTTCATCTCGTAATTTCGGGGCTTGCCAGTTCCTGAACCAGATGCTCCTGTCTGATAATTATGGGCTCCCCCTTTATTTGCTCCCGTTGTATTATACGATGCGGACTAAGTAGACTGATTCTGAACAGCCGACTGCTTTGGGGTCTAAGATGCCTGTTGTTACCCAAAATATTATCCGAAGATAGTGTTGCTGGAATGATCGAGTAACCAACAAGTGCGGGAGCACGTCCGTGAGAAATTAAATGACACAAGATTTGCCGGGGTTGTTAATCCCGGGCTTGAATGCTCTCGCGAGATTTTATTAATAAGTATACTGTTGAGTACAAATATTAATGTTAGAATCTATCACAAAGAGTGTAAAGAATTCTAGTTTTCTAAGCTGTGGAGCGTATAGAATGCCGGAAGAATCAGATATGGAGTTCTGTGAATTCTTGCTATGGATGTTCTATGTGTGAGAATGTCTTTCTCTTTTCTCTCTCTTGTTTGCTGTGTTATTCGAAGCCCTTATTCTGTGTTATGGACCTTCTATTTATAGCAGACCAAGTTCCTGGGGGCCCCCCTGCGATCGCAGGCGATCGTCTCGTCGCGTGGGGCTTTTCCCTTAAAGTCCGCGGTTATTCTTGTGGCGGCATTGCAGTCTGACGGTCGGGGAACTCGCATGCGTCCTGAGCCGCTGTCACCCACCTTTTCGGCGGTACTGTTGGTAGGTGAGGTAGGTGACAGACTGTGAGCACAGGTCTTGTCTTTCAGCACCTTTCGCAGGTCTGCGGCCCTGTTGGTCGGTGAAGTAGGTGACAGGCTGTGGGCACCGATCTTGTCTGTCAGCACCTTTTGAGATCTAAACGCGGGTCCCAGCCCGAGATTTGGGCTTTGATGACTTTTGACAGATGTTGGATTAATACGTGGCACGAGACGATCGCCAATCAACAAAAGACGATCGCCAATCAACAAAAGGCGATCGCCGTGGGTGCCGAGTTCAGGGTGTTTTTCCCGAGAATATCTCTTATGGTAGACTTCCCGACTGCTATGACGATCGCCTTCGAGGCGTGTTTAAATGCCGCACAACAATTGCCCCCCAGCTCGGCTCGATGTTGAAAACACGGGGTGAGGTGGCACTTTTGGCGATCGCCAATGTTTTAGACGGCAGGCGTCGATTTCAAATTTGGACGATCTCCTTTTGCGCTGGGAGCGGCGGGAAAAGAAAAGTGGGCTCTCGAAACAATGCAAGGACACGCGTCGCGTTTCTATTGAGGGAGCCCGACGGTTCGTCAGACTTTGTCGATTGGCGTGCCCTCGAAAAGACGCGTACGCGGGACTCGAGGGCCGCATTTATTGCGTCCCCCAACTGTTGGTTGCATCCCAGCCCTCGGACTTTCGCCTATTTGCACAGAGACCCCCGCCTCCATCTATAAAAGGGGCTAGGGCTACTCCATTTTCATCTTTTACGCGTCCTTGCCTTCCTGCTGAAGCTCTGCAAAAATTTCCGTAGCTTGTTGTGCCGACCGTCTTCCTTTCTTTAGGTAAGAAACCCAATTTTTCTTTCTCCCTTAATTTTTTGAGAATATGTCGGGAGGATCTAAGGTCTTCGAGGTCGGAAGCACTTCTGCCGCCGCGGCTTCGCCGGACCGGGAGGAAATTCCTGTGGGAATCCCCGTGGAAACGGCCGCAGAGGCTATTCGTGCGGGGATTGCACCCGCAGAGCTTGAGGAGCTTTTCAAAGAGGCCGTAGTGGCGGGCTCTGCGGCGGCGGAGGAGCGAGATGCGTCGCCGGTGGAGGAAGACGAACTGATGCGTTTGTCTTGGGAAAAAGATAGCGTCTCCGGCCCCGTCTATACGGCTTTTGCTAAACTTATGGAGGGGATTGCCGGGCCCTGTCCGGAGTTTGATTTCGAGGCTTACTCCGCCACTCATCCCTATGTACATGTGAAGCGGACGGAGTTTCGGGCTGCTGAACCGTCTCAATGGACTCTTGGTCAGATTCGGAGTTCGGCGACCTGGAAGGACATGACCCGCTGGAGGGCCAAATATCATATCCCCTCTGATGTGTCATTGCACGTGCCCTCCGAGAACGAACGTGCCGACCAGCCTCCCGAGGGTATGGTCGCCATCAACGAAATGACCCTGGCTGCCGGACTGCGGTTTCCCTTGCCGTTCGCCGTTTCGTATCTGCTGATCGCCTGGAATTTGGCGCCTCTTCAGTTGACGCCGAACGCCTGGCTGCAGATTATCAGCACATTGACATTATTTGGCGGTCACAGGTTGTTTCGCTTGCCTTCTGCGCTGGAGATGAATTATCTTTTTAAGCTGACTGTGCAGAAGGGATCGATCGGCGGTTACCATATCCAAGGTCGCCAGGGTAGGGTGGTTATCGGGGTGCCGAGCAAGACTCGGGGCGACCTGAAAAAGTGGTGCTGGGTTGGTGGTGCATGGAAGTCGGCATCGAGCGAACCGCCGGAGGAGGAGTTGGATATCCCTACCAATTTTCGGGAGAGGAATCCAAGTAAGGGTTTCCTTTCTCCCTTTATTTGGATACTCCTTGGACTGATCTAATTTATTTCCCTTTTTGCAGGATCCCTTGTTCCATCGGCGACGATCTCCCCTTTGATTTCTCGATCATCTGGGAGCGGATTCGCGCATTGCCGGTTTCCTATAAAGACGTTCAATCAGTCAGCCACGAATCTCATCGGTTGGGAGCTCGACTGTTTCGCTTCCCTCGCCACCTGAAGGCCCCTGGTATGACTTTTCATCCACTCTCTTCTGCGAGGCGATCGTCTCCAAGAGGTCGCCATGTTTACGTAAGTGTCTAACTTGTTTTAGTTTCTTCTTTGGCAGAGATTTATTTTCACCGTATCGCCGAGCTACCGCAGGAGATCGCCATGTCTAATCCCGGTTTTCTCGGTCGCCTTCATCTGGGAAATAAAACGGGTCGCGTTGCTGCGACGTCGTCTCGCCCTGCCCCTGTGGTGAGGCCCGTTGCGGTGCCGGTCGCCGAACCGGAATCTCAAGGTGAGGAACAACTTCAGCGCAACCGCAAGAGGCGGAGGCCGGAGGCGTCCCTTCCGTCGGCTGAGGTGGACTTAGATATCCTGGAGCCGCCGATCGCCGCTCCCCCCGTTTCTTCTGTTCCGATGGCGGAGGGGTCTGGTCCCAGGCCATCGGCGTCCAGCTCCAGGTCCTCTGCCGGCTACTTGAAAAGGGCGATTCGGTGCGACGCCGAGACCCCTCGGGGAAAGCCCTTTTTTGGCCGTGATCCAGAGCTGGTCAACAGGTGAGAATGGTTTGAAACTTCCAAGCCAGGCATTCTGAGTAAGGTTTAGGCTAACTCCTTGGTTTCCTTGGTTTGCGCTGCAGGGTTCGTCTTTCCGATCCGGACGTTGCTCCCATGGTGCTGGACTTTCTGTCGAGCAAGGCTCCGCAACAATCTCTCGACGTCCCTGCTTACGTTCGCCAGGCTATCACCTCTTTGCCCAAGGCTTGGACGACCGACCTCGATGCGATCGCTCGTCGGCGATCTGGAGACGCCATGCAGGCGACCGTTGCCCTGGCTCTTCAGACGGAGACGATGGCCGTCCAAGCTGCAAGGGATTTTGAGGGGCGACCCTCCACTGCTCATATCCATCGCGACCTCGAGGCCGCCCGGAACAAAAATATCGAGGATGCCAACCGGATCCGGGCTATGGAGAAGGAGTATGAGGAGACGGCCAAAAGGGCTAAGCAGGATGTGGATCGATTGATGCAGAGCCGAGCCGTTCCAAGGAGGCCGCCGATCGGTCCGTGATGAGGAGAAAGAAACTCGCCAAGCTCGCGGCGTCTCGGAGGAGGCGGCGGATCAAGGCGATGGTTGATCGGCTCGGCGGTGGTGGGCGTGGCGAAGAAGGAGCCGGAGAAGGCTCAAGGTGAGAATGCCGCCAAGGTTGTCGAGTGGCGGGGCTGAGAAGACGGTCGCAGAGTTGAAGGGCCAACTGAAGGCGATCGAGACCGATCCCTACCAGAGTGTGGCGCTCGCCGGCGAGTTCGCCTATTACTTGGCCTACGCTGACGCTGTCCGAGCCGCAAAAAAGGCAGGGATTGAGATCGGTCCCTTGATGGAGAGCTTCAAATCCTACGCCCTCGCGAATCCTTTGCACCCGGAGTTCTCCTTGCCGATCCTTGACTTAGCCGACTTCGGGATCGACTTGAGTTGGTATACGGGTAAACTCATTCATCCCGAGGCCGAAGCCGATCCGCAACCCGAGGGCGAAGACCAGCAGGCGGGACCTTGAGAGGCATTTTTGTTTTCCTCTGTAACTTTGTACTTTTTGTTTTCCTTTTGTAATGCCTTCGGTCCCCGTAATGTACTAAACTTGCGTTATGAACAAAATGTTCTTCTTTTCATACGATCGCCTTTGAATGTTTCCGTGCAACTTTTACAAGTATGTGTATGATTGCTTTCGACGTTTTGTTCATCCGATCGATTGTCTGAGTGTTGAAAGCATTGATATGTTTTGAATCGGAATCCTTACTTGTAATTTTTGTCGGACGACTCCGATCGTCCTGCGCGTGTTTGAGTGAGGCCGATCGTGTGTGGTTCCTTTTGTTCGATCGTATCTGGGATTAGCTCGACCCATCTCTGCCCCCTTGTTTTTGTTTACTTATTGTAAGTAAGGAAACGAAAACTAAGTCGTCGAGGCTATCTTGATTTTGTCGGTTACGAAGATTTATGTATTGTTGGGGTGTTCGATGGACCGACCTCCCTTATCGTGTCTTTGTGTGCGAGGGATGTTGTGTATCCCGCGACTCACTTTTTGTGAGGGTCCTCCGTTAGACTACGCTTGCCTTGTGTTAAAAGCGAAGGTGGGCGATCTTGGTCTGGAGGAATCCTTGCGGGGCGTCGTCGGTTTATTCGACTCCACGCCCGCGGCTTGTCAGCTCTGCTTCCACCTCGGCCCGCCATGAAGATGGCGACCCTCGACGGTGTACGTTGAGACGGGGGTAGTGGCACGTCGCATTGTCCGGGTTCACCAAGTTAGATGATGAACCATTGAGGGAGGCGATCGTGTCCACCGATTAGTTTTGGAGGGTCCTTGGCTACGCCGGCCTCGTATTCAAACGAAGGGCGGGCGATCTAAGCTCGAAGGAACCTTGCATGGGCGATCGCCAGAATAGATGGGATAGAGAACAAAAATATTTCATTATGTTCCTTGTACATTTGGCAGTTGAAAATGAATACAAAGTTATCATTGATAGTATTTCTTCAGATGTACAGCGTTCCAGGGATATCGGTCAGAATCTGTCGAGTGTTCCACTCGTAGGCTCCTTAGTTAGCCATTTCGATATTCAAGGGGCCTTCCCAACTTGGTCCAAAGACACCTGTGTGGGTTTGGATCTTTTTGAGGACGAGATCGCCCACTTGAAACCGCCTTTCCCTGACCTTCGAATTGAAGAACTTTTCGGATCTCCTTTTGTGGATAGTGTTCTTCATTTCCGAGGTCAGTCGACGTTCTTCGAGCATGTCGAGGTCGATCCGCCTGGCCACATCATTATCGATCGTCATCTCTTGCTCGGTTCGATGGCTGAGGACGGCGATCTCCGAGGGAATCACCGCTTCTGTTCCGAAGGCGAGGGCGAATGGGGTTTCGCCCGTTGAATTGCGTGTCGTTGTTCGGTAAGACCACAAAATGTCTGGGACCTCGCTCGCCCATCGTCCTAGCCTGGATTCGAGTCGCGCTTTAATTGTGTGTTTGAGGATCTTGTTCACTGCCTCTACCTGCCCTTTCGTCTGAGGGTGATAGGGAGCCGAGAACAACCTTTTGATTCCCTATTTAGCACAGAATTGCATGACTTCTAAGCCGTCGAACTGCTTTCCATTGTCGGAGATGATGGCCTGGGGTAGACCGAACCGGCATATGATGTTTCTCCAGATAAACTTGATCACTTGCTCTTGGCCGATCTTATTTAGCGGTTCGGCCTCTGCCCATTTGGTGAAATAGTCGACCCCGACGATGGCGAACTTACAGCCTCCTGGAGCCGTCGGTAAGGGACCTATAAGGTCGATGCCCCATTGAGCGAATGGCCATGGGCTGTACATCGAGGTGAGCTGCTCGGGGGAGATTTTAATACTTGGTCCCATTACTTGACATCTATGACACGACCTGGCATAGGCGATCGCATCCTTCTGAAGTGACGGCGGAAAAACCTTGCTGGTTGTCTTATGGATGAGAGCTCGTCCGCCGTGATTTCCACAGATTCCGTCGTGGATCTCGTCTAAAAGCAGTGTCCTTCCTCCTGTAATACACTTGAGGAGGGGAAGGCTGAAAGCTCGCTTGTAAAGACGATCGTCCAATAGGGTGTATCTGGTCGCCCGGAGCTGGAGTTGGCGAGCTTTGATACGGTCGTCAAGGACCGTCCCGTCCTTCAAGTATGTGATGAACGGAGTCATCCAGCTTTCTTCGGCAACGGCAACTGTGGCCACCAGGTTTCTTTCGATTGCCGGCCTTGCTGACTTTGTAATTTGGATATTAGAGAAATCGGCCGCCCCATCCGACGATGCTAGCTTGGATAGGGCATCGGACTGAGAGTTGTGCTCTCTCGGGACTTGTTCGATTTGTACTTCTTCAAATTTCGTGCACATCTCGGCGACCAGCTCTTGGTATTTGATCATCTGTTCGCCACGTGCCTCATATTCTCCTTTGACTTGGTTCACGACCAGGAGGGAGTCCATGAAGATATGGAGGCGACGAACGTCTAGGGCGAGAGCCAGGTCGAGCTCGCCTACCAAGGCTTCGTATTCGGCTTCATTATTGGTCGCACGAAACCCGAAACGCACGGCATTTGTGAAACTTTGTCCGTTGGGGCTAATGAGGACGATCCCTGCCCCTGATCGCGAGTTGGTCGCCGAACCGTCAACGTATAGCTTCCAGGCAGGTCGACCGATATGGGTCGGACTGTGAGGGAATGTTAACTCCACCACGAAGTCCGCCAGAGCTTGGCCCTTGATCGCCGTGCGAGGAGCGTATGTGATGCCGTATTGGGCGATCTCTAGTGACCATTTGAGGAGTCGCCCGTTGGTGTCCGGTCGATGTAGAACTTGCCTTAGAGGGAGAGTTGTCAAAACCTCCACTTGATGGTCGAAAAAGTAGGCTCTTAGCTTACGGACACTCATGACTAGAGCGTAGGCGATCTTCTCCAAAGGTGTATAGCGTGTTTCAGCGTCGTGGAGCGCTTGACTAACATAGTAGATCGGCAGATGGACTGGTCCCTCCGCTCGCACCAAGACAGCACTCAGCGCGACCTCCGAGGCTGCTAGGTAAAGGAATAATTTCTCACCGGAGATCGGCTTTGCCAGGATCTGGGGGTTGGATAAATATTCCTTTATTTTGGCGAACGCCACCTGACTCTCCCTTGTCCATGCGAACTTTTTGTTCTTGATTGTCGCGAAGAAAGGCTTGCTTTTATCGCCGAACCGAGATATGAAGCGGTTGAGGGCGGCTAGACAACCTGTGAGGCGTTGTACCTGCTTGATGTTCCGAGGTTCCTGCATGTCGAGGATCGCCTGTATCTTGGTGGGATTCGCCTCGATCCCCCTCTGGCTGACAATGTGCCCCAGGAATTTCCCGGAGCCCACCCCAAAGTTGCATTTCTTGGGGTTCAGCTTCATGTTGAACTTTTCGAGGATGGCGAATGTCTCGGCGAGATCATTGAGGTGATCTTCCTTCTTGAGGCTTTTGACCACGATGTCGTCGATGTAGACCTCCATGGTCTTGCCGATCTGATTAGCAAACATCCTGTTGACCAGGCGCTGGTAGGTCGCCCCCGCATTCTTCAAGCCGAACGGCATCCGGACCCAAAAGTATATGTCTTTTTCCGTGTGGAAAGATGTGTGTTTTATGTCTTTCTCCGCCATTGGGATTTGATGATATCCGCGAAGGCATCTATAAACGACATCATTTCGCGACTGCAGACTATCGACCAAGTGATCAATATGAGGCATCGGAAAGTGGTCTTTTGGACAAGCCGTTGAGGTCGGTGAAGTCGATGCATAATCTCCGAGGAACCGGTTGGCTTCTTGACGAGTACCGCGTTGGCGACCCATTGTGGGTCATCCGTAGCTACCCGATTAACTTGTTGTCGAGTAACTTTTGGACCTCTATGTCGAGCGCCGCGTATTTTTGGGCGAATTTCCTCGTTTTTATGAACAGGCTTCATCGCCGGGTCGATCTTTAGATAGTGGCAAGCGTGCTCGGGACTTATACCAACCATATCTTGATGCGACCAGGCGAAGACTCCGATGTTCTTACATAGCAAATTGACCAGATCTCCTTTCAGTGCGAGGTCGATGCTTGCGCCGATCTGTACTTCCCGTTCTGGACGAGCCGGATCTATGACTATACTCTCCAACTCTTCGATGGGGACGGTCGCTTCTTGCTTGGAACGATTTCCGGACTCGATCCTTGGATCGACGTCGAGACTCGGCTCGAAACCGATCCTTGGCTCGATGTCGTCCGTTAACTGATCCGAGATGGCGTCCTCTGAGTTGGGTTGGTACGATGTGTTTGGTTCGTCGATCTCCATGGGTCGATCGTCGAACGTTTCAACGTTACACATATCGGGGGAAGTATTGAAAATAGTAACGACATAAGAGTAATTTAAACATCTTTTTGCCATTAGCTGATCCCCCTTTACAGTACCGACCGTCCCATCGGCAGTGGGGAATTTGATACAATAAAAGAAGGACGAAGCGACCGCCTCAAAGGTTTCTAAGAATGGACGACCTAGGAACCCATTATAGATGCTGTGAGTACAAATATTAATGTTAGTACAAATATTAATTTGTTCCCTATTGAGTACAAATATTAATGTTAGAATCTATCACAAAGAGTGTAAAGAATTCTAGTTTTCTAAGCTGTGGAGCGTATAGAATGCCGGAAGAATCAGATATGGAGTTCTGTGAATTCTTGCTATGGATGTTCTATGTGTGAGAATGTCTTTCTCTTTTCTCTCTCTTGTTTCTTTGTGTTATTCAAGCCCTTATTACGTATTTATGGACCTTCTATTTATAGCGGACCAAGTTCTGAGGCCCCCTGCGATCGCGAGCGATCGTGTTATTTATATTATAATAAGACGGCCGATCGTCTCGTCGCGTGGGGCTTTTCCCTTAAAGTCGCGGTTGTTCTTGGCAGGTATGCATGCGGTCTGACGGGAACTCGCATGCGTCTGAGCATTGTCACCCACCTTTTCGGCGATCTTGTTGGTAGGTGAGGTAGGTGACAGGTCGTGAGCACAGTCTTGTCTGCATCGGCACCTTTCGCAGGTCTGCGGCCCTGTTGGTAGGTGAAGTAGGTGACAGGCTGTGGGCACCGATCTTGTCTGTCAGCACCTTTTGAGATCTGCACGCGGGTCCCAGCCCGAGATTTGGGCTTTGATGACTTTTGACGGATGTTGGATTAATACGTGGCACGAGACGATCGCCAATCAACAAAAGACGATCGCCAATCAACAAAAGGCGATCGCCGTGGGTGCCGAGTTCAGGGTGTTTTTCCCGAGCATATCTCTTATGGTAGACTTCCCGACTGCTATGACGATCGCCTTCGAGGCGTGTTTAAATGCCGCACAACAATGCCGTCGGAGCAGGTCTAGAATTTTTTTGGCAGAAACGGGCCTTATGCCCGGCAATCCCACAGATGTTACACCGGACAGTCTGTCTCGAATATTTAGTGCTGTAATGACCATGTTCTCCATGGTTGAAATAGGTGATGGCCGAATTGGCCGCTTAGGACTGAGATTCTGCAGGTTTAGACACCATAAGAAGTCACTCAGAAAAAGTAGAGCCCGTGCGAGAGGCTTCTTGAAGGTTTCCCGACTACCCTCAGACTGATTATGATTCTTCAATTTCTTGCCAGCAGATGAAGTTTGTTGCTTAGCAATTTCCTTAGCAGTAAGCTCATAAGTAAGAGCTTTCTCGATGAATTCGGAGTGGGTGGCATAATGATAATTAAGCAATTGCATCCGCATATGAGGTTTCAACCTCTTACTGAAGTACTTGATTTTATCCGCTTCGGAGTTGATGATGGATGAGGCAAAGGGAAGTAGCTCCTGAAACTTCTCGGCGATGGCGAGAACATCTTCTTCCGCTGAGGGGTCGGGACTGAGTAATTCCGATAACTTGGCCACCCTGAGTGGGGCCGGATAATATCTTTCCAACATAAGGGTCTTAAACTGGGCCCAAGTGCAAGATCCGTCGATGGGCTTCAAAGATAGCCACCACGAGTGAGCGCTCTTACCCAGATAGTACGCCGCAACTGAAACTTTGTGCCCTTCTGGACACTCCACCATAGTGAATAGATTCTCAAAATGTTCAATCCAGTAAACAATATCCTCTGGCTCAGATGAGCCCTCAAATGCAGGTGGTCTCTGGCGAGAGAAGTTGCCAGTTATACTGCTCACACTCCTCTCTTGCCTCTGACGTGACGGCGGAGGAGCCTGCTGAGTCTGAGTGGTTGAATTCTGCATCGTCTCCATCAGACGTGCCATCTGAGTCATCTGGGCCATCATGCCCTGCATAAATATGAATGGGTCAACCTGAACACCTTCCGATTGGGCTGCATCTCGGGTATGACTCCCTGATAGTGAATGATTATCTACCGGTGAATGAGTAGCATCGTCAGCTGAGTTGGCAACATCGCTACCTGTTGAACTAATGACATCCCTCGCGTTCGCGCTGGTATTCACACGATCTCCTAGGTTTCGTCCCGCACCGCGGCCTCTTCCCCTGCATTCTCTGACAGCTCTATCCATACTAAAGTAGGAAAATCACATGATAATTATAGATCTCGTATGAATATCGCATTATGATTATGTTATGGAATGATAATAATGAGCATACACGCTCTAACACAATGAACACATTAATAATGCAGTAAAATGATCGTCGACTACGCCGGAATATGATAAGATCGCATGAAAGATCAACTGAGGTGACATGATTATCTGGTGAAGTTCTTGATATGATTATCATGAACAAGTTAACCAGATTGATAATATGATCCACAAGATCAACAACTGAGCAATGAGATTGACTGAGTGATTAATGAGTTAACATGATTGACAAGATCCAAAAGAAAATGATGATTGAGGATTGTTGACTGATGAATGATGAATGAGTTGATTCTTATTGCCCGAAATTATACCATGGCGTCAGAAATCATACCGTTCTTTTGGTCCGAGGGGCTTGGCGCTTGAATAGGTCACACGTGATGCAAAAGTCCAATGATACTAGTCTGATGAATGATGACTTTCAATGAGACATAACTCGGATGAGTAGTATTCAAAACCACTCTCTGACACCAACTATGTAACACCCTAAACTAGGCGGCTATCACAGTGCCGTGGACCCCCAACTGGGACCCACCAGGCGAATGAAATACAATGATTTAAATAGTATAACTGCAGTACCGAACCACATTATATTACCAATTACTCCGATGAGGAGTCTCAAGTACAATACACACAGGAATACAGAATACATATATATATTTCATATGAAGATGAAATACACAACACCAAATAAAACGGAACTGCAGCGGAAAACACACATGAATGAAACATGAATAGCTGGGAAGACTGGGCCCCCCTACTAGTATCACTGGAACACCTTGCCGTCACCGTGCTCTTCCCGTGCCTTTGCCTTGCCATGACCTAAAAACAACATCCCCAACGGGGTCAGTTACACAAAAACAACAATTCTCAAGACTTGAACAAATACAATAATCACATGTCTTAATTATGAAATCAAGTCTGAAAGAGGGGCATCATAGTACGCCCGAGATGGGATGTGCAAGTGCACAAGTCGCTTAGTGATTGAAAAACATGAATAAACACACGCATTTGTGTCTAATTAGTATCATGGAGGCGCGTTACCATGTGCACAGTCTAATGTGCTGGATTACCCACATAACACATGACCATCGTGTGCCCGACTAAAAATTCCACACATAATCACCCGGCAGTGCAATATGATCCCGGAAGGTCACAAGAACAAAAGTGACCATGATGAATAATAATGAATAGAAATCCAACAAGGGCCAAGAATGACTCATCGAGGTGAAATAATAACGCAATTAGTGATAGCTCAAATGAAATGATTGGAACCGTCGTTCCTCGTGAATTGAATGATTAGTTTGATAATTACAAGTCTCAACATGATTGATATACTATGAATGAATTATATGTATGAATGAACAACAAGGAAAGGAATGATTATCCTTTTAACTGAGCAAGAATTAACTTGACTCAAGACCGGTGATGAAATGTCCTCCCTCGAACAAACGTCCTTAATGGATTTATCTGTCGCTCGAACAACCTTGAGTAACATAATTACTAACAAATCGCTTAAATACGTATCAAATATGATCACAAACAACTCAAAAAGTCGATACAACAAACCCAAACTCATTGGGACATTTTAACAAACACGTTGTAAACAACCTTCAATCGTTTACAACCAATCTCAATAATATAGATATCAAGCCTCCAATGAGCGGTTCAGTCCGACAAAACATCCTCAACACAATCAATAATCCAATAGGAATACACAACTTGAGACTTCGACAACATCTAATCGAAACCCCCAAATCCAAACCAACATTCAAAGTGTTCTTGAATAATCCTCCAACACTCTCACGATAATTCATAAAAACTCATAATATTTATATCTCTTCACATATCATAATTATAACATCCAAAACATCATACTCCATATCAAAATTGAAACATAAGATTTTAGGAACTTTTGAAGATCCAAACTCTTCGATCCATCAAACTCGAGTTTAATCGACCTTCCAAGTTCCACAATCGAAGATAGTTGATTAGAACACGAACACACAAGTGTTTGATGATGAAAATCCTCTCCCAAGAAACTCTCTCCCGGACTCAAATGAAGAAAAGAAGAAATGAGACTGAAAAAACCGCACAACTCCTTAAGTACTGCGCAGAGTTACGGTCGTAATTCTCCCACCTTACGACCGTAACTTTCCAAGGTCAATGACCTTACAACCATAACCTCCTTTCCTTACGGGCATAAGAAAGCTTTTTCGAGAAATGAATAATGTCCAAACTCCCGGACATACGGCTATAATACTTCGACATTTACGGGCGTAACTACGCTTCGTCGACAACACCAAAATCATCTCTTACGGCCGTTTCCTGCAACTCTTACGGCCGTAAGTTGGCTTCAGTAAAATGTCCTTAAATCAACGTACGCCTGTTACGGCTGTAACTCTCTGCTGGAACAACTACTCCGCCTTCTCATTACAAATGATGAATGATCCGACATACATATTGTATGAGAAAGATTAAGTCCAATAGTATGCAATAAACAATACTTCCAGCACACAGTTGACAAACACAAAGATTAGGATAATATTCTCATCTCGATTCTCAAACAGGGTTGAAAGACGAATGATAACTGATACACGATTCAAAAATACGCCATATGATGAACACAAATTAATGAACATGAATGATGAATGATTACTAATGAGTGAAAATTACTGAGTAACAAATACTGAATGATAATAAACGAATTCGCAACCGGTATTACAGATAAAGTCCTCAACAAGGTGAAAATCACACTATAACCAAGAGTTTTAAAGATTACAGCCATTGTTCAATATTTATTCTACCTTTACCCAAGTTGAGAGTTATCCCTGTGTGGACTAGCAAAGCAAGCTCATTCCAGTCTGTGTGGGACAAAGAAAGCTTAGATGAACCAAGCTTACAATTTGTGTGAGAAGAAGATAGAGTGCAGACAACCTACAACCAATATGTGTGAAAGGCCCAAGCTGAAGTCAAGTGTATCAACCTAGGAGAACGATACAACTTGAAGTGTTTAGTTAAAACAAACACAGTTTTGTACGCCTTTGACTTTAATAAATTTCCATCCTGTGTGGAGATCCTCTGGATGTAGAGGATATTTTCCCGAACCATGTTAAATACTATGTCACTTACTCGCTTATTTATTTCAGCATACTGCCTGTGATTTTATTATATACTAACTCTGAAAACCATGTAAGCAAAAAGCATACAGGAACATATCTAGTTGATGTGACTATAGCAAGTATTTGAAAAGACACATGCGGTTCAAGAATTTTTGAAAAAACAACAGCTTATTCACCCCCAAGCTATCATTTAATCATACTGTGACCAACAAGTTTGTAATACCTCCGGTATTCCATGCTTGATTACTTTGTAGTGTGTGAATGTTTGGTAATGTGACGTCATTTCTATTTATGTATTCCATTGAGTGCTATATAATTGTACGATGTGAGTGAAACGGGGGTGACACACCTGGAAGCCGTCGGACGATCGTCGGTGCGAATATGACGGTGGCCAACGTCTTGTTCTCCGATAATTGTTGACGAGTGGAAGGGATGGTCACCCCGAGATGGTTAGAATGTGGTTTGAGGCTAAAAGTTACATCTACGCGCTATAACCCATGCCTAACGTACGCTATATTTCGATTGTTACGTACGTTAAGGCAGCTACATTACGTACGTAACGGGTGGGTCGGTCTCCCGACCAGAATCTTTCTTTTGACACGGACAGAGCTACTTTCGGCGGGCTAGAGGACAAACGAGTCAACTCTTCGTTACGTACGTTATGTCCCAAATTTAACGTACATAACACTTGGGCACATTTCGGGCAGTGAGTTCTTTACGTACGTTGTCATCACACTGTTACGTACGTAATACACCTTACGTACGTAACACTCTTATCGTTAACGTACATTATCAAAACCAAGTTTTATAAAATGATAATTCCCTTATTCATTTGCACGACCCAACATCACAAACTACCACCCTTGGAGAAATTCCTAGCCCTAAGCCTCTTAAACACTTGAATTAACATTGAGGAGGTGGATTCTTGAGCTTCGGTGAAGATTATCCAAGTCGTTCAAGTCACTTCTCGTTCTCCTCGTAGTTCTTGTGAATCCGTCAACTATCTTCATTATTCTTCTTCCAATAAGGTAAGCCACCAATCCATGGAGTTATATCTTCGATGTTTTCTTATTTATACTTATTATATTGCGGGTATTGGGTAGATTTTGCTAAACTTCGTAGACAATCTTGTCGGAGGAAATTGTAGTAACCGGGAATTCTGTTTCTCATATGTTTCGTTTCATGTAAAAGAAAATTCACTTCAAATCATCGCTAGGAATGTAAAATTTGATGAATCAATTGTGGGGAATTTCGTAGCAATCCGTCACCGTATGTTCCATTGTTCGTAGCCACCCTTACCTTGTGATTTTTGACACTTAGCAAACTAAGGAAAAATAATTCGATAGTATAATCAATATTGGTTGTCAAACCACCGAAGT
Source organism: Orobanche coerulescens (assembly GCA_033398695.1). Taxonomy (NCBI): domain Eukaryota; kingdom Viridiplantae; phylum Streptophyta; class Magnoliopsida; order Lamiales; family Orobanchaceae; genus Orobanche; species Orobanche coerulescens. Next base: position 96,472,828 of record CM065816.1, read on the forward strand.
TATTGTGCAATAAAATCCGTCGATTGTAGTATTCGGAATATAGAATTGTATTAGAAAGCATACGATTCGATTTCGCCATAATAATTCGTTGACAACCGAAGAATGATAGGATTATCTTCTTGAGTAAATCGATATACCTAATGTTAATTATAAGATTGAACGAGATAATGGTACACAACACTTGAAAACTTAGAAACGATACTCATACCGACAATTAAAACTACACTAGGAATCCGGTTAGGAAAGGGAGACTAGTTTTATTCATTATAATCAGTACGAGGTGTTAATCGGATGTTTCGTGGCTAGGTTAAGCTCGAGCGGGTGTGGGGACTTCGTTATCATAAAGCACCTACTATCGGATCACAGGCAAGTGAAATCTTGCTCGTGAATTTTCTAATATCAATGTTATACCGTATGTGTGTACGTGCCATTTTGATAAAAGCCGATGTTTGTCTTTCTCTAAAGATGTTATAAATGGGCCGATGTGTTGGGGATAAAACCTGTATGGTACCCGTGTGGAAATGTGTTAGGGGGTAAGACCCGAATTGGGCGCCTATGTTCCGGGGTATTCCCGTGTGGATACTTCCGTGACCCTTGGTTGCGACCTTGGGGGCTTATGTGATAAAGAGAGAGACACGTCGGTTGAGTGATGAAATATTCCCTGTGATTACTAGGTACTGTGATTGTAAAGATGTCGTATATCGTTGTTAGTAGTTGTTATTTGGTATGCATTCTCTGACCCTGGTTACCTGGTATGACTCGTCGTACCAGGTAAAATTGTTCATCATGTGCAGGACATTCCCGAGGGGTCCGGTCAGACTTGAGCGGTGTTGGAATTATCTCTAGCCGCTGCTTTAATTGGAATAAATTGTTTTCCTTGGAAAAACCTTTGTTGTGTAATAATTGGACTTCAAATTACATTACCTTAAATCTTTCGATTCACGTTATGTAATCCTTGAATTTAAGGTTTTATCGCGATTTTCTTAAAATGCCTATTTTTCTAACTAGCCTTGTGGGTCCCACGTGGGATTCATGGCACTGTAACACCTCGGGATATTTTGGGGGTGTTACAGAAAATGGTATCAGAGCGAAACTCCTGGGTTGAATAAAACTTTCTCATATATATATATATATATATATATATATATATATATATATATATATATATATATATATATATATTTTCTCTCAAAATCCAACCCCAAGCGATCGAAGCTCCTCGTGGGAACGCAAGTAAGTGATATGTGTGTGTTTCTATTTCTGTACAACATTTAATTGTAAACCATGCGTGGAACTGGCTTTAGATTGATACCGTTAGTGATGGCACGCCGAGGAGCTAGAAGGGTAGTGAATGACGCTCAGGGTTCCACCGCGAACCACAATGAGGACGGGAACACCGCCGAGACCCATCCTGCTGGGGGCCAGCCGCCACCAGTTAATCAAAACGATCAGGAGGCGGAACGCCAGAATAACACCCCTGGAGGCATGGATCCAGCTTTTGTTCAGGCCCTTGCCCAGGCTATCGCCATGGGAATTGCTCAGGTCAATCAGGCAGAACAGATACCGGTCATCAATGTGGAAGAAAACGCAGGAAGAGATCGATGGTTGGGAGAGATGCTGAAGGCTAGGCCTCCATTATTTGGCGGGACAGGAGAGAAACACGTGGACGACTGGATTTCGGAAATGGAGACTGCCTTCAAAGTAATCGGATGCCCAGAAAACAGAAAGGTGCCGCTCGGAATTAATCAACTCCGCGACACTGCTGCACGTTGGTGGAGGACTTACAGGCCAGAGGACCGAGTGGTCGGGTGTACCGAATTTGCCCGACTGCTACGGAGCGAGTACTGTCCCAGATCAGCCCGAACCGCTCGCGCATGAGACTTTTTCAGTGCCGGCCCTCAGAACATGCCAGTACCAGAGATCATTCGGGCTACCGAACCGAGCTAAGTTACATCTCCCGAGATGGTTCCATCGGAAGATCAACGAATATGCCATCTTGCACGAGAGGTTAGGAGGATGTACAACGCTATGCCGCCGGATTTCACCGCACGACCACGAGCATACGAAGACGTAGTCACAAAGATATGCCGATGGGTTGTTAATACCGACATCGGGCATAACTCGAAGAAGCAGAAGACATCAGTTCAGCCTGGGAGCAACAACAAAACAAATTCGGGGCCCGCATCTTCTTTTAAGTCGGCGGTTTCGTACCAACAGAAGGGTGTATCTGATCGGCCTTACCATAGGGACTGTTTCAATTGTGGCATGACCGGGCATACTAAGGATCGGTGTCAGAAGATGGCTACCAAATGTTTCACTTGCGGAAAGAGTGGACACGTCTCGTTACTGCTGGCGGGCCAATTCCAATCAGAGCCCAGCTTCGCAACCAAGTCAACAAGGCTCTGTGCAATCCCCTAGGACGCCTGCTGTTTCCAACTACCGAGCTCCATCCCACCAGAACCAACCACCACTGCACGGTGCCGGACGAGGCCGTAGGCGCGGCGGAGGTACCTCGTCCTTTTCGGAGTCAGTACCGTCTCGTGTATTTGAGCTGAGGGCTACGGATGGTCAGCCTGCGCCAGCTATCTCAGGTACTCTTCTTGTTAACTCTCAGCCAGTGCATGTACTATTTGATACCGGAGCCACCCATTCGTTTATATTTGTGGAATGTGTTGAACACTTAAATCTTGTTTGTGTACCTTGTGAGCCCATTACTGTTAAACTACCCGAGGGTAGTAGATTAAGCGGCGATCAAAAGGTTCGAGACTGTCGGATCAGCATCAACGATCATAGTTGGACCGCTAATCTTATGGTCTTCCCACTCCAGAATGAAGATATCATATTAGGAATGGACTGGATGCCATTGCACAGAACAATCTTGGATACCTACCACCTGACTATTTCTATTTCGGCTCATGACGGTACCACACATGTCATCAGCGGACGTGAACACTTTAGTACAAAAGGATCTCTCAGCATTATCGCATCGGAAGCCTCATGCAGCTCTCGAAGTGAATACTACTGGTGTTATGTTCTTCGAGAGGACACTTCACAACTTGCAATCACAAACATTCCGGTGGTGAATGAGTTTCCAGACGTTTTTCCTGATGAACTACCAGGGCTGCCACCGCACCGAGAAGTTGACCTTTCCATTGAACTCGAACTGAGGACGAGACCTATTTCCAAAGCTCCTTACAGAATGTCACCGGCCGAGATGAAGGAATTAAAGATACAGCTCAAAAATCTGTTGGAGAAAGGGTTGATCCGCCCAAGCACCTCACCGTGGGGCGCGCCGGTACTTTTCGTTAAGAAGAAAGATAACTCTCTACGCTTGTGCATCGACTACAGGGAGCTGAATAAGGTTACTATCAAGAATCGTTATCCACTACCAAGGATTGATGACCTCTTGGATCAGTTACAAGGGGCAGTCGTGTTTTCAAAGATCGATTTACGGTCTGGATATCACCAATTGAGGATCCGGGAGGAAGATATACCCAAGACTGCATTTCGGTCGAGGTATGGGCATTACGAATATATCGTGGTATCATTCGGGTTGACTAATGCCCCAGACGTTTTCATGGAACTGATGAATAGAGTTTTGATTGATTTCCTCGATAAATGCGTGGTGGTTTTTATCGACGACATCCTGATATATTCTCGAAGCCGACAGGAACACGAGGAACATTTGAGGCAAGTGCTGGGCGTGTTAAGACAACACCAACTTTATGCGAAACTGTCCAAGTGCGAATTCTGGATGCCGGAGGTAATTTTTCTCGGACATGTTGTCTCGGCAGAAGATGTCAAGGTGGACCCACAAAAGATCGAGACAATAACGAGTTGGGAACCTCCGAAGAATGTCAAAGAGGTTAGGAGCTTCCTAGGACTGGCGGGTTACTATCGAAGATTCGTCGAGGCTTTTTCCTGTATCGCCCGACCGTTAACGAACCTGCGAGAAAGAGCACCAAATTTGTATGGGTGCAGGCGCGGAAGAGCTTCGACGAGCTCAAGAGTAGGCTAACTCACGCCTCGATACTAGTGTTACCACAGGGGACAGAAGGATTCATTATATACACGGATGCATCCAAGCATGGACTAGGGTGTGTCTTCATGCAGAATGGCAGAGTCGTTGCGTACGCATCCCGACAACTGAAGCCGTACGAAGTAAATTACCCGACACATGACTTGGAGCTAGCCGCGGTGGTGCATGCCCTCAATATTTGGAGGCACTATCTTTACGGAGTTACTTGCAAAGTTTTCACGGATCATTAGAGTTTGAAATATATCTTCACGCAGAGAGAATTAAACATGAGACAGAGCCGTTGGTTGGAGCTAATCAAGGACTACGATGTGGAAATTTCCTATCATCCCGGAAAAGACAACGTGGTAGCTAATGCTCTTAGTCGGAAAACTACACAAGAGGTGATGGTATCCAGCATAACAGTTCAGCCCAAACTGCAGCAAGAGATCAGGAGAAGCAACACCGAAGTATGCGTACAACGTAGGCAAGGACGATTATGCTCAATCAATATACTTTCGTCCTTACTAGACGAGATACGTCTAGCACAGATGGAAGATCCTGAATTACGTGCGATTGGTGAAAGAATCGAGGAAGGAGATGTTTCCGACTATAAGATTCAGGGTGATTTGGTGAGGTTCAAGAACAGGATATGTATTCCACCGAATGACAGACTGAAGCAAACTATACTGAAGGAGGCACACTCCACTCCCTATTCTATTCACCCCGGAGCAAGCAAGATGTACAAGGATTTGCGACAGAGTTTTTGGTGGAAGAACATGAAGTGAGAAGTTGCTAGGTTCGTCGCCCGATGTATGACACGCCAACAAGTGAAAATCGAACACCGCAGACCAGCCGGAATTATGCAACCCCTACCCATCCCGGAGTGGAAATGGGAGAGCATATCAGTGGACTTTGTCACTAAGCTACCTACGGCGGTGGGAGGAAAGGATACGATTTGGGTCATTGTTGATCGATTGACAAAGTCAGCACATTTCATTCGTATTCAAGAGACAACCAGGACAGAGCAGCTGGCCGTCATTTTCATCAGAGAGATCGTAAGGCTACATGGTGTTCCATCATCCATCATTTCGGATAGGGACACCAGATATGTGTCTCGTTTTTGGAAAGCCGTCCATAAAGCTATGGGGACACAAATACACTTTAGCACGGCTTATCATCCTCAGACAGATGGACAGACCGAGCGTACGATTCAAACCTTGGAAGATATGTTGAGGGCGTGCGTGCTCGATTGGGGAAAGGATTGGGCTAGACATTTGGGATTAGTGGAGTTCTCGTACAACAACAGCTGGCATGCAAGCATAGGCATGGCACCGTTTGAGGCCCTGTATGGGCGAAGATGCAAGTCACTGTTATGCTGGGATGATGCCTCCGACACCACGGTTACCGAGTTGGATCTTATCCAGGAGTCCATTAAGAAGATCTCTATAGTTCGGAAACACATGCCGCCGCCTGAGCCGGCGAAATCTTATGCCGAACCGGCCAGCGTTAGAATTTACGGTCGGGGATCATGTTTGGGTCAAAGTATCACCTATGCGAGGTATTCGGTGTTTCGGCCAGAAGGGCAAGTTAAGCCCGAGATTTATAGGTCCGTTTGAGATATTGGACCGGGTAGGGAAACTCGCGTATCGATTAGCTCTACCGCCGCATCTGGATGGAGTGCATAATGTTTTCACGCGTCTCCCAGTTAAGGAAGTATGTCTATGACCCGAGTCACAAGCTCAATTTCGAAGAAGTGGAAATTTCCGATGACGCTACCTTTAGGGAGATACCGACCGCCATTCTGGATCGGCGTGTGAAGACGTTAAGAAATAAAGCCATACCCCTCGTGAAGATTCAGTGGTCGCACCACGGCACGGAAGAGGCGACTTGGGAAACCGAGTCGAGCATGAAGGAGAGTCATCCCGAGTTATTTTCTTAAGTTTCGTGACGAAACTATTTTAAGAGGGGTGATATGTAATACCTCCGGTATTCAATGCTTGATTACTTTGTACTGTGTGAATGTTTGGTAATGTGACGTCATTTCTATTTATGTATTCCATTGAGTGCTATATAATTGTACGATGTGAGTGAAACGGGGGTGACACACCTTGACGCCGTGGGACGATCGTCGGTGCGAATATGACGGTGGCCAACGTCTTGTTCCCCGATAATTGTTGACGAGTGGAAGGGATGGTCACCCCGAGATGGTTAGAATGTGGTTTGAGGCTAAAAGTTACATCTGCTTGGCGCTATAACCCATGCCTAACGTACGCTATATTTCGATTGTTACGTACGTTAAGGCAGCTACATTACGTACGTAACGGGTGGGTCGGTCTCCCGACCAGAATCTTTCTTTTGACACGGACAGAGCTACTTTCGGCGGGCTAGAGGACAAACGAGTCGACTGTTGGTTACGTACATTATGTCCCAAATATAACGTACGTAACACTTGGGCACATTTCGGGCAGTGAGTTCTTTACGTACGTTGTCATCACACTGTTATGTACGTAATACACCTTACGTACGTAACACTCTTATCGTTAACGTACATTATCAAAACCAAGTTTTATAAAATGATAATTCCCTTCTTCATTTACACGACCCAACATCACAAACTACCACCCTTGGAGAAATTCCTAGCCCTATACCCGGTTCTTAAGCCTCTTAAACAGTTGAATTAACATTGAGGAGGTGGATTCTTGAGCTTCGGTGAAGATTATCCAAGTCGTTCAAGTCACTTCTCGTTCTCCTGTAGTTCTTGTGAATCCGTCAACTATCTTCATTATTCTTCTTCCAATAAGGTAAGCCACCAATCCCTGGAGTTATATCTTCGATGTTTTCTTATTTATACTTATTATATTGCGGGTATTGGGTAGATTTTGCTAAACTTCGTAGACAATCTTGTCGGAGGAAATTGTAGTAACCAGGAATTCCGTTTCTCATATGTTTCGTTTCATGTAAACGAAAATTCACTTCAAATCATCGCTAGGAATGTAAAATTTGACGAATCAATTGTGGGGAAATTCGTAGTAATCCGTCACCGTATGTTCCATTGTTCGTAGCCACCCTTACCTTGTGATTTTTGACACTTAGCAAACTAAGGAAAAATAATTCGATAGTATAATCAATATTGGTTGTCAAACCACCGAAGTTATTGTGCAATAAAATCCGTCGATTGTAGTATTCGGAATATAGAATTGTATTAGAAAGCATAAGATTCGATTTCGCCATAATAATTCGTTGACAACCGAAGAATGATAGGATTATCTTCTTGAGTAAATCGATATACCTAATGTTAATTATAAGATTGAACGAGATAATGGTACACAACACTTGAAAACTTAGAAACGATACTCATACCGACAATTAAAACTACACTAGGAATCCGGTTAGGAAAGGGAGACTAGTTTTATTCATTATAATCCGTACGAGGTGTTAATCGGATGTTTCGTGGCTAGGTTAAGCTCGAGCGGGCGTGGGGACTTCGTTATCATAAATCACCTACTATCGGATCACAGGCAAGTGAAATCTTGCTCGTGAATTTTCTAATATCAATGTTATACCGTATGTGTGTACGTGCCATTTTGATAAAAGCCGATGTTTGTCTTTCTCTAAAGATGTTATAAATGGGCCGATGTGTTGGGGATAAAACCTGTATGGTACCCGTATGGAAATGTGTTAGGGGGTAAGACCCGAATTGGGCGCCTATGTTCCGGGGTATTCCCGTGTGGATACTTCCGTGACCCTTGGTTGCGACCTTGGGGGCTTATGTGATAAAGAGAGAGACACGTCGGTTGAGTGATGAAATATTCCCCATGATTACTAGGTACTGTGATTGTAAAGATGTCGTATATCGTTGTTAGTAGTTGTGATTTGGTATGCATTCTCTGACCCTGGTTACCTGGTATGACTCGTCGTACCAGGTAAAATTGTTCATCATGTGCAGGACATTCCCGAGGGGTCCGGTCAGACTTGAGCGGTGTTGGAATTATCTCTAGCCGCTGCTTTAATTGGAATAAATTGTTTTCCTTGGAAAAACCTTTGTTGTGTAATAATTGGACTTCAAATTACATTTTCCCTTAAATCTTTCGATTCACGTTATGTAATCCTTGAATTTAAGGTTTTATCGCGATTTTCTTAAAATGCTTATTTTTCTAACTAGCCTTGTGGGTCCCACGTGGGATTCATGGCACTGTAACACCTCGGGATATTTTGGGGGTGTTACAAAGTTGTAGCAAAGCGGGGTTTGTTTTACCAATAATTAATCAATTTGATTTTAACCCTGAATCGGATATTAAAAATAACAAGTTTTCAAAAACTGAATATTTCTGTTTTTCCAAATCATCTCTTTTTCTCAGCTGGATTCATTAATGATCAACAAAGCTTGTTGGGGTAAAATATCTTAAGTGTTCTGATAAATGCATCCTACAACCAGTATCATATATCAACCTTCATACAACGCTAAGAAGACGTTCTTCCAGTAGAGAAATAAGGATTAAACTTACAGCGAAAGAAACATTGGCTATAGCATAAAGTAATATTCAAATCCATCATGATAAATCTTAAACCTTAAAACCTTTGTGAAATAAGCAATTCTTTATTATCAAACTGTTTACGATTTTCAAAGGTACATTATATGCTATGGGGATAACATTTAATGTAGTCATAGACTGTGGATTGAATAACATTTTATGAAGGCAAAAGAGAATGTCTGCATTACATGCTATACACTTTAATCAAATATTTATCAACCGCCAATCCGAAGTGTCCACATCTCACCAACCGGCCAACGGCTATGTTCGACCTAAATACACCTTTTTATTCTAAGATCGCTCGCAAGTGTACGAGGTCAATTATAGATGTAGCAAGTCAACCGAATTCGTATTCTAAAGGAAAGCTTAGATAGAAAAATAATTATTGATCTCACAATAATAAATTAAATCCTAAACAACCTAATCAAATTCAGGTGAAATTTGAGAAAATAAAAGAAAGGACAATAAAATTAAATTTAAAATTTAATTAAGACAAATTATTCAACTTAACTAGCAAGCACTTTCACATTCAAGTTATGAAGAAAACATCTAGGGATTCAGCTTCATTCATCTGAATATTCAACCTGGAAATTAATCGATGTTCACACACACAATAAATTGTTCGATTAAGACAGTCTAACAAAAATTTAAAACTTTCGTATTCATGATTCTTATAAGATGATTGCAAGAATTCGGAGAAATTAATCAATTTCTTATTTATGAATTTCCATTCATTAACAAAATCAAACAATGAATTGTGCGGTAGACATGTCACAACCCCACACTGGGGTTAGACGAGAACGCGATAGTTAATGTAGTAAATAATATTGTGATAATAAATTCCAGTAAAGCAGACATGTACCAGATCTTATCCCAGTGTACTAAGACTGGTTACTTCATAGATAAGAAATAGTCAAGAGTACAGCGGATTTATTACATCAAGTACAAAAGAGTACAACGGAAATCAGAATACAATTTCGACACAGCAATAAAAGGAATGTTAAACAAAGCATCATGAATCATATGTCTTGGCAGTACTCGAGGTCAATCTTCACTTCTTTCCTCTTTGTCTTCTTCATATAGTGGGGTTTTAGAAAAAACAAAGTGAGGTGAGAATAATGGATTCTCAGTGAGTTGGGTTTGAGTATTTTATGAATTTATGTATATATTTGTTTTTGAAACATACTATATTTATCCCACGTTTGCAAAATAATATTGTTAATAATTGGTGCAAGTTTTCAAAAAGAATACAATGAATTATAACATAATGTACAGTCAATTTTCGTAGATTGCTGTTGAGTATGATGATGTGCGGCGTCCAGCGCCCTGTGAACATTTAGCTTCGAGAGGTCGTCTATATGACTAAATCTCTTTTCCTCCTTCTAACGTCTTAGACCATTATCAGTGTTTGGCCTTGACTATCACCACGACCATTGATTTAGTAACCGTAGCCTTGGTCGTTTGTCCAACCGTCACTATAACATTGGCCTTTAAGCTTATCGCTTTCACGCTTGGTGACATGCTGCATTGATTCTTATCTGGGATCGATATGTCCTTAGCTTGGTTCTATGCCCGGATCATATCATAATCGCGATTATACCCGAATCTACGACCCAATCACCTTAGGATCACTCCATCCTTCGGCTTCAAGGGAATAGGATACGACAGTAGCTTTGCCTAGAACCGCAGCCACGCTGCTCGATTCATGACTTAAACTAACCGCCTCTCATGTATATAGATAGAAAAAGGGACTCATAGAAATACTCATACGGACTCTAGCGGTGGCTCCCGCTAGAAGGTCGTAGCACTTAGTTCCGTACATCACTTACTCCCGATTTCTATTGAATAACAATTAATGTCGTGATTAATGACTATCATGCATATTATAAAATATCAATATATTCATTTAATAATAAGTGGACTTAGATAATTTAGAGAAATTAATTCAACCGGTTGGTGATCATATGGCCATTATTAGATTTTTATTATGTATTTATGATAAATTCATAAACTTGTATAGTTCGGTACGGAATATTTATACGTCCGAAAAGTACATTGTTGCGAAAAGTCCGATGTAAGGATTGGAAGTCAGAATTTGCATGAAAGTTTTACATGTCAGAAATTACAATTCTGCCCTTACTACTTCTAAGTATTATTGTTATTTTTATTATAATTGTATGAAGTTGGATGATTCGGTACGAACGGATTATACGTCCAAAATTTACAAACTTTATTGCGAAAAGTCTATTATGATATAGGAATTAAAGGTCTGAAGTCGTATGAAAGTTCTACCTTTCGTAAATTAACTTCTGCCCTTTCAAATTTTAAGTATTATTTATTATTTTTACAAAATATTATTAAGTCGAAACTGATTGATTATACGTCCGAAATTACGAACTTTATTGAAAAAAGTCCATTACGAGGTGAGGAATTGAGGTCGTAAGTTGCATGGAGATTTATCCTTCCATAAATTACAATGATGCCCTTCCGAAATTTAAGTATTATTATTATTATTTTTATTTAGTTTTTTGTCTTATAACTTTGATTAATTCGTTTGGATTCATTTTAGCTCCAAAAATTATGAATCTAGTTGTGTTTTGATCCTTAAGACTTGTATTTTTGTTTTCTAACTAGACTAGAATTTTATTCTTTCAAATTTTATAATTTCACCCCTTAATTAAGTCTTAATGTGATTTTTACTAATCGAGTTATAACTCTTTAGTTTCTTATCGGATTAACTTCAATTTTTCGGGATAAGTTTCTTATGTTATGATGAGTCCATTAGGGATAAGTTTCTTATGTTACCAATGTAGAGACATGAAATACATCATGCATTCCGACAAGATCGGCTGGTAGCTCGAGACGATATGCCAATTTTCCAAATCCTTCCTAAGATCGTGAAAAGTCCGACATATCTGGGGCTAGGTTTCCCTCATTTATTTAAGTTGATTAATCCCTTTTGTGGTGATAATCGAAGGAATACTTTGTCTCCTGTGTCGAATTCCAAATGCTTCCTTCTCTGGTCTGCATAACTTTTCTATCTGCTTTGAGCGGTGCAAATCCATTCCCGAATAACTCAGACTTTATCCATAGCATCTTCTACTAGATCAACCCTCAACATCGAGTTTTGGTTCTGCTTAGTTCTTGGCATCCATCAGTCGTCAATCTCCCAATGTATTGGTGATCGACACTTTCTCCCATAATGCTTCATATGGGGCCATTCCGATAGTTGCCTAATAGCTGTTGTTATATGCGAACTCAGCTAAGGGTAGGTGGTGACTCCAACTTTTCTAAAAATCTAGTGCACATGCCCGTAACATATCCTCAAGTACTTCTCGTTCTCTCAGATTGTGTGTCCTCCTGAGGGTGAGATGCAGTACTGAAACTCAATGTCGTCCCAAGGTCCTGATGAAGGCTCTTTCAAAATCTTGAGACAAATCTGGGGTCACGATCTAATATGATGTCTACAGGTACTCCATGCAGTCTAACGATTTCCCGAATATACTTCCTCATTGTAGACTATCATTCATTATTATGGGAAATAAGTGGGCTGACATTGTAAGTCTATCCACGACTACCCAGACTTTGTTATATCCTCTACTGGTTGTTGGCAAATCCGCTAGGAAGTCCATCGTGATTAGTTCCCATTTCTATTCGGGAATCTCGAGTGGTTGTAGTAATGCTGATGGTTTCTGGTGTTCAGCCTTCACTCTTTGAAAGGTTAAACACCTCGCTATGAACTATGCTACTTGGTTCTTCATATTCACCCACCAATAGTGTTTCTTTGGTCCTTATACATCTTGTTACCGCCTGCACGAATTGTATATCGAGAGCAGTGAGCCTCTGCTATAATTTTCTTCTTGAGTTTGGTCATTATCGGGAACACATATTCGGTGTTTTAATTTTAGTGTTCCATCTTCCGACATGCTAAACTCAGATTTCTCTCCTTATGCGGCCCTTTCCTTAAGCTTACACAATTTTCCGTCTTGTATATGTGCTTCTTGTATTTGCTTAAGTAAGTCCGGCTTCATGGTCAAATTATCGCAAAAACGTGTGTCTTAGCCTACCTTGGATTCCATCGGCTTAGTTCTCCCACTGCATTCCATTTGCTTGTCATGAGTCAGCCACACTCGCTTGCCTACTCAGAGCGTCAGCTACAACATTAGCCTTGCCCGGATGGTGCTGAATGGTGAAGTTATAATATTCCAGAAGTTCTATCCACCGCCTTTGTCTTAGATTCAACTCCTTCTGAGAGAACAAATATTTGGGACTCTTGTGGTCGGTGAAGATGGTGAATGTAGCTCCATACAGGTAGTGTCTCAATTTCTTCAAGGCAAATACTATTGTTGCAAGTTCAAGTTCATGAGTCGGGTAATTCATCTCGTGGATTTTCATCTTTTGTGATGCGTAAGCTACTACCTTGCTGTTTTGCATCAGTACGGCTCCTAATACTTCTTTTGATGCATCGCTGTATACCACAAATCCTTCACCCCCTTCGGGAAGTGTTAGTACAAGTGCGGTGGTGAGTTTTCTCTTGAGTTCATGGAAACTCGACTCACACTTATCGTTCCACTCAAATTTGACGTGCTTATGCGTCAGTCGTGTGAGTGGTCATGCAATTTGGGAAAAGTATTTAATGAATTTGCAGTAGTAACTTGCAATTCTGAAAAAGCTCCGTATCTCAGTGACTGTTTCTGGCCTCTTCCAGTCCAAAATAGTCTCCACCTTTGATGGATCTACTGCCACTCCGTCTCCAGATATTACATGTCCTAAAAACGCTACTTCTCTTAACCACAATTCACACTTACTGAATTTGGCATACAATTTATGTCTCCTTAGTGTTTCTAGCACCAACCTCAGGTGATTTCCATGATACTGGTCTGACTTTGAATATACGAGTATGTCATCAATAAATATCACGATCAATTGATACAGATATGATTGGAATACAGGATGCATTAAATCCATAAATGCAGCCGGCGCATTGGTCAATCCAAAAGGAATTACCACGACTTCATAATGACCATACCTAGTTTGCAAAGCAGTCTTGGGTATGTCATTCTCTTTAATCCTCAATTGTTAATATCCCTGTTGAAGATCGAACATCGAGTAGACTATTGCTCCTTGGAGTTGGTCAAATAACTCGTCAAGTGGATACTTGTTCTTAACAGTAATGTTGTTAAGTTCTCGATAATCGATGCAGAATCTTAGCATGCCATCTTTCTTCTTTACGAATAGCACTGGTGATCTCCAAGGAAATACGCTCAGTCGGATTAATCCAACCTCTAGCAATTTATGCAATTGAACCTTAAGTTCTTGCAGTTCGAGTGGGGCCATTTGATACGGCTTCCTAGCCATAGGTGCCTTTCCTGGCAAGATATCGATGTTAAATTCAACTTCCCTATTTGGAGGTAGGGATGTAAGTTCCATGGGAAAGACATCAGGGTATTCTGATACTATTGGTATACCTTCAATCTCCGTCTTGATCTTGGGTTTGTTGATGACAAATGACAAATATCCCATTGCTTCATTTGAGATAGCCCTTCTCGCCTTCGTGGCTGATATGGTGGGGCCCAAGTTAATTCTAGCATCCCCGGGCATCCTCGTTAATGATTCCAATTTAGGTAATAATTTATTTTTGATATTATAAGACAAATTTTAAGTTGTAAGTCCAGAATTAAGAGTTTTATCAAATTTATCCATTAACCATTCTCTTTTGACCTATTATAGTTAACCCTTCGAGTCTTAATTCGATTAGTGAAATTTTTCGACAATTAATCAATCTCTTACCCTAGTCCAATATTATACTCATATATTTTTGGAATTTTAATCCCCAACGGCCAAATTTGCCATATTCAACCAAAGTTTTCATCAATGACATAATTTGTTCAAATAATCAAAGTTGTCAAATTAAAATTCAATAAATACCAAGATCATTACATGCATGGTAATAAAATGTGATTTTCAGTCAAGCATGGATAATTGAAGTTATAATATTTGCATACACCATAATATATATTTAACTTGTATTATTTTGAATAAGAGAAAAAGAATGAAATAATTTTACCCACTTGAATGTGTCTTGTTCTTGATGGTGGAAATGGAACTAAGTAAGGTGTTCTTAACCTCCTCCTCCTTGAGTGGTTTCGGCTGATCCAAAGGGTGGTTTTAATGTATGTTAGTTTATATCTAAGTCAATATTTGTATGTAAAAATGAAGTATGTATATATATAATGAAAAGGGTGAAGATCTTACCTCAATGATGAACAAGGATTAGAAACTTTTTTTCTCCATTCTCTTCCTTCTCACTTGGCAATCCTTCTTCTCACTTTCTATGTGATATATTTTTTTTGTCTCTCTTATAAAGTGGAGGAGATTACTATGTTGGTATATATATTAGGTCTCAAGTCAAAGGGAGTCATCAAGTCACCTCCCAAGTGTCTTCTTAGGGTGTTAATGGAGTGACAACTGCACCCCCTTTGTATCACACTCACCCTACGGCCAACATCCCTTTTTTTATATTATTATTATTATTTTCGTACAATTGTGGTAGTTGTATTTTAATTTAATAGATGGAAGAGGTATTTGATAATGGGTTGGGTTTGGTGTGTTTTTGGGTTTGGTGTAGTGTTTTAAGTGATATATGGTCTACTAACTAAGTGACATTAAGTCTATAATTACTTCAAGTCCAAGTTTAAACCATATGCCTATAATTAAGTTCTATTATCATCTTAGATAGCCCATTTAGATCATGGGTTTATTCTTTTATTTTATTTAATTGAAATAATAAGAATAATTAGGTTGTTAAAACTTGTAGGATTTATTTATCTAATAAGACTATACATAAGGGAACTAAATTTATTCGACAATGAAATAATGTAAAACTTTATTTTATTTAGTGAGAATTAATAATCTAATCTACTTACAAAATAATGGGGTCTCCATTCTCAAAAAAAAAATAGGGTCTCACATCCTCCGCACCTTGGGAGAATTTGGTCCCCAAATTCCTATTCGAATAGTTTTGGGAAATTCTTCTTCATCTCATCCTTTGCTTCCCACGTGGCATCTTTGTCTCAGTCGCGGTTCCGCCATGCAACCTCAACTAACAGTATCTTCTTGTCTCTTAGTTCGCGTACTTTTTGATCCACGATCCTGATCGGCTTCTCGACATAAGTTAAATCCTCTTTGATTGGTTGTATGTCATGCGTGATGACATGTTCAGGATTCAGATGATATTTCTTCAACATCGAGACATGAATAACATCGTGCATTCCGACAAGATCGGCTGGTAGATCAAGACGATATGCCAATTTTCTAATCCTTCCTAGGATCGTGGAAAGTCCGACATATCTGGGGCTAAGTTTCCCTCATTTCTTAGAGTTGATTAATCCCTTTTATGGTGATTAATCTAAGGAATACTTTGTCTCCTGTGTCGAATTTCAAATCCTTCCTTCTCTGGTCTGCATAACTTTTCTATCGGTTTTGAGCGGCGCGAATCCATTTCCAAATGACTCGGACTTTATCCATAGCATCTTCTACTAGATCAACCCTCGGCATCGGGTTTCAGTTTTGCTTAGTTCTTGGTGTTCACCAATCGTCAATCTCCTAATGTATTGGTGATCAACACCTTCTACCATATAATTCTTCATTTGGGGCCATTCTGAGTTGCCTGCTAGCTGGTGTTCTATGCGAAATCGCTAAGGGTAGGTGGTGACTCCAACTTTTCTGAAAATCTAATGCGCATGCCCATAACATATCCTAAAGGACTTGTATTCTTCTCTCGTATTATTCGTTAGTTTGAAGGTGAGCTGCAGTACTGAAACTCAATTTCGTCCCAAGTTACTGATGAAGGCTCTTACAAAATCTTGAGACAAATCTGGGATTACGATCTAATACAATGTCTACATGTACCCCATGCAGTCTAACGATTTCCCGGATATACATTCTCGCTAGCTTCTGGATACTATCATTCTTTCTTACGGGTAAGAAGTGGGATGACTTTGTAAGTCTATCCATGACTACCCAGATTGCGTTATTCCCCCACTGGTTGTTGGCAAATCCGCCAAGAAGTCCATCGTTATTAGTTCCCATTTCCATTCGGGAATCTCGAGTGGTTGTAGTAATCCTGATGGTCTTTGGTGTTCAGCCTTCACTCTTTGACCGGTTAAATATCTCGCTACGAATTCTGCTACTTGGTTCTTCACATTCACCCACCAGTAGCATTTCTTCAGGTCCTTATACATCTTGTTACTGCCTGGATGAATTGTACATCAAGAGCAGTGAGCCTGTGCTAAAATTTTCTTCTTGAGTTCATAATTGTCGGGAACACATATTTGGTGTTTGAATGTTAGTGTTGCATCTTCCGACATGCTAAATTTAGATTTCTTGTCTTGTGCGATCATTTCCTTAAGCTTACACAATTTCCCATCTTGTATCTGTGCTTCTTGGATTTGCTTAAGTAAGTCCGGCTTCATGGTAAAATTAGTGCATAACGTATGTCTTAGCCTGCCTTGGACTCCATCGGCTTAGTTCTACCACGTCATTCCATTCCCTTATCATGAGTCTATCCACGCTCGCTTTCCTACTCAGAGCGTCAGCTACGATATTGGCCTTGCCCGGATGGTGTTGAATGGTGAAGTTATAATCTTCCAGAAATTCTATCCACCGTCTTTGTCTTAGATTCAACTCCTTTTGAGAGAACAAATATTTGAGACTCTTGTGGTCGGTGAAGATGGTGAATGTAGATCCATACAGGTAGTGTCTCCATTTCTTCAAGGAAAATACTAAATCATGAGTCGGGTAATTCATCTCGTAGATTTTCAGCTTTCATGATGCGTAAGCTACTACCTTTCCGTTTTGCATCAGTACGGCTCATAATCCTTCTTTTGATGCATCACTGTATACCATAAATCCGTCACTCCCTTCCGTAAGTGTTAATACAGGTGCGGTGGTGAGTTTTCTCTTGATTTCCTGGAAACTCAACTCACACTTATCATTCCACTCAAATTTGATGTGCTTCTACGTCAGTCTTGTGAGCGGTCCTGCAATTTTGGAAAGTCTTTAATGAATTTGCGGTAGTAATCTGCAAGTCCAAGAAAGCTCCATATCTCAGTGACTGTTTCTGGCGTCTTCCAGTCCAAAATAGTCTCCACCTTTGATGGATCTACTTCGACTCCGTTGTTGTTACCCAAAATATTATCCAGAGATAGTATTGCTGGAACGATCGAGTAACAAACAAAATGCGAGAACACTTCCGTGGGAAAATAGATAACACAAGATTTGCCGGGGTTGTTAGTCCCGGGCTTGAATGCTCTCGCGAGATGTTATTAATAAATATACTGTCGAGTACAAATATTAATGTTAGAATCTAATACAATGAGTGTAAAAGCTTCTAGTTATCTAGGCTTTAGAGCGCGTAGACTGCCGGAAGAACCAGATGGATGAATCTGTGAGTTCTTGCTTGGAATTTATGATGAATGTGTGTGTGAATATCACTATGAATATGTTAGTGCTTGCCAAAAGAGCCTTTTGTTCTCTCTTTGGTGTGTATTTTGCACTTAATTCGTGGTAGGATCCCTCGTTTTGGCCGCAACAGTGAGTTCTCTATTTATAGGGGACTAAGTAGTTGGGATCCCTCAGGCGATCGCGGGCGATCGCCGTTTTCTATATTAAAATAAACGGCCGATCGTCCCGTCACGTGGGCCTGTTCCTTTGAGGTCCGAGGTTGCAGTTGGAGGCCAGCTGGGTGGACCAATGGGAAGCCAGCACGCGTCGCGAGTCGCTGTCCGAGGAGGGTCCACTTCGTACCTTTCGGCGGCCTTGTCGGTAGGTGCGGTAGGTGACAGGCTGGGGTCAATGATCCTTTTTGTTGGTATCCTATGAAGATCCGCGGGTGGGCCATCGTCCAAGATTCGGTCTTCGACGACTTTGACGGACGCTGGATCCCCACGTGGCATGAGACGATCGCCCCTGATCTGTTAGACAAAGACGATCGCCCGGTATCAAAAGACGATCGCTGGTTACCAAAAGACGATCGCTATATTATGCCGGACTTTAGGTGTTCGTCCGGAGTTTGGCTTCTATGGTTGACTTTTCAGGGAGGTCGCCGATCGCCTATCGCGGCGAATTAATCGTCGCACAACAATTGCCCCCCAGCTCGCCTTGATGTTGAAAACACGGGGTGAGGTGGCACCGTTGGCGATCGCCGATGTTTAGACGATCAGCCGATCTGAATTCAAATATGGACGACCTTCTTTCGCGTCGGGAGCAGCGGGAAAAGAAGGCGGGCCTTTCACAAGCGGCTGGGACACGCGTGCCGCCGTTGGGGGAATCCGACGGTTTGTCGACACAGCTTACCGGGGCGTGCCCTCGAAAAGACGCGTATGCGGGATTCGAGGGCCGCATTTAATGCGTCCCCACGTGACGGTTCCGATTCGATCCCCGAGGTTTCTCCTTTTTGCACTTAGGCCCTCGTTCCCATCTATAAAAAGGGGAGGGCTTCTTCTCCTTCACTTTTACGCGCCCTTAGCATCCATAGCCGAATTTCTGCAGAAATTTCTGGAGCCTATGAGTGCCGATCTTCTTCTGTATCCTAGGTAAGATTATATTTAACCTTCTCCTTATTTTTACTTTCCCATATGTCGGGAGGATCGAAAACCTTCGAGACCGGAAGTTCTTCCACGCCGCCGCGTTGCCTGAACGGGAGGAGGTTCCCGTTGGAGTGGATATGGAGACGGCCGCAGAAGCTATTCGAGCGGGGATTGCACCCGAAGAACTCGAAAAACTTTTCAACGAGGCCGAGGTGGCGAGGACGGCGGAGACGGCGGAGCGGGGGTTCGCCGTAGATGAAGACGATCCAGTGCGGGAGGCCACAGGAAAGAGAGAGCAGATTCGGCCCCTCCTATGTGGCTTTTGCCCGGATGATGGAAACGATCACTGGACCTTGCCCGAATTCGATTTCGAGGCCTACTCCGCCGCTCACCCTTACAAACATGTGAATCGGACGGTCTTCCAGGCCGCCGTCCCGTCTCCGTGGACTCTCGGCCAGAT
Source organism: Orobanche coerulescens (assembly GCA_033398695.1). Lineage (NCBI taxonomy): Eukaryota > Viridiplantae > Streptophyta > Magnoliopsida > Lamiales > Orobanchaceae > Orobanche > Orobanche coerulescens. The sequence continues at coordinate 96,492,427 of CM065816.1, forward strand.
CCGGAGTACGGCGACCAAGAATGACCTGAGCCGCTGGAGGGCCAAATATCACATCCCCTCGACGTTTCCCTCCACGTGCCTTTGGAGAATGAGCGCGCCACCAACCGCCCTGTGATATGGTCGCCGTCAACGAGATGATTATGGAGGCGGGTCTGCGATTCCCGTTGCCACTCGCCGTCTCCTATTTGCCGATCGCTCGAATTTGGCGCCTTCAATCGACGCCGAATGCTTGGCCGCAAATCATCTCGCACGTTGACCTTGTTCGGCGGTCACCGGTTATTTCGTCACCTTAGCTACCGAGATGAACTATTTGTTTAAACTGGCTGCGCAGAAAGGGACGATCGGCGGTTATCATATCCAGGCCGAATCGGGAGAGTGGTTCTTGGCGTGCCGAATAAGACCAGGGGCGACACAGCAAAATGGTGTTAGTCGGCGGGGCATGGCGATCGGCGTTGAGTGAAAGGTGAATGAAGAGTTGGAGATTCCCACTATTTTCCAGGAGAGGAATCCGAGTAAGGATTTAAACTCTCCCTTTGATTGAGCTTGTCTTGACTGATCTAATTTCGTTTTCTTTTGCAGACCTCTCGTACCGACAAATGACCTCCCATTTGATTTCTTGATCGTTTGGGAGCGTATTCGTGCCGAACTCCTTTATTGACGTTCGATCGCTTGGTACTGAAGCTCATCGGTTGGGGGCTCGTTTGTTTTGCTACCCTCGTCACTTGAAAGTTCAAGGTATGAGGTTAAGTGGTGTTTCCTTTCTTTGACGATCGTCTCCAAGATGTTGTTTTAGTTTATCTAACTTGTTTGCACCTTTTCTTTGACAGAGGCTTATTTTCCCCGAATCGCCGAACCTCCGCCAGAGATAGCTATGTCGGACTTGGGAGTTCTTGGTCGCCTTAATTTGGGCAAGCAGACTGGTCGCGTTCCTGCGACGACGTCTCAACCTGCCCCGGTGACGAGACCCGCTGAGGCGCCGGTCGCCAAGCCGGTGGTCGAGGGAGAGGAACAGCTCAAACGCCGCAAGAGGCGGAGGTCGGAGTCCCCGTCGATCTCTGAGGCGGACGTATCGATTCTTGAGCCTCCGGTCGCTGCGGCTCCTATCTCCGCCATCCCGATGATGGAGCGTTCTGGCGCCAAGCCCACGGTCACCGGACCCCGGTCATCTGGCAGCTCGGCGAAGAAGATGGCGATCGCCGATGCGGAGACACCCCGGGGCAAGCCTTTTTTCGGACGTGACCCCGAGCTGGTCAATAGGTAAGAGTGGGTTAAAAGTTTCTTTCTGAGTCAGGCATTCCGAGCATGGTATGGGCTAACTCCTTGATTTCCTTGGTTTGCGCTGCAGGGTTCGCCTCGCCGACCCGGACGTCGCCCCCATGGTGCTGGATTTCCTGTCGAGCAAGGCTCCACAAGGTTCTGTCGAAGTCCCTGCTTATGTTCGCCAGGCGATCACTTCCCTGCCCAAGGCTTGGACGACCGACCTTGACGCGATCGCTCGTCGGCGATCTGGAGATGCCATGCAGGCGACCGTTGCCCTGGCTCTTCAGGCTGCGACGATGGCCGTCCAAGCTGCTCGGGATTTTGAGGGGCGACCCTCCACTGCTCATCTCCATCGCGAGCTCGAGACCGCCCGGAACAGAAATATCGAGGATGCCAACCGGATCCGGTCGATGGAGAAAGAGTATGAGGAGACCGCCAAGCGGGCTGCGGCAGACGTGGATCAATTGAAGGTGAGCCGAGTCGCTCCAAGGAAGCCGCCGATCGATCCGGTAATAAGGAGAAGGAGACTCGTCGAAGCTCGAGGCTTCGCAGAGGAGGCGACCGGGCTGAAGGCCGGTGGATCGGCCTGGTGGTGAGCCGGAGGCGGCGAAGAGAGAGCCGGAGAAGGCCAGGCGAGAATGTTGCCAAGGCGGCCGAATCAAGCGGAGGTCGAGAAGACGGCGGCGGATCTGAAGCGGCAACAAGGCGATCGAGGTCGATCCCTACCTTAACGCCGCACGTCGGCGAGTTCGCTTACTATTTGGCCTATGCCGACGTCCGAGTTGCTAAAAGGCGGGGTCGAGACCGGTCCTCTCGATGGAAAGCTTCAGATCCTATGTCTCCAAGCATCCTCTCGCATCCGAACTTTCTCTGCCGATCCTTGATTTGGTCGACCTCGGGATTGACTTGAGTTGGTATACCGGCAAACTCATTCATCCCGAGGCCGATGCCCAAGCCGATCCGCGACCCGAGGGCGAAGACCAAGAAAGGGGCTTTGAGAGGCTTTTGTTTTTCCTCTCAGAACTTGTACTTTTTTGTTGTAATGCCTTCAGGCCTTGAAATGTATGAAGCTTGTGTTTATGAATAAAATACTCCTTTTCTCATTCCGCGTAATGCATTATATGCGATCGCCTTTGACTATTTGTGTGCAATTTTTTCGAGTATGCGTATATTTGCTTTCGATTTTTGTTCGTCAGGCGATTGTCCGAGTGTTGAAAGTATTGACATGTTTTGAATTGGAATTCTTACTTGTAATTTTCGTCGGACGGTCTCGATCGCCCTGCATGTTTTTGAGCGAAGCCGATCGAATATGGTTTCTCTTTGTTCGATCGTATTTGAGAGTAGCTCGGCCTATCCCTGCCCCCTTGTTTTTGTTCACTTATTGTAAGTAAGGGAACAAAGACTAGTCTGTCTGGCGAGCTATCTTCATTTCGCCGATTCTGAAGAGTCATGTGTGGTTGCGGTGTTCGATGGACCGATCTCCCCAATCGTGTCTTCGTGTGCGCGGGATATTCAAGATCCTGCGACTCACTTTTGTGAGGGTCCTCCGTTAGGCTACGCCGCCTTGTGTTAAAACGAAAGGCGGGCGATCTCGTCTGGAGGAGTCCTTGCGCGGAGTGTCGTCGGCTTATTCGACACCACGTCCGCGGCTTGTCACTCTGCTTCCACCTCGGCCCGCCATGAAGATGGCGATCCTCGACGGTACGTTGAGACGGGGTAGCGGCACGTCGCATTGTTCGGGTTCACCATGTTAGATGATGTACCTTGAGAACGTGCGATCGCGCCATCGACTATTTTGGAGGGTCCTTCGCCACGCGACCTCGTATTTAAACGAAGGGCGGACGATCTCAGCCAAAGGAACCTTGCATGGGCGAAGCCGGTTCCATCGACCTCCGTGACCATGGCCGCAATAATTTTTCCTAGGATCGTCGTGATCGCCGATCGTCAAGATATGCGATGCACAGTGGGGCGATCGCCATAACAGATGGGATAACAAAAATCTCATTATAATCCTTGTACATCATTGAAATCGAATACAAATTTATCACCGATAGTATTTTTTCGTATGCACGGCGTGTGGGTATTGGTCCGAGTACCGTCAGATGTTCCAGCCGTAGGCTCCTTTAGTTAACCATCTGGATACTCGAAAGGTCCTTCCCATTGGACCAAAGACGCCTGTATGGGTTTGGATTTTCTTGAGGACGAGATCGCCCACTTGAAATCTTCTCTCTCGACCTTTGAATTGAAGAACTTCTCGCTCTCCTTTTGTGGATTGTGTTCTTCATTTCGAGGTCACCGTCTTTCTTCAAGCATGTCTAGGTCGATTCGCCGGCTACATCGTTGTCGGTCGTCATCTCTGTTCGGTTCGATGGCCGAGGACGGCGATCTCCGAAGGAATCACCGCTCTGCTCGAAGGTAAGGGCGAACGGGGTTTCACGGTTGAATTGCGGGTCGTCGTTCGGTAGGACCATAAAACGCCCTGGGAGCTCGCCGCCCATCTTCCTTGCCGGATTCGAGTCGTGCTTTGATCGTGTGTTTGAGGATCTTATTCACCGCCTCTACCTGCCCGTTCGTCCGAGGGTGATAGGGCGCCGAGAATAACCTTTGACTCCCCACTTTTCACTGCATTGCATGACTTCTAAGCCGTCGAACTGTTTCCCGTTGTCGGAGATGATGGCCTGGGGCAAACCGAATCGGCATATTATGTTTTTCCATATAAACTTGATCACTTGCTCTTGGCCGATCTTGTTGAGTGGTTCGGCCTCAGCCCATTTGGTGAAATAATCGACCCCAACGATGGCGAATTTACAGCCCCCTGGAGCCGTCGGCAAGGGACCTATAAGGTCGATGCCCCATTGCGCAAATGGCCAAGGGCTATACATGGAGGTGAGCTGTTCGGGTGATAGTTTTATGTTGGGGCCCATTATCTGACATCTATGACAAGATCTGGCATAAGCGATCGCATCTTTCCGAAGTGATGGCCAGAAAAATCCTTGTCTGGTCGTCTTATGGAGGAGGGCTCGCCCGCCCGCGTGGTTCCCACAAATCCCGTCATGGATTTCAGCTAAAACGAGCCGACCTTCCTCCGGTGTAATACACTTGAGGAGGGGAAGGCTGAAAGCTCGCTTGTAAAGCCGATCGTCCAATAGGGTATACCTGGTCGCACGGCGGGAGTTGGCGAGCTTTAACACGGCCGTCGGGGACCGTTCCGTCTTTTAAGTATTTGATGAACGGAGTCATCCAATTCTCTTCGGCGATGGCGACCGTGGTAACCAAGTTCCTGTCGATCGCCGGCCTTGCCGACTTTGTGATTTGGATGTTGGAGAAGTCGGTGCCCCATCCGATGATGCTAGTTTGGAAAGTGCATCGGCACGGGAGTTGTGCTCTCTCGGGACTTGCTCGATTAGTACTTCTTCAAATTTTGTGCACATTTCGGCCGACTCTTGGTATTTGACCATCCTGTCGCCGCGTGCCTCATATTCCCCTTGACTTGGTTCACGACCAAAAGGGAGTCCATGTAGATATGGAGGCGTCGAGCATCTAGGGCGAGGGCTAGATCAAGCCCGCCTACTGAGCTTCGTATTCGGCTTCATTGTTGGTCGCACGAAACCGAAACGCACGGCATTTGTGAAACTCGACCGTCTGGGCTAATGAGGACAATCCGCCTCGCTCTCGCATTGGTCGCCGAGCCATCCACGTATAATTTCAGCAGTGTCGGCCGACTGGGTCGGACCGTGAGGGAACGTTAATTCCACCACGAAGTCCGCGAGCTTGGCCTTTGATCGCCGTGCGAGGAGCGTAAGTGATACCGTATTGTGCGATCTCCAGACCACTTGAGGAGTCGCCCGTTGGTGTCCGGTCGGTGCAGGACTTGTCTTAGGGGTAGAGTGGTTAGGACCTCCACCGTGATCGAAGAAGTAAGCTCTCGGTTTCGTACACTCATGACAAGGGCATAGGCGATCTTCTCCAATGGTGTGTAACGTGTCTCGGCGTCGTGGAGCGCCCGGCTAACATAGTAGATCGGCAAGTGGGCTTGCCCCTCTGCTCGCACCAAAACGGCACTCGGTCGACCTCCGAGGCCGCTAAGTAAAGGAATAATTTTTCACCGGATCGGCTTTGCCGTGATCTCGGGGTTGGATAGATATTCCTTTATTTTGGCGAATGCTATCTCGGCTTTCTTTCGTCCATGCGAACTTCTTGTTCTTGATGGTCGCGAAGAAAGGCTTGCTTTATCGCCGAGCCGTGATATGAAACGGTTGAGGGCGGCTAGACGTACTGTGAGGCGTTGCACTGTTTGATGTTCCGCGGTTCCTGCATGTCAAGGATCGCTCGTATCTTGGCGGGTTCGCCTCGATCCCCTTTGGCTCACTATGTGCCCCAAGAACTTCCTGAGCCCACCCCGAAGTTGCATTTCTTGGGGTTCACCTTCATGTTAAACTTCTCAAGGATGGCGAACGTCTCGGCAAGATCGTTGAGGTGATCTTCCTTCTTGAGGCTTTTGACCACGATATCGTCAATGTAGACCTCCATGGTCTTGCCGATCTGATCGGCGAACATCCCGCTGACTAATCGCCGGTAGGTCGCCCTCGCTTTTCAAGCCGAACGGCATTCTCAACCAAAAGTATATGTCTTTTTCTCGTGTGGAAAGATGTGTGTTTTATGTCTTCCTCTCGCCATTGGGATTTGATGATATCCGCGAAGGCATCCATAAACGACATCATTTCGCAACTGCCGTGCTATCGACTGATGATCGATATGAGGCATTGGGAAGTGATCTTTTGGACATGCCGCTGAGGTCGGTGAAGTCTATGCATAATCTCCGAGCGATCGGCTTTTTGACGAGCACCGCGTTGGCGACCCACGTGGTTCGTCTGTCGCTACTCCGATCACCGTTGTTGAGTAACCACGACTTCTATGTCGAAGGCTGCGTATTTCTCGACCGAACTTCCTACGCTCGTGAACAGGTTTCATTGCCGGTCGATCTTCGATAATGGCGGGCGTGTTCGGGACTTATGCCAACCATATCTTGATGCGACCGAGCAAAGACACCGATGTTCTTACGTAGCAAGTTGATCGATCTCCCTTTAATTCGCGGTCGATGCTCGCGCCGATCCGTACCTCCCGCTCGATGATCCGGATCCATCGTAATGCTTTCCAACTCTTCGACAGGAACGGTCGCCTCTCGTTTGGTACGATCTCCGGACTCGGTCCTTGGATCGATGTCGAGACTTGGCTCGAAACCGATCCTTGGCTCGATGTCGTCCGTCGATTGATGAGAGATGGCGTCCCCTGAGTCGGGTTGGTACGAAGTCTCAGGCTCGTCGATCTCCATGGGTTGATCGTCGGTCGCTTCAATGTGACATACAGTACGGGAAGTGTTGAAAGAATTAGCAACATAGGAGTAACTCAAACATCTCTTTGCCATTAGCTGATCTCCTTTTACAGTACCGACCGTCCCATCGGCAGTGGGGAATTTGATACAGTAAAAGAAAGATGAGGCGACCGCCTCAAAAGTTTCTAAAAAGGGGCGACCTAGGAACCCATTATAGATGCTGGGCCTATCTATGATTACAAAGCTTAGGTTCCTAGTAATCCAAACCTTGGGATCATAAAAGCATATTAGCTCGACGGAGAGCTTGATCCTCCCGTAGGCTTGGACTGTGTTGTCGCCGAACCCTTGAAGCACGGTGTCGAAAGGCTTGATGAATTTGATCAGGTTGCCGAGTTGGTCTAGGGCGGATTTGAATATGATGTTGCAAAAACTCCCATTGTCGACCAACACGCGATCGACCGTCTTCCCAAGGATGAAAGCGGAGATCACTAGTGCATCCTCCTTGGGACATTGCACTCCTTCCCTGTCCTAGTTGGAAAAGGTGATGAGCGCGTCTCTAGAGATGGTCGCTTCCGGGTACAACGACGTGGACCCCGGCGAATGCCCTCAGCTCGGCTTTTCGTTTCCTGTTCGACATGGTGGAAACCGGGGAAAGACCCCCGAGGTTTCCACCTCCCGCTTGAAGCATGTTGACCCGGCCGCCAGAGTTGATCGGTGGGACCGAATCATCAGAGTATTCTGGCTCATGCTCAATTCTGGCGACCGGATTGGGAGGAGTTCTCTCGTGTTGCCGACGCTCGCGCCCTCCGGTCCTTTCCGTCCTTGGTTCCGGCTTGGTGACCAAGTTGTCCAGTTTGCCTTCCTCAAACAATCGCCAGAGTTGCTCGAGGAGATCGCGGCACCGGCTAGTGTTGTGGCCGGACTCTTATGATAGGCACAATTTGCTACGGTCTAGGTGACCGTGGTCCCTTATTGGTTTTGGCTTGAAAGCCACTCGCGACCCTTGATCGCGTTGAAGATGTGGGCCGAGATAAGTTGAGGTTGTGAAGAAGGTGGACCTCTACATCCTCGAAGGCTTTGAACTCGCCAGCGGCTTGGCGATCGCCTTCGGGCTTGGCGACCGCCTTCTCGGACATGGGAGGGTGCTTTCCTTCTTCGGATGGTCCTCTTCTAAGCGGAGTGAGAGCATCCTCTGTCGGCCAGAACCCGGCGGCCTTGTTGCGGAAAATCGAATAGGTCGGGGGATATCTTTTGTGAGATGCCTAAACATGGGCGAAGGCCCGTGGAATCCGCTCATAATCGAGTTGAGAGCGATCTCGCCGCCGACGGCTCACCGGTGAGGACTATCTCGTCTACCCGGTCGATGTAATCCTCATCCGATTCGTCCTTCCCCGCCCGATTTTCATCATGCGGTGAGGACCTTCCGGCGAGCGACTTTGGCGGCGAAGTATGACTCAAGTCGTTCGCTAGCTTCTCAAAGCAATTGATTGAGCGAGATGGTAGTGAGGTGTACCATCCGTGGGCGAGGTCGCCAGAGTTAACGGGAACATACGACATTTCGCCGCATCCGAAGCTCCGCACCCGGTCATGTAGATCCGAATTTGCTTAAGTGGGTTTCCGGATCCGATTTCCTCGTATAAAGGTGTTTGTGGGGGATTGATAGTTGGTTGGATCGGCGAGCTCGATTCGAGTCGTGAGTGGTTCGCTTGAACCAATGATCGATCTCCGGCGCCCGCCCATTTTCCATGAGCGCCTTCATCTCGCCGAGCCGTTGTATGGCGGCTATCGCTGCCGCTCGATCGCCGCCGATTGACTCTCGTAGCGTGAACCAAGGCGATCGTGTGCGATCCCCGGCCCCGTGGTGAACGACGATCTCCCGCCGCAGGGTTCCCTTCTTGGGCGAGCAGGGCTCGTTGACCGGTTCTGTCTCTTGGGAGTCGGATACGCCGAACTCCCGGTAAAGGACTCGGATATCGATGTCTCCCTACTGGGCCTCGAGTGCCCGGTCGCCATGAGGGATCGCTCCTGGCGGTGAAGACGGAATCGTCCCGCCTTACGAGAGCCTTCTCCAGGCTCGGGGCTTTCTGTCGATTTCTCAACATAGATCCCCTTGAGCTTCCGCTTGCTTGCCCGGTTGGCCGACGGGGTGATGGTGGGCGCATCGTGGGCCCTCTGCCGTTCCTCGAGGATGGCTATAGCCTCCTCAACTGCTCCGATGTCCGGAACCGATCGAGTGAGAGGCTAGAACCGCCTCGGGGCGGGAGTGAGAGCCTAGCGTCGCCACGGTCGCCTTCCGCCGTGGGTTGGGATTCGGTCCTCGCCGGAATAAGATTTCCGGCAGATCTCGTGGTGGCCCTCTTGGAGGTTGTTGCCGATGTCATTTTCGATGGTTTTTCTATTGAAGAACAGTGAGTGTTTCTTCAAGTATATGTCCGGAGAACAGTGAGTGTTCTTCGAGACGGTAGGAATAAAAATGAAGGTTTAGATCCCCTTCTTCTAGCGCCAATTGTTGTTACCCAAAATATTATCCGGAGATAGTATTGCTGGAACGATCGAGTAACAAACAAAATGCGAGAACACTTCCGTGGGAAAATAGATCACACAAGATTTGCCGGGTGTGTTTGTCCCGGGCTTGAATGCTCTCGCGAGATGTTATTAATAAATATACTGTCGAGTACAAATATTAATGTTAGAATCTAATACAATGAGTGTAAAAGCTTCTAGTTATCTAGGCTTTAGAGCGCGTAGATCAGGAAGAACCAGATGGATGAATCTGAGTTCTTGCTTGGAATTTATGATGAATGTGTGTGTGAATATCACTATGAATATGTTAGTGCTTGCCAAAAGAGCCTTTTGTTCTCTCTTTGGTGTGTATTTTGCACTTAATTCGTGGTAGGATCCCTCGTTTTGGCCGCAATGTGAGTTCTCTATTTATAGGGGACTAAGTAGTTGGGATCCTCAGCGATCGCGGGCGATCGTTTTCTATATTAAAATAAACGGCCGATCGTCCCGTCACGTGGGCCTGTTCCTTTGAGGTCCGAGGTTGCGCTTGGAGGCCGGTGGGTGGACCAATGGGAAGCGACGCGCCGCGAGTCGCTGTCCGAGGAGGGTCCACTGACCTTTCGCGGCCTTGTCGGTAGGTGCGGTAGGTGACAGGCTGGGGTCAATGATCCTTTTTGTTGGTATCCTATGAAGATCCGCAGGTGGGCCATCGTCCAGGATTCGGTCTTCGACGACTTTGACGGACGCTGGATCCCCACGTGGCATGAGACGATCGCCTCTGATCCGTTAGACAAAGACGATCGCCAGGTATCAAAAGACGATCGCTGGTTACCAAAAGACGATCGCTATATTATGCCGGACTTTAGGTGTTCGTCCGGAGTTTGGCTTCTATGGTTGACTTTTCAGGGAGGTCGCCGATCGCCTATCGCGGCGAATTAATCGTCGCACAACATCCGTCTCTAGATATTTTGTGTCCTAAAAATTCTACTTCTCTTAATGACAATTCACACTTTCTGAATTTGGCATACAATTTATGCCTCCTTAGCATTTCTAGCACCAACCTCAGGTCAGTTTCGTGATCCTGGTCCGACTTGGAATATACGAGTATGTCATTAATAAATATCATGACGAATTGATCTAGATATGGTTGGAAAACGCGGTGCATTAAATCCATAAATACAGCCGGCGAAAGGCATTACCACGAATTCATAATGACCATACCTAGTTTCAAAGGTAGTCTTAGGTATGTCATTCTCTTTAATTCTCAATTGATAATATCCTTGTTAAAGATCGAAATTCGAGTAGACTGTTGCTCCTTGGAGTTGGTCAAATAGCTCGTCGATTTTGGGAAGTGGATACTTATTCTTAATAGTAATGTTGTTATGTTATCGATAATCGATGCACAATCTTAGCGTGCCATCTTTCTTCTTTACGAATAGCACTGGTGCTCCCCAAGGAGATACGCTGGGTCGGAAAAATCCAACATCTAGCAATTTCTGCAACTGAGCCTTCAGTTCTTGCAGTTTCAGAGGGTCTATTCGATATGGCGTCCAAGCCATAGGTGCCTTTCCTGGCAAGATATCAATGTTAATTCAACTTCCCTATCAGGAGGTAGGGATGTAAGTTCCACGGGAAAGACATCAGGGTATTCTGATAACAGTGGTATAGATTCAATCTCCATCTTGCTCTTGGGGTTGGTGATGGCAAATGCCAAATATCCCGTTGCTCCTTTCAAGATAGCTGTAAAACCCTAAATTCCGAATTTACAATTTTGTGCCTAATTTAAACTTTAACCTAAGCTTTGTAATAATTAATAAATACACCTAAACTATATGTTATATGCAATTAATACATTATGAATTTTAACCTAAAGTATATATATATATATATATATATATATATACTATAATCGGCCCTCCCCCTCCTATATGTCACGATTTTTTTTTTAAATGCATGAGATGAGAACAATCTAGATGTATATATCTCAATATGGAAGATACTCCTTGCCTTTCTCCTTGGCCTCAATCACCACACTTTCCCTCCTTAGCATACGTTTCTTCCCTTCATATAATCGGCCTCTGTTGGCCACTAAGTATACAGGATATAGCTTGGAAGTGTTTTACACAACAAGTTGTACGGTTTTCAAATCTGAGTGCGTAGCGGAAGTCTTGTTAAAGGAAGTTGCTGTAAATACAGCAACTAGATATGAAGTGTATACTTAAATATAATCACAAATATTTATACAGTAAATGCAGAAGGTAAAAGACACGGTAATTAAAGTGGTTCGAGGTAAACCCCTCTACATCTAGTGGTCCTCCACACAGGAGTGAAAATGTTTATTATAAATACTACGTACACAACTACGTATTTATAATCAAACCTAATCAATATATCATTCACATAGATTGATATAATGATCTTAGCCTTCAACCGTTCACACAGATTGGTTTAAGCTTTCACTTGACTGGCTTCTTCACACACAGTTCCGAAGATTCGTCTCTTCAATGCAAGTCCGTCACACACAATTCAGGAATAGCAAGGATTCTCAGTCCACACAGGGCTGACGGGTTTTGTTCAAGGGTTAGAATAATGTTTGAACAACAGCTTTGACTTTCTGAGCTTTTAGCTGATGATTTGTTGTTCACGGTTTGAGCACTTGTATATCTCTTCTTTCAGAATAGCAGTATGCTTTGGGAGATATGTTTGCTCAGATGTATATGATGATAACTTTGATTGCTTTTCGTGCGTTGGAAGTGGTAGATCTTCAAAGTCTGGGGATATATATATAGCCTTCTTGAATATATCCATTGAGATAGATCCGTTGAGCAAGATTGCGTTCCAATGGGATGATTGACACGCTTTTAGTGTAACTATCGCAAGTGCACGATATCGTATCAAGTAGTAAAGTGGACTTTTTGAGTCCGGTTTATCGATCCCACAAGGAAGTTTGGTTATAATTGGAATGATACACTATTAGTCTATTTTTATAGATACTTAAGATGAGTGAAACACACAATTAAAAAGTTTGGTTTAATAATTTCAAAGAAATTGCAATAATAGTTCTAATATTATAAGGAAATAAAAAGATAGCAATAATAATAGATTGATTATCGATAAAATGAAATAGTTGGGATTACAAACTTAGTTCGCCATTAGTTATAAAAGATGTATTGGAGATCATAAGATGAATTTACTTATTATGTTGTGTAGATTCGATTCTCCTTAAAAAGACGGTTTCTCTTTCGAACTATAAAACACCCCTTACATATTGAATCAATCCACTATATTTCTATGTTGATCGGCTTCAATACATAGCATTAGGATTTATGAAAATAACTCAAAGAATCATCTAAGGACTAGGGGTATATTTCTATCCCCTAGAACAACTTAGAGTGAAGATCATTTGATCTAATCAAACATATTTTCTTTCGAAACATATGAAGACCATAAATATCGTCATTTATTGGCCAAATAAATAAAGATTGTTAAAACAATGAAAATCACACACAATAATAAGTAATTCACAATAGATCTTTATACAAACATAAATAACATGACTAACCTTGTTTATAATCCCAACTAAAAATTACTTAGCCCATGAAGGGTTTATTACACATATTACAAGCTTGTGTGGTCATTATTAGTTGAATCAAGAGAAAGAATTGATCCTAACTCCCTTAGTAGATAAAGGAGATAGAAACAATAAACTCTCTGAACAACATATGTTATACCACACTTACAAAGATCACTCAAGAACACAAGTGTGTTCTTCACACAAAAAGAAAAGTTTACAAAAAATGGAAAATTATAAGATGAATGATGAATGATGAAGGATCTAAGGGGTCTATTTATACACCTAAAGTCATCTAATAGCTCCAAAACTCCAACATTATTACATTAGATCGGATCAATGCCAGCCATCCCCTCAATAATACACCAAAAGTATAAAAAATTAGACAAATCATAGCAATCTGTCAAGAGTTACGGCCGTAACATTCGTGAGTTACGGCCGTAACTAGGTGACTTACGGCCGTAACTCCCGAATGTTACGGCCGTAACGTGTCTTCGTAAATTTGCTCATTTGAAGCTTTGATAGTTACGTTTTCAGCCCAATTTCTCGACTTTGCGTTTTGCCCCGCATCTTCTTCTGATGATAACTTTTGATATATAACTCGATTTTGAATCCGAAAGATTGCCGAATTGCCTCTAAAGCCCTACAACATGAATATATCAAAATTCAATAAAGAGAATATTTATTAAACATGTTGTTTCTTGAGTAATTCAGTTATTTAATCCGATCATCATCCGATAAAAATAAAATTATTAAAACTAATAAATTAAAAGCAAAAAACGAGTAGACTAGGTCAATTATGGGTGAATTTTATCGATAAAAACCATGGATAAGTGTACAAAACTGACATTTATCACACCCCCAAACTTGAATTCTTGCTAGTCCCGAGCAAGACTCTTTATTATTCACACTCCAAAAATAAAAAAAATAAAAATAAAACAAAAATAAGAAAATTAATACACACATAAATTAAAATATAAAAGGAGAAAAGGAGATCAAAATGCCATTAATAAACAACAACCAGCTTTATACAGTAGATAGAAATGAATCAAGATTCAAAATAAATCTACTAATGTTTTTGAAGTTAAAACACGGTTTTTATTTTGTAATTCCAAAATGTAAGGTTTCCCCCCAATAGGTTGATTATTTTTTCCCACTCGTGATACACACGACTCCCTTTAATGGTTGCTCTCGATCACTCGTTTATTTTTCGACTCAATATGAAGAAGAATTTCATTGACGTCATCAAATATTGTGATTATTCACGAAATTGAGTGTATTGAAATTCAGCCGCTAATTAATTCAAATCTGCTCATAAACTACATCCCTTTTAGTGATAGCTTTCACACCGTTATTTGCTAACGTGTAGCTCTTTTCACTAACACAATTTCTATCTATTTTTTTTAAAAGGTGATAGCTTTCACACCGTTATTTGCTAACGTGTAGCTCTTTTCACCAATTTTTCTGAGACGGCAGCTACGCACCAACAATGGTTAGTCCTTTATTTTTCGCAAAACTTAAGACCCCCAAAATTAGGCAGCTGTTGCTAACACTTCTCCTTTTCGTCATTTATTTTTTTAGGTGATAGCTTTCACACCGTTATTTGCTAACGTGTAGCTCTTTTCACCAATGACTCCTTTTTTTTTTTAGGGAATAGAATTTTTGCAGAAAATCATTTTTTAGTTAAGCATGAAAAATCAAAAACTCCACAAATTAAGTAAATTTCAGTTTTATTTTTCATCAACCAATTGATTCTTTTTTTCTCAAGGTAACAAATGACTCGATTTTATATGATAATTACAAGGCTTGGAAAGAGAGATTAAGGCTCAAAAATTTTGGAATATACAAAAAAAAAAAAAATTACCGGTTAAAACGATTTAGAAGCTTGTATATAGCTAATTTATTGGTGTTTTGGCCAGATCTAGAAATCTCAAAAATCAAAATACTATAAATATATATATATATATATTCACTAAACCTAATCAATGCCAAATAATAAAAACATACCACACACTACACTAATCAAAACATACCACGATCAAAATCAAAATAAACATCATAGTTCAAAAACCACAAAATAAACACCAAAGTACGAAAACACCCCCAAACTTATAAGTAAAATTGTTCTCAGTTTTTAAAAAAAAAAAGCAAATGAGAAAACAGAAAACTCCCTGAAATTTTAGCTTTGTGATACTCCAGGTGTGTCGTCAGGGATGTTTAGAAAACGGAAAAGCTTTTCAAAGCACTTCTTCGTTTCTAATTCTCGCTCGATTATTTCATTCTGATTTCTCAAAATTTCAGCCTGGGATGTTTCTAATCCCTGAACTCTTTCAAGCAAATTTTCCTCAAAAGGCGTCAACTCATAACCGGCATCCTCCTCGGCCTCATATTCCTCCTCCTCGCTACTATCCTCTTCCGGTTCCAAACGTGCCCGTTTGCTTCTCAATTGAGTACTTCGAAAAATACTACTCCGGCCGTTCAGTCGATCCCCATGTGTTAATATATCACCCCCTGCCGAAATTTTTACTCTCTGGCTCCTGCAAATACCGGTGATAAGGCAGGGGTATGGCATCTTCTGCCTAGTCGGGACCATGCCGGCATAGTGACAAATAGTAGTGTAAATGTGAGTACCCAAATCCATTTTTACCCCTCGGCGGATAGCAAATAAACCTCGCATGTGGCCAATGGAAACCGTCGTCAGAGTCGAAGTCGGGTAAATACTCCCGGCTGCCCACATCTATAAATACCAAGCATCATCCATTAGGTCCGCCTGGTTGTATCGGGGTTTGATCATCCCAATACTGTCATGTACTCGCTCACTAACGCCCATCATAAAACTTTATCATCCGGCACCTCTTCATTAGGTAAGATAGAAATGTCAACCGCGTTAGTACAATTAACCCCCAAATACTTGTTAATGACATCCGATGAAAAATTAATTGATTTCACATTCACAGTAGTCTGATGATAAGTAGGTGACCCTACCTGCCCAATGGACTTATTGAAAGAATTGTAAAAGTTTAAGGTCAAGGTCGGGTTACCATTTGGGAGATCGGAAACGAACTTTTCCCAGCCGTTGTCTAAGAATTTTTGGATGAAAGGGGTCGTGATTGTGTCTCTATCCGCATCGCCAATGAAATCATCAAGATTGAACAATCTTTCCTTAATGCACTTTGTGTTTTGATTTCTTTGCGGTGGTGCCGGACCTTGAGATGACAAACCGACCTTTTCTTTTCCTTTTGATGATTTCTTCGGTGCCATACCTGAAATTAAACAAAATCAAATTCCTTTTCATCACACGACTATAATCATCAAGCAAAACCAATAAAAACATAAAAAAAAATTCAAAGATTTTCGTTGTGGCATTTCGTCGGACACCTTGAGTTCATAGTTTTTTAACAAGTTTTTTCATCCAAACTCAAATCCATAAAGCCACCACAAATCAATGAATCAAATAACCACACAAATATCAACAATACTAACAAATGAACAAGATTTAATCAACGAATCATACGGGAATAAGAATCGAAAAACAAATATGAAGAGAAAAACTAAAAACTAAAACTCAAGAATATATAAATTGAAACAAGGATTGAAAGAGAACCTGATGATTATGTGTTAACGTTGATAAGTTAATGAATTGTATTGAGGAATTTGAGTTTTTAGAAAGTAGGGATTGATAGGGGGAAAATCGCACTCCCGGCCGCTTGGTGACTCGTCTGTTTTGTGAATATGTTGCAAAGTCCGTTTTTTTAATACAGACGAGTAGTTACGGCCGTAACATATCCAAGTTACGGCCGTAAGATGCATTCGTTTTTTTTTTTTGGAACCTGTTTTAAGATACGGCCGTAACATGTAGGAGTTACGGCCGTATAAACCATTCGTTAAAAATCATGATACTACTTACGGCCGTATTATTTTTTATAGGGCCTTATATATATATATATATATATATATATATATATATATTATTTTTTTTTTGTTTTTTTAGAAATTTATAATTATTATATGTGTGAGAATAATGAAAGAAAGACTCCCTGGATTTTATGAACGATCTGATCCTTGCTCTTGTTGTTGAATCCTTCCGTGTTACCCCCAAACTTATTTGCGAAATAATAGAGATTGGGTTGCCTCCCAATAAGCGCTTTGTTTAACGTCCTTAGCTTGACTTCTTGTCAGATTAATTAGGTATTTCCAGCATTATGATTGACTTTGCTGTCGAGAATTCTCCTCCCAGATATGGCTTTAACCGTTGACCGTTTACTTTGAAACTCCCGTCGGTTGTATTATAAATCTCCACAGCTCTATGAGAAAACACCTCTTTGATCGTGTAAGGGCCTGTCCATCGTGAACGCAGCTTACCCGGAAACAGACGCAGTCGTGCATTAAAAAGAAGAACTTGGTCTCCTGTTTTAAAATCTCTTCTTAGAATTCTGTTCTCATGCCATCTTTTTGTTTTTTCTTTGTAGATTTTGGCATTTTCATATGAGTCGAGTCGGATTTCATCCAACTCATTTAACTGCAGCAACCTTTTCTTTCCTGCCAATTGTTCGTCAAAGTTTAATTTTTTTATAGCCCAAAAAGCTCGATGTTCAAGTTCTACTGGTAGGTGACAGGCTTTTCCAAAAACCAGACGAAATGGAGACACGCCTATCGGTCTCTTATAGGCTGTTCTGTAAGCCCAGAGCGCATCATCCAGCTTTTTCGACCAATCTTTCCGAGATGAGTCGACTGTCATCTCAAGTATACGTTTCAGTTCACGATTGGAAACTTCGACTTGTCCACTGGTTTGTGGGTGATAAGAGGTAGCGACACGGTGTTTTACTCCGAATTTGGTCAATAGAGCCTTAACCTGGTGATTGCAGAAATGAGATCCGCCATCACTGATAATAACTCTCGGAGTTCCGAAGCGAGTGAATATATTTTTCTTTAGAAAATTTACCACGACCTTAGCTTCGTTTGTTGGTAATGCAATAGCCTCCACCCATTTGGATACGTAGTCTACAGCTACAAGGATGTATTCATTAGAGAACGATGATGGAAAGGGTCCCATGAAATCAATTCCCCAAACGTCGAAGATTTCAACTTCAAGGATGAAATTCATTGGCATTTCATTTCTTTTTGACATGTTTCCATGTCTTTGGCACCGGTCACACTTCGAGACAAGTGTATGTGCATCTTTGAACAGAGTGGGCTAATAGAATCCTGCTGCAAGAATTTTTGTCATTGTTTTGAACCCCCAAAATGTCCTCCATAGTGAGAGGAATGACATCTTTCTAATACCTTCTCCATTTCTTCTTCCGTATGCATCTCCTGATGATTTGATCAGTCCTCGTCTCAACAACAGAGGATCTTCCCAAGAATAGTATTTCAACTCGGAGAAGAATTTTTCTTTTGATGATGGGAAAATTTGGGTGAATTATTCCACTAACAAGGAAATTAACGATGTCGCATACCATGGTGCATTTTGTTTTTCCTGGATATTAGAGATTTGGAATGGTTGTTCATCCTAAATACTTCATTTATTTCCTTCTCTTGAGCATTGTTTTGGTCGAGTCTAGAGAGATGATCCACCACTTGGTTTTCTGCTCCTTCTCGTCTCTCGATTTCTATGTCGAATTCTTGCATAAGTAGAACCCATCGGATTAGCCTTGACTTTGCATCTTGCTTTGTCATTAAATATTTCAAAGTGAATGATCGGTGTAGACTATGACCTTTGATCCCAATAAGTAGGATCGAAATTTGTCAAAGGCATAAACCACCGCAAGCATCTCTTTTTCGGTTGTTGTGTAGTTCAGTGAGCATCATTCATAGTCCCGCTAGCATAACGGATCACTTGCATCATTTTGTCCTTCTTCGCCCAAGAGGCCCCTACGGCATAATCACTTGCATCGCACATTAAAATGAAAGGAATAGTCCAACTGAGAAATGATGATTGGAGCTGATGTAAGCTTATCCTTCAAAGTTGCAAAGGCCACGTGGCATTCATTTGTGAAAAGGAATGGTGTATCTTTCTCAAGCAAAGAACAGAGAGGTTTTGCTATTTTTGAGAAATCTATTATAAACCTCCGATAGAATCCTGCATGTCCGAGAAAACTCCTTACTCCTTTCACCGAAATTGGTGGAGGAAGTTTTGCAATCAGTTGGATCTTTGCCTTATCGACTTCAATTCCATGTTGTGAGATTCTATGGCCAAGTACAATTCCTTCCTGGACCATGAAGTGACATTTCTCCCAATTGAGAACTAGATTTGTGTCTTCACATCTTTCCAAAACCATGCCTAAGTGATTTAGGCATTTATCAAATGAATCTCCGAAAACCGAGAAATCGTCCATGAAAACTTCAATGAATTTTTCAACCATGTCTGAGAATATTGACATCATGCATCTTTGAAATGTGGCTGGAGCATTGCACAATCCGAATGGGATTCTTCTATAGGCAAATGTTCCATAAGGGCATGTGAATGTTGTTTTCTCTTGGTCTTCTGGGGCTATTACGATTTGGTTGTACCCTGAATAGCCGTCGGGAAAACAGTAGTAAGAATGTCCCGCCAATCTATCTAGCATCTGATCAATAAATGGGAGTGGAAAATGATCTTTTCTTGTCGTCTTGTTTAGTTTCCTGTAATCAATGCACATTCTCCATCCTGTGATCGGTCATGTTGGTATAAGTTCATTGTGCTCGTTCTCTATGATCGTGATTCCACTCTTTTTTGACACCATATGTACAGGGCTCACCCATGGACTATCTGAGATTGAATAAATGATTCCTGCATCAAGTAATTTAAGAATCTCTGCCTTCACAATTTCCTTCATGTTTGGATTCAAACGTCGTTGATGCTCAATTGAAGATTTGCAGTCATCTTCCATCAAGATTTTGTGAGTGCATATAGAGGGGCTTATTCCTCTAATGTCTGCAATAGTCCATCCAATTGCTCTTTTGTGATTCCTCAATACCCTTAGTAATTACCCTTCTTCAAGTTTGGTCAATATGTTAGATATGATGACCGGAAGTGTTGAGGAAACGCCCAAGTAAGCGTATCTCAAATGTGTGGGTAGAGGTTTGAGATCAAGTGTTGGAGCTTCTTGTAAAGAAGGGAGGGGTTTAGCGGAGCTTGTCCCCAATTCTTTAAAATGTGAATGCTTTCTTAAGGTTGGTAGTGCTTCTAGATAGTTAACTGTTTCGGCCAAGTGATATTCTTCTTCCATGCTGGTTAGAGAATTTGCTATACATGTCTCAAGAGGATCTTTAAATAGAATTTTCTCTAAAGACTTGTTCACCATGGCTTCAATTGTGTCTATTTTTAGACAATACTCATCCGTGGAGGGTTGATTCAAAGTTTTTAAGACATCGAAGATGACATGTTCGTCTTCCACTCTGAGAATTAGCTTTCCTTCATAGACATCAATAAGAACACGTCCGGTTGCGAGAAATGGTCGTCCCAAAATAATGGGAATATCCTGATCTTCTTCCATGTCGAGGATGATAAAATCTGCTGGAAATATGAATTTATCAACTTTGACGAGCACATCTTCAACTATCCCACGTGGATATTTGATTGACCGATCGGCTAATTGTAGTGAAACTGTTGTTGCTTTTGCTTCTCCCAAGTTCAATTTGTTGAAAATTGACAGGGGCATCAAGTTGATACTTGCCCCTAAATCACAAAGAGCTTTGCCAAAATTCACTTCACCAATTGTACACGGGATTGTGAAAGTTCCCGGATCTTTTAGCTTGGGTGGCAACTTCTTTTGTAGTATTGCGCTACATTCCTCTGTTAGCATGACAGTTTCGTATTCTTCAAGCCTTCGTTTGTTGGAAAGAATATCTTTCATAAATTTGGCATAGCTTGGCATTTGTGCTAGAGCATCGGCAAAAGGAATGTTGATGTGTAGCTTTTTGAAGATTTCCAAGAATTTCCCGAATTGAGCATCGAGCTTGTGATTCTTCAACCGTTGAGGAAATGGGATAGGTGGAACATAAGATTTTGTAGCAATTGGACCTTTTTGAGATGAAGGTCTTGTATCAGATTCTTTTTCTGATTCTTGATTTTGTTTATTTTTTTGTTTTTCCAGATGATTTTTCATAGAAATTTCGGGCAACTGCACTCCACTTCTTGTTGTGATAGCTTGTACATTTTCCCTTGGATTTACCTCGGTATTGCTAGGTAACATGCCATGAGATCTTTATGAAAGTATTTTGGCCATTTGGCCAACTTGTGTCTCCAGATTTTTAATTGAAGCATCATTTCATTGTTGATACTTCAGTTGTTGTTCAGCTAGCTTTGTAATTGCTTCTTCCCATCCGGGCTTCTTTTCTTGATGCGTTGGATTCAACACATTGTTGTTGTTTGCGTAAGAAAAATTTGGATGATTTTTGTACCCTGGATTGTATGTTGGCCCGTAAGGATTGTATGCTTGCCTTTGGAAATTCTGAGCATACGCCACTTGTTCTGGTGGTGGTGTTGACTGCTCTTGTTGCACTAAGGGACAGATAGTGCTGTTGTGAGTTGCTCCACAAATTTCACATGAAAAAGCTGAAATTTGTGGAGTTTGCACCGTCTTCACAGATTGAGGAGTTGAAAAAGACATTTCCTCGACTTTCTTTGATAGAGCTTCAATTTTTGCCAACATAAGTGAATAAGAATCCACTTCAAAAACACCATTTGGTTTGTTTTGGATATTTCTGTCTAGCCATCTTGTACTTTGTTCACTTATAACCTCAAAAAGATTATAAGCCTCTTTCATAGTTTTGTTTCCCAGTGAGCCATTTGATGATGAATCGACATTGGCTCGGCATGAAGGTAAAATTCCAGAATAGAAGTAATTGACTTGTGCTCCCAAATTGAAACCATGGTTAGGACATTTTCGTAGCATATCTTTGTATCTCTCCCATGCTTCGTGGAATGATTCTGATCTTGTTGTGAAATGTAGAGATTTCGTATTTGAGTTTCGCCACTTTTATTGGTGGAAAGTATTTAGTGGTGAATTTTTGGACAAATTCGGGCCAATTTGTTATGCTTCGTGGTGGAAAAGTATCTAGCCACTCTCTTGCTATGTCCTTCAAAGTGTGCACGAAAAGTCTCATTTTGATCGCCTCGTCATTTACATTTGGATATTTGAAATTTCCACATATTTCCACAAAATGGTTAATATGGAGATATGGATTTTCGTCGGTTCTTCCATAAAATGAGTTGTTGTTAGAGAAGAGATTGATGACATCTGGGCGAATTTGAAAATTGTCCACTCCAAATGGTGGATAGATTACACTTGATTGAACGCTCAAAGATGGGGGGTTAATGAATTCCCCAAAGAGCATGTTGTCTTCATCTATTTCCGGCACAATAGGATATTGTTGATGTTGAATGTTTTGAACATTAGGTATTCCCCCCACCGGAGGAATTCTTTCGTTATCATTTCCTTGGGGGAGACGTGGATTTAGTTAAATGCCATTGATGGTGAAGAAATAATGTTTTTCTTTTGTTCTCTTCGCCTTCTTCTGAATGTGGCTTCGATCTCGGGATCTAGTGAAACTAAATCGCGATTGTACGTCCTTCGCATAGACAAGAGAATCTACAACAAAGAAAAAGTTGTATTTATAACAATAGTTAATAATGTAATTTTTCAAATATAACTTATACTTCCCCGGCAACGGCGCCAAAAACTTGACACGCTTTTAGTGTAACTATCGCAAGTGCACGATATCGTATCAAGTAGTAAAGTGGACTTTTTGAGTCCGGTTTATCGATCCCACAAGGAAGTTTGGTTATAATTTGAATGATACACTATTAGTCTATTTTTATAGATACTTAAGATGAGTGAAACACATAATTAAAAAGTTTGGTTTAATAATTTCAAATAAATTGCAATAATAGTTCTAATATTATAAGGAAATAAAAAGATAGCAATAATAATAGATTGATTATCGATAAAATGAAATAGTTGGGATTACAAACTTAGTTCATCATTAGTTATAAAAGATGTATTGGAGATCATAAGATGAATTTACTTATTTTGTTGTGTAGATTCAATTTTCCTTAAAAAGACGATTTCTCTTTCGAACTATAAAACGCCCCTTACATATTGAATCAATCCACTATATTTCTATGTTGATCGGCTTAAATACATAGCATTAGAATTTATGAAAATAACTCAAAGAATCATCTAAGGACTAGGGGTATATTTCTATCCCCTAGAACAACTTAGAGTGAAGATCATTTGATCTAATCAAACATATTTTCTTTCGAAACATATGAAGACCATAAATATCGTCATTTATTGGCCAAATAAATAAAGATTGTTAAAACAATGAAAATCACACACAATAATAATTAATTCACAATAGATCTTTATACAAACATAAATAACATGACTAACCTTGTTTATAATCCCAACTAAAAATTACTTAGCCCATGAAGGGTTTATTACACATATTACAAGCTTGTGTGGTCATTATTAGTTGAATCAAGAGAAAGAATTGATCCTAACTCCCTTAATAGATAAAGGAGATAGAAACAATAAACTCTCTGAACAACATATGTTATACCACACTTACAAAGATCACTCAAGAACACAAGTGTGTTCTTCACACAAAAAGAAAAGTTTACAAAAAAAATAGAAAATTATAAGATGAATGATGAATGATGAAGGATCTAAGGGGTCTATTTATACACCTAAAGTCATCTAATAGCTCCAAAACTTCAGCATTATTTCATTAGATCGGATCAATGCCAGCCATCCCCTCAATAATACACCAAAAGTATAAAAAATTAGACAAATCATAGCAATCTGTCAAGAGTTACGGCCGTAACATTCAGGAGTTACGGCCGTAACTAGGGTGACTTACGGCCGTAACTCCTGAATGTTACGGCCGTAACGTGGCTTCCTAAATTTGCTCATTTGAGGCTTTGACAGTTACGTTTTCAGCCCAGAATTTCTCAGATTTTGCGTTTTTGCCCCAGATCTTCTTCGGATGATAACTTTTGATATATAATTCTGATTTTGAATCCGGAAAGATTGCCGAATTCGTCTCGGAAAGCCCTACAACATGAATATATCAAAATTCAATAAAGAGAATATTTATTAAACATGTTGTTTCTTTAGTAATTCAGTTATTTAATCCGATCATCATCCGATAAAAATAAAATTATTAAAACTAATAAATTAAAAGCAAAAAACGAGTAGACTAGCTCAATTATGGGTGAATTTTATCGATAAAAACCATGGATAAGTGTATAAAACTGACACTTATCAATGATGCTTTTGAATAAAACACGATCCGGATTTTGCGCATGATTGAAGATCTCTGACGGCTTAATATTTAAATACTTTATCCTTTAGTATTTAAATATATCTTCTTAAATGGGACTTTGACTTTAGCGAATAACAAAGATTCCTTCTTGTCCTGTTTGGATACTGTATGGAATAATAGTTGTATTGTCAATTCGAGACAACTTCCATACTTAGTCTTATGAGACTCCTTGCTGTATGATTGATTCACTGTATGCTAGAACTACGAGAAGTCTTCGATACATGTTGATATATTTTGATCAGCTTTTCGATACAGTAGTTTGCTGTATGCTGGATTGGCATATTGTCAAAACACTCTTATCACGATCTTTCGATATAGGGATCGTTATCCCGACAATCTCGATACAGGGATTGTTATCCCAACAATTTCCCCTTTTTTGATAATTTGCCAAGTCTTTCCAAGTCTTCCTTTTAAAAACCTTTTGATGTTATCCAAACATGCTTGATGATGCCAAAACTTTGACACTTAGTATCTTGAAGGTGGGCAGACTTCTTGGTCTTCTGATCGAATGTTCTGGCCTTCAACAAGTAGCCTAATACTATGAACTGCTCGCAGGCAAGTTCAGCTTTTATCAAAAGAGTATTACATCTGTAAACTTTTGATTGGCGCGCAGGCACAATCTTACATAGTATTCTAGATACATACAACTTAAACTCTGAACTGTTCGCAGATAAGTTCGTACAGCTTAATTTTAAAACAAGTTTCATACTTCTATACAGCAAGAATAAATTAAGTATTTGTAAACATACAAGAACACAGTAGATTACGAGTTGTAATCTTTCAAGACAGGCAAATATTTTATTAATATTGAAACAAGGTGTACAATATTTTGCCGTTTTGAAAATAAAATTACAAAATTAATACAACAAGGAATTCAACTCCTGTAATCTGAGTGTCTCCATGGACTTTTGGGGTCATTCTTGGTATTTTTCCACCAGTTCTGATGCGCGTCCCTGTCTCGATTCAGATATAAGGCTCGTCCTTCATATGACTTATCGAAGACTAGGATCCAATCTTCTGGATGGGTAACCAAGTCACCTTATTTATGTTTAGACTTCATCTGCAGCTGTAGCGGGAGCGTCCCTTCTTCCAACTTATTCTTTAATTCCTCAGCGGCTTCCTGTACCGTCCTGCATCTGTTGAAAATTGAGGATTCCCTGATAAGAACAACAAAGTATCTTAGCAGTTCATTTCTCCTCCAGTTTTTGATTTCTTCTACAGTAGGTTGTCGGTCGGTCGGGAGGTTCATAGCTTGTGGCTTTTGGACGAGGTTCTTTCAAGGATACTTAGGATCCTGGAATTCTGGACGACTTCCCTGTATTCTAACATTTGAAAATGAAATACGGGCAATATCAGCAGTGATACTGTCTTCAAAAGGAGCTAACATTTCCTTCTCTTGCTCGAGCCTAGATCTCCTTGCAGCTTCCCTTGCTTCTTCCCCCTTTTTGACGTCATCAAGGTATCACACCTTCTCATCAAGGCGTTCCAGGATTTGCATAGCAGCATCCTGTTTCATCTAAAAATTTTTCATTTTCTCAACTAGGGTGGTGAGCACTCGATCAAAGCTGATGCTGTCTTGGACTCGGACACGCGTAGCTTAGATTGTTCGTCTTTTAGGATCTGCTCATGTCGTTCTTGCAATTAGCTTAGGGCCTGCTTGAAGATGAATGGCAAGATACTGAAAGCTTCTTCCACTCGGGAAACTTCGTGCTTTAGACCTATCATCTCTTCAACGGCAGATGATGTAGCCAATCAAGAGCTTTTTCGACAGAATACAGGGCGTTGACGGCGTCCTGGATGAAAACTGTTTGAAGGCCGAGAGCATGTAATCGCTCTTTCCTTGTGGCTGTCCTTGGATAATCTAGCTGGGCGAAATCTTCAACTCCATTCAACCTTCTCAAGTTCACATTGGGACGTGAATTGAGTTGCACATCCTCAGGTATTATACCGTCGTCGGGTTCCAAGGCGGTTGAGGGTGCGGGAGCTTCAGATTTGGACTCGGCAACAGGGGGTGCTACATCCTTCTACGCTGGGATGGGTTCTGAAGACATGGATACAGGAGGGACTGATTACTCCTGCTGTCTCTCAGCTTCCGCCTGCTCCGGCAGAGGGACTGATTCCTCGTGCTGGATGGTCCTGGATTCTTCTTCGGCTTGGGAAGCGACAGGTTCGGGTGCCTGTCGCGAAACTGATTGTTCCTCCGCGACATGAGGGACTGAATCCTCGTTGTCTGGAACAATGTCTTGCTGCTATGAAGGGGACTGAGTGTGAGTTGATGTCCCTTCACCATTTTGTTGTTGACGCTGGGAGAATTATTTTTCTCTAGCTTCCTCACGACTCATCCTCAGACCTGCCTGAAAGGCGTCATCGTCGTCGTTTGAGTCATGGTCTGATTTTGTACTTTTGGGAGATTCTACGGACTTAGATTTTCCTTTCTTTCGTGCTTCGGATTTATCCAACAGGTGGCTCTCAATTAGCTCTCTAACGTATAGGTTGTCCCATTGGATCAGGACTTCAACATCTTGACCGTCCGTCGCTTCCAGAACGAATCTTTCTTCGTTGCTCCATTCGCTCCAGTTGTACAGGTCGTCGTACGGAGCAAGTCTATAATTTTTCCATTGGACAAACCTTTCAAATGCCTGTTCGATTTTCACAGAAAGTAGAGTTTTGTTAATAATTATGTCCGGGGAGGGGCTGTGTACAGCGCCTGGGTCCGCTGTATGCACGGGTTCCTCTACAGATATGGAATCCTGTATCGGAAAGGGATCCCTTACAGGGGTTGGTACCTTGATGGGAGATGGATCCTTAACGGGTGTGGAATCCCACATAGGAGAAGTAGCTTTTGGCTCCAAAGTGGCAGCCGACTCGCTAGAGTCTTGTAGGTTGGCAGATGGTTGAGTATCCATCCTAGCCGCCAATGGCTCGGGATATACTGTCGAGACAGTAGCAGCCATCTCCTCCGCAGGGGTTTCGCCCTGGGGTGTCGATACAGTGGGTTGGGCCACGGAAGAAACATCCTTGGAGGTTTCTGTAGCTTTAACTTTTGAAAGCCTCCTTAGCTTCCTTTTTGGCTTCTCAGCAGCAACAGGAGTTTTGATGTGAGAATTTTTTCTCTTCCTTGAAGATTCTTCGCTTCGGGACTTCGAAGATACGTCCCTTGGGTCAGCGGAAATGGGCGGTTTGCGTACGAAAGGTCTGTTAAGGGTTCTTTGGTTGAAAATAGTAGGCCTGACGCTTCCTAAGTATATCCGTGAATTGATTTTCTTTGCCTCTGCGGATTGTGGAACTCCGCACTTCGTCAATAGATAATTCAAAAGCAAACCAAATGATTTCTTCTGCGTGGCAGGCTTAGAAACTTCTTCCTGCAACCGTTTGATGATAATTTGACACCAATTGACCTTATCATAGGTCATAATTGCAACCATCATTCTGAACCTGAGATTAGTGCACATCTCAAAAGCACCTGTTCTATTCTCAATAACACGACAACAGAAATCGTGTAAATAGAAAAAAGTTAAACATAAAAGTTTCTTATGGCAAGAGGTGTGAACCATTTCCACCCTCGCTGAGCCAGTGAACAAGCCATAGTATTGGGTCAACAGTTCTTGAGACCCAAAAGTTTCAAGATCTTCCATGGTCAGGCCATCAGCAGGTAGCCTGTAGATATTTTGAAGAAGCTCTTGGTCAATGCGGATATCGACTCCCGAATGACCGCTGTGATGTCAGCAACATGTCCTCCGTGAGCCAGTGAGAGGAAACGAACCGCAGCATTGAGGTAGAACTCCTCAACCAGATGAACATCAAATCGTTCAGCGGTGTGGCTGCCAAGTCGATAGAGGCCTTGCTGACGTATCCTCGTAATGACGTATTCCATCGAATCGACGTCATCACCTTTGGTACGAACATGTTCAAGAATGATAGATCTGGAAAAGATCCATGCGTCGATGATGTTGGAGGATTTCTTGAGAGAGATGGAAGAGGTCTGGGAAGACGCCATTGATGATTTCTCGAAGAAAAAATAAAAGGATTCAAGGAGAAATGCAGTAAACACAGAAAACTTGTCGGTTGTATGCTCAAAAACTCTTACAATATGCAGAAAGCGTAAAGAGTCTCAAATGGCATTTACAGTCCTTTTATAGTGGGCGGCGAAGAAGGGTTTTCAGAGAATGAACGGTCAGATTTAAGGGATGGGAACCGTGTTTGAAATGAACGACCACGATGGACTGAGTGTAACCGGTACAACTTATCCATCTAATTTAAAATAGGAGCGGGTCCCACTTCTGACGTATCAAATTACCCTTATTGCCCGAAACGGCTGTGTAAAATTAATATAAAATTTGAAACATTGCGGCAAGATACCAATGTCCAGATATTGTGTAAAGCATTTAATGCAAAAACTTTTAATTATGACAGGGCACATGGACACAAAGATCGATTTTAAAATAAATAAATAACATGATAATTGATTTCCCATTGTATGTGCTGTATCCGCAAAAATACAGCGTTCCCCCTTAAAAGGTAATTACGGGTTTCAATTCGATACAACAGCTTTCGGATTAATACTGTATTCATGGGTCATAATGTATTCCCCCTTAATTATTGCACACATGAGTTGTAGGATAATTCATATCGATGTGTTCCTACAGTGCTATTCTGATGGTCTGAGTGTACAATTAACTAACGGTGGATATTGTATTCTCGGGTCTTACAGCATTCCCCATCAATTGCTGAGTAAAAGCATTAAAAAAAAACTTACAGGGATTCAGGCTGTAGTAATCCCAATTCATGTCGAAGCATGCGGAATCTTGCTGTGTCGAGAGGCTTGGTGAAGATGTCGGCTAACTGGATATCTATATGGAACTTTTCGAGCCGAACATCCTTGTTCTCAACATGATTCCTTATGAAGTGATGCTTCATGTTGATATGCTTGGTGCGAGAGTGCAATACAGGGTTGTGAGTGATAGCAATTGCACTCGTGCTATCGCACATAATCGACGTTTCCTTGGATTCAATTCCATAATCTGACAGTTGTTGTTGCATCCAAAGGATCTGCATACAACAACTACCAGCAGCATAGTATTCTGATTCAGCTATGGAAAGCGAGTTTGCCAATTGTTTCTTACTAAACCAAGACACAAGTCTAGATCCAAGAAAGTGACAAGTACTGCTTGTACTCTTCCTATCTAGCTTGCAACCTCCGAGATCCGAGTCGCTGTAGCCAACTAAATTGAATCCGCCTTCTTTAGGATACCATAATCCTACATCGACTGTTCCTTTGACGTATTTTAGGATAGTTTAGCTGTTGCGAAGTGTGATTCTTTAGGTGATACTTGATATCACGCATACACTCCCACAACAAACTGGATATTGGGCCTGCTAGCCGTTAGGTACAGGAGTGAGCCAATAAGCTTCCTGTAGAGTGATTGATCAACCGGATTTCCAGCTTCATCAGCACTAATTTTCACGGAAGTGCTCATGGGGGTTGACGATGATTTGGAAGTATTCATTCCAAACTTGTTGAAAAGCTCCTTGCTGTATTTTTCCTGGTTGATGAAAATCCCTATAGGTAATTGTTTCACCTGCAAACCTAGGAAATAACTAAGTTCTCCCATCATACTCATTTCAAATTAACTTTGCATGAGATGAGAGAACCTTTGACACAAAGCAAGGTTAGTTGAACCAAATATTATATCGTCTACATATATTTGAACCATTAGAAGGTCATCACCTTCCTGTATTTTGAACAAGGTCTTGTCCACAGCACGTTTCTCAAATCCATTATCGGTTAGATACTGGGACAGGGTCTCATACCATGCTCTAGGGCCTTGCTTAAGTCCATACAGTGCTTTCCTTAGCCTGTATACTAGGTCTTCGCCTTATGGATTGACAAACCCTAGTGGTTGTTCAACATATACTTCTTCTGCAAGGTCTCCATTCAGGAATGCACTTTTGACGTCCATTTGGTATACAATGAAGCTTTTATTGGCGTCAAAGGCTAAAAATATCATAATGGCTTATAGTCTGGCTACAGGGGCAAATGTCTCATCGTAGTCTATGCCGTCTTCCTGTCTATAGCCTTGGGCGACTAGTTGGGATTTATTCCTGATAATGAGTCCATTTCGATCCTTCTTGTTTCTAAATACCCATTTGGTTCCAATTAATGATTGATGAGTAGGTCTGGGTACAAGATACCATACGTTGTTTCTTTTGAAATCGTTAAGCTCTTCTTCCATAGATGTAATCCAATGAGAATTGTTGAGGGCTTCTTTGATAGAAACAGGTTCGGATTGAGCTAAGAATGCAGCAATGGTGCACATTTTAAGTCTTCTAAGCTCGGATTGAGATTTCCATTCACGAAATGGTGATATCTCAGTATCGGGTTATTCTTGCGCACATAGTACATTTCCTTGTGTACTCTGTATTCTCCTACGGGTAGAAACACCAGTATCAATGTTTCCTATGATCAGCTCTTGTGGGTGATCTTTCAACCATCTTCTGTCGGGTTCTAACTCAGGGTCCCGTACTGTATCGTGAGTTGCTTTAGTTTTGACTTTATCTTGAAAAGCATCGGCTTCATCTACATCAGTTCTTACTGTAACACCCCCAAATCCGCTCAGGGATATTACACGCCGTAGACCCTCTCCTCGAGGATCTACCAGGCTGATA
Source organism: Orobanche coerulescens (assembly GCA_033398695.1). NCBI lineage: Eukaryota > Viridiplantae > Streptophyta > Magnoliopsida > Lamiales > Orobanchaceae > Orobanche > Orobanche coerulescens. The sequence continues at coordinate 96,523,068 of CM065816.1, forward strand.
ACTAAAATCAAACATCTAAACCTCGCCTTTAAGGCTAAAATGACTCAGTAGACCGATTTGGTCTTTCAACAAATACATACAACTCAAATACAACTCATACCCACGCAGGGGTCAAAATACAACACACTCCCGTACAACGGGGAAAGAATCTTGCGTGAAATAAAATGCAACTAAAACAATAACATAATACGGATCCTCGTGTGATTAGTATATTTCATCTTTCGTAATCCTTCGTGACTACCCTGTGCTATGCTCCAAAACCTTAATGCAATACAGACATCCACACCCGAATACTCGGGGTTAGCAAAACTCCACCGTTTTGCTAGTGCAAGTACAAGTGCAAAATACGAGCCATACAATACAAGTTCCAAGAACAATAATAATCGAAATCCTCAAAGTTCCAAACGTAATGAAAAGCACTTCCCGAGGCATGAGTTTGGTAAAACATTCCAAAACCGAAAGATCACAAATCAAGGGAAAACAATTTATAAAACAGTTTAAAATGCCATCGAGAGTTTTAGTAGAAAACAATTTAGGATTTCCGAATCCTTGTCTTTCAAAAAATCAATAGGGTCACAAACCCAAATGTTTTGTTTTCGCAAATAGGAAATCACCGGCAATTTACGGTCGAGCCCAACATCACGTGTCCTCAACGGACGTAAAATCAACGAAACATAATCACGCACGCGCATCGCCTAGGACCGGACGATACCACCGACATCCCACCCGAGTCCTCGAAGGACCCTCCCGAGCCGCTAGCGAAACAAATCACACACATCTCACGGTTGGATCAATCGCTTGTTGCATCCTGGCCACATGATCACATGCCATGTGCCACCGTAGATTATCTCGAGCTCTCACGGTTGGATCAATCACTTGTTGCATCCGGCCACATGATCACATGCCATGTGCCACCGTAGACCTTCAACCATATCCTCACATTCACACAAATAACACAATGCAACAAAGATATCCAAACAATTCGCCTGCAGGCATAAAACACTTAGCAAAACACCACGTCAATCCACAACGCACCGAAATGAAATAATATACGTCCACACCCAATACCAAGCGCAACATCAACACCAAACATATCCATAGAGTTCACATAGTCATTCTCAATCCACACCATTCACAAAACACACGCGTTTTGAAAGCAAGCCTTTAACAAGGCTAAACCGAATCTTTTGAAAGTTCAATTCAAACGACCACACAAACACATTTAAACGATCACCAATTATCATATCCAAAAAAACAAGAATTATATGGACAAGGTACTTGCCTCGAAATCGTCACGCAAGTATTCCGACGAACACGGCTCAACCGGAAAGCTTCGGAACGCCCGATGCTAACGAAAAGGAAGATGACGAGCGGAAGGGTTCAACACGGTTTCTTCGCAAGAAACTCGACCCTAACAACATATAATCCATAAATCAACAATCATACGAGGAAGGATAATCGTAGAATGCCCGAAAACCCCTCTATGGCATTTTACCGGACACCTTCAAGGCGTCGGTCAAGAACTCGACCCAAATAACGAATCGATACGATCCAACCATGGAATAACAAGGGAAATGATATATTACATCTAAATAATCATCAATCCATCATAATCCTAAGTTAAATCGGATTAATCGGACGAAAACAACCAAAATACCCAAATTCCCCAAAACTAGATTTCTAGGAAATCGACTGGTCGGTAGATTGGAGGATGTTATAGGATTGATGATTGATGATATGAACTCCAAAACTTCATGGATTGATTGTCCAACAACATCTCTCCATGATTACACCATCTCCGGCCGCGGAATGGAAGAAGAGAAGTGAGAAAATCTGTCAAGAAAAGCGCCGCCGGGCCTTTTATAGCCGATCACGGCCGTTACGTCGTAAGCCATGGCTTACGTGCGTAATCGCCATGGCGAACTCTGCTGGAAAATGCCGGGCGTTACGTGCGTTACGGCGGGCCTTACGTGCGTAACCGGCCTTACGTGCGTAATGGCCGATCATTACCGCACGTTACTCGGCCGGTGGCCTGGCCCGATCATGCCCGGCCATGACTCGGCCGGGACCAACTCCGACGGCCCGAACGACTCCCGAGTACGAATCGAAGATACGGTTACGAAGTACTCGAAAAGACGAATCCGAGCACTAATAGAACACACGATTCCGACTACCCGAAGGCTCGAAATTCGACAACGGAAAGTAATTACCCCAAACTTTGGGAAATTACGAAAATGGCCCAAAACGCCCCAAAATCACGATACGTGATCGAATAACCAAACCGAAGCTTGAAACATGAATAATAACATTAAATGAACTTACGAGAAAGTCGAAACAACAGTTTCGGACGAGATTCGCAAGAATCGAACTCAAGTGCGGAAAAACCGCTAAAAAGCACGGAACTCAACAAAACGACACCGAAACGAGCTCGGATGACAAAAAGTGCAGAATTAATAATTCTCGGAATGACGAAACGGTCATGAGCGAGTCGTCAAAACGGACTTCCGCCGAAAAAAGAAATTTACCGAAAATCGAAAATTGCGGATATTACATTCTACCCTCCTTAAAAGAAGTTTCGTCCCGAAACTTAAAACAAGTAGGGAGAAGCAATATCCCGCCAGGAAAACTCAATGAGATACGCAAGAAACGCGTAACTAATGCCAAACGGCGAAACGTTACATACAACGCAACGGAATATACGGTGTGAAAACACGCTCCACGACGACCAACACAACGTCGCCGTTAGGGATATAATAGAACCGACAAGTGACAAGCGCCATCAAACAGATAATACAATCAAGTCAATTATCCAAACAATCACAAAACACAAAGTACTTGTTACAAGAAAACACGCACAGTCGAGAAAACAGAATAAACACAAAACGATCCACAAGGGCAATCATAAATAATTCGGACTACGCCGAAATCCTCAAAACCACACTAGGCATCTCCGTGTCCTTTCGGAACAGAGACGCAACCTCGATCCCCAAACCTCTCAGCTACCGTCTCGCAATGTACGGATCGGTGACCCACCTGGCCACACTCGAAACAGCTGACTAACGGTGAACGACAATTCTTCGCAGTATGGCCCGCTTGACTACAGTTATAACATATCTTCGAAGTGCTCACATTACTCACTGCAGGGGTACTACTCCTCTGATCACGCGATCTAGGAACCATTTTGGGATGACGAAACGAAGTCCCAACCTCAAGGGGCCCACTCCCCTGATTTCCTGAAAAGTTCCCAACGGTTTTCTGTTTCTTCGAGTCAGACATACCCTCGGTCGATAATCTGGATAGCTCATAGGCTAACGCCCTATTCTGATAATCTCTCAGGGAAGTACAAGCGAGACCTGCCATGTACTGACGAATCTCCGGCTTCATCCGCCTACTAAAATGACAAATCTTGTCCTCCTCTGTCCTTACTTGATTCTGCACATAGCCGAGCTGTTTGCTAAAATCAATAATAGCTTGAGACAGCGGTACATCCTGTGGTTTCGCCGAAAAGAATTCATTAATCCTCTGATTTCTGATCGGTTCCGGACAAAACTCATCTCTCATGAATTTCTGGAACTCTGCCCACGTGACAACACGATCTCGAGGCTTAACAGCCTCCCACCAGCTAGCGGCATCTTTGTCGAGAAGATACTGAGCGACCGGTACCTTACGTTCTTCCGGACAATCAACTACCTCGAATATCTTTTCCAACTGGAAGAGCCAACCATCCCAGCCTAATGCATCTGCAGCACCAGCGAAACGAGGGGGATTCATACGAACCACTTCTCGAAGCCACTGATTTGCACGGTGTTACGGGTCACATCTGTAACACGCTGAACTGCCTGAGTCAACTGAGTCATCTGAGTGGCTACCTGCTGCAAAATAGTAGCAACACCAATACCAATACCATCACCGGCAGCATGATCCCGATCACGCATCCGGTCGCCACGACCACGACCTCGGCCCCTCGGCATACTGAATAAGTAACCATTCAGCACAACAGAAAATCATAGCACATACCACATACAATGATTTCCATCGTAAAGCAACACGCATATTAGAATCATAGCAACGACGGTATCGTTCAGCAACCTCAACGGCCCGAACGATAACCAGCACATAATCACAAAACATCATGGAACAATCACACATATACACGAATGTACCAACCCAAGCTTCAACAGCTCACACCCGTGCGACAACACGCAAATCACCACGAGGCGACAAACAGTAAATACCAGTTCACACCTCTCACAGAGGGCTAGTACAACAAATGCGTGGCAACGCCTCGACGTTCATGCCACCAATTCGATCATACTCGGGAGCAAACACCATAACGACAATGCAAACATCATACATACATTCCCAAACGCAAACGGGAATTGATAGGTTTTAAAACAAATGAAAACCACCTCTTGAAAATAATTTAGAAAAACAACGGTCGATCTTGAGTATCACCTTTCAAAAAAAAAAAAGTAAAAACGTGAAACATCGTTATCGAGACTTTGGAAAACCATTTCGCATTTGTTAAAAATGAGAACACTTTCTTTTAGTGAAAAGCTTTCAGAATATTCGACCCTCGGGTCTAAGTAAAAGTGTTTATAAAACATTTGAAAATATCTCAAAATATTTCGGTCCTCGAGTTAGAAGAATTTTGAAATATATTGTGGCACCTTGGACGTACCACGAGAAAATAATTCATTTTAAAAGTACGTCTCGAATTTTAATTTTCTAAGATACTCAAGGTTTTCAAAAATAATTCAATGGGCTAGAATGCCCAAAAATTTGAGTAATTTCACGGAGATATTACACCCGGTTCAACCCGGAATATTACACGCCGTGGGCCCGCGGAACCCACCAGCTAAAAACCATTTACAAAAATGCCAAAAGGCGATGACGGTATTATTTCAAAAACTTACAAAAGTCATTTAGAAAATACTAAATACCGTCATAAGAATTTCGCCAAAACGATCAAGGCCATAATGCCACAAACTCGGTTAAGGGAATCGGTTTTCAAAATAAAACTCGATCGGTAAAATACCGAAAGCCATTACGTAAGAACTCACGCAGCGGATAAAAGAAATAAAGTCAAACATGCACAGACAACACTACTCTTCATATGAGCGAAAAATGGGAGTCAAATAATCACGTATCACGAAATCAAAATCCATAAGAGGATTCCGTCACTTAACAAATAATCATAAAAATAGCTCGTGTCACACGAGGCACAACACAAAGAAGGGAGACTTACACCACAGTCGCACGAAGATGATGATCGCCCCACGATACTAATCACGACCAACAAACTCGACGGCGTCGCGACACAACTCGGTCGGATAAAATCCGGCGAGACAAAAACTCGATAGACACCATCGACCCGGCGGCTAGGTTTCCACAACCTAAGCTCCGATACCATTCTCGTAACACCCCCAAATCCGCTCGAGGATATTACACGCCGTAGACCCTCTCCTCGAGGATCTACCAGCCGATAACTAAAATCAAACATCTAAACTTCGCCTTTAAGGCTAAAATGACTCGATGACCGATTTGGTCTTTCAACAAATACATACAACTCAAATACAACTCATACCCACGCGGGGTCAAAATACAACACACTCCGTACAACGGGTAAAGAATACTGCAGCGGAAATAAAATGCAACTAAACCAATAACATCATACGGATCCTCGTGTGATTAGTATCGTTCATCTTTCATCATCCTTCGTGCCGACCCTGTGCTATGCTCCAAAACCTGAATGCAATACAGACATCCACCCCCCGAATACTCGGGGGTTAGCAAAACTCCACTGTTTTGCTAGTGCAAGTACAAGTGCAAAAATACGAGCCATACAATACAAGTTCCAAGAACAATAATAATCAGAAATCCTCAAAGTTCCAAACGTAATGAAAAGCACTTCCCGAGGCATGAGTTTGGTAAAACATTCCAAAACCGAAAGATCACAAATCAAGGGAAAACAATTTATAAAACAGTTTAAAATGCCATCGAGAGTTTTAGTAGAAAACAATTTAGGATTTCCGAATCCTTGTCTTTCAAAAAAAATCAATAGGGTCACAGCCCAAATGTTTTGTTTTCGCAAATAGGAAATCACCAACAATTTACAGGGTCAGAGCCCAACATCACGTGTCCTCAACGGACGTAAAATCAACGAAACATAATCACGCACGCGCATCGCCTAGGACCGGGACGATACCACCGACATCCCACCCGAGGCCTCGAAGGACCCTCCCGAGCTGGCTAGCGAAACAAATCACACACATCTCACGGTTGGATCAATCGCTTGTTGCATCCTGGCCACATGATCACATGCCATGTGCCACCGTAGATTATCTCAGGCTCTCACGGTTGGATCAATCACTTGTTGCATCCTGGCCACATGATCACATGCCATGTGCCACCGTAGACCTTCAACCATATCCTCACATTCACACAAATAACACAATGCAACAAAGATATCCAAACAATTCGCCCAGAGGCATCAAACACTTAGCAAAACACCACGTCAATCCACAACGCACCGAAATGAAATAATATACGTCCACACCCAATACCAAGCGCAACATCAACACCAAACATATCCATAGAGTTCACATAGTCATTCTCAATCCACACCATTCACAAAACACACGCGTTTTGAAAGCAAGCCTTTAACAAGGCTAAACCGAATCTTTTGAAAGTTCAATTCAAACGACCACACAAACACATTTAAACGATCACCAATTATCATATCCAAAAAAACAAGAATTATATGGACAAGGTACTTGCCTCGAAATCGGCACGCAAGTATTCCGACGAACACGGCTCAACCGGAAAGCTTGGGCATGATGCTAACGAAAAGGAAGATGACAACGAGCGGAAGGGTTCAACACGGTTTCTTCGCAAGAAACTCGACCCTAACAACATATAATCCATAAATCAACAATCATACGAGGAAGGATAATCGTAGAACGCCCGAAAACCCCTCTATGGCATTTTACCGGACACCTTCAAGGCGTTGGTCAAGAACTCGACCCAAATAACGAATCGATACGATCCAACCATGGAATAACAAGGAAATGATATATTACATCTAAATAATCATCAATCCATCATAATCCTAAGTTAAATCGGATTAATCGGACGAAAACAACCAAAATACCGAAATTCCCCAAAACTAGATTTCTAGGAAATCGGCTGGTCAGTAGATTGGAGGATGTTATAGGATTGATGATTGATGATATGAACTCCAAAACTTCATGGATTGATTGTCCAACAACATCTCTCCATGATTACACCATCTCCGGCCGCGGAATGGAAGAAGAGAAGTGAGAAAATGTCAAGAAAAAACGCCGCCGAGGCCTTTTATAGAGTGTTGCCGTAGGGTTACGTCGTAACCGGCCATGGCTTCACGTAACCGGCCATGGCGAACTCTCTGCTGGAAAATGCGGGCGTTACGTGCGTTACGGCCAGGGCCTTACGTGCGTAACGGCCTTACGTCGTAATGGCCGATCATTACCGCGTTACTCGGCGGTGGCTGGCCCGATCATGCCGCCATGACTCGGCGGGACCAACTCCGACGGCCCGAACGACCCCGAAACCCGAACAGTACGAATCGAAGAAGATGTTACGAATTACTCGAAAAGACGAATCCGAGCACTAATAGAACACACGATTCCGACTACCCGAAGGCTCGAAATTCGACAACGGAAAGTAATTACCCCAAACTTTGGGAAATTACGAAAATGGCCCAAAACGCCCCAAAATCACGATACGTGATCGAATAACCAAACCGAAGCTTGAAACATGAATAATAACATTAAATGAACTTACGAGAAAGTCGAAACAACAGTTTCGGACGAGATTCGCAAGAATCGAACTCAAGTGCGGAAAAACCGCTAAAAAGCACGGAACTCAACAAAACGACACCGAAACGAGCTCGGATGACAAAAAGTGCAGAATTAATAATTCTCGGAATGACGAAACGGTCATGAGCGAGTCGTCAAAACGGACTTCCGCCAAAAAAAAAGAAATTTACCGAAAATCGAAAATTGCGGATATTACACTTACAGCTGCGGGGTTGATTTCTAAGTCAACGACAAGTTCTATAGGAGTTGGTGGATCATCGATGGAAAGTTGTTGGTTGTTCTTAGAAATGTCTTCTACTCCTGTAGGGTCATGGTGAGGTTCATCGAACACTACATGAACTGATTCCTCAATTGCTAGCTTCCTTTTATTGAAGATCCTGTAAGATTTTCTAACAGAGGAATATCCAACAAATATCCCTTCATCCGATTTCTCATCGAAGGTTCTAAGTTGATCCTTACGGCTATTCAAGACGTAACACCTGTATCCAAATATGTGAAAGTACGAAACTAGTGGAGTTTTGTTGTTCCATACCTCGTATGCTGTTTTATTGTGATGCTTGTTGATGATACAGTGGTTTTGTGTATAGCGCGGTGTATGGGTGGCTTCGCCCCAGAAACGGTGTGGCAACTTGCTTGTGGCAATCATTGTCCTTGTTGCTTCCTTCAGCGTCCTGTTCTTTCGCTCGGCAACACCATTTTGTTGAGGTGTACGGGCAGCTGAGTATTCGTGCTGTATCCCATTTCCGAATAGTATTGCTCTATAAAGCGGTTAGTGAATTCCGTACCTCTGTTGGAACGGATGGACATGATATTCGATCCTTTTTCATTTTGAAGCTTTCTCAGGTGCTCGGGCAGCTTTGTTGTTGTTTCCTTCTTCTTGCTTAGGAAAATTGTCCAAGCGTACCTGGAATAATCATCAATAATAACGAGACAGTATTTCTTACCTCCCAAACTTACCGGGTCTACAGGACCATAGAGATCCATATGTAGCATTTCCAAAACTCTGTGTGTGGAAAGGTAGGATTTGCTTTTCAGGGTAGACTTGATTTGCTTGCCTTTCTGACATGGTCCACATACGCTGTCTTTCTGGAATGAAACATTTGGCAATCCTCTTACCATTCCCTGTCTGGAGAGTTTGTTGATAATCTTGAAGCTGATATGAGATATCCTCTTATGCCATAGCCAGCTTAGATATGCAGTGCCTTTGGCAACAAAACAAGGAATTGTGGAGCTCGTAGGCATACAGTCAGCAATATACATATTACCTGATCTGCTTCCTGTGAGCACAACTTCTTTGGTCAGGATGTTCTTGACTCTACAGTGATCTATATAGAACTTCACCGAGAACTGTTTGTCACAGAACTGGCTAATATTAAGTAGATTGTACTATAAGCCTTCAACATAAGCTACATCGGTGACTTTGAATTTTCCGACAAGCAGGTTTCCTTTTCCTCTTGTTCTTCCTTTAGATTTATCACCGAAGCGCACTTTTGAACCGCGACCTTCTACGTAATATGACAGCTTGCTTTTATCTCCTGTCATGTGCCGGGAACATCCGCTGTCGAAGTACCATATGTCCTTCTCCAAAATGTCCTGTATGCAAACAAATTATGTAGATTTAGGTCCCCTTAGATTGTTGGGTCCATGGATGTTAGTGCCTTTAGGTACCCAGATTTTCCTGACAGCAATAGGTTTACTGTAGGATGGTTTAGGTCCGTAATTGCGATTTCTACGTGGGGCATGTACATAGTCGCTATTACCATGATAGTTATTATGCATGTAAAATTCAGGGTTATTATTAGTCCAATACAAATGCCGTCTTGGAGGTGGAGCCATTTTCTTCGGCCTAACAGCTTGCCTTCTGGGTCTCCAGTCGGATTCCCAATGCTGTTGTTGATACTATGCAGAAACTTGCTGTCGCGAGAAATGACGGGTCTCCTATATCCAATACCTAGGCGTGCTGTACTGAAAGTACTGTCGTGCGGGCCTTTGATATTTAGATACAACCTTCCTTCTAATCGGCTATTGGCGCTGTTGATATTCTCGGGGAGCATTCTGTTGAGTACACCTTACAGGTCTGAATGGCTAGTGATTCCGCTGTCTGGAGTATGACTAAGGAGGCGGAATGGCATCCTTTGCTATTCGCGGTGCAATAGGTTCCTTCAGAGGACTAGGAACTTCTTCTGATACAGGAATGGGTTCCACACCCCTGATGAACACAGTACTAGTTTTCCCTTTACTGGAAAATGAGCTGTATCCTAAGCCACTTTTATCATGAGCATGTTGCCCAGTGCTTAGAATTTCTTCCATTCTTTTAAATGATTTCTTGAAAGATTTCAGAATGGTCTCAAGTTCTCCTTCTCGTTTTTCGAGAGTTTTTACTTTGGCTTGAAGCAGAACAAAATCATTTGTATTGCTTTCACTATGAGATTTAGTCTCACTTAGTTCATGAGCAATTTGATGATTGATCTCCATGAGTTTTTCATACTCGACTTTGCTGTTTTCACAATCAATAGACATATTTTCGTAATTTACTTTCAGCAAGTCGTTTTCTTCCAAGTTAGAAATTTGGAGCTGTATGTTTTCATTTTTCAAAGTCTCATGGGCCTTTTGAATGTTTTTAAACTCATTCATCATGTTTTCAAAAGTATGAGATGCATTGGTAGGAATAGCCGAGGTTGAGCTTACCTCATCATCGCTATCTTCATCTTCTGGAATGTCATTGTCCATAAAGCACATATAGGCTTTATCTTCGAAATCATCATCAGGTTAATCACTGTCAGTGACTACCTGAAGACATTCTTCGGATTTGGATGGTGCGTGGGAGGCTTATGATTCACCAATCAGGGCCTTGAGCTTGTTTTTCCAAGCACGTCTTCTTTCATCCTTTTCTTGTTGCTCGGCTTCCGGCAACCTTTGGACTTCGAGATGAGGACATTTATTTGTATAATGCCCTGGTTTCCTACAATTATAACACATGTTAGCATCACCAGAGGAAGTTTCAGTACTTACCTTGTGTACAGGCTTGGGCCTGTAGGGAGTTTTTCCTGACTGCTTGATAAACTTTTTGAACTTATGCATGAGGAGTGCCATTTCGTCTTGCGACAGGATGTCGTTGTCGCTGTCAGCATTCTTATGAATGGGATTTGATGAGCTCGGCATGCTGTGTCTTCGGTTCGATACAGCGGCTAAGGCTGTAGTCCTGGCGGGAGATTCTTCAGCTTTCTCTCTCCTTTCTATATCGTACTCAAATGCTTTGAGGTCAGAAAAGAGATCAAAAGTAGATATTTCACTAAGATTGCATGACACACGCATAGCTGTGGTCTTAATGTCCCATCGAGCAGGGAGAGATATGAAAATCTTTAGGTTTTTCTCCCTTTGGGTATAAATCTTGCCTAATGCTTCAAGTTCACCAACAATGCCAGTGAATCTGAGGTCAAGTTCCTCAAGTGTTTCAGTTGGTTTCATTTCAAAAGATTCGAATTGCTGAGTTAATTTTGAAATCTTGTTTTCTTTTGAGAGCTCAGTTCCCTCACAAATTAACTTGAGTTTATCCCAGATTTCCTTGGCTGTTTTGCAGCCTTTTACCTTTGAGAACGTGCTTTTATCAAGAGTGATAAATAGCACATTCTTTGCGACATTGTCGAGGTTGGCGCACTTTCTTTAGTCAGAAGTCCATTGTTCACGCTCTTTCTCGAGCATCTCTACATGAGCCTGGCCTTCAATTCTTGGGGCTGGATTTACCTTCATGATCTTTATGGGGCCATCTTGTATAACAAAAATCATCTCTTCGTGCATTGCTGCAAGATGAGCCTCCATCCTAATTCTTCAATCATCAAATTCGTTAATAAAAAACATAGGAACTTTATTGATCATTGATGTATCCATATGAGAATATAAGGAAGAAAAAGACTGTTTTTCAAATAAGTGATTTAAGGATCTTATTCAATCAAAAATACGACTGATTCTTTTTAGAATCAACCGCTCCGATACCACTTGTTGGACACTAGGTATACAAGATACAGCCTGGAAAGTGTTTTAAACAACAAGCTGTATGGTTTTCAAATCTGAGTGTGTAGCGGAAGTCTTGTTAAAGGAATTTGCTGTAAATACAGCAACTAGATATGAAGTATATACTTAAAGATAATCAACAATATTAAAACAGTAAATGCAGAAGGTAAAAGACGCGGTAATTTTCGAGGTAAACCCCTCTACATCTACTGGTCCTCCACACAGGAGTGAAAATGTTTATTATAAATACTACGTACACAACTACGTATTTATAATCAAACCTAATCAATATATCATTCACATAGATTGATATAATGATCTTAGCCTTCAACCGTTCACACAGATTGGTTTAAGCTTTCACTTGACTGGCTTCTTCACACACAGTTCCGAAGATTCGTCTCTTCAATGCAAGTCCGTCACACACAGTTCAGGAATAGCAAGAATTCTCCTGTGTGATGGGTTTTGTTCAAGGGTTAGAACAATGTTTTAACAACAACTTTGACTTTCTGAGCTTTTAGCTGATGATGTGTTGTTCACGGTTTGAGCACTTGTATATCTCTTCTTTCAGAATAGCAGTATGCTTTGGGAGATATGTTTGCTCAGATGTATATGATGATAACTTTGATTGCTTTTCGTGCATTGTCAGTTGTTCAGTAGTGGTAGATCTTCAAAGTCTGGGGATATATATAGCCTTCTTGAATATATCCGTTGAGATAGATCCGTTGAGCAAGATTTTGTTCCAATGGGACGATGCGTTTGAATAAAACACGATCCGGATTTTGCGCTTGATTGAAGATCTTTGACGGCTTAATATTTAAATACTTTATCCTTTAGTATTTAAATATATCTTCATAAACGGGACTTTGACTTTAGCGAATAACAAAGATTCCTTCTTGTCCTGTTTGGATACTGTATGGAATGATAGCTGTACTGTCGATTCGAGATAGCTTCCATACATAGTCTTATGAGACTCCTTTGTTGTATGATTGATTCACTGTATGCTGGAACTACGAGAAGTCTTCGATACAGGTTGACATCTTTTGATCAACTTTTCCATACAGTAGTTTGCTGTATGCTGGATTGGCATATTGTCAAAATACTCTTATCACGATCTTTCGATACCGGGATCGTTATCCCGACAATCTCGATACAGGGATTGTTATTCCAACAGCCTCCCTCTTCTTTTCTTTGCACCGATGCTCAAACCCTAAAACATCACAGTTCTGGTTTCTATCTTCTCTCAAGATCAAGAAGAGGTTGAAGGCTCGTTGGGCTGTTCCTTGCTCTCTTGTTTTCTGTCTCGTTCCTGTCATAGGTATCATTATCGCCCTTTTTCGTTTCTTTTCCATTCGACACACCTAAAACATGCATAATCTGAATATAACAATTAACGAGACTTAGGGTTTGTAGATTTGTGAATTTGATTCTGGCAGATTCGTAATCTTGTTGAGATAGGGCTGTAAATAGAGTTATACTATAGTTTTTTACATGTTTCTTTACCCTAAAATTTATTTCATGATATCTATTTTCTGAATATGTAAGCCTCTTGGTCGTTGGAGGTAGGCAAAGTGGTCGTTTGATTTTTAAAAGATTGGTTGTCAAATCTGGAAATTTTGAGTCTGGTTTCAGTCGGTTTCTATGATTTTTACTTCACAAACTATAACGATTGAGAACCCCAAATTTTATAAGGCGATCATTTAGCATTCTTAGTAGTTACTGTAATTTTTGTATATTTTTTTGAGGTGTATAACTGGGTATGATAAATGAAAACTTTTCGGGTATACCATCAGGTCATAATTCTGGGTAGTCTGGGTTATGAAATTTTGGTGTCATAGTATCACTTCGAAATAAAATCCAGGAAAATTACAGTAAGTACCTAACATGTAGCAGTATCTATGATAATTATTTGGGCACCTTAGTAAGTATATGATTATGGTTTTAACTTCATTAACAAAGGAGTCTGAACGTGATAAAATCTGAATTCTAAAATAAGCTAAGAGTTTGGTTTAACCTATCTTGTTTTGCTCTTAATTCATTTGAAACACCAATCCAAGATACTTTCAAACCTATGTTATGAATACTTACTATTTCAGATGTGAAGCCCTAAAACACATTAATGAATGAGCTAATATATATTTAAAATCCGTTATGACTTTAATGAACATATAAGTAATATATGATTATAATTCGTGTAGATTCAGTGAAGGAGGAGTGATCCACCTTTCCTTGTGTTCATTTCCCAATTACTTTTATTTCCTAAGGTACAGATATTTCGCCCTTTTTCAGTAAGGGTTTCTCATGACTTGCTTTCTTGATGTTTATTATTTGATGCCATTGATCCATATTTGCTTGGTTATTCGTTTGATTATTCCTTGATGCTATATTCATTTCCAATAGTCATCATCTTAGTTGAACAATTAGTAATTATCCCTCATGATTATTATATACATCATTTACCTATTTATGTTGCCCATATTTGTTTAACTAGTCATGGGGGTTCCATGACCTTGCCATTGGTGCACCAATGGTATTGACACTATCTGTGGAGGTGTGACTTTGTCCACGGCCTTCCCATTTGTTTATATTGCTATATGTAGCACACTTGGCCCGTGTATATTATATGTATGCTTAGTCTAGAACTTGGCATATGTATATCTGTTTTCCAGGGAGCGTATGGATGCATCCTAGGTACTTAGTTATCTTTAGCTTTTGGTGAATAGACTTGTATGTGTGAAATACACCCCATTTCACATTAGTACATGTGGAGAGCTAGAATCCTTTGTACAATTTGCTATTTGTTTGTTACTTGGGCATTTTCCTTTGTTCATGCTTGACATCCGTTCCACATTTTCCTTTGTTTAAGTTTTGACTCCTTCATCGTTTGTACCGTATTTCATTCGACATCTTGTGGCGACTGCTTCAAGTACCGTTACGGGAACCTTATTTATGTTTGGTCAAGCTGTTTTTGTCTTATTTGATACTGGTGCAACTCATGCTGTGGTATCGGTTTCATTCGCTAATGATATTACAATCCCATCTACATTAATTGACTATGCCTTATCTATATCCACCCTTGTAAAGAATCAAGTACTTATTAGCCATGAATTTAAGAACTGTGCCTTACGTTTTGACGACAAAATTCGTTCTACCAATCTATTTCCTTTGGAGATGTGCGACTTTGATATCATTATAGGCATGGATTGCTTGACGGAACATCGATCTACGATTGACTGTCATGCCAAACGTGTCATCTTTGGTGACCTCAGTAATCCCGAATTCATTTATCAGGGTTCTCGACCTGTTAAGTCTATGAAAATCATTTCTGCATTAAAAGGCCGTACCTTGATCTCACATGGTTGTGAGGGTTTCCTAGCTTCCATCGAGGATACTTCTATATATGAACCTCGCCTTGAGAATCATCCCATTGTCTGAGATTTTTCTGATGTATTCCCAGAAGAGCTTCCGGGAATACCTCCTGAACGTGAAGCTGAATTCATCATTGAGTTGATTCCTGGTGCTGAACCTATTTCGAACGCTCCTTATCGTATGGCTCCTATTGAGTTGAAGGAATTGAAGGAGCAACTTCAAGAACTTTTGTAACGTGGATTCATTCGTCCGAGTATATATCCATGGGGTGCTCCTGTTCTATTTGTGAAGAAGAAGGACGGTAGTATGAGGCTGTGTATTGACTACCGTGAGCTGAACGATATCATGATCAGAAACCGTTATCTGTTACCTCGCATCGATGACCTTTTGTGATCAACTTCAGGGTGCGAAGTTCTTTACCAGGATTGATCTGAGATCTGGCTATCATCAAATACGAGTGAAGGAGCAAGATGTTCCTAAGACTGCATTCCGTACTCGCTATGGACATTATGAATTCTTGGTGATGCCATTTGGTTTAACCAATGCTCCAGCTGTGTTAATGGATTTTATGAATCTTGTCTTCCATGAATTCTTGGACAAATTCGTTATTGTATTCATTGACGACATCCTTGTTTATTCGAAGATGAAGAAGGAACATGAAGAGCATCTTCGTATTGTGTTGGAGATTTTACGTCAGAAGAAGCTGTATGCTAAGTTTTCAAAGTGTTAATTCTGGTTGGGACAGGTGGCATTCTTGGGTCACATCGTATCTGCAAATGGTATTACCATGGATCCTGCAAAGGTTGAGGCTATCACTAAATGGCCAAGACCGACGACTGTGACATAAGTCAGAAGTTTATTGGGTCTTGTTGGTAATTACAGGATATTTGAGGAAGGATTCTCATGCTTGGCCTTACCGTTGACTAAACTTATGAGGAAAGGTGAGAAATTTGTCTGGGATGAAGAACGGGAGAAGAGTTTTGAGGAACTGGAGAAAAGATTGGTGTCTGCTCCTATACTTACTTTACCTTCTGGATCTGGTGGTTACCAAATCTACAGCGATGCTTCAGAGAAAGGTCTTGGATGTGTACTGATGCAACATGGGAAGGTTATCGCCTATGTATCAAGACAGCTGAAACCTTATGAGGCTGATTATCCCACTCATGATTTAGAGTTGGCAGCGGTGGTGTTTGCTCTGAAAATTTGGAGGCATTATCTTTATGGAGAGACATGTGACATCTTCATTGATCATAAGAGCCTCAAGTATATCTTTACTCAGAAGGAGCTGAATATGAGACAGAGGCGTTGGTTAGGAATTCTTAAGGATTATGACGCAAACATTCAGTATCATCCAGGCAAGGCGAATGTGGTTGCTGATGCTCTTAGTAGGAAGTCTGGAATTCTGGCTAGTCTTGATATTGCATCAAAGATTATCAACGACTTGGAACTTATAGAGGTGGAACTATGTGTTCGTGGGTCTGATGGTTATTGGTCGAGTTTGAAGGTTGAACCTAACCTTATACTTCGGGTTAAGGAAGCTCAGAAATACGATGGTGAATTGTGGTCTATAATTCAGAACTTGGAGAAAGGTAAACAGGCGGAATTTCGTGTTGATGATGATGGAATTGTATGGTATGGTAATCGTTTGTGTTTTCCTAATGATTCTTCTATTCGGGAAGCTGTGTTGTATGAAGCACACAGTTCTCCGTTCACTATTCATCCTGGTTCAACCAAGATGTATAGAGATTTGAAACAGAACTTCTGGTGGAATGGGATGAAGCAGGATGTGGCTACATTTGTGGCCAGGTGAAGACTGAGCATCAATATCCTAGTGGTCTCTTACAGCCTTTGGATATTCCTACTTGGAAGTGGGATCAAATTTCCATGCACTTTGTGACAGGATTACCTCGCAAACAAAAGAAGCATGATGCTATTTGGGTTGTGATTGATCATTTAACCAAGTCAGCTCACTTTCTGCCTATTCGTAAAGATTATCCAGTTAGCAGGTTGGCAAAGATTTTTCGACAGGATATTGTTCGACTACATGGTACACCTGCAGCTATTATATCCGATAGAGATCCGCGTTTTACTTCTCGTTTCTGGAAGGGTTTGCAAAAGGCGTGGGGAAATAGACTCAAGTTTAGCACGGCTTTTCACCCTCAGACGGATGGTCAGACTGAGCGGACAATTCAGACTTTGGAAGATATGTAGAGGTCTTGTGCTCTTGAATGGACGGGTAATTGGGATGAATACTTATGTCTAGTGGAGTTTGCTTATAACAACAGTTGGCATGATAGTATCAAAGGTGCCCCGTGTAATACTCGGATTTTCAGTATAAATTTTTCGCATTATTTTATCTGAGATATATTGTATAGCTTAGTGTCTATACATTATGGATAAAATAAATTGAGAACCGGGACAGTTATACTTGTGTAATTGACGTTTTTTATTGACAGTTATATTGAGGATATTTTCGGATTCATTATGTGTATTTAGTATGTCGTATGTTCGTATCCAGTATGTCGAGACGGACCGGAACAGTTGGATTTTGGCTAAGTACAGAAGGCCATTACATACGTTAAGCTTAAGAACTTACGCACGCTAAATTCTATGCTTTACGTACATTATGCATAAGGCATTACGCACGTAACGAAGGGAATCGGACAGGACCGAACTGTGGTCGACAGGTGGGGCCCTGTGTCGGCAGCTTTCAGCAGAGGATGTGGACAGGTGAGTCAACGGATGGATTTACATATGCTATACAGGGTGTATTACGTACATAATACGAGTATATTACTATAGCAAGTCAACGTACGTATTACGCAATGGATTAAGTGTTACGTACATTAGGAGGCAGCTGGCCGAGTCGTGACCGAGGACTCACTGGATGGCCGATCACGGTCGGCAGTGACTCGCTGCGCGTAAGGACTAGCCAATAACGGCCGTAAGGGCCTATTACGTACGTAAGGCGGTGCAGGTAACGGCCGTAAGGGTGTCGGCTAAACTGGGCATTAGGGTAGCCATGGCCAGTTACGGCCGTGAGCCATGGCCGGTTACGGCTGTAAGCCATGGCCGGTTACGGCCGTAAGGAACCGACAAGGCTCGGCTATATAAGGGCCTGGCACGGGTCACTTAGCCATTTTCACATTTTCTCTTCGTTTCTTCACGATTATTCATCAGAAATTGATGGATTTGATTGAGAACATCATGGAGCATCATGTTTTGGAAGTTTGATTCATGTCTAACATTATCTTTTTCCCGGATCGAAGGTAAGAACACTTGAACCCTTGGTTTTGGGGATTTTTGGAATTTCATGATGTTTTGGCTGATTTCTTTCGTTTTGATTCAGATTATTGATAGAATTTCATTGTGTTCTTGGAATCATTCATTACCTTTAATGTTTTGTGGAATAAATTCGAGAATTCCTCCGTTAATCGATTAAATTGGACTATGCCCTCAAAGTGTTCGATAAATTGTTTCAATGGGTAGAACTTGGGAAGTTCTACACGTTTTCGTAGAATTGTGGTTGAATTGATATCGTTGTGATTTAGGAACAAACTTTTGAGGGAGGTTGGATCGGGACTCTTTCCTTTCGTCGATTTCTTCGCACCGTGTTAATCAAGGGAAATGCTTACTTGTGTATTTCATCTTCTAAGAGGTATGTTGGGTAATCCTCTCCTTGAACGGATTTTTGATGTTGTTGTCGATGATTAATTCGTATGGTGCTAGTTTATGGAGTAGTTGTGATGATTCTTGGTATTTACGGAAATTTTATTAAGGGAAGATAATAAATTGATGATCAATGTCTTGATTATGTTGTTATGATTATGGAATCATAGTATTCTCGATGTTCTTTGTAAAAATGTTGCGATTCTTGATGTTAGGAAGGTTGTATATTGGAGGATATGATAATATACATCTTGAATTATGAATAAGGATTGTTTAGATGTTAGAAGACATTGGATTATGTCGTATTAGAGATTTTGAATGTGATGTCGGAATAAGTTGTGTTCTTAAGGAACTCTTGGATTATATGACTTGATAAATATGTTTAAGAGGTGTTGGTGTTTTAGATATGAATATGGAATATTCATATCTAGAACTAAGTTATGTGTTTTGGTGCAATATTCGTATAGGAATACGAATATGGTTCCGGGTTTGATAAGATTATGATTCACCTTTGAGTTTGGGAATTCATACGTATTGAACAAGTGTTCAAATCGAATGATTGAGTTATTTTGAAACATTTGGAATATGATTATCTATAATGATGAATTAATCGGATCTTCCGGATTGATGATGATAATCGGTAATTAGTTTTTATTATGAATGTACAAGGAGGAAACTTGTAATCGTATTTAAGATTGAAGTTGGAATCAGTAATGCTTAGACACTCCGTTTAATGTAATAATTGATATGATTATCGGATTATGAATCATGTTGTGGTTTTGAGTTCATGATTGATTGTTTGGGTTGTTGGATTTGTGTTTAATCGGGATATTGTGGAACCGTTGGGTTTATTGATCGCTTATATTAATTATCAAGTTGCGGCTTATATTGTTGGTTATGAGTTCGTGATCGTTTGAGTTATAATGGTCGGTTGTTGATTACTATCAAATGTGTGTTAATCGATTATTGCAATAGGTGGTGATAATTGATCATTGGTTATAACTGTTGTGTTGCAGTTGAGGTTGAAGAGCTCGTAGACTGCTTTGGTCGGGGTTGAGGAGTTCGTGGGCAAAGGCAATGGATTTTGGTAACGACTTCGTGGTATCGGTATCGAGGCAAGTTTGTGCTTGTTCAGCTTATAATATTTAATGAATGATTTCGCTTTCATTTCATTTATAATTCATATAGCAATGCTATTATAGATGTAAACTGTCGGGATGATGATTTGTTTATCGTGCTATGGTTTGGGATAAATCATAATGTATATGATTTAATTGGGTTTGATTGAAGAGAGATATGTGAGTTATCTTTGATCTATGATATGGAATGTTGGATATCGAGGGTAGTTATCGTGATGACGTGAGTATCGGGATAAAGGTTTATTGGTATTAAATGGACGGTACCTTATTTAAGATTATTCGTATAACTGTGTATTCGTTCAGGGATCTTTGTTCGTGGAAAGGACATTGTCTTCGGCTTGAGGTAATGTAAGTATTGTTCAATTATGGGGATAATTATTTCTGCTGAGTTGTTGTATATGTTTTAAGTTGAGGTTTCGTTTAATGAAATTTGTATTGGTTGTTCGTTGCGGGATGTTGGTCCCAGGACTGTTGTTTGGTATTAAGGGTTGCGTTGATCATTATTTGGGAATTGTGATCCCAAGATATTTATTTTGGATATTGTCGGTCGTGTCGATCTTTCATTATCCGTGTGTTATTGTTCACTTCGGTGAGTCTTTTGATCCTTATTGGATGTGTGATTCTTTGAGTTTTGTTGTCATGTTGCATCGTGACATATCTGGAGTCATATCTGCGTGCCGATCGATTATGTGTAGGATTTTCAGGGCGGGCAGATATAGACGTGTGATGGGGTCATGTCCTCACATTGGGCTGTGCACACGAGAAGATTACTTCGTGAGACTGATTAGGTACAAGACCACATGGGTATTTGATCGATACCCGGGGTGGCTTGTGCACGAACACATTTCTGGATCGGGCGTACTGTGACGTCCATCTTTGAGCCATATTGTTTTGGTCGTTCATAGTCCATGTATGATTGGATATGTTCGACAGTTTGTGACTGGTTGTTCATATGCCCGAGGAGTATGTTCGACAGTCGAGGTTATTTTCTTGAGATCCATTATTGTTGATCGTTAGGAGTTTACCTTGTTGATGATATTCTCGGTCGTTAATTGGTCCTTTGTTGATCGTGTTTGGAGTTTACCTTGTTGATGGTATTCTCGGTCATTGTTGATCCTTTTGTTAGTCGTGTTGGGGTTTATCATATTGGTGATATTCTCAGTTGACGTATTGGTGGATCTGGTTATTGTTCGTATGAGCGTTTGGGCTGTGCATCGATGTTTCGGATTTGTTATCATTATTTTGTGGTAGTTGATCTACAGATGTATTGTGTATGTTTGGTTCTTATCAGGATTAGTATTTGATTGTGCGATCCGACGGACAGGATTTGGCACAGATAGATTATTTCCCGCTTATGAGTTATGATGATGTTTTTGAGGATTTTGAGTATTGTTTTGGTTCAATCCAGATGAGTGTTGTTGAGTTCATTTCGTCATTTGAGAATGCCAAATGCGGATTATGGTAAGGATTGAATTGGTATGGATTACTTTGGATTGGTAAGGTTATGACGGTAAGATTACGTTGGTAGTATTCTTACAGTATTATTACATTGGTATATAATTATTTATGATGATGTGATCGATATCATTATTGAGTATTGTGGCTGACCCCGTCGTGGGCTTTATTTTTAGGTACTCGGAGATCGAGCTAGTAGCGGTCGTGAAGAGATGAGATTCCCGGGTGATACTGGCTGTGGCATGTTTTTGAGTATTGAGTATTCTTTTCTGGTTGTTTTATTCCGCTGCAATTGTGTATTTTTGAACTGCATTTTATCCGTTGCGTGTGTATTTTAAAATGGATTTTTTGGTATCTTTACCAACTCGTGTGTACTTTCAAAATGGCCTTTTGGCATTTTGCGAACTTGGGTTATTTCATCAAACTCTTTTCCTAACTATTTTGTCAGTACGTTTACATTTTGAAACTGTTGAGTTTTGGCATTTCGCCTTGTATTTTCAAATGGTTTTTTTTGACGGTATTTGAGAACTTTGTACTTGAATATATATGAGTATTTGCAAAATATTACCATCATCGGCCTTTTTAGCATTTTGTAATGTTTTTGAAAATGGTTTTTAGCCTGGTGGGTTCCGGCGCGGGGCCCACGGCGCTGTAATATCCCGAATGGTTTTGGGGGTGTTACAGAAGATGGTATCAGAGCTTGGGTTTTGTGAAACCCGGACGTGTGTGTTATGTGGCTCTACCAGTACGGTAGTAGCGTGACTTTTGAAAATGATTTTCCTGACTTTTGAGTCAAACCGATTTTTAGAGGTTCCAAAATTTTTGAGATCTTTTCAAATTGCTAGTTATGATATTGGTGTGTGTTGTTGGTGTTGAGACTTCGTATGGGAGTCGTGTTCTAGTATCACGGGAGATCATCGGCTTCACGCACCTGTAAGTTTATTGGTTTATTGGTTTAGTTATTTCGCTTGTGGCGACGCTTGATTGTTTTTGTGATGAGTTGGAAATTTTGGATTGATCTGTTGTTGGTGACAGGTTGCAAGTTTCGAGGACGAAACTTATTTTAAGGGGGTAGTATGTAATACTCGGATTTTCAATATAAACTTTTCGCGTTATTTTATCTGAGGTATATTGTATAGCTTGGTGTCTATACAATATGGATAAAATAAATTGAGAACCGGGACAGTTATACTTGTGTAATTGACGTTTTTGATTGACAGTTATATTGAGAATATTTTCGGATCCAGTATGTGTATTTAGTATGCCGTATGTTCGTATCCAGTATGTCGAGACGGACCGAAACAGTTGGATTTTGGCCAAGTACAGAAGGCTATTACGTACGTTAAGCTTAAGAACTTATGTACGCTAAATTCTACGCTTTACGTATGTTATGCATAAGGCATTACGTACGTAACAAAGGGAATCGGACATGACCGAGCTGTGGTCGGCAGGTGGGGCCCAGTGTCGGAAGCTTTCGGCGGAGGATGTGGATAGGTGAGTCAACGGATGGATTTACGTACGCTATACAGGGTGTATTACGTACGTAATACGAGTATATTACTGTAGCAAGTCAACGTACATATTACGTACGCAATGGATTAAGTGTTACGTACGTTAGGAGGCAGCTGGCCGAGTCGTGACCGAGGACTCGCTGGATGGCCGATCAAGGTCGGCAGTGACTCACAGGGATGGCCGATCATGGTCGACAGTGACTCGCTGCGCGTAAGGACTGGCCGATAACGGCCGTAAGGTTGTGGCCGGGTACGGCCGTAAGGGCCTATTATGTACGTAAGGCTGTGTGGGTAACGGCCGTAAGGGTGTCGGCCAAACTGGGCAGCAGGGTAGCCATGGCCGGTTACAGCCGTAAGCCATGGCCGGTTACAGCCGTAAGCCATGGCCGGTTACAACCGTAAGGAACCGGCAGGGCTCGGCTATATAAGGGCCTGGCACGGGTCACTTAGCCATTTTCACATTTTCTTTTCGTTTCTTCGTGATTGTTCATCAGAAATTGATGGATTTGATTGAGAACATCATGGAGCATCATATTTTGGAAGTGTGATTCACATCTAACATCATCTTTTGCCCGGATCGAAGGTAAGAACACTTGAACCCTTGGTTTTGGGGATTTTTGGAATTTCATGACGGTTTGGCCGATTTCTTTCGTCTTGATTCAGATTATTGATAGAATTTCGTTATGTTCTCGGAATCATTCATTACCTTTGTTATTATTTGTTGCATCAAGCTGGTCGCCAGTATATGCAACAATAATCCAATAAAAAAAATACATAAATGCATATAATTCTACTCATCTATAGCCGTTAGATCACTAATATCAATGGCCTACAAAAGTTTCTAGATTTGACAAGGTAATTAGTTTTCATATATATATATATATATATATATATATATATATATATATATATTAAAATCTAGTGATCGGCTTCGTTCCGTCCGTGTTGTAAAAAAAAAAAGGAAAAAAAATATATACATCAAAAAGGAAGAAGAGAAGAACGAATTTTGATTGATCTTATCAAACAATTATCATACTTTTCATTTCGTTCCATATTCTAAACTATCCCAAAATCTTTTGCTCCCATCGTTCCATTTATTTTCTTGTCATCATTTCGCAATCTTTGGGGGGATCGTGGGATTTGAGTTCTTTCAATAAGAAACTTGATTTGAATCACCTAAAATCACCTTGTAAGTTGTGTGAATTTTTTTTTTGAGGAATTAAGAAAAAGCCAAATGAGAGATACGCGAGTGTGAGCAACCGAGCGATACATGTGAGGATCTTGTGAGGAAATTTTCTTGTAATAAAAAAAGAAAAACAAAAAAAATGTCAGGAACCGAAGGAAACGAGCAAAATCTTATCCTTCAAAACATTTTACAACTTGCTCAAATAGTCAGAAGACTAGATAAGCAAGAGGAAACAATTGCTACTCTCATGAAGGGTAGAGAAGAGGAGCCCGTACGAAGGGGACCGGAACCCATTCGATTTGGAGGCTATGATGATGAAAATTTAATGAATTTCGAGGAGGAGACTCCGAGGTTTGTACATCGAGGAGGGAAAGGAGGACGAGGATGAAGGAGAGAGTATGAAGGAAGGCGAGAAAGATATGTCCGAGACGAGGAGGGTTGGAATATGGGAAACATCAAAATGAAAATCCCATCTTTCGAAGGGAGAAGTTATCTGGACACATATCTCGATTGGGAAAGGAAGTTGGAGACCATTTACGATTGCCACAAATATTCCAATGAGAAGAAAATGAGGTTAGCAATAACCGAATTTTTAGAATATGAAAGCATTTGGTGGGACCAACTTGTGACGGAGAGAAGGAGGCGGGAAAGACCAGTTAGCGGTTGGGAAGAATTGAAGGTTGTTATGCGGAAAAGATTTGTTCCTAATTACTATCTTAAGGAACTATTTTCTGGCTTACAATCTTTAAAACAAGGCACGAGAAACATTGAAGATTTTCAAAAGGAAATGGAGATGTTGATGATCCGGGTCAATGTTCGGGAATTGAGAGAGGCCACCATGGCGAGGATTTTACACGGAATGAGAGCCGATATAGCTAAAGAAGTCGACAAACAACACTTTGTTGAATTCGAGGACATGGTATATGTGGCAGTAAAAATCGAGCGGAACTTACAAAGAGGGAGCAACAACAACTATTCCACGGGATACTCTACTCCTTGGAAACAACAATCTCAAGTAAGTTCAGATAAATTTAAAAATTTTGATAAAAGAGAAGGGAGTGTCTTGAAAGGAAAGTCTGAAGTTGGGAGTACTAGCAAACCAAAATTTGATGGGAAGCTTAAACCCGTCGAAAGCACCCAAACGAGAAACTGGGACATCCAATTCTATAAGTGTCAGGGTCGTGGACATATAGCATCCGAATGCACCAACAAACGGGTGATGGTACTTCGGGGTGGGGAGATTGAAACGGAAAGTGAAAAAGAAGAAGAAGAAGAGACAAGAGAGATGGAGAGTGATGACGAGATGAGCATGCACCCGCACTTGTTGTTCGGGGGGGTGTTAAGTTCTCAAGCAAAAGAGGAGGAAGGTAACGAACAAAGAGAAAATCTATTTCACATACGTTGTTTTATTAAAAATAAAAATTGTAGTGTTATAATAGATAACGGGAGCTGCACTAATGTCTTTAGCGCTATACTAGTGGAAGAACTCGATCTTCCAACAAGAAGACACCCTAAACCGTATCGTTTACATTGGCTAAATGATTGTGGGGAAGTTCGAGTTAATAAACAGGTACTTGTGGCTCTCACCATCGGAAGATATCAGGACGAAATCCTATGTGATATCGTTCCGATGCATGCTTGTCATATCTTGTGACCATGTCATTTTGATCGAGATGCTACTTTGAGCGGAAGGAAAAATCGTTACTCATTCGAGAAGGACGGAAAGAAAATTACAAATACAAGAAGATCAACTTCGTCTTGAAAAGGAAGTTGAAGAAAAATCGAGGAAAGAAAAGGAAAAGAAATATGAAAAAATGAAAAAAGTGAGAAATATGAAAAAAATGAAAAAAGCGAGAAAAATGAAAAAAATTATAAAAATTATAAAAAGAAAGAAAAAGAAAATTTGAGAAAATTCATGCTTGTAAGTCCAAAGGAACTTGAAGAAGATATCAAGGAAAAAGCACCCATGTACTTGATTATTTTCCGAAAAGTTTGCGCTACTACTAACCCCAGGAACCGGATAATTCCGAGTTCTATTGAATCTTTATTGCAGGAATTTGTTGATGTTTTTCCCGAAAAACTACCTGCAGGGTTGCCACTAATTCGAGGGATTGAACATCAAATAGACTTTGTGCCCGGAGCGGTCATTCCAAATAGACCGGCATACCAACACCACCCCGAAGAGACCAATGAAATCCAAAGGCAAGTCTAGGAGTTGTTAAGTCTTGGGAATATCCAGCAGAGTCTAAGTCCTTGTGCCGTTCCTATGATCTTCGTGCCAAAGAAAGATGGAACGTGGAGAATGTGCACCGATTGCCGAGCGATAAACAATATCACGGTTAAGTATCGACACCCTACTCCAAGGTTAGATGATATGTTAGATGAATTACATGGTTCATGTGTTTTCACTAAAATTGACCTAATGAAAGGATATCGCCAAATTCGTATGAAAGAAGGAGATGAATGGAAAACGACTTTCAAAACTAAATACGGATTATACGAATAGTTGGTAATGCCCTTTGGACTAACGAAGGCACCAAGTACTTTTTTATGAGATTAATGGATCATGTTTTACGTGCATACATCGGAAAATTCGTTGTTGTATACTTTGATGATATACTCATTTACAGCAAAAATATTGAAGAACATGTTGAACATTTAAGATTAGCTTTAATTATCTTGAGAAGGGAACAATTATATGCTAGTCTTAAGAAATGTACTTTTTGCATGAATGAAGTTATTTTTCTTGGATATGTCGTTAGTGCTGACGGCATAAAAGTTGATGAAGAAAAGGTTAAGGCTATTCGAGAATGGCCTAGACCGACGAACGTATCCAAGGTAAGAAGTTTTCATGGCCTAGCAGGTTTTTACCGATGCTTCGTAAAAGATTTTAGCACAATTGCAGCCCCATTAAACGAACTTGTCAAGAAACATGCTAAGTTTAATTGGGGAAATGAACAAGAAAAAGCATTTAACACTCTGAAAGATAAATTGTGCACCGCACCTATTTTAGCATTACCTGATTTTTATAACACTTTTGAAATTGAGTGTGATGCTTCAGGAGTAGGAATTGGAGCAGTATTAATGCAGGGAAAAAGTCCGATAACCTATTTTAGTGAGAAACTTGGAGGAGCTACATTGAATTACCCGACCTATGACAAGGATATGTATGCTTTGGTTCGAGCCCTACGTACGTGTCAACACTACCTATGGCCTAAGGAGTTCGTGATTCATACTGATCATGAATCCTTAAGGCATCTCAAAGGACAAGGTAAATTGAGCAAGAGACATGCCAAGTGGTTAGAAGAAATTAAATCCTTTCCTTACATCATCAAATACAAACAAGGTAAGGAAAACATTGTCGCCAACGATTTGTCAAGAAGGTATTTATTACTCAATACACTTTCTTTTAAACTTTTGGGATTTGATTTATTGAAAGAAGCATATGACAGGGATAAATATTTCAATGATATTTCTGTTGCTTCCGAAAAAAAGGGTGTAGAAAAATTTTTATCGGGATAATGGATTCTCGTTCCGTGAAAATAAACTTTGCATTCATTTTTGTTCAACATGGGAATTATTGGTAAAAGAAGCACATAGTGGAGGTCTAATGGATATTTCAGAATTGCGAAAACTTATGAAATATTGCATGAACATTTCTTTTGGCCAAAAATGAAACATGATATTTTTATAGTTGTAAATTCATGCATTGTTTGTAGGTAAGTAAAATCACGAGTGTTACCGCATGGTTTGTATATGCCACTTCCGGTACCTTCCGAACCTTGGGTCGATCTTTCTATGGACTTAATATTAGGATTACCAAGGGTGAAATCCGGTTGTGACTCCATTTTTGTTGTAGTTGATAGATTTAGCAAAATGACACACTTCATTGCATGCCATAAAATGGACGACGCCACAAATATTGCTAATCTATTTTCCAAAGAAATTGTCTGTTTGCATGGTATGCCCAAAAGCATCGTATCCGATAGAGATACCAAATTTTTGAGTCATTTTTGGAGAGTCTTATGGGCAAAATTGGGGATGACATTGCTTTATTCTACAACATACCGAGGTTGTTAACCGAACGTTTGGTCAATTGTTGCGAACTATGGTTAACAAAAATTTGAAAAATTGGGAAACATCTTTACCATTTATCGAGTTTACCTATAATCGAACCGTACATTCTACTACGATATTTTTGCCATTTGAAGTCGTGTATGGTTTTAATCCAATAACTCCTTTAGACTTGTTACCTATTCCAATAGATGGCAGGAGTAACGTTGATGGCAAGAAAAAGGCGGAAATGGTAAAGCAATTGCATGCCAGAGTTCGTGAACAAATTGATAAGCACAACGAACACAATGCAAGGATGAAGAAAAAGGGATGCAAACAAGTACTTTTTGAACCAGGTGATTGGGTTTGGGTTCATTTGAGGAAAGAACGATTTCCCATTCAAAGAAAATCGAAGCTGATGCCAAGGGGAGATGGACCATTCCAGATCTTAGAGTGGATTAACTATAATACCTATAAAGTAGATCTACCTAGTGAGTATAATGTTTCCACTACTTTCAATGTCGCTGACTTAAGTCCTTTTGAAATTTCAGATTCGAGGACGAATCCTTTTGAGAAATGGGGGAATGTTGTGAATCGAGATACTATGAAGGACCCGAATGAGGACTTGAGCATGCTGACTGGACCAATAACGAGGTCTCGATCAAAGAAGTTCAAAAATAATTTATCGACACTCGTCATTGATATGTTTAAAAATAACTATGTTATCAAAGACAACAAATTCGTGAGTACTATCAAAGTTGTTGAACAATAAGTTTTTCGTTTATTTTATATTGGTGTATTTTAATTTGAGTTGTATTTATTGAGTTATATTTGTTATATTTTGAGTTGTATATAATCGAGTCATGTAATATTAAAGTCGAAGACGATCGGAAAAGACGAACAAACAAACAAGGATGCAAATTCCCGCGCAGCAGTCTTGTATTTTGGCCATAACTTACATGTACGAAATCTGATTCAGGTGATTCAGGTGGCTATGGAAAGCTAAGATATAGAGATACAAATCATATCAAGACCATAGAACCAAATTTGGAAGCATTGGAGCCTAGAAATGACGAAACCCACTGTAATATCCGCAATTTTCGATTTTCGGTAAATTTCTTTTTTCGGCCAGAGTCCATTTTGACGACTCGCTCATGACCGTTTCGTCATTCTGAGAATGATTAATTCTACACTTTTTGTCATCCGAGTTCGTTTCGGTGTTGTTTTGTTGAGTTCCGTGCTTTTTAGCGACTTTTCCGCACTTGAGTTAGATTCTTGTGAATCTCGTCCGAAACTGCTGTTTCGAGTTTCCCGCAAGTCCGTTTAACTTTGTTAGACGTGTTGTGAACTTCGGTTTGGTTATTCGATCACGTATCGTGGTTTCCGGGCGTTTTGGGCCATTTTGTAATTTCTTGAAAGTTATGGGTATCCGTATCTGTAATTGTTATCTCGACCCGTTTCTTGGTCGCGTATGATTAATTATGGTATTACGTTTTCATTTCGAGTCGTTGATGTCGTCCGCGAACTTTTCGTCGTGTCCGTTCCGTGCATTTTCGGAAATCGAGGCGTCGGGTCGTGGCGGCTGAGCAGCTGGCCGGACCGGTGCGGCACTGTCGGAAGTGCTGGCATCGCCGAGCAGACGCAGAACCGGCGTAGCACACGCCACGGCCGACGCTGCGGCGCTAGCTCGGCATGTAGCGCACGCCTGCCGAGTCACCAACAGACGCTATCGGGCCCGGCGGAGGGATTACGAGGTTCTCGACTCGGTCAGATCGGCTGTAGCGCACGCCATCACGGCCGTGGGCGCACGCTAACCGCCAGGGTAGCGACGCCGGCCGACCAGCGGACGCACGGATGAGTTTGTTAGTCCAAAGGGCTACCGATGGGCCGCGGGCCGCGCAGGCTTCCGGCCGTAGCGCACGCTAGCGGGAGTCGGGCGGTCGAGTCATGGTCGGCAGAATTGTCGGTGGTGCCGGGTCATGCGGGCCATGGCCGAGAGTGCTCGGCCGATACTGGCCGATAGCGCACGGTAGGCCGGGAAGGCTAGCGCACGCTAGTTCCGGCCCAGTATAAAAATGACAGACCAACGACTTTCTCAGTCATTTTTCATTTCATTTCCATTCGGTCCGAGGCTGGGGTTTTGGAGGAGACGAAACCATGTTGTTGGACAACAAATCCATGAAGTTTCTGAGTTTATATCACCGATCAATCATCCTATAACATCCTTCGATCCAGCGAATCAAGGTTAGATCTTTAGAACCCTACTTTTGGGTAGATTTGGGGGTTTTCACGTTTTTGTCCGATTCGTTCCGTTTTATCGATTAATTCATGATGAATAGGATTAATCTTGTTGGTATTCTTAGTTTCCCTACGGATTCATGGTATATTTCGTGATTTTACGGAATCGAGAGGGTTTGGTTGTGGTCCGCCCTCGTTGTTGTTTATATGCGAATATACATGAATCGTAGGCGGGTTTTCGGGTGTATTCCGATTCCGTATTCATTTAGAAATGGTTGTGATTGTATTCTTCGAATCGTTAGGTTCGGTTTCGTTGGTTCCTAGCGTTCGTCGGTGACTTTCCTTTCCGTTCGTTGCGTCGTCAATAATTCAAGGCAAGTATCTTATTATACGACTTGTATCTTGTGAATAGTAATTACGTATGATATGTATAACGATTTTGCTTGCCTCCGTAAATATGTTCCGTTTGAGTTGGTTGTGTTTTCCGAAATTTGAAGGCTTTGTGATAATAGTGATATATTGGTATACGTGTTAGGCGTTGTGCCATTTGTGCAGGATTGCGATGTACATATGAGATGGTTGTACACGTGTTTGTTCAATGTATTGTGTACCGAAGGTGTGTTGTGTTGGTTAAGAGTCGTTGTGATGATCATGATGTTTGTGTTGTTTTGGTTTACATGCTTAATTGTACATTTCGGCGTAATGTGGAATGACTTGACATTTAATGATTATGAATTGTGTCGAGTCGATGTGTGTGTGATCCAGGTAGGGTCTGACGAGGCCTCTGGAGTTCGGTACATGATGTGTACGAACAAAGTGTGTGAACCAGGTAGGGTCTGACGAGGCCTCTGGAGTCCGGTACATGACGTGT
Source organism: Orobanche coerulescens (assembly GCA_033398695.1). Lineage (NCBI taxonomy): Eukaryota > Viridiplantae > Streptophyta > Magnoliopsida > Lamiales > Orobanchaceae > Orobanche > Orobanche coerulescens. Next base: position 96,554,426 of record CM065816.1, read on the forward strand.
ACGGACAAGGTGTGTGATCCAGGTAGGGTCTGACGAGGCCTCTGGAGTTCGGTACATGATGTGTACGAACGATGCTGTAGCCGGGTAGGGTCCGTTGAGGCCTCTGGAGTTCGGTACATGATGTGTACGAACAGTGTGTGTGGTCCGGGTAAGGTCCGTCGAGGCCTCCGGAGTTCGGTACATGATGTGTACGAACAATGATCGTGTAGCAGTGATTGTTCGGGTAACATTTTAAATATGGATCTCGGACTCATAATGATATATTATTTAGTATGCTTTGAAACGAGAATCGGGCTAAGGCCCTATTGTTTACGAAAAGGTTTTGTAAATTGGGACTCGAGGTCCAAAAGATTTTCTGCTTTAAAAATCCCCGAGATGATGTGTTCCTTTTCAAATATCTCTTACTTGAGTTCGAAATTCTAAAACTTCTCGGGAACATTTTGATAATGGATTTCCGTATTAAATTCGTAGTTGCTATTTGCTTGTTACATTTCGTATGGTTTGATACTTGCACTAGTAAAACAGTGGAGTTTTACTAACCCCCGAGTATTCGGGGGGTGGATGTCTGTTTTGCGTCCAGGTACATGCAGATTCAGGGGAGCAGTCACAGGATTGGCACAAGAGGATGACGAGCTGCGATACTAATCATGAGTCGAGAGTTGTTTTATTTTCATTGTGTTGTCAGAGTTGATTTCAGTCTTCCGATGTATTGTATTTCGACCCCTGCGTGGGTAATGTTGTTAGTCAGTCTTGTTGATAGAGTTGTGTGACCTCATCGGTCTGTGTGTTTATGTGTAAGTGACCTTAACGGTCTGTATTATTATATTGTTTGACCCTGGCCGGGCAAGCATTTGGTTGTTTATGGACATTTAGCCTGGTAGATCCTTGCGGAAAGGGTTTACGGCGTGTAATATTCCCATATGGTTTGGGGATGTTACAACCCACAGCATCAGATTTATGGTGACTTGTTGTCCTTGTTTTCACACCTTAAAGTCTTGATCTTTGATACTTTGTCCCCTAAATATGTGTTGACTGACTTTGTATCAGATTTTAGGATCTTTAAATGTTGATTTTTCTATTTTGTAGGTTTCTTGTTGTTTCCTTGTTCACTAGAGTTAGGTGTAAGATTTTGGATATAAATAGCCTTGAAGTTTCATTGTAGAGGATACCAAAGATTTTATGAAATTTGAGTGTGTTTGTATTAACAAACCTTTGTGAGTGCTTTATTATTTTGTTGAATGCGTCTCCAAAACATTCCTTGTATGATTTATATACTTATCAAGTGCAATCTTGTTAGTATTTATATTCCACCCCTTCCGAGTTGCTACGGCGTGTCACGTAGAGGTTTGGAAGTAAAGCCCCATTTTGCTTATTTTGGAAACATCCTGGAAACGAATTTATTTAGCGGTTTTGGTTACCATATCGTGTCGTGTGGGGGTTGCATCACTTCTCATCTTCCTTTTTCTTTCTCTCTAAGATGAATAAGATTTAAGAAAAATTCTCTGTCCCCTCCCTTAGTTTCTCATGGCTGAAATGTAATGGGTGTGATGGTGTGTTGTTTGATGCTATTTTGTAGCATGATATGATAAGATTTCAAGATAACAATCTTGATCTCTTTTGTAACCATGTGAAAAAATAAATCAAAACACACCCCACACCATGTCATGACAATCAAAGAAATAACATGAAAGGTGGAGAGAGATGAAGGGGACGGCCCACTTGGTTTTTGGTGAGAAAACAAGCCGAGCTACTTGGTTCATGTACCGGACGTTCGCGTGTCTAGTCCGTTAAGTACACTTTGTTTTATCTTAAATGTATTTATACTTAATTAATTAATCCAATTAATTAATTTTATCAAATATAAAATTATAATAACTTATTTCGAAGAAATAATTATTTATGAATTAAATTAATCACCCGGTAATTAATTCAATTCACAAGACCGCTATGATTTATCAAATAAATCAAATTAGATATCCAATATCCAATATTAACGAAGATAATAAATAAATATTTTATCCATCAAATATCCTTGTGCGTGACTCCATAGGTCCATCTTAGTCGGTAATGGGAGGAACCAAGGAGTATGCGTAACAACCAGTGTAGTGCTCCGTACCGTAACCCAACTAAGAGAGAAAGATCGGATCATTCCAAAACCATTATGTCATGAATAGTGTATACGTATAAACCCTTTAATCATATATCCCGATCAAGTATTAGGGTCACGGTAAAGTCAAACCCTATTGTAACTTGATAGTATACATTTATTAGTACAAATCTAGATCACCGAGTTGTCGTGTATTAAATACAACTAGCTTTAACTGCTTTGGCCAAAGACATGATCTCATTTTCCATTAACTGCATAGGACATTTACCTGCTCACTAAGAGGAGAAAGAATTCTATCTTGGTATTCAGTAGTGACTGCTACTTGCCCACTAAGTTGCATTTCGAGATTGACCCCACCAACCAGTGATTGGGTCAAACTAATATAATGACTAACTTAACGTCATAAAAACATCTCCTACTGAAACCCCAAGTCAATGGTCCACGTATTCCTATCACAACCTTTCGATTCAGCCAATGACAATCCCTGAGTGATATCCACTAGACCGAATCGAGGTGAATCGTGTTCGAGTTTACTAATCCCATTAGCATACATATAGCATGTGCTCCCACTAACCCTTAGTGAAGAAAGACACTCAACATGTCAAAGTACACATTATACAAGCCTTGTCTAAACTTAATGTCCAGCTAAGTTTTATCGACTTGCTAACCAATTAAGTATTCGAGCCCTAGCAAAGAAGGGTGTATCGCGGAAATATATTGACATTATAAAGGTCATGTATGAGGGAGCTAGTACCAATGCACGTACTAATATTGGGAGGACAGAAGAATTCCCTATTACGATTGGGGTGCATCAATGATCTGCTCTTAGTCCTTTTCTCTTTGCCATAGTCATGGACGAATTGACAAGAGAAATTCAATATGATGTTTCATGGTGTATGATGTTCGTAGATGATATTGTGTTGATTGATGAAATGAAGGTTGGAGTGCAACAGAAATTGGAACTTTAGAGGGATACTTTGGAAGCTCTAGGATTTAGGCTGAGCAGAAGTAAGACTGAATATATGGAGTGTAGGTTTAGCGAAAACAATGATAGAGAGGCGGGGATGATCACATTTGATGGGAAATTTGTTCATGGATCCACTTTCTTTCGGTATCTTGGATCTATTATCCAAAAGGATGGAGAGCTAGATGGCGATGTGGCTCACAGAATAAAGGCAGGGTGGTTGAAGTGGAAGAGTGCCATAGGGGTTTTATGTGATCCTGACATGCCTCATAGATTAAAGGGTAAATTTTACCACACGGCAATTAGGCCTGTGCTGTTATATGGCACCGAGTGTTGGGCTGTAAAACGGTGTCACGTTCAAAAGATGAATGTGGCGGAGATGCGTATGCTACGATGGATGTGTGGTCATACAAAAAAGGATCGGCTCAGAAATGAGGTGATTAGAGAGAAGGTAAGAGTTGCGTCTGTAGAAGACAAGATGATGGAGAATCGATTACGATGGTTTGGTCATGTGAGAAGAAGACCTGTTGATGCCCCAGTGAGGAGGCTAGAAAGTTGGGGAACAAGTAATGTTGTGAAAGGTAGAGGAAGACCCAAGAAAACTTGGATAAAGATGATTGAAAATGATATGCGGTTTCTTGGAATTGGATAAAGTATGGCGATGGAGAGGCAAATGTGGCGGGAAAATACGGATGGTGGATGGAATCTGATTCCTTTTATTTTTTTTACCTGTATTTTTATTCCTATTTTCTTTTATCCCATGTTATCTTTTAATTTATTTTTCAAGATTTTTCATTTTTTTCTTTTTTTTTCTTTTTCTTTTTTAACATTCATTCTCTTTTTTTATTTGCTTTTTTCTCTACTTGTTTCCCTCTTTTTTCCTTTTATGTTATTTATGTAACGATTATTGACGGTTTCAAAGTTTGATTCATGTTAGCCGACCCCAAATCATTTTGGGACTAAGGCTTAGATGTTGTTGTTGTAGTCTTTAATCAATTCCAGCCATCTCCTCTGCCGCATGTTCAACTCTTTTTGACGGAAGATGTATTTCAGACTCTTATGATCTGTGAATATCTGACAGTGAGTTCCGTACAAATAGTGTCTCCATATATTTAGAGCGAAAACAACAGCTGCCAGTTCTAAATCATGAGTTGGATAATTAACTTCATATGGCTTCAAATATCGTGAAGCGTAGGCGATCACCTTCGCATTCTGCATTAATACACAACCGAGACCTTGATTTGAAGCGTCACTATATACTATGAATCCTCTAGTTCCTTGTGGCAGCGTTAGAATTGGAGCCTTCGTCAATCTCTTCTTAAGTTCGTCAAAACTGGCCTGGCACTTCTCGTCCCATTCAAACTTTTGGGTTTTCTGCAGTAATCGAGTAAGTGGATGGATAATTTTGGGTAACCCTTCTACGAACCGTCGATAATACACAGCAAGTCCTAGGAAACTTCTGACTTCCTTCACGTTCTTAGGAGACTTCCATTCCAAAATTCCCTCGACTTTCTAGGGATCCACTAGGACCCCTTCCGCTGATACCACGTGGCTAAGGAACATCACTTCTTTAGCTAAAATTCACATTTATAAAGTTTGGCATATAACTGCTCACTTCTCAAGAGGTTCAAAACGATCCGTAAGTGCTGCTCATGCTCTTCCAGACTCTTAGAGTAGACCAATATATCATTGATAAACACAACTACGAATTTCTCCAAATTCTCTATGAACACTCGATTCATTAACTGCATAAACACAGTAGGCGCATTAGTGAGACCAAACGGTATCACTACAAACTCATAATGCCCGTAACGAGTTCTGAATGCTGACTTCGGGATATCTGATTCCTTAATCCTCAATTGATGGTATCCCGATCTCAAATCGATCTTCGAAAACACTGACGCTCCCTGCAACTAATTGAACAAATCATCAATCCATGGTAATGGGTACTTATTCTTGATCGTCATCCTGTTTTGCTCTCGGTAGTCGATGCACAATTGAAGAGATCCATCTTTCTTTCGAACAAATAGAAGTGGTGCTCCCCAAGGCGAAACACTAGGCTGAATATAGCCTTTGTCCAGCAATTCTTCTAGTTGCTTTTTCAGTTCATACATCTCGGTAGGTGCCATTCGATACGGCGCCTTAGAAATCGGTGTAGCTCCCGGATCTAGCTCAATGGTAAACTCTACATCTAGTTGTGGAGGTAGTACAGGTAATTCATCAGGGAACACGTTTGGAAATTCGCTCACGACAGGAATAGATGAAAACTCTACTCTTCCTTCTTCTGTCTTCATCGCATAACACCAGTATCCGGTACAGCCCTATTTTAGTAATTTGACCACTTTCATACCTTTGATCACTTTCCCTGAGCTTCCTGGTCTCCATCCTTCGAATAGTAATTCGGATCCATCTTCATCTATCATCGAGATATTCCTTTTCCGGTAGTTCATAATAGCTCCATATCGGTTAAGCCAATCATCTCCAAGAATTAGGTCATCTTCTTGAATCTCTACTACGATCAGATTTGAAGGCCAGTCTTTCCCTCCAATTGTTACAGGAAATTCTCTAGTTTGTAAATTCCCCACAATTCTTTCACCACTCGGTAAACCCACAATATATGGTTCACATTCATGAAAACAAGAAATGCTCAAACGCTTAACACAAGACAAGGATATAAACAAATGTGTAGCCCGTGTATCGAACAAAACACTAACTGATTGCGAAAGGATCTGAACGGTACCTGATGCGACAGCTGCATTCTGATCATCTGCCCTCCTCATCTCATAAAGGCGTGGAGGAGCGGATCCTGCAATCGATGCTCCCTTTCGGTCGAACTATCCTCTACCACTTCCTCGACCAAAACTGTGGGGTGGCTGGACACTCTGCTGCGTCTACCGGACACTCACCTCTTTATGGGCCGACTGCAAAGTACGAGATCCAAATAGTTTAGTGGCATCCTTGCAGAACATCGCTCGATGCCCTTCCTATCCACATTCGTAACATGTCACCATAGAATGAAAACAGTCACGCCACAAGTGTCCGGGGCGACCACAATTAAAACATTGTTTTGCCGTATCAGTAAAGGCTGGTACGGATCTGAGGTTCCTTCCGCTTTTAGATGGTTGTAGAGGTTTCTTGAATGAGTGGAAAGATGACTGAGCCTTGCAGTACTCTTATGTTCTGAAAAAAACCAATGACCATTTGCTTCTTGGATTCAGAAAACTTTTCCATAGCTGCTACTTTCATTTCGTATGCCAAAGCTTTGTCTTGATACTGGTAGAGAGTGCTGCATTCAAGACCTGACATGTACCTCTATATCTTCGGCTTCATTCTCATGTCGAAATGAATCACCATTTCTGCATCAGTTCTGACCAGGTGTTGAACAAATGCTAGTTGTTGATTAAATGTCTTAATCGTTTGGGCTACAGATTCGTCCGTCGGCAGAGAAGAACTCTCGAACTTTAGCAGTGATCCTATGTCGGCGTCTTAGAAAAAACATCGAACTTCGGCGGGTCCATCTTCGCCACCACATGTAGCCATCTGTCTCCTCGATTTCCCAAGTCTGGGATGCCTTGCTATCTCTCTCCCATCTGCAATCCTACCGCCACTTGCATTCTGTCCACAACTTGAGTAAATTGATTCATTTGGTTAACCGCTTGATGAAGGATATCAGGAACAACAGGTTCGGCATTTGTTTCCACAATTTTCTCTCGTTCATTGTTGACAGACTCTTGTTTTTCGCCAGCACTGGAGTTAGCCTGATTTGACAGCGAATCAGGAACAAAGGATGAAGCTTCCCTCTCAGCATTTCTACGTCTGCGTCCTCGACCGCGACCGCGTCCACGTCCTCCTCTAAATATACTGTAAGAATACATACTCAATATACAGGAAACAATATTGCTCTAATGTTCAATTATAAAAAGGACATAACACGTAAAGGACAAGATAGAGTTTATGAATCTTACAACCACCGCTCACATGAAGACGTAGGCAGTATAGTGATGTTATTCGCGGCCGGTTAACTCCGAAAAGACACATATAAACCCTAATTTAACCCAACGGCCAAGATATCCATAATCTTAGATCCGATACCATATTCTGTAACACCCCGAAATATTCAGGATTATTACAGCGCCGTAAATCCTTGATGTAAGGATTTACTAGGATAAGAATTTTAAAACAACATTAATAAATATAAATAATGATAAGAACAAGTTTACCCAACGAGAAACAATATCAAGACAATGCACAACACAACGTATCAATCTCAACATACTCATGGTATTCCAACGATCCAGCGCACATAGCATAGATTCCCATGATGATCCTGTCGGACCAACACATGGTGGAATTACCCGTCCAATGATCCAGCGCACACAACTGATGATCCCGTCGGACAAACACATGGTGGACAAAACAATCACAATATATATGCACGACACATTTCAACATAACCGACATCAACACGGATAAACATAATTAAAGAACTTGCCTTTGAAAGATGGCAAGAAATAAATACTTCAACGACTGTCTATTCGCCCGAAGGTCGCCCCTTTGATTGATAACTCTGCATAGCTCGGACCTTATTCAAAAGAAATAACAAAGAGTTCAACTTACGTCACATAGTTAACGTACGAACACCTAATGTCTTAAGTTATGTCCGAGTTAACATCTACGTATGGCTGGTTCATGGTCCAACTACTCGACGAACGCTAAGTCGTACTAATGACATATTTCATGCGAATTAAATGACCATAACAGAGATGAAATGTCGACGTCTACGAATTCAAGGATATTCAAATCATCACAAATTCACACTCCAATTCTGATTTATCATTTCCAATTCTTGGTTCAGTTATTTTAACACATTTCAACCGAGTTCTAGATTAGTTAATCTCTATGATTTTTTGTTCTTCCACACACAATCCTTCTTGTTAAAGTTTTAAGCTCAAAACAATTATCACTAAACTAATCACTTCATTATAGCCATCAATATGAAGATTATCACTTCAAGAAATCTCTACAAATCATGAACTATACATGAAGAACACCCTCTACATTTATCTTCTTGAATTCATCTAACACATGTGATAACCTTAACATATCGTTCCTCAAAAGAGTGTTTCAAATTCATCGTCAAAGACATGTTACGATTTCAGCAAAACTCCATCTCGATGATAACAAAATCAAGGCTCAACTCTAATCCCTCTTAACAATGGAAATCCTAAGTGTAAATTCTTCCAATACTCCTAAAACATGGTGTTCGATTCTTACAGTTATCAACAAACCTTAATAGCTCCAATAGTAAAGGTCATAATCAGTATAAGAACACTAATTCTAGGATTGGGGCAGCATCACATACCATATTGCGGAGGAGAACGATGAAACACCGGGAACTTCAACACCAATCCAAGATGCTTCCCAACATCAACCACCAAGTAGGGAGGATAAATCAAGGTTATGTTGCGGGAGAGGCTCTCTGGATTTACAAAATGCGGACAAGGAGCAAAGAAGAAAAAGTATGAAATGAAGTGGGTTGATGTCCTATTTATAAGATTCTGAACTTTATGTACGTTAGCCAAAAGACATTGCATATGTTATCGCCTTAACGTACGTTATGGGCAACTCCTTACGTACATTAACGTTCGTTAGTAGCTCACTGTCTCGTTTCTGACTTCCTTAATGTACGTTAACAATCAATTTACGCATGTAATATATTCAATGTATCATACGTTATTATACTCCTTTAACGTACGCTATGCCTCGTTGACTTGCTTTATCAAAAGCTGTCCAGGTTCACGCAGGGAATCCTTACCCGACAATATCCTAACTGGCCCCATGCGCTGACCAGACTTATCTGCCTTTGACTGCCTATTACGTATGCTGTGCCTCGCCGATAACGTATGTTATTCGCAGCTCTTAACGTACGTTATGCACAACTGCTAGCATATGTTATGACGTGCAGATGCATGCATGCATGTTTTGGAAACTCATGAATGTAGGAATACGAATACAGAAAATCCCACTTTGGTTATTAATACCACATAATCAAATGCTAGAAGCGTCAAATACAGATGAAATACACAATAATCATCCTGGTATTACAAGTGTAGAGGCCGAAGTGCCTAACGTTCTTTAGCAAGTTGTGACCCAAGTGCACCAATTGGCTCAAGGGGTGCAGAACATTAATACCGGCAAGACCGTTGATGATCGATGGCTTCAAGAAGTCATGAAAATGAATATTCCTAGATTTGATGGTTCCAGCGATGCAAACAATTGGGATCATTAGTTGGTTGAGCTAGAAAAGATATTCAACGGTATTGGATGCCCTGAGGCCAAGAAGGTTCCGATAGCTCAGTACCTGACTGTTGATGAAGCCTCTGATTGGTGGCGAGATGTTAAGCCCAAGGATCGTGATGTCACTTGGAGGAATTTAAAGAGTTAATGGAGGCCCAGTATTGTCCAGCGCCGGTACGAGTAGCTATAGTTAGTGAGTTCTTCAGAGCTCAACCCCAAGATGTTCCTATCTCCGAGGCAATCAAGACATACAACAAGCAGTTAGTGTATGTCCAAGATCGAGTCAGGGATGAAGTAGATAAGATACTTCATTTTGATGCGAGAATGAAACCCGAGGTCTGAAAGTATATGGCGGGCCTTAGGTGTACTACTTTGAGAGAATACAAAGATAGAGTGCTCGCTTATGAGATGGTGACAGTTCCGATTCCTACGGTTTCGAGCTCGAAGAAACCAAAATTTTCTAGTAGTTTCCTAGAGAGCGGATCGCATAAGCCTCAGTCTTCCGTGCAATCTTCTATTGGCTCTCCTCAGCTTAGTGGAGGAGTGCAGGATTCTACTCGTGCACCCTCTACTACTTTGTCGCTGAAGGTTTGTTTTAATTGTGGAGTGACAGGTCATATCAGTTCTCGTTGTTCGTTACGTACCGTTGACTGTTTTAAGTGTGGGAAACAAGGACACCTAGCGTCTTTTTGTGAGACGGCGAGTAGGGTCTTTGCTAATCACACATCTGCTCCAACGGTTACCATTACATGTCAGCCAACTCCGAGTGTCGGACGTGGCAGTGGCAGAGGAAAGACATAGCATAAAGATACTCCCAGCACTGGATCAGCTCCACCTCGATTATACGAAATGAGATGGACTGATGATGTAGGGGCTGCAACTACTTCAGGTATTGTTTATATTTGTATGCACCCGGTAGATGTATTGTTTGATTCTGGAGCTACTCATTCCTTTATATCATTGTCTTGTGTGAGTCGTTTGGGTCTTGATGGCCTCTCTGCGTGTGAACCTTTTATTGTTGTACTACCGAGTGCGGAAAAGATAGTTGGGGATCAGGAGATTGTTAATTATCCTATAACCATCGACGGTAGAGATTGGCCATCTGATTTGATTGTGATTGACATGAAGGGAGAAGACTTCATTTTGGGTGATGATTGGTTAGATCGTCAGGGGGCAGTGGTGTATTATCGATAGAAAATAATTTTGATAGTTGCACCGGATGGTACCGAACACGTTTTTGAAGGGCAGAAACCTAGTACTTCTGGGAAGATTATCCGAGCCATGAAGGCGATGAAGTTGTTGAGTGTTATTGTTGTTACGCAATGAAGACAGAAATTGGTAGAGTTCAGTTATTCTTCTATTCCAGTGGTGAATGAATTTCCAGATGTATTTCCAGATGATTTACCCGGATTGCTGCCGCACCGTGATGTGAAGTTTACAATCGAACTAGAGCCTAGTGCGGCACCAGTATCTATGGCACCGTACCAAATGGACCCATCGGAAGTGCAAGAGTTGAAGAAGCAACTGAGTGAATTATTGGGCAAGGGTTATATTCGACCAAGTGCTTCCCCTTGGGGAGCGCCGGTATTATTCGTTCGGAAGAAAGACAGATCTTTATAGTTATGTATTGATTATCGTGAGTTGAATAAACTCACTATCAAGAACAAGTATCCGTTGCCAAGAATTTATGATCTATTTGATCAATTGCATGGAGCTACAGTTTTCCCAATGATTGACTTGAGACGGGATATTATCAATTGCAAATTCGGGATTCGGACATTCCGAAGACTGCATTTCGAATGAGATATGGGCATTATGAATTCGTGGTTATGGTATTTGGTTTAACTAATGCTCGGGCAGTGTTTATGCAGCTTATGAACAAGACATTTGTCAAATATCTTGATAAATTTGTGGTGGTGTTTATTGATGATATCTTAATATATTCCAAGAGTGAATCGGAGCATGCCGAACATTTGAGAATAGTGCTGAATATGCTGAGGACTGATAAGCTCTATGCTAAGTTTTCTAGATGTGAGTTTTGACTGAAAGAAGTTGATTTTCTTGGTCATACTATATCGGCCGAGGGTGTTTAGATTCTTAAAATATTGAAGCGGTTTTAGCTTGGGAACCTCCAAAGAATGTCAACGAAGTTCGGAGTTTTCTGGGATTAGCCGGTTATTATCATCGATTTGTCGAAGGATTCTCGAAAATTGCTCGACCACTCACTCAGCTATTATAGAAAATTCAGAAGTTTGAGTGGAGTGACGAGTGTCAGAAGAGTTTTGATGAGTTGAAGAAGCGGTTGACTACGTCACCGATTCTAGCCTTACCGCAGGGAACAGAGGGTTTTGTTATCTAAAGTGATGCTTCAAAACAAGGATTGGGATGTGTATTGATGCAAAATGAGAAGGTAATTGTGTATGCGTCTCGACCGTTCAAGCCATATGAGATGAATTATCCTACCCTTGATCTTGAATTAGATGCTGTGGTTTTTGCGTTGAAGATCTGGAGACATTATTTATATGGTTCTTCTTGTCGGGTGTATACGGATCATAAGAGTCTGAAATATATTTTTACTCAGAAAGAGATTAATATACATCCTCGGTGATGGTTGGAACTGATTAAATATTATGATCTTGACATTCTTTACCATCCAGGTAAAGCGAATGTCATTGCCAATGCTTTGAGCCGCAAGTCAATCGTGTTACTGAGATTGGAATTACTTACCATTCAACCGAAGCTCATACGAGAGTTAATTGATTTGGGGATTGAAGTTTGGCCTCAAGTAACTCAAGTACAATTATGTTTCCTTGAGATCACATCCTCCATGATTGAAGATATTTAAGTCCAAACAATTAGATGATCCTTTATTTGTACAGCTTTGGGAAGATGTTGTTAAAGGAAATGCTCCTGGATTCCTGATCGATGAAGATGGAGTTATTCAATTTTGAGGTAGAACTTGTGTACCTAATCGGGATGATCTTAAGCAAGTGATTTTGAATGAGGCACATTCTATTCCGTACTAGATTCATCTGGGTGCGAGTAAAATGTATAAGGATTTGAGGAAAAAATTTTGGTGGCCGAATTTGAAGAGGGATGTAACGGAGTATGTATCGAAATGTTTAACTTGTCAACAAGTTAAAGCTGAACATCAATGACCTGCTGGAAAATTGCAACCATTACCGATTCCGAAATGGAGGTTGAAAGATATCGCGATGGATTTTATTGTGGGAATGCCAAGATCGTGAACTGGTATGAATATGATTTGGTTAATCGTTGATCGACTAACCAAATCAGCATATTTTCTGGGCATTAGAGATACTTGGGGACCAGAGACATTGTCCCGTTTGTTCATTGCAGATATTGTGAGACTCTATGGTACCCGAAAGAGTATTGTTTCAGATCGTTATGGATATTTTTTATCACATTTCTGGCAAGCAGTACATCAAGCACTCGGTACTGAATTGAATTTTAGTACCGCATATCATCCTCAGACGGATTGACTGTAGGTCACAAGTCATCAGGATTAAGTCTATGGGGGGGGGGGGGGAATAGACTTATTAAACTCTTTTTCAGAAATACAGGTGAGTTTCTTCAGCTGCATAATATGCAGCTAACAAACCTTAGCTACAGATGAGTAGTGCGGAAGCACAACTGGTAACACTTTAGGTATCGACTGCAGGGGACTTATGTCAACTGTAAAGACTAAGCAATGCGGAAGACAATTGACTATTAAATAGAACAGTTAATATGCAGCAGATAAGTATGATGAATGCAGTAAGACACACTGATACTTATAGTCGTCTCAGAGGTGGGGTTACCCTCTACTAATCCACTGCTCTCCAAACCAGTTGGAGATAAATTCACTATAAAGTTCAACCAGTGATTGTTACAATGAAATCTCAGCGACAATATCTCCCAACCAGTGGAAACCAGTGGCCGTTGCAACTCCCTTGACTGCCTAGCATCTCTTGATCGAAAACCTATGGATGCCTCAACAACTCTCGAACTATCTATCACCTTCCAATCAAGAACCCATGGATGCTTTATCACTCGCGAAACTTCTGAAACCTCGTTCACAGAAGTACACTGTACTCAGCTTTTAAGACAAGAGTGTTGTCTTCTCCAACTTCAAGAGCTTCTCATAATGTGATCTTTGAAACTTTGCTCTTCACGATGCTATAGTTCTCTTGATAGCTTTGATTTCTTTGATTGCTTAGATTGCTTGTAAGTATAGTTTACATCGTCCTTTGCTCATTCTGATCTTCAGATATTTAAAGTACGATTCTTTGAGCTTCCTCATAGCCGTTGCATCTCTTGTAACAAATCTCTCCATTGGAGAGTGGAGTTCTTTGTTTATCATATCATTTCATTGCACGGCTTGATTCCCATTTCAATTTCGAATGTTTGAAAGAATTCTTTTGGTCGCGTCTCTTTTCTTGATTTGTTTATTCATAAGTCTTCAGTACGTGGATCTCAAGGAATATTTTATTCCTAACTTTCTAGTAATCTTTTCGGTATGTCTCCTTATGTCTACATGTGAATTTCTGTTATTGTTGACTTCAATGCTTACTGACGTGGACTGAGTTTCTTAAACTTGGCTGATATCTTGTCTGAAAAACTTATCTGATATCTCTTGGTCAGACTTGCCAGATGTGCGGTCAATCCTCTATGATGTAAAACTTCTCTGATAACTTTGTAGAAGTTCTCTGATATGATGAGATGAAGTCATCTGATCTGGTCTGTTTAAAGTTCTCTGATCTGATGAATGTTCTCTGATCTGATGGTCAAACTTCAGCTGACACTTGAGTTGACCAGACCTCGTCTGATATTTTGCATGATGATAACCTGTCTATGTCTCGGCTGCTACAATATTTTGGTCAAACCTCTCTGATATTTCTGTTGACCAAAACTCACCTAATAAAATGGTCGCCTGTTAACTTATATGATATATCGGCGGTTCTATACTTAGCCTATTTTTAACTGATTAACTTCAGCTCAATGTTAGCCTACATCAATGGCTCATAGAAGACACTCATTTGGTTCTTCTTTACAATGCCAAGTATTTAGAGTATACATTTGAATAAATCACAAATACAGGGATGACATCATCAAAATCTAGCAAGTATTTCTAACAATTTCCCCCTATTTTGATAATGGTAAAACTTAAACATTCGAATGTAAAACAAGTCTGCACAAAGATAAAGTGCAAGAGAAAAATCAAACTCAGTCTGTTTTGGACAACTAGTGGTTGTCATTCAAGTGACTGTTATAAAATTTTTATAGATGTTACATTACATTGCAGTTCTTTGAACAAAATATAAGTAAATTACAAGTAAATCAGAGATTTCAAGTGAAAACAGAAATTACAAGTAAATTACAAATAAATTACAGATAAAGAATCATCTTCCTCCTCTGCCTCTTCCTCTGATCTGCTTTGGTGGTGGGAGTGACTTCAAGGGTTTCGCTCCAATTGGTCTCTTTGTTACTGGGGCTACCCATACTTCTTTTTGATCACCAAGGAGGCAAACTGCTGCTATTCTGGAGATGTGAAATTATTTTCAATGCATACTTCTCTAATCTCTTCCTGAAGAGCAATTTCATCAAATTTTCCATTCATGAGTGCTGATGCTTCTTCAGGTCTGAAACTTGGAATCATAGGGTATGCATTGAATTCCTTTGCAGCATATTTCTTCAAAATTTCCCAAAGTTTGGGGAAATTCATATCCATGAAGTTTATGAAAGTTTCTTGTTTGGGGCGGTCCTTATCTTGATGTATTTCCCAGAGGTAGTACTTCTCAATAAATTGCTTTCTTGCACTTCCCCACATATGTTCTACCTCAGCTGGCATGAACTCTTCAACATATTGGAGTTCTTTGCCTTCCATTGGAATCTCACTTCTGGATCTTGTGCATTCCTTTTCTTTTGGGCTGCAGTGGGTCTTGAGTGCGGTGGCTCTTTCTTTTCGTGCTAGAATTTGCTGCTGAATGATTGGAAGATATTGCTTTTCCCTCCTTTATTTTATGCCTTCCCCCTCATTCATTTCTTTCCCCTGTCTTCTCTCTTCCCCCTTTTTGCCAGCATCAATAATAAATGCTAGCTGCTCCTCCACCTTGTGCATGAAATCATACATGCCAAGAGGTATTCTTGAGCTTGAAGGTGTTGGAGAGGGTTCCTTTCAGTTGATTAGAGTGTCCAACTTGTTATTCATGGACTTCAGCGCAGGGTGGATCGGTTGCCAGGAGTTTGGCAACTGTCTCTTCCACAATCCTTCTGACCATCTCAGTGAAGTTTGATGGCAGTTGAATTTCGGGTACCATATGAGCAGCATTGTTCTCTCCTGAGCTTTCCTGTGCTGTTTTTCTAGCTGTAGATATTTCGGATGGAAAGCTCCTATCACGTTCTCTCTGATCAGGTGGGGTTTTGTCAGGAGTTTCTGATTTATCATCTGATAAGTCTGCATCTGCAGACGACTTTCTATTCTTCTCTGCAGAGGACTTTCTCTCTGCAGATGACTTCTTGATTTTGGACGGGGTTTCCTCAGGCTGTTGTCCCTAATTATCTGCTTCATCAGCTATAGGATTTGTCAAACCAGGAGCATGATCAGGTGACTGTCGATCATGATCCCCTTCATCATCTTTTCTTTTCTCTTCTTCCTTCTTTTCTTCATTTTCTCCTCCTTTTCTTCTTTCTCCTCTTTTTCTTCTTCAACCTTTTCTCTTTCTTTTTCTTCCTCTTCAATTTCTTTTTCTTTGACCTCCTCTTCAACTTCTTCAGATTCTTTTTCTTTCTCTTCTACTTCTTCTCTATCTTCCTTCTTTTCAACTCCTTCTATGTCCTCTTTCTCAACATCTATTATTTCTTTTTCAACTTGTTCTCCTAAGTTTTTACCTTCAAAAACATCTTTCATTACCTGAAGGATAAACCGGACCATGTTATGTTAAAATTGAGACATGAACCACTTCTCCTTCTGTAACATCTTTATATCAGTTTCTTGAAATAAGTACATAAGTGTTAGGAGTATGCCCTCGAATGCCACTCAGAGGATGTTGAGTGAGGGCATTGTACTTGTTATTATGTAATTCATTAATATAAGGCAATGGATGTTTCTTTATTTAATGGTAGTTACTGGCATTCCTAACTTGTAAATATACATATAGAAATTAGTCCGTGTATTTGAGAGCAAAACGTTCCACTCCTTATTGGATAAGGGGGTCGGCACTGGAAAGGTTTATAGCTCAAATACTTAATCGTTCGCAAGTCGATGAAACTTGACTGAGCGTTAAGTTTATGTGCAGACTTGTATGACGTGTTCTGTGACATAGAGAGTGCCTGTCGAACACTAATGGTTAGTGGGAGCACACGTTATAGGTATGCTAATTGGATTAGTATACTCGAACCGACTCACCCTCGATTCGTCACACGGATTTCACTATGGGACAGTCAATGACGGAATCGAAAGGTTGTGATAGGTATTCGTGAACCTTCGACTTGAGGATTTAGTAGGGATGTGCTTGTTGTAACACCCCAAACTAGGCGGATATTACAGTGTCGTGGACCCCCGACTGGGACCACCAGGCGAATGAAAACTGATGAATTAAGTAATATAATTGTAGTACCGAACCACATTATATTACCAAATACTCCGATGAGGAGTTTAAGTACAATACACCAGGACAATACAAAATACGAGTATATTTTATATGAAGATAAAATACACCACCCTGAATAAATAAACACCTCAAACGGAATTTGCAGCGGAAATACAAATGAAGAGAAATAAGAATGACTGAAATGACTGAAATAACCGGAATGACTGGGGCCCCCTACTAGTATCACGGGGACTCATCGCCGTCAACATGCTCTTCCCATGCCTTTGCCTTGCCGTGACCTGAAAACAAAATACCCCAACGGGGTCAGTTACACAGAACAACGATCCTCAAGGGTTGAAAATACACAATCATGATATATCTGAAGTTATGAAATATCCTTAGTTATGAATTACGTTGAAGAGGAGTATCATAGTACGCCCGTAATGTTCTGTGCAAGTGTACAAGACGGATGACTGGACACACCCATCCTTGTACCTAATTAGTCTCACAGAGGTAAGCGTTACCGTGTGCACGGTGCAATGTATCGGTGAACCCAAGACATGACCATCGTGTGCTCGACTAAAAATTCCACACATCCGCACGCGGCCACACAATATGAACCCAGAAGGTCATATGAACGAGAATGACCACAATGAATATCAATGAGTAATAATTCGACAGGTCAAGAATGACTCACTGAGATGGAAATAACAGTGAAGTGATTGATAACTCAATGAAATGATTGGAACCGTCGTTCCTTGTGAATGAAGTGATTATTGGACAATTACAAATCTCAATACGGTTAATGCAATGATGAATGAGTTATGATTATGAATGAACAACAACAAAAGGAATGAATATCCTTTTAACCGAGTAAGAATTAACTTACACAACACCGATGAAGAATGTCCGTCCACGAACAACGTCCTAAATGAAATGTCGGTCGCTCGAACAACCTTGAATAACAAAATTACCAATAATTCGATTAATACATGCATCAAACACGATTATAACCAACTCAAACGTCGATACAACAATATCCAAACTCGTAAATGCACTCTAACGAATACCTTGAAAAATATCCTTCCCATTGGTTACAACCAAACCCAAATTATCGAAACCAACTTCAAATGATTGATTCAAACCAGCAAAACAATATCAATGGCGTCAATAATCCAATAGGAATCCACAATTCAAGATTACAACAACATCAATCGGAAATCCCCAAATTAACCGAAGTCAACCCCAAGGGTTCTTGAAATAAATCCCCAAAATAGCCATTAAATCCATAGGAATATATTTATCCAAGGTAGATAATCCATATCTAACATATTCCAACAACAATCCAAGCTTACACGAAGAAATCGCAAGGAAAACCCCAAAAATACGAAATTCTAGATCCAAGAGATTAATACCTTTGATTTGATGTTTTGGAGATGATGAAGTGATGACTAATCCAACTCAAAGACTTGAAGATGATGATTGATGATTAGAACTCGAAGAATACTCTCCAAATCGCTCCAAATCGCCCGGAACCGATATGAGAATGAGAAGAAATGACAAATGCCGAAATCTGGGCTACACTGTCCAATTTATAGAAATTCCAGTTTAGCACGCGCTAGCCCCAGTTCTTAGCATGCGCTAACGGGTGTTTTGGTAAGTCCAGTACTCACTGTCCGACAATGGTGGCGCGCGCTACGTACCTTCTTGCAGCGTGCGCTACAGCTGAACACTTAGCGTGCGCTAACCCCAAAATGTTAGCGTGCGCTAACGAATTATCTGATGCCCAGTACTGGAGCCCAGAACCTTCTGTCCTCTGATCTGATCACGGTAGCGTGCGCTACAATCAATATTTAGCGTACGCTACAACATCATTTGCGTACGCTAGAAACCACTCATAGCGTGCGCTATGAATTAATCCAATGCAGTCCAGTAGCCACTGGACTCAACCTAATCCGACCTTAGCGCGCGCTATACCGGCTGCATAACGTGCGCTACTCCAGCCTACTAGCGCGCGCTACTTACCATTTGTAGCGTGCACTAATTATAACCCAACTGCAGTCCAGTGCCTTCTGGACTGCCTGCCTGAAATATACTAGCATGCGCTAGTGTTGAGAGATAGCGTGCACTACCCGTACTCAATTAGCGCACGCTAAAGCGAGTACGTAGCGTGCGCTACTCCTCACACACAGCACACTAAGAAATGACAACGATGGTAAACACCGCACGATTCTCCAACTAGATTGATGATGAATGACGATTGATACACGATACAATTACTCTGAACGATGAATACAATGATTGAATATAAGTGACAAATGATCATTAATGAGTGAAAAATACTGAGTGACAATTACTAAATGATAAATACTGAATGATAATGACTGAATTACAACTGGGTATTACATACACCCCCCTTAAAAGAGTTTCGTCCCCGAAACTAAGGGTCAAACAACTCGGGATAACTCTCCCGCATACTATCCTCGGTTTCCCAAGTAGCCTCTTCGACTCCGTGCCTAGACCACTGAATTTTAACCAAAGGAATCGCCTTATTCCTCAATTGTTTGATTCGCCGCTCTAAGACTCGTATGGGACGCTGCTCATACGAATGATCATCTGCGATCTCGATTTCGTCGAACTGAAGTATGTGACTCGGGTCGGCGACATACTTCCATAGCTGAGAGACGTGAAACACATTATGAACTCGGCTCAACGCCGGAGGTAAGGCCAATCGATAAGCTAGCTCGCCTACTCGATCCAAAATCTCAAACGGTCCAATGAATCTCGGACTCAACTTTCCCCTCTTCCCAAAACGGAAGATACCACGACTCGGGGATACCTTGACCAAAACATGGTCACCTGTCTCGAACTCTAATGGTCGACGATGATTATCTGCATATGATTTCTGTCGACTCTGAGCGGTCAACAAACGACTCCTGATCAAAGCTACCTTCTCACGGGTGGCTATAAGCATATCGGGCTCAGTGCCGATTGATTCTGATAAGTCATCCCAACACAAAGGAGATCGACAACGACGACCGTACAAGGCCTCGTAAGGTGCCATCTTAATCGAAGAATGCTAACTATTATTATATGTGAACTCGATCAATGGTAGTTGGGCTTCCCAATCATCTTTCCAATCGAGGACACATGCCCTCAACATGTCCTCCATAGTCTGAATAGTCCTCTCTGATTGTCTGTTGGACTGAGGATGAAAAGCTGTACTGAGATTAAGCTGAGTTCCCATACCACGATGAACTGATTTCCAAAAATGAGACACGAATCGTCCGTCACGATCGGAAACGATACTTTTAGGAGTACCGTGCAATCTCACTATTTCTTTGATGAATAACTGGGCAAGTCTCTCGGGACCCCAAATATCCTTAATCTCGAGAAAGTGAGCTGAATTAGTTAAGCGGTCCACAATTACCCAGATCATATTCATGCCACGACTACTCGTCGGCAGACTCGTGATGAAATCCATAGAAATGTCTTCCCACTTCCATTCTAGAATAGGGAGAGGTTTCAGCATACCCGCCGGTCGCTGATATTCTATCTTGACTTGCTGACAGGTTAAGCATCTTGAAACAAATTCTGCGACTTCTCGCTTCATATTACTCCACCAGTAATTTTGTTTCAAGTCCTTGTACATCTTGCTAGACCCCGGATGAACAGAATAAGGGGTAGCATGAGCTTCTCTCAAAATCGAGTTTATCAACTCGTCATTCGCTGGTACGCACAACCGATTCTTAAATCTTAAATGTCCATCCTCGTGGACCACGAATCCAAGGGCTTTACCCTGAGCCACATCCTCACGGATGCGTAACAATAATGGGTCTGAGCCCTGATTCTCTCTGATTGCCTCCTCAAGTGGCGATGAAATCTCTAGCATGCAAAGTTGCCCTTGTACTCGCTGAAGCCAGACCTCGATCTCGGGTCTAAGGAATTCCTGCTGAAGCTCCTTCTGAACTGTTAAACGAGCAAGCATCTGCTCCTGAACGGACTTACGACTCAAAGCGTCAGCGACAACGTTCGCCTTGCCTGGGTGGTAAAGTATCTCGATATCATAATCTTTGATTAGTTCCAACCACCGTCTCTGTCGCATATTTAACTCCTTCTGAGTAAATAGATACTTCAAACTCTTCTGATCAGTGAAAATCTAACAGGTGACGCCATAAAGGTAATGACGCCAAATCTTCAACGCAAAAACCACGACTGCTAGCTCCAGGTCATGGGTCGGATAATTAACCTCGTAAGATCTCAATTGCCGCAAAGCATAGGCAATAAGCTTCCCATTCTGCATGAGTACACATCCGAGACCCTTCCCGGACGCATCACTATAAACCACAAATCCTTCCGTCCCTTGCGGCAAGGAAAGTACAGGTGCTGAAATTAACCGGCTCTTGAGTTCCTCAAAACTCTGTTGACACGCGTCGGACCACATATATTTCTTATCCTTCCGTAAAAGGTTCGTCATGGGTTGATCGATTTTAGAAAATCACTCTACAAATCGTCGATAATAACCCGCTAGTCCAAGGAAACTTCGGATTTCCTTAACATTCTTCGGAGGTAGCCAATCTCGAATAGCCTCCATCTTTTGAGGGTCGAAACGAACTCCATCTGATGAAATTACATGTTCGAGAAACATCACTTCGGACATCCAGAACTCACATTTGGAAAACTTTCCAAAAAGTTGCTCTCGTCTCAACACGTCGAGCACTTGATGAAGGTGAAACTCGTGTTCCTCCCGGTCACGAGAATAAATCAAAATGTCATCAATGAAGACAACCACGAACTGATCCAGATAGTCGATGAAAACCCGATTCATTAACTCCATGAATACTGCAGGTGCATTAGTCAACCCAAACGGCATAACCACAAACTTATAATGACCATAGCGCGTTCCGAACATCGTCCTTGCGATATTCGACTCTCGAATTCGCAACTGATGATATCTAGATCTTAGGTCGATCTTGGAAAATATTGAAGCTCCCTGAAGTTGATCTAAGAGATCATCAATACGGGGTAAGGGATACTTATTCTTGATTGTCACCCTGTTCAATTCCCGGTAATCAATACACAAGCGGAACGAACCGTCCTTCTTCTTGACAAATAACACTGGTGCTCCCCACGGGGACGCACTCGGTCGAATATAACCCTTCTCGAACAACTCATCAAGTTGGTTCTTTAATTCCTGCATTTCGGTCGGGGCCATCCAGTACGGTGCCTTCGATATCGGGGACGTATCGGGCTCCAACTCAATCATGAATTCCACATCTATCTGTGGAGGCAAACCAGGTAACTCGTCTGGAAAAACATCGGCGTATTCCCTCACTACAAGAATATCCGTCAACATTACTGATGATTTCTCGGTTTTGGTCATATAGCACCAATAACCAACACACCCCTGACGGAGTAATTTCCCTGCTTTCATCAAGTTAATGACTTTACGAGAACAGCCGGGATTACCTCCCTTAAAAACACATTCAACCCCATCGTCTGAAATGATAGTGACCATACGCTTACGGACACTAATGATGGCATCGTGACGATCCATCCAGTCAATACCCAGAATGACGTTGTCTCTCGGTAAATCTACCACGATTAGGTCTGCTAGCCATACACGGCCATGAAGCTGAATCGGACAATTCTGAATCTTGCGATTTCCGATAATTCGTCTACCATCAGGTAGACCAATGACATAAGGCTCACAACTAGTAGCACTACCCAGACGTAGTCTACTCAAACATGACTCGGAAATGAATGAATGCGATGCACCAGTATCAAAAAGGGTACACACAGGTTGAGATAGAATATCGAGTGTACATGAGATCATCCGGGCCTCTGGATCGTCGGTTTTTTTCATCTCATAAATTTGGGGATTGCTAGTCCCGGCACCGGACGCTCCCGTCTGCTGGCTATAGGCTCCACCTTTATTCGCTCCTGTCGTTTTAAATGACGCCAGTAGAGTAGCTTGATTACGAGCAGTTTGGCCGGGCCTGAAATGCCGCCAGAGTATTTTTGGAGTCTCTTCGGCAAAAACGGGCCTTATGCCCAGCAATTCCGCAATTATGGCACGTGATAGTCTGCCTCGGGCACTTGGTGCTGACGTGACCCGGTTCTCCACAATTGAAATAGGTGATGGTTGAGATGGCCGCTCGGGACTGAGACTCCGCAGGTTTCGGTGTCATAGGAGGTCCCTCAGAAAAAGTAGAGCCCACACGAGGCTTCTTGAAAGTGGCCGAACTGCCGTCGGACTGATTACGGTTCTTAGACTTCTTGCCAGCAGATGAAGGTTGTTGCTTAGCAATTTCCTTAGCAGTAAGCTCGTAAGTAAGAGCTTTCTAGATGAATTCGGCCAGAGTGGTATAATTATGATTAAGCAACTGTAGTCGCATCCGAGGTTTCAGTCTCTTGCTGAAATACTTAATCTTATCCGCCTCGGAGTGAATGATAGATGAGGCGAACGGAAGAAGTTCCTGAAATTTCTCGGTAATGGCGAGAACATCCTCGTCTACTGAGGGGTCGGGAGTGAGTAATTATGACAGCTTGGCCTCCCTGAGTGGGGCCAGATAATACCTCTCCATCATGAGAGTCTTGAATTGATCCCAAGTACATGAGCGCTCTTACCCAGGTAGTAAGCCGCAACTGAAACTTTGTGTCCTTCGGGACACTCTACCATCACAAATAACTTCTCGAAATGTTTGAGCCAATGAACAATATCCGCCGGCTCAGATGAGCCTTCAAAAGTAGGTGGCCTTTGGCTAGAGATGTCGCCGATGATACTACTCACATTCCTCTCTTGCCTCTGAGGTGGCGGCGGAGGAGCCTGTTGATTTTGATTTGCTGAGTTATGCATCATCTCCATCAGTTGTGCCATCTGAGTCATTTAGGCCACCATGCCCTGCATAAAAGCGAGTGGGACAACCCGAACACCTTCTGACTGAGATGTGCCCCGGGTACGACTCCCCGATAGTGAATGATCACGTCCAGGTGAATGAGTGGCAGCGTCGCTGCTCGATGAATTAGCATTATTTCTTGCGTTCGCACGTGTATTCACACGAGCTCTCGGGATTCGGCCCGCACCGCGGCCTCGTCCTCCGCGTCCTCTGCCTGCTCTCTCCATACTGAAGTAGGAAAATCACATGATGATTATATCTCTCGCATGGATATCACATTATTATTACGTCATGAAATGATGAAAATGAGCATACGCGCTCTAGCACAGTGATTACATGAATGATTAACTGAGATGACATGATAATCTGGTGGAATTCTTGAAATGATTATCTTAAACAAGTTAACAAGATTAATGATATGATCTTCGAGATCAACAACTGAGTAATGAAATGAATTGAGTGATTAATGAGTTAACATGATCGTTCTGATTAAAATGAAGATGATGTTTGAGGATTGTTAACTGATGAATTATGAATGAATGATTATTGCCAGAATTTATACCATGGCGTTAGAAGTCTTACAGTTCTTTCGGTCTGATTGGCTCGGCATTTGCACAGGTCACACGTGACGTGAAAGTCCAATTATACTAGTCCGATGACGATGATTTCAAACGAGACATGACTCAGAGGGCAGTATTCAAAACCATGCTCCGATACCAACTCTGTAACACCCCAAACTAGGTGGATATTACAGTGCCGTGGACCCCTGACTGGGACCCACCAGGCGAATGAAAACTGATGAATTAAGTAATATAATTGTAGTACCGAACCACATTATATTACCAAATACTCCGATGAGGAGTTTAAGTACAATACACCAGGACAATACAGAATACTAGTATATTTTATATGAAGATAAAATACACCACCATGAATAAATAAACATCTCAACGGAATTTGCAGCGGAAATACAAATGAAGAGAAATAAGAATGACTGAAATGACTGAAATAACCGGAATGACTGGGGCCCCCTACTAGTATCACTGGGACTCATCGCCGTCAACATGCTCTTCCCGTGCCTTTGCCTTGCCGTGACCTGAAAACAAAATCCCCCAACGGGGTCAGTTACACAGAACAACAATCCTCAAGGGTTGAAAATACACAATCATGATATATCTGAAGTTATGAAATATCCTTAGTTATGAATTACGCTGAAGAGGAGTATCATAGTACACCCGTAATGTTCTGTGCAAGTGTACAAGACGGATGACCGGACACACCTGTCCTTGTACCTAATTAGTCTCACGGAGGTAAGCGTTACCTTGTGCACGATCCAATGTATCGGTGAACCCAAGACATGACCATCGTGTTCTCGACTAAAAATTCCACACATCCGCACCCGGCCACGCAATATGAACCCAGAAGGTCATATGAACGAGAATGACCACAATGGATATCAATGAGTAATAATTCGACAGGTCAAGAATGACTCACCGAGATGGAAATAACAGTGAAGTGATTGATAACTCAATGAAATGATTGGAACCGTCGTTCCTTGTGAATGAAGTGATTATTCGACAATTACAAATCTCAATACGGTTAATGCAATGATGAATGAGTTATGATTATGAATGAACAACAACAAAAGGAATGAATATCCTTTTAACCGAGTAAGAATTAACTTACACAACACCGATGAAGAATGTCCGTCCACGAACAACGTCCTAAATGAAATGTCGGTCGCTCAAACAACCTTGAATAACACAATTACCAATAATTCGATCAATACACGCATCAAACACGATTATAACCAACTCAAACGTCGATACAACAATATCCAAACTCGTAGATGCACTCTAACGAATACGTTGAAAAATATCCTTCCCATTGGTTACAACCAAACCCAAATTATCGAAACCAACTTCAAATGATTGATTCAAACCAGCAAAACAATATCAATGGCGTCAATAATCCAATAGGAATCCACAATTCAAGATTACAACAACATCAATCGGAAATCCCCAAAGTAACCGAAGTCGACCCCAAGGGTTCTTGAAATAAATCCCCAAATAAGCTATTAAATCTATAGGAATATATTTATCCAAGGCAGATAATCCATATCTAACAAATTCCAACAACAATCCAAGCTTACACGAAGAAATCGGAAGGAAAACCCCAAAAATCTGAAATTCTAGATCCAAGAGATTAATACCTTTGATTTGATGGTTTGGAGATGATGAAGTGATGATCAATCCAACTCAAAGACTTGAAGATGATGATTGATGATTACACCTCGAAGAATACTCTCCAAATCGCTCCAAATCGCCCGGAACCGATGAGAGAATGAGAAGAGATGACAAATGCCGAAATCTGGGCTACACTTTCCAATTTATAGAAATTCCAGTTTAGCGCGCGCTAGCCCCAGTTCGTAGCGTGTGCTAACGGGTGTTTTGGTAAGTCCAGTACTCACTGTTCGACAATGGTAGCGCGCGCTACGTACCTTCTTGCAGCGTGCACTAAAGCTGAACACTTAGCGTGTGCTAACCCCAAAATGTTAGCGTTCGCTAACGAATTATCTGATGCCCAGTACTGGAGCCCAGAACCTTTTGTCCTCTGATCTGATCACGGTAGCGTGCGGTACAATCAATATTTAGCGTACGCTGCAACATCTTTTGCGTATGCTAAAAACCACTCATAGCGTGCGCTATGAATTAATCCAATGCAGTCCAGTAGCCACTGGACTCAATCCGACCTTAGCGCGCGCTATACCGACTGCATAGCGTGCGCTACTCCAGCCTACTAGCGCGCGCTACTTACCATTTGTAGCGTGCGCTACTTATAACCCAACTGCAGTCCAGTGCCTTCTGGACTGCCTGCTTGAAACATACTAGCGTGCGCTAGTGTTGATAGATAGTGTGCGCTACCAGTACTCAATTAGCGCATGCTAAAGAGACTACGTAGCGTGTGCTACTCCTCACACACAGCACACTAAGAAATAACAACTATGGTAAACACCGCACGATTCTCCAACTAGATTAATGATGAATGACGATTGATACACGATACAATTACTCTGAACGATGAATACAATGATTGAATATGAGTGACAAATGATCATTAATGAGTGAAAAATACTGAGTGACAATTACTGAATGATAAATACTGAATGATAATGACTGAATTACAACTGGGTATTACATACACCCCCCTTAAAAGAGTTTCGTCCCTGAAACTAAGGGTCAAACAGCTCGGGATAACTCTCCCGCATACTATCCTCGGTTTCCCATGTAGCCTCTTCGACTCCGTGCCTAGACCACTGAATTTCAACCAAAGGAATCGCCTTATTCCTCAACTGTTTGATTTGCCGCTCTAAGACTCATATGGGACGCTCCTCATACGAATGATCACCTGCGATCTCGATTTTGTCGAACTGAAGTATGTGACTCGGGTCGGCAACATACTTCCGTAGCTGAGAGACGTGAAACACATTTTGAATTCGGCTCAACGCCGGAGGTAAGGCCAATCGATAAGCTAGCTCGCCTACTCGATCCAAAATCTCAAACGGTCCAATGAATCTCGGACTCAACTTTCCCCTCTTCCTAAAACGGAAGATACCACGACTCGGGGATACCAAGATAGAGCGCTCGCTTATGAGATGGTGACAGTTCCGGTTCCTACGGTTTCAAGCTCGAAGAAACCAAAATTTTCTGGTAGTTTCCTAGAGAGCGGATTGAATAAGCCTCAGTCTTTTGTGCAATCTTCTATTGGCTCTCCTCAGCTTAGTGGAAAAGTGCAGGATTCTACTCGTGCACCCTCTACTACTTTGTCGCTGAAGGTTTGTTTTAATTGTGGAGTGACAGGTCATATCAATTCTCGTTGTTCGTTACGTCCCGTTGAGTGTTTTAAGTGTGGGAAACAAGGACACCTAGCGTCTTTTTGTGAGACGGTGAGTAGGGTCTTTGCTAATCAGACATCTGCTCCAACGGTTACCATTACAGGTCATCCAACTCCGAGTGTCGGACGTGGCAGTGGCAGAGGAAAGACATAGCATAAAGATACTCCCAGCACTGAATCAGCTCCACCTCGATTATACGAAATGAGATGGACTGATGATGTAGGGGCTGCAACTACTTCAGGTATTATTTATATTTGTATGCACTCGGTAGATGTATTGTTTGATTCTAGAGCTACTTATTCCTTTATATCATTGTCTTGTGTGAGTCTTTTGGGTCTTTATGGCCTCTCTGCATGTGAACCTTTTATTGTTGTACTGCCGAGTGGGGAAAAGATAGTTGGGGATCGGGAGATTGTTAATTATCCTATAACCATCGACGGTAGAGATTGGCCATCTGATTTGATTGTGATTGACATGAAGGGAGAAGACTTCATTTTGGGTGATGATTGGTTAGATCGTCAGGGGGCAGTGGTGGATTATCGACGGAAAATAATTTCGATAGTTGCACCGGATGGTACCGAACACGTTTTTGAAGGGCAGAAACCTAGTACTTCTGGGAAGATTATCCGAGCCATGAAGGCGATGAAACTGTTGAGTCAAGGCTGTACCGGTTATTGTTGTTACGCAATGAAGACAAAAATTGGTAGAGTTCAGTTATTCTTCTATTCCAGTGGTGAATGAATTTCCAGACGTATTTCCAGATGATTTACCCGGATTGCTGCCGCACCGTGATGTGAAGTTTACAATCGAACTAGATCCTAGTGCGGCACCAATATCTATGGTACCGTACCAAATGGCCCCATCGGAAGTGAAAGAGTTGACGAAGCAACTGAGTGAATTATTGGACAAGGGTTATATTCGACCAAGTGCTTCCCATTGGGGAGTGCCGATATTATTCGTTCGGAAGAAAAACAGATCTTTATAGTTATGTATTGATTATCGTGAGTTGAATAAACTCACTATCAAGAACAAGTATCCGTTGCCAAGAATTTATGATCTATTTGATCAATTGCATGGAGCTACGGTTTTCTCAATGATTGACTTGAGACGGGATATTATCAATTGCAAATTCGGGATTCGGACATTCCGAAGACTGCATTTCGAATGAGATATGGGCATTATGAATTCGTGGTTATGGTATTTGGTTTAACTAATGCTCCGGCAGTGTTTATGCAGCTTATGAACAAGACCTTTATCGAATATCTCTATAAATTTGTGGTGGTATTTATTGATGATATCTTAATATATTCCAAGAGTGAATTGGAGCATGCCGAACATTTGAGAATAGTGCTGAATATGCTGAGGACTGATAAGCTCTATGCTAAGTTTTCTAAATGTGAGTTTTGACTGAAAGAAGTTGATTTTCTTGGTCATATTATATCGGTCGAGGGTGTTTAGATCCTTAAAATATTGAAGCGGTTTTAGCTTGGGAACCTCCACAGAATGTCAACGAAGTTCGGAGTTTTCTGGGATTAGCCGGTTATTATCGTCGATTTGTCGAAGGATTCTCGAAAATTGCTCGACCACTCACTCACCTATTATAGAAAATTCAGAAGTTTGAGTGGAGTGACGAGTGTCAGAAGAGTTTTGATGAGTTGAAGAAGTGGTTGACTACGTCACCGATTCTAGCCTTACCGCAGGGAACAGAGGGTTTTGTTATCTAAAGTGATGCTTCAAAACAAGGATTAGGATGTGTATTTATGCAAAATGAGAAGGTAATTGTGTATGCGTCTCGACCGTTGAAGCCATATGAGATGAATTATCCTACCCTTGATCTTGAATTAGCCGTTGTGGTTTTGCGTTGAAGATCTGGAGACATTATTTATATGGTTCTTCTTGTCAGGTGTATACGGATCATAAGAGTCTGAAATATATTTTTACTCAGAAAGAGATTAATATGCATCATCGGTGATGGTTGGAACTGATTAAAGATTATGATCTTGACATTCTTTACCATCTAGGTAAAGCCAATGTCATTGCTAATGCTTTGAGCCGCAAGTCAATCATGTTACTGAGATTGGAATTACTTACCATTCAACCGAAGCTCAGACGAGAGTTAATTTATTTGGGGATTGAAGTTTGGCCTCAAGTAACTCAAGGACAATTATGTTTCCTTGAGATCACATCCTCCATGATTGAAGATATTATGTCCAAACAATTAGATGATCCTTTATTTGTACAGCTTTGGGAAGATGTTGTTAAAGGAAATGCTCCTGGATTCCTGATCGATGAAGATGGAGTTATTCTATTTTGAGGTAGAACTTGTGTACCTAATCGGGATGATCTTAAGCAAGTGATTTTGAATGAGGCACATTCTATTCCGTACTAGATTCATCCGGGTGCAAGTAAAATGTATAAGGATTTGAGGAAAAAATTTTGGTGGCCGAATTTGAAGAGGGATGTAACAGAGTATGTATCGAAATGTTTAACTTGTCAACAAGTTAAAGCTGAACATCAATGACCTGCTGGAAAATTGCAACCATTACCGATTCTGGAATGGAAGTTGGAAGATATCGCGATGGATTTTATTCTGGGAATGCCAAGATCGTGAACTGGTATGAATATGATTTGGTTAATCATTGATCGACTAACCAAATCAGCATATTTTTTGGGCATTAGAGATACTTGGGGACCAGAGAGATTGTCCCATTTGTTCATTGCCGATATTGTGAGACTCTATGGTACCCGAAAGAGTATTGTTTCAGATCGTGATGGATATTTTTTATCACATTTCTGGCAAGCAGTACATCAAGCACTCGGTACTGAATTGAATTTTAGTACCGCATATCATCCTCAGACGGATGGACTGTAGGTCACAAGTCATCAGGAATAAGTCTATGGGGGGAATAGACTTATTAAACTCTTTTTCAGAAATACAGGTGAGTTTCTTCAGCTGCATAATATGCAGCTAACAAACCTTAGCTACAGATGAGTAGTGCGGAAGCACAGCTGGTAACACTTCAGGTATCGACTGCAGGTGACTTATGTCAACTGTAAAGACTAAGCAATGCGGAAGACAGTTGACTATTAAATAGAACAGTTAATATGCAGCAGATAAGTATGATGAATGCAGTAAGACACACTGATACTTATAGTCATCTCAGAGGTGGGGTAACCCTCTACTAATCCACTGCTCTCCAAACCATTTGGAGATAAATTCACTATAAAGTTCAACCAGTGATTGTTACAATGAAATCTCAGAGACAATAGCTTCCAACGAGTGGAAACCAGTGGCCGTTGCAACTCCCTTGACTGCCTAGCATCTCTTGATCGAAAACCCATGGATGCCTCAACAACTCTCGAACTATGTATCACCTTCCAATCAAGAACCCATGGATGCCTTATCACTCGCGAAACTTCTGAAACCTCGTTCACAGAAGTACACCGTACTCAGCTTTTAAGACAAGAGTGTTGTCTTCTCCAACTTCAAGAGCTTCTCAGAATGTGATCTTTGAAACTTTGCTCTTCACGATGCTATAGTTCTCTTGATAGCTTTGATTTCTTTGATTGCTTAGATTGCTTGTAAGTATAGTTCACATCATGCTTTTCTCATTCTGATCTTCATATATTTATAGTACGATTCTTTGAGCTTCCTCATAGCCATTGCATCTCTTGTAACAAATCTCTCCATTGGAGAGTGGAGTTCTTTGTTTATCTTATCATTTCATTGCACGGCTTGATTCCCGTTTCAATTTCGAATGTTTGAAAGAATTCTTTTGGTCGCGTCTCTTTTCTTGATTTTTTTAATCATAAGTCTTCAGTACGTGGATCTCAAGGAATATTTTTTTCCTAACTTTCTGGTAATCTTTTCGGTGTGTCTCCTTATGTCTACATGTGAATTTCTATTATTGTTGACTTCAATGCTTACTGACGTGGACTGAGTTTCTTAAACTTGGCTGATATCTTGTCTGAAAAACTTATATGATATCTCTTGGTCAGGCTTGCCAGATGTGCGGTCAATCCTCTCTGATGTAAAACTTCTCTGATAACTTTGTAGAGGTTCTCTGATATGATGATATGAAGTCATCTGATCTGGTCTATTTAAAGTTCTCTGATCTGATGAATGTTCTCTGCTCTGATGGTCAAACTTCAGCTGGCACTTGAGTTGACCAGACCTCGTCTGATATTTTGCATGACGATAACCTGTCTATGTCTCGGCTGCTACAATATTTTGGTCAAACCTCTCTGATATTTCTGTTGACCAAAACTCACCTAATAAAATGGTCGCCTGTTAACTTATCTGATATATCGGCGGTTCTATACTTAACCTATTTTTAACTGATTAACTTCAGCTCAATGTTAGCCTACATCAATGGCTCATAGAAGATACTCATTTGGTTCTTCTTTACAATGCCAGGTATTTAGAGTATACATTTGAATAAATCACAAATACAGGGATGACATCATCAAAATTTAGCAAGTATTTCTAACAATTTCCCCTTATTTTGATAATGGTAAAACTTAAACATTCGAATGTAAAACAAGTCTGCACAAAGATAAAGTGCAAGAGAAAAATCAAACTCAGTCTGTTTTGGACAACTAGTGGTTGTCATTCAAGTGACTGTTATAAAATTTTTATAGATGTTACATTACATTAGAGTTCTTTGAACAAAATATAAGTAAATTACAAGTAAATCAGAGATTTCAAGCGATAACAGAAATTACAAGTAAATTACAAATAAATTACAGATAAAGAATCATCTTCCTCCTCTGCCACTTCCTCTGATCTGCTTTGGTGTTGGGAGTGACTTCAAGGGTTTCGCTCCAATTGGTCTCTTTGTTACTGGGGCTATCCATACTTCTTTTTGATCACCAAGGAGGCAAACTGCTGCTGTTCTGGAGATGTGAAATTATTTTCAATGCATACTTCTCTAATCTCTTCCTTAAGAGCAATTTCATCAAATTTTCCATTCATGAGTGCTGATGGTTCTTCAGGTATGAAACTTGGAATCATAGGGTATGCATTGAATTCCTTTGCAGCATATTTCTTCAAAATTTCCCAAAGTTTGGGGAAATTCATATCCATGAAGTTTATGAAAGTTTCTTGTTTGGGGCGGTCCTTATCTTGAAGTATTTCCCAGAGGTAGTACTTCTCAATAAATTGCTTTCTTGCACTTCCCCACATATGCTCTGCCTCAGCAGGCATGAACTCTTCAACATATTGGAGTTCTTTGCCTTCCCATTGGAATCTCACTTCTGGATCTTGTCTGCTCTTTTTTCTTTTGGCTGCAGGTGGGTCTTCAGGTGCAGCTGGCTCTTTTCTTTTCAGGCTAGGACAGCCTGCCTGAATGATTGGAAGATTTTGCTTTTTACTCCTTTCTTTTCTGCCTCCCCCCTCATTCATTGCTTTCCCCTGTCTTATCTCTTCCCACTTTTTGCCAGCATCAATAATAAATGCTAGCTCCTCCTCCACCTTGTGCATGAAATCATACATGCCAAGAGGTATTCTTGAGCTTGAAGGTGTTGGACAGGGTTCCTTTCAGTTGATCAGAGTGTCCAACTTGTTATTCATGGAATTCATCTCAGGGTGGATCGGTTGCCAGGAGTTTGGCAACTGTCTCTTCCACAATCCTTCTGACCATCTTAGTGAAGTTTTATGGCAGTTGAATTTCAGGTGCCATCTGAGCAGCATTGTTCTCTCCTGAGCTTTCCTGTGCTGTTTTTCTAGCTGTAGATATTTCGGATGGAAAGCTCCTATCACGTGCTCTCTGATCAGGTGGGGTTTTTTCAGGAGTTTCTGATTTATCATCTGATAAGTCTGCATCTGCAGACGACTTTCCATTCTTCTCTGCAGAGGACTTTCTCTCTGCAGATGACTTTTTGATTTTGGACGGGGTTTCCTCAGGCTGTTCCCCCTAATTATCTACTTCATCAGCTACAGGATTTGTCAAACCAGGAGCATGATCAGGTGACTGTCGATCATGATCCCCTTCATCATCTTTTCTTTTCTCTTCTTCCTTCTTTTCTTCATTTTCTCCTCCTTTTCTTCTTTCTCCTCTTTTTATTCTTCAATCTTTTCTCTTTCTTTTTCATCCTCTTCAATTTCTTTTTCTTTGATCTCCTCTTCAACTTCTTCAGATTCTTTTTCTTTCTCTTCTACTCCTTCTCTATCTTCCTTCTTTTCAACTCCCTCTATGTCCTCTTTCTCAACATCTATTATTTCTTTTTCAACTTGTTCTCCAAAGTTTTTAGCTTCAAAAACATCTTTCATTACCTGAAGGATGAACCGGTCCATGTTATGTTAAAATTGAGACATGAACCACTTCTCCTTCAGTAACATCTTTATATCAGTTCTTGAAATAAGTACATAAGTGTTATGAATATGCCCTTGAATGCCACTCAGAGGATGTTGAGTGAGGGCATTGTACTTGTTATTATGTAATTCATTAATATAAGGCAATGGATGTTTCTTTATTTAATGGTAGTTACTGGCATTACTAACTTGTAAATATACATATAGAAATTAGTCCGTGTATTTGAGAGCAAAACGTTCCACTCCTTATTGGATAAGGGGGTCGGCACTGGAAAGGTTTATATCTCAAATACTTAATCGTCCGCAAGTCGATGAAACTTGACTGGGCGTTAAGTTTATGTGCAGACTTGTATGACGTGTTATTTGACATAGAGAGTGCCTGTCGAACACTAATGGTTAGTGGGAGCACACGTTATAGGTATGCTAATTGGATTAGTATACTCGAACCGACTCACCCTCGATTCGTCACACGGATTTCACTATGGGACAGTCAATGACGGAATCGAAAGGTTGTGATAGGTATTCGTGAACCTTTGACTTGAGGATTTAGTAGGGATGTGCTTGTGACATCAAGATTTTCATTAGAGTAGTTCGACCCTGTAAACCGGGAGGCGGGGGTCAACCTCGACATGAATCTTGATGGGCAAGTAGCAGGTCCTACTGAATACCAAGTTAGAATTCTTTCTCCTGTTAGTGAACGGGTTATATGTCCTATGCGGTTATTGGCAGATGAGATCATAAGTCTTTGGACAAAGCATTGGAGCCAGTTGTATTAGATACACGAGAGCTCGATGATCTCGATTTGCATTAACGCATGCATAGCGTCAAGTACAGATAGGGTTTGACCGACCGTGACTCTATAACTTGATCGGGACATTTGAAAGAAGGGTTTATACGTATACTGGTATTCACGACAACATGGTTCTTGAATGATCCCAATCATTCATTCTCAGTTGGGGTACAGTGTAGGCCGCCAAGCTGGATAGGTGGTGTTACTACTCTTTGGTTCCTCCCATTGCTGACTGAGACGGACCTACCGAGTCGTGCAATAGGATTGACGATGGAATGAATCGAGATTATTCTGTCAATTTGAATATTAGATATTGGATATCTAATTTATTGGGACATTGGATGTCTAAATCGATTTATTGGGTAAATTGATTTATGGCCTAATGAATTAAATAAATTACTGGGTGATTAATTTAATTCATAGATATAATTATTTCTTGGAGAAATTAATTATGTTATTATGTATTTGATATGATTAATTAATTGGATTAATTAATTGATATAAATACATCGGAATGGAATTAAAGTTTATTTGTTTGGACTCACAGGAGTCCCGAACGAACCGAACTCTTCAATTCCCTTCTATATGAGCCCCCCCCCCCCCCTTATTCACCTACTACCCTTTTAGTCTTTTGTGTCCATTTTTATAATGGATGACAAAGACATTGTAGGGTATCATTCATGTGATATCAGTTGATTTCATGTGGGTTGAATTAGAATAAGATGTGAAGACTTCCATCATCCTCACATACCATTTTTCATACGGTTGTTGAGAAAGAGAGAGAGAGAGAGAGAGAGAGAGAGAGAGAGAGAGAGAGAGAGAGAAAGAACTTAGAGTTCATTTCCATGTTATTCAACTTCATCCTCTTCATCCTTTTCTTCAATTTTCTTAGAGAAAGATTGAGAGAAAAATAGAGAGAAAATATATTAAAAACTTAGAGTGTAATAATCTTTATATTCAAGCTCCTATAATCTTGTTCTAGCCATATCCTTGGAGGATAACGAGATTTAGTCGTTTCGGTCGTTTCTCCGGCGCGTGGCAAGTAGAGACGCGGTCCTTTCGGCGTTGGATCATCCAAGAGCTTGGAGCGCATTAGATCATAGAGAAATCCACTAAAGCTTGGAGAGTTGCTCAAGAGAAGGAATCCATTTAATCAACGGAGTACAAGGGTAAATTTCTTGTATCTCTTGTGTTTCATTTAATATTCGTATATACGTAGCTCGATCGATCCTCGTAGGAATTAGGATCGAATTAATTTTCATTTTACCGCTTCCGCTGGGCCTTTGTTTTAGGCACCGAATCCCAACAGTGGTATCAGAGCGTAGGTCTTGCGATCGTATATATGATATTGGCATTTGGAATGCTTTATTAGATGGTGAATGATTTGGAATCATTTATAGTCATAATCGTAGTATATGTTTTTCGTTCGTAATAGTTGTATTTTTCGTAAGTTTATGTCTAAATACAAATCTTTAATTTCTCGGAAATATGATTTATATTGAAGATATGAATGTTGAAAAATATTGATATTGGATATCCGGTCGAAAATCGAGCTCCGAATCGTCGTCGGACGACTTTTCGGACAACGGGAAGGAAGCTATTGGGCTGACCCGACCGTGTCCGGCGACACGGGCCGTGTCAGCCGGCCAGTCTCGGCAGACTGTCGGGACGACTCGACCGTGTCCGGCGGCACGGGCCGTGTCTGGTCAGCAGGCTGTCAGGACGACCCAACCGTGTCATTTGACACGGCTGTGTCTAATAGGATTGTCTAGGACACTGCCTGCACGACCGGACCATGCCATTCGGCACGGGCCCTGTCTGGTCGGTACACTGCTGGAAGTGTCTCGGCCGTGGCATGCCAGTTTCGCCCCAACTCGATTTTTTTCG
The DNA here is from genome assembly GCA_033398695.1 of Orobanche coerulescens. Classification (NCBI taxonomy): domain Eukaryota; kingdom Viridiplantae; phylum Streptophyta; class Magnoliopsida; order Lamiales; family Orobanchaceae; genus Orobanche; species Orobanche coerulescens. Next base: position 96,591,170 of record CM065816.1, read on the forward strand.
TGTATTCTTGAAAATTAATCTCCCGCATGTCAAATTGGATTTAATATGATTAAAATGATTTATGGTATTTCATTTTATAAGGGAAATTTGAGTAATTGGAATATTTGTGGGTGACCGAATTATTTGAACATTTTTCATATTACAGGTTGTGTAAATCGATTGGAACGGTTCGTTTTGTTGATTGGATCAATGTATCTCCACGCTTTCCATTTATCTAGTATTTATTGGATGAATGCCTTTGAATTGGGATGTGGTTCATGAACATAGTTTGGAATCGTTCGGTTTTATTCGATTGGGTTGTAAAGGCCGTTTTGAGCCTATTTATTTTACTAGAAATATTTGTATCTAGGATGCAATTTTTCAATGTAAAATTTATATGTAATGATGAAGACCGGAGGAAAATCCATTTCGAGAAGACGAAGATTCAAGAAGAAGACTTGGAATTAGATTACTAAGTTTTTTATTCTAGGAACGGTCCATGAACTATGTGTTGGTAGCAACTATGTTGTGAATGATTATTCATATTGTATGATTGTCACAAACGGGATTAAATGGATTAATGTGCAAAGTGTAACGTTAATCGCGATAATTCGCCCACGACAAATTATTAAGTTTATAAGGTTTCAAGGTTTTCCTTCCCTCCATCTAGCTTTCGGGAAATTTAAATCCAAACCGGATGTGCAATGCTTCCGAGTTATCGGGATAGTCGTTCGGGGAGGATGGATAAATTACCGGGAGCGCATTGGATGCCTTCGGTTGGAGCAAATTTTATCCCTAGAAACCTGATAGGTTGCCGAATAAGATTCAATTGTGAAACTGAATTGCGCCGATGGTATAAACTTAACTTGTTCACGAACCATAGAAATCGTATAGGTTGAGGGGAGTGAACAAGGAGATAAAGAAGATCGAATCATCCATTAGATGGGTTGGTGTTGGACACCACTTTATGAAAATTAATAGACTAGAAACCTGTTCGGTTGCCCTCTATTAAGATTTATAAAGAACTCGATCACCACTATGAAGTAGAGCGACGATACTTCCGGATTTCACATGGGAGTGTGTTATTCTGATAAAAATAGTGGGAGCTCGGTAACAAGAATAGAAAAGACCTTACTTCTATACTCAGATCATAATTGAACGAGTCACTAATTAATCTGTCGTACTTAAATGCAGACATAACTCTCAATATGACAATGAATCCACTTGCAATTCTACTAGAAAAGAACACCTTAATCGGACCTAACTTTGTGGATTGGCTCCGCAATCTGATGATAGTCCTCAGTATAGAGGCACTAGGATATGTCTTGGAGACGGACATTCCGGCGCCTCCGGTGCGGACAAGAGCCAATCAGGAAGAGATTGAAAACCACAAAAAGTGGGTTAAGGATGACGTGAAAGTCCGTGCATATATGATGGCTTCCATGTCTAATGAGCTTCAGAGAGCTCATGAGAAAATGACTTCTGCTAGGCAGATTCTATCCCACTTAACCGAGCTTTATGGTGAGCACAGTCGAACTGCTAGATATGAGATATCCAAGCAACTGTTTGGTGCAAGGATGAAGGAAGATGAGAAGGTTGGGGACCACGTCCTCAAAATGATATCCATGATCGAGAGATTGGAGGTTCTTGATTTTATGATGGATACTTCTCTTCAAACTGACCTTATCCTATAGTCTCTCCCTGATTCATTCTCACAGTTTGTTATGAATTTTAATTGCAATGAGATTGCATGTAACTTAGCTGGGCTAATGAACAAACTAGTGACCGCTCAATCTCAGATGAAGACTCCGCGGATGAAGGAGTCTGCCCTTGTGATTTCTTCTGGATCTCGGAGGTCCAAGAACAAGAAGAAAAAGACCAAGAAGCGTACGAGACCACAAGTCAAGGACCTTAAGGGTAAGGTCAAGGCCCCGATGGTTCTGAAAAACAAGAAGAAAAAGGACACATGTCTCAAGTGCAGTGAGCTGGGCCACTGGGCAAGAGACTGTCCGATTCTTCATGGCGCTTCAGGTACAAAACTTTTAGTTTTGGAAACAAATTGTTCTGCTACTGTATTTTCTACTTCTTGGATACTAGATTCTAGTGCTAGTTCTCATATTTGTACCGTGAATCAGGATCTGAAAAAAAGTAGGAAGCTTGGAGCTGGGGAAGTGATGGTCACTGTCGGAAGCAGGCATAGCGTCAAGGCAACCGATATATGATCACTTCTTTTGGATTTAGAATCCGGCTTTGTTTTTTAGAAGATGTACTTGTTTTGCCCAAGGGGCATAAAAACATTGTATCCATTCTGGTCACGGACCAAAAAGGCTTTTCATTTTTCATTGGTGATGGTTCCTGCAAAATTTATTTCAGAAATAAACTAGTGGGTACTGCTACATTGTTAAATAGATTGTATCATCTAAAGCTCAGTAACAAAGTAGTTGTGAATACTATGACTAGAAAACGTGGTAGGGATGAAACCAATTAAGTTTTGAAATGACATCTTAGACTTGGTCATGTTGGTCAGACCATGGTTTACAAAATGGAAAAAGATCGACTTATGGGTCCATTGGGATCAGATCCCTTTCCTACTTGTGAATCTTGCCTTAAAGGCAAAATGACTAAGTCCCCCTTCACAGGGACTTTTGAAAGAGCCGCTGATAAACTGGGATTAATCCATACTGACGTATGTGGTGCTTTGGAAGCAGCACGTGACGGATATCAATATTTCATTATGTTTACAAATGATCATACTAGGTATGGTTATGTATACTTAATGAAACATAAATCCAAGGCCTTTGAGAAATTCCAGGAATTTAAGGCCCTAGTCGACAAACAAACTGGTAATCATATCAAATCACTTCGGTCGGACTGAGGTGGCAAGTATTTGAGTACGGAGTTTGACGAGTTCCTTAAGGAACATGGAATAGTTTCACAACTAACACCTCCAGGCACTCCTCAGTTAAATGGTGTGTCAGAAAGAAGGAACTAGACCTTGTTGGACATGGTCCATTCCATGCTAGGCTATTCTGACTTACCGATTTACCTATGGGGGTATGCACTCCTAACTGCCGCTTACATTTAAAAACCCGTTCATAAAACTCCACATGATATGTGGGAGGGCAGGAAATCAAGTCTTAATTATATTAGGATTTGGGGATGTCACCGCCTATGTCAAGAAGACTAAGGTGGAAAAGTTGGAAGCTAGGTCCGCAAAGGGACGTTTCATTGGATTCCCACCTCAGATGATGGGTTATCTATTCTAAATGCCCAAAGTTCGAAAGATCGTTGTTGATTTGCATGCACACTTCCTGGAAGAAGAGTCCATCCAGGAAGGCATAGCAGGTAGAAATATTTCTTTGGAAGAATACAATGAAACTCCTCAGGAAACACCTGTGCAAGAAATTGGAACCGAACCTTCTGAAACGCAAGTACAACCACCTTGTAGGTCTAGTAGGGTGGCTCAATTACTTGAGAGGTATAGTTTTATGCACTGGGCTGCCACGAGGTTCTAGGTGATAAACAAGAGACCGACCCGCGACCAATGACCTAACAATGGTGGATATAGACTCCATGAAATAGACTGTAGCATTCTTCATGTAGTTGGGGCCTTTATTTTAACGAGACAGTCAAAGAGTTTAACTTTATGCAAAATGAAGAGGAACCTTGTGGATACAAGAGGGTTAGTGGGAGTAAGATCACATTATTGGTACTATTTGTAGATGTCATTATACTAATAGGAAATGATGTGGGAATGCTCAGTTCTGTGAAAGCTTGGCTTTCAAGTAATTTCTCCATGAAAGACTTGGGAGAAGCTACCTATATTCTTGGTATTCGGCTCTACTGGGATAGAGCGAAGAGAACAATAGGTTTTTTCCCAAGCCCTCTATATATATAAGATCTTAAAGAGGGTTCCTTCCGATGCGACATGTAATAAAACTCTCCTCGAAGACGTGTCCTTAAAGTGAGGAACAATGAAAGGAAATGAGTAATACACCATATGCTTCGGAAATGGGTAGCCTAATATATACTTTATTGTGTACGAGACCTGACATTGCGCATGCTGGGAGCGTGGTAAGTAAGTTTTGGGCTGACCCAGTTACGGAACATTGGACTGCCGTAAAGAACGTTCTCAAGTACTTGAGAAGGACTAGAGATATGGTTCTTATGTATGACGATGGAGAACTGAATTCCAAGGACAGGAGGATGATTCCATGTCTATTTATGGCTACATTTACTCTTAATAGAGGAGCATTATCTTGGCATAGTGCCAAGTATAGCGCGACTGCTAATTCCACATGTTAGGCTGAGTATAAAGCGGCCTCGGAGGCCTCCAAAGGAAGGATTTAGAAGTTACTGGGTAAACTTCACATGACACTTTGTGCTGCGCTGCCAGAGCGGTAGCACAGGCCTAGGAGCCGAGGTTTCATAACAGTACCAAACATATTGAGAGAGAGTATCATCTCGTAAGAGAATTTGTTCATAAAGAGATACATTGTGCTGCATAGAGTAGAGTCAGCCGACTATGTCGCTGATCCACTGACCAAGCCACTTTCTTAGATTAGCTTGGAGCGTCATCTGGAGAACATGGGTATTAGATACCATAGTGTGTGGCACTGAGTTCAAGTGGGATATTGTTAGGAGTATGCCCTTGAATGCCACTCAGAGGATGTTGAGTGAGGGCATTGTACTTGTTATTATGTAATTCATTAATATAAGGCAATGTATGTTTCTTTATTTACTGGTAGTTACTGGCATTCCTAACTCGTAAATATACATATAGAAACTAGTTCGTGTATTTGAGAGCAAAACGTTCCACTCCTTATTGGATAAGGGGGTCGGCACTGGAAAAGTTTATAGCTCAAATACTTAATCGTTCGCAAGTCGATGAAACTTGACTGGGCGTTGAGTTTATGGGAAGACTTGTATGACGTGTTATTTGACATGGAGAGTGCCTGTCGAACACTAGTGGTTAGTGGGAGCACACGTTATAGGTACGCTAATTGGATTAGTATACTCGAACCGACTAACCCTCGATTCGTCACACGGATTTCACTTCGGGACAGTCAATGACGGAATCGAAAGGTTGTGATAGGTATTCAAGAACCTTCGACCTGAGGATTTAGTAGGGATATGCTTGTGACGTCAAGATTTTCATTAGAGTAGTTCGACCCTGTAAACCGAGAGGCGGGGGTCAACCTCGAATTCTTTCTCCTGTTAGTAGCAGGTCCTACTGAATACCAAGATAGAATTCTTTCTCCTGTTAGTGAACGAGTTATATGTCATATGCAGTTATTGGCAGATGAGATCATAAGCCTTTGGCCAAAGTATTGGAGCCAGATACACGATAGATCGATGATCTCGATTTGCATTAACACATGTATAGCGTTAAGTACAGATGCCCTCGAATGCCACTCGGGGGATGAGAGAGTAGGGGCATTGTACTTGTAATTATGGAATAAATAATAAAAAGGCAATTCGATTCATTCACTGTTTATTGTATTTCAATTGCATTCTTGACTTGGTAAACATTGAAGTGAAGTCTATTTAAATAAACTGAACATTCCATTCTCGTTATGGGATAAGAGAAAATGCACTGGAAGTGTTTAAAGTTTATTTACGTAAATCGTTCGCAAGTCAATAAACTTAAATGGGCATTAAGTTTTAATAAGACTTGTATAACTGATGCTAGGACGTGTGCACGTCTTGATAGCATAGTTATAAAGTATATTGGTGGGACCAGTATACTCGAACATGACTCAAACTCGATTCAGTCACACGGTATTCACTCTCGAAGAGTCGATGACGAATCAAAAGGTTGTGATAGTGTATGTGGACCTTTGACTTGAGGAATCATTAGAAGATGTGCCAGTGACGTTTAGTTTGTCATTAGAGTAGTTAGACTCATTTGCTTAATTGCTGAGTCGACCTCGAAGTGCAGACTATACGGGCAGGTAGCAGTCTTTACTGTATGCCAAGAAAGGATTTTATCTCCTGTTAGTGAGCAGGCGTATGTCCTACACGGTTAATGGCAAATAAGATCATGAGTCTTTGGCCAAAGCATTCTCATATAGTCGTATTATATACACTATTAATCAGTCGGTCTTGATTTGCATTAACACATGTATAGAGTCTAGTCAATAGTAGGGTTTAACTTTACCGTGACCCGAAGACTTGACCGGGACATCTGATAAAGGGTCTATACGTATATAGTATTCACGACATAATGGTTCTGGAATGATCCCTTCATTCGTTCTCAGTCGGGGTTTACAGTGCGGCCCGCTAGGCTGGATAAGTGCTGCCCGCACTCATTGGTTCCTCCCAATGCCGGCTGAGACGGACCTACGGAGTCGCGCATCAGGAGCGTTGACGGATAAATGTGAATTTATTATCTCTCTATAAATATTAGATATTGGATATCTAATTATGATTTATTAGATAAATCAAAATAGCGGTCTTATGAATTAAAATTAAGTTACCGGTGATTAATTTAATTCATAAATTATATTTCTTAGAGAAATATATTTGTATTTGATATTATTAATTAATTAGATTAATTAATTAATATAAATACATTGGTGATTAAACGGAGTGTATTTAACGGAGTCGTTTGACGAACGTCCGGTACACGAGCCGAGTGACTCGGCTCGTTTTCTAGGAAACTTCCACCATGGGCCGCCCTCCCTCTCCCCACATCACATGGAATCATTTCCATGCATGTGTATGTGTTAGTTGTATTTTTGTTATTATGTGTTGACATTTTATCTCAATTATATGATTTGTATTATATGTTTGAGATAATATAAAAACAACACATTATAACAACTACTATACACACACACACACATACTAACCTGCTAAACAGCCCTAGACGTGAGTTTAAGTGAGGAGAGAGAGAAAAATTTTCCTTCTTCATTTTGTTCATCTTTGAGGTGAAAAGAAGTAAGAAAAATTAAGAGAGAAAAAAATTCCTACAACACTTCCTAGCCGTGTTCTTCATAGAACGGAGTGTTGTAGATTTTTCCGGGCAACTTCCGACGCGTGTGAAGTAGAGGCTTCGAATTTTCGGTGCTTGGAACGAAGGGATTTCGTGTTCGGGACGGGATCGTGATCATCGTCTACACTTTACGAAGATTTATTTCAAAGGCTTCAAGGGTATGAATCTTTATCTTTGTATTTTTTTTCGTATATACGTTACTTGATCGATCCTGTTTGGGATTCGTATTTATTTCCGCTGCGTATTTCGTTTTACTTTCGGAATCCCAACAGTGGTATCAGAACGAGGTCAATGTTTCCGTATATACGATTATTTGTGCATTTTGAATGCTTTTGGATGATGATTATGATTTAGAATCATGTTTGGAATAATCGTAGATTTTAAATTGTTCGTTGTAGCATCACGTTTTTGGAAACGGGCCGAAAAATGAAGAAACGGGGCTGCCGGCAGTGGTGCCGGCAAAGATCGCCTGGCTGCCCGTGTTGCCGAGCATGCTCGGCCATGTCTCGGTCGCAGCTGCCGAGAGGCAGCCGATGCATGCCGATCAGGACTCGGCCAGGCTGGGCCTAAAACCGAATTATCCGGGACTCCGTTTTAAGTTTATATTTCGTTGTAATTATTTCCCAAAATTTATATTGGATTTTAATTTGACTAAATTAATATTTGGAATATTTTTGTGTTAAGGGAAATAAATTAAACGAGAATATTATTTTGGCCGGATTACTTCGAACGAATTAAAATGACGAATATTAGTATTAATTGGATTAATACCATTAAAATTGAATAGATTAATTTTATATTGATTGGATTAATATATTAATTGATTATTTAATTTTAATGCCACTTTATATTAATTGGATTAATTTAGTAGAAATTGATTAGATTAGTTGTTTAATTTCGTTGCCATTACATGTTGTAAAGGCCGTTTTGAGCCTATTTATATTTACTAGAAAAACTTGTATAGGATGCAATTTTTCAATGATGTAATTATTATTTTGGGTATGAAGAAGACCGAAGACAACCGACCGAGAAGACGAAGAATCGAAGACTGTTTTTTATTGGGTCATTCGCTTGGCCCAGTACTTAGGAATTAGGTCCATGAGCTATATGTTGGTAGTAACTAGGTTACTGTTTTCTGTTTTTCATTTTGAATGATTGACAAACCAACAAACACGCGTATAATTGAATTAATGTGCAAAGTGTAACATTAATCGCGAAATTCTCCCGACTACAAACAGACTAAGTTTGAAAAAGGTTACGAGGTTTCCTACCCTCCATCAAACTCGTAGAAAATTGATACCCGAGCTGGTGTGCTATGCTTCCGAGTTATCGGGGTAGTACATTTGGTAAAGGTTGAAAAATTCTTGAGTGCATTAGATGACTTCGGTTGGTGATAAATTTCGCCCCTACAAACCTGATAGGTTGCCGGGTGAGATTCAATAGTCAAACTGATAGACGTTGATGGTCAACAACTTAGATAGTCTGGATTGCCAAGAAAAATGATAGGTTGAGGGCATGAAGACTAGGGGTAAAAGAAGATCAAATCATCCGTTAGACGGGTTGGTGTTAGACACCACTTTACAGAAATTAATTGGCAAGAAACATGATAGGTTGCGTCTGTTAAAATTTGTAAAGAACTTGATCACCACTAAGGAGTCGATCTAACCATGATTTCCGGATTATAAAATGGGAGTGTATAATTCCGATAAAATTAGTGGGAGCCGAGACAAGAATTATACAAGCCCTTAAGTTATATACTCGGACATAATTAAACAAGTCACTAATTTAATCTTGTCTAAATCTTTGCAGAAAACGAAATTGAATCTCTCTAAAATGGCTAAAAACCCACTTGCAATACTACTTGAAAAGAATCTCCTAACTGGCCCTAAATTTGTTGACTGGTTGCGGAATCTGATGATCGTACTCAGTATGGAGTCTCTGGGATACGTCTTGGAGGCGGACATTCCACCGACTCCAATCCGGACTAGGGGTAATCAGGAAGACATCGACGTCCATGAAAAATGGGTCAAGGATGATGTGCTAGTCCGTGGTTTTATGATGGGCTCAATGACTAATGTGCTGCAGAGAGCGCACGAGAAAATGACTTCTGCTAGGCAGATTCTCGCACACTTGACCGAACTTTATGGAGAGCACAGTAGGACTGCTAGATATGAGATATCAAAGCAGTTGTTCAGTGCTAGGATGAAAGAAGGGGAGAAAGTGGGAGACCACGTCCTCAAGATGATCTCTATGATTGAGAGGCTCGAGGTGCTCAACTTTAATATGGATTTATCCCTTCAAATTAATCTCATCCTTCAATCTCTACCTGACTCTTTCACGCAGTTTGTAATAAATTTCAACTGTAATGAAATTACATGCACATTAGATGGGCTAATGAATAAACTGGTGACGGCGCAGTCTAACATGAAGACTAAACCAAGAGAGACTGCTCTTGTGATTTCTTCTGGGCCTAAGAGGTCCAAGAACAAGAAGAAAAAGACCTACGAGCAGTACAAACCCAAGAAAGGGGTGTAAAAAGGAAAGGGCAAGGCTCGAAAGGTTCAAAAGGTAGGCGGTCCAAAACCTACGGACAAATGCCTTGAATGCGGTGAGCTGGGCCACTGGCGAAGGACTTGTCCCAAGATTAATGGTGCATCAGGTACGGAACTTTTTGTTTTTGAAACTAATTGTTCCGCCATCGTATATTCTCGCTTCATGGATTCTCGATTCAGTGCCACTTCTCACATTTGTACTATGAATCGGGATCTCGAACGGCAGTAGAAAACTTGAAGTCGGGAAATAATGATCACCGTTGGAAGCGGACAAAGTGTCGAGGCAACCGATATTGGATCAATCCTTCCGGGTTTAGAATCTGGTTTTATTTTGACATTAGATGAAGTACTTGTTTTGCCCAAGGGGCATAAAAACATTGTATCCATTCCACTTGGACCGAAAGGATTTTGTTTCTTCATTGGCAATGGCGATTGTAAAATTTATTTTCGCAATAAATTGGTTGGAACAATACATTGTTGAATAGTTTATATCATCGGAACATGCAAAATAAAACAGAAGTGAACACTATAACTAGGAAACGTGGTAGGCAAGATACTAATCAAGCTCTTAAATGGCACCTTAGACTTGGTCATGTTGGTCGACCAAGGTTCGAAAATGGAAAAAGATGGACTTTTAAGTCCATTGGGTGTAGAACCCTATCCAACTTGTGAATCTTGCCTTAGAGGCAAAATGACTAAGTTCCCCTTCACAGGACTTTTGAATGGGCCGCCGATAAACTTGGATTGGTGCATACCGATGTTTGTGGTGCTTTAGAAGTAGCCCGAGACGGATATCAATATTTCATAACGTCAGATGATCATACTAGGTATGGGATTGTGTACTTAATGAAACATAAATCAAGCCTTTGCTAAATTCAAAGAATTTAAGGCCCTAGTTGAAAAACAAACCGGATGTCATATCAAAGCACTTTGGCCGGACCGAGGTGGCGAATATATGAGCACCGAGTTTGATGAGTTCCTTAAGGAACATGGAATAGTTTCACAATTCACGCCTCAGAACCCCACAGTTAAATGGTGTTTCAGAAAGGAGAAATCGGACTTTGTTGGATATGGTTCGCTCCATGTTGAATTACACTGATTTACCTATTTACCTGTGGGGGTATGCCTTACTAACTGCTGCCTATATCCTAAATAGATGTCCTTCCAAATCTGTTCCTATCACTCCGCATGAGATGTGGAAGGGTAAGAAACCAATCCTTAATCACATAAGGATTTGGGGATGTCCAGCCTATGTCAAAAAGGCTAAGGTGGACAAACTGGAAGCGAGGTCCATAAAAGGACGTTTCATAGGATACCCAGAGGACTCGATGGGTTATCTATTCTACATGCCGGAAGACTATAGGGTCGTTGTGGCATTACAAGCGCACTTCCTTGAGGATGAATTCATTCAGGAAGGTGGCTCGGGTAGAAATATCTCTTTGGAATAGCATAATGAAACTCCTAAGGAGACATCTGATCATGGATCAAGAACCGAACCTATTGTAACACAACCTCCACTTCGAAGGTCTGATAGGGTATCTCACTTACCTGAGAGGTATGGCAATACACATGTCGAGGAACTGGGTCTCCACGACACACCTGATAGCAGTGAAAATGACTCTGTCACCTATGACCATGCGATAGTGTATGTAGACTCTGATAAATGGCAAGAAGCAATGGAAGCTGAGATAGACTCGATGCATACCAATCAGGTCTGGACTCTAGTAGATCTTCCAACTGGCATGAGGACTATTGGAAATAAATGGATCTATAAGAGAAAGACTAATGGGGATGGCAAGGTTGATGCCTATAAGGCCAGGCTTATGGCAAAGGGTTATACCCAAAGGGAAGGAATCAATTATCATGATACCTTCTCGCCCGTAGCTATGATAAAGTCGATTCGCATGATGCTTGCCATTGCTGCCTATTATGATTATGAAATATGGAAAATGGATGTTAAAACGGTTTTTCTAAATGGATACCTCGAGGAGGAAATCTATAAGGAACAGCCTAAAGGTTTTGTGTCCAAAGCTAATATTCATAAAGTGTGTAAGCTGCAACGAGCCATTTATGGTCTGAAGCAAGCTTCTCGGAGTTGGAACCTTCGATTTGACGAAGCAGTTAAGGACTTTGACTTCGAACGAAATGAGGAGGAACCATGTGTTTACAAAAAGATCAGTGGGAGCAACATTGCGTTCTTAGTACTATATGTAGATGATATTCTACTTATAGGAAATAACATAGCAATGCTCAGCACTGTGAAAGCTTGGCTTTCTAAAACGTTCTCCATGAAAGACTTGGGAGAAGCTTCCTATATTCTAGGGATCCGTCTTTTCAGAGATAGACCGCGAAGAATGATAGGACTTTCCCAAGCCCTTTATATCGATAAAATCCTGAGAAGATTCAAGATGGATGAATCTAAAAGAGGGTTCCTTCCCATGCGACATGGAATTCATCTCACCACGAAAATGTGTCCTCAAACTGAGGAAGACAAGAGAGAGATGAGTAAGGTACCCTATGCCTCGGCAAAGGTAGCCTCATGTACGCTATGTTGTGTACGAGACCAGACTTAGCCTACGCCGTGAGTATGGTAATTCGATTTCAAGCAAACCTGTGAAGGGAACATTGACGCCGTAAAGAACATTCTTAAGTACTTAAGAAGAACTAGAGATTTAGTTCTTACTTATGGTGGTGGAGAACTGAAGGTGATTGGATTCACCGATTCTGATTTTCAAGGAGACAATGACGACTCTAAGTCGACATCTGGGTAATTATTTACTCTCAATGGAGGAGCAGTATCTTGGAGAAGCTCCAAGCAAACCGCTACTGCAGATTCCACCTGCCAAGCAGAGTATCAAGCTGCCTCAGAGGCTAGCAAAGAAGCATTTTGGATGCATAAGTTTATACAAGAACTTCAAGTGGTGCCTAACGCAGAGTTGCCTATATCACTATTCTGTGATAATAATGGAGCTGTCGCCCAAGCCAAGGAGCTGAGGGCTCACCACAACACCAAGCACATAGAGAGAAAGTACCACATCGTTCGAGAGATGGTGGAAAAAGGATATGTTTCATTGCAAAGAGTAGACTCAGAAGACAATGTCTCTGACCCGCTGACTAAGCCATTATCTCAGGCCGTCTTGGAAAGACATCTGAAGAATATGGGTATTGGATATTGATCGCTGAAATTCGCGTAGTATGGTTTTCAAATCCGATCAATTTTAAAATTTGTAAAACCTCGAAGTATTTCCAAGGTGTCGAACCCAAGGGAATTAATATGTCGAAAATAAAGGAAGTAACTCTACTCAAAATTTGACTGCTATTTAGGAATCCGAAAATTTGGTTTGTTTCTAATTATCTAACTTCAAAAATCGAAAAATAAAAATTAAATAACAATTAATCCTAAAAATAAAAAATCTAGATCAATAAGATAAGAATTCCAAGTATTATGCAAAGAGAGCAAAATAAAGTGAATTATCTAAATCAAGCAAATAAAGCAAATTAGCAAGATAAAATCACAAGTTGAAAGCTAATTGATCCTAGGGTAGTATCGTCTAATTGAGTTCACACAATCTATTCACTTGATTCCTTTTCCCCAAATTTTAATTCAATCCTAGAAATAATCACTCAGCCGATCTAGAATTCCGATCAAGGCAACCTAGAAAGATAGTTAATTTAAACCCTTTTCCCGCAAGGCTCAAAGAATTTAAATTACTTAAAAAGCGTCAACTTATTTATCTATGATTTATCTTATTCCACTCAGGTCTTAAGATCAAATCATATTGTGCATCAAGTATTTCCACTAATTAATTAATCCTTCCGGGCAAAATTAATCAGCTAACATGCATCGATTAAGGGCCCTTTAATCTAGCATGAGATTTAACACATCTTGATCACAAGCCTAGGATGAAAGGTAAAAAGGTAATCAAAGGGACATCATGTGAACATCAATTAAAATTACTAACCCTAGAATCAATCAATGGATTTAGCTAGACATAATTGAAATTAAAAAAGAAATAGATGGAGAATGCATATTATTCATATGAAAAGAGAGATTACAACCCTTCTGGATGAACTCTGGGTCTTCAATCTCCGAAAAAGTAGAAAAACAATAATAATTGCTGCTTTCCGAAAAGTTCTAGTCTCCAAGGAATTAATCTTGCCCAAAAAAAATGTAAAAGTGTGCTAAAGATGATAAAGGATGATAAAAAGATCATGAAAGATCATAAACTAGGTCTAGAAGGAGGTGTATATAGCCTATGGGAGTTAAACTCCCGATTAGCACTAATCTAGGAAACAAAATCTATCCAAAAGAGTCACAATCCGTCAAAATTCGAGAACCCGCGGAGCAGCCTATCGGCCTGGCCTATCGGTCGATAGGCTGGCCCGATAGTTGGTTCGTCAGTCGAATTCACTCGATAGGGCTCGGAACACCTGTCGGACGCACCTATCGGCCGATAGGCTGGCCCGATAGGTGGTCTGACTTTTGCAAAAATCCGTTTCTTCCGTCCGTTTGACTCGACTCTCGGTCCTTTGTCTCGTTTTGGGTCCTTTTGGCTCTAAAAACCTGCAAACACACTAAAACCAACCCAAACGCGTAATACGGCTCGACTAATCATAAATAAGCCAAATACGAGCACATTAATCACGAAACGAGATAAAAACCTAGTATAAAATCCTAGAAAAATGTGGTAAAATTACCACCTATCAAACCCCCCCAAACTTAAGCCTTTGCTTGTCCTCAAGCAAAAAGAATTCAATTCAATAAAAGAATGTCGTGAATCATCGTGCAACTCATAGTGTTCAACCTAATCAATACTATCCTGTAATTCTCTCTAAATAATCCGAGTGTCGTAAAAGCGAGCTGCACTCAGAATAATGATTCCGCAAAGAAATCAAGTTCAGTCCTACTCACTCGTTCATGAAGAAAATCCACTCAAAGATTAACAAAACGTGAGTCAAATCGACCGTCAATATGGAAGGCTAAAATAAACAAGCTAGTTCGTCCTGCATACGCCTAGTGGCATAATTTTCACGAGTTTCATAACAAATAAACCTCGGACAGTATTCCCTTATATATATGTTCAAGAATTTGATTCGAGTTGACCACTAGGTTAGGATCTCGGGATGTTTCATCGGGGTAATCCTAGGGTGGAACTTCCATTCTCATGTATTAGGAAACCGTTTGACGTAAAAGACACTCATGGGGCACATGGATGCATCTAGTTACTAAGTTCCCGTCTACAGCGGAGAAACAACTCGAATATATAATTTCCGCATGTCCGAATCAAGGTCGCCGTTTTGCGCGAGAGTAAACAGCGGGTCATGCGAATACCCCCGGTTACTAGGCTCCCTATCATTGGCACATGTGAAATATCTAAATCACTAGTCTAATCAGGGTCGTCGTTTTACGCGAGGGTAAACAACGGGTCACGCGAATGCCCCCGGTTACTAGACTTCCCTTCATAGAACAACATTATCTCGACTTTTGGGAAAAACTGACCGACTCTATACTCAATCTAAGTGCCAACACGACTAAAGAAACAGTACGACTCACTATCCGGAAGATGTAACCAAACGTATTGACGGTGATTTTAAAACAAGTATGTATCGTCTCTTATCTGCCAAGACCTCTACAATCACGAAAAATTTTGGACCTAAATGAATACTATGCAAAACAGAAATAACTGACTACAACTCGACTAAAACTCGACCATTTCTTCAGAGAGAAAAACAGTGTCGTCACATCGGTATCACACAAATAGAAGCACGAAAAATTCACGAATAAAGAAAAACTAAGACAAGCAAGGCATCAAAGCAAACAACGAAAAGCAAATAAAAGCAAACACGAAAGCAAAAAACTACTACGACCTAAAAAATAGAAACTAGCAAACACACCAAACGAAAATGAACATAAAAATCTAATAACTAAGCAACAAAAGCCAAATCCACGCAACACTAATATGAGAAGCACAAATAAAAACAACGGGCACCAACACAACCAAATAGTGATACAAGGCATACAAGGTACTCACACGTGCCGAAATTAACAAAGCCGCACTTCTCCCCCCCCCCCCCCCCAAACTTATTTCGCATCCCAAAGGAGGAATAAGTTTGAAAAGAGAAAGGAGTGGCTTTGTTAACGGAGTACCTGATCACTGCGGCGGAAATGGCGGGTTTGTCGGCGAGATCGGATCATAGCGGGCATGTGAATCGGGGAAAGGAGCAAAGTGGTACATCTCGTGTACCATTCGGTTGTAGTGGTCCTCCTGGGCCCACCTATCTTCCTGACTCTTCCTCTCTTTCTCCCTCCAAGCAATCTCCTCTTGTCGCCACACTCTGTCCTCTTCGGCTCGTTTCTCCACGAGCTCGTACAACTGATTGACCCGAGTGGCAACATCACCCACCCGAGTCTCAACCTCGCCCAGCCGAGTTCCCAAAGAACCAAACTCGGTTGTCAAAGAATGAATACTCGCCAAATGATAATTGTCTTGCGCCTGCATACTCTCTTCGTGCATCTCTCTCTCTCTCTCAAAAAATCTCGACTCAAAAGCCTCAAAATCCGGAGCTCTCATCTGAAAACTACTACCTCCACCGGTGGGAATCTCGTCACGACTACCCCCCTCGGGTATATCATCCAGCTCCTCCTCGGCTCCCTCCAAGAACGGCTCATCAATGGTCACCTCCCGGCGTTGCCTCTTACGAGACGCATCCAATGGTCGGATAAGTGCCAAATGAGCCTCGGAGCTCATACTCCACCTCGCATATACATCGGACGCATCGCCCATCACAGAGGTCAAGGTCGGAGAGGGGAGTCGGAAGAGGGACACGGTTTTGTTCCGACCGTGTAATTTCCAGTCGAACCCCTTAGCGAAGGCAAGCATCTCTTGCCTCTGCAGTGCCGGTTTATCCAAATAGATGTCTCGGGACACCGGCTCTCCTCTAATGCGCACCCCGAGATGCTCCGCGATAGGGGTCACGAACGCCTCAATCCCAATCCTCTGCTTCCCGGTCAGCCGGGCTTGTTTCTCCATGTGCTCAATCAGAAAACATCCGGCGTGCTTCCGCCTACCATTCAAGGCCGACCGTAAAAGGTGAAGATCAGTGGACAAGCACATCCCCGAGTCGGTACGGCTCAAAATCGTCGAGGTGAACAGACGGTGGACATAACGGAGAACTGGGTTCCTGATCGAGGAGGCCTTGGCATACGTCGGATTATAAATGAGAAGCGTCTCCTCCCTGGGGTAAATCATCGTGGACCACAGCTCTATGTTTTCTTTGGCATGATCGCCCTGCTGGAATGACCCGTGCTCGGCCCCGTTGATAATGGCGTTAACTTCGTCGGCCGAGAGCTCCCTTTCTGTGTTGTCGAGGTTGAAGCGAATAGATGCCGGAGTCCCGTGCTCCCTAATAACCTCAAGCATGGACAGAAACTCCACGGTGAGCACGTGGTAAGCGAGATAGTTTGCCCGAAAAATGTGCTCAAACCCGCACTGTCTCGCTAGTAACATAATATCATCGTATATCCCCATACCCCGAGCCGTCTCCTCATGCAAAAATCGGCAATGCTTGTGTGGCATTCCGATAAGGTGCGACCACATTCTTTTAGACTCAGATCCAGTCAATCTTAGCTTGAACTTCTTCGGGTCGAGCGCAAATGGATCTGAATAGCCGGCACTACCTTCGTCGGAGCCCTTTCCTTCTCTGTGGTTGCCTTAGACTTTCCGGCCTTACACGGCTTCGACTTCTTGCTTTGATTTCCAGCCATTTCAAAGTTCCTACAAAACAACCATCCAATCAATATCCAATAAGCAACTCATAATGCAAACATTCAACGAGTGTCGACATAATCCAATAATCCCACAATATCAACTAAGAGCCCTATAATGACCAATAAACATCAAAATCATAGACCCGACAGCCATATACTACGATCAACAAATCACACAACCTCCCCCAAACTTCGACTCCCCCATTTCATATTCAAAGGATCAAAATCACAACCCACAATAACAAAACTACACACTACGATCATATTAGGACAAATTCTCTCCAATCAAATCTAATTCATTCAAAATTCGAATCATCATCAACAATTCAACTCATATCAATCCCAATTAACAATTCAATTCAACAAATTTACCCAATTTCAACAAATTCGAAATTAGGGTTCTTCCAATTTGGGGGTTTTTTTCAAAATTCGTTCAATTTCATCAATTAATCCCCCAATTCGAAGTACCCATGAACAATCAAGCATAGATAACATGTTTCCATCAAGATTCTATCAACAATCGGGCATAAAATTCACAGAACATCAAAGTCTAACAAAAGCCCCCAAAAAGTGGATCCCCAAATTCGAATTTCATCAAAACTCCAAAAAGAATCCGTCAAAGTCCTTCAAAACATGTATAGAATTGAAAAACCAGAGGATTAAGTGTCGAAATTAAGTACCTTGATCGAAGTTTGAAGGAAGAATAGTAGAGAAAATCGCCCCTTATTTTCTTATCGGCCGATGTGTGTGTGTGTGTGAGAAAAACGGGTGGTTAAGGTGTTTAAAAGGGGTTATTAATCAACCGGGTCGAAGCGGATACTGGACCGGGTATATCCTATCGGGCTGGCCTATCGGCCGATAGGCTGGGCCGACAGATGCATGAAAGTTACGTGCGACTATCGGGCGGGACCTATCGGTCGATAGGGTCTGCCTATCGACCACTGCTTGTAACATTTAATTTTTTCAATTTTCCTCAGCCTATCGGCCGGGCCTATCGGCCGATAGGCTCGACCGATAGGTTCGTCAGTCTCAAAAAAATTTTCAACTTTTTCTATTTCGCATACTTGGTCCCATTTTTGCTTGGACATGGCGATTAAAGACCTGCAAGTATCCAAAACTCGGCGTGCATGGATTAGAACTAAACAAAACTAACAAAGCTACTACGAAACTAGAAACTACAAAAATCATGCAAACGAACAAACGAAAACAAACGAATAAAACGAACTAATATACATACGTTGGGTTACCTCCCAACAAGTGCTACGTTTAACGTCTTTAGCTAGACGATACCTCATTCATTCTGGGTCTTCGAGGTAAGTAACATACTTCTCTTCGTGGTGCAACGGCTTGAAATAGTGCTTCATCCGATGTCCGTTCACAATAAACTTGTTCCCATCTTCTTTCATCACGACACATGATCCGTTTTGTTTTACTTGAAAGACGGTGTACGGACCAGTCCACTTTGACATCAACTTCCCCGGAATTAGACGAAGCCGAGAATTGAAAACGAGCACTTCGTCTCCCGGGACGAAGTCCTTCTTCCGAATGCGATCATCGTGAAACTTTTTCGATCGGTCCTCAGCGACAACTCCCCCTTGAACGGGTTTGTTGACATCAAGATAGCATACGTCCCTCTCATTAGATCGAAACTCGTTCGCCTCCAACATTCGAACATACATTGGCAAATCCTCGGAAATTTCTTCAACATCGGAATGTGAGTAAATGGATTGTGAAATGCAATGCTCCAACAAGTCGGTCGGGGGCGGCATAATAGACTCAATTTCATAACATTCCTCGGGCGCATCCTCGGGCTTCTTCATCGCGTCATAGATGGAAATTTTCAGATTTTGATCATTAACCCGGAAGGTAAGATCACCCTCTTGGACGTCAATAAGTGCTCTCCCCGTCGCTAGAAACGGTCTCCCAAATATCAATGGTTGATTCTCGTCCTCGAGCGTATCAAGAACTACGAAATCGGCCGGGAAGACTAAGTGTTGGACTCTAACGAACACATCCTCCACCACTCCCCTCGGATAAGAGATCGACCGGTCCGCCATGAGTAGAGAAATGGTAGTCGGCTTCATCTCCCCAATCTTCAACCTCTTAAAGATGGATAGAGGCATAAGATTGATGCTTGCCCCGAGATCACACAACACATTACGGAACGTTTGGTCGCCAATCATGCATGTCAAAGTAAAACGTCCCGGATCCTTCTGCTTGAGCGGGAGCTTGTTTTGAATGATAGCGCTACACTCCTCTGTCAAATTTATTATTTCAAACTTCGCCAACTTCCTCTTGCTTGCCACAGCGTCTTTCAAGAATTTAACGTAACCCGGCATGTCTCTCAAAGCGTCTAGAAGTGGAATGTTGATATTCACCTTTTGAAACATGTCGATAAACCGTTGAAGCTTTTCATCATATCTCGACTTGGCCAATCGCTGCGGAAATGGAGCTTTTACCTCAAAATCCTTCACATTCGAACCTAAAGGAGCCTTTCGACCGATAGGGGGGTCGATAGGCTCAATTTCTGGACTTCTGTCTCGGTATCGGGTGGGACTATCGGCCGATAGTCTTGGCAGAGAGGCCTGCTGCGTTTCATCTTCCTTCTCGTTCTTGGCTCCCGTTTCTAGTACATCCTCGTTTCCAGATTCCTCAACTTCAGCCCCATGATTACTGTACCTTGTCCCACTCCGAAGCTCGATTGCGTTGTATTGTTGCGTCTTCGGGTTGGTCTCGGTACTGCTCGGAAAATGGCCCGGCTTATGAATTCCGGCTTGGGCGTTCGCCATTTGACCCATTTGGGTCTCCACCATCGACATCTGCTTTGTCAAGGCTATCACTGAGTTTCCAATAGATGTCACACTATGCTCGAGAGCCCCGAACCTCTTGTCTGCTTTATAAATAAAATCTTTTTGACTCGCCTCTAACCGTTCCAACATCTCTTCCATCGGTGTCTTAGCAATCGGCTCTTGTATAACCCCGTTTTTCACGTTAAATCCCGGTGGTGGCTGAAGAGCATTGTTCGGGTTGGCATAGGAGAAATTAGGGTGGTTTCGATTGTTCGGATAATAGTTCCCCCTATTTCCCCCTTGCCGGAAGTTTCCTCCTTGCACGTAATTTACATCCTCCTCAATTGCAATAGGCTCGTTTAGCTCTTCAAAAACTGCATTGACTCCCAAAGTCTTCTTTCTTAGCATCTCAAGCTCTTTTTGTTGTCTTTCAAATTTCGCCTTCAAATCACCGTAGGCATCCTCGTCACCAGATGGGACCTTTCTTCTCGTCATCTTCCTATCGGTCACCTCCTCGTAATCATTGTTGACCGCTAGCTGGATGAGATTCTTGGCCTCTTCATAATCGTTAGCAAGAAATCCCCCTTTCGAGGAATAGTCCAACTCTCTTCTAGCCTTCCTCGTCAAACCCCGATAAAACCAAATGTAGATTTCCTCCTTGTCAATTCCATGTCAGGCATTTGCGAAGTAGCTTCTTAAATCGGATCCATGCCTCGTATAAGTGTTCATCCTCATATTGCTCGAATTGCAAGATATCGTTGATTTGTTTTTGCACCTTCGAGGGAGGATAGAATTGTGTTAAGAACAACCGAGTCATCTCTCTCCAAGTACCAATTTCCTTCCGATCTAGGCTCTTGTACCAATCTAGAGCATCGTCTTCTAAGGAGAACCGGAATAGGCGGAGCTTAATGACATCCGGAGGCACTCCGTTTTGCTTGATGGTGGCACATATGTCCAAAAACGACTCAAGATGAGCGTTTGGATCTTCATTAACTCCTCCTCCGTATGTTTGAGACTTCACCGTAGTGATGAGGGACGGCTTAATCTCGAAGTTGTTGGCATCAATCTTTCCCCAACCTCCTTCTTGATAATCGTCCAGCTTCGGTCGAAAGCGGGCATTCGAAGGGATCTTCTCGGGACGAGCGAGTTCTAGTGGTGGGTCAACAATGCCGGCCATGGTATCAACGATAGGTATAGAAATAGTCTCGGTTCTCGCTTCTTGCTTCTTCCTCCTCAAAGACTTCTCGATTTCCGGATCCAAAGAAAATAAGTCCTTTCCTTGGGATCTTGTGATCATGCACCGCCTACAAGGAAAAGAAAACAAGATGTGAGGAAACGAGATCGAATATTAATAATAATAGTATACAGCCTAAAGTAACAATCTCTTCTTTTTCGAATTATCCCTTTAAGTTTTCTATCAATTCCCCAGCAACGGCGCCAAAATTGATCATTTGAAATCGCGTAGTATGGTTTTCAAATCCGATCAATTTTAAAATTTGTAAAACCTCGAAGTATTTCCAAGGTGTCGAACCCAAGGGAATTGATATGTCGAAAATAAAGGAAGTAACTGTACTCAAAATTTGACTGCTATTTAGGAATCCGAAAATTTGGTTTGTTTCTAATTATCTAACTTCAAAAATCGAAAAATAAAAATTAAATAACAATTAATCCTAAAAATAAAAAATCTAGATCAATAAGATAAGAATTCCAAGTATTATGCAAAGAGAGCAAAATAAAGTGAATTATCTAAATCAAGCAAATAAAGCAAATTAGCAAGATAAAATCACAAGTTGAAAGCTAATTGATCCTAGGGTAGTATCGTCTAATTGAGTTCACACAATCCATTCACTTGATTCCTTTTCCCCAAATTTTAATTCAATCCTAGAAATAATCACTCAGCCGATCTAGAATTCCGATCAAGGCAACCTAGAAAGATAGTTAATTTAAACCCTTTTCCCGCAAGGCTCAAAGAATTTAAATTACTTAAAAAGCGTCAACTTATTTATCTATGATTTATCTTACTCCACTCAGGTCTTAAGATCAAATCATATTGTGCATCAAGTATTTCCACTAATTAATTAATCCTTCCGGGAAAAATTAATCAGCTAACATGCATCGATTAAGGGCCCTTTAATCTAGCATGAGATTTAACACATCTTGATCACAAGCCTAGGATGAAAGGTAAAAAGGTAATCAAAGGGACATCATGTGAACATCAATTAAAATTACTAACCCTAGAATCAATCAATGGATTTAGATAGACATAATTGAAATTAAACAAGAAATAGATGGAGAATGCATATTATTCATATGAAAAGAGAGATTACAACCCTTCTGGATGAACTCTGGGTCTTCAATCTCCGAAAAAGTAGAAAAACAATAATAATTGCTGCTTTCCGAAAAGTTCTAGTCTCCAAGGAATTAATCTTGCCCAAAAAAAATGTAAAAGTGTGCTAAAGATGATAAAGGATGATAAAAAGATCATGAAAGATCATAAACTAGGTCTAGAAGGAGGTGTATATAGCCTATGGGAGTTAAACTCCCGATTAGCACTAATCTAGGAAACAAAATCTACCCAAAAGAGTCACAATCCGTCAAAATTCGAGAACTCATGAGCGATTTATCGGCACGGCCTATCGGTCGATAGTGGCCCGATAGTTGGTTCGCTACCGAATTCACTCGATAGGCTCGAACACTGTCGGACGCACCTATCGGCCGATAGTCGCCCGATAGGTGGTCTGACTTTTGCAAAAATCCGTTTCTTCCGTCCGTTTGACTCGACTCTCGGTCCTTTGTCTCGTTTTGGGTCCTTTTGGCTCTAAAAACCTGCAAACACACTAAAACCAACCCAAACGCGTAATACGGCTCGACTAATCATAAATAAGCCAAATACGAGCACATTAATCACGAAACGAGATAAAAACCTAATATAAAATCCTAGAAAAATGTGGTAAAATTACCACCTATCAGATATCATGATGTGTGGCATTGAGTGCAAGTGGGAGATTGTTAGGAATATGCCCTCGAATGCCACTCAGGGGATGAGAGAGTAGGGGCATTGTACTTGTAATTATGGAATAAATAATAAAAAGGCAATTCGATTCATTCACTGTTTATTGTATTTCAATTGCATTCTTGACTTGGTAAACATTGAAGTGAAGTCCATGTAAATAAACTGAACATTCCATTCTCGTTATGGGATAAGAGAAAATGCACTGGAAGTGTTTAAAGTTTATTTACGTAAATCGTTCGCAAGTCAATAAACTTAAATGGGCATTAAGTTTTAATAAGACTTGTATAACTGATGCTAGGACGTGTGCACGTCTTGATAGCATAGTTATAAAGTATATTGGTGGGACCAGTATACTCGAACACGACTCATACTCGATTCAGTCACACGGTATTCACTCTCGAAGAGTCGATGACGAATCAAAAGGTTGTGATAGTGTATGTGGACCTTTGACTTGAGGATTCGAGAAGATGTGCCGGTGACGTTTAGTTTGTCATTAGAGTAGTTAGACTCATTTGCTTAATTGCCGAGTCGACCTCGAAGTGCGGACTATACGGGCGGTAGCGCCTTTACTGTATGCCAAGAAAGGATTTTATCTCCTGTTAGTGAGCAGGCGTATGTCCTATACGGTTAATGGCAAATAAGATCATGAGTCTTTGGCCAAAGCATTCTGATATAGTCGTATTAGATACACTATTAATCAGTCGGTCTTGATTTGCATTAACACATGTATAGAGTCTAGTCAATAGTAGTGTTTGACTTTACCGTGACCCGAAGACTTGACCGGGACATCTGATAAAGGGTCTATACGTATATAGTATTCACGACATAATGGTTCTGGAATGATCCCTTCATTCGTTCTCAGTCGGGGTTTACAGTGCGGCCCGCTAGGCTGGCTAAGTGCTACCCGCACTCATTGATTCCTCCCAATGCCGACTGAGACGGACCTACGGAGTCGCGCATCAGGAGCGTTGACGGATAAATGTGAATTTATTATCTCTCTATAAATATTAGATATTGGATATCTAATTATGAGTTATAAGTAGCGCACGCTACGAATGGTAAGTAGCACGCGCTAGTGGGTTGTAGTACCACACGCTAATATGTGGTGTAGCGCGCGCTAAGGACAGATCAGGTTGAGTCCAGTGGCTACTGGACTACACTGGATTAATTCATAGCGCACGCTATGTGTTGTTTTTAGCCTACGCATTCGATATTATAGCGCACGCTAAACAATGGTTGTAGCGCACGCTATCGAGGTCAGATCAGAGGACAGGCAATTTCTGGATTCCAGTACTGGGCATCAAATTATTCGTTAGCGCACGCTAACTATGAGCATTAACGCACGCTAATGATATGGCCGTAGCGCACGCTACAAAAAGGTACGTAGCGCGCGCTATCGTGATCGGACAGTGGGTACTGGACTACCCAAATTACCCGTTAGCACACGCTATGCATAAAGGCTAGCGCACGCTAACCTGGATTGACTATATATTGGACAGTTTAGTCAGATTTCGTCATTTGTCATCTATTTCTCATTCTCAAGTCGGTTCTTGGCGATTTGGGCGATTTAGAGAGTATTCTTCAAGGTGTAATCATCAATCATCATCTTCAAGTCTTTGAGTTGGATTAATCATCACTTCATCATCTCCAAAACATCGAATCAAAGGTATTAACCTCTTGGATCTAGAATTTCGGATTTTTGGGTTTTTCCTTCCGATTTCTTCGTGTAAGCTTGGATTATCATTGGAATATGTTAGATATGGATTATCTACCTTGGATAAATATATTCCTATGGATTTAATGGTTATTTTCGGAATTATTTCAAGAACCCTTGGGGTTGACTTCGGTTAATTGGGGATTTTCCGATTGATGTTGTTGTAATCTTGAATTATGGATTCCTAATGGATTATTGATATCATTGAAGTGTTTTGTTAGTTCGAAATACTCAATTTGGTGTTGGGTTCGACATATTCGGGATTGGATATTTTCGAAGTTGTGTGGTTGGTTATGTATTCGTTGGAATGCCCTATGAGTTTGATTATCGTTGTTTCAACCTTTGGGTTAGTCGTGTTTTGTTGCTTGATACGTGTATTGAACGATTGTTGGTAATTATTGTTATTCAAGATTGTTCGAGCGACCGGTATCTCGATTAGGACGTTGTTCGTGGACGGGCATTCTTCATCATTGTTTGAGTAAGTTAATTCTTACTCGGTTAAAAGGATACTCATTCCTTTTGTTGTTGGTTGCTCATAATCATAATTCATTCATCATAATATCAATCATTTTGAGACTTGTGATTGTCGAATAATCATTTCATTCACGAGGAACGACGGTTCCAAATCATTTTATTGAGTTATCAATCACGTCACTATTACTTTCATATCGGTGAGTCATCTTGGCCTTGTCTAATTATTAGTCATTGATATTCATCATGGTCATTCTCGTTCATGTGACCTTCCGGGTTCATATTGCGTGGCCGGGTGTGGCTGTGTGGAATTTTTAGTCGGGCACACGATGGTCATGTATTGGGTTCACCGATGCATTGGACCGTGCACACGGTAACGCTTACCTCCATGAGACTAATTAGGTACAAGGACGGGTGTGTCCGGTCATTCGTCTTGTACACTTGCACAGAACATTACGGGCGTACTATGATACTCCTCTTCAGCGTAATTCAGAATTAAGAATATTTCATAACTTCAGTTAATTCATGATTGTGTAATTTCAACTCTTGAGGATTGTTGTTACGTATCGACCCGTTGGGGGATTTTGTTTTCAGGTCACGGCAAGGCAAAGGCACGGGAAGAGCATGTTGACGGCGACGAGTCCCAGTGATACTAGTAGGGGGCCCCAGTCATTCCGTTTGTTCAGTCATTTTCAGTCATTTCAGTTATTTCCGTCATTTGTATTTTCCGCTGCAAATTCCGTTTGAGATGTTTATTTATTCAGGGTGGTATATTTTATCTTCATATAAATTATACTAGTATTCGGTATTATCCTGGTGTGTTGTACTTAAACTCCTCATCGGAGTACTTGGCAATATAATGTGGTTCGGTACCACAATTATATTATTTAATTCATCATTTTCATTGCCTGGTGGGTCCCAGTCGGGGATTCACGGCACTGTAATATCCGCCTAGTTTGGGGTGTTACAGAGTTGGTATCAGAGCGTGGTTTTGAATACTACCCTCCAAGTCATGTCTCGTTTGAAATCATCGTCATCGGACTAGTATCATTGGACTTTCGCGTCACGTGTGACCTGTGCAAATGCCGAGCCAATCAGACCAAGAACTGTAAGATTTCTAATGCCATGGTATAATTTCTGGCAATAATCATTCATTCATAATTCATCAGTTAACAATCCTCAATCATCATTGTCATTTTGACCAGGACGGTCAGGTTAACTCATTAATCACTCTATTCACTTCATTATTCAGTTGTTGATCAGGAAGATCAAATCATTAATCTTGTTAACTCATTCAAGATAATCATTTCAGTAACTTTATCAGATAATCATGTCACGTCAATCAATCATTCATGTAATCACTGTGTTAGAGCGCGTATGCTCATTTTTATCATCTCATGTCATAATCATAACGTATTATTCATGCGGTGAATATAATCATCATGTGACTTTCCTACTTCAGTATGGAGAGGGCAAGAAGAGGACGTGGAGGACGAGGCCGTGGAGCGGGCCGAATCCCGAGGGCTCGTGTGAATACACGTGCAAACGCGAGGAATAATGCTAATTCATCGAGCAGCGACGCTGCCACTCATTCACCTGGACGCGATCATTCACTATCGGGGAGTCGTACCCGGGACACGGCTCAGTCAGAGGGTGTCCGGGTTGACCCACTCGCTTTTATGCAGGGCATGATGGCCCAAATGACCCAGATGGCTCAGTTGATGGAGACGATGCATAACTCCGTCAATCAAAATCAGCAGGCTCCTCCGCCGCCACCTCAGAGGCAAGAGAGGAATGTGAGTAATATCATCGGCGATATCTCTCGCGGAGGCACCTACTTTTGAGGGCTCGTGCAGGCCGACAGATATCATTCATTGGCTCGAGCATTTCGAGAAGTTGTTTGCTATGGTAGAGTGTCCCGAAGGACACAAAGTTTCTGTTGCGGCTTACTACCTGGGTAAGAGCGCACATTCTTGGTGGTTATCGTTGAAGCCCACCGAAGGATCTTGTACTTGGGATCAGTTTAAGACTCTCATGATGGAGAGGTATTATCCGGCCCCACTCAGAGAGGCCAAGCTGTCAGAATTACTCACCCCCGACCCCCCAGCAGAAGAGGATGTTCTCGCCATTGCCGAGAAATTTCAGGAACTACTTCCTTTCGCCTCATCCATCATTCATTCAGAGGCGGATAAGATCAAGTATTTCAGCAAGAGGCTGAAACCCCGTATGAGACTCCAGCTACTTAATCATAATTGCACCACGTTGGCCGAATTCATTGAGAAAGCTCTCACCTACGAGCTTACTGCTAAGGAAATTGCTAAGCAGCAACCTTCGTCTGCTAGCAAGAAATCGAAGAATCGTAATCAGTCTGAAGGCGGTCAGACAACTTTCAAGAAACCTCGTGCGGGCTCCGCTTTTTCTGAGCGACCTCCTGTGTCGTCTAAACCCACGGAATCTC
This sequence comes from Orobanche coerulescens, assembly GCA_033398695.1. Lineage (NCBI taxonomy): Eukaryota > Viridiplantae > Streptophyta > Magnoliopsida > Lamiales > Orobanchaceae > Orobanche > Orobanche coerulescens. The sequence goes on from CM065816.1 coordinate 96,618,911, forward strand.
AGTCTCGAGCGGCCAGTTCGGCCATCACCTGTTTTAACTGTAGGGATCTTGGTCACCTCAGTACCAAGTGTCCGAGACAGACTATCACATGTCATAATTGTGGAATTGCTGGGCATAAGGCCCGTTTTTGCCGTAGGGACTCCAAACCTACTCAGACGTCATCTCAGGCACCTAAGCAGTCAGCCGTTAATCGAGCCACTCAATCGGCGTCGTTTAAAGCAGCAGAGCGACTAAAGGTGGAGCTTTTAGCCAGTGACGGGAGCGTCGGTCTGGGACTAGCAAGCCGGATTTATTAGATGTAGCAGACCGATGATCCTGAGGCGAATTATCTCGGGTACACTCGATATTCTATCTCAACTGTGTGTACCCTTTTTGATCTTGGTGCATCGCATTCATTCATTTCCGAGTCATGTTTGAGTAGACTACGTCGGGTAGTGCTACTAGTTGTGAGCCTTATGTCATTGGCCTACGATGGTAGACGAATTATCGGTGTCGTGAGATTCGTAATTGTCGATCCGGATTTCATGGTCGTGTATGGCGTGGACCTAATCGTGGTAGATTTGCCGAGGGCGGCGTCATTTTGGGTATTGATTGGATGGATCGTCATGATGCCATCATTAGCGTCCGTAGCGTATGGTCACTATCATTTCGACGATGGGGTTGAATGTGTGTTTCGGGAGGTAATCCCTACATTACGTAAGGTCATTAATTTGATGAAAGCAGTAAGGTTACTCAATCAGGGATGTGTCGGTTATTGGTGCCATATGGCCAAAACCGAGAAGTCATCAGTAATGTTAACGGATATTCTGGTGGTGAGGGAATATGCCGATGTTTTTCCAGACGAGTTACCTGGTTTGCCTCCACAGAGAGATGTGGAATTCACGATTGAGTTGGAGCCTGGTACATCCCCGATATCGAAGGCACCGTACCGGATGGCCCCGAAAGAAATGCAGGAACTAAAGAACCAACTTGAAGAGTTGTTCGAGAAGGGTTATATTCGACCGAGTGCGTCCCCGTGGGGAGCACCAGTGTTATTTGTGAAGAAGAAGGATGGTTCTTTTCGCTTGTGTATTGATTATCGGGAGTTGAACAGGGTGACGATCAAGAATAAGTATCCCTTACCCCGTATTGATGATCTCTTAGATCAACTTCAGGGAGCTTCAGTATTTTTCAAGATCGACTTAAGGTCTGGATATCATCAGTTGCAGATCCGAGAGTCGGACATCGCGAGGACGGCATTTCGAACACGCTATGGTCATTATGAGTTTGTGGTTATGCCGTTCGGATTGACTAATGCACCTGCGGTATTCATGGAGTTAATGAATCGGGTTTTCATCGACTTTTTGGATCAGTTTGTTGTTGTCTTCATCGATGACATTTTGATTTATTCTCGTGACCGGGAGGAACACGAGTTGCACCTCCATCAAGTGCTCGACGTGTTGAGACGAGAACAACTTTATGGGAAGTTTTCCAAATGTGAGTTCTGGATGTCCGAAGTGACTTTTCTCGGACATGTAATTTCATCAGACGAAGTTCGTGTCGACCCTCAGAAGACGGAGGCTATTCGAGATTGGCTACCTCCGAAGAACGTTAAGGAAATCCAAAGTTTCCTCGGATTAGCGGGTTATTATCGGCGATTTGTAGAAGGATTTTCTAAAATTGCTCAACGCTTGACGAACTTATTGCGGAAGGATAAGAAATACACGTGGTCCGACGCGTGTCAACGGAGTTTTGAGGAACTCAAGAGCCGGTTAATGTCAGCACCTGTACTTTCCTTGCCGCAGGGGACGGAAGGATTTGTGGTTTATAGTGATGCGTCCAGACAGGGTCTCGGATGTGTACTCATGCAGAACGGGAAAGTTATTGCCTATGCTTCACGGCAATTGAGACCTTACGAGGTTAATTATCCGACCCACGACCTGGAGCTAGCAGCCGTGGTGTTCGCTTTGAAGATTTGGCGTCATTACCTTTATGGCGTCACCTGTCAGATATTCACCGATCATAAGAGTTTAAAGTATATATTTACTCAGAAGGAGTTAAATATGCGTCAGAGACGGTGGTTGGAATTAATCAAAGATTATGATATCGAGATCCTCTACCACCGGGCAAGGCGAACGTTGTCGCCGACGCCTTGAGTCGTAAGTCCGTTCAGAAGCGGATGCTTGCCGTTTAACGATTCGAAGGAGCTTGGCGGGAATTCCTTAGACCCGAGATCGAGTTCTGGCTTCAGCGAGTTCAGGGGCAGCTTTGTATGTTAGAGATTTCATCGTTACTCGAGGAGGCAATCCGAGAGAATCAGGGTTCGGACCCATCATTGTTGCGCATCCGAGAGGATGTGGCTCAGGGGAAAGCCCCTGGATTTGTGGTCCACGAGGATGGACTTTCGAGGTTTAAGAATCGGTTGTGCGTACCGGCGAATGTCGAGTTGAAAAACTCGATTTTGAAAGAAGCCCATGCTACCCCTTATTCTGTTCATCCGGGGTCTAGCAAGATGTACAAGGACTTGAAACAAAATTACTGGTGGAGTAATATGAAGCGAGAAGTCGCAGAATTTGTTTCGAGATGCTTAACCTGTCAACAAGTTAAGATTGAACATCGGCGGCCGTGGGAATCTTTGAAACCTCTTCCTATCCCCGAATGGAAGTGGGAAGACATTTCTATGGATTTCATCACGAGTTTGCCGACGAGTCGTCGTGGCATGAATACGATCTGGGTGATCGTGGACCGCTTAACTAAATCAGCTCATTTCCTTGAGATCAAGGAGACGTGGGGTCCCGAGAGACTTGCTCAACTGTTCATCAAAGAGATAGTCAGACTGCACGGTACTCCTAAAAGTATCGTTTCCGATCGTGACGGACGGTTTGTGTCTCATTTTTGGAAATCAGTTCATCGTGCTATGGGAACTCAGCTTAATCTCAGTACCGCTTTTCATCCTCAGTCCGACGGGCAATCAGAGAGGACCATTCAGACATTAGAGGACATATTGAGGGCATGCGTCCTCGATTGGAAAGACGATTGGGAAGCCCAACTACCATTGATCGAGTTCACGTATAATAATAGTTGGCATGCTTCGATCAAGATGGCACCTTACGAGGCCTTGTATGGTCGTCGTTGTCGATCTCCGTTGTGTTGGGACGACTTATCAGAATCAATCGGCACCGAGCCCGATATGCTTATAGCCGCCCGTGAGAAGGTAGCTTTGATCAGGAGTCGTTTGTTGACAGCTCAGAGTCGACAGAAATCATACGCAGATAACCGTCGTCGACCATTAGAGTTCGAGGCTAGTGACCATGTGTTGGTCAAGGTATCCCCGAGTCGTGGTATCTTCCGTTTTGGGAAGAGGGAAAAGTTGAGTCCGAGATTCATTGGACCGTTTGAGATTTTGGATCGCGTAGGCGAGTTAGCTTATCGATTGGCTTTACCTCCGGCGTTGAGCCGAATTCATAATGTGTTTCATGTCTCTCAGCTGCGGAAGTACGTTGCCGACCCGAGTCACGTACTTCAGTTCGACGAAATCGAGATCGCCGACGATCATTCATATGAGGAGCGTCCTATGCGAGTTTTAGAACGACAAATCAAACAGTTGAGGAATAAGACGATTCCTTTGGTCAAAATTCAGTGGTCTAGACACGGAGTCGAAGAGGCTACTTGGGAAACCGAGGATAGTATGCGGGAGAGTTATCCCGAGTTGTTTGACCCTTAGTTTCGGGGACGAAACTCTTTTAAGGGGGGGTGTATGTAATACCCAGTTGTAATTCAGTAATTATCATTCAGTATTTATCATTCAGTAATTGATACTCAGTAATTTTCACTCATTATTAATCATTTGTCACTCATATTCAGTCATGGTATTCATCATTCAGAGTAATTGTATCGTGTATCAATCGTCAGTCATCACTAATCTGATTGGAGTTTCGTGCCGTGTTTATCATCATTGTCATTTTCGTTGCGAGCTGTGCGTGAGGAGTAGCGCACGCTACGTACTCCTTTTAGCGTACGCTAATTGGGTATAGGTAGCGCACGCTACCACTCAGCTTTAGCGCACGCTTTGGTTACCCTGGCTGCAGTCCAGAAGGTACTGGACTGCTGGTGAGTTATAAGTAGCGCACGCTACGAATGGTAAGTAGCGTGTGCTAGTGGGTTGTAGTAGCGCACGCTAATATGAGGTGTAGCGCGCGCTAAGGACAGATCAGGTTGAGTCCAGTGGCTACTGGACTGCACTGGATTAATTCATAGCGCACGCTATGTGTTGTTTTTAGCGTACGCAATCGATATTATAGCACACGCTAAACAATGGTTGTAGCGCACGCTATCGAGGTCAGATCAGAGGACAGGCAGTTTCTGGATTCCAGTACTGGGCATCAAATTATTCGTTAGCGCACGCTAACTATGAGCATTAACGCACGCTAATGATATGGCCATAGCGCACGCTACAAAAAGGTATGTAGCGCGCGCTACCGTGATCGGACAGTGGGTACTGGACTACCCAAATTACCCGTTAGCGCACGCTATGCATAAGGGCTAGCGCACGCTAACCTGGATTGACTATATATTGGACAGTTTAGTCAGATTTCGTCATTTGTCATCTATTTCTCATTCTCTCGTCGGTTCTTGGCAATTTGGGCGATTTAGAGAGTATTCTTCAAGGTGTAATCATCAATCATCATCTTCAAGTCTTTGAGTTGGATTAATCATCACTTCATCATCTCCAAAACATCGAATCAAAGGTATTAACCTCTTGGATCTAGAATTTCGGATTTTTGGGTCTTTCCTTCCGATTTCTTCGTGTAAGCTTGGATTATCATTGGAATATGTTAGATATGGATTATCTACCTTGGATAAATATATTCCTATGGATTTAATGGTTATTTTCGGAATTATTTCAAGAACCCTTGGGGTTGACTTCGGTTAATTGGGGATTTTCCGATTGATGTTGTTGTAATCTTGAATTATGGATTCCTAATGGATTATTGATATCATTGAAGTGTTTTGTTAGTTCGAAATACTCAATTTGGTGTTGGGTTCGACATATTCGGGATTGGATACTTTCGAAGTTGTGTGGTTGGTTATGTATTCGTTGGAATGCCCTATGAGTTTGATTATCGTTGTTTCAACCTTTGGGTTAGTCGTGTTTTGTTGCTTGATACGTGTATTGAACGATTGTTGGTAATTATTGTTATTCAAGGTTGTTCGAGCGACCGGTATCTCGATTAGGACGTTGTTCGTGGACGGACATTCTTCATCGTTGTTTGAGTAAGTTAATTCTTACTCGGTTAAAAGGATACTCATTCCTGTTGTTGTTGGTTGCTCATAGTCATAATTCATTCATCATAATATTAATCATTTTGAGACTTGTGATTGTCGAATAATCATTTCATTCACGAGGAACGACGGTTCCAAATCATTTCATTGAGTTATCAATCACGTCACTATTACTTTCATATCGGTGAGTCATCTTGGCCTTGTCTAATTATTAGTCATTGATATTCATCATGGTCATTCTCGTTCATGTGACCTTCCGGGTTCATATTGCGTGGCCGGGTGTGGCTGTGTGGAATTTTTAGTCGGGCACACGATGGTCATGTATTGGGTTCACCGATGAGACTAATTAGGTACAAGGACGGGTGTGTCCAGTCATTCGTCTTGTACACTTGCGCAGAACATTACGGGCGTACTATGATACTCCTCTTCAGCGTAATTCAGAATTAAGAATATTTCATAACTTCAGTTAATTCATGATTGTGTAATTTCAACTCTTGAGGATTGTTGTTACGTATGGCCCGACCCGTTGGGGATTTTGTTTTCGTGTCACGGCAAGGCAAAGGCACGGAAGAGCATGTTGACGGCGACGAGTCCCAGTGATACTAGTAGGGGGCCCCAGTCATTCCGTTTGTTCAGTCATTTTCAGTCATTTCAGTTATTTCCGTCATTTGTATTTTCCGCTGCAAATTCCGTTTGAGATGTTTATTTATTCAGGGTGGTGTATTTTATCTTCATATAAAATATACTAGTATTCGGTATTGTCCTGGTGCGTTGTACTTAAACTCCTCATCGGAGTACTTGGCAATATAATGTGGTTCGGTACCACAATTATATTATTTAATTCATCATTTTCATTGCCTGGTGGGTCCCAGTCGGGGATTCACGGCACTGTAATATCCGCCTAGTTTGGGGTGTTACAGAGATAATATAAAAACAACACATTATAACAACTACTATACACACACACACACATACTAACCTGCTAAACAGCCCTGGACGTGAGTTTAAGTGAGGAGAGAGAGAAAAATTTTCCTTCTTCATTTTGTTCATCTTTGAGGTGAAAAGAAGTAAGAAAAATTAAGCGAGAAAAAAATTCCTACAACACTTCCTAGCCGTGTTCTTCATAGAACGGAGTGTTGTAGATTTTTCCGGGCAACTTCCAATGCGTGTGAAGTAGAGGCTTCGAATTTTCGGTGCTTGGAACGAAGGGATTTCGTGTTCAGGACGGGATCGTGATCATCGTCTACACTTTACGAAGATTTATTTCAAAGGCTTCAAGGGTATGAATCTTTATCTTTGTATTTTTTTTTCGTATATACGTTACTTGATCGATCCTGTTTGGGATTCGTATTTATTTCCGCTGCGTATTTCGTTTTACTTTCGGAATCCCAACAGTTCGACCCTGTAAACCGAGAGGCGGGGGTCAACCTCGAATTCTTTCTCCTGTTAGTAGCAGGTCCTACTGAATACCAAGATAGAATTCTTTGTCCTGTTAGTGAACGAGTTATATGTCATATGCGGTTATTGGCAGATGAGATCATAAGTCTTTGGCCAAAGTATTGGAGCCAGATACACGAGAGATCGATGATCTCGATTTGCATTAACGCATGTATAGCGTTAAGTACAGATAGGGTTTGACTGACCGTGACCCTATAACTTGATCGGGAAATTTGAAAGAAGGATTTGTACGTATACTGATATTCATGACAGAATGGTTCTTGAATGATCCCAATCATTCGTTCTCAGTTGGGGTACAGTGTAGGCCGCTAGGCTGGCTAGGTGGTGCTACTACTCTTTGGTTCCTCCCTTTGCTGACTGAGACGGACCTACCGAGTCGCGCAATAGAATTGACGATGGAATGAATCGAGCTTATTCTCTCACTATGAATATTAGATATTGGATATCTAATTTATTGGGACATTGGATCTCTAAATCGATTTATTGGATAAATTACTGGGTGGTTAATTTAATTCATAGATATAATTATTTCTAGGAGAAATTAATTATGTTATTATGTATTTGATATGATTAATTAATTGGATTAATTAATTGATATAAATACATCGGAACAGAATTAGAGTTTATCTGTTTGGACTCACAGAAGTCCGTAATGAACCGAACTCTTCAATTCCCTTCTAGATGAGCTGCCGCCCCTTATTCACCTACTTCCCTTTTAGTCTTTTGTGTCCCTTTTTATAATGGATGACAAAGACATTGTAGGGTATCAATCATATGATATGAATTGATTTCATGTGGGTTGAATTAGAATAAGATGGGAAGACTTCCATCATTCTCACATCCCATTTTTCATACGATTGTTGAGAAAGAGCGAGAGAGAGAGAGAGAGAGAGAGAGAGAAAGAACTTAGAGTTCATTTCCATGGTCTTCAACTTTATCTTCTTCATCCTTTTCTTGAATTTTCTTAGAGAAAGTTTGAGAGAAAAATAGAGAAAAAATAGATTAAACACTTAGAGTGTAATAATCTTTATATTCAAGCTCCTATAGTCTTATTCTAGTCTTATCATTGGAGGATAATGAGATTTAGTCATTCCGGTCATTTCTCCGGCGTGAGGAAAGTAGAGACGCGGTCCTTTCGGCGTTGGATCATCCAAGAGCTTGGAGCGCATTGGATTGTGGAGGAATCAACTAAAGCTTGGGGAGTTGCTCAAGATAAGGAATCCATTTAATCAACGGACTACAAGGGTAAGTTTCTTTTATCTCTTATGTTTCGTTTAATATTCGTATATACGTAGCTCGATCGATCCTCGTAGGGATTCAGATCGAATTAATTTTCGTTTTACCGCTTCCGCCGGGCCTTCATTTTATTTACTGAATCCCAACAATAAAAAGTTGTTCGATGGCAGTGGGGTGATCCCAAGTACTTCTCTCAACAAAACTTCTCAGTTGAGAGAAAGTAAGTGTTTTCATCTCTGCCCATTCTTCATAGATATTAATGAAAGAATATAGCTGAACTTCTTTACTTACCAGCTGTATTTGATCTCTGGTAAGTCCTAAGTGATTGTTTTCCTTCAGATTGAATGAGTATTCAGCACCTTGGATCTCAATGATTTCAACAGCCTCCTCTTCTTCAATAACACTTATAAGTGTTAAGAGGGGAATCACAGCAGGTACTAGCTCAGATGCATGCTCAGGTTGAGCTTCAGACACTGCGGTTGCAGGTGATATTATTATCTGCATTTCTTCCTCCGTGTCTGAGGGATAGTCCACCAGTCCTCTCTATCGTTTAGGAGATAATTTAGGTGAGGATACAGTGTAGAGGGGCTTCTCAGGTGACTTCCTCTTCTTGAGCAACATGATCAGAGGTGTGTCATCCCTGCCTGAGTTTTCTATGGGTGTGATGACAGGTGCAGGTGGGATAATGTCATCTGCAGGTGAGGTTTCGGGTGCAGGTGGTACTTCAGCTGCAGCTGCATCTGACTGCTCTGCTTCATAGTCGAAGGGTCCTCTGTACTCAGACGTTCCAGAGGTCATTTTCTTGAGTTCCTCAGCTGCCTTTTGTTTCTTATCCCCGATATAATTTAGGGTTTCATGGTCCAAGTGACCAAGTCTCTTGCTGAGGTGAAATATGTATGCCCTTCCCTTAGCCTTTCCAAGGAACTCCGAGATCTAGCTAATTTGAGTTCTATATGCCAGTTTTTGTCTAAATTTATTCTCTTCATTGTCCCAACTCGCCTTATTGACCTCCTTGACTAACTGCCTGTAGATATAATCAGGCTAGTTAATCCTCTTCTGCTGTATCAGTGCTCCCATTACAACATACTTGGCAGATGATAGTTGATCATAGCTGCCTGCCATGCCCATGACGATTTTGTTACTGATGTCTAGGACATATTTGTATTCTTTCTTAAGGTCATTTTTCTTCACCGTAAGTTTAACCTTAGTTGTCTCCTGTGGTAACTTGATCTCATACCACATCTCGATCGGATTCTGTTTCAGTGCTTCTACTGCAATGCCCCAGTTTTCTATTTTGAAAGCGTTGGCGATGGTTTGTGGTGTGATGTTTATCTCTTCTCCAAAAATTGATCTCATGACGCAATGCTCTATGACCTGTGCTTTTTGGTAGAAGCAGATGACAACTTTCTTGAAGAGCTGATGGGGAATAATGTCCAGAAAGTGGTAGATTTTATTCTTTTTCATCATCTGGATTACATATGACATCTCATTTGTGCTGTTGGTTGCGAGTAATCCTTCAAAGTCGACAACAATACTAAAGATGATTTGCTCCTTTACCAGCTTTAGGTTGACTCCCTCAAAATAGGTAATTGAGTCCATTTCTGCAAGGAATATGTTTCGATTTAGTGTAGTGAATATTTATGTAATTTTTCTACTTTTGAAAAATTAGGGTTCTTGATATTGAAGACGATGATGTTTTTTTGAAATGATTTCCGCCGTCTTATATACCCATTTGAAACGACATTTTTGAATTTATTAATAAAATAAGTAGGCGGCGGTCCGAATATTTACAAATAAAGAGTGATAGTTGAAGTTGATTAGACGTCCTGGAGGTAGTGTGATCATGTTTTTTGTCCACGTTTAAATAATTATATGTCGGTCAAGGGATAAGAGACTTAGTTGGTTGACCGATTAACTTATGATGCAGCTGTGATCTTAATTTCTTCTCTCCTCTGATCAGGGGACTTTTCTGTCTGTGCTTTGATCAGCTAACTTTCCTTCATCTTCTACACCAAGTGAGATATGTCGCCTTTGGTTGATATCAGCTAGATTTCCTCGTCAGTCCTTCGGATCCTCGTATGGTCTGATCAAGGCACTTCCTTATCTGCTTTCCGAGTCGCGTGATACTCCTTGTCTGATCAGATGACTTTTCTTCTTCTGGTCTCCGCATCAGGTAGCTACAGTTCAGACGACTCTTGTTTGTTTTGTTGGGATTCGGTGCCTTAAAACGAAGGCCCAGCGGAAGCGGTAAAACGAAAATTAATTCGATCCGAATCCCTACGAGGATCGATCGAGCTACGTATATACGAATATCAAAAACGAATTCACAAGAGATATAGAAACTCACCCTTGTAGTCTGTTGATTAGATGGATAACCTTCTCTTGAGCTATTCCCCAAGCTCTTGAACGATCCAACGCCGAAAGCACCGTGTCTCTACTTGCCACGCGCCGGAGAAACGACCGGAACAACAATCACTTTGCTATCCTCCAAGGATACGGCTAGAGCTAAGTGATGAAGCTTCCAATATGAAACTATAACACTCTAAGTGTATAACTCACAATCTCTCTTTTATTTCTCAATTTTCTTCCAAGAAAAATCAAGAACTTGATGAATAAAGAGGAAGATGATGAAGAAGACTTGGAGAAGTCTTTTTTTTCTCTCTCTCTCTTCTCTTATTCACGTAGCAATCAAAGTATCTTAGAGATATGAAAGTCTTCCTCCTTTTAATCTTATTCCACCCTCATGTGTACAACTCATGTCACATGAGATCAAACCCCACAAAGTCATCTTTTTCATATAAAATGAAAACAATAAGACAAGAGGAAAGTGGGTGGAACTTAGGGGGCGGCTACCATGCAGAAACGGATGAGTTCGGTTCATTTCGGACTCCCGTGAGTCCAAACAGATAAACTACGATTCCGTTCCGATGTATTTGTATCGATTAATTAATCCAATTATTTAAACATATCAAATACAAAATAACATAATTAATTTCTCCAAGAAATAATTATATTCATGAATTAAATTAGTCGCCCAGTGATATATTTAATTCATTAAGCCGAAAATCAATTTATCTGATAAGTCGATTTAAACATCCAATATCCCAAATTTAGATATCCAATATATAATATTCATAATGAGACAATTGGCTTGATTCATTCCATCGTCAGTCCTATTGCGCGACTCGGTAGGTCCGTCTCAGTCAGCAATGGGACGAACCAAAGAGTAGTAGCACCACCTAGCCAGCCTGGCGGCCTACACTGTACCCCAACTGAGAACGAATGATTGGGATCATTCAAGAACCATTCTGTCGTGAATACCAGTATACGTATAAACCCTTCTTTCAAATGTCCCGATCAAGTTATGGGGTCACGGTCAGTCAAAACCCCATCTGTACTTGACGCTTTGCATGCGTTAATGTAAATGGAGATCATCGAGTTGTCGTGTATCTAATACAACTAGCTCCAATGCTTTGGCCAAAGACTTATGATCTCATCTGCCAATAACCGCATAGGACATATAACCCGCTCACTAACGGGAGAAATAATTCTATCTTGGTATTCAGTAGGACCTACTACTTGCTCGTCAAGATGCACGTCAAGGTTGACCCCCGCCTTCCGGTTTATAGGGTCGAACTACTCTAATGAAAATCTTGACGTCACAAGCACATCCCCACTAAATCCTCAAGTCGAAGGTTCACGAATACCTGTCACAACCTTTCGATTCCGTCATTGACTGTCCCGGAGTGAAATCCGTGTGACGAATCGAGGGTGAGTCGGTTCGAGTATACTAATCCAATTAGTATACCTATAACGTGTGCTCCCACTAACCATTAGCGTTCGATAGGCACTCTCCATGTCAAAGAACACGTCATACAAGTCTTCACATAAACTTAACGCCCAGTCAAGTTTCATTGACTTGCGAACGATTAAGTATTTGAGCTATAAACCTTTCCAGTGCCAACCCCCTTATCCAATAAGGAGTGGAATGTTTTGCTCTCAAATACACGGACTAGTTTCTATATGTATATTTACGAGTTAGGAATGCCAGTAACCACTAGTAAATAAAGAAACATTCATTGCCTTATATAATTGATTTACATAATTACAAGTGCAATGCCCTCACTCAACATCCTCTGAGTGGCATTCGAGGGCATACTCCTAACAATCTCCCACTTGCACTCAATGCCACATACTATGGTATCTAATACCCATGTTCTCCAGATGACGCTCCAAGCTAGTTTGAGAAAGTGGCTTGGTCAGTGGATCGGCGACGTTGTCGGCCGAGTCTACTCTGTGCAGCACAATGTATCCCTTGCGAACAAATTCTCTTACGAGATGATACTTCCTCTCAATATGTTTGGTGCTGTTGTGAAAACTCGGCTCCTTCGCCTGCGCTACAGCTCCGTCGTTGTTGCGGATGCAATGAACAGTACTCGGCACATGGTATCACTTGAAGTTCTCCTGAAACTTCTTAATCCGTAACCCTTCCTTGGAAGCCTCAGGCCGCTTGATACTCGGCTGACAGTGGAATCGGCGGTCGCTTTGCTTGGCACTACGCCAAGATACTGCTCCTCTATTAAGAGTAAATATGTAGCCAGAAGTGGACATCGAGTCGTCCTTCAGTCCTTGGAAGTCCGAATCAGTGAATCCCACCACATCCAAATCTCCACCGCCATACATCAGAACCATATCTCTAGTCCTTCTTAAGTACTTGAGAACGTTATTTACGGCAGTCCAATGTTCCCTACCTGGGTTTGCCTGAAACCTACTCACCACGCTTACATCATGCGCGATGTCAGGTCTTGTACACAACATAGCATACATAAGGCTACCCACGGCCGAAGCATATGGTATATTACTCATTTCCTTGCGTTGTTCCTCACTTTGAGGACACATCTTCAAGGTGAGTTTTATTCCATGTTGCATCGGTAGGAACCCTATTTTAGAATCATCCATCTTAAATCGCTTTAAGATCTTATCTATATAGAGGGCTTGGGAAAGGCCTATTGTTTTCTTTGCTCTATCCCGGTAGAGCCGAATACCAAGAATATAGGTCGCTTCTCCCAAGTCTTTCATGGAGAAATTACTCGAAAGCCAAGCTTTCACAGAACTAAGCATTCCCACATCATTTCCTATTAGTAGAATGTCATCTACATATAGTACTAAGAATGCGATCTTGCTCCCACTAACCTTCTTGTATACACAAGGTTCCTCTTCATTTTGCACGAAGTCAAACTCTTTGACTGCTTCATCAAAACGAAGGTTCCAACTATGCGACGCTTGCTTCAGTCCATAAATGGAACGCTGAAGCTTGCACACTTTCTGAATATCGACTTCGGACACAAAGCCTTTAGGCTGCTCCATATAGATTTCCTCCTCAAGGAATCCATTAAGGAAATCCGTCTTTATGTCCATTTGCCATATATCATAATCGTGGTAGGCAGCTATAGCAAGCATCATGCGAATAGACTTGATCATGGCTACAGGCGAGAAGGTATCGTGGTAATCGATCCCTTCCTTCTGGGTATAACCCTTTGCCACTAGCCTGGCCTTATAGGCGTCAACCTTGCCATAACCATCAGTCTTTCTCTTATAGATCCACTTGTTCCCAATAGGCACTATGCCCTTGGGGCGGTCTACTAGAGTCCAGACCTGATTGACATGCATCGAGTCTATCTCAGCTTCCATAGCTTCACGCCATTTCGCGGAGTCTACATCTGTAACACCCCCAAGATATTCGAGGTGTATTACAGCGCCGTGGACCCCTACATGGGACCCACCAGGCTAACACAAGAAAACACCACTCGACTAACCATCTCGGTTAGCAAGGAAACAATTATTAACAACAAGAACATAAAACAACACGTCCGGTACAACCGACATAATAAACATCAACCGACAAATACGGTAACTCCAACGAAGTCCAGACACAATCCGAAAGGAAAAGCCTAAGTACTCGCGAGTACAATCTATAAGTTTACAATTTGGAAAACATCCACATCAAAAGAGACAGTAGGAAATAACAAGACTCAATTGCACATGTCAACAACCTTGGCCGACATCCTCGTACCATCCCGATTGCCGCTCGTGCAACGAACATAACCTGAAATCCATAACAAGAATTTCCCCGACAACGGGTCCCCAAAGGGGTTAGCAATTACGCTAGTACAAGTATTCAAGGCAAACCAATCGCTTACAAATTTCATAGTACATGCACCAATATCATTCCGAAAACCAAAACGAGACATGTCTTTTCCGGAAAACAAACAGTCAAACAATTTGCCTTGAGAACAGGGCGGCAGCATACATTCTCACTCGAGGCCTCATAGGGACCCTACCGAGTTGGCTACAATTACAGAAAAACAAAATTACGCACACGCTATGCCGTGAGAACAGGGCGGCAGCATACATTCTCACTCGGGGCCTCACAAGGACCCTAACGAGTTGGCTAGCGGTACGAAACTCATGAAATCCAGGGCGGCAGCATAGATTTCCCTCCTTGACCCTGTCGGGCCAACACAAGGTGAGTTACACACAAGTAATATACATCACCATTTCATGTTGAGCTTAAAGGTTTCCAAAAATACTTGCTTTGAATTATTGACGACGCGACGAACGGAAAGGAAAGTCACCGACGAACGCTAGGAACCAATGAAACCGAACCTAACGATTCGAAGAATACAATTACAACCATTTCTAAATGAATACGGAATTGGAATACACCCGAAAACCCGCCTACGATTCATGTATATTCGTATATAAACAACAACGAGGGCGGACCACAACCAAACCCTCTCGATTCCGTAAAAATCACGAAATATACCATGAATCCGTAGGGAAACTAAGAATACCAACAAGATTAATCATATTCATCATGAATTAATCGACAAAACGGAACGAATCGGACAAAAACGCGAAAATCCCCAAATCTACCCAAAAGTAGGGTTCTAAAGATCTAACCTCGATTCGCTGGATCGAAGGATGTTATAGGATGATTGATCAACGATATAACCTCAAGAACTTCATGGATTTGTTGTTAATCATCATGGTTTCGTCTCCTCCGAAACCCCACCTTGACCGAAGAGAAATGAAATGAAAAATGACGGAGAAAGTCATTTGATCATCATTTATATCTTGGGCCGGAACTAGCGTGCGCTAGCCTTCCCGGCCTAGCGTGCGCTTATCGGCCGATGTCGGCCGAGCACTCTCGGCCATGGCCCGCATGACTGCACCACCGACCAATTCTTCCGACCGTGACTCGACCGCCGTCTCCCGCTAGCGTGCGCTACGGCCGGAAGCTTCTGCGCGCTTAGCCGACATCGCCCAAAGAGCTACTAGATCGACAACTCATCCGTGCACGTCGCTAGTCGGCCGCGACGCTACCCCTGCCCGGTTAGCGCGCGCTCGACCGGCGATGGCGTGCGCTACCGCCGATCTGGCCGAGTCGAGAACCTCGTAATACCTCTGCCCGGGCGATGGCGTACGGCCGGCGACTCGGCAGCGTGCGCTACATCGCCGAAGCTAACCTGCGGCGTCCGGCCGTGGCGTGCGCTATGCGGTTCTGCCGTGCTGCTCGGCGATGTCCAAGACTCGTCCGGCGATCCCGCACCGTCCGGCCACGGTACTCGGCCACGACCCGACGCCTCGATTTCCGAAAACGCACGGCGGACACGGCGAAAAGTTCGCGGACGACGTCAACGACTTCGAGATGAAAACGTAATGCAATAATTAATCATACGCGACCAAGAAAAGGGTCAAGACGACAAATACAGATATGGATACCCGTAACTTTCAAGAAATTACAAAATGGCCCAAAGCGCGGAAATCACGATACGTGATCGAATAACCAAACCGAAGTTCACAACACGTCTAACAAAGTTAAACGGACTTGCAGGAAACTCGAAGCAGCTTAGGACGAGATTCGCAAGAATCGAACTCAAGTGCGGAAAAGTCGCTAAAAGCACGAACTCAACAAAAACACCGAAACGAACTCGGATGACAAAAAGTGTAGAATTAATCATTCTCAGAATGACGAAACGGTCATGAGCGAGCCGTCAAAACGGACTCCGGCCGAAAAAAGAAATTTACCAAAAATCGAAAATTGCGGATATTATATTCTACCCTCCTTAAAAGAAGTTTCGTCCCGAAACTTAAAATAAGTAGGGAGAAGCAATATCCCTTGCTAGGAAAACTCGAAGAGATACACAAAACCGAAGACTCGCGCCCGACGGCGAAACGCTGCAAGGAACGCAAAGAGACATACGGCGAGAAAATACGCTCTAGGGCGACTAATACAACGTCACCGGTAGAGACATAATAAAATCAACGAGTGACAAGCGTCATTAAACGGATAATACAATCAAGTCAATTATCCGAACAATCACAAAACACAACGAACGAAAATCAATATGATTGTCCAACCCAACGGTTCATCAATCAAAATGCGAGCCAAACGCTGAACAATCACGAAACGAGAACAAAAACCGAACAAACAAACGATTGAGACAACAAAAATCGAACAATCATGTCCGAAACACGTAGGATAATAAAATTCAAACAACAACTCCCAGGATGACCTGGTGAGAACAGCAAGACGTGCATTCCCACAATATCCACAGGAAAGGAAATAGCGATTGAAAAGCCACAACGACAAACGAGTTATTCCGAAACAATACCACCCTCGTTCGATCAACAAAAGCAAGGGATAGGGAAAGTTCAGAAATGTTAACGAGCATAAACGAGTTGATAGAGCTAAAAATACAGAAGTTCAAAATCCGATCCACTTTGAATAAAAGAACTATTAGAACCAAAAGATGTTACTTCCGAACAAGATTCACAATAGTCGAACCGAATTCGGAAAAGTCACAGCGATAACCAGATCGAATCAAAACCAGATTACAGCTCGTTCGAATGATAAAACCAAGGTATAGATCAAGTTCAGAAGGTATCAATGAACACGAGCGAATCGATAGACTGGAGAAAGAGAAGATATAGAAGTCAAAATAGTACGGGTATTACTTTTGACCTCGCTCCCGAAACTCACAACAACGGAACCAAGGTAACAATACAATAAGCAACCGACACGATGCGGAACAATCACCGATGCACACAATCATACCAACCCGAGCTCTAACAGCTCGCATATATGCGATAACGCAAAAACCGCTACGAGGCGACAACATCCAATACCAATATCACACCCCTCGCAGAGGCTACCACGACAACTGTGTGGCGAACGACTCAACGCTCACACCACCAATTCAACAACAACTCGGGGGTTAACACCTTAACGAGAGCACGAACATCACACATATATTCCCGGACCACAAATAGGAATGATAGGTTTTAAAAACGAAAACCATCTTTGAAAATAACTTGCAAGCACCAGTTGATCTTGAGTATCATATATCAAAAAGTAGTACAAACATCGTCATCGAGACTAAAAAAAATCATCTTGCGTTTGAAAAAAAAATGAAGACACCTTTCGTTAAATTAAAACTTTTCAGCTATCTTCGACCTTCGGGTCTAAGCGAATGCATTTCTAAATCATTAGAAATATTTCAAAATATTTTGATCCTCAAAGTAGAATAATTTTGAAACATAGCGTGACACTAGTAGGCATCTTGAGAGCAGTGTGAGAAAATAATTCATTTTAAAAGTACGTCTCGAGTTTTATTTTCTAAGATACTCAAGGTTTTTCAAAAGTACAATAGGCCAAAATGCCCAAAATTCGCACGTATCAACATTCACTTAAACACATCATATCACACGCATCAAAACGCTCAAAATCACGACAGTAATATACAATCCTCAGGATATGTTTAACAACATCGTTAAAACAACAATCGGTTTATCAAAACTGGATGGAAAACGATATCAAGAACAAAACTCCAAAAAGTCAACTCTAGGGATTCAAGAAAATACCTAGATTCGGCGAAGAAAAATGGATTAGATGATGTTAAAAATCATTCTAGGATACTCCAAAACACCTTTAGATGGAAGAAAAATCAGCCCAGATGCGAAACCGAGTCGCTACGTCTCAAACTCATGGAGGAAGAAGAAGAAATGAAGAAAAATGCAACTTCTAGACTGGTGTCCAGTATTTATATCGACACAATTAGCGTGCGCTAATCATTAAGGTTAGCGTGCGCTATCACGGCACCAAACAAAACTCCCGACCAAAAATACACCGTTAGCGTGCGCTAACCCCAAGTGTTAGCGTGCGCTAACGAGAACTTCAGACCAGTCCGGTAGCTCCTGGATCGCCCGAACTACCGTGTAGCGTGCGCTATCCTCCCCTTAGCGTGCTACCAATGCACTCTTGCGCGCGCTAGCCGCAGCGTAGCGTGCGCTAACGACCCACGAGACAACAACAGAACACATCGGAAAATTACATGCCGTAAACCTTTCTCACAAGGATTTACTGTGCTAAGCACAATTTCCCATGTCATTTCGAAAATGCTAAAAAGACCAATGACGGTAATATTTTTCCAAAGCTCACAAAATCATTTGTCAAACCATCATGAAATATTCAAGGCCAAAATGCCAAAACTTGATTCAAGGAATCGGTTTACGAAATAAAACTCGGTTGCAAAATACCGAAAGCCGTTTGAAAGAACTCACGCGTGGATAAAATACGGTACGAAAATACATCAAGAAGGATTTACACTCCCCGTATAAACCAAATACGAGAGTCTAATAAACACATATCGTGAAATCAAAATCCACAGAAGGATTCCATCATTCAACGACTAATCATACAAATAACTCGTGTCACGCGAGGCACAACACAAGGAAGGGAGTTTTACATCCATAGGTCGCACGTAAGTGACGACCGCCCCTCTATACTAATCACAACCAATGATCCCAAACAACGCGTCGCGATGCGACTAAGTCAGACAAAATCCGACGAGACAAAACTCAACAAACACAACTTGACTCGACAGCCTAGGTTTCCCCAGGCTAATCTGATTTTAAAAATCGTATACTCTAGTTATTCGAAAATAAAACCGATAAGTTAAAAATCATTTTCAAGACCCCTTTTAAAAACGACAAGGGCTTAACAGCGGTAGCATTTTATAAAGTGTCCTAAACACTTTTAAACACGACCTTTAAATACGACACAAGGTTTTATTTGAAAATACAAGGCTGGACCGCCCAAATTCATGTCACTTTTCAAAAACCCACAATACGATCAAGTCTCAGAGATTTTCAAGCATGCACGCCACATGTATTATTATTAATAGAAACACATTGGTTGTAAATAACAATAATTAGCCAAGTACCAACAATTTTTGAACACACGCATATACGGCATTCAAAAATCACCAGTTCAACAAGCGCAACTCGGAAATACTAATTCCAAGCATATGTCAAACTATCTCTTCAAGTTTTGACAGCGTAACCAAAGATCACTGATTTGGACATATGTCGAAACCAGCTATGTGAGTTTCTCAACAAACTCTGCCATCAATGCCTATACCGGAACATATCCATGTTCAAAACTTCTACATCATACTGCACCCTTCGGTGTCCAACTCATCGGTACATTCGGCTCAATATACATTTAGTATACCGCAATTACCAAACACAGATCCCATCACACAGCAAAAGACTAGAGAGTCAAGCCCTCTCACAATATACCACGGAGCAAAACTCGGATCTTTCGATCACCAATGATCCCACCAATGCTAGGAAGTTTAGCGATGGAAGGCTCGCAAAACGACAAACGGTCAAGCCCAGAACGGCGCACATACTCCAGAGAGACAAAGGACGGCGCAATACTAGAATCAAAAGTACACAAACCGGATGGATAGAGAAACAACTCGACGATAAGTACGAGAGAGGCAATCACAGTTCAAGAAGTGGAATTTCAATACGAGAAAACAAGAGAATCGAGTAAGGAAAACTTACGAGCACTGGATGTACTGAGATGCCGGCAGCGGTGTGACAATGTGCAAAACAAAACACAACTAGACCCAAATAACCAACAAGCCTAGGTATCCATAAACCTAGAGCTCCGATACCATTTTCTGTAACACCCCCAAGATATTCGAGGTGTATTACAGCGCCGTGGACCCCTACATGGGACCCACCAGGCTAACACAAGAAAACACCACTCGACTAACCATCTCGGTTAGCAAGGAAACAATTATTAACAACAAGAACATAAAACAACACGTCCGGTACAACCGACATAATAAACATCAACCGACAAATACGGTAACTCCAACGAAGTCCAGACACAATCCGAAAGGAAAAGCCTAAGTACTCGCGAGTACAATCTATAAGTTTACAATTTGGAAAACATCCACATCAAAAGAGACAGTAGGAAATAACAAGACTCAATTGCACATGTCAACAACCTTGGCCGACATCCTCGTACCATCCCGAAGGCCCGCTCAAATGCTGAACATAACCTGAAATCCATAACAAGAATTTCCCCGACAACGGGTCCCCAAAGGGGTTAGCAATTACGCTAGTTCAAGTATTCAAGGCAAACCAATCGCTTACACATTTCATAGTACATGCACCAATATCATTTCGAAAACCAAAACCAGACATGTCTTTTCCGGAAAACAAACAGTCAAACAATTTGCCTTGAGAACAGGGCGGCAGCATACATTCTCACTCGAGGCCTCATAGGGACCCTACCGAGTTGGCTACAATTACAGAAAAACAAAATTACGCACACGCTATGCCGTGAGAACAGGGCGGCAGCATACATTCTCACTCGCGGCCTCACAAGGACCCTAACGAGTTGGCTAGCGGTACGAAACTCATGAAATCCAGGGCGGCAGCATAGATTTCCCTCCTTGACCCCGTCGGGCCAACACAAGGTGAGTTACACACAAGTAATATACATCACCATTTCATGTTAAGCTTAAAGGTTTCCAAAAATACTTGCCTTGAATTATTGACGACGCGACGAACGGAAAGGAAAGTCACCGACGAACGCTAGGAACCAATGAAACTGAACCTAACGATTCGAAGAATACAATTACAACCATTTCTAAATGAATACGGAATTGGAATACACCCGAAAACCCGCCTACGATTCATGTATATTCGTATATAAACAACAACGAGGGCGGACCACAACCAAACCCTCTCGATTCCGTAAAAATCACGAAATATACCATGAATCCGTAGGGAAACTAAGAATACCAACAAGATTAATCATATTCATCATGAATTAATCGACAAAACGGAACGAATCGGACAAAAACGCGAAAATCCCCAAATCTACCCAAAAGTAGGGTTCTAAAGATCTAACCTTGATTCGCTGGATCGAAGGATGTTATAGGATGATTGATCAACGATATAACCTCAAGAAATTCATGGATTTGTTGTTCAACAACATGGTTTCGTCTCCCCCGAAACCCCAGCCGCGGACCGAAGATAAATGAAATGAAAAATGACGGAGAAAGTCGCTGGTCTGTCATTTTATATCTTGGTAGGAACTAGCGTGCGCTAGCCTTCCCGCCTAGCATGCGCTATCGGCCCGATGTCGGCCGAGCACTCTCGGCCATGGACCGCATGACCCGGCACCACCGACCAGTGCCGACCGTGACTCGACCGCCCGTCTCCCGCTAGCGTGCGCTACGGCCGGAAGCTCTTGCCAATTGCCGACATCCGAGCCACCGGATCGACAACTCATCCGTGCACGTACGCTAGTCGGCCGGGCGTCGCTACCTGCCCGGTTAGCGCGCGCTACGACCGACAGTGGCGTGCGCTACCCGCCGATCTGACCGAGTCGAACCTCGTAATACCTCTGCCCGGGCCCGATAGCGTCTGGCCGGCGACTCGGCAGGCGCTACACTGCTGAAGCTAGCGCCTTGGCTCCGGCCAGTGGCGTGCGCTCGCGGTTCCTGCCGTGCCTGCTCGGCCAGTGTCCAGCACTCGTCCGGCCAGTCCCGCACCCGTCCGGCCAGCTGCTCAGCCGCCACGACCCGACGCCTCGATTTCCGAAAACGCACGGAACGGACACGACGAAAAGTTCGCGGACGACGTCAATGACTCGAGATGAAAACGTAATGCAATAATTAATCATACGCGACCAAGAAAAGGGTCAAGACGACAAATACAGATATGGATACCCGTAACTTTCAAGAAATTACAAAATGGCCCAAAACGCCCGGAAATCACGATACGTGATCGAATAACCAAACCGAAGTTCACAACACGTCTAAAAAAGTTAAACGGACTTGCGGGAAACTCGAAACAGCAGTTTCGGACGAGATTCGCAAGAATCGAACTCAAGTGCGGAAAAGTCGCTAAAAAGCACAGAACTCAACAAAACAACACCGAAACGAACTCGGATGACAAAAAGTGTAGAATTAATCATTCTCAGAATGACGAAACGGTCATGAGCGAGCCGTCAAAACGGACTCCGGCCGAAAAAAGAAATTTACCAAAAATCGAAAATTGCGGATATTACAACATCCACCATCGCTTGGTCATAGGTCGTCGGGTCGGTCTCTTGGCTATCACTTGGAACCTCATGGAGACCCAGCTCCTCCAAGTGCACAAGCCCATACCTCTCAGGTAAATGAGACACCCTACTAGACCTACCAGGTGGTTGTACTTGTGATTCAGAAGATTCGGTTCCAGTTTCTTGCACAGGTGTCTCTTGAGGAGTTTCATTATATTCTTCTAAAGAAATACTTCTACCTGCTCCGCCTTCCTGAATGAACTCATCTTCCAGGAAGTGTGCTTGTAAAGCAACAACGATCCTTCGATCTTGGGGCATGTAGAATAGATATCCCATCGTCCCAGACGGGAATCCAATGAAACGTCCCTTCGCAGACCTAGCTTCCAACTTTTCCACCTTAGTCTTCTTGACATAGGCGGGACATCCCCAAATCTTAATATGATTAAGACTTGGTTTCCTTCCTTCCCACATCTCATGTGGAGTTTTAGGAATGGATTTGGAAGGACATCTGTTCAAGATGTAAGCGGCGATCAGTGCATACCCCACGTGTAAATCGGTAAGTCAGTATAGCCCAGCATGGAACGGACCATGTTTAACAAGGTCCGGTTCCTTCTTTCTGACACACCATTTAACTGAGGAGTACCTGGAGGTGTTAGTTGTGAAACTATTCCATGTTCCTTAAGGAACTCGTCAAACTCCGTACTCATATACTCGCCACCTCGGTCCGACCGAAGTACTTTGATATGATTACCAGTTTGTTTCTCGACTAGGGCCTTGAATTCCTGGAATTTCTCAAAGGCCTCAGATTTATGTTTCATTAAGTATACATAACCATACCTAGTATGATCATCTGTAAACGTAATGAAATATTGATATCCATCACGTGCTGCTTCCAAAGCACCACAAACATCAGTATGGATTAATCCCAGTTTATCAGCGGCTCTTTCAAAAGTCCCTGTGAAGGGGGACTTAGTCATTTTGCCTTTAAGGCAAGATTCACAAGTAGGAAAGGGATCCGATCCCAATGGACCCATAAGTCCATTTTTTTCCATCTTGTAAACCTTGATCTGACCAACATGACCAAGTCTAAGATGCCATTTCAAAACTTGATTGGTTTCATCCCTACCGCGTTTTCTAGTTATAGTATTCACAACTACTTTGTTGCTGAGATTTAGATGATACAATCCATTCAACAATGTAGCAGTACCCACTAGTTTATTTCTAAAATAAATTTTGCAGGAACCATCACCAATGAAAAATGAAAAGCCTTTTCGGTCCATGACCGGAATGGATACAATGTTTTTGTGCCCCTTGGGCAAAACAAGTACATCTTCTAAAGTCAAAACAAAGCCGGATTCTAAACCCAAAAGAAGTGATCCTATGTCGGTCGCCTCGACACTATGCCCGCTTCCGACCGTGATCATAACTTCTCCAGCCCAAGCTTCCTACTTTGTTCCAGATCCCGATTCACGGTACAAATATGAGAACTAGCACCGTAATCCAAGATCCAGAAGTAGAAAATACAAGAGCGTAACAATTTGTTTCCAAAACTAAAAGTTCTGCACCAAGTGCCATGAAGAATCGGACAGTCTCTAGCCCAAGGCCCACTCACCGCACTTGAGACAAGCATCCTTCTTCTTCTTGTTCTTTGGAACCATCGGGCCTTGCCCTTTCCCTTAAGGTCTTTAGCTTGTGGTCCCGTCCGCTTCTTGGTCTTTTTCTTCTTATTCTTAGACTTCGAAGTCCAAGAAATCACAAGTGCACTCCTTCATCCGCGGGTCTTCATCCGAGGCGAGCGGTCACCCGCTTGTTCATTAGCCCGGCTAAGTTACATGCAATCTCATTGCGGTTGAAGTTCATAACAAATCGTGAGAAGGAATCGTGAGAGAGACTGTAGGATAAGGTCGGTTTGGAGAGAAGTATCCATTTTAAAATCAAGAGCCTCCAATCTCTCGATCATGGATATCATTTTGAGGACGTGTTCCCAAACCTTCTCACCTTCCTTCATCCTTGCACCGAACAGTTGCTTGGATATCTCATATCTAGCAGTTCTGCTGTGCTCACCATAAAGCTCGGTTAAGTGAGATAGAATCTGCCTAGCAGAAGTCATTTTCTCATGAGCTCTCTGAAGCTCATTAGACATGGAAGCCATCATATAAGCACGGACTTTCACGTCATCCTTAACCCACTTTTTGTGGTTTTCAATCTCTTCCTGATTGGCTCGAGTCCGCATAGGAGGCAACGGAATGTCCGTCTCCAAGACGTATCCCAGTGCCTCTATACTAAGGACAATCATCAGATTACGGAGCCAATCCACAAAGTTAGGTCCCATTAAGGTGTTCTTTTCGAGTAGAATTGCGAGTGGATTCCTTGTCATATTGAGATTTGTCTGCATTAAGTATAACAGATTAATTAGTGACTCATTCAATTATGTTCTGATTATAGAATTTAAGGTCTTTTCTATTCTTGTTACCCAGCTCCCACTATTTTTATCGGAATAACACACTCCCATGTGATATCCGGAAGTATCGTCGCTCTACTTCATAGTGGTGATCGAGTTCTTTATAAATCTTAATAGAGGGCAACCGAACAGGTTTCTAGTCTATTAATTTTCATAAAGTGGTGTCCAACACCAACCCATCTAATGGATGATTCGATCTTCTTTTTCCCCTTGTTCACTCCCCTCAACCTATACGATTTCTATGGTTCGTGAACAAGTTAAGTTTATACCATCGACGCAAATCAGTTTCACAATTGAATCTTATCCGGCAACCTATCAGGTTTCTAGGGCTAAAATTTGCTCCAACCGATGCGCTCCCGGTAATTTATCCGTCCTCCCCGAACGACTACCCCGATAACTCGGAAGCATAGCACATCCGGTTTGGATTTCAATTTCCCGAAAACTCGATGGAGGGAAGGAAAACCTTGAAACCTTATAAACTTAATTATTTATTGTGGGAGAATTTTCGCCATTAACGTTACACTTTGCACATTAATCATATTAGCGCGTTTGTGGTATACATACAATATGAAAAAACCCATTCACAACCTAGTTGCTACCAACATGTGGTTCATGGACCGTTCCTAGAAAACAAAAACTTTGTAATCTAATTACAAGTCTTCGTCTTGAATCTTCGTCTTCTCGAAATGGATCTTCCTCCGGTCTTCATCATTACATATAAATTTTACATCGAAAATTGCATCCTAGATACAAACATTTCTAGTAAAATAAATAGGCTCAAAACGGGCTTTACAACCCAATCGAATAAAATGAACGATTCAAAACTAAGTCCACGAACCAATTCCCCATTCAAAAAGCATTCATTCAATAAATACTATATAAATGGAAAGCGTAGAGATACATTGATCCAATCAACAATACGAACCGATCCAATCGATTCACACAATCGGTAATATGATAACGTTCAAAATAATTCGGTCGACCATAAATATTCCAATTAATCAAATTTCCCTTATAAAATGAAATACCATAAATTATTTTAATCATATTAAATCCAATTTAATATGCGGGAGATTAATTTTTAAGAATACACGGAAAAATCGAGCCGGGGTGAAAACTGGCCAGCATGACCGAGTCACTCTCAGCAGCCTACCGGCAGTCACGCCTGGCATGGCCGAGTCACACTCGGAAGATGCCGGCCAGGACACGACCGAGTCACCCAGGACACGGTCGGGTCTGCCTGGCAGTGACTTGGCTAGACTGCCAGCCACGACCGAGTCACCCAGGACACGGTCGAGTCTGCCTGGCAGTGACTTGGCCACACTGCCCGACACGACCGAGTCACCCAGGACACAGTCGAGTCACTCTCGGCCAGATTACCCTTTTTGTCCAAAAAGTCGTCCGACGACGATTCAGGGATAGATTTTCGACCGGATATCCAATATCAATATTTTACGACTTTCATATCTTCAATATAAATCATATTTCCCAGAAATTTAAGATTTATATTTAGACATAAACTTACGAAAAATATAACTACAAGGAACGTAAAACATGTACCACGATTATGACTAAAATGATTCCAAATCATTCACCATCTAATCGAGCATTCCAAATGCTAATATCGTATATACGATCGCAAGACCTACGCTCCGATACCACTGTTTGGATTCGGTGCCTTAAAACGAAGTCCCAGCGGAAGCGGTAAAACGAAAATTAATTCGATCCGAATCCCTACGAGGATCGATCGAGCTACGTATATACGAATATCAAAAACGAATTCACAAGAGATATAGAAACTCACCCTTGTAGTCTATTGATTAGATGGATAACCTTCTCTTGAGCTATTCCCCAAGCTCTTGAACGATCCAACACCGAAAGCACTGTGTCTCTACTTGCCACACGCCGGAGAAACGACCGGAACAACAATCACTTTGCTATCCTCCGAGGATATGGCTAGAGCTAAGTGATGATGCTTCCAATATGAAATTATAACACTCTAAGTGTATAACTCACAATCTCTCTTTTATTTCTCAATTTTCTTCCAAGAAAAATCAAGAACTTGATGAATAAAGAGGAAGATGATGAAGAAGACTTGGAGAAGTCTTTTCTCTCTCTCTCTCTCTCTCTCTCTCTCTCTCTCTCTCTCTCTCTCTCTCTCTTCTCTTATTCACGTAGCAATCAAAGTATCTTAGAGATATGAAAGTCTTCCTCCTTTTATTCTTATTCCACCCTCATGTGTACAACTCATGTCACATGAGATCAAACCCCACAAAGTCATCTTTTTCATATAAAATGAAAACAATAAGACAAGAGGAAAGTGGGTGGAACTTAGGGGGCGGCTACCATGCAGAAACAGATGAGTTCGGTTCGTTTCGGACTCCCGTGAGTCCAAACAGATAAACTACGATTCCGTTCCGATGTATTCGTATCGATTAATTAATCCAATTAATTACACATATCAAATACAAAATAACATAATTAATTTCTCCAAGAAATAATTATATTCATGAATTAAATTAATCACCCAGTGATATATTTAATTCATTAAGCCGAAAATCAATTTATCTGATAAGTCGATTTAAACATCCAATGTCCCAAATTTAGATATCCAATATCTAATATTCATAATGAGAGAATTAGCTTGATTCATTCCGTCGTCAATCCTATTGCGTGACTCGGTAGGTCCGTCTCAGTCAGCAATGGGAGGAACCAAAGAGTAGTAGCACCACCTAGCCAGCCTGGCGGCCTACACTGTACCCCAACTGAGAACGAATGATTGGGATCATTCAAGAACCATTTTGTCGTGAATACCAGTATACGTATAAACCCTTCTTTCAAATGTCCCGATCAAGTTATGGGGTCACGGTCAGTCAAAACCCCATCTGTACTTGACGCTTTGCATGCGTTAATGCAAATGGAGATCATCGAGTTGTCATGTATCTAATACAACTAGCTCTAATGCTTTGGCCAAAGACTTATGATCTCATCTGCCAATAACCGCATAGGACATATAACCCGCTCACTAACAGGAGAAAGAATTCTATCTTTGTATTCAGTAGGACCTGCTACTTGCCCGTCAAGATGCACGTCGAGGTTGACCCCCGCCTTCCGGTTTATAGGGTCGAACTACTCTAATGAAAATCTTGACGTCACAAGCACATCCCCACTAAATCCTCAAGTCGAAGGTTCACGAATACCTATCACAACCTTTCGATTCCGTCATTGACTGTCCCGGAGTGAAATCCGTGTGACGAATCGAGGGTGAGTCGGTTCGAGTATACTAATCTAATTAGCATACCTATAACGTGTGCTCCCACTAACCATTAGCGTTCGACAGGCACTCTCCATGTCAAAGAACACGTCATACAAGTCTTCACATAAACTTAACGCCCAGTCAAGTTTCATTGACTTGCGAACGATTAAGTATTTGAGATATAAACCTATCCAGTACCAACCCCCTTATCCAATAAGGAGTGGAATGTTTTGCTCTCAAATACACGGACTAGTTTCTATATATATATTTACGAGTTAGGAATGCCAGTAACCACTAGTAAATAAAGAAACATTCATTGCCTTATATAATTGATTTACACAATTACAAGTGCAATGCCCTCACTCAATATCCTCTGAGTGGCATTCGAGGGCATACTCCTAACATGTTTTTCAACTAAGCACTAGATTCCGAATCTAGTAATCCAAGATTCCTGCTAAGTTCTATAAACCTTTCTTCTGGTAAAGGCTTAGTGAATATGTCAGAATTCGATACTCTGTGCTGACTCTTTCCACTTTTACTCTCTTGTTAAGCACATGGTCTCTGATAAAGTGATGTTTGACATATATGTGCTTTGGTCTTGATTGCAGAATTGGATTGTTTGTTATTGCAATTGTACTGTTGTTATCACACCATATTGGAACTTCATTTGCAATAATATTGTAGTCCCTTAGCTGTTATCTGATCCCGAGAATTTGAGCACAACAGCTACCTGCAGCTAAGTATTCTGATTCAGTTGTGGATATTGATTTAGATACTTGCTTCATGCTGAACCACGATATGAGTCTGCTTCCTAGGAACTAGCATGTTCTACTGGTGCTTTTCTAATCAATCTTGCATCCTGCAAAGTCTGCATCTGAATATCCTGAGAACTCGAAGTTGCCATCCTTTGGATACCATAAACCAACATTGATTGTGGACTTAAGGTATCTAATTATCCTCTCAGTTGCTTCTTGGTGAGACTGCTTCGGCTTGGATTGGAATCCGGCACGCACTCCTACTGAAGAGATAAATTCACCTCTAGAAGGGGGGTTGAATAGTGGTAATGCGGATAATTAAACTTTCTCGCGAATGATAAATAAAATGTGCAGAAAGTAAAAGACTCAATGATATATGAGGTTCGGCAACTTGCCTACGTCCTCTCTCTGGTTTATTTTTCTATTGGCTCAAGAAAAACCACACACACAACTTTGCCTCGTATTCTATAGGTCCGGGCACAACCTTTACAATGCTCGTCTTCTATTGGTCCAAGCACAACCACCACTTAAAATAGATTTTCGTATCTAGTGTTCTATTGGAACTAGATAATCCTCACTTACGAACATCAGAGTATAATCCTAACAATGCCGGATCAAAGATCCTAATAACACCGGATTAGTAACTCTTGTTTCGTTTCTCTCAAGATCGTGAAGGAGTGATGCAACACTCACAACAATTAAGGAAGATATGAAGTATATAGAATATTACAATATGTGTATCACTCTAGTATCTTTTCTTGTCACAACTTAGTATACAATGAATAATAATAAACTGAGCAAAATAATGTCTTTAGAATGCTTGAAGTTGTTTGTCTTGAGATACCCAATACCATGGGTATTTATAGTGTCCAGTCCCTCTTCATATGCTGAAAATTTGAACTATTAGCGTGCGCTCATATGTCTCTGCAGCATGCGCTAACGAAGCTTGACTTTGATGAACTGGACGGTCAGTAAACTGTTCCAACGGTAAGAAAGTGTCTTTAGCGTGCGTTATCGGCTGGTCACCAGAGACTTTGAATTGTGTCGGTTTGTCTCCCCAACGTCTCTTTTCCAATGGATAAAATTGAACATAGTGTGCGCTAGTAAGTATACTTAGCATGCGCTAGTTTAGTCAATATTTGCTTTTCAACTTTTCGAGATCCCTGTGTGGAAAATCTTGTCCAACGGTTGAATATCAAACGATCGGATTTTAAATAGGTAGCGTGCGCTAATGTCATCTGATAGCGTGCGCTAATGTCGTCTACATAGCATGCATTGCTTCCTTTATTAGCGTGCGCTAATACTTCCTACTTGAGTCCAGAGGTTACTGTCCTCAAAGTTGCTTCCAGGTAACGTATGCAAAGTACTAAGCGTAGCGTGAGTTATTGTCCACAATAGCATGCGCTATTATCTTTCTGTAGCATGCGCTAATATTGCCTTGATTCGAGTCCAGAGACATATATACAAGTACTATAAGAAAATAACTTGGTCATTTTTAACCAACCACATCACAATGTCATAAGCGAGATAGAAAAACCAATACTAGTTCAAAAGATATTGTCATACAACAGTGGACGTCTACGACTAATATACAAAAAGACTCTAAGAAACTATTCGGTGGAACACTTAATCAATTAGCCAAGGATTAGCCAATGTGCCTGAGTTGGTGTCCATCCACAAACTTCACCTTCTTTGAACGAGAGAGCTGCAGAATGAAACAAGAAAGAATAGTGAATAATTAGTGATGGTCACTAAGCTTCCAAATAGACAGCCTATTAACAACTATCAGAAAAATAATGTCTCCAAACTAGTTGTTCTAAACTAGAAATAATTTGTCCAGTTTATTTATCTTGACCAAATTTGAAGGATCATTATCGAATTATGATACTTTTCAAGAATAAACTAAAGTACATAAAAGAACACCTACCTCCCTATTTCTCTAGGTTTAAAATCCAAGCACACTACTCTTCATTTAGCTTTCCAAGGAAAGCTTCAGAATTTTTTTAAGATCACCTACTACTATTGCAGCAATGACCTAACAAGTAAAACATTTTAGAATGTAGAAGAAGAACATATATTTTATGCAGTAAGAATCTAAAAGAAATGCATAAAGAATGCCTTTAAGGCTCTACCGAATGATATAGTAAATCAAATATTAAAGGCTGAAATATCGTTATAAATAAAATATTTTAAAAAACTACCACAATAACCACAACACAGTGGGAAGGTGGATCAAACATGGACTGATCAAAGCACACCCAAATGCAATTTAAAATTAATGTAGATAATAGAAGCTAAGCTAATATTGGTAGTATAGGTCAGAAAGAAAGTGTTAATCCTCACCAAAGTCCCCATCATAAGCTTCTTCTCCAGCATCTTCCCAGTCATTATTATCTTCAGAAATGTCGGCATCAATAGCAGCAATAGGCATCTCGGCATCCATCTCGGCTAAAAGAGTCTCCTCCTCCGGATTCTCTTTATTTACTTCCATTGTTTTGAGGTTTCCCTCACTGAAGAACTCAGAGTAGGGCTTGAAAACTTGGAGATTTGAGAGCTGAGTACGTCATTGGCCATCATTGTTTGTTATTAGCTAAAAACATATGTCATTAGCACACTCTCACAGCAGCTCAATCACAAATGCCACACACTGATTAATCAGAAAACACAGCAACAAAGCATCAACTAGTTTACAAATAAATTATGGCAATTGCAAATCTGTTAAGCTTGACACCAAGGAGTATGGAATCATTTCCACCAAAGTAACATGGCTAGACCTCAAAATTCTCAAAAAGATAGCATTCCTACCTTTACTTGATCATTATCCTGATCTCAGCTGAAAGAGCTGAGGCCTGAGAGGAACATAATTCAACAAAGAGTTAGATACGGCCTACGGAGCACTTGATACAGGAGTTGGTGTGTTGACTGCAGGAATTGGAGATGGTATTTGCTGAGACGGTGCAGAGGTCGCTGCATTTGATAACTGAAAAAGAAATCACGAATTAAGCATTAAAAGATGACCTTTGCAAGAAGGTATTAAAAAAAATTGTACTCGTAAAAGCTAAAAGGACCAACATAATGGGTTACACATGAACAATGGCACAAACTAAATCAGTACACCAACACAAAGAAGCATAACCAAAATTGTCTACAACTAAGAACTAAACAAGACGACAACAATATGTTCGCGTTCTTCAAATCAGAACTAACCAAGATCCATGGAATAATTAAGGCTCATTGTTAAGATCAACACCAACTACAGGAGCTCGTGATCATAAAAATGGTACAAAACTTGCTATAATGTACAATCTCATCCAAAAGTTCCTAGAATTGAAACATTTAGTAATATTTCAATAACAATCACACGATTTCACCCATTCCAGTTCATTTCCAGTTCATTTAATCCCGTGAGAACATACTATTATCGAAATCATTGAATAGCAGAATTTAAAAATTCAACTATAATCACTCTTTTAGTCCTCAAACCATCGCACATACATCGCATCATATCAAGTCCATGACCCAAATTCATTGCGGTAGAATAGGTCGAAATGAAGAACTGAATCACCGCCGCATAAAAAGAAGAAAATAGGGTGCGGCCCAGTGCACAAAGCATCCCCGTGCAGCGAGGATCCGGTGAAGGGTAATAACTCAACTGACTGAAAAAATATAAGAGAAAGTAAAATAACTCAACTCTTAAACCAATTCAAATACTGCAAAACAATGACCGGATCTGAAGAATTCTGGTGGTGCACGTGCACCACGAGGTTATACTTAAATCTGTTTATGACCATCATGTCCAGAATCCTTGTGGGATGACACAAAGCTAAGATCGGAATGCAAAACTAAAAAAGTAAATCAAGGCTTCTTCAAAGGATTTAAGTAAAATAAAACTAAAAAGGTGGACAAAACAAAAGGTCACATCATTGAGAACTTTGAAGCAGGGTTATCATTATATGTGGTAAGAAGTACGATAATCATTCCTAGTATTATAATAATGTATAATTATAAAACTAGAATTACCTTCTTCGATACATCATTATCCATTGAATAAGTTTCCCAAGATTCAGATTCATCCTGCAAAGAACTCTTTGTGATTAACCTATTGTAATTATGACTCAATACGAACTTGCAACTTATGTTGTTCTAATTATTAGCCAATAACATGTAAGGCAACATATAAAGAAGATAAAAAGCCTCCCAAATTTTTTACTAGTATACAGCTGAGATTACGGTGGATCGACAAAAGCCACGGAGGTTGATGAAAGCAGAAGAGCAGTGAAGAAGGAGAAGGAGAATACAAATTTGCAACTTATGTTCTTCTAATTGTTAGCCAATAACATGTCAGGCAACATGTGAAAAAATAACTCAACTCTTAAACCAATTCAAATACTATAAAATAATGACCGAATATGAAGACTTCTGGTGGTGCACGTGCACCACGAGGTTATACTTAAATCCGCTTATGACCATCATGTCCAGAATCCTTGTGGGATGACACAAAGCTAAGATCAGAATGCAAAGTTAAATAACTAAATCAGATCTTCCTCAGAGGATTTAAGTAAAATAAAACAAAAATGGTGGATAAAACAAAAGGTCACATCATTGAGAACTTTGAAGCAGGGTTATCATTATATGTGGTAAGAAGTTCGATAATCATTCCTAGTGTTACAATAATCTGCAATTATAAAACTAGAATTACCTTCTTCGATACATCATTATCTAAGTTCCCCAAGATTCAGATTTATCCTGCAAGACAACACTTTGTGATCAACCTACTGTAATTATGACTATATACGAACTTGCAACTTATGTTCTTCCAATTATTAGTCAATGAAATGTTAGGCAACATATAAAGCAGATAAAAAAACTCCCGAGTTTTTTACTAGTATACAACTAAGATTACGGTGGATCGACAGAAGCCACAGAGGTTGATTAAAGCAGAAGAGCAGTGAAGAAGGAGAAGAATGGGAGCATAGAAGCTCTAGAATGTAAAAAGGAAAACCCTAGCCCATCCTCCATGTGAACATTTCTTAGCATAAACGACCATGGACAATCGCCGGAAAATAAAACAAAAAACATTCGACATCGCAGATTTGTGTCGTATGCAGAGAGACTAACCTTCTCAAGGTTGCGAATTTCGGAGGTTGCAAATCATCACCGTTCGCCATTGTTACGTTTGCTCTTGCAAATTGGGAATTAGTTTGCTGAATTACGTTCGTCACTCCAAGAAGCAAATATGGGAGAGAAGCACTAAGAAGCAGATACGAGAGAGAAAAATGAGAGAGACGACTTCCAAAAGAAAAGAAAATACCAAACCCTTCGGATGGAGAGTGAAAGGGTGCGAGAGAGAGAGAGACGCTGAGCATTGAGAGAGTGGGAGAGTGAGAATGAGGAGTGCAGCGCACAAGCATCACACTTAGGGTTTTGTTTAATCCTAATAAAAGTAATTAGGCAGTTTAATGAAGCTATTTGAACGGAACTACGTTTTCAATCCTAATTGAACCCACTAAATGAGAGAGTGGTATAAGCTCCCGGAGAGATTTAAATAGCGAGTGTTTGCCCCAAATTTTCTCCCAATTTTTTTGACCCAATTTTTGTTTTACTACTTGTGTATTTATTTTGCCGCTCTCACCCAATTTCAATAATTCGCTGTATATACTTTATTTTGTTTTTAGTTTTCTTCTTAAAAAAATATCACAAATTTATTCTAATTTGTTGATATTTAATTATTAAATTTATTATTTTAATTATTTTATAAAAATTCACAGTTATTACAAGCTATTATTTTATCTAAGAAAATTACTAATAATTTTAATCAAAATTTATTAATTTTTGAATATTATTTTATTTTCAAATCTTTTTATTCTAAATTCTTTAAAAATATTTTAATATTTATAAAATATAAATAAGTTGATTATTTGATAGAATATTACTTTTTATATTAATAACTTCAATAATTTTATTCAAAGTAATTATTTTTAAAGTTAAATATTTATTAATTTTAAATAAAATTCAAAAATTTTTATTAATACTCTAAGGTAACATATCACATGGTGTTGCTGAGTGTCACACCTTTCATAGCTAGAGTAACATACGTTTATGGATTTGGTAACACCTTAACCACAATGTTGTGATAGGTTCAAAATTTCATAGCTATGGTAAGATCCAAAAAGGTAACACCCATGCCTAAATGTTGTAGAAAGTCATCTATGGCGTAGTATTACTGATTTTACCGGTACCCATGATCTTTCCCTTTTTGTTGTCACCAAAGGTCACATGTCCTTGTTCTTGATATTCAAGATCTTTGAATAATTCTTTGGTTCCGCACATGTGCCTCGAACACCCGCTATCAATGTACCACTTGCTTTTCCTTGACGTTGGTACCTACAAAGATAGTGTGTTAACGATACTTATAGCATTTGGAACAATTGTCCCCTTTGGAACTCATATTTGTTTAACTTTGAAGGTTCTCACATTTGCATGAACTCGTTGTTTGGGAAGAGTTTTCTCGGTTTCCGCATTCTTTACATTGTAAAGATTTATAAGAGATTGTTCTCTTTTAAATGGATCAAAACCAAGACCGTGTTCTAATAATGGAGATTTTTGAATAGATAAGAGCTTTTCGAACTTCTCATTCCCGAGAGTAAATTTATTCAATATATATTTCAATTCCTTTTAAGTTTTCGTCAACTCAATTGTCAAAATATTTTCCTTCTCAAGGCATAATGTGTGATCGATTTCAATAGTTTTGCCTTTATTTTGAAGAGAGAAATTTTCGAGTTCCAAAGACTTTATTTTCTTTTTCAAAGATATATTTAATTTAACCATTTCATCTTACTCGATATTTAAAGATTCGAATGCGCTTAAAAGTTCTTCATCATGGTTAACTTCTTGTGAATCGCAAAAATCAAACGAATTATATTCATTGTCAATGGATTTAGAATTTACCTCGGTAGCATTATCCGAATCGAGAGCCATGAAGGCAAGATTTGCATCTAGGGATCTTTCAATATCCTCCTCGTCATCACTCCAAGAAGCGATTAGAACCTCCTTCTTTTTGAATCTTTCTATTTGAGGCTTGGAAGAAGATCCTCGGCATTCTTTGGCGTAGTGACCGGCTTGACCGCATTTCCAACAATTATTATCGAACTTCTTTGT
Source organism: Orobanche coerulescens (assembly GCA_033398695.1). Lineage (NCBI taxonomy): Eukaryota > Viridiplantae > Streptophyta > Magnoliopsida > Lamiales > Orobanchaceae > Orobanche > Orobanche coerulescens. The sequence goes on from CM065816.1 coordinate 96,654,934, forward strand.
AGGAACATAACCAATTTTGTTTTGTTACGTCTTGTTATCCCGTCCAAGGAAGTTCCGCCGTTTCTGGATGAGATTTTTGTATCTTCTAAAATTTTTCACATATAAGGCGAGTTCCTCGTCATCTTCATCTTCCGGAACTTCTTCGTCGTCGTCGCTATCGGCCTTGAATGCAACAACTTTCTCACGGGGCTTTGGTTTGGAACCTCTCGATTTTAGAACTATGTCATAGTTTATAAGAGATCCTATGAGAGCGCTGAATTCAAGCTTATTGAGGTCCTTTGATTCCATGATTGCCGTCACCGTAGCATCCCATTCCCGAGGAAGTGATCGAAGGATCTTTTTCGCTTTGTCGCTACTAGATATGGGCTTCCCAAATGATGCAATACCATTAGCAATTGCTGAAAAACGATCCAGTATATTGGTGATCGTTTCTTCATCTTTCATGGAGAAGAGTTCGTAGTCGTGGAGGAGCATGTTAATTTTTGTTTCCTTGACTTGAGTCGTCCCCTTGTGTGTGACTTCTAGAATCTCCCACATTTCTTTAGCACTTTCATATGATGATATTCTGCTAAGCTCTTCAGCATTGAGAGCATAATACAAGAGTTGAGTAGCACGCGAATTAATGTGCTTGTTCCTCCAGTCTTCGTTGTTGAACTCGTCGAATTTTTTCAGTGACCCATCTTCTTTCTTGGCGAGTTTTGGATCAAGAGCAATGACTTTCCAGATTTTAATATCATAAGCTTGAATTAATATAGCCATTTTCTTTTTCCAGGTCATGAAGTTGGAGCCGTCGAAGAACGGAGGACAGTTGAGAGCATTTCCTTCAATTTGTCCCAATAGAGCCATTTTGAGGATCTTTTTCCCTTTGATGTTTAAACCGTTAAAAAGAGACACTCTTCGATACCAACTGAAGAGATAAATACACCACCAGAAGGGGGGTTGAATAGTGGTAATGCGGATAATTAAACTTTCTCGCGAATGATAAATAAAATGTGCGGAAAGTAAACGACTCAACAATATATAGAGGTTAGGCAACTTGCCTACGTCCTCTCTCCGGTTTCTTTTTCTATTGGCTCAAGAAAAACCACACACACAACTTTGCCTCGTCTTCTATAGGTCCGGGCACAACCGTTACAATGCTCGTCTTCTATTGGTCCAAGCACAACCACCACTCAAAATAGATTTTCTTATCTAGTGTTCTATTGGAACTAGATAATTCTCACTTACGAATGTCAGAGTATAATCCTAACAATGCCGGATCAAAGATCCTAATAACACCGGATTAGTAACTCTTGTTTCGTTTCTCTCAAGCTCCTGAAGGAGTGATGCAACACTCACAACAATTAAGGAAGATACGAAGTATATAGAATATTACAATATGTGTATCACACTAGTATCTTTTCTTGTCACAACTTAGTATACAATGAATAATAATAAACTGAGCAAAATAATGTCTTTAGAATGCTTGAAGTTGTGTGTCTTGAGATACCCAATGCCATGGGTATTTATAGTGTCCAGTCCCTCTTCATATGCTGAAAATTTGAACTATTAGCGTGCGCTAATATGTCTCTGTAGCGTGCGCTAACGATGCTTGACTTTGATGAACTGAATGGTCAGTAGACTGTTCCAACGGTAAGAAAGTTAGTTAAGCATGCGCTAAACATTCCATGTAGCGTGGATTATCGTCTGGTCAACAGATCTTTACTTTTGACGTTAAATTATATCGGTTTGTCGGGATATATTGTTAGGAGTCGATCCTTAACCTTCAGAGCTGTTTCGGGGCTGCTGGGATAATTCTGCTGTCCCGCAGCTAGTGATTACGGCCATAAGATGTTTACCATTACGGTCGTAAGCTCTTAGGTGTTACGGCCGTAGGCTCTTAGTTGTTACGACCATAAATTGCATGTTATTATGGCCATAAGCTTGTGACGGTCACGACGGTAATTTTGTTGTTACAGTGGTATATGTGCTCTTTGTCGATCGTTTGATTCTATGGATATAGTTGTGAGGTCCTCCATTGATGATTGTGAACTTTAACTATTGTATCGGTAGTTTCGCACTCGGTTGGTTATCCTATATGGGTATTATTGACGTGTTATTGATCGTTACCATTCTTACTAGTAAATTTTGGTTGTACACTAAGTTGTTGTTACTGCAAGGCCTGATTTAATTGTATTATTCTATGATGTTATCCTGATGAGATAGTTGAGTTGTGGTAATGATTAGTGCTAGTACAAGCGATTTTCCACCCGGGGATGGTTTGGCGAAACCTCTGGGGGTCGATGCCAAGGGGCATGGCCACAGATTATCACGTGCGTTGTTATTCGTGATAGTGTGGCGTGGTAACATGTAGTTACCTTGTAGGTCATTTTGACGATATCGATTATCAAGTAGATTTGATATTTCGAAATGTTGTTTTGCAAATGACTTCAAAACGAAACAATTATGATAATGGAATCATGGATCTGATTAAATGACTGAGGTACTAAAAGTAATTCTCAAGAATTTCATTTCAGTAAAATATTTGAAACTCAAGAATTTTAAAAAAATTATCATTTGAACGAATATCTCGGAAAGTTTTATTTTTAAAGGATGGTACTAATGTTTGACCCCAATGATATGCATGTGATTTTGACCGTGTTTGTTTTGCTTAAGGTCATACATTCTGTTTATGTGTCCATGTAGATTACTTATGAATTTAAATTCTATTGTTGCTGTTTGTTATCCTGTGTTGATTATGTGATGTTTGTTTTGTTTTCTGAATGATGGTACGGTTAATATGCCGAGAGGTCGAGGTCGAGGACGTGGTCATAGTAATGGTCATGATCAGTTGCATGAGAGTGGGACTCGCTCGTTGTCGAGTACCAATCAGCTCAGTACAGATGGTCGAGATGACCAGTCGCGTGATCACAGGCAATCAACTAGAGGTAATGTTGATGTTGGCGCCACCACCGTCCTTCGTCGGGTGGTTGATCAGTTGTCACAGATGAATCAAAACGTTTACCGGGATGAGAATCCAGATGGGGATAATGAAGCTGGTAAGTGGTTACGATATGTGATGAGAATGCATCCGCCCGTTTTGTAGGATCTTCAGACTCGTTAGATTGGGAGAACTTGCTCTTCCAGTTGGACAGAAAATTTGAAGTTGTAGCTTGTCCGGACGAAAGGAGAGTACCTATTGCTCAATTCCTGCTCGACAAGGAAGCTGCAGGCTGGTGGGAGGCCATAGCGCCTAGTGACCATGCAGCTACGTGGGCTGAATTCAAGACTGCCATTGAGGCCGAGTATTATCCGCCGCCTGTTAAAAATCGTAGGATTGTCGAGTTTTTTCTCGGATCCACCCCAAGATGTGTCGATATCTCAGGAAGTAGTCGATTATAATTGGCAGTTATGTTATGTTCGAGATCAAGTGAGAGTGAGGCAGATAAGTTTCGTTATTTTGATATGCATATGAAACCTCATGTTCGGCAATGTATGGCTTCTTTTATGTGTACTACGTTGAAGGAATATCAAGACGGAGCCTTATCATTTGAAATGGATTTATTGTCTACCAAGTCGGTATCTGTAGCAAGGAAATAGAGGATTTCTGATGATGCATCGGAAAGCAAGGAAATTGGGTTTTTGAAACCTCAAACCTCGTATCAGATGAGTTTAGGACCTTCTCGGTCAGCTAGAGAATCTAAAACACCCAGGTCGGTGTCTTTGAGTTCAGGCACTGCTCCTAGATGTTTCAACTATAATGTACTGGGCCACGAGCGTGCGAGTTGTAAGAAACCACCAGTGACTTGTTATAATTGTGGGCGCGTAGGACATCGAGACCAGTACTGCAAGACTGTTGCTAAGATGGTAGGGAACCGGAGTTCCGTTCATACTTCTAGAGGGCCCAACAATGCCCAGTGATAATATTTTGTGTTTGTAGTGCGAATGGTCTCCCGTGTGAAGACTTATTATGTAATGTTTTTATGTTTGGTACATTATGATTAATATTATGTGCTGTATGAGTCCGTGTGGGTTGTTGAACCTACAGAGACATGTGCTTGTAGACCACGGGGCCACGAGTTTGATATTTTTATGTTTGAACGTGGTGTTTTAAAAACTTTAATTTTAAAAACTTCATCGCTTGTTTTATGATTAGTAAAACCTCTCGGAAATGTTTTGACAATTGATTGTCGTATTTGATTCGTGACTATTTTATTAGGAATATGCCCTCGAATGCCACTCAGGGGATGAGAGAGAAGGGGCATTGTACTTGTAATTATGGAAATATCAATAAAAGGCAATATTATTCATTCACTGTTTATTGTATTTCAAATGCATTCTTGATTTGGTAAAAATTGAAGTGAAGTCCATGTAAATAAGAGCAAACATTCCATTCTCATTATCGGATAAGATAAAATGCACTAGAAGTGTTTAAATTTATTTACGTAAATTGTTCGCAAGTCGATAAACTTAATTGGACATTAAGTTTTAAGTAAGACTTGTATAACTGATGCTAGGACGTGTGCATGTCTTGATAGCATAGTTATAAGTATATTGGTGGGACCAGTATACTCGAAGACGACTCATACTTGATTCAGTAACATGGTATTCGCTCTTGGAGAGTCGATGATGAATCAAAAGGTTGTGATAGTATACATGGACCTTTGACTTGAGGGTTCAGTATGAGATGTGTCTGTGACGTTTAGTTTGTCATTAGTGTAGTTAGACTCATTTGCTTAATTGCTGAGTCAACTTCGAAGTGCGGACTATACGGGTAGGCAGCAGTCTTTACTATATGCCAAGAAAGGATTCTATCTCCTGTTAGTGAGAAGGCGAATGTCCTATACGGTTAATGACAAATAAGATCATAAGTCTTTGGCCAAAGCATTCTGATCTAGTCGTATTGGATAAAATATTAATCAGTCGGTCTTGATTTACATTAACACATGTATAGTGTCTAGTCAATAGTAGGGTTTGACTTTACCGTGACCCGAAGACTTGACCGGGACATCTGATGAAGGGTCTATACGTATATAGTATTCACGATATAATGGTTCTGGAATGATCCCTTCATTCGTTCTCAGTCGGGGTTTATAGTGCGGCCCGCGAGGCTGGCTAAGTGCTGCCCGCACTAATTGGTTCCTCCCAGTGCCGGCTGAGACGGACCTACAGAGTCGTGCATCAGGAACGTTGTCGGATAAATGTGAATTTATTATCTCTCTAATAATATTAGATATTGGATATCTAATTATGATTATTGGATAAATCAAATAGCAGTCTTATGAATTGAAATTAAGTTACTGGGTAATTAATTTAATTCATAAATAAAATTTCTTAGAGAAATATATTTGTATTTGATATAATTAATTAATTGGATTAATTAATTAGTATAAATACATTAGAAATAAAATAGAGTGTATTTAACGGAGTCGTTTGACGTACGTCCGGTACACGAGATGAGTGACTCGGCCCGTTTCCTCCCACCTTCCATGTGGCCGCCCCTCCCCCTCTCTTTCTCATAGTGTGGTTTTGTTTTTAAATAATATATGGCATGGTACCCTCAACATGTTTCCAAAATGATATGATATGGTATATTATCATTTAATATCTTATTTCAACCTTTTATCATGTTATTCTTATAAAAGGTAAATAAAAACAACACACCATAGCTCAGGGCCGAGAGGTTTTGGAAGAGAGAGGAGAATTTTTGTTTAAGTGTTGTTCATTTTAGAAGTGAAAACAAGTAAAAAAAATAGAGAGAAAAATTCCTACGAGTTTCCGTAGCCTTGTTCTTGGAGAACAGAGTCTCATTGATTTTTTCGGACAAGTCCGTCGTGTGGTGACGTAGAGACATCGCACTTTCGGTATTTGGAACAAAGGGAATTAGTGTTCCTGTTCGGGTTCGTGATTATCATCAACATACGAAGATATTTATATCAAAGGCTTCAAAGGTGTGGGACTTTGATCCTTTTATCTTCGTTGATTTATTTTCGTATATACGTTACTTGATCAATCCTATTTAGGATTCTCCATTCTGTATTATTATTCCGTTGCGTATTCAATTTTGTTTCCACAACCCCAACAGTGGTATCGGAGCGAGGTCAATGATACCGTATATACGATTATTTGTGCATTTTGAATGCTATTGGATGATGTTTATGATTTAGAATCATTAATGGTATAATCGGAGATATTTAATTGTTCGTTGTAAATTTTGTTTCTATAATCTTATGTGAATTATAAATCTGTAAAATTTTATTTAATTGATTTATAAGTCCGACATAAAAGTTAGAAACATCACGTTTTGGAAACGAGCCGAAAAACGAGCCGAACGGAGGTCGGACTCGGCATACCGGGGCTGCCAGAGTCACTGACAGGTCGTGCCTGGCAGGGTGGCCGGACAGGCTGCCTGCTACCCGAATAGTAGCAGCAGTGGTGTGACTCGCCCAATGGTCACCCTCGCCAACCCTCTTTTCCGTCTCTTGCTTGGGCCGGCCCGTTCCGACTTGTCCGGGACTTCGTTTAGTCTCTGTATTATGTTGTAATATTTCCCCACATTTTAAATTAGATTTAATTTGATTAAAATGTATATTTGGAATATTATTTTAAATGGGAAAGATATTAAACAAAAATATTATTTTTGGCCTGATTACATCGAACGAAATGACGATTATTTGTATTAATTGGATTAATACCATTAAAATTGAATAGATTAATTTTTATATTGATTGGATTAATACATTAATTAATTATTTAATTTTAATGCCATATATATTAATTGGATTAATATTGTAGAAATTGAATTGATTAATTTTATAGATTAATTGGATTAATATATTAAAATTAATTATTTAATTTCATTACCATTACATGTTGTGTGGATTCCCTATGTATGGTGATATAGCTCGTGGACTTAGTTTTGATTTGTTCGATTCGATTGGGTTGTAAAGGCGGTTTTGAGCCTACTTTTTTTACTAGAAAATTTGTATAATAGGATGCATTTTCAATGATGTAATTATTTATTTGGCTATGACGGAGACCGAAGACAACCGACCGAGAAGACGAAGAATCGAAGACTGTTTTTATTTTCTTTATTGGGTTATTCGCTTGGCCCAGTACTTAGGAAAAAGTCCATGAGCTATATGTTGGTAGTAACTAGGTTGATATTTACTATTTTTCATTTTGAATGATTGACAAACACAAACGCGCTAATAAATGAATTAATGTGCAAAGTATAACATTAATCGCGAAATTCTACCGACAACAAACAGACTTAGTTTGAAAAAGGTTATGAGGTTTCCTACCCTCCATCAAACTCGTAGAAAATTGATACCCAAGCTGGTGTGCTATGATTCCGAGTTATTGGGGTAGTACATTTGGTAGAGGTTGAAAAATTCTTGAGTGCATTAGATGCCTTCGGTTGGTGATAAATTTCGCCCCTATAAACCTGATAGGTTGCCGGGCGAGATTCAATAGTCAGACTGATAGACGTTGATGGTCAACAACTTAGATAGTCTAGATTGCCAAGAAACCTGATACGTTGAGGGCATGAAGACTAGGGGTAAAAGAGAATAATCTGTTGGATAGGTTGGTGTTGGACATCACTTTACAGAAATTAATAGTCAAGAAACCTGACAGGTTGCGTCTGTTAAAATTTGTAAAGAACTTGATCACCACTAAGAAGTCGATCTTACCGTGACTTCCAGGTTATAACCTGGGAGTGTGTAATTCCGATAAAATTAGTGGGAGCCGAGATAAGAATTATACAAGCCCTTAAATTCTATACTCGGTCATAATAAAACATGTCACTAATTTAATCTTGTCTAAATCAATGGAGAGAAACTAAACAATATCTCTCTAAAAATGGCAAAGAACCCACTTGCAATACTACTTGAAAAGAATATTTTAACTGGCCCCAACTTTGTTGACTAGTTTCGGAATCTGATGATTGTATTCAGTATGGAGTCTCTGGGATACGTCTTGGAGGCGGACATTCCACCGACTCCAATCCAGACTAGGGGTAATCAGGAAGAGATTGACATCCATGAAAAATGGGTCAAGGATGACGTGCTGGTCCGTGGCTTTAGGATGGGCTCAATGACTAATGAGCTGCAGAGAGCGCACGAGAAAATGACTTATGCTAGGCAGATTCTCGCACACTTGACTGAGCTTTATGGAGAGCACAGTAGGACGGCTAGATATGAGATATCGAAGCTGTTATGCAGTGCTAGGATGAAGGAAGGGGAGAAAGTGGGAGACCACGTCCTCAAGATGATCTCTATGATTGAGAGGCTCTAGGTCCTCAACTTTCATATGGATTTATCCCTTCCGATTGATCTCATCCTTCAATCTCTGCCAGACTCCTTCATGCAGTTTGTAATGAATTTCAACTGCAATGAGATTTCATGCACATTAGCTGGGCTAATGAATAAACTGGTGACGACACAGTCTAAAATGAAGAATAAACTGAGGGAGGCTTCTCTTGTGATTTCTTTTGGGCCTCGGAGGTCCAAGAACAAGAAGAAAAAGACCTACGAGCAGTATAAACCCAAGAAAGGGGTGCAGAAAGGAAAGGGCAAGGCCCTAAAGGTTCAGAAGGTAGGCGGTCCAAAACCTACGAACAAATGTATTGAATGCGGTGAGATGGGCCACTGGCGTAAGACTTGTCCCAAGATCAATGGCGCATCAGCTACGGAACTTTTTGTTTTTGAAACCAATTGTTCCGATACTGTATGTTCTGCTTCATGGATTCTGGATTCAGGTGCTACTTCTCATATTTGTACTATGAATCAGGATCTGGAACGAAGTAGGCAGCTTGAAGCTCGGGAAGTCATGATCACTATCGTAAGTGTACAAAGTGTCGAGGCAACCTATATTGGATCACTCCTACTGGGTTTAGAATCCGGTTTTATTTTGACGTTAGATGAAGTACTGGTTTTGCCCAAGGGGCATAAAAACATTATATCCATTCCAGTATTGGACCGGAAATGATTTTCTTTATTCATTGGCAATGGTAGTTGTAAAATTTATTTTCGAAATAAATTGGTTGGCACAGCTACGTTGTTGAATGGTTTATATCATCTGAATTTACAAAATAAATCAGCAGTGAACACTATAACTAGGAAACGTGGCAGGCAAGATACTAATCAAGCTCTTAAGTGGCACCTTAGACTTGGTCACGTTTGTCAGACCAAGGTTCATGAAATGGAGAAAAGATCGACTTTTAAGTCTATTGGGTGTAGGACCCTATCCAACTTGTGAGTCCTGCCTTAGAGACAAGATAACTAAGTCCCCCTTCACAGGGACATTTGAAAGGGCTGTTGAAAAACTTGGGTTGGTACATACCGACGTTTGTGGTGCTTTGGAAGCAGCCCGAGATGGATATCACCAATGAAAAATGAAAATCCTTTTCGATCCATGACCGGAGTGGATACAATGTTTTTATGCCCCTTGGGCAGAATAAGTACATTATCTAATGTCAAAACAAAGCCAGATTCTAAATCCAAAAGAAGTGATCCTATGTCAGTTGCTTCGACACTATGCCCGCTTCCGACAGTAATCATCACTTCCCCAGCTCTAAGCTTCCTACTTTGTTCCAGATCCTGATTCACGGTACAAATGTGAGAACTAGCACCTAAACCCAGTATCCAAGAAGAAGAAAATACAGTAGCAGAACAATTTGTTTCCAAAACTAAAAGTTCTGTACGTGTAGTGGCCTAGCTCACTGCATTTGAGACATGTGTCCTTCTTCTTCTTGCTCTTGGGAACCATTGGGGCCTTGCCCTTACCTTTAAGGTCTTTGATTTGTGGTCTCGTCTGCTTTTTGGCCTTTTTCTTCTTATTCTTAGACCTCCGAGGTCCAGAAGAAATCACAAGGGCAGACTCCTTCACCCGCGGAGTCTTCACCTCAAACTTAGCGGTTACCAGTTATTTCATCAATCCTGCTAAATTGCAAGCAATCTCATTGCAGTTGAAGTTCATAACAAACTATAAAAAGGAATCAGGAAGAGATTGCAGGATAAGGTCGGTCTATAGAGAAGTATCCATCTTAAAATCAAGAGCCTCCAGTCTCTCGATCATAGAGATCATTTTGTGGACGTGGTCCCCAAGCTTCTCACCTTCCTTCATCTTGGCACCGAACAGTTGCTTGTATATCTCATATCTAGCAGTTCGACTGTGCTCACCATAAACCTTGGTTAAGTGAGATAAGATCTGCCTAGCAGAAGTCATTTTCTCATGAGCTCTGTGAAGCTCATTAGACATAGAAGCCATCATATAGGCACGGACTGTTATGCAATCCTTAACCCACTTTTCGTGGTTTTCAATTTCTTCCTGATTGGCTCTAGTTCGCACCGGAGGCGCTGGAATGTTCGCCTCCAAGACGTATCCCAGTGCCTCTATACTGAGGACTATAATCAGGTTGCGGAGCCAATCCACAAAGTTAGGGCCGTTTAAGGTGTTCTTTTCGAGTAGTATGGCTAGTGGGTTCATTGTCATATTGAGAGTTGATGTTTGTCTGCATTAAGTATGACAAATTTATTAGTAACTCGTTCAATTGTGATCTGAGTATAGAATTAAGGTCTTTTCTATTCTTTTAACCTAGCTCCCACTATTTTTATCGGAATAACACACTCCCATGTGAATACGGAAGTATTGTTCGCTTTACTTCATAGTGGTGATCGAGTTTTTTATAAATTTTAATAGAGGAAAATCGAACAGGTTTCTAGTCTATTAATCTTCATAAAGTGGTGTCCAACACCTGTAATAACCGCAATTTCGATTTTCAATAAATTTCTTTTTTTTGCAGGAGTCCATTTTAACGGCTCACTTGTGAACGTTTCGTTATTCTGAGAATATTTAATTCTGCACTTTTTGGCATCCGAGTTCGTTTCGGTGTCGTTTTGTTGAGTTTCGTGCTTCTTATCGACTTTTCCGCACTTGAGTTCGATTCTTGCGAATCTCGTTCGAAACTGCTGTTTCGAGTTTCCCGTAAGTCCGTTTAAATTTGTTAGATGTGTTGAGAACTTTGGTTTGGTTATTCGATCATCTATCGTGATTTTCGGGCGTTTTTGGGCCATTTTGTAATTTACCCAAAGTTGTGGGTATACGCATTCGTATTTGTTGTCTTGACCCTTTTCGTGGTCACGTGTGGTCTTGATGGTAGCTAAAGATCTTAGTATGATCTTAATTTAGAGTTTTCCGTCCGTATCTTAAACTTGGTGTTCTGATCGGAGGAATCCGTTGTTGTAACCAGCTTTGAGAGCACTACTGCTGTAGTTCTGAATGTAGTTAGCGCACGCTAACAGGAGTTCTGGGATTGAGGCAGAAACTACTGCCCTGGTCTTGGCAGTCAATAGCGCACATTATGTAGAGCGTAGGGCATGCTGTGGTGCGACAGTAGCGCACGCTATCAGAAGGGTTGCGCACGCTACCTGGTAATTTGGGTTCAGTCCAGAAGTTACTGGACTGGGTTGGCGTTTTGTCTAGTGCATGCTACGAGGCAGTGTAGCGCATGTTAATGTCAGGAGTTAGCGCGTGCTATCAGAGTCATAGCGCACGCTAACTATTGGTTGGGTTCATTCCAGAAGTCACTGGACTGAGATATTGGGCGATATATATACCCCGATAGCGCGCGCTAATCCAGATGATTAGCGCATGCTAATTTGTGTCTAGTATAAATACTGGACACCAGTCCAGAGTCTTCATTTGTTTCATTTCTTCTTCTTCCTCCGCGAGTTTGAGACGTGGCGACTAGGGTTCGCGATCTGGGCTGATTTTCTTCCATTCCAAGGTGCCTTGGAGGTCTCTAAGTGATTGTAACCACATCTAATCTGTTGTTCTTCATCAGATCAAGGTAAATTCTTGATTCTTCTTGAAGTTGACTTTTTGGGAGTCTTGTTCTTGATTTTGATTTACATCCGATTTTGATAAATCGATTGTTGTTAAATGCTGTTGTTAAACATATCCTATGGATTGTATATCCATATTTCGGTTTGGAATTCCATTTTTGTGTTTTGTCGGGACAGTTTGCGTTCTTGGCCATTTTGGGGGAAACCCTCGAACTCTTGTTGTTTGTTCCTTCAATTCAGCGGCTTTGGGTCGTGCTACGAATTTCATTTTCATTGTTGTTATTGTCCTTCGCAGTTTATTGTCGTGGGTTGTCGTTCGGCGGAGTCGGCGGGTTCGTAGATGGTGCGGGTCTCCTCACTTCGGTCGATCCTCCGTGTTTATGATTGTTTGAGGCAATCGCCTTGTTCATACTTTTCGTGCACTTGCGTTCCAGAAATATCGCAACATGCGGGCCGAAACCCAAGAGCTCATGTGAATACACGTGCGAATGCGAGGAATAATGCTAATTCATTGAGCAGCGATGCTGCCACTCATTCACCCGGAAACGATCATTCACTGTCAGGGAGTCGTACTCGGGACACAGCTAAATTAGAAGGTGTTCGGGTTGATCCGCTCGCTTTTATGCAGGGCATGATGGCCCAGATGACTCAGATGGCACGCCTCATGGAGACGATGCAGAACTCAACCGCTCAGAATCAGCAGGCTCCTCCGCCGCCACCTCAGGGGCAGGAGAGGGGTGTGAGCAGTATCATTGGCGACATCTCTCGCCAGAGACCACCTACTTTTTAGGGCTCATCTGAGCCGGCGAATATTATTCACTGGCTCGAGCATTTCGAGAAGTTATTTGCTATGGTCGAGTCTCCCAAAGGGCACAAAGTATCTGGGTAAGAGCGCTCATTCATGGTGGTTATCGTTGAAGTCCACTGACGGATCTTGTACTTGGGATCAATTCAAGACTCTCATGATGGAGAGGTACTATCCGGCCCCACTCAGAGATGCCAAGTTATCAGAATTACTCACTCTCGACCCATCAGCGGATGACGATGTTCTCGCCATCGCCGATAAATTTCAAGAGCTACTTCCTTTTGCCTCATCTATTATTCACTCCGAGGCGGACAAGATCAAGTATTTCAGCAAGAGGTTGAAACCTCGCATGCGGATGTAGTTTCTTAATCACAATTGCACCACTCTGGCCGAATTCATCGAGAAAGCTATTACTTATGAGCTTACTGCTAAGGAGATTGCGAAGCAGCAACCTTCATCTGCTAGGAAGAAGTCTAAGAATCGTAATCAGTCTGAAGGCGGTCAGGCCACTTTCAAGAAGCCTCGTGCGGGCTATACTTTTTTCGAGTGACCTCCTATGGCACCGAAACCCGCAGAATCTCAGTCCCGAGCGGCCAGTTCGGCCATCACCTGTTTCAACTGTGAAGAACAGGGTCATTTCAGCACCAAGTGTCCGAGGCAGACTATAACGTGCCATAACTTTGGGATTACTGGGCATAAGGCTCGTTTTTGCTGAAGAGACTCTAAACCTACTCCGGCAATATATCAGGCCCCGAGGCAATCAGTAGTTCAGAATCAGGCCACTCAGTCAGCATCGTTCAAGACAACAGGAGCAAACAAAGGCGGAGCCAAAAGCTATCAGACGGGAGCATCCGGTTTAGGGGTCAGCAAGCCCCGAATTTATGAGATGAAGAAGACCGACGATCTGGAAGCCCGGATGATCTCAGGTACACTCAAAATTCTATCTCAACCTGTGTGTACCCTTTTTGATACTGGTGCATCGCATTCATTCATTTCCGAGTCATGTGTGAGTAGACTATGTCTGGGTAGTGCTACTAGTTGTGAGCCTTATGTCATTGGTCTACCTGGTGGTAGAAGAATTATCGGGAATTGTGAGATTAAGGATTGTCCGATTCAGCTTCATGGCCGTGATTGGTTAGCAGACCTAATCGTGGTAGATTTACCGAGAGATGACGTCATCTTGGGTATTGATTGGATGGATCGTCATGATGCCATCATTAGTGTCCGTAAGCGTATGGTCACTATCATTTCAGACAATGGGGTCGAATGTGTATTTCAGGGAGGTAATCCCAGCTGTTCAGGGAGAGTCATCAACTTGATGAAAGCAGTGAAATTACTCAGTCAGGGGTGTGAAATTCGAGAGTCGGATATCGCAAGGACACCGTTCCGAACACGCTTGGGTCATTATGAGTTTGTGGTAATGCCGTTTGGGTTAACTAATGCACATGTGGTATTCATGGAGTTAGTGAATCGGGTTTTCATCGACTATTTGGATCAGTTCGTGGTTGTCTTCATTGATGAAATTTTAATTTATTCTCGTGACCGGGAGGAGCACGATTTTCACCTTCATCAGGTTGTCGACGTGTTGAGACGATAGCAACTTTATGGAAAGTTTTCCAAATGTGAGTTCTGGATGTCCGACGTGACATTTCTCGGACATGTAATTTCATCAGACGGAGTTCGTGTCGACCCTCAGAAAACGGAGTCTATCCGAGATTGGCAACCTCCGAAGAATGTTAAGGAAATTCGAAGTTTTCTCAGATTAGCAGGGTATTACCGGTGATTTGTGGAAGGATTTTCTAAAATCGCTCAACCCATGACGAACCTTTTGCGGAAGGATAAGAAATACATGTGGTCTGACGCGTGTCAGCGGATTTTTGAGGAACTCAAGAGTCGTTTGATTTCAGCACCTGTCCTTTCCTTGCCGCAAGGAATGGAGGGATTCGTAGTTTATAGTGACGCGTCCGGACACGGTCTTGGAGGTATATTAATGCAGAACGGGAAAATTATTGCTTATGCTTCACGGCAATTGAGACCCTATGAGGTTAATTATCCAACCCACGACCTGGAGCTAACAGCCGTGGTGTTCGCATTGAAGATTTGGCGTCATTATCTTTATGGCGTTACCTGTCAGATATTCACCGATCATAAGAGTTTGAAGTATATATTTACTCAGAAGGAGTTAAATATGCGACAGAGACGGTGGTTAGTACTAATCAAAGATTATGATATTGAGATACTATACCACACGGGCAAGGCGAATGTTGTCGACGACGCCTTGAGTCGTAAGTCTGTTCAGGAGCAAATGCTTGCTCGTTTGACTGTTCAGAAGGAGCTTCAGCAGGAATTCCTTCGACCCAAGATCGAGGTCTGGTTACAGCGAGTGCAAGGGCAACTTTGCATGTTGGAGATTTCATCGCCACTTGAGGAGGCAATCAGAGTGAATCAGGGTTCAGACCCGTTTTTGTCGCGCATCCGGGAGGATGTGATTCAAGGGAAAGCCCCTGGATTTGTAGTCTACGAGGATGGACTTTTGCGATTTAAGAATCGGTTATGCATTCCGGCAAATGATGAGTTGAAAAACTCGATTTTGAGAGAAGCTCATGCTACCCCTTATTCCATTCATCCGGGGTCTAGCAAGATGTACAAGGACTTGAAGCAAAATTACTAGTGGAGTAATATGAAGCGAGAAGTTGTTAGGCGTAATTCTATACGCTTATTTATCATTATTTTGTATTATTTTTGTGAGTAAATCTGCATAAATGAGCCTTTAATGCCCTATTATTTTATGTTTTGCAGGAAATTGGAGTCCGAAAGCCGAAACGATGAAAAACGGATTAAAACGACGAATTTTGGCCTGGGGCCGCGGCACAAGGCAAGCGGGCCGCGGCACACACATGTGACCAGCGACCCCCCGAGTAAACTGTACTCTGAGCGGCGGCACGGATATAGTGAGCCGCGGACTAAAAGAAAAAAATAGCGCCCAGGTTTTAATCTGAGCACCGTGAGCCGCGGCACAGATTAAGTGAGCCGCGGCCCACGGGGCAGTTTTGACAGAAAGTGCCGCATTTCTGGGCCGTTTTGGAGCCTGTTTTCGACCTAATTACACGGACGCGTTTTGGAGGCTGCTGGGAGTTATAAATAAGGGTTGAGGATTATCTTGGAATCAGAGGATCGCGAAAGAGAGGAATCGATCATAAGAAGCATAAGACACCAAGAGCAGAGGGCGGAAGCTAGAAGAACGGAGGAATCCGAGCTCTTCATCTACGTTTGATTTAAATCCTTTCATTCATTATTTCTGTATTTTTATCTTTTAGCATGTCAGGCTAAAACCCTGTTCAAGGATTTTGATGAAACCAAAGTTTTGACGAATTTTCTTTTGATTATCTATATAATTCCCTTTTCTGTTGAGTTTTCCCAATCGATTTTAATACTTTTAATTGTCTGGCCAATAATTGGATTGTTTTAATTACGCAACTCGAATCGGGAGAGGAGAGTTGGTGAGGATCTATTGGTGAGAACCGTTTTATCTTGTGAGATAGGAATATACTCATAGGAACTACGTGGCCTTTTGAAGATTTTGTGCTTTTTGCCTATTGTCGAATTAATTCACCTAGGGATAGAGTGCGTTATTCGCCTTTAGAAAAATCTATTGACCTCGGGAGAGGCGGTAGAGTATTTTAGCAATCTTCGCCTTCAATAGATTGGGGAAATCATTAACTTCAGATAATCGATAGTAAATTCGGATAAACCGATGTGGATTAACAATCCTAGACTTTTTCATCATTTGATTTTCTTTCTTCGAGTGATCGTTTTTTTCTGTTGATTATTGATTTTCTTTAGTCATCAATTGCAACCCAAATTTCGACTGTTCAAATAAAATTAGAATACATATAAATCGGTACTTAGTGATTCAGTCCTCGTGGGAATGATACTCACTCATCACTTTATTACTTGTCTACGAGAACGTGCACTTGCGTTTAACGAAATATCGCAACAAGTTTTTGGCGCCGTTGACGGGGACTGATTTTTCTACTAATATCGATTTCAGTATTTCTAGTCTTAGTTTGAACATTTTTATTGTTTTTGTGTAATTTTATTTATTTGTTTGTTTTTCCTTTCAGGAGTTTCCGGTTAGTGCATGAGAAAATTCGGTAACGAAGGCCTACTAACTTTGGATACCGAACTCGAGCGCACTCTTCGGAGAAGCAAGAAGGAGAAACGAGAGCTACCAGCAAAAGTCACTATGGCCGATAATACAGGAAATCACGAAGCGGAAAACCCCATGGTGCAAGCTCAACCGGCATTAGCACTCTGCGATTATGCTATGCTGCAAATAAATGCGAAATTTTCGGGGATCCGGCGTCCAACCATCCAGGCGAACAATTTCGAAATCAAGCCTGCGATTATTCAGATGGTGCAAGCTATCCAGTTTTGTGGATTGCCGAACGATGACCCAAATGCACACATTGCGTCTTTTCTCGAGATTTGTGACACTTTCAAAAACAACGGTGTCACCGATGATGCTATTCGTCTACGGCTTTTCCTTTTCTCTTTGAGGGACAAAGCCAAATTTTGGTTGAACTCTTTGCCACCGGGCTCGATCACGACATGGGCAGAATTAGCGCAAGCCTTCCTGGCTAAGTTCTTCCCACCATCGAAAACGGCGAGGTTACGGAACGAGATCACTACCTATGGGCAGTTCGATATGGAGTCGCTTCACGAAGCTTGGGAGCGATACAAGGACTTACTGAGGAGATGCCCGCATCACGGCTTACCAGATTGGCTCCAAATTCAAACATTTTACAACGGATTGAGTGCCTCCACACGCACCCTCATTGATGCAGCCACTGGGGGTGCCTTAATGGGAATAACAATGGCCGAAGCACACTCTTTATTGGAAGCTATGGCTGCGAACGCTTATCAATGGCCTTCTGAACGAGTAATCCCGAAGCGAGTTATGGGAGTTTCCGATAATGATCCGATCTCTACATTATCAGCTCAAGTCGCCGCCTTGACGCAGCAACTTCAAGCCTTTTCACATGCTCCTTCCCCCGTTACCATTAAATCGTGCAATTGGTGCAATGGATCTCATCCTAGCGCAGAGTGCCAAGTCGGAAACCTTTTCGAGCAACCTTTGATGGAACAAGCTCAGTTCGTGGGGAACGGGAACCGGCAGAATAATCCTTACTCCAACACTTATAATCCGAGATGGCGAAATCAACCTAACTTTTCATGGAGGAACGGACAAAGCTCGAACCAGCCTCAGTTTGCTCAACACCAACAGCAACCTTCTCCCGCTCCAAAATCTCTCTAGAAGAAGCAATGGCGAAATTTTCAGCGAGCACGAGTCAGTTCATGGCCCGTACCGAGGCGACCTTAAAGAACCATTCTGCTTCTATCCGCAACTTGGAAGTCCAACTGGGCCAGATTGCTAATGTATTAACAGCCCGCCCAGAAGGTACCTTGCCAAGTACGACCGAATCAAATCCCAGAGAGAGTGTCAATGCCATTGGGTTGAGAAGTGGGAAAGAATTGGGCGAGCTGCCCGGGTAGAACAAAAAGAGAAGTGAGGATGAGGAGAAGAAAAATTCAGCGACTGAGGAATCACAAGATTTGAGACCCTCGATACTGTTTCCGGACAATCCAAAGGCATATGTACCACCCATCCCGTTTCCACAGCAATTACAACAGAAAAAGGTGGACAAGCAATTCTCTAATTTCTCGACGTCTTCAAGAAACTGCATATTAACATCCCATTTGCCGACGCCTTGGAGAAAATGCCGAGTTACGTGAAATTCATGAGAGAAATCTTGTCAAATAAAAGAAAACTCGAGGAGTATGAGACAGTCGCATTGACGGAGGAGTGCAGCGCTATTCTTCAGAAAAATCTTCCGCCAAAATTGAAGGATCCGAGAAGTTTTAATATACCTTGCACTATAGGAAATCTGACGTTTGATAAAGCATTGTGTGATCTCGGGGCCAGCATTAATCTGATGCCTCTTTCTATTTTCAAGAAGCTTGGAATTGGAGAAGCGAAACCGACGACTGTCTCTTTGCAATTAGCTGATAGATCGATCACATATCCGAGGGGAGTGATAGAGGACATCTTAGTCAAAGTCGATAAGTTCATCTTTCCGGCCGATTTCATTATGCTTGACATGGAGGAGGATCAAGACATCCCAATTATTTTGGGAAGACCATTTTTAGCTACCGGCCGAACTCTCATAGACGTGGAAAAAGGGGAACTAACTCTAAGGGTTCAAGACGAGCATGTCACTTTTCAAGTATTTAAATCCTTTCCACGTCCATGTGGTGTTGAGAAGAGCTCGCAAATTGAAAGTGTGGATACCGTTGCGAAAGACACACACCGGAAGAATCGTCGGTCGAAAAACTCAGAATCCGTTTCAGAGGGTCCGACTTCCAAGAAAAATGTAGAACGAGTTGCATATCTCAAGCATGTGGACATGCCGTCATCATCAACCGTTCATCCATCAATGAGAAATTCCGATGCTGTCATAAGTTCGTTCGAGAAAAAGGAGAATAAGCCGGACGTAAAACGGAGGCCAAATCATGAGAAAAATGGGTGCTTCGGAAAGTTGTCAAAACCTTTTCGCAAACAACATTGGGTGTCCAAACCAAAAACGGATTGTTAAGGACCAATGGTCAAAATTTTAAAACACACATTAACGGTTCGATGGACGGGGCGGAGTTCAAATGGAGTTTGCGAAAAGCGAAATGACTTTTCAATAGGTCCGGCAGAAGACTATAAACTTAGAGCTTCTCGGGAGGCAACCCGAGTTTTAGTAGTAGATTTTTGTGTTTCAGTATTTTCTTGCATTTTTAAATTTTTATTTTTCATCATTTTTGCTTTGATTTGCTTATCCCTCTCGTTATTGACGTGTTCCTTTGAAAATTCTATGCAGAAAAAGTCCTAGGGGGAAAATTTATGCCTGAGCCGTGGCACAAGGACTGTGATCCGCGGCACACACAAATCGAACCAGAAGGCTAAACATCCTGTACTATGTGCCGCGGCACAACCTTAATGAGCCGCGGCACGTTGCTGCTGAGCCGCAGCACACTAATTGCCAAATGATAAGCCCAGGACGCTATACTCTGTGCCGCGGCACAAATCAAGTGAGCCGCGGCACATCAACACTCTGAGCCGCGGCACCCGCATTCTGAGCCGGGGCACATGTCGACATAGCATACACACCCAGGTGAACTGTACTCTGGGCCGCGGCTCACTTAAGCTGTGCCGCGGCCCCAGTTCGGAATTTGAACAGCCCAGGTATCCTTCTTATATTCGATCGACCGGGACCAGGTAACCTCTTTTCCTTCCTCTGCACAAGCGATCGGCCAAGAATTTTTTTTCTCTTCTTCTTCTAGCATTCTTCTTGCATTCTTCAAGATCTAAGCAAGGTAAGTCTAAATTCCTAATCTTAATTGCTCTATGAATTGAAAGGTGAAGTTTTGTTATTCATTTGATGATTGATTATGTTTTTTTTTTCCTTTTTTTCAAAAGTTCTATCAAGTTGCGTTGAGAATATGATGATGATGATTGATTTTTGATGATTATTTTTTATTATGAATGAATTGAATATGTCGTTTGTCTTGACGATCGTTTTGAGTTGTTGTTCTTGGGATTGAATGAAGCTATGGTTATTTTTGTTCTTTAATTAAAAGTATGCACTCAAGGTGTTTGATGAAAAGCTTGAATGAAAATTTTTCTTTGTTAAGACAATGTTTTGAAACTAAGTGCAACGGATTCGTTTCTGAATTTACAGCAACCACACCCCTTACGTCAATGCTAAACGTGAAAAGCTCAATTTTATTTCTCTCTCACGGCGGTGCTAGCTCGTTAAATTCTTGATTCATGTTGGATATCCTTAACCGAGTAATGTTAGTCTCATTATTGCTTAAGTAAGTAAACTCTGGTGTTTATCTTTTCAGGACTCGCTATGGGTAGAACCAAAAAGATTAGCAAAAGGGCCACGACGCAATCGTCCCCCACTCGAGGGGAAACGTCTCAGAGCCGAGCCGAGTTGGAGGCGCACCAATTCTCCGACCTGGAGATTTATAAAATCTTCAATGAAAAGAACCGCCCTCGACCTCTGATCCCGGAGAGGGGATTCACCCCAGCCCCCCAGGACGGGGAGCTTCTAACCATGATGGACGAGATGGGGTGGGCCCGTTTCGCTGCACCTCCTGAGCCAGCGGTGATCTCCATCATACAAGAGTTTTATGCGAGTGCTCTGTTGCAGCACATTCGGGCGGGGAAGATGATACCGCAGTCGGACACTCGGACGCAGGTCGTCGTTCGGGGCATTACTGTAGATTTCTCTGTGGCCGCCACTCGGAGTTTGTTTGAGCTGCCTGTGATTGACGATACGGCATATATGCAAGATATGAGTGGCCTCACGAAGGAGGCCCTGCTCGAGACACTCAATCAGCCCGGTTCCGACTGGGAGCTGCGTGCTCCGGGCTCCTTGGCTTTCTACTTTAAGAGCTCGCGCCTCAGTCGGCTCGGGCGAGCCTTGTTGTACTTCATCTGCGCACGTATTGACCCTACCTCGCAGATCCGCACTGTTCTACTATCTCGTGCCCGTACTTTATATGCTATCACTTCCGGGGTCAGATTCGATGTGGCCCCTCTCCTGGTCCGATCTATCTTCCAGTGTATTCAGGGAGGGGCCAAGACGGGACTGAAGCACCCCTCTCTTATTTGCGCTCTTTGCCGCCAGTCAGGCATGACTTGGTCGGATGACGAGCTGATGTTAGCACCCCAGGGCCAGATCGACCATCGCATCATTTCGCACTTCGATCAGTGGGGAGGAGCACCAGCACACGCTCGGGGGCGAGGATTTCTACTTGATGAGGCACACGAGCAGTCCCCCGAGCCTCTTCTTCTGACGCAGGGGCAGATGGAGTCAAGCTCGCCGCCCGACAGAGAGCACTTGCAGGCGATGTTCGACGGGTTGAGAGAGGAGATGAGGAGAGAGAGAGAGGAGATGAGGAGAGAGAGAGAGAGAGACTTTTGGCTGCACTGAGAGAGGATAGGCGGACGGAGAGGGGGAGCATCATTGCTACCGTCCGAGATGAGATGAGAGAGCAGGCCCGCCGGGCCAACCGGCATGAGACGAGGCGCTTGGCAGCGAGGGATGCCTACCACCAGGAGCACCTTGCTGCATGGACGGCCCACATTATGCACCCGAACGGGCCATTCATTCCACCTGTTCGGCCAGCCACACGACCCTCCTCGCCGGACGACGCCGGCACCAGTTCGTGAGCAGACTGTAGGGGAGTACTTGACCCTTTTTCTTTTATTGCATATTACATTTTGTGTACATCGAGGTCAATGTACGTCTTAAGTTGGGGGCGGGTTTACTTTTTGTCGCTATACTTATTGCTGTACTTATTCGTTTGCACTTTTGTTATTTTTAGTTATATTTTTGTTGCTAGCCTTGCTTGTCGTGTTTTTAATTGCATTCGTGAATTTTTCGTGCTTCTTTTTGTGTAAAACTGATGTTACGATACTGATTTCTCTCTGAAGAAACGGTTGAGTTTTAGTTGAGTTGTAGTCAGTGATATCTATTTATGCTAAGTCTTCATTTAGGTCCGAAATTTTTTCGTTTTTGTAGAAATCTTAGCAGATAAGAAAGGAGACATACGTGTTTTCAAATCGCCGTCTATACGTTTGGTTACATTGTTCCCAATAGCTAGTCATCCAGTAACATAAGTCGTGTTGGCACTTAATGTGAGCTTAGAGACGGACAGTTTTTTCCCAAAAGTCGAGATATTATTTGTTCTATGATGGGAAGTCTAGTAACCGGGGGTATTCACGTGACCCGTTGTTTACTCTCGCGTAAAACGAGAACCCTGATTAGAATAATGGTTTAGAGATTTCGCATGTGCCGATGATGGGAAGCCTAGTAACCGGGAGTATTCGCGTGACCCGTTGTGTACTCTCGCGTAAAACAGCAACCTTGAATTGGACATGCGGGAATAGATATTCGAGTTGTTTCTGCGCTGTGGAGGGGAACTTAGTAACTAGAAGCATCCATGTGCCCCATGAGTGTCTTTTACGTCAAACGGTTCGCCTATACATGAGAATGGAATTCCACCCTAGGATTATCCTGATGAAACATCCCGAGATCCAAATCTAGTGGTCAACTCGAATCATCTTATTGAGCATATATAAGGGAATACTGTCCGAGGGTTATTTTTGATGATGAAACTCTTGATATTTTTGCCACTAGACTGTGGGACTGGGTGAGTTAGCTTGCTTATTTTAACCCTTCATATTGGCGGTCGATTAAATTCATGCTTGTTAATCTTTGAGCTTGATTTTCTTCATTTACGATTGATTAGGACTGAAATTGGTTACTTTGTGGAATCAGTATCCTGGATATGACTCACTATTGCGATACTTGTGTTATTCTTTGAAATTTTCAGGATAGTATTGATTAGGTTGATCACTATGAGTTGCACGATTATTCACGATATTCTTTTGTTGAAATTGATTATTTTTGCTTGAGGACAAGCAAAGGCTCAAGTTTGGGGGTATTTGTTAGGCGTATTTTTATACCCTTATTTATCAATATTTTGTATTATTTTTGTGAGTAAATCTGCATAAATGAGCCTTTAATGCCCTATTATTTTATGTTTTGCAGGAAATTGGAGTCCGAAAGCCGAAACAATGAAAAACGGACGAAAATGGTGAATTTTGGCCTGGGGCCACGGCACAAGGCAAGCGGGCCGTGGCACACACAGGTGACCACCGACCCCCCGAGTAAACTGTACTCTGAGCCGCGGCACAGATATAGTGAGCCGCGGACCAGAAGAAAAAAATAGCGCCCAGGTTTTAATCTGAGCACCGTGAGCCGCAGCACAGATTAAGTGAGCCGCGGCCCACGGGGCGGTTTTGACAGAAAGTCCCGCGTTTCTGGGCCGTTTTGGAGCCTGTTCTCGACCTAATTACACGGACGCATTTTGGAGGCTGGTGCGAGTTATAAATAATGGTTGAGGATTATCTTGGAATCAGAGGATCGCGGAAGAGAGGAATCGATCATAAGAAGCAGAAGACACCAAGAGCAGAGGGCGGAAGCCAGAGGAACGGAGGAATCCGAGCTCTTCATCTGCGTTTGATTTAAATGCTTTCATTCATTATTTCTGTATTTTTATCTTTTAGCATGTCAGGCTAAAACCCTGTTCTAGGATTTTGATGAAACCAAAGTTTTGACGAATTTTCTTTTGATTATCTATATAATTCCCTTTTCTGTTGATTTTTTCCAACCGATTTTAATGCTTTCAATTGTGTGGCCAATAATTGGATTGTTTTAATTACGCAACTCGAATCGGGAGAGGAGAGTTGGTGAGGAACTATTGGTGAGAACCGTTTTATCTTGTGAGATAGGAATATACTCATAGGAACTACGTGGCCTTTTGAAGATTTTGTGCTTTTTGCCTATTGTCGAATTAATTCACCTAGGGATAGAGTGCGTTATTCGCCTTTAGAAAAATCTATTGACCTCGGGAGAGGTGGTAGAGTATTTTAGAAATCTTCGCCTTCAATAGATTGGGGAAATCATTAACTTCAGATAATCGAGAGTAAATTCGGATAAACCGAGGTGGATTCACAATCCTAGACTTTTTCATCATTTGATTTTCTTTCTTCGAGCGATCGTTTTTTTTTTGTTGATTATTGATTTTCTTTAGTCATTAATTGCAACCCAAATTTCCACTGTTCAAATAAAATTAGAATACATATAAATCGGTACTTAGTGATTCAGTCCTCGTGGGAACGATACTCACTCATAACTTTATAACTTGTCTATGATAACGTGCACTTGCGTTTAACAAAATATCGCAACAGAAGTCGCAGAATTTGTTTCGAGATATTTAACCTGTCAGCAAGTCAAGATAGAACATCAGCGCACGACGGGTTTATTGAAACCTCTCCCTATTACAGAGTGGAAGTGGGAAGATATTTCTATGGACTTCATCACGAGTTTGCCGAGATTCGTCGTGGCATGAATACAATTTGGGTAATTGTGGATCATCTAACTAAGTCAGCTCATTTCCTTGAGATTAAGGATACGTGGGGTCCCAAGAGACTTGCCCAATTGTTCATCAAAGAGATAGTGAGATTGCACGGTACTCCTAAGAGTATCGTTTCTGACCGTGACGGGCGATTCGTGTCGCATTTTTGGAAGTCAGTTCATCGTGCCATGGGAACTCAGCTTAATCTCAGCATAGCTTTTCATCCTCAGTCCGATGGACAATCAGAGAGGACTATTCAGACTTTGGAGGACATGTTGAGGGCATGTGTTCTCGATTGGAAAGATGATTGGGAAGCCCAACTACCATTGATCGAGTTCACATACAACAATAGTTGGCATGCTTCGATTAAGATGGCACCTTACGAGGCCTTATACGGTCGTCGTTGTCGATCTCCTTTGTGTTGGGATGACTTACCATAATCAATCGGCACCGAGCACGATATGCTTATAGCCGCCAGTGAGAAGGTAGCTTTAATTAGGAGTCGTTTGTTAACCGCTCAGAGTCGACAAAAATCTTACGCAGACAATCATCGTCGAACATTAGAGTTCGAGACAGATGACCACGTGCTGGTCAAGGTATCCCCAAGTCAAGGTATCTTCCGTTTCGGGAAGCGGGGAAAGTTGAGTCCGAGATTCATTGGACCGTTTGAGATTTTGGATCGAGTAGGCGAGCTAGCCTATCGATTGGCCTTACATCCGGCGTTGAGCCGAATTCATAATGTGTTTCACGTCTCTCACCTGAGAAAGTATGTTTCCGACCCGAGTCACATACTTCAGTTCGATGAGATCGAGATCGCGGATGATCATTCGTATGAGGAGCGTCCCGTAAGTGTTTTAGAGCGGCGAATCAAACGGTTGAGGAATAAGACGATTCATTTTGTAAAAACTCAGTGCTCTAGACACGGAGTCGAAGAGGCTACTTGGGAAACCGAGGATAGTATGCCGGAGAGTTATCCCGAGTTGTTTGACCCTTAGTTTTGAGGACGAAACTCTTTTTAAGGGGGGGAGTATGTAATACCCGGTTGTAATTCATTCATTTTCATTCAGTAATTATCATTCAGTAATTGTCACTCAGTAATTTTCACTCATTTTAATCAGTCATCATTCATGATTCATTCATTGTATTCACCATTCAGAGTAATTTGTATCATGTATCCGTTGTTATTCGCCTTCCTACCTGGTTGGAGGATCGAGCCATGTTTATCATCTTTGTCATCGTCGTAATGGGCTGTGTGTGAGGAGTAGCGCACGCTACGTACTCTCTTTAGCGCGCGCTAATTGAGTACGGTTAGCGCACGCTACCTCTTCATATTAGCGCACGCTAATGTGGTTCAGGCCTGCAGTCTAGAAGGCACTGGACTGCAGTCGAGTTGTAGTAGCGCACGCTATGATTGGTAAGTAGCGCACGCTAGTAAGTTTAGATAGCGCACGCTATACAGTCAGTGTAGCGTGCGCTAAGGCCGATCAGGCAGAGTCCAGTGGGTACTGGACTAATCTGGAATAATTCATAGCGCACGCTATGAGTAGATTTTAGCGTACGCTAATGGTGTAGTAGCGCACGCTGAGTTTTGGGTGTAGCATACGCTATCGCGAGTAGATCAGAGAACAGGAGGTTCTGGACTTCAGTTACTAGGCATCAGATATTCAGTTAGTGCACGCTAACATTGTGGGTTAACGCACACTATCGGGAAGGCGTTAGCGCACGCTACCAAGTTCGTAGCATACGCTAACAAGGCAGTCAGAGCTCACTGGACTGTCCGGTTAACCCGTTAGTGCACGCTACATATTAGGTCATAGCGTGCGCTAAGCTGGGACCAGTATAAATTCGACAGTGCTGTCCAGATTCGTCATTTGTTCATTTCACTTCATTCCATCGACGGTTTTGGGCAATTTCGTGCATTTTGGAGAGATTTCTTCGAGCTGAATCCA
The DNA here is from genome assembly GCA_033398695.1 of Orobanche coerulescens. Taxonomy (NCBI): domain Eukaryota; kingdom Viridiplantae; phylum Streptophyta; class Magnoliopsida; order Lamiales; family Orobanchaceae; genus Orobanche; species Orobanche coerulescens. The sequence goes on from CM065816.1 coordinate 96,681,558, forward strand.
TCTACCATCATATTCAAGCTTATCATTCGGATTAATCATTATTTTATCCTCTCCAACACATCAAATCAAGGTAATAACTTCTTGGATCTAGAATTTCGGAGTTTTGGATTTTCCCTTCCGATCTCTTCGTGTAAGCTTGCTATTATGTTGGAATATGTTAGATATGGATTACCTACCTTGGATAAATGTATTCCTACGGATTTATTGATGTGTTTTTCGGATTTGATGAATATTTGCAGAATAATCAAGAACACTTTAGAGTTGACTTTGATATTTGGGGGTTTCCAATTAGATGTTGTCGTTAACTCGATTTGTGGATTCCTATTGGATTATTGATATAATTGGAGGTGTTTTGTTGGTTTGAACTACTCATTTTGGAGTTTGGTTCCGATATATTTGGGGTTGATTATAATCAAAGGATGAATGTTTGCTAAGTGTTTGTTTGAATGCCTCAATGAGTTTGGATATTGTTGTATCAACCTTTGAGTTAGTCGTAATTCATGCTTGATTCGTAAATTGAGAATATTATTGGTAATTGTGTTTCAAGGTTGTCCGAACGACCGACATCTCATTGTAGGACGTTTGTTCGAGGAAGGACTTTCTTCACCGGTATTGTGTAAGTTAATTCTTACTCGGTTAAAAGGATTTTCATTCCTTTCATTATTTTTCATTCATAATCATAACTCATTCATAATGTATTAATCGTATTGAGACTTGTAATTGTCGAATAATCACTTCATTCACGAGGAACGACGGTTCCAATCATTTCATTGAGCTATCATTGACTTCACTATTAATTCATCTCGGTGAGTCATTATTGACTTTGTTGGATTGTTATTCATTAATATTCTTCATGGTCATTCTTGTTCGTATGACCTTCTGGGTTCATATTGCGTGGCCGGGTGGGGATGTCTGGAATTTTTAGTCGGGCACATGATGGTCATGTGTTCGGGTTCACCGACACAATGGACTGTGCACACGGTAACGTACCTCCGTGAGACTAATTAGGTACAAGGATGGGTGTGTCCGGACACTCGTATTGTGCACTTTCACATACCATTACGGGCGTACTATGATGCTCCTCTTCAGCTTAATTTCATAATTAAAATATATCATGATTGTGTTTATTCAACTCTTGAGGATTGTTGTTCTGTGTAACTGACCCCGTTGGGGGATGTTGTTTTCAGGTCATGGCAATGCTAAAGCACGGGAAGAGAACGTTGACGGCGAGGAGTCCCAGTGAAACTAGTAGGGGGCCCTAGTCCTTTCAGTTATTCATTTTCTTCATTTTATTTACGCTGCAGATTCCCGTTGGATACTCATTTTCATTCAGTGTTGTATATTTTATCTTCATATAAAATATACATGTATTCTGTATTAACTTGGGTGTGTTGTACTTGAAACTCCTCATTGGGGTAATTAATGGTATAATGTGGTTCGGTACTACAATTATATTATTTAAGTCATTAGTTTTCATTCGCCTGGTTGGTCCTAGTTAGGGGTCCACGGCACTGTAATAGTCGCCTAGTTTGGGGTGTTACAGGGTCTACGGTGACACATGGCTAGCGATCATGTGGTTAGGATGCAATAAGAGATTGATCCAACCGTGAGAGCCTCAGGATAGCTACGGTGACACATGACATGTGATCATGTGGTCAGGAGACAACAAGTGATTGATCCAACCGTGAGATGACATGGCAAGTGATCAAGGTGGTATGAATGTGAGATGACGGGGCATGTGTTCACGGTGTGATATATGAATTGTGAATGTGTTTTGCTCACCTCGGGAGGGTTCGACGAGGCCTCGAGGGAATCCAATGGTAGAGCCCTGGATTCACGAGTTGGTGTTAATTTTATGTCCGTCGAGGACACGTGACATGGGTTTGACCCTTTGAATTGTTGTTGGTTTTTATTTGCGAAAACAAAACCTTTGGGCTGTGACCCCTGTTGATTTTGGAAAGAGAAGGATTCGATAATCCTAAACTGTTTTCTATTAAAACTCCCGATGGCATATTAAACCATCTTTTGTAAATAGTTTCCCTTGAGTTGTGATCTTTCAGTTTTGGAATGTTTTACCCAAACTCTTGCTTCGGGAAGTACTTTTCGTTATGTTACAGCTCGTATTTGCACTATGTACTTGAACTAGCAAAATAGTGGAATTTTGCTAACCCCCGAGTAATCGGGGGTGGATGTCTGTATTTGCATTCAGGGTTTGGGGAGCATAACACAGGGTCGGCATGAGGGATAATGAAAGATGATCGATACTAATCAGATGAGGTCCCGTACGTTGTTGCACTGGTTCAGTTGTACTTTATTTTCTGCTGTAGTGTTCTTTCCCCGTTATATGGGAGTGTGTTGTATTCGACCCCTTCGTGGGCATGTATCGAGATTGAGTTGTATGTATTTATTGAAAGACCAAATTAGTCTACTGAGTCATTTTAGCCTTAAAGGTATTTCTGAGATGTTCGATATTTTGCTACCATCCTGGTAGATCCTTGAGGAAAGGTTCTACGACGTGTAATATCCTCGAGCGGATTGGGGGTGTTACAACACCAACCTATCTAATTGATGATTCTATCTTCTTTTTTCCCTTGTTCACTCCCCTCAACCTATACGGTTTCTATGGTTTGTGAACAAGATAAGTTTATACCATCGACGCAAAACAGTTTCACAATTGAATCTAATCCAGCAACCGAACAGGTTTTTCGGGATAAAATTTGAAGGCATCTAGTGTGCTCTCGGTAATTTATCGACCCTACCCGAACGACTACCCCGATAACTCGGAAGCATAGCACATCCGGTTTGGATTTCGATTTTCCGGAAGCTCGATGGAGGGAAGAAAAACCTTGAAACCTTTTAAACTTAATAATTTGTCGTGAGAGAATTTTCGCGGTTAATGTTACACTTTGCACATTAATTCATTTAAGCGCGTTTGTATCATTCATACCATATGAATAAAACATTCACAACCTAGTTGCTACCAACATATAGTTTGTGGACCGTTCCTAGAACAAAAACATCGTAATCTAGTTACATGTCTTCGGTCTCGAATCTTCGTCTTCTCGAACGGATCTTCCTCCAGTCTTCGTCATTACATATAAATTTTACATTTGAAAAATTGCATCCTATACAAATTTTCTAGTAAAATAAACAGGCTCAAAACGGCCTTTACAACCTAATCAAATAAAACCAAACGATTCAAAACTAGGTCCATGAACTACATCACCATTCACAAGCATTCATCCAATAAATAGTAAATAAATAGATATAAGTAATACAATATATTGATCCAACCAATATATCAAAATAACCATCTAATAGAATTAATTCAATTAATTCACGAGCATAGAAATTTTAATTTGTTCGTATGATCTGGACGATTTTCAATATTCCACAATAAATAATTTTCTCAAAATAAAAACACCAAGTATTTTTATTTAGTCAAATTAAATCCAATTTAAGTTGCCAGAAATTATAATAACGAAACATAAAAATATAACAGAGTCGAAACAAAAAATCCCGAAGCCCGTCCGCGGTTTGGCAACACCGCTGCCATGGCTAAGAGGAGCTCTCATTCTTGCCGCCGCCTTGAGGCGATAGCGCTGGCAGCCTTTCCAGAAGACTTTGCCGGTCCGGCGATTTTTCGACCCGTTTTTCATCCAGATTTATATATAATATTTTTCTAATTTTAATATTACCCATATAAATCAGTTTTATTAAATAAAACCAGATTTATATATAATAACATAAAACATGAAAAATTAAATTTTCGACGAACAATTAAAACAACGAATTAAACATTCGTGATTCCAAATCACTAAACATTTAATCAAGCATTACAAATGCTAAATATCGTATATACGACCGCAAGACTGTTAGGCGTATTTTTATACGTTTATTCATCATTATTTTGTAGTATTTTGGAGTGTGAAATCATCTAAATGAGCTTTTAATGCCTTAATTTTGTATGATTGACAGGAAATTGAAGTCCGGAAGCTTAAACGAGGCAAAACGGGCGAAACGGCAAAATCGACTATGAGCCGCGGACAAGGAAGCCGAGCCGCGGCAAAGGAAGACACCACCAAGGGCGAGTAGTGTACTTGTGCCATGCAAGACACCATGTGAGCCGCGGCACGTAAGGATTTAATTACGCCTGTATTCAGATTTTGGCGATGTGCGGCGGCACAGTTGATGAGCCGCGGCACACTTAGCGGGTTTGGTACGTCTGCGGATTTTGGGCCGTTTGAAGCCGTTTCAACCAACGAATACGGACGCGATTTATGGAGATGCTGAGCTATAAATAGGGCTTAAGACCCTAATTTAATTATCTTGGATTTGATTGAATCTAGACCTAAGAGAGCTTAAGCTTGGAGACAGAGAAGAGGAGGAAAGCAGAGGAATTCAAGGGCGGAATTAAGTCAAGAACGGAGGAATCCGAGCTTCATCTCGCGTTGAATTTTATGCTTTCGTTTATTTACTTTGTATTTTCGCTTTTAGTATGTCGCTAAAGCCCTAATCTAGGGTTTTGATGAAACCTTTATTTTGACGAATTGATTGAGGTTATCCAATTTATTACCTTTTTATTGAGTTTTCCCAATTATGTTTTATGCTTGCAATTATCCGCCAATAGTTGTATTGATTTAATCATTCACTTCGAATCGGGAGAGGAGATGTGGTGAGGAACTATTGGTGAGGACCGTTTTATTCTGTGAGATAGGAATATACTCATAGGAACTACGTGGCCTTTAGGAGATTTCATGCTTTTTGCCTAGCGACGAGATAATTCACCTAGGGATAGAGTGCGTTAGTCGCCGTTAGATAAATCTATTGACCTCGGGAGAGGCGGTAGAATATATTAGCAATCTCCGCCTTCAATAAATTGGGAAAATTATTTATTACGGATAATCAAGATTAAATTCGGATAAATTAAGGTGGATTCAGAACTCTAGACTTATTTATAATTTGATTCCTTTTATTCAAGCTATCGTTTTCTGTTTAGTCTTTCAGTAATTCTTTTAGTTATTAATCCAAAAAAAAAAACCCAACTTCGATTGTTCAAATAAAATTGGGATACGAAAACGTCGGTAGTTAGAGAGTCAATCCTCGTGGGAACGATACTCTACTTATCACTTTATTACTTGTAAACGATGACGTGCACTTGCGTGTAGGAAATATCGCAACAAGTTTTTGGCGCCGTTGCCGGGGATTGAAATTTTTCTAATATCGACTTAAGTATTTCCAGTCTTAATTTGAACGTTTGTTTTTATTTTTTGCGTATTTAATTTCGTTTATTTGTTTTCCTTTTCAGGACCTTTCGTGTAGTGCATGAGAAGACTCGGTAACGGAGGCTTACTACCTTTGGACACCGAGCTCGAGCGCACTCTAAGAAGGAATAAAAAGAAAAAAAGAGAGTTGCAGATTTACGGTCAAGATGGCCGAAAATATTGAAATCCAAGGAGGAGACAACCAAGTGCGGCAAGTTCAACCGAACTCGCTTCGAGATTATGCCATGCCGCAAGTCAACGCAAATTTTTCGGAATTCGGCGTCCCACCGTCCAAGCTAATAATTTTGAAATCAAGCCCGCCATTATTCGGATGGTACAGCGAGCCCTTTCGTGGATTGCCGAAGGATGACCCGAATGCCCACATTGCTTCGTTCCTTGAGATATGCGACACATTTAAAACAAATGGTGTCACCGACGATGCCATCCGATTGAGGCTTTTCCTTTTTCTTTGAGGGATAAAGCAAAGTTTTGTTGAATTCCATCACGGGTCGATTACAACTTGGGAGAGGTTAGTGCAAGCCTTCCTTGCAAAATTTTTCCCACCAGCTAAGACGGCGCGGTTGAGAAACGAGATAACTACCTTTGCCCAGTTCGATATGGAATCGCTCCACGAGGCGTGGGAGCGATATAAAGAATTACTTCGAAGATGCCCTCATCACGGCATTCCTGATTGGCTTCAGCTGCATACGTTTTATGGTGGTTTGAGTGCTTCTACACGCACTCTTGTCGATGCAGCCTCCGGAGGGACATTCATGGGAAAATATATGGCCGAGGCTCACGTGCTTTTGGATGATATGGCCGAAAATGCTTACCAATGGCCAGCAGAAAGATTGGCACCGAAGAGGGTAATGGAAGTTTCGAGCAATGATCCGATCTCCACCTTGTCAGCTCAAGTCGCCGCTTTGACACAACTCGTAACTTTTCGCATGCACCAGCCCCTGTTACCATTGAGACGTGTAATTGGTGTAACGGATCACACCCGAGTGCGGAATGTCAATTTGGAAATCCGTTCGAGCAACATCATATGGAGCAGGCTCAATTCGTAGGAAATGGGAATCGACTGAATAACCCGTACTCCAATACTTACAATCCGGGGTGGCGCAATCACCCCAACTTTTCATGGAGAAACGGACAGAACGCACACCAGCCCCCTTTCACTCAGAATCAACAAAGAGCCCACTTCCGCTCCTAAAGTGTCTCTCGAGGAAGCACTTGCAAAATTGGCGGCAAATACGAGTCAATTTATGACTTGATGTAAGCTACCCTACAAAATCATTCTCGCTTCCATTCGAATTTGGAGGTTCACCGGGCCAAATCGCTAATGTATTGACACTCGTCCGGAGGGAGCATTGCCGAGTACAAATGTAAACTAACCCTAGAGAGAGTCTAAACGCAGCTTAGCTTGAGAAGCGGAGAAAGTTGCCGGATCAGCCCGAAAGGTGGTAAAGAGGAGAAGGTGATTGAGGAGTCGAAGGAATTTCAGCCGAGGAGTCGAAGAACTTGAAGGAGGAGATCTCGAAGACATGTGTCCCCCCCGTTCCGTTTCCGCAGAGACTACAGCAAAGGAGGGCGGACAAACAATTTTCTAAGTTCCTTGAGGTGTTCAAAAAGCTTCACATAAATATTCCGTTCTCCGAAGCATTGGAGCAGATGCCGAGTTATGTCAAGTTCATGAAAGAGATATTATCTAAGAAGAGAAAACTTGAAGAGTTTGAAACGGTTGCCTTGACAGAGGAGTGCAGTGCAATTCTTCAAAAGAAGCTTCCACCTAAATTGAAAGATCCGGGAAGCTTCAACATACCATGCACCATGGGGAATCTTTCGTTTGATAAGGCATTATGCGATCTTGGTGCAAGTATCAACCTCATGCCTCTATCGATTTTCCAAAAGCTGAATATTGGGGAAGCCAAGCCAACCACAGTCTCCTTACAATTGGCAGATCGATCGATTAAGTATCCGAGGGGAGTGATCGAGGATGTTTTAGTTAAAGTCGATAAGTTCATCTTTCCGGCTGATTTCATCGTACTAGACATGGAGGAAGATGAAAATATTCCGATCATCTTGGGACGACCATTTCTAGCTACGGGCCGCACCCTTATAGACGTGGAAAAGAGGGAGTTAACTCTGAGGGTCCAAGACGAGCAAGTCACTTTTCAAGTGTTCAAATCGCTCCCATGTCCCGGAAGTGCTGATAAAGAGTCTCAAATTGAAAGCGTGGATGTTGTTGAAAGAGGAAAGCACCGAAAACATCGTCGGTGGAAAAATTCAGATTTTGTGTTGAATGGCCCAAGTTTTAAGAAGGATGTTGAATGAGTGGCATTCCTCGAGCATGAGGAAAAATCTGCTGCAGTTGTGAGTTCGTTGGCAAAGGAGGAGAGTGAGCCGAAAGCCAAGAGAAAAATTAGTCATGGAGAAACCGGGTGTTTCGGGAAGTTTTTCAAGTCGAAACCTCTTCGCAAACACCATTTGATTACCGAACCGAGAATCGAACTGCAGATGACCGATGGTCATAATTTTAACCAAAATATCAACGGTTCGATAAACGGGGCGGAAGCCAAATGGAGTTTGCGAAAAGCAAACTAACGTTGTTCAATAGGTCCGGCTGAAGACTATAAACTTAGCGCTTCTCGGGAGGCAACCCGAGTATTAGTTGTAGATTCTTTGTTGGTTGCTTGCATTTTTTTAGAGTCTCTTTTTGTCTTCTTTCCTCTTGGATCCATCCTTTCCTCTCATTTTAATGAATTCGTGTAAAATTTCTGTGCAGGAATCAGCAAAAAGGGGATAAATTCAATAATGGGCCGCAGATACCAGTGAGCCGCGGCACACATCACCGAGGAAAATGGCCGATCAAATCGTACCCGAGGCCGCGGCATGATCTTACCGAGCCGCGGCACACAAGGTCGCCGAGCCGCGGCACCAAAACCGAGCCGCGGCACACTAAATGGTCAAGAAACGCCTGTGGCGCTCAGATTTGAGCCGCGGCATACAATGGATGAGCCGCGGCACACTTTAACACCGAGCCGCGGCATACGAAATCTGAGCCGCGGCACTTTACGGCATATCAAAACGTCCAAATCGATCGTACTTTGGGCCGCGGCTCACTTTTATTGTGCCGCGGCACTGCCGCAAAATAAGAGCAGCGAGTCAAGCTCTTTCATCGATCGGCTGCATATAGACTTCTTCCTTCATTCCTTCCTCCTGCACACGATGAGGTTAGTCGGGTCCATTCTATCAGTCTCCTTCTCAAATTCTCCAGGTAATTTTTGATTTCTAAATCATAGGTGAATTTGATGTGAAAAGATTTGAAGTTTTATATTGCTAGTTGTTCTTCATTGTTGTTTCTGAAATAGAGTTGGAATATGGGGAATTTGTTATTGTGATGGAATTGATGTTTGTAAACGAATTGTTGATGATGGTTTTTGTAATTCAGGGCTACAATTTGTGTTATTATTTTTGGGATTTGGAATTAACCATCAAAATTTTTGTTCTTCATTTTAACTTGTGCACACAAGGTGTCTGATAAATTGCAGCAATGGAAAATTGATCATTCAGAAGCACCACCCTCCTCACCGGACGATGCTGGCACCGGCCGAGCAGATCGGAGGGGAGTACTTGACCTTTTACTTTTCTTGCATTTCATTTTTTGTCCATTGAGGTCAATGTACGTCCTAAGTTTGGGGGAGGGGTTTACTTTCAGTCTACATTCACTGCTGTACTCTATTTTGTGCTGTACATTATATTTTGTTGCACTTTTCTTTCTTTGCGAATTTTTTTTTTTTTAATAGCCTTGCTTGCCGTAGTTTTTCTTTATTCGTGAATTTTCGTGCTTCTATTATGTGTGATACTGATGTTACGACACTGTCTTTCTCTTTGAAGAAGCGGGCAAGTTTTAGTCGAGTTGTAGTCAGTTATTTCTGCTCTGCTTAGTATTCAATTAGGTCCGAAATTTTTCGTGATTGTAGAGGTCTTGGCAGACAAGAGACGATACATACTTGTTTTTAATCCCTATCAATACGTTTGGCTACATTTTCCGGATAGTGAGTCGTACTGTTTCTTTAGTCGTGTTGGCACTTAAATGGAGTTTAGAGTCGGTCAGTTTTTCCCCAAAAGTCGAGATAATGTGTTCTATGAAGGGAAGTCTAGTAACCGGGGGTATTCGCGTGACCCGTTGTTTACTCTCGCGTAAAACGACGACCCCGATTAGACTAGTGATTTAGTGAGTTCACATGTGCAATGATAGGAAGCCTAGTAACCGGGGGTATTCGCGTGACCCGCTGTTTACTCTCGCGTAAAACGGCAACCTTGATTCGGACATGCGGAAATTTTGTATTCGAGTTGTTTCTCCGCTGTAAACGGGAACTTAGTAACTAGAAGCATCCATGTGCCCCATGAGTGTCTTTTACGTCAAACGGTTTCCTAATACATGAGAATGGAAGTTCCACCCTAGGATTATCCCGATGAAACATCCCGAGATCCTAACCTAGTGGTCGACTCGAATCAAATTCTTGAGCATATATATATAAGGGGATACTGTCCGAGGTTTATTTGTTATGAGACTCGTGAAAAATTGTGCCTCTAGACTGTGGAACGCGACGAACTAGCTTGTTTATGTTAGCCTTTCCTATTGACGGTTGATTTGACTCATGTTTTGTTGATCTTTGAGCTGAGTTTTCTTCATGAACAAATGACTAGGACTGAGCTTGATCTCTTTGCGGAATCATGATTCTGAGTGCAGCTCGCTTTTATGACACTCGTATTATTTAGAGAGAATGGCAGGATAGTATTGATTAGGTTGAACACTGTGAGTTGCACGATGATTCACGACATTCTTTTATTACTTTAATTCTTTTTGCTTGAGGACAAGCAAAGGCTTAAGTTTGGGGGTATTTGTTAGGCGTATTTTTATACGTTTATTCATCATTATTTTGTAGTATTTTGGAGTGTGAAATCATCTAAATGAGCTTTTAATGCCTTAATTTTGTATGATTGACAGAAATTGAAGTCCTAAGCTTAAACGAGGCAAAACGGGCGAAAACGGCAAAATCGACTATGAGCCGCGCAGACAAGGAAGCCGAGCCGCGGCAAAGGAAGACACCACCGAAGGGCGTAGTAGCTGTACTGTGTCAGCACAGCCCCATGTGAGCCGCGCACGTAAGGATTTAATTACGCCCGTGTATTCAGATTTTGGCGATGTGCCGCGCACGAGTTGATGAGCCGCGGCACACTTAGCGGGTTTGGTACGTCTGCGCGGATTTTGGGCCGTTTGAAGCCGTTTCAACCAACGAATACGGACGCGATTTATGGAGATGCTGAGCTATAAATAGGGCTTAAGACCCTAATTTAATTATCTTGGATTTGATTGAATCTAGACCTAAGAGAGCTTAAGCTTGGAGACAGAGAAGAGGAGGAAAGCAGAGGAATTCAAGGGCGAAGGCGGAAGTCAAGAACGGAGGAATCCGAGCTTCATCTGCGTTTGAATTTTATGCTTTCGTTTATTTACTTTGTATTTTCGGTTTTTAGTATGTCGCTAAAGCCCTAATCTAGGGTTTTGATGAAACCTTTATTTTGACGAATTGATTGAGGTTATCCAATTTATTACCTTTTTATTGAGTTTTCCCAATTATGTTTTATGCTTGCAATTATCTGGCCAATAGTTGTATTGATTTAATCATTCACTTCGAATCGGGAGAGGAGATGTGGTGAGGAACTATTGGTGAGGACCGTTTTATTCTGTGAGATAGGAATATACTCATAGGAACTACGTGGCCTTTAGGAGATTTCATGCTTTTGTCCTAGCGACGAGATAATTCACCTAGGGATAGAGTGCGTTAGTCGCCGTTAGATAAATCTATTGACCTCGGGAGAGGCGGTAGAATATATTAGCAATCTCCGCCTTCAATAAATTGGGAAAATTATTTATTACGGATAATCAAGATTAAATTCGGATAAATTAAGGTGGATTCAGAACTCTAGACTTATTTATAATTTGATTCCTTTTATTCAAGCTATCGTTTTCTGTTTAGTCTTTCAGTAATTCTTTTAGTTATTAATCCAAAAAAAACCCAACTTCGATTGTTCAAATAAAATTGGGATACGAAAACGTCGGTAGTTAGAGAGTCAATCCTCGTGGGAACGATACTCTACTTATCACTTTATTACTTGTAAACGATGACGTGCACTTGCGTGTAGGAAATATCGCAACAAAGACCTACGCTCCGATACCACTGTTGGGATTCGTTTCCTAAAACGAATGCGCAACGGAAGCAATAAACGAATCTAATTCGATCTGAATCCCTTAAGAGGATCGATCAAGCTACATATATACGAATAAAAAAATGAAAACAAGAGTAGGAATCGAAATTATACCCTCATAGTCCGTTGATTAAATGGTGAAAATATGATGTCCCTTGTGAATCCAATCCGCAACAAGATTTTGGTTGATCCAACGCCGAAAATACTGCGTCTCAACTTGCCACGCGCCGGAGAAACGATCGGAATGGAAACCACCCTATTAATCTCCAAGGTTACGGCTAGAATAGGATGATGAAGCTATTTAATTTGATTAATACACTCTAAGTATATTTATCAAGTAATCACTCTTATTATTTCTCTAAGAAATCAAGTGAAGAAGCGAAGAAGACTAGAAAAATAATTTTCTCTCTCCCTTTATTTGTCTACTGCTGTGAGATTTGCCAAAGGAATCAAGAGTGAATTATCTTTCTTGTATTATTCAACTTGTCTTTATAAGTCACCTACACCATTTCATAAGTACGATATCAAAATCTCTAAATAACTTTAGGTCTTCCACCTAATAAGGTCAAGACTAAGACTTTGAAGAATGGGGTACAAGGGGTGGCCTTCTAGAAGAACCGGGAGAGTTTGGTTCGTTTCGGACTCCCGTGAGTCCAAACAGATAAAACTCCATTTCGTTCCGATGTATTATATCAATTAATTAATCCAATTAATTCATCATATCAAATACAAAATAATATAATTAATTTCTCCAAGAAATAAGTCATAAATAAGACTAGGGGGTGAATAGACTTATAGAAACTCTTTTCGAAGTAGGAATTAAGGAGTTTCTCAGCTGATGGTACAGATGACTTAGAGTCGTCTGTAGACAATATAAGTGCGGAACTCAGCTGATGACGAATACAGAAATATAAACAATGAAACACTAAGTATGAATGCAGCAATTAAGTATGATTCTAAAACAACAAAATACACAGACAATATATAGTGGTCTCAGAGGTGGGGTAATCCTCTACTAATCCACTTTTCTCCAAACCAGTTGGAGATGAATCCACTATAATTTTAAACTAGTGATAAATATTATAATGATTCTACAACTTAGCTACAACAACTTCCAACTAGTGGAAATCCTGTCGTTGCAGCTCCTTTCTGACTACCTAGCACCACTCAATCTCCAAATCCTTGGATGCCTATCAGTCGTGCAACTTCAACCAGTGAAGTACCCCGTACTCGGGATTTAAGACAAGAGTGTTTTGTCTTCTCCAACTAAGAGCTTTCTTCGTATGTGAATTGTGAATGCTGCTCTTCATGATGCTATAGATTTCTTGATCGCTTGATTGCTTTAATTGCTTGAGAGTATAGTTCGCATCGTACAGATCAACTTCAAATATTCAGGTACTTATAGATGTAGATCTTTGAGCTTCCTTCATAGCCGTTACAAATCTGTAACAAATCCGTCCGTTGGATAAATAGACTTCTTTGTTTTTTTCTTTCTAAACATTGCAAGGCTGGCTTCCCTTATTTTAATCCATTTCCGACCGTTGTGAAGACTTTCACATTGAAGCGCCGAATCTTTTGATTTTAATATGTTTAAAGTCTTCAGAGGTGGGTCTTAATTAATTATTTAATTCATATCCTTCCGGGAATCTCTCCAATCTGTCCCTTATCTCCTGCATGTGGCTCTCCGTAATTATTGACTTTTCAACGTATGCTGATGTGGACAGGTTTACTTGGCTGATTACTTAGATATGGCTTATCTGATCTCTTTAAGTCAATCTGTCTGATGTGCAGTCAAACTTCTCTGACGTCAGGACTTCTCTGATGTCCTGAGGAGACTTCTATGATCTGACGACTTGTCTGAGGTCTTCTGACCTGATGAACTTAACTGATCTTGATGGTCAAACTTCAGATGACTTGGGCTCCATCTGATCACTTGACTGAGTCTGGTCAAACTTCTTTGACCAGTACTTCTCTGATTTTCACTTGACTGTGACTTGGCTTTCTGTAGTGTTTGGTCAAACTTCTCTGATGTTGCTTGTCTGACCGAAACTTATCTGATGTACTTATATGCACTTTGTACTTAGCCGATTTTAAGCCTAACTTGAATGGCCTATAAAAGTTACTCATTTGGTTATTCTTTATATTTTGCCAAGTATCTAACTTAACATAATTTGGCCTACGGAAGATACTCATTTGGTTCTTCCTTACATTTGCCAAGTAATAAGCATACGTTTGAATAAGCAAGTACAATGATGACATCATCAAAATCTAACAAGTATTCCTAGCAAATTCCCCCTATTTTGATGATGGCAAAACTTTAAGAAAATTATTCAAATGAAGAACAGGTCTGCACATAATCAAGTGCAAGACACAAACAAACACAGGAGGTTGATTACAAGTATTCCTAACAAATTCCCCCTATTTTGATGATGGCAAATCAGTCTTGTTTTGAGACAACTAGAGGTTGTCATTCAAATGATTGTTATATAATTTTCTGAGTTGATTACAAATACATAGCTTTTGAATGATCAAACAAACACAGGAAATTACAAGTACTTCTAAAAATTGCATGAAAAATACAAGTACAATAAATCATATCTTATCTGCCTCTGCCTCTGCGGACAGTTTGCTTGGGAGGCCTAGATAATTTGGCTCCAATAGTCCTCTTATAGACTGGTTCAAGTCCGTACTTCCTTTTTATGATCTGGGAGGCAAAGTTCTGCTCGTCTATGGTTGAGAAGCTATTCTTTTCGCACAGTTCTCTAATTTCTTCCTGCAGCTCAAGCTCATCCAGCTCTCCATCCAATCTGGTAGGAGGCTCTTTTGCAATAAATGTAGGGATCATAGGGTAAGCATCCCAGTTGTTTGCATATTTAAGTGCGAGCTTCCAAAGAGTAGGCCATCTGGTGTTCATGTATTTGATGAAAATCTGTTGGGGGGAGCTTTCTTTGTCCCGGAGTATCTCCCAGATATAGTACTTTTCTGTAAACTCCTTTTTGGCATCCGCCCAAACAGTCATGAACTCTGTAGGTAAAAACTCTTCAACGTCCCACAGTTGTTTGCCCTCCCATTCGAATCTACGCTCCTCTCCTTGCCTGGTTCTTGTTTTCTTCGGGGCAGGCTGGTCTTCAGCTTGATTCGGGGCAACTACTTCCTTCCTCTTTAGGCTTGATGTCCCGGCTTCAAGTGAGGGGATATCTTGCCTTTTCTTAGATCTGAGTTCCTGATTAGCTACCTCAGCTTGTTTCTGACCTGTTGATCCGAGTTCCTGATTAGCTGCCTCAGCTTGTTTCTGACCTGTTACTTCCCTCACTTCCCCCTGCTAACTTCCTTCCCTCTTTTTGCCAGCATCAACTAGTATAGTCAATCGCTGCTCAACTCTTACCATCCAGTCTGACATGCCAAGATGAATCCTGGAGTTTGTGGGAGGAGGAGAAACACCTCTCTGTAGTAAGGTGTCTAGCTTGGTGTTCAGGGTGTGAACCATCTGCAGGTCAGGTTTGATTTATGTGGCAAGCAACACCCCAACAGTCTCTTTGACAATTCTTCTGATCAGGTCAACCACCACAGGTGAGGTGGGTGTTGCCTGGGTGTAATGCTCACCTGAGCATTCTGCGCTTGCAGGTAGGTTTGCAGTTGACCTACCTGTCTGCAGGCGGCTGATCATTTGGGGTTTGGTCTGGTGTCCCCGATCTGTCTTCTTCTTCATCTGAGCTGGGGTTTTGGGCAGGTGCTCCAGGCTCATCTTGTCTGACTTCATCCTTGTCTTCTTTTTCTTCTTCTGCCTCCTTTTCTTCTTCCTTCCCTTCTTCCTCCTTTTCTTCTTGCTTCTCTTCCTCTTCATCATCCTATCATCCTTCTTTTCCTCCTCCTCATCATCACCATCTTCTTCTTTTTCTTCTTGACCAACTTCTTCTTCTTCTTCTTCTTTTTCTTCTTCTTCTTCTTCTTCTTCTTCTTCTTCTGTCTTCTCTTGCTCTTCTTTACCAGATTATTTTTCAACTACAATATTTTCTTCTTTTCTTTTTCTTCCTCCTCATGTCTCACTTCTTCTCCTTTTTCTTCAACTCTAATTTTTTCTTCTTGCTCTTTCTTCTCAGATACTTCTTTTTCAACTTCTTCAATTCTTATGCTATTCTCTCCACTGCCACTCCCATCACCATGAACAGTGCCAGCCAGGACACCTTCCATTACAAGAAAAACACATTTCTCCATATTTGTTTTGAAATTGGACAAAAACCAATTTGGTTTGAGCATTAAAAAGATATCATTCTCATGACAAAAATTCATGAGAAGCTGCTCTGTAGTATGGGGAAGATCCCAGCTACTGTGTTCTATAAGAGTTTGTAATTGTGAGAATGGAAGTGATTTAAAGTATTTCCATTCGTCATAGACATTAATGAAAGACACTTGAAGGGCTTTTTGTTTTACCTCTTGGAGCTGTTCCACTATTAGCTACAAAGGATTGGTGTCAAGCAAGTTTAGAGAATATAATGCCTCAGGAATGTTGATTACAAGATCAGCTTCCTCTTCCTCAGTTATGTCTGGCAGGGTGAGTAGAGGAACCACTTCAGCAACAAGATTTGATTGGACAGGGATAGGGACTGGTGAAGGGATGATCTGCATCTGATCTGTAGGGGCAGGTTCAGGTGCAGATAGGTGATCTGGTTGCTCTTTCTCCTCAAAAATTAGATGCCTGGGCCTCTTGGGGGAGGGTTCAGGTGAAGATTGGATCAAGGAAGGCTCTCCCGGGGCTGGTCCCCTTCTCTTCAAACGTAGAGCTAGTGGAGTGTTGTCTGAATCTGAATCAGACTGATCTGCAGGCTTGTCGCAGGCTGTAGCTTGGTCTCCATCAGACTCATATGAGCTTGAGGGATATGTGTAGGGTGTAGGCTTAATAGGCATTTCCTCCAGAATTCTGGCTGCTTTCCTTACACTGCCCAATCTTCTCAAAGTTTCTTGGTCTAGGTGACCAAGTCTTTTGTTGATATGGAAGGGATCTGCATTTCCCTTCGCAGGGTCTAAATGCTCCATAATCCAACTGACCTGTGTCCCAAAGGCAAATTTGGTCTTGAACCTCTTCTCATGAGCTAGCCAATGGACTTTATTCACTTCACAACCCAATTGTCTGTAGATGTAATCTACCCAGTCAATTGGCTCATACTGAATTAGGGCTCCCATAACCGTAAATTTAGCTGATGACAGCTGATCGTAGCTTCCAGCCATACCCATCACTATCTTGTTAGTAATGTACAGCGTATAGCGATATTCCTTTCGCAGCTCTCTCCTTTTGGCAGTTAACTTCAATTTTGACGGCTGGTCAATAGCCTTGATCTTCAGCCAGATGTCGGTTGTGTTCTGCTTCAATGCCTCTACGGCGACACCTTGAGATTTCATCCCAAAAGCTTCTCAGACTGTATGTGGAGTAATTGTTACTGCTTCTCTGAAAATCGAGCTCTTCATGCCCGATTCCAGCACTTCAGCCTTCTCGAAAAACGCGATAACCGCCTCCTTGAAGAGAGATTTAGGGTAGGCATTTCATAATCACTTGGCACCAATTGACTTTGTCCACAGTCATAATGGCGACCATCATATGAAAATTTAGATTTGTGCACATCTACAAGGCTCTGGTGCGGTTCTACAGAACCCTACAACAGAATTCATTAAGATACAAGTAGGGGAGGGTGAATTTCTTCTTGTGGCATGATGGATGGATTTCTGACGACGTGAAGTTGCCAGTGAAGAGTTTATAGTAAGCTTCTAACAAACTGTCTGAGCCAAAAGTTTCCAGCTCCTCCAGAGTTAGGCCATCAGAACGCAACTTGTATAATTTCTCCCTCTCCTGCACAGTGATAAGAATCACAGTTAATGCGCACCCCTTATTTTCAGTTGCATAGTTGAATTCAGCATAAATATAGAATTTTTCTACGATATGTTCATCATAGTTTTCCGGGTGAACGCTACCCAGTTTGTAAAGTCCTGATTGCTTGACACGGGAAATTACAAGGTTCATCCCTGTTATGTCTTCGTCCTAAGAAATGATGCCTTCTTGAAGAATAGAGCGAGCGAAGATATGTTCGTCAATGACGTGTCCTTCTTTTTCAGAGAAAGTGATGAAGTTTGTGAAAAAGACATTTTGCAGAAGATAAAGAGTAAACGAACTTGGCAGATAGATTTCAAAGTATATAAGCTGTATGTTATAGGCTCGTTTAATATGAAGAAGGCGTAAAGAGTCTGTAGATCAGAACACTGACCCATTTATAGTGTGCAAGAAGGCTAGGTTACAGTGAATGGTCTTTAAGAGATGGGAACCATTTTTCAATGAACGTACAAGATGAATTCACATGTAACTGGTATGTCTAATCCATCAGCTTTTTGTGAATTTATTGCTCGGTCCCACCTCTAATATATGACAGCTTCCACTATTGCATGTTTAGGTGGTTTGAGTTTTAAATTATCAGGATTCATGGTCTTAAAAGTCCAGATGTTGTTTTAGTATTGAAAGTAGAATCGTTTTAAATCGAGACGATGCACATGGACTAGAACTATTTTCGAAAAGGTTAAGTGTAAGGAATTTGATACACTTACAATATTAACTCAAATCCAGCAGGATTTCTGCGGTATTTGCAAATGTACAGTGTTCCCCCTTAATAGGTACATACAAGATTCAATTCTTATAGCAAGGGATGATTAATACTGTATTCTTGATTCACACTGTGTCCTCCGTTAATTAATGCACACTTCATATATAGAAAGGTAATTGTACTCTCTTCTTCCTAAAATAAGGATATAACTTGTAGTCCCGAGTGTACATTTAATTAAAATGGACACTGTAGTGATGGGTCTTACATCATTCTGTTAGGAATACTTGTTAGATTTTGATGATGTCATCCCTGTATTCATGATTTATTCAAGTGTATGCACTAAGTACTTGGCATTGTAAAAAAACAAACGAGTATCTTCTATAACCAATTAAATAAGCTAAGTATTGATCAAGTGTTGATCAGATAGAAAATTGGCTAAGTATAAAACTGTCAAAATATCGGATAAGTTCTCAGGCGAGTTAATTATCAGGCAAGTTTTGGTTAACAGAAATATCATACGAGGTTTGATCAAAACTCAGCTGCAGCCGAGCTCTGAAGAAAGCATAATATCAGGCGAGATAATATCAGGCGATATATCATGCAAGTTCTGGTCAACAGAATACATCAGAGAAGTTTGACCGCAGATGTGTTATTGTCAGAAGAGGTCTAGTCAACTCAAAGTATCAGCTGAGGTTGACCATAGATGAGATATTAACATGCAAGCTATCAGGCGAGTTTTCAGGTCAAAAGAAATATCAACTCAGGTTTGACTACAGACAAGTTCTTTATCAGTCGAGGTTTTCGGTCAAAACAGAATATCAGAGAAGGTTGACCAAACTAATTCTGTAGCCATGTTTGAGTATTAGGAAAGAAGCTCAGTCCACGTTAGCAAACATTAAAAAGTCAACAATAACGGCGACGCACATCGGATGTAAAAGCAAGAGACAAAGCGAAGATTCCCAGAAGTTTAGGAATAAAATATTCCTTTAGATCCACACTCTGAAGACTTATGAATATACAAATCAAGAAAAGTGGCGCGGACAAAATAATATCTTCAAATGGTCGGAATTGAAAAGGGAATCAATCCGTGCAATGAAATGAAAAGATAAACAAAGAAATCCACTCTCCAACAGACGGATTTGTTACAAGAGATGCAACGGATATGAAGAAGCTCAAGATTCATACTATAAGTATCTGAAGAACAGATTGAGCAAAGTACGATGTGAACAACACATACAAGCAATCAAAACAAACAAAGCATACAAAGCAATCTATAGCATCTTGAAGAGCAAGCTTTAAAGTTATATTCAAGAGAAGCTCTTAAGTTGGAGAAGATAACACTCTTGTCTTTAAGTTCGAGTACTAGGTACTTTTTTGAATGAGGTTCTTAGAAGTTGAAGGTTGTAAACGCATCCATGGATTCTTGATTGGAAGTTGATAGACAGCTTGCGAGTTGCTGAGGCATCTAAGGGTATTCGATCAAGACGTGCTAGGCATCCAGAGGGAGTTGCAACGGCCACGGTTTTCCACTAGTTGAAGCTGTTGTAACTGAGGAATTCATTGTAACATTTATCTCCAACGGGTTTAAAGAGAAGTGGACTAGTAGAGGAGTACCCCACCTCTGAAACCACTATAAGTGCTTGTGTGTTTTACTGCATTTCATCATACTTATCTGCTGTATTCATATTTACTATTCCATTAAATTGTCACCTGCATTGGACCTAGTTACCTGCATTGTTATCAGCTGTGCTTCCGCATTACTCATCTGCAGCCAAGGTTTGTTAGCTGCATATATAACAACTGAGGATACTCATCTGAGATTCAGGAAAGAGTTGAATAAGTCTACTCCCCCTTCTAGACATATTCCTGACGACTTATGACCTACAAGTGGTACTAGAGGGGTTAGTTCAATTATACAGAACCAGATCCATATACTTGAGTATATCTATCTTAATCTCTCATTATAATGGAACACATGCATTCTAGATTACCTGTCTTTTCAGTTGCTGAATATGACCTTTAGAAAATAGGAATGCATGCTCATCTATCATATATCCATGATGATATATGGTGTATAATCGAGGAAGGACCATTTATCTTCCTGAAGGACAATACAGCTGAGGAGATTGCAGCCGGGGAACCAGCTAAGATATTCAAGAAGAGAACTGAGGTGTCACCTGGAAGATGGCCAATCTTGAAAACCGGGCCATATATGTATTATACTAGACCCTTGACAAGGCAACCATGGTTAAAATCAAGAACTGCAAAAATGCCTAGGAAATATGGACACATTAGCTGTAATGTGTGAGGGAACTGAGCTTATCAAGGCGAACAAGCTGTCAATTGCCACTCAGAAGTTTGATAACTTCAAGATGCAGAATGGTGAAACAATTGACCAGGTGGATACCAGATTCATAGAGATCATAAACGAAATAAACTCTCTTAGTAAAGCATATGGCAACTGAGAGATGGCTCAAAAAGTTCTAAGATCTCTCACCCCAGAATGGAGCATGAAGGCCGTTGCTATGAAGTAATCCAAGTATCTTAATAAAATAAAGACCCAAGAAACTTTCTCAAACCTCAAAGCATTCGAGTTTGAGCTTCCCTGCTCATCAAATAATGAGCCAGCTCAGAAAGGAATAGCTTTTGCAGCAGAATCAGCTGCAAAGAGTCAAGTTGAAGGCAGTCCCCCCAGCCCTCTGAATTTTGAAGAAGAGATGGCATTTATTATGCAGATGTTCAACAATTTCATGAAGAACTATTCAAAGTACAAGAAGGACTTCAGAGAGAACCCAATAAGAAACCAAAAAGCTGGAAACTAGAACGTAGAATGCTACAACTGTCACAAAACAGGACATATCCAGTTTGACTGCCCTGAACCCAAGAAGGACGAAAGCAAGAAGGACATGGGCAGAAAGGATGATAAAAGGAAAGCTCTCATTGGTAAAGATCAAGAAAGAGTTGAATCAAACAGTCGATTCTTTTTAGATGATGATGATGACTACAGTTGCTTGATGGGTAATTTGGCTGATGAAGAGGTAACATCTAAACCTCAAACTTCAGAAGGTTTCAGTTCTGACATGTCTGAAGACATTGATCTTCATAAATTTGAAAAGCAATCTGAAATACCTTGAAAAACTCAGATGAAAATACTACTGCTGAGATTCATAACCTGACTATTTTAAATAGTGAAAAGTCAGCTGCACTTGCTCATATCAAAACTGAGCTTTCTAAATTGAAACAGCTAAACAGTGCACAAGCTAAAGAGATAACATCTCTAAAAGCATCTATAACCTTAGATGGTTTTTGTATAAACAAGAGGCCACTTTATTTAAAATCAGGCCTTGGATATGACCCCAACACTCCCTCCAGCTCAAAAACCACTTTTATCAAGGGAGAAACTTATGTCCAGACTGCTAAGCCTATAAACAAACCTGTATCTCAAAATAGGCCGCAGCCCAGTCACAAGTTTAGGCAACAACCAAGGTTTACAAGGCAGCCACCTAAACAGGAGACTAGGCAATGGCTAACGCAAAAGCAGCAGCCAAAACATTATTCTCCTTATTACCAAAGACTCCCCTAAAACAGATTTCAAAATGGCACAGGTAAATGGAAACCTCAAGGTTATCCAAATATTCAAAAAGAACAGGTGTGGAGACCCAAAAGCTTCAATAAATGGTCTTAGACAAGATTTAGAAATGGCCCGCACCAAAACCATTTTCAATCACATCCAATATACAAACCAACTCAAGGATATAGACCCAGACACCTTGCACCCCATAGGAATAACCAACATTTTCAAAACACTAGGAGAAATCAATTCACTAGGAAGCCCACTAACCCCATAAGGACCCACTAAAATTTAGGTACCTAAATCTCTGCTTGTGTGATTGCCGAAACGGTGGAAGGACTACCATTATGTCACATCAAGTTCAACAATAGGAATTGAAGAATGGTTTGTGGATTTAGGATGCTCAAGGCACATGACAGAAAATAAGAAGGTGCTGACAAACTACATCAAAGAGAAAGGTCCTGATGTAACTTTTGGAGATAGTTCTCGAGGCCAAACAAAAGGTTATAGGGAGATGCACAGATAAAACATAATCATATCAAAAGTGCAGTATGTCAAAGGGCTCAAATACAACCTGTTGAGCATAAGTCAATTTTGTGATGAAAAGAACTTATTAGTTTTCACTATTTGGAAATACATGGTGATTGATAACTTATCTGGAGAAGTGAAACTACAAGGATTCAGGAGAAGAGATGTTTACATGATAGATTGGAACACAGGAACTCCAAACACCTATTTTCTATCAAAAATAATTGCCGAGAATGGATGGCTATGGCACAAAAGATTATGTCACCTGAATTTCAAAGCCATCAACAAAATCAGCTCTCAAAAGTTGGTCAGAGGACTTCCAGAATAAGTATTCGAGAAAGAAGCCCTCTGTGATGCATGTCAGAAGGGAAAGCAAACCAAAGAAACTTTCAAATAAGTTCAGCCTACCACTCTCACCACCAGAATTCTGGATCTACTTCATATGGATCTCATTGCCCCTATCAATCCAAGAACATTGAGTGGAAGGAAGCATGCCCTAGTAGTAGTGGATGACTATTCCAGATATACATGGGTGGTTTTCCTCTAAAAAAAGAGTGAAACTTGAACCAAGCTACCAGAGTTGTTGAGGAAAATTCAGAATGAGAAATCCCTCTCCATCATAATGATCAGATCAGACAGAGGTGGAGAATTTCTCAACAAGTCAATCACTGAATATAGTGATCAAAATGGAATCCAGCATGAAGTCTCGGCCGCAAGAACACCACAACAAAATGGTGTAGCTGAAAGAAGGAACAGAACCCTGAAGGAAGTGTCCAGGTCAATGATTGTTGAAGCTGACCTGCGAAAGAGGTTATGGGCTGAAGTTGCCAAAACAGCATGTCATACTCAGAATAGGAGTATGATATTAGGGAGACATGGCAAAACCCCCCATGAGATTTGGAATCGCAGAATACCAACTGTTGCATACTTTTATATTTTTGGTTGTAAGTGTTTCATACACAACAATGGTAAAACCCAACTAAATGCCTTTGATGCTAAAACTGATGATGGTCACTTTATCGGATACTCACAAATAAGCAAGGCATACAAAATATTTAATAAAAGAACATAGTTGTACAAGAGATACCTAGTGTTGTCTTTGATGAATCTACTGTTGAGTACATAAAATAGGTGGAATTAATTGAGAAAAAGCTCGAATATGCCTCATTGGAAGAAATCATCATCAATGACACAGGAATGATGGACACAGCTGATGAAGACCCAACTGCAGATCAGATAGGATCTCCAACCACAGGTGATCCAACCACAGCTGATCCAACCGTAGTTGATCCAACCACAGCTGGCAAAGTCACAGCTGATCCAACCACAGCTGAGGGAGACCCAACTGCAGATCAGATAGGATTCCTCCAAGCAGCTCAACAGGGGAAACAAACCATGATGATGATATCCCCAAATGGCTAAAAGATCACCCCATCCAATAGATTATTGGAAACTTAACTGATGGATTCAAGACCAGGAAATCCACAGAACCAGCATGAATGGCAATGTTTTCTTGCTTCATGTCCCAAATGAAGCCCAAAACAATAGATCAAGCCCTGGATGACTGCATATGGGTAATTGCAATGCAAAGAAGCTAAATCAAATGGAGAGAAATAATGTATGGGAACTAACAGACACACAAGATCATAAGAAAGTCATAGGCACCAAATGGGTGTACAAAAACAAGTGTGATGAAGATGGAGCTGTTGTTAGGATTAAAGCCAGATTAGTTTCAAAAAGATATGCCCAATATGAAGTAATAGATTTTGATGAAACATATGCACCAGTAGCAAGACTAGAAGCAATCAGACTATTCCTTGCATATGCAGCATTCAAAGATTTTGAAGTCTACCAAATGGACGTGAAAAGTTCATTTCTCAATGGAGTACTAGAAGAAGAAGAAGTCTATGTTGAGCAACCCCCTGGATTTTTTAAATGAGACAAAGTATATAAGCTTTTGAAATCTCTCTATGGACTCAAGCAGGCACCAAGAGCCTGGTATTAAACTCTATCCGTATTTCTTGAGAAAAATGGATTTTGCAAAGGAAAGGTGGACAAAACTCTCTTCAGAATTGAACATGAAGACCACATATTACTAGTTCAAATATATGCAGATGACATTATATTTGGCTCAACCAACCCTGACCTATGTGAGAAGTTCTCAAATCTCATGAAAGGAGAATTTGAGATGAGTATGATGGGAAAACTAATTTTCTTTCTTGGTTTGCAAGTCAAACAAGTTGACTCTGGCATATTCATAAATCAAGCAAAGTATACAAGAGAACCGATCAGAAGATTTGGCATGGACTCAGCCAAACCCCTAAGAGTTCCTGTGAGCACATCCCTACACATTGATGCAGATGAAGGAAGCATTCCAGTGGATCCAACACAATGCAGAGGACTAATTGGTTCACTTCTATACCCCACTGCAAGCAGACCTGACATTTCATATGCAGTAGGAGTGTGTGCAAGATTTCAGTCCAAGCCGAAGCAGTCTCACCATGAAGCAGCTAAAAGGATAATCAGATAACTTAAGTCTACAATCAATGTTAGACTATGGTATCCAAAAATAACAACAATGAACTATCAAGATATTCAGATGCAGACTTTTCAGGATGCAAGATCGACAGGAAAAGCACCACCAGACTTATATCATGGTTCAGTAAGAAGCAAGTATCAAACTCAATATCCACAACTAAGTTAGAATACTTAGATGCAGGTAGCTGTTGTGTTCAGATTTTATGGATCAGTCAACAACTAAGGGACTACAACATCATAGCAAATGAAGTTCCTATATGGTGTGATAATAATAGCACAATTGCTATAACCAAAAATCCAGTCCTACACTCAATATAAAAGCACATAGATGTCAAACATCACTTTATCAGAGATCATGTGCTTAACAAAAGAGTAAGAGTGGAAATAGTCAGCACAGAGTATCAAATTGCTGACATATTCACTAAGCCTTTACCAGAAGAAAGGTTCCTTGAACTTAGCAGGGATCTTGGATTACTATATTGGGAATCTAGTACTTAGCTGAAAATCATATGAGAAAAAGTCACCTAATCCACAGAGTAGACGAGGAAACGCCACCTGATCAGACAAACGAAGAAAAGTCATCTGACCTGGACCAGAAGTCACCTGATCTAGACAAGGAACATCACCTGATCCAGAGAACAGACGAGATAAATTATCTGATCAAACCAGACACAGAAAAGCTATCTGATGAGAACCACACTATCTGATGAGAACCAGATGGAGGAAGCCACCTGATCAGAGCAGACGAGGATCCAAAGCACAGACAAGGAAAAGCTAGCTAATATCAACTACAAACAACATACCTCACCTGATGCAGAAGCAGATAAGGACAGACGAAGAAAAGCTAGCTGATCAGAAGCATAGAAAATAAATGTCCCCTGATCAGAGTAGATAAGGAATTGAAATCACAGCTCATCAAAAGTCAAATGGTCAACCAGCTAAGTTTCTCATCCCTTCACCGACATGTGGTTATTTAATTATATTCTTTATCAACATATGGACTAGAACACATGATCCCACTCACTCCACATCTACATCAATCAGTAATACAAATTGCCACTCGCTTATTTAATTAATAAATTAAAAAACGTCATTTCAAGTGGGTATATAAGACAGCTGAAATCATTTCACAAAACCTTATCGTCTTCAAGCTCTAGATCCCTAAAATCGCAGAAAAGCAAAACCCTAGTTTTCAAAGCAGAAAAATATCCAGAACTTCAATACACTAAAATCTAAAAAATCTTTTTGCAGAAATGGATGCCAACACCTACTTCGAAGGCGTTAACCTCAAGATGGTGAAAGAGCAAATAATCTTCAGCATCATCGTCGACTTTGAAGGTTTACTGGAGTCCAACAACACGGCAGAGATGGCGCACTAGATCTCAATGATGAAGAAGAATGGTATCTACCATTTCTTAGATATCAACCCCACTCATATTTTCAAGGAAGCTATAATCTGTTTTTTTCAAAGAAGCACAGGTCATACAGTACGAAATTGAGAGCTCAATATTTGGCGAAACAATCATCGTAACAAAGCATACGATCGTCGATGCATTGAAAATAGAGAATAGGGGCATTACAGTGGAGGCCCTGAAATAAAACCCAGTTGAGATTTAGGAGAAGATCAAGATGCCGAACCAGCCAATAAAGATGAAGCTCACTGCGAAGAAATCAGATCTTAAGAAGGAGTTTCGGTATATGTTATATATCACTAACAAAATTGTGATGGGTATGGTTGGGAGTTTCCACCAGATATCATCTTCGAAGTATATCATCTTGGGAGCAATGATACAGAGCCATAGGAGAAATTGGCCTGACTATATTTTCAGACAACTAGTCACGGAAGTCAACAAAGCTAGCTGGGGAAATGATGAGAAGAATGTAGGTCACAAGTCGTCAGGAATATGTCTAGAGGGGGGTGAATAGACTTATTGAAACTCTTTTCCTGAAAGTCAGGTGAGTTTCTCAGCTGTGATAAGTACAGATGTAAAGTCGTCTGCAGACAAGATACGCAGAAGAAAGCTGATGACGATAGCAGGTAACTTAATGTTCTCTGCAGATAACTTACTAATGGAACAATAAATATGTATGCAGCAGGTAAGTATGATATTCAATGCAGTAAAACACATAGGCACTTATAGTTGTTTCAGAGGTGGGGTAATCCTCTACTAATCCACTTCTCTCCAAACCAGTTGGAGATAAATTCACTATAACTGTCAACCAGTGATAACAATTACAATGAATTTTGCCTAGTTACAACAGCTTCCAACCAGTGAAAACCCATGGCCGTTGCAACTCCCTTGACTGCCTACCACCTCTTGATTGAAAACCCTTAGATGCCTCAATAACGCTCGAGTTGTCTATCACCTTCCAATCAAGAACCCATGGATGCGTTTACAGTCTCTTTACTTTCAAGAACCTCGTTCAAAAAAGCAACCCCGTACTCAAGTTTTTTTAGACAAGAGTGTTGTCTTCTCCAACAATGAACTTTTTCGAATATGATCTTTTAATCTTGCTCTTTCACGATGCTATAGATTACTTTTGATTGCCTTGGATGTTTTGATCGCTTGTAAGTTTTGTTCGCACTGTTGTTCACATCATGTTTTGCTCAATTCGTATCTTCAAATATATATATAGTATGATCCTTGAGCTTTCTTCATAGCCGTTGCACTACTGTAACAAATCCGTCCGTTGGAGAGTGGACTTCTTTGTTTATCTTATCAATCCATTGCAAGGCTGGATTCCCTTTTAAATTCCGACCGTTTGAAAGACTTTATTGTGAGCGCCGTTATTCTTGATTAGAATAAGTATAAAGTCTTCAGAACGCGGATCTTGATGAATATTTAATTCCTTGCTTTTCGGGAATCTTTCCAGTTTGTCTCATACGTCTTACATGCGGCTGTTCTTGATTGTTGACTTTCAACTCTTGTTGATGTGGATTGAGCATCTTGGCTGATAACTTGACTGAGAACTTGTCTGAAATAACTTGGTCAAAGCTGCCTGAAGTGCAGCCAACCTTCTCTAATGTATAGTTCTATGATTTGAAGTTCTATGAGATGAAGTTCTCTGCTCTGAACTTATGTGACCTGAACTTCTCTGCGATGAAGTTCTCTGCCTTGAAGTTCTCTAAGATACAGTCTTCTGATCTGAAGTTCTCTGACCTAATGAACGTTCTCTGATCTGATGGTCAAACTTCAGCTGATATTTGTGTTGACCAATACTTATCTGAAACTTGAACTTGCCTGATATCTTCTCTGATGAGTGGTAGTTCTATACTTAACTGATCAACACTTAGCCGAAATTTTAAGGCCTACAGAAGATACTCACATGATTCTTCTTTACAAGTTGCCAAGTACTTACATTTGAATAATTCATCAGTACAGGGATGACATCATCAAAACTAAAAATATTCAAATGTAAGCAAGTCTGCACATGATACAGTGCAAGACACAAATCAAACTCAGTCCTCTTTTTAGACAACTAGTGGTTGTCATTCAAATGACTGTTATAAAATTTTTATTGATGTTTACAATACAGTGCAGTTTGAATGAACAAAATACAAGAAGATCACAAGTATTGCAAAGATTTACAAGTAAATTTCAAAGTAAACATAACAAGTAAATTACCAGTCTAGTCTATCTCCCTTTTCCTCTTCCTCTTGAGACCTCCAGCTTGGTTGGAGGGAGAGGCCTTATAGGCTTTGCACCAATTGGCCTTTTGGAAACTGGAGCTAGTCCATATTTCCTTCTGACTACCAAAGATGCAAACTCTTGTTCCTCGGGATATGTGAAGTTATTCTCAACACATAGTTTCTTAATCTCCTTCTGAAGAGCTAGCTCATCCAGATCATTATTAATCAAAGTGGGGGCATCTTCAAGTGTGATGTTGGGGATCATAGAATAGGCATCGAACTTCCTGGCTTATTTCTTCAGAACAGCCCAGAGTTTTGGCTAGGTTGAGGACATAAAATTTATGAATTACTAATGTGGGGAGCAATCTTTATCCTGGAGCAATTCCCAGAGATAGTATTTTTCTATGAACTGCTTCTTTGCTCCTCCCCACATATGTGCCATCTCAGCAGGCAAGAATTCCTCAATGAACCATAGCTCTTTTCCCTCCCATTGAAATCTCTGCTCAGGTTCCTGCCTGGTCCTTCTCTTCTTGGCTGCAGGTTGATCTTCAGATGGTGCAACCATCTCCTTCCGCTTCAGGTGAGAAGTTCCAGCTTGGATGAAAGGTAAGGTTTGTTCTAGTATAACTTCTCTGCTCTTGCCTTTGCCTTCTCCCTTATCTTCCCTGTCCTGTCTATCTTCCCCGTCTTCCCCATGCCTGAACTCAGGTGCTCTGACGTGCTCTTTTCCTTTATCTTCCCCCTTTTTTCCAGCATCAACAATCACTGCTAGCTGCTCCTCCACACGGTTCATAAATTCAGACATGCCTAGAGGCATTCTGGAATTCATTGGTGTTGGAGAAGGGTCCTTCTAGTTGAGCAGAGCATCCATCTTCAGGTTGAGGGACTGAGATCGGGCTTCACCTCAGTTGCTAATAACTTGGCAACTGTCTCCTTGATGATCCATCTGATCAGATCGGTCAGCTCAGGTGAGATAGGAATTGCGGGTGCCATCCGAGGGGCATTCTCACCTGAGTCCTCTTGGTCAGCTAACCTTCTTGCAGTGGATTTTTCTGAAGGTAGACTTTGTTCAACTGGCTTCTGATCAGATTGGATTTTGTCAGGTGTGCCAGATTTTTCCTCTTCAGGATGATGCGAGCTAGATGCCTGATTAGGTGCACCATCAGCTCCATCATCTCTCTTCTTATCTCCTTTCTTCTCTCAGGTGCCATTAGAGGGGCATTCTCACCTGAGTCCTCTTGGTCAGCTAACCTTATTGCAGTGGATTTTTCTGAAAGTAGACTTCGATCAGCTGGCTTCCGATCAGATTGGATTTTGTCAGGTGTTCCAGATTTGTCCTCTTCAGGCTGATGCGAGCTAGATGCCTGATCAGGTGCACCATCAGCTCCATCATCTCTCTATTTGTCTCCTTTCTTCTCTCCTCCTTCTTCTTCTTCTTCTTTTTCTTCTACTTTTTCTTCTTCTTCTTTTTCTTCATTTTTTTTTCTTCTTATTCTTCTTTTTCATATCATTTTGCAACTTTTGTTTTTTCAACTTCTTCCTCTTTTTATTTTCAACCTTTTTTTCTTTTTCAACATTTTCAACTCCTTCTTTTTCAACTGCAGCTTCTTCTTTTTCAATATTTTCAACTCCTTTTTCAACTGAAGCTTCATCCTCTGCCTCTCCAACCACATATTCAACTCTAGCAACCTCAACTTCCTCTTTTCTCTATCCAGCTTCTTCTTCAAAAATCCTCTTCTCTAGAACCTCCTTCATTATTTGGAGGATGAATTGGTCCATGTTATGTTGGAAATGGAGCATGAACCAATCCTCTTCATGTAGAACCTGCATGTTAGTTTCGTGAACGAATAACATAACGAGTTGTTCTACAGCTATTGGATGCTTCCAGGAGGTCTTATCAACAAGAGCTTTAAGTTGGGAAAAGGTGTACATACGGAACTCTCCCCATTCCGCGTACATATTTACAAAGGAATATTGTGAAGCCTCCTTTCTTACCAACTTCAGCTGTGCTGTGGAGAGTCCTAGGGGGTCGTTGGTCCTCAAGTTGAATGAATAATTTGCAGCAGGGACTTGAGTGGTCTCTTCGGTTTCTTCTTCCTCAGTAATGCTAGGAAGAGTGAGGAGGGGAATACTGTCAGTCATCTGCTCAGGTTGATCGGGCTGATATTCAGCCGGGGCAGGGGCAGGGGAGATGGTTATCTGCTTCTGAGCAGACAGGTCTTCGATTGGTGCAGGTGAGCTGACATGCTACACCTCTTCTTCTGGTGAAGATTGGATGTGGCCAACCTCCTCTGGTTCAGGTGACTTCCTCTTCAGCTTGGACAGAGGAACGTTGTCATCACCTCAGTCATCTGCAGAGGGCTTCTCGACTGCAAGTGACTTTAGAGCGATCTCAGTTGTGGTTGCCTCAGACTTGTCTGACTCGGTATCCGAGGGGCCTCTGTACTTAGATGGTCCAGAGGTCATCTCCTTGATTATTCTTGCAGCTTTTTCTCTCTTGTCTCCAATGGTCTTCAGGTTCTCAGGGTCCAGATGACCAACTCGCTTGATGAGATGAAAGGGTTATGCCTTTCCCTTAGCCTTTCCAAGATGCTCCAGAATCCAACTAATCCGAGTTCCGTAAGCCAGGTTTTGTCTGAATTTCGTCTCCTCTTCGTCCCAGCTTACTTTATTCACTTACTGAACCAAATGCCTATAGATGTAATCAGGCTAGTTAATTCGCTTTGGCTGGATGAGGGCTCCCATCACCACATATTTTGCTGAAGATAGTTGGTCATAACTTCCAGCCATGCCTATGACTATTTTATTATTAATGTCAAGGACATATTTATACTCTTTCTTCAGGTCATTCTTTTTTGCCGCGAGCTTAATTTCGAACCAGGTCTCAGTCGAGCTTTGTTTGAGGGCCTTGACTGTGATGCCTTGGTTTTCCATCTGAAATGCATCTGTGATGGTCTGAGGAGTGCTATCGACTTCCTCTCCAAGAATCATGCTCGAAATTCAGTGCTATAAGATTTGGGCCCCCTTGTAGAAACAAATCACAGCCTCCTTGTATAGCTGCTTGGAGGATATGTCAAGAAAATAGTAGATTCCGTTTTTCTTCATCATCCTTATGACATACGCCATTTATCATGTCTAGTTTGTCGCCAGCAATCCTTCGAAATCGACCACTATGGTGAATATTATATTGTCCTTCACGACCTTGAGGTTAACTCCTTCAAAATAAGCTTCCATTTCTGCAAAAAAGATGTTTTTCGCTGAGTGTAGTGAAGATTCAGAGATCTTTCTGCTCTTGAGAAACTTAGGTTCTTAGGTTTTGATGATGCTAAAGTTTGTGAAATGATTTCAGCCGCCTTAAATACCTAGTTGAAAAGACGCTCTGAATTTTTAACAATAAAATAATCAAATGGCGGTACGATTTTTGATGGTTTAAGGAATGACGGTTGAAGTTGATTGGTCATCGTGGAGGTAGTGTGAACATGTGTTTGTCTACGTGTGAAAAACAATAATAATTAAGTCGGTCTCGAAACTAAAAACTTAGCTGTTTGACCGTTTGACTTCTGATGCAGCTGTAGATTCTTATTTGATCTGATCAGCTATCTTTCCTTGTCTTCTCCATCAGGTAGGATATGTTGCCTATGGTCAGCTAGATTTATCCATCTGTCATTCGGCTCCTCGTCTGGTGTGATCAGATGGGTTCCTTGTCTGCTCTGCATCAGGTATCTTGCTCTTCATATCAGGTAGCTTTTCCTTGTCTGCATCAGGTAGCTTCCTTCGCCTTTTCCGCCTGATCTGATCTTCCTTCGAACACTAATGGTTAGTGGGAGCACATGTTATAGGTATGCTAATTGGATGAGTATACTCGAACCGACTCACCCTCGATTCGTCACATGGATTTCACTCCGGGACAGTCAATGACTGAATCGAAAGGTTGTGATAGGTATTCGTGAACCTTCGACTTGAGGATTTAGTAGGGATGTTCTTGTGACGTTAAGATTTTCATTAGAGTAGTTCGATCCTGTAAACCAGAAGGCGGGGGTCAACCTCGACGTGCATCTTGACGAGCAAGTAGCAGGTCCTACTGAATACCAAGATAGAATTCTTTATCCCGTTAGTGAGCGGGTTATATGTCCTATGCGGTTATTGGCAGATGAGATCATAAGTCTTTGGCTAAAGCATTGGAGCTAGCTGTATTAGATACACGAGAGCTTGGTGATCTCGATTTGCATTAACGCATGAGTAGCGTCAAGTACAGACAGGGTTTGATTGACTGTGACCCTATAACTTGATCGGGACATTTGAAAGAAGGGTTTATAGGTATACTAGTATTCACGACATAATGGTTCTTGAGTGATCCCAATCATTAGTTCTCAGTTGGGGTACAGTTTAGGCTGCCAGGCTGGTTAGGTGGTGCTACTACTCTTTGGTTCCTCCCATTACTGACTGAGACGGACCTACCGAGTCGCGCAATAGGATTGACGACGGAATGAATCATGCTTATTCTCTCATTATGAATATTAGATATTGGATATCTAATTTATTGGGACATTGGATGTCTAAATTGATTTATTGGATATATTGATTTACGGCCTAATGAATTAAATAAATTATTGGGTGATTAATTTAATTCATATCTATAATTATTTCTTTGAAAAATTAATTATGTTATTATGTATTTGATATGATTAATTAATTGGATTAATTAATTGATATAAATACATCGGAATGGAATCAGAGTTTATCTGTTTGGACCCACAGGAGTCCAGAACGAACCGAACTCTTCAATTTCCTACTACCCTTTTAGTCTTTTGTGTCCATTTTTATAATGGATGACAAACACATTGTAGGGTATCAATCATGTGATATGAATTGATTTCATGTGGGTTGAATTAGAATAAGATGTGAAGACTTCCATCATTCTTATATCCCATTTTTCATGCGGTTGGTGAGAAAGAGAGAGAGAGAAAGAACTTAGAGTTCATTTCCATGGTCTTCAACTTCATCTTCTTCATCCTTTACTTCAGTTATCTTAGAGAAAGATTGAGAGAAAAATAGAGAGAAAATAGATTAAACACTTAGAGTGTAATAATCTTTATATTCAAGCTCTTATAATCTTGTTCTAGCCGTATCCTTGGAGGATAACGATATTTATTTATTACGGTCATTTCTCCAGCGCGTGGAAAGTAGAGACGCAGTACTTTCGGCGTTGGATCATCCAAATCTTGGAGCGGATTGGATTCGTAGAGATCAAGCAAAGCTTGGGGAATAGCTCAAGATAAGGATACCATTTAATAAACGGACTACAAAGGTATGTTTTCTCGTATCTCTTGTGCTTCGTTTAATATTCGTATATACGTAGCTCAATCGATCCTCGTAGGGATTTGGATCGAATTAATTTTTGTTTTACTGCTTCCGCTGGGCCTTCGTTTTAGGCACCGAATCCCAACAACAACAGCTTCTAACCACTGGAAACTCGTAGCCGTTGGAACTCCCTTGACTGCCTAGCACCTCCTGATTGAAAACCCTTGGATGCCTCAACAATGCTCGAGTTGTCTATCAGCTTCCAATCAAGATCCTGTGGATGCGTTTATAGTCTCTTTACTTTCAAGAACCTCGTTCAAGAAAGCAACCCCGTACTCAAGATTTTTTTATACAAGAGTGTTGTCTTCTCCAATAAAGAGCTTCTTCGAATATGATCTTTTAATCTTGCTCTTTCACGATGCTATAGATTGCTTTTGATTGCCTTGGATGTTTTAATCGCTTATAAGTTTTGTTCGTACTGTTGTTCGCATCGTGTTTTGCTCAATTTGTATCTTCAGATATATATAGTACGATCCTTAAGCTTCCTTCATAGCCATCTCACTACTGTAACAAATCCGTCTGTTGGAGAATGGACTTCTTTATTTATCTTATCAATCCATTGGAAGGCTGGATTCCCTTTTCAATTTCTACCGTTTGAAAGACTTTCTTGTGAGCGCCATTATTCTTGATTAGAATAAGTATAAAGTCTTCAGAATGCGGATCTTGATGAATATTTAATTCCTTTCTTTCCGGGAATCTTTCCAGTTTCTCTCCTACGTCTTGCATGCAGCTTTCCGTGATTGTTGACTTTCAACTCTTGTTGATGTGGACTGAGAATCTTGGCTGATAACTTGACAGAGAACTTGTCAGAAATAACTTGGTCAAGGTTGCCTGAAGTGCAGTCAACCTTCTCTGATGTAAAGTTCTCTGATGTAAAGTTCTCTGAGATGAAGTCCCATGCTCTGAACTTCTCTGATCTGAACTTCTCTGCGATGAAGTGCTCTGCTCTGAACTTCCGTGATCTGAACTTCTCTGAGATGAAGTTCTCTGCCTTGAAGTTCTCTGAGATACAGTCTTCTAATCTGAAGTTCTATGACCTGATGAATGTTCCCTGATCTGATGGTCAAACTTTAGCTGATATTTGTATTGACCAATACTTATCTGAAAGATGAACTTGCCTGATATCTTCTCTGATGAGTGGCAGTTCTATACTTAACTGATCAACACTTAGCCTAAATTTTAAGGTCTACAGAAGATACTCATATGGTTCCTCTTTACAAGTTGCCAAGTACTTACATTTGAATAATTAATCAATAAAGGGATGACATCATCAAAATATAATAAGTATTCCTAATAAAGAAATTCAGGCAAAAGTTAGCTTTTGGAACCCAGATTAGTTGGATTCTAGAATTCTTGGAAAAGGCTAAAGGAATGGCAGATAACTTCCACACTAGCAAGAAACTTGGTCATCTGGACAAAGATACAAAGGAGAAGCTTGCAGTCATACATCCCACTGTAGCTAAAATTCTGGAGAAAATGAGGACTGGAACATCCTCAGATAAAGGAGTATCAGACTTCCATGAAGTAGAGTCAGATGCAGCTGACAACACCACAGTTGAGAAAACTATAGAGGACATTACCTCAGCACCAATCACAACTACAGATGACATACCAGACGAAGTCATCCCACCTGCTCTAACAAAAATCTCACCTGCAGATGACGTCATTCCATCTGCACCTGAAACCTTACCTGCACCTGTCATCACATTTGTAGAAGATTCAGACAGTGCAAACATTTCTCTTTCCAAGTTCTTTCCTTAAAGAGACAGAAAGGACTGGTGGATCATCCCTCAGTAGAAATGCAGATAGTCATTTTACCTGCACCAGCATTACCTAGAAATCAACCTTCTCATTCCTCTGAGCTGATAGCAGAGGTAATCCCACTACTAACACTTCCAAGTGTTACTGAAGAAGAGGAGGCAGAAGAAACTATTGAGTTACCAGAAGCTGAATACTCCTTCAATCTCAGGGAGAACAACCACTTAAATCTTACCAAGGATCAACTGAAATTGGTATGACAACAATCGTTCAAATACTCATTTGTCAACATTTATGAAGAATGGAAGGAATTGAAAATGCTTACCTTTCCTCAAATAAGAGAATTTGTTGAAACAAGTAGCTGGGAACACCCCACTGTCACAGAACAACTCATTATGTTCTTCTGTCAATAGACAGATGCGAAGTTGTGGATGAAGGAGAACTGGTTCATCTCACATTTTAAACAAAATATGGACAAGTTCATCTTTCATGTTATGAATGGTGTATCATAAGGTGAAATCCTTGGTGAGAAGGAAGGAGTGGAAAAGTAAAAAGAAGGAGTTAGAGATGAAAAAGAAGAAATTGAAAATAGAAAAAGGAGTAGAAAAGGAGAAAAAAGAAGAGGTTGAAAAAGAAAAGAAGGAAGAATCTGAAAAGGAAGTCAGAGGAGAAGGAGTTGAAAAATAGAAGGAAGAAAAAGAAATGAAAGAAGGAGAGGAAGTAGTTAAAAAGAAGAAGAGAACACGGAAGCGTAGGTCTCAAGTCGTCAGGAATAAATCTAGAGGGGGGGGTGAATAGACTTATTGAAACTCTTTTTCCACGAAAGGAGTTTCTCAGCTGTGATAAGTACAGATGACTTGAAGTTGTCTGTAGACAGGATATGTGGAAGACACAGCTGATGACGAATACATAAAAACTCAAATAATGGAACAATGAATATGTATGCAACAGGTAAGTATGATGCTAATGTAATATCCGGATTAATTATTGAGTATTTTATATGTAATTGAACCCTGTATTATTCGGATTTGTGATATCGATAATCGAAGTATGATATTTCTCATATTCGTATCCATGTGCATGATAATATCAACGTATGTATTTTTACATGCAAACACGTGATAACGTACGCTACGAAGTGAGCATAGCGTACGTTATTTGCCAAGATTAGCGTACGCTACGAAGGAAGTGTAGCGTACGTAAGGCAGCCAATAATTGAGCTGGGCGGCTAGCACATGCTCCAGCCAGACGATGGGTCCGGAAAAGATTCCTGCGCATGAACCTGGATAGTTTTGAAGTCAACGGGTGTTAACGTATGCTAAGGTATGTCTCTAGCGTACGCTAATGGGTGTTGCTTACATATGTAACCTGATGGACTAGCGTAAGTAATCGAGTATAGAATGAGAACAGTTAACTATCAGTGAAAGATAGCGTACGCTAAGAATAGAGGGTAGCATACACTAATAGACTAACGTACGTTATGCATGAAGGCTAACGTACGTTAAGGTCAGAAAGTTATAAATAGGACAACACCCCATTTCATTTCATTCATTTCTTTCACTTGGTTTTCAACATACTTCATCCCCAGAGATTTCCCAGCCACCTTAAACACCTTTAGATCACTTAATACTTGGTCATTGAAGATTGGATATTACTTATACTTGATCATTGAAGTGGAGAATCATCTTTAATTGGCATACAAGCAACCGGAGTTGGATTCTACCTATTATATCGGTGTTTTCTTTATCTTAAGGTATGTTAATACTATCTCCAACCTTGGATTCATGTCCTTAAAGATATTATGATCATGCTACCATGGATATTAAGTTTCATAGATGATTTATTCAATGAAACATCATGTTTAGAAGTTGGGATGATTATGCTTAAGTTATCATTGTTGAGAACATCATAGTTGGAATCCTGTTATGTCAAATGATGAGAGTGATGTTCTGAGATTGATTATCTATATTGAATAGTGTTACCATATTGATCGCAGACTTCGAGTTGATATCACTTTTGCTAAACGGACTTAATAAAGAATCATGGAAGGTTGTACCCTTTCTTATAAGTTGGATCTGTTAGTTCATCTTCAAGATAAAGTTTGAAAGTAATGATGATATTGGAATCAAGCACATCAATCTTAGATCACCCGAACTTCACATGAAAATTGTAATCGAGATTGAATATAGTGTTGTGATGATATACATATCCTTGAATTCGAAGATGTTTTAATCCGTAAAGATCATTCATAATTGTATAAGCATGATATGTATGAGGATAACGTACGTTAATCACTGAGGACTTCGTACGCTTTATCACCAATTGAGACACTCGTCTGCTTAATGAGAAACTATCATATGTGTGTTTAGCGTACGCTAGGATCTTCAACTTACGTACTAATGGGAAGAATTAACGTATGCTACATTTGGTATATAACATACGTTATTTCATCAGACGAGTCAGTTGACTGATCAGAGAGGGACTGTCAATGCATGATTAGTGTATGCTAGACTTCATAGTTTACGCTCGCTAACGAGCAGGACTAACGTACGCTACGTTTGATACATAACGTACGTTACGCAGACCAAGCAGGATACGTTTTGTGCACCGTCAGCCGTAGTTTGGATTGATAGATGTTCGTACGTTACTTATTCGACGTGAGATGAACTCTATATTATTTCTTTTGTTTAAGGTTCGAGCTTTGCTACGTGATTAATCGAAGGGGCGACCTTCGAGTGTTTTGATATTCGTGGAAGTGTTATTCTTGTCATCGAGGCAAGTACTTTAATTGTTTTATGTATTGATGTTATACATATTGTTGTGCATATATGTCGTTGTTGTATGTCCACCCCATGTTGGTCCGACGGGATCATCGGGGGATCTATGCTAGCGTGCGCTGGATCATCGGGCGGGTTTTTCTACCACGGGTTGGTCTGACGGGATCATCATGGGTTCTAGGTAGTGAACACAGGATCATCGAAATTACCATGTGTATGTTGTGATGTCATGTTGTGATTATCATTTTTGTATGATATTTATGAGTTTCTCGCAGGAAGAGGCTCGTTCGTATTTTGTCATTTATGTTAGTTTTGTTCTTCGTGAATTGTTGAATAATATGTCGTGATACTTGTACTAGCATCGTTGTGCTAACCCCTTCGGGGTGAACATTTGTTTATGTTAAGGATCTAGGAGAGCAGGAAAACAACCACTAGAGATGCATGACGACGAGGGCGCAGAGTAATGTTCCGGCCGGGTTCATTTGTCTGTTGTTTGTGTTGTTTTAATAAGTACTCGAGTATGTCGTCGTTTGTGATGTTGAATTTGGTGATGTAATAATATTCGTCATTTGGATGTTTGTATT
The DNA here is from genome assembly GCA_033398695.1 of Orobanche coerulescens. NCBI lineage: Eukaryota > Viridiplantae > Streptophyta > Magnoliopsida > Lamiales > Orobanchaceae > Orobanche > Orobanche coerulescens. The sequence continues at coordinate 96,720,427 of CM065816.1, forward strand.
TTCGGCATTGTCCCAGAACTGTTGTATTTTATTTCAGTTACTTTCATATGTCGGTATATGTTATTGTATTTTCATTTCTTCAGCCTTGTAAATTCTTATGTAAAGGATTTACGGCGCTGTAATATTCCTTAATATATCGGGGTGTTACAGAATATGGTATCGGAGCTAATATTATGGATATCTTGGCCGTTGGGTTAAAATAGGGGTCGTAAATGTCTTTTGAGGTCACCAGCCATGAATAACATCACTGTACTGTCTACGTCTTTGTGCGAACGGTGGTTGTAAGTTCCTAAACTCTATCTCGTCCTTTACATGTTATACCTCTTTATACATGAACATTAGAACAAGATTGTTTCCTGTATATTGAGTATTTATGCTTACAGTATGTTGAGAGGTGGATGTGGACGTGGTCGCGGTCATGGACGCAGACGAAGGAATGCTAAAAGAGAAGCTTCGCCTTCTAATCAGGCTAGCCACAACTCAGACAAGTCACAAAGATCTATTAACAATGAACCAGAACCTGCTGTGCCTGATATCCTTCGTCAGGTGGTTAACCAGATGACTCAGTTTGCCCAGGTCGTGGACCGAATATAGGTGGCAGTAGGATTATAACAGGGAGATAGACATCAAGGTATCCCAGACATGGGAAATCGAGGCGAGCGATGGCTGCAAAAGGTGGCGAAGATGCAACCACCCAAATTCGACGGCTTTTCTGAGATACCTACATGGGATCATTGGTTAAAAGAACTGGAGAAAATTTTTGCCAGGATTAATTGCCCAGACGACCGGAGAGCCTCTATTGCTCAGTACTTTCTGATAGGGGAAGCGTCCGAGTGGTGGGAAGCCATCCGGCCTGTAGATCATGATGCCGACTGGGAAGAATTTAAATTGATGATGGAAGCTCAGTACTGACCTCGTCCTGTGAGGGAAGCCAAAGTTCGGGAATTTTTCTCTGCGCAACCTTCATATGTGCCAGTATCTCAGGCGATTAAGACGTTTAACCAGCAGCTGGCATTTGTTCGACATGTGGTCAGAACAGATGCAGAAATGATGATCCATTTTGATATGAGAATGAAACCAGAGATACAGAGTTACATGTCCGGTTTCGAATGTACCACTCTCCATCAATATCAAGATAAAGCATTGGCGTATGATATCAAAGAAGCAGCGATGGAAAAGTTTGCAGAATCCAAGAAGCAGAAAGTCTCTGGTAGTTTCACAGAGCACAAGAGCAGTGGGCCCCGCAAGGCCCAATCATCCTTTCATTCGTTCAAGAAGCATCCACCCCATCCAAGAGCGGAAAGAAGTTCGAAGCAGCATCAGCCACGACAGATGTAACAAGGAAGTGCTTTAACTGTGCCCAGACGGGGCATTATCGGTGAAATTGCCCCCTTCCTACCGTGACTTGTTTCGATTGTGGTCGAGAGGGACATCGTGCAGTGTTCTGTGAAGAGGTTGCAAAATCTTTTAGAGCTCGTACATCACAGTCAGCTCAGAAGGAAGCCAGTATTCAGCAGACGCAGCAGAGTGTTCAGCTGCCCCAAAATTTTGGTTGCGAACGAGGCACAGGACAATTGGACCGAAAGGGGACATCGAGTGCCAGATCCATTCACCCACGTCTGTACGAGATGAGGTGGGCAGACGATCAGGATGCTGCTGTCGCATCAGGTACTGTTTTGATCTTTTCACAGCCAATTAGCGTTTTATTCGATACAGGAGCTACGCATTCATTTATATCCTTGTCTTGCGTAAATCGTTTGAATATTTCTGGTTTTCATAATTGTGAGCCTTATGTTGTGGGTTTACCGAGTGGAGAGAGGATTGTGGGAAACTTTTAAACTAGAGATTTCCCTGTATCAATTGGAGGTAGAGAGTGGCCCTCAAATCTGATTGTGATAGAAATGCAAGGAGACGACCTGATACTAGGAGATGATTGGCTTAATCGTTATGGAGCTATTGTAAACTACCGGAAGAGGAATATATCAATGATAGCTGAAGATGGTTCCGAAATACTGTTTGAGGGATGGAGACTAGGAAGCTCAGAAATGTTGATCAAGGCGATGAAAGCTATCAAACTGCTAAAACAGGGTTGTACTGGATACTGGTGTTACGCAATCAAGAAGGAAGACGGAAAAGTGGAACTTTCATCCATTCCTGTTGTGAACGAATTTGCGGATGTGTTTCCTAATGAATTACCTGGACTACCTCCACGACGGGATGTAGAATTCACCATCGAGCTGGAACCAGGAGCTACACCAATTTCTAAGGCACCGTATCGTATGGCACCTACTGAGCGAATTGAAGAAGAAACTGGAAGAGTTACTGGACAAAGGCTATATCCGGCCAAGCGTTTCGCCCTGGGGTGCACCAGTTCTTTTTGTCCGAAAGAGGGATGGATCTCTTCGATTGTGTATTGACTATCGAGAACTGAATAAGACGACAATCAAGAAAAGGTATCCGTTGCCGCAAATTGATGATTTATTTGTCTAGCTGAAAGGAGCAACAGTATTTTCTAAGATCGATATGAGGTAGGGATATCATCAGTTGAGTATTAAGGAATCCGATGTTCTAAAATCAGCGTTCAGATCTCACTACGGACACTATGAGTTTGTAGTGATGCCATTTGGTCTCACTAACGCACCTACTGTATTCATTCAATTTATGAATCGAATGTTCATAGAGTATTTGGACAAGTTCGTAGTCATATTTATTGATGACATTCTGGTTTATTCCATGATCCCGGAGAAGCATGCACAACATTTGCAGATCATTTTAGACCTTTTGAGAAATGAGCAATTGTACACCAAGCTTTCTAAGTTTGAATTCTGGCTAAAGGAAATAATGTTCCTCGGTCATGTGGTATCAGCAGAAGGAGTCCGAGTAGATCCCCAGAAAATCGAAGCAGTTATGGATTGGAAGCCTCCTAAGAACGTGAAAGAAGTCGGGAGTTTCTTAGGATTTGCTAGGTATTATCATCGGTTCGTGGAAGGGTTTTCCAAAATTTCCCTCCCACTTACTCGATTACTTTATAAGACCCAAAAGTTTGAGTGGAACGAGATGTGCCAGACTAGCTTTGATGAATTGAAGAAAAGATTGACGACGGCACAGATTTTAGCACTCCGATAGGGAACTGAAGGATTCATAGTTTATAGTGATGCTTCGAACCAAGGTCTCGGGTGTGTACTGATGCAGAATGAGAAGGTGATCGCCTACGCATTACGACAGTTGAAGCCCTATGAAGTAAATTATCCAACGCACGATTTGGAGCTAGCAGTTGTGGTTTTTGCCTTGAAAATTTGGAGACATTATTTGTACGAGACTCACTGTCAGATCTTCACGGATCATAAAAGTCTCAAATACATCTTCAGTCAGAAAGAGTTGAACATACGGCAGAGGAGATGGCTAGAATTGATTAAGGACTATGACTTGGAGATTCTTAATCATCCAAGCAAAGCAAATGTAGTGGCCGATGCACTGAGCCGCAAGCCTGTTTCTATTCGAATGCTGGAGACTCTCACCTCCCATACCAGCATTCAACGGGAATTGATTCGTGAAGGAATTGAAATATGGTTGCAAAGAGTCCAAGGACAATTGTGTGTGATGGAAATAACTTCATCGTTAACCGAAGAAATCAAATCTAAGCAATTGGATGATCCTCTGATGATTCGGTTACGCGATGAAGTGAACAAGGGAAAGCCCCAGGATTTGTAATTCATGATGATGGAGTATTGATATTTCAGAGCCGACTTTGTATTCCCGATGTCGATGTTTTGAAGCAAACAATTCTGAAGGAAGCTCACAGTACGCCCTATTCTATCCACCCAGGCACCAGTAAAATGTATAAGGATCTGAAGCAGAATTTCTGGTGGGGAGACATGAAGAAAGACGTAGCCGATTACGTCTCGGAATGTTTGGTTTGTCAGCAGGTTAAGATTGAGCATCAACGACCTGCCGGGATGCTGAAGCCGGTCCCGATTCCTAAAGGGAAGTGAGAGGACATATCGATGGACTTTATCACTAATATGCTGAAGATCAAAACAGGGATGAACATGATTTTGGTGATAGTTGACCGTTTAACCAAATCAGCTCATTTTCTAGGCATTAAGGACACTTGGGGACCAGAGAAGTTGGCACGAGTGTTTATTGCAGAAATAGTCCGATTGCATGGTACGCCGAAGACCATTATTTCTGACCGAGACGGTCGCTTTGTGTCTCATTTTTGGAAAGCAATTCATAAGGCGTTGGGAACCGAATTGAATTTTGGCACAGCTTATCATCCACAGATAGACGGACAGTCCCAGAGGACTATTCAAACAGTGGAAGACATGCTGAGGGCTTGTGCCTTAGATTGCTCGAGTGATTGGGAAGTTCATCTACCGCTGATCGAATGTACCTACAACAATAGTTGGCATGCTTCCATTAAGATGGCACCGTTTGAGGAATTATACGGGAGGAGATGCAGATCTCCCGTATGTTGGGATGATTCATCAGACCTGATAGGGACGGAACCGGAATTGATCGTACAGACACGAGAAAAGATAGCCTTGATTCGCGAAAGACTGTTGACCGCCCAGAGTCGATAGAAATCTTACGCAAACGTGCGCCGTCTCCAATTAGAGTTCAGTAGTGGAGATCACGTACTTTCAAAGGTTTCTCCTACTCAGGGAATCTTTCGTTTCGGAATAAAGGGAATGTTGAATCCGAGATATATCGAACCGTTCGAGATTCTTGAGAGAGTTGGAGAGTTGGCATACAGATTGGAATTACCGCCGTCATTGAGCCATGTTCATAACGTGTTCCACGTATCCCAGTTACGGAAGTATATACCAGATCCTAGTCATGTCATTGATTTTGGCGAGATCGAAGTCGCTCAGGATGGCACGTTTGAAGAGAGACTGATCAGGATACTCGAGAGTCGAGTTAAGCAATTGAGGAATGAACCTATCACTTTGGTTAATGTTTAGTGGTCACGTCATGGAGTGGAAGAAGCCACTTGGGAAACGGAAGATAATATGAGGTCCAGATATCCAGAGTTATTTTCGTCTTGAGTTTCGGGACGAAACTCCTTTTTAGAAGGATAGTATGTAATATCCAGATTAATTAGTGAGTATTTCATCTGTAATTGAACCCTATATTATTCGGATTTGTGATATCGTAATCGAAGTATGATATTTCCCATATTCGTATCTATGTGCATGATAATATCAACAAATGTATTTTTACATGCAAACACGTGATAACGTACGCTGCGAAGTGAGCGTAGCGTATGTTATTTGCCAAGATTAGCGTACGCTACGAATGAAGCGTAGCATACGTAAGGCAGCCAATAATTGAGCTGGGCGGCTAGCACATTCGCCAGCCGGACGATGGGTCCGGATAAGATTCTCGCGCATGAACCTGGATAATTTTGAAGTCAACGGGTGTTAACGTACGGTAAGGTATGTGTCTAGCGTACGCTAATGGGTGTTGCTTACGTACGTAACCTAATGGAGTAGCATACGTAATCGAGTACAGAAAGAGAATAGTTAACTATCAGTGAACGATAGTGTACGCTAAGAATACAGGGTAGCGTACGCTAAGAGACTAACGTACGTTATGCATGAAGGATAACGTACGTTAAGGTCAGAAAGATATAAATAGGACAACATCCCATTTCATTTCCTTCGTTTCTTTCACTTGGTTTTCAACATACTTCATCCCTAGATAGTTCCCAGCCACATTAAACACCTTTAGATCACTTAACACTTGGTCATTGAAGATTGGAGATTACTTATAGTAGATCATTGAAGTGGAGAATCATCTTTAATTGGCATACAAGCAACCGGAGTTAGATTCTACCTATTGTCTCGGTGTTTTCTTCATCTTAAGGTATGTTAATACTATCTCCAACCTTGGATTCATGTCCTTAAAGATATTATGATCATGCTACCAAGGATATTAAGTTTCATAGATGATTTATTCAACCAAACATCATGTTTAGAAGTTGGGATGATTATGCTTAAGTTATCATTGTTGAGAACATCATAGTTGGAATCCTGTTACGTCAAATGATGAGAGTAATGTTCTGAGATTGATTATCCATATTGAATAGTGTTGCCATATTGATCTTAGACTTTGAGTTGATATCACTTTTGCTAAACGGACTTAAGAAAGAATCATCGAAGGTTGTACCCTTTCTTGTAAGTTGGATCTATTAGTTCACCTTCAAGATAAAGTTTGAAAGTAATGATGATATTGGAATCAAGCGCATCAACCTTAGATCACCCGAACTTCACATGAGAATTGTAATTGAGATTGAATATAGTGTTGTAATGATATACATATTCTTGAATTCGAAGATGTTTTAATCCATAAGATCGTTCATAATTGTATAAGCATGATATATATGAGGATAACGTACGTTAATCACTGAGGACTTTGTACGATTCATCACCAATCAAGACAGTCGTCTGCTCAATGAAAAACTGTCATATGTGTGTTTAGCGTACGCTAGGCTCTTCAACTTACGTACGCTATCGGGAAGAATTAACGTACGCTACATTTGGTACATAACATACGTTATTTCATCAGACGAGTCAATCGACTGATTAGAGAGGAACTATCAGTGCATGATTAGCGTATGCTAGACTTCATAGTTTACGTACGCTAACGAGCAGGCTTAACGTACTCTACGTTGGATACGTAACGTACATTACGCAGACCAGGCAGGATACGTTTTGTGAACCGTCAGCCGTAGTTTGGATTGATAGATGTTCGTACATTAATTATTAGACATGAGATGAACTCAATATTATTTCTTTTATTTAAGGTTCGAACTTTGCTACGTGATTAATCGAAGGGGCGACTTCGAGTGTTTTGATATTCGTGGAAGTGTTATTCTTGTCATCGAATCGAGGCAAGTACTTTAATTGTTTTATGTATTGATGTTATACATATTGTTGTGCATATATGTTGTTGTTGTATTTCCACCTCGTGTTGGTCCGACGGGATCATCGGGAGATCTATGCTAGCGTGCGTGGATCATTGGGCGGGTTTTTCCACCACGGGTTGGTTTGACGGGATCATCGTGGGTTCTAGGCAGTGAACGCTTGATCATCGGAATTACCATGTGTATGTTTTGATGTCATGTTGTGATTATCATTTGTGTATGATATTTATGAGTTTCTCGAAGGAAGAGGCTCGTTAGTATTTTGTCATTTATGTTAGTTTTGTTCTTCGTGAATCGTTGAATAATATGTTGTGGTACTTGTACTATCATCGTTGTGCTAACCCCTTCGGGGGTGAACATTTGTTTATGTTCAGGATCCAGGAGAGCAGGAAAACAACTACTGGAGCTGCATGACGATGAGGGTACAGAGTGATGTTCCGACCGGGTTCAATTATCTGTTGATTGTGTTGTTTTAATAAGTACTCGAGTACGTCATCGTTGTTGATGTTGAATTTGGTGATGTATTAATATTCGTCAGTTGGATGTTTGTATTTTCGGCATTGGCCCAGAATTGTTGTATTTTATTTCAGTTACTTTCATATGTTGGTATCTATTATTGTATTTTCATTTCTTCAGCCTTGTAAATTCTTATGTAAAGGATTTACAGCGCTGTAATATTCCAGAATATATCAGGGGTGTTACAGCTAAAGCAGTAAAACACGCAGGTAATTTATAGTGGTCTTAGAGGTGGGGTAATCCTCTACTAATCCACTTTTCTCCAAACCAGTTGGAGATGAATCCACTATAATTCTCAACCAGTGATAAATATTACAGTGATTCTACTTAGCTACAACAACTTCCAACCAGTGGAAATCCTGTCGTTGCAACTCCTTCCGACTGCCTAGCACCTCTTGATCTTTAAATCCTCGGATGCCTATCAGTCACGCAAACTTCAACCAGTGAAGTACCCCAAACTCAGGTTTTAAGACACGAGTGATTGTCTTCTACAACTAAGAGCTTTCTTAGTATATGAAATGTGATCTCTTGCTCTTTACGATGCTATAGTTCGCTTGATTGCTTTGATTGCTTTAATTGCTCAAGAGTGTTGTTCGCATCGTATGTTGCTCAATTTGAATCTTCAGGTATTTATAGATGTAGATCCTTGAGCTTCCTTCATAGCCGTTGCAATTCCTGTAACAAATCCATTCGTTGGAGAAATAGACTTCTTTGTTTTTCTTTCCGAACGTTACAAGGCTGGATTCCCTCATTTTAATCCTTTTCCAACCGTTTGTGAAGACTTTCATATTGAGGCGCCAAAACTTTAGATTATAATATGATTAAAGTCTCCAGTGGTGGGTCTGGATGAATATTTAATTCATTTGCTTTCCAGGAATCTCTCCAGTCTGTCTCTCTACGCCTGCATGTGACTTTCCGTGATTATTGACTTTTCAACGCATGCTGACATGGACTAAATTACTTGGCAGAGCACTTATCTGATCTTGTACAGTCATCCTTATCTGATGTCGGACTTCTCTGATGTAACTTCTCTGAGATGAAGTTCTTTGTCCTGACTGATCTTCTCTGATCCGAAGTCTTCTGACCTGATTAACTTATCTGATCTTGTACAGTCATCCTTATCAGATGTCGGACTTCTCTGATGTAATTTCTCTGAGATGAAGTTCTTTGTCGTGACTGATCTTATCTGACCTGGTGGTCAAACTCCAGTTGACTTGACTCCGTCTGATCACTTGACTGCAGTTTGGTCAAACTTCTCTGATAATTATTTTGACCAGGACTTCTCTGATAAATCTCTTTCTTCAGAACGTTGTCTGATGATAAGTCGTCTGTGGTCAACCTTCTCTGATCAGTTGAGTTGACCAGGACTTCTCTGATATGTGCTTATCTGAGATATAAACTTAGCCAATTTTTAAGTCTAACTTACATGGCCTATAGAAGATACTCATTTGGTTCTTCTTTACATTTTGCCAAGTATTCAACTATACTCAATTTGGCCTACAGAAGATACTAATTTGGTTCTTCTTTACATTTTGCCAAGTATTCAACTATACATAATCTGGCCTATATAAAATATCATTTGGTTCTTCTTTACATTTTGCCAAGTATTAAAAACATAATCTGGCCTATAGAAGATACTCATTTGGTTCTTATTTACAATTTGCCAAGTAACTTAAAATATAGATTTGAATAATCAATCAAATACAGGGATGACATCATCAAAATCTAATAAGTATTCCTAACAAATTCCCCCTATTTTGATGATGGCAAAACTTAAGCAAGATATTCAAATGTACAACAGGTCTGCACATGATTAAGTGCAAGACACAAATCAAAATTCAGTCTTGTTTTGGACAACTAGTGGTTGTCATTCAAATGACTGTTATGAAATTTTCTGAGTTGATTACAAGTACATAGCCTAAATGATCAAACAAGTACAGAAAATTACAAGTACTTAAAAACAAAAGTTACAAGAAAAAAAACAAGTATAATATAATATCCTATCTGCCTCCACCTCTTCCTCCCCGGACAGTTTGCTTAGGAGGTGTGAACAACTTTGCGCCAATGGGTCTCTGATAGACAAGAGCTAGTCCATACTTCCTCTTGATTACCAGCGATGCAAACACTTGCTCTTCTGCAGATGAGAGGTTGTTTTTCACACAGAATTCCTTGATCTCACTCTGCAGAGCCAGCTCATCCAGCTCATTGTCCATTCGAGTAGGAGGTTATTCAGGTGTGAACGGGGGAATCATGGGGTAGGCATCCCATTATTTTGCATATTTTATTAGGATGGTCCAGAGAGTTGGCCATGTTGAGTCCATGAAGTTGATAAACGTCTGCTGTGGGGAGCAGTCTTTATCTTGGAGTAACTCCCAGAGATAATACTTGTCAATGAACTGCTTCCTTACGTCTCCCCACATTGGAAAAATTTCAGCAGGTAAGAATTCTTCAACATGCCAAAGCTCTTTGCCTTCCCGTTCAAATCTTGGCTCATCCTCCAGCCTAGTTCTCTTCTTCTCGACTGCAGGTTGGTCATCATCAAGAGCAGGAGCAGCCAATTCTTTCCACTTCAGGTTAGATGTCCCAGCTTTAATGAGAGGGAGGTCACTTCCCTGCTTGGTCCTCAACTCCCTTCTGACTACCTCAGCAGCATCTTCTTCCCCTTGACCTCTTGCTTCCTTTCCTCTCTCTTCCCCCTTTTTGCCAGCATCAACCAATATGGTTAACTGCTGTTCAACTTGGGACATCCAATCAGACATGCCAAGTGGCATTCTGGAATTTGTAGGAGGAGGAGGAGAACATTTTTATGTAGTAGAGTGTCTATTTTATCATTTATGATTTTGAGGTCAGGTTTGATCTCTGTTGATACGAGCTGGACAACAGTCTCTTTCACTAGTTGTTTGATCAGGTCAGCTATCTTAGGTGAGATAGGTGTTGCCTCAGGGGAGTGCTCTCCAGAGCCTTCAACGCCTGCAGGTCGCTTGGCGATCGACCTGCCTGACTACAGACTCCTGTCTGCAGTAGGCTGAGCAGATGGGGTTTATCAGGGGTCCCCGATCTATCATCCTCATCTTCCGAATGATTTGAGCTAGGGGCTTGATCAGGTGCCCCGAGCTCATCTGCATCTCCTGCACCATCTTCATCTCTGGCGTCCTCCTTATTCTCTTCTCCTTTTCCTTCATCATCATGATCATCTTTTTCTTTCTGAGGATACTTCTCATCTCCCTTCTCATCTTCTTTTTCTATTTCTTCCTCTTCAACTTCTTCTCCTTCTTCATCTTCTTCCAACTCTTCTGTTTTTTTGACTTCATCTTCCTCAGATTCTTTTTCGACTAATATTTTTTCTTCTTCCACTTCTACCTTCTCTTCCTCCACAATTTCTTCAATTCTTATTTCTATAACTATTTCAACTTCTTCTTTATCCTCATATACAGTCCCAGCCAAAACACCTTCCATAACACTAAGGATGAACTAGTCCATGTTGGTTTTGAAATTAGACATGAACTAGTTCTCCTGGAGCATTAAAATCACATATGTCTGATGGCAAAAATGCATGAGCACTTGCTCCGTAGCTTGGGGAAAGTCCCAGCTACTAATCTCAACAAAGGATTGTGATTGAGTGAATGGAAAAGATTTTAATATCTTCCATTCTTCAAAAACATTTACAAAAGAAACCTTGAGTGAGTGGTGTTTTACCATATGTAATTGATCAACAGATAGCTCTAGGGTATTGTTTTCCAGCAGATTATATGTGTAATCAGCATCAGGAATGTTGATGGTTAAGTCTGCTTCTTCCTCTTCTGTCATGCTGGGAAGAGTCAGCAGAGGAACGATTTCAGCCTTCAGGCGTGGGTGAACAGGATGTTCCTCTTCATTTGGGATAGGGGCAGGTACAGGTGAGTAAGGTGTCTTCTCTGCCTCTTCAATGTCTAGACGTCTAGGCCTCATGGGAGAAGGCTCAAATGATGATGTGACGTGCACTACCTCCTCTGCGGTTGCTTTCCTTTTGAATATCAGAGCTATAGGGGTGTTGTTTGAGTCTGAGTCTGACTCCTATGCAGGTGGCTCCCTATCTTCAGGTGACTCGCGGACTACAGGTGACTCATGAACTGCAGCTTGGTCTCCGGCATCAGACTCGTCTGTGTCCAAGGGGTATCTGTAGGGAGGAGGCCCACTAGACATTTCCCTTAGCATCTGGGCTGCCTTCCTTTCTCCACCTAATCTCGTCAAAGTCTCTTGGTCCAGGTGACCAAGTCTCTTGTTAATGTGGAAGGGATCAGCATTCCCCTTCACCTGTCCAAGGTGTTCCAAAATCCAACTTATCTGAGTACCGAAGGCCAACTTAGTCTTAAACCTTTTCTCGTCCTCTAGACACTGAACTTTGTTGACTTCGCGGACCAGTTGACTGCAGATGTAATCAGCCCAGTCGATTGGCTGATCTTGGATGAGTGCTCCCAACACCATGAACTTGGCTTACGACTGCTGGTCATAGATGCCTGCCATTACCATCACTATCTTGTTCGTGATGTCCAAAGCATAGCGGTATTCTTTCTTCAAATCGCTCCTTTTAGCCGTTAGATTCAGTTTAGACGGCTGCTCATTTGATTTGATTTCCAGCCATGTTTCGGCCGTGCTCTGTTTTAAGGCTTCAACGGACACGCCTCGAGATCACATCCCAAAATCTTCTCCGACAGTCTGAGGGGTGATTGTGACTTTCTCTCCAAACACCGTGCTCTTGATGCCTGATTCCATGACTTCCGCTTCCTTGAAAAATGCGATTACGACTTCCTTGAAGAGAAATTTGGGGCTGATATCCAAAAATGGGTAAATCCCATTTTTCTTCATTGACCGAATGATACGGTAAACGTCCGTATCCAGATTCGCCTCGATCAAACCCTCGAAATCGACTACCAGACTGAAGATGATCTGGTCCTTGACAATCATTAGGTTGATGCCTTCGAAGTATTGGGTGGCCTCCATTTCTGCAAAATATTAAGTTTTTCGCTGCGTGTATTGAATATTCAACGGGATTACTGCTTTTGAAAAACTACGGTTTTTAAAGCTTGAAGACGGTAAAGTTGTGAAATGATTTCCGCCGCATTAAATAAAGAAATGAAAAGACATTTTGAATTTAATATTAATTTAAATTAGTGTCGGTCTAATTTTAAAAATATGATAGTTGAGTTTTTAATTGGACATAGTGGAGGTCGTGTGAACGTGTAGTTGCCACGTGTAAATAAATAATAATATAATATTCAGGAGTCGGTCAGGGATAGAAAACTTAGCTGGTTGATTGTTTGACTCGTTAACTGTTCTGCATCAGGTGAGTTGTATCGCCTGTGGTTTCGATCAGCTAGGTTCCTTCGTCTGTCCTTCGTCTTCTCGTCTGATCTGCTTCAGGCAGCTTTCTCATCTGTACTAGATTCCCAATCTAGTAATCCAAGTTCCCTGCTCAGCTCCAAAAACCTTTCTTCTGGCAAAGGTTTGGTGAATATGTCAGCAATCTGGTATTCGGTGCTAACTCTTTCCACTCCAACTCTTTTGTTTATCATATGATCTCTGATGAAGTGATGCTTAACATCAATGTGCTTCGTCCTTGAGTGCAATACTGGATTGTTGGTTATAGCAATTGCACTGTTGTTATCACACCATATTGGGACTTCATTTGCAATGATGTTGTAGTCCATTAGTTGTTGTCTGATCCATAGAATTTGGGGACAACAACTATCCGCAGCTAGGTATTCTGACTCTGTCATTGATATTGAGTTAGAAACCTACTTCTTGCTAAAACAGGATATCAATCTGGTTCCTAAGAATTGGCACGTTCCTTTGGTGCTTTTCCTATTAATTTTGCATCCTGCAAAATCTGCATCTGAGTATCCTGTCTTTAGGATACCATATTCCAACATTGACTGTGGACTTAAGGTATTTGATTATCCTTTTAGATGGATCCTGGTTATACTGCTTTGGCTTGGATTGAAATCTAGCACATACTCCAATGGCATATGATATGTCTGGTCTGCTTGCAGTCAGATAAAGGAGTGATCCGATAAGTCCTCTATAGTGGGTTGGATCCACTGATATGCCTCATTCATCTGCATCTAGGGGTATGCTTGTGCTCATAGGTATTCTTGCTGGTTTGGCTGATTCCATTCCAAATCTCTTGATTAAGTCTCTTGTGTATTTGGCTTGATTGATGAAAATTCCATTATTCGTCTGCTTAACTTGTAATCCTAGAAAGAAATTTAGCTTTCCCATCATGCTCATCTCAAATTCTCCTTGCATGAGATTTGAGAATTTCTCACATAGCTCCGGGTTGGTTTAGCCAAATATGTTGTCATTCACATATATTTGTACTAATAATATGTGGCCTTCATGCTCCACTCCGAATAGAGTCTTGTCCACCTTGCCTTTGCTGAATCTATTCTTCTCTAGAAACACAGAGAGTGTTTCATACCATGCTCTTGGTGCTTGCTTGAGTCCATATATAGATTTTAAAAGCTTGTAGACTTTGTCTCCTTTGACAAATCCAGGGGGTTGCTCCACATAGACTTCTTCTTCTAGAATTCCATTGAGAAAGGCACTCTTCACATCCATTTGGTAGACTTCAAAATCCTTAAATGCTGCATATGCAAGGAATAGTCTGATGGCTTCCAATATTGCAACAGGTGCATATGTTTTCATCAAAATATATTCCTTTACATTGTGTATAGCCTTTATAAACAACTTTGGATTTATTCCAAACAACAGCTCCATCATCATCGCATTTGTTCTTGTACGCCCATTTGGTGCCAATAACTTTCTTGTGATCTGGTCTGTTTGTTAGTTCCCAAACATTGTTTCTTTCCATCTAATTGAGCTCTTCTTGCATTATATTTATCCATGAGTAATTCTCCAGTGCTTGCTCTGTTGTCTTGGGTTCCATTTGAGACATGAAACAAGAGAACATTGCCATTCCTGCTGGTACTGTGGATTGTCTGGTTCTGATTCCATCAGTTAGGTTTCCAATGATTTGTTGAATGGAGTGATCTCTAAGCGATGTGGGGATTTCTTCTTCTTCAGGGTTTGTTCCCACTGTTGAATTGCCTTGGTGGACTTCTTCTTTCTCTGCATCAGCTTGGTTCTAGCCTTCTTGGTCTGCAACTGGATCAGCTACGGTCTTGTCATCTGCAGGTGGAGATCCTGTCTGGTCTGCAGGTGGGTCTTTGTCAGCTACAGATGGATCTTCATCAGCTGCATCTGGATCAGGTAGGTTTTTAGGTCCTATCTGATCTGCTGTTGGGTCTTTAGGCTGATCTGCAGTTGAGTCCACCATACCTGTATCATGAATGATGACTTTTTACAGGGTGGCGGTTTTGAGCTTATTCTCAATTAATTCCACCTGTTTCCTGTACTCAACAGTAGACTCATCAAATACAACATGAGGTATTTCTTCCACAACTAAGGTTATTTGTTAAATACTCTATATGCCTTGCTTCTTTGAGAGTATCCCATAAAGAGACCATCATCAGTTTTAGCATCAAAGGCATTTAGTTGGGTTTTACCATTGTTGTGGATGAAACACTTACAACAAAAAATATGAAAATGTGCAACAGTTGGTGTTCTGCCATTCCAAACCTCATAGGGAGTTTTGCCATGTCTCCCTACAATCATACTCCTGTTCTAAGTGTGGCATGCTGTGTTGACAGCTTCAGCCTAGAACCTCTTTGGCAAGTCAGCTTCTGCAATCATGGACCTGGCAGCTTCCTTCAGGGTTCTGTTCCATCTTTCAACAACACCATTCTGCTGTAGAGTCTTGGCTGCAGAGAGCTCGTGCTGGATCCCATTCTGATCACTGTATTCAGTGATTGCTTTGTTGAGAAATTTTCCTCCTCTATCTGATCTGATCTTGATGATTGAGAGGGATTTCTTATTCTGGATCTTCCTTAGCAACTCATGTAGTTTTATCAAAGTTTCACTTTTTTTATAGAGAAAAACAATCCATGTATATCTTGAGTAGTCATCTACTACTACTAGAGCATATGCTTTCTTCCACTCAACGTCCTTGGCTTGATGGGGCCAAATAGATTCATATGAAGTAGATCTAGAATCCTTGTGGTGAGAGTGGTAGGCTGAACTGGTTTGAATGATGCCCTAGTTTGCTTCCCTTTCTGACATACATCACAGAGAGCTTCCTTTCTGAATACTTCTTCTGGAAGTCCTCTGACCAGGTTTTGAGAACTAATCTTGTTGATGGCTTTGAAGTTCAGGTGACATAGTCTTTTGTGCCACAGCCATCCATTCTCAGCTATTGTCTTGGATAGAAAACAGGTGTTAGGAGTTCCTGTGTTCCAATCTATCATGTACACATATCTCCTTCTGAATCTTTGTAGCTTCACTTCTCCAGGTAAGATATCTATCACCATACATTTCCAAATGGTGAAGACTACTGGATGCTTCTCATCACAAAAGTGACTTATGCTCAAAATATTGTACGTGAGCCCTTTGACATAATGGACTTTGGATATTGTTATGTTTCCTCTGTGCAGCTCTCCAAATCCTTTTGTTTGGCCTCTATAGCTATCTCCAAAGGTTACATATGGGCCTCTTTCCTTGGTATAATTTGACAGCACCTTCGTCTTCCCAGTCATGTGCCTTGAGCATCCGGAATCTACAAACCATTCTTCACCTCCTATATTTGAATTTGTAGAGATGTGGTAGTAGTCCTTCCACCTTTTCTGCAATCAGACAAGCAAAGAGTTAGGTACCCAAATATGTGTGGGTCCTTGGGGGTTAGATGGTTTCCTGGAGAATTGATTTCTCATTGGATTAGGAAAGTTATGGTGATTGCCCCTAAAAGGTGTGTGTTGTCTGGGCCTTTATCCTCGGTTAGGATTGGGTACTGGATATGCCTTATAAAATTGGTGGTGTGGGCCATTTCTAAATCTTGGCTGAGACCATTTATAAAATCTTTGGGGTATCCACACCTGTTTAGTTTGAAAACTTGGCTAACCTTGAGGTTTCCATTTGCCCCTCCCATTTTGAAATCTATTTTTGGGGAGTCTTTGATAATAGTGGGCATGTTGTCTAGGCTGTTGCTTTTGCCTTGGCCATTGCCTAGTCTCATGTCTAGTTGGTTGCCTTGTATACCTTGGATGCTGCCTAAACTTTTGACTTGGCTGCTGCCTATTTTGAAATACAGGTTTGTAAGTTGGCTCAACAGACGGGACAAGTGTTTCTCCCTTGATGAAAGTAGTTTTAGAACTAGAGGGAGTGTTGGGGTCATATCCGAGGCCTGATCTGGAATATAGTGGCCTTTTATTCATACACAACTCATCCAAGGTTATGGATGCCTTCAGGGAGGTTATTTCCTTTGCCTGTGTGTTACTTAGCTGAGTCAGTTTAGTAAACTCAGCTTTAACATGAGCAAGTGCAGCTGATTTCTCACTATTTAAAATAGTTAATCGTTTTATCTCAACTGTAGTATTATCAGCCTGGTTTTTCAAGTTATCTGTAGCCTGTTTTTCAAGATCAGATTTGGTTTTATTTAACTCTAGGATGAGTTTTTCAAAATCATTTTTCAGCTGCCTATTCTCATCTTGCAACTGGGTCTTCTCGGCTGATACAGATAGGTGTGCAAATTTTAATTTCTCAAAAATTTTGAGAAGCTGATTGACAGACTCATGTAAGTCCATGCCCTGAGACATGTCTGAGCTATTATTATTTGAAATTGAGGGTTTAGAAGTTACCTCTTCATCAGCTAAGTTGGCTATCATACAGTCTTCTCCAATGATGACTTTTCTTCGGTCTTCTTTTCTGCTCACCTCCTTATTGCTCTCATCCTTCTTAAGATCAGGACAGTCGATTTGAATATGTCCTGTCTTATGGCAGTTTGAACATTCGACTTTCCAGCTTCTGGCCTTTTGGTTCCTCCTTGGATTTTCTTTATAGTTCTTATACTTGGAGTAATTCTTCTAGAAGTTGCTGAATCTCTGCATTATAAACGCCATTTCTTCCGCAAAATCTAGGGGATTTGGAGGCTTGACTTCAGATAAGATTTTGGCAGCGGACTCAGCTGCAAACGCTATTCCCTTCTCTGTAGGCTCGTTTGATGATGAACATGGGAGTTCGAATTTATAAGCCTTTAGATCAGAAAATAGCTCTTAGATCTTTATTTTGCTGAGGTCCTTGTATTATCTCATGGCCACTGCCTTCATATTCCATTCTGGGTTGAGAGATCTTAGAACTTTCAGGGCCATCTCCCTGTTGCCATATGTTTTTCCCAGAGAATTAATTTCATTCATTATCTATGTGAATCTTGTGTCTAATTGGTCGATAGACTCTCTATTCTTCATCTTGAAGTTGTCAAACTTTTGGGTAGTGATTGACAAGTTGTTCTCTTTTATTAGCTCAGTTCCTTTGCACATCACAGCTAGAGTATCCGAAATTTCTTTGGCATTCTTTCAATTCTTGGTCTTGACCATTTTTGATTTGTCAAGAGTCTGGTACAGCACATCTCTGGCCCGGTTGTCAAGATTGGCCAGCTTTCTTTCTTCTGTGGTCAGCTCCGTCCTCTTGTAGGGGATCTTCTCTGACTTCCCGGCTACTATCTCCTCAAAGGTGTTGTCCTTCTCGAATATGAAAGGACCATCTTCGATTATGCACCACATGTCGTCGTGAATAGAAGATAAATCTGTCTGCATCCTTATCTTCCAAAGATCATACTCGTCAACTGAAAAAACAGGTAATATAGAGTGCATGTGTTGCATGTGTTCCATTTCTAAAATGAGAGATTAAAAAATATATATCCTCGATATATGGATCTGGTTCTGAAAAGTTGAACCAACTTCTCTGATACCACTTGTAGGTCACAAGTTGTCAGGAATAAGTCTAGAGGGGGGTGAATAGACTTATTGAAACTCTTTTTCCACGAAAGGAGTTTCTCAGCTATGATAAGTACAGATGACTTGAAGTTGTCTGTAGACAGGATATGCGGAAGACACAACTGATGACGAATACAGAAAAACTCAAACAATGGAAAAATGAATATGTATGCAGCACGTAAGTATGATGCCAAAGCAGTAAAACACGCAGGCAATTTATAGTGGTCCCAGAGGTGGGGTAATCCTCTACTAATCCACTTTTCTCCAACCCAGTTGAAGATGAATCCACTATAATTCTCAACCAGTGATAAATATTACAGTGATTCTGCTTAGCTACAACAACTTCCAACTAGTGGAAATCCTGTCGTTTCAACTCCTTTCAACTGCCTAGCAGCTCTTGATCTTTAAATCCTTGGATGCCTATCAGTCACGTACACTTCAACCAGTGAAGTACCCTGAACTCAGGTTTTAAGACACGAGAGATTGTCTTCTCCAACTAAGAGCTTTCTTAGTATATGAACTATGATCTCTTGCTCTTTACGATGCTATACTTCGCTTGATTGCTTTGATTGCTTTAATTGCTCGAGAGTGTTGTTCCCATCATACTTTGTTCAATTCGAATCTTCAGGAATTTATAGATGTATATCCTTGAGCTTCCTTCATAGCAGTTGCAATTCCTGTAACAAATTCGTCCGTTGGAGAAATAGACTTCTTTGTTCTTTTTTCCGAACGTTGCAAGGCTGGATTCCCTTATTTTAATCCATTCCAGACCATTTGTGAAGACTTTCACGTTAAGGCTCCGAAACTTTAGATTATAATATGATTAAAGTCTTCAGTGGTGGGTCTGGATGAATATTTAATTCATTTTCTTTCCGGTAATCTCTCCAGTCTGTCTCTCTACGTCTGCATGTGACTTTTCGTATTTATTGGCTTCTCAACGCATGCTGACTGTTGTTACCCAAAATATTATCCATAGATGATATGCTAGAATGGACGAGTAACAAACAAATGCGAGAGCACGTCCGTGGGAATGTAAATAACACAAGATTTGCCGGGTTTGTTAGGCTCCGGCTTGAATGCTCTCGCGAGATATTATTAATACGAATACTTGGGAGTACAAATATTAATGTTAGAGTACAATTATAATGAGTGCAAAGACCCTCGTTATCTAGCTCTTGAGTGCTGATGATTGCCGGAAGAACCAGAGTTGAAGCTCTGTGAGTTCTTGCTCTCGTTTCTGCCAACCGTCTTTTGGTTAAGAGGGTTTTTGAGAGTGAGAGAGAATGATGTCCGGAGATGATATGCTGGAATGGATGAGTAACAAATAAATACGATAGCACGTCCATGGGAATGTAAATAACACAAGATTTGTCGGGTTTGTTAGGCCCGTGCTTGAATGCGCTCGCGAGATATTATTAATACGAATACTTGGGAGTACAAATATTAATGTTAGAGTACAATTACAATGAGTGTAAAGACCCTAGTTATCTAGCTCTTGAGTGTTGATGATTACCGGAAGAACCAGAGTTGAAGCTCTGTGAGTTCTTGTTCTCGTTTCTGCCGACCGTCTTTTGGTTAAGAGGTTTTTTTGAGAGAGAGAAAGATGTCCGAAGTTTATAGTGTAGCCAAGAGAGAGAAGCCAACAGTTCGAGTTGAACCCTCTTCCAGGTGTTGGAAGTCTTCTATTTATATGAGCTGGTGGGATGTCTTAATCCTGACGAGCGATCGCCTTTCCTGTATTATAATAAGCGGGCGATCGTCTTTTAGCACATGGGTTGGTTGCCATAAAGTCCACGGCTGCTACTGGCAGCCAGCTGTGCGAACCAATGAGAGGATAACACCCGTCCCTTGTCGTTGTGTCGAGAGGTCCCACTTTGGACCTTTCGGCGGGACTGTCGGTAGGTGAGAAGGTAGTGACAGGCTGGGGTCAAAAGGCCCTATCCTATGGCGCCTTTTCTGGATCTGCACGTGGCTCTCTATCCCGAGATTCGGCCTCCGCAGACTTGACAGATGTTGGCTTTACGTGGCATGAGGCGGTCGTCCATGATCGGGCACTTGGGACGATCGCTAGTTGCCGGGAGACGATCGCCTTGGTCTGCCTTGGTCTATTTGACTCTGGTTCGGTCGCCCGGTCCTTGTGCCAATCGCCTGTTGAGGTGTATAAATCACGACACAACAATTGCCCCCCATCTTGCTCCGATGTCGAAGACATGGGGTGAGGTGGTTCCACTGGCGATCGTTTCAGATAATGACGGGCGACCCAATCGTTTGGCGAGCAACCTTCGGTCTTGTTCGTGTGATCTTTAATTTTTTAGATCCCTCATGGAAAGCCGATTGTTTCGACCTTGAGGAACCGTGTACGGTCGCGGAGTTCGATGGACCGACCTCCATGACCGTGTCTTGCGCGCGAGCGACATTCCATATGTAGGTTTGTCTCTTGACTCATTTTATTGTGTGGGTCCTCCGTTAGGCTTCGCCCGCCTCGTATTTAAACTAAGGGCGAGCGGTCTTGGTTTGGAGGAGTCCTTGCACGGGGCGTCATCGGATTAATTGACTCCACGTCCGTGGCTTGTTAGCACTTTTCTACCTCGGATCGTCATATTATATGGCAATCCTCGACGGTATACGTTGTGACGGGGGTAGGGACGCGTCGCATTGTCCGGGTCCACCATGTTAGATGATGAACCTTTGAGGGTGGGTGAACATGTCCACATATTTGTTTAGAGAGTCCTTCGGATACGCCCGCCTCATATTTAAACGAAGGGCGTGCGATCGCAGCACAAAGGAACCTTGCATGGATGAAGTTGTTGGTTCCATCGACCTCCAGGACCATGGCTGCACTCTTCTACCTCGGATCGTCATGTTAGATGGCGATCCTCGACGGTATACGTTGCGCTGAGGGAGGCGATCTCGTGCCTTGGTCCATCATGTTAGATGATGAACTTTAGAGGGCGGGCGAGTCCTCCATTTTTGGAGATGTTGCTTGATTCTGGCGATCGGGTTAGAAGACTGATGATCGTCATTCGGTCGACGATCGCAACCCTTAATTGTTTTCGCCGGGGGATCCGGCTAATTGACTAGACTGTCCAGCTTGCCCTCCTCGAAAAATCTCCAGAGTTGTCTAAGGAGGTCGCGGCATTGATCGGTGTTGTGGCCGGGACTCTTGTGGTAAGCACAAAATTTGTTGCGGTCCAGATGACCGTTGACCCTTATCGCCTTCGGCTTGCTTAGCTGCTCGTGCCCCGGGATGGTGTAGAAAATATGAGCTGGAGATAGATTGAGGTTGTGGTATAGATGGGCTTCCACATCCTTGAAGGTCCTGAAATCATCGGGTGGATTGGTGGCCGCCTTGTTGGACTTGGCGATCGCCGTCTCTGCCCCTTTGCCTTGGCGTTGGGCGAGCAATCTCCGCCTGGCCAAGAAGTTTGTGGCCTTGGCGTGGAAGATCGCGTAGGTTGGGGGGATATCCTTCGTAAGGTGCCTGAACATGGGCGAAAGACCATTGAATCCCCCTAGGACCGAGTAGAGGGCGATCTCGTCGCTTACGGGCTCGCCATTGAGGATTATCTCATCCACCCAGTCGATGTAGTCTTCGTCGGACTCGTCTTCCCCCTACCTGATTTTCATCATGCAGTGGGGACCTTTTGGTCGAGCGACCTTGGCGGCGAAGTACGATGTGAAGTCGTTCGCCAGTTGGTCAAAGGAACTGATGGATCGCGGTGGCAATGAGATGTGCCACCTATGGGCCAGGTCACCTAGTGTCAACAGGAACATTCGGCACCTGGTTGCGTCTGATGCCCCCCACCCAGTCATGTAGATCTGGAACTTGCTCAGTGAGTCTCGGGGTCCGATCTCCCCTCGTACAAAGGTGTTTGAGGAGGAGAGATCCTTGGCTGTATGGGGGCGAGTTCGATCTGGACCGCGAGTGGCTCACTCGGCCCGGCGAACTTGCTCTTGGCGCCCGCCCCAGTTTATAGGAGCGCCTTCATGCCATCGAGCTGGCGTTGCATTGCATCCATCGCCGTAGCTTGGTCGCTCGTGGTTTGGCTCACGGAGCGGGAGCCGAGGCGACTATGTACTGATCTCCTGGCTCCGCGGTAGGCGATGAGGTCGTCGCCGCCGATCTTGGTTCTTCGGCGAGGGGGAGCCAAGTGGCCGACCTTCCTTTTGGGAGTTGGGTATGCCGAACTCCTGGTGACGGATTCGGGCTCCGTCGTCTCGTGGCTGGGGCCAGAATGCCCCGTTCGCCATGATGGGTCGCTTCCTAGGCGGCTGAAAACGGAACAGTCCCGCCTTGCGAGTGCTTCTTCCCGTGAATCGGGGCTTCCTGACGATTGCTCAACAAGTAACCCCTTGAGCTTCCGTTTGCCCGCACGGCGGATGGCCGAGGGGGTTATAGCGGGCACTGCGCATGCTCTCCGTCGCTCCCTTAGGATGGCCATAGCCTCCTCGATCTGTTCCGCGGTTTGGAACTAGTCGAGCGAAAGGCTGGGGCCGTCCCTCAGGTGCGGGATCGAGAGTCTCGCGTCGCCGCGGCTACCCTCTGCCGTAGGCTGGGGCTCGGATTGAGCCGGAATATGACGTCCGGCGGTTCTGAGAGTGGCTCTCTTCGTTGTGGTGGTAGATGTCATTATTCTGAAGGTTTTTCTTTGAAGAACAGTGAGTGTTTCTTCAAGTATGCCCTAGAGAATAGTGAGTGTTCTTCGAGACGGTCGGAATAAAAATGAAGGTTAAGATCCCCTCCTTCTAGCGCCAATTGTTGCTACCCAAAATCGGAAGGGATTGCTGGAATGGATGAGTAAGAAACAAATGCGAGAGCACATCCGAGGGAATGTAAATAACACTGGATTTGCCGGGTTTGTTAGGCCCGAGCTTGAAAGCTCTCACGAGATATTATTAATACGAATACGTTGGAGTACAAATATTAATGTAAGAGTACAATTACAATGAGTGTAAAAGACCCTATTTATCTAGCACTTGAGTGATGATGATTGCCGGAAAAACCAGAGTTGAAGCTCTGTGAGTTCTTGTTCTCGTTTTTGCCCCCCGTCTTTTGGTTAAGAAGTTCTGAGAGAGAAATCCTAGATAGATTCAAGAGAAATCCGAGGGCTTTCAAAGTGCTAGAGGCTCTTTATTTATAGGACTGGGAGTCGCTGGGCGATCGACTCTACTGTATTATAATAAGCGGGCGATCGTCTCTAGCATGTGGGTTGGTCTCCTTAAAGTCCGCAGCAGCTGCTGGCAGCCGGATGTGCGAACCAATGAGAGGATAACACCCATCCCTTGTCACTATCTCGGTAGGTCCCACTTTGGACCTTTCGGCGGGTCTGTCGGTAGGTGAGAAGGTAGTGACAGGTTGGGGTCAAAAGGCCTTATCCTATGGCGCCTTTTCTGGATCTGCACGTGGGTCTCTATCCCGAGATTCGGCCTCCGCACACTTTCCGGATGTTGGCTTTACGTGGCATGAGATGGTCGTCCATGATCGTGCACTTGGGACGATCGCTATTTGCCGGGAGACGATCGCCTGGGTCTGCCTTGGTCTATTTAACTCTGGTTCGGTCGCCCAGTCCTTGTGCCGATCGCCTGTTGAGGTGTATAAATCGTGACACAACACTGACGAGGACTGGATTACTTGGCAGATCACTTATCTGATCTTGTACAGTCATCCTTATATGATGTTGGACTTCTCTGATGTAACTTCTATGAGATGAAGTTCTCTGTCCTGACTGATCTTCTCTGATGAAGTCTTCTGACCTGATGAACTTATCTGATCTGGTGGTCAAACTCTAGTTGACTTGACTCCATCTGATCACTTGACTGCAGTTTGGTCAAACTTCTCTGATAATTATTTTGACCAGGACTTCCCTGATAAATCTCTTTCTTCAGAACGTTGTCTGATGATAAGTCGTCTGTGGTCAACTCTGATCAGTTGAGTTCACCAGGACTTCTCTGATATGAGCTTATCTGAGATTTATACTTAGCCGATTTTTAAGCCTAACTTACATGGCCTATAGAAGATACTCATTTGGTTCCTCTTTACATTTTCCCAAGTATTAAACTATACTCAATTTGGCCTACAGAAGATACACATTTGGTTCTTCTTTACATTTTGCCAAGTATTCAACTATACATAATCTGGCCTACAGAAGATACTCATTTGGTTCTTCTTTACATTTTGCCGAGTATTAAAAACATAATCTGGCCTATAGAAGATACTCATTTGCTTCTTCTTTACAATTTGCCAAGTAACTTAAAATATACATTTGAATAATCAATCAAATACAGGGATGACATCATCAAAATCTAATAAGTATTCATAACATGAAGAAATCAAAAAGGAAGAAGAAAAAGAGTAGGAAGAAGAGAAGGAGGAAGAGAAAGAAAAAGAAGGAAATGATGAAGAGAAAAAGGATGATGAGGACCAAGATAATAATGTATCTGATCAGGCCTCAAGTTCATCTCAACCATCTGCAGATGATAAATCAGGAACTCCTGACAAAACCCCCTCTGATCAACTAGCAGCTCGTAGAAGATTATCCTCTGAGAAATAGACTACTTGGAAGTTAGCTGCAGAGGGGAGCTCTGCAGAGAACATAACTCATGAAAAGGCACCTGAAGTTCAACTGCCATCAAACCTCACTGAGCTGATCAGAGCCATGGTGGGAGAAACTGTGCTAAGCTCTTAGCAACTGAAATCAAGCCTAATCTGCTGTCCTTGAATGCAAAAATGGACAATCTTCACAAGAGAAAGGAACACTCTCCACCACCTTCAAATTCAAGAATGACTCTTGGCATGTCAGATTTCATGCATAAGGTGGAGGAACAGCTCGCAATGATTCTTGATGCTGGAAAAAAGGGGGAAGATATGAAGCAGGGGGGAGATGAGATAAGAAAGGGGAAAGAGAGAACCAAGAAGAAACAGCAAGAAGAACTACTGTGGATCCCTGGAACAAGCACCTTAAAGAGAAAGAATGCAGCTGCACCATCAGCAGAGCCAGCAACTAAAAAGAAGAGGACCAGACAAGATCCAGTTGTGCCACTGCAATGGGAAGGCAAAGAACTTTTGTACGTTGAGGAGTTTATTCCAGAGGAAGCTGGAAACAAATAGGGGATAGCCAAGAAACAATTCATCGAAAAGTACTATATTTGGGAAATCCTCCAAGACCTAGACTGCACTTCTCAACAAATCTTTGCTGACTACATGGAAATCAATTATCTAAACTTGTGGGAAATTCTGAAGAGGGTGACTGAAGAAGAATTCAATGCTTATCCTACAATTCCTGTGATATCCTTGATTTTTTCCAGTATAAATTTTTCGCATTATTTTATCTGAGATATATTGGAAAGTGTGGTATCTATACAGTATGGATAAAATAACTGAGAACTGATATAGTTGTGTTATTATAATTATAGTGCTTAGTCACGATTGCATTTGAGGATATTGTGTATTAGGTGTATCGTATGAGAATGTTATCGGGACAAGTATTCAGTATGTCGTGTATACGTATTCGGTATGTTGGGACAACAGGCAGGAGATACAAGCATATGTTAAGATATACGCATAACGTACGTTATGTAGAGTACATAACGTATGTTATGATGGGAATCGGACAGGGTCTGAGCTATAATCGACGGGTGGGCCCGGTGTCAGCAACTTTCAGTGCAGATGTGGACAGGCGAGTCAACATAGATATTTATGTATGTTATGTATAGCCCATTACCTAAGTTGAATGAGAATTATAATGTAGCAAGTCAACTCGGAGTTACGTATGCTATAGCATAGGCCTTACGTACGTAAGCTATTGAACGAATTGAGGCAGCAGCCTCTGGATTGGTATTACGTACGCTATCAAGGTCGGTTAATGTATGTGAGACTCGTTACGTACGTAAAGCGGGTCAGTTTACGTACGTAAAAACTGAAGTTTTTATAAATATGTGAGACCTGTCACTTTGGCATTTTTGGGATGTTCACTTCATTTTTCGCCTTTCAACCCTCCAAGATGGATTTTTGGCTCTTCTAACTTGATTATGAGCTTGATGGCATGGATTGTAGATTTATATATGAAGATATTATTGATTCTTGAGGTGTTTGATTGTGTTGTTCATCTTAAAGAGGTATGTTGGATAAGCCCTCTCTTTAATTTCAGATTTTGATGTTGTTGTTGAGGATTAGTTCGTTTGATGACGGATATGGTGATATAGTTGTGATTCTTGATGTTATGTGAAGTGTATGTTAAGGAAGATGACATTATGTTGGTTGTAGTAGACCTTGTATATCCTTGATGAGTAATGAAACATGATATGAGGTTGAATCTTGAGAGGTTATGGTTAATCTTGGATTAAGATTATTCATGATATTGAGCTATTTGGATATTTTGAATTGATGATAATAACCGGTAATTATTTTTCTATGAACTTACGAGTATGAACAAGGAGGAACCTTGTTAATTCATATTTAAGGTTGAAGTTGGAATCGAGAAAGTTAAGACACTTGTTTGAATTGATTGATGTTATGCAAATTGCGGTTTGTATTGATATGAGTTCGTAATCGTTAATTGTTTGGTTTTGTATATGATTGAGGTTTTGTTGATCCGTTGAGTTCGTGGTTGGTTATATCGGTTGTTGATTGTTATTCAATCGTGTTGTTAATCGATTTTTGCATTATGATGTGATAATGATCATTGAGTATAATCGTCGTGCTACAATCGAGATTGGAGAATTCGTGGATCGCTACATCGGGGCTGAGGAGCTTCTAGATGAAGGCGATGGAATTGGTAACGGCTTCATCGTATCGTTATCGAGGCAAGTTTATACTTGCCCAGTTCACAATGTTTAATGAATGGTTTTTTGATTTTATTTCATTTATAATTTATATAGCAATGATATTATAAATATGAATTGTCGAGATTATGGTATGTATATTATGCTTGGGTTTAGATTAAATCATAATGTATATGATTTAAATATATTTGGCAAAGACAGAGATGTGAATTATCTTTGGCATGTATTATGGAATATCGTATATCGTGGATAGTTTATCATGCCGGCATTGATCTCGAGGTGGTGGTTTTTTGATAATGATGGACTGTACTTCATTCGGGATTATTCGAATAATGATATATTCGTTCAGAGATGTTCGTGGAAAGGTTAGTGCCTCTGGCTTTGAAGTAATTTAGTATTGTTCAGTTATAAGAAAAATATTTTGATGCATCCTTGTATATATGTTGTATGTTGATGTTTCATATAATGAGTGTGCATTGTTGTTTGGTGTATTTTTGTCCTGTTTTCTATCTTTAGAACTGTAATTTTAATGTGCCTATATGTTGGGGGGTAAAACATGAATGGTACCCCGTGGAATTGTGTTGGGGGGATAAAACCTGAATGGTACCCCGTGGAACTGTGTTGAGGGATAAAACCTGAATGGTACCCACATCTGGAGTATTCCTGTATAGATGCTCCTGTGACCCTTGGTTGCGACCTTGGGTGTTTAATGTGTTGACAGATAAAACATTGTTGAGCATTCTGTGAACTATTGTCTAATGGAAATACGACATTATGGTCGTGTCGATCTTTCATTGTTGAGTTGTCGTTGTTCACCTAGGTAAGTCCTTTTGATCCTTATTGGATATGTGTTTCTTTGAGATTCATTGTCATGTTGCATTGTGGCGTATCTGGAGTCATATATGCGCGCCGATTGGTCGTTCATAGTCCATGTATGATTGGGTATGTTCGACAGTCCGGTTTGTCTTTGAGATCCACTATATGTGATTTGTATAACGTTTGACGATTTTATTCTCTCGTATATATGTCCCTGTGCTCCTTTATTGATCTTTTTTGGAGTTTACCATATCGATGGTATTCTCGGTCGTAATTGGTCCTTTGTTGAACTTTTTTGGGGTTTACCATATCGATGGTATTGTCGGTCGTTGTTGGTCCTTTGTTGATCTTGTTTGGAGTTTACCATATCGATGGTACTCTCGGTCGTTATTGGTCATTTGTTGATCTTGTTCTGGGTTTACCATATCGATGGTGTTCTCGATCATTGCTGATCCTTTCTTGATCTTGTTCAGGGTTTACCATATCGATGGTATTATCGGTCGTTGTTGGTCCTTTGTTGATCTTGTTTGGAGTTTACCAGATCGATGGTACTCTCGGTTGTTATTGGTCCTTTGTTGATCTTGTTTGGAGTTTACCATATCGATGGTATTCTCGGTTGTTGTTGGTCCTTTGCTGATCTTGTTTGGAGTTTACCATATCGATGGCATTCTTAGTCTTGTTGGTCTTTGGTGACCTTCTTTGGTGTTTACCATAACGATGGTATTCTCGGTCGTTGTTGGTCCTTTGTTGATCTTGTATAGAGTTTATCATGTAACGGTATTCTCGGTTACCATTGATATATCATTGGTAGTGTTGGGGTTTATCATGTCGATGATATTCTCGGTTGATGCGTTGGTTGTTTATTATTATTGATTGTATGAGCGTTCATACTTTATATAGATGTTCAAGACTTGTCATTGTTCTAGGGTAGTTGATCTGCATATATTTTGTGTATTATTGGTCTTATCAGAATTGGGATTTGGTTATGCGATTCGACGGACAGGGTTTGACATGGATAGATTATTCCATACTTGAGAATCTTGGTATTGTTTGAGTACAGTATAAATGGTCTATCTTAGTTCATTCGTCAATTGAGAATGCAAGGTGTGGATTATGGTAAGGATTGATTTGATATGGATTACCATGAAATGGTAAGGTTATGATGGTAAGATTACATTGGTAGTATTCTTACTTTGTAGTTACATTGGTATGTAATTGTTTATGATGATGTGATCGTTATTATTATGGAGTATTGTGGCTGACCCCATCGTGGGCTTTATCTTTTAGGTACTCGGAGATCGAGCTAGTAGTGGTCATGAAGGGATGAGCTTCCCGGGTGATACTGGCTATGACATGTATTTGTGAACCGAGTATTTTCCTAGTTGTCATGATTCCGCTGCAAATATATTTTTAACTATGTTTATATCCGCTGCGTGCATTTTAAATGGCTTTACAGTATTTGACCAACTCATGTATAGTTTTACTGTAATACCCGGTTGTGAATTCATTATTATCATTCAGTAATTCTCACTCAGAAATTTTTTTACTCTTTAAGAATCATTCATCATTCATGTTCATTCAATTGTGTTCATCGTTCAACGTATCTTTGAGCCGTGTATCAGTTATCATTCGTCGTTTAACCCCGTTTGGGAATCGATATGAGAATATTATCATGATCGCTGTAATTGATCAGTAAGTTGATGTTGATGTTGGAGTTCATATCATTTCGAAATTTCTCTTTCTTGTTCGGTTTGTGCTATTTTGGACCAACTCTCATAATCACTACTCGGAACCGCCGTTTTGGAGTTCCCGCACTTCCATTTCGTGTTCTTTTTCCCAAGTTTTTAGCTCTATTACGTTTATTCTCTTTCCAGGTCATTTTTCATCACTTTTTGGGCACGGACATTGTGCGCCGCGACAAAGGGGAGTGTGCGCCGCGGCACACACATCATGCAGGACCAGCCAAGCGCGGTTGTACCGCGCACCGCGGCCCACTGCTGGCCGGGCTGCGACACCAAGCTGGAGCTGGGAGCCATTTATCGTCTACACTCAGTCCGGGCCACGATACACGAGTCAGGTTGCCCCTTTTTCAGCGGATTTTTGAGGGGAGAAGCTCATTTCATCCCCTTCCTCATTCCTCCTCTCATTGGGTGATTTTTGGGCGATTTATCATCATCAATTTCAGAGATTTCATCCTCCTTGAGTTCTTGGTGTGGATTAACAACATCTTTTTGGATTCTTCATTCTAATCTAAGGTAATTTCTTCAAACTCTAGATTTCAATTTTGAGTTGGGGTATGATGTTTTGGATGTTATAATCATGATATGTGAGGTATATACATATGATTATGGATTTTATGAATTATCATTGGATTGTTGGAGGATTATTCAAGAACACCTTGATTGTTGACTTTGGAATTTTTGGGGTTTCGATTAGATGTTGTCGTAATCTCAAATTGTGTATTCCTATGGGATTATCGAATGTACTGAAGATGTTTTGTTGGATTGAATCACTCATTTGGAGGTTGGTTTTCGATATAATTGTGATTGGTTGTAAACAATCGAAGATTGTTTACAACGTGTTTGTTAAATTGCCCCAATGAGTTGGGTAGTGTTGTATCGACCGTTTGAGTTGATTTTGATTATACGTCGATACATATATTAAGCGAATTGTTGGTAATTGTGCTATTCAAGGTTGTTCGAGCGACCGATTATCACTCCAAGGACGTTGATCGTGGAAGGACTTTCTCGTCGTCGGTTTGAGGCAAGTTTTATACTTGTACTAGTCAATGAGATTAATGTTTATCATATATGTGTATGAATATGTTTGAGGCAAGTTCATTGATATTGAGGGATCGTTCGATATGATACTTTTCGGCAATTATGCCAAATGTCTATTATTGTTCATTAATGGCCGGTTCAAGGCATTGGGATACTCGTTGTTAATATTATTGTCGATAGCCGGATCGCGGTATCGATGTATCGATTGTCGTTGTTGATATTGATGTCGATCTAAGACATCGTTGTAATCATTATTATTGATGTTGGTGTTTTGTCATTGATGTTGTATCGGCCGATTGAAGGCATTGGCGTGTTCGTTTCTCATCTTCGTCGTCGGTAACCGATTAAAGGTGCTGAGGCATTCGTTGTATCATTGTTATCAGTTGGCCATTCTAAGGCAATCGAGGTATTGAATCATTCGCTGCATCATTGTTATAAGTTGGCCATTCTAAGGCAATCGAGGTATTGAATTGGGACTGTCGAGGATAGTTCCCATCTATTGTTCGTTGTTATCGATTGGCCGTTCTAAGGTAATCGAGGTATTGAATTGGGACTGTCAAGGACGGTGCCCATCCTTGAGTTATTGTCGTTATGTTGGCCGACTCAAGGCAGCACACTGTCATTCTTGTGAATTTGGTAATCTTGGGATCGTTGCGGTTTGTGATTAATTGTGTTTTAGAGGCTAGTCTTGGCTAGTGCTCATTATGGGTAAGTTTGGGGTTTGAACCTTCGCGGTTGGTTTCCAAACACCTACAGTTAAGTATGTCACGGCCATTGTATGGCCTCATTGTGATATGGCTTCGTGCCGTGGCTTCGGCCCTCATTGTGATACGGCTTCGTGCCGGGGCTTCAGCTCTCATTGTGATATGGCTTCGTGCCGTGGATTCGGCCCTCATTGTGATACGGCTTCGTGCCGTGGCTTTGGCCCTCATTGTGATACGGCTTCGTGACGTGGCTTCAGCCCTCATTGTGATACGGCTTCGTGACGTGGCTTCGGCCCTCTTTGTGATACGGCTTCGTGCCGTGGCTTCAGCCCTCATTGATACAGCTTCGGGCTGTTTTGGCTTCGGGCCATTGTGATTAATGACAGTTTCGGCGGAGTAACTTTAAGGTGATAGTGATATTTGGCAGCTTCGGCTGAGCGGCTTTCAGGCATTTGTGATGTCTTGGTATTTCCGTTGGATCCTTCGGGCATTGTGATTCATATCTAATTCAACTCTGGTTTGGTTCATGTTCGTGTAATTCATCGTGGTGTTCTATAATTGTAATTCGCCGTTGCGCATTTATGTTCTAACCTGTTAAACAGGAATTAATAGTATGCCATTGGCATAGTGGTTTCACGAATGCTCGGTTCTTACTTTGGGTTGCGAGCATCTCGTATTATTATTATTGTACCGTTTCATTCTGCCTTTGGATGCATATCATGTCATACATGTATTTGATGTTCATTGTCTGGATGACTGACCCCATGGGGGCGAAACATGTTTTCATGTTTTAGGTGCTTGCGAGGAGAGAGTTGAGACACAGGGGCATGACGATGGTGATGAGGCATTCGAACGATACTAGTACGAGTTGTTCATGTCGGTCAGACAGTTTAGAGTACTCCAGTTTTGTTAGTTGTTGTCTTTTCTTATTATCCGAGCAAGGCTCGTGGAAGTTGTTGTATTTTCATTTGTGGCCATGTAGGCACATCATTGTCGTTGAAATTACTTATCGGAATATTGTGTCGGTTATCATAGTAAGGATTGTGGTTTCTCTTGTTGGCTAATATGATGTATTATAGTCATGTTCGCCTGATGGATCTCCTGTAATGGGGTCCACAGCACTGTAATAACCCAATGGAATTTGGGGGTGTTACATTTACAATGGCCTTTTTGGTACTTTGCAAACTTGGGATTATTTTGTAAAACCTTTTTCCTTGAATATTAAATAAGATTTTTAGGACGATATATATATATATATATATATATATATATATATATATATATTGGAAAGCATTTAAGTATTTGAAAAATATTACTGTCTGCCTCTTTGGCGCATTTGAAAGATTGCAAAAATAATTTTTAGCCTTGTGGGTTCCGGCGCGGGGCCCACGGTGCTGTAATATTCCCGGATGGTTTTGGGGGTGTTACAGAATATGGTATCGGAGCTTGGGTTTCGTACAACCCGGGCGTGTGTGTTATGTGGCTCTACCGGTGCGGTAGTTGCGTGACTTTTGAAAACAATTTTTCTGACTTTTGAATCAAACCGATTTTTGGAAGTTCCAAAGTTTTTGAGATATTTTCCAAATTGCTATATTTGCGATACGAGTGTGTTGGAATTGTGTTGAGACTTCGTATGGGAGTCAAATGCTAGTATCACGGGAGATCATCGGCTTCACGCACCTGTAAGTATATTGTTTTGGTTATTCGCTTGTGGCGACGATTGACTACTTTCATGATGAGTTTGGATATTTTGGTTGAGAAGTTGTTTGTGACAGGATTGCAAGTTTCGAGGATGAAACTTATTTTAATGGTGCTAGTATGTAATATCCTGTATTTTTTCAGTATAAATTTTTCGTGTTATTTTATATGAGATATATTGGATAATATGGTATCTATACAGTATGGATAAAATAACTGAGAACTGATATAGTTGTGTTATTATAATTATTGTACTTAGTCTACAATTTCTTTTGAGGATATTGTGTATCAGGTGTACCGTATGAGAATGTTATTGGGACGAGTATTCAGTATGTCGTGTATACGTATTCGGTAAGTTGGGACGACAGGCACGAGCAGTTGTAAATGGCTAAGTATGGAAGCCATAACGTACGTTAAGCGTAGGAGTTTACGTACGTTAAGATACAAGCGTAACGTACGTTACGTAGAGTACATAACGTGCGTTATGAGGAGAATCAGACATGGTCTGAGCTATGATCGATGGGTGGGCCCGGTGCCGGCAACTTTCGGCGTAGATGTGGATAGGTGAGTCGACATAGAGATTTACGTAAGTTATGGATAGCCCGTTACGTACGTTAAATTAGGATCATACTGTAGAAAGTCAACTCGGACTTACATACTCTATGGCATGGGCCTTACGTACGTAAGCCATCGAACGAATTGAGGTAGCAGCCTCTGGACTGGTATTATGTAGGCTATCAATGTCTAGTAACGTACGTAAGACTCGTTACGTACGTAAATGTAACGCCCCAAAATTAAGCCAGACGCCACAGTTCCGTGAATCCCGTGTGGGACCCACAAGGCGAGTTTTAAAAGAGGTTTAGAAAACAATTTAATCAACAAGTAGTTTGCGGAAATGTTCAAATGAAAGCGTTCATGCAACCGAAATATAAAAGGTAAAAAGGCTCGTTCATACGATTATTACACAACGTGGATTATTCAAATTTAGTTTAAGAAATAACAAGTCTTCTTCCAAACACTGCTCAGGCCTGACCAGAACCTTCAGGAATGTCCTGTACATATTCAACAAATTTGCCTGACACAACGTATCGTGTCATTTAATCCAGGTCAGACAATTCGAACAAATTTAAATGATCGAATCAGATAAATTCAGAAACAAGGTTATCACCGAATATTCAATTCAACGTCATTCCTTTTATCAGCACATAAACTCCCAAGGTCGCAACCAAGGGTCACGGAAGCATCTTCACAGGAATACTCCGGACGTGGGTACCATTCAGGTTTTATCCCTCAACACAGTTCCGCAAGATATATCAACATATAAACTCCCAAGGCCGCAGCCAAGGGTCACAGAAGTATCTACACAGGAATACTCCCGATGAGATAGATAAGACGAGCACCTTACCATAGACAGTAACACATGCAATATTCTGAAATATTAATTCGTAAGGTCCGAGCAAGATTCACTTGCCTCAAATCCGACGAGAGTTACTTCCTTGATAACACAACGGCTCGAACGACCACACCCGAAATCTCAACCTATTACATGTTCGTCGATTAACATCTTGTAGTAATAATGATGATTAATGACAATTTTCCCTGTCCCGTTAGGATCCTAAACTTGATTGTTCATGTTGCCAAAATCGGAATTCTCTATTTGTGACCATAATTCATATTACTAGTTTCCTCGGTTCGTCATTTTACAATTCATCATCTCGTTGATTAATGTTCTAATACAACATCTCTATGTCGTGATTATGGCTCAAGGCCACCATAATTACATCACTAATTTTAGTTTAAATTACTATAATGGAATGATTAAGCACTAATTCCCCGAACTTAACATGTTTGATTACTTATCCGAATTGATAGTCGTTAGTTAGTTCATAAAGGAATTATTAATGTTTTTACGATATGGTAATTGGATTATAATTGAAACCTAAAACAACATGATTCTAAGGTGTTGGTGATTAACAATTCGGTTATGAGTTCCCATTCAATTACGAGTATAACCAACACTCATTCCAATTACGTAACAAGATAGGCATCGATTAATAATTGTGATAGTTTTCACCGTTGCGATCATTCTTGAAAGTTCTAAACTACCCAAGGCATTCGAAATTTAGTAGAGCCGATATAACAACACTGAAATGAGTTCAAGATTGGATAAACTTACCTTAATTGACAAAAGATGATGAAGAGCGACGAAGGACGACGAAGAACGAGAGGGTAGCACCTTCAAAACCTCATCAGGAGCTTGATCAACTTACTCCAACAGGATAAAACTTGATTAGGGAAGCTAAAAACCGACTTAGAGAGGATTGAGATAGTATGAAGAGCAAAGAGTGAGTTTTGGATCAGAATAAATGAAAGGGAGTTGTCCTTATATAAATCTGGAATGGCTTTACATACTTTAGGCCTGAAGTTTTACGTACGTAAGCCATGTTACGTACGTTATCATGGAAAGCTTAACGTACGTAAGGAAAAACTCAGAACTAACTGAACTAATTTACACACATCGTTACGTACGTAACGAAAGTCGGCTAACGTACGTAACACCCGTTGACTTGCCTGTCGCTATCGCGCCGAAAGTTGGTCTGACAATGCACCATCCGACGAAGATTCCCTATCTGAAGACCGAAGACCGTGTTACGTACGTAAGGCATAACCTTTAGCGTACGTAATGTCACATACTTAGAGTACGTAATACATAGTTTTTAACGTACGTAAGGTTCAGTTTGTTCACTAAGTTATTATCACATTGATTCCTTATAACGCGACTCCCTCTCAATCTCGTTGAGTAATCTCTCGGGAAACAAGACATTGGCCATCATCATATTCGCACCGATAATTGCCCAACGACATCGAGGTATGTCACGGACAAATCATCAATCATCATACAATCACAATACATGAATAACAGGCGCGGACAAGCTTTATTCATGTTGATACAGTACGAAAAAATCATCCAAAATACATTTATCGTGACGAAGTACATTTATTTATTAAATAGATGAAATATAAATGATCGCTCAATGTGAAATAGCATGTAATACTGGTGGTATTACATACCACCCCCATTAAAAATAGTTTCGTCCCGAAACTAATAAAATAACTCGGGATGATTTTCCCTCATGCTCGACTCGGTCTCCCAAGTCGCTTCTTCTATGCCATGATGCGACCATTGAACTTTTACAAAAGGTATGGCCTTATTCCTTAGTGTCTTTACGCGTCGATCCCAAATCGCGGTTGGGACTTCTCTAAAGGTAGCATCATTATAAATCTCCACTTCCTAGAAATTAATCTTGTGGCTTGGGTCGTACACGTACTTCCTTAACTGGGAAACGTGGAAGACGTTATGCACTCCGTCTAATGAAGGTGTCCGTGCGAGTTGATAAGCAAGTTTACCAACTCGGTCCAGTATTTCGAACGGGCCAATAAATCTCGGGCTCAATTTGCCCTTCTGGCCGAAGCGTCGAACACACCGCATCGGCGATACTTTGACCCAAACGTGGACCCCGACCATATATTCCAACGGTCGCTGGCGGTCCGTAGCATATGACTTTTGGCGGCTCTGAGCTGCCAACATGTGTTTTCGAACGATGGAAATCTTCTTAATAGATTCTTGGATCAGATCCAACTTGGTAGCGACGACATCAGACGCATCATCCCAACACAGAGGAGACTTGCACCTCCTACCGTACAAGGCCTCGAAGGGTGCCATGCCTATGCTTTCATGCCAGCTGTTGTTGTATGAAAATTTCGCCAAGCAGAGGTGTCTGGCCCAATCCTTACCCCAATCGAGTACACACACTCTTAATATATCCTCAAGGGTTTGTATAGTACGTTCTGTCTGTCCATCTGTTTGAGGGTGATAGGCCGTGCTGAAATGTAACTGAGTACCCATAGCCTTGTGGACAGCCTTCCAGAAGCGGGACACGTATCTAGTATCTCTATCTGATATAATTCCCGAGGGAACGCCATGTAGCCTCACAATTTCTCGGATAAAGATGGTGGCCATCTGTGCTATCCCGGTGGTCTCCTGAATTGAAATGAAATGTGACGACTTCATCAGTCGGTCTACAATGACCCATATCGTGTCATTTCCTCCCGCCGTCACTGGTAACTTGGTGACAAAATCCATTGATATGCTCTCCCATTTCCATTCCAGAATGGGTAAGGGCTGCATGATTTCGGCCGGCCTGCGGTGTTCAATCTTCACCTATTGACATGTCATACATCGACCAACGAACCTCGCTACCTCCTATTTCATGTTCTTCCACCAGAAGCTCTTCCGCAAATCCTTATACATCTTGCTCACCCCGGGATGCACTAAATAGGGAGTAGAATGAGCTTCCTTGAGTATAGTTTGTTTAGGCTCGTCATTCGATGGAATACAAATTCTGTTCTTAAACCTCACCAAGTTCCCTTGGATCCTTTAGTCTGAAATAAATTCCCCTTCGGCCCTTGCGCCGATCGCACGAAGTTCCGGGTCTTCCATCTGTGCCAGGCATATCTCGTCCAGCAAGGATAAATGAATGTTAATTGAGAACAACTGTCCCTAGCGGTGTTGTATCCATACTTCAATGCCATTTCTCCTTAGATCTTGCTGAAATTCTGACTGTACCGTTAAACCGGATAGTGTCATCTCCTGTGCAGTTCACCAACTCAGTGCATCTGCAACGACGTTGGCCTTTCCAGGTTGATATAAAATCTCCACATCGTAATCCTTGATCAGCTCCAGCCAACGCCTCTATCTCATGTTTAACTCCCTCTGGATGAAAATGTATTTTAAACTCTTGTGGTCCATAAAATTTTTACAGGTAACCCCATAAAGGTAGTGTCTCCAAATCTTAAGGGAGTGGACCACTGCAGCCAGCTCCAAGTCGTGCGTCGAATAGTTCACCTCATAAGGTTTAAGTTGTCGAGAGGCATATGCAATAACTCTGTCATTTTGTATGAATACACATCCAAGTCCATCCTTAGACGCATCGGTGTATATCACGAATCCTTCCATGCCCTGCGGTAGTACCAGTACTTGTGCAGTAGTTAGCTTCCTCTTTAGTTCATCGAAGCTCTCCTGACAATCCGTTGTCCACACAAACTTGGTACTTTTCCTTAATAGATTCGTCAACGGCCGAGCAATACTAGAAAAAGCTTCGACAAACCATCGATAATATCCTGCCAATCCCAGAAAACTCCTCACTTCCTTGACATTTCTTGGTGGTTCCTAACTCATAACTGTCTCGATCTTCTGGGGATCTACCTTAACGTCTTTTGCCGAAATCACATGTCCCCAAAAGGTCACCTCCGGCATCCAGAACTCGCATTTAGAAAGTTTGGCATAAAGTTGGTGTTTCCTCAAAACACTCAACACCTGCCTCAAGTGTTCCTCATGCTCCTATTGGCTCCGGGAATAGATCAAAATGTCATCAATAAAGACTACCACACACTTGTCGAGAAATTCTATCAGAACCTTGTTCATCAATTCCATAAAAACGGTTGGGGCATTAGTCAAGCCAAACGACACCACCATGTACTCGTAGTGTCTGTACCTCGATCGAAATGCGGTCTTTGGAATATCCTCCTCTCGAATTCTCAATTGGTGATATCCAGAACATAAATCGATCTTTGAGAACACGGTCGCTCCCTGTAGTTGATCCAGTAAATCATCAATCCTTGGAAGTGGGTAACGGTTCTTAATAGTGACTTTATTTAGTTCTCTGTAATCAATACACAGGCATAGGGAGTTGTCCTTCTTCTTTACAAAAAGGACCGGCGCACCCCATGGCGAAGTGCTCGGACGAACGAGCCCCTTCCTTAGCAATTCCTCGAGTTGTAACTTTAATTCCTTCATCTCGGCTGGTGCCATCCTGTATGGTGCCTTGGAGATAGGTGTCTTTCCTGGCTTAAGTTCAGTCGAAAGATCGACCTCCCGTCATGGTGGCAATCCTGGTAATTCATCGGGAAAAACGTCTGGAAATTCGCTTGCCGTGGGAATATTAGCAACTGACAATTGTGATGTGTCCTCCTGAAGAACGTAACACAAATAATATGTTTCCCATTCGTCACAAGATACTTCTGCTCTAAGGAGACTGAGAGACCCCTTAGTACTAAAGTCTTCTCGGCCTCTGATTATGTGAGTAACACCATCAGGAGTTGTAATGGAAACTGTCAGGTGATAGGTGTCTAATACCGTCATGTGCATTGTCATCCAGTCCATACGCAAAATAACGTCTTCGTTCTGAAGTGGAAAAAGCATGAGATTTGCTGTGCAGCCCTGACAATCGATGCGGATCGGGCAGTTTCGAACTTCTAAATTACCCCCCACCCTGCTACCCCTGGGTAACTTAACAGTAAAAGATTCACAAGGTACATAAGGAAGATTCAAACGGTTCACACATTCCACGGATATGAACGAATGGGTCGCTACAGTATCAAACAGTACATGAACATGCTGGGAATTAATAAGAAGTGTACCTGAGATAGCAAGTGCAGTCTGGTTATCAGTAGCCATTAGTTAGAACACGCGGGATGGCAGTGTCCCCGAGAAGGGTGCAGTACCTCCCCCGCGGCCACGTCCTCTTCCAGCACCATATGGAGAAGTTTGGTAAGGTGGGGATCGATAGTCGGACATGGAGGATGCTCTGGATGTCTGAACCGAGCCTTGTTGACTCTGAGGAGCTGAAATTTGTGCAGGTTTGATCCGTGAATAGTAGCGAGACATGTGCCCACCCTTTCCACATGAAAAACACTTTGTAGATGCCTTACGACACTTACTCATGGTATGCCCCGCTATGCCACAATTGAAACAGGTCTAGCCAGTCAGATGCTCCTTTCTGTTGGGACGAAGCTGCTGATTTAGAGGAGAACCCAATTCCCGAGTTCATTCTGCTAGAGCTCCCAGACTGATTAGATGTCTTTTTCTTCTTCTAGTTATGCCTGGTATCTGAACAGACAACCGTACCAGCGTATACTGTGACCACATCCTCATATGCCCTCAGAGTGGTGCAGTGAAACCTAGCCGCGTAGCATTGAACAACTTCCGGCAACCATTGAGCAAGGTGGCAAATTCGTTGATCTTCCGATGGGACCATCTGTGCGACATAGCTTAGTTCGGTCCTGTAAGCTCGAATAATTTCGGGTACTGGTAAGTCCTGAGGTCATGCACTGAAGAAACTCCGTGCTCGAGCAGTCTGTTCTGATCGGGGGCAGTACTCGTCTCTCAATAGTTTGGAAAACTAGGTCCATCCGACTATTCTGTCCTCCAGCTTAGGTCATCCACCATCGGGCTGCGATGTCGCAGAGCTAGTTGGTTCTGAGCAGTACCTTTTGGTTCCCTGGGCAACCGATCACCTCGAAGGCAGTCTCCATATCGGAGATCCAATGATCCACGTGCTTATCCCCTGATCCATCGAATAATGGCGGTCTGGCCTTCAGCATTTCTCTCAGCCAACGGTCCTTCCCAGCATTCTCTTCTAGGTTAATGACTGGTACACGTTCAGCCCGGTTGACCTGAGCGATTCCCATAGCAATGGCCTGGGCGAGGGTCTGGACAAAGGCCGGATCAAATCCCCCCTTGTTCTGATTTTCCGCCTCCTGTTCCTTCTGATTAATAGGCGGTGGCTGATTCCCGGCTGGGTTAGTTTCACCGGTGTTCCTGTCTTCCTGTTGATTCATAGCGGAACCCTGTGCAGCGTTTACGTTCCTTCTAGCTCCACAACGTGCCATTAGTGATGATTGCTCTATCTAAAAGGTTAGTTTAGTACAACAGTCTCTGAGTTTTTACTGAACTCAAACATTATACCTGATTCTCAAGAGCTTACCTGTATTTTACCTCGACATTCCTCGATGAGTTACGGTCGCCAGGAGTGTTGGACTTTTGAAGGCAAAACGTTTTCAAAAAGAATATTTTGATTCACTCTCCACGTGAGTTTTCATCTCTGATACCATTTTTTGTAACGCCCCAAAATTAAGCCGGACACCACAGTGCCGTGAATCCCATGTGGGACCCACAAGGCGAGTTTTAAAAGAGGTTTTAAAAACAATTTAATCAACAAGTAATTTGCTGAAATGTTCAAATGAAAGCGTTCATACAACCGAAATATAAAAGGTAAAAATGTCCATTCATACGATTATTACACAACGTGGATTATTCAAATTTAGTTTAAGAAATAACAAGTCTTCTTCCCAACACTGCTCATCCTTACTGGAACCTTCAGGAATGTCCTGCACATTCAACAAATTTGCCTGACACGACGTATCGTGTCAGTCAACCCAGGTCACACAATTCAAACAAATTTCAATGATAGATTCAGATAAATTAAGAAACAAGGCTATCACCGAATATTCAATTCAACGTCATTCTTTTTATCAGCACATAAACTCCCAAGGTCGCAACCAAGGGTCACGGAAGCATCTACACAGGAATATCTGGACGTGGGTACCATTCAGGTTTTATCCCTCAATACAGTTCCGCAAGATATATCAACATATAAACTCCCAAGGCCGCAGCCAAGGGTCACGGAAGTATGTACACAGGAATACTCCGGACGAGATAGATACGATGAGCACCTTACCATAGACAGTAACACAGGCAATATTCTGAAATATTAATACATTAGGTCCGAGCAATATTCACTTGCCTCAAATCCAACGAGAGTTAGTTCCTTGATAACACAACGGCTCGAACGACCACACCCGAAAGCTCAACCTATTACATATTTGCCGATTAACATCTTGTAGTAATAATGATGATTAATGACAATTTTCCCCATCCCGTTAGGATCCTAAACTTGATTGTTCATGTTGCCAATAATGTATATTACTAGTTTCGTCGGTTCGTCATTTTACAATTCATCATCTAGTTGATTAATGTTCTAATACAACATCTCTACGTCGTGATTATGGCTCAAGGCCACTGTAATTACATCACTAATTTTAGTTTAAATGACTAGAATGGAATGATTAAGCACTAATTCCCCGAACTTAACATGTTTGATTACTTATCGGAATTGATAGTCCTTAGTTAGTTCATCAAGGAATTTTTAACGTTTTTACGATATGGTAATCGGATTATAATTGAAATCTACAACAAGATGATTCTAAGGTGTTAGTGATTTACAATTCGGTTATGAGTTCCCATTCAATTACGAGTACTACCAACACTCATTCCAATTACTTAACAAGATAGGCACCGATTAATAATTGTGATAGTTTTCACCGTTCCGATCATTCTTGAAAGTTCTAAACTACCCAAGGCATCCGAAATTTAGTATAGCTCGTATAACAACACTGAAATGAGTTCAAGATTCGACATACTTACCTTAATTGACAAAAGAGGATGAAGAACGACGAAGGACGACGAAGAACGAGAGGGTAGTACCTTCAAAACCTCCCCCGGAGCTTGATCAACTTACTCCAACAGGATAACACTTTATTAGGGAAGCTAAAAACCGACTTAGACAGGGTAGATGATAGTATGAAGAGCAAAGAGTAAGTTTTGGGTCGGAAGAAATGAAAGGGAGGGTGTCCTTATATAAATCCGGAATGGTTTTACGTACGTTAGGCCTGAAGCTTTACGTACGTAAGCCATGTTATGTACGTTATCATGGAAAGCTTAACGTACGTAAGGAAAAACTCAGAACTAACTGAACTAATTTAGACACATCGTTACGTACGTAATGAAAGTCGGCTAACGTACGTAACACCCGTTGACTTGCCTATCGCTATGGCATCAAAAGTTGGTCTGACAATGCACCATCCGGCGAAGATTCCCTATCCGAAGACCGAAGACCGCGTTACGTACGTAAGGCATAACCTTTAGCATACGTAATGTCACATACTTAGTGTACGTAATACATAGTTTTTAACATACGTAAGGTTCTGTTTGTTCACTAAGTTATTATCACATTGATTCCTTATAACGCGACTCCCTCTCAATCTCGTTGAGTAATCTCTCGGGGAACAAGACGTTGGCCACCATCATATTCGCACCGATAATTGCCCAACGACATCGAGGTATGTCACCGACAAATCATCAATCATCATACCATCACAATACAAGAATAATAGGCGCGGACAAGCTTTATTCATGTTGATACAGTACGAACATATCATCCAAAATACGTTTATCATGACGGAGTACATTTATTTATTAAATAGATGAAATATAAATGATCGCTCAACGTGAAATAGCATGTAATACTGGTGGTATTACAGTAAAGTGGGTCAGTTTATGTACGTAACAACTGAAGTTTTTATAAATATGTGAGACCCGTCACTTTGGCATTTTTGGTATGTTCACTTCATTTTTCGACCTTCAACCCTCAAAGATGGATTTTTGGCTCTTCTAACTTGATTATGTGATTGATGGCATGGATTGGAGATTGGTATTATTGATTCTTGAGGTGTTTGATTGTGTTGTTCATCTTCAAGAGGTATGTTGGATAATCCCTCTCTTTAATTTCGGATTTTGATGTTGTTGTTGCTGATAATTCGTAGATGATAGATATGGTGATATAGTTATGATTATTGATGCTATGTGAAGTGTATGTTGAGAAAGATGACATTATGTTGGTTGTAGTAGTAGACCTTGTATATCCTTGATGAGTAATGAAACATGATATGAGGTTGAATGTGGAGAGGTTATGGTTAATCTTGGATTAGGATTATTCATTATATTGAGCTATTTGGATAGTTCGGATTGATGATAATAACCGATAATTGTTTCTCTATGAACCTACGAGTATGAACAAGGAGGAACCTTGTTAATTCGTATTTAAGGTTGAAGTTGAAATCGAGAATGTTAAGACTCCTGTTTGAATTGATTGTTGTTTTGATTAACGAATTGCAGCTTGTATTGAAATGAGTTTGTAATCGTCTGAGATGAATTATTTGGTTTTGTATATGATTGAGGTTTTGTTGATACGTTGAGTTCGTGGTTGGTTATATCGGTTGTTGATTGTTATTCGAACGTGTTGTTAATCGATTTTTGCATTAGGTTGTGATAATGATCATTGAGTATAATCGTCGTGCTACGATAGAGATTGGAGAATTCGTGGATTGCTTTCGTCGGGGCTGAGGAGCTTGTAGATGAAGGCGATGGAGTTGGTAACGGCTTCGTCGTATCGGTATCGAGGCA
The DNA here is from genome assembly GCA_033398695.1 of Orobanche coerulescens. Lineage (NCBI taxonomy): Eukaryota > Viridiplantae > Streptophyta > Magnoliopsida > Lamiales > Orobanchaceae > Orobanche > Orobanche coerulescens. The sequence goes on from CM065816.1 coordinate 96,764,655, forward strand.
AGATGATACTTGCCCAGTTCACAATGTTTAATGAATGGTATTTTGATTTCATTTCATTTATAATTCATATAGCAATGATATTATAAATAGGAATTTTCAGGATGATGGTATGTATATTATGCTTGGGTTTAGATTAAATCATAATGTATATGATTTAAATATGTTTGGTGAAGACCGAGATGTGAATTATCTTTGGCATGTGTTATGGAATATCATATGTCGAGGATAGTTTATTGTGCCGGCATTGATCTCGAGGTGGTGGTTTGTTGATAATGATGGACTGTACTTCATTCGGGATTATTCAAATAATTGTATATTTGTTCAGAGATGTTGTTCGTGGAAAGGTTAGTGTCTCTGGCTTTGAAGTAATTTAATATTGCTGAGTTATGAGGATAATTATTTTGATGCATCCTTGTATATATGTTGTATGTTGATGTTTCATATAATGAGTGTGTATTGTTGTTTGGTGTATTTTTGTGCTGTTTTCTTTCTTTAGAACTGTAATTTTAATGGGCCTATATGTTGGGGAGTAAAACCTGAATGGTACCCCGTGGAACTGTGTTGGGGGATAAAACCTGAATGGTACCCCGTGGAACTGTGTTGAGGGATAAACCCTGAATGGTACCCACATCTGGAGTATTACTGTGTAGATGCTTCTGTGACCCTTGGTTGCGACCTTGGGTGTTTAATGTGCTGATAGATAAAACATTGTTGAGCATTCTGTGAACTATTGTCTAACGGAAATACGACATTATGGCCGTGTCGATCTTTGATTGTCGAGTTGTCGTTGTTCACCTAGGTAAGTCCTTTTGATCCTTATTGGATATGTGTTTCTTTGAGCTTCGTTGTCATGTTGCATTGTGACATATCTGGAGTCATATCTGCGTGCCGATTGGTCGTTCATAGTCCATGTATGATTGGGTATGTTCGACAGTCTGGATTGTCTTTGAGATCCACTATATGTGATTTGTATAACATTTGACAATTTTATTCTCTAGTATATTTGTCCCTGTGGTCCTTTATTGATCTTTTTTGGATCTTACCATATTGATGGTATTCTCGGTCATTATTGGTCCTTTGTTGAACTTGTTTGGGGTTTACCATATCGATGGTATTCTCGGTTTTTGTTGGTACTTTGTTGATCTTGTTTGGAGTTTACCATATCGATAGTATTCTCGGTCGTCATTGGTCCTTTGTTGATCTTGTTCTGGTTTTACCATATCGATGGTGTTCACGATCGTTGCTGGTCCTTTGTTGATCTTGTTCAGGGTTTACCATATCAATGGTATTCTCGATCGTTGTTGGTCCTTTGTTGATGTTGTTTGGAGTTTACCATATCGATTGTACTCTCGATCGTTATTGGTCCTTTGATGATCTTTTTTGGAGTTTACCATATCGATGGTATTCTCGGTCGTCGTTGGTCCTTTGCTGATCTTATTTGGAGTTTACCATATCGATGATATTCTCGGTCGTTGTTGGTCCTTGTTGACCTTGTTTTGTGTTTACCATAACGATGGTATTTTCGGTCGTTGTTGGTCCTTTGTTGATCTTGTGTGGAGTTCATCATGTAATGGTATTCTCGGTTACTGTTGATATATCGTTGGGGTTTATCATGTCGATGATATTTTTGGTTGATGCATTGGTTGTTTATTATTATTCATTATATGAGCGTTTATACTTTGTATTGATGTTCGAGACTTGTCATTGTTCTGGGGTAGTTGATTTGCAGATGTATTGTGTATTATTGGTCTTATCAGGATTGGGATTTGGTCGTGCGATTCGGCGGACAGGGTTTGGCACGGATAGATTATTCCATACTTGAGAATCTTGGTATTGTTTGAGTACAGTATAAATGGTTGTATTTAATTCATTCGTCAATTGAGAATGCGAGGTGTGGATTATGGTAAGAATTTGATATGGATTATGACACGTCTTTTGTGTAACTATCGCAAGTGCACGATATCATATCAAGTAGTAAGTGGACTTTTTGAGTCCGGTTTATCGATCCCACGAGGAAGTTAGGTTATATATTGAATTATACACTTTATCTATTTGTTATAGGGATTAAGATGAGTGAAACACACAATTTAAGAGTCTGGTTTGACAATTGAAAGGGAAATGCAAAAATAGTTCTAAAATTAAAGGAAATGAAAGATTGCACTAATAATAGATTAATAAAAGGGTAGAATGAAATAGTTGGGATCACAAACTTAGTTCATCATTAGTTATAGAAGATGTATAGGAGATCATAAGATGAATTTACGTATTATGTTGTGTAGATTCGATTTTCCTTAAAAAGACGGTTCCTCTTTCGAATGTCAAAACGCCCCTTATATATTAAATCAATCCACTATATTTCTATGTTGATTGGATTCAATACATAGCATTAGGTTTTATGAAAACAGCTCAAAGAATCATCTAAGGTCTAGAGGTATATTTCTATCCCCTAGAACAAGTTAGAATGAAGATCATTTGATCTAATCAAACATATTTTCTTTCGAAATATATGAAGACCATAAATATCATCATTTATTGGTCAAATAAATAAAGATTGGTAAAACAATGAAAATCACACACAATAATAAGTAATCCATGATAGATCTTTATACAAACGTAAATAACATGACCAACCTTGTTTATAATCCCAACTAAGGATAACTTAGCCCATGAAGGTTTTATTCAACATATTACAAGCTTGAGTGGTCATTATTAGTTGAAAAAGGGAAAGAATTGATCCTAACTCCCTTAGTATATAAAGGAGAAAGAAGCAATAAACTCCCTCAACAACATAAGCTAAATCACACTCTCAAGAACACAAGTGTGTTCTTCACACAAAGAAAAATATTACAAAGTGAGAAAAATATAAGATGAAGGATGCTTAATGATGGATCTAAGGGTCTATTTATACACCTAAAGTCATCTAATAGCTCCAAAACTCCAGCATTATTACATTAGATCGGATCAATGCCAGCCATCCCCTCAATAATAGACCAAAAGTATAAAAAATTAGACAATGATCAATAATCTGTCAAGAGTTACGGCCGTAACTTGCAGATGTTACGTCCATAACATTGAGGTCTTACGGCCGTAACTTTCAGATGTTACGGCCGTAACATTGCTTCGGCTTTTTGTACACTGGTTGCTTTGTGAGTTACGTTTTCAGCCCAGAATTTCCTAGACTTTGCGGTTTTGCCCCAAATCTTCTTCGGATGATAACTTTTGATATATAACTCTGATTTTGAATCCGGAAAGACTGCCGAACTCGTCTTGGAAAGCCCTACAACATGAATACATAATAATTCAACAAAGAGATTATTTTATACACATGTTATTTCTTGAGTAAATCAGTAATTCAATCCGATTAACTATAAAAATAAAATTATTAAAAATTAGTTAATTCAAAGAAAAAACGAGTATACTAGCTTATAATTATGGGTGAAATATATCAATAATAATCACGGATAAGTGTATAAAACTGACACTTATTAGATTACCATGACATGGTAAGGTTATGACGGTAAGATTACATTGGTAGTATTCTTACGGTTAAATAGCCATTTTCATCCTTTATCTTTGTCCGAAGTTTCACTTTGGTCCTTTATATTCCAATTGTTTCGTTTCGGCCGTTCACATTTCATATAGGTTTCATTTACGTCCCTGCCGTTAGTTTTTTTGACAGACGCCACCCTTGCAGTTAACTGCTGACATGGCGTCTTACATGTCACTGTTAGCGTGTCAGTTTTTAATGACGTGGCACACCATGTCAGGATTTATTTAATTAAATTTTATTAAAACAATTAAAGACGGATAAATATAAATAAAAATTAGTTTCATTAATAAACACCAAAACTAGTCTTTTTAAGGTCTGTTATCTCCATCCCTTTTTGAACATAATCTGCACATTCGGTCTTTCCAAATTTTGTCTCCACGCATAGATTTTGTCTTCGTGTCTGAGGAGTCCATGGATCTGAAATCCAATCCATAAATGAGAAACCAGAAGTGTTATCCGTACTCTGCAAACAAATAATAATCAACTGAAAAAAAAAAGAAAAAAAACAGGGAGGGACCAAAATGAAACCAAACAAACAATATGGGGGACAGAAATGAAATAACATGTCTGTGACAAAACTCAGATATGAGTTGCAGATTTGTAATAATGGAGGAGGTTGGGTTGAGCTTCGTGCATTAGATCCTCATGTGTTCGAATACGAACTTCCAGATGCCATTGATTTGCGATTTTGTTTGTGTAATCTGTGGTATTGTTGAAGATAAGTGATTTGGTGTGAACAGAGTGAGAGATATGAGGTCGTTGAGCTTAAAGAAGACGATGAACAGTGATGTTGTTGTTGAAGGTGAAGGTGAACAGTGCCGCCATTATTGAAGGTGATGAATGTGCAGTGATGTTCCTGTTCTTGAGCTGGGATTTTAATTAAATAAATGCTGACGTAGCATGCTACGTCATTAAAAACTGACACGCCAACAGTGACGTGTAAGACGCCATGTCAGCAGTTAACTGCCAGCATAGCGTCTGTAAAAAAAACTAATGGCAGGGACGTAAATAAAACCTATATGAAACGTGAAGGGTCAAAACGAAACAATTAGAAGATAAAGGACCAAAGTGAAACTTTGGCCAAAGATAAAGGACGAAAATGGCTATTTAACCTATTCTTACTTTGTAGTTACATTGGTATGTAATTGTATATGATGATGTGATCGTTATCATTGTTGAGAATTGTGGCTGATCCCATCGTGGGCTTTATCTTTTAGGTACTCGGAGATCGAGCTAGTAGCGGTCGTGAAGGTATGAGCTTCCCCGGTGATACTGGCTATGACATGTATTTGAGAACTGAGTATTTTTCCAGTTGTCATGATTCCGCTGCAAATGTATTTTTAACTATGTTTATATCCATTGCGTGTGTATTTTAAATAGCTTTCCTGTATTTGACCAACTTGTGTATACTTTTACAATGGCCTTTTTGGTACTTTGCAAACTTGGGATTATTTTGTAAAACCTTTTTCCTTAAACTATTTTGTCTGTACGTATAAGCGGTGACTTAACACACCTTTTGAATCTGTCGAGTTTTGGCATTTTGGCCTTGAATATTAAATGGGATTTTTAGGATGGTATTTGATATATATATATATATATATATATATTTCAAAAGCATTTAAGTATTTGAATAATATTACCGTCTATGCCTCTTTGGCGCATTTTGGCATTTTGGCCTTGAATATTAAATGGGATTTTTAGGATGGTATTTGAGATATATATATATATATATATATATATATATATATTCGAAAGCATTCTGATATTTGAATAATATTACCGTCTATGCCTCTTTGGCGCATTTGAAAGATTGCAAAAATGATTTTTAGCCTTGTGAGTTCCGGCACGGGACCCATGGTGCTGTAATATCCCCGGATGCTTTTAGGGGTTGCAATTCCTGACTTCAGACCACAATATCCTAGAATTTATATCCATGGGAAGCCGAATAATGAAGCCCTTCAGAAAGAGATAGACTCTATGCATAAAGAATAATTACACCTGCCCTGAAGATCAAAGATTTGCTTCATTAGTAGTGAAAAAGAAGTATGGCCTTATACCTGTTTCACAGAGGTCCATTGGAGCAAAGCCTCTCAGATTACTTCCTCCGGCAAGGCATTAGAGGAAGAGGAAGAGGCAGAGGAAGAAATTAAATATTGTTATTTTTCTTATTTTTTCAATCACTTGTAATTTTCGTTACCTGTAATTTTGTCATTCAAAGACTGATGACTGTAATCAACAATGAAAAGTTTATAACAGTCAACTTGAATGACAAAAACTAGTTGTCTCAAAAAGACTGAGTTTGATTTTGTCTCACTTTACTTTTGTGCAGACTTATTTACATTTGAATGCTTAAGTTTTGCCATCATCAATATAGGGGGAAATTGTTAGGAATACTTGTTAGATTTTGATGATGTCATCCCTGTATTCATGATTTATTCAACTGTATGCACTAAGTACTTGGCATTGTAGAGAAGAACCAAATGAGTCTCTTCTATAAGCCATTGAATAGGCTAAGTATTGCTCAAGTGTTGATCAGATAGAAAATCGGCTACGTATAGAACTGTCAAAATATCAGATAAATTTTCAGGCGAGTTCATTATTAGGCAAGTTTTGGTCAATAGAAATATCAGACGAGGTTTGACCAAAACTCATCTGCAGCCGAGCTATGAAGAAACCATAATATCAGGTGAGATAATATCAGGCGATATATCAGGAAAGTTCTGGTCAACAGAATACATCATAGAAGTTTGACCGCATATGAGTTATTATCAGACGAGGTCTAGTCAACTCAAAGTATCAGCTGAGGTTAACCACATATAAGATATTAACAGGCAAGCTACCAGGCGAGTTTTCAGGTCAAAAGAAATATCAAATGAGGTTTGACTACAGATAAGTTCTTTACCAGTCGAGGTTTTCGGTCAAAACAGAATATCAGAGGAGGTTGACCAAACTAATTCTGCATCCAAGTTTGAGTATCAGGAAAGAAGCTCAGTCCACGTCATCAAACATTGAAAAGTCAACAATAACGGCAAGGCACATGCGGACGTAAAAGCAAGAGACGAAGTGAAGATTCCCGGAAGTTTAGGAATAAAATATTCCTTGAGATCTACGATCTGAAGACTTAAGAATATACAAATCAAGAAAAGCGGCACGGACAAAAGAATATCTTCAAACGGTCGGTTGAAAAGTTAATCAAGTCGTGCAACGGAATGAAAAGATAAACAACCACTCTCCAACGTACGGATTTGTTATAAGAGATGCAACGGCTATGGAGAAGCTCAAGATTCATACTATAAATATCTGAAGAACAGATTGAGCAAAGTACGATGCGAACAATACATACAAGCAATCAAATCAAACAAAGCATACAAAGCAATCTATAACATCGTGAAGAGCAAGCTTTAAAGTTATATTCAAGAGAAGCTCTTAAGTTGGAGAAAACAACACTCTTGTATTTAAGTTTGAGTATGGGGTACTTCTTTGAACGAGGTTCTTATAAGTTGAAGGTTATAAACGCATCCACGGGTTCTTGATTCTGTCACGCCCCCACACCGGTGTTAGACGAGAACGCGACAGCTAACGTAATTAAATAACGTTTGTGATAATAGAATTACAGTAGAGCATTCAAATGCCAGATCTTAGCCCGGTGAACTAAGTCTGGTTATTCGATGAAATAAACATTCATGAGTACAGCGGAATAGTTACATAAAGTTCAAAGAGTACAGCGGAGATCAGAATACTTTATTGATACACGAATAAAAAGGAGCATTTATTTCAACATTTTAATACTTATGTCTCGACAGTTCTTCAACGACGATCTTCACTGGTCGTCAACATTCGTCTCGTCATCTTCTTGGGTCTCCTCATCTAGTGGGGTTTTAGAAAAAAAACAATACAAATTGGGGTGAGAATAATGGATTCTCAGTGAGTTGGGTTGGGTATATTTTCTGAAATTATACGTATATAATTATTTTGAAATATATACTATTTTTACTCCCACTTTTGAAAATTTATCATTTATGGATGGTATAAGTTTCAAAATATAATGCAATGAATTAGGTTATTAGTGAACAGCCAATCTCCGTAGATTGCTGTTAAGTATGACAATATGTGGCGTCGAGCGCCTAGTGAGTATTTAGCTTCGGGAGGTCATCTATATGACTAGGTCCCTCGGCCTCCTTATAACATCTTAGACTGTTATCAGTGTTTGGCCTTTGACTATCGCCACAACCTTTGGTTTAATGACCGTAGCCTTGGGCGTTTGTCGGACCGTCACTATAACTTTGGCCTTTGAGCTTATCGCTCTCACGCTTGGTGACGTGCTTCCTTATCTCTTATCTGGGCTCGGCATGTCCTTAATTGTGGGTCAGTGCCCGGATCATACCATAATCGCGATTATACCCTAAGTCTACGACCCAGTCACCTCCAGAACACTCCGTCCATTGGCTTCAAGGGAATAGGAAACGACGGTAGCCTTGTTCATGAACCGCAGCCATGCTGCTCGATCCAAGACATGGTCTAACCGTCCCTGACACAAATTTTGGACTCTAGAGGTGGCCCCTACAACTCAAGAGGTGGCTCCCAGATTTCAGGTCGGCTCTCAATTTCGTATGGGCTCAAGAGGTGGCCCCCGTCTGCCGACGTGGCACTTTGCCCCGATAGGATTAGAGGCGGATCTGTCTGTGGCACTTTATTTGTATGGCACTTAGTTCCCGGTTAGATGTGATTATACGTTAGGCACATTGCGGTGAATGCACATGATATGGTCAGAGTCATATATCCAATACTTAGCGTAAATTGATTATACGATTGCGATTTGGAGTTTATTCGTGGCACGAGTTTTTATGAAATTATGGTTCCGTTATTGACATATCTTTGGAATATAATTGTGATTATTGATTTCAGACTTGATAAATTCCAATCTTTGATTTTTGGTTTAAATTTTCCCAATTTACGGTTACACCCATAATTCTTGCGAAACGGATTATTATACCCATGAGGTTTAGTTTTCGTCACGGATTGTGACGAAACTTATGGGATAGTTCATGTTGAACTTGGAACTTCGGTGTTTGAGTGAACTTTCCAGAATTTTCAGTTTCTGACTGATTTTCTAAAATTTTCAGTTTTGTCCCAAAATTTATTTAAAATGTCGTTTTGACCCCAAAACCCAAAATTTACTCCTATTGTTATAGGGTTTTTCGGATATAATATTTATCCTTTGATAATTAACATTCTGGTCCATAGACCTGAAAATTTATCTTATAATTCCATTTTTATTGAAATTTACTAATTGACCCCAATTTTTCCATTTGTTGCATTTTAGCCCCAAATCTTGAATCGACTTCCGCTCTCTACGAAATTTTAAGGTCAGAATATTTATTTCTATATAAGTTATGTCTTCAGTCCAGAAGGTGAACTTTTTACTTTGGTTCCAAATTTTTGAGGAATTTATCATTTGAACCCCTTATTTTGTCTTAATTTACACATTTGGTCCGTAGACACCGAAAATGGATTCCGATTACTACGAAATTTTTAGGACAGAGGCTAAACGTGTTATTATGTCCAGTTTGATGTTCCAAACTGAAATATACGGATTTTATTTACTAGTTTCACCATTTTGATGGATTTACACAATCTTCGTGTTTTGCCGATTTTAACCCGTTGACTTAGAAAATGATTTACATTTCTTATAAAATTTTAGGGGTAGGTGATTAGCAAGTGAATATATTGTATTTTCTGACAAGTCAGATTACAACTTTTTTTTTTATAATAATTTTCATAATTTTCTTTATCTTCACTTAATTCTTGTTTTGTGTTTGTTTTGATCATCTCATTTTTGCTAGGCCACAAATTAAACATCCAACTTCATATGCATGATCATATAACACAATATACCTATCCAAACATAATTTCCAGAATATAAAGGAAGACAAAATCAAACTTAATTGATAAGAAGTTTTGGGACATTTCACTTAAATCATCAAATTGGCTAATTTTGCATGCAACAAGCTATGAACCATTATGCATGCTATTAGTATGAGAAAAGTGGACTATATGAACTTCATGGAAGGGACATGCATCTTTGTTTAAGATAAATTGCATATTAAAGTGAGAAGAATAGTTTTACCCACCTTAGTTCTTGAAGTGGTGAAGAGATCTAAGTCTTTGAACTAGTTGCACCAACCTCTTCTTTGCCTCTCCTCTTTTTATTTTAACCAATGTATACCACACCATGGATGATGAAGATATGGATTAAGTTAGTGTATGTAAGATATATCTAGGTATATATAGGGTGGGGTTATTCTAAAAAAGGTCTTATAATAAAAAGTGTAGGAAGGATTGTGGGAGTGACATGTGTCACCTTGCCACATCATCATGCCACATCATATGACATGTGGCACCCCCCACCCCCCCCACCCACCCACCCCCACCCCCCACCTCCCACAAAATGATGGGGTGGGGGGTGACACATGTCATATGGTGTGGGTGGGTGGGTGGGTGGGGTGGGTGGGTGGGTGGGGGTGGGGGGTGACACATGTCATATGATGTGGAATGGGGGATGACACATGTCACTCCCACAATCCTTCCTACACTTTTTATTATAAGACCCTTTTTAGAATAACCCAAACCTATATATATATATTATATATATATATATTGAAGTTACATATAGATAGTAAAATTACCTTCTTAAGTTGAACCTTTCTTCTTCTCTTCTTTTCTTCTTCTTGATTTTCGGCCGCCTCTCTCCCTGACTCTCTCTAATTTTCAAATTTTGTTTGTGTAAGGGTGAAAGGAATGAGGGTGTTTGATTTTTAAAAGGGTTTAATTGGGTTGGGAGGTGGAATACTTGGGAAGAGAAAATGTAAGACATTGAGTCTTGCATGGGGGACAAGGATCCCCCCCCCCCACACACAAGTGTCTTGGTCGTGGCTTATGTGTGTGTGTGTGTTATTATATATTTTTTTTTGTATTTTAGGTGTATATAGATATAGGTATTAAGTATGTGTTAAATGAAGTGGCTAGTGATTAAATTGGGCTTTAAATTGTGATTTCAAGCCTTAGGGGTTTTAAATTGTGTGTTTATGTGTATATGTGTTGGTACTCATGGCCTATTAGGAATTTTATGTTCCCACTTCAAATTTTAATTAATTTGATTATTTGGTTCATAAAATAATTTACGAATAAATGAGTAAAACAAATGAAACTAGATGTAGATTGAAACAATTGTTATTGGAGTACATCATGATTTAACAATTATACATGTAGTAAACTATCGAGTTTTAGGGGGTTTTACATCCTCCCCTCCTTAAAAGAATTTGGTCCCCAAATTCCTACTCAAATAATTCGGGATACGATTTCTTCATTTCTTCCTCAGCTTCCCATGTGGCGTCTTCTTCTCTGTTGTGCTTCGACCAAATGACTTTGACTAACGAAATCTTCTTATTTCTCAGCTCGCGTACTTGTTGATCTACGATTCTGATCGGCTTCCCGATGTAGGTTAGATCTTGTTTGATTGGTGGCATGTCATGAGTGATGACATGCTCAGGAACCGGATGGTATTTCTTCAATCTTGAGACATGGACCACGTTGTGCATTCCGGCAAGCTCGGTTGGTAGCTCGAGACAATACGGCCAATTTCCAATTCGCTCTAGTATCGTGAAAGTTCCGACGTATCTGGGGCTATGCTTTCCTCCTTTTCTTGAGTTAATTAATCCTTTACGTGGTGATAAGCGAAGGAATACTTTATCGTCCTTGTTGAACTCTAAATCTTTTTTTTCCTCTGGTCTGCATAACTCTTCTGCTGGCTCTGAGCGGTGCGAATTCGATCCGGAATGATTCTAACCTTATCCATGGCATCTTCTACTAGATCAACTCTCGTTATCGGGTCTCGGTTCTGCTTACCCTTTGGTGTCCATCGGTCGTCAATCTCCCAATGTATTGGCGATCGGCACTTTCTTCCGTACAATGCTTCATATGGAGCCATCTCAATCGTTGCCTGGTATCTATTGTTATAGGAACACTCAGCTAAGGGTAGGTGGTGACTCCAACTCTTTTGAAAATCCAGTGCACATGCCCGTAACATGTCCTCAAGGACTTGTATCGTTCTCTCGGATTGTCCGTCCATCTGGGGGTGTGATATAGTGCTGAAACTCAATGTCGTCCCAAGTTCTCAATGAATACTCTTCCAAAATTTATAGACGAATTTGGGGTCACGGTCTGACACAATGTCTACAGGTATTCCATGTAGTCTAATGATTTCTCGGATATACGTCCTCGCTAGTTTCTGCAGACTGTCACTCTTTCTTATGGGTAAGAAGTGAGCTGACTTTGTAAGTCTATCCACGATTACCCAGATCGTGTTATATCCTCCAATGGTTGTTGGTAGATCCGTCACGAAGTCCATCGTGATTAGTTCCCATTTCCATTCGGGAATCTCGAGCGGCTGTAGCAACGCTGATGGTCTTTGATGTTCAGCCTTCACTCTTTGACAATTTAAACACCTTGCTACGCATTCTACTACCTGGTTCTTCATATTCACCAACCAGTACTGTTTCTTTAGATCTTTATACATTTTATTTCCACCTGGATGGATTGTATATCGGGAGCAGTGAGCCTCTGCTAGAATTTTCTTCTTGAGTTCATCACTATCGGGAACACATATACGGTTTTTGAATTTCAGCGTTACATCAGCCGAAATACTAAACTCTGATGTCTCGCCTTGTGCAACTTTTTCCTTAAGTTTACACAACTTCCCGTCTTGTGTCTGTGCTTCTTGGATTTCCTTAAGTAAGTCCGGTTTCAATGACAAATTAGTGCACACAACGTGGGTCTTGGACTGTCTTGAGTTTCATTGGCTTATTTCTCCCAGGGCATTCCATTCTCTTATCATAAGTCTAGCCACACTTGCTTTCCTACTCAAGGTGTCTGCTACGACATTAGCCTTGCCCGGATGATGCTGAATGGAGAAGTTATAATCTTACAGAAGTTCTATCCACCATCTCTGTCTTAGATTCAACTCCTTGTGAGAGAATAAATATTTGAGGCTCTTGTGGTCAGTAAAAATGGTGAAGGTAGCCCCATACAAGTAGTGTCTCCATTTCTTCAAGGCAAACACTATTGCTGCGAGTTCAAGGTCATGGGTCAGATAGTTCATCTCGTGGATCTTTAGCTTCCGGGATGCGTAAGCTACAACGTTGCCATTTTGCATCAGCACAGCTCCTAATCCTTCCTTCGATGCATCACTGTATACCACAAACCCTTCACTTCTTTCGGGAAGTGTTAGTACAGGGGCGGTTGTGAGTTTTCTCTTAAGCTCCTGGAAGCTTGACTCACACTTATCGTCCCACTCAAATTTGACGTGTTTCTGTGTCAGTCTTGTGAGTGGTCCTGCGATTTTAGAGAAGTCTTTAATGAATTTGCAGTAGAAACCCGCAAGTCCAAGAAAGCTCCGAATCTCAGTGACTGTTTCTGGCCTCTTCCAGTCCAGAATAGTCTCCACCTTTGATAGATCTACTGCAATTCCTTCTCCCGATATTATATGCCGTCGGAATGCTACTTCTCTTAACCAGAATTCACACTTGCTGAATTTGGCGTACAATTTATGCTTCCTTAGCGTCTCTAGCACCAACCTCAGGTGGTTTTCATGTTCCTGATCCGACTTGTAATAAATGAGTATGTCGTCAATAAATATCACTACGAATTGATCCAAATATGGTCGGAATACACGGTGCATTAAATCCATAAATGCAGCCGGTGCGTTGGTCAATCCGAAAGGTATTACCACAAATTCATAATGACCATACCTAGTTTGAAAGGCAGTCTTCGGTATGTCATTCTCTTTGATCCTCAATTGATGGTATCCCTGCTGAAGATCAAACTTGGAGTAAACTGTCGCTCCTTGTAGTTGGTCGAGTAGTTCTCGATCCTAGGAAGTGGATACTTGTTCTTAACTGTAATGTTGTTAAGTTATCGGTAATCAATGCACAATCTTAGCGTGCCATCTTTCTTCTTTACGAATAGCACTGGTGCTCCCCAAGGGGATATGCTTGGCCGGATATATCCAACCTCTAGCAATTTCTGCAACTAAACCTTCAGTTCTTGCAGTTCCAGTGGGGCCATTCGATATGGCGTTCTAGCCACAGGTGCCTTGCCTAGAAAGATATCTATGTTAAATTCAACTATCCTATCTGGAGGCAGAGAAGTGAGTTCCGTGGGGAAAATATCGGGGTATTCTGATTTTACTGGTATTGCTTCAATCTCCATTTTGCTCTTAGGTTTGTTCACGACAAAAGCTAGATATCCCGTTGCTCCCTTTGAAATGGCCTTTCTTGCCTTCATAGCTGATATAATTGGGTCCGAGTTAATTCTAGCACTCCCGTGTAGTTCAACTACAGGGTGTTCGGGTTTGCAGAATCGAAATATCTTAGAATGGCAATCGAGTTGTGTATAGCTCTTAGATAGCCAATCCATACCAAGTATGAAGTCATACTCAAGTATGGGAAGAAGTATTAGGTCAGCAGGGAAGCATTGACCCTCAATTACAACTTCACAATTCCTAAATACCGAATCCGTTTCCTGGCTTGCACCCATAGGTGTGGACACCTCTAAGCTTACAGGCAGTGATTCCATACATACATTCAGTTTTTATGCGTAATGGGGTGCAACAAAAGAATGTGATGATCCTGGATCTAATAATGCATGCGCAGAGTGGTTTAACACAAGAAATGTACCTTCCACCACGTCTGTCGCATTAGGATCTTCTTGTCCAGCTAAGGCAAAAACTCTCGCTGGTGTTTTCCCTTTGCCCTTGCGATCATCCTTCTTGGCCACATTTTTCTGCTGATTGTTGTCTGGTGTCTCCCACTTCGGGCATTCTCTAGTCTGATGCTGATTATCTCCAAAGCACAGGCACCTCCCTTGTTTCTTCCAGCAGTCCTCGGGTTTATGTCCCATCTTATTACAGTGCGGACAGGGCAGTAGATTGTTCACAGGCCTCTTTTCGGTGTTCTGACCAGAAGTCTTGCTTTGGAATTTCTGGGGTGGTCTGGATGATAGGTTTGGTGCGGATCTCTTAAACTTCCCAGCGGTGCGCTCCTTCGCCTGTCCCAGACGTGTCATCCTACTTTCGATTCGGGTTGCAGCTTCTACTGCTTCTGCCATAGTCGTTACTCTCACTGGCAGCAGACTCTGTTGCGGAGAAAACCTCAATCCTCGGGTAAACTTATACAGCTTATCCTCCTATGTGCTTACTAGTCCTGGTGCGAACTTGGAGAGTTGGTTGAAATGCGACTCATACTGAGATACAGTCAAAGATCCTTGCTTCAGATGATAAAATTCATCTCGACGAGCCTCTCTAGCTGCTGCTGAGACGTACTGGGTCCGAAAATCAGTTAAGAAAATGACCCAAATTCTGGCACGATCTGTAATACCCGGTTGTAATTCATTCATTTTCATTCAGTAATTATCAGTCTGTAATTGTCACTCAGTGTATTTTCACTCAATTATAATTATTCATCAATCATGTTCATTCACCGTGTTCACCGTTCGTATAAACTTCGAGTTGAGTATCGTTATTATTCATCGTTTCAACTTTCCTCATATGAGTTCGACTTTGTTAGATCACCATTAATTTTTGGTAACTCCAAAAATTCTAAATCTTTGCAATATTATAGAGCATCGAGTTAGCTTTCCAATGGTTCAAACGGTGAGTCAATCGGAGTCCGGACGAGAGAGTTATGGTCGTTTTAGCTCAACCGCTCATTTTTCAGTTTTGGCCGATCACTGCCGAACGAACTCGGCCGTGTCGTCCGACACGGCCCGTGCCGTACTCGTCCGGAAAGTGCCGAAGCGTCTGCCTCAGGACCCGACCGTGTCGTCTGGCACGGCCGAGTCGAACTCTTCCGGATTAGCCAGTAGCGTCTGCCTCAGGACCCGACCGTGTCGTCTGGCACGGCCGAGTCGAACTCTTCCGGATTAGCCAGTAGCGACTGCCCAGAGGCCCGACCGTGTTCCGGGACACGGTCGAGTCATTGCCGAGCGACGCGGACGGGTCACTGTCGGTGGGTCCCTTCGCGCCTCGACCGTGTCAAGCAGGACACGGTCGAGTCCTCCCGGCCAACAAGGCGCGCTGGCCGTGTCAGGCGGGCACGGTCGAGCCTGTTGGCCGAGTCAACCCCTATAAATTGTTTTTTTGAGCATTTCAGCTCATTTTTTCCATCTTTTCCACCTTCTTACGAGAGAGATAAGCCTGAGGGAGAGTTTTCTTCATCAATTATCATTTGAGAGTATATTTTTCATCACCTTCAATCATTCGGGAAGCTTGGATACTCGATTAAACTCGGGTTATTCGGATCGAAGTGATTGGATATTCAAAGGTAGTATTCTTCAACACCTTGGATTTCGATTTTTGTGTTGAGATGCGATGTTTTGGATGTTATAATCATGATATATGAAGGGATATGTATATGATTATGAGTTTGTATAAGGATTCTTTGGATTATTGAGGAATTATTCAAGAACACTTTGAAAATCGAGTTGGAATTGGGGATTTTCGACTAATTGTTGTTATAATCACATTTTTGGATATTCATATCGGATTATTGATCATATTGGAGATGTTTTGTTGGTTTGAAACACTTCTTGGGGAATTTTGATATTGGTATATCGAAGTTTGTTTGTAAACAATCGGAGTTGGATACAACGTGTTTGATTTAATGTCTCTATGGACTTGGTTTAGTCGTATCGACGTTTGGAATTCGTTATATTCGTGTATTGATCGGATTGTTGGTAATTGTATTGAATTAAGGTTGTTCGTGCGACCGACGCTTCATTTAGGACGTTGTTCGTGGAAGGATAATTGTCATCGGTATTTTGTAAGTTGATTCTTACTCGGTTAAAAGGATACTCATTCCTTTTGTTGTTGATTGCTCATAATCATAATTCATTCATCATAATATTAATCATTTTGAGACTTGTAATTGTCGAATAATCATTTCATTCACGAGGAACGACGGTTCCAAATCATTTCACTGGGTTATCAATCACGTCACTATTACTTTCATATCGGTGAGTCATCTTGGCCTAGTCTAATTATTATTCATTGATATTCATCATGGTCATTCTCGTTCATGTGACCTTCCGGGTTCATATTGCGTGCCCCGGTGTGGCTGTGTGGAATTTTTAGTCGGGCACACGATGGTCATGTATTGGGTTCACCGATACATCGGACCGTGCACACGGTAACGCTTACCTCCGTGAGACTAATTAGGTACAAGGACGGGTGTGTCCGGTCATTCGTCTTGTACACTTGCACAGAACATTACGGGCGTACTATGATACTCCTCTTCAGCGAAATTCATAATTAAGAATATTTCATAACTTCAGTTAATTCATGATTGTGTAATTTCAACTCTTGAGGATTGTTGTTACGTATGGCGGCCCGTTTGGGGATTTTGTTTTTCAGTGCAGGCAAGGCAAAGGCACGGGAGAACATGCGGCGTCGAGTCCCGGTGATACTAGAAAGGGGCCCCGATCATCCGATCTGTTCGATCATTTATGTTTCCTTTATTTATTCCGCTGCAGACATTCCGTTTGAATACTCGTTTCATTCAGTGTTGTGTATTTTATCGTCACATAAGATACACATGTATTCTATTTTATCCTGGGTGTGTTGTATGAAACTCCTCATCGGAGTAATTAATGTTGTAATGTGGTTCGGTACTGCATTCACCCTGTGTAATTCATTCATTTTCATCCGCCTGGTGGGTCCCAGTCGGGGGTCCACGGCACTGTAATATCCGCCTAGTTTGGGGTGTTACAGAGTTGGTATCGGAGAGTGGTTTTGAATACTACCCTCCAAGTCATGTCTCATTTGAAATCATCGTCATCGGACTAGTATCATTGGACTTTTGCGTCACGTGTGACCTGTGCAAATGCCGAGCCAATCAGACCAAGAACTGTAAGATTTCTAATGCCATGGTATAATTTCTGGCATTAATCATTCACTCATAATTCATCAGTTAACAATCCTCAATCATCATTGTCACTTTGACCAGGACGGTCAGGTTAACTCATTAATCAGACAATCCATTTCATTGTTCAGTTGTTGATCAGGAAGATCGAATCATTAATCTTGTTAACTCATTCAAGATAATCATTTCAGTAACTTCATCAGATAATCATGTCACGTCAATTGATCATTCATGTAATCACTGTATTTGAGCGCGTACGCTCATTTTCATCATTTCATAATATAATCATAATGTGATACTCATGCGAGATGAATAATCATCATATGACTTTCCACTTCAGTATGGAAAGGGCTGGCAGAGGACGTGGAGGACGAGGCCGTGGAGCGGGCCGAATCCCGAGAACTCGTGCTAATACCCGTGCAAATGCCAGGAATAATGCTAATTCATCGAGCAGCGACGCTGCCACTCATTCACCTGGACGCGATCATTCATTATCGGGGAATCGTACCCGGGACACGGCTCAGTCAGAGGGTGTCCGGGTTGATCCACTCGCATTTATGCAGGGCATGATGGCCCAAATGACTCAGATGGCTCAGTTGATGGAGACGATGCATAACTCCGTCAATCAGAATCAGCAGGCTCCTCCGCCGCCACCTCGGAGGCAAGAGAGGAATGTGAGTAACATCATCGGCGATATCTCTCGCGAGGCCACCTACTTTTGAGGGCTCGTCTGAGCCGGCAGATATCATTCATTGGCTCGAGCATTTCGAGAAGCTGTTTGCTATGGTAGAGTGTCCCGAGGGACACAAGGTTTCAGTTGCGGCTTACTATCTCGGTAAGAGCGCTCATTCATGGTGGTTATCGTTGAAGCCCACAGACGGATCATGTACTTGGGATCAGTTCAAGACTCTCATGATGGAGAGATATTATCCGGCCCCACTCAGAGAGGCCAAGCTGTCAGAATTACTCACCCCCGACCCCTCAACAGACGAGGATGTTCTCGCCATTGCCGAGAAATTTCAGGAACTTCTTCCGTTTGCCTCATCTATCATTCACTCAGAAGCGGACAAGATCAAGTATTTCAGCAAGAGGCTGAAACCCCGTATGAGACTTCAGTTACTTAATCATAATTGCACCACGTTGGCTGAATTCATTGAGAAAGCTCTCACCTACGAGCTTACTGCTAAGGAAATTGCTAAGCAGCAACCTTCGTCTGCTAGCAAGAAATCGAAGAATCGCAATCAGTCGGAAGGCGGTCAGGCAACTTTCAAGAAACCCCGTGCAGGCTCCGCTTTTTCTGAGCGACCTCCTGTGTCGTCTAAACCCGCGGAATCACAGTCTCGAGCGGCGGTTCGCCATCACCGTTATAAGCGTGGGGAACTTGGTCACCTCGGTACCAAGTGTCCGAGATGCAGACGATCACGTGTCATAATTGTGGAATTCTTGGGCATAGGGCCCGTTTTGCCGTAGGGACTCCAAACCTACTCAGCGTCTCGGGCCAAAAATGATCGCTCAGAATCAGGCCACTCAATCAGCGTCGTTTAAAACGACAGGAGCGACTAAAGGTGGAGCCTATAGTCAGCAGACGGGAGCGTCCGGTGCCGGGACTAGCAAACCCCGGATTTATGAGATGAAGAAGACCGATGATCCCGAGGCCCAAATGATCTCAGGTACACTCGATATTCTATCTCAACCTGTGTGTACTCTTTTCGATACTGGTGCATCACATTCATTCATTTCCGAGTCATGTTTGAGTAGACTACGTCTGGGTAGTGCTACTAGTTGTGAGCCTTATGTCATTGGCCTACCTGATGGTAGACGAATTATCGTGTCGGGAGATTGAGATTCGGTCCGATTTCATGGTCGTGTATGGCGGCGGACCTAATCGTGGTAGATTTGCCGAGGGACGACGTCATCTTGGGTATTGATTGGATGGATTGTCATGATGCCATCATTAATGTCCGTAAGCGTATGGTCACCGTCATTTCGCATTGATGGAGTTGAATGTGTGTTTCAGGAGGTAATCCCTACATTGCAGTAAGGTCATTAATTCAATGAAAGCCGTAAGGTTACTCAATCAGGGATGTGTCGGTTATTGGTGCTATATGGCCAAAACCGAGAAGTCATCAATAATGTTGTCGGATATTCCAGTAGTAAGGGAATATGCCGATGTATTTCCAGACGAGTTACTTGGTTTGCCTCCACAGAGGGATGTGGAATTCACGATTGAGTTGGAGCCTGGTACGTCCCCGATATCGAAGGCACCGTACCGAATGGCCCCGACCGAAATGCGAGAGCTGAAGAGTCAACTTGAGGAATTGTTCGAGAAAGGTTATATCCGACCGAGTGCGTCCCCGTGGGGAGCACCAGTGCTGTTCGTCAAAAAGAAGGATGGTTCTTTTCGCTTGTGTATCGATTATCGGGAGTTGAATAAGGTGACAATCAAGAATAAGTATCCTTTACCCCGTATCGATGACCTTTTGGATCAACTTCAGGGAGCTTCAGTATTTTCCAAGATCGACTTAAGATCTGGATATCATCAGTTGCGGATTCGAGAGTCGGATATCGCTAGGACGGCGTTTCGAACACGTTATGGTCATTATGAGTTTGTGGTTATGCCGTTCGGATTGACTAATGCACCTGCGGTATTCATGGAGTTAATGAATCGGGTCTTCATCGACTTTTTGGATCGGTTTGTTGTTGTCTTCATCGATGACATTTTGATTTATTCTCGTGACCGGGAGGAACACGAGTTTCACCTTCATCAAGTACTCGACGTGTTGAGACGAGAACAACTTTATGGGAAGTTTTCCAAATGTGAGTTCTGGATGTCCGAAGTGACGTTTCTCGGACATGTAATTTCATCAGATGGAGTGCGTGTTGATCCTCAGAAGACGGAGGCTATCCAGAATTGGTTACCTCCGAAGAATGTTAAGGAAATCCGAAGCTTTCTCGGATTAGCCGGTTATTAATGGAGGTTTGTGGAAGGATTTTCCAAAATTGCTCAACCATTGACGAACCTTTTGCGGAAGGATAAGAAATACACGTGGTCCGACGCGTGTCAGCGGAGTTTTGAGGAACTCAAGAGCCGGTTAATGTCAGCACCTGTACTTTCCTTGCCGCAGGGGACGGAAGGATTTGTGGTCTATAGTGATGCGTCCGGACAGGGTCTCGGATGTGTGCTCATGCGTAACGGGAAGGTTATTGCCTATGCTTCACGGCAATTGAGACCTTACGAGGTTAATTATCCGACCCACGACCTGGAGCTAGCAGCCGTGGTGTTCGCTTTGAAGATTTGGCGTCATTACCTTTATGGCGTCACCTGTCAGATATTCACCGATCATAAGAGCTTAAAGTATATATTTACTCGAAGGAGTTAAATATGCGTCGAGACGGTGGTTGGAATTAATCAAGGATTATGATATCGAGATCCTCTACCACCCGGGCAAGGCGAACGTTGTCGCCGACGCCTTGAGTCGTAAGTCCGTTCAGGAGCGATGCTTGCCCGTTTAACAGTTCGAAGGAGCTTCAGCGAGAATTCCTTAGACCCGAGATCGAGGTCGGCTTCAGCGAGTTCAAGGGCGACTTTGTATGTTAGAGATTTCATCATCACTCGAGGAGGCAATTCGAGAGAATCGGGGTTCGGACCCATCATTGTTGCGCATCCGAGAGGATGTGGCTCGGAAGGCCCCTGGATTTTTGGTCCACGTGTAAGGACTTTTGAGGTTTAACAATCGGTTGTGCGTACCGGCAAATGACGAGTTGAAAAACTCGATTTTGAAAGAAGCTCATGCTACCCCTTATTCCGTTCATCCGGGGTCTAGCAAGATGTACAAGGACTTGAAACAAAATTACTGGTGGAGTAATATGAAGCGAGAAGTCGCAGAATTTGTTTCGAGATGCTTAACCTGTCAACAAGTTAAGATTGAACATCAGCGACCGTGGGTATCTTTGAAACCTCTTCCTATTCCCGAATGGAAGTGGGAAGACATTTCTCTGGATTTCATCACGAGTTTGCCGACGAGTCGTCGTGGCATGAATACGATCTGGGTGATTGTGGACCGTTTAACTAAATCAGCTCATTTCCTTGAGATCAAGGATACGTGGGGTCCCGAGAGACTGGCCCAGTTATTCATCAAGGAGATAGTAAGACTGCACGGTACTCCTAAGAGTATCGTTTCCGATCGTGACGGACGATTTGAATCTCATTTTTGGAAATCAGTTCACCGTGCTATGGGAACTCAGCTCAATCTCAGTACCGCCTTTCATCCTCAGTCCGACGGACAATCAGAGAGGACTATACAGACATTAGAGGACATGTTGAGGGCATGCGTCCTCGATTGGAAGGACGATTGGGAAGCCCAACTACCATTGATCGAGTTCACGTATAATAATAGTTGGCATGCTTCCATTAAGATGGCACCTTACGAGGCCTTGTACGGTCGTCGTTGTCGATCTCCCTTGTGTTGGGATGACTTGTCAGAATCTATCGGCACCGAACCCGATATGCTTATAGCCGCCCGGGAGAAGGTAGCTTTGATCAAGAGTCGTATGTTGACATTTCAGAGTCGGCAAATCATATGCGTATAATCGCTGTCGACCACTAGAGTTCGAGACGGGTGACCACGTCTTGGTCAAGGTATCCCAGTCGAGGTATTTTCCGTTTGGAAAACGGGGAAGTTGAGTCCGAGATTCATTGGACCGTTTGAAATTTTGGATCGAGTAGGCGAGTTAGCTTATCGATTGGCTTTACCTCGGCTCGAGCCGAATTCATAATGTGTTTCATGTCTCTCGATTGCGAAAGTATGTTGCCGACCCGAGTCACATCTGCGGTTCGATTTAAATCGAGATCGCCGACGATCATTCATATGAGGAGCGTCCTATACGAGTTTTAGAGCGGCGAATCAAACAGTTGAGAAATAAGTCGATTCCTTTGGTCAAGATTCAGTGGTCCAGACATGGAGTCGAAGAGTCCACTTGGGAAACCGAGGAGATTATGCGGGAGAGTTATCCTGAGTTGTTTGACCCTTAGTTTCGGGGACGAAACTCTTTTTAAGGGGGGGAGTATGTAATACCCGGTTGTAATTCATTCATTTTCATTCAGTAATTATCAGTCTGTAATTGTCACTCAATGTATTTTCACTCAATTATAATCATTCATCAATCATGTTCATTCACCGTGTTCACCGTTCGTATAAACTTCGAGTTGAGTATCGTTATTATTCATCGTTTCAACTTTCCTCATATGAGTTCGACTTTGTTAGATCACCATTAATTTTTGGTAACTCCAAAAATTCTAAATCTTTGCAATATTATAGAGCATCGAGTTAGCTTTCCAATGGTTCAAACGGTGAGTCAATCGGAGTCCGGACGAGAGAGTTATGGTCGTTTTAGCTCAACCGCTCATTTTTCAGATTTGGCCGATCACTGCCGAACGAACTCGGCCGTGTCGTCCGACACGGCCCGTGCCGTACTCGTCCGGAAAGTGCCGAAGCGTCTGCCTCAGGACCCGACCGTGTCGTCTGGCACGGCCGAGTCGAACTCTTCCGGATTAGCCGGTGGCGTCGCCTCGGGACCACCGTGTCGTGCGCGCAGGCCAGTCGAACTCTTCCGGATTAGCGGTAGCCACGCCGGAGGCCCGACCGTGTTCCGGGACACGGTCGAGTCATTGCCGAGCGACGCGGACGGGTCACTGTCGGTGGGTCCCTTCGCGCCTCGACCGTGTCAAGCAGGACACGGTCGAGTCCCTGCCGGCCGGCTGCGCGCCACGGCCGTGTCAGGCGGGCACGGTCGAGCCTGTTGGCCGAGTCAACCCCTATAAATTGGTTTTTTGAGCATTTCAGCTCATTTTTTCCATCTTTTCCACCTTCTTACGAGAGAGATAAGCCTGAGGGAGAGTTTTCTTCATCAATTATCATTTGAGAGTATATTTTTCATCACCTTCAATCATTCGGGAAGCTTGGATACTCGATTAAACTCGGGTTCTTCGGATCGAAGTGATTGGATATTCAAAGGTAATATTCTTCAACACCTTGGATTTCGATTTTTGTGTTGAGATGCGATGTTTTGGATGTTATAATCATGATATATGAAGGGATATGTATATGATTATGAGTTTGTATAAGGATTCTTTGGATTATTGAGGAATTATTCAAGAACACTTTGAAAATCGAGTTGGAATTGGGGATTTTCGACTAATTGTTGTTATAATCACATTTTTGGATATTCATATCGGATTATTGATCGTATTGGAGATGTTTTGTTGGTTTGAAACACTTCTTGGGGAATTTTGATATTGGTATATCGAAGTTTGTTTGTAAACAATCGGAGTTGGATACAACGTGTTTGATTTAATGTCTCTATGGACTTGGTTTAGTCGTATCGACGTTTGGAATTCGTTATATTCGTGTATTGATCGGATTGTTGGTAATTGTATTGAATTAAGGTTGTTCGTGCGACCGACGCTTCATTTAGGACGTTGTTCGTGGAAGGATAATTGTCATCGGTATTTTGTAAGTTGATTCTTACTCGGTTAAAAGGATACTCATTCCTTTTGTTGTTGATTGCTCATAATCATAATTCATTCATCATAATATTAATCATTTTGAGACTTGTAATTGTCGAATAATCATTTCATTCACGGGGAACGACGGTTCCAAATCATTTCACTGGGTTATCAATCACGTCACTATTACTTTCATATCGGTGAGTCATCTTGGCCTAGTCTAATTATTATTCATTGATATTCATCATGGTCATTCTCGTTCATGTGACCTTCCGAGTTCATATTGCGTGGCCGGGTGTGGCTGTGTGGAATTTTTAGTCGGGCACACGATGGTCATGTATTGGGTTCACCGATACATCGGACCGTGCACATGGTAACGCTTACCTCCGTGAGACTAATTAGGTACAAGGACGGGTGTGTCCGGTCATTCGTCTTGTACACTTGCACAGAACATTACGGGCGTACTATGATACTCCTCTTCAGCGAAATTCATAATTAAGAATATTTCATAACTTCAGTTAATTCATGATTGTGTAATTTCAACTCTTGAGGATTGTTGTTACGTATGGCGACCCGTTTGGGGATTTTGTTTTTCAGTGCAGGCAAGGCAAAGGCACGGGAGAACACGGCGACGTCGAGGAGTCCTAGTGATACTAGAAAGGGGCCCGATCTGTCGATCTGTTCGATCATTTATGTTTCCTTTATTTATTCATTGCAGACATTCCGTTTGAATACTCGTTTCATTCAGTGTTGTGTATTTTATCGTCACATAAGATACACATGTATTCTATTTTATCCTGGGTGTGTTGTATGAAACTCCTCATCGGAGTAATTAATGTTGTAATGTGGTTCGGTACTGCATTCACCGTGTGTAATTCATTCATTTTCATCCGCCTGGTGGGTCCCAGTCGGGGGTCCACGGCACTGTAATATCCGCCTAGTTTGGGGTGTTACACGATCCTCTCTTATCCAGCGGGCATTAACGATCTTCCACCAATCATGTGTGGCAGGCTCGAGTCGAAATGTAGCCAACGTTATACGTTGATCATCGGTGTACTGGGATGCATTGAATATGCTCTCCATCCTTTCTACCCATAATTGTGCCTTGATGTCATATGGTTCTCCGTCAAATGTTGGAGGACTGAAACGTAAGAATCTCTCCAATATGCGGTCTTGTGTGCCTCCAACAGTCCGATTGTTGTCAGCTTGTTGTTGCAGGAAGTTTGTCAGTTGGGTTAGTGCTTGTGCTATGGCATCATTTGCAGCTCCTCCTTCATTATTGCGTTGGTCTTGTTGTCCATCACGGTTAACTCGCGGGCGTCCTCTACGTCTATCAGCCATCTGTAGCAGCTAATGATTTTTATAGTTGGCTTAGTTCGAGTTGTAAATACTGGGAATTTGAATGTGCACACATTATTTTAAATCATTATTATTGTAGAATATGAAAATTGCATAATCATAATTAATGCATTCTAATAGTTTGTTGTGACATAGAAAACTACATTTTATGATAAAGATAATTAGAAACTTAACCTACTTAATCGTCGTCCAAAATACCATAGACAAAACATTAAGTACATCACATCGTTATCATAATCAATTAAACATCATGACGAGATCGTAAAAACAACATCCTCAATCCTCTCCCGGCTCCATCGGCTCCTCCTCGGGGTCCTCCTCCTCAGAGCTAGAGGATGCTGCAGACGTCCCTCCGGGCGGTGTGATCAGCAACTCAGGAATCAGCTCAGTCAGCTCGGCCATGTGACCTCTCATCGCATTAGAAAACTCCAAATGTCGCTGGCGCTCTGAAGCCAAGGTGCCCTCAAGCGCCTCCACGTGGGAACTGAACTGGGAGCATGCGTGCTGAAGGTTCTGAATGACGGCCTCCTGCATCTTCACGTAATCATTTCGCTCATGCAATGCTATCTCCAAGCTCCGACACTCCTCTCGACGAAATCCGAGTATCTGCATCGCCTCATCTCTTTGGCCGCGGTACATGCCAGTCTCCTACCTAGCTCCAATCAGCTCCTCGGTCAGGGTCTGAATTCTTTGTTCGAGCGACTCGATTCGATCCTGGTCTCTTAGCTTCGCTCTAAACTGGTCTGCCCAGCTCTCTCTCCAGTGGGTAGACTGCTCCTCCAAGAGCTTCAGCTTCTCGGTCAGGCGGATGACCTCAACGACCATCTCCATTTCGAAATCCATACCTACCAAACCAAGTTCTAAGTCAGTATTTCGTAAAAATCTAATGTCCGATATAAACTCTATTAAGCATGAATAATCATCAAGGCAGTGAACTTAATGATTCAACGAATATGCTCATGTGACACTAGCAATCAAGGAATATCAATACCTAATTTTAGAAGAGTAAGGAGGTTCAATGGATTTCAGATAAACCGATAAGTAACATATACTATATCCATTTCAAGAGTTCAATAGAGGAATTGATTCAATCGGGGAATGCTACGAATACTTAATCAAGTATCTTAGCCGATGACTTAGGAACATTTGAATATGACTGTGCATATTCGAAGTGAATTGCGACAAGCCGAAAGAGGTTTTTAATGGAAGTTGACTCGAGAAATCTACTTTAGGTCTCAATCTTTTGGTTTACTTCGTCCTAGGTGGAATTCCCATCTAAGTCCGAAGAATCTTATCCTGGAAAAGCTCGATGTAAGTGTCCTTCTTACAAACCGAGCTCCGATACCACATCTGTCATGCCCCCACACCGGGGTTGGACGAGAACACAACAGCTAACGTAATTAAATAACGTTTGTGATAATAGAATTGCAGTAGAGCATTCAAATGCCAGATCTTAGCCCGGTGAACTAAGTCTGGTTATTTGATGAAATAAACATTCATGAGTACAGCGGAATAGTTACATAAAGTTCAAAGAGTACAGTGGAGATCAGAATACTTTATTGATACAAGAATAAAAATGAGCATTTATTTCAATATTCTAATACTTATGTCTCGAAAGTTCTTCAACGACGATCTTCACTGGTCATCAGCATTCGTCTTGTCATCTTCTTGGGTCTCCTTATCTAGTGGGGTTTTAGAAAAAAAAATACAAATTGGAGTGAGAATAATGGATTCTCAATGTGTTGGGTTGGGTATATTTTCTGAAATTATACGTATATAATTATTTTGAAATATATACTATTTTTACTCCCATTTTTGAAAATTTATCATTTATGGATGGTATAAGCTTCAAAATATAATGCAATGAATTAGGTTATGAGTGAACAGTCATTCTCCGTAGATTGCTGTTAAGTATGACAATATGTGGCGTCGAGCGCCTAGTGAGTATTTAGCTCCGGGAGGTCGTCGATATGACTAAGTCCCTCGGCCTCCTTATAACATCTTATCCCGTTATTAGTGTTTGGCCTTTGACTATCGCCACGACCTTATCTCTCACGCTTGGTGACGTGCTTCCTTATCTCTTATCTGGGATCGGCATGTCCTTAATTGTGGGTCAGTGCCTGGATCATACCATAATCACGATTATACCATAAGTCTACGACCCAGTCACCTCCGGAACACTCGTCCATTGGCTTCAAGGGAATAGGAAAAGACGGTAGCCTTGTTCATGAACCGCAGCCGTGCTGCTCAATCCAAGACATGGTCTAACCGTCCCTGACACAAATTTGGGACTCCAGAGGTGGCCCCTAAAACTCAAGAGGTGGCCCCTGGATTTCAGGTCGGCTCTCGGTTTCGTATGGGCTCAAGAGGTGGCCCCCGTCTGCCGACGTGGCACTTTGCCCCGATAGGATTAGAGGCAGATCTGTCTGTGGCACTTTCTTTGTATGGCACTTAGTTCTCGGTTAGATGTGATTATACGTTAGTCACATTGCGGTGAATGCACATGATATGGTCAGACTCATATATCCAATACTAAGCGTAAATTGATTATACGATTGCGATTTGGAGTTTATTCGTGGCACGAGTTTTTATGAAATTATGGTCCCGTTATTGACATATCTTTGGAATATAATTGTGATTATTGATTTCAGACTTGATAAATTCCAATCTTTGATTTTTGGTTTAAATTTTCACAATTTACGGTTACACCCATAATTCTTGCGAAACGGATTATTATACCCATGAGGTTTGGTTTTCGTCACGGATGGTGACGAAACTTATGGGAGAGTTCATGTTGAACTTGGAACTTCGGTGTTTGAGTGAACTTTCCAGAATTTTCAGTTTCTGATTTTCTAAAATTTTCAGTTTTGTCCCAAAATTTATTTAAAATGTCATTTTGACCCCAAACCCCAAAATTTACTCCTATTGTTATAGGGTTTTTTGGATATAATATTTATCCTTTGATAATTAACATTCTGGTCCATAGACCTGAAAATTTATCTTATAATTCCATTTTTATTGAAATTTACTAATTGACCCCAATTTTACCAATTATTGCATTTTAGCCCCAAATCTTGAATCGACTTCCGCTCTCTACGAAATTTTAAGGTCAGAATATTTATTTCTATATAAGTGATGTATTCAGTCCAGAAGGTGAACTTTTTACTTTGGTTCCAAATTTTTGAGGAATTTATCATTTGACCCCCTTATTTTGTCTTAATTTACACATTTGGTCCGTAGACACCGGAAATAGATTCCGATTACTACGAAATTTTTAGGACAGAGGCTAAATGTGTTATTATGTCCACTTTGATGTTCTAAACTGAAATATACGGATTTTATTTAGTAGTTTCACCATTTTGATGGATTTACACAATCTTCGTGTTTTGCCGATTTTAACCCGTTGACTTAGAAAATGATTTACGTTTCTTATAAAATTTTAGGGGTAGGTGATTAACAAGTGAATATATTGTATTTTCTGACCTTAAGTCAGATTATATCGTTTTTTTTGTAATAATTTTCATAATTTTCTTTATCTTCACTTAATTCTTGTTTTGTGTTTGTTTTGATCATCCCATTTTTGCTAGGCCACAAATTAAACATCCAACTTCACATGCATAATAATATAACACAATATACCTCTCCAAACATAATTTCCAGAATATAAAGGAAGACAGAATCATACTTAATTGATAAGAACTTTTGGGACATTTCACTTAAATCATCAAAATTGGCTAATTTCGCATGCAACAAGCTATGAACCATTATCCATGCTATTAGTATGAGAAAAGTGGACTATATGAACTTCATGGAAGGGACATGCATCTTTTTTTAAGATAAATTGCATATTAAAGTGAGAAGAATAGTTTTACCCACCTTAGTTCTTGAAGTGGTGAAGAGATCTAAGTCTTTGAACTAGTTGCACCAACCTCTTCTTTGCCTCTCCTCTTTTTATTTTGACCAATGTATACCACACCATGAATGATGAATATGTGGGTTAAGTTAGTGTATGTAAGATATATCTAGGTGTATATATATATATATATATATATATATATATATATATATATTGAAGTTACATATAGATAGTGAAATTACCTTCTTAAGTTGAACCTTTCTTCTTCTCTTCTTTTCTTCTTCTTGATTTTCGGCCTCCTTTCTCCCTTACTCTCTCTAATTTTCAGATTTGTTTTGTGTAAGGGTGAAACGAATGAGGGTGTTTGATTTTTAAAAGGGTTTAATTGGGTTGGGAGGTGGAATACTCGGGAAGAGAAAATGTAAGATATTGAGTCTTTCATGGAGGACAAGGATTACCCCCCCCCCCCCACAAGTGTCTTGGCCGTGGCTTATGTGTGTGTGTGTGTTATTATACTTTTTTTTTGTATTTTAGGTGTATGTAGATATAGTTATTAAGTATGTGTTAAATGAAGTGGCTAGTGATTAAATTGGGCTTTAAATTGTGATTCCAAGCCTTAGGGATTTTATTTAGTTTGGGCTTGAGTCTTATGGTGTGTTTATATGTATATGTGTTGGTACACATGGACCATTAGGAATTTTATTTACCCACTTCAAATTTTAATTAATTTGATTATTTGGTTCATAAAATAATTTACGAATAAATGAGTAAAACAAATGAAACTAAATGTAGATTAAAACAATTGTTATTGGAGTACATCATGATTTAACAATTATACATGTAGTAAACTATCTAGTTTTAGGGGGTTTTACAGATTGAAAGGTGATAGACAGCTTGCGAGTTGTTGAGGCATCCAAGGGTTTTCGATCAAGAGGCGATAGGCAGCCAAAGGGAGTTGCAATCACCACGGGTTTCGACTGGTTGGAAGTTGTTGTAACTGATGAATTCATTGTCACATTGATCACTGTTAAAAGTTATAGTGAATTTATCTCCAACTGGTAGAGAGAAGTGGACTAGTAGATGATTACCCCACCTCTGAAACAACTATAAGTGCTTGTTTGTTTTACTGCATTTCATCATACTTATCTGCTCCATTCATATTTGTTGTTCCATTAAATTATCACCTGCAATCAACCTAGTCACCTACATTGTTATCAGTTGTGCTTCCGCATTACTCATCTGCAGCCAATGTTTATTAGCTTCATATATAACAGTTGAGGCTACTCACCCAAGACTCAGGAAAAGAGTTGAATAAGTCTATTCACCCCACCTCTAGACTTATTCCTGATGACTTGTGACCTATACATTCCCCCTCAATTGATGAGTAAAATTAAAAACTTACAAGGGTTTAATCGAGCTGTATCATTCCCAATTCCTGACGGAGCATATAGAACCTTGCTGTTCTTAGAGGCTTTGTGAGATGTCAGCTAACTGAATATCTGTATGAATTTTCTCAATTCAAACATCTATATTCTCCGCATGATTCCTGATGACAAATGATTCATATCAATGTGCTTTGTCCTCGAGTGCAATACAGGATTGTGCGTGATTGCGATTGCACTCGTGCTGTCGCACGTGATTGGAGTTTCTCTTGCCTGATGCCAAAGTCCTGTAATTGTTGCTGCATCCACAGGGTCTGCATGCAGCAAGTTGGCTAATTGTTTCTGACTGAACCATGACACAAGTCTAGGTCCAAGGAAGTGACAAGTCCCGTTCGTACACTTTATATCCAACTTACAACCTCCAAGATCCGAGTCGTATCCTACCAAATCGAATCCTAATTTCTTAGGATACCACAATCCTACATTGGTTGTTTTTTTTAAGTACTTAAGGATTCGTTTGGCTGTGGTGAAGTGTGACTCTTTACGTGCTACCTGATAACGAGCACACACTCCTACAACAAACTGGTCGAGCCTGCTGTCTGTTAAATACAAAGGGAAAATAAGATAAACTTGTTATTTCTTCTGGGAAATGAAGACAAGGGAAAAGAAGCTACACTTGTTATTTCTTCTGGGACTTGGAAGTCCAAGAATAAGAACAAAAAGAACAAAAAGTAATTAGGTCAAAAATCCTAGATCGATAAGGGTAAGGGCAAAGCCTTGATGGTTCAAAAAGCAAGGGGGCCAATAAAATGGACGCATCCCTCAACTGCGGTGAGCTAGGCCACTGGAGAAGGTATTGTCCAAAATTTGATCGAAATGTGCCTTCAGGTATTGAGCTACTGGTTTTAGAAATAAATTGTTCTGTAACTGTATATTCTGCTTCATGGATACCTGATTCTGGTGCCAGTTCTCATATATGTATAATGAATAAGTATCTGGAATGAAGTAGGAAGCAGGATTCAGGGGAGGTGATGGTCACCGTAGGAAGTGGACACAGTGTCGAGGCTTCTGATATTGGATACCTTATGTTGAATTTGGAATCTAGTCTTATTCTTTCTTTAGATGATGTACTTGT
The DNA here is from genome assembly GCA_033398695.1 of Orobanche coerulescens. Taxonomy (NCBI): domain Eukaryota; kingdom Viridiplantae; phylum Streptophyta; class Magnoliopsida; order Lamiales; family Orobanchaceae; genus Orobanche; species Orobanche coerulescens. The sequence continues at coordinate 96,796,415 of CM065816.1, forward strand.
ATTACCCAAGGGGAATAAAAATATTGTATCAATTCTGATCATGGATCGAAAGGGATTTCACTTCTTTATAGAAGATGGGTCCTGTCGAATTTATTGGTTGGTACTGCTACATTATTAAATGGTTTATACCATTTGAATCTAAAGAGTAAAGCAACTGTGAACACTATAACTAGGAAGCGTGGTAGGGATGAAACAAACAAAGAACTTAAGTGGCATCTTAGACTTGGTCATATTGCTGAAACCAAGGTTCATAAAATGGAGAAACATGGGCTTACGGGTCCATTCGGATCAGATCCCTATCAACATTGTGAATCTTGCCTTCAAGGCAAAATGACTAAGTTACCCTTCAGAGTGACATTTGAAAGAGCTTCTGAAAAACTTGGATTGATCCGTACCAATAGTGTCACAATTTACTCCTCCAGCTACTCCAAAATTAAATGGTGTATCAGAATGAAGGAACCGAACCTTGTTGGACATGGTTCAATTCATGCTTAACTATATTGATCTACCGATTTATCTGTGGGGTTACGCGCTCCTTACTACTGTACATATCTTGAACAGATGTCCTTCCAAATTCATTCCTAAGACTCCACATGATATGTGGAGAGATAGGAAACCAAGTCTTAATCTAATTAGGATTTGGGAGTGTCCTGCTTATGACAAGAAGACTAAAGTAGATAAATTGGAAACTAGGTCTGTGAAAGGTCATTTCATAGGATATCCAGGGTATTCCATGGGATATCTATTCTACATGTACGAAAATCATAGGATCTTCGTTGCTTTACAAGCACACTTCCTGGAAGATGAGTTCATTCAGGAAGGAGGTGCAGGTATAAATATTTCTTTGGAAGAAATAAAAGAAACACCAATTGAGACACCAGTGCAAGATATTAGAACCCACCTTCTGAAATACAAACACAACCTTGACGGTCTAGTAGGACTTCTCAATTACCTGAAAGGTATGGCTATCTGCATCAAGAGGATGTGGGTGATCATGACATGATAGAAAGTAGTCAAGAGAATGATCCTTCTACATACGACCAAGCGATGGTATATATTGACTCCGCGAAGTGCCAAGATGCTATGGAAGCTTATATAGACTTAATGCATGCTAATAATGTCTGTACTTTAGTATATCATACAAAGGCATGGTGCCTATTGGAAATAAATGGATCTACAAGAGAAAGACTTATGGAGACGGCAAGGTTGATACCTATAAGGCCAGGCTTATGGCAAAGGGGCATTCCCAAAAAGAGGGAATCAATTTGTTTCAGAACTTTTCGCTTGTATCCATGATTAAGTCTACTCACATGATTCCTGCCATAGCAGCTAACATAGATTATGAAATATTGCAAATGAATGTGAAAACGGCATTCCTAAATGGATTCTTTGAGGAGGAGATTTACATGGAACAACCTAAGGGATTCATATCTGAAATCGATATTCATAAAGTATGCAAACTTCAGCATGCCATTTATGCACTGAAGCAAGCTTCACAAAGGTGGAGTCTTTGTTTTAACGAGATAGTAAAAGAGTTTTATTTTGTCCGAAACAAAGAGGATCCCTGTATGTATAAGAAGGTTAGTGGAAGTAAAATTATGTTCTTAATACTATATGTGGATGATATTCTACTTATTGGAAACGATGTAGGAATGCTCAGCTCTGTGAAAGCTTGGCTTTCTAAAGAGTTCTCAATGAAAGACTTGGGAAAAGCTACCTATATTATGGGTATTCGTCTCTACCGGGATAGATCAAAAAGAATGTTAGGTCTTTCCCAAGCCCTCTATATAGAAAAGATCCTGAAGGGATTTAGGATGGAAGATTCTAAGAGAGGGTTCCTACCTATGCGACACGGCATAAAACTTTCCTTAAAATGTGTCCCCAATGTGAGGAATACAGAAAGAAAATGAGTAAGGTGCCCTATGATTCGGCAGTAGGTAGCCTCATGTACACTATGATTTGCACAAGGCCGGACATTGCCTATGCTGTGAGCATACTAAGTCGGTTTTAGTCAAATCTAGAGTAAGAACATTGGACTGCTGTAGAGAACATTCGTAAGTACCTGAAGAGGACTAAATACTTGGTTCTTACCTACGGTGGTGGAAAATTAAAAGCAGAGGGTTATATAGATTTATATTTTTTGGGAGACATGGATCCCTAGATGTCTACTTCAGGGTATATCTTTACTTTGAATGGTGGAGCATTATCTTGGAAAAGTGCCAAGCAAAGTGCGTCTGCAATCTCTACATGTCAAGCTGAATATCAGGCAGCCACGGAGGCTGCCAAAGAAGCTTTTCGGGTTAAGAAGTTCACTGAGGAATGTCAAGTGGTTCCTAATGCAGAAAAGCCTGTGATGATGCTTTGTGACAACAACGGAGCTGTTGTACAGGCTAAGGAGCCTAGAGCTCACCACAACACCAAACATATTGAGAGAAAATATCATTATGTTAGAGAAATGGTTCAGAAAGGGAATGTTATACTGCAGAGAGTAGACACAGCAAATAACATTGTTGATCCACTAACCAAGCCACTATCTCAGATGGTCTTAGAGCGACATATGGAGAGTATGCGTATTAGATACCATAGTTTGTGGCATTGAGTGCAAGTGGGAGATTGTTAGCAATATGCCCTCGAATGCCACTCAAAGGATAAGAGAGTGAGAGCATTGTATTGTAATTATGATTATTAATTAAATAAGGCATTCATTATTACTATATTATTGTATATCACTGGCATCGTGATTTGGTATATAGAATAATAGTCCGTGCATTCGGTAGCAAACATTCCACTCCTTATGGAGATAAGGAAATAAGCACTGAGTACTTTATCATATGCCTTCTCTAAATCAATAAAAACGATATGCAGATCTTTCTTTTTATCTCGATAATGTTCCATCAACTGCCGGATAAGATAAATTGCTTCCATGGTCGATCCTCCAGGCATAAATACAAACTGATTTTCTGTTATCTTCACACATTTCCTGATCCTTTGTTCAATCACTCATTCCCACAACTTCATGGTATGACTCATTAGTTTAATTCCGCGATAATTAGAACAATCTTGAACATCACCTTTGTTCTTATACAAAGGGACGAGAATACTTTTCCTCCATGCTAATGGCATATTATTGCTTCTCCAAATCTTATTGAAAAGCATAGTTACCCATTCGATCCCTCTCTCCCCCAACACCTACAAACTTCAATAGGTATACCATCTGGTCCTTCTGCTTTCTTTTACCCCATCTTCTTCAATGCAATTGTCACTTCACCCTTTTGAATTCTCCTCTTAAACTCTCGGTTAACCATACTTGAGGGGATGTTTAAATTCTCAATATCTTGTTCTTGATGGCAATTGAATAGGGTATCAAAGTATGACCTCCATCTCTCTTTTATCTATTTATCTTGAACCAAAACTTTTTGGTCAGTATCTTTTACACATTTAACTTTTCCAATATCTCGCATCTTCTTCTCTCTCATTCGAGCAAGTTTATAGATATTTTTCCCCTTCTTTTGTATCTAATCTTGCATATAATTCTTGATTGACCTTTGATCGGGCATTTCGCAGTACCTTTTTAGCTTCTGTTCGAGCTTTCTTGTACTTCTCATAATTCTCATCGCTCGAGCATTTATCCAGTACCTTATAACATTCACGTTTGGTCTTTATCGCTTGCTTAACTTCATCATTCCACCAAGATGTGTCCTTACTTGATGGTCTGTTTCCTTTAGATTCTCCTAGGACTTCTTTTGCAACTTCCTTTATGTTATGCTCCAACAAGTTCCACATCGAATCTATATCCATCTCTGTGCAATCAGACCAAATACCACTATCAGCAATCTTAGCCACAAAAGTATGTCGACTCTCCCCTTGGAGCTTCCACCACTTAATTCGAGGGTCAACTTGTGGTCTTCTCTTTCTTAAGTGTTTCTTACCTCAAAAGTCAAGCACCACAACCCTATGCTGTGTTGCAGCACTCTCATTGGGTATCACCTTGCAATTAGTAAAACTTTGCCTCCAAACATTCCTTACTAAAAAAAATCAATCTAACTTGCATTACCTCCGTTTCTATATGTCACCAAATGAGAGTCCCTTTTCTCGAATCAAGTGTTCATAATACCCAAGTCATGAGCTAATACGAAATCTAGTATACCATTTCCTGGTTCATTCCTATCCCCAAAACCAAAGCCAACATGAATGCTCTCAAAGCCATCTCTGCTAACACCGACATGCCCATTGAGGTCACCACCAATGATCAATTTCTCACCCATAGGAATTCGTTCGACAACCTCTTCCAAATCTTCCCAAAATTCTTGTTTGATCGATGCATCCAATACTGCTTGTGGTGCATAAGCACTTATGATCATTAGAAACTCATCCCCTATCACAAGCTTAATACTCATTATTCTATAGCTCTTTCTTGACACTTCCACCACATCATCAATGAATTCTTTATCAATGACGATACCCACTCCATTTCTACTTCTATCCTTTCCAGAGTACCAAAGCTTGTAACCCCAAGGATCTAACACTCTTTCCTTCTCGCCAACCCACTTAGTCTCTTGTAGACACAATATGTGAATCCTCATCCTTTTCATAATCTCCCCCACTTCTGCTGATCTCCCCATCAAAGAGCCAACGTTCCAAGTTCCAAACTGCACCTTGCTACCCTTACTAGCCGCATGAACTAACTTCTCTGACTGTTCCTGTCCACGCTGCAAGGATTCTTGCACATTTGACACCACACGCATACTTCGAGGTGGCGCGCTGCTTCTGGGCGAGGACCTAGCAACCCTTGCATATTTTCCACTACACTGGGCCTATGAAGTGTAGCTCATACTTGCTCATTTGACACCACCCTCAGATGTATAGGTGGCGCGCCGCTTCTTGGCGACGACCTAGAAATAATAACTTACATAGCCTGATTCTGCGGAGATTCTTGATTTACCCAGTCGAACTACTGCTTCCACCCGCCGTGGCAACCCTTCTTCGCTGCGCTGCCCACCGAAGGATAAGGGCTGGAGCCCTTTTGTTTTGTTGCCGCTATTCTTTTCTTGACCGATCTCTATGAATCGATCTCACTTTGCTATGTAGATGAAATTTTGAGAGAGAAAGGACCGATAGTGAAGATATGTTAGAGAGAGGGAGTAGATGAGAGAGGGGAGCAGAGAAGTGAAAACGAGAAAAAAAAATGAGAATCTCGGCCGAGTTTTGTTAAATAGGGTTTATATACTCAAATTTCTAGGTCAAACCAACTGAGTACTCCATTTTCCAGATTCTACAATTAGACCCCAAATTAACTTTTGTTCATAGAATTTCAGCCATATTTTGCCAAATCATTCAATTTTTCTAGGTCAGTATCTAATATTGTAAAAATTAATCCCTTTAGACAAAATATTGACTTTTCCAAATATCCAATTTAATTCTTTTATTTTATTTTTAGTTATTTATTATTATTAATAATAATTTATTATTATTTACAGATAATTACAAGAACTTACGGACCTACGATTGTCGAGTCAAGCATCTTCATCACATTCAAGTTTAAGTTATGCATTTTATCCAGGTGTGGAGAATTTACTACGCTTTTATTTATTTTAATTGCTTTATATATTGTCTTGTATGTGCATGTCAAATCAGTCATCATAATGGATTGATTAATTTATTGTTGTTCTTGATAATCCTTGTTGAATTGTTTTTCACAAGTGTTAAGAACATTATGATCATGTCAATTGATCATTGAGATGAGTGGAGGATGTTAGAATTCATAGTTGAGGGCTATGATATTATCTGTGTGGGTTGATCGATTCGTGTTGGAATCGGGTCTATCTATTGTGTTGTTTTCGATTGATGTTGTGTTATTGAATGAATTGTATTTCATTAAAGGTTGTTCGAGTGCGTGTGATTGTCGGATGATGCCGTTCGTCATTCGTGGGAATATCTCATCACCTTCGGTTTGAGGCAAGTTTTATACTTGTACTGGTCAATGAGATTAATGTTATCATGTATGTGTATGAATGTGTTGTATCATTTCGAGAGGTAGTCTCTTGATGATTTTTGTTGATATCAGGGAATTGTTTGATATAATACCCTTCGGTAATTATACCAAATGTTATTGTTGATCATCTCATTGTTATTGTTTGTTGTCGGTAGCCAGTTTGCGGTATCGATGTATCGACTGTTATTGTTGATATTGATGTTCGATTAAGACATCGTTATGAGTTTTGCTATTGACGTTGGTGTTTTGCTATCGATGTTGTATTGGCCGATTGAAGGCATTGACGTGTTTGATAATCATTTCCATTGTCAGTTACCAATTAAAGGTACTAAGGCATTCGTTGAGTCGTTGTTGTCGATTGGTCATTCCAAGAAAATCGAGGTGTTTAATTGGGACGGTTAAGGATAGTTCACATCAGTTGAGTCGTTGTTATTGATTGGTTATTCTAAGATAATGGAGGTATTGAATTGGGACTGTCAGGGATAGTTCCCATCCGTTGAGTCGTTGTTATCGATTGGTCGTTCTAAGACAATTGAGGTATTGAATTGGAACTGTCGAGGATAGTTCCCATCCTTTGAGTCATTCTTATCGATTGGCCATTCCTAGGCAATCGAGGTATTTGAATTGGGACTGCTGAGGACGGTGCCCATCCGTGAGTGATTGTTGTCATGTTGGCCAACTCAATGCAGCATACTATCATTCTTGTGAATTTGGTAATTTTGTGATCGTTGCTATTTGTGATTAACTGTGTTCTAGAGGCTAGTCTAGGCTAGTGCTTGATTGGTAAGTTTGGGGCTTGAACCTTCGCGGTTGGTTTCCCAAAACCTACAGTTCATTAGGTCACAGTCACTGGGTGATCTCATTATAGGTAAGTTTGGGGCTTGAATCTTCGCGGTTAGTTTCCCAACACCTACAGTTTAGTAGGTCACGGTCATTGGATGATCTTATTGTGATATAGCTTCGGCTGTGTGGCTTCAGTCCACCTTATTGTGATACAGCTTCGGCTGTTGTGGCGTTAGTCCACCTCATTGTGATACAGCTTCGGCTATGTGGCGTTAGTCCACCTCATAGTGATACAGCTTCGGCTGTGTGGCTTTGGCCCCTCATTGTGATACAGCTTCGGTTGTATGGCTTCAGTCCACCTCATTTTGATACAGCTTCGGCTGTGTGGCGTTATTCCACCTCATTGTGATACAGCTTCGGCTGTGTGGCGTTAGTCCACCTCATTGTGATACAACTTCGGCTGTGTGGCTTCGGCCACCTCATGTGATATAGCTACGGGCTTTTTGGCTTCAGCCATCTCATTATTGATTGACATCTTCGACTGAGTGGCTTTCAGGCCATTGTGATGATTGACAACTTCGGCTGAGGGCTTTGAGGCCATTGTGATGATTTGTAGCTTCGGTTGAGGGCTTTCAGGCTATTGTGATAATTTGCAGCTTTGGTTGAGGGCTTTCAGGCCATTGTGATGATTTGCAGCTTCGGCTGAGGGCTTTCACGCCATTGTGATATTTTGCAGCTTCGGATGAGGGTTTTCAGGCCATGTGTGATGTATTGGTATTTCGGTTGGAGACTTCGGGCATCGTGGTTGTTGTCTGTTTCAGCTTTGGATTGGTTTATCTTCGGTTAATTCGTTGTTGTGTTCTATATTGATGATTAGTCATTGGGCATTTGTATTCTAACCTGTTGAGCAGGTATTGATTGTATGCCGTGGGCATAGTGTTTCACGAATGCTCGGTTCTTACCTTGGTTTGTGTGCATCTCATATTATCATTGTTGTACCGTTTATTTTGCCTTTGGATGCATATCATGTTGTACATGTATTTGATATTCATTATCTGGAAGACTGACCCCGTGGGAGCGGAACATGTTTTCATGTTTTAGGTATGTGCTAGGAGGGAGTTAAGACACAGGGGCATGGCGATGGCGACGATGCATTCGAGCGATACTAGTCCCGAGTTGTTCGGGGTTCTTGTTGGTCAGCCAGTTGGGAGTATTCTCCAGTTTGTCAGTTGTCGTTATTTTGTGTTATCCGAGCAGGACTCGTGAATGTTGTTGTATTTTTATTTTGGCCATGTGGGCCCTTCATTGTCATTGAAATTCCTTATCGGAATGTTGTGTCGGATATCATAGTAGGGACTGTGATTTCCTTGTTGGTTAGTTTGTTGTATTTTTGTCCTGTTCGCCTAGTGGATTTCCTGGCGTGGGGTCCATGATACTGTAATAACCCAATGGGATTTTGGGGGTGTTACACATAATCCTTTTGTGATTTTCATGAGCCAACATTAAAATCACAAAAGTCAATCTAAAGGATATAATTGGTCTTTAGTGATCTTCCAACTCCTTGGAACGTCATACGTGATCAATTAGCTCCTTGAGTCCATCATTCGTCTTCTTCGTGTCTTTATTACATTAATGAAAAGTATACTACACTAGTAAAGTAAATTACAAGAGGGCAAACGACACGAAAGCCATAAATAATAATAATTTAAAAGACGACTCACTGGTCGTATAACCAATTATAATTAAACGGCACACAGACCGTAAAACCAACGCTATAATAAATTGAAATATCCAATCATATTGGTCAATTTGTGGCCATGCCATACACCATACAATAACCATAATTAATCACATAATTAATTAAAACGTACTATTAAAATTAATCATCACATAATTAATTAAACACAATATAAATATGCATGCCAGTCAGGTATAAGATAAATATCCGCGCTAGAATCAACAATTTGATACATTAGCCCACTTGGTCGAGCGCCCTCTGGGGAGGTGGCCATGGGCCGGGCTGGGCCTGGCTCGGGCTAGGCTGGAACAGGCCGGGAGTAGGGAGCCCAGGACCGTCCCATGTTTGTGGTAGGTTGGGTCGGGCTGGTCCTGGGCTGGACGGCCGCGACCCACTACTCGCCTGCCCCCGGGTTGTCCTGGATCGGGTTGGGCCTGGTCTTAATATTAAAAAAAAAATATTTTGAATTAAAAATATATTAACATTAAATAAAAAAGTAACTGGAAAAAATCTGTTTTGAATTTTTAAAATAAATTAGTTAATATTAATTAAAAAAAGCAATGTAAAAAATTAATTTAAAAATCTATTTTGAAATAAAAAATGTTAACATTAAATTAAAAGTTTTCATTTAAAAAATTCATTTCAATTTTTTAAAATATATTAACATTAAATTAAATGAATCCCGGCCAACCCCATTCAAATTTAAATGGTGGGATGTGAGAGTGTTTGGTGTAACTTATCGCAAGTGCACAATATCGCATCAAGCAGTAAGTGGGCTTTTTGAGTCCGAGTAATCGATCCCACAAGGAAGTATAGTTATTGATTGATTAGTACACTATTATCCTTTTGTTATAGTTATTAAGGATGAATAGAAACACACAATTTAAAAGTTGAGTTTGAAAATTGCAAGGAATTGAAATTATAATTCAAATAATTATATAGAAGTAAATGATTGTACCAATAATAAAATTATAAGATGTAAAATGAAATAGTTGGGATTACCAACTCAATTTATCATTAGTTATAGAAGATGTATATGAGATCATAAGATGTATATTTATTATGTTGTGTAAATTCGATTTTTCTTACAAAGACGGTTCCTCTTTCGAATATCAAAATGGCCCTTATATATTAAATCAATCTACTATATTTCTATGTTTATTGGATTCAATACATAACATTAGGTTATATGAAAATAACTCAAAGAATCATCTAAGGTTTAGAGGTATATCTCTATCCTCTAGAAGAACTTATAGTGAAAACTATTTGATCTAATCAACATATTTTCTTTCAAAGTACATGAAGACAATAAATAATGTCATTTCTTGGCCAAATAAATAAATATTATAAAACAATGAAAATCACAACTTCAACTTATTCCTACGCATCAACTACAATAATAAGTAATCCATAATCCATTTTTATACAAACTTAAATAACATGACAAACCTTGTTTATAATCCCAACTAGGAGAACTTAGCACATGAAAGCTTCATTCAACATATTACATGAACTAGTAACCATGATTAGTTGAAAAAGGGAAAGAATTGATACTAACTCCCTTTAAATAAAGGAGAAAGAAGCGATAACTTCCCACACAACATATAGTTCAACACTCTTACCTAAACTCTCAAGAACATAAGTGTGTTATTCACACAAAATGGAAAATTACAATTTATTACACTTATAAAATGAAAGATATAAGATATGGAAGATGATTTTGGAATGGATCAAGGGGTCTATTAAGACACCCAGTGTAATCTAGTAGCTCCAAAACTTCAGCATTATCACATCAAATCGGATCAAGACAAACCACCCACTCCATATAGGTCCAAAAGTGTGAAAGATATGATAAGATCAAACAATCTGTCAAAAGTTACGGCCGTAACATTAGGGCATTACGGCCGTAACATACAATTCATACGGTTGTAACTTTGTCATTTACGGCCGTAACTAAGCGTCGGCTTTTGATCATTTTGCTTGTTGTGTTGTACGGCCGTAAGGAGTTTTCAGACTTCATTTTTATCCAAGAATTTCTTTGACTCTTGCATTTTAGCCCCAAACCGTCATCGGATGATAACTTTTGATACCAATAATTTGGGTGATTTCGCCACCCTTGATTGTATGTGTTGGAATACGGATTGTTCTGCCGATTCCCGTTCCCCACAAACTAAGCTTGTTCCATCGGAGGTTGCTCGAAAGGATTTCCGACTTGACACTCCGCGCTAGGATGAGACCCGTTACACCAATTACATGATTCTGTGGTGACGGTGGTAGGAGCATGTGAAAAAGCTTGTAATTGCTGAGTCAGCGCTGCGACTTGGGCTGATAGTGTAGAGATTGGATCATTGTCGGAAACTCCCATAACTCGCTTTGGGTTCACTCGTTCGGAAGGCCACTGATAAGCATTTGCAGCCATCGCCTCCAATAGAGAGTGAGCTTCTGCCATAGTCTTTCCCATCAACGCTCCTCCAGCGGCTGCATCAACAAGAGTGCGTGTAGAAGCATTCAATCCGTTATAGAATGTCTGAATTTGCAGCCAATCCGGTAGACCATGATGTGGGCATCTCCTTAGCAAATCCTTGTATCGCTCCCACGCTTCATGAAGCGACTCCTTATCAAATTGCCCGAAAGTAGTTATCTCGTTCCTTAGTCTCGCTGTCTTCGATGGTGGAAAGAACTTAGCCAGAAAGGCTTGTGCTAATTCTGCCCAAGTCGTGATAGAGCCCGGCGGTAATGAATTCAACCAAAACTTGGCTTTGTCCCTTAGAAAGAAAGGGAAAAGCCACAGACGAATAGCATCATCGGTAACACCGTTATTCTTGAAGGTGTCACATATCTCGAGAAATGAAGCGATGTATGCATTGGGGTCATCGTTCGCCAGTCCACAAAATTGGCTTGCTTGCACCATATGAATAATAGCCGGCTTAATCTCGAAGTTGTTCGCTTGGATGGTTGGACGCCGAATCCCCGAAAAATTTGAATTGATTTGTGGCATTGCATAATCTCGGAGTGCCAATGCCAATTGAGCTTGCTGAATAGGGTTGTCTACTCCGTGATTTTCTGTGTTATCGGCCATTGTGTCTTTTGTTGGTAGCTCGCGCTTTTCCTTCTTTTTTCTCCACAGAGTGCGCTCGAGTTCAGTATCCAAAGGTAATAGGCCTTCGTTACCGAATTTTCTCATGCACAACACGAAACTCCTGAAAGGAAAAAAAATAATAAAAAATTATAAAAAAATAAAATGGTGTTCAAATTAAGACTAGAAATACTGAAATCGATATTAGTAAAACAATCAGTCCCCGGCAACGGCACCAAAAACTTGTTATGAATTTTGGTTAACGCAAGTGCACGTTTTCGTAAGCAAGTAATAAAGTGATAAGTAAGATATCGTTCCCTCGAGGACCCACTCACTAATTACCGATTTATGCGTATTCTAATTTTATTTGAACTATCGAACTATGAGGTGCAAGTAATACTTAAAGAAAATTAGTCAAAGAATAAAAAGTAAAATCGATTGTTCAAAGAAAGAAGATCAAATGGAGAATTAATCTAGGATTGTGAATCCACCTCGATTTATCCAAATTACTCTTGATTTATATGAATTTAATGCTTTCCCAATTTATTGAAGGCGAAGATTGCTAAAATACTCTACTGCCTCTCCCAAGGTCAATAGAATTTTCTAAGGCGAATAATACACTCTATTCCTAGGTGAATTAATTCTACAATAGGCAAAAAGTACGAAATCTTCAGATAGGCCACATAATTCCTATAAGTATATTCCTATATCACAAGAAAAAACGGTTCTCACAAATTTTTCCTACCAACTCTTTTCTCCAGTAGAAATGTCATTGAGATTACATGACACACACACATAGATGTGGTTTTTATGTCCCATCGGGCAGGGAGTGATCTAAATATTTTCAAATTTTTCTCCTTTTGGGTATACACTTTACCCAATGCTTCAAGTTCACCGACAATGCCCGTGAATCTGAGGTCAAGTTCCTCAAGAGTTTCAGGTAATTTCATTTCAAATGATTCAAATTGTTGAGTTAGTTTTGTAATTTTGTTTTCTTTTGAGAGCTCAGTTCCCTCACAAATCATCTTGAGTTCATTCCAGATTTCCTTGGCTATCTTACAGCTTTTTACCTTCGATAATGTGCCTTTGTCAAGAGTGACAAATAACGCATTCTTAGCTATGTTGTCGAGGTTCACGCGCTTGTATTCATCGGTCGTCCATTGCTCATGCTCTTTCTCGAGCATCTCGGCATGAGGTTGTCCTTCTATCCTCGCGGCGGGATTAACCTTCATTATCTTTATAGGGCTATCTTGGATGACAAAAATTATCTCTTCATGCATGGCGGCAAGATGAGCTTCCATCCTAATTCTCCAATCATCAAATTTGTTAATCGAGAACATAGGAACCTTGTTTATCATAGAGGTATCCATATAAGAAAATAGGAAAGATAAAGACTTTTCAAAAAGGATGTGTGATTATGGATCTGATTCGATTAAGAATACGACTGATTCTGGTTAGAATCAACAGCTCCGATACCACTTGTTGGCCACTAAGTATACAGAATACAACTTGGAAAGAGTTTGTACAACAAGCTGTACGATTTTCGAATGTGAGTTTGTAGCGGAAGTTTGTTTAAGTGAGTTGCTGTAAATAGAGTAACTAGGCTTTCTCCTATTAGCTTGGTGCGTACAGGGCTTTTGCAATGTATCCTTATAAATAAATCACAGTTAAATGAAAACAATAAGGGCAGAAGGTAAATAACACGCAGTATAATGTGGTTCGAGGTAAACCCCTCTACGTCCACTGCACACAGGAGTAAAATGTTTATTAAAATCACTACGTACACAACTATGTGACTTTAATGAAGCCTATCCTTATATCGTTCACACAGATTGATACAAAGACTGTAGCTTTCAACCGTTCACACAGATTGGTTGTAGGCTACTTTGACATGCTTTTTCTCACACATATTCAAGCTTCGTCCTATTCGTCCCACACAGGTCAGAATAACTTTTCCTTAGTCTATACAGGGCTATGTATACTCAAAGGTAAACAATGGTGAAATCAATGTTTTGAACAGCAGCTTGAACACGATGATCTTAGGCTGATGATGTGCTGTTCACGTTGACTGAGTATATTTCTTCTCTCGGATATTTGATATATGCTCGAAGAAATATATTTGCTCTTGTAAGCTTGATTGACAGAATAATCTCTTGATATAGATATTCATTTCAGTCGTTGGTATTTCGTATTATCGTGTATATCGTGTCTCTGAGTGCCTTGCAATGTCCTCTTGCATGGACTATTTATAACTTTTGGAATAGATCCGTTATAAATATAGTTGTTGGCTGGTTGGTGAGCAAAGATCCGTTCTGATTGGTTGGTTGACTTTCAAGATGCTAGATCCGGATTTTGATCCTTGTCTGAAGATCCTTGTCGGTTGGTATTTAAATACTTTATCCGGTCAGTATTTAAATAATTCTTTAAAACGGCATTTTGACTTTAGTGAATAAAGTAGATTCCTTCACAACGGTCTTCAGTCCTGTTGAATAAGTGTTTATTTTCCCAACACTTTCAGCCTGTATGCTGTATCCAACATGTTACGTCTTTAATGTTGTAGCTGTAGACTTCAACGCTGTAGGCTATCTCCAATGCTGTATGGAAGGGTGCTGTATGGATATCCCAGAGTTTCCATACTTAGCGGTATTTCGAATCCTTCCCATTTCTTGAGACAAATTGCTGTATGTTGGCTAGACAACTTGCTGTATGATGGCAATTATCAAAACAAGGTATATGATTGTTTATCCCAACTTGAGTACATTAGCACCACACCTATTTATAAAACGAGGTTCAAAAACAAGAACTAAAATATGTTAAGCCCATGGTTAAGCCCGATAGGTCGTCATCCATGTACGTCGACCCTCAGCAGCAGTGAAACTCCAACCCATCCAGCGAGGGAACATTCTCAAGCATCAGGATTACCTACAATGCATAAACTACGTGAGCTAAAGCCCAATAAATAGAAATCATCCATGTATCATGTCTGATGCAACATATGACATATGATCATCAATGAGAATCTCTCTCAGAATCATTTTCTTATCCTTGGGCCCATTGAACCACGTATTAGGCACCAGAATGAGCTCAATATCATATCATATCATAAGGCATGCATCTACCACACCAAATATATCGTGAAAACATGCACCTACCATGTATCACACATCATATAAGCACGCATCTACCGTGCTAAACATGTCATAAAAGAATGCATCTACCATGACTTGGTGCTCTAGAAGCGTCCAACAAAATGATCATACCATGCATGTAGACACTAGTGAGTCTCTTGTTCTCCTCCTCGTTTCTCGAGAGTTTTTACTTTAGCTTCTAGTAGAGCAAAATGATTTTGTCTTGTCCTTATTATGATACTTGGTCTCATTTAGATCATGGGCAAGTTGATGATTGATCTCCATGAATTTTTCAAGCGAGACTTTGTTGTTTTCACAATCGATGGACATATTTTCGTAATTATTTCTCAGCAAGTCATTTTCATCTTTCAGCTTTGATTTGGAAATTTTGAGCTGTATGTTTTCTCGTTTCAATGTCTCATCGCACTTTTGAATGTTTTTAAATTCATTCATCACATTTTCGAATGTATGTGATGCATTAATATGAATATTGGATGTTGAGCTTACCTCATCAACGCTATCTTCATCGTTCTCTATATCTTTGGACATAAAGCAAATGTATGCTTTATCTTCGAGCTCATCATCAGATGAGTCATACCATGCATGCAGACACTAGTGAGTCTCTTGTTCTCCTCCTCGTTTCTCGAGAGTTTTTACTTTGGCTTCTAGTAGAGCAAAATGATTTTGTCTTGTCCTTATTATGAGACTTGGTCTCATTTAGATCATGGGCAAGTTGATGATTGCTCTCCATGAATTTTTCAAGTGAGACTTTGTTGTTTTCACAATCGATGGACATATTTTCGTAATTATTTCTCAGCAAGTCATTTTCATCTTTCAGCTTTGATTTGGAAATTTCGAGCTGTATGTTTTCTCGTTTCAATGTCTCATCGGACTTTTGAATGTTTTTAAATTCATTCATCACATTTTCGAATGTATGCGATGCATTAATACGAATATTGGATGTTGAGCTTACCTCATCATCGCTATCTTCATCGTTCTCTATATCTTTGGACATAAAGCAAATGTATGCTTTATCTTTGAGCTCATCATCAGATGAGTCACTGTTAGCGTCTGCCTGAAGATATTCCTTGGTCTTGGTTGGTGCAGGCAAGGCTTTTGATTCGCCAATCAGGGCGTTGAGCTTGTTCTTCCAAGCACTTATCCTTTCATCTTTTTCTTGTTGCTCGGCTTCCGACAACTTTTGGTTATTAGGATGCGGACACTTTTTTGCATAGTGCCCTAGTTTCCTGTAGTTGTAGCATAGATTAGAATCACCAGATTGAAAACATTCAGAACTTATCTTGCAAAAAGGCTTGGGCATTTATGCAATCTTTCCAGACTGTTTGATGAATTTCTTGAACTTATGCATTAGTAGGGAGATTTCATCTTGTGACAGGATTTCATCGTCACTGTCAGCATTCTTATAGGCAGATTTGGATGTGCTGGGCATGCTGTGTCTCCTGTTAGATACATCGGCTAGTGCTGTAGTTCTAGCAGGTGAATCTTCGGCCTTCTCTCCCCTGTCAATATCATACTCAAATGCTTTGAGGTCAGAGAAGAGGTCAATAGTAGAAATGTCATTGAGATTACATGACACACACATAGATGTGGTTTTTATGTCCCATCGGGCAGGGAGTGATCAAAATATTTTCAAATTTTTCTCCTTTTGGGTATACACTTTACCCAATGCTTCAAGTTCACCAACAATGCCCGTGAATCTGAGGTCAAGTTCCTCAAGAGTTTCAGATGATTTCATTTCAAACGATTCAAATTGCTGAGTTAGTTTTTAATTTTTTTTTCTTTTGAGAGCTCAGTTCCCTCACAAATCATCTTGAGTTCATTCTAGATATCCTTGGCTGTCTTACAGCTTTTTACCTTCGAGAATGTGCCTTTGTCAAGAGTGACAAATAACGCATTCTTAGCTATGTTGTCGAGATTCGAGCGCTTTTGTTCATTGGTCGTCCGTTGCTCACGCTCTTTCTCGAGCATCTGTGCATGAGGTTGTCCTTCTATCCTCGCGGCGGGATTAACCTTCATTATCTTTATGGGGCTATCTTGGATGACAAAAATTATCTCTTCGTGCATGGCAGCAAGATGAGCTTCCATCCTAATTCTCTAATCATCAAATTTGTTAATCGAGAACATAGGAACCTTGTTTATCATAGAGGTATCCATATAAGAAAATAGGAAAGATAAAGACTTTTCAAAAAGGATGTGTGATTATGGATCTAATTCGGTTAAGAATACGACTGATTCTGTTTAGAATCAACCGCTCCGATACCACTTGTTGGCCACTAAGTATACAGAATACAGCTTGGAAAGGGTTAGTATAACAAGCTATATGATTTTAGAATGTGAGTTTGTAGCGGAAGTTTGTTTAAGTGAGTTGATGTAAATATAGTAACTAGGCTTTCTCCTATTAGCTTGGTACGTACAGGGTTTTTGCAATGTATACTTATAAATAAATCACAGTTAAATGAAAACAATAAGCGCAGAAGGTAAATAACACGCAGTATAAAGTGGTTCGAGGTAAACCCCTCTACGTCCACTGCACACAGGAGTAAAATGTTTTTTAAAATCACTACGTACACAACTACGTGACTTTAATCAAACCTATCCTTGTCTCGTTCACACATATTGATACAAAGACTGTAGCTTTCAACCGTTCACACAGATTGGTTGTAGGCTCCTTTGACTTGCTTCTTCTCACACAGATTGAAGCTTCGTCCTATTCGTCCCACACAGGTCAGAATAACTTTTCCTTAGTCTATACAGGGCTAAGTTTACTCAAAGGTAAACAATGGTGAAATCACTATTTTGAACAGCATATTGAACATGATGATCTTAGGGTGATGATGTGCTGTTCACGTTGACTGAGTATATTTCTTCTATCGGATATTTGATATATGCTCGAAGAAATATATATGCTCTTGTAAGCTTGATTGACAGAATAATCTCTTGATATAGATATTCAGTTCAGTTGTTGGTATTTCGTCTTATCGTGTATATCGTGTCTCTAAGTGCCTTGCAATGTCCTCTTGCATGGACTATTTAAAACTTTTGGAATAGATCCGTTATAAATATAGTTGTTGGTTGGTTGGTGAGCAAAGATCTGTTCTGATTGGTTAATTGACTTTCAAGATGCTAGATCCGGATTTTGCTCCTTGTTTGAAGATCCTTGTCGGTTGGTATTTAAATACTTTATCCGGTCAGTATTTAATAATTCTTTAAAATGGCATTTTTAATTTAGTGAATAAAGTAGATTCCTTCACAACGGTCTTCAGTCCTGTTGAATAAGTGTTTATTTTCCCAACACTTTCAGCATGTATGCTGTATCCAACATGTTACGTCTTTAATGTTGTAGGTGTAGACTTCAACGCTGTAGGCTATCTACAATGCTGTATGGAAGGGTGGTGTATGGATATCCCAGAGTTTCCATACTTAGCGGTATTTCGAATCCTTCCCGTTATTTGAGACAAATTGTTGTATATTGGCTAGACAACTTACTGTATGATGGCAATTATCAAAACAAGGTACATGATTATTTATCCCAACATGAGTACATTACCTATTTATAAAATGAGGTTCAAAAACAAGAACTAAAACATGTTAAGCCCGATAGGTCGTCATCCATGTACGTCGACCCTCAGCAGCAGTGGAACTCCAACCCATCCAGCGAGGGAACATTCTCAAGCATCAGGATTACCTACAATGCATAAAATACGTGAGCTAAAGCCCAATAAGTAGAAATCATGCATGTATCATGTCTGATGCAACATATGACATATGATCATCAATGAGAATCTCTCCCAGAATCATTTTCTTATCTTTGGGCCCATTGAACCACGTACTAGGCACCAGAACGAGCTCAATATCATATCATATCATAAGGCATGCATCTACCACACCAAATATATCGTGAGAACATGCACCTACCATGTATCTCACATCATATAAGCACGCATCTACCATGCTAAACATATCATAAAAGAATACATCTACCATGCCTCGGTGCTCTAGCAGCGACCAACAAAACATTTTTCTTTTCTTTCTTTCCAATGATCATACCATGCATGCAGACACTAGTGAGTCTCCTGTTATGCATGCATGTGGAGATGCTAGTGGATGTCATGATCATGTAAGGTGCAACCAAACACTTTAATCATATTCAAATCAATCATACAATATAATAGAACACTCTCAAGATATCATCAAGTTCGACAACTAGTTATACAAACAATACTATATTTATGAATTGCAGTTACAAATAGATTTCCACTTACCTTGATCGGTGATACCCTTACTTTTGTACCAATAGGATGTGGTTGTGATGATATATCTTCAAACCCTGTTTCAAGGAATGTGTTTAAAGTATTTTCATACCACACGCAAGGTTTAACTCTCTTCATATCGAAAGGGTTTACCACTTCCTATGTAGACGCATAACCGGTGTTCTACGTATTTTATGTCTATTTATCGACGTATACCAGCCCATTAACCAATAAATTTTGGACTTCTAATTCACTAATGAATCTGTTAGTCTCTGTTTATAAAGTCCATTCAACTCTCACAACTTAAAATTCCAAGGTTTTATAACAGTACACTTGATTAAGAGAGTTTATCAAAGTCTTGTCATAATCAGATATTGGTTTGCTTATAACCACTAGAATATAAGTTTGATTTGCACCAATTTTTGACATAATATCCCTAAGATACTTAAGAACAAGTATATTGAAACTCTGGCCCCTGAAATGTAACACCCCCAATATATTCAGGGATATTACAGCGCCGTAAATTCTTTACATAAGAATTTACAAGGCTAAAGAAATGAAAAGACAATAAGATATACCAACTTATGAAATCACTGAAATAAAATACAACAGTTCTGGTTCAATACCGAGAATACAAATATCCAAATGAAGAGTTATTAATACATCACCAAAATCCAAACATCACAAACTGACGACGTACTCGAGTACTTATTAAAAATAACCAAACACAGACAATTAAACCCGGCCGGAACATCACTCTGCACCCTCGTCGTCATGCAACTCCAATGGTTGTTTCCCCGCTCTCCTGGATCCTGAACATAAACAAATGTTCACCCCCGAAGGGGTTAGCACAACGATGCTAGTACAAGTACCACAACATATTATTCAACATCTCACGAAGAATAATAATAACGTAAATGACAAAAATACCAACGAGTCTTCTCCTACGAGAAACTCATAAATAACATACACAACTGATAATCACAACATGATATCATAACATACACATGGTAATTCCGACGATCCAGCGTTCACTGCCTAGAACACACGATGATCCCGTCAGACCAACCCGTGGTGGAAAAACCCGTCCGATGATCCAGCGCACGCTAGCATAGATCCCCCGATGATCCCGTCGGACCAACACGAGGTGGACATACAACAACGGCATATATGCACAACAATATGTATAACATCAATACGTAAAACAAATAAGGTACTTGCCTCGATTCGAAGACAAGAATACTACTTCCACGAAAAACAAAACACTCGAAGGTCGCCCCTTCAATCAATCACATAGCAAGCTCGAACCTTAAGAAAAGAAATAATATAGAATTCATCTCACGTCGAACGAACATCTAACAATCCAAAAATATGGTTGGAAGTTCTTAAAAGAAATCTGTCTGGTTTGCTTAACGCACGCTATGCATCTTATGTAGCGTACGTTAAGGCTACTCGTTAGCGCACGCAATTACACACAGCCTAGCGTATGCTAACCATGCACGGTCAGTACCTCACTGATCAGCCGACTGACTCGCCTGATGACTTAACGCACGCTAAGTTTCAGTCATAGCATACGCTAAATATGCCCGTTAGAGTACGTTAATTCACATAGCTTAGCGCACGCTAAGCGTGCATGGCAGTGCACTGTTGGGCAGCAGACTAGTTCTAACGGTGATGAAATTTACGAACTCCTCAGAGATTAACGTGTGATATCCATCTACATTTCATATTCATAAACTTATGAATGATCTTATGAATTCAATCATCTTTGAGGTTTCAAGGGAAAGAATATCATCACAACTCTTATATTCGAACTTGATTATCATTCTCATGCGAATTTCGGTGATCTCCAGTTTGGTGTACTAGATTCTATTATCATAATTCACATTCAGACTTCATCTTGAAGGTGAACTAACAATTCCAACTTATACGAAAGGATACTTACTAAGATGATTCTTCCTTTAAGTCCTTATAACCAAAAATGATATGACCTCCAATTTTATGATCAATAAGACAACATAAATCATACGGATAATCAACTTCAGAATGTTCCTCTCGTGATTTGAAGTACTAGGATTCCAACTACGAGGTTCCAACGACAATATCATTGTAACACCCCTGATATATTCGGAAATATTACAGCGCCGTAAATCCTTTACATAAGGATTTACAAGGCTGAAGAATTGAACAGGCATAAAAAGGTGCTAACGAATGGAAATAACGGAATTACAGTACAACAGTTCTGACCAAATACAGAAATAGTACAATTGTTCAGCAGAACTCAGTAATACATCACCAAATTCAAATCCATCACAAATGACTTCGTACTCGAGTACTTATTGAAATAACGAATAAACAACAGATAAATAAACCCGATCGGGACATCACTCTGCACCCTCGTCGTCATACAGTTCCAGTGGTTGTTTCCCCGCCCTCCTGGATCCTGAACACAAACAAAATGTTCACCCCCGAAGGGGTTAGCACAACGATGCTAGTACAAGTACCACAACATATTATTCATATCTCACGAAGAATAATAACATAAACGACAAAATACCAACGAGCCTTCTCTTACGAGAAACTCAAAAATGACATGCACAACTGATAATCACAACATGATATCATAACATACACATGGTAATTCCGTCGATCCAGCGTTCACTGCCTAGAACCCACGATGATCCCATCAGACCAACCCGTGGTGGAAAAACGCGTCCGATGATCCAGCGCACGCTAGCATAGATCCCCCGATGATCCCGTCGGACCAACACGAGGTGGACATACAATAACGACATACATGCACGACAATATGTATAACAACAATACATAAAACAATTAAGGTACTTGCCTCGATTTGAAGACAATAACAACACTTCCACGAAAATGAACACTCGAAGGTCGTCCTCCTCAATCAATCACGTAACGAGACCAAACCTTAACAAAAGAAATGACATAGGATTTATCTCACATCGTACGAATGTTTAACAATTCGATTTACGGTCAAAAGTTCATAAAACGTAATCTGCCTGAACTGCTTAGCGCACGCTAAGTACTCTGTGTAGCGTGCGTTAAGTTTGCTCGATAGCGCACGCAAACAACAAAGCCTAGCGCACGCTAACTATGTATGGTCAGTACTTCACTGATCAGTCGACTGACTCGTCTGTTGGCCTAGCGTACGTTACGTACCAAACGTAGCGTACGCTAACTCGTGCTCGATAGCGCACGTTAATAATCAAAGCATAGCGTCGCTATCTGTGCATGGCGCTTTCTCACGAGCAAGAAATCTTCTCGCCATGATCGAAACAATGAAATCTTCCGTGATACTTCATGTTACCTCCATGAATATCATGTATATATACGATTCTGAAAGATTTTATGGATAACAACAACTTCGGATTCAAGGATATGCATACCATATAAACCATATTCCATTTTGACTACAATTCTTCATATGACGATCCGAAAAGCTTAACGGTTGATATCAACACCTTATATCAATCAATATTATCATGCTGAAGTTGTTTAAACGTTCCATCTATACTAGATAAATCTTTCCATGGTCAATCCTTTAGATTTATCCAACAATAATGATTGTTAAAGTCAAGTCCATGATTATTATGAAGTCATCTACTAGATTCGAATTACCAATGACAGGAGTTTCTCTTTACATATTCAGTGTAATAAGATTCGAATTATGATGATTATAATCAAGGTACTTAAGGCTTATTCATCTCAATATTCCAAACATGATATACTTGGATAATTCATCTATGAAAATCCATATCTTGTTAACATGATCATCCAAATCGTTAGAATCCAACTCTAAGTCTTGAGATAGATTGAACATACCTTAATATGATGAAAATCACTGAACCGTAAGGTAGAATCCAACTCCGGTTGGTTGTATGCCACTCCAAGGTGCTCTTCCACTTCAATGAATATTCCCAAGTGATAACCAATATACAAACACCAACAAGATGTGTTCTAAGTGTATAGGAGTATTATTACACCTCTCTGAACTCTCAAGGATGAAGAATGGGCGAAAGAAATGAAAGCCAAAACGGTTGTCGTCCCATTTATAATATTCTGCATTATTAACAAGTTAGCGCATGCTACTAAGCATTCCTTAGCGTGCGCTAATAATGGTTGACTTCAGAATTGTCCGGGTGCGTCCGCGGGAATCTTATCCGGACCCATGTCCCGGCTGACGCATGTGCTAGCCGTCCCGCTCAATAATTGAGTTCTTAGTGCACGCAACTCCTATCTTCATAGCGTGCGCTAATAATGGCCCGATAGCGCGCGTTAAGATACATTCTTAGCGTGCGCTATCACGAGGTTGCTTGAGCAATTTTGCAAGTTTCTATACTTATGTACAATGATATCAATGCACGAAATATCATACTCCAATAATCAAAATCACCAATCCGAATAATACAGGGTTTGAATACAAATGAAATACACCGTAATAAATCCGGATATTACATACTCTCCTACTAAAAAGAAGTTTCGTCCCGAAACCCAAGACGAAAATTACTCGGGATATCTAGACTTCATATCAGCTTCCGTTTCCCAGGTGGCTTCTTCCATTCCGTGACGTGACCACTGAACTTTGACCAAAACGATTGGTTTGTTCCTCAGTTGCTTAACTCGACTCTCGAGTATCTTAACTGGTCTTTCTTCGAACGTTCCATCTTGCTCGACTTAGATCTCGCCGAAATCAATGATATGACTGGGATCCGGTATATATCTCCGTAACTGGGATACGTGGAACACGTTATGAACATGGCACAATGACGGCGGCAATGCCAATCTGTATGCCAACTCCCCAACTCTCTCGAGGATCTCGAATGGTCCGATATATCTCGGACTCAGCTTTCCTTTCCTTCCGAAACGAAAGATTTCCCGAGTAGGAGAAACCTTCAAAAGTACGTGAGCTCGATCAACTCCAATGGCGCGGCGTGCGTCCGCGTAGGATTCTGGCGACTGCAGGCGGTCAATGGCCTTTTACGAATCAAGGCTATCTTCTCTCGAGTCTGCTCGATCAACTCAGTTACATTCGATCAAGTCTGACGAATCGTCCCAGCATAGAGGCGATCTGCATCTCCTTCCGTATAATGCCTCAAACGGTGCCATCTTAATGGAAGCATGCCAACTATTGTTGTAGGTAAATTCAATCAACGGTAGATGAACTTCCCAATCGTTTGACCAATCTAAGGCACAGGCCCTTAGCATGTCTTCCACCGTTTGTATAGTTCTCTCAGATTGTCCGTCAGTATGCGGGTGATAAGCTGTACTGAAATTCAATTCGGTCCCCAAGGCCTTATGAACTGCTTTCCAAAAGTGAGACACAAAACGGCCGTCTCGATCAGAAACAATGGTCTTCGGCGTACCATGCAATCGAACTATCTCCGAAATAAATACTCGTGCCAACCTCTCTGGTCCCCACGTATCCTTAATGCCTAGAAAATGAGCCGATTTGGTTAAACGATCAACTATCACCCAAATCATGTTCATTCCTGTCCTGGTTTTTGGCATATTAGTGATAAAGTCCATCGATATGCCCTCCCACTTCCTTTCAGGAATCGGGAACGGCTTCAACATTCCAGCAGGCCGTTGATGCTCGATCTTAACCTGCTGACAAGTCAAACATTTCGAAACATAGTCCGCTACGTCTTTCTTCATGTTGCCCCACCAGAAATTCTGCTTCAAGTCCTTATACATTTCTTGGTGCCCGGGTGGATAGAATAGGGCGAACTATGAGCTTCCTTCATAATCGTCTGCTTTGAACATCAACATCGGGAACGCAGTCGGTTCTGAAATCTCAAAACACAAACGTCATGAATTATGAATCCGGGGCCTTTCCTTTGATCACTTCATCATGTAACCGAATCATCGAGAGGATCATCTGCTGTCTAGATTTGATTTCTTCGGTTAAAGATGAAGTTATCTCCATCACGCACAGTTGTCCTTGGACTCTTTGTAACCATACCTCAATTCCTTCACGAATCATCTCTCGCTGAAGGCTAAGTTGGGAGGTCAGCGTCTCCAGCATCTGAATAGAGACAGGCTTGCGGCTAAGTGCATCGGCCACTACATTCGCTTTGCCTGGATGATATAAAATCTCCAAGTCATAGTCCTTAATCAGTTCCAACCATCTTCTTTGCCGCATGTTTAATTCTTTCTGACTGAATATGTACTTGAGACTCTTGTGGTCCGTAAATATCTGACAGTGAGTCCCGTACAGATAATGCCTCCAGATCTTCAAAGCAAAAACTACTGCTGCAAGCTCCAAATCATGTGTTGGGTAATTCACTTCATAAGGTTTCAGCTGTCGTGACGCATAAGCGATCACCTTATCATTCTGCATCAATACGCACCCAAGTCCTTGGTTCGAAGCATCACTGTAAACTATAAATCCTCCAGTTCCCTGTGGGAGTGATAGAATCGGTGCTGTCGTCAATCTCTTCTTTAACTCATCAAAACTAATCTGACACGACTCGTTCCACTCAAACTTTTGAGTTTTTTGCAGAAGTCGAGTAAGTGGGCGGGAAATTTTAGAAAACCCTTCCACGAATCGACGATAATATCCAGCAAGTCCTAAGAAGCTTCGGACTTCTTTCACGTTCTTTGGAGGTTCCCAATCCATAATTGCTTCGATCTTCTGAGGATCTACTCGGACTCCTTCAGTTGACACTACATGGCCGAGGAACATTACTTCCTTTAGCCAGAATTCACACTTAGAAAGTTTGGCGTACAATTGCTCGTTTCTCAAAAGTTCCAATACAATCCGCAAATGCTGCGCATGTTCTTCCGGGCTCTTAGAATACACCAGAATGTCATCAATAAACACGACCACAAATTTATCCAAAAATTCAATGAACACACGGTTCATCAATTGCATAAATACAGCGGGTGCATTAGTGAGACCAAACGGCATCACTACAAACTCATAATGTCCGTAGCGAGTTCTGAACGTTGATTTCGGAACATCAGATTCCTTAATCCTCAGTTGATGATATCCTGATCTCAGATCGATCTTAGAAAATACTGTTGCCCCTTGCAACTGGTCAAACAAATCATCAATCCGTGGCAACGGATACTTGTTCTTAATCGTCATCTTGTTCAGCTCTCGATAGTCAATACAGAGTCGGAGCGATCCATCCTTCTTTCGGACAAAAAGAACTGGTGCTCCCCAGGGTGAAACGCTTGGCTGAATATAGCCCTTATCTAGTAACTCCTATAGCTGCTTCTTCAGTTCGTACATCTCAGTAGGTGCCATACGATACGGCGCCTTGGAAATTGGTGTAGCTCCGGGTTCCAGCTCAATGGTAAATTCTACATCTCTTCGTGGAGGTAGCCTGTAACTCGTCAGAAATACATCTGGAAATTCGTTCACAACAGAATGGATGAAAGTTCCACAATTTCGTCTTCTTTCTTCATTGCGTAACACGATTGCAGTCTGACTGTTTCAACAATTTGTGACTTTCATCGCCTTGATCAATTTCCCTGAGCTTCCTGGTTTCCACCCCTCGAACAATATTTCGGAACCATCGTCAGCGATCAGCGAGATATTCCTCTTTCGGTAGTTTACAATTGCTCCATACCGATTAAGCCAATCGTCTCCGAGTATCAGGTCATCTCCTTGCATTTCTATCACGATCAGATTTGAGAGCCACTCTCTGCCTCCAAATGATACAGGGAAATTTCTAGTTTCTAAATTTCCGACAATCCTTCCTCCACTCGGTAAACCAACAACATAAGGTTCACAAGTATGAAAACCGGAAATATTCAAACGATTTACACAAGACAAAGATATGAAAGAATGTGTAGCTCCTGTATCGAATAAAACGCTAACTGGCTGGGAAAGGATGCGGGCCGATGCACGATGCGGCAAAGATCACGATCGTCTGTCCTCCTCATCTCGTCATGCACGTGGGGAGCAGATCCGGCACTCGATGTCCCCTTTCGGTCCCATTGTCCTCTGCCGCCGCGGCCAAAGTCGAGGCATCTCGAACACTTTGCTGCGTCATGGAATACGGCCTCCTTACGGGTATTTGTGGTGTACGGGCTCTAAAAGACTTTGCAGCCTCTTCACAAAACACCGCCCGATATCCCTCTCGTCCACAATCGAAACAAGTCACGGCAGGAAGGGGGCAATTCCGTTGATAGTGCCCCGTCTGGGCGCAGTTAAAGCATTTCCTGGTAACATCAGTAATAGTTGATGTCGCTCCGAAGTTCTTTCTGCTCCTAGCTGGGTGCGGAGGTTTCTTGAAAGAGTGAAAGGATGACTGGGCCTTACGGGCCCCGCTGTTCTTGTGCTCTGTAAAAGTACCAGAGACTTTCTGTTTCTTGGTTTCCGCAAATTTCTCCATGGCTGCTTCCTTGATCTCATATGCCAACGCCTTATCCTAGTATTGGCGGAGTGTGGTACATTCGAATCCGGACATGTACCTCTGAACTTCTGGTTTCATTCTCATATCGAAATGGATCATCATTTACGCATGCATTACGACCGGATGTCGAACAAATGCCATTTGTTGGTTAAACGTCTTGATCGCACAGGATCGGCACATCGGAAAGGCGGCGGAGAAAAACTCCCGAACTTTGGCTTCCCTCACGGGGCGAGGGCAATCTTGAGCTTCCATCATCAATCTAAACTGTCAATCGGCATCATGGTCTACAGTGGATGGCTTCCCACCATTCGGACGCTTCCCTATCGAGAAAATATTGAGCGATAGAGGCTCTCCAGGTCGTCTTGGCGGTTGATTAGGCAAAGATTTTCTCCAGTTCTTTCAACCAATGATCCCGGTGGGAGTCTCGAAATACCGTCGAATTTGGGTGGTTGCATCTTCGCCACCTCTTGCGACCACCGGTCACCTCGATTTCCCATGTCCTGGGATCCCTTGCATCTCTCTCCTGCGTAGTCCCACCGCCACTTGCATTCGGTCCACGACACAGGCGGCCGAGTCATCTGGTTTACCACTTGACGAAGGATCTCTGCATGAGGATCTGGTTCATTATTAATAGATTGTTGCGGCTCTTTGAGCTATGGTAGCCTCGTTAGAAGGTGACGCTTCCCTTTCGGCATTTCTCCATCCGCGTCCACGACCGCGACCACGTCCACGTCCGCCTCTCAACATACTGTAAGCATAAATACTCAATATATAGGAAACAACATCGTTCTAATATTCGAGTATAAAGAGACACAACATGTAAAGAACAAGATAGAGTTTAGGAACTTACAACCACTGTTCGCATGAAGACGTAGGCAGTGCAGTGATGTCATTCACGGCCGGTTACCCCAAGAGACATAAATGACCCCTATTTTAACCCAACGACCAAGATATCCATAATCTTAGCTCCGATACCATATTCTGTAACACCCCCGATATATTCGTAAATATTACAGCGCCGTAAATCCTTTACACAAGGATTTACAAGGCTGAAGAATTGAACAGGCATAAAAAGGTGCTAACGAATGGAAATAACGGAATTACAGTACAACAGTTCTGACCAAATACAGAAATAGTACAATTGTTCAGCAGAACTCAATAATACATCACTAAATTCAAATCCATCACAAATGACTTCGTACTCGAGTACTTATTGAAATAACGAATAAACAACAGATAAATAAACCCGGTCGGGACATCACTCTGCACCCTCGTCGTCATACAGTTCCAGTGGTAGTTTCCCCGCCCTCCTGGATCCTGAACACAAACAAAATGTTCACCCCCGAAGGGGTTAGCACAACGATGCTAGTACAAGTACCACAACATATTATTCATATCTCACGAAGAATAATAACATAAAAGACAAAATACCAACGAACCTTCTCCTATGAGAAACTCAAAAATGACATGCACAACTGATAATCACAACATGATATCATAACATACACATGGTAATTCCGTCGATCCAGCGTTCACTGCCTAGAACCCACGATGATCCCGTCAGACCAACCCGTGGTGGAAAAACCCGTCCGATGATCCAGCGCACGCTAGCATAGATCCCCCGATGATCCCGTCGGACCAACACGAGGTGGACATACAATAACGACATACATGCACGACAATATGTATAACAACAATACATAAAACAATTAAGGTACTTGCCTCGATTTGAAGACAATAACAACACTTCCACGAAAATGAACACTCGAAGATCGTCCTACTCAATCAATCACGTAACGAGACCAAACCTTAACAAAAGAAATGATATAGGATTTATCTCACATCGTACGAATGTTTAACAATTCGATTTACGGTCAAAAGTTCATAAAACGTAATCTGCCTGAACTTCTTAGCGCAAGCTAAGTACTCTGTGTAGCGTGCGTTAAGTCTGCTCGATAGCTTACGCAAACAACAAAGCCTAGCGCACGCTAACTATGTATGGTCAGTACTTCACTGATCAGTCGACTGACTCGTCTGTTGGCCTAGCGTACGTTACGTACCAAACGTAGCGTACGCTAACTCGTGCTCGATAGCGCACGTTAATAATCAAAGCATAGCGTGTGCTATCTGTGCATGGCAGTTTACCGGTGAGCAGTAAACTGTTCTCGCCATGATCGAAACAATGAAATCTTCCGTGATACTTCATGTTACCTCCATGAATATCATGTATATATACGATTCTGAAAGATCTTATGGATAACAACAACTTCGGATTCAAGGATATGCATACCATATAAACCATATTCCATTTTGACTACAATTCTTCATATGACGATCCGAAAAGCTTAACGGTTGATATCAACACCTTATATCAATCAATATTATCATGCTGAAGTTATTTAAACGTTCCATCTATACTAGATAAATCTTTCCATGGTCAATCCTTTAGATTTATCCAACAATAATGATTGTTAAAGTCAAGTCCATGATTATTATGAAGTCATCTACTAGATTCGAATTACCAATGACAAGAGTTTCTCTTTACATATTCAGTGTAATAAGATTCGAATCATGATGATTATAATCAAGGTACTTAAGGCTTATTCATCTCAATATTCCAAACATGATATACTTGGATAATTCATCTATGAAAATCCATATTTTGTTAACATGATCATCCAAATCGTTAGAATCCAACTCTAAGTCTTGAGATAGATTTAACATACCTTAATATGATGAAAATCACTGAACCGTAAGGTAGAATCCAACTCCGGTTGGTTGTATGCCACTCCAAGGTGCTATTCCACTTCAATGAATATTCCCAAGTGATAACCAATATACAAACACCAACAAGATGAGTTCTAAGTGTATAGGAGTATTATTACAGCTCTCTGAACTCTCAAGGATGAAGAATGGGCGAAAGAAATGAAAGCCAAAACGGTTGTCGTCCCATTTATAATATTCTGCATTATTAACAAGTTAGCGCACGCTACTAAGCATTCCTTAGCGTGCGCTAATAATGGTTGACTTCAGAATTGTCCGGGTGCGTCCGCGGGAATCTTATCCGGACCCATGTTCCGGTTGGTGCATGTGCTAGCCGTCCCGCTCAATAATTGAGTTCTTAGCGCACGCAACTCCTATCTTCATAGCGTGCGCTAATAATGGCCCGATAGCGCGCGTTAAGATACATTCTTAGCGTGCGCTATCACGAGGTTGCTTGAGCAATTTTGCAAGTTTCTATACTTATGTACATTGATATCAATGCACGAAATATCATACTCCAATAATCAAAATCACCAATCCGAATAATACAGGGTTTGAATACAGATGAAATACACCGTAATAAATCCGGATTTTACAATCATAAGTGTAATTATTCTAATCTTCTAAACATGATGTTTGTTGAATAATTCACCAATGGAACTCAATACCTTGCTAGCATGATCATTTTAATCTTCATAACACGAATATAAAGTTGGAGATAGAATTAACATACCTTTAATGAAGAAATCACTGATCCAAAAAGGTAGAATCCTGCTCCGGTTGCTTGAGTGTCACTTCAAAGTAAATTCTTCTTCAATGATCAAGTATAAGCACTCTTTAATATTTAATGATCAAGTACAGCGGATTTGTGTGTGCTTAAGGAGTAGGAAAAGCTCTCTGGACTTCCAAGGGACGAGGAACAAATGAAGGGAATAGGTAGAAATGGAGTGTTGTTCTTTAAATAAAGTTTCTGTAGAATAACTGATTAGCGCACGCTACATACCATTCTTAGCGCATGCTAATAAGCGTTGACTCCAAATCTGTCCAGGTTCATCCGCGGGAATCTTATTCGGACCCATGTCCCGGCTGGCGCATGTGCTAGCCGCCTAGCTCAATAATTGACTGCCTAGCGCACGCAAATCCTACATTCATAGCATGCGCTAGTTGTAGCCGATAGCGCGCGTTAAACTTCATTCTTAGCGTGCGCTATCACGAGTTTGCATGAGAAATTTTGCATGACGATATACTTATGTACAAAGATACCAATGTGAGAAATATCATACTCCAATGATCGAGATCACAAATCCGAATAATACAGGGTTCGAATATAGATGAAATACATAATAATAAATCCGGATATTACATGAAACATGCGGATCAAGTAACATATTCCATTAATTCCAAAAGGTGGCAGAATTGATTCCTTTATTGCCTTAGTAAGTTTTAAGCCTTATAAATCCATATTAAACACAAATGTAAGCCATGGCTGAATTCTTAACATAATTATAACATGTCTAAGAACATATAAAAGCTCTCACCCCTTCGAAATAGCTAATAAACATAGCAAGAACAAGGAAGAAACAAAGGAAACTCACCTTGATTGTCAAAGGAATTGAGGTGTTGATGTTTTGATGATTTCTTCTTGAATTTTGGGTGAATTTTCGAAGTGGGTAGATTCTTGTTCATTTCCACTGTAAATGAGGGTTGAGTGTCGGATTTATCCATCAACCATGTGTGTTAAGTCGGAGGTGAAATATCCAAAATACCCTTGAATGATTACTAGAGACTAAGTTTGAAAGACTAGATCGATTCAAGTAGTTATGATCCGGTTCTTGGAGTGTTTGAACCGGTTGCTAATGTAAATAAACCCTTTTTGGGTTATGTATGGCTGGACTAGGGGTTTTGTATAAGTTTAGTGTGTGTTTGAAGAGTTTAAAGTCGGTTACTTATGCAAATAATGATGAAAATGCTAGTGAAGGAGTTTATTGTCAAACTTTCTAAAACTTCATATACACAACATTATATTTACGAATTTAAGGATTCATTTATCAATTTGATACTTTTTGGACAATAAACTAAAGGATAAGTTCAATCCTGACCGCAGTTAGAACGAATAAGGTATAGACAGATCACAATATTTTACAAACATTATCAGATACAATCATAAATTGTATCCTATTAGGTATTGACAAGAATCAAGTTACTTGACATGTGTTAGTATATTAAATGATGGTTATTCACTTGAATCATCAATCTAAAGTGACCCAGTACACACGCCGACTAAAATCTCGAGATAAGCTAGTTAACTTCTGCTAGACACGTTAGTGACACCTTTATGACTTCTACGCTTACCACGTGTACTCAGAGTTTTATAAGATCTTTACATATATTTTATTTTTGAATTAGAAATAATATGAATAACGTAACTTAGTTCCATAACATATACCACGATAGTGTTTTAGACTTTAGTTCAAATGTTTAACACATTTCTATGTAGTGAAATTAACTATAAGATTAACTGAACCATGAAACGTCAAGTAATCCAAATAACACATAATTAACAAGTAATGCATGAATCATATTGAGCAAATGAGTAGTGTCAGGCTCGGGTATCACATCCTCCCCTCCTTGTAAAAATTTTTCCCCCGAAATTTAATTTACCTGAAAAGGTTAGGGTATTTAGCCCTCATTTCATCTTCTCTTTCCCAAGTGGCTTTTTCTACAAGTTGATTTCTCCACAACACTTTTACTAGTGTTATTTCTTTATTTATGAGTTTCTTTACTTCTCTTAGTAAGATTTCTACAGGTGTCTCCTTGTAACTCAAGTCTGCCTCTAACTCAACTGATTCATTATTGAGAATGTGGGATGGATTCGTAATGTATTTTCTTAGTAGAGAAATGTGAAAAACATTGTGTATCTGAGACATTGATGCTGGAAACTCTAGTTGATAAGCCACTTCACCAACCCGCTCAGTAATAGGAAATGGCCCAATTTATCTTGGACTCAGTTTTCCTTTCTTACCAAATCTCATTATTCCCTTCATTGGAGAAACTTTCAGGAATACTCGATCACCCACGGCAAATTCCAGTGATTTTCTTCTAGTATCTGCATAACTCTTTTGTCTACTTTGAGCTGGTCTCATTATTTCTCTGATTAGTGAAATTGCTTCTGCCATTTCTTGAATCATATCAGGACCTAAAAGTATTCCTTCACCAACCTCATCCCAATGTACTGGTGATCGACACTTCCGGCCATAAAAAGCATTATAAGGAGCATTCCAATTGTACTCTGATAACTGTTATTGTATCAGAATTCAATTGGGGGTAAATCTTTACTCCACTGGCCTTGAAAGCCCATAACACAGTATCTGAGCATATCTTCAAGAGTTTGTATAGTTATTTCTGATTGCCCATCCGATTATGAATGATAAGCGGTGCTGAAAGACAAGTAGGTACCCAATGCTCTATGCAAGCTCGTCCAAAAAGCTGATACAAATCGTTAATCTCTCTTTGATACAATAGATAATGGAACTCCATATAGCCTAACTATTTCCTGTATATATAGTTGAGCATAGCGATCGATGGAGTATGTCGTACAAACTGGAATAAAGTGAGTAGATTTTGTCAATCGATCAACTATAACCGATATAGAATCTTGTCCTTTCACCGTTCTTAGTAGACCTATCACAAAATCCATCGTAATGTCCTCCCACTTCCATTTAGGAAGAAATAAAGGTTGCAAGGTGCTTGCTGGTCTTTGATGCTCTGCTTTTACCTATTGACATGTTATGCATTGCTCCACGTATTGTGCAATATCTTCTTTCATACCTGGCCACCAATAGTATAATTTCAAGTCTCTATACATTTTGGTTGCTCCTGGATGTACTGAATATGGTGTTGAGTGCGCCTCTAGTAATATTTCTTTGTGAACATCTTCAACATTAGGCACACATAAACTATTTCTAAATCGAATAATACCATCTTCTGATAATTGGAAGTCTGACGATTTTTCTATCTCAATGTTCTTCCTTATTTTCTCTAAGTCTTGATCCTCTTTTTGGCCTTGATGAACTCTATCAATTAAAGTAGGTCGAAGGGTTAATGCAAACATTTTTGCTTCTAGCCATCCATGTTGGATAATTTCTACATCCATATTCATCAAATCGTGTAATTTTGGCTTCAAGGTCATGGCCGCAATGGATTGTGCTGATTTTTTGCTTAAAGCATCTGCTACCATATTAGCTCTACCAGGGTGGTAGTTGATAACACAATCATAGTCATTAACAAGTTCTAACCATCTCCGCTGTCTCATATTTCAGGCTGTTCTGATCAGTATAAATTTCACAGCGTTCTCCATATAGGTAATGCCTCCATATTTTAAGTGCAAACACAACAGAAGCAAGTTCCAAATCATTTGTCGGGTAGTTCTTTACATACTCCTTCAGTTATCTAGAAGCATAAGCTATTACCTTACCATTTTGCATCAATACACAACCTAGACCATTCTTTGAAGCATCACTGTAAACTTTAAAACCTTCAGTTCCCACTGGAATGGTCAAGATCGGTGCCGATGCCAACCGCTTCTTCAGTTCTTGAAAGCTTTGCTTGCATTATTCTGTCTACTTGAAGGGAATATTCTTTCCAGTCAATTGTGTTAATGTAGAGGCAATCTTGGAGAATCCCGCTACAAATCGACGGTAATATCCAGCTAACCCAAGAAGCTGCGTACTTTTGTAAAATTTATGGGTTGTGGCCAGTTATTGATTGATTCAACTTTGCTTGGGTCTACTGAAATCCATACTCCAGATATAACAAGCCCCAAGAATACCACTCCGTCTAACCAGAATTCGCACTTTTAAATTTAGCATATAACTGTTTCTGTTTTAAGACTGCTAAAATTTTTCTTAGATGCACTGTATGGTCTTATTTGGTCTTCGAATATATGAGAATATCATCAATAAACACAATAACAAACTTATACAGGAAGTCTTTAAACACTCTATTCATTAAATCCATAAATGCTGCTGGGGCATTTGTTAGGCCAAATGGCATCACGAAAAACTCATAGTGTACGTACCTCGTACTGAATGCTGTTTTTGGGATGTCTTTTTCCTTTATCTTCAATTAATGGTACCATGATCGCAGAAATTTTTTGGAAAATATAGATGCGCCTTGTAGTTGATCAAACAAGTCATCAATTCGACGAAAAGGATACTTGTTCTTGATCATGACTTTGTTGAGCTCTTGATAGTTTATACACATCCTCAAGGACCCATCCTTCTTACGAACGAACAATATTGGTGCTCCCCATGGTGAATAACTAGGCCTAATGAGGCCTGTATCTAACAGCTCTTGCAACTGGGTCTTTAATTCCTTTAATTCAACTGGTGCCATTCTATATGGTGATTTTGATATTGGTACTGTTCCTGGCTGCAAGTTAATCACAAACTCTATTTCACGATCTAGTGGCAGTCTCGGTAGATCATCAGGAAACACTTCAGGGTATTCTTTTACCACTGGTACTTCACTGACACTTGAGTAATCTTACTTTTTAATGCTCATTACACTTACTTCATAGCCTTCATAACCATTGTTTAATAGACGTTGTGCCTTCATTGCTGAGATTAGTGGAAATCTAAAATTCTTACTAACCCCGACAAAATAAAAAGGTTCTTCCCCAGCTGGTTGGAATGTCGCAATCTTTCTCCGACAGTCAATAGTAGCATGATATTTTGATAACCAATCCATACCCAAGATTATGTCATATTCATTCATGTCCAACACAATTAAATCAGTATAGAGTTCCCTATTTTCAGTAGGAATACTACACGCTCATATGATCTCATTTGTTTGTTTTGGATCTCCAGAGGGGGTCACTACATTATAACCTGCCTCAATTGTTTTTGGTACTCTACCCAGCCTTCTCACATACTCGGTGGATGCAAATGAATGTGTAGCAACATGATCAAATAATAACGATGTTAAAATATCAAAGAGAATAAGGTTACCTATGATAATAGACGGATTAGTTTCAGCATCTTCTCTGGTCATAGTGAAAACTCTAGCTGGGACCCTTTCCTGCGCTTTTTCTTTTGTCTTGTTTGGGCAAACGTTCGCCATATGTCCAGGTTGTCCACATGAAAAGCATACTTTAGAACCCAATAAGCAAACTCCACTATGTTGTTTTTCATAGTTAGGGCATGCCAGTAATGGTACAAAGGGTCTAACCTCTTCGGACTTCATACGCTTACTTGGATCTCCTTGTTCTTGCCCCTTTTTTTTATGGAAATCAGCCTTTAGATTCTGAGATTGAGGTGGCCTCTTCTTTTTATTCTTAAAGCAGCATTGGCCTTGCCATTGGGCAAATTGCCGCCGAACCTCCTGTGCATGTCGAATCCTCAGTTTGGCCTGTTCTGCGACCAATGCTCTCTCAGCAACTATTGAATAAGTCCTCCCTTGAAAGCCTACCATGCTGACATCTCTGTATAGATCTAGTCTCAAGCCTTCAAGGAACCTATACACATTGAGTGCTTCCGTGCTAACCATATGCTCAGCAAACCTAGACAGCATTTCGAACATGTAGATGTAGTCTGAAACTGTCATACTTCCCTGTATCAACTGTATAAATTTGTTCATCTTCATTGCATGAACAGGATCCGTAAAGTACTTATTTCTGAAGAGTTCCTTAAACTTAGCTCAAGTTATTGTTGCCACGTTCTCAATAGCGCTTATCGTATCCCACCAATGACCTGCACTGCTTCGTAACATGAAAGATGTACAAAGTACCTTATTTTCTTCAGAAACTTTACTAAACTCAAACATATTCTCTATAGTGCTTATCCAGTCCTCTGCTTCTGTAGGATCCACTGCGTTCTCAAATGTTGGGGAATTCAACTTCCTGAACCTTCCTCCATCTAATTCAACTTGTTGTACTCGAGGTGGTGGTTGATTCATATCATCTCTCTATTGTCCTCGCATGTCTCTTTGTTGGATGAGTTGTTGGATTTTTTGAGAATGCCTTTCTACTAGTTCAGTCAATCGACCAATAATCATATCACCATCAGAACTTGTGGACGTCATATATGGATCTTGTGTTCTACTCCCATCACTTCCTTCAGTTCTTGTTCTCGGAATTATTTTCTAGTTATGACTGAGCCCTATATCATATGGTCAATATAATTCATGAAATAAGAGTGCACACAAATAAAATAAAAGTTACTGGATTAGTTGTGCTCCATATGCCCTGAGCTCGTGTACATGGACAGTCTACAGGGCAAAAATTGGGCTCCGATACCACCTGAAACAACCCACACTAACTACCTAACCTAAACTATCTTATATCATATTAGTACTTATAAATCACGGTGAAATTTCGGCAGCGTTTCCCCTAAACTAGTACCTATCCCAAAACCTATGACATAAAACCAATACAACTATCACATAGAGACATTCAGTCTCAATCCAAATCAAACTCATGACATCAATATCCCCGTAGCTATAACTACAAGAGATTAGTAAACAATAAAACTCCGAGCTTCGCAAATCACTCACTCATTTATTTTACATTACAGTATTTAACACAAGTTACATAAACATACTAAGTGAACTCAAAGTACCCATCACACCATCAACGACAATCGAACATATGAGTACATTACCACCACACCTATTTATAAAACAAGGTTCAGAAACAAGATCTAAAACATGTTAAGCCCATGGTTAAGCCCGACAGGTCGTCATCCATGTACGTCGACCCTCAGCAGTAGTGGAACTCCAACCCATCCAGCGAGGGAACATTCTCAAGCATCAGGATTACCTACAATGCATAAACTACGTGTAAAGCCCAATAATTATAAATCATACATATATCATGTGTGATGCAACATATGACATATGATCATCAATGAGAATATCTCTCGGAATCATTTTCTTATCCTTGGGCCCGTTGAACCACGTATTAGGCACCGAAAAAAGCTCAATATCATATCATATCATAAGGCATGCATCTACCATGCCAGATATATAAGCCATGCATCTACCACACCAATATTTCGTGTGAACATGCATCTATAATGTCTCACACATCATATAAGCATGCATATACCAAGCTAAACATATCATAAAAGCATGCATCTACCATGCCTCGATGCTCTAGCAGCAGCCAACAAAGCATTTTTCTTTTATTTCTTTCCATGATCATACCATACATGCAGACACTAGTGAGTCTCCTGTTATGCATGCATGTGGAGATGATAATGGATGTCATGATCATGTAAGGTGCAAAAAAACACTTTAAGCATTTTCAAATCAATCACAACATAATAGAACACTCTCAAGATATCATCAAGTTCGACAACTAGTTATACAAACAATACTATATTTATGCATTGTAGTTGCAGATGGATTTCACTTACCTTGATCGGGTGATACCCTTACTTTTGTACCAATAGGATGTGGTTGTGATGATATATCTTCAAACCCTATTTCAAGGAATGTGTTTAAAGGATTTGCATTCACACACAAGGTTTAACTCTCTTCATATCGAAAGGGTTTACCACTTTCTATGTAGACGCATAACCGGTGTTCTACGTATTTTATGTCTATTTATCAACGTATACCAGCCCATTAACCAATCAATTTTGGACATATAATTGATTAATGAATCTACTAGTCTCTGTTTATAAAGTCCATTCAACTCTCACTACTTAAAATTCCAAGGTTTTATAACAATACACTTGATTAAGAGAGTTTATCATAGTCTTGTCATAATCAGATTTTGTTTTGCTTATAACCACTAGACTATAAGTTGTATTTGCACCAGTTTTTGAATTAATATCTCTAATATACTTAAGAACAGGTATATTGAAACTCCTACCCCTGAAACATACAAATCAAATAACATATACCATTAATTCCAAAAGGTGGCAGAATTGATTCCTTTATTATAAATCCATATTAAACACAAGGGTAAGCCATGGCTGAATTATTAACATTATTATAACATGTATAAGAACATATAAAAGCTCTCACACCTTCTAAATAGCTAATAAATATAGCATGAACAAAGAAGAAACAAAGGAAACTCACCTTGATTGTCAAAGGAATTGAGATGTTGATGTTTTGATGATTTCTTCTTGAATTTTGGGTGAATTTTCGAAGTGGGGAGCTTCTTGTTTATTTCCACTGTAAATGAGGGTTTAGAGTCGGCTTTATCCATCAACCAAGTGTGTTAAGTCAGTTATGAAGGTCAAATGTCCAAAATACCCTCGAATGACTTCTAGAGACTAGGTTTGAAAGAATGGATCGATTCAAGTAGTTATGATCTGGTTGTTGGAGTGTTTGAACCGGTTCCTAATGTAAATAAACCCTATTTAGGTTATGGATGGCTGGACTAGGGGTTTTGTATAAGTTTAGTGTGTGTTTGAAGTGTCTAAAGTGGGTTACTTATGCGAACAATGATGAAAATGCTAGTGATGCAGTTTATTGTCAAACTTTATATAACTTCATATACACAACATTATATTTAGGAATTTAAAGATTCATTTATCAATGTTATACCTTTTGGACAACAAACTAAAGGATAAGTTCAATTCTGACTACAGATAGAACGAATAAGGTATAGACAGATCACAGTATTTTACAAACGTTATCAGATACAATCATAAATTGTATCCTATTAGGTATTGAAAATAATCAAGGTACTTGACACGTGTTAGTATATTAAATGATGGTTATTTACTTGAATCATCAATCTAAAGTGACCCAGTACATGCACCGACTAAAATCTCGAGATAAGCTAGTTAACTTCCGCTAGACACGTTAGTGACACCTTTATGACTTCTAGGCTTACCACGTGTACTCAGAGTTTTATAAGATCTTTACATATATTTTATTTTCGAATTAGAAATAATATGAATAACGTATCCTAGTTCCATAATATATACCACGATAGTGTTTTAGGCTTTAGTTCAAATGTTTAGCACATTTCTATGTAGTGAAATTAACTATAAGATCAAGTGAACCATGAAACGTCAAGTAATCCAAATAACACATAATTAAGAAGTAATGCATGAATCATATTGAACAAATGAGTTGTTGGAGCGAAATTGGGAATATGCGCCTTGTTGCGGAAGCGCGAATTTAAAGTGCATAAATTAAACAACACAACCATTTATAGAGGTTCGGCTATAATCGAGCCTACGTCTTCTCTCGGTATCTTTTTCAATAGGATGAAGAAAAACCTATGCACCTCTCTTCTATTGGTCGAGTGATAACCGTTACAATCACGTCTTCTATTGGTCCGTTATAAACCACTCGTACTTGTCTTTGTGTCGGTCCAAGTTAAACCATTTTCCTTTTCTATAGGACAAGGAATGAACCTCTCTAGCTTTCTATCGGTACTAGATAAACCTCACGAAGATAGCGATTGCGATTCTATTAATGCCGGATCCTTGATCCTAATAACACCGAATCCAATCGTATTTTTTCTTTTACCTCTCGTATATAATGTTGAATGTATAAACACTCATACTAACAATATAAGCTCAATATCACAACAACAATATAATGAATATGAATCTCAGATGAATGTCTCATATGCTTGAAGTTGTTGTAGTGAAACAATACCATAGGAATGGTATTTATAGGCACCAAAGCCTTACTAGCCGTTAGCTTCCTGTTCTTCATTACGGCCGCTATCTCCATAACATTACGTCCGTAACCAACGTTACGTACGTTATATCATCCTCTTTACGTACGTTAGCACGTACCAGTTTTAGTCCAGTTTCATTCGTTTCATTCCTTACGTACATTATCAACACCACTTTACGTACGTTAAATATGTAACACCCCGAGATATTCGGAATAATTACAGCGCCGTAAACCCTTTAAGTAAGGATTTACAAGGCATATTTAAAAGAAATGTAAATATAATACAACAGTACCATAAAGATCAAAATACAAAACCAGTGTCAACTGATCCAATAGAGTTCATTAATACAACCATATCGAAATATTATTAAGACACACGTACTCGAGTACTTGAATAATTCAAAAGACAAATCACAATGAACATCACTGAGCCCCTTCGTCGTCACGTCGGTACTGTGGCTGTTTTCTCGCTCCTCAGCTACCTGAACATCAAAACAAATGTCCACCCCCGAAGGGGTTAGCAAAACGATGCTAGTACAAGTATCATATTAATCAAATCGAATATGCAACAAAATGCATAACAGAATACACAACACGGACTTCCGCTACCGGAATCCAACAATGCGAATCCACAAGATTCCATTAACACAGTATGGGTATTCCAATGATCCAGCGCCCTCAGCATAGATCCCAAGATGATCCCGTCGGACCAACACGAGGTGGAAAAACCCGTCCAATGATCCAGCGCCCTCAGCATAGATCCCAAGATGATCCCGTCGGACCAACACGAGGTGGACATCCGATCCAGCGCCCTCAGCATAGATCATACAACATACACGAACACAACTCATGCATACATATATGCAAAATCGCTATGTCCATCAACATGAACATACAAACACTTGATAACGAATATCATGACAATTCAATAAATTAAATCCCATGTTCAACATCATGAATAAATCACATGCATGCTCAAAATACCAACATGAACAAATTACGATACTTGCCTCAAAGATGGCAAGAACTAATCACTCTGATGATCTCAAAACTCTCGAAGGTCGCTTCCTTCGATCAAACATAGCAAGCTCGAACCTTAACAAAAGAAATAATATAGAAATCATCTCATGTCATACGAATGTCTAACAATCCGATCTAAGGCCGAAAGCTCTTAAAATGTAATCTACCTGAACTACTTAGCGTACGCTACATATTATACGTAACGTGCATTAAGCCTGCTCGTTAGCATACGTAAACGACGAAGTATAGCATACGCTAACTATGTACTGACAGTCCTCTCTGATCATCCGACTGACTCGCTTGATAACATAACGTACGTTACGTACTAAGTGTAGCGTACATTAACTTATGCCCGATACCGCACCTTAATATACATATCTTAGCGTGCGCTAACCATGCATGGCGGTTCACTACTGGGCAGCGGGCTAGATCTAATGGTGATGAAACTCATGAAATCTTCAGTGTTAATACATGTCATCTCCATGCATATCATGCTCATACGGTTTACGAATGATCTTTACAGATTGAACGACTTCGAGATACAAGGATACGTATAATCATCACAACACCATCATTCATCTTGATCTTCAAGAAAATATCCTAAGTTCAATCCATTCTATGTCCCAAAACGTATAATTCCATTATGTAAAATCATAAGAACTTGATAATCTCCATAAACTGGCCATAATCGGTTTAATAGCTTCATGAATGTGCTTCGGAGTTCAAACACTAAAAGGTTCAATGGTCTAAATGATGAAGAAGTACCGAAACATTGAAAATATCCTTCTAACAACATGATGTTGGACTACGTATGAATTTATCTGACTAGATAATCTCAAAACATGTTCCAAAACATCCTTAAGAATACTACTCCAGTTGGTGAAGAATCACCTACCTCAAAATAGTGAAGAACAAGGAGGAACTTGAAGAATTCCAACACCGAGAGCTTGAACACCAATCTCCAATGATCTACAATCTTCAAACTCGTGCTAGGATGATGATATGAGAGGTTTAGGATAGAGGAAGTAACTCTCTAAGTCTAAGAATTCGGATATGGGAAGTGAAGAAGTCTGAAAAATCAAAAAGGGTGTTGTCCTATATATAGAAAATGGTTATTAGCGCGCGCTAGTCCATATCCATAGCGTGCACTAACGGCCATATGAAGCTTACTGACCTCACTATACTCAACATTTAGCGTGTGCTATCCTCATACCAGTACCGTTCGCTACAACGTTGACTCGGCTTTTCCCAAAAGCCGTCCTGGTTCATCCCGACATGATCCGACCAGGATCCGTGGCTGATCTCACCTACCACCCTGTCTTAATCATGTTGACTATGTATAGTGTGTGCTAAGGTTCATACATAGCGTGCGCTACGAACCCAAATTAGTGTACGCTACGCTAAGTCGATAGCATGCGGTACATACGCAAAAATCACCATTTTGAACACATTCATGAAATCATACGCTCAACAACACCGGATCATGAAATACGGAGAATAATAGTCAGATCGAAATGCAACAAATACAATATCACAAGGTTCAAATACACATCAGAAATCTCTGGTATTACATCCTCTCTCCCTGAAAAGAAGTTTCGTCCCGAAACTTAAGATGAAAACAACTCCGGATACCTAGTCTTCATATTGCCTCCGTTTCCCAAGTGGCCTCTTCAACTCCGTGTCGTGACCATTGTACTTTAACCAAGGGTATTGGTTTATTCCTCAATTGTTTGATCCGACTCTCAAGTATCTTGATTGGTCTCTCTTGGAAGGTGCTTTCATTAGCTATCTCGATCTCATCGAAATCAATAATATGACTTGGATCTGGTACATACTTCCACAATTGGGATACGTGAAACACATTGTGAACGTGACTCAGTGATGGCGGTAAGGCTACCCTGTATGCTAAATCTCCAACTCTCTCGAGGATCTCAAATGGTCTGATATATCTCGGACTTAGCTTACCTTTCCTCCCAAAACGGAAAATTCCTCGAGTAGGAGACACCTTCAATAGTACGTGGTCCCCAATGTCGAACTCTAACGGGCGACGACGCACATCGGAATAAGACTTCTGTCGACTCTGGGCAGTCAACAGTCTTTCCCGAATCAGAGGTATCTTCTCTTGAGTCTGAACTATCAATTCTGGTTCTGTCCCGATCAAGTCCGAAGAATCATCCCAGCACAGGGGTGATCGGCATCTTCTCCCGTACAAAGCTTCAAATGGTGCCATCTTAATAGAAGCATGCCAACTATTGTTGTAGGTGAATTCAATCAAGGGCAAATGAACTTCCCAATCAGTCGACCAATGCAAGGCACATGCTCTAAGCATGTCTTCTATTGTTTGTATCGTCCTTTTGGACTGACCGTCCGTCTGAGGATGATAAGCCGTGCTAAAGTTCAGCTCGGTTCCCAAAGCCCTTTGAACTGCCTTCCAAAAATGCGATACGAAGCGACATCTCAATCCGAAATAATGGTCTTCGGCGTACCATGCAATCGGACTATCTCCGCAATAAATACTCGCGCCAATTTCTCGGGTCCCCATGTGTCTTTAATTCCTAGGAAATGAGCCGACTTGGTCAGTCGATCAACTACAACCCAAATCACGTTCATTCCCGTCTTGTTCCTTGGCATATTGGTGATGAAATCCTTCGAGATATCCTCCCACTTCCACTGAGGGATCGAAAGTGGCTTCAGCATTCCGGCAGGTTGTTGATGTTCAATCTTAACCTGCTGACAAGTCAAACACTTCGAAACGTATTCTACTACGTCCTTGTTCATATTTACCCACCAGAAGTTTTGTTTTAGATCCTTATACATCTTACTACTGCCCGGGTGAATAGAATAGGGCGCGCTGTGAGCTTCCTTCAGAATTGTCCGTCTCAAATCATCATCATCGGGAATGAATAGAATAGGGCGTGCTGTGAGCTTCCTTCAGAATTGTCCGTCTCAAATCATCATCATCGGGAATGCAAAGTCGACTCTGAAATCTCAGAACTCCATCATCTTGTATCACAAATCCTGGGGCCTTTCCTTTCTTTACCTCGTCA
Source organism: Orobanche coerulescens (assembly GCA_033398695.1). Taxonomy (NCBI): domain Eukaryota; kingdom Viridiplantae; phylum Streptophyta; class Magnoliopsida; order Lamiales; family Orobanchaceae; genus Orobanche; species Orobanche coerulescens. The sequence continues at coordinate 96,841,276 of CM065816.1, forward strand.
CATAACCGAAGAATCAGAGAATCGTTCAACTGCTTAGATTTGATTTCCTCAACTAGTGACGAAGTTAGTTCCATCACATATAGTTGCCCTTGGATTCCTGGTGACCATACTTCAATCCCTTCGCGGATCAGTTCTCTTTGAATGCTGGTTTGGGACGTAAGTGCTTCCAACACGCGAAGAGAAACAGGTTTACGGTTTATTGCATCAGCTACTACGTTTGCTTTACTCGGATGATAGAGGATTTCCAAGTCGTAATCCTTGATCAATTCCAGCCACCTTCTCTGCCTCATGTTTAATTCCTTCTGACTGAAAATTTACTTGAGGCTCTTATGATCTGTAAAGATCTGACAATGAGTGCCGTATAAATAATGTCGCCAAATTTTCAAAGCAAAGACCACAGCTGCTAACTCTAGATCATGAATCAGGTAATTAACCTCGTACGGTTTCAACTATCGTGAGGCATAAGCAATCACCTTATCCTTTTGCATCAACACACATCCTAGACCCTGATTTGAAGCATCGCTGTATACTATGAATCCATCAGTTCCATCTGGTAACGCTAATATAGGTGCTGTCATCAGTCTCCTCTTAAGTTCATCAAAACTAGCCTGGCATGTCTCATTCCACGTGAACTTTTGAGTTTTCTGCAACAGTTGAGTGAGCGGAAGAGCAATTTTGGAAAATCCCTCTACAAAACGGCGATAATATCCAGCAAGTCCTAAGAAGCTTCAGACTTCTTTCACGTTATTAGGAGCTTCCCATTCCAAGATTGCTTCGAATTTCTTCGGGACACCTTAACTCCGGCAGCTGATATCACATGCCCAAGGAAAGTTACTTTCCTAAGCCAGAACTCGCATTTGGAAAGTTTCGCATAAAGCTGCTCATTCCTCAAGGTGCTTAAAACAACACGCAAATGCTCAGCATGCTCCTCTGTGTCTTTCGAATAGATCAAGATGTCATCAATGAAAACGACCACAAACTTATCTAGGTATTCTAAGAATACCCGATTCATCAATTGCATAAATACCGCAGGAGCATTGGTAAGTCCGAATGGCATTACCACAAATTCATAGTGTCCGTACCGGTATCTGAAAGCAGATTTCAGTATATCCAATTCCTTAATCCTCAATTGATGGTATCCTGATCACAAGTCAATCTTCGAGAATACCCTTGCTCCTTGCAGTTGATCAAACAAGTCTTCGATCCGAGGTATAGGATACTTGTTCTTGATCGTCACCTTGTTTAGCTCCCTATAATTGATACATAATCGGAGGGATCCATCTTTCTTCTGGACAAAGAGAATGGGCGCTCCCCAATGAGAAACGCTAGGTTGAATGTAACCCTTCTGTAATAATTCCTCCAGTTGCTTCTTTAGTTCATACATCTCGGTTGGCGCCATATGGTATGGTGCTCTAGAAATAGGAGCGGCTCCAGGCTCTAATTCGATAGTGAACTCCACTTCTCTCTGCGGAGGCAACCCAGGTAGTTCGTAAAGGAATACATCTGAGAATTCATTCACAAGTGGAATAGATGAGAGCTCTGCTTCTTCTTATTTCTTCATGGCGTAGCACCAAAATCCGTAACAACCCTGCTTCAGTAATTTCACTGCTTTCATATCCTTGATCACTTTTCCCGAGCTTCCCGGTCTCCATCCTTTGAATAAATGTTCAGATCCATCATCGGCAATGATAGAAATGACTCTCTTTCGGTAATTCAAAATAGCTCCATAAAGGTTGAGCCAATCGTCTCCGAGAATTAAATCGTCACCATGGATGTCGACTACAATAAGATTCGATGGCCAATCTCTCCCTCCTATAGACACTAGAAAATCTCTAGTTTCTAGGGTTCCCACAATTCTCTCTTCGCTCGGCAAACCCACAACATAAGGCTCACAATCAAATAAACATGAGATTTTCAAACGATTAACACAGTTCAATGATATGAAAGAATGTGTAGCTCCAGAATCGAATAAGACACTAACTGGTTGCAAAAGGATCTGAATCGTACCTGATGCAACATTAGTGTTCTGATCGTCAGATTTCCTCATCTCGTACAGGCGCGGAGGAACGGACCCAGCACTTGATGTCTCTTTCTTCCCAACATTATGCTGCTGAAACCCACTCTGCTGTGTCTGGTTCACACTTATCTCTTTCGGAACTGGTGCTGGAGCGCGAGTACCAAAAGATCTAGTCACATTCTCGCAAAAATTCGCATGGTGTCCTTCTTGCCCACATTCAAAACAAGTCACAGAAGGAATGGGACAATCACGTCGAATATGCCCTGCTCGACCACAATTATAGCACTTCTTTGATGCGTCCGAAACAGCTGATGTTGTCCGGAACTTTTTTTCACCTCGAGAAGGATTTGGAGGTTTCCTAGATGAATAAAATGAAGACTGGCCCTTGCGGGCCCCACCACTCTTGTTTTCCGAGAAGTTATCGGACAGTTTCTGCTTTTTTGCCTCCATGGATTTCTCCACCGCTGCCTCTTTCATGTCGTAGGCCAGCGCTTTGTCTTGATACTGTCGCAACGTAGTATACTCGAATCCGGACATGTACTGCTGAATTTCCGGCTTCATCCGCATATCGAAATGAAAAATCTTCTCCGCCTCCGTCCTGAACAAGTGTCGCACACAAGTCAGCTGATGATTAAAAGTCTTGATTATGTCTGTCACAGATGCTTCTGAACTGTGTGGTGAGAAAAACTCTCGGATTTTTGCCTCTCTAACTGGACGAGGACAATATTGTGCTTCCATCATTAGCTTGAATTCCATCCAGTCAGCATTATGATCCCCAGGTCGAATAGCTTCCCACCAGTCAAAAGCCTCCCCAGTCAGAAAATACTGGGCAATAGGAACTTTTCGGTCCTCGGGATAGTTAATTCCCGCAAATATCTTCTCTAACTCCTTTTGCCAGTGATCCCAAGTAAGTGCCTCAGCAGAACCGTCAAATTTTTGGCGTGTGCAATTTGACCACCTCAGTAAGCCATCTGTCTCCCCGATTATCTTCGTTATGCTGTTGTCCCATCGCCGTCTACATGCGGTCAACCACCGGAGCGAACTGGTTTATCTGAGCCACCACCTGTTGAAGCACTCCTGGCATGTTAGGATTTGCGTTGTCATTCGCTGATCCCTGCTGTCCTCCAGAATGGGAATCGGTTCGACTAACCAATAATTCTGGGGTAGTTGCTGAATCCTCTTGTCTTACATTACCACGTCCGCATCCACGACCGCGTCCGCGTCCACGTCCTCCCCTCAACATACTATAAGCACAATTACTCAATATCCAGGGCAAAACTTTCAAAAATAAAGCCCGTCAATATTCACAAAATAGAAGTAAAACGGTAGCATATGAGATTAGAAAACTTACAGCCACAGTCCACATGACGACGCTGGCTGAACAATGATGTTACGAACGACCAGTAAATCAAATAACGTAAACAGACCCAACTAAAACCCGACTGCCAAGATATCCATGAATCTTAGCTCTGATACCATATTCTGTAACACCCCGAGATATTCGGAATAATTACAGCGCCGTAAACCCTTTAAGTAAGGATTTACAAGGTGTATTTAAAAGAAATGTAAATATAATACAACAGTACCATAAAGTTCAAAATACAAAACCGGTTTCAACTGATCCAATAGAGTTCATTAATACAACCATATCGAAATATTATTAAGACACATGTACTCGAGTACTGGAATAATTCAAAAGACAAATCACAATAAACATCACTGAGCCCCTTCGTCGTCACGTCGGTACTGTGGCTGTTTTCCCGCTCCTCGGCTACCTGAACATCAAAACAAATGTCCACCCCCGAAGGGGTTAGCAAAACGATGCTAGTATAAGTATCATATTAATCAAATCGAATATGCAACAAAATGCATAACAGAATACACAACACGGACTTCCGCTACCGGAATCCAACAATGCAAATCCACAAGATTCCATTAACACAGTATGGGTATTCCAATGTTCCAGCGCCCTCAGCATAGATCCCAATATGATCCCGTCGGACCAACACGAGGTGGAAAAACCCGTCCAATGATCCAGCGCCCTCAACATAGATCCCAAGATGATCCCGTCGGACCAACACGAGGTGGACACCCGATCCAGTGCCCTCAGTATAGATCGTACAACATACACAAACACAACTCATGCATACATATATGCAAAATCGCTATGTCCATCAACATGAACATACAAACACTTGATAACGAATATCATGGCAATTCAATAAAATAAATCCCATGTTCAACATCATGAATAAACCACATGCATGCTCAAAATACCAACATGAACAAATTACGATACTTGCCTCAAAGATGGCAAGAACTAATCACTCTGATGATCTCAACACTCTCGAAGGTCGCCTCCTTCGATCAAACGTAGCAAGCTCGAATCTTAACAAAAGAAATAATATAGAAATCATCTCATGTCATACGAATGTCTAACAATCCGATCTAAGGCCGAAAGCTCTTAAAATGTAATCTGCCTGAACTACTTAGCATACGCTACGTATTCTACGTAACGTGCGTTAAGCCTGCTCGTTAGTGTACGTAAACGACGAAGTCTAGCGTATGCTAACTATGTACTGACAGTCCTCTCTGATCAGCCGACTGACTCTCCTGATAACATAACGTACGTTACGTACTAAGTGTAGCATACGTTAACTTATGCCCGATAGCGCACGTTAATATACATATCTTAGCGTGCGCTAACCGTGCATGGCGGTTCACTACTGGGCAGCAGACTAGATCTAATGGTGATGAAACTCATGAAATCTTCAGTGTTAACACATGTCATCTCCATACATATCATGCTCATACAGTTTATGAATGATCTTTATGGATTGAACGACTTCGAGATATAAGGATACGTATAATCATCACAACACCATCATTCATCTTGATCTTCAAGAAAATATCCTAAGTTCAATCCATTCTATGTCCCAAAACGTATAATTCCATTATGTAAAATCATAAGAACTTGATAATCTCCATAAACTGGCCATAATCAATTTAATAGCTTCATGAATGTGCTTCGGAGTTCAAACACACAAAAGGTTCAATGGTCTAAACGATGAAGAAGTACCGAAACATCGAAAATATCCTTCTAACAACATGATGTTCGACTACGTATGAATTTATCTGACTAGATAATCTCAAAACATGTTCCAAAAGATCCTTAAGAATACTACTCCACTTGGTGAAGAATCACCTACCTCAAAATAGTGAAGAACAAGGAGGAACTTGAAGAATTCCAACACCGAGAGCTTGAACACCAATCTCCAATGATCTACAATCTTCAAACTCATGCTAGGATGATAATTTGAGAGGTTTAGGATGGAGGAAGTAACTCTCTAAGTCTAAGAATTCGGATATGGGAAGTGAAGAAGTCTGAAAAATGAAAAAGGGTGATGTCCTATATATAGAAAATGGTTATTAGCGCGCGCTAGTCCATATACATAGCATGCGCTAACGGCCATACGAAGCTTTCTGACCTCACTGTACTCAACATTTAGCATGCGCTATCCTCATACCAGTAGATTGCGCTACAGCGTTGACTCGGCTTTTCCCAAAAGCCGTCCAGGTTCATCCCGACATGATCCGACCAAGATCCGCGGCTGATCTCACCTACCACCCTGTCTTAATCATATTGACTACGTATAGCGTGCGCTAAGGTTCATACATAGCGTGCGCTACGAACCCAAATTAGCGTACGCTACGCTTAGTCGATAGCGTGCGCTACATACGCAAAAATCACCATTTTGAACACATTCATGAAATCACACGCTTAACAACACCGGATCATGAAATACAGAGAATAATACTTAGATCAAAATGCAACAAATACAATATCACAAGGTTCAAATACACATCAGAAATCTCGGGTATTACAAAATAAGGTCAATATGACCGTTGCTTGCTGACCTATGCCATGACGTCATCTCCAACGTTCATCTCGTTTGAACTTAGTAACACTTGGTCACGTACGTTAACATTCATTAGTTACGTACGTTAAATCGTCCTCATTATGTACGCTATACTCTCTTCATTGCGTACGTTATGCATGTTCAGAACACCTTTTTGCGACTTCGTCTTCTTCGATGCTTTGCTTCGCCTTGTTGTTGTTTTGTTTGTTTATCAATTTTAATCATCAAAACATTATTAAGCATGTATGGAACAAAATGTTCCAACAATCTACCCCTTTTTGATGATTACAAAACAACACTTCGTCAATGGGATTTACCTGCAAAAATACAAATATATGTATATGTGTACAGACCAAAGTTTTTGACTTTGTCAGTTTCGTTAGTTTCTTCTCTCATTTCTTTTTCGACTCCTTCTTTCCTTTTTGTTATCTTTTTCTCCATTTCAAATTTTCATCATTTCCGTCTCCTCATTTTTCTTTTCAACTTCTCTTTTTCGACTTTTCTTTCTCCTTTTCTCCTTTCAACTTCCATTTTTCTTTTTCAACTTCAACTTTTCGACTTACCAATTTTTCTTCGATTTTTCTCCCCCTTTCAGGGTTAATCCCTTTTTTCTCCTTTCTCCCCCTTTTTGTTTTCATCAAAAAGTGTAAAAAAGTAAATATAATGATACAGAATATAACATATACATGATACCAAATGATGAATATAACAATATGAATAAATAGGGTATAAACTCCCCCTAAAAATATTATCTCCCTTTAAAAAATTATAACTCCCCCTAAGTAAAATATATTTTGATAAAAATCAGTTTTTGGGGATCCAACCGAGAGTTGGTTTTTCATTTGAAACATAGACGATATTTGAAATATTTGTTCGTTTTGGAACCCAAATCTTTTTGATTTTAATCGTCCGTCTTGGGATTTTGCAATTTGAAATATGATGTCCAATTTTCAAACATTTTTCGCAACGGGGTATCTTTAAATTTACGGATTCATTTTTAGAACGCGGTTTGAATCCTAACCCCTCTTTATTCAAAGTAAATTTCTGAACCGAAAGTATATTTTCAAATTTCTCGTTTCCGAGAGAAAATTTCTTTGTTAAATTTTTGAGCTCGGTTTGTATTTTAACAAGATCATCCTTTAAAATATTTTTATTTTCAAGACATTTAGAATGATCGATTTCAACAGATTTTCCCTTTTCAAGAATTTTGGAATTTTCAATTTCCAATGATTTATTTTTAAATTGAAGGGATTTAATTTCGGATAAAGCATTTTGATAGTCGGTATGCAATAATTTAAATGCTTCAAAAAGTTCGTCGTAAGAATTACTTGGCTTTCGACGTCGCTATCGTCGAATGAACTCCGGGCCATGAGAGCGAGATTATTTTGATTGATAAAATCATCATCGTCGTCTTCATCGCTCCATGTTGCAACGAGGGCCTCCTTCTTGGGTTTAGCTCGGCAATTCATAGCAAAGTCGCCTGGTATACCATATAATCGACAAGAGTTGTCGAATTTCTTAGATTCGCTCGTTTGGATGTCCTTCTTTCTCCAGTTTAATAAAGTTTGAAACTTATTAATATTTTTGGCATAATATGCCGATTCTTCGTCGCTATCATCCACCGGGATTTCTTCTCTTTTTGACATTTTGCCTTTAAGGCTATTGATCATTCCTTCGGCTTCGGCTTGACACTTCGTGATTTTAAAACTATCTCATAATTAATTAGCGAACCAACTAGGGCGCTAAAATCAAGAGTATTGAGATCTTTAGATTCCATGATCGCGGTCATGGTGCCGTCCCATTCGCTAGGTAGTGATCGTAAAATTTTCTTGACTTTTTCACTACTAGATAATAGTTTTCCGAATGACGCTAGCCCATTAGTGATGACCAAAAATCGGTCGAGCATGTTGGTGATGGACTCGTCACCTTTCATCATGAATAACTCGTAGTCATGGAGAAGCATATTAATTATCGTCTCCTTAACTTGAGTTGTCCCTTCGTGTGTGATTTCAAGAATTTTGCATATTTCTTTAGCACTTTCACACAATGAAATTCGATTGACCTCTTCTAGATTTAAGGAACAATATAAGAGTTGAGTGGGCTTACAATTTAGATGGTCGTTTTGCCAATCCTCGTCATTATATTCTTCGAAACTCTTAAGAGATCCATCGGATTTGATTGGAACTTTTAGGCCAAGACAAATGATCTTCCAAATTTCTATATCATAGGCACGAATGAAGATCGACATCTTTTTCTTCCACATCATGAAATTTGCGCCATCAAAAAATGTGGTCGGTTAAGAGCAAGGCCTTCGACTGGAGCAAATTGGAACGCCATTTGGATCGACTCCTCGGATGTTAAGCCATGTATTGGAGGAACCTGGCTCCGATACCAATTGTTGGAGCGAAATTGGGAATATGCGCCGTGTTGTGGAAGCACAAATTTAAACTGCGGAAATTAAAGGACACAACGATTTATAGAGGTTCGGCTATAATCGAGCCTACGTCCTCTCTCGGTATATTTTTCAATAGGTTGAAGAAAAACCTTTGCACCTCTCTTCTATCGGTCGAGGGATAACCGTTACAATCACGTCTTCTATTGGTCCGTGATAAACCACTCGTACTTGTCTTTGTGTCGGTCCAAGTTAAACCGTTTTCCTTTTCTATAGGACAAGGAATCAACCTCTCTAGCTTTCTATCGGTACTGGATAAACCTCACGAAGATAGCGATTTCGATTCTAATAATGTCGGATCCTTGATCCTAATAACACCGAATCCAATCATATCTTTTCTTTTAACTCTCGTGTATAATGTTGAATGTATAAACACTCAAACTAACAATATAAGCTCAATATCACAACAACAATATAATGAATATGAATCTCAGATGAATGTCCCATATGCTTGAAGTTGTTGTAGTGAAACAATACCATAGGAATGGTATTTATAGGCTCCAAAGCCTTACTAGCCGTTAGCTCCCCGTTCTTCATTACGGCCGCTATCTCCATAACATTACATCCGTAACCAACGTTACGTACGTTATATCGTCCTCTTTACGTACGTTAGCACGCACCAGTTTTAGTCCAGTTTCATTCGTTTCTTTCCTTATGTACGTTATCAACACCACTTTACGTACGTTAAATACTGTCAATATGTCCGTTGCTTGCTAACCTATGCCATGACATCATCTCCAACGTTCATCTCGTTTGAACTCATTAACACTTGGTTACGCACGTTAACATTAATTAGTTACGTACGTTAAATCATCCTCATTACGTACGCTATACTCTCTTCATTGCGTACGTTATGCATGTTCAAAACACCTTTTTGCGACTTCGTCTTCTTCGATGCTTTGCTTCGCCTTGTTGTTGTTTTGCTTTGTTTATCAACTTTAATCATCAAAACATTATTAAGCATGTATGGAACAAAATATTCCAACAATCTCGCCCTTTTTTATGATTACAAAACAACACTTCGTCAATGGGATTTTCCTGCAAAAATACTGTATATGTGTACAGACCAAAGTTTTCGACTTTGTCCATTTCGTTAGTTTCTTCTCCCATTTCTTTTTCAACTCCTTCTTTCCTTTTCGTTTTATTTTTCTACATTTCAAATTTTCATCATCTTTTCGACGTCTCCTCATTTTTCTTTTCAACTTCTCCTTTTCGACTTTTCTTTCTCCTTTTCTCCTTTCAACTTCCATTTTTCTTTTTCAACTTCAACTTTTTGACTTATCAATTTTTCTTCGATTTTTCTGCCCCTTTCAGGGTTAATCCCATTTTTCTCCTTTCTCCCCCTTTTTGTTTTCATCAAAAAGTGTAAAAAATAAATATAATGATACAAAATATAACATATGCATGATACCAAATGATGAATATAACAATATGAATAAATAGGGTATAAACTCCCCCTGAAAATATTATCTCCCTTTAAAAAATTATAACTCCCCCTGAGTAAAATATATTTTGATAAAAATTAGTTTTTGGGGATCTAACCGAGAGTTGGTTTTTCATTTGAAACATAGACGATATTTGAAAATTTGTTCCTTTTGGAACCCAAATCTTTTTGATTTTAATCGTCCGTCTTGGGCTTTTGCAACTTGAAATATGATGCCCAATTTTCAAACATTTTTTCGCTACGGGGTATCTTTAAATTTACGGATTTATTTTTAGAACGCGGTTTGAATCCTAACCCCTCTTTATTCAAAGTAAATTTCTGAACCGAAAGAAATTTTCTTTGTTAAATTTTTGAGCTCGATTTGTATTTTAACAAGAGCATCCTTTAAAATATTTTCGTTTTCAAGACATTTAGATTGATCGATTTCAACGGATTTTCCCTTTTCAAGAATTTTGGAATTTTCAATTTCCAATGATTTATTTTTAAATTGAAGGGATTTAATTTCGGATAAAGTATTTTGATAGTCGGTATGCAATAATTCAAATGCTTCAAAAAGTTAGTCGTAAGAATTAGTTACTTGGCTTTCGATGTCGCTATCGTCGAATGAACTCCGGGCCATGAGAGCGAGATTATTTTGATTGATAAAATCATCATCGTCGTCTTCATCGCTCCATGTTGCAACGAGGACCTCCTTCTTGGGTTTAGTTCGGAAATTCTTATCAAAGTGGCCTGGTTTACCACATAATCGACAAGAGTTGTCGAATTTCTTATATTCGCTCGTCTGGATGTCCTTCTTTCTCCAGTTTAATAAGGTTTGAAACTTATTAATATTTTTGGCATAATATGCCAATTCTTCGTCGCTATCATCCACCGGGATTTCTTCTCTCTTTGACATCTTAGCCTTTAAGGCAATTGATCGTTCCTTCGGTTTCGGCTTGACACTCCGTGATTTTAAAACTATCTCATTATTAATTAGCGAACCAACTAGGGCGCTAAAATCAAGCGTATTGAGATCTTTAGATTCCATGATCGTGGTCACGGTGCCGTCCCATTCGCTAGGTAGTGATCATAAAATTTTCTTGACTTTTTCACTACTAGATAACGGTTTTCCGAATGAAGCTAGCCCATTAGTGATGACCGAAAATCAGTCGAGCATGTTGGTGATGGACTCGTCACCTTTCATCATGAATAACTCGTAGTCATGGAGAAGCATATTATGTAACACCCCCAAAACCGTATGGGAATATTACACGCCGTAAACCCTTTCCGCAAGGATCTACCAGGCTAAACGTCCATAAACAACCAAATGCTTGCCCGTCCAGGGTCAAACAATATAATAATACAGACCATCAAGGTCACTTACACATAAACACACGCCAGGTGAGGTCACACAACTCTATCAACAGGATGACTAACAACATTACCCACACGGGGGTCGAAATACAATACGGAAGATCGAATCAACTCTAACAATACAACTAAACTCTACCAACTCTCAACTCTTGATTAGTATCGCACTCGTCATCCCCTTGTGCCAATCCTGTGTTGCTCCCGAACTCGCATGTACACGGACGCAGCAGGACATCCACCCCGAATACTCGGGGGTTAGTAAAACTCCACTGTTTTACTAGTGCAAGTATCAAACCATACGAAATGTAACAAGCAAATAGCAACTACGAATTTAATACGTAAATCAATCATCAAAATGTTCCCGAGAAGTTTTAGAATTTCGAACTCAAGTAAGAGATATTTGAAAAGGAACACATCATCTCGGGGATTTTTTTAAAATTTCAAAACCTTAAGACCTCAAGTCCTTATTCACAAAACCTTTCGAAAAACTTAAGGGCCTTAACCCAAAACTTGTTTCATAATTCAACAGTTTACAATACCGGAAACATTTCCATAAATCTCGTGGGGCTCGGCCCAACATTATTTCTTAAAACTTTTCCTTTAAAAACTTTGATTTGAAAAGTATCATGCTCATGACACTGTGATCCACTGTCACGTGTCTCCGTAGGTTCAACAACCCGCACGGACTACATCACGCACAATTAAACAAACATAATCAACTCCGACACCGTGATCCACTGTCACGTGTCTCCGTAGGTTCAACAACCCGCACGGACTATTAACCAAACATAACCAATTCCGACACCGTAATCCACTGTCACGTGTCTCCGTAGGCATAACAACCCGCACGGACTATATCAATCACAACAATCACACACACAGTCCTGACACCGTAGTCCACTGCCACGTGTCACCGTAAGCCCCGTCGAGCTCACCCGGTTGGACGCACTGTGTCCGAAACTCATGGTCCACTGCCATGCGTTACCGTAGGCCTCGTCAGAACCCGGCCGCGATTGGACCTCGCACCTCACTAAGTTCTGATCCCGTAGTCCACTGCCACGAATCCTCGTAGGTCCCGTCGAACCAACACGAGTAAACATAGCGGTCACACATATTCACATTCACATTCACATTACATACAACAATGAGCACAATTGATCAATCACATTGATCACCACAAAATCGTACATCACCTGCACATAACACAATCTCAACACTCGCAACGACTATCGTCAATCAACGACACATATCCAACATAACACACGCTCGGTACACATTACATTACACAACCAAGTGTACGACCGTCCCATATGTACGGCGCAATCCTGCACAAATGGCACAACGCCTAACACGTATACTAATATAACAATATTATCGCAAAGCCTTCAAATTACGGAAAACACAACCAACTCAAACGGAACATATTTACGAAGGCAAGCAAAGTCATTATACATCTCATACGTAATTACTAGTCGCAAGATACAAGTCGTATAGTAAGATACTTGCCTTAATAACCGCTACCGAACGCTCCGAAGAACACGGTTCGACCGGGAAGCTCGAACCCCAAAGAAGGCAACGAGCGGAAGGGTTCCGACTCGAGTTCTTCACAAGAATTCGACCCTAACAACATATAATCAATAAATCATCGATCATACGAGGAATAATAATCGTAGAACTTCCGAAAACCCCTCTATGACATTCTACCGGACACCTTCAAGGCGTCGATCAAGAACTCGACCAAATCAACGAATCGGTACGATCCAACCATGGAATAACAAGGGAAATGATATAATACATCTAAATAATCATCAATCCATCACAATCCTAAGGTAAATCGGATTAAACGGACGAAATCGAACAAAATACCCAAAATCCTCAAAATTAGATTTCTAGAAAATCTGACCTGATTCGCTCGATCAAAGGATGTTATAGGATGGATGATTGATGATATGAGCTTCAGAACTTCATGGATTGAAAGAACAACATCATGTCTCCATGATGTATACACCCACAGCAGCGTACGGGAAGAAAAGGAATGAGAAACTGGGTGAAAAATACGCTGCCAGGCCTTAAATAGGGGTTGACTGCCCTGCCGGACACGGCCCGTGCCGATCGGCACGGTCGTGTCGCACAGCTGGCCGACAGGGACTCGACCGTGTCCTGCTTGACACGGTCGCGGCGCGGAGGGCCTTCCGACAGTGACCCGTCCGACAGCGACTCGGCATGACTCGACCGTGTCCTGGAACACGGTCGGGCGTGTGGGCAGTCGGTTCTGGCTTATCCGGAAGAGTACGGCACGGGCCGTGTCGGATCACACGGCCGAGTTCGGTCGGCAGAAACTTCGGCATTTCCGAACGAGTACGGCACGGGCCGTGTCGGACGACACGACCGAGTTCGGCCGGCAGTGATCGGCCAATAACGAGCGGGTGAGCTAAACGACCATAACTCTCTCGTCCGGACTCCGATTGACTCACCGTTTGAACCATTGGAAAGCTAACTTGATGCTCTATAATATTGCAAAGATTCAGAATTTTTGGAGTTACCAAAAATTAATGGTGATCTAACAAAGTCGAACTCATACTTAGAAAAGTCGTTTAGTAATCCTGAACTCAACAAAACGACACCGAAACCCGAACCTGAATACGAACCGAAGATACGGTTACGAAGTACTCACAAATACGAATCTAAGAGCTAGTAGAACACACGATTCCGACCACCCGAAGGCTCGAAATTCGACAACGGAAGGTAATTACCCCAAACTTTGGGAAATTACGAAAATGGCCCAAATGCCCGAAAATCACCATACGACAACGAATAATCAAACCGAAGCTCACAACACGTATAACAACGTTAAATGAACTTACGAAAAACCCCAAACGACAGTTTCGAACGAGATTCGCAAGAACCGAACTCAAGCGCGGAAAAGTCGCTAAAAAGCACGGAACTCAACAAAGCAGCACCGAAACGAACTCGGATGACAAAAGTGCAGAATTAAATATTCTCCGAATCACGAAACGGTCAAAAGCGAGTCGTCAAAACGGACTTCGGCCGAAAAAAGAAATTTACCGAAAATCGAAAATTTGCAGATATTACATTCTACCCTCCTTAAAAGAAGTTTCGTCCCGAAACTTAAAACAAGTAGGGGAAGAAATATTCCGCCAGGAAAACTCAACAAGATACACAAGAATGCGTAACTAACGCCCAACGGCGAAATGTTACAAACAACGCAAAGGAATATACGGCGTGAAAACACGCTCCACGGCGACCAACACAACGTCGCCGTTAGGGATATAATAAAACCAACAAATGACAAGCGTCATCAAACGGATAATATAGCCAAGTCAATTATCCGACAATCACAAAACACAACGAACGAAAATCAATATGATTGACCAACCCAACGGTACATCAATCAAAACGCGAGCCAACCGATTAACAAAAACGGAATCCCACCGCCCAAGGGTTGGAAGATCGAAAACGAGACTAATTTCCCGAACTTAAGGGAATTAGGAAGGAGCCTGAATGCTCAACAATCACGAAACGAGAACAAAACCGAACAAACAAACGATCGAACCACAACGATCGAGACAACAAACATCGAACAATCATGTTCGAAACACGAAGGATAAGAAAATTCAAACAACAACTCCCAGGATGATCTGGTGAGAACAACAAGACGTGCATTCCCATAAGATCCACAGGAAAGGGAATAGCGATTGAAAAGTCACAACGACAAATGAGTTATTCCAAAACAATACCACACTCGTTCGATCAACAAAAGCAATGGGCAGGACAAGCTCAGAAATGTCAACGAACATAATGAGTCGACAGAGTCGAAAACACAAGAGTTCCAAATCCGATCCACTTCGAATAAAAGAACTAATAGAACCAGATGAGGTCACTCCCGAACAAGGTTCACAAGAATCGAACTGAACCCAAAAAGTTACATCGTTAACCAGATCGACCCACAACAAGATCACAGTTCGTTCGAACGATGAAACCGAAATACAGAAAAAGTTCATAAAGTATCAACGAACACGACGAGTCAATAGACCTGAGAAAGAGGAAATGCAGAAGTCAAAACGATACAGGCATTACATTCGACCTCTTATAAAAGAAATGTCGTTCCCGCAACTCACAACAACTGGAGTAAGGTGACAACACAAAAAGCAAACGACAGAAATATCTCCCATGGGCTTCTCAGATCCGATCCTCATATCTATACTGAAGTTCGCACCCCGAAAGACTCGGAACCCAACTCGCAAAACTGGATCCTGTGTCTCTCGGGTCCACACTTGAAAAGCGTTACTGACGAGAAGGACAAATTGCACGTACATTCCCCCGGCACATCACGGTTGAAACACCTCGGCTCGGCTTCAAAATACAAATGCTAGATACCATGGGGCATAACGTCGCAAAACAACATAGGGGAGATGCCAACTCAGCACAACAAAGAATCATAACACATATCATATACAACGATTACCATCGTAAAGTAATATATACACATACACCACAGCAACGACGGTATCGTTCGGCGACCTCAACGACCGAGCGATAACCAGTACGTAATTACAAACATCATGAAATAATCACACATGTACACCAACGTACAAACCCAAGCTTTAACAGCTCACACAGGTGTGATAACACGCAAGTCACCACGAAATGACAGCATTAAAGATTGTCGTCACGCCTCCCACAAAGGGACAACAAAAACATATGCGTGGCGAACGACTCAACGTTCACACCACCAATTTAATCACAATTCGGAGGGTTAACACCCCAACGACAATACCAACATCATACACACCTTCTCCGACCACAAGCGGGGAGATGATGGGTTTTAAAACGAAAACCACCTTTCGAAGACAGTTTGGAAACACCAGTTGATCTTGAGTATCATTTTACAAAAAGTTGAACAAACATCATTTTCGAGACTTTGAAATCATCTTGCGTTTGAACAAAAATGAGGTCACCCCTCTTTTTTTTTTTTGAAAAACTTTCAAAATATTCGACCCTTGGTCTAAGCAACTGCATTTGAGAATATCTCGAAATGGTTTTGGTCCTCAACTGGAAATTTTTTGAAATGTATTGCGGCGTTAGAAAGCACCTTAAAAACACCGCAAGAAAATAATTCGTTTTAAAAGTACGTCTCGAATTTGAATTTTCTAAGATACTCAAGGTTTTTCAAAGATAATTAAATGGGCTAGAATGCCCAAAAACTTCAGGTAATTACGCAAAACATTATAGCGCCGTGGGTCCCGCGCCGGAACTCACCAGGCTAAAAACCATTTACAACGTTAAAAAGGCCGATGACGGTAATATTTCAAAAACTCACAAAAGCCATTTACAAAATACTAAGTACCGTCACAAGAATTTTGCCAAAACGTTCAAGGCCATAACGCCAAAACTCGGTTAAAGGAATCGGTTTTCGAAATCAAACTCAATTGGCAAAAGGCCGAAAGCCATTTGAAAGAACTCACGTAGCGGAAAAAAAATTTACAGCCAAGATACACAATCCAGCAACACTACTCCTCATATGAACGAAATATGAGAGTCAAATACCCACATATCAAGAATTCAAAATCCATAAGAGGATTCCGCCACTAATCAAATAATCATAAAAATAGCTCGTGTCACACGAGGCACAACACAAAGAAGGGAGACTTACAGCCACAGGTCGCACGGAGGTGACGGTCGCCCACGATACTAATCTCGTCCGACAACATAACCGACACGTTATGACTACGCACAACTAAACTTGTCACCTAACGACTCGAACGACAAGACAACACATTACTCGACAAATCACGACTTGACTCGACCCGACAGCCTATGTTTCCACAACCTAAGCTCTGATACCATAAATGTAACACCCCCAAAATCGTATGGGAATATTACACGCCGTAAACCCTTTCCGCAAGGATCTACCAGGCTAAACGTCCATAAACAACCAAATGCTTGCCCGTCCAGGGTCAAACAATATAATAATACAGACCGTCAAGGTCACTTACACATAAACACACAGACCGATGAGGTCACACAACTCTATCAACAGGACTGACTAACAACATTACCCACACAGGGGTCGAAATACAATACAGCGGAAGACTGAATCAACTCTAACAATACAACTAAACTCTACCAACTCTCAACTCTTGATTAGTATCGCAGCTCGTCATCCCCTTGTGCCAATCCTGTGACTGCTCCCCTGAACCTGCATGTACCTGGACGCAGAACAGACATCCACCCCCCGAATACTCGGGGGTTAGTAAAACTCCACTGTTTTACTAGTGCAAGTATCAAACCATACGAAATGTAACAAGCAAATAGCAACTATGAATTTAATACGTAAATCAATCATCAAAATGTTCCTGAGAAGTTTTAGAATTTCGAACTCAAGTAAGAGATATTTGAAAAGGAACACATCATCTCGGGGATTTTTTTAAAATTTCAAAACCTTAAGACCTCAAGTCCTTATTCACAAAACCTTTCGAAAAACTTAAGGGCCTTAACCCAAAACTTGTTTCATAATTCAACAGTTTACAATACCGGAAACATTTCCATAAATCTCGTGGGGCTCGGCCCAACATTATTTCTTAAAACTTTTCCTTTAAAAACTTTGATTTGAAAAGTATCATGCTCATGACACCGTGATCCACTGTCACGTGTCTCCGTAGGTTCAACAACCCGCACGGACTACATCACGCACAATTAAACAAACATAATCAACTCCGACACCGTAATCCACATCACGTGTCTCCGTAGGTTCAACAACCCGCACGGACTATTAACCAAACATAACCAATTCCGACACCGTAATCCACATCACGTGTCTCCATAGGCATAACAACCCGAACGGACTATATCTATCACAACAATCACACACAGTCGACACCGTAGTCCAGCCACGTGTCACCGTAAGCCCGTCGAGCTCACCCGGTTGGGCCGCGTGTCCGAAACTCATGGTCCACCGCCATGCGTTACGTAGGCCTCGTCGGACCGGCCACGATTGGACCTCGGTACCTCACTAAGTTACGATCCGTAGTCCACCGCCACGAATCCTCGTAGGTCCGTCGAACCAACACGAGTGAACTTAGCGGTCACACATATTCACATTCACATTCACATTACATACAACAATGAGCACAATTGATCAATCACATTGATCACCACAAAATCGTACATCACTGCACATAACACAATCTCAACACTGCATAGCGACTATCGTCAATCAACGACACATATCCAACATAACACACGCTCGGTACACATTACATTACACAACCAAGTGTACGACCGTCCCATATGTACGGCGCAATCCTGCACAAATGGCACAACGCCTAACACGTATACTAATATAACAATATTATCGCAAAGCCTTCAAATTACGGAAAACACAACCAACTCAAACGGAACATATTTACGAAGTCAAGCAAAGTCATTATACATCTCATACGTAATTACTAGTCGCAAGATACAAGTCGTATAGTAAGATACTTGCCTTAATAACCGCTACCGAACGCTCCGAAGAACACGGTTCGACCGGGAAGCTCGAACCCCAAAGAAGGCAACGAACGGAAGGGTTCCGACTCGAGTTCTTCACAAGAATTCGACCCTAACAACATATAATCAATAAATCATCGATCATACGAGGAATAATAATCGTAGAACGTCCGAAAACCCCTCTATGACATTCTACCGGACACCTTCAAGGCGTCGATCAAGAACTCGACCAAATCAACGAATCGGTACGATCCAACCATGGAATAACAAGGGAAATGATATAATACATCTAAATAATCATCAATCCATCACAATCCTAAGTTAAATCGGATTAAACGGACGAAATCGAACAAAATACCCAAAATCCTCAAAATTAGATTTCTAGAAAATCTGACCTGATTCGCTCGATCAAAGGATGTTATAGGATGGATGATTGATGATATGAGCCTCAGAACTTCATGGATTGAAAGAACAACATCATGTCTCCATGATGTATACACCCACAGGAGCGTACGGGAAGAAAAGGAATGAGAAACTGGGTGAAAAATACGCTGCCAGGCCTTAAATAGGGGTTGACTGCCCTGCCGGACACGGCCCGTGCCGATCGGCACGGTCGTGTCGCACAGCTGGCCGACAGGACACGGTCGCGGCGCGGAGGGCCTTCCGACAGTGACCCGTCCGACAGCGACTCGGCATGACTCGACCGTGTCCTGGAACACGGTCGGGCGTGTCGGCAGTCGGTTCTGGCTTATCCGGAAGAGTACGGCACGGGCCGTGTCGGATGACACGGCCGAGTTCGGTCGGCAGAAACTTCGGCATTTCCGGACGAGTACGGCACGGGCCGTGTCGGACGACACGACCGAGTTCGGCCGGCAGTGATCGGCCAATAACGAGCGGGTGAGCTAAAACGACCATAACTCTCTCGTCCGGACTCCGATTGACTCACCGTTTGAACCATTGGAAAGCTAACTTGATGCTCTATAATATTGCAAAGATTCAGAATTTTTGGAGTTACCAAAAATTAATGGTGATCTAACAAAGTCGAACTCATACTTAGAAAAGTCGTTTAGTAATCCTGAACTCAACAAAACGACACCGAAACCCGAACCTGAATACGAACCGAAGATACGGTTACGAAGTACTCACAAATACGAATCTAAGAGCTAGTAGAACACACGATTCCGACCACCCGAAGGCTCGAAATTCGACAACGGGAGGTAATTACCCCAAACTTTGGGAAATTACGAAAATGGCCCAAAGGCCGAAAATCACCATACGACGAATAATCAAACCGAAGCTCACAACACGTATAACAACGTTAAATGAACTTACGAAAAACCCCAAACGCAGGTTTGAGCGAGATTCGCAAGAACCGAACTCAAGCGCGGAAAAGTCGCTCGCTAAAAAGCACGGAACTCAACAAAGCGGCAAAGCGAACTCGGATGACAAAAAGTGCAGAATTAAATATTCTCCGAATGACGAAACGGTCAAAAGCGAGTCGTCAAAACGGACTTCGGCCGAAAAAAGAAATTTACCGAAAATCGAAAATTTGCAGATATTACATATTAATATTCGTCTCCTTGACTTGAGTTGTCCCTTCGTGTGTGATTTCAAGAATTTTCCATATTTCTTTAGCACTTTCACACGATGAGATTCGATTGACCTCTTTTGGATTTAAGGCACAATATAAGAGTTGAGTGGCCTTACAATTTAGATGGTCGTTTTGCCAATCCTCGTCATTATATTCCTTGAAACTCTTAAGAGATCCGTCGGATTTGATTGGAACTTTCGGGCCAAGACAAAGGATCTTCGAAATTTCTATATCATAGGCACGAATGAAGATCGACATCTTTTTCTTCCACATCATGAAATTTGCGCCATCAAAAAATGGTGGTCGGTTAAGAGCAAGTCCTTCGACTGGAGCAAATTGGAATGCCATTTGGATCGACTCCTCGGATGTTAAGCCATGTATTGGAGGAACCTAGCTCCGATACCAATTGTTGGAGCAAAATTGGGAATATGCGCCGTGTTGCGGAAGCATAAATTTAAAGTGCGGAAACTAAATGATGCAACGATTTATAGAGGTTCGGCTATAATCGAGCCTACGTCCTCTCTCGGTAGCTTTTTCAATAGGTTGAATAAAAACCTCTGCACCTCGCTTCTATCGGTCGAGGGATAACCATTACAATCACGTCTCCTATTGGTCCGTGAGAAACCACTCGTACTTGTCTTTGTGTCGGTCCAAGTTAAACCGTTTTCCTTTTATATAGGACAAGGAATCAACCTCTCTAGATTTCTATCGGTACTAGATAAACCTCACGAAGATAGCGATTGCGATTCTAATTTTGCCGGATCCTTGATCCTAATAACACCGAATCCAATCATATATTTTCTTTTACCTCTCGTGTATAATGTTGAATGTATAAACACTCAAACTAACAATATAAGATCAATATCACAACAACAATATAATGAATATGAATCTCAGATGAATTTCTCGTATGCTTGAAGTTGTTGTAGTGAAACAATAACATAGGAATGGTATTTATAGGCTCCAAAGCCTTACTAGCCGTTAGCTCCCTATTCTTCACTACGGCCGCTATCTCCATAACATTATGTCCATAACCAATGTTATGCACGTTATGTTGTCCTCTTTACGTACGTTAGCATGTACTAGTTTTAGTCCAGTTTCATTCATTTCTTTCCTTACGTACGTTATCAACACCACTTTACGTACGTTAAATAAGGTCAATATGTCCGTTGCTTGCTGACCTATGCCATGACGACATCTCCAACGTTCATCTCGTTTGAACTCAGTAACCCTTGGTTACGTACGTTAACATTCATTAGTTCCGTACGTTAAATCATCCTCATTACATACGCTATACTCTCTTCATTGCGTACGTTATGCATGTTCAGAACACCTTTTTGCGACTTCGTCTTCTTTGATGCTTTGCTTCGCCTTGTTGTTGTTTTGCTTTGTTTATCAACTTTAATCATCAAAACATTATTAAGTATGTATGGAACAAAATGTTCTAACATGAGTAATGTCAGGCTCGGGTATCACACGACCCCTCCTGCCCAATTAATTTTTTGAATATCTTGTAGAAGGTGAGGGTTAGAGTGGGATTACCATTTGAAAGGCAGATATGAACTTCTCCCACCCGTTGTGTAAGAAAATTCTGGATGAACGGGGTCGTGATAGTGCCGCGGTCCGGTTGTCCAATGAAATCTCCCAATCGAAATAGCCGCTCCTTTATGCACCCTGTATTTTGTGATTTTTGAGGTGGTGCCGGCTCTTGAGAGGAAAAACCGACCTTTTCTTTTCCTTTTGTAGACTTCTTCAGTGCCATCCCTAATGATTTAGCATTTAGATTGAAAGGAGAAGGTATTGTAGAGATGATTCATGTATATTTGAGCTCCGGTTTGGAAAAAAAATTACCCTATGTGCTGCTGCCGACAGGTCCCGAGTGAAATGAAGTTCAACCCCTCTATTTTTATAATAATAGGTCCAGGTTACGGCCGTAACACACCTAAGTTACGGCCGTAAGAAGCTTACGGCAATAAAGCAGTTTGTATGATATGGTCGTGTGCTTAGAGTGTTACGGCCATAATGAGCGTTCATGAAATTAAAAGTGTAACAAGTTATGGCCGTGATTTATGTTGCATGTGGCCGTAATAGGTTTTCGTCGAGTTCAAATAATTGTTTCGTAAACGTATGGCCGTAAGAGAGGTGCTACGGCCGTAAGTTGCTTTCGTGAAAGTATGATGCCAACTAGAATACGGCCGTAATAGTGATGAAATACACGGTCGTAACATATGTCATACGGCCGTAGTGAACAATGGAATAAGGGTTTAAAGAAGGCTTCCCTGTTGTGGAAGATGATGCTTAGCTTAAGCCTTTTTGAACTTGCAAATTAGTTTGCAAAACAACAAAAGAAAATATATACCCGGAAGTATAACACAAATAACTTAGATGTGCTTCAGGAAAGTTCGAGGAGTCGTCTTACGCTGCCATGAATGGTTTTATTAAAAACAACAATAAAAATCACAGAAATAGAAATAACAATACATATATTGTGAATAGATGCGCGTTAAAAGGTCAAAAAGAAACTCCTTAAGCTGCCATTATTTTCATAATTTTTATTACATCCACTAAAAAATAAAAACAACAACAAGACTGAAGAGGGATATTAGAGGAAAAGGAATGCATCAATTTTGCGTTTTCGCACAGTGAAATATTCCATCCAAACAATATCTAGTTGAGGAACAAATTTAATAAGTTTTTTAATCAGCTCTTCTGGTGTTGTTGTTGTAATATCCGAAATTTCTACTACTGTATATTATTTTATTCGAGTTATGTTGTACAGCGTGGAATCTGTACATCATGGATAAAATAAACGAAGGACTAAGACATCTGTATTTGTATAATTGTCGTACTTGGTCGACAATTGTATATGAGTATATCGGGTATCAGAAGTATCGTATGAAAATATTATTGGATTCAGTATATGTATTTAGAATGTGTATATGTGTTTTCGGTATGTCGAGACAGATAAGGACGGTTGGAAATGGCTAAGTATAGAGACCTTAACGTACGTTAAGAATTCGAGATAACGTACGCTAAGTTGCTCGAGTTACGTACGTTATGGCCAAGGCATTACGTACGTAACGAGGGAATCGGACAGTGTTGCTACCCAAAATATTATCCGGAGATAGATATTGCTGGAATGGATGGGATAGCAAACAAATGCAAGAGCACTTCCGTGAGAAAGATAAATAACACAAGATTTGCCGGGGTTGTTAGTCCCGGGCTTGAATGCTCTCGCGAGATATTATTAATACTAATATTCGGGGATACAAGTACTAATGTAAGAATACAATTACAATGAGTGTAAAGATTCTTGATATCTTAGCTAGTGAGCGTGTAGATTGCCGGAAGAACAAGATTTGATGCTCTGTGAGTTCTTGTAACAAAGGAGATGAACAGTCGCGGCAGTGAGAGATCGACAGTCTCTCACGGCGAGTTTTTAGCTGGATGCTTGGGCTCCTGGGCTTAAGAATCTCTTGGAATCTGTCTAGTGGAGACTTGCTGCCTCTGCCGATCGTCTTCTGGACGAGTGATTCGGAGAGAGAAGTCCTGAGATGGATTCCAGCGAGAAAGCAGGGAGCTTGATGGTATATGTGTTCTCAGCTGTTGGTGAAATGAATTCCGAACCGTAGGTCAAATGAATTCGGAACCTTTTTCCAGTAGGAGGAGGTTCTCTATTTATAGGACTTGGGTATGCCGGGCGATCGCCTTTTCTGCATTATAATAATCGGGTGATCGTCCTTTAGCACATGGGCTTGTTCCCTTAAAGTCTGCAGGAGTTCTTTGGCGATCAATCAGCGGTCAATGGGAGCTTACACGCGTCTGAGATTCTTTGTCACGGGCGGTCCCACCGACAACTTTCGGCGCGCTGGGTAGGTGAGGTAGGTGACAGGCTGTGGTCAAAGGTCTTGTCTGTCAGCAAAAGATCTTGCCTGTCAGCGAAGATCTTGTCAGCGCCTTTTGTGGATCTGCACGTGGGTGCTGTTCTGAGATCCAATCCTCGATGACTTTGACGGGTGATCATCTCTGCTCGGGGCGCAGGTCGACCATCCTTAGCCGGACACTAGAGTCGATTGCCAGATGCCGAAGGGCGATCGCCTTGGGAGTCGATCGCTAGGTACCTGATGGTGGTCTGATATCTTCGACTTGGCGAGCTAGCCATAGTTTGACTGGAGTTGACTTGGTCGCTCGGCCTTATAGTCGATCGCCTGTCGGGATGAATAAATCGTGACACAACAATTGCCCCCCAGCTCGCTCATACATTGGAAACGTGGGGTGAGGTTGCTCTCTTAGCGATCGCTGAACTTTTGACGAGCGACTTTGCGTTTCATTGAACTGGCGATCGTCTTTGAGCTGATATACTCTGGGTTCGGACGACCTGGTTGGTCGCTAAACTGCGTGGGAAAAGGCAATGGGCGCTGAAAAGTCTCCGCGCACGTGTCGGGCTTCTATTGGAGGATACCAACGGTCATTAATGACTCCTCGGCTGACGCGTCCTTGAAAATACGCGTACGCGGGTCTCGAGGGAGTCAATTAATGCGTCGTTTGAGATTCGACCCATGAGGTTTTCCCTTATTGCAAACGAGTCCCTGCCTTCTCCTATAAAAGGGCGCAGTGCTGCAGCTTCATACTCACGCGTACTTATTGGAGAAAGAAGGACTCGCTGTCGATTTTTCTGAAGATCTTAGTGCCGACCGTTGTTCGATTTCACTTTCGGGTAAGAAAAATCTTTTTCTCCTTATCTGTCTTTGAGAATGGCCGGAACCTCATCATCGCATGGAGTGGGTACCAGTTCTGCCGCCGGGACATCGACTGTCCGGGGAGAATCTTCTTCCGACTTCCACCTGGAGACGGCCGCTGAAGCTATTCGGGCCAGAATCGACCCTGCTGAAGTCGAGGCTTTATTTAATGAAGCCGATGTTGCTAAGGAGGCGGCTGCTGAAGAAAGACGATCGCAGATTGAGAGAGATCTGGCGATTAGGGCCTACTGGGAGCAGCATAGTGCTTTCGGCCGGTCCTATAAGGCTTTTGCTGAGATAATGGAGAAGTTGGCCGGTCCTACTCCGAGATTCGATTTTCGGGGATACTCGGTCGCCTACCCCTATGTGCTTCCCAAACGGTCGCAGTACCGTGCTGCGCAGCGATCGTTGTGGTCTCTTGGCCAAATACGGAGTTCGACGACCAGGAAAGATCTGGCCGTCTGGAGGACAAGATTCCATGTTCCTTCAGATGTGGACATGTTCGCGCCGGTGGAGAATAAGCGAGCCGATCAGCCTCCGATGGGCATGGTCGCCGTGAATGAGGCGATTATGGAGGCCGGGCTGCGCTTCCCTCTATCCTTTGCTGTCTCCCATCTGTTGGCCGCTTGGAATGTGGCGCCACTTCAGCTGACGCCGAACGCCTGGCTCCAAATTAACTGCACTCTCACCCTTTTCGGCGGTCACCGCCTGTACCGCCTCCCATCGCCATTGGAGATGAACCATTTGTTCAAACTGACGGCTCATAAAGGGTTGGTCGGCAGTTACTATATTCAGGGCCGATCTGGTCGGGTGATTCACGGAGTCCCGAATAAGATACGGGGCGATTAGACGAAGTGGTTCTGGGTCGCCGGCAAGTGGAGGGCTTCCGCAAGCGACAATCCTTCGGGCGAGCTGGAGATCCCCACTGAGTTTCGGGAGAGGAATCCCGGTAAGGGTTTAGACTCTCCCTTCGTTCGGATGCGTTTTGGACTGATATAATTTGATTTCGGTTTTGCAGATTTTCACATTCCAGCAGTCGAGGAGCTGCCTTTTGACTTTCTGGTTGTCTTGGAGCAGATAAGGAGCTTGTCGGACGACAACCTTGACGCCACCCGGATCAATAAGGACAGTCGTTGGTTGTCGGCTCGACTATTCCGCTTCCCGAGACATCTCTCGGTGCCAGGTATGAGTTTCTGCGACCTTCACTTTCTAGGCGATCGCCTTACTTGAGGAAAGCATCTAACTGTTGGTCGATTGTCTTAACCGTAGAGGTTCGCTTTCCTCGGTTTTTGGAGCCCCCGACGGAGATCGCTATGTCGAATCCTGGAGTTCTAGGCCGACTCCGCCAAAAGAGGTCGTCTCGGGCCCCACCTGTTGCGTTGCCAATAGTTCCGGAGGTGGAGCCTCGCGTGGAGCCGGTCGTGGCTGAGGAGGGAGTTCCAGAGGAGGGCCTTCGAGCGAATCGCAAGAGGCCGAGACCGGAAGAAATTTCGGTTCCTGCCCCGAGCGATGAAGTGACGATCGCCGCGCCTCCGGTCACCATCGTTGCTCCGGAGAGTGAGCCGCCCTCTGCGGCTTTTATGCGGGAGATGGCGATCGCGGATGCTGAGACCCCTCGAGGGAAACCGTATTTTGGTCGGGACCCCGAGAAGGCTGAGAGGTAGATTGCATTTTTGTGTTGAAAATTGCAACTGCGTAGGAGTTGTATTAACTTAGTTGTTTTGATGCTAGATCCGTCGCGCAGATCCGTCTTGCCCGCCGATGGTCGTGGATTTCATAGCGAGCCGATCTCCTCGCCATTCCTGCGACATTCCTCCATACGTTAGCAAGGCTGCTTCTGCTCTGCCGAAGGCTTGGACGACCAATCTGGATGCGGTCGCT
The DNA here is from genome assembly GCA_033398695.1 of Orobanche coerulescens. Lineage (NCBI taxonomy): Eukaryota > Viridiplantae > Streptophyta > Magnoliopsida > Lamiales > Orobanchaceae > Orobanche > Orobanche coerulescens. The sequence goes on from CM065816.1 coordinate 96,868,179, forward strand.
CGTCAGCGATCGGGGAGTTCGATGCAGGTTGTTCTCGCCCTTTCTCTCCAGACGGCGACCATGGCTGTCCAGGCTGCTCAGGAGTTTGAGGGGCGGCCTTCCACTATTCGCCTGCAGGCGGATCTCGAGGCGGCTCGGAAAGAGAATGCCGAGTTTGCTGATAAGATCGCGGCGATGGAGAAGGACACTCTGGAGGTGGCCAGGCGGGCGAGCCACGAGCTTGAGCTGGAGAAGAAGGAAACTGAGCAATATCGTCTGGCGGTTGACCGATTTCGGGACCAGATGCTGAATGCCGTCCAGGCGCAGAAGGTTGCTGAAGAGGAGGCCGATCGCCAGAAGGTGACGATCGCTCGGTTGGCGGCGTGACGGAGCGAGGAAAAAGTTCTTTGCGAGGAGGCTGAGCTCCAGGGGTCGCAACAGGCGATGGCGGAGCTGAAAGGAGAGGTGGATGCGACCAAGGCTGATCCCTTTCAGAACTTGGAGTTTGTCAGCGAGTTCGCCTATTATTTGGCATTCGCCGACTCGATCCGAGCAGCTAAGAAGGGAGGTTTGGAGGTCGGACCTCTTGCCGAGAACTTCAAGGCGTATGCGTTGGAGCATCCTCTCCATTCAGCTTTCTCCTTGCCGATCTTGGATCTTGCGGACATCGGCGTGGATTTGAGCTGGTATCCGTCTCCGGCCAATCTTGCTCATCCCGACGCTAGGGAAGATGAGGGGACCGCACCGGATGCTGATGGCGAAGGCCAGGCAGGGGCCTGAGGCACTTCATTTTTGAGGTTTTAGCTTATCTCCTTGTAGTTTGTAGCTTTCTTTTGTAGCATTTGGGCCTTCGGGCGACCATGTACTCCGATTTTTTCAAGTAATGAAATGAACGTTTGAATTTCTGACTTATCACTTGAATGAATGGTTATTTTTGAGTCTTTGTTTGACTTTGTACAAATGTGTGAGGAGAGATCGTTGCGAGGGTAGTTCCAAATGAATTGATAAACTCATAAAGATTACTTTTACAACAAATTCGATCGCTGCACAACTTGCTGAAAATGACGACCTCCATATGTTGTTGAATAGCGACGATCGTCGTATAGGTAGTCCGCACTCTAATTTCCCCTTGTTTTTATTCACTTAGCGGAAGTAAGGGGATGAAAATAATTCGTTGAGTGAGCAGTCTTCAACTTTGTCGAATCCTCTGGGACGGTCGTCCGTCTTGAGGAACCGTGCACGATCGCGGAGTTCGATGGACCGACTCCTTGATCATGTCTTGATGCGCGAAGACATTGAGTGTCTCGTGACTCACTTTATTATGAGGGTCCTCTGTTAGGCTGCGCCTCGCCTCGTATTTAAACGAAGGGCGTGCGGTCTCGGTCTAGAGGAGTCTTTGCGCGGGGCAGCGTCGGATGATTCAACTCCACGCCCGCGGCTTGTTTAGCTCTGCTTCCACCTCGGCCCACCATGAAGATGGCGAACCTCGACGGTGTATGTTGAGACGGGGGTTGTGGCACGTCGCATTGTCCGGGTTCACCATGTTAGATGATGAACCTTTGAGGGCGAGCGATCGTGTCCACTGATTAATTTTGGAGGGCCCTCAGACTACGCCGGCCTCGTATTTAAACAAAGGGCGGGCGATCTTGGCCCAAAGGGACCTTGCATGGCCTAAGCAGTCGGTTCCATTGACCACCAGGACCATGGCTGCACTCTTCCACCTTGGATCGTCATGTGGATGCCGACCTTCGACGGTGTACGTTGTGCGGGGGAGGCGATCTCGTGTCTTAGTCCATCATGTTAGACGGTGAACTGTAGATGGCGAGCGAGTCCTCCAGTTTCTTAAATAAGGAGGGAGATCGGGGAGACTTCCGTGGTCTCCTTCTCTTGATTGAGGCATGTAGAGACGGTCGCCGAGGTTGATCCAGGGGTCGGCTCGTATGAGCTTCCCAGCCTGTTTTGTGTTGGACTCCGACGATCGTGTCTAGAGATTGGTAGGGGCTTTGGCTAGGCCAATAAGCTGTCCAACTTGCCTTCCTCGAACAATCTCCAGAGCTGTTTGAGGAGGTCGCGGCATTGGTTGGTGCTGTGGCCGGGACTCTTGTGGTAGGCACAATATTGATTGTTGTCCAGGTGACCGTGGTCCCTTATTGCCTTTGGCTTTTTGAGCTCTTCGTGCACCTTGATGGCATAGAAAATATGTGCTGGAGTTCGGTTGAATGTATGGAGGAGATGGGCTTCCATGTCCTCGAATGCCTTGAGATCTCCGGATGATTTGGCGATCGCCTTCTTTGCTTTGGCGATCGCTATCTTCTGGACAGGAGGTGGCGTTTCTTCGCCTAGGTGTAGGGTGAGTAGCCTTTGCCTGGCTAGAAAGTTGGCAGCTTTAGCGCGGAAGATCGCGTAAGTTGGGGGAATATCCTTGGAGAGATGTCTAAACATGGGAGAGTGACCGCGGAATCCCCCCATGACCGAATAGAGAGCGAGCTCGTCACTGACGGGTTCGCCGGTGAGGATGATTTCGTCTACCCGGTCGATGTATTCTGCGTCGGTTTCGTCCTTCCCCTGCTTGATTTTCATCACGCGGTGGGGGCCTTCTGGTCTGGCGACCTTGCTGGCGAAGTATGACGTGAAGTCATTTGCCAGTTTTTTAAAGGAGGTGATTGATCGTGGTGGTAGTGAGACGTACCACCTATGGGCCAGCTCGCCCAATGTTAACGGGAAGATCCGGCACTTGGTTGCATCAGATTCCCCACACCCAGTCATGTAGATTCGGAATTTACTCAGGTGGGTTTCAGGGTCCGATCTCCCCTCATACAAAGGTGTTTTGGGAGAAGCGATCGTTGGTTGTATGGGGGCAAGCTCGATGTGGACCGCGAGTGGCTTGGTCGGCCCGGTGATCTTTTTGCTGGTGCTTGCACCAGTGTCCAAGAGTGCTTTCATCTCGTTGAGCTGGCGTTGTATGGCGGCCATCGCCGTGGCCTGACTGCTTGCGGCTCGGCGCTCAGAGCGGGAGCCGAGGCGATTGAGTACTGATCCCCTGGCGATCGGGGCGGGAGTCAGATGGCTGACCTGCGTTCGGCTATGAGGTGGGTAGGCCGAACTCCTGGTGACAGATTCGGATTCCGTCTTTTCAAGGTTGGAAACAGAATACCCCGGTCGCCAAGATGGGTCGCGCCCCAACCGATTGAATATGGATCCATCCGGTCGCGCGAGAGCCTTTCCTCACGAATTGGGGCTTTCTGACGATCGCTCGGTCAGTAGCCCGTTGAATTTACGTTTTCCCATGAGGCGCACGATCGAGGGAGTTATCGCGGGCGACGTGCATGCTCTCCGTCGCTCCTCTAGGATGGCCATAGCCTTGTCGATCTGTTCCTCGGTTTGGAATTGATCGAGTGAGAGGTTGGGGCCATCTCTCGGATGCAGGATCGAGAGTCTCGCGTTGCTGCGGCTTCCCCCCGTCGTTGGCTGGGGTTCGGACTAAACCGGGATATGGTGTCCGGTGGTTCGGAGAGCGGCTTTCTTCGATGTACCGGCGGATGTCATGATTCTGAAGGTTTTCTTTGAAGTGCAGTGAGTGTCACTTCAAGTATCTGCCCCGAGAACAGTGAGTGTTCTTCGGGACGGTAGGAATATAAATTTGAGGGTTAGATGCCCTCCTTCTAGCGCCAATTGTTGCTACCCAAAATATTATCCGGAGATAGATATTGCTGGAATGGATGGGACAGCAAACAAATGCAAGAGCACTTCCGTGAGAAAGATAAATAACACAAGATTTGCCGGGGTTGTTAGTCCCGGGCTTGAATGCTCTCGCGAGATATTATTAATACTAATATTTGGGGATACAAGTACTAATGTAAGAATACAATTACAATGAGTGTAAAGATTCTTGTTATCTTAGCTAGTGAGCGTGTAGATTGCCGGAAGAACCAAATTTGATGCTCTGTGAGTTCTTGTAACAAATGAGATGAACAGTCGCGGCGGTGAGAGATCGACAGTCTCTCACAGCGAGTTTTTAGCTGGATGCTTGGGCTCTTGGGCTTAAGAATCTCTTGGAATCTGTCTAGTGGAGACTTGCTGCCTCTGCCGATCGTCTTCTGGACGAGTGATTCGGAGAGAGAAGTCCTGAGATGGATTCCGGCGAGAAAGTAGGGAGCTTGATGGTATATGTGTTCTCAGCTGTTGGTGAAATGAATTCCGAACCGTAGGTCAAATGAATTCGGAACCTTTTTCCAGTAGGAGGAGGTTCTCTATTTATAGGACTTCGGTATGCCAGGCGATCGCCTTTTCTGCATTATAATAATCGGGCGATCGTCCTTTAGCGCATGGGCTTGTTCCCTTAAAGTCTGCAGGAGTTGCTGGCAGTCAACTGTACGGTCCAATGGGGAGCTTACACGCGTCCTGAGTTGCTGTCACGGGCGGTCCCACTGACATCTTTCGGCGCGCCTGGCGGTAGGTGAGGTAGGTGACAGGCTGTGGTCAAAGGTCTTGTCTGTCAGCAAAAGATCTTGCCTGTCAGCGAAGATCTTGTCAGCGCCTTTTGTGGATCTGCACGTGGGTGCTGTTCTGAGATCCAATCCTCGATGACTTTGACGGGCGATCATCTCTGCTCGAGGCGCAGGTCGACCGTCCTTAGCCGGACACTAGAGTCGATCGCCAGATGCCGAAGGGCGATCGCCTTGGGAGTCGATCGCTAGGTACCTGATGGTGGTCTGATATCTTCGACTTGGCGAGCTAGCCATAGTTTGACTGGAGTTGACTTGGTCGCTCGGCCTTATAGTCGATCGCCTGTCGGGATGAATAAATCGTGACACAACAGACAGGACGAGCTGTGGTCGGCAGGTGGGACCCTATGTCAGCAGCTTTCGGCGTGGATGTGGACAGGCGAGTCAACCCCGACCATTACGTACGCTAAGGACGGATCATTACGTACGTTAACGAGCATGTTACTGTAGCAAGTCAACGTACGTATTACGTACGTTATGGAGCAAGAGTTACGTACGTAAGGTATTGAATGAAATGAGTCAGTTAACTCTGGATCGTCATTACTTACGCTACCAAGGAAATATAGCGCACGTAATAGGTTATTACGTACGTTAACATGGACATGTTACGTACGTAACGAATAGAAATATTTTATAAGTGGACACCCGTCATTTCATTTCTCTCCGGAAGTTCACCTCCAACCCTCAGAAATGGATTCTTGATTCTTCTAAGTCGATTTTGGGCTTGGGAACATGGGATTGGAGCTTGAGATATGAAGATAGTGATGATTCTTGAGGTGGTTACTTGGGTATTTCATCTTCTAAGAGGTATGTTGGAAAATCCCTTCTTGAATTTCGGATTTTTGATGTGTTGTTGATGAATGAGTCGTATGAAGATGATTATGATATTGTTGTTACGATTCTTGAGGTTATATGAACTATATGTTGAAGAATATCATGGTTTATGTCTTGATTATTTTGGTTATGATTATAGAATCATAGTGTTCTTGGTGTTCTTGGTAGAATTGTTTCGATTCTTGATGTTAGGCCGATCATATATTGGAAAATATGATAATATACACGTTGAATTATGAATGAGGATTGTTCAGATGTTAGAGGATATCAAATTACGTTGTTTTGATGTCTATGGACATGATTTTGAATCACTTAGTGTTGTTGAGGAACTTCTTGATGAATTTAACATAGCAAGACGATCGTATGTTGAATTATCGGTATTTTTAGATATGAAGATCGAATTTGGAGTCGGTAATGTTAGACCCTTGATTGGTTTAATTTGATTATTGATATGATTATCCGATTATGGATCGTGTTGTGGTTTCGAGTTCATGATCGATTGACTTGGTTGTTCGGAATTATGTTTAATCGGTATATTGTAGAATCATTGAGTTTGTCAATCGTTTATATTGAATAGTAATTATCGGATTTCGGTTCATATGATGGATGTGAATTCATAAAATGGTTTGAGTATTAATTAGTTTTATATATGATCGAGGTATCGTTGACCCGTTGAGTTTGATTGATTGGCTATGTCGGTTATTGATTGTTATCGAATCATTGTTATTTGATTACTTCAATAGGTTGAGATTATTGATCGGTGATTATAACCGTATGTTGCGGTCGTGTTCGAATACGTTCGTGAATCGCTTTGGCCGGGAGCCGAGGAGCTTGTAGACGAAGGCAATGAGATTGGTAGAGGCTTCATCATCGTCGTATCGGTATCGAGGCAAGTTATTACTTGCTCAGTTATAATGCTTAATGAATGGTTTCAGTTTCACTTCATTTATAATGCAAATAGCAATGATTATTACTGCAAATTATGGAGATTTGGATTATATGTTGTCTTTCCGATTCTGGGAGTTAAATCATAATGTATATGCTTTATCTCGGTTATTGGCATATTCGGGTATCAAGGTTACGTTGCGATGGAGATGAGGATATGAATATCTATAGCTCATGGTACTTTTGGATCGCCGAGCATTGAGGATAATCGCCGGCGATGATTTGATATCGAGATTTCTCCTGACGGACTTGGGACAAGTATCTTAGTTTGATTCAGTTTAGTATTGATGTTGTTGATCATGCAGGTTGTCATTCATGTTGCTGAACATGAAGTCGTCCTAGTTGTGTCATCATAGTGTCGTTCATGTTTTGATTCATATATTGTTCATGTTGATGGACATATTGAGTTGCATATGTGTATGCATAATTATATTGTTTATGTTGTGTTGATCCTGTGAGATCATGTGATCTATGCTGAGGGCGCTGGATCGGATATCCACCATGTGTTGGTTCGATGGGATCATCATGGGGATCTATGCTGAGGTCGCTGGATCGCTGGACAGGTTTTCCACCATGCGTTGGTTCGACGGGATCATCATGGGGATCTATGCTGAGGGCGCTGGATCGTTGGATTACCCAGAGTTGTGCTGATGGAATCATGTGGATTCGCATCATTGATTTTATCATGTGTTGTTATTGTGCATATGTATATTATGGGTTGCCATAAGTATACATTGTCATTATTGATGTGAGCATATTGACGTTGTCATATGAGTATGCATTTGTAGGTCTTGTGTTAGGACCATGTCCGTGTGTGGTATTGATTTGACCTCGGATTAGACTGACATGATTGTCGTGGCATTTCATATCTTGAGGTATGTTCAGTATTTCCTTTGCTATTTATTTTTTGATGGACAATCGGTTATCATCTTGGGATTTGATGATGTTATCCGATGGATCGTATTGGTCAGAACTGGTATACTTCTGTATCGTGAGTTGGTGATGGTAGTTTGAGAATCTTGAGTATTGTTGAGCTACAATACAGATATTATGTTCGAATTTATTGGTTAATCGAGTACGAGATGTGAAATGTGATAATGGTCATTCTGTTGAGGATTATTTGAGTAAGTAAAGTTACTACGATAAGATTACATTGGTCGTATTCTTATTTTGTATTCTCATTGGTATGTATTTATTAATGTGATGTGACAGTTATCATTGTTAGATATTATGGCTGACCCCGTCGTGGGCTTTCTTTTTAGGTTCTTGAGATATCGAGCTTGTAGCGGTCGTGGAGGGATGAGCTTCCCGGAGGATACTGGCTAGGGCATGTAATTGTGTATTGAGTTTCCTGATCAGTTATTGTATTCCGCTGCTAGAGTATTTTAAAATTGTTTGTCTTTTCCGCTGCGTGAGTATTTTTGGCCTTTTGGTATCTGGTAACTTAGGTTACTTTGTCAACCGTTTTCTAAACTATTTTGTCGGTACGTGTAAGCGATAGCTTAATGTATGTTTTTAAAACTGTTTAGTTCTGGCATTTCAGGACTTGTCCTTTCAAACGAGATTTTACGACGGTTTTGATAAACATATTTTGTATAGTCTTCAAATGTTTTAAAGATAGTACCGTCGTTGGCCTCTTGGGCATTTGTAAATGTTTGCGAAAATTTCCTTCAGCCTTGTGGGTTCCATCTCGGGGCCCACAGCGCTGTAATATTCCTGGATGGCTCTGGGGTGTTACAGATTATGGTATCGGAGCTTAGGTTGAGAAAACCTAGGCAGTCGGGTCGAGTTGGGTCGTGTTTTGTCGCGTCATTCGAGTTGTCGATTGACAAATATTAGAGCCATGAGTTTTTGTTGTTCACTCGGGCTTGTGCATTATGTGATTTGCCAGTGTAGTACTGGGCTTGTTATAAACTTTTCCAAATGGTATTAACGTGTTTCTTCAGATAGAGCTTTGTTATGTTCTCGAGTTGAACTGAGTTTGCAAAATGTGTTTTTTAAAAACATATGTGTCGAGTAATTTCTAGAGTTGAGACATGTGCCAGTATCACGGGGAATCGTCGACTTCACGATCTGTAAGTATTTGGATTTTTGAATTGCATTGAGATTTGTTTCCGTTCTAAGTTTATATGCTTTAAGAATTAGCAGAATATTATGCGTTACATTATAAGGTGACAGAGTTGGGACATGATTGTTGATCTTGAGAAGGTATGATTTTGGAAATCAATATGTCGGTTAAATTTTAGAAACAGAGTTGTGTATTCGGGAAGTGGACTATTGATTGATGAGGAGAACATGTAGTCATGTTAATTCATTGATATATGAACTGTTTTTGAGCATTTGAAAATAATACTTTTCGAAATGAATATTTCATAGATGTTTTACGGAAAATGATTTTTGGGTCGAGACCCAATCGATTTTGAAATAGATTTATAACTCAGGACTCGAGGTCCAAAAAGGTTTCCTACTTTTAAACTTCTTGTAATGCGGAACGAGATACGGGCTGAGACCCTAATGTTTCAAAAGTCTTTTCTGTTTTCCAAAACTCCCGAGATTTGTAAAACACTTTATCTATCGTCTAGCTATTTCGTTTCTGCCTTTCGCGATTTTGGTTTACCTGTTCAAATGAAACTTCTCGGGAAGTCTTTCGCTGTGTTTGATTTGTGGATTATTCCATGTTTTGTCATAGCATGGTTGAGGTGACCCAGGATGGGTTAATGATTGACGTTGCGAGTCATATGTGGAAAAGGAGTTTTTGTCGGAGTCTATACATTGAGATTTTGGAACTATACCGTGTAGTTTTCTGATGGAATGTCAGTGGAATTTGTGACGAACCGAATTGGTATACAGGAGTATGAATGTGGTCAATCATTTGCATAGTTTTCATTTTAAAACTTAGAAATCGTGTGGATTCGAAGGAAACTGTTATCGAATACTTGGCACCAGCGAGCCAATTTAATTTTTGAAAATTTTTTGTGGTCTTACCAAAATTTATGTTTTGAGTTTTGAAATTTTTGAAGGAACTTTCAAAAATTTGTCTTCTTGACAAGACTGTATGATTTCAAACTGATTTTGAAAATGTGATTGATATACAAACGCATTTTGCATATCATGGTGAAGTTCTGAGTGAGACTCACAAACTGGATATCATATCGATGGTACGAGGAAAAGAGATCTGAACTCTAGTATGATAGTTTTGTTATCCAGAGATGATCAGTTGATTGATCAGATAAGAGAAATATGTTGCGTGGTGTAGATTCATGCACATAATATGAGTTTGGAACTTTGTATTTTGTGAAACCGTGACATATGTGCTATGTGATTCCATTGGTAAGGTAGTAGCGCGATTTTTACCATAATGATTTTGAATGATTTCTTTGTAAGTGTAGATTTGGGAATGGTAACCCCATACTGGTTGTTTTGGATATTGAGTGGTCGTTCCCTCTCAACTTATGATTAGATATGTTCGTCGGTTTGTGATTGGTTGTTCGTATGCCGAAGGGCATGTTCAACAGTCGGGTGTGTTTATTGAGATCCATGATATGTGATTGGTGTGTTGTTTTGAGAACTTTATCCATTCGTATATCGGTTTCTGTGATTCTGTGTTGATCATGTTGGAGCTTACAGTGTGAAAGTATACTCGATTATCGTTGATCGTTCGTTGGTTATATTAGATTTTATCATGTCGATGATATTCTCGATTGTGTTTTGACCTCTAGTTGGTCATCTTGGAGTTTATCATGTTGATGATATTCTCGATTGTGTTTTGACCTCTGGTTAGTCATATAGGAGTTTATCATGTTGATGATATTCTCAGTTGCGCGTTAACCTTTGGATTGCTCGTATTAGAGTTGATCATGTCGATAATATACTTAGTTAATTATTGGTTGATCATTGTTTATGATCGGATGAGCATTCGGAATTTCGTGTCGATGTTTCAGATTTTGTGGCATTGTTTCGGGCAGTTGTTTCACAGATGTACCATGCATTATTCATTTTTTTTAGCAGATTGGGACTTGATTGTGTAATCAGGCAGACACGATTTGACACGGATAGATTATTTCATCCGAAGATGATATTTTTTGTTAAGACTCATGGAATTGTGATTGTAAGCGTATTGAGGCTTTACAGTGAAGTAACTTGCTAGTATCTCAGGAGATCGTCGACTTTGTGCATTCGTAAGTGTATTGTTTTGGTTATCTGTTAATAATGATGATTGATCGTTGTTGTGATGGTTTCAGAATATTTTGGTTGAACGGTTTGTTTGTTTTTCTATGACGAATTGCAAGTTTTGAAGACAAAACATATTTTAAGTGGTGTAGTATGTAATACCAAAATTTCTACTACTGTTGTTTAATATTATTTTATCCGAGGTATGTTGTACAGCATGGAATCTGTACAACATAGATACACTAAACGAATGACTAAGACATCTGTGTTTGTATAATTGTCGTACTTGGTCGACAATTGTATATGAGGATAACGGGTAACAAAACTATCGTATGAAAATATTATTGGATTCAGTATATGTATTCAGTATGTGTGTATGTGATTTCGGTATGTCGAGACAGATAAGGACAGTTGAAAATGGCTAATTATAGAGCCCTTAACATACGTTAAGAATTTGAGATAATGTAGGCTAAGTTGCTAGAGTTATGTACGTTAAGGCCAAGGCATTACGTATGTAATGAGGGAATCGGATAGGACGAGATGTGGTCGGTAGGTGGGACCCTGTGTCAGCAGCTTTCGGCGCGGATGTGGACATGCGAGTCAACCCCGACCATTACGTACTCTACGGACGCATCATTACGTACGTTAACGAGCATGTTACTGTAGCAAGTCAACGTACGCATTACATACGTTATGGAGCAAGAGTTATGTACATAAGGTATTGAATGAAATGAGTCAGTTAACTCTGGACTGTCATTACGTAAGCTACCAAGGAAACATATCGCACGTAATAGATTGTTATTTACGTTAACATACACATGTTACCTACGTAACAAATAGAAATGTTTTATAAGTGGACACCCGTCATTTCATTTCTCTCCGGAAGTTCACTTCATTTTTCACCTCTAACCCTGAGAAATGGATTCTTGATCCTTCTAAGTCGATTTGGGGCTTGGGAACATGGGATTGGAGCTTGAGATATGAAGATAGTAATGATTCTTGAGGTGGTTACTTGGGTATTTCATCTTCTAAGAGGTATGTTGGAAAATCCCTTCTTGAATTTCGGATTTTTGATGTGTTGTTGCTGAATGATTCGTATGAAGATAATTATGATATTGTTGTTACGATTCTTGAGGTTATATGAACTATATGTTGAAGAATATGATGGTTTATGTCTTGATTATGTTGGTTATGATTATAGAATCATAGTGTTCTTGGTGTTCTTGGTAGAATTGTTTCGATTCTTGATGTTAGGCGGATCATATATTGGAAAATATGATAATATACACCTTGAATTATGAATGAGGATTTTTAGATGTTAGAGGATATCAAATTACATTGTTTTGATGGCTATGGACATGATTTCGAATCACTTTGTGTTCTTGAGGAACTTCTTGATGAATTTAACATAGCAAGAAGATCGTATGTTGAATTATCGGTATTTTTAGATATGAAGATCGAATTTGGAGTCGGTAATATTAGACCCTTGATTGGTTTAATTTGATTATTGATATGATTATCGGATTATGGATCGTGTTGTGGTTTTGAGTTCATGATCGATTGACTTGGTTGTTCGGAATTGTGTTTAATCGGGATATTGTAGAATCGTTTAGTTTGTCGATCGGTTATATTGATTAGTAATTATCGAATTTCCGTTCATATGATGGATGTGAATTCGTAAAATGGTTTGAGTATATTAATTGGTTTTATATATGATCAAGGTATCGTTGACCCGTTGAGTTTGATTGATTGGCTATGTCGGTTATTGATTGTTATCGAATCGTTGCTATTTGATTACTTCAATAGGTTGAGATAATTGATCGGTGATTATAACCGTATGTTGCGATCGTGTTCGAGTACGTTCGTGAATCGCTTTGGCCGGGAGCCAAGGATCTCGTAGACGAAGGCAATGAGATTGGTAGCGGCTTCATCATCGTCGTATCGGTATCGAGGCAAGTTATTACTTGCTCAGTTATAATGTTTAATGAATGGTTTCAGTTTCATTTCGTTTATAATGCATATAGCAATGATTATTACTGCAAATTGTGGAGATTTGGATTATATGTTGTCTTTCTGATTCTGGGAGTTAAATCATAATGAATATGCTTTGTCTCGGTTATTGGCATATTCGGGTATCAAGGTTACGTTGTGACGGAGATGGGGATATGAATATCTATAGTTCATGGTACGTTTGGATCGCCGTGCATTGAGGATAATCGTCGACGATGATTTGACATCGAGATTTCTCCTGAAGGACTTGGGACAAGTATCGTAGATTGATTTGGTTTAGTATTGATGTTGTTGATCATGCAGGTTTTCATTCATGTTACTAAACATGAAGTCGTCCTAGTTGTGTCATCATAGTGTCGTTCATGTTTGATTCATATGTTGTTCATGTTGATGGACATATTGAGTTTCATATGTGTATGCATAATTGTATTGTTTATGTTGTGTTGATCTTGTGAGATCATGTGATCTATGCTGAGGGCGCTGGATCGGATGTCCACCATGCGTTGGTCCGACAGGATCATCATGGAGATCTATGGTGAGCGCGCTACATCACTGGACAGGTTTTCCACCATGCGTTGGTTCGACGGGATCATCATGGGGATCTATGCTGAGGGCGCTGGATCATTGGATTACCCATAGTTGTGTTGATGGAATCGTGTGGATTCGCATCATTGATTTTATCATGTGTTGTTATTGTGCATATGTATATTATGGGTTGCCATAAGTATACATTGTCGTTATTTATGTGAGCATATTGACGTTGTCATATGAGTATGCATTTGTAGGTCTTGTATTAGGACCATGTCCGTGGGTGGTATTGATCTGACCTCGGATTAGACTGACATGATTGTCGTGGCATTTCATATCTTGAGGTATGTTCCGTATTTCCTTTGGTATTTGTTTTTTGATGGACAATCGGTTATCGTCTTGGGATTTGATGATGTTATCCGATGGATCGTATTGGTCAGAACTGGTATACTTCCGTATCGTGAGTTGGTGATGGTAGTTTGAGAATCTTGAGTATTGTTGAGGTACAATACAGATATTATGTTCGAATTTATTGGTTAATCGAGTACGAGATGTGAAATGTGATAATGGTTATTCTGTTGAGAATTATTTGGGTAAGTAAAGTTACTACGATAATATTATTGGTCGTATTCTTATTTTGCATTCTCATTGGTATGTAATTATTAATATGATGTGACGGTTATCATTGTTAGATATTATCGCTGACCCCGTCGTGGGCTTTCTTTTTAGGTTCTTGAAATATCGAGCTTGTAGCGGTCGTGGAGAGATGAGCTTCTCGGAGAATACTGGCTAGGGCATGTAATTGTATATTGTGTTTCCTGATCAGTTATTATATTCCGCTGCTAGAGTATTTTAAAATTGTTTGTCTTTTCCGCTGCGTGAGTATTTTTGGCCTTTTAGTATCTGGTAACTTAGGTTACTTTGGCAACCGTTTTCTAAACTATTTTGTCGGTACGTGTAAACTATAGCTTAACGTATGTTTTTAAAACTGCTGAGTTCTGGCATTTCAGGCCTTGTCCTTTCAAACGAGATTTTATGACGGTTTTGATAAACAGATTTTATATAGTCTTCAAATGTTTTAAAGATAGTACCGTCGTTGGCCTCTTGGGCATTTGTAAATATTTGCGAAAATTTCCTTCAGCCTTGTGGTTTCCATCTCGGGGCCCACGGCGCTGTAATATTCCTGGATGGCTCTGTGGGTGTTACAGTTGCAACAACTATGATTCGTTTAACATGCTCTGAAATAAAACCTATTTCAGAAGAGTAGTTGATGAATAGTAAACCATCGAACAAGCCATTGACATTTAGTAGACCTATTGGTTTATATGAACATTTAGCTGAGATCTGATAACCATATGAAAAGTTCCTCAAGAGTGCCAAAATCACCCGGAAGGGTGATAAAGGCATCAGCATTATTCATCATGTGAGTTATGCGGTCTTCCATATTCACAGCTCTGAACTCATCTTCAATGGTTGCCCCGGTGATTTTACTTTCAGCCAGAGATTTTGGAATGATTCCCAACACTTTTACTCCTTCCATATAGGCAGAAGCAACAGCGCTTCCATTAATCCTAGACTTCCTCCTCCGTAAACTACATGAATGCATTTTTCTCCTAAGGTACGACCCAAGTTGTGGACTGCTTCAGTAAAGCAAGCCTATGTACCATGACTTGCTCCGCCAAAAATGCAGATAGAGTTAAATCTTTTTGCGGAAGGTGATGATTCCATTTTTCGAAAAGAAAGTTATTTGAGAGAGAGAATGAGAGAAATGCAAGTTTGAGGGATGCAGAAAAGAAACAAGTGCAATGTTTATTTATAGATACAACATAAAGTTAAAATATTTGTCAAATTTGTGACTGCGTTAATTGCGCTTCAACTACTCAATAGACTAATGAATGCATTTATTGCGTATCACATTTTTTATTCCGAAAATATGACAAAACGACAAAAATTAAAGATACTTGCGTGTATGTACAATAGTTGTGATTGTGGCTCACATCTTCCTCTGATTTTACGTTCAGAAACGGCTTAAACGGCTTCTATGAGTAGGAGAGAGTTTCCAATCCAATTTTCTGACGAATTGGTAAACAGGTTCTTTTAACGTCAGATTCCCAAAACATTGTTCATATTGTTGTTTGAATTTATTCCACAAAGACCGAATGCCATAATATACGAGTCCACTAAGATGCGTGTCAATAAAAATTTCGATATTATCTAAATTCTCTTTATTGCGGCCATCCTTAATGAAGTGAATTTTATCTTCTCTATTTGTAGAAGGAATTCCTAAAGATCGACATTTTGAATTACAGTTTCACCTAGCACATTTATAGCTAACGCCCATTATCTTTGCTCATAATTCTTGACATATGAACTTTTCCCGAGCCCTGGTAAAAATCTAATCGGTGTTTCTATGAATTAACCTGCTATTCTCACCTTGGATTCAACAATGAATATAATATCAAAAGTTATGCCTTTATTCATAAGCAACCTCATCCTTTCAAGTCTGGTTTTGTAAATTTTCAAAAGGGTTATTTTGCTAAGAAAGGAAAAAAAATTTCAATAGTTTTTAAAGTTTCTTCCATTAAAAAAATAAAAAGAGAAATTATCTACAAATATTAGTTATTATGGGGAACTAAAAAATCCGACTTTAACAGTCACAGAGTACCGTTATGCGTAACTTGACCGGATAATAGAGTATTAATTCACAGTATCGGGGTCTAGTGAAACTAAATCGCGATTATATTTCCTTCGCATAGTCAAGAGAATCTAAAACAAAGAAAAAGTTGTATATATAACAATAGTCAATTGTGTAAGATTTCAAAATAACATTAATACACTCCCATCAACGGTGCCAAAAAACTTGACACGTGCTTTGTGTAGCTTATCGCAAGTGCTCGATATCGCATCAAGTAGTAAGTGGAATTTTTGAGTCCGGGTAATCGATCCCACGAGAAAGTATGGTTATTGATTGATTAGTACACTATTACCCTTTTGTTATGGTTATAAAGGATGAACGGAAACACACAATTTAAACGTTGAGTTTGAAAACTGCAAGGAATTGAAATTATAATTCAAATAATTATAAATAAATAAATGATTGTACTAATAACAGAATTATAAGATGCAAAATGAAATAGTTGGGACTACAAACTCAATTTATCATTAGTTATAGAAGATGTATATGAGATCATAAGATGTAATACTTATTATGTTGTGTAGATTCGATTTTCCTTAAAAAGACGGTTCCTCTTTCAAATATCAAAACGCCTCTTATATATTAAATCAATCTACTATATTTCTATGTTGATTGGATTTAATACATAGCATTAGGTTTTACAAAAATAACTCAAAAATTCATCTAAGGTTTAGAGGTATATTTCTATCCTCTAGAAGAACTTAGAGTGAAAACCATTTAATCTCATCAATATATTTTCATTCAAAATATATGAAGACCATAGATATCGTCATTTATCGGCTAAATAAATAAAGATTATAAAACAATAAAAATCACACACAATAATAAGTAATCCATAATAGATTTTTATAAAAACTTAAATAACATGACAAACCTTGTTTATAATCCCAACTAGGAGTATTTAGCCCATGAAGGCTTTATTCAACATATTACACGAACTAGTAACCATGATTAATTAAAAAAGGGAAAGAATTGATACTAAAACTCCCTTTAAATAAAGGATAAAGGAGCAATAAACTCCCCACACAATATATGGTTCAACACTCTTACATAAACTCTCAAGAACACAAGTGTGTTATCCACACAAAATGAAAAATTACAATTTATTACACTTATAAAATGAAGGCTAAATAGCCATATTGGTCCTTTATCTTTGGTCAAAATTTCATTTTCGTCCTTTATCATTCAATTGTTTCGTTTGGCCCCTCACGTTTCAAATATATTTCATTTACGTCCATGCCCTTAATTTTTTTGACAGACGCCATGCTGGCAGTTAACTGCTGACGTGGTGACTTACACGTCACTGGTGACGTGTCAGTTTTTGATGACGTGGTGTGACAAGTCAACATTTATTTAAATAAAAATTTAAAAAAATTAAAATATATTTTATAAATATCAAAAACTAAAATTGAATTAAAATTAAAAGTAAATAAGATAAATGAAATCACACGGGGATCAAAACGAAACCAAGCAAACAACACGGGGGACAGAAATGAAATAACCTGTGTTTGTGACAAAACTCATATCTGACTTGCAGATCTCAAGATTTACAGTGATGTATTCTTGGTTTTTAGAGATTTTTATTTACTTACTTTCATTTTCTAATTGCTAGAACTTGAGATTTGAAGCTCTTTTAGCTCATATTCAGATCTATTCCAGCTGCCCCTGGATTTTGAAGGTGCAAAACATGGAAGGTAGAATGAAAAAATATAGGCAAGTGAGCCCCGAACGATCCAAAGTGTTGACAAAAATATCGACCAAATATCACTACAATCATCACTATAATCATCATCAGCAGCAAAGTAGTCGAAGTAATCAGAAAGTGCTAGTAGTGTACTATCTGTGTAGAAATCGAAAGCTCGATCATCCCCATTTCATGGAAGTTCCTCTCTCTTCCTCTGGTGGACTTTACTTGAGAGGTAACTAACCTTTCAAAAACAGCACTTCCGATTTAAATGCATTCAACTTTTTTTTTAGTGTTCTTGAGTTTTGGTGTTTGTTTCTGAAGATGTGATTGAAAGACTTAATGTCTTGCTCATGATTTTGCTCGTGTGATCTCTGATGGTGTTGTTGAAGATGACTGCTGATTTCATTTATGCTATTTACTCTCTGATATGTGATCTGTTATTTGTTTGTATGGTTTCGTTTTGATCCCCCGCGTAATTTCATTTATCTTTATTACTTTTAATTTTAATTCAATTTCAGTTTCTGAAATTTATAAAATATGCTTAATTTTTTTAAATTTTTAATTAAATAAATGCTGACGTGGCACGCCACGTCATTAAAAACTGACACGCCACCAGTGACGTGTAAGACGCCACCTCAGTAGTTAACTGACAGCGTGGCGTCTGTCAAAACAACTAACGGCAGGGACGTAAATGAAACATATCTGAAACGTGAGTGGTCAAAACAAAGCAATTGAAAGATAAAGGACGAAAATAGAACTTTGGCTGACCAAAATGGATATTTAGCCTAAAATGAAAGATGTAAGATATGGAAGATGATTATGGAATGGAGCAAGGGGTCAATTCATACACCCAAGGTCATCTAATAGATCCAAAACATCAGCATTATCACATCAAACCGGATCAAGACAAACCACCCACTCTATATAGGTCCAAAACTGTGAAAGATATGATAAGATCACACAATCTGTCAAAAGTTACGGCCATAACATTAGAGGGTTACTGCCGTAACATACAATTCATACAACCGTAACTTTGTCATTTACAGTCGTAACTAAGCTTTGGCTTTTGATCTTTTTGCTTGTTGTGTCGTACGGCCATAAGGAGTTTTCCGACTTTATTTTTAGCCCAGAATTTCTTTGACTTTTACGTTTTGGCCCTAAACCTTATTCGGATGATAACTTTTGATACGTAACTTTGATTTTGATCCGGAAAGACTGCCGAACTCGTCTCGTGAATCTCTACAACATGAATACATAAAAACTAAACAAATAGAATCTTTTAAAAATGTTATTTATTGAGTAAATCAATAATTCAATCCGATTAAGGATAAATTTACAAATTCATCCCATAAAAATAACATTATTTAAAACTAATTAATTAGAAGAAAAAACGAGTAGACTAGCTCATAATTATGGGTGAAATATGTAACACCCCCAATACCATTGGGTCATTACAGTGCCGTGGATCCCACACCAAGAGATCTACCAGGCGAATACGACCAAAATATAACAAACTGACCAAAAGGGAGAATCACAGTCCTTACTATGATATCCAACATAATATTCCGATATGGAAATTCAACGACAAACGTGGGTCTACATGGCCAAAATAAAAATACAACAACATCCACGAGCCTTGCTCGGATAAAACAAAATGACAACAACTGACAAGACTGGAGTACTCCAAATGGTCTGATCAACATGAACACCAAAACATCTCAGACTAGTATCGCTCGAATGTCTCGTCGCCATCGTCATGCCCATGTGTCTCAACTCTCTCCTCGCATGCACCTAAAACATGTAAACATGTTCTGCCCCCACGGGGTCAGTCATCCAGATAATGAATATCAAATACATGTATGACATGATATGCATCCAATGGCAGAATAAACAGTACAACAATGGTAATACGAGAGGCTCACAAACCAAAGTAAGAATCGAGCATTCGTGAAATACTATGCCCACGGCATACGACCATTACCTGCTCAACAGGTTAGAACACAAGTGCCCAATGGCGAATTATCAATATAGGACACAACAGTGAACTACCCGAAGATAAACCAAACCAGAACTGAAATAAATACGAATCACAATGCCCAAAGGCTCCAACGGAAATACCAATACATCACAATGGCCTAAAACCCTTCAGCCGAAGCTGCCAGAATATCACAATGGTCTGAAAACCATTCAGCCGAAGATGCCATTTATCACAATGGCCCGAAGCCAAAACAGCCCGAAGCTGTATCACATGAGGGCCGAAGCCACGGCACGAAGCCGTATCACAATAAGGGACGAAGCCACGGAATGAAGCCGTATCACAATGAGGGCCTAAGCCACGGCACGAAGCCGTATCACAATGAGGTCATCCAATGACCGTGACCTGCTGAATTGCAGGTGCTGGGAAACCAACCGCGAAGGTTCTAGCCCCGGACATACCCATCGAGCACTAGCTGAGACTAGCCTCCAAATCACAATTACTCACAAACGGCAACGATCCCAAGATTACCGAATTCACGAGAATATTAGTGTGCTGCCTTGAGTCGGCCAACACGATAACAATAACTCACGGATGGGCACCCTCCTCGGCGGTCCCAATTCAAATACCTCGACTGCCTTAGGAATGGCCAACCGATCACAACGACTCGACGGATGGGAACTATCCTCGACAGTCCCAATTCAATACCTCGATTGTCTTAGAACGACCAATCGATAACAACAATACCACGGATGGGAAATGTCTTCGACAATCCCAATTCAATACGTCGATTAGCTTAGAACGGCTAATCGATAACAGTGATACAACAGATGGGAAATGTCTTCGACAGTCCCAATTCAATACATTGATTACTTGAGAACGGTCAATCGATAACGACTCAATGGATGAGAAATGTCCTCGACAGCCGCAATTCAATACATCGATTACCTGAGAACGGTCGATCGATAACGACTTAATGGATGGGAAATGTCCTCGACAACCCCAATTCAATACATCGATTACTTCAGAACGGTCAATCGATAACGACTCAATGGATGGGAAATGTCGTCGACAGTCCCAATTCAATACATCGATTACTTGAGAACAGTCAACTGATAAACAACAATACAATTAGAACAGATGTCCCGGTGCCTTTAATCGACCACCAGAAATAGAGATAATCAAATGCGTCAATGCCTTCAATCGGCCAATACAACATCAACAGAAAAACACCGATATCGATAACAACTATCACAACGATATCTCAATAGAACATCAGTCAACAATAACCATCGATACATTAATACCGCGAACTGGCCATCGACAACATCATAATCCAACAAGTATCTCGATGCCTTGAACCCGCCGTTAATGAACAACAATAACAATAACACGATCAATCAACAATGTTGGCCTAATTACCGAAGGGTTTCATATCAAACAATTCCCTGACATCAACCGATCATGAAGAGACTACGTCTCGAAATGATAGAACACATTCATACACATCTATGATAACATTTATCTCATTGACTACTACAAGTATAAAACTTGCCTCAAACTGAAGGCGAGAAAGTCCTTCCACAATCAACATCCTCCCACAAAATGACGAACGGCGTCCTCGGACGATCACAAGCACTCGAACAACCTTGAATGAAATACGATTCATTCAATAACATAAAATCAATGGAAAGCAACACCAAAAACAATCCCGATTCAATCCCGAATCGTTTAGACACCACAAACGAATATCATAGTTCTCAACTATGAATTCTAACGTCCTCCAACACCTCAATGCTCAATATGATCAAATGTTCTTAACAATTGTGAAAACAATTCAACAAGAATCACTTAAGAACAACATTATCGTAATCACCCTATAATGATAATATTAACAATATCACCACTATCACCTCAAGAACATCATCAACTCTACTAACTTGATGTCTAAACAATAATCAACCAACAATTCATCATGAATTCGGATTAATCAACAAGATTAAATAAACCATTTCAAGATTATGACAATCATCACATAATTCATCACAATTCTATACTAAAATGGTTATAATCCCCCAATAACACAACCAACCACAATAATCATCTCAAAGCTATGTTAATCACCTAACAGTCTTAACATAACTCTTCCTAGACATGATTATAACCACCAAGTATTCTAAAACATCAAGAACAACTCATCCTCAAGACATAATTATCATGTTAGACATAACAACATCTAAGCCTTAGTCCCAAAATGATTTGGGGTCGGCTAACATGAATCAAACTTTGAAACCGTCAATAATCGTTACATAAATAACATAAAAGGAAAAAAGAGGGAAAGAGTAGAGAAAAAAGCAAATAAAAAAAGAGAGTTAAAAAAAAAAACAAAAAAAGAAAAAAAAGAAAAAAAAAAAAAAAAAGATAACATGAAATAAAAGAAAATAGGAATTAAAAAAAAAAAAAAAAGAATCAGACTCCATCCACCATCCGTATTCTTTCCCGCCACATTTGCCTCTCCATCGCCATACTTTCTCCAATTCCAAGAAACCGCATATCATTTTCAATCATCTTTATCCAAGTTTTCTTGGGTCTTCCTCTACCTTTCACAACATTACTTGCTCCCCAACTTTCTAGCCTCCTCACTGGGGCATCAATAGGTCTTCTTCTCACATGACCAAACCATCGTAATCGATTCTCCATCATCTTGTCTTCTATAGACGCAACTCTTACCTTCTCTCTGATCACCTCATTTAGAGCCGATCTTTTTGTATGACCACACATCCATCGTAGCATACGCATCTCTGCCACATTCATCTTTTGAACGTGACACTGCTTTCTGACCCAACACTCGGTGCCATATAACAGTAGCGAGCCTAATTGCCGTGCGGTAAAATTTACCCTTTAATCTATGAGGCATGCCGAGATCACATAAAATCCTGTGGCACTCTTCCACTTCAACCACCACCTTTATTCGTGAGCCACATCGCCATCTAGCTCTCCATCCTTTTGGATAATAGATCCGAATAGAAAGAAAGTGGATCCATGAACAACTTTCCCATCAAATGTGATCATCCCCGCCTCTCTATCACTTGTTTTCGCTAAACCTACACTCCATATATTCGGTCTTATACGCTTTCGGCTAAAGCCTCGAGCTTCCAAAGTATCCCTCCAAAGTTCCAATTTCTGTTGCACTCCAACCTTCGTTTCATCAATCAACACAATATCATCTGCGAACATCATACACCACGGAGCGTCATTTTGAATTTCTCTTGTCAATTCGTCCATGACTATGGCAAAGAGAAAAGGACTAAGAGCAGATCCTTGATGCACCCCAATCGTAATAGGGAATTCTTCTGTCCTCCCAACATTAGTACGTACACTTGTACTAGCTCCCTCATACATGTCCTTTATAATGTCAATATATTTCCGCGATACACCCTTCTTTGCTAAGGCCCACCAAAGTACTTCTCTTGGTACTTTATCATACGCCTTCTCTAAATCAATAAAAACCATATGCAGATCTTTCTTTTTATCTCGATAATGTTCCATCAACTATAGGATAAGATAAATTGCTTCCATGGTCGATCTTCCAGGCATAAATCCAAACTGATTTTCTGTTATCTTCACACATTTCCTGATCCTTTGTTCAATCACTCGTTCCCACAACTTCATGGTATGACTCATTAGTTTAATTCCGCGATAATTAGAACAATCTTGAACATCACCTTTGTTCTTATACAAAGGGACGAGAATACTTTTCCTCCATGCTGACGGCATCTTATTGCTTCTCCAAATCTTATTGAAAAGCATAGTTACCCATTCGATCCCTCTCTCCCCCAAACACCTCCAAACTTCAATAGGTATACCATCTGGTCCTTCTGCTTTCTTTGACCCCATCTTCTTCAATGCAATTATCATGTTAGACATAAGTTATAAAAACTCATGAAGAACCATGCTATCATCCATCCATCCATCAAAACACGAAGTAATTGAAAATAGTAACAA
Organism: Orobanche coerulescens; assembly: GCA_033398695.1. Taxonomy (NCBI): domain Eukaryota; kingdom Viridiplantae; phylum Streptophyta; class Magnoliopsida; order Lamiales; family Orobanchaceae; genus Orobanche; species Orobanche coerulescens. The sequence goes on from CM065816.1 coordinate 96,891,512, forward strand.
CATAATCTCGAGATAAACATAAGATTAAACACATACCTATTGAAAAAGTGAAGAACAACCTCAAACCATCAAGAAACACTCCAAACTCCAAGTTCCTAAGCTTCAATCCAAGTTATGAAGCTCCAAATCAAGTTGGAAGAGGCTGAAAGTCACTAAGAGATGCATAGGGATGATTTCTAGAGAGAGAAATCAAAATTGGATCGTGAGAAAATGAAATACGAAGCATGTCTTTATAATTTGCACATCGCATTACGGCCGCTATCCTCCCTCCTTAACGTACGTAAGAGGTATTACTTACGTTATCACCTTAACTTAGCGTACATTAAGTTCTGCCAGAACTCACTGTCTCAAAACGAACCATGCATTACGTACGTTATAGGCATAAGCATTACGTACATAATGCTAGTTGACTTGGCTGCCTCGAAAGGCCAACATGATCCAATCCCATTCGGCCCCACATGCCGAAAGTCAGATGCGATCTGATACACATTGTTACGTACGTAACCTTCTAGGTTTAACGTACGTAAAACTCAGCTCATAGCGTACGTAATGTCAAACATATAGCGTACGTTATGACTATTATAATTAGCCAAAATCAAACTCCCAACTCACCAAGCAACATACGATCGGCAACACAATACCGACGACAAGTATAAATATTTCGATTCCGAAATATCCCAATACAATATACATTGTATCAGTCAAATACAACACCACTTGTACAATTCCAAATGAATACGTACAACACAACAGTGAAACGAAAAAAAATTACCCCCGGATATTACATACTCCCCCCCTTAAAAATAGTTTCGTCCCCGAAACTCAGGCACAACTCGGGGTACGTATTATCCATCAGGATCTGAAAACAACATCTCTAGGAATACTCCTCAATATGAACATCTCCGTCTGAGTAACTGGGCCAACCCCTCGGGTCTACGCGTCTCCCCTGCCCGAATACGACAAAACCAAGTGATAAAAACACTCAACCAAGTGCGAGATCAGTCGAATCATAACCCCTCCACTAGAGACCAGCCAAAAAGTCGTACCAGCCGCATGATTCGTAACACCGACGTACACACCTCGCGGGAGCCACCCGTTGTACATGTCTACAATCATCGGTGTACAGTTCCGTGTTCTCGTCGGCATCGGATGTCCATGCAAATACTGACTCACGCCACGCAAAGATAATAACAACACAGACATAGTCCTCGGGACCATAACAATCGCACATCCAAGTCCTCATGACTTGACGTCTCTAATCACAATGAACAATTACCCAGCTTATCACAAAATCTCGGGCACAATACCAAAAGGAAAGAAAACCACATCAAATGGCTCGAATCTCAAGATTCTCAATTACTATTATTACAAGATAAAGCAACAACAAATGGTTCGCAACCACAATACTGCAATACAGATTAAGTTCAACATTAATCCGAAAAATAATAAAAAAGAAGAATACAATTTAAGGCTACATCTCAAATGTACCCCACATTGATATCCTCTAGATCATCGACATCCTCGATCTCAACGACTCGAGGAATACCCAAATCTAACCTCGCTGATCCTCCTCGGCAGTCCTTTCCTCTGGCTTCAGAAGCCTGATAGGACCCCTTGGATGAAGTACGGACTGGAGTCCTTGAAACAGATGAAGCAAACTGAAGAAGTCCTTGAAAGTTCTCAGCAATAACAATAACACAATCGTCCTCGACGGTTTCGGGGTTCAAAACCTCTTGGCTTCATGAAGTGGATCCGGATAATACCTCTCTAACATGAGAGTCTTGAACTTGCTCCAAACACAGTCACGATCGACGGGCTTCACAGAAAGCCAACATGAATAAGCACCCTTACTCAAATAGTAAGCCGCTACTGCCACCTTACTCTCTTCCGGACACTAAACCATGTCGAAGAGTTTATCAAAATGTTCAATCCAATGACCAATGTCAGCTGGTTCCGACAAACCCTCAAAAGTAGGAGGCCTCTAACGAGAGATATCACTAACTATCTGACTCGCTCCCCCAGTCTGCCCGTGAAACAGCACCTGGAATCCCTGCTGTGGTGGGCCACGAATCATCGAGGCCTGCATGGTCTCCACTAACTGCATCGTCTGAGTCATCTGGACCATCATGCGCCTCATAAGCAATAAAGGGTCGACGTGTCCACTCTCAGTCTAATCGAATTCTCGAGTATGACGTCCCGAAGGAGAATCGGTCACATAGGTAACACCACTGGCCGAACTCTAATCCATCTCGGCATCCGCATGAGCATAGACATGAGGTTTTGGGTTCTGGCCTGCTCTGCAGCCTTTACCCCCTCTGTCACGTCCTCGGATTCCTCTTTCCATACTGAAAGAATAACGTTCGATCATGATCATAGCTCAAATATGCCTCAACGGCCAATCCAGAATGCTAAGTCAATAGCCAAACACGAGTATACATACTCAACAGATAAACAATCACATCAATCATGCTAATCATAGCCAATACAGAGCTCACACATTCCAAATCAAATAATCATGAGTCAATCGTAACACAAATGTTACATACAGGTTTTAACAAAACATGCATAATCAATGACGTAATAAATGTATGAACATAAAAGAGAATCGAGTCCTTACACAGGTCATACGAAGCTTCGAGGTCTTGCGATACTAGTCTTCACTGACGACGATGACTCGATCAAAGAATGACTCATACACTCATCCAACTATCACGACTCACAAAATCTAACTGTCGAGATTGTCATAACCTGACAGCCCCAAACAATCCAAATCTCGGATACCATCTTCTGTAACACCCCGAATCCCATTGGGTCATTACAGTGCCGTAGATACCACACCAGGAGATCCACCAGGAAAACACGACCAAAATACAACAAACTGACTAAAAGGGAGAATCACAGTCCCTACTATGATATCCAACATAATATTCCGACATGAAAATTCAACGACAAACTTGGGCCTACATGGCCAAAATAAAAATACAACAACATCCACGAGCATTGCTCGGATAATACAAAATGACAACAACTGACAACACTGGGTACTCCAAACGGTCTGATCGACATGAACACCAAAACATCTCGGACTAGTATCGCTCGAATGCTTCGTCGTCATCGTCATGCCCCTGTGTCTCAACTCTCTCCTCGAAAGCACCTAAAACATATAAACATATTCCACCCCCACAGGGTCATCCAAATAATGAATATCAAATATATGTACGACATGATATGCATCCAACGGTGAATAAACAGTACAACAATGGTAATACGAGATGCTCACAAACCAAAGCAAGAATCGAGCAATTGTGAAAGACTATGCCCACAGCATACGATCGGTACTTGCTCAACAGGTTATAACACAAGTACCCAACGATGAATCATCAATATAGGACACAACAATCAACTACCCTAGGGTAAACCAAACCAGAACTAAAATAAATACGAATCACAATGCCCGAAGGCTCCAACGGAAATACCAATACATCACAATGGCCTAAAAGCCCCTCAGCCGAAGCTGGCAGAATATCACAATGGTCTGAAAACCATTCAGCCGAAGTTGCCAATCATCACAATGGCCCGAAGCCAAAACAGCCCGAAGCTGTATCACATGAGGGCTGAAGCCACGGCACGAAGCCGTATCACAATGAGGGCCGAAGCCACGGCACGAAGCCGTATCACAATGAGGGCCGAAGCCACGACACGAAGCCGTATCATAATGAGGGCCGAAGCCACGGCATTAAGCCGTATCACAATGAGGGCCGAAGCCACGGCACGAAGCCGTATCACAATGAGGGCTGAAGCCACGGCACGAAGCCGTATCACAATGAGGGCCGAAGCCACGGCACGAAGCCGTATCACAATGAGGTCATCCAATGACCGTGACCTGCTGAATTGCAGGTGCTGGGAAACCAACCGCGAAGGTTCATGCCCCAGACTTACCCATCGAGCACTAGCCGAGACTAGCCTCCAAATCACAATTAATCACAAACGGCAACGATCCCAATATTACCGAATTCACGAGAACAATAGTGTGCTGCCTTGAGTCGGCCAACACGATAACAATAACTCACGGATGGGCACCGTCCTCAGTGGTCCCAATTCAAATACCTGGACTGCCTTACGAATGGCCAATCGATCAAAACGACTCGACGTATGGGAACTATCCTCGGCAGTCCCAATTCAATACCTCGTTTGTCTTATAACGACCAATCGATAACAACGATACCACGAATCGGAATTGTCTTCGACAATCCCAATTCAATACGTCGATTACCTTAGGACGGCCATTCGATAACAATGATACAACGGATGGGAAATGTCTTCGACAGTCCCAATTCATTACATCGATTTCCTGAGAACGGTCAATCGATAACGACTCAACGGATGGGAAATGTCCTCGACAGCCCCAATTCAATACATCGATTACCTGAGAATGGTCAATCGATAATGACTCAACAGATGGGAAATGTACTCGACAGCCCCAATTCAATACATCGATAACGACTCAAACGGATGGGAAATGTCCTCGACAGCTCCAATTCAATACATCGATTACTTCAGAACGGTCAACCGATAAACAACGATACAATTAGAACAGATGACCCGGTGCCTTTAATCGACCACCAGAAACAGAGATGATAATCAAATGCGTCAATGCCTTAAATCGGCCAATATAACATCAAAAGAAAAACACCGATATCGATAACAACGATCACAATGATATCTTAGTGGAACATTAGTCAACAATAACCATCGATACATCGATACCGCGAACTGGCCATCGACAACACTATAATCCAACAAGTATCTCAATTCCTTGAACCGGCTGTTAACGAACAACAATAACAACAAGACGATCAATCAACAATGTTGGCATAATTACCGAAAGGTTTTGTATCAAACAATTCCCTGACATCAACAGATCATGAAAAGACTACGTCTCGATATGATACAACACATTCATACACATATATGATAACATTTATCTCATTGACTAGTACAAGTATAAAACTTGCCTCAAACCGAAGGCGAGAAAGTCCTTCCACGATCAACGTCCTCCCACGAAATGACGAACGGTGTCCTCCGATGATCACAAGCACTCGAACAACCTTGAATGAAATACGATTCATTTAATAACATAAAATCAATGGAAAGCAACACCAAAAATAATCCCGATTCAATCCCGAACCGGTTAGACCCCACAAACGAATGTCATAGTTCCCAACTATGAATTCTAACGTCCTCCAACACCTCAATACTCAATATGATCAAATGTTCTTAACACTTGTGAAAACAATTTTGTAATACCCGGTTGTAATTCATTCATTTTCATTCAGTATTAATCAGTCAGTAATTATCACTTAGTAATTTTCACTCATTTTTAATCACTCATCATTCATGATTCATTCATTTGCGTTCACTGTTGGCATGTTGTAACCGTCTATCATTTATCGATCATCATTTCATCTCCGTTTATAGATCGAGATGGGAGTATTATCATTTTCATCGTGATTGATAGTCTCGTACTGGGAATATCATCTTTGGCATGTGTTGGACTTGTTCACTTTCACATACGTATGGTATGTCGGATCATTCATCAATCGTAGCGAGAAATTGGAGTTATCGGATTTTCACCTTGTCTAGCAACGAGTTATGGCCGTAAGGATTTTAGGATACGGCCGTAACAGGTGTTCGTTGATTTCAGGCCATTTTGGACGAACGGGACTTACGGCCGTAATGTTGCGGCATACGGTCGTAAGTTGAGCAAGGGCCGTAAGGCTTGGCCGGTTACGGCCGTACGTGTCGAGCAGGGTGCCCAGGTGTTTTTGGCCGAAGGCGAGTTACGACCGTAAGATAGGCAGGATACGGCCGTAAGGAGTGTTCGTGTTTTTTAGGATGTGTCAGACGAGAGGGACTTACGGCCGTAAGGGTTGCGGGATATGGCCGTAAGATGAGGCAGATATGGCCGTAAGGCTTGGCCGGATACGGCCGTACGTTACAGGCAGGGTGCCTGGTCATTTTCGACGAAGGGGGCTTACGCCCATAAGTTCGGCCGGATACGGCCGTATCGTCCGAGTTACGCCCGTAAGGTGTGCGGGTACAGCCGTAAGGATGTCGGAAGGTGTTTTAGACGAGGGCGAGTTACGCCCGTAAGTTAGGTACGGATACGGCCGTAAGGCTGTCGGCAAGTGATTGGACGAAGCCGAGTTACGGCCGTACGAGTTGGCTGGTTATGGCCGTAAGGCCGTTGACCTGGGATGTTACGGCCGTAAGTAGGCCGAGTTACGGCCGTAACTTCCGGCAGTTTATAAGGACTTGGCCGGGGCTTTTTCTTCATTTTCTCATTTCTTCAACTTATATGCGAGAGAGAGGGCTTGAGGGAGATATTTTCCATCATCTATCACTTGAGTGTTAGATTTTTATCATCTTCATTCGTTTGGGAAGCTTGGATACTCGATTTAACTCGCGTTCATCGGATCGAAGTGTTTGGATCTTCAAGAGGTAATTTCTTCAACATCTTAGATTTCGATTTTATGTTGAGATATGATGTTTTGGACGTTATAATCATGTTGTATGAATGGATATGCATATGATTATGGAGTTTGTATAAAGATTCATTGGACTATTGAAGGATTATTCAAGAACACTTTGAATATTAAGTTGGATTGGGGGTTTTCAATTAATTGTTGTTGAAATCACGAATTTGGATATTCATTTTGGATTATTGATCATATTGGAAATGTTTTGTTGGTTTGAAACACTTCTTGGGGATTTAATATTGGTATAATTAAGGTTTGGTTGTAAACAATCGAAGATGGGCCACAACGTGTTCGATATAATGCCCCAATGAACTTAGTTTAGTCGTATCGACGTTCTGAGTTAATTATAATCGTGTTTGATTCGTATATTGAGCGGATTATTGGTAATTGTGTTATTCAAGGTTGTTCGAGCGACCGACATCTCATTTAGGATGTTCGTGGAAGGACGTTCTTCATCGGTGTTGTGTAAGTTAATTCTTACTCGGTTAAAAGGATATTCATTCCTTTTGTTGTTGTTCATTAATAATCATAACTCATTCATCATTGTAATAACCGTATTGAGACTTGTAATTGTCAAATAATCACTTCATTAACGAGGAACGGCGGTTCCAATCATTTCATTGAACTATCATTCACTTCACTATTATTTTCATCTCGGTGAGTCATTCTTGACCTTGTCGGATTATTATTCATTGATATTCATTTTGGTCATTCTCGTTCATATAACCTTCTGGGTTCATATTGCGTGGCCGGGTGCGGATGTGTGGAATTTTTAGTCGAGCACGTGATGGTCATGTATTGGGATCGATACATTAGACTGTGCACATGGTAACGATTACCTCCGTGAGACTAATTAGGTACAAGGACGGGTGTGTCCGGTCATTCGTCTTGTACACTTGCACAGAACATTACGGGCGTACTATGATGATCCTCTTCAGCGTAATTCATAACTAAGGATATTTCATAACTAAAGATATATCATGATTGTGTATTTTCAACCCTTGAGGATTGTTGTTACGTATGGCGGCCCGTTGGGGATTTTGTTTTAGTCACGGCAAGGCAAAAGCACGGGAATAGAACGTTGGCGGCGAGAGTCAGTGATACTAGTAGGGGCCCCAATCCTTTCGGTCATTCATGTTGTCGTCATTTATTTTTCATTGATTTCCATTTGGATACTCCGTTTCATTCAGTGTTGTGTATTTTATCTTCATATAAAATATACTAGTATTCGGTATTGTCCTGGTGTGTTGTACTTAAACTCCTCATCGGAGTATTTGGTAATATAATGTGGTTCGGTACTATAATTATATTATTTAATTCATCAGTTTTCATTCGCCTGGTGGGTTCCAGTCGGGGATCCACGGCACTGTAATATCCGCCTAATTTGGGGTGTTACAAATTCAACAAGAATCACTTAAGAACAACATTATAGTAATCACCCTATAATGATAATATTACCAATATCACCACTATCACATCAAGAACATCATCAACTCTACTAGCATGATGTCTAAACAATAATCAACCACCAATTCATCATGAATTCGGATTAATCAACAAGACTAAATCAACCATTTCAAGATTATGACAATCATCACATAATTCATCATAATTCTATACTAAAATGGTTATAATCCCCCAAGAACACAACCAACCACAATAATCATCTCAAAGCTATGTTAATCATCTAACAATCTTAACATTACTCTTCCTAAACATGATTATAACCACCGAGTATTCTAAAACATCAAGAACAACTCCTCCTCAAGACAAATCATCATGTTCTTAGTCATAAGTTATAAAAACTCATAAAGAATCATGTTATCCTCCATCCATCCATCAAAACATGAAGTAATCAACAATAGCAACAACATAATCTCGAGATAAACACAAGATTAAACACATACCTCTTGAAGAAGTTAAGAACAACCTTAAACCATCAAGAAACACTCCAAACTCCAAGTTCCTAAGCTTCAATCCAAGTTGTGAAGCTCCAAATCAAGTTGGAAGAGGCTGGAATTCACTAAGAGATGCAAAAGGATGATTTCTAGAGAGAGAAATCGAAATTGGATCGTGAGAAAATGAAAGACGAAGCATGTTTTTATAATCTACACATCGCATTATGGCCGCTGTCCTCCCTCCTTAACGTACGTAAGAGATATTACGTACGTTATCACCTTAACTTAGCGTACGTTAAGTTCTGCCATAACTCACTGTCTCAAAACGAACCATGCATTACGTACGTTATAGGCATAAGCATTACGTACATAATGCTCGTTGACCTGGCTGCCTCGAAAGGCCAATATGATCCTATCCCATTCGGCCCCATATGCCGAAAGTCAGATGCGATCTAATACCCATTGTTACGTACGTAACCTTCCAGGTTTAACGTACGTAAAATTCAGTTCATAGCGTACGTAATGTTAAACATATAGCGTATGTTATGGCTATTATACTTAGCCAAAATCAAACTCCCAACTCACCAAGCAACATCCGATCGGCAACACAATACCGACGACAAGTATAAATATTTCGATTCCGAAATATCCCAATACAATATACATTGTATCAGTCAAATACAACACCACTTGTACAATTCCAAATGAATACGTACAACACAACAGTGAAACGAAAAAAAACTACCCCCACATATTACAAAATATATCAATACTACTCATGGATAAGTGTATAAAACTGGCACTTATCACACCCGCAAACTTGAACTCTTGCCAGTCCCGAGCAAGACCATTTATTTTTCGCACACAACAAAAATAAAAGAATAAGACACACAAAATTTAAGAAAAATAATAATATATATATATATATATAGAGAGAGAGAGAGAGGGAGAGAAAGAGATCAAAATGCCATTATTACACAACTAGCTTTATACAGTAGAGAGAAATGAATCAAGATTCAAAATAAATCTACTATAGATTTTGAAGTTAAAACTCGATTTTATTTGTAATTTCCAAAAGGTTTCTTCCCAAAAAGGTTGACTATTTCCTTTCCCACTCCTGATACACACGATTCCCTTAATTAGTTGTACTCGATCACTCATTTTAATTTCCGACTCAATTTTTAGGAGAATTTCATCCGCGTCATCAAATATTGTGATAGTTCACAAAATTGAGATATTAAAATTCAGCTACCAAGTAATTCAAATCTGATCATAATCTACATCCCTTTTATTTAAGCAATACAAAATAATACGATGTCCCAAATTGTAATATCCGCATTTTTCTTTCCCTTGTATTTTTATTTTTGATGTATTTCTCGGTCGTAGTGACACTCGTGTATCTTACAGTGTATCTTTTCCGTCATCTATTGATCTGATTCTCGTTATTGTTATACGAAACCGCTGTTTCAGGGTTGCCGTGTATCCATTCTATGTTTCGATGCGTCTTGAGATGTTCCGTTTAACGTCTCGTCCACATTCCGAGTGTTTTGGACCGTTCATACTTCGTACCTAGCGCACGCTATTTTTTCTACATAGCGCACGCTAGGGGTCCCTTAGTAGCGCACGCTACGTTTGTTTCGTAGCGCGCGCTAGCGAGTTAGCCTGGGAGTGGCAGTGCTATTTTTCCAGCCTTCTGGACTGGCGTATTAGCGTACGCTACGTAGACTAGCGCACGCTAATGTCGAGAGGCTAGCGCACGCTGATGATGCCCGGTACCGTGCGCTAGCGTGAGTGTCCAGTACTGGATAGTTTACTACTAAACCCGGTCAGGTGCCAGTTAGCGCACGCTATGCTTGTATGGTAGCGCATGCTAACGGATCAAGTGAGTTCTGGACAGTTTGTCACTGGACCCGACTGATGCCCAGGTAGCGCACGCTATTGGTCGATAGCGCGCGCTACCGATAGGTTATTAGTGCACGCTACATTTGGAGTATCGCACGCTAACGGCCAGAAGTCTGGCTACTGGACTGGACGCTAACTATTTTGGCCTGTAATTTTATCCCGTTAGCGCACGCTAACCTTGAGGATTAGCGCGCGCTAACACTCCCTGGCTATATAAACCAGGGAGTTGACCTAGATGAACACATCATTTTCATTTCTTCTCTCCCCGCGACACATAACCTCTCCAGGCGATTTCCGAGCGATTCTTCCCTTCGATTATTTCAGGCATCCTATACCTTGAGTTTTTGAAGTAGATTAACAACACCTACTTGTGTTCTTCATCATCAATCCAAGGTAAATCTCTTAGAACCCTACTTTTGGGCGATTTGGGGGTTTTGGGATTTCATTCCGATCCGTTCCGTTTTGTTGGTGGATTCATGATGAATATGATTAAACTTGTCAATATCATTAGTTTCCCTACGGATTCATGGTATATTTTCATGGTTTTGCGGAATCGAGAGGGTTTGGTTGTGATCCGCCCTCGTTGTTATTTTTGTACGAATATACATGAATCGTAGGTGAGTTTTCGGGTGTATTCCATTTCTGTATTCGTCTAGAGTTGGTTGTAATTATGTTCTTCGAATCGTTAGGTTCGGTTCCGTTGATTCCTAGCGTTCGTCGGTGATTATCCTTTCCGTTCGTTGCGTCGTCAATTATTCAAGGCAAGTATTTTTGGAAACCTTTATGCTTAACGTGAAATGGTAATGTATATTGTGTGTGATTTGCTCACCTCGGGAGGGTCCGACGGGATCACGGAGGGAATCTATGGCTTTGTCCTGGATTCATGAGTTTGTTTCGCTAGCCAGCTCGGGAGGGTCCTTAGAGGCCTCGAGTGGGATTCGTGGCTTCGTCCCGGTCCTAGGTGACGTGTGGTGCTTGATTTGTTTTATGAATGTGGCCAGCTCGGGAGGGTCCTAAGAGGCCTCGAGTGGGATTCGTGGCTTCGTCCCGGTCCTAGGCAAATTAATTGTGACTGTTTGTTTCCGAAAAAGACATGTCTCGTTTTGGCTTTTGAAATTGATATTGGTGCATGTACTATGAAATGTGTAAGCGATTGGTTTGCCTTGATTACTTGTACTAGCGTAATTGCTAACCCCTTTGGGGACCCGTTTTGGGGAAATTCTTATTATGGATTTCAGGTTATGATTATCCGGACGAGCGAGCATCGGGACAGTACGAGGATGTTGGCCAGGGTCGTTGACATGTGCATTTGGGTCTTCTTATTTCTTTTGTTCATTTCGATTTGGTTGTTTCCAAAGTTATAAACTTATAGATTGTACTCGCGAGTACTTAGGCTTTTCATTTCAAAATCCGTGTTGTATTACCATAAATTGCTACATTGTCAATTGTTACTCATTTCGTCGGTTGTTTCGGGTGTACTTTCATATGATGTATTATTTGATTGTGTATCCTAGCTAACCGAGATGGTTAGTCGAGGGGTGTTTGCTTGTTGTAGCCTGGTGGGTCCCATGTAGGGGTCCATGGCGCTGTAATATACTCCGAATATCTCGGGGTGTTACAGAAAATGGTATCAGAGCTCTAGGTTTATGGATACCTAGGCTTGTCGGTTATTTGGGTCTAGTCGTGTTTTGTTTCTCACATTGTCACACCACTGCCGGCATCTCAGTACTTCCAGTGTTCGTAAGTTTCCTTACTCGATTCTTTACTTTCTCGTACTGTATTCCGTTTCTTGGACTGTGATTATTCTCCCTCTTTTACTTATCATCGAGTTGCTTTTGCCACCTCTTATCACCAGCATGGATGCTGGAAGGGGACGTGGTCGTGGTCGTGTCCGTGGACGCAGTCGAGGATGTGGGGCAGCCGGTGGGGCGGCCACATCGCATTCTTCGGGAGCCGGCAGTACCGGCGACCGTCACAGTCATGCTTCCTCTCAGGAGCGCGCCGACCTTGGTATTGCGGCCGTTATGCAGCAAATGGTAAACCAAATGGCGGCGATAGCTCAAGTGGTTCAAAACCCCGATCAGGCCCATGCTAATCGGGGCGGAGCAGACCGTTGGCTCCAAGATGTCATCAAGATGCACCCTCCTCAGTTTTCGGGAGCATCAGACCCGATCGGCTGGGAGGGGTGGATCAAGGAGATATCTAAGGTCTTCGTTGCCACCAACTGTCCCGAGGACCGTAAGGTCCCCATCGCCCAGTACTTTCTCACTGGGGACGCTATGGATTGGTGGGAGGCCATGGGGCCCAAGGATCATGTTGCTTCGTGGGCCGAATTTCAGGAGTTGATGGAGACTGAATATTGCCCGTGGCCGGTCAGACAGGCTCGAGTGCATGCTTTCTATGATGCTCAACCACGGGATATTCCCGTATCTCAAGCTATTGCCGATTTTAACAAGGAGTTGGGCTATGTGAAGACCCAAGTTGTCGAAGAGAGCGACAAAATTTTCCATTTTTCCAGGAGGATGAAACTGTCCATTCGGGACTATATGTCTGGGCTCGTCTGTACTACCTTGAAGGATTATCAGTGTCGAGCTCTTGCTTATGATATGTCGGTGACGGCTAGCGATTTGGCTCGTGAGAGCAAGAAGCGAGTCGGTCGGAAATTTTTCGGTCCCAGAGTGGAGGCACAGAAATTTGCCGCAAATAATTCTGGGCGGTTCGGCTCGTTTCTCTGGGAGCTTTAGTGCCGCCGGAACCGTCGTCAGGACCCCGGATGCTTTAAGCTGGCAAGCCGAGCCACGTGAACCGGGATTGTCCTCGTCACATTTGAATTGTCATACTTGTGGTGGTCGGGCCACAAAGCTTCTTTTGCGAAGCTCGGACGGTTTCGCGGCGCCGTTCTTCTCACCCGGCACCTATGGAGCCGAGTGTGAACCAGGGCTCATTTGCTCGCCGCCTCCACCGAGTGCCGGCCGAGGTAGGGGTCGGGGTCAGCCCGCTAGAGGAGGAGCTTCGGTGTCGGCTCACTTGACCGCGTATCTACGAGATGAGGAGGACCGATGATCCAGCAGCTACTGTGGCGACAGGTACCGTTCATATCCATTCCCATCCTGTCAGTGTGCTTTTTGATTCGGGTGCTACGCATTCATTCATTTCTCTAGAGTGTGTACGCCGTTTGAGTCTTGACTGCTTGTCACCTTGCGAGCCTTTCATCGTTAAACTTCCTAGCGGTGATAGAATTGTCGGTGATCGAGAAGTCCGGGACTGTTCTGTGATTATTTGTGAGAGGGATTGGCTCTCTAATCTTATTGTCGTGGGTATCGAGGGTGAGAATTTGATTCTCGGGGATGATTGGCTCGAGCGGCATGGTGCAATCATGAACTACCGCATGAGGATCATTACCATGTTAGCCGAGGACGGCACTGAACACTCTTTCGCAGGGCGAAAGAGAAACTAGAAGTTTGTTATTAACGCCTTGAAGGCGGTGAAACTCCTGCGAAAGGGGTGTACTGGTTATTGGTGCTATGCCTTGAAGGCAGAGAACGGTGGAGTCGAGCTTTCGTCGATTCCAGTCGTTAGTGAGTTTCCTGATGTATTTCCTGACGAGTTGCCGGGATTGCCACCAGATCGTGAGGTTGAGTTTGTTATAGAATTAGAGCCGGGCGCGGCTCCGATTTCGAAGGCGCCGTATCGCATGGCACCTTCAGAGATGTCAGAGTTAAAGAAGCAGTTGAGTGAGCTTCTTAGGTCGGGGTATGTTCGACCGAGCGCCTCGCCTGGGGGTGCACCGGTCCTGTTTGTGCGGAAGAAGGATGGTTCACTACGTTTGTGTATCGACTATCGCGAACTAAACAAAGTGACCATCAAGAACAAGTATCCTTTGCCGAGGATTGATGACTTGTTCGATCAGTTGCAGGGAGCTGTGGTATTCTCGAAGATTGATTTAAAATCGGCGTACTATCAGCTCCGGGTGAGGGAGTCCGACGTGCCGAAAACGGCTTTTCGGACGAGATACGGACATTATGAGTTTGTAGTTATGCCTTTCGGGTTAACTAATGCGCCGGCGATGTTCATGCAGTTGATGAACAAAGTCTTTATCGAGTATTTGGATAAGTGTGTCATCGTCTTCATTGACGATATTCTTATTTATTCGAGGAACGAGGAAGAGCATGCCTATCATTTGCGGGTAGTGTTAGACATTTTGAGGACCGAGCAACTCTATGAAAAGTTCTCGAAATGTGAGTTCTGGCTGAAAGAAGTGATATTTTTAGGTCACGTGATTTCAGCCGAGGGGGTTCGTGTGGATCCGCAGAAGATTGAGGCAGTGTTAGATTGGGCACCGCCCAAGAATGTGAAAGAGATCCGTAGTTTCTTGGGATTGGCTGGCTATTATCGTAGGTTCGTCGAGGGTTTCTCGAAACTAGCTCGGCCACTTACGATTGCTCCGTAATCAGAAGTTAAATGCGGACCGACGAGAGGCAGTTGAGTTTTGAGGAGCTAAAGAAGCATTTGACTTCAGCCCCGGTTTTGGCGTTGCCATGTGGCAACGAGGGATTCGCCGTTTATAGCGATGCTTCGGGTCAGGGTCTTGGGTGCGTATTGATGCAGCACGGCAAGACCATTGCCTATGCGTCGAGACAATTGAGGCCGTATGAGCTTAACTACCCTACTCACGATTTGGAGTTAGCGGCAGTTGTCTTTGCGCTCAAGATTTGGCGTCACTATCTTTTCGGCTCTGCGTGTCAGATTTTTACCGATCATAAAAGTTTGAAATACATATTTACTCAGCGGGAGTTGAATATGAGGCAGAGAAGGTGGCTAGAGCTGATTAAGGATTATGACCTCGAAATCCTTTATCATCCGGGCAAGGCGAACGTCGTGGCCGACGCCTTGAGTCGGAAACCGATTGCGTTGCGAACGCTTGAGGTCCTTACGTCTCGGCCCGAGCTTCGGCGGGCTTTGATTGAGTTTGATGTTGAGGTTTTGTTGCCTGGGGCTGTCGGGCAACTTTGTGCTTTAGAGGTTTCGTCGTCTTTGATCGATGAGATTAAGCTGAAGCAGTTAGAGGATCCGATGATCACTCAAATCCGAGAGAACGTTCTTAAGGGAAAGTCCCCTGGGTTTGTGATTCATGAGGATGGTGTTTTGAGATTCCAGAGTCGGCTTTGTGTGCCGAACGACTCCGAGATGAGACAGAGTATTCTGCGCGAGGCCCATGCTACACCTTACTCCGTTCATCCTGGTTCGAGTAAGATGTACAAGGACCTAAGGAGGAATTTCTGGTGGAATGATATGAAGGAAGAGGTCGCGCAGTTTGTGGCGAGATGTTTGACTTGTCAGCAGGTCAAAATTGAGCATCAGCGACCGACTGGATTATTGCAGTCACTTCCCGTTCCGGAATGGAAATGGGAAGACATATCTATGGACTTCATTACGAGTTTGCCGAGATCGAGATCGGGCATGAATATGGTTTGGGTGATTGTCGATCGCCTGACCAAGTCGGCACATTTTCTGGGCATCAAGGACACTTGGGGCCCGGAGAAGTTGGCTCGTGTATTTATCGCGCAGATTGTGAGGCTTCACGGTACTCCGAAGTCTATTGTTTCGGATCGTGATGGCCGTTTTGTATCGCACTTTTGGCAAGCTGTACATAAGGCGTTGGGTACTCGTTTGCGTTTGAGTACCTCTTTCCATCCTCAGTCAGATGGACAGTCGGAACGCACTATCCAGACGTTCGAGGATATGTTGCGTGCGTGCGCTCTCGATTGGAGCAGCGACTGGGAGGAGCATTTGCCATTGATCGAATTCACGTACAACAATAGTTGGCACACGTCGATTCGGATGGCACCGTACGAGGCACTTTATAGGCGGCGATGTCGATCACCGATTTGTTGGAATGAGGCGTCCGATTTGGTCGGGACCGAGCCGGATGTCGTTTTAGAGACGAGGCGGAAGATAGAATTAATTCGGGATCGGATGTTGACGGCCCAGAGTCGACAGAAGTCATATGCCGATGTCCGTCGTCGACCTTTAGAATTCGAGGTGGGAGACCACGTTTTGCTGAAGGTGTCGCCGACGAGAGGAGTTTTCCGTTTCGGGAAGAAGGGGAAGTTGAGTCCGAGATTTATTGGACCCTTCGAGATTCTCGAGCGAGTCGGTGGGTTAGCATACCGTTTGGCGTTACCCCCGGCCCTGAGTCATGTACATAGCGTTTTTCATGTTTCCTAGCTGAGGAAATATGTCCCGGATCCTAGTCACATCATCGATTATGGTGAGATTGATGTCGCCGAGGATATTACCTTCGAGGAGCGTCCCTTGAAGATTTTGGAGCATCGCGAGAAACGACTGAGGCATAAGACCATCCCTTTGGTCAAAGTGCAGTGGTCGAAACACGGAGTCGAGGAGGCAACTTGGGAAACCGAGGATAGCATGCGTGCTAGATACCCTGAGTTGTTTGTTTCTTAAGTTTCGGGACGAAACTTGTTTTTAGAGGGGTAGAATGTAATATCCGCATTTTTCTTTCCCTTGTATTTTTATTTTTGATGTATTTCTCGGTCGTAGTGACCCTCGTGTATCTTACAGTGTATCTTTTCCGTCATCTATTGATCTGATCCTCGTTATTGTTATACGGAACCACTGTTTCGGGGTTGCCGTGTATCCATTCTATGTTTCGATGCGTCTTGAGATGCTCCGTTTAATGTCTCGTTCACATTCTGGTGTTTTGGACCGTTCATACTTCGTACCTAGCGCACGCTATTTTTTCTACATAGCGCACGCTAGGGGTCCCTTAGTAGCACACGCTACGTTTGTTTAAATGGCGCGCTAGCGAGTTAGCTTTGGGAGTGGCGGTCTTATTTTCTAGCCTTCTACGGGTGGCGTATTAGCGTACGCTACGTAGACTAGCGCACGCTAATGTCGAGAAGGCTAGCACACGCCGATGATGCCGTAGCGTGCGCTAGCGTGAGTGTCGATCTTGGGCGTTTACTCACGAACGGTCGAGTGCGATTAAGCGCACGCTACGCTTGTATGGTAGCGCACGCTAACGGATCAAGTGAGTTACGGGACGATTTGTCACCGACCCGGCCCGATGCCCAGGTAGCGCACGCTATTGGTCAATAGCGCGCGCTACCGATAGGTTATTAGCGCACGCTACATTTGGAGTAGCGCACGCTAACGGCCAGAAGTCTGGCTACTGGACTGGACGCTAACTATTTTGGCCTGTAATTTTATCCCGTTAGCGCACGCTAACCTTGAGGATTAGCGCGCGCTAACACTCCTTGGCTATATAATCCAGGAGTTGACCCGGATGAACACATCATTTTCATTTCTTCTCTCCCATGACGCGAAACCTCTCGAGCGATTTCCGAGCGATTCTTCCCTTCGATTATTTCAGGCATCCTCTACCTTGAGTTTTTGAAGTAGATTAACAACACCTACTTGTGTTCTTCATCATCAATCCAAGGTAAATCTCTTAGAACCCTACTTTTGGGCGATTTGGGGGTTTTGGGATTTCCTTCCGATCCGTTCCGTTTTGTTGGTGGATTCATGATGAATATGATTAAACTTGTCAATATCATTAGTTTCCCTACGGATTCATGGTATATTTTCATGGTTTTGCGGAATCGAGAGGGTTTGGTTGTGATGCGCCCTCGTTGTTATTTTTGTACGAATATACATGAATCGTAGGCGAGTTTTCGGGTGTATTCCATTTCCGTATTCGTCTAGAGTTGGTTGTAATTATGTTCTTCGAATCGTTAGGTTCGGTTCCGTTGATTCCTAGCGTTCGTCGGTGATTATCCTTTCCGTTCGCGCCACAATTATTCAAGGCAAGTATTTTTGGAAACCTTTATGCTTAACGTGAAATGGTAATGTATATTGTGTGTGATTTGCTCACCTCGGGAGGGTCCGACGGGATCACAGAGGGAATCTATGGCTTCGTCCTGGATTCATGAGTTTGTTTCGCTAGCCAGCTCGGGAGGGTCCTTAGAGGCCTCGAGTGGGATTCGTGGCTTCGTCCCGGTCCTAGGTGACGTGTGGTGCTTGATTTGTTTTATGAATGTGGCCAGCTCGGGAGGGTCCTTAGAGGCCTCGAGTGGCATTCGTGGCTTCGTCCCGGTCCTAGGCAAATTAATTGTGACTGTTTGTTTCCGGAAAAGACATGTCTCGTTTTGGCTTTTGAAATTGATATTGGTGCATGTACTATGAAATGTGCAAGCGATTGGTTTGCCTTGATTACTTGTACTAGCGTAATTGCTAACCCCTTTGGGGACCCGTTTTGGGGAAATTCTTGTTATGGATTTCAGGTTATGATTATCCGGACGAGTGAGCACCGGGACAGTACGAGGATGTTGGCCAGGGTCGTTGACATGTGCATTTGGGTCTTCTTATTTCTTTTGTTCATTTCGAGTTGGTTGTTTCCACAGTTATAAACTTATAGATTGTACTCGCGAGTACTTAGGCTTTTCATTTCAAAATCCGTGTTGTATTATCATAAATTGCTACATTGTCAATTGTTACTCATTTCGTCGGTTGTTTCGGGTGTACTTTCATATGATGTATTATTTGATTGTGTATCCTCGCTAACCGAGATGGTTAGTCGAGGGGTGTTCGCTTGTTGTAGCCTGGTGGGTCCCATGTAGGGGTCCACGGCGCTGTAATATACTCTGAATATCTCGGGGTGTTACACAAATAGTCAAACTTTCTAATTAGTCCATGTAGCAAGTGTTCAGTCGACGACTCCCAAACTCTTCACTCAGGGAAAATGGTGACACAAACAATATTATATATATACACACACTACCAATATCGGGGGTTTAGCCGACGACTTTAAGTCGTCGGCTAAAGGTAAATATCGTCTGCTAATCCTATCAGTCGTCGGCTAAAAAACCGTCGGCCGATATTCATCGACCAAGGTTTAGCCAACGACTTTACAAATGTCGTCGGCTGAAGTTTTTTCAAAAAAAAAAAGTAATATACTTTAGCCGACGACATTTAACAAAGTCTCGGCTAAAACATTTTTTTTTAAAAAAAAGTAATATACTTTAGCCGATGACATTTAACAAAGTCGTCGGCCAAAACATTTTTTTTTTAAAAAAAATAATATACTTTAGCCGACGACTATTGTAAAGGTCGTGGGCTAATACCTAATATAAAAAAAATCAGATTTTGGGAACAATTTATAGTCAACACAATACACCAATTAATAAATTAGCGAAAAAATACATAACAATTCATACAATTCAACACAAATACATAACACATATACAATACACCGATTCAACAGCAACAAAAATACACCAATTCAACAGAATACACCAATTAATATCACAACATACCAACAATACATCCAATTCAACACAATACACCAATTAATAAATTAGAGACAAAAATACACCAACAAAATCGGACTAAAATCGGGCAAAAAAATAAAATCTACCTGCTGGGAGGCGAACAGCGGCGGATGGGAGACTGATGAAATTATGAGGTGAAATAAAAATATACAATACACCAATTCAACATCAACAAAAATACACCAATTCAACATAATACACCAATTAATAACACAATACACTAACAATACATACAATTCAAGACAGTACACCAATTAATAACACAATACACCAACAATACATCAAACAAATACAATAAAGTCATCATACAAATGAAAACTAAATAAAACACAAAAACCTAAAAACTAAATAAAACCTAACCTAATAAACTAAAAAAAATAATAAAAACTACATAAAAAACAACCTAATTACAGATAAAATTAATACACTAAAAATGCACAAAAAAATGGGTTACTTGTGCGGAGGTCGGGCGGCGAACGGTCGAGCGGCGATGTTCCGGCGGGTGGGTGACGGGCGGTCTAGTGTCGTCGGGCGGGTGACGGGAAGAGAAGAGGGGAACTGAGGACGATATATAATTTTAAATTGAAGGTTTAGCCGACGATTTGATCTAGGTCGTCGGCTAAAGTATATTATTTTTTTTTTTGAAGAAGTGTTTAGCCGATGACATGATCAGGTCGTCGGATAAACCGTTGCAAAAGTCGTCGGCTAAAGTTTAACACTTTAGCCGACGACTATGTTACATTTAATCCGACGACCAAGATCAAGTCGTTGGCCCTTTTTTTATGGGTTGTCGGCTAAAGTGTTTTGGTAGTGATATATATATATATATATATATATATATATATGTGTGTGTGTGTGTGTGTGTGTGTGTGTGTGTGTGTATATATAGGGAATAGAATTTTTTCGTAGAAAAAATCGTTTAGTTAAGCATGAAAAATCAAAAACTTCTCAAATTAAGTAAATTTCACTTCTAGCTTTCATCAACCGACTGATTCAATTTATTTTCTCAAGGTAACGAATGAATCGATTTAAGTGGATAATTATAAGGCTCGAAAAGAAAGATTAAGGCTCAAAATTTTTGAAATATACAATTTTAACCAGTTAAAATGATTTAAGAAACTTGTATATAGCTAACTTTTTGGTGTTATGGCTAGATCTAAATATCACACAAAAAAGATAAACAAAATATATATATATATATATATATATATATATATATATATATATATATATATATATATATATATAGGGCTTGGTTCAGGGAGAATGCAATTTAAGTTAAGAAATAAGAATGAATTTCATCCATAGATCTTGATAAATGGATGACCTAGATTTATTCTCACAAAAATTTGATGCATATAATGCAATATTTTAATGCATCGCAATTTTGATGCATATAATGCATATTTTAATGCATCACAATTTTGATGCACGAAATGCATATATTTCATGCATAATTAGTACAAAACCCATGCATATTCGCAATTCGCAGGATAAGAACTATTCTCATTTGATCATATATATATATATACCCCGCGGTTCGCAACCGGACTCAGGCCCGACTCGAACCTGACCCAAACCTGACCCGTTTCGCTGTGCTGTTCCAGAACAGTTTTGGACAGCAGTTTTTATGATAAACAGTCCAGAAAATTGATTTTGAACAATCCGATTTAATTAAATAAAATTAGAAAAATATTTATAAAATCTCTATTTCATAAATATGATTAGGAACATAATTTTTATGTTTTCAAAGCATATAAAAAATGTTTTACATAAACAATTAAATTACTTGCAAGCTTGCTCCGATACCACTGTTGGGTTTTACGTGTATCTAATAAAATAAATATGAGCAAAAACGCAGCACAGAAATAAACAAAAAACCCAATGAGGACATTCATGAAGTAATTTAATTGATTTATAAAGAGTTAGTTGAATTACCATAATTCGAAGAATAGATCTGAACTCGGACCAGAACCTGATTAATACTGTCTTCCTCTTTCGGTGATTCACACACGAACAACTGGTACAAGCCGGGTTGCAAGATCTTTACAAATAATATTGATAAACAGTACAACAGATAATTCCTTACTACAAGGATTTGTACTGTTGATCAAAATCAACTTAGGGAAGAAGACGGAGATGGCCAAAACACACTTCCCGGACAGAAAAATGTCGGCCAAACAGAAGAAGGGGAAGGCTGATTTTTATCTTCACACAATTAGGGTTGTGTAATTTTTTGTTTTATAACAACTCATTATCCAAGACTCTTTATTTATACTAAGTAAACCCTATAGGCAAACTCTAGTATTAGCTAGTTGCCCCTCAACTTATTAATAATACAATATATATAATATAAAATATTATATATATTACTTATTATTTAATCATGTAATAAATATAATATCCAATATTATATTTATCTTTCTCAGTAGATATTATTAAATAATATAATATATAACATCCTATATTATATATTACTCATTATTTAATTTCTTTAATTGTAACACTCCGAAGATGTTCAGGGCATATTACAACGCCATGGACCCAACCCTTTGGAATACACCAGGCTAACGCACAACTCGACATCGCGACTGATGAAAAACATCATCAACATACAAACGGTTTCACAATTTTAAGACATTCAAAACAAATAGACCGAACCCGACAGTAATAAATAAAATCTTTCCCAAACCGGGTCCACAAACAAATTCAAGTCCAAAAGAAGAAAGTACTCGAGTACTGAAATGAATGACATAATTAATAAAATTATAAGACAAGACGCCAAACAAACGACCATTGAACATAATCACCCTTGACCATCATCCTCGTACTGTCCGCATGCTCGTTCGCCTCCATGACCTGTACCTGAAATACAAAAGTATTTCCCCCATTTAAGGGGTTAGCGACAACAGCTAGTGCAAGTATAATCCATTTGAACTACCATTCTAATCAGATGAAATATGCGCCAAAATCATTTTAGAAAAGCATTTATATTCCGGAATATGAAGGTGCACATGCACATAACATAGTTCTCCAACAAAACATTTCAAAGGTTAACCGTTGGTACGAGACTCACGACCACCGCAACCTGCAAAGGCCCCGTCGGACCATCCCTGGGTGGTTAACTCCAATTCACGATATGCATACACACGGCACTACGTGTCCCCAGAGGCCCTGTCAGACCATCCCTGGGTGATCATACGCATTCACATCCACAACATACACGGGAAGCTATAAATCAAAAATTAGAATATGCATACAAATGTAAAGTACTTGCCTTTGAGACATCTTCGACGAGATGGAAAATAAACGATGACTAGGAATGACCCGGAGTGACCACGACCATTCCTAAATGAAAGTTTAAAACGAATCAGTCCTAAACGACATCGTTAATCGAATGGAATATGCCCACAACCCCGATTACCAACCATAACCATACACGTACGATCAATATGGGCGAGGGTTTTCACAAAACTTCCCCGAATCAACAATTCACGGACTTACCTCGACGGAAAAGGATTTAGAATCACCCAATAACAATAATCGATAAGAAATATAGCCACATAAACGAACAATTCGAGTTTAAAAGGACAAATCCCGAAAAACCCACAAAATCGACGAAGTTAGGGTTCTAAGCCAACGTACATTGAATTTGGACTGAGTAAGATGATTTCGTTAATGATAATATGCTACCACGATACCTCGGTGACGGAAGATGATGAATACACTAATTGAAAGTGGCAAAAATCGCCCTTGGAGTGAACTCTCGCATCGCCCGTTGAAAAAGAAAGAAAAGGAACAAGTGAGGACTAATGTCCTCTGCCCGCTGTTTTAAAAATAGCGGGATGTTACAGACGTAACTACAAGCCTATGACGGCCTAACATAAGCCTATTACGGCAGTAACAATAGGCCTATTACGGTTGTAACACTCTGCTGGTGTAATATCCGCATTTTTCTTCCCCTTGTATTTTTCTTTTTCGGCGTATTTCCCGATAGTAGTGACCCTCGTGTATCTTTCAGTGTATCTTTCCTATTATCTATGGATTTTATTCCCGTTATTGTCTTGCGGAACCGCCGTTTCGGGGTTGCCGTGAATCCATTTTATGTTATGATGCCTGTTGAGATGTTCCGTTTGATGTTTTGTTCACATTCCGGTGTCTTTGGACCGTTCATATTTCGTACCTAGCGCACGCTACTTCTTCTGCATAGCGCACGCTAGGGGTCCCTTAGTAGCGCACGCCACGATTGTTTCGTAGCGCGCGCTAGCGAGTAGCCCTGGGAGTGGCAGTGCTGTTTTTCCAGCCTTCTGGACTAGCGTATTAGCGTACGCTACGTATGCTAGCGCACGCTAATGTCGAGAGGCTAGCGCACGCTGATGATGCCCGGTAGCGTGCGCTAGCGTGGGTGTCCAGTACTGGACAGTTTATTTCTGGAATCGGTCAGGTGCCAGTTAGCGCACGCTATGCTCGTATAGTAGCGCACGCTAACGGATCAAGTGAGTTTTGGGCAGTTAGCTTCTGGACTCAACTGATGTCCAGCTAGTGCACGCTATTGGTCGATAGCGCACGCTACCGTGTGGTTATTAGCGCACGCTACGTTTCGAGTAGCGCACGCTAACGCCGTAACTGCCACCGGATCGGGACGCTAACGGTAGGGATTGGAATTTTATCCCGTTAGCGCACGCTAACCTTGAGGTTTTAGCGTGCGCTAACACTCCCTGGCTATATAAACCAGGGAGTTGACCGAGATAAACACAATTTCTCATTTCTTCCTCTCTCCGCGGCGAAGGCGATTCCAAGGCGATTTTCTTGGCGATTTCTTCCTCCAATCATCTCCTCCAACATCTTTCTTGAGTTCTTGGAGTATTATAACAACATCAACACGAATCTTCATCCTAATCCACGGTAAATCTCTTAGAACCCTACTTTTGGATAATTTGGGGGTTTTGGGATTTTCTTCCGATCCGTTTCGTTTTGTTGGTGGATTCATGATGAATATGATTAATCTTGTTGATATTCTTAGTTTCCCTACGGATTCATGGTATATTTTCATGGTTTTGCAAAATCGAGAGGGTTTGGTTGTGGTCCGCCCTCGTTGTTCTTTTTATACGAATATACATGAATCGTAGGTGGGTTTTCGGGTGTATTCCATTTCCGTATTCGTCTAGAGTTGGTTGTAATTATGTTCTTCGAATCGTTAGGTTCGGTTACGTTGATTCCTAGTGTTCGTCGGTGATTATCCTTTCCGTTCGTTGCGTCCTCAATTATTCAAGGCAAGTATTTTTGGAAACCTTTATGCTTAACGTGAAATGGTAATGTATATTGTGTGTGATTGCTCACCTCGGGAGGGTCCGACGGGATCACGGAGGGAATCCAATGGTATAGCCCTGGATTCACGAGTTTGTTTCGCTAGCCAGCTCGGGAGGGTCCTTAGGGATCACGGAGCGGGATCAATGGTATAGCCCTGTTCCCAAGGCGATGCGTGTGTGTGATTTGTTTTATAATATGGCCAGCTCGGGAGGGTCCTTAGGGATCACGGAGCGGGATCAATGGTATAGCCCTGTTCCCACGGCAAATTGTTTGACTGTTTATTTCCGGAAAAGACATGTCTCGTTTTGGTTTTCGAAATGATATTGGTGCATGTACTATGAAATATGTAAGCGATTGGTTTGCATTAATTACTTGTACTAGCGTAATTGCTAACCCCTTTGGGGGACCTGTTTTGGGGAAATTCTTGTTATGGATTTCAGGTTATGATCATCCGGACGAGCGAGCACCGGGCGACGAGGATGCCGCCGTGGTCGTTGACATGTGCACTTGGGTTTACTTATTTCTTTTGTCCACTTCGATTTGGTTGTTTTCTATATTTATAAACTGAAAGACTGTACTCGCGAGTACTTAGGCTTTTCAATTCAAACCCTGTGTTGTATCATTTTAAATTGCTACATTGTCGATGGTTGCTCATTTCGTCGGTTGCTTCGGGTGTATTTTTCACATGATGTATTATTTGATTGTGTATCCTCGCTAACCGAGATGGTTAGTCGAGGGGTACCCGCTTGTTGTAGCCTGGTGGGTCCCATGTAGGGGTCCACGGCGCTGTAACATACTCCGAATATCTTGGGATGTTACAGAAATGGTATCGGAGTTCTAGGTTTATGGATACCTAGGCTTGTTGGTTATTTGGGTCTAGTCGTGTTTTGTTTTGCACATTGTCACACCCGCCAAAGATCTCGGTACTTCCAAAGGCTCGTAAGTTTTCTTATTCGGTCTTTTGTTTTCTTGCATAGTATTTCGCTTTTCGAATCGTGGTTGCTTTTTTCCTCCCTTACTCATCATCAATATACTCATATCTCTTAACACCAAGATGGATGCCGGAGGAAACCGTGGTCGGTCGTGGTCGTGGTCGTGGTCGGGCGCGCCGGGACGTGGGGCAATGGCAAGCCACGCCGCATTCTTCAGAGCCGCGCACCGCGACCGCCACAGCCACGCTTCTACTCGGGAGCGCGCCGATCTTGGAATTGCGGCCATTATGCAAGAAATGGTTAACCAAATGGCGGCTATAGCTCGTGGTCCGTAACCCCGATCGTGCCCATGCTAATCGGGCGGAGCAGATCAGCTTCAGGATGTCATCAAGATGCATCCTCCTCAGTTTTCGGGAGCTTCGGACCCGATCGGCTGGGAAGGGTGGATCAAGGAGATATCTAAAGTCTTCACTGCTACCAACTGCCCCGAGGACCGTAAGGTCCCTATTGCTCAATACTTTCTCACGGGAGATGCCACGGATTGGTGGGAGGCCGTTGGTCCCAAAGATCATGTTGCCTCGTGGGCTGAGTTTCAGGAGTTGATGGAGACTGAGTATTGTCCGTGGCCGGTCAGACAGGCTCGAGTGCATGCTTTCTATGATGCTCAACCACGGGATATTCTCGTATCCCAAGCTATTGCCGATTTTAACAAGGAGTTGGGTTATGTGAAGACCTAAGTTGTCGCTGAGAGCGACAAAATTTTCCATTTTTCCAGGAGGATGAAGCTGCCCATTCGGGACTATATGTCTGGGCTCGTCTGCACTACCTTGAAGGATTATCAAAGTAGGGCCCTCGCTTATGATATGTCAGTGACGGCGAGTGATTTGGCTCGTGAGAGCAAGAAGCAGAAGTCGGTCGGAAACTTTTCTGGTCCCAAGAGTGGAGGCCAGCAGAAATCTTGAGCTGCGAATATTTCTACGGGCGGTTCGGCTCGTTTCTCTGGGAGCTTTCGAGGTGCCGCCGGAACCCCCACTCGTGAGCTCACATGCTTTAATCATGGCTTTTTGGTCATAAGAACCGGACTGTCTCGTCCGCCTTTAACTTGTCATACTTGTGGTCGGGCCGGGCCACAAGGCTTCTTTGCGATCGGCTCGCATACCTTCGCGGTGCTCGTTCTTCTCACCCAGCACCGATGGAGCCGAGTGTGAACCAGGGCTCATTTGCTCCACCGCCTCCACCGAGTGCCGGCCGAGGTAGGGGTCGGGGTCAGCCCGCTAGGGGTGGAGCTTCCAGTGTCGGCTCTGCTCAGCCGCGTATCTATGAGATGAGGAGGGCCGATGACCCAGCAGCTACTGTGGCGACAGGTACCGTTCATATCCATTCTCATCCTGTCAGTGTGCTTTTCGATTCTGGTGCTACACATTCGTTCATATCGCTGGGGTGTGTGCGCCGTTTAAGTCTCGACTGTTTGTTGCCTTGCGAGTCTTTCATCGTTAAACTTCCTAGCGGTGATAGGATCGTTGGCGATCGAGAGGTCCGAGACTGTTCTGTGTTTATTTGTGAAATAGCCTGGCTCTCTAATCTTATCGTTGTTGATATTGAGGGTGAGGATTTAATTCTCGGGGATGATTGGCTCGAGCGGCATGGCGCAATCATGAACTACCGCACGAGAATCATCACTATGTTAGCCGAGGACGGCACCGAGAACTCTTTCGCGGGGCGAAAGAGGGGAAACCAGAAGTTCGTTATTAATGCCTTGAAGGCGATGAGTCTCCTGCGAAAGGGGTGTACTGGTTATTGGTGCTATGCCTTGAAGACGGAGAATGGTGGAGTCGAGCTTTCGTCGATTCCAGTCGTTAATGAGTTTCCTGATGTGTTTCCTGACGAGTTACCGGGATTGCCACCGGATCGTGAGGTCGAGTTTGCTATAGAGTTAGAGCCGGGCGCGGCTCCTGTTTCGAAGGCGCCGTATCGCATGGCACCTTCAGAGATGTCAGAGTTGAAGAAGCAGTTGAGTGAGCTTCTTGAGTCGGGGTATGTTCGACCGAGCGCCTCGCCTTGGGGCGCACCGGTCCTGTTTGTGCGGAAGAAGGATGGTTCACTACGTTTGTGTATCGATTATCGCGAACTAAACAAGGTGACCATCAAGAACAGGTATCCTTTGCCGAGAATTGACGACTTGTTCGATCAATTGCAGGGAGCTGCGGTATTCTCGAAGATTGATTTGAAATCGGGGTACTACCAGCTTCGGGTGAGAGAGTCCGACGTGCCGAAAACGGCTTTTCGGACGATATACGGACATTATGAGTTTGTAGTTATGCCTTTCGGGTTAACTAATGCGCCGGCGGTGTTCATGCAGTTGATGAACAAAGTCTTTATCGAGTATTTGGATAAGTGTGTCGTCGTCTTCATTGACGATATTCTTATCTATTCGAGGAACGAGGAAGAGCATGCCCATCATTTGCGGGTAGTGTTAGACATTTTGAAGACCGAGCAACTCTATGCAAAGTTCTCGAAATGTGAGTTCTGGCTGAAAGAAGTGATGTTTTTAGGTCACGTGATTTCAGCCGAGGGGGTTCGTGTGGATCCGCAGAAAATTGAGGCAGGGTTGGATTGGGCATCGCCCACAAATGTGAAGGAGGTCCGTAGTTTCTTGGGTTTGGCTGGCTACTACCGTAGGTTCGTCGAGGGTTTCTCAAAACTAGCTCGGCCGCTTACACAGTTGCTCCATAAATCCGAGAAGTTCGTCTGGACCGATGAGAGGCAGACGATTTTCGAGGAGCTGAAGAAGCGTTTGACTTAAGCCCCGGTCTTGGCGTTGCCATGCGGCAACGAGGGATTCGCCGTTTATAGCGATGCTTCGGGTCAGGGTCTTGGGTGCGTATTGATGCAGCACGGCAAGACCATTGCCTATGCGTCGAGACAGTTGAGGCCATATGAACTTAACTACCCTACTCACGATTTGGAGTTAGCGGCGGTAGTCTTTGCACTCAAGATTTGGCGTCACTATCTTTTCGGCTCTGCATGTCAGATTTTTACCGATCATAAAAGTCTGAAATACATATTTACTCAGCGGGAGTTGAATATGAGGCAGAGGAGGTGGTTAGAGCTGATTAAGGATTATGACCTCGAAATCCTTTATCATCCGGGCAAGGCGAACGTCGTGGCCGACGCCTTGAGTCGGAAACCGATTGCGTTGCGAACGCTTGAGGTCCTTACGCCTCAGTCTGAGCTTCGGCGGGCTTTGATCGGGTTAGATGTTGAGGTTTTGTTGCCTGGAGCTGTCGGGCAACTTTGTGCTTTAGAGATTTCGTCGTCCTTGATCGATGAAATTAAGTGGAAGCAATTAGAGGATCCGATGATCACTCAAATCCGAGAGAACGTCCTTAAAGGAAAGTCTCCTGGATTTGTGATTCACGAAGATGGTGTTTTGAGATTCGAGAGTCGGCTTTGTGTGCCGAACGATCCAGAGTTGCGACAGAGTATTTTGCGTGAGGCCCATTCCACACCTTATTCCGTTCATCCTGGTTCGAGTAAGATGTACAAGGACCTGAGGAGGAACTTCTGGTGGAATGATATGAAGGAGGAGGTCGCACAGTTTGTAGCGAGATGTTTGACTTGCCAGCAGGTCAAAATCGAGCATCGACCGGGCCAGGTTATTGCGATCACTTCGCTCCTAATGGAAATGGGAAGACTTATCGATGGATTTCGTTACGATTTGCTGAGATCGAGGTCGGGCATGAATATGGTATGGGTGATTGTTGATCGTCTGACCAAGTCGGCACATTTTCTGGGCATCAAGGACACTTGGGGCCCGGAGAAGTTAGCTCGTGTGTTTATCGCGCAGATTGTGAGACTTCACGGTACTCCGAAGTCTATTGTTTCGGATCGTGATGGCCGTTTTGTATCGCACTTTTGGCAGGCGGTGCATAAGGCGTTAGGTACCCGTTTGCATTTGAGTACCTCTTTTCATCCCCAGTCAGATGGACAGTCGGAACGCACTATCCAGACATTCGAGGACATGTTGCGTGCTTGTGCCCTCGATTGGAGTAGCGACTGGGAGGAGCATTTGCCATTGATCAAATTCACGTACAACAATAGTTGGCACGCGTCGATTCGGATGGCACCGTATGAGGCACTTTATGGGCGACGATGTCGATCGCCGATTTGTTGGAATGAGGCATCCGATTTGGTCGGGACCGAACCGGATGTCGTTTTAGAGACGAGACGGAAGATAGAATTAATTCGAGACCGGATGTTGACTGCCCAGAGTCGACAGAAGTCTTATGCCGATGTCCGTCGTCGACCTTTAGAATTCGAGGTGGGGGACCACGTTTTGCTTAAGGTGTCGCCGACGAGGGGAATTTTCCGTTTCGGGAAAAAGGGGAAGTTGAGTCCGAGATTTATTGGACCCTTCGAGATTCTCGAGCGAGTCGGTGGGTTGGCATACCGTTTGGCGTTGCCCCCGGCCCTGAGTCATGTTCATAGCGTTTTTCATGTTTCCCAGCTGAGGAAATATGTCCCGGACCCTAATCACATCATCGATTATGATGAGATTGACGTCGCCGAGGATATCACTTTTGAGTAGCGCCCTTTGAAGATTTTGGAACATCGGGAGAAACGACTGAGGCATAAGACCATCCCTTTGGTCAAGGTGCAGTGGTCGAGACACGGTGTCGAGGAGGCAACGTGGGAGACCGAGGATAGCATGCGTGCTAGGTACCCTGAGTTGTTTGTTTCTTAAGTTTCGGGACGAAACTTGTTTTTAGAGGGGTAGAATGTAATATCCGCATTTTTCTTCCCCTTGTATTTTTCTTTTTCGGCGTATTTCCCGATAGTAGTGACCCTCGTGTATCTTTCAGTGTATCTTTCCTATTATCTATGGATTTTATTCCCGTTATTGTCTTGCGGAACCGCCGTTTCGGGGTTGCCGTGAATCCATTCTATGTTATGATGCCTGTTGAGATGTTCCGTTTGATGTTTCGTTCACATTCCGGTGTCTTTGGACCGTTCATATTTCGTACCTAGCGCACGCTACTTCTTCTGCATAACGCACGCTAGGGGTCCCTTAGTAGCGCACGCCACGATTGTTTCGTAGCGCGCGCTAGCGAGTAGCCCTGGGAGTGGCAGTGCTGTTTTTCCAGCCTTCTGGACTAGCGTATTAGCGTACGCTACGTATGCTAGCGCACGCTAATGTCGAGAGGCTAGCGCACGCTGATGATGCCCGGTAGCGTGCGCTAGCGTGGGTGTCCAGTACTGGACAGTTTATTTCTGGAATCGGTCAGGTGCCAGTTAGCGCACGCTACGCTCGTATAGTAGCGCACGCTAACGGATCAAGTGAGTTTTGGGCAGTTAGCTTCTGGACTCAACTGATGTCCAGCTAGCGCACGCTATTGGTCGATAGCGCACGCTACCGTGTGGTTATTAGCGCACGCTACGTTTCGAGTAGCGCACGCTAACGGCCAGAAATCTGGCTACTGGACTGGGACGCTAACGGTAGGGATTGGAATTTTATCCCATTAGCGCACGCTAACCTTGAGGTTTTAGCGTGCGCTAACACTCCCTGGCTATATAAACCAGGGAGTTGACCGAGATAAACACAATTTCTCATTTCTTCCTCTCTCCGCGGCGAAGGCGATTCCAAGGCGATTTTCTTGGCGATTTCTTCCTCCAATCATCTCCTCCAACATCTTTCTTGAGTTCTTGGAGTATTATAACAACATCAACACGAATCTTCATCCTAATCCACGGTAAATCTCTTAGAACCCTACTTTTGGATAATTTGGGGGTTTTGGGATTTTCTTCCGATCCGTTTCGTTTTGTTGGTGGATTCATGATGAATATGATTAATCTTGTTGATATTCTTAGTTTCCCTACGGATTCATGGTATATTTTCATGGTTTTGCAAAATCGAGAGGGTTTGGTTGTGGTCCGCCCTCGTTGTTATTTTTATACGAATATACATGAATCGTAGGTGGGTTTTCGGGTGTATTCCATTTCCGTATTCGTTTAGAGTTGGTTGTAATTATGTTCTTCGAATCGTTAGGTTCGGTTCCGTTGATTCCTAGTGTTCGTCGGTGATTATCCTTTCCGTTCGTTGCGTCGTCAATTATTCAAGGCAAGTATTTTTGGAAACCTTTATGCTTAACGTGAAATGGTAATGTATATTGTGTGTGATTGCTCACCTCGGGAGGGTCCGACGGGATCACGGAGGGAATCCAATGGTATAGCCCTGGATTCACGAGTTTGTTTCGCTAGCCAGCTCGGGAGGGTCCTTAGGGATCACGGAGCGGGATCAATGGTATAGCCCTGTTCCCAAGGCGATGCGTGTGCGTGATTTGTTTTATAATATGGCCAGCTCGGGAGGGTCCTTAGGGATCACGGAGCGGGATCAATGGTATAGCCCTGTTCCCACGGCAAATTGTTTGACTGTTTATTTCCGGAAAAGACATGTCTGGTTTTGGTTTTCGAAATGATATTGGTGCATGTACTATGAAATGTGTAAGCGATTGGTTTGCGTTAATTACTTGTACTAGCATAATTGCTAACCCCTTTGGGGGACCCGTTTTGGGGAAATTCTTTTTATGGATTTCAGGTTATGATCATCCGGACGAGTGAGCACTGGGCCAGTACGAGGATGCTGGCCAGGGTCGTTGACATGTGCACTTGGGTTTATTTATTTCTTTTGTCCACTTCGATTTGGTTGTTTTCTATATTTATAAACTGATAGACTGTACTCGCGAGTACTTAGGCTTTTCAATTCAAACCCTGTGTTGTATCATTTTAAATTGCTACATTGTCGATGGTTGCTCATTTCGTCGGTTGCTTCGGGTGTATTTTTCACATGATGTATTATTTGATTGTGTATCCTCGCTAACCGAGATGGTTAGTCGAGGGGTACCCGCTTATTGTAGCCTGGTGGGTCCCATGTAGGGGTCCACGGCGCTGTAACATACTCCGAATATCTTGGGGTGTTACAGCTGGACAGCAGTTGGGAAGGCTGTTGTCCGAACCGCCCGAACGATATCGAAATTCGAACCTGCTAACAATCCGAACATATGGTTAGGAAGTATTCCCGATGACGAATCTAAGCGCTAAAAGTAAACACAATTCATACTACCCGAAGGTTTGGAATTTGACGACGGAAGTAAACGTTCCCCAAATTTTGGGAAATTACAAAATGGCCCAAACGTTCGAAAATCATGATACGACGTCGTATTTTGAAACCGAAACTCACAACATGAATAACTCAACCATACGGACTCATGGGAACAAAGAAATGACAAAATCGAATGAGTTTTACGAGAATCGAGCGAACATACGACAAGATCATCGAATTACGTAAAAATACCTCCGAAACTCGTCCAAATGGGAAAATACCAAGAACAAAATAGATTCAAAAGGTCGAAATGGTAACAAGCAAGTCGTTAGAAATAGACATGTGCCAAAAATAGAAACTGCTAAAAAATAGAAAGTATGGATATTACATTCTCCCCCACTAAAAAGAAGTTTCGTTTCGAAAGTTACGAATCAAAAAGCTCGGGGTACCCCGCACGCATCCAATTCCCAAGTCCCTTCCGC
Source organism: Orobanche coerulescens (assembly GCA_033398695.1). Taxonomy (NCBI): domain Eukaryota; kingdom Viridiplantae; phylum Streptophyta; class Magnoliopsida; order Lamiales; family Orobanchaceae; genus Orobanche; species Orobanche coerulescens. Next base: position 96,925,024 of record CM065816.1, read on the forward strand.
CACTCCATGTCTCGACCATTGCACCTTAACCAAAGGAATGGTTTTGTGCCTTAACTGTTTATTTCGACGTTCCAAAATCCTCACTGGCCTCTCCTCAAACGTAACATCCTTCTCGATTTCCACATCTCCATAATCGATGACGTGAGTCGGGTCTGGAACATACTTCCTCAACTGAGAAATGTGAAATACACTATACACATGGCTCAACGATGGGGGTAATGCCAACCGGAAAGCCAACTCGCCAACTCTCTCCAATATCTCGAAAGGTCCAATAAACCTTGGAGTAAGCTTCCCCTTTTTCCTAAAATGGAAAATTCCCTTTGAGGGAGACAATCTGAACAAGACGTGATCACCTACTTCAACCTCTAAGGGTCGATGCCTAACATCCGCATAGAACTTTTGTCGACTATGAGCCGCCAACATTCTCTCTCGAATCAACTCGACTTTCCTCCTAGTTTCCAACACAAGATCCGGCTCGGTGCCAACTAAACGGACGGCTCATTCCAACATATCGGCGATCGACATCGTCATCCATAAACCACCTCATACGGTTCCATCTTAATCGACGTATGGCAGCTATTATTATAAGTGAACTCGATCAGGGCCAAATGTTCCTCCCAATCACTACTCCAGTCTAGCGCACACGCACGTAACATATTCTCGAACGTCTGAATGGTACGCTCAGACTGTCCATCGGTCTGAGGATGAAAAGATGTGCTCAAATGCAAATGTGTCCCCAAAGCCTTATGTACCGCCTGCCAGAAATGCGATACAAACCGACCATACCTGTCCAAAATAATAGTTTTCAGCGTGCCATGATGCCTCACGATCTGTGCAATAAATATACGAGCCAATTTCTCTGGTCTCCAAGTATCCTTGATGCCCAGAAAATGTGCCGACTTAGTTAGTCGATCCACAATCACGCACACCATGTTCATTCCCATATTCATCCTCGGCAAATTCGTGACAAAATCCATAGAGACGTCCTCCCATTTCCATTCCGGGATGGGAAATGGTTTCAACAACCCGGTTGGCCACCGATGTTCGATTTTGACTTGCTAACAAGTGAAAAACATAGGCATAAACTGCACGACATCATTCTTCATGTCATTCCACCAAAAATTCTTCCTCAAATCTTTATACATTTTACTCGAGCCCGGATGGACTGAGTAAGGTGATGCATGAGCCTCCCGCATAATGCCCTACCTCAATTCCAAATCATTTGGGACACACAACCGACCTTGGAATCTCAACACACCATCTTCATGAATCACAAATCCCGGGGCTTTCCCCTTAACAACATTCTCACATAGTTGGATAATCATCGGGTCTTATAACTATCTCGATTTAATGTCATCGACCAGCGACGAAGAAATCTCAAGGGCGCACAACCGCCCGGCATTTTGTGGTAACACAACCTCAATGCTCAACCCTATTAACTCTCGCTGGAGCCCTGGCTGGGCTGTGAGTAACTCGAGTGCCCGAAGCGATACTGATTTCCGACTCAAGGCATCTGCCACATCATTTGCCTTTCCAGGATGATAAAGGATTTCGAGATCGTAATCCTTGATTACCAACCATAACCATACACGTACGATCAATACGGGCGAGGGTTTTCACAAAACCTCCCCAAATCAACAATTGACGGGCTTACCTCGACGTAAATAGATTTGGAATCACCCAATAACAATAATCGATAAAAAATATAACCACATAAACGAACAATTCGAGTTTAAAGGACAAATCCCGAAAAACCCACAAAATCGACAAAGTTAGGATTTTAAGCCAAAGTACCTTGAATTCGGACGGAGTAGGATGATTTCGTTGATGATAATATGCTACAAAGATACCATGGTGATGGAAATGATGAATACACGAATTGAAAGTGGCAAATATCGCCCATGGAGTGAACTCTCGCGTCGCCCGTTGAAAAAGAAAGAAAAGGAATAAGTGAGGACTGATGTCCTCTGCCCGCTGTTTTAAAAATAGCGGGACGTTACGTACGTAATGACAAGCCCATGACATCCTAACAATAAGCCTATTACAGCAGTAACAATAGGTCTATTACGGCCGTAACACTCTGCTGGACAGCAGTTGGGAAGGCTGCTGTCCGAACCGCCCCGAACGATATCGACTTTCGAACCTGCTAACAATCCGAACATATGGTTATGAAGTATTCCCGATTACAAATCTAAGCGCTAAGAGTAAACACAATTCCCACTACCCGAAGGTTCGGAATTTGACTACGGAAGTAAATTTTCCCCATACTTTGGGAAATTACAAAACGGCCCAAATGTTCGAATATCATGATACGATGTCGGATTTTGAAACCGAAACTCACAACACGAACAACTGAACCATACGGACTCATGGTAACAAAGAAATGACGAAATAGAACGAGTTTTATGAGAATCGAACGTACATACGGGAAGATCATAACATAAAGCGAATTACATAAAAACACCTCCGAAACTCGTCGAAATGGCAAAACACCAAGAACAAAATAGATTCAAAAGGCCGAAATGGTTACAATCGAGTCGTTAAAAATAGATATGTGCCAAGAATAGAAACAGCTAAAAAATTAAAGTACGGATATTACATTCTCCCCCTCTAATGTATTGACAGTTTATTCATTCTTGATGTAAAATGTATTTTCGAACTGTATTTTATCCCCTGCGTGAGTTCTTTCAAAATGACTTTCGGTATTTTGCAAACTGAGTTTTATTTCGTAAAACCGATTCCCTAAATCAAGTTTTGGCAATTTGGCCTTGAACGTTTTATGACGGTTTGACAAATGATTTTGTGAGTTTTGGAAAATACTACCGTCACCGGCCTTTTGGCGTTTTGAACGTTTTAAAAATGATTTTTAGCCTGGTGGGTTCCGGCGTGGAATCCACGGCGTGTAATATTCCCGGGCTGAATCGGGGGTGTTACAACATCCTACCGCTCTAACAAGAAATTTCGTCCCGAAATTTACATACCTTATCAAAAAATTATGGGTATTTCTCCCTCATCTTGCTTTCGAGTTCCCACGTAGCTTCTTCCTGACTGTGGTGACTCCATAATACTTTCACCAAAGGAAACAACTTATTCCTCAGTTCTTGAACCTTATGGTCTAAAACATCTTCAGGCCTCTCTCCATAACTCGCAGCGTGACTAAGAACTATGTCACTCTGATGAATCACATGCTTGGGATCAAATACATACTTCCTCAGCTGAGAAACATGGAAAACATTATGAACATTCCCAAGAATATAAGCAACTGGGCCGATCCTCTCGAGAATCTCATATGGCCCTATAAAACGTGGCCTAAGCTTGCCTTTAATGCCAAACCTGATTATTCTCTTATAAGGGGAAACTTTGAGGAAAACCTTATCCCCACTCTCGAAATGCAATTCAGTTCGGCATGTATCGGCGTATGACTTTTGTCGAGTCTGGGCCTTTTGTATTCTCTGTCTTATCTTGCGGATAATCTCGATCATCTCGCTGACTGTGTCTAGCCCTAAAGTACTTCTCTCACCCACTTAATCCCAATAAAGTGGTGACCTGCATTTTCTGCCGTATAAGGCTTTATACGGCGCCATACCTATCGTTGCCTGATGACTGTTGTTGTAACTAAATACGATTAATGGCAAAACATACTCCCAATTCGCACCTTGATCCAACACTACAGTTCTTAACATGTCTTCTAGTGTTTGAATCGTCCTTTCCGATTGTCCATCGGTCTGCGGGTGGAAAGCGGTATTAAAGTTCAGATGTGTACCCAATTCCTTCTGTAGACTCGTCCAAAATCTAGAGGTAAATTTTGGATCTCATATGACGTGATTGATATCGGCACTCCGTGCAAACGTATAATTTCACGGACATATGATTGTGCTAACTTCTTAGATCCGTAAGTGATATGGATAGGCAAAAAGTGAGCTGATTTTGTGAGTCTGTCTACTATAACCCATATAGCAGTGTTTCCTCGTTCGGTCCTCAGCAAACTAGTCACAAAATCCATCGCTAATCCTTCCCACTTCCATTCTGGATTGGTTAATGGCTGTAACTTCCCATAAGTTCGTTGGTGTAGTGCTTTCACTTGCTGGTAAGCTAAACACCGCTCGACAAATGAAGCTACATCCCATTTCATACCATCCCACCAGAAATTTCTCTTTAGATCTTTGTACATCTTGGTACTCCCTGGGTGAGCGGTATAGGGAGTATCATGAGCCTCACTCATAATCTCATTCCTTAATTCCTCATCATGTGGAAAACATATTATCTCTTCGAATATAATTGCGTTATCAGCCACTTCGTGGTAATTTCCTGGTTTATCGGATCTAATTCTCATACATAGTTTCTCGAATGCTTCATCTCTCCTTTGCACATTCACTATTCGTCCTCTCAGATCTGGTGTCTTCACTAACGTCGCGACATGACCCATTATCGTTTCCGGTGGATGAACCACCTCTAAACTGTAATACCCCGTAGTAACTAAACGTAGACCTTGCTAGAAGGCGCTGTGCGTCAGGACCGACTTTGATCAATCACCGTAAATCTCGAAAGAAAATTCAAGATCCTAAAATTATAGAACATCTTAGATTATTGAGTTAGCTTTCCAATGGAATAAATGGCGGGTCATTCTGATCCCGAACGAACAAGTTATGGCCAAAGCAAGATAGGGGTGTCAGCCAGCGGCACCCGACGCAGCACCCGGCACTGTGAGCGTCGTGTTGTGTGGCGTGCTGCGCGTGTGTGTCGGCCGCCTTTCGGAACACCGGGCAAGACACGGCGCAGGCACCGCCGGGTCCAGCACCGTGTTGTTCGAGCAGCCCTATAAATAGGGCAGTTCCCAGCATTTTGCAGCGATTTTTCCCTAACCCTTCGTCCCTACTTATAGAACAGGTGTTCTTTAGTGATATTTGTGTTGTTAAACATTCCGAAATCTTCAGAGGAATCAGATAATGAGTGTATAACAAGCGAGTCAGGTCAACTTCGCCAGATTGGAGGTAATTCAACCATGAACCCTAAAACATGTTTTTAGAGATTTTGGATTTATACTTGTTTAGAACTTGAAAATGGTTATATATCGAATATCCTGGGGCTGTTCTTATCAATTCTAGTGGCATGGAAATCAAAACATTCGTTTGAACCCTCGTGATCAGATAGCGTCCGCGAAGAGTTCCCTAAGGGATTCCATTAAGGTTTTCGATGTTGTTTCGATTAGAATGGATAATCATAATGCCGGTTAACATAAATTCCCCGTTGTAGGCCGGCCTATTTACAAACTGCTCGAAACATTTTATCCCTGAAGTCACCAGGCAAGTACTCTGATTGCGTTTATTGTACTTTGTGTGAATATGTGGAAATGTGATTTTATGAAAAGCGGAAATTTCAGAAAATGTAATTTGTGCCATTTCGTGAAAAAGTGATGATTTATGAAAGTGCGACATGTGGTCGTGTGCCAAGTAAAACCACCCCTGGGTTCCGTAGACCGAGGCTTCTGCGGTTCACTTGGTAGGGTTGTACAACCAGAGGGGCCTGACGAGGTCTCTTTGGGGAGTGGAATATATCTCGCGTGTGGTATAGTACCAGTATAGCCCCCGTTGTTTTGTGATGATGACTGTGATATGGTACTCCGGGTTACCCGTGATGGCACTGTGATTTATGTTATTCACTTGTTGTATATATCCTGGAATCGTTGTACTTGCACCGGCTGTTTGCTGACCCCTTTCGGGGTGGATGTACTTGTTGTGTATTCAGGTACAGGTCTTACTGGCAGGCCAGCGCAGGAAGGGCATGAGGATGACGAGCAACACTGATATCACGTGTTATTGTGAGTTGGTGGTTGTTTTGCCATGGTCAGAGTCGTGTTTGGGTTTTGTACTCGCGCGGGTATTGTCACATGTGGCTTAATGTGTTGATGTTGGTTATTGTTGATGTGTTGGATCAGTTATGAGCTGTTGTTTTTTTTGTGATCCAACAGGACCATGCATTGGTATGTTTTGGTGATGTATGTCGTCTTGAAAGTTGGCGTTGATTTTATTTGTGTGAATGTCTCATTTCTATTGATGGTCATTGTCTTTTATGTTGGTCTAAGCCTGGCAGGTTCTCCCAAAAAGAATCTACGGCGCTGTAATATCTCTGTAAATCACGGGGGTGTTACAGAATTTATCGGAGCTTAGCTTTATGGATACCTAGGTTGTTGGTGTTTTGGGTCTGTCAATGTTGAGTTTGTCGTTTTTTTGTGATATCACTGGGTTGTTGTCATCTCGTGCGACCTGCGCTGTAAGTTTCTCTGAACTCTAATTCCTTCTGCCAGATTGTTTTGGTCTGTTTTGAACATGCTTGGATTTTGCGCTCCCCTTGTGAATTGTGTTCCATTGAGGTTATGTCTATTGTTTTCCTCCTTATACGTTTAAGGAACTGGTGCATATTAAGGTAAGGAGAAATTAAGTCTTTCGATTGTGAGCTCCCTCCTATCTGTGTGGTGGTTGTGTTGTGTTAACTCGATTAGCCCTAGGTTGAAGGGCTGGAATTTGTTGATGGTATTATGATTGTTGGGATGTGCATGAGTATATTATATTGTCCGGGTGAAAATAGTTACATAACGTATATTGGAAAACTAGGAATATTGTTGATTCCTACATTCCATGATATTTTTAAGTATCAATCTTATCCGTTGCATGAGTATTTTGAAATGGCTTTTGGTATTTTGCAAACTGAGTTTTTATTTTCTGAAACTGATTCCCTAAATTGAGTTTTGGCATTGCCTTGAATGTTTTGACGATATTTTTTTGTGGCGGTATTTGGTGTCTTATAATTAACTTTGTGAGTATTTGAAAAATATTACCTTCATCGGCCTTTTGGGCGTTTTTTAAAAATTTTGAAAATGTTTTTTCTTTGCCTGGTGGATTCTGGCGCGAGGCCCACAACGCTGTAACATTCCGGATGGTTTTGGGGGTGTTACAGATTATGGTGAAACACCTAAAGTGGCTTTTGAAACTCTTTCTAATGGTGACAAATCTACGATTTAATATCGCTATATCAAATGAGTATGTATTCGGTGGAATATTTTTCCTTTCGATCAAACAACTAGTAGAAGATGAAGGATCTTCATTTTATCTAAATCCGAGGTATATCTTTGAAACATTTCGGATTATAGACGTTTTTGAAAATTTTAAAAAAAATATAAATTGTTGTGTGCATTATTTAAAATTGAATTTAAAATCGACGTGTAAAATAAAACTTCAACTTCTAAAGTATTCACGAGTTTTGGGCGAAATGTGACTCGCCCTTATTTGCAAAAGATTTTGTTTTGAACATGGTACTATCATTCCTGTTAGAAGACCAAAAGTTGATTTTAAGCATAATACGCATATATGTATATTCTCACCTTTGTCTATAGTATACGAGCCTCCCAAAATTCAATGTTCTAGTGTTGCCTATTATGAGTACTCGATACCACACGATACCCTATGAAGCCCCCCCTCAATAACTGAGTGACAAGCGGAGCAAGGAGACAGAAAAATATCTGGGAGATTTTGGGCAATAGTGCTCAGAATGATGATCAAATTGATGGTGGGCACGACATGACGTTTTATATACACTCGTGATAATAACCTTCTTCATTGAGAAGTAAGATTTCAGTTTAGTTGTTAATGATCTTTCAATGGTCGGTTGTGTGGTGTCGTATACGTATGAACCGATGGTGTTCGGATTTGTATGTTGCTGATTATTGGTAACCCTCGGTTCTAATGCTGGTTGAAATGTGTTAACGACTAAATCGGAATAGTTAGCGCACACTACGTTGTCGATAGCGCACGCTAACATTTGTAGTTAGTGAATGCTAATCTATCCAGTATATGAACCGGACAGTAGTTGTGATTCATCATTTCCAGTCTTTTCTTTTCTTCGTGGGTGACACCAAGGTGTGAATCGAAGGTGACTGGAGTTCGTGACCTTGGAAGAGTTTGTTCTTGATATCATCTTTTCAATCCGGTTTGGATGAATCGATTGATGTCAAATGCTGTGGTCGGTCATGTCCTATGAACTGTATATCCATAATTCCAACTTGTTCAACTCGGATGACAATTCTGGAGATTCTGAGGAACTGTGAACAATTAACGTTTGATCAAACGTCCGTAAACTCTTGGTGAACAAAGCAAGTGATCAAGGGACATTTAGTACGCCAGATGATGGCAAGTGATGCTTTCCTAATACGTCCGGATTGTTGATGTTCACGACAATTGTGGCTTTGATCCTCTTTATCTTCTTGCCAACTCTAACTTAATAATTTTACGTTTCGAGGAGAAAACTCCCTTTGGGGGAGAGAAGAGTATAATGATCGGGATTCTCGCACTTGCATAATTTAAAGCCTTGAACACTCATGCTCGACTCGGTTGTCGCACTGCAGAACTTGCGAGTTTGGTGGCACTACAATGATTAGCTTGATGTCTGAGCTTATCGTAATTGTAGTTTCCGTATGTACTGGTTTCAAGATATCGTTGTGTAACCCCATTGTCGCTGAATATTAAACCATATTTCCTTTGGTAGCTCATGATCCTACCCAAGCAGACCACATCTATTTCGTTGTGCTTTAATTTGATTTCAACTCGTGCTGTTAACTGAATCGCGTCACTACCAAGAAATCCTCGCAATGTTGGTAATCATTCCACATTCGTCAGAATGCTTAGAGATTTGGTCATCCAACCTTATGAAGTTGCTTGTCACGTTATTACCTTGTTTTCCTTGTTCTAAATTTCGGGGACAAACTTATTTTATTTAAAGTGGATCGTGACACCCGAGTTTTGACTTCTTTTTTCACCCTAACATGCTTATGTACGATGGTACCTTATGAATTTGTTCTGTTCTTTGGTTTTTGTCGTTTGAACGAGTTGTGACATTGTTTCAAATGAATCCGTCCACAATTGTACCTTTTCCCAAGTTCGGTTCAGTACTTGTGAGTCCAATGCAAAATGAACGCCTGGTAATCCTTACAAGTTCATTTAATGTCTCGGATTAAGGTGTGAACTTCGGAGTTGTTGGTCAATCAATATTGTTCGATCATTGTGGTTCGATTGTTGTTGCTCGATCTCGCATCGTGATTATCGAGCATTTGATTTCCTTGGGATTTGCACTCGTTCCAGCAAGTCACCTTCCATACCTTTGAGGTTGTCGGAATTATATATTTGTTCAGCGTTAAGCCCACATTTTGATTGTTGTACTATTCGGATTATCAACCATAGTGGTTCATGATTATTGTACTTCGTAAACATTCTTACGTATAGAATCGGACCTCAGTGGATTTGTATGACATGGAATTTTGTATCTGCTGTTGGCAGCAGCTAACGTGTGTCACCTAATGTTCACCTTGCCTTGATTGCTTCATGACCTAGGTATTGGGATGAAACTTGTTTCGAAAGAAGTGGGATGTAATAATTTTTATTTCCCCGTTAATTCCTTTTCTTTTTGATCCATTTTTTTTCTTTCGGTACACTAGTCTCGACCATCGACATCTGAGAGATGTTCATCATGCCTTGACATCAAGTGGGATTACCGGGAGTCCGTGATCGCATATTTTAGCCTGACCAATATTTTATTCGTATCTGCACTATTAATTGACTAGATCCTTATCGCCAAGTGGGAATCCTTGCGAGTCTATCGCCGAGATTTTATTATCATTGTTATGGCGGCAAGAGATATTTAATACTGGATGACGGCGCTGCCATAATAGCAGCTACCAGAAACAACTGTGGCACCGCTAGGGCCGCCGATTTAAAATCGGTTTGATGTGTATATAAGGCCCTGAGACATATTTCCATAGTAAGCATTAACTCAAAGGAAACAGTTGAACGGTCTTGTGAGAATGGATCCTACTATACATACCGGTTGCTTAGAGAACATCAGCTATCTAGAGACCGTAGAACAATTTCATTGAGACGCAAATCAGGCTGCGCAGGAAGGAGCTACATGAGTACGAGAGCATGCCGTGCAGCTAGAATCTCAGTTGGCTGCAGCACGGCATACTCTTCGAGAGAGGGAGGCACAGTACACTCAAGCGAGAGAAGCCCTCCAGGATCAGGTGCAACAAGAGAGAGCAATGATACGGGCCAACACTGAGGAAATCCTTGTTATCCTCCCAACGGCCCCAATCCCGGTAGTGGGCCAAAGAGTCGTAGAAGACGAAGAAGATCCTGAGGAAGATCTCGAAGAGGATCTGGAAAAAGAGGTCGAAGATAACACTGTCGCCGTTAACCCCTAAGATATGCGTAATGAGGGCATGTTGTGTATCGATGTTTTTATAAATGTGTATTGGTATAATGTTTGCGGTTTGAGAATAAAATTTTGTATGGATACGATTGGTGAATCGGACATATATTTCAATGACCCTCTCCCTATTTCAAGTTTCAAGGACGAAATTTCTTTTTAGGAGGATAGGGTGTAATACCCCGTAGTAACTAAACGTAGACCTTTCTAGAAGGTGCTGTGCATCAGGACCGACTTTGATCAATCACCGTAAATCTCGGAAGAAAATTCAAATATCCTAAAATTATATAACATCGTAGATTATTGAGTTAGATTTCCAATTGAATAAACGGGGGGTCATTCTGATCCCGAATGAACAAGTTATGGCCAAAGCAAGACAGGGGTGTCAGCTAGCGGCACCCGGCGCAGCACCCTGCACTGTGAGTGCCGTTTTACGCGACGCGCTACGCCGTGTGTGTCGATCATCCCAATAAATAGGGCAATTCCCAGCGTTTTGCAGCAATTTTTCCCCAACCCTTCGTCCCTACTTATAGAACATGTGTTCTTGAGTGATTTTTGAGTTGTTAAACATTCCATAATCTTCTGAGAGATCAGATAACGAGTGTATAACGAGCGAGTCAGGCCAACTTCGCCAAATTGGAGGTAATTCAACCATGAACCCTAAAACTTGTTTTTGGAGATTTCGGATTTATACTTGTTTAGAACCTGAAAATGGTTATATATCGAATATCATGGGACTGTTCTTATCGATTCTAGCGGAACGGAAATCAAAACCTTCATTTAAACCCTCGTGATTAGATACCGTCCGTGAAGTGTCCGATAAAAGTTCCCTAAGGAATTCAATTAAGGTTTCGACATTATTTCGGTTAGAATGGACAATCATAATGTCGGTTAACACGAATTCCCTGTTATAGGCCGTAGATTTCAGAGTTTTCAATCCTATTTACAAACTGCTCGAAACGTTTTATCCCTGAAGTCACCAGGCAAGTACTCTGATTGCGTTTATTGTACTCTGTGTGAATATATGGAAAAATGTGATTTTATGAAAAGTGGTAATTTCAAAAAATGTGATTTGTGCCATTTCCTGAAAAAGTGATGATTTTTGAAAGTGCGACATGTGGTCGTGTGCCAAGTAAAACCAGTGAGGGTCCCATGGGTTCCATAGACCGAGGCTTCTACGGTTCACTTGGTAGGGTTGTACAGCCATAAGGGCCTGACGAGGTCTCTTTGGGGAGTCGTATGTATCTCGCGTGAGGTATAGTACCAGTATAGCCCCCGTTGTTTTGTGATGATGATTGTGATATGGTACTCCGGATTTCCCGTGATAGCACTGTGATTTATGTTAATCACTTGTTGTACATATCCTGGAATCGTTGTACTTGCACCGGCTGTTTGCTGACCCCTTTCGGGGTGGATATACTTGTTGTGTATTCAGGTACAGGTCTTAGTGGCAGGCCGACGTGGGAAGGGCACGAGGATGACGAGCAACATTAATATCACGTATTATTGTGAGTTAGTGGTTGTTTTGGCATGGTCAGAGTCGTGTTTTGGTTTTGTACTCGCGCGGGTACTGTCACATGTGGCTTAATGTGTTGATGTTGGTTATGGTTGATGTGTTTGATCAGTTATGGGCTGTTGTTTTTGTTGTTTTCCAACAGGACCATGTAGTAGTATGTTTTGGTGATGTATGTCGTCTTGAAAGTTGACGTTGATTTTAAGGGTGCGAATGTCTCATTTCAATTGATGGTCATTGTCTTTTATGTTGGTCTAAGCCTGGTAGGTTCTCCCAAAAAAAATCTACGGCGCTGTAATATCTCTGTAAATCACGGGGGTGTTACATAAACTCATTCCTTCAAAATCTTAGATTAGGTCCCCTTTTGTGGTAATTAGGTATCCTAATTGTGATTGAGTCTTATGACTCAAGGCATCTGCTACCACATTAGCCTTGTCCGGGTGATAGTTAATACCACAATCATAATCCTTTACCAATTCAAGCCATCTCCTTTGTCTCATGTTCAAGTCCTTCTGCTCGAAAAAGTACTTTAAACTATTGTGGTCAGTAAAAAATTCACATGTCACCCCATAAAGGTGATGTCTCCATATTTTTAATGAGTGCACAACTGCAGCTAGTTCCAAATCAGGCGTAGGGTAATTCGCCTCATGCGGCCTAAGTTGTCTTGACGCGTAAGCTATCACTTTCCCATCTTGCATCAAAATACAACCTAGCCTGTAATATCATCGGTATTTCATGCTTTAATTACCTTGTAATATGTGATTTCTACAGTGTGATGTTGCTTTTTATATTATGTGATTTCATTTTAAGTGCTATTGTGATACAATTGTGTGATGTGAATAAAACGGAGGTGATGTACCTTGATGCCGTTGGACAATCGTCGGTGCGAATATGACGGTGGCCAACGTCTTGTTCCCCGACGAATTGTTGATGAGTGAAATGGGTGGTCACTCCGAGATGGTTAAAATGTGATATATGACTAAGGGACTGAGTAGATAACGTACGCTATAAGATATGCATAATGTACGCTAAATTCATAACATTACGTACGTTAACATAACTTGGTTACGTACGTAAGGGCAGAGTTGGTATTCCGACCAGATTCTTTCTTTTGACACGGATTGGGGTACTTTCGGCGGGCTAGACGACAAACGAGTCAACTGCTCGTAGCATACGCTAATTTCCAAACTTAACATACGCTATGGTCGGGTGACTTACGTGTAACAGCCCCGATATATTCAGGAATATTACAGCGCCGTAAATCCTTTACATAAGAATTTATAAGGCTGAAGAAATGAAAAGACAATAACAGATACCAACATATAAAAGTAACTGAAATAAAATACAACAGTTCTGGGCCAATGCCGAGAATACAAATATCCGAATGAAGAATATTATTACATCACCAAATTCAATCATCACAAACGGCGACGTACTCGAGTACTTATTAAAAATAACACAAACAACAGATAATTAAACCCGTCCGGAACAGCACTCGGCACCCTCGTCGTCATGCAGCTCCAGTGGTTGTTTCCCTGCTCTCCTGGATCCTGAACATAAACAAATGTTCACCCCCGAAGGGGTTAGCACAACAATGCTAGTTTAAGTACCACAACATATTATTCAACATTTCACGAAGAATAATAATAACATAAATGACGAAATACCAACGAGTCTCCTCCTACGAGAAACTCAGAAATCATACACAAATGATAATCACAACATGATATCACAACATACACATGGTAATTCCGATGATCCAGTGTTCACTGCCTAGACCCCCGATGATTCCGTCAAACCAACCCGAGGTGGAAAAACCCGTCCGATGATCCAGCGCACACTAGCATAAATCCCCCGATGATCTCGTCGGACCAACACGAGGTGGACATACAACAATGACATATATGCATGACAATATGTATAACATCAATACATAAAACATTTAAAGTACTTGCTTCGATTTGAAGACAATAATAATACTTCCACGAAAATCGAAACACTCGAAGTTCGCCGCTTCGATCAACCATGTAGCAAGGCTCGAACCTTAAACAAAAGAAATAATATAGAGTTGATCTCATGTCGTACGAACATCTAACAATCCAAATTACAGTCGGAAGTTCATAAAACGTATCCTGTCTGACATGCATAACGTACGTTACATATCCTTTGTAGGGTACGTTAAGCCTACTCGTTAGCATACGTAAGCTACGATGTCTAGCGTACGCTAACTATGTATCGAAAGTTCCTCTCTGATCAGCCGACTGACTCGTCTAATAATATAACGTACATTACGTACCAAACATAGCGTATGTTAACTATGCCCGATAGCGTACGTAAGCTACATAGCTTAGCGTGCGCTAAACACGTATATGATGTTTTTGTCATTGGGCAGACGACTGTCTCGATTTGTGATGAAGCTTACGAAATCCTCAGTGATTAACATACGTTAACTCCATGAATGATACACTTATGAAAACTTGAATGTTCTAATCGTCTTATAACTTCAAGGATAAACATATCATCATGATGTCATACTTCAATCTTTGATCACAAATTCTCATACATAATTCGGAAGGTCTAAGGTTGATGTCAATATCATTCTATCATTCAAACTATCATCTTGAAGATTATTAACAGTCCACCTTACAAGGTACAATAAATCCTTCCATGATCAACCTCCTAGGTTCGTCTAACAACAATGATGTTAATACCAAGTCCATGATTACTATCAAGACACTATCCAAATTTGGATTATCAATCTCAGAAACTTCCTTTACTTGTAACAAGATTCAAATTATGATGTTCTCAACAATGATAACTCAATCATAATCATCGCAACTTCTAAACATGATACTTGGTTTGAATAAATCATCTATGGACTTAATATCTTGATAGCATGATCATCATATCCTTAATAACTCGATTCCAAGGTTGGAGATAGTATTAACATACCTTAACATAAAGAAAACACCGAGATAATAGGTAGAATACGACTCCGGTTGCTTGTGTGCCAATCCAAGATGTTTCTCCACTTCAATGATCAAGCACAAGTGACATCCAATCTTCAATGATCAAGTAGAGATGGTCTATATGTGTTTAAGGAGGCTGGGATATCTCTGGGCACGAAGTATGTTGAAGGCTAAGTGAAATAAACGATCTGAAATGAAATGGGGTGATGTCTTATTTATAACTTTCTGACCTTAACGTACGTTAGTGTCCCAATATAATGTACGTTAGCTATTTAGCATATGCTACCCTGATGTCCTTAGCGTACGCTATCATCACTGATAGTTAACTGTCCTCATTCTGAACATCATTACGTATGCTACACTTACCATGCTACGTACGTAACCAATACTATTAGCGTACACTACATCCTTACCTTAGCATACGTTAATACCCGTTGACCTAAAAGGTGTCCAGGTTCATCCGCGGGAATCTTATCCGGACCCATGTCCAGTTGGCGTATGTGCTAGCTGCCCTGCTCAATTATTGGACTCTTTACGTATGCTACGCTTCATTCGTAGTGTACGCTATACTTGTCAACATAACGTACGTTAAGCTTTCCTCTTAACGTACGTTAACTCGTATTTGCATGAAAAATTACGTGATGATATTATCATGCACATAGATACGTATATGAGAAAGATCATACTTCGATTATTGATATGACAAATCCGAATAATACAAGGTTCAATTACAGATGAAATACTCAACAATTAATCCGGATATTTCATACTCTCCTACTAAAAAGGAGTTTCGTCCCGAAACTCAAGACGAAAATAACTCTGGATATCTGGACCTCATGCTATCTTCCATTTCCCAAGTGATTTCTTCCACTCTGTGGCGAGATCACTGAACCTTAACTAAAGTGATCAGTTTGTTTCTCAATTTCTTAACTCGACTCTCAAGTATTCTGATCGGTCTCTCGTCAAACATGCCATCCTGAGCGACTTCGATCTCACTGAAATCAATGATATGACTAGGATCTGCTATCTACTTCCGTAACTGGGATATGTGGAATACGTTATGAACATAGCTCACTGACAGCGGTAATGCCAACCTGTATGCAAACTCTCCAACTCTCTCAAGAATTTTGAATGGTTCGATATATCTCGGACTCAACTTTCCTTTCCTCCCAAAACGAAAGATTCCCCGAGTAGGACAAAATTTTAAAAGCACGTGATCCCCAATACTGAACTCTATTGGACGTCTGCGTAAGATTTCTGTCGACTCTGGGCAGTCAACAGCCTTTCGCGAATCAAGGCTATCTTATCTCATGTCTGCACGATCAATTCCGGTTCCATCCCGATCAAGTCTGATGAATCGTCCCAACATAGGGGCGATCTGCATCTCCTCCTGTATAATGCCTCAAACGGTGCCATCTTAATGGAAGCATTCCAACTATTATTGTAGGTGAATTCAATCAACGGCAGATGAACTTCCCAATCAGTTGACCAATCTAAGGCACAAGCCCTCAGCATATCTTCCACCGTTTGAATAGTCCTCTCGAATTGTCCGTCTGTCTGTGGATGATAAGCTGTGCTGAAGATCAATTCGGTTCCCAAGGCTTTATGAACCGCTTTCCGAAAATGAGACACAAAGCTTCCGTCTCGGTCAGAAATAATGGTCTTCGGCATATAATGCAATCGGGAGCGGCTTCAGAAATAATGGTCTTCGGCGTATAATCCATCGATATGTCCTCCCACTTCCATTAAGGAATCGGGAGCGGCTTCAGCATTCCGGCAGGTCGTTGATGCTCGATCTTAACCTGCTGACAAGTCAAACATTTCGAGACATAATCCGCTATATATTTCTTCATGTTGCCCCACCAAAAGTTCTGCTTCATGTCTTTATACATCTTACTGGTGCCCGGGTAGATAGAATAAGGCATGCTGTGAGCTTCCTTCATAATTGTCTGCTTCAGAACATCGACATCGATAACACAAAGTCGGCTCTGAAATCTCAAGACTCCATCATCATGAATTACAAATCCTGGGGATTTCCCATTCTTTACTTCATCATGTAACCGAATCATTAGAGGATCTTCCAATTGCTAAGATTTGATTTCTTCGGTTAACGATGAAGTTATTTTCATCACACACAGTTGTCCTTGGACTCTTTGCAACCATACTTCAATTCCTTCGCGAATCATTACTCGTTGAATGCTGAGCTAGGAGGTTAGAGTCTCCAGCATCTAAATAGAAACAGGCTTGCGGCTAAGTGCATCGGCCACTACATTTACTGTGCCTGGATGATAAAGAATCTCCAACTCATAGTCCTTAATCAGTTCCAGCCATCTCCTTTGCCGCATGTTCAACTCTTTCTGAATGAAGATGTATTTAAGACTCTTGTGATCCGTAAAGATTTGACAGTGAGTCCCGTACAGGTAATGTCCCCATATTTTCAAAGCAAAAAGTACCGCTGCTAGTTCCAAATCATGTGTTGGGTAATTTACTTCATAAGGCTTCAGCTGTCGTGACGCATAGGCGATCACCTTCTCATTTTGCATTAATACACACCCAAGACCTTGGTTCGAAACGTCACTATAAACAATGTATCCTCCAGTTCCCTGTGGGAGTGCTAAAATTGGTGCCGTCGTCAATCTCTTATTCAATTCATCAAAGCTAGACTGGCACATCTCGTTCCACTCAAACTTTTGAGTCTTCTGCAATAGACGAGTAAGTGGGCGGGTAATTTTGGAAAACCCTTCCACGAATCGACGATAATACCCAGGAAGTCCTAAGAAACTCCGAAATTCTTTCACGTTCTTAGGAGGCTTCGAATCCATAACTGCTTCGATCTTCTGAGGATCTACTCGGACTCCTTCAGCTGATACCACATGGCCGAGGAACATTACCTCCTTTAGCCATAATTCACACTGAGAAAGTTTGGCGTACAATTGCTCGTTTCTCAAAAGTTCTAAAACAATCCGCAAATGATGCGCATGCTCTTCCGGGCTCTTAGAATAAACCAGAATGTCATTAATGAACACAACCTCAAACTGGTCCAAATACTCTATGAACACTCGATTCATCAATTGTATAAACACGGCTGGTGCATTAGTGAGACCAAACCGCATCACTACAAACTCATAATGTCCGTAACGAGTTCTGAATGCTGACTTCGGAACATCAGATTCCTTAATCCTCAGCTGATGATATCCTGATCTCAGATCGATTTTAGAAAACATTGTTGCTCCTTGTAACTGGTCATCTTGTTCAGTTCTAGATAGTCAATACACAATCGAAGCGAACCATCCTTCTTCCGGACAAAAAGAACCGGTGCACCCCAGGGCGGAACGCTTGGCTGGATATAGCCTTTGTCCAGTAACTCTTCCAGTTGCTTCTTCAATTCGTATATTTCAGTAGGTGCCACATGATACGGCGCCTTAGAAATTGGTGTAGCTCCTGGTTCCAGCTCGATGGTGAATTCTACATCCCGTCGTGGAGGTAGTCCAGGTAATTCGTCAGGAAATACATCCATAAATTCGTTCACAACAGGAATGGATGAGAGTTCTACTTTTCCATCTTCTTTCTTCATTGGGTAGCACCAGTATCCGGTACAGCCTTGTTTCAACAATTTGACAGCTTTCATTGCCTTGATCATCTTTCTTGAGCTTCCTGGTTTCCTTCCTTCAAACAGTATTTCAGAACCATCATCAGCTATCAGCGAGACATTCCTCTTTCGGTAGTCTACAATAGCTCCATATCGATTAAGACAATCATCTCCGAGTATCAGGTCGTCTCCTTGCATTTCTATCACAATCAGATTTGAGGGCCACTCTGTGCCTCCAAATGATACAGGGAAATCTCTAGTTTCTAAGCTTCCAACAATCCTCTCTCCACTCGGTAAACCCACAACATAAGACTCACAATTATGAAAACCAGAAATATTCAAACGATTTACACAAGAGAAGGATATAAATGAATGCGTAGCTCCTGTATCGAATAAAATGCTAACTGGCTGTGAAAGGATCTGAACAGTACTTGATGCGATAGCAGCATCCTGATCGTCTGCTCTCCTCATCTTGTACAGATGTGGGGGAACAGATCCGGCACTTGATGTCCCCTTTCGGTCCCACTGTCCTCTGCCTCGTCCGCGACCAAAATTCTGGGGCATCTGAACAATTTGTTGCGTCTGTTGGATACTGGATTCCTTCTGAACTGGCTGTGATGTACAGGCTCTAAAAGACTTTGCAGCCTCTTCACAGAACACCGCACGATATCCCTCTCGACCACAATCAAAACAAGTCACGGCAGTGCAGGCAATTTTCGATAGTGCCCCCGTCAAGTACGCTAAAGCACTTCCTGGTTACATCCATCGTGGATGATGCTGCTCCGAAGTTTTTTCCGCTCTTAGATGGGTGCGGAGGTTTTTGGTTACATCCGTCGTGGATAAAGCACAGTTAAAGAATGAAAGGATGATTGGGCCTTGCGGGGCCCGTGTAATACCCGGTTGTAATTCAGTCATTATCATTCAGTACTTATCATTCTGTAATTGTCACTCAGTAATTTTCACTCATTAATGATCATTTGTCACACATATTCAATCATTGTATTCATCATTCTCAGTAATTGTATCGTGTATCAGTCGTCTTTCATCATCAATCAAGATGGAGTTCCGTGCCGTGTTTATCACCATTGTCATATTCTTAGTGTGCTGTGTGTGAGGAGTAGCGCACGCTACGTACTCTCTTTAGCGTGCGCTAATTGAGTACGGGTAGCGCACGCCACCTCTCAACACTAGCGCACGCTAGTGTAGTTGAGCAGGCAGTCCAGAAGGCACTGGACTGCAGTTGGGATTATAAGTAGCGCACGCTACGAATGGTAAGTAGCGCGCGCTAGTGAGCCAGAGTAGCGCACTCTATGCAGTCGGTAACGCGCGCTAAGGACGGTTCAGGCAGAGTCTAGTGGCTACTGGACTGCTTTGGATAAATACCTAGCACACGCTATAAGAAGTTTTAGTGTACGCAAACGGTGTAGTAGCGCACGCTAAATTTTGGTTGTAGCGCGCGCTACCGAGATCAGATCAGAGGACAGAAGGTTCTGGACTCCAGTACTGGGCATCAGATAATTCGTTAGCGCACGCTAACATTTGGGGTTAGCGCACGCTAAGTGTACATCCGTAGCGCACGCTACAAGAGGTACGTAGCGCACACTACCGTTTTCGGACAGTGGGTACTGGACTACCCAAAACACCCGTTAGCGCACGCTAAGCACTGGAGCTAGCGCGCGCTAAACTGGGAATTCTATAAATTGAACAATGTAGCCCAGATTTCGTCAATTGTCATTTCTTCTCTTTCTCTCATCGGTTCCGGGCGATTTGGACCGATTTGGAGAGTATTCTTCGAGGTGTAATCATCAATCATCATCTTCAAGCATATAATCCAGAGTAATCATCATTTCATCACCTTCAAACATCATAATCAAGGTATTAATCTCTTGGATCTAGAATTTCGGATTTTTGGGTTTTTCCTTCCGATTTCTTCGTGTAAGCTTGGATTGTTGTTGGAATATGTTAGATATGAATTAACTACCTTAGATAAATGTATTCCTACGGATTTAATGGCTATTTCGGGGATTATTTCAAGAACCCTTGGGGTTGACTTCGGTTAATTTGGGGATTTTTCAATTAATGTTGTCGTAATCTTGAATTGTTGATTCCTATTGGATTATTGATGTCATTGATATTGTTTTACTGGTTTGAATCAATCTTTTGGAAGTTGGTTTCGATAATTTGGGTTTGGTTGTAACCACGGGAAGGATGTTTATTACGTATTCGTTAGAGTGCATCTTTGAGTTCGGATATTGATGTATCAACGTTTGAGTTGGTTATAATCGTGGTTGATACGTATATTGAGCATTTGTTGGTAATTGTCATTCAAGGTTGTTCGAGCGACCGACATTTCATTTAAGACGTTGTTCGTGGAAGGATAATTGTCACCGGTGTTGTGTAAGTTAATTCTTACTCGGTTAAAAGGATATTCATTCCTTTTGTTGTTGTTCATTCATAATCATAACTCATTCATCATTGTATTAACCGTATTGAGACTTGTAATTGTCGAATAATCACTTCATTCACGAGAAACGACGGTTTCAATCATTTCATTGAGTTATGAGTCACGTCACTATTATTTTCATCTCGGTGAGTCATTCTTGACCTTGTCGAATTATTATCCATTGATATTCATTGTGGTCATTCTCGTTCATATGACCTTACGGGTTCATATTGCGTGGACGGGTGCGGATGTGTGGAATTTTTAGTCGAGCACGCGATGGTCATGTATTGGGATTGCTACATTGGACTGTGCACACGGTAACGATTACCTCCGTGAGACTAATTAGGTACAAGGACGGGTGTGTCCTGTCATCCGTCTTGTACACTTGCACAGAACACTACGGGCATATTATGATACTCCTCTTCAGCGTAATTCATAACTAAGGATATTTCATAACTAAAGATATATCATGATTGTGTATTTTCAACCCTTGAGGATTGTTGTTCTGTGTAACTGACCCCGTTGGGGGATATTGTTTTTCATGTCACGGCAAGGCAAAGGCACGGGAAGAGCATGTTGACGGCGAGGAGTCCCAGTGATATAGTAGGGGGCCCCAGTCTTTTCAGTCATTTATGTTTTCTTCAATTTTTTCCGCTGCAAACATTCCGTTTGAATACTCATTTCACTCAGTGTTGTATATTTTATCTCCATATAAAATATACATGTATTCTGTATTATCTTGGGTGTGTTGTATGAAACTCCTAATCGAGTAATTAATGTTGTAATGTGGTTCGGTACTACATTTACCCTGTGTAATTCATTCATTTTCATTCGCCTGGTGGGTTCCATTCGGGGGTCCACGGCACTGTAATATCCGCCTAGTTTGGGGTGTTACAGAGTTGGTATCAGAGCGTGGTTTTGAATACTACCTTCCGAGTCATGTCTCATTTGAAATCATCATCATCGGACTAGTATCATTGGACTTTCGCTTCACGTGTGATCTGTGCAGATGCCGAGCCAATCAGACCGAAAGAACTGTAAGACTTCTAACGCCATGGTATAATTTCTGGCAATAATCATTCATTCATAATTCATCAGTTAACAATCCTCAATCATCATTTTCATTTTGACCAGGACGGTCATGTTAACTCATTAATTACTCAATTCATTTCATTACGCAGTTGTTGATCTGGAAGATCATATCATTAATCTTGTTAACTTGTTCAAGATAATCATTTCAAGAATTTCACCAGATAATCATGTCGCCTCAGTTAATCATTCATGTAATCACTGTGTTAGAGCGTGTATGCTCATTTTCATCATCTCATGACATAATCATAACATGATATTCATGCGGGAAATATAATTATCATGTGAGTTTCCTACTTCAGTATGGAGAGAGCAGGCAGAGGACGCGGAGGACGAGGCCGCGGTGCGGGCCGAATCCCGAGAGCTCGTGTGAATACACATGCGAACGCGAGGAATAATGCTAATTCATCGAGCAGCGACGCTGCCACTCATTCACCTGGACGTGATCATTCACTATTGGGGAGTCGTACCCGGGGCACAGCTCAGTCAGAAGGTGTTCGGGTTGACCCACTCGCTTTTATGCAGGGCATGATGGCCCAAATGACTCAGATGGCACAACTGATGGAGACGATGCATAACTCAGCTAATCAAAATCAACAGGCTCCTCCGCCGCCACCTCAGAGGCAAGAGAGGAATGTGAGTAGTATCATCGGCGACATCTCTCGCCAAAGGCCACCTACTTTTGAAGGCTCATCTGAGCCGGCGGATATTGTTCATTGGCTCGAACATTTCAAGAAGTTATTTGCTATGGTAGAGTGTCCCGAAGGACACAAAGTTTTAGTTACGGCTTACTACCTGGGTAAGAGCGCTCATTCTTGGTGGTTATTGTTGAAGCCCACCGACGGATCATGTACATGGGATCAATTCAAGACTCTCATGATGGAGAGGTATTATTCGGCCCCACTCAGAGAGGCCAAGCTGTCAGAATTACTCACTCCCGACCCCTCAGCAGACGAGGATGTTCTCGCCATTGCCGAGAAATTTCAGGAACTTCTTCCGTTCGCCTCATCTATCATTCACTCCGAGGCGGATAAGATTAAGTATTTCAGCAAGAGGCTGAAACCCCGGATGCAGATGCAGTTACTCAATCATAATTGCACCACTCTAGCCGAATTCATCGAGAAAGCTCTTACTTACGAGCTTACTGCTAAGGAAATTGCTAAGCAACAACCTTCATCTGCTGGCAAGAAGTCTAAGAACCGTAATCAGTCTGACGGCAGTTAGGCCACTTTCAAGAAACCACGTGCGGGCTCTACTTTTTATGAGCGACCTCCTGTGATGCCTAAACCCGCGGAATCTCAGTCACGAGCGGCCAGTTCGGCCATCACCTGTTTTAACTGTGGGGATCTTGGTCATGTCAGCACCAAGTGTCCGAGACAGACTGTCACGTGTCATAATTGTGGGATTGCTGGGCATAAGGCCCGT
Organism: Orobanche coerulescens; assembly: GCA_033398695.1. Taxonomy (NCBI): domain Eukaryota; kingdom Viridiplantae; phylum Streptophyta; class Magnoliopsida; order Lamiales; family Orobanchaceae; genus Orobanche; species Orobanche coerulescens. The sequence continues at coordinate 96,948,303 of CM065816.1, forward strand.
TTCTGCCGAAGGGACTCCAAACCTACTCTGACGTCATCTCAGGCCCCGAAGCAGTCAGCTGTTCATAATCAGGCCACTCAGTCTGCGTTGTTCAAGACGACAGGAGCGAATAAAGGTGGAGTCTTTAGCCATCAGACGGGAGCGTCCGGTGCCGGGACTAGCAAGCCCCGAATTTATGAGATGAAGAAGACCGAAGATCCAGAGGCCCGGATGATCTCAGGTACCCTCGATATTCTATCTCAACCTATGTGTACCCTTTTTGATACTGGTGCATCGCATTCATTCATTTATGAGTCATGTTTGAGTAGACTACGTCTGGGTAGTGCTACTAGTTATGAGCCTTATGTCATTGGTCTACCTTATGGTAGACGAATTATCGGAAATCATGAGATTCAGAATTGTCCGATTCAGCTTCATGGCCGTGTATGGCCAGCGGAGCTAATCGTGGTAGATTTGCCGAGAGACGACGTCATCTTGGGTATTGATTGGATGGATCGTCATGATGCCATCATTAGTGTCCGTAAGCGTATGGTCGCTATCATTTCAGACGATGGGGTCCAATGTGTGTTTGAGGGAGGTAATCCCAGCTGTTCTGGAAGAGTTATTAATTTGATGAAAGCAGTGAGATTACTAAATCAGGGGTGTATTGGTTATTGGTGCTATATGACTAAAACCGAGAAATCACCTGTAATGTTGACGGATATTCCGGTAGTGAGGGAATATGCCGATGTTTTTCCAGACGATTTACCTAGTTTGCCTCCACAGAGAGATGTGGAGTTCACGATTGAGTTGGAGCCTGGTACGTCCCCGATATCGAAGGCACCGTACCGGATGGCCCCGACCGAAATGCAGGAATTAAAGAACCAACTCGAGGAGTTGTTTGAGAAAGGTTATATCCAACCGAGTGCGTCCCCATGGGGAGCACCAGTGTTATTTGTCAAGAAGAAGGATGGTTCGTTCCATTTGTGTATTGATTACCAGGAATTGAACAGGGTGACGATCAAGAATAAGTATCCTCTACCCCGTATCGATGATCTTTTGGATCAACTTTAGGGAGCTTCAGTATTTTCCAAGATCGACTTAAGATCTGGATATCATCAGTTGCGAATTCGAGAGTCGGATATCGCAAGAACGGCGTTCCGAACACGCTATGGTCATTATGAGTTTGTGGTTATGCCGTTTGGATTAACTAATGCACCTGCGGTATTCATAGAGTTAATGATTCGGGTTTTCATCGACTATTTGGATCAATTTGTGGTTGTCTTTATTGATGACATTCTAATTTATTCTCGTGACCAGGAGGAGCACGAGTTTCATCTTCATCGGGTGCTCGACGTGTTGAGACGAGAACAACTTTATGGGAAGTTTTCCAAATGTGAGTTCTGGATGTCCAAAGTGACGATTCTCGGACATGTAATTTCATCAGACGGAGTTCGTGTCTACCCTCAGAAGACGGAGGCTATCCGAGATTGGCTACCTCCGAAGAATGTTAAGTAAATCCGAAGCTTTCACGGATTAGCCGGTTACTATCGGCGGTTTGTTGAAGGATTTTATAAAATCGCTCAACCCATGACGAACCTTTTGCGAAAGGATAAGAAATACACGTGGTCCGATGCGTGCCAACGGAGTTTTGAGGAGCTCAAGAGCCGGTAAATTTCAGCACCTGTACTTTCCTTGCCGCAAGGGACGGAAGGATTTGTGGTTTATAGTGATGCGTCCGGGCAGGGTCTCGGATGTGTACTCATGCAGAACGGGAAAGTTATTGCTTATGCTTCACGGCAATTGAGACCTTACGAAGTTAATTATCCGACCCATGACCTGGAGCTAGTAGCCGTGGTGTTCGCATTGAAGATTTGGCGTCATTATCTTTATGGCGTTACCTGTCAGATATTCACCGATCATAAGAGTTTTAAGTATATATTTACTCAGAAGGAGTTAAATATGCGACAGATACGGTGGTTGGAACTAATCAAAGATTATGATATCGAGATCCTTTACCACCCGGGCAAGGCGAACGTTGTCGCCGACGCCTTGAGTCGTAAGTCCGTTCAGGAGCAGATGCTTGCTCGATTAACAGTTCATAAGGAACTTCAGCAGGATTTTTTGAGACCCGAGATCGAGGTCTGGTTACAGCGAGTACAAGGGCAACTTTGTACGTTGGAGATTTCATCGCCACTTGAGGAGGCGATCAGGGAGAGTCAGGGTTCAGACCCATTTTTGTTACGCATTCGATAGGATGTGGCTCATGGGAAAGCCCCTGGCTTTGTGGTCCACGAGGATGGACTTTTGCGTTTTAAGAATCGGTTGTGCATACCGGCGAATGACGAGTTGAAAAACTCGATTTTGAGAGAAGCTCATGCTACCCCTTATTCTGTTCATCCGGGGTCTAGCAAGATGTACAAGGACTTGAAACAAAATTACTGGTGGAGTAACATGAAGCGAGAAGTCGTAGAATTTGTTTCGAGATGCTTAACCTGCACCAAGTCAAGATTGAACATCAGCGACCGGCGGGTATGCTGAAACCTCTCCCTATTCCAGAGTGGAAGTGGGAAGACATTTCTATAGATTTCATCACGAGTTTGCCGACGAGTCGTCGTGGCATGAATACGATCTGGGTGATTGTGGACCGCTTAACTAAATCAGCTCATTTCCTTGAGATTAAGGATACGTGGGGTCCCGAGAGACTTGCCCAGTTGTTCATCAAAGAGGTAGTGAGACTGCACGGTACTCCCAAAAGTATCGTTTTCGATCGTGACGGATGATTCGTGTCTCATTTTTGGAAATCAGTTCATCGTGCTATGGGAACTCAGCTTAATCTCATTACAGCTTTTCATCCTCAGTCCGACGGACCATCAGAGAGGACTATTCAGACTTTGGAGGACATGTTGAGGGCATGTGTCGTCGATTGGAAAGACGATTGGGAAGCCCAACTACCATTGATCGAGTTCACGTATAATAATAGTTGGCATACTTCGATTAAGATGGCACCTTACGAAGCCTTGTACGGTCGTCGTTGTCGATCTCCTTTGTGTTGGGACGACTTATCAGAATCAATCGGCACCGAGCCCGATATGCTTATAGCCGCTCGTGAGAAGGTAGCTTTGATCAGGAGTCGTTTGTTCACCGCTCAGAGTCGATAGAAATCTTATGCAGATAATCTTCGCCGACCATTAGAGTTCGAGACAGGTGACCACGAGTTGGTCAAGGTATCCCCGAGTCGAGGTATCTTTCGTTTCGGGAATCGGGGAAAGTTGAGTCCAAGATTTATTGGACCGTTTGAGATTTTGGATCGAGTAGGCGAGTTAGCTTACCGATTGGCCCTACCTCCGGCATTGAGCCGAATCCATAATGTGTTTCACGTCTCTTAGTTACGGAAGTATGTTGCCGACCCGAGTCACATACTTCAGTTTGACGAAATCGAGATCGCCAATGATCATTCATATGAGGAGCGTCCTATATAAGTATTAGAGCGGCGAATCAAACAGTTGAGGAACAAGACGATTCCTTTGGTTAAAATTCAATGGTCTAGACACGGAGTCGAAGAGGCTACTTGGGAAACTGAAGTTAGTATGTGGGAGAGTCATCCCGAGTTGTTTGACCCTTAGATTCGGGGACGAAACTCTTTTAAGGGCGGGTGTATGTAATACCTGGTTGTAATTCAGTCATTATCATTCAGTACCTATCATTCTGTAATTGTCACTCAGTAATTTTCACTCATTAATGATCATTTGTCACTCATATTTAATCATTGTATTCATCGTTCTCAGTAATTATATCGTGTATCAGTCGTCTTTCATCATCAATCAAGATGGAGTTTCGTGCCGTGTTTATCACCGTTGTCATATTCTTAGTGTGCTGTGTGTGAGGAGTAGCGCACGCTACGTACTCTCTTTAGCGTGCGCTAATTGAGTACGGGTAGCGCACACCACCTCTCAACACTAGCGCATGCTAGTGTAGTTGAGCGGGCAGTCCAGAAGGCACTGGACTGCAGTTGGGGTTGTAAGTAGCGCACGCTACGAATGGTAAGTAGTGCGCGCTAGTGAACCGGAGTAGCACACGCTACGCAGTCGGTAACGCGCTCTAAGGACGGTTCAGGCAGAGTCCAGTGGCTACTGGACTGCTTTGGATAAATGCCTAGCGCACGCTATGATAAGTTTTAGCGTACGCAAACGGTGTAGTACCGCACGCTAAATTTTGGTTGTAGCGCGCGCTACCGAGATCAGATCAGAGGACAGAAGGTTCTGGACTCCAGTATTGGGCATCAGATAATTCGTTAGCGCACGCTAACATTTGGAGTTAGTGCACGCTAAGTGTACATCCGTAGCGCACGCTACAAGAGATACGTAGCGCACGCTACCGTTTTCGGATAGTGGGTACTGGACTACCCAAAACACCCGTTAGCGCACGCTAAGCACTGGAGCTCGCATGCGCTAAACTAGGATTTATATAAATTGGACAGTGTAGCCCAGATTTCGTCAATTGTCATTTCTTCTGTTTCTCTCATCGATTCCGGGCGATTTGTAGCGATTTGGAGAGTATTCTTCGAGGTGTAATCATCAATCATCATCTTCAAGCATATAATCCGGAGTAATCATCATTTCATCACCTTCAAACATCATAATCAAGGTATTAATCTCTTAGATCTAGAATTTCGGATTTTTAGGTTTTTCCTTCCGATTTCTTCGTGTAAGCTTGGATTGTTGTTGGAATATGTTAGATATGAATTATCTACCTTGGATAAATGTATTCCTATGGATTTAATGTCTATTTCGGGGATTATTTCAAGAACCCTTGGGGTTGACTTCGGTTAATTTGGGGATTTTCCGATTAATGTTGTCGTAATCTTGAATTGTTGTTTCCTATTGGATTATTGATGTCATTGATATTGTTTTACTGGTTTGAATCAATCTTTTGGAAGTTGGTTTCGATAATTTGGGTTTGGTTGTAACCACGGGAAGGATGTTTATTACGTATTCGTTTGAGTGCATCTTTGAGTTCGGATATTGATGTATCACCGTTTGAGTTGGTTATAATCGTGGTTGATACGTATATTGAGCGTTTGTTGGTAATTGTCATTCAAGGTTGTTCGAGCGACCGACATTTCATTTAAGACGTTATTCGTGGAAGGATAATTGTCACCGGTGTTGTGTAAGTTAATTCTTACTCGGTTAAAAGGATATTCATTCCTTTTGTTGTTGTTCATTCATATTCATAACTCATTCATCATTGTATTAACCGTATTGAGACTTGTAATTGTCGAATAATCACTTCATTCACGAGGAACGACGCTTCCATTCATTTGATTGAATTATCAATCACGTCACTATTATTTTCATCTCGGTGAGTCATTCTTGACCTTGTTGAATTATTATCCATTGATATTCATTGTGGTCATTCTCGTTCATATGACCTTACGGGTTCATATTGCGTGGCCGGGTGCGGATGTGTGGAATTTTTAGTCGAGCACGCGATGGTCATGTATTAAGATTGATACATTGGACTGTGCACACGGTAACGATTACCTCCGTGAGACTAATTAGGTACAAGGATGGGTGTGTCCGGTCATCCGTCTTGTACACTTGCACAGAACACTACGGGCATACTATGATACTCCTCTTCAGCGTAATTCATAACTAAGGATATTTCATAACTAAAGATATATCATGATTATGTATTTTCAACCCTTGAGGATTGTTGTTCTGTGTAACTGACCCCGTTGGGGGATATTGTTTTTCAGGTCACGGCAAGGCAAAGGCACGGGAAGAGCATGTTAACGGTGAGGAGTCCCAGTGATACTAGTAGGGGGCCCCAGTCTTTTCAGTCATTTATGTTTCCTTCAATTTATTCCGTTGTAGACATTCCGTTTGAATACTCATTTCACTTAGTGTTGTATATTTTATCTCCATATAAAATATACATGTATTCTGTATTATCTTGGGTGTGTTGTATGAAACTCCTCATCGGAGTAATTAATGTTGTAATGTGGTTCGGTACTACATTTACCCTGTGTAATTCATTCATTTTCATTCGCCTGGTGGGTCCCAGTCGGGGGTCCACGGCACTGTAATATCCGCCTAGTTTGGGGTGTTACAACCCGCTGCTCTTGTGCTCTATGAAACTACCAGAGACTTTCTGCTTCTTGGATTCTGCAAACTTCTGCATTGCTGCTTCCTTGATTTCATACGCCAATGCTTTATCCTGATATTGACGAAGAGTGGTAAATTCAAAACCAGACATGTACCTCTGGATTTCTGGTTTCATTCTCATATCAAAATTGATCATCATTTCTGTATCTGTTCTGACCAAATGTCCAACAAATGCCAGATGCTGGTTAAACGTCTTAATCGCTTGAGATACTGGCACATCTGAAGGTTGCGCAGAGAAAAATTTCGGAACTTTGGCTTCCCTCACAGGACGAGGGCAGTACTGAGCTTCCATCATCAATTTAAATTCTGCCCAGTCAGCATCATGATCTACAGGCCGGATGGCTTCCCACCACTCGGACGCTTCCCCTATCATAAAGTACTAAGCAATAGAGGCTCTCCGGTCGTTAGAGCAATTAATCCCGGCAAAAATTTTCTCCAGTTCTTTTAACCAATGATCCACGTTGGTGTCTCAGAAAAGCCGTCCAATTTGGATGGTTGCATCTTCGCCACCTCTTGCAGCCATCGGTTGCCTCGATTTCCCAGGTCTGGGATACCTTGCAGTCGATATCCCTGTTGTAATCCTACTACCACCTGCATTCGGTCCACGACCTGGGCAAACTGAGTCATCTGGCTAACCACCTGACGAAGGATTTCGGGCACAACAGGTTCCGGTTAATTATTAAGAGATCTTTATAGCTCGCCTGAGCTATGGCTGGCCTGATTAGAAGGTGAAGCTTCCCTTTCGGCATTCCTTCATCTGCATCCGCGACCGCGACCACGTCCACGTCCTCCTCTCAACATACAGTAAGCATAAATACTCAATATACAGGAAACAACATCGTTCAAATGTCCAAGTATAAAGAGGTACAACATGTAAAGGACGAGATAGAGTTTAGGAACTTACAACCACCATTCGCACGAAGATGTAGGCAGTATAGTGATGTTATTCACGGCCGGTTACCTCAAAAGACATATATGACCCCTATTGTAACCCAATGGCCAAGATATCCATAATCTTAGCTCCGATACCATATTCTGTAAAACCCCCGATATATTCAAGAATATTACAACACCGTAAATCCTTTACATAAGAATTTACAAGGCTGAAGAAATGAAAAGACAATAACAGATACCAATATATAAAAGTAACTGAAATAAAATACAACAGTTCTGGGCTAATGCCGAGAATACAAATATCCGAAGGAAGAATATTATTACATCACCAAATTCAATCATCACAAACGACAACGTAATCGAGTACTTATTAAAAATAACGCAAACAACAGGCAATTAAACCCAGCCGGAACATCACTCTGCACCCTCGTCGTCATGCAGCTCCAGTGGTTGTTTCCCTGCTCTCCTGGATCCTGAACATAAACAAATGTTCACCCCCGAAGGGGTTGGCACAACGATGCTAGTACAAGTACCACAACATATTATTCAATATTTCACGAAAAATAATAATAACATAAATGACAAAATACCAATGAGTCTCCTCCTACGAGAAACTCAAAAATCATACACAAATGATAATCACAACATGATATCACAACATACATATGGTAATTCCGATGATCCAGCGTTCACTGCCTAGACCCCCTGATGATTCCGTCAAACCAACCCGAGGTGGAAAAACCCATCCGATGATCCAGCGCACGCTAGCATAGATCCCCCCATGATCCCGTCGGACCAACACGAGGTGGACATACAATAATGACATACATGCACGACAATATGTATAACATCAATACGTAAAACATTTAAAGTACTTGCCTCGATTCGAAGACAAGAATAATACTTCCACAGAAATCAAAACACTCGAAGGTCGCCACTTCGATCAATCACGTAGCAAGGCTCGAACCTTAAATAAAAGAAATAATATAGAGTTCATCTCATGTCGTACGAACATTTAACAATCCAAATTACGGTCAGAATTTCATAAAATGTATCATGTCTGACATGCATAACGTACGTTACATATCCTTTGTAGCGTACGTTAAGCATACTCGTTAGCGTACGTAAGCTATGATGTCTAGCGTATGCTAACTATATATCGACAGTTCCTCTCTGATCAGCCGACTGACTTGTCTGATAATATAACGTACGTTACGTACCAAACATAGCGTACGTTAACTATGCCCGATACCGTACGTAAGCTACATAGCTTAGCGTACGCTAAACACGTATATGACAGTTTTCTCACTGGGCAGACGACTGTCTCGATTTGTGATGAAGCTTACGAAATCCTCAGTGATTAATGTACGTTAACTCCATGCATGATACACTCATGAAAACTTGAATGTTCTAATCATCTTATAACTTCAAGGATAAACATATCATCATGATGTCATACTTCAATCTTTGATAACAAATTCTCATACGTAATTTGGAAGGTCTAAGGTTGATGTCAATATCATTCTATCATTCAAACTATCATCTTGAAGATTATTAACAGTCCACCTTACAAGGTACAATAAATCCTTCCATGATCAACCTCCTAAGTTCGTCTAACAACAATGATGTTAATACCACGTCCGTGATTACTACTAAGACACTATCCAAATTTGGATTATCAATCTCAGAAATATCCTTTACTTGTAACAAGATTCAAATTATGATGTTCTCAACAATGATAACTCAATCATAATCAACCCAACTTCTAAACATGATACATGGTTTGAATAAATCATATATGGACTTAATATCTTGATAGAATGATCATCATATCCTTAAGAACATGATTCCAAGGTTTGAGATAGTATTAGCATACCTTAAGATGAAGAAAACACCGAGACAATAGGTAGAATCCGACTTCGGTTGCTTGTGTGCCAATCCAAGATGTTTCTCCACTTCAATGATCAAGCACAAGTGACATCCAATCTTCAATGATCAAGTATAGATGGTCTATATGTGTTTAAGGAGGCTGGGATATCTCTGGGCATGAAGTATGTTGAAGGCTAAGTGAAATAAACGTGCTGAAATGAAATGGGGTGATGTCTTATTTATAACTTTCTGACCTTAACGTACGTTAGTCTCCCCATATAACGTATGTTAGCTATTTAGCATACGCTACCCTGATGTCCTTAGCATACGCTATCGTCACTGATAGTTAACTGTCCTCATTCTGAACTTCATTACGTACGCAACACTTACCATGTTACGTACGTAACCAATACTATTAGCGTACGCTACATCCTTACCTTAGCGTATGTTAATACCCGTTGACTTAAAAAGTGTCCAGGTTCATCTGCGGGAATATTATCCGGACCCATGTCCGGCTGGCGCATGTGCTAGCCGCCCATCTCAATTATTGGCCTCTTTACGTATGCTATGCTTCATTCATAGCGTATGCTATACTTGTCAACATAACCTACGTTAAGCTTTCCTCTTAACATACGTTAACACGCATTTGCATGAAAAATTACGTGATGATATTATCATGCACATGGATACGTATATGAGAAAGATAATACTTCAATTATTGATATCACAAATCCAAATAATACAAGGTTCAATTACAGATGAAATACTCAACAATTAATCCGGATATTACATTACGTATGTTATGGCACCCTACGTACGTAATAGGTTGGGGCATTCCAGGAAGTTGCCTCTGGACGGACCTTACGCACGTTAACTAGAGGGCATTACGTACGTAAGCCCTTTTACATACGTAAAGCCTTAAGGCATAATGCACGTTAATGCGATCGAGTGTTATAAAATAACAATTCCTCCTTCATTTCCCTCGACCAAAAACCTCTTGTGAATCATCCTTGAAGATTTCTTCCGACCCTTACACGATTTTTGACCTCCCAAATCACTTGTATCAACATAGAGGAAGGGATTACTCAAGCTCCGGAGAAGATTATCTTGGTCAATCGATCCACTCTTCGTTCCTCCTCATGGTTCTTCGTCGGATTATCATCATTCCTCATTGTTCCTCCTCTATTAAGGTAAGACTATCAAACCTTGAGGCTATCTCTTGAACGTTGTCATTATGCCTATTAGATTACGGGTATTCGAGTAGTTTGCTAACTCTTGTAGACAATCTAATTGGATGAACTTGTAGTAATCAAACTGTCATTGCACGTATATTTCGTTTCCAAGCATCTCGTTATATTAATCGTATACGATAATCCCCATCTCAATCAACCTTGGTAATTAAAACTTGACGAATTAATTGTAGTAGAAATTGCGTAGGAATCCATCACCGTATGTTAAACTAGTCGTAACCCACGTTTTCCATATGATTATCAACGTTAAATTAACTAGGAGGAATCAATTTGATAGTATTATTGTCATTGAGAATCAACCATTGAAAGTATTGTGTAAAACGGTAACCCACCGATTGAAGTACTCGGAATAGAGAATTGAATTAGTAGTTATGGAGTTTAATTATGCTATGGTCGATTGTTGCTAACCAAAATGATGACTGGGGATAATCTTGTTGAGCAAATTTTTATAACAGACGTTAATCATAGAATTGAACGACATAATATTACGTATTGCTTGTAAACTTAGAAGCACGATATTAGTTTTGGCGAAATCGAACTAAGTTAAGATTTCAGTTAGGAGAGGGAAGGGGAAACTAGTTTTATTCATCTTTATCCATACGAGATGTTAATCGGGGATTATGTGATTAGGTTAAGCTCGATCAATAGTGGGAATCCAAGTTATCGTAAGGCACCTACCATCGGATTAAAGGCAAGTAAAGTCTTGCTCGAGAAATGTTAATCTTATTGCAATGTTCATAATACATGAATATGCCATTGTGTGATGAATACCGACGATTGTCTCTCTCTATAAAATGTGTTATGAATGGGCCGATGTGTTGGGGATAAAACCTGAATGGTACCTGTGTGGAAATGTGTTGAGGGATAAGACCTAATAAGGGCACCCACGTTTCGTGGTATTCCTGTGTGGATACTTCCATGACCCTTGGTTGCGACCTTGGGGTTTATGTGTTAAAAGGAGAAAGACAACGTCGGTTATACTACGAATTATCTTCTATATGTTATGTGGCACGGTGTTGATAAATTGTGTATATCATTACAATTTATTATTATTGATATTCATTCTCTGAACCCGGTTTGTCTGGCATGATTCGTCGTGCCAGGTAAATTTGTTGAATATGAGCAGGACATTCCCGAGGGGTCCGGTCAGGATTGAATGGTGTTGGGATAAGTCTTGTCGCCGCATGTTTAATTTATGATTTTCGAAACTTCCGTTTATGTAATAATCGCACCTTGAATTATGTCTTTCAAAACCATTCCGTCTCACGTTAGGCAACCGTGGACTCATCATTTTATAATAATTTCTTTAAAATATATATTTCCCAAAATAGCCTTATGGGTCCCGCTCGGGATTCACGACACTGTAATGCCCCTGGAAATTTTGGGGGTGTTACAGAAAATGGTATCAGAGTGGTCGGTTCTGTTGTTAAAGATTTTGAAAAAATTCTCTTTATTTCCAGCCCAACACCCCAAGCGACCGTAACTCCTCATGGAATACAAAGTAAGTAATGTGTGTGTTTTCTGTTTGGATACAATATTTAATTTACAAGAGATAACTATGTGTTGAACTGGACCTGGATTAATATTGACTGTAATGGCACACTGTGGAGCCAGGAGGATAGTAAACGAGGCTCAGGGTTCCGCCGTGAACCAGAACGAGAACAGGAACACTGCCGAGACCGTTCCGGCTAGGGACCAGCCGCCGCCAATTAATCAAACCGATCAGGCGGCAGAACACCAGAATAACAACCCTGGAGGCACGGACCTGGCTTTCATTCAGGCCCTTGCCCAAGCTATTGCCATGGGAATCGCTCAAGTCAAACAGCCAGAACGGGTACCGGTCATCAATGTGGAGGAGAACGCAGGGAGAGACCGATGGTAGGGAGAGATGCTGAAAGCTAGGCCGCCATTATTTAACGGAGCAGGGGAGAAACAGGTGGACGACTGGATTTCTAAAATGGAGACCGCTTTCGATGTAATCGGATGTCTAGAGAACTGAAATGTGCCACTTAGGATTAATCAGCCCTGCGACACTGCTGCCCGCTGGTGGAGAACGTACAAGCCGGAGCACCAAGTAGTCGGGTGGGCCGAATTTTCCCGGCTATTGCGGAGCGAGTATTGTCCTAGATCGGCCCTAACTGCTCGTGCACGAGACTTTTTCAGTGCCGGGCCATAGAATTTGCCAGTACCGGAGATCATTCGGGCCTACTGTACCGATCCAAGTTATGTCTCACAGATGGTTCCATCAGAAGATCAACGAATCTATCACCTTGCACAGAGGTTGCCGTAAGATGTACAATGCTATGCTGCCGGATTCCACTGCACGACTCTGAGGGCGTACGAAGATGTAGTCACAGGATATGCCGGTATTGTGGTTAACACTGACACCAGAAATAATTCGAAGAAGCAGAAGACATCTACTCAGTCAGGGAACAACAACAAGACGAACTCAGGGTCCGTGTCTTCTTTTAAGTCAGCATTTTCGTACTAACAAAAGGGTGCATATGATCGGCCTTATTGTAAAGAATGCTTCAATTATGGTGTATCTGTACATACCAATGACCGGTGTCACAAGTCGGCTACTAAATGTTTCTCTTGCGAAAAGAGTGGACACATGTCTTGTTACTGTTGGTGAGCCAATCCTGCACCGAACTCAGCTCCTCATCAGAGTCAACAAGGCTCTGTGCAATCCTCAAGGGCACCTACCATTTCCAACTACCAAGCTCCATCCCACCAGACTCAACCACCACCTCACGGTGCCGGTCGAGGCCGTGGGTGCGGTGGTGGCAATTCATCCTTTTCGGAGTCATTACTGTCCCGTGTATTTGAACTGAGGGCTATGGATGGTCAGTCCGCGCCAGCTATCTCAGGTACACTTCTCGTTAACACCCATATTGTTCATGTACTATTTGATATTGTAGCCACGCATTCATTTATATCTGTGGAATGTGTTGAACATTTAAATATTGCTTGTGTGCCTTGTGAATCCTTTACTATTAAGTTACCCGAGGGTAGTAGAGTGGGCGGAAATCTAGAAGTTCGAGACTATCAGATTTGCATCAATGATCATAGCTGGACTGCAGATCTTATGGTATTCCCGCTTCAGAATGAAGATATCATTTTACGTATGGACTGGATGCCCTTACACAGGACGATATTGGATACCTACCACTTCACTATTTCCATCATGGCTTGCGATGGTACGACGCATGTTATCAAAGGTCGAGAACACTTCAGTACATAAGGGTCTCTCAGCCTTCTTGCATATGAAGTTTCCTGTAACCTCGAGAAATGTACCATTGGTGTTATGTTCTCCAAGGGGATACATCCCAATTTTCGGTATGAACATCCCAGTGGTGAATAAATTTCCAGACGTCTTTCCTGATGAACTACCAGGGCTGCTGCCGCACCGAGAGGTTGATCTCTCCATTGAACTTGAGTCGAGGACGAGACTTATTTCTAAAGCTCCTTACAGGATGGCACTGGCCGAGATGAAAGAATTGAAGATTCAGCTCGAAGATCTGCTGGAGAAGGGATTAATCCGCCCGAGCACCTCGCCGTGGGGCGCGCCGGGACTCTTTGTTAAAAAGGACAACTCTCTACGCTTGTGCATTGACTACATAGAACTAAACAAGGTTAGTATCAAGAATCGTTATCCACTTTCCAGGCTCGATGATCTCCTAGATCAATTACAGGGGGTGGTTGTGTTTTCTAAGATCGATCTACGGTCCAGATATCACCAATTGAGGATTCGGGAGGAAGATATACCAAAGACTGCATTTCAATTTAGGTATGGACATTATGAGTATATGGTGGTATCGTTCGGTATGACCAATTCCCCAGCCGTTTTCATGGAGTTGATGAACAGAGTTTCAATCGATTTTCTCATTAAGTGCATCGTGGTTTTTATTGACGACATCCTAATTTATTCTCGAAGCCGAGAGGAACACTAAGAACATTTGAGGCAAGTAATGAGCGTGTTGAGGCAACATCAACTTTACGCAAAACTTTCCAAGTGCGAATTCTGGATGCCTGAAGTAATTTTTCTCGAACATGTTGTCTCGGCAGAAGGTGTTAAGGTAGATCCACAAAAGATCGAAACGATAATGAGTTGGGAACCGCTGAAGAATGTCAAGGAGGTAAGGAGTTTTGTAGGATTGGTGGGTTATTATCGAAGATTCGTCGAGGCTTTTTCCTGTATCGCTAGACCACTAACGAACCTACTGAGGAAAAGTACCAAGTTTGTATGGACTACGGACTATCAGAAGAGCTTTGACGAGCTCAAGAGGAGGCTGACTACTGCTCTAGTGTTAGTGCTACCGTAGAGAATGGAAGGATTCATTATATATATGGATGCATCTAAGCATGGACTGGGATGTGTTTTCATGCATAACAACGGATTTATTGCATACGCATCCTGACAACTGAAGCCATACGAAACGAATTACCCGACTTATGACTTAGAGCTAGCCGCAGTGGTACACGCCCTCAAGATTTGGACACACTATCTTTACGGAGTTACTTGCAAGATTTTCACGGACCATGAGAGCTTGAAATATATCTTCACCCAGAAAGAATTAAACATGAGACAGAGGCGCTGGTTGGAACTAATCAAAGCCTATGATTTGGAAATCTCATACCACCCATGGAAGGCCAATGTCGTAGCTGATGCTCTTAGTCGGAAAACTACACAAGAAGTAATGTTATCCAACATAACAGTTCAACCTGAACTGCAGCAAGACATCAGGAGAAGCAATATTGAAGTATGGGTATAACGCAGGCAAGGACAATTATGCTCGATCAATATACACTCGTCCTTACTAGACGAGATACGTATAGAACAAATGGAGGATTTCGAACTACATGCCATCGGTGTGAGGATCGAAGGGGGAGATGTTTCCGACTATAAGATCCAGGGGGACTTGGTGAGGTTCAAGAATAGGTTTTACATTCCGCCTAATGATGAGCTGAAGCAAACCATACTGAGAGAAGCACACTCCGCACCCTACTCCATTCATTTAGGAGCGAGCAAAATGTACAAAGATCTGCGAAAGAGTTTTTGGTGGAAGAATATGAAGCGGGAAGTGGCTATATTCCTCGCCCGATGTATGACGTGCCAACAAGTAAAAATTGAACACCGAAGACCAGCTAGAATCATGAAATCCCTACCCATTCCGGAGTGGAAATGGGAAAGCATATCAATGGATTTTGTCACCAAGTTACCAACAGCGGTGGGAGGAAGGGACACCATCTGGGTTATCATTGATTGGCTAACAAAATCGGCACATTTTATTCAAATTCAACAAGCAACCGGAACAGTACAATTAGCCACTATTTTCATCAGGGCGATCGTGAGGCTACACGACATTCCCTCGTCCATCATATCGGATAGAGACACCATGTACGTGTCCCATTTTTGGAAAGCCGTTCATAAAGCTATGGGGACCCAGTTGCATTTTAGCATAGCCTATCACCCTCAGATGGATGGACAGACCGAGCATACGATGCAAACCATAGAAGATGTGTTGAGGGCATGTGTGCTCGATTGGGGTAAGGATTGGGCTAGGCATATGGGGTTGGTGGAGTTCTCGTACAACAACAGATGGCATGCGATCATAGGCAAGACACCATTTGAGGCCCTGTATGGACGGAGATAAAAGTCTCCATTATGCTAGAAAGATGCTTCTGACACCGTGGTTACCGAGTTAGATCTGATCCAGGAATCCATTAAGAAGATCTGTTGTTCGAAAACACATGCTAGCAGCACAGAGCCGGCATAAATCATATGCTGAAAACGGGCAGCGACCATTGGAATTTGCAGTCGGGGATCACATTTGGGTCAAAGTATCACCTATGAGAGATATCCGGCATTTCGGTCTGAAGGGCAAGTTAAGCCCAAGGTTCATAGGCCCATTCGATATATTAGACCGGGTAGGGAAGGCTGCTATCCGAACTGCCCCGAATGATACCGAAACTCAATCTCGCTAACAATCCGAACAGATGGTTATAAAGTATTCCCGATGACAAATCTAAGCGCGAAAAGTAAACACAATTCCGAATACCCGAAGTTTCGAAATTTGACGACGGAAGTAAATTTCCCTCAAACTTTGGGATATTACAAAACGGCACAAACGTTCATTAATCATTATACGACGTCGGATTTTGAAACCGAAAATCACAACACAAATAACTTCACCATACGGACTCATGGGAACGAAGAAATGACGAAATCGAACGAGTTTACGAGAATTGAATGTACATACGACAAGATCATAACATAAAGCAAATTACGTAAAAAAACACCTCCGAAACTCGTCCAAATGGGAAAACACCAAGAACAAAATAGATTCAAAAGGTCGAAATGGTTACAAGCGAGTCGTTAAAAATAAACATGTTCCAAAATAGTAACTGCTAAAAAAATAGAAAGTACGGATATTACATTCTCCCCCTCTAAAAAGAAGTTTCGTCCCGAAACTTACGGATCAAAAAAGCTCGGGGTACCTCACACGCATATATTCCTCCAATTACCATGTCCCTTACTCCACTCCATGTCTCGACCATTGCACCTTAACCAAAGGAATGGTTTTGTGCCTTAACTGTTTATCTTGACGTTCCAAAATCCTCACTGGCCTCTCCTCAAACGTAACATCCTTCTCGATTTCCACATCTCCAAAATCGATGACATGAGTCGGGTCTAGAACATACTCTCTCAACTGAGAAACGTGAAATACACTATGCACATGGCTCAACGACGGGGGTAATGCCAAACGGTAAGCCAACTCGCCAACTCTCTCCAATATCTCGAAAGGTCGAATAAACCTTGGACTAAGCTTCCCCTTTATCCAAAAACGGAAAACTCACTTTGACGGAGACACTCTTAACAAGACGTGATCCCCTACTTCAAACTCCAAGGGTCGATGCCTAACATCCGCATAGGACTTTTGTCGACTCTGAGCCGCCAACATTCTCTCTCGAATTAACTCGACTTTCCTCCTAGTTTCCAACATAAGATCCGGCTCGGTGCCAACTAAACGGACGGCTCATTCCAACATATCGGCGATCGACATCGTCATCCATAAAGTGCCTCATACGGCGCCATCTTAATCGACGCATGCCAGCTATTATTATAAGTGAACTCGATTAGGTCCAGATGTTCCTCCCAATCACTACTCCAGTCTAGCGTACACGCGCGTAACATATCCTCGAACATCTGAATGGTACGCTCGGACTGTCCATCGGTCTGAGGATGAAAAGATGTGCTCAAACGTAAACGTGTCCCCGAAGCCTTATGTACCACCTGCCAGAAATGCGATACAAACCGACCATATCTGTCCGAAATAATAGTTTTCGGCGTGCCATGAAGCCTCACGATCTGTGCAATAAATATACGAGCCAATTTATCTGGTCGCCAAGTGTCCTTGATGCCCATAAAATGTTCCGACTTAGTTATTCGATCCACGATCACCCACACCATGTTTATTCCCATCTTCGTCCTCGGCAAATTCGTGACAAAATCAATAGAGACGTTCTCCCACTTCCATTCCGGGACGGGAAGTGGTTTCAACAACCCGACTGGCCGCTGATATTCGATTTTGACTTGTTGACAAGTCAAAAACTTAGCCACAAACTGCACCACGTCATTCTTCATGTCATTCCACCCAAAATTCTTCCTCAAATCTTTATACATTTTACTCAAGCCCGGATGGATTGAGTAAGGTGATGCATGAGCCTCCCGCATAATGCCCTGCCTCAATTCCAAATCGTTTGGGACACACAACCGACCTTGGAATCTCAACAAACCATCTTCATGAATCACAAATCCCAGGGCTTTCCCCTTCACCACATTCTCACGTAGTTGAATAAACATCTAGTCTTCTAAGTGTCTCGATTTAATGTCGTCGGCCAGCAACGAAGAAATCTCAAGGGCGCACAACCGCCCAACATTTACTGGTAACACAACCTAAATGATCAACCCCATCAACTCTCGCTGGAGCTATGACTGGGCTGTGAGTAACTCAAGTGCCCGAAGCGATACTGATTTCCAACTCAAGGCATTTTCCACAACATTTGCCTTGACCGGATGATAAAGAATTCCGAGATTGTAATCCTTGACTAGCTCCAGCCGCCTTCTTTGTCTCAAATTCAGTTCTTTCTCTCTGAATATATGTATCAGGCTCTTGTGATCGGTGAAAATCTGATACGATGAGCCATACAAGTAATGAAGCTAAATCTTCAATGCAAGCACAACTGCAGCCAACTTAAGATCATGCGTATGATAATTCAACTCATATGGTTTCAATTGACGAGAAGAATAGGCAATCGTCTTTACGTGCTGCATGAGTACACATCCAAGTCCTTGGCCTGAGGCATCGCTGTAAACTGAAAATCCCTCATTACTGCATCATATAGTTAAGACGGGAGCGGTAGTCAACCACTTCTTCAACTCTTCAAAACTCTTCTACCTCTCCTGTGCACACAAAATTCTCTGACTTCTGCAACAACTGTGGAAGTGGTTGAGCGAGTTTAGAGAATCCCTCAACAAACCTTCAATAATACCCCTCCATACCCAGAAAACTACGGACTTCCTTCATGTTCGTGGGCGGTGCCCAATCCAACACTGCCTCTATCTTGTGTGGGTCTAGACGAACACCCTCGGCCGAGATCACGTGACCGAGAAACATAACCTCCCGCAACCAAAACTCACACTTTAAGAACTTCGCATAAAGGTGCTGAGTTCTCAAGATTTCCAACACGATATGCAGATGACGAGCATGCTCCTCCTCGCTCCTCGAGTAAATCAGAATATCATCGATAAAGACGACTACACACTTATCGAGATATTCGATAAATACCTTGTTCATTAGCTGCATGAACATGGCTGGGGCGTTGGTTATCCCGAACGGCATGACCACAAACTCGTAATGGCCGTATCTCGTCCAGAAGGCCGTCTTCGGAATATCGGGATCCTTCACCCGGAGTTGGTAATGTCCCGATCTCAAATCAATCTTTGAGAACAGGGTTGCTCCATGCAATTGGTCAAACAAGTCGTCAATCCTCGAAAGCGGATACTTATTTTTGATGGTCTCCTTGTTCAACTCTCGGTAGTCGATGCATAAACACAGTGACCTATCCTTCTTCATTACGAACAAGACTGGTACGCCCCAAGGCGAAGCACTCGGTCGAATGTAACCCGTGTCTAGCAATTCTCCCAACTATTTCTTCAACCCAATCATCTCGGCAGGTGCCATACAGTATGATGTTTTAGGAACCGGGGCCGCATCCGGCTCTAAATCAATGGTAAACTCAACCTCACGGTCTGGTTGCAAACCCAGCAACTCATCTGGAAAGACGTCAGGATACTCGTTTACTACCAGAATAGACGGTAGCTCGACTGCCCCTTCTTCCAATCTCAAAGCATAACACCAGTTACCAGTGCAACCTCTCAAAGGAGTTTCACCGCTTTCATAGTGCACATAGTCATAATATTAGCCTTGAAGTTTAGAAAAATGCTTCATAGCATATCACAATCGGCATAACTTAGAAATCAAAATCATAAGGAGTGTTTGCAGCGGAAAAACATGGTTGGTTACATATATGAATATAGGTAACTAGGGGTTAACATTGATCGTAAACAAAAGACTTCCACTCAACACCCTCCGTCACATCCCCTGCTCAACCAGGACATTTTAAAACATAAACAGGGCTGAGTACAACGTACTCCGTGAACATATTGCCAAAACATAAAACATGCTTTCGTATTTGTCATCATACATATAAGCTGTAACACCCCAAACTAGGCGGATATTACAGTGCCGTGGACCCCCGACAGGGACCCACCAGGCGAATGAAAATTAATGACTTAAATAATATAATTGTAGTGCCGAACCACATTATATCATTACATTACTCCGATGAGGAGTTTAATTACAACACACCCAAGATAATACAGAATACATGTATATTTTATATGAAGATAAAATATACAACACTGAATAAAATGAGTATTCAAACGGAAGTCTGCAGCGGAAATAAAATGAAGAAACACGAATGACTGAAAAAGACTGGGGCCCTCTACTAGTATCACTGGGACTCCTCGCTGTCAACGTTCTCTTCCCGTGCTTTAGCCTTGCCATGACCTGAAAACAACATCCCCCAATGGGGTCAGTTACACAGAACAACAATCCTTAAGAGTTGGATAAACACAATCATGATATATCTTAATTATGAAATTAAGCTGAAGAGGGGCATCATAGTACGCCCGTAATGGTATGTGCAAGTGCACAAGACGAGTTTCCGGACACACCCATCCTTGTACCTAATTAGTCTCACGGAGGTACGTTACCGTGTGCACAGTCCATTGTGTCGGTGAACCCGAACACATGACCATCATGTGCCTGACTAAAAATTCTACACATCCCCACCCGGCCACGCAATATGAACCCAGAAGGTCATATGAACAAGAATGACCATGATGATTATTAATGAATAACAATCCAACAAGGTCAAGAATGACTCACCGAGATGAAATAATAGTGAAATGAATGATAGCTCATTGAAATGATTGGAACCGTCGTTCCTCGTGAATGAAATGATTATTTGACAATTACAAGTCTCAATACGGTTATTACAATATGAATGAGTTATGATTATGAATGAACAACAACGAAAGGAATGAGTATCCTTTTAACCGAGTAAGAATTAACTTACTCAACACCGGTGAAGAATGTCCTTCCTCGAACAACGTCCTAAAAGAGATGTCGGTCGCTCGAACAACCTTGAATGACATGATTACCAACAAATGCTCAATATACGTATCAAACACGGCTATAACCAACTCAAACGTCGATACAACAATATCCAAACTCATTGAGGCATTCTAACGAATACTTAGCAAACATACATCCTTTGATAATATCCAATCCCGAATATATCGAAACCAAACTCCAAAATGAGTAGTTCAAACCAACAAAACACCTTCAATAATATCAATAATCCTATAGGAATCCACAACTCGAGTTAACGACAACATCTAATCGAAAACCCCCCAAAAATATCAAAGTCAACCAAAAAGTGTTCTTGAATTAACCCCAATATTCATGAAATCCGAAATATACGCCAATAAATCCGTAGGAATACATTTATCCAAGGTAGATAATCCATATCTAACATATTCCAACAACAATCCAAGCTTACACGAAGAAATCGGAAGAAAAATACCCAAATCCAAAATTCAAGATCCAAGAAATTATTACCTTGATTTGATGTGATGGAGATGATGAAATGATGATTAATCCGAATGATAAGCTTGATGATGATGTTAGGTGAGTGCAGCTCGAAAAGATCTCTCCGAATCTCCCGGAATCACCCGGAAACGCCCAAAAACGAATGAGAAGCGAGAAATGACGAAACTTGGGTTGACTGTCCAATTTATACTATTCCCAGATTAGCGCACGCTACGAGCTGTTATTTAGCATGCGCTAACGGGTTAAACGGACAGTCCAGTGAACTCTGACTGCCTCGTTAGTGTATGCTACGAACTTGATAGCATGCACTAACGCCCTCCCAATAGCGTGCGTTAACTCCAAATGTTAGCGTGCGCTAGGTAATATCCAATGTCCAGTGACTGAAGTCCAGAACCTCCTGTCCTCTGACCCGCTCGCGATAGCGCGCGCTACGTCCAATAATCAGCATGCACTACTGCC
The DNA here is from genome assembly GCA_033398695.1 of Orobanche coerulescens. NCBI lineage: Eukaryota > Viridiplantae > Streptophyta > Magnoliopsida > Lamiales > Orobanchaceae > Orobanche > Orobanche coerulescens. The sequence continues at coordinate 96,970,164 of CM065816.1, forward strand.
CCATTAGCGTACGCTAAAATCCCCTCATAGCGTGCACTGGGAATTATTCCAAAATCAATCCAGTACCCACTGGACTCTGCCTCATCGGCCTTAGCGCCCGCTACACGGATTGCATAGCGTGTGCTATCCAAACTTATTAACGTGCGCTACTTACCATTCGTAGCGTGCGCTACATCAACTCGACTGCAGTCCAGTGCCTTTTGGACTGTCAGCCTGAACCACGCTAGCGTGCCCTAATACTGAGAGATAGCATGCGCTACCCATACTCAATTAGCACGCACTAATAAAGAGTACGTTGCGTGCGCTACTCATCATACACAGCCAGCTACAAAGATGACAATGATAAGATGCTCGGTCCGATTCTCCAACCAGGTAGAATGACGAATAACGACTGATACACGATACAAATTACTCTGATCGGTGAATACAATGAATGAATATGAACGATGAATGATCAATAATGAGTGAATAATTACTGAGTGACAATTACTGAATGATAATTACTGAATGATAATGACTGAATTACAACCGGGTATTACATAAGTAGTAACACACGGGGATTTTAAGAAAATGCCCATGTTTACTAAATCATTTCATTTCATAGCATATATCATCAGATTCACCATATCCATAATTTATGCCGGGGAAGGTGGCCACCTCCCGCGAACGTTACTCCCCGAGATCGGACACTCTGAAGAGAGCTCACAATACCGAGTACTGTGTACACTAACCCTGGCCAGTGACCTTTGTCTAGCTCAGGATCCGATCATTTCATAGGTTGGCAAGCCAACAGTGATAGGTTCATAAGAATCCACATAAAAGTTTTTATGCATCATAATCATTTGAAATCATAATTTGCTTGTAAAACATTTCATCAAAGTAGAGCAAAGCTCAAATCATTTTTGTATAGGAAGCCCACATAATCATTTCGTGTAGAAATCCCACATAATCATTTTGTGTAGAAAGCCCACCTGGACAAGTAATAAACGCAAGCAAAAATGATTCTCGGCTCTTCCTTACGCTTCAGTCTGCTGCTCCACTTTTCAGTGGAAACAACTAAGTTTAGCGGTCGATCGAGCTTAACGAAGTCTAACGGACAACGGACTCGATCTACATGTTTGGACTTTAGAGTTTTGCATTCGACTTAAGTTTAAAAATAAAAGCTATAATTCTCCTAGAGAACCTAACTGACCATATAACATATAAATATACTGACAATGGTAACCGATACTCGATTCCGTTACACATTCCTAGGTTCGAAAACCATCATCAAACACTTAAAATAATCATAACATAATGTGCATCAAGGCTGGAAATAATTAGCATTCTGTTAATGCACAGTAAGACCTAGATAGTGTATCTTATACCATTAGAAAGTCACTGAAGTCTAGTTTCATGTCCATTTTATGGATCTCAAAATATTAAACGTGGAGAAAGTTATGGCCGTTCCCGTGAAGTGTAACAAAACTGCCCATATCCGGCGAAAATGGGAAAAACATCATATTAACCTAGAGCTCGTTTCTAGCAACGAAAACCATAAACATGTAAACTCTAATCATGCATATCATACTGATAACACTTATAGGAGTTGACATACAAGCATGCTTCTCGACATTACGAACTCCATTTCATAATCTTTTCTTTTGAAAACATGACTACTTACCCATTTTTATTTCCCAAATTTAAACATTCAAACATCATTAACAAGTATCATCAAGCATCAATTGTTACCAACATCAAACAACACACTTAACATACACACATGTTGATAATCAAAGTTTTGGTTCTAACATAAAAATGACCTAAACATGATTTTAAAATCTTCACTATATATCATGCTCTTTAACTACATCAAATATTATCTAACCTATTTCTAACTTCATAAATCTAACTTCATGCCTTTGTTTTCAAATAAATTTCCAAACCATTTTATAAAAATCTAACAAAAACATATCATGTACTTCTTTCATACATCATCACAATTATCAAGTCACTTTTAAACATATATCAACATATCAAGAACTAAGCATGATTCTTCCCTACTTTCAAAACACCAAACATTTTATAAAAATCCCATAAATTCATCATAGCATCATATCATCATATAACAACATATTGTGTAAGAAAATCATAATAAAAACAACACATGATTGAGTTTATAAAACCCTAAGAATTTTGGCCAAGACATGAAATCAAAACCATGATTAAAACTTGTTCTAAACACTTTCAAGAACCTTAGAATCAACTTAAAAACAACATACAAAACATTATAACATTAAACATAAGATCATCATATATTTTTTCAAATTTTAAAGTTATCTAAAACCTATTTCTACTTGGATAGAAATGAAGAGGAGAATGTAACTTACTTGAATATGAACTTTGTTTCAAGTTTGGAACCCAAAATGAGCTTGTACTTGAGTTCTAATGGAAGAACAATGGTGTTTAAATGGTGAAGGGGGAGGGGGGCGGCCAAAGTGAGAAGATGAGAGGAAGAAGATGAAGTGAGGAGGAAAAATGAAAGGGAGGTGATGTCCCTTTATATACTAGGTTACCTTAGACGTCATCATAAATCGATCGAATAATATTTTACGTTTCGCTCCTCCGCGGATAAAATTACTCGAGTATTATGTGTATGTCATATATTTAAATTATAGTGTCGCACTTACAGCTTAAAGTCGGAGAAATGTTTCACGATTTATGGAACGCGAATTATCCGAGAAAACGACTCGACATAAAATATACCCGAAAATTCAAAAAGTAAGCTTTTGAAAATCGTACTCGTAATCTAAAAGTGGTGTATATAGAAGGCGATGGAATCACGAGCTGTCTATCGAAACATAAAATCAAAATCAAAAGAGAATCCATACAAGATAACCAAACATCTGATTTCTGAATTAAAAACGTGTAAATAGTTCTAAACTTATTCCATTAGTCAGAATTTTATTATTTGTGAATGAAAAACCCTAATATCGCACTTGAGGTTATAATAATTCATGCATATAAAAGACCGGGGCATTACATCCTACCCCTCTAACAAGAAATTTCGTCCCGAAATTTACATACCTTATCAAAAAATTCTGGGTATTTCTCCCTCATATTGCTTTCGAGTTCCCACGTAGCTTCTTCCTGACCGTGGTGACTTCATAATAATTTCACCTAAGGAATCAACTTATTTCTCAGTTCTTGAACCTTATGGTCTAAAACAGCTTCAGGCCTCTCTCCATAACTCACATCATGACTAAGAACTATGTCACAGATGAATCACATGCTTGGGATCAAATACATACTTCCTCAGCTGCGAAACATGGAAAACATTATGAACATTCCCAAGACTAGGTGGCAGAGCCAACCTATAAGCAACTGGGACGATCCTATCAACAATCTCATATGGCCCTATAAAACGTGGACTAAGCTTGCCTTTAACGCCAAATCTGATTATTATCTTATAAGGGGAAACCTTGAGGAAAACCTTATCCCCACTCTCGAAATGCAATTCAATTCGGCATGTATCGGCGTATGACTTTTGTCGAGTCTGGGCCTTTTGTATTCTCTATCTTATCTTGCGGATAATCTCGATCATCTCGCTGACTGTGTCTGGCGCTAAAGTACTTCTCTCACCCACTTAATCCCAATAAAGTGGTGACCTGCATTTTCTGCCGTATAAGGATTCATACGTCGCCATATCTATCGTTGCCTGATGACTATTATTTTAAGTAAATTCGATTAATGGCAAAATATGCTCCCAATTCGCACCTTGATCCAACACTACAGTTCTTAACATGTCTTCTAATGTTTGAATCATCCTTTCCGCTTGTCCATCGATCTGCGGGTGGAAAGCGGTACTAAAGTTCATATGTGTACCCAATTCCTTCTGTAGATTCGTCCAAAATCTAGAGGTAAATTTTGGATCTCGATATGACGTGATTGATATCGGCACTCCGTGCAAACGTATAATTTCACGGACATATAGCTGTGCTAACTTCTTAGATCCGTAAGTGATACGGATAGGCAAAAAGTGAGCTGATTTTGTGAGTCTGTCTACTATAACCCATATAGCAGTATTTCCTCGTTCGGTCCTTGGCAAACTAGTCATAAAATCCATCGCTATTCCTTCCCACTTCCATTCTAGAATGGTCAATGGCTGTAACTTCCCATAAGGTCATTGGTGTTGTGCTTTCCCTTGCTGGCAAGCCAAACACCGCTCGACAAATGAAGCTACATCCCGTTTCATACCATCCCACCAGAAATTTCTCTTCAGGTCTTGGTACATCTTGATACTCCCGGGGTGAGCGGTATAGGGAGTATCATGATCCTCACTCATAATCTCATTCTTTAATTCCTCATCATGTGGAACATAGATTCTCTCTCCGAACATAATTGCATTATCAGCTGCTTCGTGGTAATTTCCTGGTTTATCGGATCTAATTCTCATACGTAGTTTCTCAAATGCTTTATCTCTCCTTTGTGCATTCACTATTCGTCCTCTCAGATCTGGTGTCCTCACTAACGTCGCGACATGACCCATTATCGTTTCTGGTGGATGAACCACCTCTAAATTGTAATACCCCATAGTAACTAAACGTAGACATTTCTAGAAGGCGCTATGCGTCAGGACCGATTTTGATCAATCACCATAAATCTCGGAAGAAAATTCAAAGATCATAAAATTATACAACATCTTAGATTATTGAGTTAGCTTTCCAATGGAACAAACAGCGGGTCATTCTGATCCCGAACTAACAAGTTATGGCCAAAGCAAGACAGGGGTGTCAGCCAGCGGCACCCGACGCAGCACCCGACACTATGAGCGTTGTGTTGCGTGGCGCGATGCGCCGTGTGTGTTGGCCGCCTTTCGAAACACGGCGCGGGCACCGCCCGGTCCAGCGCCGTATTGATCGAGCAGCCCTATAAATAGGGCAGTTCCCAGCATTTTGCAGCGATTTTTCCCCAACCCTTCGTCCCTACTTATAGAACAGGTGTTCTTGAGTGATATTTGTGTTGTTAAACATTCCATAATCTTCGGAGGGATCAGATAATGAGTGTATAACGAGCGAGTCATGTCAACTTCGCCATATTGGAGGTAATTCAACCATGAACCCTAAAACTTGTTTTTAGAGATTTTGGATTTATTCTTAGTTAGAACTTGAAAATGGTTATAAATCGAATATCCTGGTACTGTTCTTATCTAGCAGAACGGAAATCAAAACCTTCGTTTAAACCCTCGTGATCAGATACCGTCCGCGAAGTGTCCTATAAAATTTCCCTAAGGGATTCAATTAAGGTTTTCGACGTTATTTCGATTAGAATGGACAATCATAATGCCGGTTAACACGAATTCCCCTTCGTAGGCCGGAGATTTCAGAGTTTTCAATCCTATTTAGAAACTACTCGAAACATTTTATCCCTGAAGTCACCAGGCAAGTACTCTGATTGCGTTTATTGTACTCTGTGTGAATATGTGGAAAATGTAATTTTATGAAAAGTGGTAATTTCAGAAAATGTGATTTGTGCCATTTCGTGAAAAAGTGATGATTTCTAAAAGTGCGACATGTGGTCGTGTGCCAAGTAAAACCTGTGAGGGTCCCCGGGGTTCCGTAGACTGAGGCTTCTGCAATTCACTTGGTAGGGTTGTACAACCAGAGGGGCCTAACGAGGTCTCTATGGGGAGTGGTATGTATCTCGCGTGAGGTATAGTACCAGTATAGCCCCCGTTGTTTTGTGATGATGATTGTGATATGGTACTCCGGATTACCCGTGATGGCACTGTGATTTGTGTTATTCACTTGTTGTACATATCCTGGAATCGTTGTACTTGAACCGGCTGTTTGGTGACCCTTTTCGGGGTGGATATACTTATTGTGTATTTAGTTACAGGTCTTAGTGGCATGCTGCCGCAGGAAGGGCACGAGGATGACGAGAAATACTGATATCACGTGTTATTGTGAGTTGTTGGTGGTTGTTTTGGCATGGTCAGAGTCGTGTTTTGGTTTTGTACTCATGCAGGTACTGTGACATGTGGCTTAATGTGTTGATGTTGGTTATGGTTGAAGTGTTGGATTAGTTATGAGCTGTTGTTTTTGTTGTGATCCAATAGGACCATGTATTGGTATGTTTTGGTGATGTATGTCATCTTGAAAGTTGACGTTGATTTTATGTGTGTGATCTCATTTCTATTGATGGTCATTGTCTATTATGTTGGTCTAAGCCTAGTAGGTTCTCCCAAAAAGAATCTACGGCGATGTAATATCTCTATAAATTATGGGGGTGTTACAGAATTTGGTATCGGAGCTCAGGTTTATGGATACCTAGGTTGTTGGTGTTTTGGGTCTGTCAAAGTTGAGTTGGTCGTTTGTTAGTGATATCACTGTGTTGCTGTCATCTCGTGCGAGCTGCGCTGTAAGTTTCTCTGAACTCTAATTCCTTCTGCCCAGATTGTTTTGGTCTGTTTTGAACATGCTTGGATTTTGAGTTCCCCTTGTGAATTGTGTTCCATTGAGGTTGTGTCTAATGTTTTCCTCCTTTTACGTTTAAGGAACTGGTGCATATTGAGGTAAAGATAAAGTAAGTCTTTCGATTGTGAGCTCCCTCCTATCTGTGCGGTGGTTGTGTTGTGTTAACTCGATTAGCCCTAGGTTGAAGGGCTGGAATTTGTTGATGGTATTAGGATTGTTGGTGTTGTGCGGCGATTAATTCGCCACGATAGGCGATCGATGACCTTCCAGAGAAGCCAACCATGGAAGACATACTCAGGACAAACGCCTAGAGTTCGGCACAATGCGGCGATCGTCTTTTGGTACCCAGCGATCGTTTTTTGTTATCTGACGATCGTCTTTCATGAGCGGAGCAGAGGCGATCATCTCATGCCACGTATGGATCCAGCATCCGTCAAAGTCGTCGAAGACCGAATCTTAGACGATGGCCCACCCGCGGATCTTCAAAGGATACCGACAGATGGGATCATTGACCCCAGCCTATCACCTACCACACCTACCGTCAAGGCCGCCGAAAGGTACGAAGTGGGTCCTCCCCGGACAGCGACTCGCAACGCGTGCTGGCTTCCCATTGGTTCGCCTAGCTGGCCTCCAGCTGCAACCTCGGACCTCAAGGGAACAGGCCCACGTGACAGGACGATTGGCCGTCTTATTTTAATATAGAAAACGGCGATCGCCCGCGATCGCCTGAGGGATCCCAACTACCTTGTCCCCTATAAATAGAGGACTCACTGCTGTGGCCAAAGAGACGCGAATTCTACTACGAATTAAGTGCAAAATACACACCAAAGAGAGAATCAAAGGCTCTTTTGGCAACCACTAACACATTCATAGTGATATTCATACACATTCATCATATATCCCAAGCAAGAACTCACAGATTTATCTATCTGGTTCTTCCGGCAATCTACGCGCTCTAAAGCCTAGATAACTAGAAGTCTTTACACTCCTTGTATTAGATTCTAACATTAATATTTGTACTCAACAGTATATTTATTAATAACATCTCGCAAGAGCATTCAAGCCCGGGATTAACAACCCCGGCAAATCTTGTGTTATCTATTTTCTCACGGAAGTGTTCTCGCATTTGTTTGTTACTCGATCATTCCAGCAATACTATCTCCGGATAATATTTTGGGTAACAACAATTGGCGCTAGAAGAAGGGGATCTAAACCTTCATTTTTATTCCTACCGTCTCGAAGAACACTCACTGTTCTCCGGACATATACTTGAAGAAACACTCACTGTTCTTCAATAGAAAAACCTTCAGAAAATGACATCTGCAACGACCTCCAAGAGAGCCACCCTAAGATCTGCCGGAAATCTCATTCCGGCCCAGACCGAATCCCAGCCCACGGCGGAAGGCGACCGCCGCGACGCTAGGCTCTCACTCCCGCCCCCGAGGGACGGTTCTAGCCTCTCACTCGATCAGTTCCAGACATCGGAACAGATTGAGGAGGCTATAGCCATCCTCAGGGAACGGCAGAGGGCCCGCGATTTGCCCACCATCACCCCGTCAGCTAACCGCCGGGCAAGCAAACGGAAGCTCAAGGGGATCTATGTTGAGAAATCGACAGAAAGCCCCGAGCCGCAGGGGAAGGCTCTCGTAAGGCGGGACGATTCCGTCTTCAGTCGCCTGGGGAACGATCCCTCATGCCGACCCGGGCACTCAGGCCCCAGCCGGGTGACATGGGAATCCGAATCCTTTACCAGGAGTTCGGCATATCCGACTCCCAGGAGACAGGCCGGTCAGCGATCCCCTGCTCGCCCAAGAAAGGAACCCACTGGCAAGGAGCTCGTCATTCACCACGGGGCTAGGGGATCGGTACACGATCGCCTTGGTTCACGCTCTGGGAGCCAGTCGGCAAGCAGTCAGGCGACAGCGATCGCCGCCATGCAACGCCAGCTGGACGAGGTGAAGGCGCTCCTGGAAAATGGAGCAGGCGCCAGGAGACCGATCGTTGGGTCAAGCGAACCACTCGCGACTCAGATCGAGCTCGCCCCAGTCCAACCAACGATCAATCCCCCACAAACACCTCTATATGAGGGGAGATCGGATCCGGAAACCCACTTAAGCAAATTCCGGATCTACATGACCTGATGCGGAGCTTCAGATGCGACGAAATGTCGTATGTTCCCGTTAACTCTGGGCGATCTCGCCCACAGGTGGTACATCTCACTACCATCTCGCTCAATCAATTGCTTTGAGAAGCTGGCGAATGACTTCACGTCATACTTCGCCACCAAGGTCGCTCGCCCGGAAGGTCCCCACCGCATGATGAAAATCAGGCAGGGGAAGGACGAATCGGATGAGGATTACATCGACCAGGTAGACGAGATAGTCCTCACCGGTGAGCCCGTCAGCGACGAGATCGCTCTCAACTCAGTTATGAGCGGATTCCACGGACGTTCGCCCATGTTCAGACACCTCACAAAAGATATCCCCCCGACCTACTCAATCTTCCACGACAAAGCCGCCGGTTTCCTGGCTAGACAGAGGATGCTCTCACTCCGCTTAGAAGAGGGACCATCCGAAGAAGGAAAAACACCTTCCCATGTCCAGAAGAAGGCGGTCGCCAAGCCCAGAAAGGCGATCGCCAAGCCGCCTGGCGAGTTCAAAGCCTTCGAGGATGTGGAGGTCCACCTTCTCCACAACCTCAACCTATCTCCGGCCCACATCTTCAACGCGATCAAAGGTCGCGAGTGGCTCTCCAAACCAAAGCCGATAAGGGACCACGGTCACCTAGACCGTAGCAAATTCTGTGCCTATCATAAGAGTCCCGGCCACAACACTAGTCAATGCCGCGACCTCCTCAAACAGCTCTGGCGACTGTTTGAGGAAGGCAAACTGGACAACTTGGTCACCAAGCCGGAGCCAAGGACGGAAAGGACCAGAGGGCGCGAGCGCCGACAACACGAGAGAACCCCTCCCAATCCGGTCGCCAGGATCGATCATGAGCCGGAATACTCTGATGAATCGGTCCCACCGATCAACTCTGGCGGTCGGATCACCATGCTCCAAGCAGGAGGTGGGAACCTCGGGGGTCTTTCCCCGGTTTCCACCATGTCGAACAGGAAGCGAAAGGCCGAACTGAGGGCATTCGCCGGAGTCCATGTTGTGGTACCACCGGAGCCGACCATCTCTAAAGACGCGCTCATCACCTTTTCCAACAAGGACAGGGAGGGAGTGCAATGTCCCAAAGAAGATGCACTAGTGATCTCCGCTTGTATCCTTCGGAAGACGGTCGATCGCGTGTTGGTCGACAATGGGAGTTTCTGCAACATCATATTCAAATCCGCCCTAGACCAACTCGGCAACCTAATCAAATTCATCAAGCCTTTCGACACCATGCTCCAAGGGTTCGGCGACAATACAGTCCAAGCCTACGGGAGGATCAAGCTCTCCGTTGAGCTAGTATGCTTTTATGATCCCAAGGTTAGGATTACTAGGAACCTAAGCTTTGTAATCATAGATAGGCCCAGCATCTATAACGGGTTCCTAGGTCGCCCCTTTTTAGAAACCTTTGAGGCGGTCGCCTCATCTTTCTTTTACTGTATCAAATTCCCCACTGCCGATGGGACGGTCGGTACTGTAAAAGGAGATCAGCTAATGGCAAAGAGATGTTTGAATTACTCTTATGTTGTTACTTCTTTCAATACTTCCCATACTATATGTAACATTGAAGCGATCGGCGATCAACCCATGGAGATCGACGAACCAAACTCATTGTACCAACCCGACTCAGGGGACGCCATCTCTCATCAATTGACGGACGACATCGAGCCAAGGATCGGTTTCGAGCCAAGTCTTGACATCGATCCAAGGACCGAGTCCGGAGATCGCACCAAACGAGAGGCGACCGTCCCCGTCGAAGAGTTGGAAAGTATTACGATGGATCCGGATCATCCAGAACGGGAAGTACAGATCGGCGCAAGCATCGACCACGAATTAAAGGGGGATCTGATCAACTTGCTACGTAGGAACATCGAAGTCTTTGCCTGGTCGCATCAAGATATGGTGGGCATAAGTCCCGAACACGCTTGCCATTATCTGAAGATCGACCGGGCGATGAAGCCTGTTCACCAGAAGCGTAGGAAGTTCGGTCCCGAGAAATACGCGGCGCTCGACATAGAAGTCCAGAAGTTACTCAACAACAAATTGATCGGAGTAGCCACAGACGAACCACAATGGGTCGCCAACGCGGTGCTCGTCAAAAAGCCAACTGGCTCCTGGAGATTATGCATTGACTTCACCGACCTCAACGCGGCATGTCCAAAAGATCACTTCCCGATGCCTCATATTGATCACCTGGTCGATAGCACGGCAGGTTGCGAAATGATGTCGTTTAAGGATGCCTTCGCCGGATATCATCAAATCCCAATGGCGGAGGAAGACATAAAACACACATCTTTCCACACAGAAAAAGACATATACTTTTGGGTCAGAATGCCGTTCGGTTTGAAAAACGTGGGGGCGACCTACCAGCGATTAGTCAACAGAATGTTCGCCGACCAGATCGGCAAGACCATGGAGGTCTACATCTACGATATCGTAGTCAAAAGCCTCAAGAAGGAGGATCACCTCAACGATCTCGCCGAGACGTTCGCCATCCTTGATAAGTTTAACATGAAGTTGAACCCCAAGAAATGCAACTTCGGGGTGGGCTCCCGGAAGTTCCTGGGGCACATAGTGAGCCAAAGAGGGATCGAGGCGAACCCTACCAAGATACAGGCGATCCTTGACATGCAGGAACCGCGAAACATCAAGCAAGTGCAACGCCTCACAGGTTGTCTAGCCGCCCTCAACCGTTTCATATCACGGCTCGGCGATAAAAGCAAGCCTTTCTTCGCGACCATCAAGAACAAGAAGTTCGCATGGACGAAGGAAAGCCAGATAGCATTCGCCAAAATAAAGGAATATCTATCTAACCCCCAGATCCTGGCAAAGCCGATCCCCGGTGAAAAACTATTCCTTTACCTGGCAGCCTCGGAGGTCGCACTAAGTGCCGTTCTGGTGCGAGCGGAGGGACAAGCCCACTTGCCCATCTACTATGTTAGCCAGGCGCTCCACGACGCTGAGACACGTTATACGCCATTGGAGAAGATCGCCTACGCCCTTGTCAAGAGTGTTCGTAAGCTGAGGGATTACTTCTTCGATCATCAAGTGGAAGTCCTAACAACTCTACCTCTAAGACAAGTCCTACACCGACCGGATACCAATGGGCGACTCCTCAAGTGGTCGCTGGAGATCGCCCAATACGGTATCACCTACGCTCCTCGCACGGCGATCAAAGGCCAAGCTCTGGCGGACTTCGTGGTGGAATTAACCTTCCCTCACAGTCCAACCCAGGTCGGCCGACCTGCCTGGAAGTTATACGTGGATGGCTCAGCGACCAATGCGAGAGCAGGGGCAGGGATTGTCCTCATCAGCCCCGACGGTCAGAGTTTCACAAATGCTGTGCGTTTCGGTTTTCGTGCGACCAACAATGAAGCCGAATACAAAGCTTTGATAGGCGGGCTCGATCTATCCCTCGCCCTAGATGTTCGTCGCCTCCATATCTTCATGGACTTCTTTTTGGTCGTGAACCAAGTCAAGGGAGAATATGAGGCGCGCGGCGAACAAATGGTCAAATACCAAGAGCTGGTCGCCGAAATGTGCACAAAATTTGAAGAAGTGTTAATCGAACAAATCCCGAGAGAGCACAACTCCCAGGCCGATGCTCTTTCCAAGCTAGCATCATCGGATGGGGCAGCCGACTTCTCTAATATCCAAATCACAAAGTCAGCTAGGCCGGCAATCGATAGAAGCCTGGTCACCACGGTCGCCATCGCCGAGGAGAACTGGATGACTCCGTTCATCAAATACTTAAAGGACGGAACGGTCCCTGACGACCGTGTTAAAGCTCGCCAACTCCAGCTCCGTGCGACCAGATATACCCTATTGGATGACCGGCTTTACAAGCGAGCCTTCAGCCTTCCCCTCCTCAAGTGTATTACAACGGAGGAAGGTCGGCTCGTTTTAGCTGAGATCCATGATGGAATTTGTGGAAACCATGCGGGCGGGCGAGCCCTCATCCATAAGACAGCCAGACAAGGATTTTTCTGGCCATCACTTCGTAAAGATGCGATCGCCTATGCCAGATCGTGTCATAGGTGTCAGATAATGGGCCCCAACATTAAACTATCACCCGAACAGCTCACCTCCATGTATAGCCCTTGGCCATTTACGCAATGGGGCATTGACCTTATAGGTCCCTTGCCGACGGCTCCAGGGGGCTGTAAGTTCGCCATCGTAGGGGTCGACTATTTCACCAAATGGGCTGAGGCCGAACCGCTCAACAAGATCGGCCAAGAGCAAGTGATCAAGTTTATATGGAAAAACGTCGTATGCCGATTCGGTCTGCCCCAGGCCATCATCTCTGACAACGGAAAACAGTTCGACGGCTTAGAAGTCATGCAATTCTTTGAGAAGTGGGGAATCAAAAGGTTATTCTCGGCGCCCTATCACCCTCAGACGAACGGGCAGGTAGAGGCAGTGAATAAGATCCTCAAACACACGATTAAAGCACGACTCGAATCCAGGCAAGGACGTTGGGCGAGCGAGCTCCCAGACATTTTGTGGTCCTACCGAACGACGACCCGCAATTCAACCGGGGAAACCCCGTTCGCCCTTGCCTTCGGAACAGAAGCGGTGATTCCTTCGGACCGAGCAGAAGATGACGACCGACAACGATGTAGCCCGACGAATCGACCTAGACATGCTCGAAGAAAGACGGCTGACCTCAGAAATGAAGAACACAATCCACAAAAGGAGAGCCGAGAAGTTCTTCAATTCAATGGTCAGAGAAAGAAGATTGCAAGTGGGCGATCTCGTCCTTAAGAAGATCCAAACCCACACAGGCGTTTTTGGTCCGAACTGGGAGGGACCTTTCAGAGTATCCAGATGGCTAACTAAAGGAGCCTACGAACTGGAACATTCTGACGGTACTCCGGACCAATACCCCTGGAACGCCGTGCATCTGAAAAAATACTACCATTGATAATTTTGTATTCAAGTTCAATGATGTACAAGGAATATAATGAGATTTTTTCCTATCCCATCTATTCTGGCGATCGCCCCACCAGGCATATCGCATACCGCCGACGATCGCTGATCACGACGATCCTAGGTAAAATTAATGCAGCCATGGTCCTGGAGGTCGATGGAACCGACAGCTTCGCCCATGCAAGGTTCCTTTGGGCTGAGATCGCCCGCCCTTCGTTTAAATACGAGGCCGGCATAGCCGAAGGACCCTACAAAATAATCAGTAGGCACGATCGCACGTCCTCAAGGTACATCATCTAAAATGGTGAACCCGAACAATGCGACGTGCCGTTACCCCCGTCTCAACGTACACCGTCGAGGGTCGCCATCTTCATGGCGGGCCGAGGTGGAAGCAGAGCTGACAAGCCGCGGACGTGGTGTCGAATAAGCCGACAACTCTCCGCGCAAGGATTCCTCCAGACCGAGATCGCCCGCATTTCGTTTTAACACAAGGCAGGCGTAGCCTAACGGAGGACCCTCACAAAAAGTGAGTCGCGGGATACACAATATCCCTCGCACACGAAGACACGATTGGGGAGATCGGTCCATCGAACACCCCAACCACAGATGACTCTTCAGAATCGGCAAAATGAAGATAGCTCGCCAGACAGACTAGTCTTTGTTTTCTTACTTACAATAAGTGAACAAAAACAAGGGGGCAGGGATAGGTCGAGCTAATCTCAAATACGATCGAACAAAGAGGAACCACACTCGATCGGCTTCGCTCAAAAACATGCAGGGCGATCGGGGTCGTCCGACAAAAATTACAAGAAAGAATTCCGATTCAAAACATGTCAATGCTTTCAACGCTCAGACGATCGGTCGGATGAGCAAAACGACGAGAAGCAATCATACACGTACTCGTAAAAATTGCACGCAAAAACATTCAAAGGGCGATCGCATGTAAAGAGGCAGTATGAAAAAAGGAGCATTTTATTCATAACACAAGCTTCATACATTACGAGGCCCGAAGGCATTACAAAAAATACAAGTTACGGAGGAAAAACAAAAATGCCTCTCAAGGCCCCCCCTGCTGGTCTTCGCCCTTGGGTTGCGGATCGGCTTGGGCTCCCCCATCGGCCTCGGGATGAATGAGTTTGCCGGTATACCAACTCAAGTCGATCCCGAAGTCAACAAAGTCAAGGATCGGCAAGGAGAATTCTGGATGCAGAGGATGCTCGAGGACATAGGATTTGAAGCTCTCCATCAGGGGACCGATCTCGACCCCTGCCTTTTTAGCGGCTCGAACAGCGTCAGCATAGGCCAAGTAATAAGCGAACTCGCCGACGTGCTCGACGTTAAGGTAGGGATCGACCTCGATCGCCTTCAGCTGCCCCTTCAAATCCGCCACCGTCTTCTCGACCTCCGCACTTGACTCGGCCTTGGCAACATTCTCGCCCCTGGACTTCTCCAGCTCTTTCTTCGCCGCCTCTAGCTCACCGCTGAGCCGATCCACCATCGCCTTCAGCCCGACCGCCTCCTCCTACGAAGCCACGAGCTTCTGGCGGGTCTCCTTCTCCTTATCACGGGACCGATCGGCAGCCTCCTTAGAGCGGCTCAGCTCCTGCTTCAATCGATCCATGTCCTGCTTAGCCCTTTTGGCCGTCTCCTCATACTCCTTCTCCATAGACCGGATCCGGTTGGCATCCTCGATATTTTTGTTCCGGGCGGTCTCGAGTTCGCGATGGAGATGAGCAGTGGAGGGTCGCCCCTCAAAATCCCTAGCAGCTTGGATGGCCATCGTCGCCGTCTGAAGAGCCAGGGCAACGGTCGCCTGCATGGCATCTCCAGATCGCCGACGAGCGATCGCATCAAGATCGGTCGTCCAAGCCTTGGGCAGAGAAGTGATAGCCTGGCGAACGTAAGCAGGGAATTCGAGAGACTGTTGCAGAGCCTTGCTCGACAGAAAGTCCAGCACCATGGGGGCAACGTCCGGGTTGGCGAGACGAACCCTGCAGCGCAAACCAAGGAAATCAAGGAGTTAGCCCATACCATGCTCAGAATGCCTAACTCAGAAAATTTTTGACCCTTTCTTACCTATTGACCAGCTCGGGATCGCGTCCGAAATAAGGCTTGCCCCGGGATGTTTCCGCATCAGCGATCGCCACCTTCTTCGCCGAGCTGCCAGATGACCAGGGGCCGGAGACCGTGGGCTTGGGGCCTGATCGCTCCACCATCGGGATGGCAGAGATAGGAGCCGCAGCGACCGGAGGCTCAAGAATTGATACATCCGCCTCAGAGATCGACGGGGACTCCTCCGACCTCCGCCTCTTGCGGCGCTGGAGCTGTTCCTCTCCCTGGACCGCCGGCTCGGCGACTGGCGCCTCAGCGGGTCTCGTCACCGGAGCAGGGCGAGACGTCGTCGCAGGAACGCGACTCACCGCTTGCCCTCAAGGCGACCAAGAACTCCCGGGTTCGACATGGCTATCTCTGGCGGTGGTTCGGCAATTCGGAGAAAATAAGCCTCTATCAAAGAAAAGATACAAACAAGTTAGACAAAACAAAACGACCTCTTGGAGACGATCGTCAAAGAAAGGAAGCACCACTTAAACTCATACCTTGAACTTTCAAGTGACGGGGGTAGCAGAACAATCGAGCCCCCAACCGATGAGCTTCGGTACCAAGCGATCGAACGTCAATAAAGGAGTTCGGCAAGGCACGGATCCGCTCCCAAACGATCAAAAAATCAAATGGAAGGTCGCTGATCGCTGGAACGAGAGGTCCTGCAAAAAGAAAACACAATTAGATCAGTCCAAGACAAGCTCAATCAAGGGGAGAGTTTAAATCCTTACTCGGATTCCTCTCCCGGAAAGTGGTGGGGATCTCCAACTCCTCATTCGGCCTGTCGCTCGATGCCGATCGCCACGCCCCGCCGACCCAACACCATTTAGCCAGCTCGCCCCTGGTCTTATTCGGTACGCCGAGGACCACTCTCCCGAGTCGGCCCTGGATATGATGACCGCCGATTGACCCTTTCTGCGCGGCCAATTTAAACAAATAATTCATCTCCAGCGCAGTGAGGAGGCGGAACAACCGGTGACCGCCAAACAGGGTCAACGTGCAGATGATCTGCAGCCAAGCATTCGGCGTCAGTTGAAGAGGCGCCAAATTCCAGGCGATCAGCAAGTAGGAGACGGCGAATGGCAACGGGAATCGCAGACCCGCCTCCATAATCATCTCGTTGACGGCAACCATATCCGTGGGCGGTTGGTCGGCGCGCTCATTCTCCGAGGGCACGTGAAGGGAAACGTCAGAGGGGATGTGATATTTGGCCCTCCAACGGCTCAGGTCTTTCTTGGTCGCCGTACTCCGGATCTTTCCGAGAGTCCACGGAGACGGGACGGCGGCCTGAAAGACCGTCCGATTCATATGTTCGTAAGGATGAGCGGCGGTGTAGGCATCGAAATCGACTCGGGACAGGTCCGATCGCTTCCATCATCTGAGCAAAAGCCACGTAGGCGGGGCCGAATCTACTCTCTCGTTCCCAGGCCTCCCGCACCAAATCATCCTCATCCACCGGCGAGCCCCCCTGCTCCGCCGTCGCCGCCGTCCTCGCCACCTCGGCCTCGTTGAAAAGTTCTTCGAGTTCTGTGGGTGCAATCCCCGCTCGAATAGCTTCAGCAGCCATCTCCATATCCACTCTAACGGGAACCTCCTCCCGTTCAGGCAACGCGGCGGCAGTGGAAGAACTTCCGGTCTCGAAGGCTTTTGATCCTCCCGACATATTAGAAAGTAAAGAGAGAGAGAAGGTTAATTTTTTCTTACCTAGAAAAAAGAAGGAGATCGGCAAAAAAAAGGTCCAGAAATTTCTGCAGAAATTCGGCTATGGATACAAAGGACGCGTAAAAAAGTGAAGGAGAAGAAGCCCTACCCTTTTTATAGATGGAGACGAGGGCCTAAATGCAAATAGGAGAAACCTCGGGGGCTGGATCGCAACCGTCACGTGGGGACGCATTAAATGCGGCCCTCGAATCCCGCATACGCGTCTTTTCGAGGGCATGCCAGCCGACAGATCTGACAAACCGTCGGATTCCCCCAACAGCGGCACGACGCGTGTCCCTGCCATTTCTGGAAAGCCCGCCTTCTTTTCCCGCTGCTCCCGACGCGAAAGAAGGTCGTCCATATTTGAATTCAGATCGGCCTCGTTTAAAACATTGACGATCGCCAACAGAGCCACCTCACCCCGTGTTTTCAACATCGAGGCGAGCTGGCGGCCAATTGTTGTGCGGAGATTAATTCGCCACCATAGGCGATCGGCGACCTTCCAGAGAAGCCAACCATGAAAGACATACTCAGGACAAACGCCTAGAGTTCGGCACAATGCGGCGATCGTCTTTTGGTACCCAGCCATCGTTTTTTGTTATCTGACGATCGTCTTTCATGAGCGGACCAGAGGCGATCATCTCATGCCACGTATGGATCCAGCATCCGTCAAAGTCGTTGAAGACCGAATCTTAGACAATGGCCCACCCGCGGATCTTCAAAGGATACCGACAGATAGGATCATTGACCCCAGTCTGTCACCTACCACACCTACCGACAAGGCCGCCGAAAGGTACGAAGTGGGTCCTCCCGACGACGACTGCAACGCGTCTTTGGATTCCCATTGGTTCGCCCAGCTGGCCTCCAGCTGCAACCTCGGACCTCAAGGGAACAGGCCCACGTGACAGGACGATCGACCGTCTTATTTTAATATAGAAAACGGCGATCGCCCGCGATCGCCTGAGGGATCCCAACTACCTTGTCCCCTATAAATAGAGGACTCACTGCTGTGGCCAAAGAGACGCGAATTCTACTACGAATTAAGTGCAAAATACACACCAAAGAGAGAATCAAAGGCTCTTTTGGCAACCACTAACACATTCATAGTGATATTCATACACATTCATCATATATCCCAAGCAAGAACTCGCAGATTTATCTATCTGGTTCTTCCAGCAATCTACGCGCTCTAAAGCCTAGATAACTAGAAGTCTTTACACTCCTTGTATTAGATTCTAACATTAATATTTGTACTCGACAGTATATTTATTAATAACATCTCGCGAGAGCATTGAAGCCCGGGATTAACAACCCCGGCAAATCTTGTGTTATCTATTTTCTCACGGAAGTGTTCTCGCATTTGCTTGTTACTCGATCATTCCAGCAATACTATCTTCGGATAATATTTTGGGTAACAACAGTTGGGATGTGCATGAGTATACTATATGGTCCGGGTGAAAATAGTTACATAACGTATATTGGAAAACCAGGAATATTGTAGATTCCTACATTCCATTTTAAGTATGAATCTTATCTGCTGCATGATTATTTTGAAATGGCTTTTGGTATTTTGCAAACTGAGTTTTTATTTTGTGAAACTGATTCCCTAAATTGAGTTTTGGCATTTTGGCCTTTAATGTTTTGACAATATTTTTTTATGGCGGTATTTGGTGTCTTATAAATACCTTTGTGAGTATTTGAAAAATATTACCGTCATCGGCCTTTTGGGCATTTTTGAATGTTTTTTGGAAAAGTTTTTTTTAGCCTGTTGGTTCCGGCGCGGGACCCACGACGCTGTAACATCCCGAATGGTTTTGGGGGTGTTACATATTATGGTGAAACACCTATAGTGGCTTTTGAAACTCTTTCCAATGGTCACAAATCTATGATTTAATATCGCTATATCAAATGAGTATGGAAAATTTTTCCTTTCGATCAAACAACTAGTAGAAGATGAAGGATCTTCATTTTATCTAAATCCGAGGTAAATCTTTGAAACATTTCGGATTATAGATGTTTTTTAAAATTATAAAAAAAATAATAATTGTTTTGTGCATTATTTAAAAATGATTTTAAAATCGACGTGTAAAATAAAACTTCCTTTTCTAAAGTATTCACGAGTTTTGGGAGAAACGTGACTCGCCCTTATTTGCAAAAGATTTTGTTTTGGGCATGGTACTATCATTACTGTTAGAAGACCAA
The DNA here is from genome assembly GCA_033398695.1 of Orobanche coerulescens. Lineage (NCBI taxonomy): Eukaryota > Viridiplantae > Streptophyta > Magnoliopsida > Lamiales > Orobanchaceae > Orobanche > Orobanche coerulescens. The sequence continues at coordinate 96,989,707 of CM065816.1, forward strand.
AAGTTGATTTTAAGCATAATACGCATATATGTATATTCTCACCTTTGTCTATAGTATACGAGCCTCCCAAAATTCGATGTTCTAGTGTTGCCTATTATGAGTACTTGAGATCAGGTGACACCCTATGAAGCCCCACCCTCAATAACTGAGTGACAAGCGGAGCAAGGAGACAGAAAAATATCTCGGAGATTTTGGGCAATAGTGCTCAGAATGATGATCAAACTGATGGTGGACACGGCAGGACGTTTTATATGTAACACCCAGATATATTCGGAATAATTACAGCGCCGTAAATCCTTTGTATAAGAATTTACAAGGCTAATTTGAGGAATACGTAAATAATACTAAAGTGTCATTAATGATAAAATTCAAAACCAGTTCAACAATGAGTTCATTATTACAATCATTCCAAACACCAACAAAATACGCGTACTCGAGTACTGAAAAATAACGGGAAAATAAGACAACATCAAATTACATCACTGCATCACTTCATCATCATGTCGGTACTGTGGTTGCTTCCCCGCTCCTCATCTACTTGAACATCAAAACAAATGTCCACCCCCGAAGGGGTTAGCAAAACGATGCTAGTACAAGTATCATAATACATGAATCGACAATGCATCATAAAACATACAAAATGGACTTCCGTCACTGGAACCCAACGATGCGAATCCTCACGATTCCATCAACACAATATAGGGTAATCCAATGATCCAGCGCCCTCAGTATAGATCCCCATGATGATCCCTTCGGACCAACGCATGGTGGAAAACCCGTCCAACGATCCAGCGCACTCAGCATAGATCCCCATGATGATCTCGTCGGACCAAGGCATGGTGGACATCCGATCTAGCGCCCTCAGCATAGATCCTCATGGTCCCCTCGGATCATTTACAACATAAACAGTACAATCATGTATACACATATGCAATCCAACATGTTCATCGACGTGAATAATCAAGGAATCAATAACAAATACCGTGACGACTCAAAGAAATTAATCCCATGTTCAACAACATGAATAAATCGTACACATGAACAACAATCCAATATTAACAAGTTTAAAATACGATACTTGCCTCAAAGATGGCAAGAATTAAATACTCCCACGAATGTCACACGTCCGAAGGTCGCCGCCCCTAGTTTGATCAACTTGTACAAGGGAATAACAAGGAATTCAATAAACCTCCCGAAACCAACGCACGAGTACCGAACGCCTTAAGTTAAAATCGAGTATTAATAACGGACAATTGGTTCCCGGTTCTATTTTCCGACGAGTACTAAGTTTTGAAAAAGGCATGCAAATACAAGAGAGTGTAATGGAACACAAAATCGGTGTCTCTAATTCCAAAGACCTTCATCATATCATTATATCCCATGTTCCATACTTAATTCCAATTATTAACTCGAAGGCTAGGTTCGGTTTCTACAACGATACATAACGAGATAATCACGTTCAATCTAGTTCTAGGCTAATTCGTCCCTACGATTCTTGTTCTTCCACGGGTAACTCTTCTCCTCAAATTATTCATTCAAAAAGATTGTTCCAATTATCCTTCTATGGTTCTAATCATCCAAGAAGATTAACAACGAGTTCATCAAAGGCAAGAATTATAATCGAACACACTCTACGTTCAACTTCACGAATTCATCTTACACAGGGGTAATCTTCAACACTTTGTTCATAAAAAGAGTATTACGAAAGGATCAACAAGGTGTGTTCATCTCAGAAACTTCCATCCTTAAGGTTGGTAAAGATTATGGCTCAACTATAACAATTGAAAACTTAATTCAACCAATAAAATCCTTCTATACATGGTATTGAATTCACTACGATGATACAAGCTCAAAAAATCTCTGGGAAAAGCTCGTAATATAACTTAAGAACAAAATCCTCATCTTGGTGTAGAGTTAACATACCTTAAAGAGATGTAAGAACAATGAAAATCTTGAATAAACTCTTAACCAGAAGCTTGATCACCAATCCACATGGTCTAAGCTCCCCAAAATCGGATGTAGATGATGATATGAGGGATATGAGGTGAAGGATAATCTCAAGAACACAAAAATCCGCCAAGGTAAGAGTTGGAAATGAAATGGGGGTCGAGTCCTATAAATAGATTTAAACGATTAAGTACGTTAACCAAAGTCCATTATGTACGTAACACTGTTAGCGTACGCTATACTTGAACATTAGCGTCCGTTAACGCTCGGCCAAAGCTCATTGGACTGTTTCTGGCTTAGGCTTACGTACGTTAGACTACAGGCATTACGACGTAACGTATAGGACCTTAGCGTACGTAAAAAATCCCTCCTAGCGTACGTTAAGCCGTTGACTTGCATGGCTGGAAAGTCGTCCATGTTCATGCTGGCGATCTCCACGAATCTTCATCCGGTCCCCACACGCCGACCCATGTCGGATCTTGAGTTGACTGATCTTACGTACGTTAAGCTCAACATATAACGTACATTATACAGCATACTTAGCATATGTTATGCGTAATCCGTAGCGTACGTAAACACGTGCAGAACCATGCATGCAAAATGTTGAGATATAAAAACGTAAGAATACGAATATGGGATTTCAATCTACGATTAACTCCATCACGAAGTTGAAAAATACAAGGTTGAATACAAGATAAATACACCATTATTATCTAGGCATTACATACTATCCCTCTAAAAAGAAGTTTCGGCCCAAAACTTAAAACGAAAACAATTTCGGGTATCTCGACTTCATATTGTCCTCCGTTTCCCAAGTTGCTTCTTCGACTCCATGTCGAGACCATTGAACTTTTACCAAGGAGATCAGTTTATTCCTCAACTGTTTGACTCGACTCTCGAGTATCTTGATTGGCTTTTCTTCGAATGAGCCATCATTAGCCATTTCAATTTCGCCAACATCAATGATATGACTGGGATCTGGTACATATTTCCACAATTGGGATACGTGGAACACACTATGAACGTGACTCAGCGATGGCGGTAAGGCCAACCTATCGCCAACTCCCCAACTCTTTCCAGGATCTCGAATGGTCCGATGTATCTCGGACTCAACTTTCCCTTCCTTCCAAAACGGAAGATTCCCCGGGTAGGAGAAACCTTCAATAGTACATGGTCCCCAGTCTCAAATTCCAGCAGGCGACCGCGCACATCAGCATAAGACTTTTGTCGACTCTGGGTAGTCAACAGTCTTTCACGAATCAATGCTATCTTCTCTCGAGTCTGAACTATCAATTCCGGTTCCATACCGATCAAGTCAGAAGAGTCATCCCAACATAGGGGTGATCTGCATCTCCTTCCATACAATGCTTCAAACGGTGCCATCTTAATGGAAGCATGCCAACTATTGTTATAGGTGAATTCAATCAACGGTAGATGAATCTCCCAATCGGTTGACCAATATAATGCACAAGCTCTAAGCATATCCTCTACTGTCTGTACAGTTCTTTCGGACTGGACGTCCGTCTGAGGATGATAAGCCGTGCTAAAGTTCAGCTCGGTTCCCAAAGCCCTGTGAACTGCCTTCCAAAAGTGCGACACGAAGTGACAATCTCGATCTGAAATAATGGTCTTCGTGTTCCATGCAATCGGACTATCTCTGTAATAAACACTCGTGCTAATTTCTCGGGTCCCCAAGTGTCTTTAATATCCAGGAAATGAGCTGACTTGGTTAGTCGATCAACTATCACCCAAATCATGTTCATTCCCATCTTGGTCCGAGGCATATTGGTGACGAAGTCCATCGATATATCCTCCCACTTCCACTCAGGGATCGGAAGTGGTTTCAACATTCCGGCAGGTCGCTGATGTTCAATCTTAACCTGCTGACAGGTTAAACACTTCAAAATGTATTCTGCTACGTCCTTCTTCATATTTCCCCACAAGAAATTTTGTTTTAGATCCTTATACATCTTACTGGTGCCCGGGTGAATAGAATAGGGCGCGCTGTGAGCTTCCTTTAAGATTGTCTGTCTCAAAGCTTCATCATCGGGAACGTAAAGTCAATTCTGAAATCTCAGAACTCCATCGTCTTGTATCACGAATCCTGGGGCCTTCCCTTTTTTTACTTCGACACATAACCAAAGAATCAGAGAATCATTCAACTGCTTAGATTTGATTTCCTCGAATAATGACGAAGTTAGTTCCATCACGTATAGTTGCCCTTGGACTCCTTGTGACCATACTTCAATCTCTTCGTGGATCAGTTCTCGTTGAATTCTGGTTTGGAACGTGAGCGCTTCCAACACTCGAAGAGAAACAGGTTTTCGGCTCAGTGCATCAGCTGCCAGATTCGCTTTGCCTGGATGATAGAGAATCTCCAGGTCGTAATCCTTAATCAGTTCTAGCCACCTTCTCTGCCTCATGTTTAACTCCTTCTGACTGAAGATATACTTGAGGCTCTTATCATCTGTGAAGAACTGACAACGAGTGTAGTGTAAGTAATGTCGCCAAATTTTTAGAGCAAAGACTACAGCTGCTAACTCCAGATCATGAGTTGGGTAATTAACTTCGTATGGTTTCAACTGTCGAGAGGCATAGGCAATCACCCTATCCTTTTGCATCAATGCACATCCCAGACCTTGATTTGAAGCATCGCTGTATACCATGAATCCATCAGTTCCATCTGGTAATGCTCGTATAGGCGCTGTCGTCAGTCCTCTCTTAAGTTCATCAAAACTCGCCTGGGATTTCTCATTCCACACGAATTTCCGAGTCTTCTGCAACAGTTGAGTTAGTGGACGAGCGATTTTAGAAAATCCTTCCACAAAACGGCGATAATATCCAGCAAGTCCTAAGAAGCTTCGGACTACTTTCACGTTACTAGGAGATTCCCATTCCAAGATTCCTTCGACATTCTTCGGGTCCATCTGAACTCCATCACCTGATATCACATGCCCAAGGAAGGTTACTTCCCTAAGCCAGAACTCGCATTTAGAAAGTTTCGCATAAAGTTGTTCCTTTATCAAAGTGCTCAAAACGATACGCAAATGCTCTGCATGTTCCTCTGTGTCTTTCGAATAGATCAAGATGTCATCGATAAAGACTACCACAAATTTATCCAAGTATTCTAAGAATACCCGATTCATCAATTGCATAAATACCGCAGGAGCATTAGTGAGTCCGAATGGCATCACCACGAATACATAGTGCCCGTACCGGGATCTGAAAGCAGATTTCGGTATATCCGATTCCTTAATTCTCAACTGATGGTATCCTGATCGCAAGTCAATCTTCGAGAATACCCTTTCCCCTTGCAGTTGATCAAACAAGTCTTTGATTCGAGGTATAGGATACTTGTTCTTGATCGTCACCTTGTTTAGCTCTCTGTAATCAATACATAATCGGAGGGATCCATCTTTCTTCCGAACAAAGAGAACGAGTGCTCCCCAAGGAGAAACGCTAGGTTGAATGTAACCCTTCTGCAATAATTCCTCCAGCTGCTTCTTTAGTTCATACATCTCGGTTGGCGCCATACGGTATGGTACTCTGGAAATAGGAGCGGCTCCAGGCTCTAATTCCATATTGAACTCTACTTCTCTCTGCGGAGGTGACCCAGGTAGTTCGTCAGGGACTACATTTGAGAATTCGTTCACAACTGGAATAGATGAGAGCTCTACTCCTTCTTTCTTCATGGCATAGCACTAAAACCCGTGACAACCCTGCTTTAGCAATTTAACTACTTTCATGGCTTTGATCAATTTTCCCAAGCTTCCCGGTCTCCATCCTTTGAATAAATGTTTAGATCCATCATCAGCGATGATAAAAATGACTCTCTTTCGGTAATTCAAGATAGCCCCATAATGGTTGAGCCAATCATCTCCGAGAATTAAATCGTCACCGTGGATGTCGACTACTGTAAGATTTGATGGCCAATATCTCCCTCCTATAGACACTGGAAAATCTCTAGTTTTTAGGGTTCCCAAAATTTTCTCTCCGCTCGGTAATCCCACAACATAAGGCTCACAATCATACAAGCATGAGATTTTCAATCGATTTACACAGTTCAAAGATATGAAAGAATGCATAGATTTTGAATCGAATAAGACACTAACTGGTTGCAAAAGGATCTAAATCGTACCTGATGCAACAGCAGTGTTCTGATAGTGTGACTTCCTCATCTCGTAAATGCACGGAGGAACGGACCCAGCGCTGGACGCCTCTCTTTTCCCAACACTCTGTTGCTGGAAACCACTTTGCTGCGTCTGGTTCACACTTGTATCCTTCGGAACCGGCGCGGGGCCCACGACGCTGTAACATCCCGAATGGTTTTGGGGGTGTTACATATTATGGTGAAACACCTATAGTGGCTTTTGAAACTCTTTCCAATGGTGACAAATCTATGATTTAATATCGCTATATCAAATGAGTATGTATTCGGTGGAAAATTTTTCCTTTCGATCAAACAACTAGTAGAAGATGAAGGATCTTCATTTTATCTAAATCCGAGGTAAATCTTTGTAACATTTCGGATTATAGACGTTTTTTAAAATTATAAAAAAAATAATAATTGTTTTGTGCATTATTTAAAAATGATTTTAAAATCGACGTGTAAAATAAAACTTCCTTTTCTAAAGTATTCACGAGTTTTGGGCGAAACGTGACTCGCCCTTATTTGCAAAAGATTTTGTTTTGGGCATGGTACTATCATTCCTGCTAGAAGACCAAAAGTTGATTTTAAGCATAATACGCATATATGTATATTCTCACCTTTGTCTATAGTATACGAGCCTCCTAAAATTCGATGTTCTAGTGTTGCCTATTATGAGTACTTGAGATCAGACGATACCCTATGAAGCCCCCCCTCAATAACTGAGTGACAAGCGGAGCAAGGAGACAGAAAAATATCTCGGAGATTTTGGGCAATAGTGCTCAGAATGATGATCAAATTGATGGTGGACACGGCAGGACGTTTTATATGTAACACCCCGATATATTCGGAATAGTTACAGCGCCGTAAATCCTTTGTATAAGATTTTACAAGGCTAATTTGAGGAATACGTAAATAATACTAAAGTGTCATTAATGATAAAATTCAAAACCAGTTCAACAATGAGTTCATTATTACAATCATTCCAAACACAAACAAAATACGCGTACTCGAGTACTGAAAAATAACGGCAAAATAAGACAACATCAAATTACATCAATGCGTCACTTCATCATCATGTCGGCACTGTGGTTGCTTCCCCACTCCTCATCTACTTGAACATCAAAACAAATGTCCACCCCCGAAGGGGTTAGCAAAACGATGCTAGTACAAGTATCATAATACATGAATCGACAATGCATCATAAAACATAACAAACGGAATTCCATCACCGGAACCCAACGATGCGAATCCTCACGATTCCATCAACACAATATAGGGTAATCCAACGATCCAGCGCCCTCAGTATAGATCCCCATGATGATCCCTTCAGACCAATGCATGGTGGAAAACCCGTCCAACGATCCAGCGCACTCAGCATAGATCCCCATGATGATCTCGTCGGACCAAGACATGGTGGACATCCGATCCAGCGCCCTCAGCATAGATCCTCATGGTCCCCTCGGATCATTTACAACATAAACAGTACAATCATGCATACACATATGCAATCCAACATGTCCATCGACGTGAACAATCAAGGAATCAATAACAAATACCATGACGACTCCGAAATTAATCCCATGTTCAACAACATGAATAAATCGTACACATGAACAACAATCCAATATTAACAAGTTTAAAATACGATACTTGCCTCAAAGATGGCAAGAATTAAATACTCCCACGAATGTCACACGTCCGAAGGTCGCCGCCCCTAGATTGATCACCTTGTACAAGGGAATAATAAGGAATTCAATAAACCTCCCGAAACCAACGCACGAGTACCGAACGCCTTAAGTTAAAATCGAGTATTAATAACGGACAATTGGTTCCCGGATCTATTTTCCGACGAGTACTAAGTTTTGAAAAAGGCATGCAAATACAAGAGAGTGTAATGGAATACAAAATCGGTGTCTATAATTCCAAAGACCTTCATCATATCATTATATCCCATGTTCCATACTTAATTCCAATTATTAACTCGAAGGCTAGGTTCGGTTTCTACAACGATACATAACGAGATAATCACGTTCAGTCTAGTTCTAGGCTAATTCGTCCCTACAATTCTTGTTCTTCCACGCGGGTAACTCTTCTCCTCAAATTCTTCATTAAAAAAGATTGTTCCAATTATCCTTCTATGGTTCTAATCATCCAAGAAAATTAACAACGAGTTCATCAAAGGCAAGAATTATAATTGAACACACTCTACGTTCAACTTCACGAATTCATCTTACACAGGGGTAATCTTCAACACTTTGTTCATAAAAAGAGTGTTATGAAAGGATCAACAAGGTGTGTTCATCTCAGAAACTTCCATCCTTAAGGTTGGTAAAGATTATGGCTCAACTATAACAATAGAAAACTTAATTCAACCAATAAAATCCTTCTATACATGGTATTGAATTCACTACGATGATAAAAGCTCAAAAAATCTCTGGGAAAAGCTCATAATATAACTTAAGAACAAAATCATCATCTTGGTGTAGAGTTAACATACCTTAAAGAGATGTAAGAACAATGAAAATCTTGAATAAACTCTTAACCAGAAGCTTGATCACCAATCCACATGGTCTAAGCTCCCCAAAATCGGATGTAGATGATGATATCAGGGATATGAGGTGAAGGATAATCTCAAGAACACAAAAATCGGCCAAGGTAAGAGTTGGAAATGAAATGGGGGTCGAGTCCTATAAATAGATTTAAACGATTACGTACGTTAACCAAAGTCCATTACGTACGTAACACTATTAGCGTAAGCTATACTTGAACATTAGTGTCCGTTAACACTCGACCAGAGCTCATTGGACTGTTTCTGGCTTAGGCATACGTACGTTAGACTACAGGCATTACGACGTAACGTATCGGATCTTAGCGTACGTAAAAAATCCCTCCTAGCGTACGTTAAGCCGTTGACTTGCATGGCTGGAAAGCCGTCCATGTTCATGCTGGCGATCTCCACGAATCTTCATCCGGTCCCCACACGCCGACCCGTGTCTTATCTTGAGTTGACTGATCTTACGTACGTTAAGCTCAACATATAACGTACGTTATACAACATACTTAGCATATGTTATGCGTAATCCGTAGCGTACGTAAACACGTGCAGAACCATGCATGCAAAATGTTGAGATATAAAAACGTAAGGGTATGAATATGGGAAACCAATCTACGATTAATAACATCACGAAGTTGAATAATACAAGGTTGAATAGAAGATAAATACACCATTATTATCTGGGCATTACATACTACCCCTCTAAAAAGAAGTTTCGGCCCGAAACTTAAAACGAAAACAATTTCGGGTATCTCGACTTCATACTGTCCTCTGTTTCCCAAGTTGCTTCTTCGACTCCATGTCGAGACCACTGAACTTTTACCAAGGAGATCAGTTTATTCCTCAACTGTTTGACTCGACTCTCGAGTATCTTGATTGGCTTTTCTTCGAATGAGCCATCATTAGCCATTTCAATCTCGCCAAAATCAATGATATGACTGGGATCCGGTACATATTTCCGCAATTGGGATACGTGGAACACACTATAAACGTGACTCAGCGATGGCGGTAAGGCCAACCTATCGCCAACTCCACAACTCTTTCCAGGATCTCGAATGGTCCGATGTATCTCGGACTCAACTTTCCCTTCCTTCCGAAACGGAAGATTCCCCGGGTAGGAGAAACCTTCAATAGTACATGGTCCCCAGTCTCAAATTCCAGCAGGCAACGGCGCACATCAGCATAAGACTTTTGTCGACTCTGGGTAGTCAACAGCCTTTCACGAATCAATGCTATCTTCTCTCGAGTCTGAATGCATCTGCACACCACAGCATCAGGCCTTACCTCAATTATGATCTCCTTTTACCACCTTGATCCATCTGGATAAATTCCCCCAGGTGATTCAATTTTAATTTTAATAAAAGGAGTAGCTGCTTCTACTGCATTTTCTAAAAATAAATGATCAATTTTACAAACATATCAGTGTGATGCTCCAAATCTATTTAAGTTGTCTATGGAGTTGAGCTAGACATTTCAAATTTCTCAATCAGTGAAAGTGACTGGAGAGGGATCAGGGGAGGGTTGTGACCATTTTCAATGGAAATCAAAAGTATAGAAGAACAAGGTAATATAGCTCAAAAGAAGAAAAAGAGCAACCATGTTGTAGACTATGTTCCACTACGATTATCCATAGTTGCAGCAATGATTGTCCGGGATCAAATGGAGAATGGTTTGATGAGGGACTAGAAGATCACATATATGGTTCCCGAGCAGTACATGACTGAAAATTACATTGATAAATATTTATGTTTCATCTTCATCAAAATTGGTTTTGGAAGGCAAGTGTCGAAAGATTATGGATAGAAGATAGATTAAAATGATTTTACACAGAGCGGACGACACTCTCAAGAGAAGTGAACACGAACATACAAAGATGCATATATTTTCATGTCATCGGTCAGAGCTTTGCTGTATAAACCATAATGGATGTTTATATTTAACTAGCAAACTGTTCTTGCACATGTGGTTTCTCCTAAATTTGCCTTCAGGGCTGTTGATGCACACACGGCCAGTGCCACAACCTTATTCCTTGTAAAATAATTACTCAGCGTCATCTGTACTATATATAGAAAAAAGATGATGCACACTCACAATGTGGCGGTTACAACCCATTAGACACCTTTTCTAATTTAGCTTACTATTTTCTTTACTTGTAGTCTAATTTGAAGCTTACCCACTTCCCCACGTTCTGTGAAACTTCTACACCCCACTTTGCATTTTAACTGCTATTGAAAATCTACCAAATCCAAAAATGCTCTACACCTTCAATTTCATTGGCGTCTTCATTTCTAAACAACATCCCGATGCTTGGCGAACTGATGGAAATTTGAAAGAAAAAAGAGACATCTTCATATCAAACCCATCCGACATAGCAGGTCCGATCTACCAACTCTTCATTTTCCTCAATTTTGATCTAGATGGAATATTCATATGCATTTTATTTCTACAGAAGTAGAAGTAATTTTTCTTATCAGCATGGTGTTTCCCTTGGCTGGTAGTTTGACATACCAGAATATTTGCACCAACAGTAGTGCCAACTGCAAATAAATGCAAAAATCATTTATGTTTTAATACTATTTTTGGAGTGCTTAATGTTAAAACACCTTTTGTCCTTGAATGATTCAAGTCTATCCAACCAACATTTTCTTGGGAAAGATTAACGGACAGAATTTTTAGTACTGCTCCATCAGCACTGTATGCCATTGTCGTGCACCAAAGTCCAGGGGCATCATAATCTACTCTTGATCCTAAAGAATCAAAAAGCCATGCTTTTATTTTCCCATCAATTGCAGTAGAGAAAATAAACTGCATACTAACTAGAATCAGAAAGCCCTCTCATTTTTATACATTAAAGGACACTATTCATTTCATAAAGAATTCAATAAGGCAACTGTTAAAAATGAAGAAGAATCAATCTACTAATATAATACCTGAATATTTTCTTTATAATGAGGACAGACAGACTATACATGAGCTTCATGGCCCTCAAATGTATACATCCTACGACCAGTGACAACATCCCACACCTGTAACACGAGAGTAAATGAGGAAACCAAAATACATGATTGGGAGACTACTATCTTAAATGGCTGCTACCTTAATTTTCTTGTCATCCCCACATGTAACTATGCAAAGCTACTTACTGGGATGAGCAAAAGCAATATCATTCACACCACCAACATGAGCATCTATCAACAAGTTGGATAAATTAATCAATACTTGGAACCCCATATGATCCTCACACATTAGAGAGAGAGAGAGAGAGAGAGAGAGAGAGAGAGAGAGAGAGATGGAGAAACCCTCATTCAAGTTCTACAATCGTTTTAAAATCTGGAATCTAAAACAGAAATGATTTTTGCATTTATTTATTAATTAACTGCAATTCGGTATTGAAAACTTCAATAGTGATTTCTGGAACATTAACTAACAAAACACACGGTAACAAATAAATTCAAGAAAAATATTGCACACACATGCACAAAAGTTTTCCCAGGATAACCCTCAAGCTTCACAGAAAGAATTGCTCCCATATTCTCGAATTGATTTTTCTCAGGATAACCCTCAATCCGATTTACCCTTTCACACCAAATCAATCCCTTTTCAGAACCACCTTCAACCCCTTTATTTTCCGTCCGATAACACCTAAGCTGGAGGTTAATTCACAATCACAGAACCCAAATTCCTTTTAAAAAATGAGATAAATATTACCTGAAACCTTACCCATGAACCTATGCCCGATTGCGATGCCAAATCGCCGACTTAGCCTGCTCCCCGAAACTCCATCCGCCTCTCATCTGACCTTGATGTAGCATATACGTTCATGTGTGTGTTTTTATGATTGTATGTGTGTTTATACGATTGAGTGTGTGCATCCGATTTTTCAGTGTGTGTGTGTGTGTTTTTTGGAGGATATGAGGCGGAATGGGAAAGAGGAGAAAAAGGGAGAAGGATGGAGCAGCTGATTTTTGTTCTTTGCCACTCCATATATGGTAAGGTAAACCTAATTTTTTATAAATACTATAAATAAGGGAAGACTTTTTTTAAATTAGTGATACTTTAGTGTCAGTATCTTATGACACAATTATGTTAAAGATAGAAAATGAGCCAAATGTCTGAAGTTACTGACACTTTTGATAAAGTGTCAGAAACTAAGTGTCAGTAAATGCTGTTTTTGTAGTAGTGTTAGCTGGGCTAATGAACAAACTAGTGACCACTCAGTCTCATATGAAGACTCCGCAGATGAAAGAGTCTGCCCTTGTGATTTCTTCTGGATCTCGGAGGTCCAAGAATAAGAAGCAAAAAAACAAGAAGCGGACGGGACCACAAGTCAAGGACCTCCAGGGTAAGGGCAAGGCCCCAATGGTTTCGAAGAGCAAGGAGAAGGACGCTTGTCTCAAATGCAGTGAGCTGGGTCACTGGGCAAGAGACTGTTCGATTCTTCATGGCGCTTCAGGTACAGAACTTTTAGTTTTGGAAACAAATTGTTCTGCTACTGTATTTTCTACTTCTTGGATACTGGATTCTGGTGCTAGTTCTCATATTTGTACCGTGAATTAGGATCTGGAACAAAGTAGGAAGCTTGGAGCTGGGGAAGTGATGATCACTGTCGGAAGCGGGCATAGTGTCGAAGCAACCGACATAGGATCATTTCTTTTGGGTTTACAATCCGGCTTTCTTTTAACTTTATAAGATGTACTTGTTTTGCCCAAGGGGCATAAAAACATTGTATCCATTCCGGTCATGGATCGGAAAGGCTTTCCTTTTTTTTCATTGGTGATGGTTCCTGCAAAATTTATTTCAGAAATAAACTCGTAGGCACTACTACATTGATAAATGGATTGTATCATCTAAACCTTAGTAACAAAGTCGTTGTGAATACTAAGACTAGGATGCATGGTAGGGTTAAAACTAATCCAGTTTTGAAATGGCATCTTAGACTTGGTCATGTTGGTCAGACCATGGTTTACAGAATGAAAAAAGATGGACTCATGGGTCCATTGGGATCAGATCCCTTTCCTACTTGTGAATCTTACCTTAAAGGCAAAATGACTAAGTCGCCTTTCACAAGGACTTTTGAAAGAGCCGCTGATAAACTAGGATTAATCCATACCGACGTATGTGGTGCTTTGGAAGCAGCACGTTACGGATATCAGTACTTCATTAAGTTTACAGATGATCATACTAGTTATGGTTATGTATACTTAATGAACATAGATCCGAGGCCTTTGAGAAATTACATGAATTTAAGTCCTAGTCGAAAAACAAACTGGTAATAATATCAAAGCACTTCGGTCGGACCGAGGTGTAAAGTATATGAGTGCGAAGTTTGACGAGTTCCTAAAGGAACATGGAATGGTATCACAACTAACACCTCCAGGTACGACTTAGTTAAATGGTGTGTCAGAAATAAGGAACCGGACCTTGTTGAACATGGTCCGTTCCATGCTAGGCTATACTGACTTACCGATTTACCAGTGGGGTATACACTCCTGACTGCCGCTTAGTTCTTGAATAGATGTCCTTCCAAATCCGTTCCTAAAACTCCAAATGAGATGTGGGAGGGCAGTAAACCAAGTCTTAATAACATTAGGATTTGGGGATATCCCGCCTATGTCAAGAAGACTAAGGTTGACAAGTTGGAAGCGAGGTCCGTGAAGGAATGTTTTCATTGGATTCCCATCTGGGATGATGTGTTATCTATTCTACATGACCAAAGATCAAAATATCGTTGTTGCTTTGCATGCACACTTCCTAGAAGATGAGTTCATTTAGGAAGGCAGAGCAGGTAGAAGTATTTCTTTGGAACAATATAATGAAACTCCTCAGGAGACACATGTGCAAGAAATAGGAACCAAACATTCTGAATCACAAGTACAACCACCTCGTAGGTCTAGTAGGGTGTCTCATATACCTGAGAGGTATGGCCTTGTACACTTGGAGAAGCTGGGTCTCCATGAGGTTTCAAGTGATAGCCAAGAGACCGACCCAATGACCTATGACCAAGCGATGGTGGATGTAGACTCCATGAAATAGACTGTAGCAGTCTTCATGTAGTTGGGACCTTCGTTTTGACGAGGCATTCAAAGAGTTTAACTTCGTGCAAAATGAAGAGGAACCTTGTGTATACAAGAGGGTTAGTGAAAGCTAGATCGCATTCTTAGTACTATATGTAGATGACATTCTACTAATAGGAAATGATGTGGGAATGGTCACTTCTGTGAAAGCTTGGCTTTTCGAGTAAGTTCTCCATGAAAGACTTGGGAGAAGAAACCTATATTCTTGGGATTAGACTCTACTGGGATAGAGCGAAGAGAATGGTAGGTCTTTCCCAAGCCCTCTATATAGATAAAGTCTTAAAACGATTTAAGATGGATGATTCTATAACAGGGTTCCTTCCGATGCGACATGGAATAAAACTCTCCTCGAAGATATGTCTTCAAAGTGAGGAACCACGAAAGGACATGAGTAATATACCATATGCATCGGCTGTGGGTAGCCTTAGTATGCTATGATGTGTATGAGACCTGGCGTTGCGCATGCTGTGGGCGTGGTAAGTAGGTTTCAGGCAAACCCATGTAGGGAACATTGGACTACTGTAAAGAACGTTCTCAAGTACTTGACAAGGACTAGAGATATGGTTCTTATGTATGGCGGTGGAGAACTGAATGTGATGGGACTCACTGATTCGAACTTCCAAGGACAGAAAGATGATTCGATGTCTACTTCTGGCTATTTACTCTTAGTGGAGGAGCAGTATCTTGGCACAGTGCCAAGTATAGCGCGACTGCTGGTTCCACCTGTTAGGCTGAGTATAAAGTGGCCTCGGAGGCCTCCAAAGGAAGGGTTAAGAAGTTACTGGGTAAACTTCAAATGACACCATGTGCTACACTGCTTGTTTTTGTTTTTATACGATAACAATAGAGCGGTAGCACAGGCTTGGGAGCCGAGGTTTCATAACAATACAAAACATATTGAGAGAGAGTATCATCTCGTGAGAGAATTTGTTCGGAAAGGGATACATTGTGCTGCATAGAGTAGAGTCAGCCGACAACGTCGCTGATCTACTGACCAAGCCACTTTCTCAGATTAGCTTGGAGCATCATCTGGACAAACATGGGTATTGGACACCATAATGTGTGGCATTGTGTGCAAGTGGGAGATTTTTAGGAGTATGCCCTCGAATGCCACTCAGAGGATGTTGAGTGAGGGCATTATGCTTGTTATTATGTAAATCATTATCATAAGGCAATGAATGTTTCTTTACTTACTGGTAGTTACTGGCATTCTTAACTCGTAAATATACATATAGAAACAAGTCCGTGTATTTGAGAGCAAAATGTTCCACTACTTATTGGATAAGGGGGTCAGCACTGGAAAGGTTTATAGCTCAAATACTTAATCATTCGCAAGTTGATGAAACTTGACTAGGTGTTAAGTTTATGTGAAGACTTGTATGACGTGTTCTTTGACAAGGAGAGTGCCTGTCGAACATAATGGTTAGTGGGAGCACACGTTATAGGTATGCTAATTGGATTAGTATACTCGAACCGACTCACCCTCGATTCGTCACACAGATTTCACTTCGGGACAGTGAATGATGGAATCGAAAGGTTGTGATAGTGGGAGCACACGTTATAGGTATGCTAATTGGATTAGTATATTCGAACCGACTCACCCTTGATTCATCACACGAATTTCACTCCAGGACAGTCAATGACGAAATCGAAAGGTTGTGATAGGTATTCGTGAACCTTCAACTTGAGGATTTAGTAGGGATGTGCTTGTGACGTCAAGATTTTCATTAGAGTAGTTCGACCCTGTAAACCGGAAGGTGGGGGTCAACCTCTACGTGCATCTTGATGGGCAAGTAGCAGGTCCTACTGAATACCAAGATAGAATTCTTTCTCCTGTTAGTGAACGGGTTATATGTCCTTTGTGGTTATTGGCGGATGAGATCATAAGTATTCGGCCAAAGCATTGGAGCTAGTTGTATTGGATACATGAGAGCTCGATGATCTCGATTTGCATTAACGCATGCATAGCATTAAGTACAGATAGGGTTTGACTAACCGTGACCCTATAACTTGATCGGGACATATGAAAGAAGGGTTTATACGTATACTGGTATTCACGACAGAATGGTTCTTGAATGATCCCATCATTTGTTCTCAGTTGGGGTATAGTGTAGGCCACCAGGCTGGCTAGGTGGTGCTACTACTCTTTGGTTCCTCCCATTGCTGACTGTGACAGACCTACCGAGTCGCGCAATAGGATTGACATCGGAATGAATCAATATTATTCTCTAATTATGTATATTGGATATCTAATTTAGGACATTGGATGTCTAAATTGATTTATTGGATAAATCAATTTACGGCCTAATGAATTAAATGAATTACTGGGTGATTAATTTAATTCATGAATATAATTATTTCTTGGAGAAATTAATTATGTTATTATGTATTTGATATGATTAATTAATTGGATTAATTAATTGATATAAATACACTGGAACGGGATTGGACTTTATCTGTTTGGACTCTCGGGAGTCCGAAACAAACAGAATTCATCCGACTCCTTCTAGATTACCACCCCCCCTTTCCACCTACCTTACCCTCTTGTTCTTTTGTGTCCATTTTATAATGGGTGAAAAACACTTGTAGGGAATCTCATGTGGATGAGTTGTATCATGTGGGTTGAAATTGCAAAAAGGTAGAAGACTTCATCTCTTGTGACCAACCATTTATTGCTACGGTTGGTGAGAGAGGATAGAGAGAGAAAAGTTCTTTCTCAAAAGTCGTCTTCTTCATTTCATTTCTTGTTCTTGTTGTTCTTGGAGAATATCAAGAGATTGATTGAGAGTTGTGAGTTATACACTTAGAGTGTCATAATCACATAAAAGGCTTCATCATCCTAGCTCTAGCTGTATCCTTGGAGGATAGCAAGGTGTTCGTCGTTCCGTTCGTTTCTCTGGCACGTGGCAAGTAGAGACGCGGTACTTTCGGCTTTGGATCATCCAAGAGCTTGGAGCGGATTGGATATGTAGAGATCAAACAGAGCTTGGGGTATAGCTCAAGAGAAGGATACCATTTAATCAATGGACTACGAGAGTATGTTTCTCGTATCTATTGTGTTTCACATTATTTTCGTATATACGTAGCTCGATCAAACCTCGTAGGTATTCGGATCGAATAAATTTTCATTTTACTGCTTCCGCTGGGCCATCGTTTTAGGCACCGAATCCCAACAGTGGTATCTGAGCGTAGGTCTTGCAATCGTATATACGATATTGGCATTTGGAATGCTTGATTAGTTGGTGAATGATTTGGAATCATTTATAGTCATAATCGTGGTATATGTTTTTCGTTCGTTGTAGTTGTATTTCTTGTGAGTTTATGTCTAAATATAAATCTTAAATTTCTAGGAAATGTGATTTATATTGTAGATATGAAAGTCGGAAAATATAGATATTGGATATCGGGTCGAAAATCTAGCCCCGGATCGTCGTTGGACGATTTTTTGGACGAAGGCAGGAAGCTATCGGGCTGACCCGACCGTGTTAGGCGACAGGGGCCGTGCCAGCCAGCCAGTCTCGGCAGACTGTTGGGATGACCCGAGCGTGCCATTCGGCA
Source organism: Orobanche coerulescens (assembly GCA_033398695.1). Taxonomy (NCBI): domain Eukaryota; kingdom Viridiplantae; phylum Streptophyta; class Magnoliopsida; order Lamiales; family Orobanchaceae; genus Orobanche; species Orobanche coerulescens. The sequence goes on from CM065816.1 coordinate 97,007,990, forward strand.
TGGGCCGTGACTGGACGGCAGGCTATCGGGATGACCCGACCGTGTCAGGCGACACGGTCGTGTCTGGCAGGCTAGCTTTAGAAGCTGTCGGTGTAACCCGACCGTGCCATTCGGCACGAGCTGTGACTGGCCGGCAGACTACAGAAGGTAACTCGGCCATGGCAGGCTAGTTTCCCCCCGACTCGATTTTTCCATGTATTCCATAAAATTAATCTCCCACATGTTAGATTGGATTTAATATGATTAAAATGATTTATGTTATTTCATTTTATAAGGGAAATTTGATTAATTGGAATATTTGTGGGCGACCGAATACTTTGAACGTTTTTCATATTACCAATTGTGTGAATTGATTGTATCGATTCTATTTATTGTATATTGATTGGATCAATGTATCTCTATACAATCCATTTATATAGTATTTATTGGATGAATGCTTTTGAATGGGGATATGGTTCAAGGACTTAGTTTTGAATCGTTCGGTTTTATTCGATTGGGTTTTAAAGGCCGTTTTGAGCCTATTTAGTTTACTAGAAATATTTGTATCTAGGATGCAATTTTTCAATGTAAAATTTATATGTAATGATGAAGACCGGAAGAAGATCCATTTCGAGAAGACGAAGATTCAAGACGAAGACTTGGAATTAGATTACGGAGTTTTTGTTTTCTAGGAACGGTCCATGAACTACATGTTGGTAGCAACTGGGTTGTGAATGGTTGTTCATATTGTATGAATGCTATAAACACGCTTAAATGGATTAATGTGCAAAGTGTAACATTAATCGCGATAATTCTCCCACGACACATTATTAAGTTTATAAGGTTTCAAGGTTTTCCTTCCCTCCATTGAGCTTTCGGGAAATTTAAATCCAAACCGGATGTGCTATGCTTCCGAGTTATCGGGGTAGTCGTTCGGGAGGATGGATAAATTACGGGGGGCGCATTGGATGCCTTCGGTTGGAGCAAATTTTATCCTTAGAAACCTGATAGGTTGCGGGATAAGATTCAATTGTGAAACTGATTTGCATCGATGGTATAAACTTAACTTGTTCACGAACCATAGAAATCGTATAGGTTGAGTGGAGTGAACAAGGGGAAAAAGAAAATCGTATCATCCATTAGATGGGTTGGTGTTGGATGCCACTTTATGAAAATTAATAGACTAGAAACATATTCGGTTTCCCTCTATTACGAATTATAAAGAACAGGATCACCACTATGAAGTAGTGCGAACGACACTTCCGGATTTCACATGGAGTGTGTTATTCAGATAAAAATAGTGGGAGCTGGGTAACAAGAATAGAAAAGACCTTAATTCTATACTCATATCATACTTAAACGAGTCACTAATTAAATCTGTCATACTTAATGCAGACATAACTCTCAATATGACGATGAACCCAATCGCAATTCTACTCGAAAAGAACACCTTGATCGGACCAAACTTTGTGGATTGGCTCCGCAATCTGATGATAGTCCTCAGTATAGAGGTACTGGGATACGTCTTGGAGACGGACATTTTAGCGCCTCCAGTGCGGACCAGAGCCAATCAAGAAGAGATTGAAAACCACGAAAAGTGGGTTAAAGACACTAGTAGAATAAACATCAAAGACTTCGGTACAATTTACTTCAGTTGTGTATATTAGTTAAGTAAAAAACAAAAAAACAACTTCGCTTTTCAATTTGCTGAAGTAATACACCCATGTAGACTTCAGTAAATGGTATCATACTAAAAAGCAGAAACTAGTTGAGAATTCTAAGACATAAAGACTTCACTAATTTGATAATTAATGAAGTTACAGTGTGAAATTTTATTTTGTATCAGAATATTTTTACAAAAACGAAGTGTGTGTTTTGACCGGGAATTAATATTTTCAACTTCAGACTTTTTCATTTAGCTCCTAAAAACACAAGTAAAATATTACCATTATTAATTTACGCTATGTATTAGATTTTAATATAACTACAAGTAAACTTCCTATTATTAAGAGTTTATAATTTATGGAAAGATATTATTATTAATTTATGTGATGTATTAGATTTTAAACTTCAGATTTTAATCATTATAAGAAACTAAGTAAAGTTCCGATCTCTTTCTATTTGACAGTGCTCTGGTGGTGCCTAAAAGAGGGTTTGGGGGTTCTGGGCTCATGGATTAAAAAAAGGGTTTGGGTCTGAGGGGGGAAAACATCCCAACTGACATATAATTCTCTACCCCCGACCCGTTCATAACCCAAAGAAATGGTATCGCCTTCTTCTACCTCCCCACGTCTCTCATCCGTCATATCCTACATCTCTCCTTCTCCATATCCTATCTTGCTGCCGGTCGACGAACACATTGGCGACGTTTTAAGTCCCGAGCGGTGGTTGCCTGCTTCTCCTGTTCCCTGGACACGAATCGAGCCTCCCCAAAATTTCGATTCGACTGTTGACGGGATTAAGGAATACGGTTCTCGGTTCGTCGGACTTCAGTGCGGCGATGGCGGCGAAGGAGACTACGGGTGTGTTTCTTTTTCACTGAATTTGATTCTAAAGATGGTTAGGGTTTCGATTTGAATTTAGGATTTTTCTCTGGAATTGTTTGTATGTGTATGTGTAGAAGAATTTGAACCCTAAAATTTTATGAGTTTACCTTCCTGTATTTGGTGGAGGAAGAAGTTGTGAAGAATCTGGTGTTGGTGTGCTTCCGAGATTCTGGAAAAATGCTGGTTGGGTTCGAACGAACGATTGCAGAAAAAGAATGAGAGGAATATTTGTGAACTGGAGTTGTAAACGAAAATTTCTGGTGTATGTGATTTCTGCTATTCAATGTGAAACGTATGTGTTTTCATGAATAATAATACAACAGTATATTGTAAAATCACCAATGGGAAAGAGAAGTGATTGCTTTTTTCATGCCTGCAGGTCCCATTTATGCGGTCCTCTGTGAATCATGATGATGTTTTTATTCTTGACACTAAAGACAAAATATATCAATTCAACGGTGAGAACTCCAATATTCAGGAAAGGGCCAAGGCATTAGAAGTTATTCAGTTTTTGAAGGAGAAGTGTCATGAGGGAAAGTGCGATGTTGCTATTGTTGGTGGGTATATTCACAATATACACGATTTGCTGTCTCTTTATTCCCCTTTTTATGCTTCTTTTTCTTTATTTTTAATTGTATCTTCATTTGTTTTTTGTTGTCTGTAAATGTTATCACAATTCAGATGATGGAAAATTACAAGCCGAGACAGATTCTGGTGAATTTTGGGTCCTCTTTGGTGGGTTTGCTCCAATCAGTAAGAAGGTTGCTACTGAAGAGGACGTCATTGCAGAGAAGACCCCTGCCCAACTTTTTAGGTAGTTATTATCTATATATAATTCCTTGTTATATCCGAGTTAGAGCTGTTGGTTGCCTATTGTCTATAGTTTTATACTTAATCTACCTCCTATAGCCAGTGGCTGTCCTCTTGCTTGATTATTGACCCAGTAATTAACTCTTGGTTGCCTCTCTTGGTTTCCTTCTTGGCTGCATCATTGATGGTCAAGTTAAGAGTGTAGGTGGTGAACTTTCCAAGTAAATTTTGTAAAACAACAAATGTTATTTATTTGACTGTGGTGCTGAGGTATTTGTTTTGGTTGAGGTGAATCCGTTGCCTCTAATTCATGGATTTTGCACTGGGTTTATTTTGTTTTATTTTAGATTTGCTATCTGTTTAGAAGAGATTTAGTGTTTCTGATTTTTATTTAGTTCTGTTTCACGAGATTTTCTAATTGTATTAGTCAATTAATTGTTTATTTTCATGAAGGTTTGTTCCAATATTGTCTACTAAATATTGTTCTATGGCCACATTTTTCCTTATCAACTGCTAAAGCTCTAAAAGAAGCCTTGTCGAGGGGTGTGAAAGTGGTGGTAGCCACTGGAAAGGTAAGAAATGAACTTTTTTTGTGATTTGATTGGACTTTATATTCTATGTGACTGTAATGTAGTCTTTGCTTGGCATTAATGCTATTTTCTCTCTCATTGGATTGTTCTGTAATGCAGACTCGTCCAGCTGTATTAAACATTTTGAAGATGGTGAATTTAGCTGGCAAAGATGGCATTATTTCGGAGGTTTCTACTGGAACATTCTCTAGTGGACTCACTTCACACCATGTATCATGAGCTGAAGGTGTCTGATTTACTAATGTTGTTTTCAGATTGTTCTGTAAGTGACCCTAGGTGCGGTTTCTTGAAATTGTGATTGACATTAAATCTTTTGGCAGGCAAAGATTATACCTTCAGTCGAGCAGCTCCTGGCAGGTGTGGAAATACAGGTTTATTCAAGAATTTGGATCTGTCTTCTTCAACTAGTATGATCGTTGATGAAAAGTAATGATGTGCTGAAGAGAGGCTTGGTCGTTTCGAAGTATATGATCTTTTTAATCCTTTTTGTCCTATTTCTGGTGTTCATGATAAATAAATAGAATCTTATTAGACATTCTTTGTCTTTGTTATGATATGTATCTGGTTTTGAATTAGTTGAAACGCATGTTATTTTTTTAGATGGAATGATATGAAATTGTTGGTTCTTATATTATTGAGCTCGTGGTTGATGGTTAGTTATAGGTGAATATAGATTTTGACAATGAATTTCAAATTGAAATGTGAAATACTAATATATATTACTGCGAAAAATATTAATATATATTATACGATAACTGAAGTAAAAAGTTCTTTTTTTTACTACGCCAATTATAAAATAACCGAAGTTAAAGGCAATCTTTTACTTCACTTACCCCCACATTTGGATCATAATTAGAAAAAAAACCGAGATAGACTTCAGTTATTAGGATATTAGACTTCGGATAAAAAGCAAAGTCTAAAGTATACCTTTTACTACACGAACATAGACTTCGGTAATTATAACGTTTTTACTTCAGATATTATCTGAAGTCTTTGATGTTTATTCTTATAGTGAGATGATGTAAAAGCCCGTGCATACATGATGGCTTCTATGTCTAATGAGCTTCAGAGAGCTCATGAGAAAATGACTTCTGCTAGGCAGATTCTATCTCACTTAACCGAGCTTTATGGTGAGCACAGTCGAACGGCTAGATATGAGATATCCAAGCAACGGTTTGGTGCAAGGATGAAGGAAGGTGAGAAGGTTGGGGACCACGTCCTCAAAATGATATCTATGATCAAGAGATTGGAGGCTCTTGATTTTAAGATGGATGCTTCTCTTCAAACCGACCTTATCCTACAGTCTCTCCCAGATTCCTTCTCACAGTTTGTTATGAACATCAAATGCAATGAGATTGCATGTAACTTAGCTTGGCTAATAAACAAACTAGTGACCTCTCAGTCTCATATGAAGACTCCGCGGATGAAGGAGTCTGCCCTTGTGATTTCTTCTGGATATCGGAGGTCCAAGAATAAGAAGAAAAAAAAACAAGAAGCGGATAGGACCACAAGTCAAGGACCTCAAGGGTAAGGGCAAGGCCCCAATGGTTCCGAAGAGCAAGCAAAAGGACGCTTGTCTCAAATGCGGTGAGCTGGGTCACTGGGCAAGAGACTGTTTGATTCTTAATGGCGCTTCAGGTAGAGAACTTTTAGTTTTGGAAACAAATTGTTCTGCTACTGTATTTTCTACTTCTTGGATATTAGATTTTGGTGCTAGTTCTCATATTCGTACCGTGAATCAGGATCTGGAACAAAGTAGGAAGCTTGGAGGTGGGGAAGTGATGGTCACTGTCGGAAGCAGGCATAGCATCGAGGCAACCAACATAGGATCACTTCTTTTGTATTCAAAAGAGCATATGAGGTATGGAACAATAAAACTCCAATAGTTGCATACTTTCACGTTTTTTGATGCAGGTGTTATGTTCTGAACAATGGGAAAGATCAACTCAAGACTTTCGAAGAAAAGTCGGATGAGGGGATATTGGTAAGATATTCCTCTGTCAGCAAAGCTTTCATTATATTTAACAAAAGGAAGCTGACAATAGAGGAAACTGTCTATATAGTATTCGATGAACCTCATGGTGATCCTACAGGAGTAGAAGGCATAACACATAATATCCAAACACTTTCCATTGATGATCCTCAAACTCCAATAGAGCCCATCGTTGATTTAAAAATCAATCCCGCCGCTGGAAGATCAGAAGTAGTCGAAGCTGATGTTGTATAAGCTGAAGCCGGGACTCCAGCACCACATGATACAACACGAGAGTCTGAATTAGAACTTGATAGAAGATGGCTGAGAGATCCCCCTAGGAGTTAATTATAGGAGATATCTATGCTAGTGTAACCACCCGTAGAAAAATACAGAGTACACAAGGAATTGTACTGTATGCACAAAAAGACACCGATTTTGAGAAATATCTATTCCCTGTATGGAAACCTTAAGTCGAACTTATAAGACTAGCTATGTGCACTCTAGCTGTATTCTTAGCCCAATACAAACCTGTTTCGACTAATGAAGCTCTGAATAATTCACACTGGATCACGTCTATACAAGAAGAGCTAAATGGTTTCGAAAGAAACAATATATGGTATCTAGTACCCAGACCAGATCATCAAGCTGTAATTGGAACCAAATGGGTATCTAGAAACAAAAACGATGAAAATAGACTTGTTATAAGAAACAAATACCGTCCAGTCGCACTAGACTACAGACAGAAGGCATAGACTATGATGAAACATTTGCCCTTGTAGCCAGACTAGAAGCCATCAGGATATTCCTAGCACTTGCCGCCCATAAGAATTTTATAGTATATCAAATGGACGTTAAGAGTGCATTCCTGAATGGAGATCTCACCGAAGAAGTCTATGTTGAAAAACCACCACGGTTTGTCAACACTGAAGGCGGAGACCTAGTATACAGGCTATGAAAAGGTTTGTATGGACTTATGCAAGCACCTCGAGCCTGGTATGAAACCCTGTCCCTATACCTAATCAACAATGGGTTTGAGAAGGGCGCAGTGGACAAAACCCTCTTTAAGATACAGGAAGGTGATCTTTTAATGGTGTAAATATATGTCGATGATATTATATTTGGTTCAACTAATCTTGCTTTATGTCAAAGGTTCTCCCATCTCATGCAAAGTAAATTTGAAATGAGTATGATGGGGGAACTTATTTATTTTCTAGGATTGCAGGTTAAGAAATTGCCTACAGTAATATTCATCAACCAGGAAAAGTACAGCAAGGAGCTGCTCAACAAATTTGGGATGAACAACTCCAAACACTCATCCACCCCATGAGCACTTCCACGCAAATAAGTGCTGATGAAGCTGGAAAGCAGGTTGAAAAAAAACTCTACAGGAAGCTTATAGGCTCACTCCTGTACCTATTGGCTAGCAGGCCCGATATCCAGTTTGTTGTAGGAGTGTGTGCTCGGTATCAAGTAGCTCCTAAGGAGCCACACATCACCACAGCCAAACAAATCCTTAAGGACGTGAAAGGAACAATTGATGTAGGATTATGGTATCCTAAGTAAGGAGGATTCGATTTGGTAGGATACAGTGACTCGGATCTCAAAGGCTGTAAGTTGGATAGAAAGAGTACAAGCGGTACTTGTCACTTTATTGGACCTAGACTTGTGTCATGGTTCAGTAAGAAGAAATTGGCCAACTCGTTTTCTACAGCTGAGTCGGAATATTATGCCACTGAAAGTTGTTGTATGCATATTCTCTAGATGCAACATCAATTACAAGATTATGGAATCAGCGTCAGAGAGATGCCAATCATGTGGCATAGCACGAGTGCAATTGCAATAACGCACAACCCTGTATTGCACTCCAGGACTAAGCATATTAATATGAAGCATCATTTCATCAGGAATCATGTTGAGAATAAAGATGTTCGGATGGAGAAGATTCATTCGGACATTCAGTTGGCCGACATCTTTACAAAACCTCTCAGCACAACCAGATTTAACATGCTTCGCCAGGAATTGGGAATGCTACAGCCTGACTCCCTATAAGTTTTTACATTTTACTCATCAATTGAGGGGGAATGCTGTAAGACCCAAGAATACCGTATCCACTTTGATTAACTATACACTCATAACAAGTCAGATCTTCATGTAGGGAAAAGAAGGCACAAAACCTTCCTACAGCTGACGTGTGCATTAATTAAGGGAGAATACAGTACGGCCATGAATACAGTATTAATCAAAAATATTTGAATCCTGTATGTCCCTTTTAAGGGGAACACAGTATTTTCGCGGATACAGCACATACACTGTAGGATATAAATTAATTATAATAACATTTTAAAACAGTTTACATTGAGAAACGTTTACTGCCTAAAATACTGTTTTCAGTCCACGTGTCCTGTCTAAATTTAAAACATCTTATCCTTTACTGCCTCAAATACTGTGATTTCAAATTTCAAACCGTCGTTTCGTGCAATAGTAGAAGACGAACTGTCAGAAGTGGGACCGATCATTATTTCAAAATTGATGGACTAGACATACAAGTTACATCTGAATACATCATGTACGTTCTTTCAAAGACGGTTCTAATCCATTAAATCTGACTGTTCACTATTTCACCTAATCTTCCTTTCACCCTATGAATGACAATACTTTGCTCCCGTAGACTCTTTACGCTTTTTGTAAGTTAACGAGTCTTTTGCAAACTGTCTACATACTTTCTGCAATTTTTCTGCATTCTCTGTGTTAAATTCCCTATTATTTCACCTATTTTATCTTGAAAAGTGTCTACCTCACATACATCTTTCCTTTCACTGAAGAAGAAGACCATTATCGATGGGCGTATCTTCGCCAAATCTGTGTTGCTTGAGAGGATCACTTTTGAAGAAAAAGATGACGTCGGTATATAACTGGTTGTTTCTAGAGTGAAACAACAATAGATGTATCGCCTCTAAATCCACCATGCTGATACCTATGACGAACAGATTGTGGAGGAGTTCTACCTGGACGCCTCATTCAAATATTCATCTCTGAGGAAATGAGGTGAAATTACTGATATAATCGAGACTATCCATGGGATTGAGATCCCTCTGAACAAAGATCTTTTGGAGAATATCTACAAGTTGTCGTCTGATAGCCTCATGATGGAGGAATTGGAGACATTCGGGTCTCAAAGCCTACTGTCAGAATACTGGAAACTGTTCACTAGCGATTCCATGGCTACCAACGTCCACCCTTCATGCCACAAGAAGAATTTCACTCTCTCGTATGTCTACCTGCACGATTTTTGCTATCGGGTTGTTGAAAACCGGGCTGGTGCATTTGAAATGTGCACCAACCTGAGATTCAGAATGATGGTCGCCATCATGTCTGGAGAAAAGGTAAATTGGTGCCAGATAATTCTGAAACGTATTCACGAAAAAGCTTTCAAGCCTGAATCCGCCAAGAAGTCATTTGTCCTCATCCTAAATCACATTCTCACTCGTTGTGGAGTGAAGCATTCTGCTGATGCCAAGAATATAGGCATTGGAAAATTCATTAGTGGGATCTGACCCACCGTATTCTACCAATCACCGCTCATTGCTAAGAGGCCCAACCCTCACAGCATGCCCTCTTCAAGTGACCGAGGGACGTCACTTTGAAAATCTCGGGCGATAGGAAGAAAAGGAAGAGAAGTATTTCCTTAAGCTGTCGAGAAGAAGATAAAGAAGACCAAGAAGTCTTCTAAGGGTGATCCTACAGTGACTACAACGGTCACTATAGAGGTCCCATAAACTGCCCATATTGCTGAAAATTTCCCACAGGGCGCAACTCCTATGGAAGAAACAGTTGCTGCTCGTACAGCAGATCCTGAGCCTGTGGTGGCTATGATAGATGATCAACTGTTTGCCAAGCTCGAAGGTTCCGGTGAATCGGCTGCCCCTTCAGAACCGAAAGCCGCTATTCCAAACAGGGCACCCACCTAAGTACGAAGTCCCTCTTCCTACAGGGTACCAACCATGTTCGGGATCCCTCTCCACAACAGGATCCCATACCTATTAAGGATCCTGATCAGGCTGTAGAGCCCACTACTGTAAGGAGCCCCTCCCCCGCCGATATAATTAATAACACTCTCCTCCAGGTCCAATTAGAGGAAGCCTACGAGCACTTCAAGGTCTCAAAAGTCTACAGGTTCGCCCCTAATGACACCCTATACAACTGGGAAGACTGGAAGGACAAGGAGTTATTCGCTTTGGAGGTCACGCACACCTAAAATGTCGAGGTCCTGATCCGCTGGGAGGATCACTTTTGCCTTGATATCATCATCAATTACGTCATGGAAAAATAAAAGGCCAGACTAAAAGGGAAGTCACAGTCCGGTGATAAGGCTCCATCCCCAAGCCGCCACTCTGACCCTGACTCGGACGATTATGATGATGCCTTACAGGCAGGTCTTTGCATCACCCGAGAAGAGGGCATGCAAGGAGAAATGACCAACCTTCAATCTCAATAGGCCCAGGGACATCTGATAAACAACAGTCCCCGCCCCCTCAACAAGAAGTAGCTCGAGAAGAACAGCAACAGGAGGAATCAGTCCCTCCTGTTATCATTGTAGAGCAAGCTACTTCTCCCGAACAGGAATCCCAGCATGTCCCCCAAGAAGAAGACGCCGCCAGCACCGTCCGCCAAGAATAATATCTCCCTCTTCCAGAACAGGCAGAAGCTGGGAGTCAGCAGGATGATTCAGTCTCTCCTGTTGTTCTGACTACAGAAAATCAACCAAGACATGAGGAATCAGTCCATTCTGTCTCCCAGACTGACACAGCTGCACATCATTCTGAAGCCCCTGCTTTCAAAGACCATGCATCTCCTATCTCTGTCAGTTCCAAATCCGAATCTAATGATGGTTTCCTGCCTGACGACAAACCGCAGAGACCCTATCACAACTTGGTTCTGTGACATATTGTAGAACCTAAAGACTTGAAGATTGCGCGCCCTGGCTCTCCGTGCACCTAAGACCGCAATAAGCAACTGCAAACCATCGGTCGACAAACAGTATTTCTGCAGGATGCCGTCAAGGCCCTGTATGATGTTGGAAAAGAACTCGATCAGATGCAATAAACTGCTCAGGACGAGCTCCCCAAGCTGAAATCTGCGATAAATGATGTGGAAGATGCATTTCGCCTAATGCCAACAGCATTGTGGCAAGCGTTGAACCAACTTAAACAGCATCAGGAATGGGTCCTTAGGCAAGAACAGGGAAAGCTACGCATTGCCGAGGCTAAAACGGTCGCTGCCCTTGAATATACCGGCTCCAAGCTAATTGACCATGATCACAAGATCACTGATTTGTCTATAGTGGTTGGGAGGCAGATTTACAGCATCAATGATCTCAAGACCCAACACGAAGAATCTATAAAGCTCCTTTGGTAAATTCACGACAAGGTCTCGGATCTTGGTGATGCCAAAAAAGGGGAAGATTCCAAAGAGGCTGGCCGGAAATGGAGGATGGAGAAAGAGAGAAAAATAGAGGCTGTACTGGAAGAAAGTGTTGCCACTGCTATTAGACGACTGGCCGGACCCGGTCCAGGTCAAGAAGCAAGAGGATACATGGTGACTGGTTCTCGACGTGAGTTCCAAGACCCCAACTTCCCATGGAAGAGTACTGTGCGTAATCATTTCTCAGATTTTGCTACCAACAGACCGACAGCCTTCAGTGGATGATCTGAAGAACTGGAAGAAAAATGAACTGATGAGATACTTCTGTACTCTCACTAGGGAATCTTCCATGTTCAACATGTTTAAAACCCTGGAGGATGCCGTCAATGAGTTCTCAATGCTATTGGCAGAAGGAAAGCTTCCTCTACAGCTAAAGATGAAATTCAAGCACCAGAAGGGGGAACTGGTCACCCATTCGGAAGATCTGATCCTTGCCTATGATATATCCCACGAAAGACAAAGTATCTACAGGGGTCGAGGCAATGACTCCTTAGTCAACTGGTGGAGTGGATCTGAACATGATCCCGCTCGGAGACCTTGAAAGCATTCTCACAATAGGAACTAGCCTCTGTTTGTAAAACCCCCTAAATTCGGTAACTTATCACATGTACAATGTACTAAATCATGATGTACCCTAATAATAATTGTTTATAATCTACATCTAGTCTCATTTTATTTTACTTATTTATTTCGTAATTTATTTTATGAATCAAATAATAAATTAATTAAAATTTGAAGTGGGAACATAAATTCTTAATGGGCCAAGTGTATCAATACTCACACATGAACACACTATAAGACTCAAGCCCAACTTAATGAAATTCCTAAGGCTTGAAATTAAACTTCAAAACCCAACTAATCAAGTCAACTACAATAATAACTATAACAATATATATATATATAAGCACACACACACTAAATAGGGCGGCCAAGATGGGAGAAAAAGAGGGGAATCAACAATTTTCTGGAATCCCATGTCCCTCATGCAAGAGACCTCACTTACACCTTCAATTCCCAAGCCCTCATGTATCTCACCTATAAATACCACCACCCAACCCTTAGCCTCATTTTATACCTCCTACACAACCAAAGAATCTGCATTTGAGAGACCAAGAGAGAGAGGAGGCCGAACCAAGAGGAAAAAGAAGGAGGAAGAAGGAGTTCAACAAGGTTCAAGTAAACTAGGTAACCTTCCTTCCCCTAATCTCTTCTATAATATGTGCCTTATAAAATCTCTATATACAAACTTAATTCTAACAACATGCAAACTAAATACTCATCTTTGGGTGTATGGTGATCGGCTGACCATGTAGTGCAAGATAAGAGGTCGTTCTTCCACTTCCGAGACTTAGAACCGACGAAATCCGGCTAAATCGAGGTGGGTGAAAACTCTTTAAGATTTTTACATTTTTCATAAACTTAATCCCTAAATATTATGAAAATTATGGAAGCATACTTAAATCTGGAATTTTTTGTATAATTGTATAGTTTATGGATGTGTGTTAAGGGTATAATAACATGCAATATGATTTATTGAATATAAACGACAACCGATTTCGTAGTCGGGTGTCGATTTTGTGATAAATTGAAAGTTATATGTTTTCTTCTATATGTCGTTGAAACCCTACCAAAATCTAAAATATTGTGTTATATGATTATGTTATGATATTTGGATAATTTATTTGCGGCCAAAACGGGACTTGAAACGAGTAAACGGAGCTTTTGGGCATAAATTGTAATTTCTTAAAGTTTGAGGACTAAACTGAAAATTTTGAAAATACAACATTATGGACCTTGGACAGTACACATTATACCATTTATAGGCTTTCCATAAAGTTTCAAGTGATTCGGAGCTCGATATCTAAACTTAATAGTCCAAATCGCAAATTCTAATAATTTCCGGGTCAAAATGCAAGAATTCCAAACTTCTGGGCCAAGTCCGAAATTTTCTGGAATTTTTCCAAATCTGTAATTCCAGGTTCATCATAAGTCATCTCATACAATTTCGTTAAACTCCGAGCTAAATTCATAACTCTATAAGCCTCGGAACGATTTCCTTAAGTTTTGGGGCAATATCGTAATTTCTGGATATTTCAGTACCGAAAGTGGAAATTTCCGAATTTTCCTGAAATCTGAAGTCGAGGAATTATTTTTGGCTTCCTCATAAAATTTCATAACCATCCGATTTCGTTTCATACTCCAACGCTTAGGTTTGAACCTAAGGGTAAAAACGTCCTTTCAAACTATTTTGGAAACTCTCGTTTCGTTTCGTCGAACCTACCCATTCAATATATTTGATCTGAACCCATCAGATCGTTAATAAAGTATTGAGAATATTTTCGAATTTATATACAAGTCCTATTCCGTATTACCGGGCCACAAATATAATTAACCATATCCCATACTTAATCAAAAGACGCTATTAACCTCACTGACCGAACGTTTACGTGATACTTGTGAAACGCGTTAAATTGATAATTGTGACTGTTCGGGAACTAAGTGCTATACAAACAAAGTGCCACGGACGGGTCCGCCTCTAACTCTATCGGAACAAAGTGCCACGTCGACGGACGGGGGCCACCTCTTGAGTCCATATGAAATAGAGTGCCGAACTACAATTTGGGGGGCACCTCTTGAGCTGTAGGAGCCACCTCTTGTAACACCCCGAGATATTCGGAATAATTACAGCGCCGTAAACCCTTTAAGTAAGGATTTACAAGGATAATTAAAAGGAATGTAAATATAATGCAACAGTACCATAGAAGTTCACAATACAAAACCGGTTTCAACGGATCCATTTAGTTAATTAATACAACCATATCGAAACAATATTATTAAAAACACACGTACTCGAGTACTGAAAGTGAACCAAGAAGACAAATCACAATAACAATAAACATCACTGAGCCCCTTCGTCGTCACGTTGGTACTGTGGTTGTTTTCCCGTTCCTCGGCTACCTGAACATCAAAAACAAATGTCCACCCCCGAAGGGGTTAGCAAAACGATGCTAGTACAAGTATCATATGAAACAAATCGAATATGCAACAACAATGCATAACAAAATACAATACCCGGACTTCCGCTACGGGAATCCAACAATGCGAATCCACAAGATTCCATTAACGCAGTATGGGTATTCCAATGATCCAGCGCCCTCAGCATAGATCCCAAGATGATCCCGTCGGACCAACACGAGGTGCAAAAACCCGTCCAATGATCCAGAGCCCTCAGTATAGATCCCAAGATGATCCCGTCGGACCAACACGAGGTGGACATCCGATCCAGCGCCCTCGGCATAGATCGTACAACATACACAAACACAACTCATGCATACATATATCCAAAATCATTATGTCCATCAACATGAACATACAAACACTTGATAACGAATATCATGATAATTCAATGAAATAAATCCCATGTTCAACAACATGAATAAACCACATGCATGCTCAAAATACCAACATGAACAAATTACGATACTTGCCTCAAAGATGGCAAGAACTAATCACTCCGATGATCTCAACACACTCGAAGGCCGCCTCCTTCGATCATACGTTCGCAATGCTCGGCCCTTGAACAAATAGGAAAAATAACGGCAACTCAGGACAAGTTTAAACGTACCAACATCTAACATCTACTATTGTCGGGTTAACACCCTAAGCTCGCCGACTCACGGCTCAAAAGCACTCGATGACCGCCCGGTCTAGCTAGAGCCACTCAAATCACCGTAATTACGTACTACGATTCCGGATTATCAACTTCCTCACCAAGTTCGGTTACAAATCATGATTGAATCCGAGTTTAAGGTTTATCAACCATATAATTCGTTCTTCCACAATTTATCTTCCTTGCCAAAATTTACGTTTATAGCAATGTTTACCCATCAACTTCCTTTTGCTTGAATCATCAACATGAAGTTAACCAAATCCAGAAATCACTATGAGTTATGATTTGCATTGAAGGTCAACTCATACTATCCAAGGATAATACAAGACCATACTAGTAATTCGATTTCATCTTTAAGAAATTACCCTAAGTTCAATCCATCAATGTCTCAAAACGTATAATTCCATTATGAAATATATAAGAACTTGATAATCTCCATAAACTGGCCACAATCGGTTTTGTAGCTACATGAATGTGCTTAGGAATTCAAACACTAAAAGGTTCAATGGTCTATACATTGAAGAAGTACCGAAACATCGAAAATATCCTTCTAATAACATGATGATCGATTACGTATGAATTTAACTGACTAGATAATCTCAAAACATGTTCCAAAACATCCTTAAGAATACTACTCCTGTTGGTGAAGAATTTCCTACCTCAAAATAGTGAAGAAAAATGAGGAACTTGAAGAAATCCAACACCGAGAGCTTAAACACCAATCTCCAATGATCTACAATATTCAAACTCGTGCTAGGATGATGATATGAGAGGTTTAGGATGGAGGAAGTAACTCTCTAAGTTCAGAAATCGAGTTTGAGAAATGATTAAGTCTGAAAAATGAAAAAGGGTGTTGTCCTATATATAGAAAATGGTTATTAGCGCGCACTAGTCTATATCCATAGCGTGCGCTAACGGGCCTGCAGTCTACTATTCTGCCTGGTCTCGACTTAGCGTGCGTTAACATATCCCTTACGTGCACTAAGTTCAGGAATTAGCGTACGTTACTACTTATATAGCATGCGCTAATGGCCATACGAAGCTTACTGACCTCACTGTACTCAACATTTAGCGTGCGCTATCCTCATACAAGTAGCGTGCGCTAACAGCGTTGACTCCGCTTTTTCCAAAAGCCGTCCAGGTTCATCCCATCATGTCCCGACCATGATCTGCGGCCGATCTCACCAACCACCCTATCTTAATCAAGTTGACTACGTATAGCGCGCGCTAAGGTTCATAAATAGCGTGCGCTACGAAACCCAAATTAGCGTACGCTACGCCTAGTATATAGCGTGCGCTACATGTGCAAAAATCACAATTTTGAACACGTTCATGAAATCATACGCTCAACAACGCCGGATCATGAAATACGGAGGATAATACTCAGATCATAATGCAACAAATACAATATCACAAGGTTCAAATACACATCATAAATCTCGGGTATTACATCCTCTCTACCTAAAAAGAAGTTTCGTCCCGAAACTTAAGATGAAAACAACTCTGGATATCTAGTCTTCATATTGTCCTCCGTTTCCCAAGTGGCCTCTTCAACTCCGTGTCGTGACCATTGTACTTTAACCAAGGGTATTGTTTTATTCCTTAATTGTTTGATCCGACTCTCAAGTATCTTGATTGGTCTCTCTTCGAAGGTGCCGTCATTAGCTATCTCGATCTCGTCGAAATCAATAATATGACTGGGATCTGGTACATACATCCGTAATTGGGATACGTGAAACACATTGTGAACGTGACTCAGCGATGGCGGTAAGGCCACCCTGTATGCTAAATCCCCAACTCTGTCGAGGATCTCAAATGGTCCGATATATCTCGGACTTAGCTTACCCTTCCTCCCAAAACGGAAAATTCCCCGAATAGGAGACACCTTCAATAGCACGTGATCCCCAATCTCAAACTCCAACCGGCGACGGCGCACATCTGCATAAGACTTCTGTCGACTCTGGGCAGTCAACAGTCGTTCCCGAATTAGAGCTACCTTCTCTGGAGCCTGAACTATTAACTATGGTTCCGTCCCAATCAATTCAGAAGAATCATCCCAACACATGGGCGATCTACACCTTCTTCTGTACAACGCTTCAAACGGTGCCATCTTAATGGAAGCATGCCAACTATTATTGTAGGTGAATTCAATCAAGGGCAAATGAACTTCCCAGTCGGTTGACCAGTCTAAGGCACAAGCTCTAAGCATGTCTTCTACTGTCTGAATAGTCCTTTCGGACTGAACGTCCGTCTGGAGATGATAAGCCGTGCTAAAGTTCAGCTCGGTTCCCAAAGCCCTGTGAACTGCCTTCCAAAAAATGCAATACAAAGCGACCATCTCGATCCAAAATAATGGTCTTCGGCATACCATGCAATCGGACTATCTCCGCAATAAATACTCGCGCCAATTTCTCGGGTCCCCAAGTGTCTTTAATTCCTAAGAAATGAGTCGACTTGGTTAGTCGATCAACTATAACCCAAATCATGTTCATTCCCGTCTTGGTCCTTGGCATATTGGTGATGAAATCCATCGAGATATCCTCCCACTTCCACTCAGGGATCGGAAGTGGCTTCAACATTCCGGCAGGTCGCTGATGTTCAATCTTAACCTGCTGACAAGTCAAACACTTCGAAACGTATTCTGATACGTCCTTCTTCATATCTCCCCACCAGAAGTTTTATTTTAGATCCTTATACATCATACTGCTGCCCGGGTTAATAGAATAGGGCGCGCTGTGAGCTTCCTTCAGAATTGTCTGTCTCAAAACATCATCATCGGGAACGCAAAGTCGACTCTGAAATCTCAGAACTCCATCATCTTGTATTACGAATCCTGGGGCCTTTCCTTTCTTTACTTCATCACCTAACTGAAGAATCAGAGAATCGTTCAACTGCTTAGATTTGATTTCCTCGACTAGTGACGAAGTTAGTTCCATCACATATAGTTGCCTTTGGATTCCTGGTGACCATACCTCAATCCCTTCGCGGATCAGTTCTCGTTGAATGCTGGTTTGGGATATAAGTGCTTCCAACACTCGAAGAGAAACAGGTTTACGGCCCAGTGCATCAGCCACTATGTTCGCTTTACCCGGATGATAGAGGATTTCTAAGTTGTAATCCTGGATCAATTCCAGCCACCTTCTCTGCCTCATGTTTAATTCCTTCTGACTGAAAATATACTTGAGTCTCTTATGATCTGTAAAGATCTGACAATGAGTGCCGTATAAATAATGTCGCCAAATTTTCAAAGCAAAGACCACAGCTGCTAACTCCAGATCATGAGTCGGGGAATTAACTTCGTACGGTTTGAACTGTCGAGAGGCATAGGCAATCACCTTATCCTTTTGCATCAACACATATCCCAGACCCTGATTTGAAGCATCGCTGTATACACGCTAATATAGGTGCTGTCGTCAGTCTCCTCTTAAGTTCATCAAAACTAGCCTGGCATTTCTCATTCCACGTGAACTTTTGAGTTCTCTGTAACAGTTGAGTGAGCGGACGAGCAATTTTGGAAAATCCCTCTACAAAACGACGATAATATCCAGCAAGTCCTAAGAAGCTTCAGACTTCTTTCACGTTATTAGAAGGTTCCCATTCCAAGATTGCTTCGACTTTCTTCGGGTCCACCTGAACTCCGTCAGTTGACATCACATGCCCAAGGAAGGTTACTTCCCTAATCCAGAACTCGCATTTGGAAAGTTTCGAATAAAGCTGCTCATTCCTCAAGGTGCTCAAAACAACACGCAAATGGTCAACATGCTCCTCTATGTCTTTCGAATAGATCAAGATGTCATCGATGAAGACGACCACAAACTTATCTAGGTATTCTAAGAATACCCGATTCATTAATTGCATAAATACCGCAGGAGCATTGGTCAGTCCGAATGGCATTACCACAAATTCATAGTGTCCGTACCGGGATCTGAAAGCAGATTTCGGTATATCCAATTTCTTAATTCTCAACTGATGGTATCCTGATCGCAGGTCAATCTTCGAGAATACTCTTGCCCCTTGCAGTTGATCAAACAAGTCGTCGATTCGAGGTATAGGATACTTGTTCTTGATCGTCACCTTGTTTAGCTCCCTGTAATCAATACATAATCGGAGGGATCCATCTTTCTTCCGGACAAAGAGAACGGGCGCTCCCCAAGGAGAAACGCTAGGTTGAATGTAACCCTTCAGTAATAATTCCTCCACTTGCTTCTTTAGTTCATACATCTCGGTTGGCGCCATATGGTATGGTGCTCTGGAAATAAGAGCGGCTCCAGGCACTAATTCGATAGTGAACTCCACTTCTCTCTGCGGAGGTAACCCAGGTAGTTCGTCAGGGAATACATCTGAGAATTCATTCATGACTGGAATAGATGAGAGTTCTACTCCTTCTTCATTCTTCATGGCGTAACACCAAAATTCGTGACAACCCTGCTTCAGTAATTTCACTGCTTTCATTGCTTTGATCAATTTTCCCGAGCTTCTCGGTCTCCATCCTTTGAATAAATGTTCGGATCCGTCATCGGCAATGATAGAAATGACTCTCTTTCGGTAATTCAAAATAGCTCCATAACGGTTGAGCCAATCGTCTCCGAGAATTAAATCGTCACCATGGATGTCGACTACAATAAGATTCGATGGCCAATCTCTCCCTCCTATAGACACTCGAAAATTTCTAGTTTCTAGGGTTCCCACATTTCTCTCTCCACTCGGCAAACCCACAACATAAGGTTCACAATCAAATAAACACGAGATTTTCAAACGATTAACACAGTTCAATGATATGAAAGAATGTGTAGCTCTTGAATCGAATAAGACACTAACTGGTTGCAAAAGGATCTGAATTGTACCTGATGCAACAGCAGTGTTCTGATCGTCAGATTTCCTCATATCGTACAGGCGTTGAGGAATGGACCCAGCACTGGATGTCTCTCTCTTCCCAACATTCTGCTGCAGAAACCCACTCTGCTGTGTTTGGTTCACAGTTATCTCTTTCGGAACTGGTGCTGGAGTGCGAGTACCAAATGATCTAGTCATATTTCCGCAAAAATTCTCACGGTGCCCTTCTTGCCCACATTCAAAACAAGTCACAGAAGGAATGGGACAATCACGTCGAATATGCCCTGCTCGACCACAATTATAGCACTTCTTTGATGCGTCCGAAACTATTGATGTTTTCCGGAACTTCTTTCCACCTCGAGAAGGATGTGGAGGTTTCCTAGATGAATAAAATGAAGATTGGCCCTTGTGAGGCCCACCACTCTTGTTTTCCGAGAAGTTGTCGGACACTTTCTGCTTCTTTGCCTCCATCGATTTCTCCACCGCTGCCTCTTTCATGTCGTAGGCCAGTGCCTTGTCCTGATATTGTCGCAACGTAGTACACTCAAATCCGGACATGTACTGCTGAATCTCCGGCTTCATCCGCATATCGAAATGAAAAATCTTCTCCGCCTCCGTCCTGACCAAGTGTTGCACACAAGTCAGCTGATGATTAAAAGTCTTGATTATGTCTGTCACAGATGCTTATGAACTCTGCGGTGAGAAAAACTCTCGGATTTTTGCCTCTCTAACTGGACGAGGACAATATTGTGCTTCCATCATTAGTTTGAATTCCATCCAGTCAGCATTATGATCCTCGGGTCGAATAGCTTCCCACCAGTCAAAAGTCTCCCCAGTCAGAAAATACTGGGCAATAGGAACTTTTCGGTCCTCGGGACAGTTAATCCTCGCAAATATCTTCTCTAACTCCTTTAGCCAATGATCCCAAGTAAGTGCCTCAGCAGAACCGTCAAATTTTGGCAGATGCAATTTGACCACTTCAGTAAGCCATCTGTCTCCCCGATTATCCTCGTTATGCTGTTGTCCCATCGTCGTCTGCATGCGGTCAACTACTTGAGCGAACTGGTTTATCTGAGCCACCACCTGTTCAAGCACTCCCGGCATGTTAGGATTCGCGTTGTCATTTGCTGATCCCTGCTGTCCTCCAGAATGGGAATCGGTTCGACTATCCGATAATTTTGGGGTAGTTGTTGAATCCTCTTGTCTCGCATTACCACGTCCGCATTCACGACCACGTCCGCGTCCACGTCCTCCCCTCAACATACTGTAAACACAATTACTCAATATCCAGGGCAAAATTTTCAAAAAATAAAGCCCGTCAATATTCACAAAACAGAAATTAAGTAAAACGGTATTATAAGAGATTAGGAGACTTAGAACCACGGTCCACATGACGACGCTGGCTGAACAGTGATGTTACGAACGACCCATAAATCAAATAACAAAAACAAACCTAACTAAAACCCGACTGCCAAGATATCCATGAATCTTAGCTCCGATACTATATTCTGTAACACCCCGAGATATTCAGAATAATTATAGCGCCGTAAACCCTTTAAGTAAGGATTTACAAGGCTAATTAAAAGGAATGTAATTATAATGCAACAGTACCATAGAAGTTCACAATACAAAACCGGTTTCAACGGATCCATTTAGTTAATTAATACAACCATATCGAAATAATATTATTAAAAACACACATACTCGAGTACTAAAAGTGAACCAAGAAGACAAATCACAATAACAATAAACATCACTGAGCCCCTTCGTCGTTACGTCGGTACTGTGGTTGTTTTCCCGTTCCTCGGCTACCTGAACATCAAAAACAAATGTCCACCCCCGAACGGGTTAGCAAAACTGTGCTAGTACAAGTATCATATTAAACAATTCGAATATGCAACAACAATGCATAACAAAATACAAAACACGGACTTCCGCTACGGGAATCCAACAATGCGAATCCACAAGATTCCTTTAACGCAGTATGGGTATTCCAATGATCCAGCGCCCTCAGCATAGATCCCAAGATGATCCCGTCGGACCAACACGATGTGGAAAAACCCATCCAATGATCCAGCGCCCTCAGCATAGATCCCAAGATGATCCCGTCGGACCAACACGAGGTGGACATCCGATCCAGCGCCCTCAGCATAGATCGTACAACATACACAAACACAACCCATGCATACATATATGCAAAATCGTTATATCCATCAACATGAACATACAAACACATGATAACGAATATCATGACAATTCAATGAAATAAATCCCATGTTCAACAACATGAATAAACCACATGCATGCTCAAAATACCAACATGAACAAATTACGATACTTACCTCAAAGATGGCAAGAACTAATCACTCCGATGATCTCAACACACTCGAAGGCCGCCTCCTTCGATCACACGTTCGCAATGCTCGACCCTTGAATAAATAGGAAAAATAACAGCAACTCAGGACAAGTTTAAACGTACCAACATCTAACGTCTACTATTGTCGGGTTAACACCCTAAGCTTGCCGACTCACGGCTCAAATCACTCGACGACCGCCCGGTCTAGCTACAGCCACTCAAATCACCGTAGTTACGTACTATGATTCCGGATTATCAACTTCCTCACCATGTTCGGTTACAAATCATGCTTCAATCCGAGTTTAAGGTTTATCAACCATATAATTCGTTCTTCCACAATTTATCTTCCTTGCCAAATTTTACGTTTATAGCAATGTTTACCCATCAACTTCCTTTTGTTTGAATCATCAACATGAAGCTAACCAAATCCAGAAATCACTATGAGTTATGATTTGCATTCAAGGTCAACTCATACTATCCAAGGATATTACAAGACCATACTAATAATTCATTTTCATCTTTAAGAAATTACCCTAAGTTCAATCCATCAATGTCTCAAAACGTATAATTCCATTATGAAATATATAAGAACTTGATAATCTCCATAAACTGGCCATAATCGGTTTTGCAGCTACATGAATATGCTTAGGAATTCAAACACTAAAATGTTCAATGGTCTATACGATGAAGAAGTACCGAAACATCGAAAATATCCTTCTAATAACATGATGATCGATTACGTACGAATTTAACTGACTAGATAATCTCAAAACATGTTCCAAAACATCCTTAAGAATACTACTCCAGTTGGTGAAGAATCACCTACCTCAAAATAGTGAAGAACAAGGAGAAACTTGAAGAAATCCAACACCGAGAGCTTGAACACCAATCTCCAATGATCTACAATCTTCAAACTCGTGCTAGGATGATGATATGAGAGGTTTAGGATGGAGGAAGTAACTCTCTAAGTTTAGAAATCGAGTTTGAGAAGTGATGAAGTCTGAAAAATGAAAAAGGGTGTTGTCCTATATATAGAAAATGGTTATTAGCGCGCGCTAGTCTATATCCATAGCGTGCGCTAACGGGACTGCAGTCTACTGTTCTGCCTGGTCTCGACTTAGCGTGCATTAACATATCCCTTACGTGCGCTAAGTTCAGGAATTAGCGTACGTTACCACTTATATAGCGTGCGCTAACGGCCATACAAAGCTTACTGACCTCACTGTACTCAACATTTAGCGTGCGCTATCCTCATGCAAGTAGCGTGCGCTAACAGCGTTGACTCGGCTTTTTCCAAAAGCCGTCCAGGTTCATCCCGACATGTCCCGACCAAGATCCGCGGCTGATCTCACCTACCACCCTGTCTTAATCAAGTTGACTATGTATAGCGCGCACTAAGGTTCATAAATAGTATGCGCTATGAAACCCAAATTAGCGTACGCTATGCCTAGTATATAGCGTGCGCTACATATGCAAAAATCACAATTTTGAACACATTCATGAAATCATAAGCTCAACAATGCCGGATCATGAAATACGTAGAATAGTACTCAGATCAAAATGCAACAAATATAATATCACAAGGTTTAAATACACATCAGAAATCTCCGGTATTACACCTCTAGAGTCCCAAATCAAGTCGGGATGGTTAGACCGAGTCTTGGATCGAGCAGCGCGGCTGCAGTTCATGAACAAGGCTACCGTTGTTTCCTATTCCCATAACCGAGAAACGGAGCGTTCCGAGGGACCTGGGTCGTAGACTTGGGATATAATCGCGATTATGGTGTGATCCGGGTATTGACCCACAACTAAGGACATACCGAGCCCAGATAAGAGATAAGAAAACACACGCTAAGTGTGAGAGCGAAGACTCAGCTATTGGGGCGATGGTCCAAATCTTGGGGCGACGGCCTATATTTCTAGGAGTAATAAGGAGAGTCTAGAATCCAAAGTCCACATCGGCAGGATTCGAAACTGGATTAACTGATCGACTGATTGACTGACTGCTTGACTTGACATCCATCCACAGGGATAAGATTATAATATTACAACTATACAATGATTTTTGTTTACATAAAATTCCGACGTAATTGTAATTATTTCCCACTTTTTCTTTTCATAATTGATAAGATCATGCATCACTTAAAAATTTTCAAAGGATAGAGCCACACTCGCACATGATCAGCCACTCACTGAGACCTTTTGTCTCACCCCACCATTTTTCCTTTTAAACCATAGAACGAGCCACCAGCCGAAGACGAAGAGATTCTCGAGGAAGGGACTGATTAGAAGACTACCATCAAGACTAAGAATTTCTGTTGTTATCCCAACTTGTAATAGTTAACTATGCTTTGTACTTAACTCGTTTGGTATTTTCTGCTGCAAACTTTGAACAAGTGTAATTTTGATTATCAGCTTTGTCACAATGAATCTTAGAGCATCGGGCTAAGATTGTTTTTTTGAAATATTTTCTAATCGTTATTTTGCTTCCACTATTTATTGTTGCATTTTGATTGATTGATCGACCGATGCGTCGCGCCCTCGTCCTTCCCGATCCGTCGCCCCCGACCTAGGACAAAGTGAACCATAGGATTGAGACCTAACGTAGATTTCTCGAGTCAATTCTCATTAAAGATCTCTTTCGACTTGTCGCTGTTCACTTGGAATATGCATAGTCAAATTCAAAATTCCCAAGTCATTGGCCAAGGTACTTGATTAAGTATTCACGGCATTTCCCCGACTGAATCAATTCTTCTATTGAACTCTTGAAACGGATATAGTTTATTTCACTTATCCATTTTCTCAAAGTCATGTCACTATTCATTCGAAATTGATGAAGTTCCTTTAAACTCCACTAAACTTCATTGTCTTCTTAAAAATGGAGTATTATTATTCTTGGTCACTAGTATCGTATAAGCTTATTTGTTGAATCATTAAGTTCACTGCCTTAATGATTATTCATCCTTAATGGAGTTTTATATTGGATATTAGATTTTCCGAGACACTGACTTAGTTTTATGGACCCCACTGGCGAGAAAGATTTGACCAAGGAAAATCAGAATACCCCTAACTTGACATGAATGCTCTGGCGGAAAAGCTAAACTTAACGAGAGTCCACTATAAGTGTTCAATCATACACTTAATTCTGTATAACCACCTAAATCACTAATAATTCCACATAAGACCGAAAATCCTCACACATTACCCTAACTTATAATAGATGGCTGAC
The DNA here is from genome assembly GCA_033398695.1 of Orobanche coerulescens. Taxonomy (NCBI): domain Eukaryota; kingdom Viridiplantae; phylum Streptophyta; class Magnoliopsida; order Lamiales; family Orobanchaceae; genus Orobanche; species Orobanche coerulescens. Next base: position 97,033,459 of record CM065816.1, read on the forward strand.
CGAAGATGCGGGCGTCCACGTGTGAACCGTGATGAACTCTTAAAACCATTAGCATTTCATAGGTTATTAATTCCTTAAAAACATCTTCATAAAATCACGCCCTCGCATGAATCGCGAAGAGCAGCATCAACGCGATGATCGCTCACGCTCTTCTCTACGGGGAAGAATTGGGAATGATGCCATGGCGCAAGCCCTCACTCAACTGACGAACTTCCTACAACAACAGACTGCTAACAACGGGAACCACAATGAAACTCATGATCGTACCCTGGAAAGATTCTTACGTTTCAACCCGCCTACCTTTGACGGGGAACCCGACGATATCAAAGCTGAACTCTGGATGGAGAGAATTGAGGGAATTTTAAACACCCTTCAGTATAATGATGAACAACGAATTTCACTAGCGACATTTCGACTCGAGGCCGCAGCTCATGACTGGTGGAGGAATGTCAACGAGCGCTGGACGAGAGAAAACTGTGTCAGAACATGGGCTAACTTCCTGAACGACTTCCGAACTTAGTACGTGTCAGCAACAACCAGAGAGGCTAGACGAGACGAGTTCTACCACTTGAAGCAAGGAACCATGACAGTCGCTCAACAGATTGTCTAAATACGCACCGGGATTGGTTACAACTGAGGAGGACAAGCTCTAAAAGTTCACTAAAGGACTGAGGTAGTCGCTTCAACAGAGTTTTCTAACTGTTCAGCTGAAGACACTTACCCAAGCAGTAGAAGTCGCTACCCGGATCGAGAGCAGAACTGCGAGGTTAGCTCAACAAGAAAGTTGTTTCTCCAACAACTCCAAGAGGGCTGCTACCCGACCAACATCAATGCCACCACAGAAGTTTAAGAGGAAGGGAACTCAAGGAAGCTCGAGTGGATCAAAGGCACCAGTTCTCAACAAACCAACAACGCCTTGCACCTACTGTGGTAGGAAAGGGCATAAGTCAGAGTTGTGTTGGAGAAAGCTCAGAAAGTGCCTGCGTTGTGGCAGCGCAGATCATCAAATTCGAGAATGCCCAGATATGAACACCTCGGCGATCAAACCACTCTGCAGCCCAAACCAGGAAACAACAAAGGGAAAGCCCCAGCTCGAGTATTCGCATTGACTGGTCAGGAGGCACCAGAGAACAACGATGTGGTGGAAGGTACAGTCCTGATATCTAATCAACTTGCACGAACACTTATAGATCCAGGATCATCCCATTCGTTTGTTGCACCGCATTTTTCCAAGAAACTTGATAGACCGTTAGAATCTTTATCATTATGCCTAGAAGTATCTACCCCGATGGGAGTTAGTCAGCTAGCAGATAAAGTCCATTCTACATGTAATGTGGTCATCAGTGGTAACTGTTACTCTGCCGATTTAGTAGTGCTTCCAATATTAGAATATGACGTCATCCTAGGAATGGATTGGCTATCTAAGCACTACGCACAATTGGATTGTCATTCTAAGATAGTTAGGTTTTGCGAACCTAACAAGCCAATTGTGGAATTAATTGGAGACGCTAGAGTCAACCTAGCACCTATAATATCAGCTATCAAAGATAGTAAGGCTGTTGCCAAAGGGGCGACCGGATTTTTAGCCTTCATCATCAACAAACCCATGAGTAAGTCGGGCATAGAAACTATACGTGTGGTATCCGAATACCCTAATGTATTTCCTGAACAATTGACCTACCTACCACCTGATAGAGAAGTTGAATTCAATATCGAAATCATGCCTGGGATGGCACCCATTGCAAAGGCACCATACCGAATGGCACCACTGGAGCTGCAAGAGTTGAAGGTCCAACTGCAGAAGTTACTCGTCGTGGGTTTTGTGCAACCCAGTGAATCACCTTGGGGAGCTCCGGTATTGTTTGTCAAAAAGAAGGACAGAACATTGAGGCTTTGCATAGATTACCGTGAACTCAACAGTGTTACAGTTAAAAATAAGTATCCTCTCCCAAGGATAGATGAGTTGTTTGAACAACTCCAAGGAGCTACGGTGTATTCCATGTTCGATCTTCAACAAGGATACTACCAGTTAAAGATTAGGAATGAAGATGTTCCTAAAAATGCATTCCAAACTAGATACGGCCACTACGAGTTCGTAGTGATGCCTTTTGGACTCACGAATGCTCCTGCGACATTTATGGATTTAATGCACAGGTTATTTCAACCATATCTCGACCAATTCGTAGTAATTTTCATCGATGACATACTAGTGTACTCTAAGTCGGAAAAAGATCACGAGAGACATCTTAGACTAGTGTTGGATACACTAAGGCAGCACAAGTTGTACGCCAAGTACAGCAAGTGTGAATTTTGGTTGAGGGAAGTGGCATTTCTAGGCCATATTATTTCTGGAGAAGGGATTGCAGTTGATCCATCTAAGATAGAAACTATTATGGGTTGGAGGAGGCCAGAAAATATAACTGAGATCAGAAGCTTTCTTGGACTTGCGGGCTACTACCGTAAATTCATCAAAGACTTCTCGAAGATAGCGGGACCCCTCACCCGGCTAACCCAGAAACAAGTAAAATTTGAATGGACGGATAAATGCGAGTCAAGTTTCCAGGAACTCAGGAAGAGACTTACCACCGCACCTATACTGACACTTCCAGAAGGAACCCAAGGATTTGTCGTATATAGTGACGCCTCAAAGGATGGCCTCGGTGCCGTACTAATACAGAATGGTAAAGTTATCGCATATGTTTCCAGGCAACTCAAGACGCACGAGAAGAATTATCCAACGCACGACCTCGAACTTGCTGCAATAGTATTCGCCTTAAAGAAATGGCGACATCATTTATATGGCGTTTAATTCACCGTGTTTACGGATCATAAAAGTCTCAAGTACCTATTTTCTCAAAAGGAACTTAATCTCCGACAGTTAATATGGGTAGAGCTTTTAGAAGATTACCATTGTGAAATTCAACACCACCCAGGGAAAGCGAATGTCGTGGCCGATTCCCTAAGTAGAAAGGCTAGAGTGGACCGACTCATGGTTCGAGAATGGCAAGCTCTCAAGGAACTGAGCTACCTGAAACCCATTCATGAAGGTACTCGTTTAAATTACGCCAACCTCACGGTTAAACCGAATCTATTGGAAGATATTCGATTAGCCCAAGAGAGAGATCCAAAACTTCAAGAGTTTAAGGACAAGATCGCTAATGGCGACAAACCTGAGTTTACAATTACCAAGGATGGAATTGTAAGGTTTAAGGGACGATTATGCATACCTCACGACGGGGAGCTCAAAAGACGAATTCTCGAGGAAGCTCATTGCTCGAGATATACGATACACTCAGGAGGTGACAAGATGTACCGAGACTTGAAGAAACACTTTTGGTGGGTGAACATGAAGAACCAAGTGGCAGAATTCGTCGCGTGATGTCTCACTTGTCAGAGAGTCAAAGCTGAGCACCAGCGACCCTCAGGACTACTACATCCACTAGAAGTCCCTGAATGGAAATGGGAAATGGTAACCATGGATTTTATCACGGATTTACCGACCACAAGAGGAGGCTATAACACCATTTGCGTGATCATCGACAGATTGACAAAATCATCACATTTCATGCCGGTTAAAAAGGACGACAGCTTGCAAAAGCTGGCTAGGACCTATATTAGAGAAATCGTTCGACATAGTATCGGACAGAGATCTTAGATTCGTATCATGTTTTTGCAAAGTCTTTCATAATGAATTAGGAACTTCCTTAAGCTTCAGCACAAGTGCGCATCCCCAGACTGACGGGCAATCTGAACGAACCATTCAAACCCTTGAAGACATGTTACGAGCTTGCGGGACTTTCAAGGAAATTGGGATCACCACCTGCCATTAGCCGAGTTTGCATACAACAACAGTTTCCAAGCGACAATCGGAATGGCACCTTATGAAGCCTCATTTTACACCTTATGAAGCCTCAGTTTCCAACCCTTAGACTCATTTTACACCTCCTACACAACCAAAAAATCTGCATTTGAGAGACTAAGAGAGAGAGGAGGCCGAACCAAGAGTAAGAAGAAGGGGGAAGAAGGAGTTCAACAAGGTTCAAGTAAACTAGGTAACCTTACTTCCCCTAATCTCTTCTATAATATATGCCTTATAAAATCTCTATATACTAACTTAATTCTAACAACATGCAAACTAAATACTAATATTAGGGTGTATGGTGATCGTCCGAACCATGTAGTGCAATAGAGGAGGTCGTTCTTCCAGTTCCGAGACTTAGAACCGACGAAATCCGGCTAAATCGAGGTGGGTGAAAACTCTTTCAAAAACCCTTGAAAAATAATGATGATTCCTACTTACCTTGTTATGCATGTTATAATCTGAACTATTTTGATACCTTGATGATATGAATATGTCATATACATCACGGTGAAAGTGCATGTGTTATAATATTGTGTATAGTTTAAGATTTTTACATTTTTCTTAAACTTAATCCCTAAATATTATGAAAAATATGGAAGCATACTTAAATCTGCAATTTTTCGTGTAATTGTATGTTTTATGGATGTGTGTTAAGGTTATAATGACATGCAATATGATTTATTGAATATAAACGACAACCGATTTGGTAGTCGGGTGTCGATTTTGTGATAAATTGAAAGTTATATGTTTTCTTCTATATGTCGTTGAAACCCTACCAAAATCTGAATTATTGTGTTATATGATTATGTTATGATATATGGATAATTTATTTGCGGCCAAAACGGGACTTGAAATGAGTAAACGGAGCTTTTGGGCATAAATTGTAATTTCTTAAAGTTTGAGGACTAAACTGAAAATTTGGAAAATACAACATTCCGGACCTTGGACAGTACATATTATACCATTTATAGGCTGTCCATAAAGTTTCAAGTGATTCGGAGCTCGATATCTAAACTTAATAGTCCAAATCGCAAATTCTAATAATTTCCGGGTCAAAATGCAAGAATTCCAAACTTCTGGGTCAAGTCCGAAATTTTCTAGAATTTTCATAAATCTGTAATTCCAGGTTCATCATAAGTCATCTCATAAAATTTCGTTAAATTTCGAGCTAAATTTATGACTCTATAAGCCTCGGAACGATTTCCTTACGTTTTGGGGCAATATCGTAATTTCTAGAAATTTCAGTCCCGAAACTGAAAATTTTCGAATTTTCCTTAATCTGGAGTCGCGGAATTATTTTTGGCTTCCTCATAAAATTTCATAACCATCCGATTTCGTTTCATACTCCAACGCTTAGGTTTGAACCTAAGGGTAAAAACGTCCTTTCAAACTATTTCGGAAACTCTCGTTTCGTTTTGTCGAACCTACCCATTCAACATATCTGATCTGAACCCATCAGATGGTTAATAAATTATTGAGAATATTTTCGAATTTATATACAAGTTCTATTCCGTATTACCGGGCCACAAATATAATTAACCATATTCCATAATCAAAAGACGCTATTAACCTCACTGACCGAACGTTTACGTGATACTTGTGAAATGCGTTAAATTGATAACTGTGACTGTCCGGGAACTAAGTGCTATACAAACAAAGTACCATGGATGGGTCCGCCTCTAACTCTATCGGAACAATGTGCCACGTCGATGGACGGGGGCCACCTCTTGAGTCCATATGAAAAAGAGTGCCGACCTACAATCTGGAGGCCACCTCTTGAGCTGTAAGAGCCTCCTCTAGAGTCCCAAATTGAGTCGGGACGGTTAGACCGAGTCTTGGATCGAGCAGCGCAGCTGCGGTTAATGAACAAGGCTACTGTTATTTCCTATTCCCATAACCGAGGAACGGAGTGTTCCGAGGGACCTGGGTCGTAGACTTGGGGTATAATCGCGATTATGGTGTGATACGGGTATTGACCCACAGCTAAGGACATACTGAGCCCAGATAAGAGATAAGGAATCACACGCTAAGTGTGAGAGCAAAGGCCCAGCTATTGGGGCGACGACCTATATTGCTAGGAGTAATAAGGAGAGTCTAGAATCCAAAGTCCACATTGGCAGGATTCGAAACTGGATTAACAGATCGACTGACTGCTTGACTTGACATCCGTCCACGGGGATATGATTATAATATTACAACTATACAATGATTTTTGTTTTCATAAAATTCCGACGTAATTGTAATTATTTCCCACTTTTTCTTTTCATAATTGATAAGATCATGCATCACTTAAAAATTTTCAATGGAAATAGCCACACTCGCACACGATCACCCACTCACTGAGACCTTTTGTCTCACTCCCACCGTTTTCCCTTTTAAACCAGAGAACGAGCCACCAACCGAAGACGAAGAGATTCTCGAGGAAGAGACTGATTAGAAGACTACCATCAAGACTTAGAATTTCTATTGTTATCCCAACTTATAATAGAAAACATTTGTATTCAGGAGTTTACCATCTTCTGTCACTCATTTTAAATCAATTTAAGGAACAATCAGAACAACATAGGACATGAATATAACACAGCATGGGATGCTCTGATCTTTCTCATAAGATGGATGAATAGGTTCCTTCAGTACAAGTGCATAGACTTCTACATATATGGAGAGATCTATACAGGTTTGAAAAATAACATAGACGTTATTCTATATTCATTAGGATTCATAAAAAAATGGATAATTACAGTAACTAAATACAAACATGAAGAAGTTATTGTAATTTTAAAGTATAAGTGGGTTCTTCTGTAATTAGATTAAACATCATGAGTAGTTTTATAAGGTAAAATACAAACATTGAGGGATTATTTGCAAATTTAAAACATAGGTGGATTTTTTGTAATTAGACTAACCCTCTGGAGTACTTTATGGAATTAATAAACCTGCACAAAGTACCAACAAAATCTAGTCTCATTATTACTATATATCATAGATGTCTTTCAAAACTACAAATAACGCATCACATTTGGTAATTTCACAATTGCACCTCAAGGAGGATGCATTTGTTAAATATATGTCTCAAAACATTGGTACACATATCACACCAATCCTTCTAAGGAGTCGTAAGAATTCACTTAAGTCCAAAGATTGCAAGCTTCTACACCTATGAGACCGAACAGAACTTCATACTACATCACCTTTTATCCCAATGAATACTGTATTTGAAACGGTTAGAGGTACGTGGCGTTGTTACACCTATCAGACCAGTCCTTCCAAGGAGTCGTAATCATCCTCCAAGGAGTCCTTTCGGTCACAAGGTTTCCGGCCTATATACCTCATATCGTACAAAACACAAGATTCTTAATCCTAGCCATATCATATCATATATTTTCAGAATTTACTATATCGCCGCATTGTATATGAAACCTGTATCCTATCCGTGCAATGTGGAACATAATACTACATCACCTTTTATCCCAATGAATACTGCATTCGAAACGATCATAGGTAGGTGGCGTTGTTACACCTATCAGACCAGTCCTTGCAAGGAGTCGTAATCGTCCTCCAAGGAGTCCTTTCGATCGCAAGGTTTCCGGCCTATATACCTCCTATCGTACAAAACACAAGATTCTTAATCCTAGCCGTATCGTATCCTATATTTTCAGAATTTACTGTATCGCTGTATTGTATATGAAACCCGTATCCTATCAGTGCAACGTAGACCATCATAAAACACTGCTAGATAGTTCTCTAGATTCTTTATCCTGCTGTACATATATATGCTCAATTTGAAACTACTACTGCCATAAACAAAATATACACCATTAAAAAATATTAATAAGATTACTTCGAGAATACTATTATCCCTCTGAATGTAGGTTCTTTTATCGTAGTCTTGCTCAGAAAATTGCTAAAAAAGAAGAACACAGAGAAATAATGCACACACCAGTAGTGATCAAATATCATAGAGAATGACTGTCAAAATGATTTATTTTTTAAAGACAAAATTCTAAAGTTCTCTTAATCATCAAGAAGGATAAAAATTAGTCATAATTTCTCCTGCTTCTTAGTTCTTTTTTTTTTCAAATGTTAATATACTCCTTAGTTGCACATGTAAACCAATCGAGTTTAATATTCAAAAAGACACATATGGTCTATATATTAAGCTGAAATATCTACACACACTACATATATACATGGATAAAGGCAAACATGACAAAAAAGGAGCACATGCAATACACACAAGCTCGCATAGGACAAATTCAAGAAATACCTCTGGATTTTCTTTTTTCTTTTTGGAAAGTGAAGCCCCAATAGTCTTTTTTCCAGTCTTCTCGTGATGAGAGGAAATGAGTTCTTTCAAAACATTTGCCTACTATAAAATTTCCAACTAAAGTCGGCATTTACCCTTTCCATGTTCAGGACATGTTCAGGATGTCATTCGAAACTTGAAAGGTAAAATAGATGATGTAATGCTATGCTTCTTCTGCTTTATTTCCTCAGTATTGTTTTTATTTCACTTAATTAATCAATGATGTTATAGCTGTAGAAAAAAATAGAACAAGAACGTGACAGCTTATGATAAAATAGTAAAACTCACTTAAGTAGAAAAATCAAGATGACCTAATAGCCACCGGAAGATTCCTGCCGAGCTTATGGACGCCAAACAGAATGAATTCCAAAGCATCCTATGCAGAACAATAAAACTCATTTAAGTAGAAAACTAACCCCCAAGACCAAAGCCCACTAATTACTTACATAAACATATTCAAATAAAATAAATTAAAATAAGAAGATGAAAGCAGCAGTAGAAGCAATAAATCGATCTCTAACGGAGTATGATTGCTGACCAGTTGTCTGACACAGTAATATCATACATTTTCTTGGAAATACAATTATTCATAAGTTAATCCATACATGACTATCATAAACATGGAATCTAGTAAAATTTACAATCTACACAAGACGAACACTTATCATTATAAACACGAACAAAAAACATGATAATTTTTAGAAACTAAAGGAAAATCATTAAACAAAATGTAACAACAAAAGCTGAAAAATTGTCAGGTTTGGTAATTGGAATAGAAGTCTTCTGCATGTTAAATATAAACATAAATAAGAGATAGTTACTTCGATATGTTACAGAAAATCGTTTATTTAACTGGATCACATAAAAAAATGAGCCAAAACTAACAAAAAAAATGATTTTGTAATGAAAATCTAGATCTCATATGCACAGAAAATGCAGGACATACATATAAAATAAAAAAAATGTCCTTGAGAAGAACGTTGGTGCACCTGGCAAATTTCTGGGAGTTTCTTAAGGTATCGGCTATTCAATGGCGCAACCTTAGGTTCAACATATCCTACAAAAAACATCACATGAAAATATCAAAAATCGATAATCTAAATTATAAAAATGAAACTAAAACTGAGATAATACAAAAAGAACAAAAATGGAGGTCAAGAAATAAATCAATTACCTATAAAGAAGAGAAAAATCACCATTAAATTACATGATATCATAGACCTAAAGTTGCAACTCTTGACAACAATTATGGGAAGTGGCAACAGATATAGGTGTTGACAAAATTATTCTAAAACAAAAATCGGCAACCTAATATCCATTCAACTAAACAAAATCGAACGAAAAATAGGAAATATAACTACTAAAAAAACTCGTATCACCGGTGATGGGGTGGCCGGGTGTGTAATTCGTCGGTCGGCCTACCGGACTGAGGTCTGTTGGAATGAGGTCAGCAGTCAGGCTCCTGTATATTTGCCCTAGCTAGTCGAGGAGTGATGAAGAAGAAAATTATAGAACAGACGAACGGTTAATTAATAAGAAAGTAAGTATGAAATAAAAGGGCTTCCTGTATTTTTTTAATTCAAATTTCGATGTCGAAATTTAACACATAATATTATAAAAAATATTTTTCTGTTGCACCATTATCATGATCATAAACACTGAATAAAACCATAAATTAAAAATAATATTATTTTTTGAAAAAAAAATATCATTATATAGACTAAACTGTAAGAACACCTGCATCCTCCAACAGAAAAACACACGGAAGCCCTGAAACATAAATTGGGGTTTATTATTAATTTATAGCAAAATCCCCCAAAATCGTGTAAAATACCGCATTGCATAAGCAATGAAGAAGGGTTTTGAAGATAATCCAAGCTTTGGGCAAATCACAGCGCTGAGCTTTGGGCTTTGAAGAAGGGTTTTCTTGCTGCCGCTTAAAGGAAGAAGACCGCGGTGATGAGTATTGAGATAAAAGAAATTTAGAGATGTCCGCCAAGGGATCGATTAAAAGGAAGAAGACCGCAGTGGCAAAGATCTCCGCCAAGGGATCGATTACATACGGGGAGTTCTACAGAGAGATGGAGAGATTAGAGAGTACTTCGTGTATTTGCTAAGTGTTAGCCCTAATCTGAAGAAGAAGAAAAGAGACCGGTTGGGTTAAACAATAGGTCTCTTAAGTTTTTACACTTTAGAGACCCGTCAGCAAAAGCAACTGGTCTCTTATTTCTTACACATTAGAGACCCGTCAATAAAAACAACGGGTCTCTTAAGTCTCTCACAAAAAAATGGCAGGCCCATTTGCCACATAAGAGACCTGTTGTTTATAATATCAGGTCTCTTATATTAAAGAGACCCGTTATCTTTATCAACGGGTCTTTTAGTCTGGAACTCTTTGCTTGTTTTTGTAGTAGTGGATGATGGAGAGATTGGAGGATCTTGATTTTAGGATGAATGCTTCTCTCCAGACCGAACTCATCCTACAGTCACTTCCTGACTCCTTCTCTCAGTTTGTGATGAACTTCAACTGCAACGAGATTGCTTGCAACTTAGGTGGGCTAATGATTAAACTGAGTACGTCACAGTCTCAGATGAAGACTAGGCCGAATAAGGCTGCACTTGTTATTTCTTCTGGGCCTCGAAGGTCAAATAACAATAAGAAAAAGGGCAAGAAGCAGGTCAAGCCCAAATGAGGGTACAAAAAGATAAGGGCAAGGTCCCAATGGTTCAAAAGAGTAAGGGGGCCAAGAAAATGGACAAATGCCTCAACTGCGGTGAGCTAGGAGACTGGAGAAGGTACTGTCCAAAACTTGACCGAAATGCGCCTTTAGGTACGGAACTACTGGTTTTGGAAATAAATTGTTCTGTAACTGTATATTCTACTTCTTGGATACTTGATTCTTGTGCGAGTTCTCACATATGTACAATGAATCAGGATCAGGAATAATGTAGAAAGCTTAGAGCTGGAGAAGTAATGGTGACAGTTGGCAGTGGGCATAGTGTCGAGGCTACTGACATCGGATCACTATTGTTGGATTTAGAATCTGGTTTTATTCTTACTTTGGAAGATGCACTTGTATTTCCCAATGGGCATAAAAATATTGTATCAATTTCGGTCATGGACCGAAAAGGATTTCACTTCTTTATTGGAGATGGGAACTGTCGAATTTATTTTAGAAATAAATTTGTTGGTACTGCTACATTATTAAATGGTGTATACCGTTTGAATCCAAAAAATAAAACAACTGTGAACACTATAATTAGGAAGCGTGGTAGGGATGAAACAACCCAAACACTTAAGTGGCATCTTATACTTCGTCATATTGGTCAGACCAAGGTTCATAAAATGGAGAAAGATGGACTTATGGGTCCATTGGGATTGGAACCCTATCCAACTTGTGAATCTTGCCTTCAAGGCAAAATGACTAAGTTACCCTTCGCAGGGACTTTTGAAAGAGCTGCTGAAAAACTTGGATTGATCCATACCAACGACTGTTGCCCTTGTTAAGTGGCACGAGATGGCTTTTAATATATCATTACATTCGCTGATGACCATACTAGGTATGGGTTCGTGTACTTAATGAAACATAAGTCTGAAGCTTTTGATAAATTCAAGGAAGTTAAATCCTAGTTGAAAAATCAAACAGGTAACCATGTTAAGACTCCTCAGTCAGACCGAGGTGGTGGGTACATGAGTACCGATTTTGATGAGTTCTTGAAGGAACAAGGAATAGTGTCACAATTCACTTCTCCAGCCACTCCATAATTAAATGGCGTATCAGAAAGAAGGAAACGAACCTTGTTGGACATGGTGCGCTCCATGATTAACTATAATGATCTACCTATTTATATGTGGGGTCACGCAGTCCTTACTGCTGCGCATATCTTGAACAGATTTCCTTCCAAATCCATTCCTAAGACTCCACATGAGATTTGGATAGGTAGGAAACCAAGTCTTAATCACATTAGGATTTGGGGATGCCCTGCTTATGTCAAGAATACTAAAGTAGAGAAATTGGAAGCTAGGTCTGTGAAACGTCGTTTCATAGGATATCCAGGGGATTCCATGGGATATCTATTCTACATGCACGAAGATCATAGGATCATCGTTGCTTTACAAGCACACTTCCTCGAAGATGAGTTTATTCAGGAAGGAGGCGCATGTAGAAATATTTGGGTAGTCATAATGTCTTGCTAGAGAACACTTAATAAGATATTAAATGATTGCCAACGTAATATAAGCCTTTTGGGTCACAAATACGATAATTAAAGACAAGCAAGAATAATTAATAGATATAATATTGAATATTATATTTATTAAAGAAATTAAATAATGAGTAATATATAATATAGGATATTAGATATTATTTAATTATATCAGCTGGGAAAGATAAATATAATATTGGATATTATATTTATTAGAGGATTCAATAATAAATAATATATAATATAAGATATTATATATATTGTATTATTTAATAAGTTAAGGGTCTTGGACAAGGAGTTATCATAAGAAAAATTACACAACCCTAATTGTGTGAAGATAAAAATATTGGCCCTCCCCCTTCTTCTGTTTGGCGGAAATTTTTCTGTCCAGGAAGTCCGTTTTGGCCATATACGTCTTCTTCCCTTAGTTGATTTTGATCAACAGTACAAATTCTTCTAGCAAGGAATTAACTGTTGTACTGTTTATCAATATTATTCGTAAGGATCTTGCTATCCGGCTTGTACCAGTTGTTCATGTGTGAATCACCAAAATAGGAAGACGATATTAATCAGCTACTGGTCCGGGTTACAGATTTGTTCTTCGAATTAAGGTAATTCGATGAACTCTTTATAAATCAATTAAATCACTGCATGAAGATCCTCATCTGGGTTTTTCGTCAATTAATTCCGCTGCGTTTTGCTCAAATTAAAACCAAACAGTGGTATCAGATCCAACTTGCAGGTAATTTAGTTGTATATGTAGAAGGTGTTTTATATGCTTTGAATATATAAAATTATGTCCTTGATCATATTTAGGAAATAGAGATTTTAAAAATATTATTCTGATTTAATTTGATTAAATCGGATAGTTCAAAATAAATTTTATGGACTGCTTATCACAACAAAATGTTGTCCATAACTGTTCTGGAACAACACAGCGAAGCTGGTCAGGTTAGGGTCGGGTCGGGTTGTGAACCACGGACTAGGACCCGCGGGTAGTGATAAAATCGCAAAATAAAATCCCACTGCTGAGGGAATTCGATCCTGCGCGGTTCAGACCCGAAGCCCCGTCCCGACCATCTCGGCTGCAACTCCTCTTGTGAGTCTTGTTCAATAATATTTTATTTAACTCCTATTTTGTAAAATCAAAATAATTGTTTCAAAAATACATTTCTTGCGACCGGCGGGATTCGAACCCACGCGGCCATGTGCGGCCAAATATGTAACAACCCCAAGACGTTCAGGGCATATTACAGCGCCGTGAACCCAACTCTTTTAGTCCACCAGGCTAACACACATATCGACCACCCGAGACCAATGTAAAACACTATGCAATTTATACACCGTTACTTACTAAAGACAGATGCTAATAAACAGACTGTCTCAAACAACATTAACTCAACAATCAAACGCCTTCCCAAACTGGGTTAAAAAACATTACAAATAAAATGAAGAAAGTACTCGAGTATCTGAAATACAAACACAACCTCGTAAGTCTAGTAGAATTTCTTAATTACCAAATAGGTATGGCTATCTGCATCAAGAGTAACTGGGTGTCCATGAGATGACAGAAAGTAGTCATGAGAATGATCCTTATACATACGACCAAGCGATGGTAGATGTTGACTCCACCAAGTGGAAAGAAGCTATGGATGCTGAGATAGACTTAATGCATGCTAATCAGGTCTGGACTTTAGTAGATCGTCGTAAAGGCATGGTGCCTATTGGAAGTAAATGGATCTATAAGAGAAAGATAGATGGAGATGGAAATGTTGATACCTATAAGTCCAGGCTTGTGGCAAAGGGTTATTCCCAAAGAGAAGGAATTGATTATTTCGAGACCTTCTCGCCTGTAGCTATGATTAAGTCTATTCGTATGATGCTTGCCATAGCAGCCCACTTAGATTATGAAATATAGCAAATGAATGTGAAAACGGCATTCCTAAATGGATTCCTCGAGGAGGAGATTTACATGGAACAACCTAAAGGATTCATATCTAAAACCAATATTCATAAAGTATGCAAACTTCAACATGCCATTTATGGACTGAAGCAAGCTTTGCGAAGTTGGAATCTTCGTTTTAATGAGACAGTCAAAGAGTTTGATTTTGTCCAAAATGTAGAGGAGCCCTGTATTTACAAGAAGGTTAGTGGGAGCAAAATTGCATTCTTAATATTATATATGGATGATATTCTACTTATAGGAAACAACGTCGGAATTATTAGATATGTGAAAGCCTGGCTTTCTAAAGAGTTCTCAATAAAATACTTGGGAGAAGTGACCAATATTCTGGGTATTCGCCTCTACCGGGATAGAGCGAAAAGAATGTTACGTCTTTACCAATTCCTCTATATAGAAAAGATCGTGAAGCGATTTAGGATGGAAGATTCTAAAAGAGGGTTCCTACTTATGCAACATAGTGCAAAACTTTCCTTATAGATGTGTCCTCAAAGTGAGGAAGAAAGAAAGGAAATGAGCAAGGTACCCTATGCTTCGGAAGTTGGTAGCCTCATGTATGCTATGATTTGCACTAGACCGGATATTGCCTATACTGTAACCGTATCATATCGGTTTCAGTCAAATCCAGGGCAGGAACATTGGACTGCTGTGTAGAACATTCTTAAGTACCTGAAGAGGACTAAAGACTTGGTTCATACATACGGCCGTGGAGAACTTAGGGTGATATGTTATACAGACTCAAATTTTTAGGGGGACATGGATGCTCGGATGTCCATAACAGGGTATATATTTACTCTGAATGGTGGGGCGGTCTCTTGGAGAAGTGCCAAGCAAAGCTCGACTACAATCTCTACATGTCAAGCCGAATATCAAGCAGCCACGGAGGCTGCTAAAGATGCCTTTTGGGTTAAGAAGTTCACTAATGAACTTCAAGTGGTTCCTAATGCGGAGAAGCCCGTGACGCTGTTTTGTGACAACGACAGAGCTGTTTCACAGGCTAAGGAGCCAAGGGCTCACCACAACACCAAACATATTGCGAGAAAATATCATTTTGTTAGAGAAATGGTTAAGGAAGGGAATGTTATACTGCAGAGAGTATACACAGCAAATAACTTTGCTGATCCGCTTACCAAGCCACTATCTCAGAAGGTCTTAGAGAGACATCTGGAGAATATGAGTATTAGATACCATATTTTGTGGCATTTAGTGCAAGTGGGGGATTGTTAGGAATATGCCCTCGAATGTCACTCAGAGTATGAGAGAGTGAGAGCATTGTATTGTTATTATAAATATTATATTAAATAAGGCATTTATTATTTCTATATTATTGTATATCACAGGCATTGTGATTTGGTATATAAAATAATAGTCCTTGCATTTGAGAGCAAACATTCCACTTCTTATAGAGATAAGGAGATAAGCACAAGAAGTGTTTAGAACTCGAATGCTTAATAGGTTCGCAAGTCGATAAAGCTTAAATGGGTAGTAAGTTTAGATAATACTTGTATAACGTGTACTTTCACATGTAGAGTGCCTGTCTTCACTATGGGTTAGTGGAAGCACACGTTATAGGTATGCTAATGGGATTAGTATACTCGAACACGACTCAACTCGATTCGGTCACATAGATATCACTCAGGGATTGTCAATGACTAAATCGAAAGATTGTGATAGGTATATGTGGACCTTTAACTTGAGGTTTCAGTAGGAGATGTGCTTGTGATATTAAGTTAGTCATTAGAGTAGTTCAATCCAATCGTCGGTTGGTGGGGCAACCTCGAAATGCATCTTAGTGGGCAAGTAGCAGTCTCTACTGAATACCAAGATAGAATTATTTCTCGTGTAAGTGAGCAGGTAAATATCTTATGCGGTTAATGGCAAATGAGATCACAAGTCTTTGGCCAAAGCATTTAGAGCTAGTTGTATTTGATACACGATAGTTCAGTGATCTCGGTTTATATTAACAAAATGCATAGAGTCAAGTTACAAAAGGGTTTGACTTTCCCGTGACCTAATACCTGATCGAGATATATGATTCAAGGGTTTATATATATACGATATTCACGACATAATGGTTTTGGAATGATTCTATCATTCGTTCTTAGTTGGGTTATGGTACGGAACACTAGACTGGCTAAGTGTTACCCGTACTCCTTAGTTCCTCCCATTGCCGACTAAGACGGACCTATGGAGTCGTGCACAAGGATATTTGATGGATAAATATGTATTTATTATCTCTTCATTAATATTGGATATTAGATATCTAATTTGATTTATTTGATAAATCATGCGGTCTAGTGAATTGAAATTAATTACCGGGTGATTAATTTAATTCATAAATAATTATTTCTTGGAAATATATTATTATAATTTTGTATTTGATAAAATTATTTAATTGGATTAATTAATTAAAGATAAATACATTTGAGATAAAATGAAGTGTACTTAACGGACTAGATACGCGAACGTCCGGTACACGAACCGAGTGGCTTGGCTTGTTTTCTCACCTAATACCAAGTGGGCCACCCCCTAAACTTCTCCTCACCTTACATGTTACTTCCTAAGATGTGAGGTCTATTTTATATATATAGCAAATAATGAAGACTTGTGATTAGATTCCATATCTCATGATGTCATCTAATTTTGTTATATAATAAATGTGTTGGTCATTGTTTTGAACATGACTTGAAACACACACACAGATACACACACACACACACATACACACACACACTAATCATCCATGAGTTTCTGTGGGAGGAGAAAAAATATTTTTCTTCATTTTCTTGTTTATCTTAGAGAGAAAGAAAAAGGAAGAAGAGAAGAGAAGAAAAATATTATATCAATTCCCGTGTTCTTTGAAAACGAATTGATATATTATTTTTCCGATCAATATCCATCACTTGATAACATAGAGACACACGGAATATTCGTGTTTAGATCATTCATCAAGCTAGAACGAATCGGATTCATGTTCGTGTTGGTGACCGGAAACGATCAAAGCTTGGCTCGGGAATTTTCCTTCAAGAAGATATTATCAAGGGTCTACGGGGGTATGATCTTTTAATTTTATCTTCGTTATTTTATATTCATTTATATGATGCTTGATCGGTCTGTTTTGGGGTTTGGTTTTATCCGGTTGGACCAGTTTATTTTCCGCTATGTATTCCGATTTTTTAATCACCGAACCCAACAATTAAGTCCTCAACCCAAACAGCACAGAATACAGCAAACGCTCATCAAAGCTAATGCTGCTGTTTGGAATCATTCTTGTAACACCCCCATGATATAACAACATCAACAACGACTAACACCAACACATTAAACCATATATGACACTGCCGGCGTGAGTACAAAACTAAAACATGACTTGATCATGACAAAACGTCCACCAAATCAAAATAACACATGATATCACTGTTGCTGGTCACCCTCATGCCCTTCCTGCGCCGGCTCGCCACTAAAACCTATACCTGAATACACAACAAGTATATTCACCCAAGAATGGGTCACCAACCAGCTGGTGCAAGTACAACAATTCATGAATATGTACCACAAGTGAATAAACAACCAAATAACAGTGCCATCGCATATATTCCGAAATACAATATGACAATCATCACAAAAAAACCTCCCGAGCTGTACTGGCCCTGTACATCATGCCAGATACACACCCCATGGAGTCCTCGTCAGGCCCTCTCTAGTTGTACAACCCCACCGAGTGATCCGTGGGAAAAGCGGCCTATCGAATCCCAGGGAGCCTCACTAGTTTTAACTCAGTTCACACATACTCAATAACCACATGGCACAAACCACATTTTCTGAAATTACAACTTTTCACAAAATCACATTTTTCACATATTCACACGAAGTACATCAAACGCAATCAAAGTACTTGCCTCAATTACAATGGTACAGGGAACGGTGAACGAAAGGACCTGCCGCCCAAACTTTCCTCAATGATTAGGTCCTAGCACAACACAGCACTATATCAAACATAGTACGATGTAAACGGAAAGGTTTACCCTAAGTTCTACTCTTAGTGACAATCAATCGGACACTATGGGGTCAGCATGGATCATACACAACTATGGAAGAAAACTCAAAACTTAACCCGTAAACTTCAATGAAAAGTAAATGATTATAATTATAATATCATAATCCAGTACAGTCACGGCTAGATCTGGACTTTAGAGGATGAAACCTCAACAAAACCCTAAAATATGAAGAATTAAAGTTTCGAATGATTTACCTTAATCCGGATGATAAAAGATATTAATATCTTGTTAACATTGCTCTAAGAACTCCAAAAACGTTGTTGGGTAGTGAAGTCTGGCCAAAATCTGCACTTCCCCACGTCCAGATCGCCCATCCGCCGGAGGAGGAAAGAAGAGGGAGAGAAATGACAAGAACTAAATTACGCTGTCCAATTTATACTAGGCGTGATTAGCGTGCACTACAGCAAAGGTGTAGTGTGTGCTATCGGGCTTAAAAGGTAGTCCACCGCCTTTGAAAGGCGGTGCAGAACTTTCTGTACTGTCCGCGCTAGCGTGCGCTACCCGTAAGGGTTAGCGTGCGCTACCTGTTAGTGTGTCCAGGGTCCAGAAACCTCTGCATGTACTGACCGGCCATAATGGCATGCGCTACCATGGCCAACTAACATGTGCTACAAATGTATGATTAGCGCGAGCTAGCAACACAGTCTAGCGTGCGCTAAGTGCTACTTATCAACATCACCATTATGAAGTTTGGTCAGGACGAACACATCCTGATAGGCACATAACTCGAAAATCACTAACAGCCAACATACCAGTTCCAACTCCAATATACACACTATTCCAGGCACCAAACCGTATAATATGGAACTTTCCCAAACCAACTCCCAACAGAATACGACCAAAAAAATAAAATACATTATTTATAATGTACACGAATATTACACCCTTACCCTCTAAAAAGAAGGTTCGTCCTCGAAACATGAAACAAGAAGAGGGTCGTCGAAATATATATTCGAGTCACAAATCATATCCATACAAAATTTTGTTCTTAAATTGTAAACATTACACCAATACATATCTATAAGAAAACATTGATACACAGTATGCCCCATTAAGCATATCTGAAGGGTTAACGCGACAGAGTTATCTTTGGGATCTTCCTCGGGATTCTCATCGTCTTCTGCGACTTTTTATCCCACTATCGGGATTGGGGACGCTAGGAGGATAGCGAGGATTTCCTTAGCGTTGGCTCACATCCTTTCCCTTTCTTGTTGGATCTGATCCCGGAGAGCCTCTCTCGCTTGAGTGTACTGGGCCTGCCTCTCTCGAAGAGTGCGCCGTACTGCAGCCAACTGAGCTTCTAGCTGCGCAGCACGCACGCGTTCTCATGTAGCTACTTCCTGCGCAGTCTGATTTGCGTCCCGGTGAAATTGTGCTACGACCTCTAGCTAATTGATATGTTCTAAGCAACGGGTATGCTTAGTGGGATCCATACTTACAAGATCATTTAACTGTTTCCTTCAGTTAACGTCTTAATTTTACTATGGAAATACCTCTGAGGGTCTTATATACACATCAAACCGACTTAAAGTCGACGGCCCTAGCAGCGCTACAATTATTTCAAGTAGCCGCTATTATGGCGCCACCGTCATTCAGTATCAATTATCCCTCGCTGCCACCATGATAACAATAATAGTGATAAAAATCTTGATGATAGATTCGCAAAGATTCCCAATAAAAGATCGAGTTTATCAATGGCACAAATATGACCAAAATATTTGTCAAGCTAAAGGATGTAATCACGGACTCTCGGTATTCCCACTTGATGTCAAGACATGATGACCATCTCTCAGATGTTGATAGTTGAACTGAAAGAAAAGAAAATGAACAAAAGAAAAAGAACTAACGGGAAAATAAAATTATTACATCTCACTCCTTTTGAAATAGATTCATCTCAAAACTTAGGACAAGAAACAATCAACGCAAGGCACACGTTATATGCTGCCAATAGCGGGCACAAAACTTCCAGTCGTACAGAGCCGCTGTGGTCCGATTCAATATGCAAGAATGTTTACAAAGTGCAACAATCATGAATCACTACGGTTGATAATTCAGACAGTACAATAACCACAATACGAGCTTAACGCTGAGCAAATGTATAATTCCGACAATCTCAAAAGTTTGGAAGATGACTTACTGGTACGAGTACACGAATCCTGAGGGAATCAGACACTCGATAATAATGATGCGAGATCGAGAAATCCATAATCAAACCACAACGATCGAACAATATTGATCTAACAACAATGACTGGGCGACAATAATCAAACAACTCCGAAGTTAAAGCCTCAACTCAAAACGTTAAGTGGGCTCGTAAGAATTACGAGATATTCACTTTACATTGGACTCAAGAGATTTGAATCAAACTTGGAAAAAGTCACAACTGTAAATGGATTCATCCGAAACAATGTCACAACTCGTTCGAACGACAAAAACTGAAGAACAGAACGCATTCAGAAGGTAGCGTCAAACATAAGCGAGCCGATAGGATGGAAAAATACAGAAGTTAAAAACTCGGGCATCATGATCCACATTAAAAAAATAAGTTTGTCCCAGAAATTTAGAACAACGAAAACAAGGTAATAACGTAACAAGCAACTTCATAAGGTCGGATGACCAAATCTCTAAGCATTCTGCGAATGTGGAATGACTACTAACATCACGAGAATTTCTCAATAGAGACACGATTCAATAAACGGCATAGATTGAGATTATAATAAAGCACACCATAATTAGATATGGTTTGCTCGGGTGGAATCATGAGTTACCAAAAGGATTATGGCCCAACATTCAATGACAGTGGAGTTATACAACGAGATCTTGAAACTAGTATATGATGAAAACCACAATTACGATAAGCTCAGACATCAAGCCAATCATCATAGTGCCACCGAACTCGCAAGTTCTGCAGTAGAGTAAAGCATAGGGGTTCAAGGCCGTAAATCGTACAAGCACAAGAATCCCGATTATTATACTCTTCTCCCCCTCAAAGGGAGTTTTGTCCTCGAAGCGTAGAACTACCAAGTTAGAGGTAGAAAGCAAGAAGATAAAGAGAATCATGGCCACAATTGGCGAAACCATCACTGAGTAGGATATATTACCAAATCCTCATTTTCCAACATCTAGGATACGTGATGCCCCTGATCACTTGCCTCGTTCACCAAGAGTTTATGGACTTTTGATCGAACATCAATTGTTCACGATTCCTCAGAATCTTTAGAATCGTCAACGAGTTGAAAAAATCGGAATTATGGATATACAATTCATAAGACATGGCCAACAACAATATTTAACATCAATTGATTCGTCGGAGTCGGGTTGGAAAATGGGATCAAGAACAAAATCTAAAAAATGGTTAACTCGAGAAAAACCAAGGAATCACCTCGATTCGATGAAGAACAATAGATTAGATAATGTTATACTCCAAAACACCTTTGAATGGAACAAAATCAGTCAAGGAGTCGTCTTTGATTCACACCTTGGTGTCACCCACGGAGAAAAATGAAAAGAGTGGAAATGATGAATCACGATTGCTGTCCAGTTTATATGCCGAACAGATTAGCATGCGCAAACTAAAAGCGTTAGCATGCGCTAACCAGACCTCCAGCCCTAGTCCAGTAGCTTCTGGACTACCCCCCGAACTACCAGTTAGCGCGTGTTACATAATTGCATAGCGTGTGCTGTCGAACTCTCAGTCGAATGCAGTAGTTTCTGCATCTCGAATTAGCATGCGCTATCCACAAGATAGCGTGCGCTAATTGTTCCGATTCAGTAAAACAGTCGTGAACACATCTCAAACAGCACTAGAACTGAAGGTTACCAATAAACAGCAACATACAAATTCGAACACCATCGGTTCGTACATATACAACACCACACAAGCAATCATCGAAAGGCCATTAACAACTAAACTGAAATCCTATCCCTCGGTGAAGAGGGTTATTATCGAGTGTATAAAAAACGACCTGACATTTACACCACCAACTTGATCTTAATTCTGAGCACTATTGCCCAAAATCTTCTAGATGTTTTCTGTCTTCTTGTCCCACTTGTCATCTCAGTTACTGACGGGGCTTCATAGGGTATCGTCTGATCTTAGCACTCCTCCACCGCAGCATGGATCATTGTCGTATGGACCACATCATTGGTCCCACAATCGTCAACACATCCACTTCCATCCATATCCGATATACCAAGAGTTGTAATACTCTTCCGTACAGTGACACTACTGGACCTAATCAACATCTCCGAGCACTCAAAGTAGGCAACACTAGAACGTCGAAGTTGGGAGGCATGTATATAATATATAAGGGTTAGAATACATATACACGCGTATTATGCTTAAAATCAACTTTTAGTCTTCTGACAGGAATAATAATACCATGTCCGAAATATAATCTTTTACAAATAAGGGGCGAGTCACGTGTAATATCTTAAATTTCTACTACAGTTGTTTAATGTTATTTTATTCGAGTTGTGTTGTACAGTGTGGAATCTGTACAGTATGGATAATATAATTGAAGGACTAAGACATATGTATTGGTATAATCTTCGTACTTGGTCGATAATTGCATTTGAAGACATCATGCATCAGGTTGTTTTAATTCTGATATCTGGTATATCATTGGGACGAGTATATGTATTCAGTATGTCGGGTATACGTATTCGGTATGTTGAGACGACAGGCAGGAGCAGCTATGTTTGGCTAAGTTCAAAAGCCATTACGTACGTTAAGTTTAGGACCTTACATACGTTATGTTGGTAAGAGTAACGTACGTTATGTCTCATGCATTACGTACGTTAAAGCATCAGGTGAGATGCAGTCGTCTAATCAGAGGACTTTGTCTAAATACAAGCATAACGTACGTTAAGCATAGATGCTTACATATGTTAAGACACAGTAGTAACGTACGTTACGTTGAGTGTATAACCTACATTATGAAGAGAATCAGACACGGTCCGAATTGTCGGCAGCTTTCGGCGCAGATGTGGACAGGAAAAGTCAACTCCGAGTTAATAAATATAATATTCAATATTGTATCTATTAACTATTCCTGCATGTATTTAATTGTCGTATGTGTGACCCAAAAGGCTTATATTATATTGGCAATTATTTAATACATTATTAAATAATAAATCATAAGCGGTCCCGAGGAGACATTATGACTACCCATATAATATAAGTGTATAGTCTATTAAACCATTTAAAGTGTCAAATCTCTTTGTCATGCGATATCATATTTGAACTAAGTCATACAAATTTTTATACTAATTATGTTCAAATGCTTTCTCGATCTTAAGTGGACTGATTGAATCGAATGACTCTTCATTTGAGCATGGCCATGCAATTTCCTCTGTCCTACTTATCGAGGGCCCCAGCAGATATCTCCCTCCCTTTAGAAAGGGACAAATCACCATCTTGATTATTCATTGCCCTCTACATGACTCCCACTAATCCCGATCACTAACCTTAATTCAGATGAATGTTGGATTACATTGAGGCTGAGCAGTTATCATGTTGGACTTTATGATAATCTTAAGTTCAAGGATTTATTAACATATTGTTATATTGACATTCACTTATGATATTTCCATGCAGTGATCTCAATGCGGGCCCGTCCAGTTTTGCATTCTCCAACCAATACCCATAAGTTTGATCCGTACCATATGCATAATCATCCGATGATTATCAATGAAACTTATACTAGTATATTAGTCACTTGAGTCTCCACTCTACGTGATTGGACCAGGGACATTTGAATATTCTTATTATTTATGAATAACTATTATTTGATTATTGTAATATTAGAACATGGACATATCATAATAATCAACTAGAAATAAATAATATCAAATGACTTTATTTAATTGTGACAATTACAAATATAGGCACATAGAATGTCCTTGGGCACTATTTCCAACATGAAGTTCATGAATCAGGACTTTAATGTCTATTGGGATAGTTTGAACTATCTGATTTGAATTATGGGTGTCGTTTCGATGCATTCGATATCGATATCGTGCGAATGTGTTATTGAATGAATTGCATTTCATTCAAGGCTTGCTCGAGTGAGTAGTATTGTCGAAGGACACCGTTCGTTCATTCGAAGAAGAACTTTTTTGCGTCTCCGGAATTGAGGCAAGTTATCTTGCTCGGTTATAATGATGATTGATTCTTGTGAATGTTATACCTTTCATGTATGTGTAATACTTTATTAATCTATGATTCATAATGAGGTATTGTTGTTGATCATGTCGATCATTTCGTTGTGGGATTGTATTCCCAAGATCACTACCTTAAATATCGTTTGGTGTTGTTGATCATTGTTGTCACTATAGCTAGTTTCTTGATCCTTATTGGATGTGTGATTAATTGAGTTTCATTGTCATGTTGTATCGTGACATATCTCGTGTCATATTTATGTGCTGATTGGTCATATGTATGATTTTTAGCCCGGCACATATGGTCATGTGTTGATGTTTCCACATTAGACTATGCATACGAGATGTTACTTTTTAAAGCTAATTAGGTACATTGTCCCACTTATATCCTGGAGTCCGTATATGGGGTGGACATGTGCACGGACACATTTTCGGATCCGGGGGAATATTCTGATGTCCGTCTTGGTCATTGCGTTATTTTATTCGCGGGATCTTAGCAATTACTTCAATGTTAGGAATGGGTCTAGTTGATTCAATTTCAAATCTATTTTTTGTTCGGCGAAAAGCTACTTGACAATTACAAAAAAACTGGATTACTAAAAACCGTCGTAATTACACTACCGCCCCGCCCTTAATTACAATCTACCGCTTCCAAAAATAATGATTTTGCCATTTTAATAGAATCTCACTCTCTCTACCTCACTTCCCTCTCTCACTACTATATCTACCTCACCTATCTCTCACTACTATCTCTGTGCCACCGCTGCTTCACCGCCGCTCCACCACCGCAGAACCATATCGGGCAAAAGAAAAACACTCGTAAGTTTTTCTTTCGCAGATGTCCAAAAAATCCACGTAAACCATGGGTGGGCGTCTGAAGTTTATGCCTGACCAAAGTTGAGGCGTCCAAGCCATACGCCTCACCTAAGGACGGAGCAGGATCGACGGACGCCTAGTCCGTGGTTGGGCGGAATCTGCAGACGCCTCACCATTGTCCTTACGTCCGCCCCGGATGCCCGGACCATAGCGCAGGCGGAATTTGTAGACGCCCCCCATTTTTTAATTTTTTGTAATAAACAATAAACAATTCTTATAATTATAACTACAATTTTTATAATTAATAATTAATTATAGTTATAATTTTAATTAAATTGTTATTATAATCAATAATAATTTATATAAATAATTATAATAATTATCCATATTATAAAATTAATCATTATACGAATCATTATAAATATTATAATAAATAAATATTATGAATTAAAATAATATATATAATTATTTTTATATAATATAATTAGTTTAATTTGAATAATTAATTAAAATATTATTTCCAAATAATTATAACTATTATTTTAATTAATAATTAGTGTCTTGTTACTGTTGGTTTTATAGTTACTCATTAGTTGTATTATGCTAAACGCAGATGAGAGGAGGAGGAGGGAAATCTATGCCGCTAGTTAGAGAGATGATAGAATCTGGACCACATCACACCAGAACTCGTGGTATTGATGCTTCTGTTCGAAGACAGCGGGAGACGGAGCATATGGGTTACGTAGCTTCGGGTAACGTTGGTGGTGAGGACATAGAGTATGATTCTAGCGCGTTTTATTTGCATGACCAGGACAATGATCAGGACATGTACGAGGGTGGTGATGATGACTCCTCGTCCATTGTGTATCGGTTCTGGAAGGGGAGAGGTGGGAGGTTTGTCACTTTCGGGTCGAGCATTAGTAAACGACGTAGGCCAGAGGATAACAGTGCTTGGATCGTTACGGAGGAGATGCTTGGTGTCCCTTTTGATGGCAGCGTTATCCCAAGTTTTGGTGGGCATGTGGCGTCACGTATATGGATGGGGGAGATGAAAGGTCTGCTGAAGTGCCACAGTAGGACTGCTGCGTGCCAGAGTTTGAGTCAGTGGCGCTCAGAGATGTCACCAGGTTTGGATCGATGGATTAGTAGGACTGGGATGTCGCACCTGACGGACACCATGTTTAGACACATTGACTTCCCATTGATTTTGGCGTTCGTTGAGCGGTAGCAGCCCGATACGAACTCTTTCCACATGTTGTCCGGAGAGATGACTATCATTTTACATGATGTGTGGCAAATCCTTCGCATTCCAGTCGAGGGGCGATTGGTTTATGCAGATAGCGGTTCTACACAGCTACAGGTAGATGCGATGGAGGTTCTCGGAGTTTTGCGGGCGGAGCTAATGCCTACTCATTGGGGGGGTGGCGTACTTGTTAGAAAAATATCATTCTTTGAATCTACTATGTGAGCTGCAAATTTGAGAAGATCAAACTAAGAGATAGATCTGTTAATGAAGCAAGCAACAAATAATATATATATATATATATATAAGTAATCAAAAGAAAAGAATCCGAAGATGGACGATGTTGAGTCCATAAATTCTGTCTCCTTAAAGAAAATTCGCCCTCACTACAGTGTATAGCGTCTGTCTCCGAGGATAAAACAACATCTCGATGCGTTGATAAATCGATCATCACACCCTCAGCGAACTAGAATAAAATCTGAACTATCACCGATGCGATCGAAAATATGAAGAGAACTTTTTTGCTAAAAAAGGCCAAAAAATTAGAGTATATGACTGTAAACGGGAAAATTTCTGTGCAAAAATCCGACCCCCTGACATTTGTATTTATAGGTGAAGCTGAGAGAGAGACATGTGGTGGAGGAACTCTAACTCGATTAGGATTGGTCTCTTTGATACTTATCCTAATCTATTAATATATTAGTCCCATAATTACCAAATAACTTGATAGTTATCCTAATATATTAATTCAATAATTATCAATCTAATATGATATTTATCCTAATCCGGATTTTATGATTGAGGCAATTTAGCAAAATGAATTTTTGCCAAATAAAATTGCAGTAAAAAGATTACTTCGAGACGCCGAGACATTTCGCCCAAATCTCCCTTCGACCCGAACCGAACCAGACCAATTTCAGTCGAGTCGGTCGGTCGGACGAAACGAATGGACGGCGGTGGTGGCGACATGCGTGTGTGTGTGCGCGAAGGGTGCCCAGTCACACATCCACTCATGTCCCACTTGTTGTTGTGAACAAGAGTTTGTGCATATCACCTTATATACACACAATTGTTTTTACTTTTTTCCAATGTGGGCTAGCATCACAAACTCACTTCCAAAGACATCACTTTGGAACATTATATCTGATTCACACCTCAATCATTTTAAGTGTTCTTACATATTTTAAAAACCTCTTACATAGGACTACGAATTCCAACCAAATCCCGACAGTAACTTGAAGTCGGGGTACACTCAAAATTGCCTCTCAAGCGGGCTGCTCAAGACAGCCCCATTTTCCTATTTCTCCAATAATCCCCCACATGAATGGGATTGATGGTACAACATCACATGTCAGACACGGAGTCTGACTTGGTGATAGTTATTGCGGTTAGGCATTGCATAGGATAGGTAGAGTACGCTCTTTGAACCTTCCCTCGAAAAGATATATTCTCCTTAGTGGCTAGACAGTGTGGACTTAGTGCCTTTGAACTTTCCAATAGTTTGTGTAAGTGATGGTACATCCCTCATAAAGCCTCCCTGATTTATTATGTTCTCATTATTGTGTCCGTTTTGGCCATGGACACCGTCCTAGTTCTGCCAGAGTTTTTCAAGAATTGTGCCTTGCAATTCTCCTTTGAAGCGGCCCCTCTTCACTCCAACATAGGTGATTCTTTTGAGTTTTTGAGTAAACCTGTATTTTGCTCCACCCGACTATATGTTGTTGAGTTAAGAATCATTAAAAGCATAAGCTTAGCCTCTCCCTTCGGGTATCACTATACTCATCCCAAGAATAAGTCGGTTTGGGGTGACCACCCCACAGTGATTGTGCCCAGTTTTTTGAATTGGTTGTCCCATTGAACCTAGATATTGGGATCTCCAGTCAGCATAGGTTGGGTGTCCTCCATAAACCTTTAGCTCATGGCAATAAGACCCATTCCTTGTGATGATTTATCGACAAGGTCTTTTAATAACCATTTAGTTAGCGGGTCTGTGACATTATCCCTTGACGAATCATGGTCAATAGTGATAACCCCTGTTGATAGCAACTATCAAATGGTATTATGTCTTTGCCTTGTATGATGAGACTTACCATAATGCTTTTGCTCTGTGCCCCGCTAATTATAGATTGACTATCACAATGATTACTAGCTAGTGTGAAATATATTTACTATTTAGACATTAAATTCATAATGTCGGATATCCAATTTGCATTACTATATCATTTTAGTAGTTTTCGAATATCTCATATCATGCAGCATATACACACAAGTAATTTGATATATCTTTTATATCATTGTAATCACTAATTGATGATTAGTTTATTGATTACTCGTGTATCCACACAGTCTAATCACAATATAGTCTATGTCTAGTCTTGTACAATTCACTTAGTACATCAGACTTTTAGTTACTCTTGAAAGATCTGTTTACCTTTGTGCTTAGATAGAGGCACCATATCCATATGCATTTTAGCTATACTAGAATTGATTTCGTGGATCTTTTCAAGATTCATGTCATCATAGTATGACTGACCTCATTTGGGAACGACTTGAGATTTTAAAATCATCTCTTTAGTCTCATATATTTATCTTTTCGGACTCTATAGAATTGATCCCGTTGTCATTACTATCAACAATGGCTTGAGCTTTCAAGTTCGATCTTAAAATGATGACATAGTCATCATACGTATTTAACATAAACACACTTGATGTATTCATTGACTTGAATCTTTTTTACATTCTAAATTGGCATATTTTAACTCTTTTGAAAATTACGAAACCAGCTATTAACTAAGACTTCAATTTCAAATTGATGAAATTACTAATTTTAAGTTTCCCCAAAATTAGAAATTTTTCATTAACTGCATACCAAATTTGAGCGTCCCCAAATTGGTACTTTTCTGTCATATAGTCACCATATTTGAGTTGGCAAATTAGAGATTTTATCACATCAATGTCAAAGATTTTATGCCACTGTTTTTGTGTCAATTTAGATTCATAATAATTTCACTAAGTGCAGACTTTCAACTGTTGTAGTAGGCACATATGCCTCTGGTTCTTTCAAATTGACTTTTCTCAAAATCGCCATTTAGAAACACTGCATGTATGTTCATTTGATATACTTCTACATTATGCAAAGTAGCAATAATATATATCATAATAATGAACTTTGTTCTCGTTACTAGAGAATATATCTTAGAGTACTTTTAGGCTCTTACGTTACTACAACCTCAATTAGTAGTTTCTCCTCTTACTTATCCATGACTCCATTTAATTTTATTTTCCAATTGAATTTACTTTGGATCCTAGTGGTATCCATTTCAGAGGAAGATCCACCGTATATTAAACAAAATTCTGCACAACAGAATTGTTCTCTCTCTTATATGACCATATGAAGAGTGTATATTTTCACATAGCATTGTAAATCATCTTCTAGCATGCATGTTAGACAATTCAGACGTAGTGATTTTCCAAGTTCAAGCCTTTTGCTTCAACCTTTAAAAACCACTTGGTGATTCATTTCACATTGACAAATCCACGGTATCTCATAATTGATTTAGTTTTTAAATCAGTTATGCATTTGATATATTCTTTTCCTTAACTCGATTAGTACATACTGATATGTTAGAATATCAGACTTTTGTACTAAAAATTTATACACATCATGCATGTATCTAGTAAAGATGCAGTCGACCGTCTAGAGTCATACCTTCACCTGCTTTGGCTTAGGAACTTTGGACTTAGCTTGACACCCCCACATTTTGTGGTAACCCTGAAAATATCAATCATGGCCTTCATCATTTCTTTCAAGATTTTATCTTTTGCGTTCAATAACGCCATTCGACTGAGGCACGCATGGTGTAGTGGTTTGATGATTTATGCCTTTTGCAGCACAAAGTTCTTCAAACAGAGCATCATGCTCTCCTCCTCGGTCACTTCGAATTACTTTTCTCCGAACATTGAGTTGATTATTCAACTTCACTTTTGAAGATCTTAAAACTTAAAATCTTCATCTTTGCTCTTAAGAAAAAAGACGTCACAAGTTCTGGTGCAATCATCAATTGTAGCTTGGAGTTAATCTATAACAGTTTTTAAGTCAACTATCATAACTTGAAATATCCCAACAATAACTGTCGGCACACTCAACCTTGTACTTTCATTACAAGGATGTCCACAAATTTTATGTGGTCCTTTTTTGTCAATGCATACATCTCATATAACGCATTGTCGAATATATTAAGGATGTAATACCTGCATATATAGTCCCCTTAACATCAACAATCACCACTTGTTCTAGATATTAACATTCCATGTTCCTATCCAAAGACATAAACACCTTAACAAAACTCATCATAATCACCATATTTACTTCAAGGGATTCTCAAGGACATGAATCAACCCAACCACGTTTAAGTAATATCAACATGCTCATGATAATCAAGGCAGCATAATCCAATATGTTATTTAATCATATAATCCTCAACTTTAACGCATAAACCATTATATAGCCTATCACATATTCCCCTTTGATGTGATATATACCAAGAACACCAATAACATCATGATTCCATAATTATGTTCACAACAAACAACATAATCAAAGGCATATATCATCATATTCTTCAACATACAACTCACATAACCTCAAGAATCACAACACCACCACCATAGCCATCATCATACGAATAAAACATCGACAACAACCTCGAAATCCAAAGTTAAAGAGAAGAGTTATCCAGCATACCTCAAGAAGATAAACATCACAAGCAAACGCCTCAAGAATCAACCATAATTCCATATGTGAAGCTCCAAATCCTTGTCCACAAGCTCATAATCGACTTAGAAGAACCAAAGATCCATCTCGGAGGGTTGAAGGATGAAGAAATGAAGTGAAACTCTCAAAATATCAAAGTGATGGACATCTCATATTTATATAAACTTTAGTCATTACGTACGTTACCTGATCCACGTAACGTACGTAACGATCATTACGTACGTTATTCTACTTTCATAGCGTACGTAACGCCACTCCAGAACCCACTGCCTCATTTCGTACCTTGTATTACGTACATAACACACAGTTGACTTGCTACAGTAATATTCCCATTTAACGTACGTAAAAGGTTATCCTTAATATACATCAAGCGCAATGTTGACTTACCTTTCCACATATGCGGCGAAGGTTGCCGACACTTCGGATCCTATCTGATTCTCTTCATAACGTACGTTATATACTCAACGTAACGTATCTTACAGTTGTATCTTAACGTACGTAAGCTCCTACGCTTAACGTACGCTACGCTTGAATTGACAAAGCCCTCTGATCAGACGACTGTATATCACCTGGTGCTTTAACGTACGTAATGCATGATTTATAACGTACGTTACACCTACAAACTTATCGTACGTAAGATCCTGAGCTTAACGTACGTAATGGCTTTTATACTTAGCCATTTACAATTACTCCTGCCTGTCGTCTCAATATACTGAATACGTATACGCGACATACTTAATACATATACTCGTTCCAATAATATTCTCATATGATACACCTGATACACGATATCCTCAAATGCAATTGTCAACCAAGTACGACAATTATTCCAACACAATTGTCTCATTCCATAAATTATATTATCTATAATGTAATATCCTGCACTGTGCAATATAACTCTGGTAAAATAATGCGAAAAATTTATACTAAAATTCCAGGATATTACATACTACACCTCTTAAAATAAGTTTCATCCCCGAAACTTGAAATTCTGACACAGACAATATCTTAACCAAATATTCAAACTTATCATGAAAGCAGTAAATCGTCGCCACAAGCGAATAACCAAAACAATATACTTTCATGTGCGTGAATCCGATGATCTCCCGTGATAATAGCATACGACTCCCACACGAAGCCTCAACACAATACCAACACACACCAGCATCGCAAATATAGCAATTTTGAAAATATTACAAAAATTTTGAAACCTCCAAAATTGGTAAAATGCCGGAAGCCATTTTAAAATACACAGCAGCGAATATAAGCGTAATGAAAATACATTTGCAGTGGAATCATAACAGTCAGGAAAATACTCAGTTCTCGAATACATGCCATAGCCAGTATCACCCGGGAAGCTCATCCCTTCATGACCGCTACTACCTCGATCTCCGAGTACCTAAAAGATAAAGCCTACGACGGGGTCAGCCACAATACTCAACAATGATACGATCACATCATCATGAATATTACATACCAATGTAATTAAAAGGTAAGAATACTACCAATGTAATCTTACCATCATAACCTTACTAATCAATAGAAATCCATACCAAATTGATCCTTACCATAATCCACATTTCACATTCTCAAATGATGAATGAACTCAATTACAACCATCTGTATTGTATTCAAACACCAAAAATTCTCAAAATATCATCATAACTCATAAGCACACGATACTCAGCATTCGGCCAGTCCAATCATATCCATTGATTTACACCATCAAATCTCAACTCTAATAATCGAGTGCAAATCTAGTCAAGTACCAACAATATGTGAAAATGGATAAATCACAAATAATCAATTACCTATCAATTATAATAACCCCAAGGTCGCAACCAAGTTTAACAAGAAGTGTTGGCCCTAATCTGAAGAAGAAAAGAAGAGACCTGTTGGGTTAAACAACAGGTCTCTTAAGTTTTTACAATTTAGAGACCCGTCAACAAAAGCAACTGGTGTCTTATTTCTTACACATTAAAGACCCGTCAATAAAAACAACGGCTCTCTTAAGTCTCTCACAAAAAAATGGCGGGCCCATTTGCCATATAAGAGACCTGTTGTTTATAATATCAGGTCTCTTATATTAAAGAGACTCGTTATCTTTATCAACGGGTCTTTTAGTATGGATCTCCTTGCTTGTTTTTGTATTAGTGAGGCTTCAAAAGCCAAAGATACGGCGCAACCCGCTGTACAACATCCACAGGGCGCAACCCCTGCAGAAGAAATATCTACTACTATTCATACAGTAGATCCCGGGCTTTTGGTGGCAACGACGGATAAACAGCTATTTGCCAATTTAGAAGGCTCTGGTGAGTCGGCTGCCCTTTTGGAGCCAAAAGCTGCATCTCCTACACGAGAACCCACAACCGTAAGGGATCCCTCTCCCACAAGGGTACCAACCCCTGTTCGAGATCCATCTTCGAAATAGGCTCCCATACCTGTCGAGGAACCTGTGCCTACAGTATACCCACGTACTGTACGCAGCCCCTCCCCCGATACTCTAATCCATAATACTTTGCTATCAGTACAGATTGAACTGGCTATCGAATGCCTTGTTCAGTGGAAGACCTACAGGGTGGCTCCGTACAAAACCCTATACAACTGGAGCGAGTGGAAAGAAGAAGAATCATTTTTTCTGGAGGTGATAGATTCCCAGAACATCGAAGCCCTTAATCAATGGGACAAGAACTTTTGCCAAGAACTGATCAAGAGCTATTTTCTGGTAAAAGAACAAGCCCGATTGAAAGGCGAATCGAAGTCCAAAGATACTGTTCCTATCAGCCCCAAATTAGACCACGACTCAAACGACGACGATGATGCCTTTCAGGCAGGTCTGAGAATGAGCCGTGAAGAAGCTAGAGAACAGAAATTCTAAAGGATGCAAAACAAACAGGGACAAGGGACCTCAAGACAACAGCAGTCCCCTCCCCGACAGGAAGAAACTACCTAAGATAAGGAGGAATGATTCCCTCTTGTCGCTGAAGAATTGACAGTTTCAACACAGGCGCCCGAGCCTGTCTCCGCTGAAGAAGATCACGCCCGCGCCATCCTGCACGAGGAATCAGTCCCTCGCCGGAGCAGGCGGATGCTGAGTCACAGCAGGAGGAATCAGTCCCTCCAGTACCTTTGTCTACATAAGCACATCCAGAACAGGAGGAGTTATTCCCCCCTGTTTCCGAATCCGAACAGGCTTACCAACCAACAACCATGCCTACAACTGATTCCCCTACATCACCTCCAACAGTAGAATCCGATGACAGTTTCCTACCTGAGGACACACCACACCAGCCACGCAATCGTGTGGCTATGCGACAGCTAAATGGATCTGAAGACAATCTTGCGCGCCTCAACTCTCCACGCACAGAAGAGAAGATAGAGCAATTGCACGCCCTTGGTTGCCAAACAGTGTTTCTACAGGATGCTGTCGACGCATTGTACAATGTTGGAAAACAACTTGATTGGCTTCATGGAACTGCCATCGATGAGATGACTATCCTGAAGCATGAAATTACGAAGGTTGAAGAAGCACTATGCATTCTGCCGAATGCATTGAAGCAAGCTCTCTCTCAACTACAAGAACGCCAGGAAGAAATTCTCAGAGATGAGCAGGAAATGCTCCGTATCTCGGAAGCAAAGACTGTAGCCGCCCTTCTAGTGAATGAATCCAGACTGACTGGCCATGATGCTAAGATTGACGACATGTCAGTGGTACTCAGTTCCTTGGTTTCTAAGATCTCAAGTCTAGAGACCAAACAGGACAGCGCGATGAAGCTCCTGGAGAGCATTGATGCTAAGGTCTCCTCACTTGATGAAGCCAAAAAGGGGGAAGAATCGAGAGAAGCTGCAAGGCACTGGAGATTGGAGAAAGACAGAGAATTTGACACTAGTCTGGAAGAAAGCGTCACCGCCGCAATAGGCCGACTGGACTCACTGGCACATGGATACAGGGTAACTGGTTCTCATCCTGAGTTCCACGATCCCAAGTTTCCATGGAAAAATAATGTGCAAAGACCGGCCAAAATCATATTCCCTGCTAACCGTCAGCCAACTCCCGAAGAAGTAAAGGACTAGAGAAAGAACGAGCTGTTGAGATAATTTGTACGTCTCATGAGGGAGTCCGCCATGTTCAGCAAGTGCAAGACCCTGACGGAAGCCGCAGAAGAGTTTGCAAGGATGCTCGAGCAAGGCCGTCTCCCCTTGCAACTACAAATGAAGTCTAAGCACAAGAAAGGCGAAAAGGTCACCCACCCCGAAGACTGGATTCTTGCCTTCGATCAATCATCTGAAGGAAGAGCGATTTATCAGAATCGAGGCAAGGACTCCTTATCGAACTGGTGGAGAGGAACATATAATGATCCTGACCGAAGGCCTTGGGGGCATGAACAATACAGGAAATAACTTGTATGCACAGTAGTATTTTGTTTTTGTAATTTTCAATTCAAATGATGTAATCTTCAATGTTAGAAATAAAACTCATATTTAATCTTGAAAGATTACAACTCGTAATCTACTACTGTGTTACTGTTTGATTATGAAATTAATTTATTTGCTTCAAATAAACAAGTAAAAATCTGTCAAGTATAAAAGCTGTAAGAACTTGTCTGCGAACAGTTCATAGGTTAAGTTGTATTTAACACTAGACTACACTGTAATATTGTGCCTGCATGCCAATCGAAAGTTCAAGTTGTAATACACTTCCCCGTTAAATGCTATCATTTTAAAACTTGCCTGCGAGCAGTTCACATTTTTCTAAATGCTGAAGACCAGAACATTCGACAGAAGATCAAGAAGAAAGCCACTCCAATTAAAGATGTTTAAGAGGTTTTGGCATCATCAATAAAGAGGTTTTGACATTATCAAAAAGGGGGAAATTGTTGGGACAAACAATCCCGTACCTTGTTTTGATAAGTGCCAATGTACAACAAAAGGATAAATTGCCCATCATACAACAAGAAGATCATAAGTCGATATGACACCAAGTATGGAAGCTGTCCGGAAACATTCATACAACACCTTCCATACAAAAGCACTAAGAGATAGCCTACAGCGTTGGAACCTACAGCATTATAAATGCAACATGTTGGATACAGCAAACAGGCTGTAAAGTGTTAGGATCTTCAACACTTATCCAACATAACCGAAGACCATTGAAACGGAATCTACTTTATACGCTAAAGTCAAGCCACCCATTGAAAAGAAGTATTTAAATACTAACTGGATAAAGTATTTAAATACCATCCGACAAGGATCTTCAGACAAGGAGAAAAATTTGGATCTTTTATTTTAGAAGTCAATCAACACGTTGGAATAGACTCTTTGCTCAGTGGATCTATACAAAATGGATCCATCCCAAAGGCTATTTATACCCCCGAAGTTTGAAGATCAGCAGATAATTGAAAACTGAACGAACTAAGATATACTGAGATACACATGTAAATTTCACAAGAACACTATATCAAGAGCAAACATATTTCTTCGAGCATACTGCCATACTTGAGAGAAGAAATATACAAGTGCTCAACCTTGAACAACACATCATCAGCTCAAGCTCAAGAAGTCAATCTGTTGTTCAAACCCGTGTTGTTACACTTGAAGAAAACCACCAGCCCTGTATGGACTGAAGAAAGCCTTGCTTTTTGAGAAACTGTGTGTGACGGATCTGCATTGTAGACGAAGCTTTGGAACTGTGCGTGAGGAAGTAAGTCAAGTGAAATCTTTAACCAATCTGTGTGAATGGTTAAAAGCGACAGTCTTTGTATCAATCTGTATGAACGATACAATGATAGGTTTGATTATAGTCACGTAGTTGTGTACGTAGAGATTATAATAAATGTTTTTACCCCTTTGTGGAGGGCCAGTGGACGTAGAGGGGTTTACCTCGAACCACTTTAAATACTGTGTTATTTACCTTCTTCATTTACTGTTTCTCATTACTGTGATTATTTATAAGTATACATTGCATACCATGTACGCATCAAGCTAACAGGAGAAAACCTAGTTGTTGTATTTACAGCAACTCTCTTAAACAAACTTCCGCTACGCACTCTTATTTGAAAAACGTACAGCTTGTTCTACTAACACTTTCCCAAACTGTATTTTGTATACTTAGTGGCCAACATCAACCATTATATATCCTATCACACAAGAATACCAATAACATCATGATTCCATAATCATGTTCATAACAAACAACATAATCGAAGGCATATATCATCATATTCTTCAACATACAACTCACATAACCTCAAGACTCACAACACCACCACCATGGCCATCATCATACGAAGAAAACATCAACAACAATCTCAAAATCTGAAGTTAAAAAGAAGAGTTATCCAGCATACCTCAAGAAGATGAACAACACAAGCACACGCCTCAAGAATCAACCATAATGATTCCCGTGATACTAGCATATGACTCCCACACGAAGCTTCAACACAACACCAACATACACCAGCATCGCAAATATAGCAATTTTGAAAATATTTCAAAAATTTTGGAACCTCCAAAATTGGTTTGACTCAAAAGTCAGAAAAATAATTTTCAAAATTCACGCTACTACCGCACCGGTAGAGCCACATAACACATATGCCCGATTTTACGAAACCCAAATTTCTGATACCATCTTCTGTAACACCCCCAAAACTAACCAGGGATATTACAGTATCGTGGGTATAACATACGACTCCCACACGAAGCCTCAACACAATACCAACACCAGCATCGCGAATATAGCAATTTTGAAAATATTTCAAAAATTTTGGAACCTCCAAAAGTGGTTTGACTCAAAATTCAGAAAAATAATTTTTAAAATTCATGCTACTACCGCACCG
Organism: Orobanche coerulescens; assembly: GCA_033398695.1. NCBI lineage: Eukaryota > Viridiplantae > Streptophyta > Magnoliopsida > Lamiales > Orobanchaceae > Orobanche > Orobanche coerulescens. The sequence continues at coordinate 97,071,682 of CM065816.1, forward strand.
GTAGTGTAATACCCGGTTGTGAATTCATTAATTATCATTCAGTTATTGCCACTTAGAATTTTTTCGCTCAGTAATAATCATTCGTCATTCGTATTCATTCATTTCGTGTTCATCTTTCGGCGTATCTTGGAGTCGTGTATCAGTTTTTATTCATCACTCATCTCTGTTTGGGGATCGATACGAGAATATTTTCATCATCATCATGATTGGTCGCTTGTGTTGGGAGTTCCATGACTGTTTCACAGATTGGACGTGGCTTATTATTGTGTAAGTCGTGCAGGTCATATGTAGACATGCGTGTCCTGGCATTTTTGTGTTCCCTTGTCATTTTGGCACTCATCAGGGACGCACGAGCATGACACACGAGCAGATGCTCGTGCGTGGCATCAGATTTGGACAGTACACTTTGGCGACCATCAGGGACACACGAGCAAGACACACGAGCAGGTGCTCGTGCGTGCTGCTCATGCGTGAGATCAGTGGCCGGGCAGTGGCCTGGCGCACGACCAAACATACGGACACTTGGTCGTGCATTTTGGTCGTGCGTCACTGGAGTATATAAGGGGTTCAGACGGGTTTTTCATTTCATTTCACCCTTTCTCTTCTTCTTCTCGCGGCAATCGGACGATCCGACTAGGGTTTGGGGTTATGATCGATTCTTCTCCATCCAATCATGTTTTGAGGAGGCTCTAGGTGATCATATCAACATCTAATCATTGTTCTTCGTCGGATTGAGGTAATTTCTTGAGATCTCCTTGAATTTGACTCTCGGGATTTCTTCTTGATTTTCATTGTTCATCCGAATTTGATGAATCGGTTGATGTTAGTAAACATTATTAATCGTGTTCTATAGATTGTATATCCATATCTTTGATTCGTTCGACCCGATTGATGATTCTTAAGTTCTTGAAGAACTTTGAACATTTAGTGTTCGATTAAATGTCTCAAAGAGTTTCTTTCGGTCGTTGTGTTGATTTCGATTGATATTGTATTATTGAATGAATTCTATTTCATTCAAGGTTGTTCGAGCACTTGTGTTTATCGGAGAACGCCGTTCGTTGTTCGTGGAAGGATTTCATCGCCTTCGGTTGAAGCAAGTTTTATACTTGTACTAGTCAATGAGATTAATGTTATGATATATGTGTATGGATGTGTTGTATCATTTCGGACTTAGTCTCTTCAGAATTTCATTGAAATTAGGGGATTGTTCGATACGATAATCTTCGGCAATTATGCCAAATGTTTATTATCATTCATTAATGGCCGGTAAAGCATTGAGATATTTGTTGTTAATGTTATTATCGATCACCGGTTCGCGGTATCGATGTATCGGTTGTTGTTGTTAATATTGATGACGATCTAAGGCGTTGTTGTAATCGTTGTTATTAATGTTGGAGTCCTGTCATTCATGTTGTATTAGCCGATTGAAGGCATTGTCGTATTCATTCTCATCTTCGTCGTCGGTAGCCGATTAAAGGTACCGAGACATTCATTGTATCCTTGTTATCGATTGGTCGTTCTAAAGCAATCGAGGTGTTCAATCATTCATTGTATCATTGTCATCGATTAGCCGTTCTAAGGCAATCGAGGTGCTCAATCATTCGTTGTATCATTTTTATCGATTGACCATTATAAGGCAATCGAGATATTGAATCATCCGCTGCATCATTGTTATCGGTTGGCCATTCTAAGGCAATCGAGGTATTGAATTGGGGCTGTCGAGGATAGTTCCCATCCGTTGTGTCGTTGTTATCGATTGACCATTCTAAGGTAATCGAGGTATTGAATTGGGACTGTCGAGTGCGATGCCCATCCGTGAGTCATCATTATCGTGTTGGCCGACTCAAGGTAGCACACTATCATTATCGTGAATTCGGTAATCTATGGATCGTTGTCGCTTGTGATTAATTATATTTTGGACGCTAGTCTCGGCTAGTGCTCATTATGGGTAAGTTTGGGGCTTGAACCTTCACGGTTGGGTTTCCAACAGCTACAATTCAGTAGGTCACGGCCATTGGATGGCCAAATTATGATACGGCTTCATGCCGTGGCTTCGGCCCTAACTGTGATACGGCTTCGTGCCGTGGTTTCGACCCTAACTGTGATACGGCTTCGTGTCGTGGCTCCGGCCCTAATTGTGATACGGTTTCGTGGCGTGGCTTCGTCCCTAACTGTGATATGGCTTCGTGCCGTGGCTTCGGTCCTAATGGTGATACGGCTTTGTGCCGTGGATTCGGCCCTAATCGATATAGCTTCGGGATGTTTTGGCTTCATGTGATTGTGATAGTTGACAGCTTCGGCTTTCACGTTTTTTGATGCAGGTGTTATGTTCTGAACAATGGGAAAGATCAACTCAAGACTTTCGAAGAAAAGTCGGATGAGGGGATATTGGTAAGATATTCCTCTGTCAGCAAAGCTTTCATTATATTTAACAAAAGGAAGCTGACAATAGAGAAAACTGTCTATATAGTATTCGATGAACCTCATGGTGATCCTACAGGAGTAGAAGGCATAACACATAATATCCAAACACTTTCCATTGATGATCCTCAAACTCCAATAGAGCCCATCGTTGATTTAAAAATCAATCCCGCCGCTGGAAGATCAGAAGTAGTCGAAGCTGATGTTGTATAAGCTGAAGCCGGGACTCCAGCACCACAAGATACAACACGAGAGTCTGAATTAGAACTTGACAGAAGATGGCTGAGAGATCCCCCTAGGAGTTAATTATAGGAGATATCTATGCTAGTGTAACCACCCGTAGAAAAATACAGAGTACACAAGGAATTGTACTGTATGCACAAAAAGACACCGATTTTGAGAAATATCCATTCCCTGTATGGAAACCTTAAGTCGAACTTATAAGACTAGCTATGTGCACTCTAGCTGTATTCTTAGCCCAATACAAACCTGTTTCGACTAATGAAGCTCTGAATAGTTCACACTGGATCACGTCTATACAAGAAGAGCTAAATGGTTTCGAAAGAAACAATATATGGTATCTAGTACCCAGACCAGATCATCAAGCTGTAATTGGAACCAAATGGGTATCTAGAAACAAAAACGATGAAAATAGACTTGTTATAAGAAACAAATACCGTCCAGTCGTACTAGGCTACAGACAGAAGGCATAGACTATGATGAAACATTTGCCCTTGTAGCCAGACTAGAAGCCATCAGGATATTCCTAGCACTTGCCGCCCATAAGAATTTTATAGTATATCAAATGGACGTTAAGAGTGCATTCCTGAATGGAGATCTCACCGAAGAAGTCTATGTTGAACAACCACCACGGTTTGTCAACACTGAAGGCGGAGACCTAGTATACAGGCTACAAAAAGCTTTGTATGGACTTATGCAAGCACCTTGAGCCTGGTATGAAACCCTGTCCCTATACCTAATCAACAATGGGTTTGAGAAGGGCGCAGTGGACAAAACCCTCTTTAAGATACAGGAAGGTGATCTTTTAATGGTGCAAATATATGTCGATGATATTATATTTGGTTCAACTAATCTTGCTTTATGTCAAAGGTTCTCCCATCTCATGCAAAGTAAATTTGAAATGAGTATGATGGGGGAACTTATTTATTTTCTAGGATTGCAGGTTAAGAAATTGCCTACAGGAATATTCATCAACCAGGAAAAGTACAGCAAGGAGCTGCTCAACAAATTTGGGATGAACAACTCCAAACACTCATCCACCCCATGAGCACTTCCACGCAAATAAGTGCTGATGAAGCTGGAAAGCAGGTTGAAAAAAAACTCTACAGGAAGCTTATAGGCTCACTCCTGTACCTATTGGCTAGCAGGACCGATATCCAGTTTGTTGTAGGACTGTGTGCTCGGTATCAGGTAGCTCCTAAGGAGCCACACATCACCACAGCCAAACGAATCCTTAAGGACGTGAAAGGAACAATTGATGTAGGATTATGGTATCCTAAGTAAGGAGGATTCGATTTGGTAGGATACAGTGACTCGGATCTCAGAGGCTGTAAGTTGGATAGAAAGAGTACAAGCGGTACTTGTCACTTTATTGGACCTAGACTTGTGTCATGGTTCAGTAAGAAGAAATTGGCCAACTCGTTTTCTACAGCTGAGTCGGAATATTATGCCACTGAAAGTTGTTGTATGCATATTCTCTGGATGCAACATCAATTACAAGATTATGGAATCAGCGTCAGGGAGATGCCAATCATGTGGCATAGCACGAGTGCAATTGCAATAACGCACAACCTTGTATTGCACTCCCGGACTAAGCATATTAATATGAAGCATCATTTCATCAGGAATCATGTTGAGAATAAAGATGTTCGGATGGAGAAGATTCATTCGGACATTCAGTTGGCCGTCATCTTTACAAAACCTCTCAGCACAACCAGATTTAACATGCTTCGCCAGGAATTGGGAATGCTACAGCCTGACTCCCTATAAGTTTTTACATTTTACTCATCAATTGAGGGGGAATGCTGTATGACCCAAGAATACCGTATCCACTTTGATTAGCTATACACTCATAACAATTCAGATCTTCATGTAGGGAAAAGAAGGCACAAAACCTTCCTACAGCTGACGTGTGCATTAATTAAGGGAGAATACAGTACGGCCATGAATACAGTATTAATCAAAAATATTTGAATCATGTATGTCCCTTTTAAGGGGAACACAGTATTTTCGCGGATACAGCACATACACTGTAGGATATCAATTAATTATAATAACATTTTAAAACAGTTTACATTGAGAAACGTTTACTGCCTCAAATACTGTTTTCAGTCCACGTGTCCTGTCTAAATTTAAAACATCTTATCCTTTACTGCCTCAAATACTGCGATTTTAAATTTCAAACCGTCGTTTCGTGCAATAGTGGAAGACGAACTGTCAGAAGTGGGACCGATCATTATTTCAAAATTGATGGACTAGACATACAAGTTACATCTGAATACATCATGTACGTTCTTTCAAAGACGGTTCTAATCCATTAAATCTGGTTGTTCACTATTTCACCTAATCTTCCTTTCACCCTATGAATGACAATACTTTGCTCCCGTAGACTCTTTACGCTTTTTGTAAGTTAACGAGTCTTTTGCAAACTATCTACATACTTTCTGCAATTTTTCTGCATTCTCTGTGTTAAATTCCCTATTATTTCACCTATTTTATCTTGAAAAGTGTCTACCTCACATACATCTTTCCTTTCACTGAAGAAGAAGACCATTATCGATGGGCGTATCTTCGCCAAATCTGTGTTGCTTGAGAGGATCACTTTTGAAGGAAAAGATGACGTCGGTATATAACTGGTTGTTTCTAGAGTGAAACAACAATGGATGTATCGCCTCTAAATCCACCATGCTGATACCTATGACGAACAGATTGTGGAGGAGTTCTACCTGGATGCCTCATTCAAATATTCATCTCTGAGGAAATGAGGTGAAATTACTGATATAATCGAGACTATCCATGGGATTGAGATCCCTCTGAACAAAGATCTTTTGGAGAATATCTACAAGTTGTCGTCTGATATCCTGATGATGGAGGAATTGGAGACATTCGGGTCTCAAAGCCTACTGTCAGAATACTGGAAACTGTTCACTAGCGATTCCATGGCTACCAACGTCCACCCTTCATGCCACAAGAAGAATTTCACTCTCTCGTATGTCTACCTGCACGATTTTTGCTATCGGGTTGTTGAGAACCGGGCTGGTGCATTTGAAATGTGCACCAACCTGAGATTCAGAATGATGGTCGCCATCATGTCTGGAGAAAAGGTAAATTGGTGCCAGATAATTCTGAAACGTATTAACGAAAAAGCTTTCAAGCCTGAATCCGCCAAGAAGTCATTTGTCCTCATCCTAAATCACATTCTCACTCGTTGTGGAGTGAAGCATTCTGCTGATGCCAAGAATATAGGCATTGGAAAATTCATTAGTGGGATCTGACCCACCGTATTCTACCAATCACCGCTCATTGCTAAGAGGCCCAACCCTCACAGCATGCCCGCTTCAAGTGACCGAGGGACGTCACTTTGAAAATCTCGGGCGATAGGAAGAAAAGGAAGAGAAGTATTTCCTTAAGCTGTCGAGAAGAAGATAAAGAAGACCAAGAAGTCTTCTAAGGGTGATCCTACAGTGACTACAGCGGTCACTATAGAGGTCCCATAAACTGCCCATATTGCTGAAAATTTCCCACAGGGCGCAACTCCTATGGAAGAAACAGTTGCTGCTCGTACAGCAGATCCTGAGCCTGTGGTGGCTATGATAGATGATCAACTGTTTGCCAAGCTGGAAGGTTCCGGTGAATCGGCTGCCCCTTCAGAGCCGAAAGCCGCTATTCCAAACAGGGCACCCACCCAAGTACGAAGTCCCTCTCCCTACAGGGTACCAACCATGTTCGGGATCCCTCTCCACAACAGGATCCCATACCTATTAAGGATCCTGATCGGGCTGTAGAGCCCACTACTGTAAGGAGCCCCTCCCCCGCCGATATAATTAATAACACTCTCCTCCAGGTCCAATTAGAGGAAGCCTACGAGCACTTCAAGGTCTCAAAAGTCTACAGGTTCGCCCCTAATGACACCCTATACAACTGGGAAGACTGGAAGGACAAGGAGTTATTCGCTTTGGAGGTCACGCACACCCAAAATGTCGAGGTCCTGATCCGCTGGGAGGATCACTTTTGCCTTGATATCATCATCAATTACTTCATGGAAAAATAAAAGGCCAGACTAAAAGGGAAGTCACAGTCCGGTGATAAGGCTCCATCCCCAAGCCGCCACTCTGACCCTGACTCGGACGATTATGATGATGCCTTACAGGCAGGTCTTTGTATCACCCGAGAAGAGGGCATGCAAGGAGAAATGACCAACCTTCAATCTCAATTGGCCCAGGGACATCTGATAAACAACAGTCCCCGCCCCCTCAACAAGAAGTAGCTCGAGAAGAACAGCAACAGGAGGAATCAGTCCCTCCTGTTATCATTGTAGAGCAAGCTACTTCTCCCGAACAGGAATCCCAGCATGTCCCCCAAGAAGAAGACGCCGCCAGCGCCGTCCGCCAAGAAGAATATCTCCCTCTTCCAGAACAGGCAGAAGCTGGGAGTCAGCAGGATGATTCAGTCTTTCCTGTTGTTCTGACTACAGAAAATCAACCAAGACATGAGGAATCAGTCCATTCTGTCTCCCAGACTGACACAGCTACACATCATTCTGAAGCCCCTGCTTTAGAAGACCATGCATCTCTTATCTCTGTCAGTTCCAAATCCGAATCTAATGATGGTTTCCTGCCTGACGACAAACCACAGAGACCCCATCACAAGTTGGTTCTGTGACATATTGTAGAACCTAAAGACTTGAAGATTGCGCGCCCTGGCTCTCCGTGCACCTAAGACCGCAATAAGCAACTGCAAACCATCGGTCGACAAACAGTATTTCTGCAGGATGCCGTCAAGGCCCTGTATGATGTTGGAAAATAACTCGATCAGATGCAATAAACTGCTCAGGACGAGCTCCCCAAGCTGAAATCTGCGATAAATGATGTGGAAGATGCATTTCACCTAATGCCAACAGCATTGTGGCAAGCGTTGAACCAACTTAAATAGCATCAGGAATGGGTCCTTAGGCAAGAACAAGGAAAGCTACGCATTGCCGAGGCTAAAACGGTCGCTGCCCTTGAATATACCGGCTCCAAGCTAACTGACCATGATCACAAGATCACTGATTTGTCTATAGTGGTTGGGAGGCAGATTTACAGCATCAATGATCTCAAGACCCAACACGAAGAATCTATAAAGCTCCTTTGGTAAATTCACGACAAGGTCTCGGATCTTGGTGATGCCAAAAAAGGGGAAGATTCCAAAGAGGCTGGCCGGAAATGGAGGATGGAGAAAGAGAGAAAAATAGAGGCTGTACTGGAAGAAAGTGTTGCCACTGCTATCAGACGACTGTCCGGACCTGGTCCAGGTCAAGAAGCAAGAGGATACATGGTGACTGGTTCTAGACGTGAGTTCCAAGACCCCAACTTCCCATGGAAGAGTACTGTGCGTAATCATTTCTCAGATTTTGCTACCAACAGACCGACAGCCTTCAGTGGATGATCTGAAGAACTGGAAGAAAAATGAACTGATGAGATACTTCTGTACTCTCACTAGGGAATCTTCCATGTTCAACATGTTTAAAACCCTGGAGGATGCCGCCAATGAGTTCTCAATGCTATTGGCAGAAGGAAAGCTTCCTCTACAGCTAAAGATGAAATTCAAGCACCAGAAGGGGGAACTGGTCACCCATTCGGAAGATCTGATCCTTTCCTATGATATATCCCACGAAAGACAAAGTATCTACAGGGGTTGAGGCAATGACTCCTTAGTCAACTGGTGGAGTGGATCTGAACATGATCCCGCTCGGAGACCTTGAAAGCATTCTCACAATAGGAACTAGCCTCTGTTTGTAAAACCCCCTAAATTCGGTAACTTATCACATGTACAATGTACTAAATCATGATGTACCCTAATAATAATTGTTTATAATCTACATCTAGTCTCATTTTATTTTACTTATTTATTTCGTAATTTATTTTATGAATCAAATAATAAATTAATTAAAATTTGAAGTGGGAACATAAATTCTTAATGGGCCAAGTGTATCAATACTCACACATGAACACACTATAAGACTCAAGCCCAACTTAATGAAATTCCTAAGGCTTGAAATTAAACTTCAAAACCCAACTAATCAAGTCAACTACAATAATAACTATAACAATATATATATATATATATAAGCACACACACACTAAATAGGGCAGCCAAGATGGGATAAAAAGAGGGGAATCAACAATTTTCTAGAACCCCATGTCTCTCATGCAAGAGACCTCACTTACACCTTCAATTCCCAAGCTCTCATGTATCTCACCTATAAATACCACCACCCAACCCTTAGCCTCATTTTATACCTCCTACACAACCAAAGAATCTGCATTTGAGAGACCAAGAGAGAGAGGAGGCCGAACCAAGAGGAAAAAGAAGGAGGAAGAAGGAGTTCAACAAGGTTCAAGTAAACTAGGTAACCTTCCTTCCCCTAATCTCTTCTATAATATGTGCCTTATAAAATCTCTATATACAAACTTAATTCTAACAACATGCAAACTAAATACTCATCTTTGGGTGTATGGTGATCGGCTGACCATGTAGTGCAAGAGAAGAGGTCGTTCTTCCACTTCCGAGACTTAGAACCGACGAAATCCGGCTAAATCGAGGTGGGTGAAAACTCTTTAAGATTTTTACATTTTTCATAAACTTAATCCCTAAATATTATGAAAATTATGGAAGCAAACTTAAATCTGGAATTTTTCGTATAATTGTATATTTTATGGATGTGTGCTAAGGGTATAATAACATGCAATACGATTTATTGAATATAAACGACAACCGATTTCGTAGTCGGGTGTCGATTTTGTGATAAATTGAAAGTTATATGTTTTCTTCTATATGTCGTTGAAACCCTACCAAAATCTAAAATATTGTGTTATATGATTATGTTATGATATTTGAATAATTTATTTGCGGCCAAAACGGGACTTGAAACGAGTAAACGGAGCTTTTGGGCATAAATTGTAATTTCTTAAAGTTTGAGGACTAAACTGAAAATTTTGAAAATACAACATTATGGACCTTGGACAGTACACATTATACCATTTATAGGCTTTCCATAAAGTGTCAAGTGATTCGGAGCTCGATATCTAAACTTAATAGTCCAAATCGCAAATTCTAATAATTTCCGGGTCAAAATGCAAGAATTCCAAACTTCTGGGCCAAGTCCGAAATTTTATGAAATTTTCCCAAATCTGTAATTCCAGGTTCATCATAAGTCATCTCATACAATTTCGTTAAATTCCGAGCTAAATTCATAACTCTATAAGCCTCGGAACGATTTCCTTAAGTTTTGGGGCAATATCGTAATTTCTGGATATTTCAGTACCGAAAGTGGAAATTTCCGAATTTTACTGAAATCTGAAGTCGAGGAATTATTTTTGGCTTCCTCATAAAATTTCATAACCATCCGATTTCGTTTCATACTCCAACGCTTAGGTTTGAACCTAAGGGTAAAAACGTCCTTTCAAACTATTTTGGAAACTCTCGTTTCGTTTCGTCGAACCTACCCATTCAATATATCTGATCTGAACCCATCAGATCATTAATAAAGTATTGAGAATATTTTCGAATTTATATACAAGTCCTATTCCGTATTACCGGGCTACAAATATAATTAACCATATCCCATACTTAATCAAAAGACGCTATTAACCTCACTGACCGAACGTTTACGTGATACTTGTGAAACGCGTTAAATTGATAATTGTGACTGTTCGGGAACTAAGTGCTATACAAATAAAGTGCCACGGACGGGTCCGCCTCTAACTCTATCGGAACAAAGTGCCACGTCGACGGACGGGGGCCACCTCTTGAGTCCATATGAAATAGAGTGCCGAACTACAATCTGGGGGGCACCTCTTGAGCTGTAGGAGCCACCTCTTGTAACACCCCGAGATATTCGGAATAATTACAGCGCCGTAAACCCTTTAAGTAAGGATTTACAAGGCTAATTAAAAGGAATGTAAATATAATGCAACAGTACCATAGAAGTTCACAATACAAAACCGGTTTCAACGGATCCATTTAGTTAATTAATACAACCATATCGAAACAATATTATTAAAAACACACGTACTCGAGTACTGAAAGTGAACCAAGAAGACAAATCACAATAACAATAAACATCACTGAGCCCCTTCGTCGTCACGTCGGTACTGTGGTTGTTTTCCCGTTCCTCGGCTACCTGAACATCAAAAACAAATGTCCACCCCCGAAGGGGTTAGCAAAACGATGCTAGTACAAGTATCATATTAAACAAATCGAATATGCAACAACAATGCATAACAAAATACAAAACCCGGACTTCCGCTACGGGAATCCAACAATGCAAATCCACAAGATTCCATTAACGCAGTATGGGTATTCCAATGATCCAGCGCCCTCAGCATAGATCCCAAAATGATCCCGTCGGACCAACACGAGGTGGAAAAACCCGTCCAATGATCCAGAGCCCTCAGTATAGATCCCAAGATGATCCCGTCGGACCAACACGAGGTGGACATCCGATCCAGCGCCCTCGGCATAGATCGTACAACATACACAAACACAACTCATGCATACATATATCCAAAATCGTTATGTCCATCAACATGAACATACAAACACTTGATAACGAATATCATGATAATTCAATGAAATAAATCCCATGTTCAACAACATGAATAAACCACATGCATGCTCAAAATACCAACATGAACAAATTACGATACTTGCCTCAAAGATGGCAAGAACTAATCACTCCGATGATCTCAACACACTCGAAGGCCGCCTCCTTCGATCACACGTTCGCAATGCTCGGCCCTTGAACAAATAGGAAAAATAACGGCAACTCAGGACAAGTTTAAACGTACCAACATCTAACGTCTACTATTGTCGGGTTAACACCCTAAGCTCGCCGACTCACGGCTCAAAGCACTCGATGACCGCCCGGTCTAGCTAGAGCCACTCAAATCACCGTAATTACGTACTACGATTCCGGATTATCAACTTCCTCACCAAGTTCGGTTACAAATCATGCTTGAATCCGAGTTTAAGGTTTATCAACCATATAATTCGTTCTTCCACAATTTATCTTCCTTGCCAAAATTTACGTTTATAGCAATGTTTACCCATCAACTTCCTTTTGCTTGAATCATCAACATGAAGTTAACCAAATCCAGAAATCACTATGAGTTATGATTTGCATTGAAGGTCAACTCATACTATCCAAGGATAATACAAGACCATACTAGTAATTCATTTTCATCTTTAAGAAATTACCCTTAGTTCAATCCATCAATGTCTCAAAACGTATATTTCCATTATGAAATATATAAGAACTTGATAATCTCCATAAACTGGCCATAATCGGTTTTGTAGCTACATGAATGTGCTTAGGAATTCAAACACTAAAAGGTTCAATGGTCTATACATTGAAGAAGTACCGAAACATCGAAAATATCCTTCTAATAACATGATGATCGATTACGTATGAATTTAACTGACTAGATAATCTCAAAACATGTTCCAAAACATCCTTAAGAATACTACTCCTGTTGGTGAAGAATTACCTACCTCAAAATAGTGAAGAAAAATGAGGAACTTGAAGAAATCCAACACCGAGAGCTTAAACACCAATCTCCAATGATCTACAATATTCAAACTCGTGCTAGGATGATGATATGAGAGGTTTAGGATGGAGGAAGTAACTCTCTAAGTTCAGAAATCGAGTTTGAGAAATGATTAAGTCTGAAAAATGAAAAAGGGTGTTGTCCTATATATAGAAAATGGTTATTAGCGCGCACTAGTCTATATCCATAGCGTGCGCTAACGGGCCTGCAGTCTACTATTCTGCCTGGTCTCGACTTAGCGTGCGTTAACATATCCCTTATGTGCACTAAGTTCAGGAATTAGCGTACGTTACTACTTATATAGCATGCGCTAATGGCCATATGAAGCTTACTGACCTCACTGTACTCAACATTTAGCGTGCGCTATCCTCATACAAGTAGCGTGCGCTAACAGCGTTGACTCGGCTTTTTCCAAAAGCCGTCCAGGTTCATCCCATCATGTCCCGACCATGATCTGCGGCCGATCTCACCAACCACCCTATCTTAATCAAGTTGACTACGTATAGCGCGCGCTAAGGTTCATAAATAGCGTGCGCTACGAAACCCAAATTAGCGTACGCTACGCCTAGTATATAGCGTGCGCTACATGTGCAAAAATCACAATTTTGAACACATTCATGAAATCATACGCTCAACAACGCCGGATCATGAAATACGGAGGATAATACTCAGATCATAATGCAACAAATACAATATCACAAGGTTCAAATACACATCATAAATCTCGGGTATTACATCCTCTCTACCTAAAAAGAAGTTTCGTCCGAAACTTAAGATGAAAACAACTCTGGATATCTAGTCTTCATATTGTCCTCCGTTTCCCAAGTGGCCTCTTCAACTCCGTGTCGTGACCATTGTACTTTAACCAAGGGTATTGTTTTATTCCTTAATTGTTTGATCCGACTCTCAAGTATCTTGATTGGTCTCTCTTCGAAGGTGCCGTCATTAGCTATCTCGATCTCGTCGAAATCAATAATATGACTGGGATCTGGTACATACATCCGTAATTGGGATACGTGAAACACATTGTGAACGTGACTCAGCGATGGCGGTAAGGCCACCCTGTATGCTAAATCCCCAACTCTGTCGAGGATATCAAATGGTCCGATATATCTCGGACTTAGCTTACCCTTCCTCCCAAAACGGAAAATTCCCCGAGTAGGAGACACCTTCAATAGCACGTGATCCCCAATCTCAAACTCCAACCGGCGACGGCGCACATCTGCATAAGACTTCTGTCGACTCTGGGCAGTCAACAGTCGTTCCCGAATTAGAGCTACCTTCTCTGGAGCTTGAACTATTAACTATGGTTCCGTCCCAATCAATTCAGAAGAATCATCCCAACACAGGGGCGATCTACACCTTCTTCTGTACAACGCTTCAAACGGTGCCATCTTAATGGAAGCATGTCAACTATTATTGTAGGTGAATTCAATCAAGGGCAAATGAACTTCCCAGTCGGTTGACCAGTCTAAGGCACAAGCTCTAAGCATGTCTTCTACTGTCTGAATAGTCCTTTCGGACTGAACGTCCGTCTGGGGATGATAAGCCGTGCTAAAGTTCAGCTCGGTTCCCAAAGCCCTGTGAACTGCCTTCCAAAAATGCAATACGAAGCGACCATCTCGATCCAAAATAATGGTCTTTGGCATACCATGCAATCGGACTATCTCCGCAATAAATACTCGCGCCAATTTCTAGGGTCCCCAAGTGTCTTTAATTCCTAAGAAATGAGCCGACTTGGTTAGTCGATCAACTATAACCCAAATCATGTTCATTCCCGTCTTGGTCCTTGGAATATTGGTGATGAAATCCATCGAGATATCCTCCCACTTCCACTCAGGGATCGGAAGTGGCTTCAACATTCCGGCAGGTCGCTGATGTTCAATCTTAACCTGCTGACAAGTCAAACACTTCGAAACGTATTCTGATACGTCCTTCTTCATATCTCCCCACCAGAAGTTTTATTTTAGATCCTTATACATCTTACTGCTGCCCGGGTTAATAGAATAGGGCGCGCTGTGAGCTTCCTTCAGAATTGTCTATCTCAAAACATCATCATCGGGAACGCAAAGTCGACTCTGAAATCTCAGAACTCCATCATCTTGTATTACGAATCCTGGGGCCTTTCCTTTCTTTACTTCATCACCTAACTGAAGAATCAGAGAATCGTTCAACTGCTTAGATTTGATTTCCTCGACTAGTGACGAAGTTAGTTCCATCACATATAGTTGCCTTTGGATTCCTGGTGACCATACCTCAATCCCTTCGCGGATCAGTTCTTGTTGAATGCTGGTTTGGGACATAAGTGCTTCCAACACTCGAAGAGAAACAGGTTTACGGCCCAGTGCATCAGCCACTATGTTTGCTTTACCCGGATGATAGAGGATTTCCATGTTGTAATCCTGGATCAATTCCAGCCACCTTCTCTGCCTCATGTTTAATTCCTTCTGACTGAAAATATACTTGAGTCTCTTATGATCTGTAAAGATCTGACAATGAGTGCCGTATAAATAATGTCGCCAAATTTTCAAAGCAAAGACCACAACTGCTAACTCCAGATCATGAGTCGGGTAATTAACTTCGTACGGTTTGAACTGTCGAGAGGCATAGGCAATCACCTTATCCTTTTGCATCAACACATATCCCAGACCCTGATTTGAAGCATCGCTGTATACACGCTAATATAGGTGCTGTCGTCAGTCTCCTCTTAAGTTCATCAAAACTAGCCTGTCATTTCTCATTCCACGTGAACTTTTGAGTTCTCTGTAACAGTTGAGTGAGCGGACGAGCAATTTTGGAAAATCCCTCTACAAAACGACGATAATATCCAGCAAGTCCTAAGAAGCTTCAGACTTCTTTCACGTTATTAGAAGGTTCCCATTCCAAGATTGCTTCGACTTTCTTCGGGTCCACCTGAACTCCGTCAGTTGACATTACATGCCCAAGGAAGGTTACTTCCCTAAGCCAGAACTCGCATTTGGAAAGTTTCGAATAAAGCTGCTCATTCCTCAAGGTGCTCAAAACAACACGCAAATGGTCAGCATGCTCCTCTATGTCTTTCGAATAGATCAAGATGTCATCGATGAAGACGACCACAAACTTATCTAGGTATTCTAAGAATACCCGATTCATTAATTGCATAAATACCGCAGGAGCATTGGTAAGTCCGAATGGCATTACCACAAATTCATAGTGTCCGTACCGGGATCTGAAAGCAGATTTCGGTATATCCAATTTCTTAATTCTCAACTGATGGTAACCTGATCACAGGTCAATCTTCGAGAATACTCTTGCCCCTTGCAGTTGATCAAACAAGTCGTCGATTCGAGGTATAGGATACTTGTTCTTGATCGTCACCTTGTTTAGCTCCCTGTAATCAATACATAATCGGAGGGATCCATCTTTCTTCCGGACAAAGAGAACGGGCGCTCCCCAAGGAGAAACACTAGGTTGAATGTAACCCTTCAGTAATAATTCCTCCAGTTGCTTCTTTAGTTCATACATCTCGGTTGGCGCCATATGGTATGGTTCTCTGGAAATAGGAGCGGCTCCAGGCACTAATTCGATAGTGAACTCCACTTCTCTCTGCGGAGGTAACCCAGGTAGTTCGTCAGGGAATACATCTGAGAATTCATTCATGACTGGAATAGATGAGAGTTCTACTCCTTCTTCATTCTTCATGGCGTAACACCAAAATCCGTGACAACCCTGCTTCAGTAATTTCACTGCTTTCATTGCTTTGATCAATTTTCCCGAGCTTCTCGGTCTCCATCCTTTGAATAAATGTTCGGATCCGTCATCGGCAATGATAGAAATGACTCTCTTTCGGTAATTCAAAATAGCTCCATAACGGTTGAGCCAATCGTCTCCGAGAATTAAATCGTCACCATGGATGTCGACTACAATAAGATTCGATGGCCAATCTCTCCCTCCTATAGACACTGGAAAATTTCTAGTTTCTAGGGTTCCCACAATTCTCTCTCCGCTCGGCAAACCCACAACATAAGGTTCACAATCAAATAAACACGAGATTTTCAAACGATTAACACAGTTCAATGATATGAAAGAATGTGTAGCTCTTGAATCGAATAAGACACTAACTGGTTGCAAAAGGATCTGAATTGTACCTGATGCAACAGCAGTGTTTTGATCGTCAGATTTCCTCATATCGTACAGGCGTTGAGGAATGGACCCAGCACTGGATGTCTCTCTCTTCCCAACATTCTACTGCTGAAACCCACTCTGCTGTGCAGTTCATGATTATCTCTTTCGGGCCAGTGCGGAGTGCGAGTACCAAATGATCTAGTCACATTTCCGCAAAAATTCTCACGGTGCCCTTCTTGCCCACATTCAAAACAAGTCACAGAAGGAATGGGACAATCACGTCGAATATGCCCTGCTCGACCACAATTATAGCACTTCTTTGATGCGTCCGAAACTACTGATGTTTTCCGGAACTTTTTTCCACCTCGAGAAGGATGTGGAGGTTTCCTAGATGAATAAAATGAAGATTGGCCCTTGTGAGGCCCACCACTCTTGTTTTCCGAGAAGTTTCCGGACACTTTCTGCTTCTTTGCCTCCATCGATTTCTCTACCGCTGCCTCTTTCATGTCGTAGGCCAGTGCCTTGTCCTGATATTGTCGCAACGTAGTACACTCAAATCCGGACATGTACTGCTGAATCTCCGGCTTCATCCGCATATCGAAATGAAAAATCTTCTCCGCCTCCGTCCTGACCAAGTGTCGCACACAAGTCAGCTGATGATTAAAAGTCTTGATTATGTCTGTCACAGATGCTTATGAACTCTGCGGTGAGAAAAACTCTCGGATTTTTGCCTCTCTAACTGGACGAGGACAATATTGTGCTTCCATCATTAGTTTGAATTCCATCCAGTCAGCATTATGATCCTCGGGTCAAATAGCTTCCCACCAGTCAAAAGTCTCCCCAGTCAGAAAATACTGGGCAATAGGAACTTTTCGGTCCTCGGGACAGTTAATCCTCGCAAATATCTTCTCTAACTCCTTTAGCCAATGATCCCAAGTATGTGCCTCAGCAGAACCGTCAAATTTTGGCAGATGCAATTTGACCACTTTAGTAAGCCATCTGTCTCCCCGATTATCCTCGTTATGCTGTTGTCCCATCGTTGTCTACATGCGGTCAACTACTTGAGCGAACTGGTTTATCTGAGCCACCACCTGTTCAAGCACTCCCGGCATGTTAGGATTCGCGTTGTCATTTGCTGATCCCTGCTGTCCTCCAGAATGGTAATCGGTTCGACTAGCCGATAATTTTGGGGTAGTTGCTGAATCCTCTTGTCTCGCATTACCACGTCCGCATTCACGACCACGTCCGCGTCCACGTCCTCCCCTCAACATACTGTAAACACAATTACTCAATATCCAGGGCAAAATTTTCAAAAAATAAAGCCCGTCAATATTCACAAAACAGAAATTAAGTAAAACGGTATTATAAGAGATTAGGAGACTTAGAACCACGGTCCACATGACGACGCTGGCTGAACAGTGATGTTACGAACGACCCATAAATCAAATAACAAAGACAAACCCAACTAAAACCCGACTGCCAAGATATCCATGAATCTTAGCTCCGATACCATATTCTGTAACACCCCGAGATATTCTGAATAATTATAACGCCGTAAACCCTTTAAGTAAGGATTTACAAGGCTAATTAAAAGGAATGTAATTATAATGCAACAGTACCATAGAAGTTCACAATACAAAACCGGTTTCAACGGATCCATTTAGTTAATTAATACAACCATATCGAAATAATATTATTAAAAACACACATACTCGAGTACTAAAAGTGAACCAAGAAGACAAATCACAATAACAATAAACATCACTGAGCCCCTTCGTCGTTACGTCGGTACTGTGGTTGTTTTCCCGTTCCTCGGCTACCTGAACATCAAAAACAAATGTCCACCCCCGAACGGGTTAGCAAAATTGTGCTAGTACAAGTATCATATTAAACAATTCGAATATGCAACAACAATGCATAACAAAATACAAAACACGGACTTCCGCTACGGGAATCCAACAATGCGAATCCACAAGATTCCATTAACGCAGTATGGGTATTCCAATGATCCAGCGCCCTCAGCATAGATCCCAAGATGATCCCGTCAGACCAACACGATGTGGAAAAACCCATCCAATGATCCAGCGCCCTCAGCACAGATCCCAAGATGATCCCGTCGGACCAACACGAGGTGGACATCCGATCCAGCGCCCTCAGCATAGATCGTACAACATACACAAACACAACCCATGCATACATATATGCAAAATCGTTATATCCATCAACATGAACATAGAAACACATGATAACGAATATCATGACAATTCAATGAAATAAATCCCATGTTCAACAACATGAATAAACCACATGCATGCTAAAAACACCAACATGAACAAATTACGATACTTACCTCAAAGATGGCAAGAACTAATCACTCCGATGATCTCAACACACTCGAAGGCCGCCTCCTTCGATCACACGTTCGCAATGCTCGACCCTTGAATAAATAGGAAAAATAACAGCAACTCAGGACAAGTTTAAACGTACCAACATCTAACGTCTACTATTGTCGGGTTAACACCCTAAGCTTGCCGACTCACGGCTCAAATCACTCGACGACCGCCCGGTCTAGCTAGAGAAACTCAAATCACCGTAATTACGTACTATGATTCCGGATTATCAACTTCCTCACCATGTTCGGTTACAAATCATGCTTCAATCCGAGTTTAAGGTTTATCAACCATATAATTCGTTCTTCCACAATTTATCTTCCTTGCCAAAATTTACGTTTATAGCAATGTTTACCCATCAACTTCCTTTTGTTTGAATCATCAACATGAAGCTAACCAAATCCAGAAATCACTATGAGTTATGATTTGCATTCAAGGTCAACTCATACTATCCAAGGATATTACAAGACCATACTAATAATTCATTTTCATCGTTAAGAAATTACCCTAAGTTCAATCCATCAATGTCTCAAAACGTATAATTCCATTATGAAATATATAAGAACTTGATAATCTCCATAAACTGGCCATAATCGGTTTTGCAGCTACATGAATATGCTTAGGAATTCAAACACTAAAATGTTCAATGGTCTATACGATGAAGAAGTACTGAAACATCGAAAATATCCTTCTAATAACATGATGATCGATTACGTACGAATTTAACTGACTAGATAATCTCAAAACATGTTCCAAAACATCCTTAAGAATACTACTCCAGTTGGTGAAGAATCATCTACCTCAAAATAGTGAAGAACAAGGAGAAACTTGAAGAAATCCAACATCGAGAGCTTGAACACCAATCTCCAATGATCTACAATCTTCAAACTCGTGCTAGGATGATGATATGAGAGGTTTAGGATGGAGGAAGTAACTCTCTAAGTTTAGAAATCGAGTTTGAGAAGTGATGAAGTCTGAAAAATGAAAAAGGGTGTTGTCCTATATATAGAAAATGGTTATTAGCGCGCGCTAGTCTATATCCATAGCGTGCGCTAACGGGACTGCAGTCTACTGTTCTGCCTGGTCTCGACTTAGCGTGCATTAGCATATCCCTTACGTGCGCTAAGTTCAGGAATTAGCGTACGTTACCACTTATATAGCGTGCGCTAACGGCCATACGAAGCTTACTGACCTCACTGTACTCAACATTTAGCGTGTGCTATCCTCATGCAAGTAGCGTGCGCTAACAACGTTGACTCGGATTTTTCCAAAAGCCGTCCAGGTTCATCCCGACATGTCCTGACCAAGATCCGCGGCTGATCTCACCTACCACCCTGTCTTAATCAAGTTGACTACGTATAGCGCGCACTAAGGTTCATAAATAGTATGCGCTATGAAACCCAAATTAGCGTACGCTACGCCTAGTATATAGCGTGCGCTACATATGCAAAAATCACAATTTTGAACACATTCATGAAATCATAAGCTCAACAATGCCAGATCATGAAATCCGGAGAATAATACTCAGATCAAAATGCAACAAATATAATATCACAAGGTTTAAATACATATCAGAAATCTCGGGTATTACACCTCTAGAGTCCCAAATCAAGTCGGGATGGTTAGACCGAGTCTTGGATCGAGCAGCGCGGCTGCAGTTCATGAACAAGGCTACCGTTGTTTCCTATTCCCATAACCGAGAAACGGAGCGTTCTGAGGGACCTGGGTCGTAGACTTGGGATATAATCGCGATTATGGTGTGATCCGGGTATTGACCCACAACTAAGGACATATCGAGCCCAGATAAGAGATAAGAAAACACACGCTAAGTGTGAGAGCGAAGGCTCAGCTATTGGGGCGATGGTCCAAATCTTGGGGCAACGGCCTATATTGCTAGGAGTAATAAGGAGAGTCTAGAATCCAAAGTCCACATCGGCAGGATTCGAAACTGGATTAACTGATCAACTGATTGACTGACTGCTTGACTTGACATCCATCCACAGGGATAGGATTATAATATTACAACTATACAATGATTTTTGTTTACATAAAATTCCGACGTAATTGTAATTATTTCCCACTTTTTCTTTTCATAATTGATAAGATCATGCACCACTTAAAAATTTTCAAAGGATAGAGCCACACTCGCACATGATCAGCCACTCACTGAGACCTTTTGTCTCACCCCACCATTTTCCATTTTAAACCATAGAACGAGCCACCAGCCGAAGACGAAGAGATTCTCGAGGAAGGGACTGATTAGAAGACTACCATCAAGACTTAGAATTTCTGTTGTTATCCCAACTTGTAATAGTTAACTATGCTTTGTACTTAACTCGTTTGGTATTTTCTGCTGCAAACTTTGAACAAGTGTAATTTTGATTATCAGCTTTGTCACAATGAATCTTAGAGCATCGGGCTAAGATTGTTTTTTTGAAATATTATCTAATCGTTATTTTGCTTCCACTATTTATTGTTGCATTTTGATTGATTGATCGACCGATGCGTCGCGCCCTCGTCCTTCCCGATCCGTCGCCCCCGACCTAGGACAAAGTGAACCATAGGATTGAGACCTAACGTAGAATTCTCGAGTCAATTCTCATTAAAGATCTCTTTCGACTTGTCGCTATTCACTTGGAATATGCATAGTCAAATTCAAAATTCCCAAGTCATTGGCCAAGGTACTTGATGAAGTATTCACGGCATTTCCCCGACTGAATCAATTCTTCTATTGAACTCTTGAAACGGATATAGTTTATTTCACTTATCCATTTTCTCAAAGTTATGTCACTATTCATTCGAAATTGATTAAGTTCCTTTAAACTCCACTAAACTTCATTGTCTTCTTAAAAATGGAGTATTATTATTCTTGGTCACTAGTATCGTATAAGCCTATTTGTTGAATCATTAAGTTCACCGCCTTAATGATTATTCATCCTTAATGGAGTTTTATATTGGATATTAGATTTTCCGAGACACTGACTTAGTTTTATGGACCCCACTGGCGAGAAAGATTTGACCAAGAAAAATCAGAATACCCCTAACTTGACATGAATGCTCTGGCGGATAAGCCAAACTTAATGAGAGTCCACTATAAGTGTTCAATCATACACTTAATTCTATATAACTACCTAAATCACTAATAATTCCACATAAGACCGAAAATCCTCACACATTCCCCTAACTTATAATAGATGGCTGACCGAAGATGCGGGCATCCACGTGTGAACCGTGATGAACTCTTAAAACCATTAGCATTTCATAGGTTATTAATTCCTTAAAAACATCTTCATAAAATCACGCCCTCGCATGAATCGCGAAGAGCAGCATCAACGCGATGATCGCTCACGCTCTTCTCTACGGGGAAGAATTGGGAATGATGCCATGGCGCAAGCCCTCACTCAACTGACGAACTTCCTACAACAACAGACTGCTAACAACGGGAACCACAATGAAACTCATGATCGTACCCTGGAAAGATTCTTACGTTTCAACCCGCCTACCTTTGACGGGGAACCCGACGATATCAAAGCTGAACTCTGGCTGGAGAGAATTGAGGGAATTTTCAACACCCTTCAGTATAATGATGAACAACGAATTTCACTAGCGACATTTCGACTCGAGGCCGCAGCTCATGACTGGTGGAGGAATGTCAACGAGCGCTGGACGAGAGAAAACCGTGTCAGAACATGGGCTAACTTCCTGAACGACTTCCGAACTCAGTACGTGTCAGCAACAACCAGAGAGGCTAGACGAGACGAGTTCTACCACTTGAAGCAAGGAACCATGACAGTCGCTCAATATGAAGCCCAGTTTAACAGATTGTCTAAATACGCACCGGGATTGGTTACAACTGAGGAGGACAAGCTCTAAAAGTTCACTAAAGGACTGAGGTAGTCGCTTCAACAGAGTTTTCTAACTGTTCAGCTGAAGACACTTACCCAAGCAGTAGAAGCCGCTACCCGGATCGAGAGCAGAACTGCGAGGTTAGCTCAACAACAAAGTTGTTTCTCCAACAACTCCAAGAGGGCTGCTACCCGACCAACATCAATGCCACCGCAGAAGTTTAAGAGGAAGGGAACTCAAGGAAGCTCGAGTGGATCAAAGGCACCAGTTCTCAACAAACCAACAACGCCTTGCACCTACTGTGGTAGGAAAGGGCATAAGTCAGAGTTGTGTTGGAGAAAGCTCAGAAAGTGCCTGCGTTGTGGCAGCGCAGATCATCAAATTCGAGAATGCCCAGATATGAACACCTCGGCGATCAAACCAGCTACTGCAGCCAAACCAGGAAACAACAAAGGGAAAGCCCCAGCTCGAGTATTCGCATTGACTGGTCAGGAGGCACCAGAGAACAACGATGTGGTGGAAGGTACAGTCCTGATATCTAATCAACTTGCACGAACACTTATAGATCCAGGATCATCCCATTCGTTTGTTGCACCGCATTTTTCTAAGAAACTTGATAGACCGTTAGAATCTTTATCATTATGCCTAGAAGTATCTACCCCGATGGGAGTTAGTCAGCTAGCAGATAAAGTCCATTCTACATGTAATGTGGTCATCAGTGGTAACTGTTACTCTGCCGATTTAGTAGTGCTTCCAATATTAGAATATGACGTCATCCTAGGAATGGATTGGCTATCTAAGCACTACGCACAATTGGATTGTCATTCTAAGATAGTTAGGTTTTGCGAACTTAACAAGCCAATTGTGGAATTAATTGGAGACGCTAGAGTCAACCTAGCACCTATAATATCAGCTATCAAAGCTAGTAAGGCTGTTGCCAAAGGGGCGACCGGATTTTTAGCCTTCATCATCAACAAACCCATGAGTAAGTCGGGCATAGAAACTATATGTGTGGTATCCGAATACCCTAATGTATTTCCTGAACAATTGACCTCCCTACCACCTGATAGAGAAGTTGAATTCAATATCGAAATCATGCCTGGGATGGCACCCATTGCAAATGCACCATACCGAATGGCACCACTGGAGCTGCAAGAGTTGAAGGTCCAACTGCAGAAGTTACTCGACGTGGGTTTTGTGCAACCCAGTGAATCACCTTGGGGAGCTCCGGTATTGTTTGTCAAAAAGAAGGACAGAACATTGAGGCTTTGCATAGATTACCGTGAACTCAACAGTGTTACAGTTAAAAATAAGTATCCTCTCCCAAGGATAGATGAGTTGTTTGAACAACTCCAAGGAGCTACGGTGTATTCCAAGTTCGATCTTCAACAAGGATACTACCAGTTAAAGATTAGGAATGAAGATGTTCCTAAAAATGTATTCCAAACTAGATACGGCCACTACGAGTTCGTAGTGATGCCTTTTGGACTCACGAATGCTCCTGCGACATTTATGGATTTAATGCACAGGTTATTTCAACCATATCTCGACCAATTCGTAGTAATTTTCATCGATGACATACTCGTGTACTCTAAGTCGGAAAAAGATCATGAGAGACATCTTAGACTAGTGTTGGATACACTAAGGCAGCACAAGTTGTACGCCAAGTACAGTAAGTGTGAATTGTGGTTGAGGGAAGTGGCATTTCTAGGCCATATTATTTCTGGAGAAGGGATTGCAGTTGATCCATCTAAGATAGAAACTATTATGGGTTGGAGGAGGCCAGAAAATGTAACTGAGATCAGAAGTTTTCTTGGACTTGTAGGCTACTACCGTAAATTCATCAAAGACTTCTCGAAGATAGCGGGACCCCTCACCCGGCTAACCCAGAAACAAGTAAAATTTGAATGGACGGATAAATGCGAGTCAAGTTTCCAAGAACTCAGGAAGAGACTTACCACCGCACCTATACTGACACTTCCAGAAGGAACCCAAGGATTTGTCGTATATAGTGACGCCTCAAAGGATGGCCTCGGTGCCGTACTAATGCAGAATGGTAAAGTTATCGCATATGTTTCCAGGCAACTCAAGACGCACGAGAAGAATTATCCAACGCACGACCTCGAACTTGCTGCAATAGTATTCGCCTTAAAGAAATGGCGACATCATTTATATGGCGTTTAATTCACCGTGTTTACGGATCATAAAAGTCTCAAGTACCTATTTTCTCAAAAGGAACTTAATCTCCGACAGTTAATATGGGTAGAGCTTTTAGAAGATTACCATTGTGAAATTCAACACCACCCAGGGAAAGCGAATGTCGTGGCCGATTCCCTAAGTAGAAAGGCTAGAGTGGCCCGACTCATGGTTCGAGAATGGCAAGCTCTCAAGGAACTGAGCTACCTGAAACCCATTCATGAAGGTACTCGTTTAAATTGCGCCAACCTCACGGTTAAACCGAATCTATTGGAAGATATTCGATTGGCCCAAGAGAGAGATCCAAAACTTCAAGAGTTTAAGGACAAGATCGCTAATGGCGACAAACCTGAGTTTACAATTACCAAGGATGGAATTGTAAGGTTTAAGGGACGATTATGCATACCTCACGACGGGGAGCTCAAAAGACGAATTCTCGAGGAAGCTCATTACTCGAGATATACGATACACTCAGGAGGTGACAAGATGTACCGAGACATGAAGAAACACTTTTGGTGGGTGAACATGAAGAACCAAGTGGCAGAATTCGTCGCGCGATGTCTCACTTGTCAGAGAGTCAAAGCTGAGCACCAGCGACCCTCAGGACTACTACAGCCACTAGAAGTCCCTGAATGGAAATGGGAAATGGTAACCATGGATTTTATCACGGATTTACCGACCACAAGAGGAGGCTATAACACCATTTGCGTGATCATCGACAGATTGACAAAATCATCACATTTCGTGCCGGTTAAAAAGGACGACAGCTTGCAAAAGCTGGCTAGGACCTATATTAGAGAAATCGTTCGACATAGTATCGGACAGAGATCCTAGATTCGTATCTTGTTTTTGGAAAGTCTTTCATAATGAATTAGGAACTTCCTTAAGCTTCAGCACAAGTGCGCATCCCCAGACCGACGGGCAATCTGAACGAACCATTCAAACCATTGAAGACATGTTACGAGCTTGCGGGACTTTCAAGGAAATTGGGATCACCACCTGCCATTATCCGAGTTTGCATACAACAACAGTTTCCAAGCGACAATCGGAATGACACCTTATGAAGCCTCATTTTACACCTTATGAAGCCTCAGTTTCCAACCCTTAGACTCATTTTACACCTCCTACACAACCAAAAAATCTGCATTTGAGAGACTAAGAGAGAGGAGGCCGAACCAAGAGTAAGAAGAAGGGGGAAGAAGGAGTTCAACAAGGTTCAAGTAAACTAGGTAACCTTACTTCCCCTAATCTCTTCTATAATATATGCCTTATAAAATCTCTATATACTAACTTAATTCTAACAACATGCAAACTAAATACTCATATTGGGGTGTATAGTGATCGTCCAAACCATGTAGTGCAAACTCTTTCACTTCCGAGACTTAGAACCGACGAAATCCGGCTAAATCGAGGTGGGTGAAAACTCTTTCAAAAACCCTTGAAAAATAATGATGATTCATACTTACCTTGTTATGCATGTTATAATCTGAACTATTTTGATACCTTGATGATATGAATATGTCATATACATCACGGTGAAAGTGCATGTGTTATAATATTGTGTATAGTTTAAGATTTTTACATTTTTCTTAAACTTAATCCCTAAATATTATGAAAAATATGGAAGCATACTTAAATATGCAATTTTTCGTGTAATTGTATGTTTTATGGATGTGTGTTAAGGTTATAATAACATGCAATACGATTTATTGAATATAAACGACAACCGATTTGGTAGTCGGGTGTCGATTTTGTGATAAATTGAAAGTTATATGTTTTCTTCTATATGTCGTTGAAACCCTACCAAAATCTGAAATATTGTGTTATATTATTATGTTATGATATATGGATAATTTATTTGCGGCCAAAACGGGACTTGAAATGAGTAAACGGAGCTTTTGGGCATAAATTGTAATTTCTTAAAGTTTGAGGACTAAACTGAAAATTTCGAAAATACAACATTCCGGACCTTGGACAGTACACATTATACCATTTATAGGCTGTCCAAAAAGTTTCAAGTGATTCGGAGCTCGATATCTAAACTTAATAGTCCAAATCGCAAATTCTAATAATTTCCGGGTCAAAATGCAAGAATTCCAAACTTCTGGGTCAAGTCCGAAATTTTCTAGAATTTTCATAAATCTGTAATTCCAGGTTCATCATAAGTCATCTCATAAAATTTCGTTAAATTTCGAGCTAAATTTATCACTCTATAAGCCTCGGAACGATTTCCTTACGTTTTGGGGTAATATCGTAATTTCTAGAAATTTCAGTCCCGAAACTGAAAATTTTCGAATTTTCCTTAATCTGGAGTCGCGGAATTATTTTTGGCTTCCTCATAAAATTTCATAACCATCCGATTTCGTTTCATACTCCAACGCTTGGGTTTGAACCTAAGGGTAAAAACGTCCTTTCAAACTATTTCGGAAACTCTCGTTTCGTTTCGTCGAACCTACCCATTCAACATATCTGATCTGAACCCATCAGATGATTAATAAATTATTGAGAATATTTTCGAATTTATATACAAGTTCTATTCCGTATTACCGGGCCACAAATATAATTAACCATATTCCATAATCAAAAGACGCTATTAACCTCACTGACCGAACGTTTACGTGATACTTGTGAAATGCTTTAAATCGATAACTGTGACTGTCCGGGAACTAAGTGCTATACAAACAAAGTACCATGGATGGGTCCGCCTCTAACTCTATCGGAACAATGTGCCACGTCGATGGACGGGGGCCACCTCTTGAGTCCATATGAAAAAGAGTGCCGACCTACAATCTGGTGGCCACCTCTTGAGCTGTAGGAGCCTCCTCTAGAGTCCCAAATCGAGTCGGGATGGTTAGACCGAGTCTTGGATCGAGCAGCGCGGCTGCGGTTAATGAACAAGGCTACTGTTATTTCCTATTCCCATAACCGAGGAACGGAGTGTTCCGAGGGACCTGGGTCGTAGACTTGGGGTATAATCGCGA
Organism: Orobanche coerulescens; assembly: GCA_033398695.1. Taxonomy (NCBI): domain Eukaryota; kingdom Viridiplantae; phylum Streptophyta; class Magnoliopsida; order Lamiales; family Orobanchaceae; genus Orobanche; species Orobanche coerulescens. Next base: position 97,099,450 of record CM065816.1, read on the forward strand.
TTATGGTGTGATACGGGTATTGACCCACAGCTAAGGACATACTGAGCCCAGATAAGAGATAAGGAATCACACGCTAAGTGTGAGAGCGAAGGCTCAGCTATTGGGGCGACGGTCCAAATCTTGGGGCGACGACCAATATTGCTAGGAGTAATAAGGAGAGTCTAGAATCCAAAGTCCACATCGGCAGGATTCGAAACTGGATTAACTGATCAACTGACTGCTTGACTTGACATCCGTCCACGGGGATATGATTATAATATTACAACTATACAATGATTTTTGTTTTCATAAAATTCCGACGTAATTGTAATTATTTCCGACTTTTTCTTTTCATAATTGATAAGATCATGCATCACTTAAAAATTTTCAATGGAAATAGCCACACTCGCACACGATCACCCACTCACTGAGACCTTTTGTCTCACTCCCACCGTTTTCCCTTTTAAACCAGAGATCGAGCCACCAACCGAAGACGAAGAGATTCTCGAGGAAGAGACTGATTAGAAGACTACCATCAAGACTTAGAATTTCTGTTGTTATCCCAACTTGTAATAGAAAACATTTGTATTCAGGAGTTTACCATCTTCTGTCACTCATTTTAAATCAATTTAAGGAACAATCAGAACAACATAGGACATGAATATAACACATCATGGGATGCTCTGATCTTTCTCATAAGATGGATGAATAGGTTCCTTCAGTACAAGTGCATAGACTTCTACATATATGGAGAGATCTATATAGGTTTGAAAAATAACATAGACGTTATTCTATATTCATTAGGATTCATAAAAAAATGGATAATTACAGGAACTAAATACAAACATGAAGAAGTTATTGTAATTTTAAAGTATAAGTGGGTTCTTCTGTAATTAGATTAAACATCATGAGTAGTTTTATAAGGTAAAATACAAACATTGAGGGATTATTTGCAAATTTAAAACAAAGGTGGATTTTTTGTAATTAGACTAACCCTCTGGAGTACTTTATGCAATTAATAAACCTGCACAAAGTACCAACAAAATCTAGTCTCATTATTACTATATATCATAGATGTCTTTCAAAACTACAAATAACGCATCACATTTGGTAATTTCACAATTGCACCTCAAGGAGGATGCATTTGTTAAATATATGTCTCAAAACATTGGTACACATATCACACCAATCCTTCTAAGGAGTCGTAAGAATTCACTTAAGTCCAAAGATTGCAAGCTTCTACACCTATGAGACCGAACAGAACTTCATACTACATCACCTTTTATCCCAATGAATACTGTATTCGAAACGGTTAGAGGTACGTGGCGTTGTTACACCTATCAGACCAGTCCTTCCAAGGAATCGTAATCATCCTCCAAGGAGTCCTTTCGGTCACAAGGTTTCCGGCCTATATACCTCATATCGTACAAAACACAAGATTCTTAATCCTAGCCATATCATATCATATATTTTCAGAATTTACTATATCGCCGCATTGTATATGAAACCTGTATCCTATCCGTGCAATGTGGAACATAATACTACATCACCTTTTATCCCAATGAATACTGCATTCGAAACGATCATAGGTAGGTGGCGTTGTTAAACCTATCAGACCAGTCCTTGCAAGGAGTCGTAATCGTCCTCCAAGGAGTCCTTTCGATCGCAAGGTTTCCGGCCTATATACCTCCTATCGTACAAAACACAAGATTCTTAATCCTAGCCGTATCGTATCCTATATTTTCAGAATTTACTGTATCGCTGTATTGTATATGAAACCCGTATCCTATCAGTGCAACGTAGACCATCATAAAACACTGCTAGATAGTTCTCTAGATTCTTTATCCTGATGTACATATATATGCTCAATTTGAAACTACTACTGCCATAAACAAAATATACACCATTAAAAAATATTAATAAGATTACTTCGAGAATACTATTATCCCTCTGAATGTAGGTTCTTTTATCGTAGTCTTGCTCAGAAAATTGCTAAAAAAGAAGAACACAGAGAAATAATGCACACACCAGTAGTGATCAAATATCATAGATAATGACTGTCAAAATGATTTATTTTTTAAAGACAAAATTCTAAAGTTCTCTTAATCATCAAGAAGGATAAAAATTAGTCATAATTTCCCCTGCTTCTTAGTTCTTTTTTTTTTTCAAATGTTAATATACTCCTTAGTTGCACATGTAAACCAATCGAGTTTAATATTCAAAAAGACACATATGGTCTATATATTAAGCTGAAATATCTACACACACTACATATATACATGGATAAAGGCAAACATGACAAAAAAGGAGCACATGCAATACACACAAGCGCGCATAGGACAAATTCAAGAAATACCTCTGGATTTTCTTTTTTCTTTTTGGAAAGTGAAGCCCCAATAGTCTTTTTTCCAGTCTTCTCGTGATAAGAGGAAATGAGTTCTTTCAAAACATTTGCCTACTATAAAATTTCCAACTAAAGTCGGCATTTACCCTTTCCATGTTCAGGACATGTTCAGGATGTCATTCGAAACTTGAAAGGTAAAATAGATGATGTAATGCTATGCTTCTTCTGCTTTATTTCCTCAGTATTGTTTTTATTTCACTTAATTAATCAATGATGTTATAGCTGTAGAAAAAAATAGAACAAGAACGTGACAGCTTATGATAAAACAGTAAAACTCACTTAAGTAGAAAAATCAAGATGACCTAATAGCCACCGGAAGATTCCTGCCGAGCTTATGGACGCCAAACAGAATGAATTCCAAAGCATCCTAAGCAGAACAATAAAACTCATTTAAGTAGAAAACTAACCCCCAAGACCAAAGCCCACTAATTACTTACATAAACATATTCAAATAAAATAAATTAAAATAAGAAGATGAAAGCAGCAGTAGAAGCAATAAATCGATCTCTAACGGAGTATGATTGCTGACCAGTTGTCTGACACAGTAATATCATACATTTTCTTGGAAATACAATTATTCATAAGTTAATCCATACATGACTATCATAAACATGGAATCTAGTAAAATTATAATCTACACAAGACGAACACTTATCATTATAAACACGAACAAAAAACATGATAATTTTTAGAAACTAAAGGAAAATCATTAAACAAAATGTAACAACAAAAGCTGAAAAATTGACAGGTTTGATAATTGGAATAGAAGTCTTCTGCATGTTAAATATAAACATAAATAAGAGATAGTTACTTCGATATGTTACAGAAAATCGTTTATTTAACTGGATCACATAAAAAAATGAGCCAAAACTAACAAAAAAAATGATTTTGTAAAGAAAATCTAGATCTCATATGCACAGAAAATGCAGGAAATACATATAAAATAAAAAAAATGTCCTGGAGAAGAACGTTGGTGCACCTGGCAAATTTTTGGGAGTTTCTTAAGGTATCGGCTATTCAATGGCGCAACCTTAGGTTCAACATATCCTACAAAAAACATCACATGAAAATATCAAAAATCGATAATCTGAATTATAAAAATGAAACTAAAACTGAGATAATACAAAAAGAACAAAAATGGAGGTCAAGAAATAAATCAATTACCTATAAAGAAGAGAAAAATCACCATTAAATTACATGATATCATAGACCTAAAGTTGCAACTCTTGACAACAATTATGGGAAGTGGCAACAGATATAGGTGTTGACAAAATTATTCTAAAACAAAAATCGGCAACCTAATATCCATTCAACTAAACAAAATCGAACGAAAAATAGGAAATATAACTACTAAAAAAACTCGTATCACCGGTGATGGGGTGGACGGGTGGGTAATTCGTCGGTCGGCCTACCGGACTGAGGTCTGTTGGAATGAGGTCAGCAGTCAGGCTCCTGTATATTTGCCCTAGCTAGTCGAGGAGTGATGAAGAAGAAAATTATAGAACAGACGAACGGTTAATTAATAAGAAAGTAAGTATGAAATAAAAGGGCTTCCTGTATTTTTTTAATTCAAATTTCGATGTCGAAATTTAACACATAATATTATAAAAAATATTTTTCTGTTGCACCATTATCATGATCATAAACACTGAATAAAACCATAAATTAAAAATAATATTATTTTTTGAAAAAAAAATATCATTATATAGACGAAACTGTAAGAACACCTGCATCCTCCAACAGAAACACACACAGTAAGCCCTGAAACATAAATTGTGGTTTATTATTAATTTATAGCAAAATCCCCCAAAATCGTGTAAAATACCGCATTGCATAAGCAATGAAGAAGGGTTTTGAAGATAATCCAAGCTTTGGGCAAATCACAGCGCTGAGCTTTGGGCTTTGAAGAAGGGTTTTCTTGCTGCCGCTTAAAGGAAGAAGACCGCGGTGATGAGTATTGAGATAAAAAAAATTTAGAGATGTCCGCCAAGGGATCGATTAAAAGGAAGAAGACCGCAGTGGCAAAGATCTCCGCCAAGGGATCGATTACATACAGGGAGTTCTACAGAGAGATGGAGAGATTAGAGAGTACTTCGTGTATTTGCTAAGTGTTAGCCCTAATCTGAAGAAGAAGAAAAGAGACCGGTTGGGTTAAACAACAGGTCTGTTAAGTTTTTACACTTTAGAGACCCGTCAACAAAAGCAACTGGTCTCTTATTTCTTACACATTAGAGACCCGTCAATAAAAACAACGGGTCTCTTAAGTCTCGCACAAAAAAATGGCAGGCCCATTTGCCACATAAGAGACCTGTTGTTTATAATATCAGGTCTCTTATATTAAAGAGACCCGTTATCTTTATCAACGGGTCTTTTAGTCTGGAACTCTTTGCTTGTTTTTGTAGTAGTGGATGATGGAGAGATTGGAGGCTCTTGATTTTAGGATGAATGCTTCTCTCCAGACCGAACTCATCCTACAGTCACTTCTTGACTCCTTCTCTCAGTTTGTGATGAACTTCAACTGCAACCAGATTGCTTGCAACTTAGGTGGGCTAATGATTAAACTGAGTACGTCACAGTCTCAGATGAAGACTAGGCCGAATGAGGCTGCACTTGTTATTTTTTCTGGGCCTAGAAGGTCAAATAACAATAAGAAAAAGGGCAAGAAGCAGGTCAAGCCCAAATGAGGGTACATAAAGATAAGGGCAAGGTCCCAATGGTTCAAAAGAGTAAGGGGGTCAAGAAAATGGACAAATGCCTCAACTGCGGTGAGCTAGGACACTGGAGAAGGTACTGTCCAAAACTTGACCGAAATGCGCCTTTAGGTACGGAACTACTGGTTTTGGAAATAAATTGTTCTGTAACTGTATATTCTACTTCTTGGATACTTGATTCTTGTGCGAGTTCTCACATATGTACAATGAATCAGGATCAGGAATAATGTAGAAAGCTTAGAGCTGGAGAAGTAATGGTGACAGTTGGCAGTGGGCATAGTGTCGAGGCTACTGACATCGGATCACTATTGTTGGATTTAGAATCTGGTTTTATTCTTACTTTGGAAGATGCACTTGTATTTCCCAATGGGCATAAAAATATTGTATCAATTTCGGTCATGGACCGAAAAGGATTTCACTTCTTTATTGGAGATGGGAACTGTCGAATTTATTTTAGAAATAAATTCGTTGGTACCGCTACATTATTAAATGGTGTATACCGTTTGAATCCAAAAAATAAAACAACTGTGAACACTATAATTGGGAAGCGTGGTAGGGATGAAACAACCCAAACACTTAAGTGGCATCTTATACTTCGTCATATTGGTCAGACCAAGGTTTATAAAATGGAGAAAGATGGACTTATGGGTCCATTGGGATTGGAACCCTATCCAACTTGTGAATCTTACCTTCAAGGCAAAATGACTAAGTTACCCTTCGCAGGGACTTTTGAAAGAGCTGCTGAAAAACTTGGATTGATCCATACCAACGACTGTTGCCCTTGTTAAGTGGCACGATATGGCTTTCAATATATCATTACATTCGCTGATGACCATACTAGGTATGGGTTCGTGTACTTAATGAAACATAAGTCTGAAGCTTTTGATAAATTCAAGGAAGTTAAATCTTAGTTGAAAAATCAAACAGGTAACCATGTTAAGACTCCTCAGTCAGACCGAGGTGGTGGGTACATGAGTACCGAGTTTGATGAGTTCTTGAAGGAACAAGGAATAGTGTCACAATTCACTTCTCCAGCCACTCCATAATTAAATGGCGTATCAGAAATAAGGAAACGAACCTTGTTGGACATGGTGCGCTCCATGATTAACTATAATGATCTACCTATTTATATGTGGGGTCACGCACTCCTTACTGCTGCGCATATCTTGAACAGATTTCCTTCCAAATCCATTCCTAAGACTCCACATGAGATTTGGATAGGTAGGAAACCAAGTCTTAATCACATTAGGATTTGGGGATGCCCTGCTTATGTCAAGAATACTAAAGTAGAGAAATTGGAAGCTAGGTCTGTGAAACGTCGTTTCATAGGATATCCAGGGGATTCCATGGGATATCTATTCTACATGCACGAAGATCATAGGATCATCGTTGCTTTACAAGCACACTTCCTCGAAGATGAGTTTATTCAGGAAGGAGGCGCATGTAGAAATATTTTTTTTGGAGGAAATAAAAGAAACACCAAATGAGACACATGTGCAAGATATTAGAACTGAACCTTCTGAAATACAAACACAACCTTGTAAGTCTAGTAGAATTTCTCAATTACCGAATAGGTATGGCTATCTGCATCAAGAGTAACTAGGTGTCCATGAGATGACAGAAAGTAGTCATGAGAATGATCCTTATACATACGACCAAGCGATGGTAGATGTTGACTCCACCAAGTGGAAAGAAGCTATGGATGCTGAGATAGACTTAATGCATGCTAATCAGGTATGGACTTTAGTAGATCGTCGTAAAGGTATGGTGCCTATTGGAAGTAAATGGATCTATAAGAGAAAGATAGATGGAGATGGAAATGTTGATACCTATAAGTCCAGGCTTGTGGCAAAGGGTTATTCCCAAAGAGAAGGAATTGATTATTTCGAGACCTTCTCGCCTGTAGCTATGATTAAGTCTATTCGTATGATGCTTGCCATAGCAGCCCACTTAGATTACGAAATATGGCAAATGAATGTGAAAACGGCATTCCTAAATGGATTCCTCGAGGAGGAGATTTACATGGAACAACCTAAAGGATTCATATCTAAAACCAATATTCATAAAGTATGCAAACTTCAACATGCCATTTATGGATTGAAGCAAGCTTTGCGAAGTTGGAATCTTCGTTTTAATGAGACAGTCAAAGAGTTTGATTTTGTCCAAAACGTAGAGGAGCCCTGTATTTACAAGAAGGTTAGTGGGAGCAAAATTGCATTCTTAATATTATATATGGATGATATTCTACTTATAGGAAACAACGTCGGAATTATTAGTTATGTGAAAGCCTGGCTTTCTAAAGAGTTCTCAATAAAATACTTGGGAGAAGCGACCAATATTCTGGGTATTCGCCTCTACCGGGATAGAGCGAAAAGAATGTTACGTCTTTACCAAGCCCTCTATATAGAAAAGATCGTGAAGCGATTTAGGATGGAAGATTCTAAAAGAGGGTTCCTACTTATGCAACATAGTGCAAAACTTTCCTTATAGATGTGTCCTCAAAGTGAGGAAGAAAGAAAGGAAATGAGCAAGGTACCCTATGCTTCGGAAGTTGATAGCCTCATGTATGCTATGATTTGCACTAGACCGAATATTGCCTATACTGTAACCGTATCATATCGGTTTCAGTCAAATCCAGGGCAGGAACATTGGATTGCTGTGTAGAACATTCTTAAGTACCTGAAGAGGACTAAAGACTTGGTTCATACATACGGCCGTGGAGAACTTAGAGTGATATGTTATACAGACTCAAATTTTTAGGGGGACATGGATGCTCGGATGTCCATAACAGGGTATATATTTACTCTGAATGGTGTGGCGGTCTCTTGGAGAAGTGCCAAGCAAAGCTCGACTGCAATCTCTACATGTCAAGCCGAATATCAAGCAGCCACGGAGGCTGCTAAAGATGCCTTTTGGGTTAAGAAGTTCACTAATGAACTTCAAGTGGTTCCTAATGCGGAGAAGCCCGTGAAGGTGTTTTGTGACAACGACAGAGCTGTTTCACAGGCTAAGGAGCCAAGGGCTCACCACAACACCAAACATATTGCGAGAAAATATCATTTTGTTAGAGAAATGGTTAAGGAAGGGAATGTTATACTGCAGAGAGTAGACACAGCAAATAACTTTGCTGATCCGCTTACCAAGCTACTATCTCAGAAGGTCTTAGAGAGACATCTGGAGAATATGAGTATTAGATACCATATTTTGTGGCATTTAGTGCAAGTGGGAGATTGTTAGGAATATGCCCTCGAATGTCACTCAGAGGATGAGAGAGTGAGAGCATTGTATTGTTATTATAAATATTATATTAAATAAGGCATTTATTATTTCTATATTATTGTATATCACAGGCATTGTGATTTGGTATATAAAATAATAGTCCTTGCATTTGAGAGCAAACATTCCACTTCTTATAGAGATAAGGAGATAAGCACAAGAAGTGTTTAGAACTCGAATGCTTAATAGGTTCGCAAGTCGATAAAGCTTAAATGGGTAGTAAGTTTAGATAATACTTGTATATTGTGTACTTTCACATGTAGAGTGCCTGTCTTCACTATGGGTTAGTGGAAGCACACGTTATAGGTATGCTAATGGGATTAGTATACTCGAACACGACTCAACTCGATTCGGTCACATAGATATCACTCAGGGATTGTCAATGACTAAATCGAAAGATTGTGATAGGTATATGTGGACCTTTAACTTGAGGTTTCAGTCGGAGATGTGCTTGTGATATTAAGTTAGTCATTAGAGTAGTTCAATCCAATCGCCGGTTGGTGGGGCAACCTCGAAATGCATCTTAGTGGGCAAGTAGCAGTCTCTACTGAATACCAAGATAGAATTATTTCTCGTGTAAGTGAGCAGGTAAATATCTTATGCGGTTAATGGCAAATGAGATCACAAGTCTTTGGCCAAAGCATTTAGAGCTAGTTGTATTTGATACACGATAGTTCAGTGATCTCGGTTTATATTAACAAAATGCATAGAGTCAAGTTACAAAAGGGTTTGACTTTCCTGTGACCTAATACTTGATCGGGATATATAATTCAAGGGTTTATATATATACGATATTCACGACATAATGGTTTTGGAATGATTCTATCATTCGTTCTTAGTTGGGTTATGGTACGGAACACTAAACTGGCTAAGAGTTACCCGTACTCCTTAGTTCCTCCCATTGCCGACTAAGACGGACCTATGGAGTCGTGCACAAGGATATTTGATGGATAAATATGTATTTATTATCTCTTCATTAATATTGGATATTAGATATCTAATTTGATTTATTTGATAAATCATGCGGTCTAGTGAATTGAAATTAATTACCGGGTAATTAATTTAATTCATAAATAATTATTTCTTGGAAATATATTATTATAATTTTGTATTTGATAAAATTATTTAATTGGATTAATTAATTAAAGATAAATACATTTGAGATAAAATGAAGTGTACTTAACGGACTAGATACGCGAACGTCCGGTACACGAACCAAGTGGCTCGGCTTGTTTTCTCACGTAATACCAAGTGGGCCACCCCCTAAACTTCTCCTCACCTTACATGTTACTTCCTAACATGTGAGGTCTATTTTATATATATAGCAAATAATGAAGACTTGTGATTAGATTCCATATCTCATGATGTCATCTAATTTTGTTATATAATAAATGTGTTGGTCATTGTTTTGAACATGACTTGAAACACACACATAGACACACACACACACACACACACACACACACACTAATCATCCATGAGTTTCTGTGGGAGGAGAGAAAATATTTTTCTTCATTTTCTTGTTCATCATAGAGAGAAAGAAAAAGGAAGAAGAGAAGAGAAGAAAAATATTATATCAATTCCCGTGTTCTTTGAAAACGAATTGATATATTATTTTTCCGATCAATATCCATCGCTTGATAACATAGAGACACACGGAATATTCGTGTTTAGATCATTCATCAAGCTAGAACGAATCGGATTCATGTTCGTGTTGGTGACCGGAAACGATCAAAGCTTGGCTCGGGAATTTTCCTTCAAGAAGATATTATCAAGGGTCTACGGGGGTATGATCTTTTAATTTTATCTTCGTTATTTTATATTCATTTATATGATGCTTGATCGGTCCGTTTTGGGGTTTGGTTTTATCCGGTTGGACCAGTTTATTTTCCGCTATGTATTCCGATTTTTAATCACCGAACCCAACAATTAAGTCCTCAACCCAAACAGCACAGAATACAGCAAACGCTCATCAAAGCTAAAGCTGCTGTTTGGAATCATTCTTGTAACACCCCCATGATATAACAACATCAACAACGACTAACACCAACACATTAAACCATATATGACACTGCCGGCGCGAGTACAAAACTAAAACATGACTTGATCATGACAGAACGTCCATCAAATCAAAATAACACATGATATCACTGTTGCTGGTCACCCTCATGCCCTTCCTCCGCCGGCTCGCCACTAAAACCTATACCTGAATACACAACAAGTATATTCACCCAAGAAGGGGTCACCAACCAGCTGGTGCAAGTACAACAATTCATGAATATGTACCACAAGTGAATAAACAACCAAATAACAGTGCCATCGCATATATTCCGAAATACAATATGACAATCATCACAAAAAAACCTCCCGAGCTGTACTGGCCCTGTACATCATGCCAGATACACACCCCATGGAGTCCTCGTCAGGCCCTCTCTAGTTGTACAACCCCACCGAGTGATCCGTGGGAAAAGCGGCCTATCGAATCGCACGGAGCCTCACTAGTTTTAACTCAGTTCACACATACTCAATAACCACATGGCACAAACCACATTTTCTGAAATTACAACTTTTCACAAAATCACATTTTTCACATATTCACACGAAGTACATCAAACGCAATCAAAGTACTTGCCTCAATTACAATGGTACATGGAACGGTGAACGAAAGGACCTGCCGCCCAAACTTTCCTCAATGATTAGGTCCTAGCACAACACAGCACTATATCAAACATAGTACGATGGAAACGGAAAGGTTTACCCTAAGTTCTACTCTTAGTGACAATCAATCGGACACTATGGGGTCAGCATGGATCATACACAACTATGGAAGAAAACTCAAAACTTAATCCGTAAACTTCAATGAAAAGTAAATGATTATAATTATAATATCATAATCCAGTACAGTCACGGCTAGATCTGGACTTTAGAGGATGAAACCTCAACAAAACCCTAAAATATGAAGAATTAAAGTTTCAAATGATTTACCTTAATCCGGATGATAAAAGATATTAATATCTTGTTAACATTGCTCTAAGAACTCCAAAAACGTTGTTGGGTAGTGAAGTCTGGCCAAAATCTGCACTTCCCCACGTCCATATCGCCCATCCGCCGGAGGAGGAAAGAAGAGGGAGAGAAATGACAAGAACTGAATTACGCTGTCCAATTTATACTAGGCGTGATTAGCGTGCACTACAGCAAAGGTGTAGTGTGTGCTATCGGGCTTAAAAGGTAGTCCACCGCCTTTGAAAGGCGGTGCAGAACTTTCTGTACTGTACGCGCTAGCGTGCGAATGTGTATTGGGCACTATTTCCAACATTGAATGTCCTTTGTGACAATTACAAATATAGGCACATAGAATGTCCTTGGGCACTATTTCCAACATGAAGTTCATGAATCAGGACTTTAATGTCTATTGGGATAGTTTGGACTATCTGATTTGAATTATGGGTGTCGTTTCGATGCATTCGATATCGATATTGTGCGAATGTGTTATTGAATGAATTGCATTTCATTCAAGGCTTGCTCGAGTGAGTAGTATTGTCGAAGGACACCGTTCGTTCATTCGAAGAAGAACTTTTTTGCGTCTCCGGAATTGAGGCAAGTTATCTTGCTCGGTTATAATGATGATTGATTCTTGTGAATGTTATACCTTTCATGTATGTGTAATACTTTATTAATCTATGATTCATAATGAGGTATTGTTGTTGATCATGTCGATCATTTCGTTGTGGGATTGTATTCCCAAGATCACTACCTTAAATATCGTTTGGTGTTGTTGATCATTGTTGTCACTATAGCTAGTTTCTTGATCCTTATTGGATGTGTGATTAATTGAGTTTCATTGTCATGTTGTATCGTGACATATCTCGAGTCATATTTATGTGCTGATTGGTCATATGTATGATTTTTAGCCCGGCACATATGGTCATGTGTTGATGTTTCCACATTAGACTATGCATACGAGATGTTACTTTTTAAAGCTAATTAGGTACATTGTCCCACTTATATCCTGGAGTCCGTATATGGGGTGGACATGTGCACTGACACATTTTCGGATCCGGGGGAATATTCCGATGTCCGTCTTGGTCATTGCGTTATTTTATTCGCGGGATCTTAGCAATTACTTCAATGTTATGAATGGATCTAGTTGATTCAATTTCAAATCTATTTTTCTGTTCGGCGAAAAGCTACTTGACAATTACAAAAAAACTGGATTACTAAAAACCGTCGTAATTACAAACTACCGCCCCGCCCTTAATTACAATCTACCGCTTCCAAAAATAATGATTTTGCCATTTTAATAGAATCTCACTCTCTCTACCTCACTTCTCTCTCTCACTACTATATCTACCTCACCTATCTCTCACTACTATCTCTGTGCCACCGCTGCTTCACCGCCGCTCCACCACCGCAGAACCATATCGGGCAAAAGAAAAACACTCGTAAGTTTTTCTTTCGCAGATGTCCAAAAAATCCACGTAAACCATGGGTGGGCGTCTGAAGTTTATGCCTGACCAAAGTTGAGGCGTCCAAGCCATACGCCTCACCTAAGGACGGAGTAGGATCGACGGACGCCTAGTCCGTGGTTGGGCGGAATCTGCAGATGCCTCGCCATTGTCCTTGCGTCCGCCCCGGATGCCCGGACCATAGTGCAGGCGGAATTTGTAGACGCCCCCCATTTTTTAATTTTTTGTAATAAACAATAAACAATTCTTATAATTATAACTACAATTTTTATAATTAATAATTAATTATAGTTATAATTTTAATTAAATTGTTATTATAATCAATAATAATTTATATAAATAATTATAATAATTATCCATATTATAAAATTAATCATTATACGAATCATTATAAATATTATAATAAATAAATATTATGAATTAAAATAATATATATAATTATTTTTATATAATATAATTAGTTTAATTTGAATAATTAATTAAAATATTATTTCCAAATAATTATAACTATTATTTTAATTAATAATTAGTGTCTTGTTACTGTTGGTTTTATAGTTACTCATTAGTTGTATTATGCTAAACGCAGATGAGAGGAGGAGGAGGGAAATCTATGCCGCTAGTTAGAGAGATGATAGAATCTGGACTACATCACACCAGAACTCGTGGTATTGATGCTTCTGTTCGAAGACAGCGGGAGACGGAGCATATGGGTTACGTAGCTTCGGGTAACGTTGGTGGTGAGGACATAGAGTATGATTCTAGCGCGTTTTATTTGCATGACCAGGACAATGATCAGGACATGTACGAGGGTGGTGATGATGACTCCTCGTCCATTGTGTATCGGTTCCGGAAGGGGAGAGGTGGGAGGTTTGTTACTTTCGGGTCGAGCATTAGTAAACGACGTAGGCCAGAGGATAACAGTGCTTGGATCGTTACGGAGGAGATGCTTGGTGGCCCTTTTGATGGCAGCGTTATCCCAAGTTTTGGTGGGCATGTGGCGTCACGTATATGGATGGGGGAGATGAAAGGTCTGCTGAAGTGCCACAGTAGGACTGCTGCTTGCCAGAGTTTGAGTCAGTGGCGCTCAGAGATGTCACCAGGTTTGGATCGATGGATTAGTGGGACGGGGATGTCGCACCTGACGGACACCATGTTTAGACACATTGACTTCCCATTGATTTTGGCGTTCGTTGAGCGGTAGCAGCCCGATACGAACTCTTTCCACATGTTGTCCGGAGAGATGACTATCATTTTACATGATGTGTGGCAAATCCTTCGCATTCCAGTCGAGGGGCGATTGGTTTATGCAGATAGCGGTTCTACACAGCTACAGGTAGATGCGATGGAGGTTCTCGGAGTTTTGCGGGCGGAGCTAATGCCTACTCATTGGGGGGTGGCGTACTTGTTAGAAAAATATCATTCTTTGAATCTACTATGTGAGCTGCAAATTTGAGAAGATCAAACTAAGAGATAGATCTGTTAATGAAGCAAGCTATATATATATATAAGTAATCAAAAGAAAAGAATCCGAAGATGGACGATGTTGAGTCCATAAATTCTGTCTCCTTAAAGAAAATTCGCCCTCACTACAGTGTATAGCGTCTGTCTCCGAGGATAAAACAACATCTCGATGCGTTGATAAATCGATCATCACACCCTCAGCGAACTAGAATAAAATCTGAACTATCACCGATGCGATCGAAAATATGAAGAGAACTTTTTTGCTAAAAAAGGCCAAAAAATTAGAGTATATGACTGTAAACGGGAAAATTTCTGTGCAAAAATCCGACCCCCTGACATTTGTATTTATAGGTGAAGCTGAGAGAGAGACATGTGGTGGAGGAACTCTAACTCGATTAGGATTGGTCTCTTTGATACTTATCCTAATCTATTAATATATTAGTCCCATAATTACCAAATAACTTGATAGTTATCCTAGTATATTAATTCAATAATTATCAATCTAATATGATATTTATCCTAATCCGGATTTTATGATTGAGGCAATTTAGCAAAATGATTTTTTGCCAAATAAAATTGCAGTAAAAAGATTACTTCGAGACGCCGAGACATTTCGCCCAAATCTCCCTTCGACCCGAACCGAACCAGACCGATTTGAGTCGAGTCGGTCGGTCGGACGAAACGAATGGACGGCGGTGGTGGCGACACGCGTGTGTGTGTGCGCGAAGGGTGCCCAGTCACACATCCACTCATGTCCCACTTGTTGTTGTGAACAAGAGTTTGTGCATATCACCTTATATACACACAATTGTTTTTACTTTTTTCCAATGTGGGCTAGCATCACAAACTCACTTCCAAAGACATAACTTTAGAACATTATATCTGATTCACACCTCAATGATTTTAAGTGTTCTTACATATTTTAAAAACCTCTTACGTAGGACTACGAATTCCAACCAAATCCCGACAGTAACTTGAAGTCGGGCACACTCAAAATTGCCTCTCAAGCGGGCTGCTCAAGACAGCCCCATTTTCCTATTTCTCCAATAATCCCCCACATGAATGGGATTGATGGTACAACATCACATGTCAGACACGGAGTCTGACTTGGTGATAGTTATTGCGGTTAGGCATTGCATAGGATAGGTAGAGTACGCTCTTTGAACCTTCCCTCGAAAAGATATATTCTCCTTAGTGGCTAGACAGTGTGGACTTAGTGCCTTTGAACTTTCCAATAGTTTGTGTAAGTGATGGTACATCCCTCATAAAGCCTCTCTGATTTATTATGTTCTCATTATTGTGTCCGTTTTGGCCATGGACACCGTCCTAGTTCTGCCAGAGTTTTTCAAGAATTGTGCCTTGCAATTCTCCTTTGAAGCGGCCCCTCTTCACTCCAACATAGGTGATTCTTTTGAGTTTTTGAGTAAACCTGTATTTTGCTCCACCCGACTATATGTTGTTGAGTTAAGAATCATTAAAAGCATAAGCTTAGCCTCTCCCTTCGGGTATCACTATACTCATCCCAAGAATAAGTCGGTTTGGGGTGACCACCCCACAGTGATTGTGCCCAGTTTTTTGAATTGGTTGTCCCATTGAACCTAGATCTTGGGATCTCCGAAGATAGGTTGGGTGTCCTCCATAAACCTTTAGCTCATGGCAATAAGACCCATTCCTTGTGATGATTTATCGACAAGGTCTTTTAATAACCATTTAGTTAGCGGGTCTGTGACATTATCCCTTGACGAATCATGGTCAATAGTGATAACCCCTGTTGATAGCAACTATCAAATGGTATTATGTCTCTGCCTTGTATGATGAGACTTACCATAATGCTTTTGCTCTGTGCCCCGCTAATTATAGATTGACTATCACAATGATTACTAGCTAGTGTGAAATATATTTACTATTTAGACATTAAATTCATAATGTCGGATATCCAATTTGCATTACTATATCATTTTAGTAGTTTTCGAATATCTCATATCATGCAGTATATACACACAAGTAATTTGATATATCTTTTATATCATTGTAATCACTAATTGATGATTAGTTTATTGATTACTCGTGTATCCACACAGTCTAATCACAATATAGTCTATGTCTAGTCTTGTACAATTCACTTAGTACATCAGACTTTTAGTTACTCTTGAAAGATCTGTTTACCTTTGTGCTTAGATAGAGGCACCATATCCATATGCATTTTAGCTATACTAGAATTGATTTCGTGGATCTTTTCAAGATTCATGTCATCATAGTATGACTGACCTCATTTGCGAACGACTTGAGATTTTAAAATCATCTCTTTAGTCTCATATATTTATCTTTTCGGACTCTATAGAATTGATCCCGTTGTCATTACTATCAACAATGGCTTGAGCATTCAAGTTCAGTCTTAAAATGATGACATAGTCATCATACGTATTTAACATAAACACACTTGATGTATTCATTGACTTGAATCTTTTTTACATTCTAAATTGGCATATTTTAACTCTTTTGAAAATTACGAAACCAGCTATTAACTAAGACTTCAATTTCAAATTGATGAAATTACTAATTTTAAGTTTCCCCAAAATTAGAAATTTTTCATTAACTGCATACCAAATTTGAGCGTCCCCAAATTGGTACTTTTCTGTCATATAGTCACCATATTTGAGTTGGCAAATTAGAGATTTTATCACATCAATGTCAAAGATTTTATGCCACTGTTTTTGTGTCAATTTAGATTCATAATAATTTCACTAAGTGCAGACTTTCAACTGTTGTACTAGGCACATATGCCTCTGGTTCTTTCAAATTGACTTTTCTCAAAATCGCCATTTAGAAACACTGCATGTATGTTCATTTGATATACTTCTACATTATGCAAAGTAGCAATAATATATATCATAATAATGAACTTTGTTCTCGTTACTAGAGAATATATCTTAGAGTAATTTTAGGCTCTTACGTTACTACAACCTCAATTAGTAGTTTCTCCTCTTGCTTATCCATGACTCCATTTAATTGAATTTACTTTGGATCCTAGTGGTATCCATTTCAGAGGAAGATCCACCGTATATTAAACAAAATTCTGCACAACAGAATTGTTCTCTCTCTTATATGACCATATGAAGAGTGTATATTTTCACATAGCATTGTAAATCATCTTCTAGCATGCATGCTAGACAATTCAGACGTAGTGATTTTCCAAGTTCAGGCCTTTTGCTTCAACCTTTAAAAACCACTTGGTGATTCATTTCACATTGACAAATCCACGGTATCTCATAATTGATCTAGTTTTTAAATCAGTTATGCATTTGATATATTCTTTTCCTTAACTCGATTAGTACATACTGATATGTTAGAATATCAGACTTTTGTACTAAAAATTTATACGCATCATGCATGTATCTAGTAAAGATGCAGTCGACCGTCTAGAGTCATACCTTCACCTGCTTTGGCTTAGGAACTTTAGACTTAGCTTGACACCCCAACATTTTGTGGTAACCCTGAAAATATCAATCATGGCCTTCATCATGTCTTTCAAGATTTTATCTTTTGCGTTCAATAATGCCATTCGACTGAGGCACGCATGGTGTAGTGGTTTGATGATTTATGCCTTTTGCAGCACAAAGTTCTTCAAACAGAGCATCATGCTCTCCTCCTCGGTCACTTCGAATTACTTTTCTCCGAACATTGAGTTGATTATTCAACTTCACTTTTGAAGATCTTAAAACTTAAAATCTTCATCTTTGCTCTTAAGAAAAAAGACGTCACAAGTTCTGGTGCAATCATCAATTGTAGCTTGGAGTTAATCTATAACAGTTTTTAAGTCAACTATCATAACTTGAAATATCCCAACAATAACTGTCGGCACACTCAACCTTGTACTTTCATTACAAGGATGTCCACAAATTTTTTGTGGTCCTTTTTTGTCAATGCATACATCTCATATAACGCATTGTCGAATATATTAAGGATGTAATACCTGCATATATAGTCCCCTTAACATCAACAATCACCACTTGTTCTAGATATTAACATTCCATGTTCCTATCCAAAGACGTAAACACCTTAACAAAACTCATCATAATCACCATATTTACTTCAAGGGATTCTCAAGGACATGAATCAACCCAACCACGTTTAAGTAATATCAACATGCTCATGATAATCAAGGCAGCATAATCCAATATGTTATTTAATCATATAATCCTCAACTTTAACGCATAAACCATTATATAGCCTATCACATATTCCCCTTTGATGTGATATATACCAAGAACACCAATAACATCATGATTCCATAATTATGTTCACAACAAACAACATAATCAAAGGCATATATCATCATATTCTTCAACATACAACTCACATAACCTCAAGAATCACAACACCACCACCATAGCCATCATCATACGAATAAAACATCGACAACAACCTCGAAATCCAAAGTTAAAGAGAAGAGTTATCCAGCATACCTCAAGAAGATAAACAACACAAGCAAACGCCTCAAGAATCAACCATAATTCCATATGTGAAGCTCCAAATCCTTGTCCACAAGCTCATAATCGACTTAGAAGAACCAAAGATCCATCTCGGAGGGTTGAAGGATGAAGAAATGAAGTGAAACTCTCAAAATATCAAAGTGATGGACATCTCATATTTATATAAACTTTAGTCATTACGTACGTTACCTGATCCACGTAACGTACGTAACGATCATTACGTACGTTATTCTACTTTCATAGCGTACGTAACGCCACTCCAGAACCCACTGCCTCATTTCGTACCTTGTATTACGTACATAACACACAGTTGAATTGCTACAGTAATATTCCCATTTAACGTACGTAATAGGTTATCCTTAATATACGTCAAGCGCAATGTTGACTTACCTTTCCACATATGCGGCGAAGGTTGCCGACACTTCGGATCCTATCTGATTCTCTTCATAACGTACGTTATATACTCAACGTAACGTATCTTACAGTTGTATCTTAACGTACGTAAGCTCCTACGCTTAACGTACGCTACGCTTGAATTGACAAAGCCCTCTGATCAGACGACTGTATATCACCTGGTGCTTTAACGTACGTAATGCATGATTTATAACGTATGTTACACCTACAAACTTATCGTACGTAAGATCCTGAGCTTAACGTACGTAATGGCTTTTATACTTAGCCATTTACAATTACTCCTGCCTGTCGTCTCAATATACTGAATACGTATACGCGACATACTTAATACATATACTCGTTCCAATAATATTCTCATATGATACACCTGATACACGATATCCTCAAATGCAATTGTCAACCAAGTACGACAATCATTCCAACACAATTGTCTCATTCCATAAATTATATTATCTATAATGTAATATCCTGCACTGTGCAATATAACTCGGGTAAAATAATGCGAAAAATTTATACTAAAATTCCAGGATATTACATACTACACCTCTTAAAATAAGTTTCATCCCCGAAACTTGAAATTCTGACACAGACAATATCTTAACCAAATATTCAAACTTATCATGAAAGCAGTAAATCGTCGCCACAAGCGAATAACCAAAACAATATACTTTCATGTGCGTGAATCCGATGATCTCCCATGATAATAGCATACGACTCCCACACGAAGCCTCAACACAATACCAACACACACCAGCATCGCAAATATAGCCATTTTGAAAATATTTTAAAAATTTTGAAACCTCCAAAATTGGTAAAATGCCGGAAGCCATTTTAAAATACACAGCAGCGGATATAAGCGTAATGAAAATACATTTGCAGTGGAATCATAACAGTCAGGAAAATACTCAGTTCTCGAATACATGCCATAGCCAGTATCACCCGGGAAGCTCATCCCTTCATGACCGCTACTACCTCGATCTCCAAGTACCTAAAAGATAAAGCCCACGACGGGGTCAGCCACAATACTCAACAATGATACGATCACATCATCATGAATATTACATACCAATGTAATTAAAAGGTAAGAATACTACCAATGTAATCTTACCATCATAACCTTACTAATCAATAGCAATCCATACCAAATTGATCCTTACCATAATCCACATTTCACATTCTCAAATGATGAATGAACTCAATTACAACCATCTGTATTGTATTCAAACAGTACCAAAAATTCTCAAAATATCATCATAACTCATAAGCACACGATACTCAGCATTCGGCCAGTCCAATCATATCCATTGATTTACACCCTCAAATCTCAACTCTAATAATCGAGTGCCAATCTAGTCAAGTACCAACAATATGTGAAAATGGATAAATCACAAATAATCAATTATCTATCAATTACAATAACCCCAAGGTCGCAACCAAGTTTAACAAGAAGTGTTGGCCCTAATCTGAAGAAGAAAAGAAGAGACCGGTTGGGTTAAACAACAGGTCTCTTAAGTTTTTACACTTTAGAGACCCGTCAACAAAAGCAACTGGTGTCTTATTTCTTACACATTAAAGACCCGTCAATAAAAACAACGGCTCTCTTAAGTCTCTCACAAAAAAATGGCGGGCCCATTTGCCATATAAGAGACCTGTTGTTTATAATATCAGGTCTCTTATATTAAAGAGACTCGTTATCTTTATCAACGGGTCTTTTAGTATGGATCTCTTTGCTTGTTTTTGTATTAGTGAGGCTTCAAAAGCCAAAGATACGGCGCAACCCGCTGTACAACATCCACAGGGCGCAACCCCTGCGGAAGAAATATCTACTACTATTCATACAGTAGATCCCGGTCTTTTGGTGGCAACGACAGATAAACAGCTATTTGCCAATTTAGAAGGCTCTGGTGAGTCGGCTGCCCTTTTGGAGCCAAAAGATGCATCTCTTACACGAGAACCCACAACCGTAACGGATCCCTCTCCCATAAGGGTACCAACCCCTGTTCGAGATCCATCTTCGAAATAGGCTCCCATACCTGTCGAGGAACCTGTGCCTACAGTAGACCCACGTACTGTACGCAGCCCCTCCCCCGATACTCTAATCCATAATACTTTGCTATCAGTACAGATTGAACTGGCTGTCGAATGCCTTGTTCAGTGGAAGACCTACAGGGTGGCTCCGTACAAAACCCTATACAACTGGAGCGAGTGGAAAGAAGAAGAATCATTTTTTCTGGAGGTGATAGATTCCCAGAACATCGAAGCCCTTAATCAATGGGACAAGAACTTTTGCCAAGAACTGATCAAGAGCTATTTTCTGGTAAAAGAACAAGCCCGATTGAAAGGCGAATCGAAGTCCAAAGATACTATTCCTATCAGCCCCAAATTAGACCACGACCAAACGACGACGATGATGCCTTTCAGGCAGGTCTGAGAATGAGCCGTGAAGAAGCTAGAGAACAGAAATTCTAACGGATGCAAAACAAACAGGGACAAGGGACCTCAAGCCAACAGCAGTCCCCTCCCCGACAGCAAGAAACTACCTAAGATAAGGAGGAATGATTCCCTCCTGTCGCTGAAGAATTGACAGTTTCAACACAGGCGCCCGAGCCTGTCTCCGCTGAAGAAGATCACGCCCGCGCCATCCTGCACGAGGAATCAGTCCCTCGCCGGAGCAGGCAGATGCTGAGTCACAGCAGGAGGAATCAGTCCCTCCAGTACCTTTGTCTACATAAGCACATCCAGAACAGGAGGAGTTATTCCCCCTGTTTCCGAATCCGAACAGGCTTACCAACCAACAACCATGCCTACAACTGATTCCCCTACATCACCTCCAACAGTAGAATCCGATGACAGTTTCCTACCTGAGGACACACCACACCAGCCACGCAATCATGTGGCTATGCGACAGCTAAATGGATCTAAAGACAATCTTGCGCGCCTCAACTCTCCACGCATAGAAGAGAAGATAGAGCAATTGCACGCCCTTGGTCGCCAAACAGTGTTTCTACAGGATGCTGTCGACGCATTGTACAATGTTGGAAAACAACTTGATTGGCTTCATGGAACTGCCATCGATGAGATGACTATCCTGAAGCGTGAAATTACGAAGGTTGAAGAAGCACTATGCATTCTGCCGAATGCATTGAAGCAAGCTCTCTCTCAACTACAAGAACGCCAGGAAGAAATTCTCAGAGATGAGCAGGAAATGCTCCGTATCTCGGAAGCAAAGACTGTAGCCGCCCTTCTAGTGAATGAATCCAGACTGACTGGCCATGATGCTAAGATTGACGACATGTCAGTGGTACTCAGTTCCTTGGTTTCCAAGATCTCAAGTCTAGAGACCAAACAGGACAGCGCGATGAAGCTCCTGGAGAGCATTGATGCTAAGGTCTCCTCACTTGATGAAGCCAAAAAGGGGGAAGAATCGAGAGAAGCTGCAAGGCGCTGGAGATTGGAGAAAGACAGAGAATTTGACACTAGTCTGGAAGAAAGCATCACTGCCGCAATAGGCCGACTGGCCTCACTGGCACATGGATACAGGGTAACTGGTTCTCGTCCTGAGTTCCACGATCCCAAGTTTCCATGGAAAAATATTGTGCAAAGACCGGCCAAAATCATATTCCCTGCTAACCGTCAGCCAACTCCCGAAGAAGTAAAGGACTAGAGAAAGAACGAGCTGTTGAGATAATTTGTACGTCTCATCAGGGAGTCCGCCATGTTCCGCAAGTGCAAGACCCTGACGGAAGCCGCAGAAGAGTTTGCAAGGATGCTCGAGCAAGGCCGTCTCCCCTTGCAACTACAAATGAAGTCTAAGCACAAGAAAGGCGAAAAGGTCACCCACCCCGAAGACTGGATTCTTGCCTTCGATCAATCATCTGAAGGAAGAGCGATTTATCAGAATCGAGGCAAGGACTCCTTATCGAACTGGTGGAGAGGAACATATAATGATCCTGACCGAAGGCCTTGGGGGCATGAACAATACAGGAAATAACTTGTATGCACAGTAGTATTTTGTTTTTGTAATTTTCAATTCAAATGATGTAATATTCAATGTTAGAAATAAAACTCATATTTAATCTTGAAATATTACAACTCGTAATCTACTACTGTGTTACTGTTTGATTATGAAATTAATTTATTTGCTTCAAATAAACAAGTAAAAATCTGTCAAGTATAAAAGCTGTAAGAACTTGTCTGCGAACAGTTCATAGTTTAAGTTGTATTTAACACTAGACTACACTGTAATATTGTGCCTGCATGCGAATCGAAAGTTCAAGTTGTAATACACTTCCCCGTTAAATGCTATCATTTTAAAACTTGCCTGCGAGCAGTTCACATTTTTCTAAATGCTGAAGACCAGAACATTCGACAGAAGATCAAGAAGAAAGCCTCTCCAATTAAAGATGTTTAAGAGGTTTTGGCATCATCAATAAAGAGGTTTTGACATTATCAAAAAGGGGGAAATTATTGGGACAAACAATCCCGTGCCTTGTTTTGATAAGTGCCAATGTACAACAAAAGGATAAATTGCCCATCATACAACAAGAAGATCATAAGTCGATATGACACCAAGTATGGAAGCTGTCCGGAAACATTCATACAACACCTTCCATACAAAAGCACTAAGAGATAGCCTACAGCGTTGGAACCTACAGCTACAGCATTATAAATGCAACATGTTGGATACAGCAAACAGGCTGTAAAGTGTTAGGATCTTCAACACTTATCCAACATAACCGAAGACCGTTGAAACGGAATCTACTTTATACGCTAAAGTCAAGACACCCTTTGAAAAGAAGTATTTAAATACTAACTGGATAAAGTATTTAAATACCATCCGACAAGGATCTTCAGACAAGGAGCAAAATTTGGATCTTTTATTTTACAAGTCAATCAACACGTTGGAATAGACTCTTTGCTCAGTGGATCTATACAAAATGGATCCATCCCAAAGGCTATTTATACCCCCGAAGTTTGAAGATCAGCAGATAATTGAAAACTGAACGAACTAAGATATACTGAGATACACATGTAAATTTCACAAGAACACTATATCAAGAGCAAACATATTTCTTCGAGCATACTGCCATTCTTGAGAGGAGAAATATACAAGTGCTCAACCTTGAACAACACATCATCAGCTCAAGCTCAAGAAGTCAATCTGTTGTTCAAACCCGTGTTGTTACACTTGAAGAAAACCACCAGCCCTGTATGGACTGAAGAAAGCCTTGCTTTTTGAGAAACTGTGTGTGACGGATCTGCAATGTAGACGAAGCTTTGGAACTGTGCGTGAGGAAGTAAGTCAAGTGAAATCTTTAACCAATCTGTGTGAATGGTTAAAAGCGACAGTCTTTGTATCAATCTATATGAACGATACAATGATAGGTTTGATTATAGTCACGTAGTTGTGTACGTAGAGATTATAATAAATGTTTTTACCCCTTTGTGGAGGGCCAGTGGACGTAGAGGGGTTTACCTCGAACCACTTTAAATACTGTGTTATTTACCATCTTCATTTACTGTTTCTCAATACTGTGATTATTTATAAGTATACATTGCATACCATGTACGCATCAAGCTAACAGGAGAAAACCTAGTTCTTTGTATTTACTGAACTCTCTTAAACAAACTTCCGCTACGCACTCTTATTTGAAAACGCATGACTTGTTCTACTAACACTTTCCCAAACTGTATTTTGTATACTTAGTGGCCAACATCAACCATTATATATCCTATCACACAAGAATACCAATAACATCATGATTCCATAATCATGTTCATAACAAACAACATAATCGAAGGCATATATCATCATATTCTTCAACATACAACTCACATAACCTCAAGACTCACAACACCACCACCATGGCCATCATCATACGAAGAAAACATCAACAACAATCTTAAAATCTGAAGTTAAAAAGAAGAATTATCCAGCATACCTCAAGAAGATGAACAACACAAGCACACGCCTCAAGAATCAACCATAATGATTCCCGTGATACTAGCATATGACTCCCACACGAAGCTTCAACACAACACCAACATACACCAGCATCGCAAATATAGCAATTTTGAAAATATTTCAAAAATTTTGGAACCTCCAAAATTGGTTTGACTCAAAAGTCAGAAAAATAATTTTCAAAATTCACGCTACTACCGCACCGGTAGAGCCACATAACACATATGCCCGATTTTACGAAACCCAAATTTCTGATACCATCTTCTGTAACACCCCCAAAACTAGCCAGGGATATTACAGCATCGTGGGTATAACATACGACTCCCACACGAAGCCTCAACACAATACCAACACCAGCATCGCGAATATAGCAATTTTGAAAATATTTCAAAAATTTTGGAACCTCCAAAAGTGGTTTGACTCAAAATTCAGAAAAATAATTTTTAAAATTCATGCTACTACCGCACCGGTAGTGTAATACCCGGTTGTGAATTCATTAATTATCATTCAGTTATTGCCACTTAGAATTTTTTCACTCAGTAATAATCATTCGTCATTCGTATTCATTCATTTCGTGTTCATCTTTCGGCGTATCTTGGAGTCGTGTATCAGTTTTTATTCATCACTCATCTCTGTTCGGGGATCGATACAAGAATATTTTCATCATCATCATGATTGGTCGCTTGTGTTGGGAGTTCCATGACTGTTTCACAGATTGGACGTGACTTATTATTGTGTAAGTCGTGCAGGTCATATGTAGACATGCGTGTCCTGGCATTTTTGTGTTCCCTTGTCATTTTGGCACTCAGCAGGGACGCACGAGCATGACACACGAGCAGATGCTCGTGCGTGGCATCAGATTTGGACAGTACACTTTGGCGACCATCAGGGACACACAAGCAAGACACACGAGCAGGTGCTCGTGCGTGCTGCTCATGCGTGAGATCAGTGGCCGGGCAGTGGCCTGGCGCACGACCAAACATACGGACACTTGGTCGTGCATTTTGGTCGTGCGTCACTGGAGTATATAAGGGGGTCAGACGGGTTTTTCATTGCATTTCACCCTTTCTCTTCTTCTTCTCGTGGCAATCGGACGATCCGACTAGGGTTTGGGGTTATGATCGATTCTTCTCCATCCAATCATGTTTTGAGGAGGCTCTAGGTGATCATATCAACATCTAATCATTGTTCTTCATCGGATTGAGGTAATTTCTTGAGATCTCCTTGAATTTGACTCTCGGGATTTCTTCTTGATTTTCATTGTTCATCCGAATTTGATGAATCGGTTGATGTTAGTAAACATTATTAATCGTGTTCTATAGATTGTATATCCATATCTTCGATTCGTTCGACCCGATTGATGATTCTTAAGTTTTTGAGGAACTTTGAACATTTAGTGTTCGATTAAATGTCTCAAAGAGTTTCTTTCGGTCGTTGTGTTGATTTCGATTGATATTGTATTATTGAATGAATTATATTTCATTCAAGGTTGTTCGAGCACTTGTGTTTATCGGAGAACGCCGTTCGTTGTTCGTGGAAGGATTTCATCGCCTTCGGTTGAGGCATGTTTTATACTTGTACTAGTCAATGAGATTAATGTTATGATATATGTGTATGGATGTGTTGTATCATTTCGGACTTAGTCTCTTCATAATTTCATTGAAATTAGGGGATTGTTCGATATGATAATCTTCGGCAATTATGCCAAATGTTTATTATCATTCATTAATGGCTGGTAAAGCATTGAGATATTTGTTGTTAATGTTATTATCGATCACCGGTTCGCGGTATCGATGTATCGGTTGTTGTTGTTAATATTGATGACGATCTAAGGCGTTGTTGTAATCGTTGTTATTAATGTTGGAGTCCTGTCATTCATGTTGTATTAGCCGATTGAAGGCATTGTCGTATTCATTCTCATCTTCATCGTCGGTAGCCGATTAAAGGTACCGAGACATTCATTGTATCCTTGTTATCGATTGGTCGTTCTAAAGCAATCGAGGTGTTCAATCATTCATTGTATCATTGTCATCGATTAGTCGTTCTAAGGCAACCGAGGTGCTCAATCATTCGTTGTATCATTTTTATCGATTGACCATTATAAGGCAATCGAGATATTGAATCATCCGCTGCATCATTGTTATCGGTTGGCCATTCTAAGGCAATCGAGGTATTGAATTGGGGCTGTCGAGGATAGTTCCCATCCGTTGTGTCGTTGTTATCGATTGACCATTCTAAGGTAATCGAGGTATTGAATTGGGACTGTCGAGTGCGATGCCCATCCGTGAGTCATCATTATCGTGTTGGCCGACTCAAGGTAGCACACTATCATTATCGTGAATTCGGTAATCTATGGATCGTTGTCGCTTGTGATTAATTATATTTTGGACACTAGTCTCGACTAGTGCTCATTATGGGTAAGTTTGGGGCTTGAACCTTCACGGTTGGGTTTCCAACAGCTACAATTCAGTAGGTCACGACCATTGGATGGCCAAATTATGATACGGCTTCATGTCGTGGCTTCGGCCCTAACTGTGATACGGCTTCGTGCCGTGGTTTCGACCCTAACTGTGATACGGCTTCGTGTCGTGGCTCCGGCCCTAATTGTGATACGGTTTCGTGGCGTGGCTTCGTCCCTAACTGTGATATGGCTTCGTGCCGTGGCTTCGGTCCTAATGGTGATACGGCTTTGTGCCGTGGATTCGGCCCTAATCGATATAGCTTCGGGATGTTTTGGCTTCATGTGATTGTGATAGTTGGCAGCTTCGGCTGAGTGGCTTTCAGACATTTGTGATTGTCTTGGTAATTTCTTTGGAGCCTTCGGGCATTGTGATTCATAATTAATTCGGTTCTGGTTTGGTTCATGTCGTGTAATTCACTGTGGTACTCTATAATTATGATTCGCCGTTGGGCATTTACGTTCTAACCTGTTGAACAGGTATTAATAGTATGTCGTGGGCATAGTGTTTCACGAATGCTCGGTTCTTACATTGGTTTGTGAGCATCTCATATTATTATCATCATTGTACCGTTTCATTCTGCCTTTGGATGTATATCATGTTATACGTGTATTTGATGTTCATTATCTGGATGACTGACCCCTTGGGGGCGGAACATGTTTTCATGTTTTTGATGCTTGCGAGGAGAGAGTTGAGACACAGGGGCATGATGATGGCGGCGAGGCATTCGAGCGATACTAGTCCGAGTTGTTCATGTTGGTTAGTCAGTTGGAGTGTTCTCCACTTTGTCACTCATTGTCATTATGTATTACCCGAGCAGATACTCGTGGATGTTGTTGAAATTTATTTGTTGACCATGTAGGCCCATCGTTGTCATTGAAATTACTTATCGGAATATTATGTCGGATATCATGGTAGGGACTATGATTTTCCCTTGTTGTTTAATTTAATGTATTTTAGTCATGTTCGCCTGGTGGATCTCCTGGCGTGGGGTCCACGACACTGTAATAACCTAATAGGATTTGGGGGTCTTACAGAAGATGGTATCAGAGAATTTGGGTTGTGAGATACCCTGATATGTGAGTTATGTGGCTCTACCGACGCGGTAGTAGAGGGACTGTCAGGTTATGACAATCTAGTCAGTCAGGTTTTGTGAGTCATAATATTAGTACGACTACACGAGTCATTCATTCATCAAGTAGTCGTCAGTGAAGACTAGTACCGGGAGACCTCGAAGCTTCGTATGATATGTTCATACATTCATCATATCATTAATTATTCATGCTTTGTTGAAACCTATATGTGATATTAGTGTTATGGTTGATTCATGACTAATTGTTTTGGAGCACGTGTGACTTGTGTAAGCGTTAAGGATCAACTCATTCATCAGTTAATAATCCTCAATCATCATTTTGATCTTGTCGATCATGTTAATTCATTCATCACTCAGTAAATATCATTACTCAGTTAATTCATTCATTACTCAGTTAATTCATTCATCACCCAGTCAATATCATTACTCAGTTAATTCATTCATCACTCAGTTAATTCATTCATCACCCAGTCAATATCATTAGTGAGTTAATTCATTCATCACTCAGTTAATTCATTCATCACCCAGTCAATATCATCACTCAGTTAATTCATTCATCACCCAGTCAATATCACCACTCAGTTAATTCATTCATCACCCAGTCAATATCATTTCTCAGTTAATTCATTCATCACTCAGTTAATTCATTCATCACTTAGTCAATCTCATTGTTCATATTAATTCACTAATCATCTAGTCCATCTCACGGTTCAGTTGTTGATCTTGTGAATCAAATTTTCAACCTTGTTAACCTGTTCAAGGCAATCATTTCAGGAATTTCATCAGATACTCATGTCACCCCAGTTGACCTTTCATGCGATCTTATCATATTCCGGCGTGATGTCGATGATCATTTTACTGCATTATTAATGCATTCATTGTGCTGGAGTGTGTATTCTCATTTTTATCATTCCGTAACGTAATCATAATATGATATTCATGCGGGACCTATAATCATCATGTGACCTTCCTGCTTCAGTATGGATAGAGCTGTCAGAGGACGTAGGGGCAGAGGCCGCGGTGCGGGACGAAACCTAGGATCTCGTGTGCATGCCCACACGAATGCGAGGGATATCATTAATTCATCGAATAGCGAGGCTACTCATTCATCAGCAGATAATCATTCACTGTTAGGGAGTCGTACCCGAGAGGCATCTCACTCGGAAGGTTTTCGGGTTGACCCATTCATATTTATGCAGGGCATGATGGCCCAGATAACTCAAATGACGCGGATCGTGCAGACCATGCAGACCTCGATGGTTCGTGGTCCACCGCAATAGGGATTCTAGGTGCCGTTTCATGGACAGACTGGAGGAGTGAATCAGATTGTTGGCTATATATCTCGTCAGAGGCCGCCTACTTTTGAGGGTTCGTCGAAACCAGCTGATATTGTTCATTGGCTTGAGCATTTTGATAAACTCTTCGACATGGTTCAGTGTCCGGAAGAGAGTAAAGTGGCAGTAGCGGCTTATTACTTGAGTTAGGGTGCTTATTCGTGGTGGCTTTCAGTGAAACCCGCTGATCGCGATTGTGGTTGGAGTGAGTTCAAGACTCTCATGTTAGAGAGGTATTATCCGGCTCCACTTCGTGAAGCCAAGTTGTCAGAGGTTTTGAACCCCGAATCCATCGAGGACGAGGGTGTTATTGTCATTGCTGAGAAGTTGAAGGGACTACTTCAGTTCGCTTCGTCAGTTATCCGTACTGAGGCGGATAAGATCAAATATTTTAGCAAGAGGCTAAATCTGCAGTTGAGGATGCATTTGTTCAATCACAATTATAATTCACTTAGTGAGTTCATCGAGGAGGCTCTTGGAGCAGAGCTTTTGATCAAGGAGCTTACTCAGAAGCACCCTTCAGTTTCTTCTGATGGGAGGACTAGGATGCCGGTTCGTTCTGAGGGACATCGGGCTCCGACGTCCAAGAGGTCGTTTTCCAGTCGTCTTCGTGTTGAGAAAGCATCTTCCTCTCAAACGACGAGTTCGACTGTTGTTTGCTTTAACTGTGATTCAGCAGGGCACGTGAGTACTCGGTGTATGGTGCCAGCTATTGTCTGTTTTCTATGTGGGAACCCAGGATACTTACGGAAATACTGCAGGAGTTCTAGTGCCGGTAGATCTCGAGAGAGCTCAAGGGCCTCGGGGGACTTTGTTACTCCAGCTCGTGCTTCATCCAAGGGGTCCTACCAGGCTTAGAGAGCCTGAGGTAAGGACATTCATCACCGGTTTTGAGCAAGTTAATTCTTGCTCGGTAATAGGATAATCATTTATTTCATTATCGTTCATTCATTCATATAATTCACTCATCATATATCAATCACGTTGGGACTTATAATTATCAAACTAATCATTCACTTCACGGGGAATAATGGTCCCAATCATTTCATTTGAGCTATCACTCATTACGTTATCATTTCACCCCGATGAGTCATTCTTGATCCTTGTTGGATTTCGGTTCATTATCATTCATTGTGATCATTCTTGTTCTTGTGACCTCCCAGGATCATATTGAGTAATGTGTTTAGATTTGGGTCTCCTTAAATCGATGAGATCTAGGAGATCGATTATTTGGAGGATATCAGTGTTCGGTACATTTGATATGTAGCCTTAATCTTTGTATTTTCCTTTCTCTGTTTTCGGATTAATTTGTAACTTAATCCGTATTAATGTATCGTGGTTGTGGATCATTTATTGTCGATCTATCTTATAATGATCGTATTTGACAATCTTGAGATTTGGGTCATTTGATGCATTCATTTTGTGTTGTACCCGAGATTTTTGTGACGATATGGGTAATTATTCGTTGTGATTTGAGACGTCAAGTCATGGGGACTTGGGCGTGTGATTGATATGGTCCCGAGGACTATATGTGCTTTGTCGCTTTTCTTTTGAGGCATGAGTAAGTACTTATGGGGGGTTGGCCCAGTTGTGCAGGCGAAGTGTTTCGCGTTGAGGAGCATTCCTCGAGATGTTGTTTTCAGATCCTGATGGATAGTTCAAATCTCGAGTTGTTTACCCATAGTTTCGAGGACGAAACTCCTTATAAGGGGGGAGTATGTAATACCCAGTTGTGAATTCATTAATTATCATTCAGTTATTGCCACTCAGAATTTTTTCACTCAGTAATAATCATTCGTCATTCGTATTCATTCATTTCATGTTCATCTTTCGGTGTATGTTGGAGTCGTGTATCAGTTTTTATTCATCACTCATCTCTGTTCGGGGATCGATACGAGAATATTTTCATCATCATCATGATTAGTCGCTTGTGTTGGGAGTTCCATGATTGTTTCACAGACTGGACGTGACTTATTATCGTGTAAGTCGTGCAGGTCGTATGTAGACATGCGTGTCCTGTCATTTTTGTGTTCCCTTGTCATTTTGGCACTCAGCACGGACGCACGAGCATGACACACGAGCAGCTGCTCGTGCGTGCTGCTCGTGCGTGGCATCAGATTTGGACAGTACACTTTGGCGACCATCAGGGACACACGAGCAAGACACATGAGCAGGTGCTCTTGCGTGAGATCAGTGGCCGGGCAGTGGCCTGGCGCATGACCAAACACACGGACATTTGGTCGTGCGTTTTGGTCGTGCGTCACTGGAGTATATAAGGGGGTCAGATGGGTTTTTCATTTCATTTCACCCTTTCTCTTCTTCTTCTTGCGGCAGTCGGACGAACCGACTAGGGTTTGGGGTTATGATCGATTCTACTCCATCCAATCATGTTTTGAGGAGGCTCTAGGTGATCATATCAACATCTGATCATTGTTCTTCGTCGGATTGAGGTAATTTCTTGAAATCTCCTAGAATTTGACTCTCGGGATTTCTTCTTGATTTTCATTGTTCATCCGAATTTGATGAATCGGTTGATGTTAGTAAACATTATTAATCGTGTTCTATGGATTGTATATCCATATCTTCGATTTGTTCGACCCGATTGATGATTCTTAAGTTCTTGAGGAACTTTGAACATTTAGTGTTCGATTAAATGCCTCAAAGAGTTTCTTTCGGTCGTTGTGTTGATTTCGATTGATATTGTATTATTGAATGAATTGTATTTCATTCATGGTTGTTCGAGCACTTGTGCTTATCGGAGAACGCCGTTCGTTGTTCGTGGAAGGATTTCATCACCTTCGGTTGGGGAAAGTTTTATACTTGTACTAGTCAATGAGATTAATGTTATCATATATGTGTATGGATGTGTTGTATCATTCCGAGACTTAATCTCTTCATAAGTTCATTGACATTAGGGGATCGTTCGATATGATACTCTTCGGAAATTATGCCATATGTTTATTATCATTCATTAATGGCCGGTAAGGCATTGAGATATTTGTTGTTAATGTTATTTTCGATCACCGGTTCGCGGTATCGATGTATCGGTTGTTGTTGTTAATATTGATGTCGATCTAAGGCATTGTTGTAATCGTTGTTATTAATGTTGGAGTCCTGTCATTCATGTTGTATTAGCCGATTGAAGGCATTGTCGTATTCATTCTCATCTTCGTCGTCGGTAGCCGATTAAAGGTACAGGGGCATTCATTGTATCCTTGTTATCGATTGGCCGTTCTAAAGCAATCGAGGTGTTCAATCATTCATTGTATCATTGTCATCCATTAGCCGTTCTAAGGCAATCGAGGTGCTCAATCATTCGTTGTTTCATTGATATCGATTGACCGTTATAAGGCAATCGAGATATTGAATCATCCGCTGCATCATTGTTATCGGTTGGCCATTCTAAGGCAATCGAGGTATTGAATTGCGGTTGTCGAGGATATTTCCCATCCGTTGTGTCGTTGTTATCGATTGACCATTATAAGGTAATCGAGGTATTGAATTGGGACTGTCGAGTACGATGCCTATCCGTGAGCCATCATTATCTTGTTGGCCGACTCAAGGTAGCACACTATCATTCTCGTGAATTCGGTAATCTACGGATCGTTGTCGCTTGTGATTAATTATATTTTGGAGGCTAGTCTCGGCTAGTGCTCATTATGGGTAAGTTTGGGGCTTGAACCTTCACGGTTGGGTTTCCAACACCTACAATTCAGTAGGTCATGGCCATTGGATGGCCAAATTGTGATACGGCTTCGTGCCGTGGCTTCGGCCCTAACTGTGATACGGCTTTGTGCCGTGGCTTCGGCCCTAACTGTGATACGGCTTCGTGCCGTGGCTCTGGCCCTAATTGTGATACGGCTTCGTGCCGTGGCTTCGGCCCTAACTGTGATACGGCTTCGTGCCGTGGCTTCGGCCCTAATGGTGATACGGCTTCGTGCCGTGGCTTCGGCCCTAATCGATACAGCTTCGGGCTACTTTGGCTTCATGTGATTGTGATAGTTGACAGCTTCGGCTGAGTGGCATTCAGGCATTTGTGATTGTCTTGGTAATTTCTTTGGAGCCTTCGGGCATTGTGATTCATAATTAATTCGGTTCTGGTTTGGTTCATGTCGTGTAATTCATTGTGGTACTCTATAATTATGATTCGCCGTTGGGCATTTACCTTCTAACCTGTCGAACAGGTATTAATAGTATGTCGTGGGCATAGTGTTTCACGAATGCTCGGTTCTTACATTGGTCTGTGAGCATCTCATATTATTATCATCATTGTACCGTTTCATTCTGCCTTTAGATGCATATCATGCTATACGTGTATTTGATGTTCATTATCTGGATGACTGACCCCATGGGGGCGGAACATGTTTTCATGTTTTAGGTGCTTGCGAGGGGAGAGTTGAGACACAGGGGCAGGATGATGGCGACGATGCATTCGAGCGATACTAGTCCGAATTTTTCATGTTAGTCAGTCAGTTGGAGTGTTCTCCAGTTTGTCAGTCATTGTCATTATGTATTACCCGAGCAGATACTCGTGGATGTTGTTGAAATTTATTTTTTGGCCATGTAGGTCCATCGTTGTCGTTGAAATTCCTTATCGGAATATTGTGTCGGATATCATGGTAGGGACTATGATTTTCCCTTGTTGTTTAATTTAATGTATTTTAGTCATGTTCGCCTGGTGGATCTCCTGGCGTGGGGTCCACGGCACTGTAATAACCCAATAAGATTTGGGGGTGTTACAGGTAGAGCCACATAACACACATGCCTGGGTTTTACGAAATCCAAAGCTTCGATACCATCTTCTATAACACCCCCAAAACCAATCGGGGATGTTACAGTGCCATGGGCCCCTCGCCGGAACCCACAATGCTATGAATCATTTTCACAATAATTCAAACACGCCAAAGAGGCAATGATGGTAAAATATTTTACGAGTAAGTAAATGTTTTCCAAAGTATAATTCTCAAATACCATCATAAAATACCATTTAGTATTCAAGGCCGAAAATGCCAAAACTCGACAGCCTCAAAATGTACGTTAACTAACCGCTTAAACGTACTGATAAGATAGTTTAAGGAAAAAGGTTTAACGAAATTCACCCAAGTTTACGAGGTACCCAAAAGGCCATTTTAAAGTTATACATGAATTGGTAAAATACTGGAAGTCATTTTAAAATACACAGCAGTGGATATTAGCATAATAAAAATACATTTGCAGTGGAATCATAACAGTCAGGAAAATACTCGGTTCTCAAATACATGCCATAGCCAGTATTACCCGAGAAGCTCATCCTTTCATGACCGCTACTAGCATGATCTCCAAGTACCTAAAAGATAAAGCCCACGGCAGGGTCAGCCACAATACTCAACAATGATAACGATCATATCATCATGAATAATTACATATCAATGTAATTAAAAAGTAAGAATACTATCAATGTAATCTTACAGTCATAACCTTACCAATCCATAGCAATCCATACCAAATCGATCATTACCATAATCCACATTTTGCATTCTCAAATGACGAAAGAACTCAATTACAACCATCTGTATTGTATTCAAACAGTACCAAAAATTCTCAAAACATCATCATAACTCATAAGCACACGATACTCAGCATTCGGCCAGTCCAATCATATCCATTGATTAACACCATCAAATCTCAACTCTAATAATCGAGTGCCAATCTAGTCCAGTACCAACAATATATGAAAATAGATAAATCACAAATAATCAATTATCTATCAATTATAATAACCCCAAGGTCGCAACCAAGTGTCACGGAAGCATCTACACAAGAATACTCCGGAACATGGATGCCATTTAGGTCTTATCCCTCAACACATCACATACAATTACAAAATACATCAAGGTCGCAACCAAGGGCCACGGAAGCATCTACACAGGAATACTCCGGAACGTGGGTGCCATTTAGGTCTTATACCTCAACAAATAGGCCCAATCACAAAAGTCTTTCGACTCCAATCATATTCAAAATATCAAGATAAAACATATACTAAGGTATTTGCTAGAATGGGCCTTCTCGATTTTCATTAACAATAACCAACTCTTGACTATACCTATATAATCGTCCAATTTCACACTATCACGGAACCATTCAGAATAACCAAAACCTTCATTTATCGTAACATACCTCGATACTTGATGAAGCCGCATACTTTGGACTGTAGAACTTATATCTTTGTCGTTACCAACTGTATTCCCAACGCTCAGTTATACATATTGACATATCATATTTATATAAACTTCAGTCGTTACGTACATTACTTGATCTACCTAACGTACGTAACGATCATTACGTACGTTATTCTACTTTCATAGCATACGTAACGCTACTCCAGAACCCACTGCCTCATTTCGTACTTTTGTATTACGTACGTAACACGTGTGCCGTAGCATACGTAACACACAGTTGACTTGCTACAGTAATATTCCCATTTAATGTATGTAATAGGTTATCCTTAACGTACGTCAAGCGCAATGTTACCTTTCTGCATATGCGCCGAAAGTTGCCAACACTTAGGATCCTGTCTGATTCTCTTCATAACGTACGTTATATACTCAATGTAACATATGTTACAGTTGTGTCTTAACGTACGTAAGCTCCTACGCTTAACGTACGCTATGCTTGCATTGACAAAGCCCTCTGATCAGACGACTGTATCTCTCCTGGTGCTTTAACGTATGTAATGCATGATTCATAACGTACGTTACACCTACAAACTTATCGTACGTAAGATCCTGAGATTAACGTACGTAATGGCTTTTATACTTAGCCATTTACAATTGCTCCTGCCTGTCGTCTCAATATACCGAATACATATACGCGACATAATAAATACATATACTCACTCCAATAACATTCTTATATGATACACCTGATACACGATATCCTCAAATGCAATTGTCAACCAAGTACGACAATTATTCCAACACAATTGTCTCAATCCGTAAATTATATTATCTATACTGTAATATCCTGCACTGTGCAATATAACTCGGGTAAAATAATGCGAAAAATTTATACTGAAATTCCAGGATATTACATACTACACCTCTTAAAATAAGTTTCATCCCCGAAACTTGAGATTCTGACACAGACAACATCTCAACCAAATATTCAAACTTATCATGAAAGCAGTAAATCGTCGCCACAAGCGAATAACCAAAACAATATACTTACATGTGCATGAATCCGATGATCTCCCGTGATACTAGCATACGACTCCCACACGAAGACTCAACACAATACCAACACACACCAGCATCGCAAATATAGCAATTTTGAAAATATTTCAAAAATTTTCGAACCTCCAAAATTGGTTTGACTCAAAAGTCAGAAAAATAATTTTCAAAAGTCACGCTACTACCGCACCGGTAGAGCCACATAACACACATGCCCGGTTTTACGAAACCCAAATCTCTGATACCATCTTCTGTAACACCCCCAAAACCAACCAGGGATATTACAGCATCGTGGGCCCCGCGCCGGAACCCACAAGGCTAAAATCATTTTTACATCGTTCAAACACGCCAGAGAGGCAATAACGGTAAAATATTTTACGAATAATTAAATGTTTTCTAAAGTATAGTTCTCAAATACCATCATAAAATACCATTTATGTAACACCCCCAAAATATCCCGAGGTATTACAGTGCCGTGAATCCCACGTGGGACCCACAAGGCTAGTTAGAAAATAGACATTTTAAGAAAATCGTGATAAAACCTTAAATTCAAGGGTTACATGACAAGAAACGAAAGATTTAAGGAAAAATGTAATTCGGAGAATTATTACACAACACATGTTTCCAAAGAAAATAATTTATTCCAATTTAAGCAACGGCTAGAGATAATTCCAACACCGCTCAAGTCTGACCGGACCCTGGGAATGTCCCGCACATGATGAACAATTTTACAGTATGACGGGTCATACCAGTTGCTGTGGTCGAGAATGCATATCTAATAATAACTACTTACAACCATATGTGACATTTTTAGAATCACCGTATCTAGCAATCACAATGAATATTTCATCATTCAACCGACGTGTCTTACTCATTAACACATAAACCCCCAAGGTCGCAACCAAGGGTCACGGAAGTATCCACACGGAATACCCCGGAACATAGGTGCCCAATTCGGGTCTTACCCCTAACACATTTCCACACGGTACCATACGTGTTTTATCCCCAACACATCGGCCCATTTATAACATCTTTAGAGAAAGACAACGTCGGCTTTTATCAAAATGGCACGTACACACATACGGTATAACATTGATATTAGAAATTCACGAGCAAGATTTCACTTGCCTGTGATCCGATAGTAGGTGCTTTATGATAACGAAGTCCCCACGCCCGCCGAGCTTAACCTAGCCACGAGACATCCGATTAACACTCCGTATGGATCATAATGAATAAAACTAGTCTCCCTTTCCTAACCGGATTCCTAGTGTAGTTTTAATTGTCGGTATGAGTATCGTTTCCAAGTTTTCAAGTGTCGTTTATCTCGTTTAATCTTATAGCTAACATTAGGTATATCGATTTACTCAAGAAGATAATCCTACCATTCTTCGGTTGTCAACAAATTATTATGGTGAAATCGAATCTTATGCTTTCTAATACAATTCTATATTCCGAATACTACAATCGACGGATTTTATTGCACAACCAATATTAATTATACTATCGAATTACTTCCTAGTTTGCTAAGTGTCAAAAATTACAAGGTGAGGGTGACTACGAACAATGGAACATACGGTGACGGATTACTACGAATTTCCCCACAATTGATTCGTCAAACTTTACATTCCTAGTGATGATTTGAAGTGAAATTTCGTTTGCATGAAACGAAACATATAAGAAACGGAATTTCTTACTACAATTCATCCGACAAGATTGTCTACAAAGTTTAGCAAAATCTAACCCATACCCGCAATATAACAAGTATTAACTAAGAAAACATCAAGATATAACTTCGTGGATTGGTGGCTTACCTTTTGGAAGAAAATAGTGAAGATAGTTGACGGATTCACAAGAACTACGAGGAGAACGAGAAGTGACTTGAACGACTTGGATAATCTTCACGAGCTCAAGAATCCACCTCCTTAATGTTAATTCAAGTGTTTAAGGCTTAAGAACCGGGTATAGGGCTAGGAATTTCTCCAAGGGTGGTAGTTTTGTGGTGTTGGGTCGTGCAAATGAAGAAGGGAGTTATCATTTTATAAAATCGATTTTGATAACGACGTTAACAATAAGAGTGTTACGACGTAAGGTGTATTACGACGTAAAGGCGATGACAACGTCGTAAAGAACTAATCGCCCGAAATGTGCACAAGTGTTACGTACGTTAATTTTGGGACATTACGTGCGTAACAAGCAGCTTGACTCGTTTGTCATCTAGCCCGCCAAAGTAGCCCCGTCCGTGTCAAAAGAAAGATTCTCGCCTGGAGACCGACCCACCCGTTACGCACGTAATATGGCTGCCTTAACGTCGTAACCATTGAAATTTAGCGTACGTTAGGCATGGGTTATAGCGCGTTAGATGTAATTTTTAGCCTCAACCACATTCTAACCATTTCGGTGACCATCCTTCCGCTCGTCAACAATTATCGGGAACAAGACGTTGGCCACCGTCATATTCGCACCGACGACGATCGTCCCACGGCATCAAGGTGCGTCACCCTGCTTTCATTCACATCGTACAATTATATAGCACTCAATAGAATACATAAATAGAAATGACGTCACATTACCAAACATTCACACAAGATAAAGTAATCAAGCATGGAATACCTGAGGTATTACATATCACCCTCTTAAAATAGTTTCACACGAAACTTAAGAAAATAACTCGGGATGACTCTCCTTCATGCTCGACTCGGTTTCCCAAGTCGCCTCTTCTGTGCCGTGGTGCGACCACTGAATCTTCACGAGGGGTATGGCTTTATTTCTTAACATCTTCACACGCCGATCCAGAATGGCGATCGGTATCTCCCTAAAGG
Source organism: Orobanche coerulescens (assembly GCA_033398695.1). Classification (NCBI taxonomy): domain Eukaryota; kingdom Viridiplantae; phylum Streptophyta; class Magnoliopsida; order Lamiales; family Orobanchaceae; genus Orobanche; species Orobanche coerulescens. The sequence goes on from CM065816.1 coordinate 97,139,529, forward strand.
TAGCGTCATCGGAAATTTCCACTTCTTCGAAATTGAGCGTGTGGCTCGGGTCATAGACATACTTCCTTAATTGGGAGACGTGAAAAACATTATGCACTCCATCTAGATGCGGCGGTAGAGCTAATCGATACGCGAGTTTCCCTACCCGGTCCAATATCTCAAACGGACCTATAAATCTCGGGCTTAACTTGCCTTTCTGGCCGAAACGCCGAATACCTCGCATAGGTGATACTTTGACCCAAACATGATCCCCGACCGTAAATTCTAACGGTCGCTGTCGGTTCGGCATAAGATTTCGCCGACTGCGTGCGGCCAGCATGTGTTTTCGAACTACAGAGATCTTCTTAATGGACTCCTGGATAAGATCCAACTCGGTAACCGCGGTGTCGGAGGCATCATCCCAGCATAACGGTGACTTGCATCTTCGCCCATACAGGGCCTCAAATGGTGCCATGCCTATGCTTGCATGCCACCGTTGTTGTACGAGAACTCCACTAACCCCAAATGTCTAGCCCAATCCTTACCCCAATCGAGAACGCATGCCCTCAACATATCTTCCAAGGTTTGAATCGTCCGCTCGGTCTGTCCATCTGTCTGGGGATGATAAGCCGTGCTAAAGTGTATCTGTGTCCCCATAGCTTTATGGATGACTTTCCAAAACGAGATACATATCGGGTGTCCCTATCCGAAATGATGGACGAGGGAACACCATGTAGCCTTACGATTTCTCGATGAAAATGACAACACCGCTCATTCCGGTTGTCTCTTGAATAGGAATGAAATGTGCCGACTTTGTCAATCGATCAACAATGACCCAAATCGTATCCTTTCCTCCCACCGCCGTAGGTAGCTTAGTGACAAAGTCCATTGATATGCTCTCCCATTTCCACTCCGGGATGGGTAGGGGTTGCATAATTCCAGCTGGTCTGCGGTGTTCGATCTTCACTTGTTGGCATGTCATACATCGGGCGACGAACCTAGCAACCTCCCACTTCATGTTCTTCCACCAAAAACTCTGTCTTAGATCCTTGTACATCTTGCTTGCTCCGGGGTGAATAGAATAAGGGGTGGAGTGCGCCTCCTTCAATATAGTTTGCTTCAGTCCGTCATTCGGTGGAATACATATCCTGTTCTTGAACCTCACCAGATCACCCCGAATCTTATAGTCGGAAACATCCCCTTTCTCGATTCTTTCACCAATCGCACGTAATTCAGGATCTTCCATCTGTGCTAGGCGTATCTCGTCTAGTAAGGACGAAAGTATATTGATTGAGCATAATCGTCCTTGCCTACGTTGTACCCATACTTCGGTGTTGCTTCTCCTGATCTCTTGCTGTAGTTCGGGCTGAACTGTTATGCTGGATACCATCATCTCTTGTGTAGTTCTCCGACTAAGAGCATCAGCTACCACGTTGGCTTTTCCGGGATGATAGGAAATTTCCACATCGTAGTCCTTGATTAGCTCCAACCAACGCCTCTGTCTCATGTTTAGTTCTCTTTGCGTGAAGATATATTTCAAACTTTTATGATCCGTGAAAACCTTGCAAGTAACTCCGTAAAGATAGTGCCTCCAAATCTTGAGGGCATGCACCACCGCGGCTAGCTCCAAGTCATGTGTCGGGTAATTTACTTCAGACGGCTTCAGCTTGTCGGGATGCGACGCAACGACTCGCCATTCTCGCATGAAGACACATCCTAGTCCATGCTTGGATGCATCCGTATATATAATGAATCCTTCGTACCTTGTGGTAACACTAGTATCAATGAGTTAACCTACTCTTGAGCTCGTCGAAGCTCTTCTGGCAGTCTGCAGTCCATACAAATTTGGTGCTCTTTCTCAGTAGGTTTGTTAATGGTCGGGCGATACAGGAAAAAGCCTCGACGAATCTTCGATAGTATCCCGCCAATCCTAGGAAGCTCCTAACCTCCTTGACATTCTTCGGTGGTGCCCAACTCGTTATTGTCTCGATCTTTTGTGGATCGACCTTGACACCTTCTGCTGAAACAACATGTCCGAGAAAATTTACTTCCGGCATCCAGAATTCGCACTTGGATAGTTTCGCATAAAGTTGGTGTTGTCTTAACACGCCCAGCACTTGCCTCAAATGTTCCTCGTGTTCCTGTCGGCTTCGAGAATATATCAGGATGTCGTCAATAAAAACCACCACGCATTTATCGAGGAAATCAATCAAAACTCTATTCATCAGTTCCATGAAAACGGCTGGGGCATTAGTCAACCCGAATGATACCACGATGTATTCGTAATGCCCATACCTCGACCGAAATGCAGTCTTGGGTATATCTTCCTCCCGAATTCTCAATTGGTGATATCCGGACCGTAAATCGATCTTTGAAAACACGACTGCCCCTTGTAACTGATCCAAGAGGTCGTCAATCCTTGGTAGCGGATAACGATTCTTGATAGTAACCTTATTCAGCTCCCTGTAGTCGATGCACAAGCGTAGAGAGTTATCTTTCTTCTTAACGAAAAGTGCCGGCGCGCCCCACGGCGAGGTGCTTGGGCGGATCAGCCCTTTCTCCAACAGATTTTCGAGCTGTATCTTTAATTCCTTCATCTCGGCCGGTGCCATTCTGTAAGGAGCTTTGGAAATAGGTCTCGTTCCCGGTTCGAGTTCAATGGCGAGGTCAACTTCTCGGTGCGGTGGCAGCCCTGGTAGTTCATCAGGAAAAACGTCTGGAAACTCATTCACCACCGGAATGTTTGTGATTGCAAGTTGTGAAGTGTCCTCTCGAAGAACATAACACCAGTAGTATTCATTTCGAGAGCTGCAGGAGGATCCTGATGCGATAATGCTGAGAGAACCTTTTGTACTAAAATGTTCACGTCCGCTGATGACATGTGTGGTACCATCATGAGCCGAAATGGAGATAGTCAGGTGGTAGGTATCCAAGATCGTTCTGTGCAATGGCATCCACCCATACCTAATATGATATCTTCATTCGGAGCGGAAGACCATAAGATTAGCGGCCCACTGTGATCGTTGATGAAGATCCGGCGCCTCGAACCTTTGATCGCCGCATAATCTACTACCCTCGGGTAGTTTTACAGTAAAGGGTTCACAAGGTACACAAACAAGTTTTAAGCGTTCAACACATTCCACAGATATAAACGAATGGGTGGCTCCGGTATCAAATAGTACATGCACTGGCTGAGAGTTAACAAGAAGAGTACCTGAAATAGCTGGCGCAGGCTGACCATCCGTAGCCCTTAGCTCAAACACACGAGATGGCACTGACTCAGAGAAGGACGAGGTACCTCCGCCGCGCCCACGGCCTCGTCCGGCACCGTGCAGTGGTGGTTGGTTCTGGTGGAATGGAGCCCGTGGCCGGAAACAAAGAAAGGCCCTAGGGGATTGCATGAGCCTTGTTGACTTGGTTGCGGCCGGGCTCGAGTGGAATTGGCCCGCCAAAGAATAACGAGACATGTGCCCACTCTTTCCGCAAGTGAAACATTTGGTAGCCGTCTTCGACACCGATCCTTAGTATGCCCGGTCATGCCACAATTGAAACAGCCCTACGGTAAGGCCGATCGATACACCCTTCGTGGTACGAAACCGCCGACTTAAAAGAAGATGCGGGCCCCGAATTCGCTTTTGTTGTTGCTCCTGTGCTGAATCGATGTCTTCGCTTCTTCGAGTTATGCCCGATGTCGGTGTTAACAATCAGACCGGCATATGCCGTGACTACGCCCTCGTATGCTCTCGGGGTAGTGCGGTGAAATCCGCGGCATAGCGTTGTACATCCTCCTAACCTCTCGTGCAAGATGGCATATTCGTTGATCTTCGATGGAACCATCCGGGAGATGTAACTTAGCTCGGTTCGGTATGCCCGGATGATCTCTCGTACTGCATGTTCGTGGGCCAAGATCGAAAAGTCTCGTGCGCGAGCGGGCTGATCGGGCGATTTCGCTCCGTAGTAGTCGGGCAAATTCGGTCCACCCGACCACTCGGTCCTCTCGCCTCGTAAGTCCTCCACCATCGTGCAGCAGTGTCACGAAGTTGATTAATTCCGAGCGGCACCTTTCTGTTTTCTGGGCATCCGATCACTTCGAAGGCAGTCTCCATTTCAGAAATCCAGTCGTCCACGTGTTTCTCTCCTGTCCCATCAAATAATGAAGGCCTAGCCTTCAGCATCTCTCCCAACCATCGATCCCTTCCTGCGTTTTCTTCCACATTGATGACCGGTATCCGTTCCGCCTGATTGACCTGAGCAATTCCCATGGCGATAGCCTGAGCAAGGACCTGAACAAAAGTTGGATCCATGCCTCCCGGGTTGTTGTTCTGGCGTTCCGCCTCCTGATCATTTTGATTAACTGGTGGCGGCTGGCCCCCAGCAGGATGGGTCTCGGCAGTGTTCCCGTCCTCATTGTGGTTCGCGGCGGAACCCTGAGCGTCATTCACCACCCTTCTAGCTCCTCGGCGTGCCATCACTAACGGTATTAATCTAAAGCCAGGTCCACGCATGGTTTATAATTAAATGTTGCACAAAATAAAAACACACACATATCACTTACTTGCATGCCCAAGAGGTGCTTCGATCGCTTGGGGTGTTGGACTTTGAAAAGAATTAGGACAAAGTTTATTCAAACCAGAGTTTCTCTCGATACCATTTTCTCGTAACACCCCAAAATATCCCGAGGTATTACGGCCGTGAATCCCACGTGGGACCCACAAGGCTAGTTAGAAAATAGACATTTTAAGAAAATCGTGATAAAACCTTAAATTCAAGGGTTACATGACAAGAAACGAAAGATTTAAGGAAAAATGTAATTCGAGAATTATTACACAACACATGTTTCCAAAGAAAATAATTTATTCCAATTTAAGCAACGGCTAGAGATAATTCCAACACCGCTCAAGTCCGACCGGACCCCTGGGAATGTCCCGCACATGATGAACAATTTTACAGTATGACGGGTCATACCAGTTGCTGTGGTCGAGAATGCATATCAAATAATAACTACTAACAACAATATGTGACATTTTTACAATCACCGTATCTAGCAATCACAAGGAATATTTCATCATTCAACCGACGTGTCTTCCTCTTTATCACATAAACCCCAAGGTCGCAACCAAGGGTCACGGAAGTATCCACACGGAATACCCCGGAACATAGGTGCCCAATTCGGGTCTTACCCCTAACACATTTCCACACGGGTACCATACGGTGTTTTATCCCCAACACATCGGCCCATTTATAACATCTTTAGAGAAAGACAACGTCGGCTTTTATCAAAATGGCACGTACACACATACGGTATAACATTGATATTAGAAATTCACGAGCAAGATTTCACTTGCTCGTGATCCGATAGTAGGTGCTTTATGATAACGAAGTCCCCACGCCCGCCGAGCTTAACCTAGCCACGAGACATCCGATTAACACTCCGTATGGATCATAATGAATAAAACTAGTCTCCCTTTCCTAACCGGATTCCTAGTGTAGTTTTAATTGTCGGTATGAGTATCGTTTCCAAGTTTTCAAGTGTCGTTTATCTCGTTTAATCTTATAGCTAACATTAGGTATATCGATTTACTCAAGAAGATAATCCTACCATTCTTCGGTTGTCAACAAATTATTATGGTGAAATCGAATCTTATGCTTTCTAATACAATTCTATATTCCGAATACTACAATCGACGGATTTTATTGCACAACCAATATTAATTATACTATCGAATTACTTCCTAGTTTGCTAAGTGTCAAAAATTACAAGGTGAGGGTGACTACGAACAATGGAACATACGGTGACGGATTACTACGAATTTCCCCACAATTGATTCGTCAAACTTTACATTCCTAGTGATGATTTGAAGTGAAATTTCGTTTGCATGAAACGAAACATATAAGAAACGGAATTTCTCACATTACAATTCATCCGACAAGATTGTCTACAAAGTTTAGCAAAATCTAACCCATACCCGCAATATAACAAGTATTAACTAAGAAAACATCGAAGATATAACTTCGTGGATTGGTGGCTTACCTTTTTGGAAGAAAATAGTGAAGATAGTTGACGGATTCACAAGAACTACGAGGAGAACGAGAAGTGACTTGAACGACTTGGATAATCTTCACGGAGCTCAAGAATCCACCTCCTTAATGTTAATTCAAGTGTTTAAGGCTTAAGAACCGGTATAGGGCTAGGAATTTCTCCAAGGGTGGTAGTTTTGTGGTGTTGGGTCGTGCAAATGAAGAAGGGAGTTATCATTTTATAAAATCGATTTTGATAACGACGTTAACAATAAGAGTGTTACGTACGTAAGGTGTATTACGACGTAATAAAGGCGATGACAACGTCGTAAAGAACTAATCGCCCGAAATGTGCACAAGTGTTACGACGTTAATTTTGGGACATTACGTACGTAACAAGCAGTTGACTCGCTTGTCATCTAGCCCGCCGAAAGTAGCCCCGTCCGTGTCAAAAGAAAGATTCGGTCTGAGACCGACCCACCGTTACGCACGTAATATGGCCGCCTTAACGTACGTAACCATTGAAATTTAGCGACGTTAGGCATGGGTTATAGCGCGTTAGATGCAATTTTTAGCCTCAACCACATTCTAACCATTTCGGTGACCATCCCTTCCGTCACAACAATTATCGGGAACAAGACGTTGGCCACCGTCATATTCGCACCGACGATCGTCCCACGGCATCAAGGTGCGTCACCCTGCTTCATTCACATCGTACAATTATATAGCACTCAATAGAATACATAAATAGAAATGACGTCACATTACCAAACATTCACACAGTACAAAGTAATCAAGCATGGAATACCGGAGGTATTACAATTTAGTATTCAACGCCAAAAATGCCAAAACTCGACAGCTTCAAAATATACGTTAAGTCACCGATTACACGTACCGATAAGATAGTTTAAGGAAAAAGGTTTAACGAAATTCACCCAACTTTACGAGGTACCCAAAAGGCCATTTTAAAGTTATATATGAATTGGTAAAATACCGGAAGCCATTTTAAAATACACAGCAGCGGATATAAGCGTAATAAAAATACATTTGCAGCGGAATCATAACAGTCAGGAAAATACTCAGTTCTCGAATACATGCCATAGCCAGTATTACCGGGGAAGCTCATCCCTTCACGACCGCTACTAGCTCGATCTCCGAGTACCTAAAAGATAAAGCCCACGACGGGGTCAGCCACAATACTCAACAATGATACGATCACATCATCATGAATATTACATACCAATGTAATTAAAAAGTAACAATACTACCAATGTAATCTTACCATCATAACCTTACCAATCCATAGCAATCCATACTAAATTGATCCTTACCATAATCCACATTTCGCATTCTCAAATGACGAATGAACTCAATTACAACCATCTGTATTGTATTCAAACAGTACAAAAAATTCTCAAAACATCATCATAACTCATAAGCACACGATACCCAGCATTCGGCCAGTCCAATCATATCCATTGATTTACACCATCAAATCTCAACTCTAATAATCGGGTGTCAATCTAGTCAAGTACCAACAATATGTGAAAATGGATAAATCACAAATAATCAATTATCTATCAATTACAATAACCCCAAGGTCGCAACCAAGTTTAACAAGAAGTGTTAGCCCTAATCTGAAGAATAAAAGAAGAGACCGGTTGGGTTAAACAACAGGTCTCTTAAGTTTTTACACTTTAGAGACCCGTCAACAAAAGCAACTGGTCTCTTAATTCTTACACATTAGAGACCCGTCAATAAAAACAACGGGTCTCTTAAGTCTCTCACAAAAAAAATGGCGGATCCATTTGCAATATAAGAGACATGTTGTTTATAATATCAGGTTTCTTATATTAAAGAGACCCGTTATTTTTATCAATGGGTCTTTTATTATGGATCTCTTTGCGTGTTTTTGTAGTAGTGAGGCTTCAAAAGCCAAAGATACGGCACAACCCGATGTACAACACCCACAAGGCGCAACCCCTATGGAAGAAATATCTACTACTATTCATACAGGGGGGAGATTGTTAGAATATTTATTCTACACATTATTTAACTTTTGTTTTGATGATTAAAATTGCTAAACAACAAAACAACATCGAGGCGAAGCAAAACAGCGAAGAAGACGAAGACACGAAAAGCTGAGCAAAATGCACGTCTAGTGCATGCAAGTCATCATATGTCAGCGCACGCTAACGGGAAGTCATCTGCATATCAGCCTAGTTCGAAGTTACCTGAAGTAAAGTCATCTGATGAGATAGCGCACGCTACACGTTATCATTAACGCACGCTATCGAAGCCTTGTTACCGTTGTGAAGGAATTCAAACACAGAATGACGTATGCAATGAAGTCAGCATTAGCGCATGATACAAAGAAGGAATAGCACACGCTAAGCAGTTTGAATCAAGTCAATCAGAACGTTGGGAAAAGCAGGTCAGAGTCAGCATATCAAACGGATACTTTGAGAAGTCATGCAACGGATATATTGTATTAGCGCACGCTACAATGTGTTATTAACGCACGCTAATACAAGATGGTTACGTACGTAAGGCAGAAGGCATAACATACGCTAAAGAAGAAACGAAGCTACTGGACTGAGACTGGGAACAGTCTAACGCACACTACGTTAAACCAAAAATGTGCGATAGCGCACGCTAAGGAGAAAGGCTAGTGCACGCTATCTAGTCAACAACCAGCAACGGCTAGTTTATGGAAGGAAGGCTATAAATACCACATCTTTGGTATCATTCCATACAACAACTTCAAGCAAACGAGTCATTCATCTGAGAATCATATACTTACATTGTTGTTGTAATATTGAGCTTATATTGTTAGATTGAGTGTTTATACATTCAACATTATACATGAGAGGTAAAAGAAAAGATACGATTGGATTCGGGTTATTAGGATCAAGTATCCGGCATTATTAGAATCGCAATCGATATCTAAGTGAGGTTTATCTAGTACCCATAGAAAGCTAGAGTGGTTTATTCCTTATCCAATAGAAAAGGAAAAATGGTTTTACTCGGACCGATAGAAGACGAGCTTGTAACGGTAATCCCTCGACCGATAGAAGAGAGGCGTAGAGGTTTTGATTTTAATCCTAAAGAAAAAGATACATCGAGAGAGGACGTAGGCTTCGTTAATAGCCGAACCTCTATAAATCCTTGTGTGATTTATTTTCCGCAATTTATTTACGCTTCCGCACAAACGGCGCAAATATCTGATTTTATACCAACAATTGGTATCGGAGCGATACTCCAATACGCGGCTTAACATACGAGGAGAGAAGATCTAAAATGGCGTTCCAATTTGCTCCAAATGAAGATCTTGTGTCGAACCAATCTCCATTTTTCGACGGATCAAATTATATGAAATGGAAAAAGAAGATGTCAATCTTCATACGAGCTTATGATATTGAGCTGTGGAAAATCATATATCTAGGTCCGAAAATTCCCACGAATTCCAACGGGACTATAAAAAGTTTTGAAGAATATGATGGTATGGATTGGGAGAACGACCACCAAAATTGTAAGGCAACACAAATACTTTATTGTGCCTTAAATCCGGAAGATCTCGATCATATTTCCTCGTGTAATAGTGCCAAAGAAATTTGGAAGAAGTTAGAGGCAACTCACGAAGGAACAAATCAATCAACATGGAGTGATGAAGACGAAGATGATGAATTCATCAATCAAAATAATCTCGCTCTCATGGCCCGAAGTTCGTTCGACGACAGCGACGTCGAAAGCCATGTTAGTACATCCTCCCGTGATGAACTTTTTGATGCATTTGAATTACTTCATACGGATTTTCAAAATGCATTATCGGAAATCAAATCCCTTAAGTCTAAAATTAAATCCTTGGAAATTGAAAATTCCAAAATTATCGAAAAGGGAAAATTTGTTGAAATCGATCATTCAAAGTGTATTGAAAATGAAAATATTTTGAAGAATGATCTCGCTAAAATCCAAATCGAGCTTAAATCTTTGACAAAGAAATTCTCGTGTGGGAACGAGAAATTTGAACAAATGCTTGGTGTTCAAAAATATACTCTAAATAAAGAGGGGTTAGGATTCAAACCACGATCGAAAAACGAATCCTTAAATTTTAATATACCCCAATGTGAAAAATGTTTGAAAATCGGGCATCACATTTCAAATTGCAAAAGCCCAAGACGAACGATAAAAGTTAAGAAAATTTGGGTTCCTAAAGGAACAATTATTAAAAATATCGTTCACGTCTCAAAACAAAAACCAACTATAGGTTGGATCCCCAAAAATAAATTTTAACAATTGATATTTTAAAAAAAAGGGAGATAATACTTTCAGGGGGAGTATTTTGTTTATTAATGCATAAATTGGTACCATGTATATTTATATTTCATTTGATATACTCTATATTTTTATACTTTTTGATGAAGACAAAAAGGGGGAGAAGGGGATGAATTGATAAAAGGATAAAAGTGAGAAAAATCGAAGAAGTCGAAAAGAAAATGAAAGCACACAAAAAGGGGAAGTTAAAACGAAGGAGTTGAAAAATTGAAAAATGAAAATCGAAGAAGTCGAAAAGAAAATAGGATTGGAGAAACTAACGAAACGATCAAAGCCGAAAACTTTGATTCGTACACATATACATATATTATTTCTTACAGATTTTATCCAATTCAACCGTTGTTTTGTAATCATCAAAAAGGGGGAGATTGTTGGAATATTTATTCCACACATTATTTAATTTGTGTTTTGATGATTAAAGTTGCTAAACAACAAAACAACATCAAGTCGAAGCAAAACAGCGAAGCAGACGAAGAAGCAAAAAGCTGAGCAAAATGCATGTCTAGCGCACGCAAGTCATCATATGTTAGCGCATGCTAACGGGAAGTCATCTGCATATCAGCCAAGTTCGAAGTTACCTGAAGTAAAGTCATCTGATGAGATAGCGCACGCTACACGTTATCATTAACGCATGCTATCGAAGCTTTGTTACCGTTGTGAAGGAATTCAAACACAGAATGATGTATGCAATGAAGTCAGCATTAGCGCACGCTACAAAGAAGGAATAGCGCACGCTAAGTAGTTTGAATCAAGTCAATCAGAACATTGGGAAAAGCATGTCAAAGTCAGCATATCAAATGGATACTTTAACAAGTCATGCAACGGATATATTGTATTAGCGCACGCTACAATGTGTTATTAACGCACGTTAATACAAGATGGTTACGTACATAAGGCAGAAGGCATAACGTACGCTAAAGAAGAAACGAAGCTACTGGACTGAAACTGGGAACAGTCTAACGCACGCTACATGAAAGTCATTACGCACGCTAAACCAAAAATGTGGGATAGCGCACGCTAAGGAGAAAGGCTAGCGCACGCTATCTAGTCAACAGCCAGCAACGGCTAGTTTACGGAAGGAAGGCTATAAATACCACAATTTTGGTATCATTCCATACAACAACTTCAAGCAAACGAGTCATTCATCTGAGAATCATATACTTACATTGTTGTTGTAATATTGAGCTTATATTGTTAGATTGAGTGTTTATACATTCAACATTATACACGAGAGGTAAAAGAAAATATACGATTAGATTCGGTGTTATTAGGATCAAGTATCCGTCATTGTTAGAATCGCAATCGATATCTAAGTGAGGTTTATCTAGTACCCATAGAAAGCTAGAGTGGTTGATTCCTTATCCAATATAAAAGGAAAAACGGTTTTACTCGGACCGATAGAAGACGAGCTTGTAACGGTAATCCCTCGACCGATAGAAGAGAGGCGTAGAGGTTTTGATCTTAATCCTAAAGAAAAAGATACATCGAGAGAGGACGTAGGCTTCGTTAATAGCCGAACCTCTATAAATCCTTGTGTGATTTATTTTCCGCAATTTATTTATGCTTCCGCACAAATGGCGCAAATATCTGATTTTATACCAACACAACCCCTGCGGAAGAAATATCTACTACTGTTCATACAGTAGATCCCAGGCCTTTGGTGGCAACGGCGGATAAACAGCTATTTGCCAATTTAGAGGGCTCTGGCGAGTCGGCTGCCCGTTTGGAGCCAAAAGCTGCATCTCCGACACGGGAACCCACACCCGTAAGGGATCCCTCTCCCATCAGGGTACCAACCCTTGTTCGGGATCCATCTTCGAAATAGGCTCCCTGAACTGTCGAGGAACCTATACCTACAGTAGACCCACGTACTGTACGCAGCCCCTACCCCGATACTCAAATCCATAACACTTTGCTGTCAGTATAGATTGAACTGGCTATTGAACGCCTTGTTCAGTGGAAGACCTACAGGGTCGCTCCGTACAAAACCCTATACAACTGGAGCGAGTGGAAAGAAGAGGAATCATTTGTTCTGGAGGTGACAGATTCCCAAAACATCGAAGCCCTTATTCAATGGGACAACAACTTTTTCCAAGAACTGATCAAGAGCTATTTTCTGGTAAAAGAACAAGCCCGAGTGAAAGGCAAATCGAAGTCCAAAGATACTGTTCCTATCAGCCCCAAATTAGACCACGACTCAAATGACGACGACGATGCCTTTCAGGCAGGTATGAGAATGAGCCGTGAAGAAGCTAGAGAACAGGAATTCTCACGGCTGCAAAACCAATTTCACACTATCACGGAACCATTCAGAATAACCAGAACCTTTATTTATCGTAACATACCTCGATACTTGATGAAGCCGCATACCTTGGACTGTAGAACTTATATCTTTGTCGTTACCAACTGTATTCCCAATGCTCAGTTATACATCTTGACATCTCATATTTATATAAACTTCAGTCGTTACGTACGTTACCTGATCCACCTAACGTACGTAACGATCATTACGTATGTTATTCTACTTTCATAGCGTACGTAACACTACTCTAGAACCCACTGCCTCATTTTGTACTTTGTATTGCGTACGTAACACGTGTGCCATAGCATACGTAACACACAGTTGACTTGCTACAGTAATATTCCCTTTTAACGTACATAATAGGTTATCCTTGACGTACGTCAAGCGCAATGTTGACTTACCTTTCCACATATGTGCCGAAAGTTGCCGACACTTCGGATCCTGTCTGATTCTCTTCATAACGTACGTTATATACTCAACATAACATATGTTACAGCTGTGTCTTAACGTACGTAAGCTCCTACGCCTAACGTACGCTACGCTTGCATTGACAAAGCCCTCCGATCAGACGATTGTATCTCACCTGGTGCTTTAACGTACATAATGCATGATTCATAACGTACGTTACACCTACAAACTTATCGTACGTAAGATCCTGAGCTTAACGTGCGTAGTGGCTTTTATACTTAGCCATTAACAATTGCTCCTGCCTGTCGTCTCAATATACCGAATACGTATACGCGACATACTGAATACATATACTCGTTCCAATAACATTCTTATATGATACACCTGATACACAATATCCTCAAATGCAATTATCAACCAAGTACGACAATTATTCCAACACAATTGTCTCAGTCCGTAAATTATATTATCTATTCTGTAATATCCTGCACTGTGCAATATGACTCCGGTAAAATAATGCGAAAAATTTATACTGAAATTCCAGGATATTACATACTACACCTCTTAAAATAAGTTTCATCCCCGAAACTTGAAATTCTGACACAGACAACATCTCAACCAAATATTCAAACTTATCATGAAAGCAGTAAATCGTCGCCACAAGCGAATAACCAAAACAATATACTTACATGTGCATGAATCCGATGATCTCCCATGATACTAGCATACGACTCCCACACGAAGCCTCAACACAATACCAACACACACCAGCATCGCAAATATAGCAATTTTGAAAATATTTCAAAAATTTTGGAACCTCCAAAATTGGTTTGACTCAAAAGTCAGAAAAATAATTTTCAAAAGTCACGCTACTACTGCACCGGTAGAGCCACATAACACACATGCCCGGTTTTACGAAACCCAAATCTCTGATACCATCTTCTGTAACACCCCCAAAACCAACCAGGGATATTACAGCATTGTGGGTATAGCATACGACTCCCACACGAAGCCTCAACACAATACCAACACCAGCATTGCGAATATAGCAATTTTGAAAATATTTCAAAAATTTTGGGACCTCTAAAAGTGGTTTGACTCAAAATTCAGAAAAATAATTTTCAAAAGTCACGCTACTACCGCACCGGTAGAGCCACATAACACACATGCCTCGGTTTTACGAAATCCAAAGCTTCGATACCATCTTCTATAACACCCCCAAATCCAATCGGGGATGTTACAGCGCCATGGGCCCCTCTCCGGAACCCACAATGCTAAGAATCATTTTCACAATCATTCAAACACGCCAAAGAGGCAATGACGGTAAAATATTTTATGAATAAGTAAATGTTTTTCAAAGTATAGTTCTCAAATACCATCATAAAATACCATTTAGTATTCAAGGCCAAAAATGCCAAAACTCGACAGCCTCAAAATGTACATTAAGTAACCGCTTAAACGTACTGATAAGATAGTTTAAGGAAAAAGGTTTAACGAAATTCACCCAACTTTACGAGGTACCCAAAAGGCAAATTTAAAGTTATACATGAATTGGTAAAATACCGGAAGTCATTTTAAAATACACAGAAGCGGATATTAGCATAATAAAAATACATTTACAGTGGAATCATAACAGTCAGGAAAATACTCGGTTCTCAAATACATGCCATAGCCAATATCACCCGGGAAGCTCATCCTTTCATGACCGCTACTAGCTTGATCTCCGAGTACCTAAAAGATAAAGCCCACGACGGGGCAACCACAATACTCAATAATGATAATGATCACATCATCATGAATAATTATATACCAATGTAATTAAAAAGTAAGAATACTACCAATGTAATCTTACCGTCATAACCTTACCAATCCATAGCAATCCATACCAAATTGATCGTTACTATAATCCACATTTCGCATTCTCAAATGACGAATGAACTCAATTACAACCATCTGTATTGTATTCAAAAAGTACCAAAAATTCTCAAAACATCATCATAACTCATAAGCACACGATACCCAGCATTCGGCCAGTCCATACATATCCATTGATTAACACCATCAAATCTCAACTCTAATAATCGAGTGCCAATCTAGTCAAGTACCAACAATATATGAAAATAGATAAATCACAAATAATCAATTATCTATCAATTATAATAACCCCAAGGTCGCAACCAAGTGTCACGGAAGCATCTACACAAGAATACTCCGGAACGTGGTTGCCATTTAGGTCTTATCCCTCAACACATCACATACAATTACAAAATACCTCAAGGTCGCAACCAAGGGCCACGGAAGCATCTACACAGGAATACTCCGGAACGTGGGTGCCATTTAGGTCTTATCCCTCAACAAATAGGCCCAATCACAATAGTCTTTCGACTCTAATCATATTCAAAACAACAAGATAAAACATATACTAAGGTATTTGCTAGAATGGGCCTTCTCAATTTTCATTAACAATAACCAACTCTTGACTATACCTACATAACCGTCCAATTTCACACTATCACGGAACCATTCAGAATAACCAGAACCTTCATTTATCGTAACATACCTCGATACTTGATGAAGCCGCATACCTTGGACTGTAGAACTTATATCTTTGTCGTTACCAACTGTATTCCCAATGCTCAGTTATACATCTTGACATCTCATATTTATATAAACTTCAGTCATTACGTACGTTACCTGATCCACCTAACATACGTAACGATCATTAGGTACGTTATTCTACTTTCATAACGTACATAACGCTACTCCAGAACCCATTGCCTCATTTCGTACTTTGTATTACGTACGTAACACGTGTGCCGTAGCATATATAACACACAGTTGACTTGCTACAGTAATATTCCCATTTAACGTATGTAATAGGTTATCCTTAACGTACGTCAAGCGCAATGTTGACTTACCTTTCCACATATGCGCCGAAAGTTGCCGTCACATCGGATCCTGTCTAATTCTCTTCATAACGTACGTTATATACTCAACGTAACGTATGTTACAGCCGTGTCTTAACGTACGTAAGCTCATACGCTTAACATACGCTACGCTTGCATCGACAAAGCCCTCTGATCAGACGACTGTATCTCACCTGGTGCTTTAACGTACGTAATGCATGATTCATAACATACGTTACACCTACAAACTTATCGTACGTAAGATCCTGAGCTTAACGTACGTAATGGCTTTTATACTTAGCCATTTATAATTGCTCCTGCCTGTCATCTCAATATACCGAATACATATACGCGACATACTGAATACATATACTCGTTCCAATAACATTCTCATATGATACACCTGATACACGATATCCTCAAATGCAATTATCAACCAAGTACGACAATTATTCCAACACAATTGTCTCAGTCCGTAAATTATATTATCTATACTGTAATATCCTGCACTGTACAATATAACTCGGGTAAAATAATGCGAAAAATTTATACTGAAATTCCAGGTTATTACATACTACACCTCTTAAAATAAGTTTCATCCCCGAAACATAAAATTCGGACACAGACAACATCTCAACCAAATATTCAAACTTATCATGAAAGCAGTAAATCGTCGCCACAAGCGAATAACCAAAACAATATACTTACATGTGCGTGAATCCGATGATCTCCCGTGATACTAGCATACGACTCCCACACGAAGCCTCAACACAATACCAACACACACCAGCATCGCAAATATAGCAATTTTGAAAATATTTCAAAAATTTTGGAACCTCCAAAATTGGTTTGACTCAAAAGTCAGAAAAATAATTTTCAAAAGTCACGCTACTACCGCACTGTAGAGCCACATAACAAACATGCCCGGTTTTACAAAACCCAAATCTCTGATACCATCTTATGTAACACCCCCAAAACCAACCAGGGATATTACAGCATCGTGGGCCCCGCATCGGAACACACAAGGCTAAAATCATTTTAAATCGTTCAAACACGCCAGAGAGGCAATGACGGTAAACTATTTTACGAATAATTAAATGTTTTCTAAAGTATAGTTCTCAAATACCATCATAAAATACCATTTAGTATTCAACGCCAAAAATGCCAAAACTCGACAGCTTCAAAATATACGTTAAGTCACCGCTTACAGGTACCGATAAGATAGTTTAAGCAAAAAGGTTTAACGAAATTCACCCAAGTTTACGAGGTATTCAAAAGGCCATTTTAAAGTTATATACGAATTGGTAAAATACCGGAAGCCATTTAAAAATATACAGCAGTGGATATAAGCGTAATAAAACTACATTTGCATCGGAATCATAACAGTCAGGAAAATACTCAGTTCTCGAATACATGCCATTGCCAGTATCACCCGGGAAGCTCATCCCTTCACGACCGCTACTAGCTCGATCTCCGAGTACCTAAAAGATAAAGCCCACGACGGGGTCAGCCACAATACTCAACAATGACACGATCACATCATCATGAATATTACATACCAATGTAATTAAAAAGTAAGAATACTACCAATGTAATCTTACCATCATAACCTTACCAATCCATAGCAATCCATACCAAATCGATCCTTACCATAATCCACATTTCGCATTCTCAAATGACGAATGAACTCAATTACAACCATCTGTATTGTATTCAAACAGTACCAAAAATTCTCAAAACAGCATCATAACTCATAAGCACACGATACCCAGCATTCGGCCAGTCCAATCATATTCATTGATTTACACCATCAAATCTCAACTCTAATAATCGAGTGCCAATCTAGTCAAGTACCAACAATATGTGAAAATGGATAAATCACAAATAGTCAATTATCTATCAATTACAATAACCCCAAGGTCGCAACCAAGTTTAACAAGAAGTGTTAGCCTTAATCTGAAGAAGAAAAGAAGAGACCGGTTGGGTTAAACAACAGGTCTCTTAAGTTTTTACACTTTAGAGACCCGTCAACAAAAGCAACTGGTCTCTTATTTCTTACACATTAGAGACCCGTCAATAAAAACAACAGGTCTCTTAAGTCTCTCACAAAAAAAAACGGTGGGCCCATTTGCCATATAAGAGACCTGTTGTTTATAATATGAGGTCTCTTATATTAAAGAGACTCGTTATCTTTATCAACTGGTCTTTTAGTATGGATCTCTTTGCTTGTTTTTGTAGTAGTGAGGCTTCAAAAGCCAAAGATACGGCGCAACCCGCTGTACAACACCCACAGGGCGCAACCCCTACGGAAGAAATATCTACTACTGTTCATACAGTAGATCCCGAGCCTTTGGTGGTAACGACGGATAAACAGCTATTTGCCAATTTAGAGGGCTCTGGCGAGTCGGCTTCCCTTTTGGAGCCAAAAGCTGCATCTCCTACACAGGAACCCACACCCGTAAGGGATCCCTCTCCCATCAGGGTACCAACCCCTGTTTGGGATCCAACTTCTAAATAGGCTCCCAGACCTGTCGAGGAACCTGTGCCTACAGTAGACCCACGTACTTTACGCAGCCCCTCCCCCGATACTCTAATCCATAACACTTTGCTGTCAGTACAGATTGAACTGGCTATCGAACGCCTTGTTCAGTGGAAGACCTACAGGGTCGCTCCGTACAAAACCCTATACAACTGGAGCGAGTGGAAAGAAGAAGAATCATTTATTCTTGAGGTGATAGATCCCGAGAACATCGAAGCCCTTATTCAATGGGACAACAACTTTTGCTAAGAAATGATCAAGAGCTATTTTTTGGTAAAAGAACAAGCCTGATTGAAAAATAAATCAAAGTCCAAAGATAATGTTCCTATCAGCCCCAAATTAGACCACGACTCAAACGACGACGACGATGCCTTTCCGACAGGTCTGAGAATGAGCCGTGAAGAAGCTAGAGAACAGGAATTCTCATGGATGCAAAACCAACAGGGACAATGGACCTCAAGCCAACAACAGTCTCCTCCCCGACAGTAAGAAACTGCCCAAGACAAGGAGGAATGAGTCCCTCCTGTCGCTGAAGAATCGACAGTTTCCACACAGGCGCCCGAGCCTGTCTCCGCTGAAGAAGATCACGCCTGCGTCATCCCGCATGAGGAATCAGTCCCTCTGCCGGAGCAGGCGGATGCTGAGTCACAGCAGGAGGAATCAGTCCCTCCAGTACATTTGTCTACATAAGCACATCCAGAACAGGAGGAATCAGTCCCCCTGTTTCCGAATCCGAACAGGCTGACCAACCAACATCCATGCCTACAACTGATTCCCCTACATCACCTCCAACAGTGGAATCCGATGACGGTTTCCTACCTAAGGATAGACCACACCAGCCATGCAATCATGTGGTTATGCGACAGCTAAATGGATCTGAAGACAATCTTGCGCGCCTCAACTCTCCACGCACAGAAGAGAAGATAGAGCAGTTGCACGCCCTTAGTCGCCAAACAGTGTTTCTAAAGGATGCTGTCGATGCATTGTACAACGTTGGAAAACAACTTGATTGGCTTCATGGAACTGCCATCGATGAGATGACTGGCCTGAAGCGTGAAATTACGAAGGTTGAAGAAGCACTATGCATTCTGCCGAGTACATTGAAATAGGCTCTCTCTCAACTACAAGAACGCCACAAAGAAATTCTCAGAGATGAGCAGGAAAAGCTCCATATCTCGGAAGCAAAGACTGTAGCCGCCCTTCTAGTGAATGACTCCAGACTGACAGGCCACGATGTTAAGATTGACGACATGTCCGTGGTACTCAGTTCCTTGGTTTCCAAGATCTCAAGTCTAGAGACCAAACAGGACAGCGCGATGAAGCTCCTGGAGAGCATTGATGCTAAGGTCTCCTCACTTGATGAAGCCAAAAGGGGGGAAGAATCGAGAGAAGCTGCAAGGCACTAGAGATTAGAGAAAGACAGAGAATTTGACACTATTCTGGAAGAAAGCGTCACCGCCGCAATAGGCCGCCTGGCCTCAACGGCATATGGATACAGGGTAACTGGTTCTTGTAACACCCCGATATGTTCGAGATAATTACAGCGCCGTAAATCCTTTGTCTAAGAATTTACAAGGCTAATTTGAGAAATACAGAAATAATACTAAAGTGTCATTAATAAAAGGAAATTCAACCTGTTCGACAATTCAAAGAAGTCCATTATTACAAAATGTCCCCAAAACATCAACAATATAAACGTACTCGAGTACTGAAAAATTACCGGAAAAACAAGACAACATGATCCATATCACTGAGCCACTTCATCGTCGTATCGGTACTGTGGTTGCTTCCCCGCTCCTCGGCTACCTGAACATCAAAACAAATGTCCACCCATGAAGGGGTTAGCAAAACGATGTTAGTATAAGTATCATAATACATAAGTCAACAATGCATCATAAAACATACGAAATGGATTTCTGTCACCGGAATCCAACGATGCGAATCCTCACGATTCCATCAACACAATACAGGGTAATCCAACGATCCAGCGCCCTCAGTATAGATCCCCATGATGATCCCGTCGGACCAACGCATGGTGGAAAACCCGTCCAACGATCCAGCGCCCTCAGCATAGATCCCCAATGATGATCCCGTCGGACCAACGCATGGTGGACATTCGATCCAGCGCCCTCAGCATAGATCCTCATGACCCCCTTTGGATCATTTACAATATAAACCATGCAATCATGCATACACA
Organism: Orobanche coerulescens; assembly: GCA_033398695.1. Taxonomy (NCBI): domain Eukaryota; kingdom Viridiplantae; phylum Streptophyta; class Magnoliopsida; order Lamiales; family Orobanchaceae; genus Orobanche; species Orobanche coerulescens. Next base: position 97,160,213 of record CM065816.1, read on the forward strand.
TATGCAGTTCAATATGTTCATCAACACGAACAATTTATAATGAATACCATAACAAATCAAAGAAAATAACCTCATACTCGACAACATAAACAAAACTGTATGCATGATCAAAGTTTCAATATAAACCAAACTCAGTATATATGATACTTGCCTCGAAATGGCAAGAATAAAATACTCCAACGAATGTCACGCGTCCGTAAACCACCGCCCCTCGATCGACCCCTATGCAAGGCTCGGACCTTGTTCAAAAAGAGATACAAGGAACTTAACATACTACTCGATACTAACGTACGATCACCGAATAACTTTTATTAGAATCGTAAAATAGTGATGTAAGGCCGGTTCATGGTTAGTATACTCGATGAGAGCTGAACCGGAAATGACAATACACTTCATGAGAGTTGAACGATCATTTCGGAGGTGAAGTGCCGATGTTTATGAGTTCAAGGGTTTACAAGATATTAAAGATTTCGGGTTTAAATATGGGATTCAATTCCAAATTCTCATATGTTCGGCTATTATGATTTTGCCACAAATGTTACTCAAGATGACAAGCATGCCCAAGTATTATGCAAGGAAAACGATACTACGGTGATCCGGGTTGAGTTCAATGACATGGCCGATTCATCATCCTCAAGAACATGAAGAATATTGTCAAAACAAATACCCCTAGCAAACATGAATTTCATAGGTGGAACATCAAAGGAATTCATAGAATCTAACTAAAATCATGCTCATGATTCCAACGAGGTAAGGATACTACATCCTAAGTTTTTTATCCATCAAGGCTCGATCAACATTCTTAACAACGAGGGAAAAACAAGGTATAATCGGGTTTTAATCTCCAAAATATGGTGCTGGACTCAAAAGATCTTTAACTAGTCCAATGATTTCCGAAGCAAGCTCAAAGCATAGCTAAGAACATAAATTCTAGCTTGGTGAATCGTAACATACCTTAAACGAAAGGATAAGTTGGAATAACTTGATGAACTCTATGCCCAAAAGCTAGAACACCGATCCTCAAAGCCCCTTTGTCTTCAATGGTGATGTTAGGAGGCTGGTATGCAGGATTTGAATGGAGGAAATAAATCTCAAAGTCTCAAAAATCGAGTATGCAAAGTGGTGAAAACTGAAAAATGAAGATGGGTTCTGTCCTATTTATAGAAAATGGTTATTAGCGCGCGCTACTCCTTCAAATTAGCGTGCGCTAACGGGCTATCAGTCTACTGTCTCTGACGTGTCTCGGCATAGCGTACGCTAAACAGCCTTACGTGCGCTAAAATCAACAATTAGCATACGCTAACAACTATTTTTAGCGTGCGCTAACGACTAAACGAAGGTTCACTGACCTCACAGTACTAGACTTAGCGTGCGCTAGCCTCATAACATTAGCGTGCACTAAGTACCATTGACTCGACTTTTCCAAAAGCCGTCCAGATACATCCCGACATGTCCCGACCAAGATCCGCGTCTGATCTCACCTACCACCCTGTCATAATCAAGTTGACTACGTATAGCGCACGCTAAGGTTCATACACAGCGTGCGCTACGAAACCAAATTAGCGTACGCTACGCCTTGTGATTAGCGTGCGCTACTAGTGCAAAAATTACAAATTTTGAACACATTCATGAAATCATACGTTCATCAACATCGGATCATGAAATACTCTGGATAATACTCAGATCAAATACAACGTATACAATGTCACAATGTTCAAAATACACATTAAAATCTCGGGTATTACATCCTCTCTCCCTAAAATGAAGTTTCGTCCCGAAACTTAAGATGAAAATAACTATGGATATCTAGTCTTCATACCATCCTCCGCTTCCCAAGTGGCCTCCTCGACTCCATGTCGTGACCATTGCACTTTAACCAAGGATATTGGTTTATTTCTCAATTGTTTGATCCTACTCTCAAGTATTCTGATTGGTCTCTCTTCGAAGGTGCCGTCATTAGCTATCTCGATTTCGCCAAAATCAATGATATGACTGGGATATGGTATATATTTCCATAACTGGGATACGTGGAATACATTATGAACATGACTCAATGATGGTGGTAAAGCCAACCTGTATGCTAATTCCCCAACTCTTTCAAGGATCTCGAATGGCCCGATATATCTCGAACTAAGCTTTCCTTTCCTCCCAAAACGGAAAATTACCCTGGTAGGAGAAACCTTCAATAGTACATGATCCCCAATCTCAAACTCCAACGGGCGACGGCGCACATCTGCATAAGACTTCTGTCGACTCTGGGCAGTCAACAGTCATTCCCGAATTAGAGCTACCTTCTCTTGAGTCTGAACTATCAACTCTGGTTCCGTCCCAATCAAATCAGAAGAATCATCCCAACACAGGGGCGATCTACATCTTCTTCCGTACAACGCTTCAAACGGTGTCATCTTAATGAAAGCATGCCAACTATTGTTGTAGGTGAATTCAATCAAGGGCAAATGAACCTCCCAGTCGGTTGACCAGTCTAAGGCACAAGCTCTAAGCATGTCATCTACTGTCTGTATAGTTCTTTCGGACTGGCCGTCTGTTTGAGAATGATAAGTCGAGCTAAAGTTCAGTTCGGTTCCCAAAGCCCTGTGAACTGCCTTCCAAAATTAAGACATGAAACGACCATCTCGATCCGAAATAATGGTCTTTGGCGTTCCATGTAATCGGACTATCTCTTTAATAAACACTCGTGCTAATTTTTTGGGTCCCCAAGTGTCTTTAATACCCAAGAAATGAGCCGGCTTGGTTAGTCGATTAACTATAACCCAAATCATCTTCATTTCCATCTTGGTCCTTGGCATACTGGTGAGGAAGTCCATCGATATGTCATCCCACTTCCACTCAGGGATCGTAAGTGGCTTCAACATTCCGGCAGGTCGCTGATGTTCAATCTTAACCTACTGACAGGTTAAACACCTCGAAACGTATTCTGCTATGTCCTTCTTCATATTTCCCCACCATAAATTTTGTTTTCGATCCTTATACATCTTACTGGTGCCCGGGTGAATAGAATAGGGCGAGCTGTGAGCTTCCTTCAGAATGGTCTGTCTCAAGACATCATCATCCGGAATGCAAAGTCGATTCTGAAATATCAGAATTCCGTCGTCTTGAATCACGAATCCTGGGGCCTTCCCTTTCTTTACTTCGTCACATAACCGCAAAATTAGCGAATCATTCGGCTGCTTAGCTCTGATTTCCTCGACTAATGACGAAGTTAGTTCCATCATGTATAGTTGCCCTTGGACTCCTCGTGACCATACTTCAATCCCTTCACGGATCAGTTCTCGTTGAATGCTGGTTTGGGACGTGAGTGCTTCCAACACTCGAACAGAAACAGGTTTACGGCTCAGTGCATTGGCTACCACGTTTGCTTTGCCTGGATGATAGAGGATTTCCAAATCGTAATCCTTGATCAATTCCAGCCACCTTATCTACCTCATGTTTAATTCCTTCTGACTGAAAATATACTTGAGGCTCTTATGATCTGTAAAGATCTGACAATGAGTGTCGTATAAATAATGTCGCCAAATTTTCAAAGCAAAGACCACAGCTGCTAACTCCAGATCATGAGTCGGGTAATTTACTTCGTACGGTTTCAACTATCGAGAGGCATAGGCAAGCACCCTATCCTTCTGCATCAACACACATCCCAGACCCTGATTTGAAGCGTCGTTGTACACCATGAATCCCTCGTTTCCATCCGGCAACACTAGTATAGGTGTTGTCGTCAGTCTCTTCATAAGTTCATCAAAGCTAGTTTGGCATTTCTCATTCCACATGAATTTCTGAGTCTTCTGCAACAATTGAGTAAGCGGACGAGCAATTTTGGAAAATCCTTCTACAAAACGGCGATAATATCCAGCAAGTCCTAAGAAACTTCGAACTTCTTTCACGTTATTAGGAGATTCCCATTCCAAGATAGCTTCGACCTTCTTCGGGTCCACCTGAACTCCATCCGCTGATATCACATGCCCAAGGAAGGTTACTTCCCTAAGCGAGAACTCGCATTTAGAAAGTTTCGCATAAAGATGTTCATTCCTCAAGGTGCTCAAATCAATACGCAAATGCTCAGTATACTCCTCTGTGTCTTTCGAATAGATCAAGATGTCATCGATGAAGACTACCACAAATTTATCCAAGTATTCTAAGAATACCCAATTCATCAATTGCATAAATACCGCAGGAGCATTGGTAGGTCTAAATGGCATCACCACGAATTCATAATGCCCGTACCGGGATCTGAAAGTAGATTTCGGTATGTCCGATTCCTTAATTCTCAACTGATGGTATCCTGATCGCAAGTCAATCTTCGAGAATACCCTTGCCCCTTGCAGTTGATCAAACAAATCATTGATCCGAGGTATAGGATACTTGTTCTTGATCTTCACCTTGTTTAGCTCCCTGTAATCAATACATAATCGAAGGGATCCATCTTTCTTCCGGACAAAGAGAACGGGTGCTCCCCAAGGAGAGACGCTAGGTTGAATGTAACCCTTCTGCAATAATTCCTCATGTTGTTTTCTTTAGTTCATACATCTCGGTTGGTGCCATATGGTATGGTGCTTTAGAAATAGGTGCAGCTCCAGGCTCCAATTCGATATTGAACTCTACTTCTCTCCGCGGAGGTAAACTAGGTAGTTCGTCAGGGAATACGTCTGAGAATTCGTTTACCACTGGAATAGAGGTGAGCTCGACTCCTTCTTCTTTCTTCATGGCATAACACCAAAATCCGTAACAACACTGCTTTAGCAATTTAACTGCTTTCATGGCTTTGATCAGTTTTCCTGAGCTTCTCGGTCTCCATCCCTTAAATAAATGTTCAGATCCGTCATCAGCAATGATAGAAATGACTCTCTTTCAGTAATTCAAAATAGCTCCATAACGGTTGAGCCAATCATCTCCGAGAATTAAATTGTCAACATGGAAGTCAACTACAATGAGATTTGATGGCCAATCTCTCCCTCCTATAGTCACTGGAAAATCTCTAGTTTCTAGGGTTCCCACAAGTTTCTCTCCACTCGGTAATCCCAAAACATAAGGTTCACAATCATACAAGCACGAGATTTTCAAACGATTAACACAGTTCAAAGATATGAAAGAATGCGTAGCTCCTAAATCAAATAAGACACTAACTGGTTGCAAAAGGATCTGAATCGTACCTGATGTAACAGCCGTGTTCTGATCGTCTAACTTTTTCATCTCCTAAATACGCGGAGGAACGGACCCAGCGCTGGATGCCTCTCTTTTACCAACATTCTGCTGCTGGAAACCACTCTGCTGCGTCTCGTTTACACTTGTATCCTTCGGAACCGGTGCAGGAGTACGAGTACCAAAAGATCGAGTCGCATTTCCACAAAACGTTGCGCGATGTCCTTCCTGTCCACACTCGAAACAAGTCACAGCAGGTGTGAAACAATCACGTCGAACATGCCCTGTTTTGCCACAGTTATAACATTTCCTCCCTGCGTCTGAAACGGTTGGTGCTGCCTGGAACTTCTTTCCACCTCGAGAAGGATGCGGAGGCCTCCTGATGAATGAAATGAGGACTGGCCCTTGTGGGGCCTACCACTCTTGTTCTCCGTGAAGTTTCCAGACACCTTCTACTTCTTTGCTTCCATTGATTTCTCTATTGCTGCCTCTTTCATATCGTCGGCCAGTGCTTTGTCCTGATACTGTCACAAAGTGGTACACTCAAATCCAGACATATATTGCTGAATCTCCGGCTTCATCCGCATGTCAAAATGAAAAATCCTCTCCGCCTCGGTCCTGACCAAGTGGCGCACATAAGTCAGCTGGTGATTAAAAGTCTTAATCACGTCTGTCACAGATGCCTCTAAATTTTGTGGTGAGAAAAAATCCCGGACTCGGGCCTCTCTAACTGGGCGAGGGCAATACTGCGCTTCCATCATTAATTTGAATTCCGTCCAGTCAGCATTATGATCCTCAGGTCGAATGGCCTCCCACCAGTCGAAAGCCTCCCCAGTCAGGAGATATTGGGCGATCGGAACCTTTCTGTCATCGGGACAGTTAATCCCTGCAAAGATCTTCTCTAACTCCTTCAGCCAGTGATCCCAAGTAAGTGTCTCAGCAGAACCGTCAAATTTTGGAGGGTGCAATTTGACCACCTCAGTAAGCCATTTGTCTCCTCGATTATCCTCGTTGTGTTGCTGTCCCATTGCCGTCTGCATGTGGTCAACTACCTGAGAAAACTGGTTTATCTGAGCAAGCACCTGTTGAAGCACTCCCTGAATATTAGGATTTGCGTTATTATTTGCTGATCCCCGCTGTCCTCCAGAATGGGAATCGGTTCGACTAGCCGGTAATTCTGGGGTAGACGCCGAATCCTCCTGTCTCGCATGACCATGTCCGCGTCCACGACCACGTCCGCGTCCACGACCTCCCCTCAACATACTGTAAACACAAATACTCAATATCCAGGGCAAACTTTTCTAAAAGAAAGTCCGTCAATATTCACAAAACAGGAATTAAATAAAATGGTAGTATTTGAGGTTAGGAGATTTACAACCACGGTCCACACGACGATGCTGGCTCAGCAGTGATGTTACAAACGACCCATAAATCAAATAACGTAAACAGACCCAACTAACCCGACTGCCAAGATATTCATGAATCTTAGCTCCGATACCATATTCTGTAACACCCCGATATGTTCGAGATAATTACAGCGCTGTAAATCATTTGTCTAAGAATTTACAAGGCTAATTTGAGAAATATAGAAATAATACTAAAGTGTCATTAATAAAAGGAAATTCAACCAGTTCGACAATTCAAATAAGTCCATTATTACAAAATGTCCCCAAAACATCAACAATATAAACGTACTCGAGTACTGAAAAATAACCGGAAAACCAAGACAACATGATCCATATCACTAAGCCACTTCATCGTCGTATCGGTACTGTGGTTGCTTCCCCGCTCCTCGGCTACCTGAACATCAAAACAAATGTCCACCCCCGAATGGGTTAGCAATACGATGCTAGTACAAGTATCATAATACATAAGTCAACAATGCATCATAAAACATACGAAACGGATTTCCGTCACCGGAATCCAACGATGCGAATCCTCACGATTCCATCAACACAATATAGGGTAATCCAACGATCTAGCGCCCTCAGTATAGATCCCCATGATGATCTGTCGGACCAACGCATGGTGGAAAACCCGTCCAATGATCCAGCGCCCTCAGCATAGATCCCCAATGATGATCCCGTCGGACCAACGCATGGTGGACATTCAATCCAGCGCCCTCAGCATAGATCCTCATGACCCCCTTTGGATCATTTACAATATAAACCATGCAATCATCCATACACATATGCAGTTCAATATGTTCATCAACACGAACAATTTATAATGAATACCATAACAAATCAAAGAAAATAACCTCATACTCGACAACATAAACAAAACCGTATGCATGATCAAAGTTTCAATATAAACCAAACTCAATATATATGATACTTGCCTCGAAATGGCAAGAATAAAATACTCCAACAAATGTCACGCGTCCGTATACCACCGCCCCTCGATCGACCCCTATGCAAGGCTCGGACCTTGTTCAAAAAGAGATACAAGGAACTTAACATACTACTCGATACTAACGTACGATCACCGAATAACTTTTATTAGAATCGTAAAATAGTGATGTAAGGCCGGTTCATTGTTGGTATACTAGATGAGAGCTGAACCGGAAATGATAATACACTTCATGAGAGTTGAACGATCATTTCGGAGGTGAAGTGCCGATGTTTATGAGTTCAAGGGTTTACAAGATATTAAAGATTTCTGGTTTAAATATGGGATTCAATTCCAAATTCTCATATGTTCGGCTATTATGATTTTACCACAAATGTTACTCAAGATGACAAGCATGCCCAAGTATTATGCAAGGAAAACGATACTACAGTGATCCGGGTTGAGTTCAATGACATGGCCGATTCATCATCCTCAAGAACATGAAGAATATTGTCAAAACATATATCCCTAGCAAACATGAATTTCATCGGTGGAACATCAAAGGAATTCATAGAATCTAACTAAAATCATGCTCATGATTCCAACGAGGTAAGGATACTACATCCTAAGGTTTTTATCCATCAAGGCTCGATCAACATTCTTAACAATGAGGGAAAAACAAGGTATAATCGGGTTTTAGTCTCCAAAATATGGTGATGGACTCAAAAGATCTTTAACTAGTCTAATGATTTCTGAAGCAAGCTCAAAGCATAGCTAAGAACATAAATTCTATCTTGGTGAATCGTAACATACCTTAAACGAAAGGATAAGTTGGAATAACTTGATGAACTCTATGCCCAAAAGCTAGAACACCGATCCTCAAAGCCCCTTTGTCTTTGATGGTGATGTTAGGAGGCTGGTATGCAGGATTTGAATGGAGGAAATAAATCTCAAAGTCTCAAAAATCGAGTATGCAAAGTGGTGAAAACTGAAAATGAAGATGGGTGTTGTCCTATTTATAGAAAAGGGTTATTAGCGCACGCTACTCCTTCAAATTAGCGTGCGCTAACGGGCTATCAGTCTACTGTCTCTGACGTGTCTCGGCATAGCGTACGCTAAATAGCCTTATGTGCGCTAAAATCAACAATTAGCATACGCTAACAACTATTTTTAGCGTGCGCTAACGACTGAACGAAGGTTTACTGACCTCACTGTACTAGACTTAGCGTGCGCTAGCCTCATAACATTAGCATGCGCTAAGTACCGTTGACTCGACTTTTCCAAAAGCCGTCCAGATACATCCCGACATGTCCCGACCAAGATCCGCGGCTGATCTCACCTACCACCCTGTCATAATCAAGTTGACTACGTATAGCGCGCGCTAAGGTTCATACACAGCGTGCGCTATGAAACCAAATTAGTGTACGCTACTCCTTGTGATTAGCGTGCGCTACTAGTGCAAAAATTACAAATTTTGAACACATATGTTCATCAACATCGGATCATGAAATACTCTGGATAATACTCAGATCAAATACAATGTATATAATGTCACAATGTTCAAAATACACATTAGAATCTCGGGTATTACAGTTCTCGTCCTGAGTTCCACGATCTCAAGTTTCCATGGAAAAATAATGTGCAAAGACCGGCCAAAATCATATTCCCTGCTAACCGTCAGCCAACTCCCGAAGAAGTAAAGAACTAGAGGAAGAACGAGATGTTGAGATAATTTGTACGTCTCATCAGGGAGTCTGCCATGTTCAGCCAGTGTAAGACCCTGATGAAAGCCGCATAAGAGTTTGCAAGGATGCTCGAGCAAGGCCGGCTCCCCTTGCAACTACAAATGAAGTCTAAGCACAAGAAAGGCGAAAAGGTCACCCACCCCGTAGACTGGATTCTTGCCTTCGATCAATCATCTGAAGGAAGAGCGATTTATCAGAATCGAGGCAAGGACTCCTTATCGAACTGGTGGAGAAGAACAAATAATGATCCTGACCGAAGGCCTTGGGGGCATGAACAATACAGGAAATAACTTGTATGCATATTATTATTTTGTTTTTGTAATTTTCAATTCAAATGATGTAATCTTCAATGTTAGCAATAAAACTCATATTTAATCTTGAAAGATTACAACTCGTAATCTACTACTGTGTTACTGTTTGTTTATGAAATCAATTTATTTGCTGCAAATAAACAAGTAAAAATCTGTCAAGTATAAAAGCTGTAAGAACTTGTCTGCGAACAGTTCATAGGTTAAGTTGTATTTAACACTAGACTACACTGTAAGATTGTGCCTGCATGCCAATCGAAAGTTTAAGTTGTAATACACTTCCCTGTTAAGTGCTATCATTTTAGAACTTGCCTGCGAGCAGTTCACATTTTTCTAAATGCTGAAGACCAGAACATTCGACAGAAGATCAAGAAGAAAGCCTCTCCAATCAAAGATGTTTAAGAGGTTTTGGAATCAAGGTTTTGGCATCATCAATAAAGAGGTTTTGGCATTATCAAAAAGGGGGAAATTGTTGGGATAAACAATCCTGTACTTTGTTTTGATAAGTGCCAACGTACAACAAAAGGATAAATTGCCCATCATACAACAAGAAGTTCATAAGTCGATATGACACCAAGTATGGAAGCTGTCCGGAAACATTCATACAGCTCCTTCTATACAGCAGCACTAAGAGATAGCCAACAGCGTTAGAACCTACAGCTACAGCATTATAAATGCAACATGCTGGATACAGCAAACAGGCTGTAAAGTGTTAGGATGTTCAACACTTATCCAACATGACTGAAGACCGTTGAAACGGAATCTACTTTATACGCTAAAGTCAAGCCACTCTTTGAAAAGAAGTATTTAAAAACTGACTGGATAAAGTATTTAAATACCAGCCGACAAGGATCTTCAGACAAGGCGCAAAATTTGGATCTTGTATTTTACAAGTCAATCAACACGTTGGAACGGACTCTTTGCTCAATGGATCTATACAAAACGGATCCATCCCAAAGGCTATTTATACCCCCGAAGTTTGAAGATCAGTAGAGAATTGAAAAACTGAACGAACTAAGATATACTGAGATACACACGTAAATTTCACAAGAACACTATATCAAGAGCAAACATATTTCTTCGAGCATACTGCCATTCTTGAGAGAATAAATATACAAGTGCTCAACCTTGAACAATACATCATCAGCTCAAGCTCAAGAAGTCAATCTGTTCAAACCCGTGTTGTTACACTTGAAGAAAACCATCAGCCCTGTATGGACTGAAGAAATCCTTGCTTTTTCGGAAACTGTGTGTGACAGATCTGCATTTTAGACGAAGCTTTGGAACTGTGTGTGAAGAAGAAAGTCAAGTGAAATCTTTAACCAATCTGTGTGAATGGTTAAAAGCGACAGTCTTTGTATCAATCTGTATGAACGATAAAATGATAGGTTTGATTATAGTCATGTAGTTGTGTACGTAGAGATTATAATAAATGTTTTTATCCATGTGTGGAGGGCCAGTGGACATAGAGGGGTTTACCTCGAACCACTTTAAATACTGTGTTATTTACCTTCTTCATTTACTGTTTCTCATTACTGTGATTATTTATAAGTATCCATTGCATACCATGTACGCATCAAGCTAACATGAGAAAACCTAGTTGCTGTATTTACAGCAACTCTCTTAAACAAACTTCCGCTACGCACTCTTATTTAAAAAACATACAGCTTGTTCTACTAACACTTTCCCAAGCTGTATTCTGTATACTTAGTGGCCAACATAAACCATTATATATCCTATCACATATTCCCCTTTGATGTGATATATACCAAGAACACCAATAACATCATGATTCCATAATCATGTTTATAACAAACAACATAATCGAAGGTATATATCATCATATTCTTCAACATACAACTCACATAACCTCAAGACTCACAACACCACCACCATAGCCATCATCATACGAATAAAACATCAACAACAATCCCAAAATCTGAAGTTAAAGAGAAGAGTTATCCAGCATACCTCGAGAATATGAACAACACAAGCAAACGCCTCAAGAATCAACCATAATGACTCCCGTGATACTAGCATATTACTCCCACACGAAGCCTCAACACAATACCAAGACACACCAACATCGCAAATAGAGCAATTTTGAAAATATTTCAAAAATTTTGGAACCTCCAAAATTGGTTTGACTCAAAATTCAGAAAAATAATTTTCAAAAGTCACGCTACTACCGCACCGGTAGAGCCACATACCACACATGCCCGGTTTTACGAAACCCAAATCTCTGATACCATCTTCTGTAACACCCTCAAAACCAACTAGGGATATTACAGCATCGTGGGTATAGCATACGACTCCCACACGAAGCGTCAACACAATACCAACACCAGCATCGCGAATATAGCAATTTTGAAAATATTTCAAAAATTTTGGAACCTCCAAAAGTGGTTTGACTCAAAATTCAGAAAAATAATTTTCAAAAGTCACGCTACTACCGCACCGGTAGAGCCACATAACACACATGCCCGGGTTTTACGAAATCCGAAGCTTCGATACCATCTTCTATAACACCCCAAAAACCAATCGGGGATGTTACAGCACCATGGCCCCCTCGCCGGAACCCACAATGCTAAGAATCATTTTCACAATCATTCAAACATGCCAAAGAGGCAATGACGGTAAAATATTTTATGAATAAGTAAATGTTTTCCAAATTATAGTTCTCAAATACCATCATAAAATACCATTTAGTATTCAAGGCCAAAAATGCCAAAACTCGAGAGACTCAAAATGTACGTTAAGTAACCGCTTAAATGTACTGATAAGATAGTTTAAGGAAAAAGGTTTAATGAAATTCACCCAAGTTTACGAGGTACCCAAAAGCCATTCTAAAGTTATATGTGTAACACCCCCAAACCACTCGGGAATATTACAGTGCCGTAGACCCTCTCCATGAGGATCCACCAGGCTAAAACACAAAATATAGTACATTATATCACAAGCCGACAAGGCTACATAATGAAACATTAGACCAATTTGGTCTTTTACCACTAACAACACATTAAACATACAAAACTCATACCCATACAGGGGTTGTATTACATCAACGTTCCCATAAAACGGGAAAATTACACAATGGAGAGCCAAACACTGAAACCCTAACGAAATACTCAACAACTGGTCTTCATGTGATTAGTATCGTCGTCTTCCATCATCCTTCGTATCGATCCTATGATTTGCTCCCCATCAACCTGCAAGTACCTGGACGCAATACAGACATCCACCCCCCGAATACTCGGGGGTTAGCAAAACTCCACTGTTTTGCTAGTGCAAGTATAAAATTATGAATACAAGCCATACGTATCATACTTCAATACCCGATAATCGAAAACATACTCCCCGAGATAAATCATTTAATCAAAACTCCTCGAATCATGACATGTGGAAATAAATCCGATATGCATTTTACAAAATATCAAAGATCTCGGGAGTTTTGAAACATTTGGAATATACGAATCCTTGACTTAACAGAACCACATAGGGATACGGGCCAAGGACTTGTTTAAGTTCAAAAATACCAATCCGATCACAAAACATGGGGTCCACGACCCGATCATCCTCATCACATACTCAAGTGAAAGCCCAAAAGGTCACACCCGATAAACAACCAAATCACAATGTACGGAGAAAATCACCAGGGCCCACATCCTTATGCCAAAAACCTCACAATCAAGAAACGAATCATATACGACACTTGTATTGATGCCATTCTAGCCAAGTACCAAGACCTTACGTACGACATAACTCACACTGAGAATGGAAGCGTTATGATATTCCGGACATATCATAATTATCAAAACAACAACGTGCCAAAATCATTAGCACAAAACAACCTCCCGAGCTATACTGGCCCTGTACCTCTCGAGCAAGATACACACCCCAGGAACACCTCGTCAGGCCCTCCCTGGTGTATAGCCCAACCGAGTGATCCGTAGGGAAACGCAGCCTACCGGACCCCAGGGGACCCTTACTGGTTTTACTCGGCTCACACAATCTCAAAAACCACATAGCACAAATCACAATCATCAAAACCGCATTCTCCCGAAGTACATCAAACGTAATTCAAGGTACTTGTTAGAAATGGCCACTATATCCGACACATACTCTCAACCAATACTACACAACAACATATGCTCATCAATAGACCCGCACATCCACACACATATATTCTTATTGTAAGAAGACATAACCTTAAGTCCACTTTTGACACAATCACGCACAACAGTACCACACGCAAGGAAGATATTTCCATGTACAAGACTAACATACATTTTCAAAACAACACATTCGTTCACAAATACACAAGTATATTTAGAAGGAAACCTTTATCGAGAACATACCGATCCTTTTTAACATTCATTAAACATTCGTATTTCACATAAAATCATTTATCAACAATTGTGCTTACGAAACACGAAACGTATGGGCAAGATACTTACCTCAAATCCGCGAGCGAACAAATACGACGAATCATAAGGCCTCGATACCACGAACCACCGGACAATGAATGGATGAGGTTGGGCAGCCCTCGAACTTCCAAAACCGACCAAGAACTCGACAACTCCACGAGAACTACGAAAATAACACTAACACGAATCAATAACACTAAACGGAATCCGAATCGATCCTAAAAACAACAAGGATCTATGTGTGACTCCAAGAAATCAAGAACTATGTTCCGAGTGATATAAAATCATGAATGAGTTCAAAAATCCGAAGATCATGGCCAAGACAAAAAGAATTTCACCATCGATTCATCATCCTCGGATTAAATCGAAGAACTAGGGAGAAACCCCCAAAATTCGAGAACTAGGGTTCTAAGTAGAGATTACCTTGATTTGGACCAAGAAGACGATTAGATGTTGTTAAACACCTACAAATCCGCTCGAAGATAAAGCTAGAAGAAGAAGATCGCTCAAAATCGCCTCTAGAGCTCACTCCCGTCGGAAGGGATGAAGAAGGGTGAGAAATGACGATTAAACCCTGCTGTCCAGTATTTATACTGGACAGTCATTAGCGTGCGCTAACCAGACAGCATTAGCGCGCGCTAACGAGGTCAACGCCCAGAATTTACCGAATAACACTGTTAGCGTGCGCTAGACCCATAAGCGTAGCGCGCACTAACGGGTCATGAAACCAGTCCAGCGGCCCCTGGACAGAACTGCACTTACCTGGCAGCGTGCGCTAGAAAGAAGGAAGAGCGTGCGCTAAGCAGTCGATAGCGTGCGCTAGCTATCGACCTTAGCATGCGCTAACAAAGCCCCTGTCCCAGACCAGTAGCTCCTGGACTGTCTCTGGACTGCCAGTTAGCGTGCGCTACACATCCGGTAGCGTGCGCTAACCACAACGCAGTAGCACGCGCTACGGCATAAGCGTTAGCGTGCGCTACAACACAAAAACCCAAAAACTCGCATAGTGATCCGAAATGCCTCCAAACACATGTCCCAACAACACACACATAAACATGGCACAAAATTCCAACGATGAGGACAATAACAATCCGATAAAACCCCAAAAACTCAACGAATCCGGAACAAGGATCTCGGGTATTAGATTCTATCACCCTTAAAAGAAGTTTCGTCCCCGAAACTTAAAACACAAAACGATCGGCGCAAAACAATCTCCGACAATAAAAATCAGAATGATAACAAAACGCAAAACACATGCTAACTGTTGCTGATGACCAGCAACGAATCACATGCAGCACGTGGCTGATAACATCCATATCATTATGCCAGAATGATAACAAAACGCAACGAACAAGATCAATATGGTTGGCCAGCCCGAACAGTATTACAATCAAGACGCGAGCTCAACGCTGCACAAATACAAAATTTCCACCATTCGAGGGTCGGAAGATCAACAATGAAGCTAATTTCCCGAAGTGAAGGAAAATACGATGTGGTCTGAATGCTCAAAAATCACGATATGGAAGTAACAAAATCAGACAACAAATGATCGAACCACAAAGATCGAGACAATAACAGTCGAACAGTAAAGTTCGAATCACGACGACCAACAAGAATCAAATAACAACTCCGAAGTTCACACCTCGGCTCGAGACAATAGGTGATATGGTAAAGCGACAAGATATGCATCCATATAAAGTCCAAAGGGATGGAATCGTAATCGAACAAAATGTCGCAACGACAAGCGGATTATTTCGAAAAAAATTACCATAACCCGCTCGATCAACAAAACAAAGCATAGGGCAAGTTCAGAAAATATCAATGAACACAAATGAGTCGATAAAATTGAAAACACAAAAGTTCGAAATTCCGATCCACTTCTAATAAAAGAAGTCTATCCCCGAAATTCGAAACAATAAGGCAAGGAGATAACACAACATACAACTGGTAGACTACGCTCTCAGGGACTCCTCAGAGTCAGCCCTGATATCAGTGCTCAAGTTCGGGCCTCGGAAGACTCGGTGACTAACTCGCAGAAGTGAACCCGATGTCCCACGAGTCCGTACTTGTAATACATCACTGGAGGAGAAGGACAGTGTGCACGAACATGCCCTGACACATTGCAGTTGAAACACCTCTTGGCCTTACCAGGAGGCAATACCGACGATTTGGAACTCTCTGTAACACCCCCAAGACATTCAGGGCATATTACAGCGCCGTGGACCCCACTCTGTGGAATCCACCAGGCTAACGTACCAACAAGACATTCGACAACGACAAACAATCATCAATAACACGACAATTCAAATAAAAGACTACAATCCGACGAGTAAAATCTGAAATCAAATCCATTTCCCAAAACGGGAATACATCATTAATAATTTTAAAAAGGAAGTACTCGAGTACTTAAACAAATTTTATAATACAGAAATCCCAAAATAAGACGTCAATAATAACCGACATAACAGAGCACTGATAATCAACCACTGAACAGTATCATGCTTACCCATCATCCTCATAAGGCTCGAGTGCTCGCTTGTCCCCACGATCGATACCTGAAATACAAAAGTATTTCCCCCATTTAAGGGGTTAGCGACAACTACTAGTGCAAGTACAATCCATTTGAACTACATTCTAATCAGATGAATAATGCGCCAAAAATCATTTTTGAAAACATTTTATATTCCGGAATATTTACGGTGCACACGCACAAAACACATTTTCTCCAACAAAACAATTCAAAGTTAACCTTGGTACGAGACTCACGGCCACCGTACCCCGCAGAGCCCCGTCGGACATCCCTGGGTGGTTAACCATAGTTCATGATACGCACACACACGGCAATACGTATCCCTAGAGGCCCTGTCGGACCGTCCCTAGGTGAACATGCACATATCCATCCACAACAACCACGAATAGCCAAAATTCAAATACTAGAACATGTAAACAAATGTAAAGTACTTGCCTTTGTGACATCTTCGAAGAATCGGAAGTGAAAAACGACTACGGATGATCCGAGTGGAAGGCGACGGTTCCTAAGGAAGAATTAACATAACTCAGTCCCAACGGACATCAAAAATCGAAAGGAATACTCCCATAACCCCGATTACAATTCACGACAATAGGCGTTCAATCGATACGGGCGAGGGTTTACGCAAAATCTCCACGTATCAACAATTCACGGATTAATTCGAAGAAAACAGATTGGGAATCACCCAATAACAACAATCGGTAAGAAATTTCGCAACATACATGAACAATTCGGAATCAATCACGAAAAACCCGAAAAACCCCCAATTTATACAAGTTAGGGTTCTTGAAGAAAATACCTCGAATTTGGACGATGGGGGATGATTACGCTGATGGTAATATGTTAGCATAAATCTACGGTGATGGAATACAAAGAATTTCCGAGCAATACTGGTGGAATCGCCCTCTGGAGTCGCCCCGTGAAGAAAACAAAAGAAGAGATAGAAAAAATGAGGTGTTGACCTCTGCCCGCTATTTTAAAACAGCGGGCTGTTACGGCCGTAACAGGGGATACTTACGGCTGTAACATGGCCAACTTACGGCCGTAACACCCTACTGGACAGCAGTTCTGGCAGCTGCTGTCCAAACGATTCCGGACGACCCCGAAACCCGGACCTGCTATCGAACCAAAAATACGACTACGAAGAGTATTCGATGACGAGTCTAACCATCACAAGAAAACATCATTCCGACTACCCGGGAATCCGAAATACGACAACGAATAAGAAATTCCCTAAACTTATAGAAAATTACAAAAATGGCCCAAGTGACCGAAAGTCACGAAACGACGTCGGATTTACAAACCGAAAGTCTCAACATGACCAACTCAACCATACGAACTTGTACAAACCAACAAACAACGAAAACGAACGAGTTTTACGAGAATCGAACGTTCATACGGCAAAACATGTCATAAAATGAAATCACATGAAAACATCACCAAAACTCGTCCAAATGGAAAAACTCCAAGAATAAAGTAGATTCACAATGTCGAAACGGTTACAAGAGAGTCGATAAAAATACACATACACCAAAAATGGAACTTCTAAAAAAGGAAAGTTACGGATATTACATTCTCCCCCTCTAAAATAAAGTTTCGTCCCGAAAATTAAGAATCAAAAAGCTCGGGGTGTATCGAACGCATATCCTCCTCTAACTCCCACGTTGCTTCTTCTACCCCGTGTCTCGACCATTGCACCTTAACCAAAGGAATGGTTTTTTGCCTTAACTATTTGTCTCGATGCTCCAAAATCTTGACGGGCCTCTCTTTTAACGTAACATCCTTCTCGATCTCCACGTCTCCAAAGTCAATAATGTGGGACGGAGATCGAGAAGGATGTTACGTTAAAAGAGAGGCCCGTCAAGATTCTTGATGCCCAGAAACGGTATGCTAACTCGCCGACTCTCTCCAAAATCTCGAAAGGTCCAATATACCTCGGGCTGAGCTTCCCCTTTTTCCCGAAACGTAAAACTCCCTTCGACGGAGACACTCTCAACAGCACATGATCTCCCACCTCAAACTCCAAAGGTCGACGCCTAACATCCGCATAAGACTTTTGTCGACTCTGAGCAGCCAACATTCTCTTTCTAATCAATTCAACTTTCTCCCTCGTCTCTAACACAAGGTCTGACTCGGTGCCCACTAGATCGGATGGCTCATCCCAACAGATCGGCGATCAGCAACGGCGGCCATAAAGTGCTTCATATGGTGCCATCTTAATCGACGCGTGCCAGCTATTATTATAAGTAAACTCAATTAAGGCCAAATGCTCCTCCCAGTCACTACTCCAGTCTAACGCACACGCGCGCAACAAATCCTCGAACGTCTGAATGGTACGTTCGGACTGCCCATTGGTCTGGGGATGGAACGAAGTGCTCAACCGTAACCGTGTCCCCAATGCCTTATGTACCGCCTGCCAAAAATGCGATACAAATTGGCCATCTTTGTCTGAAATAATGGTCCTCCGCGTACCATGAAGTCTTACTATCTGGGCGATAAAAACACGAGCCAACTTTTCTGGACCCCAAGTATCCTTGATGCCCAGAAAATGTGCCGACTTAGTCAGTCGGTCTACAATCACCCACACCATATTCATACCAGTCTTCGTTCTCGGCAAACCCGTGACAAAATCCATAGAGATATCCTCCCACTTCCACTCCGGGACGGGAAGTGGTTTCAACAACCCGGCTGGCCGCTGATGCTCAATCTTGACTTGCTGACAAGTCAAACACTTAGCCACAAACTGAACCACCTCCTTCTTCATGTCGCTCCACCAGAAATTTTTCCTCAGATCTTTATACATTTTACTCGAGCCCGGATGGACTAAGTAAGGTGACGCATGAGCCTCTCGCATAATACTCTATCTCAATTCCGAGTCATTCGGAACACACAACCAGCCTCGGAATCTCAACACACTGTCCTCATGAATAATGAATCTCGGGGCTTTCCCCTTCCCTATACTCTCTCGAAGCTGAATAAACATCGGGTCCTCCAACTGTCCCGATTTAATGTCATCAACCATAGATGAAGAAATCTCAAGAGTACGCAACTGCCCAGAACTCCCTGGTAGTACAACCTCAATGCTCAACCTCATAAACTCTCGCTGAAGTCCCGTCTGATTCGTAAGTAGCTCAAGCGCCCGAAGCAATACTGATTTCCGGCTCAAGGCATCTGCTACCACGTTAGCCTTTCCCGGATGATAAAGGATCTCGAGATCGTAGTCCTTAATCAACTCTAACCATCTCCTCTGTCTCATATTAAGCTCTTTCTGCGTAAAAATGTACTTCAGGCTCTTGTGATCGGTGAAAATCTGACACGACGAGCCATACAAGTAATGACGCTAGATCTTCAACGCAAATATAACTGCGGCCAGCTCAAGATCGTGCGTAGGGTAATTCAACTCGTACAGTTTCAACTGACGGGAAGCATAGGCAATCGTCCTTCCGTGCTGCATAAGTACACATTCGAGCCCTTTGCCCGAAGCATCACTAAAAACTGAGAAACCGTCATTACCACTCGGTAAGGCCAAAACAGGAGCAGTCATCAACCGCTTCTTCAACTCCTCGAAACTATTCTGCCTCTCATCGGTCCACACAAACTTCTCTGACTTCTGTAACAACTGAGTCAGCGGTCGAGCGAGCTTAGAGAACCCCTCGACGAATCTACGGTAATACCCGGCTAATCCCAGAAAACTGCGGAGCTCCTTCACGTTCTTGGGCGGCGCCCAATCCAACACTGCCTCTACCTTATGTGGGTCCACACGAACACCCTCGACCGAGATCACATGACCGAGAAACATAACCTCCCATAACCAAAACTCACACTTTGAGAACTTCTCAAAAAGATGCTGAGTTCTCAAAATACCTAACACGATATGCAAATGACGGGCGTGCTCCTCCTCGCTCCTCGAGTAAATCAGGATGTCATCGATGAAAACGACTACACACTTATCGAGGTAATCGATAAAGACTTTGTTCATAAGCTGCATGAACACGGCTGGTGCGTTGGTTAGCCCAAAAGGCATAACCACAAACTCGTAGTGACTGTATCTCGTCCGAAAGGCCGTCTTCGGAATGTCGGTATCCTTCACTTGGAGCTGATAATACCCCGATCTCAAATCAATCTTAGAAAACACAGTTGCCCCTTGCAACTGATCAAACAAATGATCAATCCTCGGGAGCGGATACTTGTTTTTGATGGTCAATTTGTTCAACTCTCGGTAGTCGATACACAAACGAAGTGACCCATCCTTCTTCTTTACAAATAGGACCGGTGCGCCCCAAGGCGAAGCACTCGGTCGAATATATCCCATGTCTAGCAACTCTCCCAACTGTTTTTTCAGCTCCAGCATCTCGGCGGGTGCCATACGGTATGGCGTCTTAGAGATCGGTGTTGCACCCAGCTCTAAATCGACGGTAAACTCAACTTCTCGGTCCGGCGGCAAACCCGGAAACTCGTCTGGAAAGACATTATGATACTCACACACTACCGGAATAGATGAGAGCTCGACTCTCCCTTCTTCCGATCTCAAATCGTAACACCAATAGCTCGTGCAACCTCCCCGAAGAAGTCTCACCGCCCTCAAGGCGCTGATCAGTAATCTCTGGCTACTCCGCTTACGCCCTACAAAAGAATGCTCGGTACCGTCAGCGGCTAACATCGAAATGGTTCTCGTTCTATAATTCATGATCGCCCCATGACGGTCCAGCCAATCCTTACCAAGAATCAAATCCTCATCTCTAATATCTACCACAATCAGATTAGAAGGCCAATCCCTCCCGGCGATACTCACAGAAAAATCTCTAATCTCACGATCCCCCACGATGCTATCCCCACTAGAAAGTTTAACAACAAAAGGCTCACAGGAAACTAGGCAATCAACATGCAGACGACGCACACAATCCATAGATATAAAAGAATGCGTAGCACCAGAATCGAATAATACGGAAACAGGATGATCAAGGATGTGGACGGTACCTGTAGCCACCGTTGCGTCAGGATCTCCTGCTCGTCTCATCTCGTACACTCGGGGAGGAACATACCCCGCACTAGAAGCTCCCCCTCTAGAAGGCTGACCACATCCTCGACCTCTACCAAAACTCTGCTGCGGCTGAGGAACTATCGGTGCCTGATTCACACTCGGCTCTCCCGCAGCTGGGGCTGATGTCTGAGTAACTGGAGCCCGAGCTGCATCGGTACAAAACTTAGCACGATGACCCATCTGACCACAAGCAAGACACTGAATCGGAGGCCTATCACACTCACTCATCATGTGGCCTGGCCGACTACAGTTGAAGCACGTAGGTCCACGAATGGAACCAGTAGGAGCAGACCTAGAACCGTTTCCTCGCCCAACTGATGGGGACTGACTCGCGAACCAGACTGAGCCTTCGGATACCCTCCTGACTTTCCTCCCAAAAACTGACCGGATGTCTTCTGCTTCTTTCCTTCGATTTCCGTCTCTGTCGCAGAAAACGACATCTCATAAGCCATCGCTTTATTCTGATACTCTTTAGAGTCGTGCACCCCAGACCAGACATGTAGTGGCGCACCCTCGGTTTCATCCGCATATCAAAGTGGCGGATCTTGTCAAGCTCATCTCGGAATTGGTTTCTCACATAATGCAGCTGTTGATTGTAGTCTTTGATAGCTTGAGAAATAGGAACATCTTGGGGCTTAGCCTCAAAGAAGGCTCGGATCCTCCCCTCTTTCACTGGCCATGGACAGAATTCGTCTTCCATCAGATCCCGAAACTCTGCCCACTTAGCTGCCCGGTCACGCGGTTTCACCGCTTGCCACAACGTTGCTGCCTCCTTGGCGAGGAAGTAATGAGCAATGGGTACTTCCTCTCCTCAAAACAATTAGCAGGCTCAAATACTTTCTCCATCTCGAATAGCCAATTCTCCCAACCAGAAGGGTCGGAAGCACCATCAAACTGCGGAGGACGCATACGAATCATGTCCTCAAGTAACTTATCATTTCCGGATCCAGTAGGAGGAACCGGGTTAGCATTAGCCTGGCCGACCAAAACAGCCTGAGTCAGTAGCGTCATCCCATTCGCTATTTGCTGCAAAATGTTGGCCACTCCAACATTCTCATGTGCATTACCGGAGCTAGCAGACTGGTCCTGTTGACCTCCGGAACTAGGGGGAACATTGTTCGACAAGGAAGGCATTGCCGAATCAGTTCCCGAGTGATCGGACATGGCCACCCCACCGGCTGCGCCCCATCCCCTACCGCGTCCGCGTCCTCTACCAGCAGGAATTCTGAAGAAGTAACGGGTGAGTACAATTCAAACGCAAAACGCAACAAGATACTAAGACAGGAATAGAACAGAACGGTGAAACGAGTCAAGTTAGGAAAAACTTACGAGCACTGACGTACTGAGATGATGGCATGACAGTGATACTGTTCAAAAACGACACTCGATTAGACCCAAATAACCGACAGCCTAGGTATCCATAAACCTAAGCTCCGATACCATTTTCTGTAACACCCCCAAGACATTCAGGGCATATTACAGCGTCGTGGACCCCACTCTGTGGAATCCACCAGGCTAACGTACCAACAAGACATTCGACAACGACAAACAATCATCAATAACACGATAATTCAAATAAAAGACTATAATCCGACGAGTAAAATCTGAAATCAAATCCATTTCCCAAAACGGGAATACATCATTAATAATTTTAAAAAGGAAGTACTCGAGTACTTAAACAAATTTTATAATACAGAAATCCCGAAATAAGACGTCAATAATAACCGACAGAACAGAACACTGATAATCAACCACTGAACAGTATCATGCTTGCCCATCATCCTCATACGGCTCGAGTGCTCGCTTGTCCCCATGATCGATACCTGAAATACAAAAGTATTTCCCCCATTTAAGGGGTTAGCGACAACTGCTATTGCAAGTACAATCCATTTGAACTACATTCTAATTAGATGAATAATGCGCCAAAAATCATTTTTGAAAACGTTTTACATTCCAGAATATTTACGGTGCACACGCACAAAACACATTTTCTCCAACAAAACAATTCAAAGTTAACCTTGGTACGAGACTCACGGCCACCGTACCCCGCAGAGCCCCGTCGGACATCCCTGGGTGGTTAACCATAGTTCATGATACGCACACACACGGCAATACGTATCCCTAGAGGTCCCGTCGGACCGTCCCTAGGTGAACATGCACATATCCATCCACAACAACCACAAATAGCCAAAATTCAAATACTAGAACATGTAAACAAATGTAAAGTACTTGCCTTTGTGACATCTTCGAAGAATCGGAAGTGAAAAACGACTACGAATGATCCGAGTGGAAGGCGACGGTTCCTAAGGAAGAATATACATAACTCAGTCCCAACGGACATCAAAAATCAAAAGGAATTCTCCCATAACCCTGATTACAATTCACGACAATAGGCGTTCAATCGATACGGGCGAGGGTTTATGCAAAATCTCCCCGTATCAAAAATTCACGGATTAATTCAAAGAAAACGGATTGGGAATCACCCAATAACAACAATTGGTGAGAAATTTCGCAACATACATGAACAATTCGGAATCAATCACGAAAAACCCGAAAAAACCCCAATTTATACAAGTTAGGGTTCTTGGAGAAAATACCTCGGATTTGGACGATGGGGGATGATTACGCTGATGGTAATATGTTAGCACGAATCTACGGTGATGGAATACGAAGAATTTCCGAGCAATACTGGTGGAATCGCCCTCTGGAGTCGCCCCGTGAAGAAAACGAAAGAAGAGATAGAAAAAATGAGGTGTTGACCTCTGCCCGCTGTTTTAAAACAGCGGGCTGTTACGGCCGTAACAGGGGATACTTATGGCCGTAACATGGCCAACTTACGGCCGTAACTTCTGGGTGTCACGGCCGTAACACCTGCTTGGGACGATTACAGCATTCTTTGTCCAAACGATTCCGGACGACCCCGAAACCCGGACCTGCTATCGAACCAAAAATACGACTACGAAGAGTATTCGATGACGAGTCTAACCATCACAAGAAAACATCATTCCGACTACCCGGTAATCCGAAATACGACAACGAATAAGAAATTCCCTAAACTTATAGGAAATTACAAAAATGGCTCAAGTGACCGAAAGTCACGAAACGACGTCGAATTTACAAACCGAAAGTCTCAACATGACCAACTCAACCATACGAACTTGTATAAACCAAGAAACAACGAAAACGAACGAGTTTTACGAGAATCGAACGTTCATACGGCAAAACATGTCATAAAATGAAATCATGTGAAAACATCACCAAAACTCGTCCAAATGGAAAAACTCCAAGAGTAAAGTAGATTCATAATGTCGAAACGGTTACATGCGAGTCGAGAAAAATATACATACACCAAAAATGGAAACTGCTAAAAAAGAAAAGTTACGGATATTACACTCTCAGTCCCAAGCATCGAGCGATGGAGCTTCACAGCGGAAAGACTACTATGTTGCAATCTAGAAACACCAACTCCAGTACTAACCACAATATCATCCAGCTTCCTCTGCTTCCCACTTGGATCCAGATAAAACCCAGCTTCCAGAAGTTCTCGGAACTCCGCCCACATGACGACATGATCCCGAGGTTTAACGGCTTCCCACCAATGAATTGCATCATCGCTAAGAAGATACTGAGCAATAGGGACCTTCCGATCTCCAGGACAATCAATGGCCTCGAATATATTTTGAAACTGAAGAAGCCAACCATCCCAGCCCGGTGCATCTGCCGCACCAGCGAATCGAGGGGGATTCATACGAATTACCTATCGGAGCCATAGATTTGTCCCGACCTTCTGAATCGCATCAGAGTTGCGTTGAATCGCCTTGGTCAACTGAGTCATCTGTGCTGCTACTTGTTGCAATACAGTAGCAACATCCATACCAATATCGTTCCCAACAATATTCTCTCGATCCCGCGCCTGATCACCGTGGTCATCCGTACCACGGTTGCGACCAAGGTCTCTGCCCCTCGGCATAGTAATCAAGCAAATTTAACGCAACGAAAGTTACATAATCACACAACAATATTAATGCACATACGGAAACCACTCACAGGTGATTGACTGCAAAGGTTATAGGTAACAGCAAAATACAGTCTAAAACTTTTGCCTAGCCAGAAAGCACGTTCCACAACAAATATGGTGTGTGCCGACTGTGCAAGTTTGGCAACACAACCATACTCACCTACCAACGGTGCTAGATCGTAGGTTACAAACAAACAACAGCGTACAAATCCAAATGCCAACAGTTCACATAATTATATCACACAATTAACCGTCAGAAGTTAAACAACGTGCCAAACCGAGTCTTCACCTCTTGGTCAAGAGAACTATCTCGATTAGTGCATACCGAACGACTCAGCGTTCACACCACCACTCTAATCACAACTCGTAGCATTACGGCTGAATAACAACATCTTTATCACGTACCTTTTTAACGAAACACATGGAACCAAAAAGTTTAAAAGCGAGAGTCACATTTCAAATGAGTTTTTGGTAGACCTCAAATGAGTTTAAAATTAAATTTTTGAAAACTTGCAATATAACAATGGGAATAAAATGTAAGTAGTTTGAATTCTAAAAATGTTTGGCCTCGAGGTCATAACACGAAAATCAAGCTTTTCCTTTCTTGAAGGATGTTTTAAAATAAATTTTATGTGACTCCACAAAAATATTTTGAACATTTAAAATATCACATTGATGAACTTACCTAGTGTAACCACACCAAAATATTACTTCTTGTAAAACAATTTATACAAAGATATATATATACACATACACCGGCACATTACAAAAATCAAACAAACATGGAGGACATATTCATGATTAACATTTAACTCCTCAACATAACACAAATATCACACAAGCTCGTGTAATACGAGACACAACCATTATAGTGGGGAGACTTACATCCACAGATCGCACGAAGATGATGGTTGCACATTGATACTAATCACGACCGACCTCCAGACGACGCATCGCGACACGACTTAGTCAGACAAAACCTGACAAAACAAGACAAGACAGGACCCGACAACACACAACTCGACCCGACAGCATAGGTTTCTGTAAACCTAAGCTCCGATACCATATTCTGTAACACCCACAAACCACTCGGGAATATTACAGTGCCGTAGACCCTCTCCATGAGGATCCACCAGGCTAAAACACAAAATATAGTACATTATATCACAAGCCGACAAGGCTACGTAATGAAACATTAGACCAATTTGGTCTTTTACCACTAACAACACATTAAACATACAAAACTCAAACCCATACAGGGGTTGAATTACATCAATGTTCCCATAAAACGGGAAAATAACACAATGGAGAGCCAAACACTGAAACTCTAACGAAATACTCAACAACTGGTCTTCATGTGATTAGTATCGTCGTCTTCCATCATCCTTCGTATCGATCCTATGATTTGCTCCCCATCAACCTGCAAGTACCTGGGCGCAATACAGACATCCACCCCCTGAATACTCGGGGGTTAGCAAAACTCCATTGTTTTGCTAGTGCAAGTATAAAATCATGAATACAAGCCATACGTATCATACTCCAATACCCGATAATCGAAAACATATCCCCGAGATAAATCATTTAATCAAAACTGCTCGAATCATGAGATGTGGAAATAAATCCGATATGCATTTTACAAAATATCAAAGATCTCGGGAGTTTTGAAACATTTGGAATATACGAATCCTCGAATTAACAGAACCACATAGGGATACGGGCCAAGGACTTGTTTAAGTTCAAAAATACCAATCCGATCACAAAACATGGGGTCCACGACCCGATCATCCTCATCACATACTCGAGTGAAAGCCCAAAAGGTCACACCCGATAAACAACCAAATCACAATGTACGGAGACAATCACCAGGTCCCGCATCCTTATGCCAAAAACCTCACAATCAAGAAACGAATAATATACGACACTTGTATTGATGCCATTCTAGCCAAGTACCAAGACCTTATGTACGACATAACTCACACCGAGAATGGAAGCGTTATGATATTCCGGATATA
Source organism: Orobanche coerulescens (assembly GCA_033398695.1). NCBI lineage: Eukaryota > Viridiplantae > Streptophyta > Magnoliopsida > Lamiales > Orobanchaceae > Orobanche > Orobanche coerulescens. The sequence continues at coordinate 97,187,779 of CM065816.1, forward strand.
TCATAATTATCGAAACAACAATGTGCCAAAATCATTAGCACAAAACAACCTCCCGAGCTATACTGGCCCTGTACCTCTCGAGCAAGATACACACCCCAGGAACACCTCATCAGGCCCTCCCTGGTGTATACCCCAACCGAGTGATCCGTAGGGAAACGCAGCCTACCGGACCCCCAGGGGCCCTCACTGGTTTTACAAGGCTCACACAATCTCAAAAACCACATAGCACAAATCACAATCATCAAAACTACATTCTCCCGAAGTACATCAAACGTAATTCAAGGTACTTGTTAGAAATGGCCACTATATCCGACACATACTCTCAACCAATACTACACAACAACATATGCTCATCAATACACCCGCACATCCACACACATATATTCTTCTTTTAAGAAGACATAACCTTAAGTCCACTTTTGACACAATCACGCACAACAGTACCACACGCAAGGAAGATATTTCCATGTACAAGACTAACACATATTTTCAAAACAACACATTCGTTCACAAATACACAAGTAGATTTAGAAGGAAACCTTTATCGAGAACATACCGATCCTTTTTAACATTCATTAAACATTCGTTTTTCACATAAAATCATTTATCAACAATTGTGCTTACGAAACACGAAACGTATGGGCAAGATACTTGCCTCGAATCCGCGAGCGAACAAATACGACGAATCACAAGGCCTCAATACCACGAACCACCGGACAACGAACGGATGAGGTTGGGCAGCCCTCGAACTTCCAAAACCGACCAAGAACTCGACAACTCCACGAGAACTACGAAAATAACACTAACACGAATCAATAACACTAAACGGAATCCGAATCGATCCTAAAAACAACAAGGATCTAAGTGTGACTCCAAGAAATCGGAACTATGTTCTGAGTGATATAAAATCATGAATGAGTTCAAAAATCCGAAGATCATGGCCAAGACAACAAGAATTTCACCATCGATTCATCATCCTCGGATTAAATTGAAGAACTAAGGAGAAACCCCCAAAATTCGAGAATTAGGGTTCTAAGAAGAGATTACCTTGATTTGGACCAAGAAGACGATTAGATGTTGTTAAACACCTACAAATCCGCTCGAAGATGAAGCTAGAAGAAGAAGATCGCTCAAAATCGCCTCTGGAGCTCACTCCCGTCGGAAGGGATGAAGACGGGTGAGAAATGACGATTAAACGCTGCTGTCCAGTATTTATACTAGACAGTCATTAGCGTGCGCTAACCAGACAGCATTAGCGCGCGCTAACGAGGTCAACACCCAGAATTTACCGAATAACACTGTTAGCGTGCGCTAGACCCATAAGCGTAGCGCGCTAACGAGTCACGAAACTAGTCCAGTGGCCCCTGGACAGAACTGCACTTACCTGGCAGCGTGCGCTAGAAAGAAGGAAGAGCGTGCGCTAAGCAGTCGATAGCGTGCGCTAGCTATCGACCTTAGCATGCGCTAACAAAGCCCGGCCTCATCCGGTAGCTCTGGATCGCTCTGATCGCCGATTAGCGTGCGCTAACCACAACGCAGTAGCGCGCGCTACGCCACAAGCGTTAGCGTGCGCTACACCACAAAAACCCAAAAACTCGCATAGTGATATGAAACGCCTCCAAATACATGTCCCAACAAGGCACACATAAACATGGCACAAAATTCCAACGATTAGGATAATAACAATCCGATAAAACCTCAAAAACTCAACGAATCCGGAACAAGGATCTCGGGTATTACAATACATGAATTGGTAAAATACCGGAAGTCATTTTAAAATACACAGCAGCGGATATTAGCATAATAAAAATACATTTGCAGCGGAATCATAACAGTCAGGAAAATACTCGGTTCTCAAATACATGCCATAGCCAGTATCACTCGGGAAGCTCATCCTTTCATGACCGCTACTAGCTTGATCTCTGAGTACGTAAAAGATAAAGCCCACGATGGGGTCAACCACAATACTCAACAATGATAACGATCACATCATCATGAATAATTACATACCAATGTAATTAAAAAGTAAGAATACTACCAATGTAATCTTACCATCATAACCTTACCAATCCATAGCAATCCATACCAAATCGATCGTTACAATAATCCACATTTCGCATTCTCAAATGATGAATGAACTCAATCACAACCATCTGTATTGTATTCAAACAGTACAAAAAATTCTCAAAATATCATCATAACTCATAAGCACACGATACCAAATCATATCCATTGATTAACACACTAGTCAAGTACCAACAATATATGAAAATAGATAAATAACAAATAATCAATTATCTATCAATTATAATAACCCCAAGGTCACAACCAAGTGTCACGGAAGCATCTACACAAGAATACTCCGGAACGTGGGTGCCATTTAGGTATTATCCCTCAACAAATAGGCCCAATCACAATAGTCTTTCGACTCCAATCATATTCAAAACAACAAGATAAAACATATACTAAGGTATTTGCTAGAATGGGCCTTCTCGATTTTCATTAACAATAACCAACTCTTGACTATACCTACATAACCGTGCAATTTCACACTATCACGGAACCATTCAGAATAACCAGAACCTTCATTTATCGTAACATACCTCGATACTTGATGAAGTTGCATACCTTGGACTGTAGAACTTATATATTTGTCGTTACCAACTGTATTCCCAACGCTCAGTTACACATCTTGACATATGTAAATCATATACCTTATGATTAAGAACCAAGACCAAAACACAACATATAAACCTCATCTCCACATTTCTTATATACAGTCATTGCTATACGAATTATAAATGAAATGAAACCAAAACCATTCATTAAGTATTATGAAAAAAGCAAGTATAAAACTTGCCTCGATACCGACACGACGATGATGAAGCCGTTATCAAGTTCCTTGCCTTTGTCTACGAGCTCCTCGGCCCTGACCTATGCAATTCTCGGACATCCTCGAACACAACTGCAAGGCATGGTTCTAATCAAGGATCAATTATCACAACCTATTGAAGTAATCAATTAACGACAATCCGATAACAATCAATAGACGACATAGCCAACCATTCAAACTCAACGGTTCAACGATACTTTGATCATATACAAAACTAATTAATCTGACTCAACAAATACGAACGTATCTCTACGATACAAGCCGCAACTCGATAATCATAATTAACAATCAATATGACCGATCAACAACCCAACGGTCCCACAATATCTCGATTAAACACAACTCCTAACAACCCAAGTAAATCAATCACGAATCCATTACCACGATACGATTCCACAATCCGATAACCATATCAACTTATCCTGATAACAAGGATTACACAACATACTCTATTCCAAATTCAACATGATATGTTTTACCCCTTGTTCATACTCATCAACCTCATACCAACACCATACATAAGATTATCAAATAATTCAATCATCCGATCATTCAAATCGTATTAATGCATAAACTCAAAGAAAGATAATACTCTTGCCAATTTATACTCAAAATTCGTATGTCATCAAGACCATACGAAAACCATATCACCATTCACATAACTTGTCTCTTGACATCAACAATCATCACCACATGTTCTAGATATTAACATTACATGTTCCTATCCAAAGACATAAACACCTTAACAAAACTCATCATAATCACCATATTTACTTCAAGGGATTCTCAAGGACATGAATCAACCCAACCACGTTTAAGTAATATCAACATGCTCATGATAATCAAGGCAACATATTCCAATATATTATTTAATCATATAATCCGTAACTTTAACACATAAACCATTATATAGCCTATCACATATTCCCCTTTGATGTGATATATACCAAGAACACCAATAACATCATGATTCCATAATCATGTTCATAACAAACAACATAATAGAAGACATATATCATCATATTCTTCAACATACAACTCACATAACCTCAAGAACCACAACACCATCACCATAGCTATCATCATACGAAGAAAACATCAACAACCACCTCAAAATCTGAAGTTAAAGAGAAGAGTTATCCAGCATACCTCAAGAAGATGAACAACACAAGCAAACGCCTTAAGAATCAACCATAATTTCATATCTCAAGCTCAAATCCTTGTCCTCAAGCTCATAATCGACTTACAAGAACCAAAGATTCATCTCGGAGGGTTGAAGGATGAAGAAATGAAGTGAAACTCTCAAAATATCAAAGTGACGGACATTTCATATTTATATAAACTTCAATCATTACGTACGTTACCTGATACACCTAACGTACGTAACAATCATTACGTACGTTATCCTACTTCGATAGCGTACATAACGCTACTCCAGAACTCACTGCATCATTTCGTACTTTGTATTACGTACGTAAAACATGTGTCGTAGCGACCATAACACACAGTTGACTTGCTACAGTAATATTCCCAATTAACGTACGTAATGGGTTATCCTTAACGTACATAAAGCTCAATGTTGACTTACCTTTCCACATTTGCACCAAAAGTTGCCGACACTTCTGATCCTATCCTATTCTCTTCATAATGTACGTTATATACTCAATTTAACGTACGTTACAGCTGTGTCTTAACGTACGTAAGCTCCTGCGCTTAACGTACGCTATGCTTGCATTGACAAAGCCCCCTGATTAGACGACTGTATCTCACTTGGTGCTTTAACGTAGGTAATGCATGATACATAACGTATGTTACACCTACCAACTTATCGTATGTAAGCTCCTCAGCTTAACTTACATAATGGCTTTTATACTTATCCATTTACAACTGCTCCTACCTGTCGTCTCAATATACCAAATACATACAGGCGACATACCGAATGCATACACTTGTTCCGATAATATTCTCATATGATACAACTGATACACGATGTCCTCAAATGCAATTGTCAACCAAGTACGTCAATTATTCCAGCACAATTGTCTCAGTCCTTAAATTATATTATCTATACTGTAATATCCTGCACTGTGCAATATAACTCGGGTAAAATAATGCGAAAAATTTGTACTGAAATTCCAGGATATTACACCTCAATTAGTAGTTTCTCTTATTACTTATCCATGGATCCATTTAATTTTATTTTCCAATTGAATTTACTTTGGATACTAGTGGTATCCATTCCAGAGGAAGATCCACCGTATATTAAACAAAATTCTGCACAATAGAATTGTTCTCTCTCTTATATGACCATATTAAGAGTGTATATTTTTCACATAGCATTGTAAATTATCTTCTAGCACGCATGTTAGACAATTCAGACGTAGTAATTTTCCAAGTTCAAGCCTTTTGCTTCAACCTTTAAAAACCACTTGGTGATTTATTTCACATTAATAAATACATGGTATTTTATAATTGATTTAGTTTTTAAATCAGTTATGCGTTTGATATATTCTCATCCTTAACTCGATTAGTACATACTGATATGTCAGGATATCAGACTTTTGTACTAACAATTTATACGCATCATGCATGTATTCAGTAAAGATGCAGTCGACCATCTAGAGTCATACCTTCACCTGCTTTGGCTTAAGAACTTTAGCCTTAGCTACACACCCCCACATTTTTTGGTAACCCTGCAAATATCAATCATGGCGTTCATCATGGCTTTCAAGATTTTATCTTTTCCGTTCAATAACGCCATTCGATTGAGGCGCGCATGGTGTAGTGGTTTGATGAATTATGCCTTTTGCAGCACAAAGTTCTTCAAACAGAGCATCATGCTCTCCTCCTTGGTCACATCGAATTGCTTTTCTCCGAACATTGAGTTGATTATTCAACTACACTTTTGAAGATCTTAAAACTTAAAATCTTCATCTTGGCTTTTAATCAAAAATACGTCACAAGTTCTGGTGTAATCATCAATTGCAGCTTGGAGTTAATCTATAACAGCTTTTGAGTCAACTATCATAACTTCAAATCTCCCAACAATAAATGTCGGCATCCTCAACCTTGTACTTTCATTCTAAGGATGTCCACAAATTCTTTGTGGTCCTTTTTTATCAATGCATACATCTCATATAACGCATTGTCGAATCTATTAAGGATGTAATTGTAATACCCGTAATTTTGATTTCCGGTAATTTCTTTTTTTTCGGCGAAAGTCCGTTTTGATGACTCGCTCGTGACATTTCGTCATTCTGAGAGTATTTAGTTCTGCACTTTTTGTCATCCGAGTTCGTTTCGATGTCGTTTTGTTGAGTTCCGTGTTCTTAAGCGACTTTCCCGCGCTTGAGTTTGATTCTTGCGAATCTCGTTCGAAACTGTCGTTTCGGGTTTCTCGTAAGTTCATTTAACGTCGTTATATGTGTTGTGAGCTTCGGTTTGATTATTCGTTGTCGTATCGTGATGTTTCGGACATTTGGGGCTGTTTTGAAATTTCCCAAAGTTGTGGGTATGTCATCATACCCATTTCTGAGATGTTCTGTTGCTGTCTCTCTGAGTTGTTAGCGCACGCTACGCTTTGTGGCTAGCGCGCGCTAAGTTGCCGAAGTTAGCGCACGCTATGTGTTGCTGTTAGCGCGCTAACGGGTGGTGCGGCTTGATCCAGAGCTCTTTGGGTAGGTTAGAACGTTAGTTAGCGCACGCTATTTGGTAACATAGCGCACGCTAGGGTGCATTGGTAGCGCACGCGGGGAGGATAGCGCGCGCTACCCGGTACTTGTGGCGATCCGAGAGCTACCGGGTGGTGCAGAGGTCTCGTTAGCGCACGCTAACATTTGTAGCTAGCGCGCGCTAACTGTACATTTTGGCAAAACGTTTTGTTCTGATGCTTCGATAGCGCACGCTAATCAGTTAGGATTAGCGCACGCTAAGCTATCCAGTATATAAACTGGACAGCAGTCATTACTCTTCATTTTTCTTCATTTATTCTTCTTCCTCCGCGGGTTGAGACGAGGGCGACTAGGGCTTGGGCTCCTAGCCGATTTCTACTCCATCCAAGGTGTTTTGGAGTATCCTAGGTGATTATAACATCATCTAATCCATTTTTCTTCACCGAATCAAGGTATTTTTTCTTGAATCCCTAGAGTTGACTTTTTGGGAGTTTTGTTCTTGATTTTGTTTTCTACCCATTTTTGACGAACCAATTGTTGTCAAATGATGTTGTTGAACATATCCTATGGATTGTATATCCATATTTCGGTTCGGAATTCTGTTTTCATTTTTTGACGGGACGAATCGTGTTCTTGGCCGTTTTGTGGAAAACACTGGAACTTTCGTCATTTGTTCTTTGAATTCAACGGCTTTGAGTCGTACTATGGGATTCATTTCATTGTTGTTATTGTCCTTCGTAGTTTATTATTGCGAGTTGATGTTCGGTGGAGTCGGCGGGTTCGTAGTCGGTTCGTGCCAACCTACTTCGGTCGATTCTCCGTATTGTTCTTATTCGAGGCAAGTACCTTGCCCATACTATTCTTGTTTTGTGGATATGATAATGGGTGATCATCTTGGTGTGTTTGTTTGTTTGTGTGAAACGAGTTTTCAAAAGATTCGGCTAGCCTCGTTAAAATCTCACTTTCAAAACGCGTGTGTTTTGTAAATTGTGTGGGTTGTAAGTGACTACGTGAATCCTTTGGATTTGTTTGACGTTGATGTTGCGCTTGGTAATGTGTGTATACGTATATGGTTTCATTTCGGTGCATTGTGGTTTGACGTGGGGTTTTGCTAAGTGTTTGATGCTTCTGGGTGAATCGTTTGGATATCTTTGGTGTGATATGTTATTTGTGCATGATTGTTTCGCTAGCCAGCTCGGGAGGGTCCTTCGAGGCCTCGGGTGGGATTCATGGTGGCGTCCTGGTCTTAGGCGATGCCTGTGCTTGTTTGTTTCGCTAGCCAACTAGGGAGGGTCCTTCGAGGCCTCGAGTGGGATTCATGGTGGCGTCCTGGTCCTAGGCGATGCCTCTGTGTGTATGTTTTGTGAATGTGTTTGCTCACCTCGGGAGGGTTCGACGGGGCCACGGAGGGAGTCCAATGGTTTCGCCCTGGATTCACGAGTGAAACTTCACCGCTGCGTGTGTATGTTTAGTGAATGTATTTTACTCACCTCGGGAGGGTCCGACGGGGCCTCGGGGGAATCTATGACTTCACTCTAGGTTCACGAGTAAAAACTTCACGAGTGCGTGTGTATATTTTGTGAATGTGTTTACTCACCTCGGGAGGGTCCGACGGGGCCTCGGGGGAATCTATGACTTCACTCTGGGTTCACGAGTAAAAACTTCACGAGTGTGTGTGTATGTTTTGTGAATGTGTTTGCTTACCTCGGGAGGGTTCGACGGGGCCACGGAGGGAGTCCAATGGTTTCGCCCTGGATTCACGAGTGAAACTTCACGGGTGCGTGTGTATTTTATGTCCGTCGAGGACGCGTGATCTGGGTTTTAACCTTGTGTATTGTTGTTGGTTTCAATTGTGAAAACAAACCTTTGGGCTATGACCCCTATTGATTTTGGAAAGATAAGGATTCGGTAATCCTAAATTGTTTTCTATTAAAACACTCGATGGCATTTTAAACTATTTTATAAATTGTTTCCCTTTATTTGTGATCTTTCGGTTTTGGAAATGTTTACCCAAACTCTTGCCTCGGGAAGTACTTTTCTTTACGTTTGGATCTTTGAGGATTCCTGGTTATTGTTATTGGTGGAATGTGAATTGTATGGCTCGTATTTGCACTTTATTCTTGCACTAGCAAAACAGTGGAGTTTTGCTAACCCCCGAGTATTCGGGGTGTGGATGTCTGTTTTTGCATTTAGGTTTGGGAGCATAACACAGGGCCAACACGAAGGATGATGAAAGATGAACGATACTAATCACACGAGGATACGTTGATGTCGTATTGGTCTAGTTGTATTTTCTTTTCCGCTGCAGTATCTTTTCCCCGTTGTACGGGAGTTTATTGTATTTTGACCCCTGCGTGGGTATGTGTTTGGAATTGAGTTGTATGTTATTATTGAAAGACCAAATCGGTCTACTGAGTCATTTTAGCCTTAAAGGCGATGTTTAGATGTTTGATTTTAGTTATCAGCCTGGTCGATCCTCGAGGAGAGGGTCTACGGCGTGTAATATCCCTGAGTGGATTGGGGGTGTTACATAAATGGTATCGGAGATTAGGTTGTGGAAACCTAGGCTGTCGGGTCAGTGGTGTCTGTTGAGTTTTGTTTCGTCGGATTTTGTCTGACTGAGTCCTGTCGCGACGCGTCGTCTGAGTTTGTTGGTAGTGATTAGTATCATGGGGCGATCATCATCTTCGTGCGACCTGTGGATGTAAGTCTCCCTTCTTTGTGTTGTGCCTCGTGTGACACGAGCTATTTTTATGATTATTTGTTCAGTGACGGAATCCTCTTATGGATTTTGATTTCTTGATATGTGGTTATTTGACCCTCATATTTCGTTCATATGAGGAGTAGTGTTGCTGGATTGTGCATGTTTTCCTTTATTTCTTTTATCCGCTGCGTGAGTTCTTTTGTAATGGCTTTCGGTATTTTACCGACTGAGTTTCATTTCGAAAACCAATTCCCTTAACCGAGTTTTTGGCATTACGGTCTTGATCGTTTTGGCGAAATTCTTATGACGGTATTTAATATTTTGTAAATGGCTTTTGTGAGTTTTTGAAACATTACCATCATCGGCCTTTTTGGCATTTTTTTTGTAAATGGTTTTTAGTCTGGTGGCTTCCGGCGCGGGACCCACGGCGCTATAATGTTCCGTGTAATTACCTGAAATTTTTGGCATTCTGGCCCATTGAATTATCTTTGAAAACCTTGAGTATCTTAGAAAATTAAATTTCGAGACGTACTTTTAAAACGAATTATTTTCTTGCGGTGTTTTCAAGGTGCTTTCTAATGCCGCAATACATTTCAATTTCCAGCTGAGGACCAAAAATATTTTGAGATATTTTCAAATGCAGTTGCTTAGACCCAAGAGTCGAACATTTCTGAAAGTTTTTCACTAAAAGAAAAGTGTTCTCATTTTTATTCAAACGCAAGGTGGTTTTCAAAGTCTCGACAATGATGTTTGTTCAACTTTTTGTAAAATGATACTCAAGATCAACTGGTGTTTCCAAACTGTTTTCAAAAAGTGGGTTTCGTTTTTAAAGCCCATCATTTCCTGCTTGTGGTCGGAGAAGGTGTGTATGATGTTGGTATTGTTGTTAGGGTGTTAGCCCTCCGAATTGTGATTGAATTGGTGGTGTGAACGTTGAGTCGTTCGTCACGCATATGTTTTGTTAGCCCTTTGTGGGAGGTGTGATGACGATCTTTAATGTTGTCATTTCGTGGTGTCTTGCATGTTATCGCACCTGTGTGAGCTGTTAAAGCTTGGGTTTGTACGTTTGTGTACATGTGTGATTGTTTCATGATGGTTGTAATTATGTGCTGGTTATTGTTCGGGCCGTTAAGGTCGCCGAACGATACCGTCGTTGCTCTAGTGTTTGTGTGTGTATTACTTTACGATGGTAATCACTGTATATGATATGTGTTATGATTCTTTGCTATGCTGAGTTGGCATCTCCGCTATGTTGTTTTGCGACGTTATGCCCCATTGTATCTAGCATTTGTATTTTCGGTATGCCGAGCCGAGGCGTTTCAACCGTGATGTGCTGGGGCATGCATGTGTAAATTGTCCTTCTTGTCGGTAACACATTTCAAGTGTGGACTCGAGGGACACCGAATTCAGTTTTGCGAATTGGCTACCGAGACTTTCGGAGTTCACGTTTTAGCACAGTTATTAGAATCGTCTTTGAGAGGCCTTCGAAGGATGTTTCTATCGGTTGCTTGTTGTGTCGTCACCTTGATTTCGTTGTTGTGAGTTTCGGGGACGACACTTCTTTTATAAGAGGTCGAATATAATACCCGTATTATTTTTGGCTTCTGCATTTTCTCTTTCTCAATTCTATCGACTCGCTCGTGTTCGTTGATACTTTCTGAATTTTTCTGTATTTTGGTTTCATCGTTCGGATGAGATGTGATCTTGTTTTGAGTCGATCTGGTTATCGCTGTGACTTTTCCGGGTTCGGTTCGATTCTTGTGAACCTTGGAGTTGTTGTTTGAATTTTATTGTTCTTCGCGATTCGAACATGATTGTTCGATTCTTGTTGCCTCGATCGTTGTGGTTCAATTGTTTGATTATTTGGTTTTTTGTTGATCTTGTTTCGTGATCGTTGAACATTCAGACTCCTTCGTAATTCCCTTAAGTTCGGGAAATTAGTCTCGTTTTCGATCTTCCAACCCTTGGGCGGTGGATTTCCGTATTTGGTCAGCGATTGGCTTGCGTTTCGATTGATGTACCATTGGGTTGGTCAATCATATTTTTTTTCGTTCATTGTGTTTTGTGATTGTTCGGATAATCGACTCGATTGTATTGTCTGTTTGATGACGCTTGTCACTTGTTGATTTTATTATGTCTCTACCGATGGCGTTGTGTTAGTCGCCGTGGAGCGTGTTTTCACGCCGTATATTCCTTTGCGTTGCTTGTAACGTCTCGCCGATGGGCGTAAGTTACGTGTTTCTTGTGTATCTCGTTGAGTTTTCCTGGCGGGATATTGCTTCTCCCCACTTGTTTTAAGTTTTGGGACGAAACTTCTTTTAAGGAGGGTAGTGTGTAATACCCGTAATTTCGATTTCCGGTAATTTCTTTTTTTCGGCGAAAGTCCGTTTTGACGACTCGCTCGTGACGTTTCGTCATTCTGAGAGTATTTAGTTCTACACTTTTTGTCATCCGAGTTCGTTTCGCTGTCGTTTTGTTGAGTTCCGTGTTCTTAAATGACTTTCCCGCGCTTGAGTTCGATTCTTGCGAATCTCGTTCGAAACTGTCGTTTCGGGTTTCTCGTAAGTTCATTTAATGTTGTTATACGTGTTGTGAGCTTCAGTTTGATTATTCGTTGTCGTATCGTGATGTTTCGGACATTTGGGGCTGTTTTGAAATTTCCCAAAGTTGTGGGTATGTCGTCATACCCATTTTTGAGATGTTCTGTTGCTATCTCTCTGAGTTGTTAGCGCACGCTACGCTTTGTGGCTAGCGCGCGCTAAGTTGCCGAAGTTAGCGCACGCTATGTGTTGCCGTTAGCGCGCGCTAACGGGTGGTGCAGAAACAGTCCAGAGGCTACTGGATTGGGTTAGAACGTTGGTTAGCGCACGCTATTTGGTAACATAGCGCACGCTATTTGGTAACATAGCGCACGCTAGGGTGCATTGGTAGCGCACACTGGGGGGAGGATAGCACGCTTACCGGTGCCAGGCGATCCGGGAGCTACCGGGTAGTGCAGGGTCTCGTTAGCGCACGCTAATATTTGTAGCTAGCGCGCGCTAACTGTACATTTTGGCAGAACGTTTTGTTCTGAAGCTTCGATAGCGCACGCTAATCAGTTAGGATTAGCGCCGCTAAAGCATCGATATATAAAGCTGGACGTGATCATTACTCTTCATTTTTCTTCATTTATTCTTCTTCCTCCGTGGGTTGAGACGAGGGCGACTAGGGCTTGGGCTCCTGGCCGATTTCTACTCCATCCAAGGTGTTTTGGAGTATCCTAGGTGATTATAGCATCATCTAATCCATTGTTCTTCACCGAATCAAGGTATTTTTTCTTGAATCCCTAGAGTTGACTTTTTGGGAGTTTTGTTCTTGATTTCGTTTTCTATCCATTTTTGACGAACCAATTGTTGTCAAATGATGTTGTTGAACATATCCTATGGTTTGTATATCCATATTTCGGTTCGGAATTTCGTTTTCTTGTTTTGACGGGATGAATCGTGTTCTTGGCTGTTTTGGGGAAAACACTGGAACTTTCATCATTTGTTCTTTGAATTCAACTGCTTTGAGTCGTACTATGGGATTCATTTCATTGTTGTTATTGTCCTTCCTAGTTTATTATTGCGAGTTGATGTTCGGTGGAGTCGGCGGGTTCGTAGTCGGTTCGTGCCAACCTACTTCGGTCGATTCTCCGTGTTGTTCTTATTCGAGGCAAGTACCTTGCCCATACTATTCTTGTTTTGTGGATATGATAATGGGTGATCGTCTTGGTGTGTTTGTTTGTGTGTGTGAAACGAGTTTTCAAAAGATTCGGCTAGCCTCGTTAAAGGATCACTTTCAAAACGCGTGTGTTTTGTAAATTGTGTGGGTTGTAAGTGACTACGTGAATCCGTTGGATATGTTTGGCGTTGATGTTGCGCTTGGTAATGCGTGTATACGTATATGGTTTCATTTCAGTGCATTGTGGTTTGACGTGGGGTTTTGCTAAGTGTTTGATGCCTCTGGGTGAATCGTTTGGATATCTTTGGTGTGATATGTTATTTGTGCATGATTGTTTCGCTAGCCAGCTCGAGAGGGTCCTTCGAGACCTTGGGTGGGATTCATGGTGGCGTCCTGGTCCTAGGCGATGCCTGTGCTTGATTGTTTCGCTAGCCAGCTCGGGAGGGTCCTTCGAGGCCGCGGGTGGGATTCATGGTGGCGTCCTAGTCCTAGGCGATGCCTCTGTGTGTATGTTTTGTGAATGTGTTTGCTCACCTCGGGAGGGTTCGACGGGACCATGGAGGGAGTCCAATGGTTTCGCCCTGGATTCACGAGTGAAACTTCACCGCTGCGTGTGTATGTGTAGTGAATATATTTTACTCACCTCGGGAGGGTCTGACGGGGCCTCGGGGGAATCTATGACTTCACTATGGGTTCACGAGTAAAAACTTCACGAGTGCGTGTCTATGTTTTGTGAATGTGTTTACTCACCTCGGGAGGTTCCGACGGGGCCTCGGGGGAATCTATGACTTCACTCTGGGTTCACGAGTAAAAACTTCACGAGTGCGTGTGTATGTTTTGTGAATGTGTTTGCTCACCTCGGAAGGGTTCGACGGGGCCACGGAGGGAGTCCAATGGTTTCGCCCTGGATTCACGAGTGAAACTTCACGGGTGAGTGTATATTTTATGTCCGTCGAGGACGCGTGATGTTGGTTTTTACCTTGTGTATTGTTGTTGGTTTCAATTGTGAAAACAAACCTTTGGGCTATGACCCCTATTGATTTTGGAAAGATAAGGATTCGGTAATCCTAAATTGTTTTCTATTAAAACTCTCGATGGCATTTTAAACTGTTTTATAAATTGTTTTCCTTTATTTATGATCTTTCGGTTTTGGAAATGTTTACCCAAACTCTTGCCTCGTGAAGTACTTTTCTTTACGTTTGGATCTTTGAGGATTCCTGGTTATTGTTATTCGTGGAATGTGAATTGTATGGCTCGTATTTGCACTTTGTTCTTGCACTAGCAAAACAGTGGAGTTTTGCTAACCATCGAGTATTCGGGGGGTGGATGTCTGTTTTTGCATTCACGTTTGGGAGCATAACACAGGGCCGACACGAAGGATGATGAAAGATGAACGATACTAATCACACGAGGATCCGTTGATGTCGTATTGGTCTAGATGTATTTTCTTTTCCGCTGCAGTATCTTTTTCCCGTTGTACGGGAGTTTATTGTATTTTGACCCCTGCGTGGGTATGTGTTTGGAATTGAGTTCTATGTTATTATTGAAAGACCAAATCGGTCTACTGAGTCATTTTAGCCTTAAAGGCGATGTTTAGATGTTTGATTTTAGTTATCAGCCTGGTAGATCCTCGAGGAGAGGGTCTACGGCGTGTAATATCCCTGAGTGGATTGGGGGTATTACAGTAATACCTGCATATATAGTCCCCTTGACCCATATGCATCAAAATAGTTTTACGATACCATACTGGCATCTTCTAGGGATGATGCAAATTTATATCTACCCAAACAACCCCTATGATTGTTAAATTTCAGCTTTTCCGACATTTTTTTAACAGCCAAATAGACCTTAGGTCCAATTTTCAACTTTTTCAAAAGTTTGGGTTTGCCAAACAATGCCTTAGCATTTTTCAGAATTTCTACAAATTCAAGCTTCGCAAGCAAGGCCTTGACTCATTTTTTCAAAAAATTTTAGGAACTCGAACTTGGCCAAACAAATCAATTTTCAGAATTTAGAAATTAGACTCATGGATTCAATTGTAATTTTGAATTTATCAAAATTGTCCCAGAGTTTATAACTATTGTGTCAACTGAATTATTGTCGTGGGGTATTGACCAAAGTCTTAACTATCAAGCAACTGAGTCCCCATGCTACAACTGAGAAAGGTGGTTTCAAACTCCTTAAAATTTATCATTTAATAAACAACTGCGTGAAATCAAAATACCACTCGGGAAATACATTTTGCACTTATGTCAAATAATGTGCATCTCAAAAATAAATCATTTCACGAGCTAATCATAAGAACATGTTTCTTAGAGAGCTGGGTACCCTCGTGCCGTTCGGCTCGTGCCATTGGTAAAAAGTGCTGCCACATCATCTAAATTTCCTATGGCACGAGATTTTCACACGGCATCAAAAAACCCCTCCCTCGTACAAATGTGGTGCCATGAGTAAAAGTGGTGTTATGAGTCCACACATACTCCACTAAAATACACAAATACAACACAAAAAGAAATAAAAAAAAGTCTATGGTGTTGGCTGTTATATACCAGCCGAGAACATTTGGCACCACATCAGGTACCGTGCGCCATTGGAAAAATTGGGCTGGTAGAACGGCATGACCTTACCAGCCATGCGTACCCCATGCTCTTAGCATTATGCATCTTCTAATCTACTATGCTCATTTAAAATATTAGAAGTCTGGGAATCAGCTATGAATCAGCGTATCACCTCATAATTTTGTTTTTTTGAGTTATTGCAATTAATTTAAATTTAATTTTTTTTGTTAGCCAGGTCGCCCGGCCAACCCATATCTGTGTAGTAATTGGACTTAGAATGGTTTTTTATCTGTTAAAGATTGTTATCATATCTTGTTTAGTTCTGCTTTAGTGCTTTTCCTTCTAGGTTGGATTAGAGCTCCTAGTGATGATTTGCTTTAAAATTTTATTAAATCCAGCATCAAGTAATCATAGTGCAATAATAACTACCTCGTCCCTAACTATGTAATTTACTGGGTTTTGGTTTTATGCCCCTTGAATTTATGTTTTGAATGATTATAAGAAAAGTGTGAGGATGAGCCTCTCATTGGGTTCCAAACCTCAAGAAAAAAATGAGCGGTATTATTTTGTCGGAATCCAGCCCTAGTAACAATGAAATCCTAGTTCCGCCACTGAATTGGATCCGAAATTATGAGTTGAGGGCAGTTGATTAACAACTGAGTTGGAATAAGATGCCACCCGACCAAGCTAAAAAGTAATTAGGGGATCGAGGTTTTTGTTTTTCCCTTATGGAAAGGGAAGATGGGGATCGCCACCTCCGGATCTTGGAAGGAGAGAGAGTCGGGAGGTTAGCACTGCTGGCTTGCAGCTTGTTGCGATTCTTTTATGGTTATGGTTTTTGACTTAATCAAACTTGTCTTGTAGTATATAATAGTGCAACTGTATAATACGGTTAGAAATTATAATTTTATAGTGATTATGATATAGTCACAAGAGTAATAGTGAATCACTATTACTGTGACAATGACATGTTACTTAATTTATTATATATGAATGAATATTACGCCCCTGATATAATTATGTAATTACGATTGATCCATATGATGTTTTCTTATAAATAGGACTTCAGTTATTAATGAAAATCACACCTCAGAATCATTCTCTATTCCCTCTCTAAATTTTCTCTCTACAACATTTCGAGTTTATAACACGTTATCAGGACGACTCTAACAATTTGAGTAATATGATGAAAGTATGCTCTACAGTTGCATCCCCTGGATGAACTTCTGTATCAGAAATCGAATTATTACAAAGGATCCCAAAGCTCTCTACAAAGAAAACTTCCGACTTTTTTTTCATCTTCACCAATATCATCTTTCAATTTCTGAAAACAAACTAGCTATCATCTTAAAACCTCTTCCAGTAAAATGTTAAAACAAACTAGTAAAAAGTCATTACTTTGGCTGGCATTAACAACAATATTTATTGCTCCAGTTTTGGGCCAAAACTGCAACTGCACGTCGAACTTGTGATGCAGCCAGTGGGGATATTGCGCCACAGGCAACGATAGTTGTGGTCCAGGCTGCCAGTCGGGGCGATGCACTATGTCCCCTACCAACGACGGCTCCGTGGCGGATATTGTGACTGGCGCATTCTTCAACAGGATTGCGGATCAGGCTGCCGGAAGATGTGCCGGGAAGGGATTCTATGCTCGCTCCGCCTTTCTTGAGGCGGTCAGATCGTATCTCCAGTTCGGCACAATCGGATCGGCTGAAAATTCAAGGCGGGAGATTGCTGCATTCTTTTTGCATGTCATGCACGAGACTGGATGCAAAATAGATATGACTACTGGGTTTGGTAGTGAAAGGGTCGATTGAAGAAGGATTATGGATGCAGATATGAATCAGATTTTGCTTCAGGATCAAACGGCAGAGATGCAAATCAGATTCCGTTTCAAGGAGGTGCCACAATTGGATTCTTCACTCGGTTTGTTCTAAGCTCCTGGCGAAGCTTAGTGCGATAAATGGGCAGATCTACTTGCATCCACCCATGAGGTAATCTTTGTGTGTAAACATGTGTGTGTACAGATTTTAAAAAAAAAGGGGAGGGGGGAAGACCAGATAAAAAAAATTATAATAATAATAGTAGAAGAAGATGGAAAGCTGTGAAGAAAAAGTAGAAAGAAAAAAAAGGGAAAGGTTAAACAAAGTCACGGGAGAAGAAAACTAAAAGTAAAGAAAAATGGAATATAAAAGAATAAAATATTCTTTTAATTTATTAAATTATAAATCTGGTTTCTCTTATATATAAGATTCATATGATTTTAAAATTAATTTTTCTTGACACCATCGTGATCGGTTTAACGAGACCTTTAATTTGACACTAATATTGATATAAGTGTTAACTCTTTTCATTTATATTATTATCAAATGTACGAATTAATATTCAACTCCAGAAATTGCAAAAATTTATCATACCCTTACATTTCCTATTAACGGCATTCGATATTTCGACCTATACCTTGACGATAACTATATTCTGAGGAATTGATTGGACGATCCTGCTTTGGTAGAAGCAGTTAATTATATTTGCAGTTTAGTTTCTATCTCTTAAAGTGGTGGTTTGAAACCACACATTTATCGAATTTTATTTTCTGTAATTACAATACCTTCCATGTGATGAGTTCAATTATCACAAGATGGATGGTTTTACATATGCAATTTATATATTATATATCACCATCGTGGTTGGTTATACCACAAGAATGGTTCATAGATCCTGCTCCCGAAGAAGCAGTTGATAAATATACATCCTACTCTGGAGAAGTAGTTGATCGATTATCTAAATCCTGCTCTCGAAGAAGCAGTTGATAAAAATAAATTCTACTCTGAAGAAGTAGTTGATCAATGATTCAAATCCTGCTCTCGAAGAAGAAGCAGTTGATGGAAATAATATCCGATCTCCATGATTATTAAATACAAATGGAGAAAATTTAGCAATTGATATCAGATGGTATCACCGATTAATTAAGGAGAATCCCATGCAAATACACAGCATGGTGGGATCATCTAACAATTGATATGAAGAGCTATCACTGAAAAATAATTGCTCAATAAGTCCCATGTTTATTATATCACATGATGGGATCATTGAAATCATATTGATAAGAGTATATTTACGGAGAAGCATATATCACATATTCGTGAGAATAATGTATTTGCATAAAAGCAAAAGATGATCTTATTATTGCTGGAAGAAGCACACGACAGTCGAAGTGAATATCGAAACTAGCTAAAAGGCAGTAAACACTCGACAATATGAAACGCGAAAAGAAAATACATATGAAACCTCAAAAAAAGGGAGAGGGGTGCATTGTCACGCCACAACATCGGGAAGGACGAGGGCGCGACGTGCAGGTCGATCAATCAATCAAAGCGCAACAATAAATAGCGGAAGCAAAATAACTATTAGATAGTATTTCAAGACAACAATCTTAACCCGATGTATTAAGATTCGTTGTGATAAAAGTTGTCAAATGAAATTACAATGATCATAAGTTTGCAGCGGAAAATTTCCAAGTATCAAATGAACCAAGTACGAAACATAATTAACTATTACAAGTTGGGATAACAATAGAAATTCTAAGTCTTGATGGCGGTCTTCTATTCAGTCTCTTCCTCGAAAAGCTCTTCGTCTTCGGCTGGTTGCTCATTCTCTGGTTTTAAAAAGGAAAACGGTGGGGTGAGATAAAAGGTCTCAGAGTGGGTGATCGTGTGCGAGTGCGTCTTACTTTACTTTGAAAATATTTGGTGATGCATGATTTTACCAAATTATAAGAAATCGGAATTGATTACAAAATATATCGTGATTTTATAAAGAATAATCATTGTATAGTTGAAATATTATAGTCCTGTCCCCGTGGACGGATGTCGAGTCAATCAATCAGTCAATCAGTCAATATAACTTCGAATCCTGCCGATATGGACTTTGTACTTTGGATGCTTATTATTGCTGCAAGAAGCAAAAAACAGTCGAACTGAAAAATATTGAAACTAGCCGAAAAGGTAATATACACTCGACAAGTATGCAAAAAAGAAAATACATATGAAATCCATAAAAAGAAGTGCGTCCCGAGAGTATAAAACTCTGTAACTCTGCTACCCCCTGGCATCAGGGTTTATAATGAAAGATCTAAAGGATCTAAGCTCACTACGCCATAGATGACCTACGGCAACGGATTTTGTTAGTGTTGCGCTCAAAAATGTTGTAGTAGCTCTAAAAATTTTACCTGCTGCAACATTGCTTTTTTGATGTTGCTGTATATGTTTACAAAGTGTTGCCTTAGTAGTAAAGTGTTACATGCTATAACATTTTATGACACCGTGTTGCCGTAGATGTACTATTTAAAAAAAAATCATTTTTTATGTAAAACTAAAATTAAATAATCTTTTATATATTAATATTAAAAATTATATTACATTTTATATTAAAAATTATAATATATACATATTATTTTATGAATTATATTATATCAAATGTGGAATATATTGAATATTAATATATTTGGTTATATATTAATATTAAAAATTATATTACATTATATATTAAAAATTATAATACATACATATTATTTTATGAATTATATTATATTAAATGTGCAATATATTGAATATTAATATATTTTGTTATATATTAATATTAAAAATTATATTACATTATATATTAAAAATTATAATACATACATATTATTTTATGAATTATATTATATTAAATGTGTAATATATTGAATATTAATATATTTTGTTATATATTAATATTAAAAATTATATTACATTATATATTAAAAATTATAATACATACATATTATTTTATGAATTATATTATATTAAATGAGCAATATATTGAATATTAATATATTTTGTTATATATTAATATTAAAAATTATATTACATTATATATTAAAAATTATAATACATAGATATTATTTTATGAATTATATTATATCAAATGTGGAATATATTGAATATTAATATATTTTGTTATATATTAATATTAAAAATTATATTACATTATATATTAAAAATTATAATACACACATATTATTTTATGAATTATATTATATTAAATGTGCAATATATTGAATATTGTAATATCCGCAATTTTGATTTCCGGAAATTTTCATTTTTTCCGGCGAAGGTCCATTTCGACGAATCGCTTAGGACCGTTTCATCATTCTGGGAATATCTTATTCTGTACTTTTTATCATCCGAGTTCGTTTCGGTGTCGTTCTGTCGAATTCCGTGTTCTTTAGCGACTTTTCCACGTACGAGTTCGACTTTGTTAGATCACCGTTAATTTTTGGAAACTCCAAAAATTCTGACTCTTTGCAAAATTATAAAGCATCGAGTTAGCTTTCCAATGGTTCAAACAGCGAGTCAATCGGAGTCCTAAGAGAGAGTTATGGTCGAAATAGCTAAGTCACTCTCATTTTCCAGTTCGGCGAACAGCCTGTCTGTGTGCCGCGGCACACAGTGAGTCGATGCCGCGGCACACTTGTGCAGGCCGCGCACACCCGTGTGGCACTCCGCCGGCTAAAACCTCTGTATCGCGTGCTCCCAAGATCCGTGGTGCCGCGTGCCCCAAGACATGCCGAGTCCGAGCCGCGGCACACTCCGAATGAGCCGCGGCACAACGAGCGGCCACCACCACCGGGCGCAATTTTGCCTCAGGCCGTGGCACAGTTTAGCTGAGCCGCGGCACACAATGCGGTCAGCGCTATAACTGTGAGCGAGATTCACTCATTTTCCTCCTTTTCTCCAACCGTGCGAGAGAGAGAGCTTGAGAGGGGGATTTTCCTTCATCTATCAATTGATTGTGTGAATTTCTTCATCTCCTTTCAATTGTGAAGCTCGGATTGTGGATCTAGCACGTGTTCTTCGGATTATAGGGCTTGAATCTTCAAGAGGTATGAACTCCTTTAACCCTAGTATGATTTTTGGGGAGGGTTTGGTGGTGATCTTGTGTTTTAATCCGAATTAACCGATGTTGTTGTTAGATTTTGATAGCACTCTCGTGACCCTTGGTTTTCTTGTTTTTGGTTGGGATGAAATCCCGTTAGTTCACCGTTAACCGATTTCATTTCCCTACGCACTCTTGGTGTTCGATAAGTTGTCCCAACGGGTAGAACTAGGAGGAATTTCTTCGTATTCATGATGTGGGATTGATTGTATATCATTATTGTGTTAGGGTCGGATTTGAGAGGATTGTTCGGACCGAAACCTATTCCTTCATCGTCTCCTTCGCGTCGTATTACCAAGGCAAGTACCTCGATATACGAATTGTAACTGCGTGAAATCATTGTTGTCGAAGTGTATGAGTTTATATGGATGTATATATACGTATGTGTATATATATATATATGTGTTGATATATAGTTACATGTTAAATATATGTATGTATATACGCATTTTGATATATATGTTTATGTCGGTGATCGACGAGTGTTGAATTCTAACATTAGTTGACGTACTCAACTTGGATTGACGGACGAACTATAGTTATTCATATAATATAGTATGGTTATATATATATCTATATATCTATATATATAAATATATATATATTCGGTTGAGTCGCAATATAGAGATATATGTGCGGTGTTGATTGAGTTTGATTGATAACGTGCGTGTTATTGTTTATTTGTGTGGTTATGGACTGGCGGAGAAATTGTGTGACTTGATGTACCGAGTTTGAAAATTGTTGTGACGTTTGTCCGTGTGCTTGATGTTTGAAACAATGTGGATACTTGTTGTGAGAAACGTCATATCCGGGAACCTCTGAGGGCGGGGCGTGCACTCCGGCCTGGTGTACGCTGCAATGTGCGGCTCCATATGGGTGGTGAACGCCGGTGTTACATAATGCGTGTGTCAAGGGGCGGCTCTTGCGGGAGTGATCGCCGGCGCAGTGACATGTTCAAGGAGCGGCCGACATAGTGGAGTGAACGCCGGTGCACAGGTGTGCAGTGGAGGCGCCTGGCAGGCTTATTGGTTACGGGTATTCGAGTGATAGCTAAGACCCCGTTACCGAACGATGTTCGTATCTCAAATTCTTTCAACTCACTTTTAAATGCTTGTCTTGATATAGACCGCGATTCGTGTTTTTGAAAGCGTGTTTCAACTTGTTTTTTTTTAGCGTTGGTATCAGGGTTAATTAACCACGGAGGTTTGACGAAATCTCCGAGGGTTAATTAATCGGGGGTCTTGAGCAGGATATGTCGAATGAGAGTTTTGTACCTTTGATTGTATTGTGGTGCTATTCTGTGTATTGGGTCGAGGACCCTGTGGAATGTTGAGATGATTGATGTCATGATGATGTTATTCGGATCGGGTTGAGAACCCTGTGAGATGTTGTAATGATTTCGTTTGTGACAGCGTTCTATAAATTGGGTCGAGGACCCCGAATAAGTTGACTTGGTTTTCGTGTAATTGTCTTCCATATGTTGGGTCAAGGACCCGAGAGCTTTTGAAATTATTTCCAAAAGTATTTCCATTCGATTTTAAAAACCCCCAGACGGCCCGAGTCAATAATAACCTTTGCAAACTATCTTATCAAAACATTTTTCCTTTTTCAAAGGGATTTTCCTGACTCCTTAGGCTCGTTTAAAGTTTCATTGATGTTATGTTCCGTAAAGAGAATATGACTATTTGATTATATTTCACCTTGTGTATGCGAGTGTTATTCTGTGTGGACTATAGGAATGTATGGTTTGTGTGAAGGCTTCACGGCGGTTGAATTTTGTGTTGTTACTGTTCGTATATCTTGTATACTATGTACTTGCACTAGAAAAATTCCAGTTTGCTAACCCCCGAGTTTTCGGGGGGTGGGTGCCTGTTATGCGCTCAGGTTTTGGCAGCTCGGGAGCAGTCACGGGATTGGCTTGGAAGGAGATGGAAGACGACGATGCTAATCACACCAGAGTCAGAGTCTTTTCTTTTGTATCATTTTGGTCGGTATTTCTCTGCTCGAGTATTCACCCTTGCATGGGTGTAGTTATCATTTATTAAATTGAGTTGTCATTCTTTTCTGTGTTCAAGTTTATTGTTGTCATTGTAATATGAATGTCGTTAGTTTCTGAATTGGTTTATGACCTTGTCGGTCTGCTTTCTATTTAATTTTGACCCCGGTCGGTCAATCATTGAGTAGTCTTTTGGAGTTTAGCCTGGTAGATCCTTGTGATAAGGGTCTACGGCGTGTGACATTCCCGGTCGTATTCTCGGGATGTTACAATTATGGTATCAGAGCTTAGGTTTGCGAAAAACCTAGGCCGTTGGGTCAAGTGCATGTCTTGTGTAAGTCGCGCACATCAGAGTTGTGATTAGTATCGTGGTTCCGACATCAACTCCCGGCAATCCGTAATGGTAAGCCTCCCGATCGTAAGTCCCCTTATATACGTATTTGATTACATTGTGCTAATATGCTTAATGTGAACTAAGAATTGGGACTTGTTGGTGATATTATCGTTTTAGGATATAACATGCGTATGTGGTCCGAGTATAAATAGTTATGTAGTATGCTTCGGAAGTCGAGCATGTTTATCTGTTTCGGTACTTTATTAGAATAAATTTACGAATGATAATTTTATCCACCGCATGAGTATTTTAAGATGACTTTTGATATCTTGCAAACCGAGTTTTGATATTTTGGTCTTGCATGTTTTGATAGTATTCTTATGACGGTATTTGATATTTTATAAATGACTTTTGTGAGTATTTGAGAATATTACCGACTTCGGCCTTTTTGGCATTTTGATCATTTTTTTTATGATTTTTAGCCTGGTGGGTTCCGGCACGGGGCCCACGGCGCTGTAGTATCACGAATATTTTAAAGTAATGCTTTGAAACTTTCTAACATTGTGTGAAGCCATGATTTAATATCGTCGTGTTAAATGGTCACGCATCTCGGTGGAAAATTCTTTCGAATAAATATTTTGGAAGAAGAGGAAAGATTTTCAAAATTGTGGTATTTGGACTCAACATTTTG
The DNA here is from genome assembly GCA_033398695.1 of Orobanche coerulescens. Taxonomy (NCBI): domain Eukaryota; kingdom Viridiplantae; phylum Streptophyta; class Magnoliopsida; order Lamiales; family Orobanchaceae; genus Orobanche; species Orobanche coerulescens. Next base: position 97,212,286 of record CM065816.1, read on the forward strand.
AAATATTTCAAATTAGACGAATTAATTTTCGATTTCTTTTTTTTTTCTTTTATACATCACTCGAAAATAATTTTTAGAGTCGTTATATAAACTTCCTCTTCCGAAATAAAAGACAGTGTTTACAAGTCTTGGGCGCAATGTGACTAGCCTCTTTTTTAAAAATTTGTTTTCATTAAGTGCATACATATAATGATCGTCCTCGTCGAGGAACTCGAAATTGACTTCATAAAACTTTATGCTTTACGATAGTACCGTTATTCTAAGGATGCTAACTAAAACTCGGGTTGATAATTGTGATATATTGTACGACCGATAAACTAATACTGTTGATCGGTGTTATCCGTATTAGTATGTCAAGCCTCGGCGGACGTGGACGTGATGATGGAAATGGAAGCGGCAAGGTGGTTCGTACGACCACGATTCATGCTACGGTGAAGGAGTATCTAGATCAAACGATATCCTATGAAATCTCCTCAGTGGTCGAGCCCACGAGCGAAGCCAAGAGACCGAGGATATCTGGGAAGTTTTTGGGCGGTGAAGAGTCTAAGGCTCCCAAACCCCCACGTCGTTCGAACGCGTCGTCATCGCGATCGGGAGTGAGCGCTTGGACTCCCAAGCCAAGACGGTGACTCTCGTAAGAAGGGAGGGTGCTTCAACTGCAATCGTCAGGGACATGTTCGTGCAAATTGTCCCTTTCCACTCTTGACTTGTTACCGGTGCGGGTGTGAAGGTCATCGGGAGAAGCATTGTGAGATAATTTCCGATCTGGCAAAGAATGCTACCCTTTTGGCAAACAGAGCAAGCGATCGAGAATGTCCCGAAACCCTATGTTTCCTTCTCAAGAGTCTAACATGGGAGGATGAATATTTTGTAATATGTCCTAATCGTTCTGCTTTGAACAATCGTGACTTTGATCGTTCTTCATTTCATTGCTCTATGTTACCAACTCTTGTTGTTCTAAGTTTCGGATCGAAATGTTTTCTTAGTATGGGGAAATGTACTACCCGTACTCTTCATAGTATTTTCAGTGTTGGGTGACTTTCATTGTTGGTACTTCATCTATGACCCTCTCGATAATTTTTAAACTACCCTGTTGTACTTAGCCTACTGTTCTCCGAACGAATTTCAGAACCGTTTTGTTAGACTCCGTGGATTATTGTGGTCTTTCCACATCTGAACTTGATCCTTGCAGAATTTTTGTTCGAAACTATTATTCTCATACGTGCAATTAACATTTCCGAATATATTATGAACTTGGATGCGGTTGGTTGAGCTCGAAACATGATTTTCAGGACGTCTGAACTATTTTGTGATTTTCTTAACTCTGGGAGCTTTGGTATCCAAATTCATACTCCTCCACCTCGACTTATCGTGTTCACTTACATTTTTAGAACCTCGCATTCGCACATTACTCATGATGATGTGGGGCTGAGCAAGTAGTTATTTTCTTGATTATTCCACCGCTCTCTATTTTAAGTTTCGGGACGAAACTTGTTTTAAGGAGGGTAGAATGTAATATCCGCAATTTCGATTTCCGGAAATTTTCATTTTTTCCGGCGAAGGTCCATTTCGACGAATCGCTTAGGACCGTTTCATCATTCTGGGAATATCTTATTCTGTACTTTTTATCATCCGAGTTCGTTTCGGTGTCGTTCTGTCGAATTCCGTGTTCTTTAGCGACTTTTCCACGTACGAGTTCGACTTTGTTAGATCACCGTTAATTTTTGGAAACTCCAAAAATTCTGACTCTTTGCAAAATTATAAAGCATCGAGTTAGCTTTCCAATGGTTCAAACAGCGAGTCAATCGGAGTCCGGACGAGAGAGTTATGGTCGAAATAGCTAAGTCACTCTCATTTTCCAGATTTGGCCGAACAGCCTGTACCGTGTGCCGCGGCACAAGGATTGTGCGCCGCGGCACACAGCCGAGTCAGTGCTGCAGCACACTTGTCCGCGGCACACCCGTGTGGCACCTGCCGGCTAAAACCTCTCAGTGCCGCGTGCCCCAAGACGGTCCCGTGATGCCGCGGCACATGCCGAGTCTGAGCCGCGGCACACTCCGAATGAGCCGCGGCACAACGAGCGGTCAGCAGACCACTGGGCGCAATTTTTGGCCCTGTGCCGCGGCACAGTTTAGCTGAGCCGCGGCACACAATGCGGTCAGCGCTATAACTGTGTGTTTTCAGCGAGATTCACTCATTTTCCTCCTTTTCTCCAACCGTGCGAGAGAGAGAGAGCTTGAGAGGGGGATTTTCCTTCATCTATCAATTGATTATGTAAATTTCTTCATCTCCTTTCAATCGTGAAGCTCGGATTGTGGATCTAGCACGTGTTCTTCGGATTATAGGGCTTGAATCTTCAAGAGGTATGAACTCCTTTAACCCTAGTACGATTTTTGGGGAGGGTTTGGTGGTGATCTTGTGTTTTAATCCGAATTAACCGATGTTGTGGTTAGATTTTGATAGCACTCTCGTGACCCTTGGTTTTCTTGTTTTTGGTTGGGATGAAATCCCGTTAGTTCACCGTTAACCGATTTCAATTCCCTACGCACTCTTGGTGTTCGATAAATTGTCCCAACGGGTAGAACTAGGAGGAATTTCTTCGTATTCATGATGTGGGATTGATTGTATATCATTATTGTGTTAGGGTCGGATTTGAGAGGATTGTTCGGACCGAAACCTATTCCTTCGTCGTCTCCTTCGCGTCGTATTACCAAGGCAAGTACCTCGATATACGAATTGTAACTGCGTGAAATCATTGTTGTCGAAGTGTATGAGTTTATATGGATGTATATATACGTATGTGTATATATATATATATATGTGTTGATATATAGTTACATGTTAAATATATGTATGTATATACGCATTTTGATATATATGTTTATGTCGGTGATCGACGAGTGTTGAATTCTAAGATTAGTTGACGTACTCAACTTGGATTGACGGACGAACTATAGTTATTCATATAATATAGTAAGGTTATATATATATCTATATATCTATATATATAAATGTATATATATTCGGTTGAGTCGCAATATAGAGATATATGTGCGGTGTTGATTGAGTTTGATTGATAACGTGCGTGTTATTGTTTATTTGTGTGGTTATGGATCATGGAGAAATTGTGTGACTTGATGTACCGAGTTTGAAAATTGTTGTGACGTTTGTCCGTGTGCTTGATGTTTGAAACAATGTGGATACTTGTTGTGAGAAACGTCATATCCGGAACCTCGAGGGCGGGCGTGCACTCCGGCCTGGTGTACGCTGCAATGTGCGGCTCCATATGGGTGGTGAACGCCGGTGTTACATAATGCGTGTGTCAAGGGGCGGCTCTTGCAGGAGTGATCGTCGGCGCAGTGACATGTTCAAGGAGCGGCCGACATAGTGGAGTGAACGCCGGTGCACAGTGTGTGGTGAGGCGCCCGGCAGCTTATTAGTTACGGTATTCGAGTGATAGCTAAGACCGTGCTACGAACGATGTTCGTATCTCAAATTCTTTCAACTCACTTTTAAATGCTTGTCTTGATATAGACCGCGATTCGTGTTTTTGAAAGCGTGTTTCAACTTGTTTTTTTTTAGCGTTGGTATCAGGGTTAATTAACCACGGAGGTTTGACGAAATCTCCGAGGGTTAATTAATCGGGGGTCTTGAGCAGGATATGTCGAATGAGAGTTTTGTACCTTTGATTGTATTGTGGTGCTATTCTGTGTATTGGGTCGAGGACCCTGTGGAATGTTGAGATGATTGATGTCATGATGATGTTATTCGGATCGGGTTGAGAACCCTGAGAGATGTTGTAATGATTTCGTTTGTGACAGCGTTCTATAAATTGGGTCGAGGACCCCGAATAAGTTGACTTGGTTTTCGTGTAATTGTCTTCCATATGTTGGGTCAAGGACCCGAGAGCTTTTGAAATTATTTCCAAAAGTATTTCCATTCGATTTTAAAAACCCCCAGACGGCCCGAGTCAATAATAACCTTTGCAAACTATCTTATCAAAACATTTTTCCTTTTTCAAAGGGATTTTCCTGACTCCTTGGGCTCGTTTAAAGTTTCATTGATGTTATGTTCCGTAAAGAGAATATGACTATGTGATTATCTTTCACCTTGTGTATGCGAGTGTTATTCTGTGTGGACTATAGGAATGTATGGTTTGTGTGAAGGCTTCACGGCGGTTGAATTTTGTGTTGTTACTGTTCGTATATCTTGTATACTATGTACTTGCACTAGCAAAATTCCAGTTTGCTAACCCCCGAGTTTTCGGGGGGTGGGTGCCTGTTATGCGCTCGAGTTTTGGCAATCGGGAGCAGTCACGGGATTGGCTTGGAAGGAGATGGAAGACGACGATGCTAATCACACCAGAGTCAGAGTCTTTTCTTTTGTATAATTTTGGTCGGTATTTCTCTGTCGTTCGAGTATTCACCCTTGCATGGGTGTAGTTATCATTTATTAAATTGAGTTGTCATTCTTTTCTGTGTTCAAGTTTATTGTTGTCATTGTAATATGAATGTCGTTAGTTTCTGAATTGGTTTATGACCTTGTCGGTCTGCTTTCTATTTAATTTTGACCCCGGTCGGTCAATCATTGAGTAGTCTTTTGGAGTTTAGCCTGGTAGATCCTTGTGATAAGGGTCTACGGCGTGTGACATTCCCGGTCGTATTCTGGGGATGTTACAAATATTAATATATTTTGTTATATATTAATATTAAAAATTATATTACATTATATATTAAAAATTATAATACATACATATTATTTTGTGAATTATATTATATTAAATGTGCAATATATTGAATATTAATATATTTTGTTATATATTAATATTAAAAATTATATTACATTATATATTAAAAATTATAATACATACATATTATTTTATGAATTATATTATATCAAATGTGGAATATATTGAATATTAATATATTTTGTTATATATTAATATTAAAAATTATATTACATTATATATTAAAAATTATAAAACATAAATATTATTTTATGTATTATATTATATTAAATGTTCAATATATTGAATATTAATATATTTTGTTATATATTAATTTTAATAATTATATTACATTTTATATTAAAAACTATAATACATACATATTATTTTATGAATTATATTATATTAAATGTGCAATATATTGAATATTAATATATTTTGTTATATATTAATATTAAAAATTATAATACATTATATATTAAAAATTATAATATATACATATTATTTTATGAATTATATGATATCAAATGTGGAATATATTGAATATTAATATATTTTGTTATATATTAATATTAAAAATTATATTACATTATATATTAAAAATTATAATACATACATATTATTTTATGAATTATATTATATCAAATGTGGAATATATTGAATATTAATATATTTTGTTATATATTAATATTAAAAATTATATTACATTTTATATTAAAAATTATAATATATACATATTATTTTATGAATTATATTATATCAAATGTGGAATATATTGAATACTAATATATTTTGTTATATATTAATATTAAAAATTATATTACATTATATATTAAAAATTATAGTACATACATATTATTTTATGAATTATATTATATCAAATGTGGAATATATTGAATATTAATATATTTTGTTATATATTAATATTAAAAATTATATTACATTATATATTAAAATATTTTGTTAAATATTAATATATTTTGAAAATAATTCTGAAAATATTAACAAACATATACATATAATATATATATATATATATTTTATATATATATATATATATTTATATATATATATATATATATGGTTTATTGTACATTTATATAATGTAAATCAATATTAGAACAATAAATGTCTTTGGTTCACTGGTTTGATACCCACCTCCATCTCATTGAGGTCACAGGTTCAAATCCCGTGAGTAGCGAAAATGCACATTTATACATATTATGTGCGGGTCACTGGTGGTGAGCGGGTTTGGGCGGGCGGGGCGGGTGCGGACTGGGCGGGAAAATAAAATATTTATTTTTAAAAAAATAATATATTAAAAAAATAATTTCAATTTATTAAAAAAATTATTTAAAAAAATAAAAAAAATTAGTAGTGCCCCCTACTTTTACAGAAAATTGGCCTCTGCTGCAACACTTGTTTAATATTGCTGTAGACTATAGGTAACGATGCCTTGCAATCTTATGGTAACAAAAGGAGTGGTGTTGCAGTAGGTGACATAAGTGTTGCTATAGGGACCTACGGCAGCGATGAAAAGTGCAACACCAAAAAAGTGTTGCCGTTTTGATTTTCTTGTCTACAGCAACGATTTTTTTGGTTCTTGCAACATTTTGTAGGAGTTGCCGTAGGCCATCTATGGCGTAGTGACTTCTTTTTTGTTTGGCGCCAATAGTCTGTGGCTGATGAGCTTTGACTTCCAAATTCTTAAATGAAATATATGCTTGAACTTTATAAGTAGATCGGCAACTGTGTCAGCACATATAAGAATATCTCTTGATGGCTGAGAGATAAATTTGTGATCTACTCCTTGATCCAGGAAGGCTTGCTGAAGAAATTATTAGTATTCAACAAACCTATAGGTTTGGTATGGAAGTCCCGCTCAGCCCATTATGTGATATTGAATATCTCACTGAGTGTGCCATAGCCATCTGTAAGAATAATAAAAGCATCACTATTAATCACCATATACATCAAACTATCATGCACAGACTGTGCTTGAAGCATCAACCCAGTTAAACCTCTTATACAACTAGTTCTAACTGTAGGAAAGTGTAAGGCACTTGTTACTCTTATTCTCCCATTTTGTGCAGCCTGTAAAAGATAACCCAAAAATCTATGATTACTCCCACCATACAATATATCGATTTTGTACTTTTCTAATTCTTTTACGAATTAATATGACATATCTATATACTGGATATGACCTATCAGTTTGGATCCACCTAAAATACATATAGTTTTAATTGGATGAGATCTACATAAGGATTCTAAGAATTCCATCTCTGTTGGCCACTAAGTATACAGAATACAGCTTGGAAATATTTTAGCAACAAGTTGTACGATTTCATATTAGAGTGCGTAGCGGAAGTCTTGAAACAATAAGTTGCTATAAATACAGCAACTGGGCTAATCTCCTGTTTGCTTGGTGCGTACAGGGTTTTTGAAGTATACTTAAACAAATCACAATAATGAAAGCAGTAAATGCAGAAGGTAATTAACACAATAATTAAAGTGGTTTGAGGTAAACTCCTCTACGTCCACTAGTCCTACACACAGGAGTAAAACGTTTTATTATAGACACTGCGTACACAACTACGTGTCTATAATCAAACCTATCCTCGTATCGTTCACACAGGTTGATACAAAGACTGTAGCTTTCAACCGTTCACACAGATTGATAAGCTAACTCTTGACTTGCTTCTTCACACACACAGTTCCAAAGCTTCATCTTATTCATCCCACACAGGTCGGAATAACTTCTTTAGTTCACACAGAACTAGGTTTTTATTCGAAGGTAAAAGGTAAAGTAACCAGGTAAGAACAACAGCTTGACTATGAAGATCTTGAGCTGATGATGGCTGTTCTTAATTGACTGAGTATATTTCTTATTTTCAGATATGAATGATACTTGAAGAAATATACTTTGCTCTTGTAAGCTTGATCTAATGATATTGAATATTCAGTCGATAGATCGTTCATGTATTGCTTGTAAGCTTGTATATCTTGGATAATCTGATCTTCAAACTCTGGGATATATATAGCCTCTGAATAGATCCATTGGAAATAGATCCGTTGAGACCATAGACCATTTCAACATGTTGATTGTTTTGAATAAAACACGATCCGGTTTTTGCTCCTTGATTGAAATCTATGTCGGCTGGTATTTAAATACTTTATCCCTTCAGTATTTAAATACTTCTTTTCAAACAGGACTTGACTTTAGCGAATAAGGTAGATTCCGTTTCAACGGTCTTCAGTCCTGTTGGATAAGTGTTGAAGGACTCAACACTTACAGCCTGTATGCTGTATCCAACATAATGTTGTAGGCTATCTTTGTAACACCCCCAATCCGCTCAGGGATGTTACACGCTGTAGAACCTTTCCTCAAGGATCTACCAGGCTGGTAACAACATCGAACATCTCAACAATGCCTTTAGGGCTAAAATGACTCAATAGACCAATTTGGTTTTTCAATAAAAGCATACAACTCAATTTCAATACATGCCCATGCAGGGGTCAAATACAAAATACTCCCGTACAACGGGGAAAATACTGCTGCGGAAATAAAGTACAACTGAACCAATACAACAATGAACGGGTCCTCATGTGATTAGTATCGTTCATCTTTCATCATCCTTCATGCCGACACTGTGCTATGCTACCCCAAAACCTGAATGCAATACAGACATCCACCCCCCGATTCCTCGGGGGTTAGCAAAATTCCACTATTTTTCTAGTGCAAGTACAAAGTGCAAAATACGAGTCATACAATTCACATTCCAAGAATAACAATAATCAGGAATCCTCAAAGATCCAAACATAACAAAAGTACTTCCTGAGGCAAGAGTTTGAGTAAAACTTTCCAAATTCGAAAGACCGCAAATCATGAGAACAATTTGTAAAACGGTTTAAAATACCCTCGGGAGTTTTAACGGAAAACAATTTAGGATTTTCAAATCCCTCTCTTTTCTAAATCAACAGGGGTCACAACCCAAAGGTTTTGTTTTCGCAAATAAAACCAACAACAATTCATAGGGTCAAAACCCACGTCACGTGTCCTCAACGGACATAAAATCAACACAACATAATCACCCAAGATACGCAAATCTTGGTCAACGAATACGACACCAACTCGTTAATCCAGGGATATACCATTGGATTCCCTCGAGGTCTCGCCGGAACCTCCCGAGGTGAGCAAAATACATTCACAAATCATATACACACCAACTCGTGAATCCAGGGTTATACCATTAGATTCCCTCGAGGCCTCGCCGGACCCTCCCGAGGTGAGCAAAAGACATTCACAATCATATACATTACACCGTGAACACATGCCACATCATCTCACGGTTAGATCAATCACTTGTTGTCTCCTGGCCATATGATCGCATGCCATATGTCACCGTAGGTCTTATCTTCTGACGGTTGGATCAATCACTTGTGGCATCCTAACCAGATGATCACAAGCCATGTGTCACCATAGATTGTCTTAGGCTCTCACGGTTGGATCAATCACTTGTTGCATCCTGAACACATGATCACATGCCATGTGTCACCATAGACCTTCGACCATATCCACACATTCACACAAATTACATAGCACGCCAAGGATATCCGAACAACTCACCCAAAGGCAATAAACACATAGCACAACACAAGTGTCAAATCACAACACACCAAAATGAGATAATATATGTATATATATTATCAAAGCACAACAACAACGCTTAGCGTATTCATAGGGTTCACTTTACCATTCACGAAACACATGCGTTTTGAAAGTGAGCCCTTAACGAGGCTAAACCGAATCTTTTTAAAGTTCATTTCAAACGAACAAACAAACATACCAAGACGATCACCAATCATCATATCCATAAAACAAGAAATGTATGAACAAGGTACTTGCCTCGATACTACGAGCAATGGAATAATGAACGGATACGGTCGGGTAGCACTCGAAATTCCAAGATCGACCAAAACCCCGACAATTCCACGAAAATACGAAAATAATATCACCACGAATCAATAACGCTAAACGGCATCCGAATCAACCCGAAAAACAACAAGAATCCGAGGGTTCTTCAAGGAAATCGGAAATCAAGTTCCGGGTGGTAAAAATTGACAAACGAGTTACAAAATACGAAGATCAAGGCCAAGACAACAAGAATACCATAATCAATTCATCAACCATGGATTAAATCGAAGAATCGCGAAGAACCCCCAAAAATCGTACAACTAGGGTTCTAAGTAAGAAAATACCAAGATTCGACGAAGAACACGGATTGGATGATGATATAATTGACAAGAATCTTCCAAAATGCCTTGGAATTGGTTAGGACCATCCAAGAACTCGAGTTCCCGAGTCTCCCGTCGCCAGCCGCCACAAAAACGAGGAAAAAGGGTAAAAAATAAGGTCTGGCCGAAGCCCAGGCCTATATATGGCCGGCAGTTTTACGGCCGTAACCGGCAGTGCCTTACAGCCGTAACTCGGTTAACTGCCGATAGCACATGAAATGGCCGAAGCCTTGCATATGCAATGATCGTACCTTACGGCCATAATGGGCATAGCCTTACGGCCGTAACCGAACTCCCAGGGGTCGCTGACTGAAATCTGCCGAGTCACTACGGCCGTAACCGTCCAGTGCTTAGCGGCCGTAACAAGCCTTACGACTATAACCTAATGGACCTTACGGCCGTAACCGAGTCCTCCCAGGCCAGGGTGTGCGGACGCCTTATAGACGTAATCGGCCACGCCTTACGGCTGTAATCGGCCCAGCCAGCCCTCCGACTACCCTGCTCGATACTCAGCGACGTCTCGATCACGCGAACGCATCTTCTAAGATAAAAAACAATAACGAACAGGCTACGAAAGTCAACGTACCACAGTACAAGCATGCGATTCCAAAGAAGCGGACGACAATAGTCTGTTCGACCGAATAAAATTCAACGTAACTGGAATGAAGATCTCGGGTATTACATTACCATAGCGTGCGCTAACCAATAAGTGTAGCGTGCACTAATGACTCAGAAGGACAGCAACAGTATTCTCGGAAATGGGTACGACGACGGATACCCACGACTTTGGGAAAGTATAAAACGGTCCCAAAAGTCCGAAAAATCACGATACGGCAACGGATAATCAAACCGAAGCTCAAAACACGTATGACAACGTTAAATGAACTTACGAGAAACCCGAAACAACAATTTCGAAAAAGATTCACAAGAATCAAACTCAAGCGCGGAAAAGTCGCCTAAGAACACGGAACTCAACAAAACGATACCGAAACGAACTCGGACATCAAAAAGTGCAGAATTAAATATTCTCAGAATGATGAAACATTCACAAGTGAGCCATTAAAACGTACTCCTGCAAAAAAAAAAGAAATTTACCGAAAATCGAAGTTGCAGATATTACAAACTACCCTCCTTAAAAGACGTTTCGTCCCGAAACTTAAAATAAGTAGGGAGGAGCAACATCCCACCAGGAAGCACTCAATGAGATACACAAGAACCGAAAACTCGCGCCCAACAGCGAAACATTACAAGTCACGCAAAGAAACATGCGGCGTGAAAACACGCTCCACGACGACCATCACAACGCCACAGGTAGAGACATAATAAAACCAACAAACAAGTGACAAGCGCCATCAAACAGATAATACAATCAAGTCAATTATTCGAACAATCACAAAACACAAAGCACCTATTACAAGAAAACACGCATAGTCGAGAAAACAGAAATTAAACACAAAACGATTCACAAAGACAATCACAAACAATTAGGACTACGCCGAAATCCTCAAAAACCACACTAAGCATCTCCGTGTCCTTTCGGAGTGGAGACGCAACCTCGATCCCCACATCTCTCAGCTACCGTCTCGCAATACATGGCTCGGTGACCCACCTGGCCACACTTGAAATAGCTGACTAACAGTGAACGACAATTCTTCGCGGTATGGCTTGCTCGACTACAGTTATAACATGTCTTCGAGCTGCTCACGTTACTCACTGTAGGGGTACTACTCCTCTGATCACGCGATCGAGGAACCATCGTGGGATGACGATACGAAATCCCAGCCTTAGGGGGCCCATTCCCTTGATTTCCTAAAAGGTTCCCAACGGTTTTCTGTTTCTTCGAGTCAGACATACTCTCGGTCGATAATCTGGATAGCTCATAGGCTAACGCCTTATTCTGATAATCTCTAAAGGAAGTACAAGTGACACCTGCTATGTACTGACGAATCTCCGGCTTCATCCACCTACAAAAATGATAGATCTTATCCTCCTCCGTCCTTACTTGATCCTGCATATAGCTGAGCTGTTTGCTAAAATCAATAATAGCTTGAGACAGCGGTACATCATGCGGTTTCGCCGAAAAGAATTCATTAATCCTCTGATTTTTCATCGCTCCGGACAAAAGTCATCTCTCATGAATCTCTGGAACTCTGCCCATGTGACAACAGGATCTCGAGGCTTAACAGTCTCCCACCAGTTAGCGGCATTCTTGTTGAGAAGATACTGAGCTACCGATAATCTACGTTCTTCTAGACAATCGACCACCTCGAATATCTTTTCCAACTGGAAAAGCCAACCATCCCAGCCTAATGCATCTGCAGCACCAGCGAAACATGTGGGATTCATACGAACCACTTCTCGAAGCCACTGATTTGCACCAGTGTTCTGGGTCAAATCTGTAATACGCTGAACTGCATGAGTCAACTGAGTCATCTCTGTAGCTACCTGCTACAAAATAGTAGCAACACCGATACCGATATCATCACCAGCAGCATGATCCCGATCACGCATCTGGTCGCCACGACCACGACCTCTGCCCCTCGGCATACTGAATAAGCAACCACCCGGCACAACAGAAAATCATAACACGCAACACGTACAACGATTACCATCATAAAGCAACACACATACAAACATCACAGCAACAACGATATCGTTCGGCGACCTCCACGGCCCAGATGATAACTAGCACATAATTACCAACATCATGAAACAATCACACATGTACACAATCGTACGAACCCAAGGTCTAACAGCTGGCACAGGTGCGATAACACGCAAATCACCACGAAGCGACAACATTCAATACCAACATTACACCTCTCACAGAGGGCTAACACAACAACTGTGTGGCGAATGACTCAACGCTCACACCAACCTTAACGGTAACGCTAACATCGTACATACGTTCCCAGGCCTCACACAAGAAAGATAGGTTTTAAAAACGAAAACCACCTTTTGAAAAATTTTGCAAACACCAGTTGATCTTGAGTATCACTTTTCAAAAAGTTGAACAAACATCATTGTCGAGACTTTGAAAACCATCTTGCGTTTGATAAAATGAGGACACTTTCTTTTAGCGAAAAACTTTCAGAAATATTCGACCTTCGGGTCTAAGCAAATGCGTTTCCAAAATTACTGAAATATCTAAAAAAATATTTTGGTCCTCAAACTAGAATAATTTTGAAACAAATAGATGCGCTAGTAGGCGCCTTGAAAATAAAATCCATTTAAAAGTACGTCTCGAAATTTATTTTCTAAGATACTCAAGGGTTTCAAAAATCCAATAGGCCAGAATGCCCAAAACTCACACGTATCGACATTCACTTACATACATCATAATACACGCATTAACTCGTTCAAAACCAAGACAACACATGTCTTTTACCGGAAAACAAACAGTCAAATATCACAGTCAAAAGGACATAAATAGCGACAACACTCCTCGTATAAACGCATCACGAAACCAAGAATCTGCATAAAGATTCCATCACTTAATACATAATCATACAAGTGGCTCGTGCCACACGAGGCACAACACAAAGAATGGACACTTACATCCACAGGTCGCACGAAGATGATGATTGCCCCACGATACTAATCACGACCAACCAACTCAGACGACGCGTCGCGACATGACTCAGTCAGACAAAATCCGACGAGACAAAACTCAACAGACACCACTGACCCAATAGCCTAGGTTTCCACAACCTAAGCTCTAATACCATTTATGTAACACCCCCAATCCGCTCAGGGATGTTACACGCCGTAGAACCTTTCCTCAAGGATATACCAGGGTGGTAACAACATCGAACATCTCAACAATGCCTTTAGCGCTAAAATGACTCAGTAGACCGATTTGGTCTCTCAATAAAAACATACAACTCAATCTCAATACATTCCCACGCAGGGGTCAAATACAAAATACTCCCGTACAATGGGGAAAATACTGCAGCGGAAATAAAGTACAACTAAACCAATACAACAATGAACGGGTCCTCATGTGATTAGTATCTTTTATCTTTCATCATTCTTCATGCCGAACCTGTGCTATGCTCCCCCAAAACCTGAATGCAATACAGACATCCACCCCCCGATTCCTCGGGGGTTAGCAAAATTCCACTATTTTGCTAGTGCAAGTACAAAGTGCAAAATACGAGTCATACAATTAACATTCCAAGAATAACAATAATCAGGAATCCTCAAAGATCCAAACATAACAAAGATTACTTCCCGAGGCAAGAGTTTGAGTAAAACTTTCCAAATTCGTAAGACCACAAATCATGAAAACAATTTGTAAAACGGTTTAAAATGCCCTTGGGAGTTTTAACGGAAAACAATTTAGGATTCTCAACTCCCTGTCTTTTCTAAATCAACAGGGGTCACAACCCAAAGGTTTTGTTTTCGCAAATAAAACCAACAATTCACAGGGTCAAAACCCACGTCACGTGTCCTCGACGGACATAAAATCAACACAACATAATCACCCAATATACGCAAATCTTGGTCAATGAATACGACACCAACTCGTGAATCCAGGGCTATACCATTGGATTCCCTCGAGGCCTCGCCGGACCCTCCAGAGGTGAGCAAAATACATTCACAAATCATATACACACCAACTCGTGAATCCAGGGCTATACCATTAGATTCCCTCAAGGCCTCGCTGGACACTCCCGAGGTGAGCAAAACACATTCACAATCATATACATAACACCGTGAACACATGCCATATCATCTCATGGTTGGATCAATCACTTGTTGTCTCCTGACCATATGATCGCATGCCATATGTCACCGCAAGTCCTATCATCTCACGGTTGGATCAATCACTTGTTGCATCCTGACCACATGATCACAAGCCATGTGTCACCATAGATTGTCTTAGGCTCTCACGGTTGGATCAATCACTTGTTGTATCCTGACCACATGATCACATGCCATGTGTCACCGCAGGTCTTATCATATGATGGTTGGATCAATCACTTGTGGCATCCTGACCACATGATCACAAGCCATGTGTCACCGTAGATTGTCTTAGGCTCTCACGGTTGGATCAATCACTGGTTGCATCCTGACCACATGATCACATGCCATGTGTCACCGTAGACCTTCGACCATATCCACACATTCACACAAATTACATAGCACGCCAAGGATATCCGAACAACTCACCCAAAGGCAATAAACACATAGCACAACACAAGTGTCAAATCACAACACACCAAAATGAGATAATATATGTATATATATTATCAAAGCACAACAACAACGCCAAGCGTATTCATAGGGTTCACTTTACCATTCACGAAACACATTCGTTTTGAAAGTGAGCCCTTAACGAGGCTAAACCGAATCTTTTTAAAGTTCATTTCAAACGAACAAACAAACATACCAAGGCAATCACCAATCATCATATCCATAAAACAAGAAATGTATGAACAAGGTACTTGCCTCGATACCACGAGCAATGGAACAATGAACGGATACGGTCGGGTAGCCCTCGAAATTCCAAGATCGACCAAAACCCCGACAATTCCACGAAAACTACGAAAATAATATCACCACGAATCAATAACGCTAAACGGCATCCGAATCAACCCGAAAAACAACAAGAATCCGAGGGTTCTTCATGGAAATCGGAAATCAAGTTCCGGGTGGTAAAAATCGACAAACGAGTTACAAAATCCGAATATCAAGGCCAAGACAACAATAATACCATAATCAATTCATCAACCATGGATTAAATTGAAGAATCACGAAGAAACCCCCAAAAATCGTATAACTAGGGTTCTAAGTAAGAAAATACCAAGATTCGACGAAGAACACGGATTGGATGATGATATAATTGACAAGAATCTTACAAAATGCCTTGGAATTGATTAGGACCGGCCAAGAACTCGAGTTCCCGAGTCTCCCGTCGCCAGCCGCCACAAAAACGAGGAAAAAGGGTCAAAAATAAGGTCTAGCCGAAGCCCAGGCCTATATATGGCCAGTAGTGTTACGGCCGTAACCGGCAGTGCTTTACGGACATAGCTCAGTTAACTGCCGGTAGCGCACGTAATGGTCGAAGACTTGCGTACGCAACGATCGTACCTTACGGCCGTAACCGAACTCCCAGGGGTCGCTAACTGAAATCTACCTAGTCACTATGGCTGTAACCGGCCAGCACTTAGCGGCCATAACAAGCCTTACGTCCGTAACCTAATGGACCTTACGGCCGTAACCGAGTCCTCCCAGGCCAGGGTGTGTGGACGCCTTACGGCCGTAATCGGCCAGGCCTTACGGCCCTAATCGGCCCAGCCAGCCCTCCGACTGCCTGGCTCGATACTTTGCGACGTCTCGATCACGCGAACGCCCCGGCTAAGATCCAAAACAATAACGAACAGGCTAAGAAACTCAGCGTACCACAGTACAAGCATGCGATTCCAAAGACGCGGACGACAACAGCCCGTTCGACCGAAGAAAATTCAACATAACCGAAATGAAGATCTCGGGTATTACAGTACCATAGCGTGCGCTAACTAATAAGTGTAGCGTGCGCTAACAACTCAGAAGGACAGCAACAGTATTCTCGGAAATGGGTACGATGACGGGTACCCACGACTTTGGGAAATTACAAAACGGTCCCAAAAGTCCGAAAAATCACGATACGACAACGGATAATCAAACCGAAGCTCACAACACGTATGACAACGTTAAATGAACTTACGAGAAACCCAAAACAACAGTTTCGAATGAGATTCACAAGAATCCAACTCAAGCACGGAAAAGTCACCTAAGAACACGGAACTCAACAAAACAACACCGAAACAAACTCGGAGTCAAACAATGCAAAATTAAATATTCTCAGAATGACGAAACATTCACAATCGATCCATTAAAACAGACTCCTGCCAAAAAAAGAAATTTACTAAAAATTGAAGTTGCAGATATTACAATCTTAGTGCTGTTGTATGGAGAGATGTTGTATGAATATTTCACGACAGCTTCCATACTTGGTATCATACTGCCTGATGAGCTTCTAGCTGTATGATGGCACTTTATACTTTTGCTATATTCAAGAGGAGGCACTTGACATCTTTCTGTATGATTGACTTCAGGACAGCGGCTTGCTGTATGTTGGTACTTTGAGAAGACTTCGATATAGGATTGTTTACCCCAACAATTTCGATTGTCTTCGGGACAGCTACTTGTTGTTTGTTTGGCACTTTATCAAAACTTCGATACAGGATTGTTTTATCCCAAAAATTTACCCCTTTTTGATAATTGCCAAATCTTCTGATGATGCCAAAACCTTGATGCCAAAACCTTTGAAACATCTTTGTTTCGAGAGGCTTTCTTCTCCATCTTCTGTCAAGTGTTCTGACTTTCAGCAAATTAAAGCAATGTGAACTCCTCGCGGGCAAGTTCTAAAAAGGTAGTACCTAACTGCAAAGTGTTTTTACAACTTAAACTTATGATTGGCGCGCAGGCACAATCTTACAGTGTAATCTAGTTGAATACAACTTAACCTATGAACTGTTCGCAGACAAGTTCTTACATCTAACAAGTTTTTCATACTTGTTTAATTTCAGCAAACAAATATAATTTCGTAATCACACAGTAACACAGTAGATTACGAGTTGTGATCTTTCAGGACAAAAATAGATTTTATTGATGAAGATCGAAGATTGCAAGGTTGGGCAAAAATAAAGATACATAATTTTTGCTGTTTCAAAAATAAAATACAGGAAGGATCCTACAAGCTAACTCTTATAGTCAGCATGTCTCCAGGGCCTTCTCGAATCATTCTTGGTTCCTTTCCACCAGTTTTGTAAGGCATCCTTGTTTCGATTTCAATAGATTACTCTACCTTAAGTAGATTTGTCGAAAACAAGGATCCAATCATCCGGGTGAGTAACCAGATCTCCTTTCCTGTGTTTGGATTTTAACTGGAGCTGTAGGGGGATCTTTCCTTCATCCAACCACTTTTTGAATTCCTCAGAAGCTTCCTGCAGTGTTTTACAACTGTTGAATATGGGGGATTCACTGATAAGAACTACAAAGTATCTTAACATTTCATTTTTCCTCCAATCCTTTATCTCGTCGGCTGTTGGCTGTCGGTTGTCCGGGAGATTTATCACTGGCGGATTCTGCACGAGGTTTATCTAGGGAAGTTTTAGATCGTCGAATTCTTGGCGAGCACCCTGTATCCTGTCAGTGTGAGCAGGAGATGACAATCGGGTAATTACAGCAGTAATGATGTCTTCTATTGCAGCTTCAAACTCCTTTTCATGCTCCAGTCTCAATCTCTTTGCAGCATCCCTTGACTCTTCCCCCTCTTTGGCTTCATCAAGGTACGAGACTTTTTCATCTAAGCGCTCCAGGATTTTCATGGCGTTGTCCTATTTTGTCTCCATACTTGAGCATTTTTCCACCAATGATCGAAGCACCATCGACATATCATCAATCTTCTGATCATGGCCTCGAAGGTGTGAGCCTATTTCCAGTAGTGCCGATGCAGTCTTGGCTTCCGAGATGCGTAGCTTGGCCTGTTCTTCCTTCAGGATCTGTTTCTATCGCTGTTGGAGTTGGTGGAGAGCTTGCTTCAAGACAGTGGGCAAAATGCGGAAGGCTTCTTCCATTTGGGAGATTTCTCGCTTAACACCCGTCATTTCATCGATAGATGTCTCGTGCAACCAATTTATTTCTTTTTCAACAGTGTGCAGGGCATTTACAGCTTCCTATAGGAAACTGTTTGGTGGCCAAGAGCATGCAGTTGCTCATTCCTTTCTACGGTTCTGGGAGAGTCGGGCTTGGCAAAATCTTCAACTCCATTTAGCTATCTGACGAACACATGATAGCGTGGCTGTTGTGGTTCATCCTCAGTTAAGAAACCATCGTCGGATACCATAGATGGAGATGTGGGGGCATCTGGAGCTGTTGCAGCAGGTTGATCGGCCTCGGTGACAGGGCGGACTGATTCCTCCTGTTCCGAAATGGTTTCTGTAGACATAGGTATAGGAGGGACTGAATCCTACGATTGTCTCTCAGCTTCTGCCTACTCCGGCAGAGGGACTGATTCCTCATGCGGGATGGCGCGGGTTTGATATTCGGCGACAGGCTCGGGGGCCTGTTGTGAACCAGTTTGTTGTTCCACGACAGGAGGGACTAGTTTGTCGCTGTCTTGAACAGTTTCTAGCTGTTGGGGAAGGAACTGTTGCCTCGAGGTTCTTCTCCCTGTTGATGTTGTGTCCCTGAGAATTCATGTTCTCTTGCTTCTTCACGACTCATCCTCAGACCAGTATGGAAGGCGTCGTCGTCGTCGTCTGAGTCATGGTCAGATTTTAGACTGATAGGAATTGTTTCTTTGGACAGAGATTTCCCTTTCTTTCGAGCATCTGCTTTATCCATGAGATGGCTCGAAATCAGCTCTTTGAAGCAAAGGTTGTCCCATTGGATCAGGAGTCTGTCACCTCCAGAACAAACCTTTCTTCTTATCTCCAATCGCTCCAATTGTACAAGGTTTCATACGGAGCAAGTCTGTATGCTTTCCATTGAACAAAACGGTCGTAGGCCTGTTCAGTTATGGAGTTTTGTAAATTATGGAGTCGGGAGAGGGGCTGCATACAGTGCATGCGTCCAATGTAGGCAAGGGTTCCACTATAGGTGTGGGATCCTGAATTGGAGAGGGATCTCCTACAGAAATTGGTACCCCTGGGGGAGATAGATCCCTTATAGGTGTGGGTTCCCGTTCAGGAGATGTGGCTATTGGCTCCAAAGGGCAGCCGACTTGCCAGAGTCTTTCAAGTTGGCAAATAACTGTGCATCCGTCATCGCTGCCAATGGCTCGGGATCTACTGTCTGGACAGCAGTAGTTATTTCGTCTGTAGGGGTTGTGCCCTACGGGATTGTTTTAGTGGGTTGCGCCTTTGCCTTAATTTTGGAAAGCCTTTGTAGCTTCCTTTTCGGCTTCTCACCAGCAATGGGAGACTTGCTGTGAGATCTCTTTCTTTTCCTCGAGGGCTCCTCACTTCCGGACTTTGAGGTTACGTCCCTTGGATCAGCGGAAAGGGGCAAGGTTTGAACAAATGGCCTCTTTGCAATCAGATGTGCTTTGTTGAAGACGGAGGGCCTGGTTCCTCCAATGTATTTTCGTGAATTTATTTTTCTTTTCTTCCTTTGCTTGCGGAATACCACACTTGGTCAGAATATTATTAAGAATCAGACCAAAGGACTTCTTCTGAGAGGCAGGTTTAGAGACTTCTTCCTGCAACCTTTTGAGAACAATCTAGCACCAGTTGACCTTCTCGCAGGACATGATGGCGACCATCATTCGGAATCTCAGATTGGTGCACATCTCGAAAGCACCTATTCTGTTTTCAATCACACGATAGCAGAAATCATGTAAGTAAACAAATGGAAGGCAAAAACATTTCTTGTGGCATGAAGCATGAACATTCTCGTCCGATGTTGAACCAGTAAATAATCCCCAGTATTTGGTTAGGACTTCTTGGGACCCAAAGGTCTCAATTTCCTCCATGGACAGTCCATCAGCAGGGAGGCTGTATAAATTTTACAGCAAGTCTTAGTCAATGTGGATCTCCACTCCCGGACGGTGGCAGAAATGTCAGACATGTTTCCTCCCTGTGCAAGAGAGAAGAAACGGACAGAGGCATTGAGGTAAAATTCCTCAACCATTTGCGCATCGTAGCGCTCAGTAATGTGGCTTCCAAGGCGATATATGCCTTGATGATGAATCCTTGTAATGATGATCTCCATGGAGTCAAAGTCGTCGGTTTCAGCATGGACACGTTCAACAACCACAGATCTAGCAAAGATCCTTCCGTCAATGATGGTGTCGGTCTTCTTGAGAGATGGAGAGGAAGTCTGTGAGGATGCTATAGTAGTTTCTTGAAGAAAAGTAAGTGAGATTCAAAGAAAATCGCAGTGAAATTGCAGTAAGAAATGTAGGCTGTTTGCTCAAAGACTCGTTCAATTTGCAGTAAGCGTAAAGAGTCAAATAGGGCAAGAACAGTGCTTTTATAGTTGGGCGGTGGGAAGATTTAGGGTTTCCAGACAGTGAATGGTCAGATTTAAGGTACGGGAACTGTCGTTTTAAATGAACGAACAGGATGGACCGAGCGTAATGGGTACATCTTTATCCATTTAATTTTGAAATGATAGTAGGTCCCACATCTGATGTTTCGACCTCCCTTATTGCCCGAATCGGTGGTTGGAAATTATAAAAAAAATTGAAAAATTGCGGCGTTTGCGATACAATTGTCCAGATGTCGTGCAAAGCATTTAATGCAAAAGACGTTTGATTTAAAAAACAGGGCACATGGACTCAAATTTGTGTTGAAATGAATAGAATATTAGAATATAATATTAATTGAACTCCAGAGTATTGGCTGTATCCGCGAAAATACAGTGTTTCCCCTTAAAAGGTACATACGGGATTCAATTCTTACAGCATTTATTAGATTAATAATGTATTCATGGGTCATACTATATTCCCCCTTAATTATTGCACATGTCAGCTGTAGGATGAATTTTCATCTTTTTATCCCTACAGTGCTGGTGGATTGTCTGAGTGTACAGATAATTAATGGTGGATACTGTATTCCTGGATCTTACAGCGTTCCCCTCAATTGTTGAGTAAAAGCATTAAAAACTTACAGGGAGTCAGGCTGTAGATGTATATACACGACATACTAAATACATATATACAACCTGATAATATTCTAATATGATATACCCAATATCAAAAGTACGATAACTTGATACACGATATCTTCAAATGTAATTGTCGACCAACTACGACAATTATACCAATACAGCTGTCTCAGTCTTCAAATTATTTTATCCATACTGTATAGACACTAAGCTATCCAGTATATCTCAGATAAAATAACGCCAAAAATTTATACTGAAATTCCGGATATTACATAGTAGAAATCGGGATATTACACTCTACCCCCCTTAAAATAAGTTTCGTCCTCGAAACTTGCAATCTTGTCACAAACAACACATCAGTCCAAAATTTTGAAACTCATCACGAAAGCAATCAAACATCGCCACAAGCGAATAACTTAAACAGTATACTTACAGGTATGTGAAGCCGACGATCTCCCATGATACTAGCATGCGACTCCCAAACAAAGTCTCAACATAATACCGATACACACCAATATCGCAGTTAGCAATTTAACAAAATCTCAAGGAAGAGTCCACGTCCGTGACCACGGCCATGACTCTGCCTCCTTTCAGCCCACATTCTGAAGGGCACACACGTGCGTAAGAATAATCCAAATTGCACATTCTCGAAGTGACCGATTCCCAAGAATACCAAGCTAAAAACGAAACGATTAAGAAAAATACAAGAAGAGTGAGAGGACTTACAAGTACCGGTCGCACTGTGATGACGGAAAAGTGGTGATACTGCAGGCAAACGATGACTTAATCGACCCAAACGACCGACAGCCTAGGTATCCATAAACCTGAGCTCTGATACCATATTCTGTAACACCCCCAAGTTATTCAGGGTATATTACAAAGCCATGAGCCCCGCCATGGGACCCACAAGGCTATTTATAGGCGGAACTGTAAAACTTGACCGAGAAGGCCTAGATACAATGAAGAGGACAATACAAATGGTATTCAAACCATAATCAATGTAACCATATACATCACCACACAAATCAATACCTCGGCAACACAGGCCGGAACATCAAGGAAACTGAAATACAATACTCCAGTATTTAAAATCCATTCCAGTACAACAACACTGAATGGAGGAATCCAAAAATATAACCGGAGACAAGACACAGAATCACGCTTGCCCATCATCTTCATGCCAACCCGATACCTGCCTATCCGCTCTCCTGGAACCTGAAATGCATCAAAAGTATTTCCCCCATAAAGGGGTTAGCCGTCGAATAGCTAGTGCAAGTATATCGAATATGAAACACAATACTCCTCGACAATAAAGTAAAAATAACCGTCAATTCATCAATCAAGACTAGTATTCCGGAATAACTAAATCTCATAGCATCACATCAATATATACATGATCATCCGTGGAACCACACCAGAGGCTACGGAACCCTCAGAAGACCCGTCGGTCCATCCCAGAGTGGTTAACTCATATTATCCGTGGAATCGCTCCAGAGGCTACGAAACCCTCAGAGGACCAGTAGGCCCATCCCAGAGTGGATATAAATAATCATGCCAATCATATATCTTACTTTCAAAGTCGAGAACGTACAATCATGAACATATACTTGCCTTTGAGACGTTGAGAAATCGGAAGGAAAGAGTATAAGTTTAGTAGGTCCGAGAACGCACTTCCGGCACCTAAACGATTCGCAAGGAATATGATAATCAATAATCCATACTCATAACACATGAAGAAACTCCCAAAACCCGCCTACGATTCACGATTACAAGGGTACACCAATAGAGGTTGGAAAATCACCCAAACTTTCACAAGTCCGAACACGGCACAAATCGACCCAAATAATCGTAGGGAAAACATGTATACGGGGTAGGTACATCACAATCTCAAGGTTCTCAAGTTCCAAAACGGGTAAAATGGACGAATCCAAGAAAATCCCCAAAATTCCCAAAAACTAGGGTTCTAAGGAATTCACCTTGATTTGGAAGATGAAAACGGATCAGATGTTGTGAAATATTTGTTATTCAACTCAAGATGATGATTGTTGAAGTTGGACCGCCTCAAATCGCCCCGTCGAAAAGAAGAAAAAGGATGAAGAAATGGCGAAGAACAGGGCTGATTGCCCTTATATACTGTGCCCAGTCTAGCGCACGCTACGCCTAAATATTAGCGTGCGCTAACGGGTCAACCAGTAGTCCAGTGGCTACTGTCCGCAGACGTTAGCGCATGCTACTCAATATCCTTAGCGTGCGCTAACTGGTGTCCTGCCAAAGTCCCAGTTCACTGACTCAGCCCGATAGCGTGCGTTAACTCTGTGCACTAGCGTGCGCTAGCCGCTACTTAGCGTGCGATACCTGTTGTCCAGAAAGTCTGAAACCTCACTGCCTCTGACGACTCAGTCCGTTAGCGCGCGCTAAGGCTCAAAACTAGCATGCGCTACTCACGCAGAATTAACGTGCGTTAGCATAGGCCTAGTGTGTGCTACCTCCTTGACCCAGAACACTTCCGAAAGGTCTAAACAGCACCATCATGATTCAAACAAAGCATGAAACTCTAGATCAACGCCGACACCATCACAAAGAGTTTACCGAGCAACAAAACAGGAAGAACGGTAAGATCAAACAATCAATAAAAATTACGGGTATTACACATCCAAGCGGGCGAATCTAAGAAATTCGACAACACGTGTCGATTATATGGTAAACCAGGCCATTTTGCTAAGAATTGTCGGGTAAAACCCAAGGAGGTTTTAATTGCAACATGGAGTGACGAAGATATTGATGATGATTTCATCGATCAAAATAACCTTTGCATTCATGGCACGGAGTTTATTCGACGATAGCGACGTCGAAAGCTAAGTAAGTAATTCTTACGACGAACTTTTTGAAGCATTCGAGTTATTACATACGGACTATCAAAATTCTTTAAATGAGATTAAATCCCTTAAATCTAAATACAAATCTTTAGAAATTGAAAATTCCAAAATACTTGAAAAGGGACAATTTGGTGAGATCGATCATTCTAAATGTGTTGAAAATGAAAATATTTTAAAGGATGATCTTGTTAAAGTTCAAACCGAGCTGAAAAATTTAACGAAGAAATTTTTTCTCGGAAATGAGAAATTTGAAAATATGCTCGCAGTTAAAAAATACACGTTAAATAAAGAGGGATTAGGATTCAAACCACATTCTAAAAATGAATCCGTTAATTTGAAAATATCCCACTGTGAAAAATGTTTGAAAATCGGGCACCATATTTCAAACTGTAAAAGCCCAATACGGACGATAAAAACTAAGAAAATTTGGATTCCTAAATGAACCACCATCCCAAATATCGTCTATGTTTCAAAACAAAAACCAACTATCTGTTGCATCCCCAAAAATTAATTTTAACAATTAATATTTTACAAAGGGGGAGATAATATTTTCAGGGGGAGTTATTTCCTATAATTTTATTCATCATTTGTTATCATGCATATTTAATAATTTGTATCCTCTATATTTTTTTTACACTTTTTGCTGAATACAAAAAGGGAGAGAAGAAGTTGAATCGGATAAAAAGCGTCATGAAAGATATGACGAGAAAAATAAAAAGTAAAAAGGAGGAGATAATAAAAATTGAAGAAGTCGAAAAGGAGAAGAAAACATACAAAAAGGAGGAGAAACGAAGAAGTTGAAAATTGAGAAAAAGAGAAGTCAAAATGTCAGAAAAAGAAAAAGATTGGAGAAACTAACGAAACGATCAAAGCCGAAAATTTTGAAACGTACAATATACATATATTTTTATTCGCAGGTTTTATCCAATTCAAGGGTTGTTTTGTAATCATCAAAAAGGGGGTGATTGTTGAAATATTTATTCCACATATTCATAAATAGTGTTTTGATGATTAAGTTGCTAAACAAAACAAAACAACAAAGAGGCGGAGCAAAACAACGAAGCCGACGAAGACGCAAAAAGCTGGACAAAATACAAAGCTAGCTCACGCTAAGATTCAAACGTTAGCGCACACTAACGGGACATCTCTGCAGATCAGTTAAGTTCGAAGTTATCTGAAGACAAGTTATCTGATGAAGATAGCACACGCTACACATGTTTACTAACGCACACTATCGAAGGTTATTTTACAGTTGTGAAGATATTCAAACTCAGAATGACGTATGCAGTGACATATTCTTAGCGCACGCTACTGATGATATTTAGCGCACGCTAAATAGCATTTTGAATACAAGTCAATCAGAACATTGGAATATGCTGAGTCAAAGTCATAAATTTGGAACGGTCCGTTTGACAAACCATGCAACGGATTTATTGTTAGCGCACGCTACGAAGATATCTTAACGCACGCTAAATATGTGTACTTAACGTATGCAATGAAGAAGCTAACGCACGCTAAGGAAGAGAGACAGTAGCCACTGGACTGAATCTACAAGCGATAGCGCACGCTAAGGCATGAAGGCTAGCGCACGCTAATAAAAGCTGGCAGTAACGGCTAGTTTGATGAAGAAGGCTATAAATACCACATTCTTGGTATCAAACAATACAATAACATCAAGTAATCAAGACATTGATCTTATATTCATTTACATTACATTGTTGTTGTGATATTGAGCTTATATTGTTAGTTTGAGTGTTTATACATTCAACACATACACGAGAGGTAAAAGAAAAGATACGATTGGATTCAGTGTTATTAGGATCAAGGATCCGGCATTGTTATAATCGCAATCGCTATCTTTGTGAGGTTTATTTAGTACCGATAGAAAGCTAGAGTGGTTGATTCCTTGTCCAATAGAAAAGGAAAACGGTCTAACTTGGACCGACAAAAAGACAAGTACGAGTGGTTCATCACGGACCAATATAAGACGTGATTGTAACGGTAATCCCTCGACCGATAGAAGGGAGGTGGAGAGGTTTTGATCTTCATCCTATAGAAAAATATATATCAAGAGAGGAGGTAGGCACGTTTGGCCAAACCTCTATAAATCTTTGTGTCGTTTAATTTCCGCACTTTATATTCACGCTTCCGCACAAACGGGGCAAATACTGATTTTGCTTCAACAAGATGATGTGATATGTCGGTAAAATATTTGTATGGTGATATATCATTTTGTTCTCGATAATATCACTACTAGCCAATATTGGGAATGAATTCTTAATAAATTTGGAATATATTAAGGGGGAGTATGAGCCCACTTCCTCTACATGTGAACTCTTAGATATTATGGATGTACTAGATAGTCACATGTGTATATGACTTGTAATCGGAAATTTACGAGATAATTTGATCACGGTTTGAGCATATATTCCAGATTAGATATAGCTAGTAATATATCCCAAATAAACTTGAATAGATTCCAGAAAGGATCAAGATATACACATACAAGTGGGATATTAATTGGTATATTATTTGAAGTCCTCCAGCCAGTATCGAGAACATAATATGTAAACTCCCATGACTGAAGATGAATACTGAGATACTGGCATATGAGTTTGGTACTCAATAAATCTCTTAGCATGAGGGGGAGTATTAGTAGTTGGAAATATGTGAAATGCATCACACTATATCCTCATAACTATATAAACTTGAAGTTCAAAGATGCATGATAAATTATTAATCTTTGGTACCAACTACAACTGCTTTGATAATACATAATAATTTCCCGAATATAACTCAAAGTAAATGATAAAAGGAGGCATATACTTTTGAAGTATATAGACATAACTATAAAGGGAGATAATGAGATATCTCGGCAAGTTATGTTGCTACAGGAAATAAATGTTGAAATATATCGTCACAATATAACGTTATGAATGAAATGAGGATATTGAAATCCATGATTGTGAAATATGGATATTGGAAATGAGGATATTGAAATCTCTCGAAATTGAAATATATGCCCTTATAATAAAATGAACCATATGGGCTTACTGAAAGTAACTCATGAAGAGATTTTAAACATATTATCAATGCGTGCAGTCACTCAAAATAAGGTGTTGTGAAAGAAAATTATATGTTGTACTCTTTTTCTAGACTGAGATTTTATCCCACTGGGTTTTCCTAGCAAGGTTTTTAACGAGGCAGCTTAATCACAACTAATATAGGATCTCCAAAAGAGATTCGGAATATATTGCAAAAAATATGAGTTCGATATTACAAAATACGCTGAATATGATACTCGGAGGATTATTGAAATGCCTGGGGCATATTTGTGTATACGCGTTACACTCTTTTCCCCTTGACTGAGGTTTTGTCCCATTGAGTTTTCCTAGCAAGGTTTTTAATGAAGCAACAAGATTGCCGTATTAGTATGAATAATGTACTATTTTCCCTCTATTAGGATTTTTCCATTTGGCTTCTTCCTAATAAGGTTTTAACGAGGTATATTCATGGCATAATGAGGAACACTACAAAGATCAAGATTATTCATCAAAATTTGAAAATAGAAGGAGTAGTTGTACATTTTTTCCTTCGATCAAGTTTTTCCCACTGAGTTTTCTTGACAAGATTTTAATGAGGCAACACGTGGATACTCCAACAACGAATAATATACATGACAGATTCAATCAGTTTTTGTCCCTCGAGGTTTTACTGAGACGAATACTCATAGAAGAACTATCAAGATAAGGGGGAGCAAATTTACGAGATTACAGACTGCTGAAGTTTTATCCAACACAGATTTCCTACCAACATTATGATGCAACATGATATGATTGCCACAAGCCCCAATACAAACAGTTCGAAAATTTTTCTCCCATTGGGTTTTTCTTCAAGCTAGTTCAGCATATATTTATATAAATAGTCATTCAATGGGGAATGTAATTATGTAATGACGATTGTGCCATCTGAAGTTTTCCTATAATATTTCGGTTTTATAACACAGATGGCATATATAATAATTTTTTATCATAACTTTTTACTTATATGAAATCTATATTAGCATGTAAGATCAATTTATCCCAATATATATTTACAAAATTAATAATCCAATTGTTGCATTGAACTGCGTAGATTCAATTTTCAATCTAAACAAAATGAATAATATTACGTGCAGGAAGACGGTTAAGAGTCGTTTAGAGGTTTACACTCCTTTGAAAAAGTTTTCCACAATTAAATCTCGATAAATGAATGTTCGATAAATAAATAATCTCGCCAAATGAATAATTTTCTCCGGTCCCAACTCTTTATAACATGTTCTAATTTTCTTTCGATAAATGAATAATTTCGCTAAATGAATTTTTTTTCCGGTCCCGACCATATTCATTTATCGAGGTTTTACTGCATTTAGTAAGTTTACATATATCAATTTTCACAATCAAATTAACCATTCATCTTTTTACTTTTTAATCTCCACCACATATTTATTATAAGTACTTTTTACTATTTAATTTTCATCATATATTTACCATCATTACTTACACCAATCATTATATAAAATACAACAAATATACACCATCTGTCAACCTTTGGCTGCAACAGAGGGAATATATATTATACTCCAACTGTCCCGCTCAAAGTTTGAAAGAGGGTGTATATCTGGTGTATTTTATGTAATGATTGGTGTAAGTAATGATGATAAATGTGCGGCGAAGATTAAAAAGTAAAAAATATTGATAGTAAGTGTCTGGTGAATATTAAAAAATAAATGCGGTTGTTTGATTTGAATGTGTAAAGTTGATAACTATAAAATTTTTAAAAGGACAAAGAAATGGGTAAGTGTAGCTTTGAGCGGGGCGAAGGTAGTACATATAGAGTCCAATTTAGCTCCTTGGGGATGATTCCTAAGGTCGCTCCTAAAGAGGGTATAATTGTACAATTAATTTATAATAAGAAAATAACCAAAATAGAAAATAGGGAAAATTTAACCATATTAATTATTCAAACCCCTTAAATTTTGGATACAATCAATATTCCAAAAAAATAGTTGTCATTGTTATAAAACTATCAAAAATTGAACAAGAGAATATAGAGAGAATGAGAGAATGCTTTTTATTAGGTGTATTCAATGATGAGAAATAAGGCTCCTATTTATAGGAGTGGACAATGGCATAATCGTAATATTTAAAGAGTACATGGGTATAATATAAATGTCATTCACATGTATATATTATTTATAACACTCCCCCTTGAATGACTATTTATAAATTTGAAGAAAACCCCGATGGGAGAAAAACTTCCAAATTGTTTGTAGTCGAGCTTGTGACGATTATATCTTGATGCATCATAATGTTGCTAGGAAAACCCTGTGGGATAAAACCTCAGCAATATGTAATCTCGTA
The DNA here is from genome assembly GCA_033398695.1 of Orobanche coerulescens. Lineage (NCBI taxonomy): Eukaryota > Viridiplantae > Streptophyta > Magnoliopsida > Lamiales > Orobanchaceae > Orobanche > Orobanche coerulescens. Next base: position 97,242,249 of record CM065816.1, read on the forward strand.
AATTTGCTCCCCCTTATCTCGATAGTTCTTGTATGAGTATTCTTGTGCCGTCTCAGTAAAACCTTGTGAGACAAAAACTGAGTGAATCTGTCATGTATATCATTCGTTGTTGGAGTATCCACGTGTTGCCTCATTAAAACCTTGTCAAGAAAACCCAATGGGAAAAACTTGATCGAAGGAAAAAGAGTACAACTACTCCTTCTATTTTCAAGCTTTGAGAAATAATCTTGATCTTCGTAGTGTTCCTCATTATGTCATGAATATACCTCGTTAAAACCTTATTAGGAAAAACTCAATTGGAAAAATCCTAATGAAGGGCAAAGAGCACATTATTCATACTAATACATCATTCCAGTTGCTTCGTTAAAAATCTTGCTAGGAAAACCCGATGTGACAAAACCTTAGTCAAGGGAAAAAGAGTGCAACGCGTATTTTATATAAATATGCCCCAGGCATTTCAATAATCCTCGAGGGATTATTATTTTCAGTGCAGTTTGCAATATCGAACTCATATTCATTGCATTATATTCTAAATTTCTTTTGGAGATTCCATATTGGTTGCGATTAAGCTGTCTCGTTAAAAACCTTGTTGGAAAAACCCAGTGGGATAAAACCTCAGTTAAGGAAAATATACAACAGATAATTTTGTTTCACAGCACCTTATTTTGAGTGACTGCACGCACTGATAATATGTTTAACATCTCCTGAGGAGTCACTTCTGTAACACCCCCAAAACTATATGGGAATATTACACGCCGTAGACCCCTTTTCACGAGGATCTACCAGGCTATACCTTACAAAACGACCAAATGCTTTCCTGACCAGGGTCAAACAATAAAATAATACAAACTGTTAAGGTCACTTACACATGAATACACAGACCGATGAGGTCACACAACTCAATCAACAAAACTGATTTATACAACATTACTCACACAGGGGTCGAAACACAATACAGCGGAAGGCTGAAATCAACTCTGACAATACAACCAAACTCTACCAACTCTCAACTCTTGATTAGTATCGTAGCTCGTCACTTCCCGTGCCAATCCTGTGACTGCTCCCCTGAACCTACAAGCACCTGGACACAAAACAGACATCCACCCCCAATTACTCGGGGGTTAGCAAAATTCCACTACTTTGCTAGTGCAAGTATAATACAATACGAAATGCAACAAGTAAATAGCAACCACGAATTTACTATGGAAATCAACTATCAAAATGTTCCCCAGAAGATTTAGAATTTCGGACCCGAACAAGAAATATTTGAAAAGGAACTCATTAGCTCGGGGATTTTTAAAATAAAAATTCTTTTGGACCTCAAGTCCCAATTTACAAAACCTTTTCGAAAACGTTAGGGCCTCAGCCTGATCCTCATTTCAAAACACACTAGATAAGATACCATTTTGAGTCCGTATCCGAACTCCAAAACGTTATACAATTAATCACTGATATACAATCACCATTCGTACACCTCATGTACCAAACTCCGGAGGGCTCGTCGGACCCTACCCGGACCACACGCATTGTTCGTACACATCATATACCGAACTCCAGAGGCCTCGTCGGACCCTACCTGGAACATACACGTTGTTCGTACACATCATGTACCGAACTCCAGAGGCCTCGTCAGACCCTACCCGGAACACACCTTGTTCGTACACATCATGTACCGAACTCCAGAGGCCTCGTCAGACCTTACCTAGAACACACGCATAATCACGACACGATCCATATGATCAACTCAACATATCACCACAACCAACACACATTATTATCAATATGTCAAACCATTCAACAATACACCGTAATACACATTCAAATATGTAATCAAGTCAACCCACAAATATCATAATCACCACGATAATTCAACTATGACCAATCACACACGACACAAACCATATGATTAACACAACCAACACAATTCCACGACATTAACCAAATGAGAACATCATCACTTATAAAATCACGCGAAGCATATTCACGAAGGCAAAACAATTCATCATAAATCTAACACGAGGTCTCTATCCACAAGACACAATTCGTATAGCAAGATACTTGCCTTAATAACCGCTACCGAACACTCCGAAGAACACGGTTCGACCGAAAAGCTCGGACCCCAGAGAAGACAACGAACGGGAGGGTTCCGACTCGAGTTCTTCACAAGGATTTCATCCCTGAGTCATATCGACGATAAATCAACAATCGAACGATGAATAATAATCGCATAACGCCCGAATCCCCCTCTAAGACCTTTTATCGGACACCTTCAAGGCGTCGATTAAGAACTCGACCAAAATGACGAATCTATACAATCCAACCATGGAAAAACAAGGAAATTGGTATAATACAACTTAATAATCAATAATCCATCACTAATCTAGGTTAAATCGGATTAAACGGATGAAATCAAACAAAACTCCCAATTTCCCCAAACTAGGATTTCTAGGAAATCTAACCTGATTCGCTCGATCAAAGGATGTTATAGGATGGATAATCGATTGTTGGTATACAATCGGATATTTGCGACATTTTGTGTGGAAGCATGAATAAATTGCGGAAAATAAATCACACAAGGATTTATAGAGGTTCGGCTATTAACGAAGCCTACGTCCTCTCTCGATGTATCTTTTTCTTAGGATTAAGATCAAAACCTCTACGCCTCTCTTTTATCGGTCGAGGGATTACCATTACAAGCTCGTCTTCTATCGGTCCGAGTAAAACCATTTTTCCTTTTCTATTAGATAAGGAATCAACCACTCTAGCTTTCTATGGGTACTAGATAAACCTCACTTAGATATCGATTGCGATTCTAACCGTGCCGGATACTTGATCCTAATAACACCGAATCCAATCGTATCTTTTCTTTTACCTCTCGTGTATAATGTTGAATGTATAAACACTCAAACTAACAATATAAGCTCAATATTACAACAACAATGTAAGTATATGAATATAAGATCAATCTCTTGAATGCTTGGAGTTGTTGTTTTGAATAATACCAACTCCTTGGTATTTATAGCCTTCTTCCTCCTGACTAGCCGTTACTGCTAGTTGACTAGCTAGCGTGCGCTAGCTCTTCCTTCTTAGCGTGCGCTATCGTACATTTTTGCTTTAGCGTGCGTAATGTCTTTCATGTAGCGTACGTTAATCATTTTATATTTCAGTCCAGTGGCTACTGTCCTTGACAGTTAGCGTGCGTACCACTTCCTTTCTAGCGTGCGCTAATCCAATATATCTATTGCATGACTTGTCAAAGTATCCGTTTGATATGCTGACTTTGACTTGCTTTTCCCAATGTTCAGATTGACTAGAATTCAAACTGATATTTAGCGTGCGCTAAATATCATTCCTTGCGTGCGCTAGTACTGACTTCATTGCATACGTCATTCTGTGTTTAAATATCTTCCCAACGGCAACATGGCTCGATAGCGTGCGTTAATGAACAAGTGTAGCGTGCGCTATCTCGTCAGATGACTTCCCTTCAGGTAACTTCGAACTTGGTTGATATGCAAATGACTTCCCGTTAGCGTGCGCTAACATATATGTCTTAGCGTGCGCTAGACATGCATTTTGCTCAGCTTTTTGCGTCTTCGTGTGCTTCGTCGTTTTGCTTTTCCTCGATGTTGTTTTGTTGTTTAGCAACTTTAATCATCAAAACACAAATTAAATAATGTGTGGAATAAATATTCCAACAATCTCCCCCTTTTTGATGATTACAAAACAACTATTGAATTGGATAAAGTCTGTAAGAATAAAATATATGTATATATATACGAATCAAAGTTTTCGGCTTTGATCGTTTCGTTAGTTTCTCCAATCCTTTTCTTTTTCTTCTTTTTCGACTTCTTCGTTTTTCAATTTTCAGTTTTTCAACTCCTTCGTTTTAACTCCCCCTTTTTGTGTGCTTTCTTTTTCTTTTCGACTTCTTCAATTTTTCTCATTTTTATCAATTCATCTCCTTCTCCCCCTTTTTATCTTCATCAAAAAGTATAAAAATATAGAGTATATCAAATGAAATATAAATATGCATGATACCAATTTAAACATTAATAAACAAAAATACTCCCCCTGAAAGTATTATCTCCCCCTTTTTTAAAATATCAATTGTTAAAATTTATTTTTGGGGACCCAACCGATAGTTGGTTTTTCTTTTGAAACGTAGACGGTGTTTTGAATAATTATTCCTTTAGGAACCCAAATCTTTTTCATTTTTATCGTCCGGTGTCGGCTTTTACAGTTAGAAATATGATGCTCAATTTTCAAACATTTTTCACAACGGGGTATATTAAAATTTAAGGATTCATTTTTAAAACGTGGTTTGAATCCCAACCACTCTTTATTTAGAGTATATTTTTGAACACATAACATTTGTTCAAATTTATCGTTGCCGCACGAGAATTTCTTTGTCAAAATTTTTAGTTCATCTTGAACTTTTAAAAGATCATTTTTTAAAATATTCTCATTTTCAATGCATTTCGAATGATCGATTTCAACAAATTTCCATTTTTTAAGTATTTTGGAATTTTCAATTTCCAAAGTTTTATATTTAGACTTGAGGGATTTAATTTCATTTAAAGCATTTTGATAGTCCGTATGTAATAACTCGAATGCTTCAAAGAGTTCGTCGTAGGAGTTACTTACTTGGCTTTCGACGTCGCTATCGTCGAATGAACTCCGGGCCATGAGCGCGAGATTATTTTGGTCAAGAAAATCTTCATCGGGATCTTCGTCGCTCCATGTTGCAATTAAAACGTCCTTTTGCTTTACTCGACAGTTCTTTGCAAAGTGGCCTGGTTTACCACATAATCGGCAAGTATTGTCGAATTTCTTAGGTTCGCCCGTTTGAATGTCATTCTTCCTCCGGTTTAATAAGTGTTGGAACTTATTAATATTTTTGGCATAATATGCCATTTATTCATCACTTTCGTCCACCGGGATTTCTTCTTTCTTTTTCGACATTTTAGCTTTGAAGGCTATCGATCTTTCCTTCGGTTTCGGTTTGGCATTCCGAGATTTTAGAACGATCTCGTAGTTGATAAGAGAACCAACAAGAGCACTAAAATCAAGATTGTTTAAATCTTTAGATTCCATAATTGCCGTAACCGTGCCATCCCATTCTCGAGGTAGTGATCGGAGAATTTTCTTTACTTTCTCACTGCTCGACAGAGGTTTTCCGAAACATGCTAATCCACTGGTGATGACCGAAAATCGATCGAGCATAATCGAGATGGATTCATCGTCCTTCATTTGGAATAATTCATAATCGTGAAGGAGCATGTTTATCTTCGTCTCTTTGACTTGAGACGTACCTTCGTGTGTTACCTCAAGCATTTTGCAGATTTCTTTGGCACTATCACACGATGATATGCGGTTGTGTTCTTAGGATTTAAAGCATAGTATAATAATTGCACGGCTTTACAATTATAATGGTCGTTTTCCAATCCGCATCATCATACTCTTCAAAGGTTTTGAGAGTTCCGTTTGAGTTAAATCGGAATTTTGGGACCAAGGCATACACCTTCCATAATTTGATATCGTAAGCTCGGATGAAAATAGACATTTTCTTCTTCCAAGTCATGAAATTCGATCCATCAAAAAATGGTGGTCGGTTGAGAGCAAGGCCTTCGACTAGAGCTATTTGAAATGCCATTTTGGATCTTTTTCTCCTCGGATGTTATGCCGCGTATTGGAGTACCGCTCCGATACCAATTGTTGGTATAAAATCGGATATTTGCGCCGTTTTGTGCGGAAGCGTGAATAAATTGCGGAAAATAAATCACACAAGGATTTATAGAGGTTCGGCTATTAACGAAGCCTACGTCCTCTCTCGATGTATCTTTTTCTTAGGATTAAGATCAAAACCTCTACGCCTCTCTTCTATCGGTCGAGGGATTACCGTTACAAGCTCGTCTTCTATCGGTCCGAGTAAAACCATTTTTCCTTTTCTATTGGATAAAGAATCAACCACTCTAGCTTTCTATGGGTACTAGATAAACCTCACTTAGATATCGATTGTGATTCTAACCGTGCCAGATACTTGATCCTAATAACACCGAATCCAATCGTATCTTTTCTTTTACCTCTCGTGTATAATGTTGAATGTATAAACACTCAAACTAACAATATAAGCTCAATATTACAACAACAATGTAAGTATATGAATATAAGATCAATGTCTTGAATGCTTGGAGTTGTTGTTTTGAATAATACCAACTCCTTGGTATTTATAGCCTTCTTCCTCAATACTAGTCGTTGCTGCCAGTTGACTAGCTAGCGTGCGCTAGCTCTTCCTTCTTAGCGTACGCTATCGCACATTTTTGCTTTAGCGTGCGTAATGCCTTTCATGTAGCATACATTAATCATTTTATGTTTCAGTCCAGTGGCTACTGTCCTTGACAGTTAGCGTGCGCTACCACTTCCTTTGTAGGGTGCGCTACACTACTACGAAAATAGAATTTCACATCGGTTTTTAAGTACTATTCACATCGGTTTTAAAACCGATGTTGTATCCACCGATGTTAAAATTCACATCGGTTTTTAAAAAATGATGTGGAAATGAGTAATTCACATCGGTTATGCCACAACCGATGTGAAATTGATGCAAAAAAAAAATTCACATCGGTTTCTTGAGTTATAACCGATGTAAAATGTGTCATTCACATCGGTTTTGAGTTATAACCGATGTAAAATGTGTCGTTCACATCGGTTTTGAGTTATAACCGATGTAAATTGAAGCAAAAAATTTAACATCAGTTTCTTAAATAACCGATGTGAACTATATATATATATATATATATATATATATATGTTTTCAACCCAGCACTACCAAATTTGCCAAAATCCACATGTTCTGTTTTTCAATATTGAGTAAAAAATATTAATGTTACAAAATTACAAGATCAATTAAAAACAAAATTGCATTATCAAACAAACACGAAATTAAAACATAAATTAAACATAAAATTACATAAAAATCTAAAAAGAAAATTACAAGATCCATAATATATTAGAGTATATTTTTGAACACATAACATTTGTTCAAATTTATCGTTGCCGCACGAGAATTTCTTTGTCAAAATTTTTAGTTCATCTTGAACTTTTAAAAGATCATTTTTTAAAATATTCTCATTTTCAATGCATTTCGAATGATCGATTTCAACAAATTTCCATTTTTTAAGTATTTTGGAATTTTCAATTTCCAAAGTTTTATATTTAGACTTGAGGGATTTAATTTCATTTAAAGCATTTTGATAGTCCGTATGTAATAACTCGAATGCTTCAAAGAGTTCGTCGTAGGAGTTACTTACTTGGCTTTCGACGTCGCTATCGTCGAATGAACTCCGGGCCATGAGCGCGAGATTATTTTGGTCAAGAAAATCTTCATCGGGATCTTCGTCGCTCCATGTTGCAATTAAAACGTCCTTTTGCTTTACTCGACAGTTCTTTGCAAAGTGGCCTGGTTTACCACATAATCGGCAAGTATTGTCGAATTTCTTAGGTTCGCCCGTTTGAATGTCATTCTTCCTCCGGTTTAATAAGTGTTGGAACTTATTAATATTTTTGGCATAATATGCCATTTATTCATCACTTTCGTCCACCGGGATTTCTTCTTTCTTTTTCGACATTTTAGCTTTGAAGGCTATCGATCTTTCCTTCGGTTTCGGTTTGGCATTCCGAGATTTTAGAACGATCTCGTAGTTGATAAGAGAACCAACAAAAGCACTAAAATCAAGATTGTTTAAATCTTTAGATTCCATAATTGCCGTAACCGTGCCATCCCATTCTCGAGGTAGTGATCGGAGAATTTTCTTTACTTTCTCACTGCTCGACAGAGGTTTTCCGAAACATGCTAATCCACTGGTGATGACCGAAAATCGATCGAGCATAATCGAGATGGATTCATCGTCCTTCATTTGGAATAATTCATAATCGTGAAGGAGCATGTTTATCTTCGTCTCTTTGACTTGAGACGTACCTTCGTGTGTTACCTCAAGCATTTTGCAGATTTCTTTGGCACTATCACACGATGATATGCGGTTGTGTTCTTCCGGATTTAAAGCATAGTATAATAATTGCCTGGCTTTACAATTATAATGGTCGTTTTTCCAATCCGCATCATCATACTCTTCAAAGGTTTTGAGAGTTCCGTTTGAGTTCGTCGGAATTTTGGGACCAAGGCATACACCTTCCATAATTTGATATCGTAAGCTCGGATGAAAATAGACATTTTCTTCTTCCAAGTCATGAAATTCGATCCATCAAAAAATGGTGGTCGGTTGAGAGCAAGGCCTTCGACTAGAGCTATTTGAAATGCCATTTTGGATCTTTTTCTCCTCGGATGTTATGCCGCGTATTGGAGTACCGCTCCGATACCAATTGTTGGTATAAAATCGGATATTTGCGCCGTTTTGTGCGGAAGCGTGAATAAATTGCGGAAAATAAATCACACAAGGATTTATAGAGGTTCGGCTATTAACGAAGCCTACGTCCTCTCTCGATGTATCTTTTTCTTAGGATTAAGATCAAAACCTCTACGCCTCTCTTCTATCGGTCGAGGGATTACCGTTACAAGCTCGTCTTCTATCGGTCCGAGTAAAACCATTTTTCCTTTTCTATTGGATAAAGAATCAACCACTCTAGCTTTCTATGGGTACTAGATAAACCTCACTTAGATATCGATTGTGATTCTAACCGTGCCAGATACTTGATCCTAATAACACCGAATCTAATCGTATCTTTTCTTTTACCTCTCGTGTATAATGTTGAATGTATAAACACTCAAACTAACAATATAAGCTCAATATTACAACAACAATGTAAGTATATGAATATAAGATCAATGTCTTGAATGCTTGGAGTTGTTGTTTTGAATAATACCAACTCCTTGGTATTTATAGCCTTCTTCCTCAATACTAGTCGTTGCTGCCAGTTGACTAGCTAGCGTGCGCTAGCTCTTCCTTCTTAGCGTACGCTATCGCACATTTTTGCTTTAGCGTGCGTAATGCCTTTCATGTAGCATACATTAATCATTTTATGTTTCAGTCCAGTGGCTACTGTCCTTGACAGTTAGCGTGCGCTACCACTTCCTTTGTAGGGTGCGCTACACTACTACGAAAATAGAATTTCACATCGGTTTTTAAGTACTATTCACATCGGTTTTAAAACCGATGTTGTATCCACCGATGTTAAAATTCACATCGGTTTTTAAAAAATGATGTGGAAATGAGTAATTCACATCGGTTATGCCACAACCGATGTGAAATTGATGCAAAAAAAAAATTCACATCGGTTTCTTGAGTTATAACCGATGTAAAATGTGTCATTCACATCGGTTTTGAGTTATAACCGATGTAAAATGTGTCGTTCACATCGGTTTTGAGTTATAACCGATGTAAATTGAAGCAAAAAATTTAACATCAGTTTCTTAAATAACCGATGTGAACTATATATATATATATATATATATATATATATATATGTTTTCAACCCAGCACTACCAAATTTGCCAAAATCCACATGTTCTGTTTTTCAATATTGAGTAAAAAATATTAATGTTACAAAATTACAAGATCAATTAAAAACAAAATTGCATTATCAAACAAACACGAAATTAAAACATAAATTAAACATAAAATTACATAAAAATCTAAAAAGAAAATTACAAGATCCATAATATATTACATGGTTCTCATGGAAATAAATCTTGGTTGAGAATTTGAACAATTTCTTCTAGTATGTCCAGGTTGATTCCATAGCCCACATCTACGAGGTTCATCAGGATGACGAACGTCTATTTCGTTACGAAATTGATTTGCACGCCTTTGACCACGACCACCATAAATTTTTGAGTAATACGCTTCCACCGGTTCATCAGGAACAACTAGGATACGCAGCTCAAAAGTTTTACTGGATAAAATATTGTGACATTGTGAGATGAATGAGAAACACTACAAAATAAGAAACGTACAAGAAAGAAAGTGTTTTCCGGAAAAAAAATAAACTACAAAAAAACAACGGAACAGAATAAGAACGAAAACACAAAGCACGAACACTGCAGCCGCATTTGCTCACAAAGAATCCAAAAACCTCATAATGACTTTAGCAAACAAAAAAGATAATAACTACCTAATTTTTACAGATTGTAGGAAAAAGTTGGGTCATGCGAGTAAAAGGAAATCATAAAACACAACAGCAACCTCAGAACCATAAGAGAGCTAAAAAAATACAAAGTTGTACTCAGGTGAAATAATGCCGATAACAAGCTAAAAAAAAGTTACAATGAAGTGAAATAAAAAACTAATACATAATCCAGAAATCGCATAAAGACTCTAGCAAACATAAGAATAGTCACCTAATTTGTCATGGTAAAGATAGTTTCTGATATATTTTGAATCACCAGTTGTACAGAATCAGATTCCCACCTCCTTATTTTGTTGCTCTACTTTGGTCCAAACCTATTTTCAAAAAAGAGTTGTAAGGTTGCACCTCAGCTTTTTATGTACTTGAGTGAGTTGGGCTTGCAACATCCTTACTCTGTTGTGCATTTCCTATTCAGCAGCAGACAACCATGACATTTTTCGAAAGGATTGGTCAAAACTACATTAACACCCCATTTTCAATCTATGCTAGATAAAAAAGATACCTCAACTGATGGAGTACTGCAAAAAGGAAAAATCATAAGTTAGAAAAAAATAGATACTGCATAGGGCTAAAAAAATTATACTTGCCAGCAAACTAAATTATCTACCTTGCATCAAGAAACTCTTCCATATCTACATCCTGGTCGAGCTTCTTAAAATTCCTCTTTAAAGTCTATCATTCAAATTTATCCAAAGGGATTAACGTAATTTTTCTTTCCAAGAAAAATGCAAATGGATATTCGAACAAGAGAAATGTAGTTTGTTTTAGACATCAAAAAGTACCTCAAGACTCTCCAACCTCCTGTTTGGAAAGAAGTTAATGAGATGGAATTATAATTAGATCATTTTAATTGTACAGAAAGAAGAAAAAGTCGACCACGAGAATTAGTTATCAGCTATTAACTACCTTTTCGCTCGCTCTTTTGGCGTAAGTTGAGCATATTTTGCAATCATTTCATCAATGTTGCTGAAACACCAAATAAAACGAAGCTTAGGAAGTATTGGACCCAAAACAAAGGTAATGGAAATCAATTTGCAACATCCATAGTAAACGTAAGTTGAGCATATTTTGCAATCACTTGTGCTTTTTGGAATAAGTGATTTTATTACCGCACAAAAGTGGAAGTTAGTTGAGAATCAAAAGTTTGTAGCTTCTGAAATGTGCTGTATTTGTGGGTAACCTCAAACCATAGTCACAAATCTAAACCACACCTACTCCTATTTATCAATTCGAATAAACTGAAGGAGAATCAAAAGCAAATTTTAACTTGTAGAATGAACACACACATGCTCCCTTGCATAAATGATATTTTTAGGGTAGGCAAAGTGACCTTGGCAGCACGAGTAGATATATATAACTTTTCAAGTTTCTGGTGCTGCTGGAGCTCAGCATCATCAGCCACCACACTGTCTGAAACTCCATATGTACCAAACTGCTTCAGAACAGCCTGAAACGAGTACATCAACATCACATTAATGTCGGAGATAAAAAGAATATAAAAAAGATAGATAAATAGAGTATGTAAAAAATGGATGAAAGAACTGCAGCTGAACCGCAAAGCAACATAAATACAATTTAAACAAATTCTAGATGAATAGAATAGAATATGCAGACAAATATGCTTGAAAACAGATTTAGCAGTACAATCGCAATTTGTAAATTTATTGCCAAAGCTCCCGCATACAAAATGAGACAATGTGTGAATCGAAAATTCAGATGAGTGGCATGTAGACAATGCTCACCAAAAAACACCACCTCACTTGCTTAAAAACCTAATTTCATCCAAACAAACACAACTTTGAGCTACCGCTAGAGAACCCAAAATCAACGCGATTGTACATGAATGCTATACGGCTGAAACTAAAATCCGAATATAGGAGAATCAATGAATGTCAAATTCGAAGGACAAGTCGAACAAGAATATACCAAAAATTAATTAACGCACATCCAAATCATCGTGATATTTAGAACCTTCACTGCACGCCTTTGACCACGACCACGAAATTGTTTACATCGCTACTGAAGATTGATAATGAGGAAAAAGCATACCTTCCACCGGCTCCACTGCTGTGGGATTTGGATGGGGGAGGAGCGGCAACGGCGGCAAACGTAGCATAATGGGCGGCGAATCTATGGAGAAAATGTCCCGCGGGAGATGGCGAGAGCTAGGCTTTGGGGCGGATGGAAATGGAGATCTGGGGAGGCGAGCGACCGATGATCGGAGCAACGAGGCTATGAGCCTCCTAGAAGCCATGGCACGGTAATAGATTGACGATTGGGGTTTTTCCGGATAGAAGAAGAGAGAAGTGTTTGGGTTTTTATCGAGAAACTCAGATTATTTTTAGAAAAAAAAATAGGTTCACATCGGTTGCACATAAGAACTGATGTCAAATTACAATATTCACATCGGTTCATTTAGAAACCGATGTTAAAGTAGTATATTCACATCGGTTTCTAAATAACCGATGTTAATCGAGTATAATTCACATCGGTTTTTATAAAAACCGATGTAAAGTTGTTTTAAAATTTTCAATTATGCCACCGCGTCTTTTTTAACATCGGTTTTCACAAAACCGATGTTAAACGAGCGATGTTGAATGTCTTTTTTCTAGTAGTGCTAATCTAATATATCTGTTGCATGACTTGTCAAAGTATCCGTTTGATATGCTGACTTTGACCTGCTTTTCCCAACGTTCTGATTGACTAGAATTCAAACTGATATTTAGCGTGCGCTAAATATCTTGCGTGCGCTAGTACTGACTTCATTGCATACGTCATTCTTTGTTTGAATATCTTCCCAACGGTAACATGGCTCGATAGCGTGTGTTAATGAACAAGTGTAGCGTGCGCTATCTCGTCAGATGACTTCCCTTCAGGTAACTTCGAACTTGGCTGATATGCAGATGACTTCCCGTTAGCGTGCGCTAACATATATGTCTTAGCGTGCGCTAGACATGCATTTTGCTCAGCTTTTTGTGTCTTCGTCTGCTTCGTCGTTTTGCTTCGCCTCGATGTTGTTTTGTTGTTTAGCAACTTCAATCATCAAAAAACAAATTAAATAATGTGTGTAATAAATATTCCAACATCGATGATATGAACTCCAAGACTTCATGGATTCATCACTTGACAACATGCCTCCACGCCTACCAAGCCTCCTGCCGCGGAATGGAAAGAAACGAGGTGAGAAAATGGGTGAAAACACGTCTGATCGATCATATTTATACTGCCTAGTGTGTGCCGACAACTTACCGCCCTAACTGGCACTCCTTACGGCCGTAACCGGCCTTCGTCCGGAAGCTGCCCATTCCCTTACGGCCGTACCGCCTTACGGCCGTAACCGGCATTCGTCCGGAAGCTGCCCAGTCCCTTATGGCCGTACCTGATCACGCCTTACGGCCGTAACCGGCATTCCTCCAGCCTGTGCCTGCCGATCACTTATGGCCGTAACCGGCACCTTACGGCCGTAACTTGGCCAGGCCAGTACCTGCTCCAAAATGTGCGGCCGTGACTCGGACGTGGCCACTTCCGACGGCCCGGACGACCCCGAAACCCGAACTTGAATATGAATCGAAGATACGGTTACGAAGTACTCGCAAAGACGAATCCAAGCGCTAAGAAAACACACGATTCCTACCACCCGAAAGCTCAAAATTCGACAACGGAAAGTAATTACCCTAAACTTTGGGAAATTACGAAAACGGCCCAAAACGTCCGAAATACACGATACACGATCGAAACACCAAGTCAAAGCTCACAACATGAATAATAACATTAAATGAACTTACGAGAAACTCGAAATAATAGTTTCGGACGAGATTCGCAAGAATCAAACTCAAGTGCGGAAAAGCCGTTTAAGAACATGGAACTCAACAAAACGATACCGAAACGAACTCGGATGACAAAAAGTGCAGAATTAATAATTCTTGGAATGATGAAACGGTCACAAAAGAGTCGCTAAGATGGACTTCCGCCCAAAAAAGAAAATTACCGGAAATCGAAATTGCGGATATTACATACTACCCTCCTTAAAAGAAGTTTCGTCCCGAAACTTAAAACAAGTAGGGAGAAGCAATATCCCGCCAGGAAAACTCAACGAGATACACAAGAAACACGTAACTTTCGCCCATCGGTGAAATGTTACAAGCAACGCAAAGGAATATACGGCGTGAAAACACGTTCCACGACGACCAACACAACGCCACCGGCTATGATTCAAAACATTAACGAGCAAATAACGACACATCACATACCACATCACATGCACACATTTAATCAAAGAAATGCACGCAACAACTAGTCGCACACGACTAAAACGGATATGCGATAGAAACAAATAGAGTATCACGATAGAAATCACTCTGATTCTCATCAAAAAGAAAATATCCGACGTCAAAACACAAACAATTTCAAGATAATGAAAAATGAGGATACCGGATATTACATTCTATCCCACTAAAAATAAGTTTTTTCCTGAAACTTAAAATAAAACATCAGGGTAGAATACCAACAAAACCAAAAAGTTCACGCAACAAATATCAATCTCTACACGAATTACAACACAAAGTACGACACACAACTACATCATTGGACACCACTGGGTCCTCCAGAAGTAGGAACTGGACTCCGGTCCCCTATCATCTTGGCAGCAATCTCGCAGTACTGAACTCGATGCCCCTTGCGTCCACAATTATAACAAGTCACCGGCGGTTTCTTACAATGCGCGCGTTCATGGCCCAGAACGTTACAGTTGAAACACCTAGGAGCATTACCAGAACTCAAAGTCACCGGCTTGGGTCTTTTATATTCTCTAGCTGACTGAGAAGGTCTCATACTCGACTGATACGAGGGTCGAGGTTTAGGAATCCCAATTCCCTCACTTCTCGATGCGTCATCGGAAATCTTCTGCTTCTTCGCTACCGATACAGACTCTGTAGACATCATAGCCATTTCAAATGCTAAGGCTCAATCTTGATAGTCCTTCAGCGTCGTACACATAAAAGGAGCCATACACTGCCGAACCTGAGGTTTAATACGCATATCAAAGTAACGAACCTTATCTGTCTCACTTCGCACTTGATCTCGAGCGTAACACAGATGTCGATTGTAATCGACTATTGCTTGAGATATCGACACATCTCGGGGCGTAGCTGAAAAAAACTCGAAAATTCTATGCTCCTTAACAGGCGGCGGATAATACTCGGCCTCCATAGCAGTCTTGAATTCAGCCCAAGTAGCGGTACGATCACTAGGCGCTACGGCCTCCCACCAGTCTGCAGCTTCCCTATCGAGCAGGTATTGAGCAGCAGGCACTCTTCTCTCATCGGGACAAGCTATGGCATCCAATGTTCTGTACCACTGGAAGAGCCAGTTCTCCCAACCTAACGAGTCTGAAGAACCTAGAAAACGGGGCGGGTATATTCTCATCACACCTCGTAACCACTTACTAGCTCCATTATCCTCATCTGGGATCCCATCCCGGTGTATGGTCTGATTCATATGTGCCAACTGGTCAACCACCTGACGAAGGATGGTGGCGGCGCCAATGTCAGCATTTTCCCCAGTTGATTGCCTCTGCTCACGCGATTGGTCATCTCGACCACCTGTACTGAGCTCATTGGCGCTCGACAACGAGCGAGTCGCCCTCTCATGCTCCTGATTCCGACCTCTACCACGACCACGCTCTCGACCTCTACCTCTCAGCATACTAAACGGCCACCGATCCGAACAACAAAACAAATATCACATAATCAACATAGGGCAACAAAAAGCAGCACAATAAAGTATTCACTCCAAATCATCACACGAGCACACGAACTAACACTGCAATAATAAGCTTAAATTCATAAGTAATTCGCACGGTTACACCAACAGAGGTGCACGACTTTTACCAAAGTAAACACAGTAAAGACCACATACATGTCATTAAAATCAGGCACTTGTCACATTATTTAAAAATAAAATTTTTCCCGAGGTATTTGTTCAAATGATAATATTTTAAAATTTATGAGTTTGAAAGATTTTGCTGAAATGAAATTTTTGATAACACTTAGGTGTACAATAAATTTGCTAACAAGAAAGGTAACGATCTAAAATATGACAATAATATCAAAACAAGATAAACAACTGAGCGCTACATTGCTGATGCAATAGCTAAAGTTCACAATTCATCATCTACGGACCACACGACTATATCCATAGGAATCGAACGACCGGTAGAATGTACAGATATGTCTGTAACAATAAGATTATGGTCGTGACAGCAATAAGCTTACGGCCATAATAACACACAGCTTACGGCCGTAACACTGATTTCGTACGGCCGTAACTACTGGCTATTAGACAACTGAAGTAACCCAGCAGCCCCGAAACGGCTCCGAGAATTAGGGAACGATACCTAACAACGTATCCTAACATCTAGAAAATACTACAACATTCTCTGGCGAGCACAACAACACAACAAACTTATCGCAACTACTAGTCCCAACACACAAACACATAACGTTTAAAATTCCGAAAACCCATATCGTTTTGCAAAATAAAATTTTCCAAAATACTTTAGTTCATAACCAAAACGACGGTAATATTTTACAATGTCCGAAGTACTTCAAAACACATTTTCCAAATACCGTCTGATGGTGTCATTTGAAAATACACAACCCATTTGTCAAAATTTAACCGATTTTAAAATCCATACAAACCGTGGTTTGACCGCACCACCAAAATATTTTCCATAAATCGATTTCTACAAAAATGCTCAAACCGTAAAGTCCTTCAGAAAACATTCTCAAACCTACCCTTAGCGGGCAAAATTATAACATTCCAAAAACAGTCGAATTTAAAACCACATGTTCAAACGGTAACCAGGGTCGCCAATTCAATCAAATGCATCTCGTGGCACTAAGTTTAAACACACAACAAAATCATTCATCGGAGTATCTAAGAAATTCTACCGTTGATACCTTTTCAAAACCCATCAAGGTTTACAACTTTCACCCCATACAACCCCACACGGTGGTTCAAAGGTAAAACAACAATATGTCCGGTTTTATACATATACTATGTGCCACAAGTATTAAACACAACTATGTTACACAACACCGTGCAAATAAAATTATACACCGCAATTAACTCACTTAGATAAAATAATGATACACATGTACCTCGCATAAAAGAGGAGACTTACGTCCACAGGCTGCACGGAGATGACGGTCACCCACGATACTAATCTCATCCGACAACATATCCGACACGTTGTGACTACGCACAACTCAACTTGTCCCCTGACATCTCAAATGACAAAACCACACAATACTCGACTTGACCCGACAGCCTAGGTTTCCGCAACCTAAGCTCTGATACCATAAATGTAACACCCCCAAAACCATATGGGAATATTACACGCCGTAGACCCCTTTTCACGAGGATCTACCAGGCTATACCTTACAAAATGACCAAATGCTTGCCCGGACAGGCTCAAACAATAAAATAATACAGACCGTTAAGGTCACTTACATGTGAATACATAGACCGATGAGGTCACACAACTCAATCAACAAAACTGACTTATACAACATTACTCACACAAGGGTCGAAACACAATACAGCGGAAGACTGAAATCAACTCTGACAATACAACCAAACTCTACCAACTCTCAACTCTTGATTAGTATCGTAACTTGTCACTTCCCATGCCAATCCTGTGACTGCTCCCCTGAACCTGCAAGCACCTGGACACAAAACAGACATCCACCCCCCGATTACTCGGGAGTTAGCAAAATTCCATTATTTTGCTAGTGCAAGTATAATACGATACGAAATGCAACAAGTAAATAGCAACCACAAATTTACTATGGAAATCAACTATCAAAATGTTCCCGAGAAGATTTAGAATTTTGAACCCGAACAAGAAATATTTGAAAAGGAACTCATTAGCTCGGGGATTTTTAAAATAAAAATTCTTTTGGACCTCAAGTCCAAATTTACAAAACCTTTTCGAAAATGTTAGGACCTCAGCCCGATTCTCATTTCAAAACACACTAGATAAGATACCATTTTGAGTCTGTATCCCAACTTCAAAACGTTATACAATTAATCACTGATATACAATCACCGTTCGTACACCTCATGTACCGAACTCCGGAGGACTCGTCGGACCCTACCCAAACCACACGCATTGTTCGTACACATCATGTACCGAACTCCAGAGGCCTCATCAGACCTTGCCTGGAACACAAGCATCATCATGACACGATCCATATGATCAACTCAACATATCACCACAAGCAACACACATTATTATCAATATGTCAAACCATTCAACAATACACCGTAATACATATTCAAATATGTAATCAAGTCAACCCACAAGTATCATAATCATCACGATAATTCAACTATGACCAATTACGCACGACACGAACCATATGATTAACACAACCAACACAATTCCACGACATTAACCAAATGAGGACATCATCACTACCATCAATCGTTCACACTTACAAAATCACGCGAAGCATATTCACGAAGGCAAAACAATTCATCATAAATCTAACACGAAGTCTCTGTCCACAAGACACAATTCGTATAGCAAGATACTTGCCTTAATAACCACTACCGAACACTCCGAAGAACACGGTTCGACCGGAAAGCTCGGACGCCGAAGAAGACAACGAACAGGAGGGTTACGACTCGAGTTCTTCACAAGGATTTCGTCCCTAAGTCATATCAACGATAAATCAACAATCGAACGATGAATAATAATCGCATAACGCCCGAATCCCCCTCCAAGACCTTTTATCGGACACTTTCAAGGTGTCGATTAAGAACTCGACCAAAATGACGAATCTATACAATCCAACCATGGAACTGTTAGGAGTATGCCCTCGAATGCCAATCAGAGGATGTTGAGTGAGGGCATTGTACTTGTAATTATGTAATTTATTATCATAAGGCAAATGAATGTTTCTTTATTTACTAGTAGTTACTGGCATTCCTAACTCGTAAATATACATATAGAAACTAGTCCGTGTATTTGAGTGCAAAACGTTCCACTCCTTATTGGGTAAGGGGGTCGGCACTGGAAAGATTTATAGCTCAAATACTTAATCGTTCGCAAGTCGATGAAACTTGACTGGGCGTTAAGTTTATGTGAAGACTTGTATGATGTGTTCTTTGACATGGAGAGTGCCTGTCGAACACTAATGGTTAGTGGGAGCACACGTTATAGATATGCTAATTGGATTAGTATACTCGAACCGAGTCACCCTCGATTCGTCACACGGATTTCACTCCGGGATAGTCAATGACGGAATTGAAAGGTTGTGATAGGTATTCGTGAACCTTCGACTTAAGGATTTAGTAGGGATGTGCTTGTGACGTCAAGATTTTCATTAGAGTAGTTCGACCCTATAAACCAGGAGGTGGAGGTCAACCTCGACGTGCATCTTAACGGGCAAGTAGCAGGTCCTACTGAATACCAAGATAGAATTCTTCCTCCCGTTAGTGAGCAGGTTATATGTCGTATGCGGTTATTCGCAGATGGGATCATAAGTCTTTGGCCAAAGCATTGGAGCTAGTTGTATTGGATACACGAGAGATCGATGATCTCGATTTGCATTAACGCATGCATAGCATCAAGTGCAGATAGGGTTTGACTGACCGTGCCCTATAACTTGATCGGGACATCTGAAAGAAGGGTTTATACGTTTACTGGTATTCACGACAGAATGGTTCTTAAATTATCCCATCATTCGTTCTCAGTTGGGGTACAGTGTAGGCCGCCAGGCAGGCTAGTTGGTGCTACTACTCTTTGGTTCCTCCCATTGCTGACTGAGACGGACCTACTGAGTCGCGCAATAAGATTGACGACGGAATGAATCGAGCTTAATCTCTCATTATGAATATTAGATATTGGATATCTAATTTGGGACATTGGATGTCTAAATTAATTTATTGGATAGATTAATTTATGGCCTAATTAATTAAATAAATTACTGGGTGATTAATTTAATTTATGAATATAATTATTTCTTGGAGAAATTAATTATGTTATTATGTATTTAATATGATTAATTTATTGGATTAATTAATCGATATAAATACATCGGAGCGGAATCGGAGTTTATCTGTTTGGACTCTCGGGAGTCCGAAACGAACCGAACTCGTCGGATTCCTTCTAGAGTCCGGCCCCACCTTTTGATCTCTTACCTTTAGTCTTAGTCTTGCTTTTGGTGGGTGAAGACTAATCACCTTAGAGATTTCATATCTCTTATAATAAGGATAAAAGGGATTGTGTGGGATTTGGAAGTAGAATAAAGGAAGACAACTCTCACTTCTCATTCATTGAATTCCATACGTGGGTTAATAGTGGAAGAGAGAGAAAAAGTTTTCTCAATTGTCTTCATCTTGTTCTTCATCTTGTTCTTGAGTTTTCTTGGAGAAAATTCAAGATACATTGAGAAATATATATTATACACTTAGAGTGCAATAATAAAAAGCTTCATCACTTGATTCTAGCCATAACCTTAGAGGTTAATCGGGTATTGTCATTTCGTTCATTTCTCCGGCGCATGGCAAGTAGAGACGCAGTGCTTTCGGCGTTGGATCGTTCAAGTGCTTGGAGTGCTTCAGATCGTAGAGTATTCAAGTAAAGCTTGGGGAATAGCTCAAGAGAAGTATACCATTTAATCAACGGACTTCAAGGGTAAGTTTCTTACAACTCTTGTTTTTCATTTATATATTCGTATATACGTAGCTCGATCGATCCTCGTAGGGATTTGGATCGAATTAATTTTCATTTTACCGCTTCCGCTGGGCCTTCGTTTTAGGCACCAAATCCCAAAAGTGGTATCGGAGCGTAGGTCTTGCGATCGTATATACGATATTGGTATTTGGAATGCTCGATTAGATGGTGAATGATTTGGAATCATTTTAGTCATAATCGTGGTATATGTTTTTCGTTCGTTATAGTTGTATTTTTCGTAAGTTTATGTCTAAATATAAATCTTCTATTTATTGGAAATATGATTTATATTGATGATATGAATGTTGGAAAATATAGATATTGGATATCCACTCGAAAAACTAGCCCCGGATTACCGTTGGACGGTCCGGGAGTGGTCCGGAAGCAGGAGGCCGCGGCACCGGTCTCGGGGGCCGCGGCCCAGGGCTGTTGCAGCCCGCCTGGGTAGTTTCTGTACTGTGGTCCGCGGCCCATGCTCAGGGGGCCGCGGCCCAGGGCTGCTTGGCAGCCCTACTGCAGCCCTATGGTGTTTTTCGGGCGCGGTTCACCCCATTTTGGACCCGTTTTGGGCTTGTTTTCTTCGTGTATTCCTAAAATTAATTTCCCACATTTTAAATTGGATTTAATATGATTAAAATGATATATGGTATTTCATTTTATAATGGAAAATTGATTTATTAGAATACTTGTGATCGACCGAATTATTTGAACGTTTTTCATATTACCGGTTGTGTGAATCGATTGGATGGATTCGAATTGTTGATTGGATACATGAATCTCTACACTTTCCATTTTTTTTCAGTATTTATTGGATGAATGCTTTTGAATGGGGATGTGGTTCGTGGACTTAGTTTTGAATTGTTCGTTTTATTCGATTGGGTTGTAAAGGCCGTTTTGAGCCTATTTATTTTACTAGAAATATTTGTATCTAGGATGCAATTTTCAATGTAAAATTTATATGTAATGACGAAGACCGGAGGAAGATCCGTTTCGAGAAGACGAAGATTCAAGACGAAGAATTGTAATTAGATTACGGAGTTTTGTTTTCTAGGAAGGGTCCATGAACCACATGTTGGTAGCAACTAGGTTGTGAATGGTTTTTTCATATTGTATGAATGCCACAAACGCGCTTAAATGATTAATATGCAAAGTGTAACGTTAATCGCGAAAATTCTCCCACCATAAATTATTAAGTTTATAAGGTTTCAAGGTTTTCCTTCCCTCCATCGAGCTTTCGGGAAATTGAAATCCAAACTGGATGTGCTATGCTTCCGAGTTATCGGGGTAGTCGTTTGGGAGGACGGATAAATTACCGGGAGCGCATTGTATGCCTTCGGTTGGAGCAAATTTTATCCCTAGAAACCTGATAGGTTGCCGGATAAGATTCAATTGTGAAACTGATTTGCGTCGATGGTATAAACTTAACTTGTTCACGAACCATAGAAACTGTATAGGTTGAGGGGAGTGAACAAGAGGAAAAAGAAGATCGAATCATCCATTAGATGGGTTGGTGTTGGACACCACTTTATGAAATTAATAGACTAGAAACTTGTTCAGTTGCCCTCTATTAAGATTTATAAAGAACTCGATCACCACTATGAAGTAGAGCGACGATACTTCCGGTTTTCACATGGGAGTGTGTTATTCCGATAAAAATAGTGGGAGCTGGGTAACAAGAATAGAAAAGACCTTAATTCTATACTCATAACATAATTAAATGAGTCACTAATTAATCTGTTATACTTAATGCAGACATAACTCTCAATATGACAATGAATCCACTCGCAATTCTACTCGAGAAGAACACCTTGATTCGACCTAACTTTGTAGACTGGCTCCGCAATCTGATGATTGTCCTCAGTATAGAGGCACTGGGATACGTCTAGGAGACGGACATTCCGGCGCCTCCTGTTCGGACCAGAGCCAATCAGGAAGAGATCGAAAACCACGAAAAATGGGTTAAGGATGACATAAAAGTCCGTGCTTACATGATGGCTTCTATGTCTAATGATCTTTAGAGAGCTCATGAGAAAATGACTTCTGCTAGGCAGATTCTATCTCACTTAACCGAACTTTATGGTGAGCACAACAGAACTTCTAGATATGAGATATCCAAGCAACTGTTCGGTGCAAGGATGAAGGAAGGTGAGAAGGTTGGGGAACACATCCTCAAAATGATATCCATGATCGAGAGATTTGAGGCTCTTGATTTTAAAATGGATACTTCTCTCCAAACCGACCTTATCCTTCAGTCTCTCCCTGATTCCTTCTCACAGTTTGTTATGAACTTCAACTGCAATGAGATTGCATGTAACTTAGCTGGGCTAATGAACAAACAGGTCATCGCTCAGTCTCAGATGAAGACTCCGCAGATGAAGGAGTCTACCCTTGTGATTTCTTCTGGACTTCAGAAGTCTAAGAATAAGAAGAAAAAGACCAAGAAGCAGACTAGACCACAAGTTAAGGACCTTAAAGGAAAGGGCAAGGCCCCGATGGTCCCAAAAGTCAAGAAGAAGAAAGATGCTTGTCTCAAGTGCGGTGAGCTAGGCCACTGGGATAGAGACTTTCAGATTCTTCATGGCACTTCAGGTACAGAACTTTTAGTTTTGGAAATAAATTGTTCTGCTACTTTATTTTCTACTTCTTGGATACTGGATTCTGGTGCTAGTTCTCATATTTGTACCGTGAATCAGGATCTGGAACAAAGTAGGAAGCTTGGAGCTGGAGAAGTTATGATCACAGTTGGAAACGGGCATAGTGTCGAGGCGACCGACATAGGATCACTTCTTTTGGGTTTACAATACGGCTTTGTTTTGACTTTAGAAGATGTACTTGTTTTGCCCAAGGGGCACAAAAACATTGTATCCATTCCGGTCATGGAATGAAAAGGCTTTTCATTTTTCATTGGTGATGGTTCCTGCAAAATTTATTTCAGAAATTAACTAGTGGGTACTGTTACATTGTTAAATGGATTGTATCATCTAAATCTCAGCAACAAAGTAGTTGTTAATACTATGACTAGAAAACGTGGTAGGGATGAAACCAATCAAGTTTTGAAATGGCATCTTAGACTTGGTCATGTTGGTCAGACCAAGGTTTACAAGATGGAAAAAGATGGACTTATGGGTCTATTGGGATCGGATCCCTTTCCTACTTGTGAAGCTTGCCTTAAAGGCAAAATTACTAAGTCCCCCTTCACATGGAATTTTGAAAGAGCCGCTGATAAATAGGGATTAATCCATACCGACGTATGTGGTGCTTTGGAAGCAGCATGTGACGGATATCAATATTTCATTACGTTTACAGATGATCATACTAGGTATGGTTATGTATACTTAATGAAACATAAATCCGAGGCCTTTGAGAAATTCCAGGAATTCAAGGCCCTAGTCGAGAAACAAACTGGTAATCATATCAAAGCACTTCGGTCGGACCGAGGTGGCGAGTATATGAGTACGGAGTTTGACGAGTTCCTTAAGGAACATGGAATAGTTTCACAACTAACACCTCCAGGTACTCCTCAGTTAAATGGTGTGTCAGAAAGAAGGAACCGGAACTTGTTGAACATGGTCCGTTCCATGCTGGGCTATACTGACTTACCGATTTACCTGTGGGGATATGCACTCTTGACTGCCGCTTACATCTTGAACAGATTGCCTTCCAAATCCATTCCTAAAACTCCACATGAGATGTGGGAGGGGAGGAAACCAAGTCTTAATCATATTAGGATTTGGGGATGTCCCGCCTATGTCAAGAAGACTAAGGTGGAGAAGATGGAAGCTAGGTCCGCGAAGGGACGTTTCATTGGATTCCCATATGGGACGATGGGATATCTATTCTACATGCCCGAAGATTGAAAGATCGTTGTTGCTTTACAAGCACACTTCCTGGAAGATGAGTTCATTCAGGAAGGCGGAGCAGGTAGAAGTACTTCTTTAGAAGAATACAATGAAGCTCCTCGGGAGACACCTGTGCAAGAAACTGGAACCGAACCTTCTGAAACACAAGTAGAACCACCTCGTAGGTCTAGTAGGGTGTCTCATTTACCTGAGAGGTATGGGCTTGTGCACTTGTAGGAGCTGGGTCTCCATGAGGTTCCAAGTGATAGCCAAGAGACCAACCTAACGACCTGTGACCACGCGATGGTGGATGTCGACTCCGCGAAATGGCATGAAGCTATGGAAGCTGAGATAGACTCAATGCATGTCAATCAGGTCTGGACTCTAGTAGACCGCCCCAAGGGCATAGTGCCTATTGGGAACAAGTGGATCTACAAGAGAAAGACTGATGGTGATGGCAAGGTTGATGCCTATAAGGCCAGGCTTGTGGAAAAGGGTTATACCCAGTAAGAAGGGATCGATTACCACGATACATTCTCGCCCGTAGCCATGATCAAGTCAATTCGCATGATGCTTTCTATAGCTGCCTACCACGATTATGAGATATGGCAAATGGACGTAAAGACGGCTTTCCTTAATGGATTCCTCGAGGAGTAAATCTATATGGAGCAGCCTAAAGGCTTTGTGTCCGAAGTCGATATTCAGAAAGTGTTCAAGCTTCAGCGTAACATTTATGGACTGAAGCAAGCGTCGCGTAGTTGGAACCTTCGTTTTGATGAGGTGGTCAAAGAGTTTGACTTCGTGCAAAATGAAGAGGAACCTTGTGTATACAAGAGGGTTAGTGGGAGCAAGATCGCATTCTTAGTACTATATGTAGATAACATTCTACTAATAGGAAATGATGTGGGAATGCTCAGTTCTGTGAAAGCTTGGCTTTCGAGTAATTTCTCCATGAAAGACTTGGGAGAAGAAACCTATATTCTTCGAATTCGACTCTACCGGGATAGAGCGAAGAGAACAATAGGTCTTTCCCAAGCCCTCTATATAGATAAAATCTTAAAGCGATTTAAGATGGATGATTCTAAAAGAGGGTTCCTACTGATGCGACATGGAATAAAACTCTCCTTGATGATGTGTCCTCAAAGTGAGGAACAACGAAAGGAAATGAGTAATATACCGTATGCTTTGGCCGTGGTTCACCTTATGTATGATATATTGTGTACGAGACCTGACATTGCGCATGCTATAAGCGTGGTGAGTAGGTTTCAGGCAAACTCAGGCAGGGAACATTGGACTGCCGTAAAGAACATTCTCAAGTACTTAAGAAGGACTAGAGATATGGTTATGATGTATGGCGGTGGAGAATTGGATGTGGTGGGATTCACTGATTCGGACTTCCAAGTACTGAACGACGACTCGATGTCTACTTCTGGCTACATATTTACTCTTAATGGAGGAGCAGTATCTTGGCGTAGCGCCAAGCAAAGCACGACTGCTGATTCCACCTGTCAGGCTGAGTATCAAGCAGCCTCGGAGGCTTCCAAGGAAGGGTTCTGGATTAAGAAGTTTCTGGGAGAACTTCAAGTGATACCATGTGCTAAGCTACCTGTTCCGCTGTACTGCGACAACGACGGAGCTGTAGCGCAGGCCAAGGAGCCGAGGTTTCACAACAGCACCAAATATATTGAGAGGAAGTATCATCTCGTAAGAGAATTTGTTCGCAAGGGATACATTGTGCTGCACAGAGTAGACTCAGCCAACGTCGCTGATCCACTGACCAATCCACTTTCTCAGACTAGCTTGGAGCATCATCTGGAGAACATGGGTATTAGATATCATAGTGTGTGGCATTGAGTGCAAGTGGGAGATTGTTAGGGCACTGTACTTGTAATTATGTAATTTATTATCATAAGGCAAATGAATGTTTCTTTATTTACTGGTAGTTACTGGCATTCCTAACTCGTAAATATACATATAGAAACTAGTCCGTGTATTTGAGTGCAAAACGTTCCACTCCTTATTGGGTAAGGGGGTCGGCACTGGAAAGATTTATAGCTCAAATACTTAATCGTTCGCAAGTCGATGAAACTTGACTGGGCGTTAAGTTTATGTGAAGACTTGTATGACGTGTTCTTTGACATGGAGAGTGCCTGTCGAACACTAATGGTTAGTGGGAGCACACGTTATAGGTACGCTAATTGTATTAGTATACTCGAACCGACTCACCCTCGATTCGTCACACGGATTTCACTCCGGGACAGTCAATGACGGAATCGAAAGGTTGTGATAGGTATTCGTGAACCTTCGACTTAAGGATTTAGTAGGGATGTGCTTGTGACATCAAGATTTTCATTAGAGTAGTTCGACCCTATAAACCAGGAGGTGGGGGTCAACCTCGACGTGCATCTTAATGGGCATGTAGCAGGTCCTACTGAATACTAAGATAGAATTCTTTCTCCCGTTAGTGAGCGGGTTATATGTCCTATGCGGTTATTAGCAGATGAGATCATAAGTCTTTGGCCAAAGCATTGGAGCTAGTTGTATTGGATACACGAGAGCTCGATGATCTCGATTTGCATTAACGCATGCATAGCATCAAGTACAAATAGGGTTTGACTGATCGTGACCCTATAACTTGATCGGGACATCTGAAACAAGGGTTTATACGTTTACTGGTATTCACAACAGAATGGTTCTTGAATGATCCCATCATTCGTTCTCAGTTGGGGTACAGTGTAGGCCGCCAGGCTGGCTAGGTGGTGCTACTACTCTTTGGTTCCTCCCAATGCTGACTGAGACGGACCTACCGAGTCGCGCAATAGGATTGACGACGGAATGAATCGAGCTTAATCTCTCATTAAGAATATTAGATATTGGATATCTAATTTGGGACATTGGATGTCTAAATTAATTTATTAGATAAATTAATTTACGGCCTAATTAATTAAATAAATTACCGGGTGATTAATTTAATTCATGAATATAATTATTTCTTGGAGAAATTAATTAAGTTATTATGTATTTAATATGATTAATTAATTGAATTAATTAATCGATATAAATACATCGGAACGGAATCGGAGTTTATGTGTTTGGACTCTCGGGAGTCCGAAACGAACCGAACTCGTCGGATTCCTTCTAGAGGCCGGCCCCACCTTTTGATCTCTTACCTTTAGTCTTAGTTTTGCTTTTGGTGGGTGAAGACTAATCACCTTAGTGGTTTTATATCTCTTATAATAAGGATAAAAGGGATTGTGTGGGATTTGGAAGTAGAATAAAGGAAGACAACTCTCACTTCTCATTCATTGAATTCCATACATGAGTTAATAGTGAGAGAGAGAGAGAAAGTTTTCTCAATTGTCTTCATCTTGTTCTTCATCTTGTTCTTGAGTTTTCTTGGAGAAAATTCAAGATACATTGAGAGATATATATTATCCACTTAGAGTGCAATAATAAAAAGCTTCAACACTTGATTCTAGCCGTAACCTTAGAGGTTAATCGGGTATTGTCATTCCGTTCGTTTCTCCGGCGCGTGGCAAGTAGAGACGTGGTGCTTTCGGCATTGGATCGTTCAAGTGCTTGGAGTGCTTCGGATCGTAGAGTATTCAAGTAAAGCTTGGGGAATATCTCAAGAGAAGGATACCATTTAATCAACGGACTTCAAGGGTAAGTTTCTTACAACTCTTGTTTTTCGTTTATATATTCGTATATACGTAGCTCGATCGATCCTCATAGGCATTTGGATCGAATTAATTTTCGTTTTACCGCTTCCGTTGGGCCTTCGTTTTAGGCACCGAATACCAACAGGAACAACAAGTAAATTGGTATAATACAACTTAATAATCAATAATCCATCACTAATATAGGTTAAATCGGATTAAACGGATGAAATCAAACAAAACTCCCAATTTTCTCAAACTAGGATTTCTAGGAAATCTGACCTGATTCGCTCGATCAAAGGATGTTATAGGATGGATAATCAATGATATGAACTCCAAGACTTCATGGATTCATCACTTGACAACATGCCTCCACGCCTACCAAGCCTCCAGCCGCGGAAGGGAAAGAAACGAGGTGAGAAAATAGGTAAAAACATGTCTGATCGATCATATTTATACTGCCCAGTATGTGCCGACAACTTACCGCCGTAACTGGCACTCCTTACAGACGTAACCGGCCTTCGTCTGGAAGCTACCCAGTCCCTTACGTCCGTACCCGATCACGCCTTACGGCCGTAACCAGCATTCGTCCGGAAGTTGCCCAGTCCCTTACGGTCGTACCTAATCACGCCTTACGGCCGTAACCAGCATTCGTCCAGCCTGTGCCTGCCGATCACTTACGGCTGTAACCGGCACCTTACGGACGTAACTCGGCCAGGCCAGTACCTGCTCCAAAATGTGCGGCCGTGACTCGGACGTGGCCACTTCCTACGGCCCAGACGACCCCGAAACCCGAACTTGAATATGAATCGAAGATACGGTTACGAAGTAATCGCAAATACGAATCCAAGAACTAAGAGAACACATGATTCCGACCACCCGAAGGCTCAAAATTCGACAACGGAAAGTAATTACCCTAAACTTTGGGAAATTACGAAAACGGCCCAAAACGTCTGAAATACACGATACACAATCGAAACACCAAGACAAAGCTCGCAACATGAATAATAACATTAAATGAACTTACGAGAAACTCGAAACAACAGTTTCGGACGAGATTCGCAAGAATCGAACTCAAGTGCGGAAAAGCCATTTAAGAACACGGAATTCAACAAAACGATACCGAAACGAACTCGGATGACAAAAAGTGCAGAATTAATCATTCTTGGAATGACGAAACGGTCACAACAGAGTCACTAATACGGACTTCCGTCAAAAAGGAAAATTACCGGAAATCGAAATTGCGGATATTACAACTTCCAGTAAGCCCATATGTTTTAATTTTATTATAAGGGCATATATTTCAATTTCAATGGATTTCACTATCCTCATTCTCACAAATCATTGATTTCAATATCCTTATTCTCACAAATCATTGATTTCAATATCCTTATTTCCAATATCTGTAATACCCGAGATTTCTGATGTGTATTTGAACCTTGTGATATGTATTTGTTGCATTCTGATCTGAGTGTTGTTCTACGTATTTCATGATCACATGTTGTTGAGCGTGTGATTTCATGAATGTGTTCAAATTGTGATTTTTGCACTTGTAGCGCACGCTATCGACTAGGCGTAGCGTACGCTAATTTGGTTTTCGTAGCGCATGCTATGTATGAACCTTAGCGCACGCTATACGTAGTCAACTTGATTAAGACAGGGTGGTAGGTGAGATCAGATGCGGATCTTGGTCAGGACATGTCGGGATGAACCTGGATGGCTTTTTGAAAAAGCCGAGTCAACGCTGTTTAGCGCACGCTACTGGTATGAGGATAGCGCACGCTAAATGTTGAGTACAGTGAGGTCAGTAATCTTCGTATGGCCGTTAGCGCATGCTATATAAGTGGTAGCGTATGATAATTTATGAACTTAGCGCACGTAGAGGGGTGTTAGCGTACGCTAAGTCGAGACCAGGCAGAAACAGTAAAATGCAGGCCCGTTAGCGCATGCTATGGATATGGACTAGCGCGCGCTAATAACCATTTTGTATATATAGGACAACACCCTTTTTCATTTTTTCAGATTTCATCACTTCCCAAACTCGATTTCTGAAACTTAGAGAGTTACTTCCTCCATCCTAAACCTCTCATATCATCATCCTAGCTCGAGTTTGAAGATTGTAGATCATTGGAGATTGGTGTTCAAGCTCTCGGTGTTGGATTTCTTCAAGTTCCTCCTTGTTCTTCACTATTTTGAGGTAGGTGATTCTTCACCAACTGGAGTAGTATTCTTAAGGATGTTTTGAAACATGTTTTGAGATTATCTATTCAGTTAAATTCGTACGTAGTCGAACATCATGTTGTTAGAAGGATATTTTCGATGTTTCGGTACTTCTTCATCGTATAGACCATTGAACCTTTTAGTGTTTGAACTCCTAAGCACATTCATGAAGCTCCAAAACCGATTATGGCCAGTTTATGGAGATTATCAAGTTCTTTTGTATTTACATAATGGAATGATATGTTTTGGGACATTGAATGGATTGAACTTAGGATATTTTCTTGAAGATGAAGATGAATTATTAGTATGGTCTTGTAATATCCTTGGATAGTATGAGATGACCTTCAATGTAAATCATAACTCATAGTGATTTCTAGATTTGGTTATCTTCATGTTCATGATTCAAATAAAAAGATGTTGATGGGTAACCATTACTATGAACGTAAATTTTGGCAGGGAAGATAAATTGTGGAAGAACGAATTATATGGTTGTTAAACCTTAAACTAGGATTGAAGCATGATTTGCAACCGAACTTGGTGAGGGAATCGATAATCCGGAATCGTAGTACGTAATTACGGTGATTTGAGCGACTCTAGCTAGACCGGGCGATCGTCGTGTGAGTTGAGCCGTGAGTCGGCGAGCTTAGAGTGTTAACCCGACCATAGTAGACGTTAGATGTTCGTATGTTTAAACTTGTCTTGAGTTGCCGTTATTTTTCCTGTTTGTTCAAGGGCCGAGCATTGCGAACATTTGATCGAAGGAGGCGGCCTTCGAGTGTGTTGAGATCATTAGAGTAATTAGTTCTTGCCATCTTTGAGGCAAGTATCGTAATTTGTTAATGTTGGTATTTTGAGCATGCATGTGGTTTATTTATGTTGCTGATCATGGGATTTATTTCGTTGAATTGTATGATATTCGTTATCGAGTGTTTATATGTTCATGTTGATGGACATAGCGATTTTGCATATATGTATGCATGAGTTGTGTTTGTGTATGTTGTGCGATCCATGCTGAGGTCGCTGGATCGGATGTCCACCTCGTGTTGGTCCGACGGGATCATCTTGGGATCTATGCTGAGGGCGCTGGATCATTGGACGGGTTTTTCCACCTCGTGTTGGTCCGACGGGATCATCTTGGGATCTATGCTGAGGGCGCTGGATCATTGGAGTACCCATACTGTGTTAATGGAATCTTGTGGATTCGCATTGTTGGATTCCGGTAGAGGAAGTTCGTGTTGTGTATTTTGTTATGCATTGTTGTTGCATATTCAATTTACTTAATATGATACTTGTACTAGCATCGTTTTGCTAGCCCCTTCGGGGGTGGACATTTGTTTTGATGTTCAGGTAGTCGAGGAGCAGGAAAACAGCCACAGTACCGACGTGACGACGAAGGGGCTCAGTGATGTTTATTGTTGCTGTGATTTGTCTATTTGGTTCATTTTCAGTACTCAAGTACGCGTGTCTTATTAATAATTCGAGATGGTTGTAATAGTGAACTCATTTGATCTGTTCGGAACCGATTTTGTATTTTGAACTTTTATGGTACTGTTGTATTATATTTACATTTCTTTTAATTAGCCTTGTAAATCCTTACTTAAAGGGTTTACGGCGCTGTAATTATTCCGAATATCTCGGGGTGTTACAGAATATGGTATTAGAGCTAAGATTCATGGATATCTTGGCAGTTGGGTTTTAGTTGGGTCTGTTTACGTTATTTGATTTACGGGTCGTTCGTAACATCACTGTTCAGCCAGCGTCGTCATGTGGACCATGGTTGTAAGTCTCCTAATCTCTTATACTACCATTGTACTTAATTTCTGTTTTGTGAATATTGACGGGCTTTATTTTTGAAAATTTTTCCTTGGATATTGAGTAATTGTGTTTACAGTATGTTGAGGGGAAGACGCGGTCGTGGCCGCGGACGTGGTAATGTGAGACAGGAGGATTCAGCGACTACTCCAGAATTATCGGCTAGTCGAACCGATTCCCATTCTGGAGGACAACATGGATCAGCGGATGACAACGCAAATCCTAACATGCCGGGAGTGCTTCAACAGATGGTTGCTCAGATAAACCAGTTCGCTCAGGTGGTTGACCGCATGCAGACGGCAATGGGACAGCAGCATAATGAGGATAATCGGGGAGACAGATGGCTTACTGAGGTGGTCAAATTGCACCCGCCAAAATTTGACGGTTCTGCTGAGGTACTTACTTGGGATCATTGGCTGAAGGAGTTAGAGAAGATATTTGCGGGGATTAACTGTCCCGAGGAAAGGAAAGTTCCTATTGCCCAGTATTTTCTGATTGGGGAGGCTTTTGACTGGTGGGAAGCTATTCGACCTAAGAATCATAATGCTGACTGGACGAAATTCAAACAAATGATGGAAGCACAATATTGTCCTCGTCCAGTTAGAGAGGCGAAAATCCGAGAGTTTTTCTCACCGCATAGTTCGGAAGCATCTGTGACAGACATCATCAAGGCTTTTAATCGTCAGCTGACTTGTGTGCGACACTTGGTCAGAAGGGAGGCGGAGAAGATTTTTCATTTCGATATGCGGATGAAGCCGGAGATTCAGCAATACATGTCCGGATTTGAGTGTACTACGTTGCGATAGTATCAGGACAAAGCGCTGGCCTACGACATGAAAGAGGCAGCGGTGGAGAAATCGATGGAGGCAAAGAAGCAGAAAGTGTCCGGCAACTTCTCGGAAAACAAGAGTGGTGGGCCCCACAAGGGCCAGTCTTCATTTTATTCATCTAGGAAACCTCCACATCCTTCTCGAGGTGGAAAGAAGTTCCGAACAACATCAGCAGTTTCGGACGCATCAAAGAAGTGCTATAATTGTGGTCGAGCAAGGCATATTCGACGTGATTGCCCCGCATCTTCTGTGACTTGTTTCGATTGTGGGCAAGAAGGGCACCGTGCGGCTTTCTGTGGAGTTGCGACTAGATCATTTGGTGCTCGCACTCCAGTGCCAATTCCGAAAGAGATAAGTGTGAACCAGACGCGGCAGAGTGGTTTCCAGCAGCAGAATGTTGGGAAAAAAGAGACGTCCAGTGCTGGGTCCATTCCTCCGTGCCAATACGAGATGAGGAAATCTGACGATCAGAACACTGCTGTTGCATCAGGTACGATTCAGATCCTTTTGCAACCAGCTAGTGTCTTATTCGATTCAGGAGCTACACATTCTTTCATATCATTGAACTGTGTTAATCGTTTGAAAATCTCGTGTTTATTTGATTGTGAGCCTTATGTTGTGGTTTTTCCGAGCGGAGAGAGAATTGTGGGAACCCTAGAAACTAGAGATTTTCCAGTGTCTATAGGAGGGAGAGATTGGCCATCAAATATTATTGTAGTCGACATCCATGGTGACGATTTAATTCTCGAAGACGATTGGCTCAACCATTATGGAGCTATTTTGAATTACCGAAAGAGAGTCATTTCTATCATTGCCGATGATGGATCTGAACATTTATTCAAAGGATAGAGACCGGGAAGCTCGGGAAAATTGATCAAGGCTATGAAAGTAGTGAAATTACTGAAGCAGGGCTGTCATGGATTTTAGTGCTATGCCATGAAGAAAGAAGAAGGAGTAGAGCTCTCATCTATTCCAGTTGTGAATGAATTCTCAGATGTATTCCCTGATGAACTACCTGGGTTACCTCCGAGGATAGAAGTAGAGTTCAATATTGAATTAGAGCCTGGAGCCGCTCCTATTTCCAGAGCACCATAACGTATGGCACCAACCGAGATGTATGAACTAAAGAAGCAACTGGAGGAATTATTACAGAAGGGTTACATTCAACCTAGCGTTTCTCCTTGGGGAGCGCCCGTTCTCTTTGTCCGGAAGAAAGATGGATCCCTCCGATTATGCATCGATTACAGGGAACTAAACAAGGTGACGATCAAGAATAAGTACCCTATACCTCGGATCGATGACTTGTTTGGTCAACTGCAGGGGGCCAGAGTATTCTCTAAGATTGACTTGCGATCAGGATATCATCAGTTGAGAATTAAGGAATCGGATATACCGAAATCTGCTTTCAAATCCCGGTACGGCCACAATGAATTTGTGATGATGCCATTCGGACTTACTAATGCTCCTGCGGTATTCATGCAATTGATGAATCGGGTATTCTTAGAATACCTAGATAAGTTTGTTGTCGTTTTCATTGATGACATCTTGATCTATTCAAAAGACACAGAGGAGCATGCTGAGCATTTGCGTGTTGTTTTGAGCACCTTGAAGAATGAACAGCTTTATGCGAAACTTTCCAAATGCGAGTTCTAGATTAGAGAAGTAACCTTCCTTGGGCATGTGATATCAGCTGACGGAGTTCAGGTGGAACCGAAGAAAGTCGAAGCAATCTTGGATTGGGAACCTCCTAATAACGTGAAAGAAGTCCGAAGCTTCTTAGGACTTGCTGGATATTATCACCGTTTTGTAGAGGGGTTTTCCAAAATTGCTCGTCCGCTCACTCAGCCGTTACAGAAAACTCAAAAGTTCACGTGGAATGAGAAATGTCAGGCTAGTTTTGATGAACTTAAGAGGAGACTGACGACAGCGCCTATACTAGTGTTACCAGATGGAACTGATGGGTTCATGGTATACAGCGATGCTTCAAATTAGGGTTTGGGATGTGTGTTGATGCAACAAGATAGGGTGATTGCCTATGCCTCTCGACAGTTGAAACCGTACGAAGTTAATTACCCGACTCATGATCTGGAGTTAGCAGCTGTGGTCTTTGCTTTGAAAATTTGGCGACATTATTTATACGACACTCATTGTCAGATCTTTACAGATCATAAGAGCCTCAAGTATATTTTCAGTCAGAAGGAATTAAACATGAGGCAGAGAAGGTGGCTGGAATTGATCAAGGATTACGACTTGGAAATCCTCTATCATCCGGGTAAAGCAAACGTAGTAGCTGATGCACTGAGCCGTAAACCTGTTTCTCTTCGAGTGTTGGAAGCACTTATGTCCCAAACCAGCATTCAACGAGAACTGATCCGCAAAGGGATTGAAGTATGGTCACCAGGAATCCAAGGGCAACTATATGTGATGGAACTAACTTCGTCACTAGTCAAGGAAATCAAATCTAAGCAGTTGAACGATTCTCTGATTCTTCGGTTATGTGACGAAGTAAATAAAGGAAAGGCCCGAGGATTCATAATACAAGATGATGGACTTATGATATTTCAGAGTTGACTTTGCGTTCCCGATGATGATGTTTTGAGACAAACAATTCTGAATGAAGCTCACAGCCCGCCCTATTCTATTCACCCGGGCAGCAGTAAGATGTATAAGGATGCGCGTCGAGAGCACTCCGTCGCTCCTGTAGGACGGCCATGGCCTCATCGATCTGTTCCGCAGTTCGGAGCTGATCGAGTGAGAGACTTGGGCCACCCGTCAGGGGCGGGATTGAGCGTCTCGGACCGCGGCGGCTACCCTCCGCCATCGGCTGTGGCTCGGACTGAGACGGAAAGAGGCGTTTGGCGGGTTGGCCAGCAGCTTTCTTCAATGCGGAGGCAGAAGACATGATTCTGAAAGCTTTCTCTGAAGAACAGTGAGTGTTTCTTCAGGTATATGCCCCGGAGAATAGTGAGTGTTCTTCGAGATTGTAGGAATAAAAAATTGAGGGTTAGATGCCCTCCTTCTAGCGCCAATTGTTGCTGCCTAAAATATTTATCCGAAGATGAAATACTGCTGGAATGGACGGACAACAAACAAGGTTGCGGGAGCACTTCCGAGAGAAGATAAATAACACAAGAATTGCCGGGTTTGTTAGGCCCGGGCTTGAATGCTCTCGCGAGATGTTATTAATACAAATATTCGTGGATACAAGTATTAATGTGAGAATCTAAGTACAATGAGTGTAAAAAGACCCTGTTAATCCAGCTCTTGAGCGAAGCTTGGTGTTCTTCCTTCTCGGCCGATCGTCTTCTATGTGAGAGAGTCTGAGAGAGGAGAATGAACTGAGAGATAGCTGTTGCCAAGAGTAGGAGAAAGCCAAGTGTATGTGTTGCTTCTGTATTGCGTGAATC
This sequence comes from Orobanche coerulescens, assembly GCA_033398695.1. Lineage (NCBI taxonomy): Eukaryota > Viridiplantae > Streptophyta > Magnoliopsida > Lamiales > Orobanchaceae > Orobanche > Orobanche coerulescens. The sequence continues at coordinate 97,278,903 of CM065816.1, forward strand.
AGAGAGTTCAGAGAGTCAGAATTCGGTCCTTGTACAAGTGCAGGATGCCTTCTATTTATAGGGGCTGAGGAGCCTTGATTCCTGGCGGGCGATCGCCTTCTGGCCAATAAAATAATGGGGCGATCGTCTTTAAGTCACATGGGCAATCTGCCTAAAGTCCAAGGCAGCTGCTGGCAGCCAGCCGTGCGGTCCAATGAGGAGCCAGCACGCGTCCGGAGTTGCTGTCACATGCGGTCCTACTGACACCTTTCGGAGGGCTTGTCGGCTGGTGGGAAGATGCTGACAGGCTGTGGTCAATGATCCGTGAAATGCGGATCTTGTCTCGGCGCTGCACGTGGGTTCTGTCCTGAGGCTTCGGCCTTTGCCGACTGGGTGACCATCGGCTTCGAGCGGCATGAGGCGGTCGCCATAGGTCAGTCACCAGAGGTTGGCATAGGCCAGTCACCAGAGGTTGGCATAGGCCGGTCACCAGGAGGTCGGTCGGCAAGTGCCTAGAGATGATCGCCTATGAGTCGGTCACCAGGAGTCGATCGGCGAGTGTAGAGAGATGATCGCCTGCTAGTCGGCCAACGGGAGTCGGTCCCCAAGTACCGAGAGACGATCGTCTTATATGTCGATCGCTCGGCACTGGGACTTGTCCTGGGACCTCCAGTCGGTCGATTTATCTTGGCTGCCGGGCTAAGGTTAGGTCGCCTGGTCGCTGGTCGGCAGTTCTGCCTCGGCTAATCAGCAATGGCTAGGTAGCCCGATCTCCGAGGCGATCGCCGGTCGGAGAGTATAATTCTCGACACAACAATTGCCCCCCCAGCTTGCTCCGATGTTGAAGCCGAGCCGAGCGAGCCGCTCGCGGTCGATATCGAGCTCGCCCCTGTGCAGCACAAGATCGCTCCTCCGCAAACACCTTTGTATGAGGGGAGATCGGACCCCGAAATACACCTGAGCAAGTTCAACATCTACATGACCGGGTGTGGGGCATCAGACGCGACCAGGTGCCGAATGTTCCCTATGACGCTGGACGACCTCGCCTACAGGTGGTAAACCTCATTACCACCTCGGTCCATTGGCTCCTTTAACCAGCTGGCGCACGTCTTCACGGAGTACTTCGCCACCCGGGTCGCTCGGCCAGAAGGTCCCCTTCGCATGATGCAAATCAAGCAGCGAGAAGAAGAGTCCGACTCGGACTACATCGACCGAGTAGACGTGATCATCCTCAACGGCGAACCCGTAAGCGATGAGGTCGCCCTCTACGCGGTCCTAGGAGGATTTCATGGTCTTTCGCCGATGTTCAGGCATCTCACGAAGGACCAACCCACGACCTACGCGATCTTCCGAGCTAAGGCCGCCGAATTTCTAGCCAGGCAAAGGCTTCTTCTTAGCCTAGGAGTAGCGCGATCGGCACCCGAGCGACGATCTCCAGTCTTCCAGCCCGATCGCCATTATCAAGCTACATCACCGAACCCGGAGGACTCGCTCGCCATCTACAGTCCACCATTTAACATGACGGACTAAGGCTCGCGATCGCCTCCACCGCCCATCATAAAGCCATGGTCCTGGTAGTCGATGGAACCGGCTGCTTCGGCCATGCAAGGTCCCTTTCGGCCAAGATCGCCCGCCCTTCGTTTAAATATGAGGTCGGCGTAGTCTGAGGGCCCTACAAAATTAATCAGTGGACATGATCGCCCGCCCTCAAAGGATCATCATCTAACATGGTGAACCCGGACAATGCGACGTGCCACAACCCCCGTCTCAACGTACACCATCGAGGTTCGCCATCTTCATGGTGGGCCGAGGTGGAAGCAGAGCTAAACAAGCCGCGACCGTGGAGTTGAATCATCCGACGCTGCCCCGCGCAAGGACTCCTCTAGACCAAGACCGCACGCCCTTTGTTTAAATACGAGGCGAGGCGCAGCCTAACAGAGGACCATCATAATAAAGTGAGTCACGAGACACTCAATGTCTTCGCATAACAAGACACGGTCATGGAGTCGGTCCATCGAACTTCGCGACTGTGCACGGTTCCTCAGCGACGAAATAATCAAGTTTCTACGAGGGATCGGCCAATGTTGTTTTTTGCAGGTACAAGACCGAAAGATAGCTAGCCAATCGACCATGATAGCCCAAGTCCGAGTCCAAAGTCAGCTCAATCGGGTCGCCCGTCCTCATCCTACACGATCGCCAGCAAGAACCACCTCGCCCCATGTCTTCAACATCGGAGCAAGCTGGGGGGCAATTGTTGTGTCGAGAATTATACTCTCCAACCGGCAATCGCCTCGGAGATCGGGCAACCTAGCCACTGCCGAGTAGCCGAGGCAGAACTGCCGAGCAGCGACCAGGCGACCTAGCCTTAACTCGGGAACCAAGATAGATTGGCCAACCGAGAGTCCCAGGACAAGTCCCGGTGCCGAGCGATCTACATCAAATACGATCGTCTCTCGGCACTTGCCGACCGACCCCTGGCGACCGGGTAGCAGACGATCATCTCCCGGCACTTGCCGACCGACCCTTGGTGACCGACCGATGCCGGCCCTCAGCAACTGGCCGATGCCGACCTCTGGTGACCGGCTAGAGACGACCGCTTCATGCCGATCAGAACCGATGGTCATCCAGTCGGCAAAGGCTGAGCCTCAGGACTGAACCCACGTGCAGCGCCGAGACAAGATCCGCATATCACGGATCATTGACCACAGCCTGTCAGCATCCGTCCACCAGCCGACAAGCCCGCCGAAAGTTGTCAGTAGGACTGCATGTGACAGTGACTCCGGACGCGTGCTGGCTCCTCATTGGACCGCACAGCTGGCTGCCAGCAGCTGCCTTGGACTTTAGGCAGACTGCCCATGTGACCTTGAGGACGATCACCCAATTATTATAATGGCCGGAAGACGATCGCCCGCTAGAAAACAGGGCACCTCAGCCCCTATATATAGCAGGCAGCCTGCACTTGGACATCTCTCGGATTTTTCCTCACTAAGCTGGCATTATCGCGATTTCAGCACATAACACAGAAGCATTCCACAGCACTTGGCTTTCTCCTAATCTTGGCAACAGCTATCTTCCGGTTCATTCTTCTCTCTCTGCCTCTCTCATACAGCAAATGATCGGCCGAGAAGGAAGAACACCGAGCTTCGCTCAAGAGGTGGATTAACAGAGTCTTTTTACACTCATTGTACTTAGATTTCTCACATCAATACCTGTATCCACGAATATTTGTATTAATAACATCTCGCGAGAGCATTCAAGCCCGGGCCTAACAAACCCGGCAAATCTTGTGTTTATTCATATTCTCTCGGAAGTGCTCCCGCAAATTGTTGTTTGTTGTCCGTCCATTCCAGCAGTATTTAATCTTCGGATAAATATTTTGGGCAACAACACCGAGCTAAGGCCGCATACTTCCTGGCCAGGCAAAGGTTTCTGCTTAGCCTATGCAGCGCGATCGGCGCCCGAATACGATCGCTGGTCTCCAGCCCAGTCGCCGATATCAATCTATGAATAACGCGATCGGCAGCCGAACGATGATCACCAGTCTTTCATCCCGATCGCCATTCTCAAGCAACATCACCAGAACCGGAGGACTCGTTCGCCATCGACAGTTCATCATCTAACATGGTGGACTACGGCACGAGATCGCCTCCACCACACATCATAAAGCCATGGTCCTGGTAGTCGATGGAACCGGCTGCTTCGGCCATGCAAGGTCCCTTTGGGCCAAGATCGCCCGCCTTTCGTTTAAATACGAGGTCGGCGTAGTCTGAGGGCCCTCCAAAACTAATCAGTGAACACGATCGCCCGCCCTCAAAGGTTCATCATTTAACATGACGAACCCGGACAATACGACGCGTCACTACCCCCGTCTCAACGTACACCGTCGAGGTTCGCCATCTTCATGGCGGGCCGAGGTGGAAGCAGAGCTAACAAGCCGCGGAAGTGGAGTTGACTAATTCGACGACGCCCCGCGCAAGGACTCCTCTAGACTAAGACCGCACGCCCTTCGTTTAAATATGAGGCGAGGCGCAGCCTAACAGAGGACCCTCACAATAAAATGAGTCACGAGACAGTCAATGTCGTTCGCGCACAAGACATGGTCATGGAGTCGGTCAATCGAACTCCGCGACTGTGCACGATTCCTCAAACGACGAAACCATCAAGTTTCTGAGGGGGATCGGCCAATGTTGTTTTTTGCAGGTACAAGACCGAAAGATAGCTAGCCAATCGACCAGATCGCCCATGTCCGAAACCAAAGTCAGCTCAATGGGTCGCCCGTCCTCATCCTACACGATCGCCAGCAAAAACCACCTCACCCCATGTCTTCAACATCGGAGCAAGTTGGGAGGCAATTGTTGTGTCGAGAATTATACTCTCCGAACGGCGATCACCTCGGAGATCGGGCGACCTAGCCATTGTCGTGCAGCCGAGGCAGAACTGCCGACCAATGACCAGGCGACCTAACCTTAGCCCGACAGCCAAGATAGATCGACCGACTAGAGGTCCCAGGACAAGTCCCAGTGCTGAGCGATCGACATATAAGACGATCGTCTCTCGGTACTTGGAGACCGACTCCCGCTGGCCGACTAGCAGGCGATCATCTCTCTACACTCGCCGATCGACTCCTGGTGACCGACTCATAGGCGATCATCTCTCGGCACTTGCCAACCGACCTCCTGGTGACCAGCCTATGCCAACCTCTGGTTACTGGCCTATGCCAACCTCTGGTGACTGACCTATGGCGACCGCCTCATGCCACTCGAAGCCGATGGTCACCCAGTCGGCAAAGGCCGAAGCCTCAGGGCAGAACCCACGTGCAGCGCCGAGACAAGATCCGCATTTCACGGATCATTGACTACAGCTTGTCAGTATCTTCCCACCAGCCGACAAGCCCGCCGAAAGGTGTCAGTAGGACCGCATGTGACAGCAACTCCGGACGCGTGCTGTCTCCTCATTGGACCGCACGGCTGGATGCGAGCGGCTGCCTTGGACTTTAGGCAGACTGCCCATGTGACTTAAAGACGATCGCCCCATTATTTTATTGGCCAGAAGGCGATCGCCCGCCAGGAATCAAGGCTCCTCAGCCCCTATAAATAAAAGGCATCCTGCACTTGTCCAAGGACCGAATTCTGACTCTCTGAACTCTCTGATTCATGCAATACAGAAGCAACACATACACTTGGCTTTCTCCTACTCTTGGCAACAGCTATCTCTCGGTTCATTCTTCTCTCTCAGCCTCTCTCACATAGAAGACGATCGGCCGAGAAGGAAGAACACCAAGCTTCGCTCAAGAGCTGGATTAACAGGGTCTTTCTACACTCATTGTACTTAGATTCTCACATTAATACTTGTATCCACGAATATTTGTATTAATAACATCTCGCGAGAGCATTCAAGCCCGGGCCTAACAAACCCGACAATTCTTGTGTTATTTATCTTCTCTCGGAAGTGCTCCTGCAACCTTGTTTGTTGTCCGTCCATTCCAGCAGTATTTCATCTTCGGATAAATATTTTGGGCAGCAACAATACCATCGACGCAAATCAGTTTCACAATTGAATCTTATCCGGCAACCTATCAGGTTTCTAGGGATAAAATTTTCTCCAACCGAAGGCATCCAATGCGCTCCCGGTAATTTATCTGTCCACCCCGAACGACTACCCCGAAAACTCGGAAGCATAGCACATCCGGTTTGGATTTCAATTTCCCGAAAACTCGATGGAGGGAAGGAAAACCTTGAAACCTTATAAACTTAATTATTTGTTGTGGGAGAATTATCGCGATTAACGTTACACTTTGCACATTAATCATTTAATATGAAACAACCATTCACAACCTAATTGCTACCAACATGTGGTTCATGGACCGTTCCTAGAAAACAAAAACTCCGTAATCTAATTACAAGTCTTCGTCTTGAATCTTCGTCTTCTCGAAATGGATCTTCCTCCGGTCTTCGTCATTACATATAAATTTTACATTGAAAATTGCATCCTAGATACAATTTTTTCTAGTAAAATAAATAGGCTCAAAACGGCCTTTACATCCCAATCGAATAAAACGAACGATTCAAAAACTAAGTCCACGAACCACATCACCATTCAAAAGCATTCATCCAATAAATACTAAATAAATGGAAAGCGTAGAGATACATTGATCCAATCAACAATACGAACCGATCAAATCGATTCACACAATCGGTAATATGAAAACGTTCAAAATAATTCGGTCGATCACAAGTATTCCAATAAATCAATTTTCCCTTGTAAAATGAAATACCATAAATCATTTTAATCATATTAAATCCAATTTAACATGCGGCAGATTAATTTTCAAGTATACACGAAAAAATCGAGCCGGGGCGAAAATGGCCTGCCATGGCCGAGTCACCATCGGCAGCATGCCGGCAGACAGGCCTGGCATGGCCGAGTCACGCTCGGCAGCTGCCGGCCGCCAGCAGCCACCGGGACGCGGCCTGAGCTCGGGCCGCGGCCCCCAAGATGGTGCCGCCGGGCCGCACAGCCACAGGCCGCGGCCCCCGAGCCCTGGGCCGCGGCCCCCTGCTCCCGGACCCCTCCCGGACCGTCCAACGGCATTTCGGGGCTAGTTTTTCGACCGTATATCCAATATCTATATTATCCCACATTCATATCTTCAATATAAATCATATTTCCAAGAAATTAAGATTTATATTTAGACATAAACTTACGAAAATATAACTACAACGAACGTAAAAACATATACCACGATTATGACTAAAATAATTCCAAATCATTCACCATCTAATCAAGCATTCTAAATGCTAATATCGTATATACGATCGCATGACCTACGCTCCGATACCACTGTTGGGATTCGGTGCCTAAAACGAAGTCCCAGCGAAAGCAGTAAAACGAAAATTAATTCGATCCGAATCCCTACGAGGATCGATCGATCTATGTATATACTAATATCAAAAAACGAATTCACAAGAGATATAGAAACTCACCCTTTTAGTTCGTTGATTAGATGGATAACCTTCTCTTGAGCTATTCCCCAAGCTCTTGAACGATCCAACGCTGAAAACACCGCGTCTCTACTTGCCACGCACCGGAGAAACAACCGGAACGACGATCACCTTGCTATCCTTTGAGGATACGGCTAGAGCTAAGTGATGAAGCTATATATGTAAAGATTACTACACTCTAAGTGTTTTAATCTTACTCTCTCTATATGATTTTCTCTCAATTTTTCCCCAAGAAAAATGAAGAAGAAGTGAATGAAGAAGATGAAGATAATTGAGAAAATGGCTTTTCTCTCTCTCTCTATCAATCTCACTTTCACGTATGGGATGTGTAGGTGTTAATGAAAGATGTCTTCATCCCTCTTATTCAACTCCCCACTACTTGCAACAACTCATGCATGTGGGAATCTAACCCCATCTCCACAATTATCATTCATTAAACAATGAAGACATAAGTCCAAAAGGGAGGTGGCTAGAAATGGGGGGGGCCATGGAGAAATGGATGAGTTCGGTTCGTTTCGGACTCTCGAGAGTCCAAACAGATAAACTCCAATTCCGTCCCGATGTATTTGTATAGTTTAATTAATCCAATTAATTTCATCATATCAAATACATTATAACATAATTAATTTCTCCAAGAAATAATTATATCCATGAATTAAATTAATCACCCACTGATATATTTAATTCATTAGGCCGTAAATCAATTTATCCAATAAATCGATTTAGACATCTAATGTCCCAAATTTAGATATCCAATATCTATAACACATAATGAGAGAATTAGCTTGATTCATTCCGTCGTCAATCCTAATGCGCGACTCGGTAGGTCCGTCTCAGTCAGCAATGGGAGGAACCAAAGAGTAGTAGCACCACCTAGCCAGCGTGGCGGCCTACACTATACCCCAACTGAGAACGAATTATTGGGATCATTCAAGAACCATTCTGTCGTGAATACCAGTATACATATAAACCCTTCTTTCAAATGTCCCGATCAAGTTATAGGGTCACGGTCAGTCAAACCCTATCTGTACTTGACGCTATGCATGCGTTTAGACCCGGCAAAATAGGCCCAGGCCCACGGGCCACCCGCCGTTTTGGGCGGGCATTGGCCACATATTATTAGCCCATAAAAAACCGGGCCTTTTTGGCCCGGACAGTTGGCCCGCCCATAGAGGCCCGGCCCTGGGCGGCCCGCCCGGCCCTTTTTTTTTTTTAATTTATGTTATGTGTAATTATATATTTAATTTTTTTTCCTTGTTTGTAAGATTATAATACATCTATATGTTAATTATTGATGTAATTTTATTTTTTTTGGGACTTTGTGATTATTTGTAGTATCTCATATCATTAATAATATTATTTTATGATTTTATAAGAAATTAGTAGTGATAAATGATATGATGATCAAATAAAAATATTTGTTTATTTGTCTTTTGATTATGGTAGTGTAGTAAATAATGTAATTATCAAATAAAAATAATTGTATATTTATTTATCTGATTGTGATAGTATAGTGAATAATATAATAATTAAGGATCGAAAAATATTTGTATATTTATTTCAGAATTAATATTTCAAAAAAAAAAAAGTCGAGGCCCGCGGGCCGGGCCGAGCCCGCCCGGGGCGGGCCACGGGCCTAATAATTTTGGCCCAGGAAAAACCGGGCCTTTTTGGCCCGGCCCAAAAAAGGCCCGCCCGTTTGCCAGGTCTACATGCGTTAATGCAAATCGAGATCATCGAGCTATCGTGTATCTAATACAACTAGCTCCAATGCTTTGGCCAAAGACTTATGATCTCATCTGCCAATAACCGCATAGGACATATAACCCGCTCACTAACGGGAGAAAGAATTCTATCTTGGTATTCGGGACTGCTACTTGCCCGTCAAGATGCATGTCGAGGTTGACCCCGCCTTAGCACGTGGTCGAACTACTCTAATGAAAATCTTGACGTCACAAGCACATCCCTACTAAATCCTCAAGTCGGAGGTTCACGAATACCTATCTCAACCTTTCGATTCCGTCATTGACTGTCCCGGAGTGAAATCCGTGTGACGAATCGAGGGTGAGTCGGTTCGAGTATACTAATCCAATTAGCGTACCTATAACGTGTACTCCCACTAACCATTAATGTTCGACAGGCACTCTCCATGTCAAAGAACACGTCATACAAGTCTTCACATAAACTTAACGCCCAGTCTGTAATATCCGCAATTTCGGATTTCCGGTAATTTTCTTTTTTCGGCGGAGGTCCGTTTCGACGACTCTCTTGGGATCATCTCGTCATTCTGAGAATGATTAATACTGCACTTTTTGTCATCCGAGTTCGTTTCGGTGTTGTTTTGTTGAGTTCCGTGCCTTTTGGCGACTTTTCCGCACTTGAGTTCGATTCTTGCGAATCTCGTTGGAAATTACTGTTTCGAGTTTCCCGTAAGTCCGTTTAACTTTTTTAGACGTGTTGTGAACTTCGGTTTAGTTATTCGATCACGTATCGTGATTTTCGAATGTTTTGGGTCATTTTCGTAAAATTTACCCAAAGTTACGGGTATCCGTATCTGTATTTGTTATCTCGACCCTTTTCTTGGTCGCGTATGATTAATTATTGCATTATGTTTTCATTTCGGGTCGTTGATGTTGTCCTCGAGCTTTTCGTCGTGTCCATTCCGTACGTTTTCAGAAAATCGAGTCGTCGAGCCCTGACGGTTGCGGGACTGACCGGACGGTTGCGGGTTCTGGCCGGATGATTACGGGTACCAGCCAGACGAGTGTGGCAGGAACCGGCGTAGCGCACGCTACGGCCGTAAGGTAGCCCACGCTACGGCGGGGAGGCAGCGCACGCTACGGCCGGTTGTCTACGCGCGTTAGCGGGCCGAGGCAGTAAGGCAGTGGGGGTACTGGACTCAGTGGATCGGCAGGTAGTGCACGATACTGTCGGACACTGCGTACGCTACGACCGGCAGGTAGCGCACGCTACGGCCGAAAGGCTGCGCGCTACTGGCGGCGGTGTCTGGCTGCGGCACGGGCGATAAGCGTACGCTAGCTCGGCAGCCTTGCGCACGCTAGTCTGGCCCAGTATAAATGTGACAGAGCAGTCGCGTTTTCATTCATTTTTCACTTCCTTCCTTCTCTGTCCATGGCTGGCGATTCGGAGGTGATGAAGCCATGTTGTTTAACAACAAATCCATGAAGTTGTTGAGGTTATATCATTGATCAATCATCCGTTATCATCCTTTGATCCAGTAAATCAAGGTGAGATTTCCTAGAACCCTATTTTGAGAAATTTTGGGGGTTTTGCGTTTTTGTCCGATTCGTTCTGTATTGTTGATTAATTCATGTTGGGTATGATTAATATTGGTAGTATTCTTGTGTTTAACATCATCTAATCCATCGTTCTTTGTCGAATTGAAGTATAATTCTTGATTTCATTCAAATCGACTTTTTAGGGGATTTGTTCTCGATCTCGTTTTCCATCCATTTTTGATGGATCGATTGCGGTTATATGATGTTGTTAAACATATCCTATGGATTGTATATCCATATTTCGGTGTTGAATTCTGTTTTCATGTTTTGACGGGACGAATCGTGTTCTTGGCCATTTTTGGAAAAACCCTTGAACTTTCGTCGTTTGTTCCTTGAATTCAACGGCTTTGGGTCGTACTTTGGAATTCATTTTCGTTGTTATTGTTTTCCTTCGTAGTTTATTGTTGTGGGTGGTCATTCGGTGGAGTCGGCGAGTTCCTAGTCGGTTCGTGCCAACCTACTTCGGTCGATTCTCCGCGTCGTGGTTTCGAGGCAAGTATTTTACTATACGAATTGTGTCTTGTGAATAGGGACGTCGTATTATGGTTGTGATGCATTGGTTTACTTTCGTGTATATGCTTCGTATGAATTGATTATTATGAACAATTGATGGTAACGATAATACCTTCACTTAGTTAACATCGTGGAATTGTGTTGGATGTGCAAATCATCTAAGTTTGTGCCGGGCGTGGTTGGTCATTGTCGAGTTGCTGTGATGATCATGATATTTGTGTTGTTTTGGTTTACATACTTGATTGTACATTTCGGTGTAATGTGGAATGGCTTGACAGTTGATGATTGTGAGTTGTGTCGTGTCGATGTGTGTGTGTGTATTCCAGGTAGGGTCTGACGAGGCCTCTGGAGTTCGGTACATGATGTGTACGAACAAGGTGTGTGATCCAGGTAGGGTCTGGCGAGACCTCTGGAGTTCGGTACATGATGTGTACGAACAATGTTTGTGGCCGGGTAGGGTCCGTTGAGGCCTCCGGAGTTCGGTACATGATGTGTACGAACAGTGTGTGTGGTCCGGGTAAGGTGTGTCGAGGCCACCGTAGTTCGGTACATGATGTGTACGAACAATGATCATGTAGCAGTGATTGTTTGGGTGACATTTTAAATATGGGTCTCGGACTCATAATGATATATTATCTAGTGTGTTTTGAAACGAGAATCGGGCTAAGGCCCTAATGTTTACGAAAAGGTTTTGTAAATTGGGACTCGAGGTCCAAAAGAATTTTTGCTTTAAAAATCCCCGAGATGATGTGTTCCTTTTCAAATATCTCTTACTTGAGTTCGAAATTCTAAAACTTCTCGGGAACATTTTTGATAATTGATTTCCATATCAAATTCGTAGTTGCTATTTACTTGTTGCATTTCGTATCGTTTTATACTTGCACTAGTAAAACAGTGGAGTTTTACTAACCCCTGAGTAATCGGGGGGTGGATGTACGATACTGCGTCCGGTACATGCGGAGTTCGGGAGCAGTCACAGGATTGGCACAAGGGGATGACGAGCTGCGATACTAATCAAGAGTCGAGAGTTGGTAGAGTTTGGTTGTATTGTTAGAGTTGATTCAGTCTTCTGCTGTATTGTGTTTCGACCCCTGTGTGGGTAATGTTGTTAGTCAGTTCTGTTGATAGAGTTGTGTGACATCATCGGTCTGTGTGTTTATGTGTAAGTGACCTTAACGATCTGTATTATTATATTGTTTGACCCTGGCCGGGCAAGCATTTGGTTGTTTATGGATGTTTAGCCTGGTAGATCCTTGTGGAAAGGGTCTACGACGTGTAATATTCCCATACGGTTTTGGGGGTGTTACATTTATGGTATCGGAGCTTAGGTTGCGGAAACCTAGGCTGTCGGGTCGAGTCGAGTCGTGGTTTGTCGAGTAATGTGTTGTCTTGTCGTTCGAGTCGTCAGGTGACAAGTTGAGTTGTGCGTAGTCACAACGTGTCGGATATGTTGTCGGATGAGATTAGTATCGTGGGCGACCGTCATCTCCGTGCGGCCTGTGGACGTAAGTCTCCTCTTTTATGCGAAGTACCTGTGTATCATGATTTTATCTAAATGAGTTAATTGCGTTGCATAATTTTATTTGCACGGTGTTGTGAATATAGTTGTATTTAATACGTGTGACATATAGTATATGTATAAAACTAGGCATATTGTTGTTTTACCTTTGAACCACTGAGAGGGGTGGGATGGTGTGAAAATTGAGAACCTTGTTGGGTTTCGAATAAGGAATCGACGATTGAGTTCGTGAGAAACTCCGAGGAACGGTTTTGTTATATGTTTAAACTAGATGTTGTGAGATGTATTCAATTGGATTGTGCATGTTGGACTGTATTCCTTTTTCCGCTGTGTGAGTTCTTTTGTAATGGCTTTCGGTATTTTACCGGCTGAGTTTTATTTCGAAAACTGATTCCCTTAACCGAGTTTTTGGCATTATGGCCTTGATCATTTTGGCGAAATTCTTATGACGGTATTTAGTATTTGGTAAATGGCTTTTGTGAGTTTTTGAAATATTACCGTCATCGACCTTTTTGGTGTTTTGTAAATGGTTTTTAGCCTGGTGGGTTCCGGCGCGGGACCCACGGCGCTATAATGTTCCATATAATTATCTGAAATTTTTGGGCATTCTAGCCTATTGAATTATCTTTGAAAACTTTGAGTACCTTAGAAAATAAATTTCGAGACGTACTTTTAAAATGAATTATTTTCTCGTGGTGCACCCAAGGTGCCACAATATGTTTCAAAATTCTTCTACCTCGAGGACCAAAATGTTTTGAGATATTTCCAATGTTTTAGAAACACTTTTACTTAGACCCGAGGGTCGAATATTTCCGAAAGTTTTTCACGAAAAGATAGTGTCCTCATTTCTATTGAATGCGAAATAGTTTTCCAAAGTCTCGATAATGATGTTTCACGATTGTACTTTTTTGAAGGGTGATACCCAAGATCAATCGGTGTTTCCAAAATTATTTTCAAAAGGAGGTTTTCGCTTTTAAAACCTGTCCATTCCCGTTTGAGGGCTGGGTATGTATGTATGATGTTCGCGTTGTCGTTATGATGTTTGCTCCCGAGTATGATCGAATTGGTGGCATGAACGTCGAGGCGTTGCCACACATTTGTTGTACTAGCCCTCTGTGAGAGGTGTGAACTGGTGTTTACTATTTATCGCCTCGTGGTGATTTGCGTGTTGTCGCACAAGTGTGAGATGTTGAAGCTTGGGTTTGTACGTTTGTGTACTTGTGTGATTATTTCATAATGTTTGTAATTATGTGCCGGTTATCGTTCGGGCCGTTGAGGTCGCCGAACAATACCGTCGTTGTTGTAGTGTTTGTGTGTGTATTACTTTACGATGGTAATCGTTGTATATGATATGTGTTATGATTCTTTGTTGTGCTGAGTTGGCATCTCCGCTATATTGTTTTGCGACGTTATGCCCTATTGTATCTAGCATTTGTATTTTCAGTATGCTGAGCCGAGGTGTTTCAACCGTGATGTGCCGGGGCATGCACGTGTAAATTGTCCTTCTCATCAGTAACGCGTTTCAAGTGAGGACTCGAGGGACACCGAATTCAATTTTGCGAATTGGCTACTGAGACTTTCGGAGTTCGCGCTTCAGCACAGATATTAGGATCGGCTCTGAGAGACCCATGGGAGATTTTCCTGTCAGATGCTTTTTGTGTTGTTACCTTGTTTCCGTTGTTGTGAGTTGTAGGGACGACATTTCTTTTATAAGAGGTCGGATGTAATACCCGTACTATATTTGACTTCTGGAGTTTCTCCTTCTAAATTCTATCGACTTGCACGTGTTCGTCGATACTTTTTGAACTTGTTTGATGTCTCAGTTGTCATCGTTCGAACTGGTTGTGACCTTGTTTCAGATCGACCTGTTTATCATCGTGACCTTTCCGAGTTCGGTTCGATTCTTGTGAACTTTGTTTGGAAGTAACATCTTTCACTTCCTACGAGTTCTTTTAATGTCTGGAGTTGAAGTGGGGACTTCGGAGTCATTGTTCGACTGTTGTAATTCGATCATTGTTATTTGATCATTATTTTTCGATCATTGTTAATTGATCATTATTGTTCGATAATTGTTATTTGATCGTTGTTGTTCGAACGGGGTTGTCTGACTGTTGTTGCTTGATCTCGTACTGCAAAGAATTGTCGTTCACCGTTAGTCAACTTTTTCGAGTGTGGCCAAGTGGGTCACCGAGCGGTGCATTGTGAGACCGTTGCCAAGATGTTCGGGAATTGGGTTTTCGTTCCTACTCGGCGACTGCCGGGTGGTGTCCCGTGATGTAGTTGTGTATCGTACTTCGTGCTGTAATTCGTATAGAAATTGATATTTGTTGCGTGAACTTTTTGGTTTTGTTTGTATTCTACCATGATGTTTTATTTTAAGTTTCGGGATGAAATTTATTTTTAATAGGATAGAATGTAATGTCCGGTATTCTCGTTTTCTGTTATCTTGAATTGTTTGTGTCTTGACGTCGGACATTTTCTTGTTGACGAGAATCGGAATGAATTCTATCATAATACTATATTTGTTTCTACCGCATAGTCGTTGTGGTCGGGTGCGACTTGTTGTCGCGTGCGTTTCTTTGATTAAATGTGTGCATGTGATGTGTTGTTAATTACTCGTTGTTGTTTTGAAACATAGTCGGTGGCGTTGTGTTAGTCGTCGTGGGCATGTTTTCACGCCGTATATTCCTTTGCGCTGCTTGTAACGTTTCGCCTTTGGGGGCGATTTTTTTTCGGTTCTTGTGTATCTCGTTGAGTTTTCCTGGCGGGATATTGCTTCTCCCTATTTGATTTAAGTTTTGGGACAAAACTTCTTTTAAGGAGGGTAGAATGTAATATCCGCAATTTCGGATTTCCGGTAATTTTCTTTTTTCGGCGGAGGTCCATTTCGACGACTCGCTTGGGACCGTCTCGTCATTCCGAGAATGATTAATTCTGCACTTTTTGTCATCCGAGTTCGTTTCGGTGTCGTTTTGTTGAGTTCCGTGCTTTTTGGCGACTTTTCCGCACTTGAGTTCGATTCTTGCGAATCTCGTTGGAAATTACTGTTTCGAGTTTCCCGTAAGTCCGTTTAACTGTGTTAGACGTGTTGTGAACTTCAGTTTAGTTATTCGATCACGTATCGTGATTTTCGAACGTTTTGGGCCATTTTCATAATTTACCCAAAGTTACGGGTATCCGTATCTGTATTTGTTGTCTCGACCCTTTTCTTGGTCGCGTATGATTAATTATTGCATTATGTTTTCATTTCGGGTCGTTGATGTTGTCCGCGAGCTTTTCGTCTTGTCCGTTCCGTACGTTTTCAGAAAATCGAGTCGTCGAGCCCTAACGGTTGCGGGACTGACCGGACGACTGCAGGTTCTGGCCGGATGATTGCGGGTACCGGCCGGACGAGTGCGGCAGGAACCGGCGTAGCGCACGCTACGGCCGGAAGGTAGCGCCTTCTGGCCGGGAGGCGGCCTGCCTTCTGGCCGGGAGGCGGCCTGCCTTCTGGCCGGTTATCTGCCAGCGCGTTAGCGAGCGGCGATAAGCGGTGGGAGTCTTGGACTCGGTGGATCGGCGGGTAGCGCACGCTCTTTGCCGGACATCTGCGTGCGCTACTGACCGGCGGTAGCGCCGCCTTCTGCCGAAAAGCTACAGCGCTACTGGCGGCGGTGTCTGGGCTGCGGCACAGGCGATAGCGTACGCTAGCTCGGCAGCCTTGCGCACGCTAGTCCGGCCCAGTATAAATATGAAAGAGAAGTCGTGTTTTCATTCATTTTTCACTTCCTTCCTTCTCTGTCCGCGGCTGGCGATTCGGAGGTGACGAAGCCATGTTGTTTAACAACAAATCCATGAAGTTCTTGAGGTTATATCATTGATCAATCATCCGTAATCATCCTTTGATCCAGCGAATCAAGGTGAGATTTCCTAGAACCATATTTTGAGAAATTTTGGGGTTTTTGCGTTTTTGTCCGATTCGTTCCGTATTGTTGATTAATTCATGTTGGGTATGATTAATCTTGGTATTCTCGTGTTTAACATCATCTAATCCATCGTTCTTCGTCGAATCGAAGTATAATTCTTGATTTCATTCGAATCGACTTTTTGGGGGATTTGTTCTCGATCTCGTTTTCCATCCGTTTTTGATGGATCGATTTGCGGTTAAATGATGTTGTTAAACATATCCTATGGATTGTATATCCATATTTCGGTGTGGAATTCCGTTTTCATGTTTTGACGGGACGAATCGTGTTCTTGGCCGTTTTTGGAAAAACCCTTGAACTTTCGTCGTTTGTTCCTTGAATTCAACGGCTTTGGGTCGTACTTTGGAATTCATTTTCGTTGTTATTGTTGTCCTTCGTAGTTTGTTGTTGCGGGTGGTCATTCGGTGGAGTCGGCGAGTTCGTAGTCGGTTCGTGCCAACCTACTTCGGTCGATTCTCCGCGTCGTGGTTTCGAGGCAAGTATTTTACTATACGAATTGTGTCTTGTGAATAGGGACGTCGTATTATGGTTGTGATGCATTGGTTTACTTTCGTGTATATGCTTAGTATGAATTGATTATTACGAACAATTGATGGTAACGATAATACCTTCATTTAGTTAACATCGTGGAATTGTGTTGGATGTGCAAATCATCTAAGTTTGTGCTGGGCGTGGTTGGTCATTGTCGAGTTGATGTGATGATCATAATATTTGTGTTGTTTTGGTTTACATACTTGATTGTACATTTCGGTGTAATGTGGAATGGCTTGACAGTTGATGATTATGAGCTGTGTCGTGTCGATGTGTGTGTGTGTGTGTTCCAGGTAGGGTCTGACGAGGCCTCTGGAGTTCGGTACATGATGTGTACGAACTGTAACACCCCGAGATATTCTGAGTAATTACAGCGCAGTAAACACTTTAAGTAAGGATTTACAAGGCTAATTAAAAGAAATGTAAATATAATCCAACCGTACAACTGAAGTTCGAAATACAGAACTGGTTCAACTGATCCAATGAGTTAACTTATACAACCATATCGAAAATGACATTATTAAAACATACGTACTCGAGTACTAAAGTGAACCAAGAAGACAAATCACAATAACAATAAACATCAACCACATCACTGAGCCATTTCATCGTCATGTCGGTACTGTGGTTGCCTCCCCGCTCCTCGGCTACCTGAACTTCAAAACAATGTCCACCCCCGAAGGGGTTAGCAAAACAATGCTACTACAAGTATCATAATACATAAATCATTAGTGCATCATAAAACATGCAAAACGGACTTCCGTCATCGGAATCCAACGATGTGAATCCTCACGATTCCATCAACACATTACAGGGTAATCCAGCGATCCAGCGCCCTTGGTATAGATCCCCATGATGATCCCGTTGGACCAACGCATGGTGGAAAACCCATCCAGCGATCCAGTGCCCTCAGCATAGATCCCCATGATGATCCCGTCGGACCAACGCATGGTGGACATTCGATCCAGCGCCCTCAGCATAGATCCTCATGACCCCCTCGGATCATTTATACCATAAACCAATCAATTATGCATACATATATGCATTTCAATATGTTCATCAATACGAACAATTAACAAGGAATACCACGAGAAATTAAAGAAATAAATCTCATATTCGATAACATGAACAAAACCATATGCATGATCAAAGTTCCAATATAAATCAATACTCAACATATGATACTTGCCTTGAAAATGGCAAGAATGAAATACTCCAAAAAATGACACGCGTCCGTATGCCACCGCCCCTCGATCATCCCCTATGCAAGGCTCGGACCTAAGAAATAATAAAGAATTCCTCTCAAGTCGTACGAATGTCTAACAATCCGATTTACGGCCGCAAGCTCTAAAAATGAATTATGCCTGGACTACTTAGCGTGCGCTACGTACTCTACGTAACGTGCGCTAAGCCTGCCCGTTAATGTACGCAAATAATCAAGTCTAGCGTACGCTAGTGTATCTTGTGATCCTCTCTCGATCGGCCATTTCTCTGCGATGACATAACGTACGTTACGTACCAAACATAGCGCACGTTATTCATTCCCGATAGCGCACGTTAATATGCCTATCTTAGCGTGCGCTAACTATGAATGGCAGTTGACTACTGGGCAGAAAACTTGAGCTAAAGGTGATGAAACTCATGAAATCTTCAGTGTTAATACATGCCATCTCTGTGCATATCATGCTCATACGGTTTGTGAATGATCTTTACATATTAAATGACTATGAGATACAAGGATACGTATAATCATCACAACACCATAATTCATCTTTGATCTTCAAGAAATATCCTAAGTCCAATCCATCTCATGTCCCAAAACGTATGATTCCTTTATGTAAAGACATAAGAACTTGGTAATCTCCATATACTGGTCATAATCGGTTTTGAAGATACATGAATATGCTTAGGAGTTCAAACACTAAACAAAAAAAGGTTCAACGGTTTGTACGATGAAGAAGTACCGAAACATCGCAAATATCCTTCTAACACGTGATGTTCGACTACATACGTATTTAACTGACTAGATAGTCCCAAATCATGATCAAAACGTCCTTCATAATAGTACTTAATATTGGTGAAGAATCACCTACCTCAAAGTAGTGAAGAACAAGGAGGAACTCGAAGTAATCCAACGCCGAAGGCTTGAACACCAATCTCCAATGATCTACAATCTTCGACTCGAGCTAGGATGCTGATATGAAGGGTTTAGGATGAAGAGAGTGACTCTCTAAGTCCAAGAATTCGGATGTGGGAGGTGAAAAGACTGAAAATACGAAAAAGGATGCTGTCCTATTTATAGAAAGTGGTTATTAGCGCGCGCTAGTCCATTTTCATAGCGTGCGCTAACGGCTTACTGACTTCACTGTACTTAGCATTTAGCGTGTGCTATCCTCATATCAGTAGCGTGCGCTACCGCTTTGACTTGGCTTTTTCCCGAAAGCCGTCCAGGTTCATCCCGACATAATCCGAACGAGATCCGCAGCCAATCTCACCTACCGCCCTGTCTCAATCATGCTGACTACGTGTAGCGCGCGCTAAGGTTCATACATAGCGTGTGCTACGGATCCAAATTAGCATACACTACATATAGTCGATAGCGTGCGCTACATGCGCAGAATCACAATTTAGATCACATTCATGAAATCATGCGCTTAACAACACCGGATCATGAAATACGGAGAATAATAATCAGATCAAAATACAACAATTACAATATCACAAGCTTCAATTACATATCAGAAATCTCGGGTATTACACGAACAAGGTGTGTGATCCAGGTAGGGTCTGACGAGACCTCTGGAGTTCGGTACATGATGTGTACGAACAATGTTTGTGGCCAGGTAGTGTCCTTTGAGACCTCCGGAGTTCGGTACATGATGTGCACGAACAGTGTGTGTGGTCCGGGTAAGGTCCGTCGAGGCCTCCGTAGTTCGGTACATGATGTGTACGAACAATGATCGTGTAGCAGTGATTGTTTGGCTAACATTTTAAATATGGGTCTCGGACTCATAATGATATATTATCTAGTGTGTTTTGAAATGAGAATCGGGCTAAGGCCCTAATGTTTACGAAAAGGTTTTGTAAATTGGGACTCGAGGTCCAAAAGAATTTTTGCTTTAAAAATCCCCGAGATGATGTGTTCCTTTTCAAATATCTCTTACTTGAGTTCGAAATTCTAAAACTTCTCAGGAATATTTTGATAATTGATTTCCATATTAAATTCGTAGTTGCTATTTACTTGTTGCATTTCGTATCGTTTTATACTTGCACTAGTAAAATAGTGGAGTTTTACTAACCCCCGAGTAATCGGGGGGTGGATGTGTGTTCTGTGTCCAGGTACATGCAGGTTCAGGGGAGCAGTCACAGGATTGGCACAAGGGGATGACGAGCTGCGATACTAATCAAGAGTCGAGAGTTTGTAGAGTTTGGTTGTATTGTTAGAGTTGATTCAGTCTTCCGCTGTATTGTGTTTCGACCCCTGTGTGGGTAATGTTGTTAGTCAGTTCTGTTGATAGAGTTGTGTGACCTCATCGGTCTGTGTGTTTATGTGTAAGTGACCTTAACAGTCTGTATTATTATATTGTTTGACCCTGGCCGGGCAAGCATTTGGTTGTTTATGGATGTTTAGCCTGGTAGATCCTTGTGGAAAGGGTCTACGGCGTGTAATATTCCCATACGGTTTTGGGGGGTGTTACACAGTCAAGTTTCATCGACTTGCGAATGATTAAGTATTTGAGCTATAACCTTTCCAGTGCTGACCCCCTTATCCAATAAGGAGTGGAACGTTTTGCTCTCAAATACACGGACTAGTTTCTATATGTTTATTTACGAGTTAGGAATGCCAGTAACTACCAGTAAATAAAGAAACATTCATTTGCCTTATATAAATGGTTTACATAATTACAAGGACAATGCCCTCACTCGACATCCTCTGAGTGGTATTCGAGGGCATACTCCTAACAATCTCCCACTTGCACTCAATGCCAAACACTATGGTATCTAATACCCATGTTCTCCAGATGACGCTCCAAGCTAGTCTAAGAAAGTGGATTGGTCAGTGGATCGGCGACGTTGTCTGCCGAGTCTACTCTGTGCACCACAATGTATCCCTTGCGAACAAATTCTCTTACGAGATGATACTTCCTCTCAATATGTTTGGTGCTGTTGTGAAACCTCGGCTCCTTGGCCTGCGCTACAGCTCCGTCGTTGTCTCAGTACAGCGGAATAGGCAGCTCAGCACATGGTATCACTTGAAGTTCTCCCAGAAACTTCTTAATCCAGAACCCTTCCTTGGAAGCCTCCGACGCTGCTTGATACTCAGCCTGACAGGTGGAATCAGCAGTCGCGCTTTGCTTGGCACTACGTCAAGATACTGCTCCTCCATTAAGAGTAAATATGTAGCCAGAAGTGGACATCGAGT
This sequence comes from Orobanche coerulescens, assembly GCA_033398695.1. Taxonomy (NCBI): domain Eukaryota; kingdom Viridiplantae; phylum Streptophyta; class Magnoliopsida; order Lamiales; family Orobanchaceae; genus Orobanche; species Orobanche coerulescens. Next base: position 97,300,133 of record CM065816.1, read on the forward strand.
CATCCTTCAGTCCTTGGAAGTCTGAATCAGTGAATCCCACCACATCCAATTCTCCACCGCCATACATCAGAACCATATCTCTAGTCCTTCTTAAGTACTTGAGAACGTTCTTTCTGGCGATCAATGTTCCCTACCTGGGTTTACCTGAAACCTACTCACCACGCTTACAGCATGCGCGATGTCAGGTCTTGTACACAACATAGCATACATAAGGCTACCCACGGCCGAAGCATATAGTATATTACTCATTTCCTTTCGTTATTCCTCACTTTGAGGAAACATCTTCAAGGTGGGTTTTATTCCATGTTGCATCGGTAGGAACCCTCTTTTAGAATCATCCATCTTAAATCGCTTTAAGATCTTATCTATATAGAGGGCTTGGAAAAGGCCTATTGTTCTCTTCGCTCTATCCCGGTAGAGTCGAATTCCAAGAATATAGGTTGCGTCTCCCAAGTCTTTCATGGAGAAATTACTCGAAAGCCATGCTTTTACAGAACTGAGCATTCCCACATCATTTCCTATTAGCAGAATATCATCCACATATAGTACTAAGAATGCGATCTTGCTCCCACTAACCTACTTTTATACACAAGGTTCCTCTTCATTTTGCACGAAGTCAAACTCTTTGACTGCCTCGTCAAAACGAAGGTTCCAACTACGCGACGCTTGCTTCAGTCCATAAATGGAACGCTGAAGCTTGCACACTTTCTGAATATCGACTTTGGACACAAAGCCTTTAGGCTGCTCCATATAGATTTCCTCCTCGAGGAATCCATTAAGGAAAGCCGTCTTTACGTCCGTTTGCCATATCTCATAATCGTGGTAGGCAGCTATAGCAAGCATCATGCGAATAGACTTGATCATGGCTACAGGCGAGAAGGTATCGTGGTAATCGATCCCTTCCTTCTGGGTATAACCCTTTGCCACTAGCCTGGCCTTATAGGCGTCAACCTTGCCATAACCATCAGTCTTTCTCTTGTAGATCCACTTGTTCCCAATAGGCACTATGCCCTTGGGGCGGTCTACTAGAGTCCAGACCTGATTGACATGCATCGAGTCTATCTCAGCTTCCATAGCTTCACGCCATTTCGTGGAGTCTACATCCACCATCGCTTTGTCATAGGTTGTTGGGTCGGTCTCTTGGCTATCACTTGGAACCTCATGGAGACCCAGCTCCTCCAAGTGCACAAGCCCATACCTCTCACGTAAATGAGACACCCTACTAGACCTACGAGGTGGTTGTACTTGTGTTTCAGAAAGTTTGGTTCCAGTTTCTTGCACAGGTGTCTCCTGAGGAGTTTCATTATATTCTTCTAAAGAAATACTTCTACCTGCTCCGCCTTCCTGAATGAACTCATCTTCCAGGAAGTGTGCTTGTAAAGCAACAATGATCCTTCAATCTTCGGGCATGTAGAATAGATATCCCATCGTCCCAGATGGAAATCCAATGAAACGTCCCGTCGCAGACCTAGCTTCCAACTTTTCCACCTTAGTCTTCTTGACATAGGCGGGACATCCCCAAATCCTAATATGATTAAGACTTGGTTTCTTTCCCTCCCACATATCATGTGGAGTTTTAGGAACGTATTTGGAAGGACATCTATTCAAGATATACGCGGCGGTCAGGAGTGCATACCCCCACAGGTAAATCAGCAAGTCAGTATAGCCCAGCATGGAATGGACCATGTTCAACACGGTCCGGTTCCTTCTTTCTGACACACCATTTAACTGAGGAGTACCTGGAGGTGTTAGTTTTGAAACTATTCCATGTTCCTTAAGGAACTCGTCAAACTCCGTACTCATATACTCGCCACCTCGGTCCGACCGAAGTGCTTTGATATGATTACCAGTTTGTTTCTCGACTAGGGCCTTGAATTCCTGGAATTTCTCAAAGGCCTCGGATTTATGTTTCATTAAGTATACATAACCATACCTAGTATGATCATCTGTAAACGTAATGAAATATTGATATCCGTCACGTGCTGCTTCCAAAGCACCACAAACGTCAGTATGGATTAATCCCAGTTTATCAGCGGCTCTTTCAAAAGTCCCTGTGAAGGGGGACTTAGTCATTCTGCCTTTAAGGCAAGATTCACAAGTAGGAAATGGATCCAATCCCAATGGACCCATAAGTCCATCTTTTTCCATCTTGTAAACCTTGGTCTGACCAACATGACCAAGTCTTATAAGCCATTTAAAAACTTGATTGGTTTCATCCCTACCACGTTTTCTAGTCATAGTATTCACAACTACTTTGTTGCTGAGATTTAGATGATACAATCTATTTAACAATGTAGCAGTACCCACTAGTTTATTTCTAAAATAAATTTTGCAGGAACCATCACCAATGAAAAATGAAAAACCTTTTCGGTCCATGACCGGAATGGATACAATGTTTTTGTGCCCCTTGGGCAAAACAAGTGCATGTTCTAAAGTCAAATCAAAGCCGGATTTTAAACCCAAAAGAAGTGATCCTATGTCGGTCGCCTTGACACTATGCCCGCTTCCGACTGTGATCATAACTTCTCCAGCTCTAAGCTTCCTACTTTGTTCCAGATCCTGATTCACGGTACAAATATGAGAACTAGCACCAGAATCCAGTATCCAGGAAGTAGAAAATACAGTAGCAGAACAATTTGTTTCCAAAACTAAAAGTTTTGTACCTGAAGTGCCATGAAGAATCGGACAGTCTCTAGCCCAGTGGCCCAGCTCACCGCACTTGAGACAAGCATCCTTTTTCTTTTTGTTCTTTGTGGTCCAGTTCGCTTCTTGGTCTTTTTCTTCTTATTCTTAGACCTCCGAGGTCCTGAAGAAATCACAAGGGCAGACTCCTTCATCCGCTGAGTCTTCATCTGAGACTGAGCGGTCACAAGTTTGTTCATTAGCCCAGCTAAATTACATGCAATCTCATTGCAGTTGAAGTTCATAACAAACTGTGAGAAGGAATCAGGGAGAGACTGTAGGATAAGGTCGGTTTGGAGAGAAGTATCCATTTTAAAATCAAGAGCCTCCAATCTCTCGATCATGGATATCATTTTGAGGATGTGTTCCCCAACCTTCTCAGCTTTCTTCATCCTTGCACGAAGCGATTTGCTTGGATATCTCATATCTAGAATTTCGCTTTGTGCTCACCATAAAGTTCGGTTAAGTGAGATAGAATGCACTGCGAAGTCATTTTCTCATGAGCTCTCTGAAGCTCATTAGACATAGAAGGCATCATGTATGCACGAGACTTTTATGTCATCCTTAACCCACTTTTCGTGGTTTTCGATCTCTTCTGATTGGCTCTGGTCGCACGAGAGGCGCGGAATGTCCGTCTCTAAGGCGTATCCTAGTGCCTCTATCTTGAGGACTATCATCGGATGCGGAGCAGTCCACAAGGTTAGGTCCAATCAGGGTGTTCTTTTCGAGCAGAATTGCGAGTGGATTAATTGTCATATTGAGATTGGAGTCTGCATTAAGTACGATAGATTAATTAGTGACTCATTCAATTATGTTCTGAGTATAGAATTAAGGTCTTTTCTATTCTTGTTACCCAGCTCCCACTATTTTTATCGGAATAACACACTCCCATGTGAAATCTGGAAGTATCGTCGCTCTACTTCATAGTGGTGATCGAGTTCTTTATAAATCTTAATAGAGGGCAACCGAATAGGTTTCTAGTCTATTAATTTTCATAAAGTGATGTCCAACACCAACCCATCTAATGGATGATTCGATCTTCTTTTTCCCCTTGTTCATTCCCCTCAACCTATACGGTTTATATGGTTCGTGAACAAGTTAAGTTTATACCATCGACGCAAATCAGTTTCACAATTGAATCTTATCCGGCAACCTATCAGGTTTCTAGGGATAAAATTTGCTCCAACCGAAGTCATCCAATGTGCTCCCGGTAATTTATCCATCCTCCCCGAACGACTACCCCGATAACTCGGAAGCATAGCACATCCGGTTTGGATTTCAATTTCCCGAAAACTCGATGGAGGGAAGGAAAACCTTGAAACCTTATAAACTTAATTATTTGTTGTGGGAGAATTATCGCGATTAACGTTACACTTTGCACATTAATCATTTAAGCGCGTTTGTGGCATTCATATAATATGAAACAACCATTCACAACCTAGTTGCTACCAACATGTGGTTCATGGACCGTTCCTAGAAACAAAAACTCTGTAATCTAATTAAAGGTCTTCATCTTGAATCTTCGTCTTCTCGAAATGGATCTTCCTCCAGTCTTCGTCATTACATATAAATTTTACATTGAAAATTGCATCCTAGATACAAATTTTTCTAGTAAAATAAATAGGCTCAAAACGGCCTTTACATCCCAATCGAATAAAACGAACGACTCAAAAACTAAGTCCACGAACCACATCACCATTCAAAAGCATTCATCCAGTAAATACTAAATAAATGGAAAGCGTAGAGATACATTGATCCAATCAACAATACGAACCGATCAAATCGATTCACACAATCGGTAATATGAAAGCGTTGAAAATAATTGATCGATCACAAGTATTCCAATAAATCAATTTTCCCTTATAAAATGAAATACCATAAATCATTTTAATCATATTAAATCGATTTAACATGCGTGATTAATTTTCAAGAATACGAAAAATCGAAAAAATCGGCAGGCGAAAATGGCTGCCATGGCGAAGTCACCATCGGCGGCATGCGTGACGAGGCACTGGCATGGCGAGTCACGCTCGGCGGTGCCGGCCCGGCAGCCCGGCGCCACAGGCGCGTCCTGGGCTGGGCGCGGCCCCGGTCTGATGTTTGCCAGGCCGCAATGCTCAGGCCGCGGCCCCGAGCCACAGGCGCGGCCCCCTGCTCCCGGACCCCTCCCGGACCCCTCCCGGACCGTCCAACGGCATTTTGGGGCTAGTTTTTCGACCGGATATCCAATATCTATATTCTCCAACATTCATATCTTCAATATAAATCATATTTCCAAGAAATTAAGATTTATATTTAGACATAAACTTACGAAAAATATAACTACAACGAACGTAAAAACATATACCACGATTATGACTAAAATGATTCCAAATCATTCACTATCTAATCAAGCATTCCAAATGCTAATAACGTATATACGATCGCAAGACCTACGCTCCGATACCACTGTTGGGATTCGGTGCCTAACGAAGGGCCAGCGGAAGCGGTAAAACGAAAATTAATTCGATCCGAATCCCTACGAGGATCGATCGAGCAATGTATATACGAATATCAAAAAACGAATTCACAAGAGATATAGAAACTCACCCTTGTAGTCCATTGATTAGATGGATAACCTTCTCTTGAGCTATTCCCCAAGCTCTTGAACTATCCAATGCCGAAAACACCGCGTCTCTACTTGCCACGCGCCGGAGAACAACCGGAACGACGATCACCTTGCTATCCTCCGAGGATACGGCTAGAGCTAAGTGATGAAGCTATATATGTAAAGATTACTACACTCTAAGTGTTTTAATCTTACTCTCTCTATATGATTTTCTCTCAATTTTTCTCCAAGAAAAATGAAGAAGAAGTGAATGAAGAAGATGAAGATAATTGGGAAAATGGTTTTTCTCTCTCTCTCTCTCTCAATCTCACTTTCACGTATGGGATGTGTAGGTGTTAATGAAAGATGTCTTCATCCCTCTTATTCAACTCCCCACTACTTGCAACAACTCATGCATGTGGGAATCTAACCCCACCTCCACAATTATCATTCATTAAAAAATGAAGACATAAGTCCAAAAGGAAGGTGGCTAGAAATGGGGGGGGGGGCATGGAGAAATGGATGAGTTCGGTTCATTTCGGACTCCCGAGAGTCCAAACATATAAACTCCAATTCCGTCCCGGTGTATTTGTATAGTTTAATTAATCCAATTAATTTCATCATATCAAATACATTATAACATAATTAATTTCTCCAAGAAATAATTATATCCTTGAATTAAATTAATCACCCAGTGATATATTTAATTCATTAGGCCGTAAATCAATTTATCCAATAAATCGATTTAGACATCTAATGTCCCAAATTTAGATATCCAATATCTATAACACATAATGACAGAATTAGCTTGATTCATTCCGTCGTCAATCCTAATACGCGACTCGGTAGGTCCGTATCAGTCAGCAATGGGAGGAACCAAAGAGTAGTAGCACCACCTAGCCAGCCTGGCGGCCTACACTGTACGCCAACTGAGAACGACTGATTAGGATCATTCAAGAACCATTCTGTCGTGAATACCAGTATACGTATAAACCCTTCTTTCAAATGTCCCGATCAAGTTATAGGGTCACGGTCAATCAAATCCTATCTGTACTTGACGCTATGCATACGTTAATGCAAATCGAGATCATCGAGCTGTCGTGTATCTAATACAACTAGCTCCAATGCTTCGGCCAAAGACTTATGATCTCATCTGCCAATAACCCCATAGGACATATAACCCGCTCACTAACGGGAGAAAGAATTCTATCTTGGTATTCAGTAGGACCTGCTACTTGCCCGTCAAGATGCACGTCGAGGTTGACCACCGCCTTACGGTTTATAGGGTCGAACTACTCTAATGAAAATCTTGACGTCACAGGCACATCCCTACTAAATCCTCAAGTCGGAGGTTCACGAATACCTATCACAACCTTTCGATTCCGTCATTGACTCTCCCGGAGTGAAATCCATGTGACGAATCGAGGGTGAGTCGGTTCGAGTATACTAATCCAATTAGCGTACCTATAACGTGTTCTCTCACTAACCATTAATGTTCGACAGGCACTTTCCATGTCAAAGAACACGTCATACAAGTCTTCACATAAACTTAACACCTAGTCAAGTTTCATCGACTTGCGAACGATTAAGTATTTGAGCTATAACCTTTCCAGTGCCGACCCCCTTATCCAATAAGGAGTGGAACGTTTTGATCTCAAATACACGGGCTAGTTTCTATATGTTTATTTACGAGTTAGGAATGCCAGTAACTACCAGTAAATAAAGAAACATTCAATTGCCTTATATAAATGGTTTACATAATTACAAGTATAATGCCCTCACTCGACATCCTCTGAGTGGCATTCGAGGGCATACTCCTAACAGTCCCATACCTATACAGTCTTGGAATACCTCTCGTTCTGGTGAGAATTTGGTTCAGTCATGTCCCCCTCCGCCTAGAAGCCTTGTCAGGAGCCGCTCGTTGTCCGTGCCATTTTTCTTATTACACCGGCGATCACTCCCCTTTCTCGGAGCCGCTCATTGTCCGTGCCCTTTTCTATTGCACCGGCGATCACTCCCCGTCCTCGTCGGCCCCGGGTGTCACATGTTCACCATCTTCCGCTTGGTTCATCCCCAAATATCACCGTACTGAGAGAGGCCTTGCTTCGATACCATTCTGAAATGCCCTGACTTTCTTAATTAAAAAGCACGTTACACGACTCAAATTTTCCTTAAAATTTTTATATAAATTCGGAGTATTTGCGGAAGCATTTTAGTAAGTAAATCATTTATTCAAACATCAGTACAGTTTTACAAAAATATGGGAAATCAATTATTCGGACATAGTCCGTTGAAATTACGTTTGTTGAAGAACATCAAGTGTTTCGTAAAAATAATAACAATTACGGCGACAACATCTTTTATTCTTTAGAACTTCATCGTGTTGGGAGTATGTATTCATCTTCTGCTTGTCCCGTTCGTCGATTCCTTAGTCTGAAAAACATAAACGACGAGGTGTGAGTAGGCGAGCATACTCAGTGAGATTAAACCCTTATTAATCGTCAAAATCATGTTGTGTAATGCACATAAAACATTATTATTTGTGTGAGACTCGTCTCGGATTTCTTTCATTCTTTCGACCCCTCGCGGGTCGTCATGTTACACGACACAACGATGACCATAACATATTAAAACAGTATAACCTCACCTCGTTTGCTGAAATCTTGAAATATCTTCCTTTTAATTTGGCTTAGCTGTCCTCCTTGGATCCCGGATACGCTGCTCCTAGCACATGAAAATACTTTTTCATATTTCCGTCCATAAATTCTTGATGTAAAATCTGAAATCTCTTTGAGGACTTTTATCAAACACCTTTGAAAAAATGTCAGATTTGCGCTATCTATTTTATTGGGCTTTTTGAGGGCGTTTAAGTTTTGGGAAAGGAAATATGTTACGGGAATTTTACAGTAGAGGTCCAGAGCTTTCATAAGATATAAGATATGTACAAAAATACATCCGGGAACATGTATAAATAGGGGATCAAAGTCAGTTGAAAATCAATACTTATCCGGACAGCTCAGCAGCCTTATCCGGACAGTGCTGAGAAGCTTCTGTCGGTCGTGACCGGCCTTATCCGGACAGCTGGCCGAGAAGCTTCTGTCGGTCGTGACCGACCTTATCCGGACAGCAGGCCGAGAAGCTTCTGTCGGCCGTGACCGGCAGCTGTCGGTAGGCGTGTCCGGCGGTGACCGGCAGATGTCCGTCAACTTGGCTCGGCCGGTTCGACCCCTTCCCGGTGTCCAAATTCGATTTTCCGACCTGTTCCGGACTCGTCAGAGTTAAATCTTCGATATGCTCGGAACGGATTTTCGATAATAGTAATAAAATAATTTAATATTATTTTTGCAATATAAGTGTTCTCTGATGAAAATTTTAACGTATAAAATCGTCGGAACTTTTCGAAATCACTTTCATAAATTCTAAAAAATGATCCTTATAATTTAATTTGAAATCGTTTCCTTTATTTTATGCTAGGAACGTATAGTCTAAGTATCGGAAAACTTGTAAATATTAAAAAATCAAAATCTATGATCGTTAGAAAAATAAATAGCATTTAAATAAGTATTGGGGCGTTACATAGGGGGCCCCAGTCCTTTTCAGTCATTCACGTTTCTTCATTTTTATTTCCGCTGCAGATTTTCCGTTGGATATTCATTTTTATTCAGTGTTGTGTATTTTATCTTCATATAAAATATACATGTATTCTGTATTTCCTGGGTGTGTTGTAGTTGAAACTCCTCATCGGAGTAATTAATGATATAATGTGGTTTGGTACTACAATTATATTATTTAATTCATTAATTTTCATTCGCCTGATGGGTCCCAGTTGGGGGTCTATGGCACTGTAATATCCGCCTAGTTTGGGGTCTTATAGCCGTAGCGCGCGCTAATAACCATTTTCTATATATAGGATAGCACCTCCTTTCATTTTTCAGATGCCACTTCAACCCACACTCAATTTCTGCGACTTTGAGAGTTACCCTCTCCATCTTCAACCTTCATATCAGCCTCCTAACATATCATTGAAGGCAAGGAGCTTTGAGGATTGGTGTTCAAGCGTCCAACGTTGAGTTCATCAAGTGTTTTCATCTTTCCTTTCCGTATAAGGTATGTGTTGCTGCCCGAGCTCAGAATTCGTGTTCTTATTCGGATTATGACCTTTCTCCTGGAACTATTAAGATTGTTGATAACTTATTAGGTTGAACACCATACCTTAAGAATTTGAACTAATCATGTTAGAACTCCTTTGAGTAAGAAGATCGTAACCGAACCTTATTGAGTTAAACCTAAGATTTAATTTTTGAGATTTGTTGCATATTTTAGGTTGTCTTTTCCGAATCACTTGTATGCCGGTGTATTGTTATTATCATCACCTAGAATGGGATTATGCAAGAAGATGAATTCTTAGGGTGGTCACTAAGAATAATACCTGTACAATATGAGGTGACCTTCAACGTAATTTATGACCCGTAATGATTTCTGGATATATTTATCTTCACGTTGATGATTAGAACGAAGGGTGTTGATGGGTAACAATTACTATGAATGTAAAACTTTGGCAAGGAAGATAGCTTGTAGAAGAATGAAGTGTAAGGATGAATTAACCTTAAACTCGGATTGAAAGGTGTTATATAACCGAACCTGGTAATAGAATCGATAATCAGCAATCGAAGTGCGAATTTATGATGATTTGAATGTCTTTAGCTCGATTGAATGTTCGTCGGGTGAGTTGAACCGTGAGCCGGCTAACTTAGAGTGTTATCCCGGCCATAGTAGACGTTAGATGCTCGTACGTTTAAATTTGTTTTGAGTGGTCGTTATTTCCCTATTGGTTTAGAGGACCGAGCGTTGCGAATAGTTGATCGAAGGAGGCGGCGTTCGAGTTTGTTGAAATCATTGATGTATTTACATTCTTGCCATCTTTCTAAGGCAAGTATCGTATTTTGAAGTTGGTTCAATATTGATGGTTTTGATCATGTATATTGTTATTCGCGTTGTTGAGCATGAGATCGTTTCCGTTGAATTATCATGATATTCGTTATTGATTAGTTGTGTTGTTACCCAAAATATTATCCGGAGATGAATATTGCTGGAATGATCGAGTAACAAACAAATGCGAGAACACTTCCGTGGGAAAAGTTAATAAAACAAGATTTGCCGGGGTTGTTAGTCCCGGGATTGAATGCTCTCGCGAGATATTATTAATACAAATACTTTGGAGTACAAATATTAATGTTAGAGTACAATTACAATGAGTGTAATGACCCTAGTTATCTTAGCTAGTGAGCGTGAAGATTGCCGGAAGAACCAGATATGATGCTCTGTGAGTTCTTGTAATAATGATGGGGTGCTGTGACGACTACGAGAAATCGATGGTCTCTCACAGTGTGTATTAGCTGTATGTTTGGGCTCCTGGACTCGCGAGTCCCTTCGTTTCTGTACTGTGGAGACTTCTTGCCTCTGCCGATCGTCTTCTGGTTGAGAGGTGCTGAGAGAGAAATCCTGAGGTAGATTCGGGAGAGGGAGCCGAGAGCATGAAAGGATGTATGTTTGTATGTATTTGCCAACGTAATTGCCAACTGAGAGGAGAGAACCTTTCTCCAGTTGCTGGGAGTTCTCTATTTATAGGACTGGGCGATGCTGGGTAATCGCCCTGCTGTATTATAATAAGTGGGCGATCGCCTTTAGCACATGGGCTGGTCTCCTTTAAGGTCCGCAGGAGTTGCTGGCAGCCAGCTGTGCGGCCCAATGAGAAGTCTGCACGCGTCTGAGTCGTTGTCACGGGCGGTCCCACCTTGTACCTTTCGGCGGGTCTGTCGGTAGGTGATAAGGTGGTGACAGGCTGTGTTCAACGATCCATGAAATGCGGCGCTTGTCACGGATCTGCACATGGGCGCTACTTTGAGATCCAGTCTTCGTAGATTTTGACGGACGAGGGTCTCTGTTCGTGGTACAGGACGGTCGTCCTAAGTCGGGCACCAGAGTCGATCGCTAGGTGCCAAAAGCGATCGCCTTGAGAGTCGATCGCTAGATACTCGAAGGCGGACTATTAATTTCGCTTAGGCAAGTTCGCCGTAGCTCGGTTAGTTGTGGACTCGGTCGCTCGACACTTATTCCGATCACCGTTGAGGCATATAAATCACCGCACAACAATTGACCCCCAGCTCGCTCCGATGTTGGAAACGTGGGGTGAGGTGGTTCTTCTGGCGATCGCTGAATTTTGACGAGTGACTCGGTATTTTACAGAACTGGCAATTGTCTTTGAGCTGTTTGGTTTTGAATTTGGATGACCTGGTCGGTCGCTGAAATGAGCGGGAAATGACAGCGGTTTTGGAAAAGTCTCCAGGGCACGTGTCGGATTCCTGTTGGGGGAGACCGATGGTTATTTACGACTCCTCGTCTGGCGCGTCCTTGAAAAGACGCGTACGCGGGTTTCAATGGAGCATTAATTGCGACGGTTGCACTCCGACCCCTGAGATTCCCCTTAATTGCACAGAAGTCCCTGCCATCTCATATAAAAAGGCGCTGGGTTGCAGGGTTAATACCCTTACGCGCTTTTATCGGAGAAGAAGGATAATATCGCCGAAGAATTTTTCTGAAGATTTGACTGCCGATCGTTGATCGATTCAATCCTTGGTAAGAAAACACTCCTTTTCTCCTCATCTTTTTGAAAATGTCAGGAGTACCTTAATCATATGAAATGGGCACCTCCTCTGCCGCCGGGGCTTCGACTGCCCGGGGAGGATCCTCCGCAGAATTCCATTTGGAGACGGCCGCTGAGGCTATCCGCGCCGGTATTGACCATGCGGAAGTCGATGCGCTGTTCAATGAGGCCAACGTTGCCAGGGAGGCGGAGGTTGAGCAAAGATGCTCGCAGATGGAGAGAGATTCGGCGGTGAGGGCCTACTGGGACCAGCATAGTGCCTTTGGCCAGGCCTATGTGGCCTTTGCTGAGATTATGGAGAGGTTGGCCGGTCCGTCTCCTAAATTCTATTACCGGGAGTACTCGATCGCTCATCCTTATCAACCTCCTAAGCGGTCGCTTTTTTGGGATGCGCAGCGATCTACATGGTCTCTTGGCCAGATAAGGAGCTCGGCGACCAGGAAGGACCTGGCCATCTGGAGGACGAGGTATCATGTTCCTTCATATGTGGATCTATTTGCGCCGGCCGAGAATGAACGGGCCGACCAGCCTCCGGAGGGCATGGTGACCGTGAACGAAGCGATCATGGAGACCGGGCTGCGATTCCCTTTGTCTTCTTCTGTCTCCCATTTGCTGGCGGCTTGGAACGTGGCGCCGCTCCAGTTGACGCCGAATGCCTGGTGTTGTTGCCCAAAATATTATGCGGAGATAGATATTGCTGGAATGGATGGGCAGCAAACAAAGTGCGAGAGCACGTCCGTGGGAATGGAAATTACACAAGATTTGCCGGGTTTGTTAGGCCCGGGATTGAATGCTCTCGCGAGATGTTATTAATAAGAATACGTTTGAGTACAAATATTAATGTAAGAATGCGATTACAATGAGTGTAAAAGATCCTAGTTATCTAGATGTTGAGTGCTTGCCAGAAGAACTAGAGTTGCTCCGAGTTCTTGTTCTCGTTTCTGCCGACCGTCTTATGATTAAGGGGTCTCAATAGTGAGAGAGAGATATATCCGAAGTGTATAGCGTTTCCAAGAGAGTGAAAACCAAGTTATGAGCTGAAAAGCCAGACCTCTTTCCAAGTGTAGGAAGCCTTTTATTTATAGGAGCTGAGATGCCCTTTTACTGGCGGGCGATTGCGTTCCTTATAATATAATAAGGGGCGATCTTGTTTCCGCACATGGGCTGTCTGCCTTGAAGTCTGCGGCTATTGCTGGCAGCCAGCTATGTGGTCCAATGAGGAGCCTGCACGCGTCCTGCGTTGCTTTCCCAGGTGGTCCCACTTGTACCTTTCGGCGGGTCTGTCGGTAGGTGAGATTGGTGACAGGATGTGGTCAATGATCCATGTCCTGTGGCGCCTTTTCCGGATCTGCACATGGGTCTCTGTACGAGCTTCGTCCTTCGCCGACTGGACATACTGTCTTTGCGTGGAAAGAGGCGGTCGTCATTGGCCGGGCACCAGGGGTCGATCGGCGAGTGCCAAGAGACGATCGCCTTAGATGTCGATCGCTCAGCACCGGGACTTGACCTGGGACCTTCGATCGGCCAATCTGCCTTGACTATCCGACTATGACTCGGTCATCCGGTTGTTGTGCCGATCGCCGGTTGAGGTGTATAAATCTCGACACAACAATTGCCCCCAGCTTGCTCCGATGTTGAAGACATGGGGTGAGGTGGTTCTGTCAATCGTCGAGGATAAAGACGGGCGATCCGTTGAGCGGACTTTGGTCTCGGACTTGGGCGATCTAATCGATTGGCGAGCTATCTTCGGTCTTGTACCTGCAATTTTCAAATTTGCCGATCCCTCGTAGAAACCTGATACTTTCGTCATTGAGGAACCGTGCACAGTCGCGGAGTCCGATGGACCGACCTCCATGACCGTGTCTTATGCGCGAGCGACATTCCAACTGTAGGTTTATCTCGTGACTCATTTTATTGTGAGGGTCCTCCGTTAGGCTGCGCCTCGCCTCGTATTTAAACGAACGGCGTGCAGTCTTGGTCTGGAGAAGTCCTTGCGCGGGGCGTCGTCGGATTAATCGACTCCACGTCCGCGGCTTGTTAGCAATTTTCTACCTCGGATCGTCATGTTAGATGGCAATCCTCGACGGTATACATTGTGATGGGGGTAGGGACGCGTCGCATTGTCCGTGAAGGATCCACCATGTTAAGTGACGGACCTTCGAGGGCAGGCGAACGTGTCCACAGATCTGTTTGGAGGGCCCTCAGACTACGCCAGCCTCGTATTTAAACGAAGGGCGGGCGATCGTGGCCCAAAAGGACCTTGCATGGCCGAAGCAGTTGGTTCCATCGACTACCAGGACCATGGCTGCACTCTTCTACCTCGGATCATCATGTTAGATGCCGACCCTAGACGGTGTACGTTGTGCGGGGGAGGCGATCTCGTGCCTTAGTCCACCATGTTAGATGATGAACTGTAGAGGGCGAGCGAGTCCTTCATTTTTGGAGATGTTGCTTGATTTTGGCGATCGGGTTGGAAGACTGATGATCTTCGTTCAGTCGCCGATCGCGTTGCTCATAGGTTAAAAAGTAACCTTCGCCTGGCCAAAAAGTCTGCGGCTTTGGCGCAGAAGATCACGTAGGTCGGGGGGAGGTCCTTCGTAAGATGCCTGAACATAGGCGAAAGACCATGGAATCCCCCTAGGACCGAGTATAGGGCGATCTCGTCGCTTACGGGCTCGCCGTTGAGGATTATCTCGTCCACCCGGTCGATGTAGTCTGTGTCGGTCTCTTCTTCCCCTTGCCTGATCTGCATCATGCGGTGGGGACCTTCCGGCCGAGCGACCTTGGCGGAGAAGTACGCTGTGAAGTTGTTCGCCAGTTGATCAAAGGAATTGATGGATCGCGACGGTAATGAGATGTACCACCTGTGGGCCAGGTCGCCCAGCGTTAGCGGGAACATTCGGCACCTGGTCGCGTCTGATGCCCCACACCTGGTCATGTAGATCCGGAACTTGCTCAGTTGAGTCTTGGGATCCGACATTCCCTCGTATAAAGGTGTTTGCGGAGGAGCGATCTTACGCTGCACGGGGGCGATCTCGATGCGGACTGCGAGTGGCTCGTTCGGCCCAGTGATCTTGCTATTGGCGCCTGCCCCAGTTTCTAGGAGCGCCTTCATGTCGTCGAGCTGGCGTTGCATCGCGGCCATCTCTGTAGCTTGGTCGCTCGTGGTTTGGCTCTCAGAGCGGGTGCCGAGGCGATCGTGTACCGATCTCCTGGTTCCGCGATAGGCGATGACGTTGTTGCCGCCGATCTTGGCTCTTTGGCAAGGAGCCAGATGGTTGGCCTGCCTTCTGGGAGTTGGGTATGCTGAACTCCTGGTGACGGATTCGGGCTCCGTCGTCTCGTGGCTGGGGCCGGACTACCCCGGTCGCCATGATGGGTCCTTCCTAGGCGGCTGAAGATGGAGGTGTCCCGCCTTGCGAGCGCCTCTTCTTGCGAATCGGGGCCTCCTGGCGATCCCTCGGCCAGTAGCCCCTTGAACTTCCATTTGCTTACGCGGCGGATGGCCGAGGGGGTTATAGCGGGCGCGTCGAAAGCTCTCTGTCGCTCCCGTAGGATAGTCATGGCCTCATCGATCTGCTCCGCGGTTTGGAACTGATCGAGCGAGAGGCTCGGGCCATCCCCCGGGGGCGGGATCGAGAGTATTGAGTCGTCGCGGCTACCCTCCGCCATAGGCTGGGGCTCGGATTGAGACGGAATGAGGCATCCGGCGGATCGGCCAGTGGCTTTCTTCGATGTGGAGGCAGAAGTCATGATTCTGAAAGCTTTCTTTGAAGAGCAGTGAGTGTCTCTTCAAGTATATGCCCCGGAGAACAGTGAGTGTTCTTCGAGACGGTCAGAATAAAAATGAAGGTTTAGATTCCCTCCTTCTAGCGCCAATTGTTGTTGCCCAAAATATTATCCGGAGATAGATATTTCTGGAATGGATGGGCAGCAAACAAAGTGCGAGAGCACGTCCGTGGAAATGGAAATTACACAAGATTTGCCGGGTTTGTTAGGCCCGGGCTTGAATGCTCTCGCGAGATGTTATTAATAAGAATACATTTGAGTACAAATATTAATGTAAGAATGCGATTACAGTGAGTATAAAAGATCGTAGTTATCTAGCTGTTGAGTGCTTGCCGGAAGAACTAGAGTTGCTCCGAGTTCTTGTTCTCATTTCTTCCGACCGTCTTATGATTAAGGCGTCTCGAGAGTGAGAGATAGAGATATCCGAAGTGTATAGCGTTGCCAAGAGAGTGAAAGCCAAGTTATAAGCTGAAAACCCATACCTCTTTCCAAGTGTAGGAAGCCTTCTATTTATAGGAGCTGAGATGCCCTTTTACTGGCGGGCGATCACCTTCCTTGTAATATAATAAGGGGCGATCGTCTTTACGCACATGGGCTGTCTACCTTGAAGTCTGTGGTTGTTGCTGGCATCCAGCTGTGCGGTCCAATGAGGAGCCTGCACGCGTCCTGCGTCGCTGTCCCGGGCGGTCCCACTTGCACCTTTCGGTGGGTCTGTCGGTAGGTGAGATTGGTGACAGGCTATGGTCAATGATCCATGTCCTGTGGCGCCTTTTTTGGATCTGCATATAGGTCTCTGTACGAGCTTCGTGCTTCGCTGACTGGACATGCTGGCTTTGCGTGGCAAGAGGTGGTCGTCATTGGTCGGGCACCAGGGGTCGATCGTCGAGTGCCAAGAGACGATCGCCTTAGATGTCGATCGCTCGGCACCGGGACTTGACCTGGGACCTTCGATCGGCCAATCTGCCTTGGCTATCCGACTATGACTCGATCGTCCGGTTGTTGTGCCGATCGCCAGTTGAGGTGTATAAATCTCGACACAATACCTGGCTCGAGATCATTTGTGCTCTCACCTTGTTCGGCGGTCACTGACTGTATCGCCTTCCTTCGCCGTTGGAGATGAACCACCTGTTCAAGCTGACGGCTCAGAAAGGGTCGGTTGGAGGATATCACATTCAAGGCCGATCCGGACGGGTGATCCTCGGAGTTCCGAACAAGGTGCGGGGCGACCCGGCGAAGTGGTTCTGGGTCGGTGGTTCATGGAGGGCATTGGCGAGCAACAATCCCACGGACGAGCTGAATACTCCTACTAGCTTTCGGGGGAGGAATCCGGTTAAGGGTTCTGGCTCTCCCTTTGTTCGGATATGTTCTGAACTGATCTAATTTGGTTTCCTTTTTGTAGGTTTCCATATTCCGACTACCGACGATCTTCTTTTTGATTTTCTGGTCATCTGGGAGCGGATACGAAGTCTGCCGGACGACGACTTAGATGCTCGCCAGATTAACAAGGAGAGCCGTAGGCTGTCTGCTCGACTATTATGTTTCCCACGACATCTCTCGGTCTCAAGTATGAGTTTCTATGATCTCCAATTGCTTGGAGATCGTCCTGCTTGGAGAGTGTGTGGCCGTTTGTTTGATTGCTCTTTATTGCAGAGGTCCGCTTTCCTCGTTTCTTGTAGCCTCCAGCGGAGATAGCCATGTCGAACCCCGGAGTTCTGAGCCGTCTTCGCCAGAAGAAGTCATTTCGGGTTCCTCCAGTGGCGCTACCTCTTGCTCCGGAGGTGAGGCCTTCTGTAGAGCCGATCATAGCGGAGGAGGAAACTCAGGAGGAGGGGCTCCGGATGAACCGCAAGCGGCAGAGGTCGGGAGATCCTCCAGTTTCTGCCCCTGCTAGCGAGGTGCCGATCGCCGCGCCTCCGATCACCGCAGTCCCCCGGTGGATGAGCCTACTCTCTCTGCGGCTTTCTTGAGAGAGATGGCGATCGCCGAGGCTGAGACCCCTCGCGGGAAACCATACTTTGGTCGCGACCCCGAGAGAGCTGAGAGGTATACTTTGCTTGTTTGTTGAGTTTTGTCACTTGCGTGGGAGATGTGCTAACTTTTTGTTTGTTTGATGCAGGATCCGTAGCACTAACTCAGCTTGCCCGCCGATGGTGCTGGATTTCCTCGCGAGCCGATCTCCTCGCGCGGCCTGCGATGTCCCACTGTATGTCAATCGGTCCGTTTCTGCTTTGCCGAAGGCCTGGACAATGGACTTAGATGCGATCGCACGCCAGCGATCCGGGAATACAATGCAAGCTGCTTTCGCTCTCTCTCCAGGCGGCGACGATGGCTGCCTAGGCTGTGCAGGAATTCGAGGGGCGCCCTTCTACTACTCGCCTGCAGGCAGATATCGAGGCGGCTCGGAAAGAGAACGCCGAGTTCTCCGACAGGATTTTGGCTATGGAGAAGGACTCCCTGGATGCAGCTAAGTGGGTGAGTCATGACCTTGAGCTGATGAGAGAGAATTATGAACGAGCTCGGGCGGCGGTCGACCAATTTCGGGACCAGATGACAGAAGCCCGACGGTTGCACGCGGCCGCTGAGAAGGAGTCCGATCAACTGAAGGTGACTGTCGCTTGTCTGAATACCGAGCTGGCAGCGTCGAGGGGAGAGACGGCTGCAAGGGAGGCCGAGCTCCAGGGTGCGCAACAGGTGGTCGCCGAGTTGAAAGGGAAGTTGGAGGCGACCGAGGCCGATCCCTTTCTCAACATGGAGTTTGTCAGTGAGTTTGCTTATTATATGGCGTTCGCTAACTCACTCCGAGCTGCTAAGAAGGGAGGGCTGGAGGTCGGCCCTCTTGCTGAAAACTTCAAGGCATATGCGTTGGAGCACCCTCTTCATCCTGCCTTCTCTCTGCTGATTTTGGATCTCTCGAAACTTGGCGTGGACCTGAGCTGGTACCCGACTCCGGCGAACCTTGTTCATCCTGACGTTTCGGAGGATGGGGAGGCAGCTCCGGAAGCTGGCGAAGGGTCGCAGGCCGATCCAGAAGTTGAAGGCGAAGGCCAGGCGCGGGCCTGAGGCCTGAGGCTCTTCGTTCTTATTGTTTTAGCTTTTTGCCTTGTAATTTTGTAGCTTTTCTTTGTAATACTTAGGCCTTTGGGTGACCGTGTATGTACTCCGATATTTCAAGTAATGAAATGAACATTTGTTTCTTCGATTTATTACTCGAATGATTGCTTTTCTGAGTCTTTGTATGACTTTGTACAAATGTGTGAGGAGAGATTGTTGCGTGTATAGCTCCAAGTGAATTGATAAACTCATATAGATAACTTTTACAACAAATTCGATCACTGCACATACATCTGAAAAATGTCGATCTCCGTATGTAATTGAATAGGGACGATCGTCGTATATATAGCTCCGCACTTCCCCCTTGTTTTAGTTCACTTGGTGAAAGTAAGGGGACTAAAATAAATTGTTGAGTGAGCGGTCTTCAATTTTATCGAATCCTCGAGGAAGGTCGTCCATATCGGTCTTGAGGAACCGTGCACGATTGCGGAGTTTGATGGACCGATCTCCACGACCGTGTCTTATGCGCGAGCGACATTCCGTCTGATGACTAAGTTCTCGCAACTCACTTAATTCGTAGGGTCCTCCGTAGGCTGCGCCTCGCCTCGTATTTAAATGAAGGCCGTGCGGTCTTGGTCTGGAGGATTCCTTGTGTGGGGCGTCGTCAGATTAATCGACTCCACGTCCGCGGATTGTTAGCTCTTTTCTACCTCGGGCCGCCATTAAGACGGCAACCCTCGACGGTATACGTTGAGACGGTGGAAGGGACGCGTCGCATTGTCCGTGAAGGATCCACCATGTTAAGTGATGGACCTTCGAGGGCGGGCGAACGTGTCCACAGATCTGTTTTGGAGGGCCCTCAGACTACGCCGGCCTAATATTTAAACGAAGGGTGGGCGATCGTGGCCTAAAGGGACCTTGCACGGGCACAGAGAACGGTTCCATCGTCCTCTATGACCATGTCGACACTCTTCTACCTCGGACCATCAAGTCAGATGACGATCCTCGATGGTATACGTTGTGTAAGGGGAGGAGATCGCCCGCCTAGGTTATTCATGTAGATGACGAACTTTAAAGGGCGAGCGAATAATCCTCTGATTTGTTCTGGAGAGTCCTTCGGCTACGCCCGCCTCGTATTTAAACGAAGGGCGAGCGATCAGAGCCCAAAGGAACCTTGCATGGACGGATCGTCGGTTTAATCGATTTTCGCGACCATGGCGGCACTTTTCTACCTCAGACCATCATGTCAGGTGATGATCTTCGATGGTATACGTTGTGCTAGGGGAGGCGATCGCTGCCTAGGTCCATCATGCTGACGACGAACTTTAGAGGGCGAACGAATCATCCTCTTTTTCGAGGTGTTTGCTTAAGTAGTAGCCTTTGATTTGACGAGGCGGGAATCGGGGAGAGACTTCAGAAGTTCCCTCCTCTTGATTGAAGCATGTAGATACGGTCGCCGAGGTTTATCGAGGGGTCGGCTCATATGAGCTTTCCGGCCTGTTCGCGTTCGACGCGGGCGACCGTGTCGGGAGATCGATGGGGCTCCGGCTAAGCCAATAAACTGTCCAACTTGCCCTCCTCGAACAATCTCCAGAGTTGTCAGAGGAGATCGCGGCATTGGTTGGTGTTGTGGTCGGGACTCTTGTGGTAGGCACAATATTGATTGTGGTCCAGATGACTGTGGTCCCTTATAGCCTTTGGCTTGTTTAGCAGTTCGCGCCCCTTGATGGCGTAAAAAATGTGGGCCGGAGTTCGGTTGAACTTGTGGAGGAGATGGGTTTCCACATCCTCGAAGGCCTTGAGATCGCCGGGTGGCTTGGCGACCGTCTTTTTGGTTTTGGCGATCGCCGTCTCTCGGACAGGAGGTGGCGTTCCCTCACCTAGTTGGAGGGAGAGTAGCCTTTGCCTGGCCAGAAAGTCAGCAGCCTTAGCACGGAAGATCGCGTAGGTTGGGGGGATATCCTTGGTGATATGTCTAAACATGGGTGAATGACCATAGAATCCCCCCAGGACCGAGTAGAGAGCGAGCTCGTCACTGATGGGATCGCCGGTGAGGACGATTTCATCCACTCGGTCGATGTAATCTGCATCGGATTCGTCTTCCCGCTGCCTGATTTTCATCATGCGGTGGGGGCCTTCTGGTCTGGCGACCTTGGCGGCGAAGTATGACGTGAAGTCACTCGCCAGTTTCTTAAAGGAGATGATCGATCGTGGTGGTAGCGAGACGTACCACCTATGGGCCAGCTCGCCCAAGGTTAACGGGAAGATTCGGCACTTGGTCGTATCTGATGCCCCACACCCAGTCATGTAGATCCGGAACTTGCTTATGTGGGTCTCGGGTCCGATCTCCCTTCATATAGAGGTTTTTTGGAAGGAGCGATCCTTGGTTGCATGGGGGCAAGCTCGATGTGGACCGCGAGTGGCTCGGTCGGTCCGATGATCTTTCTACTGGTGCTTGCCCCAGTATCCAGGAGCACTTTTATCTCGTCGAGCTGGCGCTGCATAGCGGCCATCGCCGCGGCCTGGCTGCTCGCGGCTAGGCGCTCGGAGCGAGAGAAGAGGCGATCAAGTACTGACCCCCTGGCATTCGGAATGGGAGCCAGACGACTGACCTGTATTCGGCTGGGAGTTGGGTAGGCCGAACTCCTGGTGACGGACTCGGATTCCGTTGTTTCGTGGTTGGGGCCAGAATGCCCCGGTCGCCATGATGGGTCGCTTCCCAAGCGACTAAATAAGGAACCGTCTGGCCTTGTGAGAGCCTTTTCTCGCGAATCGGAGCTTTCCGACGATCGCTCGCCCAGTAACCCCTTGAACTTCCGTTTGCCCATGCGGCGGATGGCCGAGGGATTTATAGCGGGCGTCGCGCATGCTCTTCGTCGCTCCTTCAGGATGGCCATAGCCTCCTCGATCTGTTCCGCGGTTTGGAACTGGTCGAGCGAAAGGGTGGGGTCGTCCCTCAGGTGCGGGATCGAGAGGCTCGCGTTGCGCGGCTACCCTATGCCGTCGGCTGGGGCTCGGATCTAGCTGGGATATGATGTCCAGCGGTTCGGAGAGTGGCTCTCTTCGATGTGGTGGCAGACGTCATGATTCTGAAGGTTTTTCTTTGAAGCGCAGTGAGTGTCACTTCAAGTATATGCCCGAGAACAGTGAGTGTTCTTCGGGATGGTAGGAAAAAATGAAGGTTAAGATGCAGCCCTCCTTCTAGCACCAATTGTTGTTACCCAAAATCTTATCCGGAGATGAATATTGCTGGAATGATCGAGTAACAAACAAATGCGAGAACACTTCTGTGGGAAAAGTAAATAACACAAGATTTGTCCGGGTTGTTAGTCCTGGGCTTGAATTCTCTCGCGAGATATTATTAATACGAATACTTTAGAGTACAAATATTAATGTTAGAGTTCAATTACAATGAGTGTAATAACCCTAGTTATCTTAGCTAGTGAGCGTGAAGATTGCCGGAAGAACCAGATATGATGCTCTGTGAGTTCTTGTAATAACGATGGGGTGTTGTGACAACTATGAGAAATCGACGGTCTCTCATAGTGTGTATTAGCTGTATGTTTGGGCTCTTGGACTCGCGAGTCCCTTCGTTTCTGTACTGTGGAGACTTCTTGCCTCTGCCGACCGTCTTCTGGTTGACAGGTGCTGAGAGAGAAATCCTGAGGTAGATTCGGGAGAGGGAGACGAGAGCATGAAAGGATGTATGTTTGTATGTATTTGCCAACGTAATTGCCAACTGAGAGGAGAGAACCTTTCTCCAGTTGCTGGGAGTTCTCTATTTATAGGACTGGGCAATGCGGGCGATCGCCTCTGCTGTATTATAATAAGCGGGCGATCGTCTTTAGCATATGGGCTGGTCTCCTTTAAGGTCCGCAGGAGTTGCTGGCAGCCAGCTGTGCGGTCCAATTAGAAGTCTGCACGCGTCTGAGTTATTGTCACGGGCGGTCCTACCTTGTACCTTTCGGCGGGTCTGTCGGTAGGTTATAAGGTGGTGGCAGGCTGTGGTCAACGATCCATGAAATGCGGCGCCTGTCGCGGATCTACATATGGGCACTACTTTGAGATTCAGTCTTCGTAGATTTTGACGGACGAGGGTCTCAGTTCGTGGTACAGGATGGTCGTCCTAAGTCGAGCACCAGAGTCGATCACTAGGTGCCAAAGGCGATCGCCTTGAGAGTCGATCGCTAGATACTCAAAGGCGGAGTATTAATTTTTCTTAGGCAAGTTCGCCGTAGCTCGGTTGGTTGTGGACTCGGTCGCTCGACACTTATTCCGTTTGCCATTGAGGCGTATAAATCGCCGCACAACAACTTGTATGTTCATGTTGATGGACATATCGCTTTATGCACATGTGTATGCATAGTTGTGTTTGTGTATGTTGTGTTGATCCGAAGGGATCGTGTAATCTATGCTGAGGGCGCTGGATCAGATGTCCACCTCGTGTTGGTCCGACGGGATCATCTTGGGATCTATGATGAGGGCACTGGATCATTGGACGGATTTTTCTACCTCGTGTTGGTCCGATGGGATCATCTTGGGATCTATGCTGAGTGCGCTGGATCATTGGATTACCCATGTTGTGTTGATGGAATCATGAGGATTCGCATCGTTGGATTCCGGTAGCGGAAGTCCGTGTTATGTATTTTACCATGAATTGTTGTTGCATATCTGAGTTTGTATATTATGATACTTGTACTAGCATCGTTTTGCTAACCCCTTCGGTGGTGGACATTTGTTTTGATGTTCAGGTAGCCGAGGAGCGGGGAAGTAGCCACAGTACCGACATGATGACGAAGGGGCTCAGTGATGTTATCCGTCGTGTTGTTTTATTGTTCTGGTTTGATTTACAGTACTCGAGTACGTGTGTCTCGTTGAGGATTTGAAATGTTGTAAGAAATGGATTCATTTGAGTTGTTGAACCAGTTGCCAAACTACTAAATTAATATGGTATTTTTGTATTATTCCGCATTTCTTTAATTTAGCCTTGTAAATTTTTATATAAAGGGTTTACGGTGCTGTAATTATTCTGAATATCTCGGGGTGTTATAGAATATGGTATCGGAGCTAAGATTCATGGATATCTTGGCAGTCGGGTTTAGTTGGGCCTATTTATGTCGTCCGATTTATTGATCGTTTATAACATCACTGCTCAGCCAGCGTCGTCATGCGGACCGTGGTTGTAAGTTTCCTAATCTCATATACTACCGTTTTATTTATTTTGTGTTCTGTGGATATTGACGGAGTTTCCTTTTAGAAGATTTTGCACTGGATATTGAGTAATTGTGTTTTCAGTATGTTGAGAGGAGTTCGTGGACGCGGACGCGGTCGTGGACGCGGGCGTGGTAATGCGAGACAAGAATATTTGTCATCTACCCCAGATTTTTCAGCTAATCGAACTGATTCCCATTCTGGAGGACAACAGGAATCGGCAAAATGATGAGCGAACGCAAACTATGGAGGAAGATGCAAATCCCAACATGCCGGGAGTGCTTCAACAGGTGGTCGCTCAGATGACCCAGTTTGCTCAGGTGGTTGACCGCATGCAGACAACGATGGGCCAGCAGCGCAACGAGGATAATCGGGGAGACAAGTGGCTTACGGAAGTGGTCAAATTACACCCACCAAATTCGACGGTTCCGCAGAGATGCCTACTTGGGATCACTGGCTGAAGGAGTTAGAGAAGATATTTGCAGGGATTAACTGTCCCGATGACCGAAAGGTTCCGATCGCTCAGTATTTTCTGACTGGGGAGGCTTTCGATTGGTGGGAAGCCATTCGACCCGAGGATCATCATGCTGACTGGACAGAGTTCAAGTTAATGATGGAAGCACAATATTGTCCTCGTCCAGTTAGAGAGGCTAGAGTCCGAGAGTTTTTCTCACCGCAAAATTTGGAGGCATCTGTGACAGACATAATCAAGACTTTTAATCACCAGCTAACCTGTGTGAGACATTTGGCCAGGACCGAGGCGTAAAAGATTTTTCATTTTGACATGCGGATGAAGTTGGACAATATATGTCCGGATTTATATGTACTACTTTGCGGCAGTATCAGGACAAAGCACTAGCCTACCAGATGAAAGAGGCAGCGGTGGAGAAATTTGCAGAAGCAAATTAGCAGAAAGTGTCTGGCAACTTCACTAAGAACAAGAGTAGTGGGCCCCGCAAGGGCCAGTCCTCATTTCATTCATCTAGGAAACCTCTGTATCCTTCCTAAGGTAGAAAGAAGTTCCGAACAGCATCCACGGTTTCAGACGCAACGAAGAAGTGTTATAACTGTGGTCGACCAGGGCATGTTCGGCGTGATTGCTCCGCTCCTTCTGTGACCTGTTTTGAATGTGGGCAGTGTAATATCCGGATTTATTATCAAGTATTTCATCTGTATTTGAACTCTGTATTATTCGGGAATGTGATATCGATAATTGAAGTATGATAATTCTTGTATTTGTGTCATTGTACATGAGTATGGCAAAATGTAAATTTTCCCATGCAAATATGTGATACCATACATTAACAAGGATAGCTTAACGTACGTTATCTGTCGGAGTTAGCGTACGCTACGAATGTAGCATAGCGTGCATTAACCAGCCAATAATTGAGCTAGATGGCTGTCACATGCTCCAGCCACATGTGGGTCCGGATAAGATTCCCGCGGATGAACCTAGACACTTTTGAAGTCAACGATTGTTAACGTATGCTAAAGGATTGTGTCTAGCGAACGCTAATGTGTGTTACTTACGTACGTAACTTGATGGTGTAACATACGTAATCAAGGTCAGAATCAGGATAGTTAACTATCAGGACGATAGCGTACGCTAAATTATGCTGTGTAGCGTACGCTAAGAGGCTAACGTACGTTATGCATGAAGGCTAACGTACGTTAAGGACAGAAAATTATAAATAAGACATCGCACCATTTCATTTCAGCTCGTCATTTCACCTATCCTTCGGCATACTTTGTGCCCAGTGATATCACAGCCCCCCTTAAACACCTTTAGAACACCTTTTCTTGATCATTGAAGATTGGAGATTACTCATTGAGGTGGAGAATTATTTTTGGATTGACACATAAGCAACCGGAGTTGGATTCTACCTATTGCCTCAGTGTTTCCTTCATCTTAAGGTATGTTATACTATCTCTAATATCGGATTCGTGTTCTTAAGGATATGATGATTATGCTATCAAGATATTTAGTTCCGTTGATGAATTATTCAAACAGCATCATGTTTAGAAGTTGGAATGATTATGCTTAAGATATCGTCGTTGAAAACATCATAGTTGGAATCTTATTATGTCAGTGATGAAAGATATGTTCTGAGATTGATTATCCATGTTGAATAGTATTGCCATATTGAATCGTAGACTTGGAGTTGATATCACCTTTATTTATCGGACTTAAAGAAAGAATCATCGAGGGGTGTACCCTTTATTATAATTTGGATATGTTAGTTCATCTTTGTAATGAAGTCTGAAGGTAATGATGATAATGAAATCTAGGGCATCAACCTGAGATCACCGAACTTCACATGAGAATGATAATCGAGATTGACTATAAGTGTTGTGATGATATTCATTTCCTTGAATTCAAAGATATTTTGAATCCGTAAGATTATTCATAATCGTATGAACATGATATGTATGGTGATAACATACGTAATCACTGAGGATTTCATTATCTTAATCACAATTAAAGACAGTCGTCTGCCCAGTGAGAAACGGTCATGTATGTTTAGTGTACGCTAAACTATACAGTTAACGTACGCTATCGGGCTTAGTTAACGTACGCTACATTTGATATGTAACGTACGTTATATCATCAAACAAGTCAAGTCGACTGATCAGAGAGGAACTGTCAATACATGGTTAGCGCACGCTAGACTTTGTAGCTTACGTACTCTAACGAGTAGGCTTAACGTACACTACCGAGGGTATGTAACGTACGTTAAGTAGGTCAGACAGGTTACGTTTTTATGAACTTTCGACTGTAATTTGGATTGTTAGATGTTCGTTCGACACGAGATGAATTCTATATTATTTCTGTTGCTAAGGTTCGAGCTTAGCAACGTGATTGATCGAAGGGGACAACCTTCGAGCGTTTCGATATTCGTGGGAGTTTTATCCTTGTCATCAAATCGAGGCAAGTACTTTAATTAGAATTGTCCATATTATGTCGGTTATGTTATGATTGTACTATGTACGTGTGTTGTGAATAATTGTCCACCATGCGTTGATCCGACGGGAATCATCATGGGAAATCTATAGCTGTGTGCGCTGGATCATTGGACAGGTAGTTCCACAATGCTTTGGTCCGACGGGATCATCATGGGAATCTATAGTTGTGTGTGTTGGATCGTTGGAATACCATGAGTATGTTTGGGACTGTTATGATGTGATATGTGTTGTTATTTCTTGTTGGAGAAACTTGTTATGATTATTGTTGATTAAATCATTATTGTATGATTATCGTACTTGTACTAGCATCGTTGCGCTAACCCCTTCGGGGGTGAACATTTGTTTATGTTCAGGATCTAGGATAGCATGGAAACAACCACTGGAGCTGCATGACGACGAGGGTGCAGAGTGATGTTCCGGCCGGGTTTAATTATCTGTTGTTTATGTTATTTTATTTAAGTACTCGAGTACGTTGTCATTATGATAATTGATTTCGGTGATGTATTAATATTCCTCTTTCGGATACTGTATTCTCTGTATTGACCCAGAACTGTTGTATTTTTAATTCAGTCACTTTTATATGTTGGTATCTGTTATTGTATTCTCTTTCCTTCAGCCTTGTAAATTCTTATGTAAAGGATTTACGGCGCTGTAATATCCCTGAATACATCGGGGGTGTTACAGAATATGGTATCGGAGCTAAAATTATGGATATCATGGCCATTGGGTTAAAGTAGGGGTCATATATGTCTTTTGAGGTAACCGGCCATGAATAACATCACTGTACTGCCTACGTCTTCGTGCGAACGGTGGTTGTAAGTTCCTAAACTCTATCTCGTCCTTTACATGTTGTACCTCTTTATACATGAACATTTGAACGATATTGTTTCCTGTATATTGAGTATTTATGCTTACAGTATGTTGAGAGGTGGACGTGGACGTGGTCGCGGTCGCAGACGCGGAAGAAGGAATACTGAAAGAGAAGCTTCGCCTTCTAATCAGGCCAGCCACAGCTCAGGCGAGCCACAAAGGTCTATTAATAATGAACGGGAACCTACTGTGCCCGAAATCCTTCGTCAAGTGGTAAACCAGATGACTCAGTTTGCCTAGGTTGTGGACCGGATACAGGTGGCGGTGGGATTACAGCAAGGAGATAGACAGCAAGGAATCCCAGACATGGGAAATCGAGGTGACCGATGGCTGTAGGAGGTGGCAAAGATGCAACCACCTAAATTCGACGGCTTTTCTGAGACTCCCACATGGGATCATTGGTTGAGGGAGATGGAGAAGATTTTCGCCGGGATTAATTGCCCAGACGACCGGAGAGCCTCTATTCCTCAGTACCTTATGATAGGGGAAGCGTCCGAGTGGTGGGAAGCCATCCTGCCTGTAGACCATGATGCTGATTGGACAGAATTTAAATTGATGATGGAAGCACAGTATTGCCCTCGTCCTGTGAGGGAAGCCAAAGTTCGGGAATTTTTCTCCGCACAGCCGTCAGACGAGCCAGTATCCCAGACAATTAAAACGTTTAATCAGCAGTTCAACACCTGGTCAGAAAAGACACGGAAATGATGATCCATTTTTATATGAGGATGAAACCAGAAATTCAGAGGTATATGTCCGGTTTTGAATGTACCACTCTTCGTCGATATCAGGATAAAGCATTGGTGTATGAAATCAAGGAAGCAGCGATGGAGAAGTTTACAGAATCTAAGAAGCAGAAAGTCTCCGGTAGTTTCACGGAGCACAAGAGTGGTGGGCCCCACAAGGCCCACTCATCTTTTCATTCTTTCAAGAAACCTCCGCACCCATCCAGGAGCGGAAAGAACTTCGGAGCAGTACGATGGATACATCTAGGAAGTGCTTTAACTGTGGTCGCCCAGGCCACCTTTGGCGTGATTGTTTCCGTACTCTAGTTACATGTTTTGATTGCGGACAGAAAGGGCACCGTGCGATGTTTTGCCAGGATGCCACAAAGATTAATGGAACCCGTTCATCATAGCCAGCTCATAGGGAAGCAAGTAACAGCAGACGCAACAGAGTATGCAGCTGCCCCACAACTTCGGTCGAGGTCGAGGCAGAGGACAATTCGACCGCAAGGGAGCCTCGAGCATCGGATCCACTCCCCCACGTCTGTACGAGATGAGGAGAATAGACGATCAGGATGCTGCTGTCGCATCAGGTACTGTTCAGATCCTTTTCCAGCCAGTTAGCGTTTTATTTGATACAGGAGCTACGCATTCTTTTATATCCTTGTCTTGTGTAAATCGTTTGGATATTTCTGGTTTTCATAATTGTGAACCTTATGTTGTGGGTTTACCGAGTGGAGAAAGGATTGTGGGAAACTTAGAAACTAGAGATTTCCCTGTATCATTTGGAGGCAGAGAGTGGCTCTCGAATCTGATTGTGATAGAGATGCAAGGAGATGACCTGATACTCGGAGTTGATTGGCTTAATCAATATTGAGCTATTGTAAACTACCGAAAGAGGAATATCTCGCTGATAGCTGACGATGGTTCCGAAATACTATTTGAAGGATGGAAACCAGGAAGCTCAGGAAAGATGATCAAGGCGATGAAAGCTATCAAATTGTTGAAACAGGGATGTACCGGATACTGGTGCTACGCAATGAAGAAAGGGGACGGAAAAGTAGAACTCTCATCCATTCCTGTTGTGAACGAATTTCCGGATGTGTTTCCTGATGAATTGCCTGGACTACCTCCACGATGGGATGTAGAATTCACCATCGAGCTAGAAGTAGGAGCTACGCCAATTTCTAAGGCGCCGTATCATATGGCACCTACTGAGATGTACGAATTAAAGAAGCAATTGGAGGAGTTACTGGACAAAGGCTATATCCAGCCAAGCGTTTCGCCCTGGGGTGCACCAGTTCTTTTTGTCCGGAAGAAGGATGGATCGCTTCGATTGTGTATTGACTATCGAGAGATGAACAAGATGACGATTAAGAACAAGTATCCGTTGACACAGATTGATGATTTGTTTAACTAGTTACAAGGAGCAACAGTGTTTTCTAAAATCGATCTGAGATCAGGATATCATCAGCTGAGGATTAAGGAATCTGATATTCCAAAATCAGCATTCAGAACTCGCTATGGACACTATGAGTTTGTAGTGATGCCGTTTGGTCTCACTAATGCACCTGCTGTATTCATGCAATTGATGAACCGAGTGTTCATCGAGTATTTGGATAAGTCTGTGGTTGTGTTCATTGATGACATTCTGGTGTATTCTAAGAGCCCGGAAGAGCATGCGCAGCATTTACGGATTGTGTTAGACCGGTTGAGAAATGAACAATTGTACGCCAAACTTTCTAAATGTGAATTCTGGCCAAAGGAAGTAATGTTCCTCGGCCACGTGGTATCAGCTGAAGGAGTCCGAGTAGATCCTCAGAAAATCGAAGCAGTTATGGAATGGAAGCCTCTAAAGAACGTGAAAGAAGTCTGGAGTTTCTTAGGACTTGCCGGGTATTATTGTCGGTTCGTGGAAGGGTTTTCCAAAATTACCCGCCCACTTACTCGACTACTACAGAAAACTCAAAAGTTTGAGTGGAATGAGATGTGCCAGAATAGTTTTGATGAATTGAAGAAAAGATTGACGACGGCACCGATTTTAGCACTCCCACAGAGAACTGGAGGATTTATAGTTTACAGTGATGCTTAGAACCAAGGGCTCGAATGCGTATTGATGCAGAATGATAAGGTGATCGCTTATGCGTCACGACAGCTAAAACCTTATGAAGTGAATTACCCAACACATGATTTGGAGCTGGCAGCAGTAGTTTTTGCTTTGAAAATCCGGAGACATTACCTGTATGGGACTCACTGTCAGATCTTCACGGATCATAAGGTCTCAAATACATTTTCAGTCAGAAAGAGTTGGACATGCGGCAAAGGAGATGGCTAGAACTGATTAAAGACTACGACTTGGAGATTCTTTATCATCCAGGCAAAGCAAATGTAGTGGCTGATGCACTTAGCCGCAAGCCTGTTTCTATTCAATTGCTGGAGACTATGACCTCCCAGCTCAGCATTCAAAGGGAATTGATTCGAGAGGGAATTGAGTATGGTTGCAAAGAGTCCAAGGACAACTGTGTGTGATGGAAATAACTTCATCGGTAATCGAAGAAATCAAATCTAAGCAAGTAGATGATCCTCTGATGATTCGGTTACGTGATGAAGTGATCAAGGGAAAGGCCCCCAGATTCATAATCCATGATGATGGAGTTTTGAGATTTCAGAACCGACTTTGCGTTCCCGATGTCGATGTTCTGAAGCAGACAATTATGAAGGAAGCTCACAGAACGCCATATTCTATCCACCCGGGCACCAGTAAGATGTATAAGGACTTGAAGCAGAACTTTTGGTGGGGCAACATGAAGAAAGATGTAGCGTATTATGTCTCGAAATGTTTGACTTGTTAGCAGGTTAAGATCAAGCATCAATGACCTGCCGGAATGTTGAGGCCGCTCCCAATTCCTGAATGGAAGTGGGAGGACATATCAATGGACTTTGTCACTAATATGCCGAGAACTAAGACAGGAATGAACATGATTTGGGTGATAGTCGATCGTCTAACCAAATCGGCTCATTTTCTAGGCATTAAGGACACGTGGGGACCCGAGAGGTTGGCACGAGTATTTATTTCAGAGATAGTCCGATTGCATGGTACGCCAAAGACCATTATTTCTGACCGAGATGGACGATTTGTGTCTTATTTTTGGAAAGCAGTTTATAAGGCCTTGGGAACTGAATTGAACTTCAGCACAGCTTATCACCCACAGACAAAAGGACAATCCGAGAGGACTATTCAAACGGTGGAAGACATGCTAAGGGCTTGTGCCTTAGATTGGTCAGCTGATTGGGAAGTTCATTTGCCGTTGATTGAATTCACCTACAACAATAGTTGGCATGCTTCTATTAATATGGCACCGTTTGAGGCATTATACGGGAGGAGGTGTAGATCACCCCTATGTTGGGACGATTCATCAGACTTGATCGGGACAGAACTGGAATTGATCGTGCAGACACGAGAGAAGATAGCAATGATTCTCGAAAGGCTATTGACCGCACAGAGTCGATAGAAATCTTATGCAGACGTACGCCGTCGCCCATTGGAGTTCAGTACTGGAGATCACGTGCTTTTAAAGGTTTCTCCTACTCGAGGAATCTTTCATTTCGGAAGAAAGGGGAAATTGAGTCCGAGATATATCGGACCGTTCGAGATTCTTGAGAGAGTTAGAGAGTTAGAATACAAGTTGGCATTACCACTGTCATTGAGCCATGTTCATAACGTGTTCCACGTATCCCAGTTACGGAGATATATACCAGATCCTAATTATGTCATTGATTTTGGTGAGATCGAAGTCGCTCAGGATGGCACGTTTGAAGAGAGACCGATCATGATACTCGAGAGTCGAGTTAAGCAATTGAGGAACAAACCAATCATTTTGGTCAAGGTTTAGTGGTCACACCACGGAGTGGAAGAAGCCACTTGGGAAACGGAAGATAGCATGAGGTCCAGATATCTAGAGTTATTTTCGTCTTGAGTTTTGGGACGAAACTCCTTTTTAGTAGGGGAGTATGTAATATCCGGATTTATTATTGAGTATTTCATCTGTATTTGAACTCTGTATTATTCGGGAATGTGATATCGATAATTGAAGTATGATAATTCTTGTATTTGTATCCTTGTACATGAGTATGGCAAAATGTAAATTTTCCCATGCAAATACGTGATAACGTACGTTAACAAGGATAGCTTAACGTACGTTATCTGTCGGAGTTAGCATATGCTACGAATGTAGCATAGCATGCGTTAACCAGCTAATAATTGAGCTAGACGGCTGTCACATGCGCCAACCGGACGTGGGTCCGGATAAGATTCCCGCGGATGAACCTGGACACTTTTGAAGTCAACGATTGTTAACGTACGCTAAAGGATTGTGTCTAGCGTACGCTAATATGTGTTACTTATGTACGTAACTTGATGGTGTAACGTATGTAATCATGGTCAGAATCAGGACAGTTAACTATCAGGACGATAGCGTACGCTAAATTATGCTGTGTAGCATACGCTAAGAGGCTAACGTACGTTATGCATGAAGGCTAACATACGTTAAGGACAGAAAATTATAAATAAGACATCACACCATTTCATTTCAGCTCGTCATTTCACCTATCCTTCGGCATACTTCGTGCCCAGAGATATCCCAGCCCCCCCTTAAGCACCTTTAGAACACCTTTTCTTGATCATTGAAGATTGGAGATTACTCATTGAAGTGGAGAATCATTTTTGGATTGACACACAAGCAACCGGAGTTAGATTCTACCTATTACCATGGTGTTTTCTTCATCTTAAGGTATGTTATACTATCTCCAATCTCGTATTTGTGTTCTTAAGGATATGATGATTATGTTATCAAGATATTGAGTTCCATTGATGAATTATTCAAACAACATCATGTTTAGAAGTAGGAAAGATTATGCTTAAGATATCGTCGTTGAAAACATCATAGTTGAAATCCTATTACGTCGATGATGAAAGATATGCTCTGAGATTGATTATCCATGTTGAATAATATTGCCATATTGAATCGTAGACTTGGAGTTGATATCACTTTTGTTTAGCGGACTTAAAGAAAGAATCATCGAAGGTTATACCCTTTCTTATAAGTTGGATATGTTAGTCCATCTTTGTAATGAAGTCTTAAGGTAATGATGATAATGGAATCTAGGGCATCAACCTGAGATCACCGAACTTCACATGAGAATGATAATCGAGATTGACTATAAGTGTTGTGATGGTATTCATTTCCTTGAATTCAAAGATGTTTTGAATCCGTAAGATTATTCATAATCGTATGAACATGATATGTATGGTGATAACATAGGTAATCACTGAGGATTTCATTAGCTCCCTCACAATTAAAGATAGTCGTCTGCCCAGTGAGAAACTGTCATGCATGTTTAGCATGCGCTAAACTATATAGTTAACGTACGCTATTGGGCTTAGTTAACGTACGCTACGTTTGGTATGTAACGTACGTTATATCATTAGCCAAGTTAAGTCGACTGATCAGAGAGGAACTGTCAATACATGGTTAGCGTACGCTAGACTTTGTAGCTTACGTACGCTAACGAGTAAGCTTAACGTACGCTGCCGAGGGTATGTAACGTACGTTAAGCAGGTCAGACAGGTTACGTTTTTATGAATTTTCGATCGTAATTTAGATTGTTAGATGTTCGTTCGACACGAGATGAATTCTATATTATTTATGTTGTTAAGGTTCGAGCTTATCAACGTGATTGATCGAAGGGGACGACCTTCGAGCATTTTTATATTCATGGGAGTTTTATCCTTGTCATCAAATCGAGGCAAGTACTTTAATTAGAATTGTCCGTATTATGTCAGTTATGTTATGATTGTACTATGTACGTGTGTTGTGAATAATTGTCCACCATGCGTTGATCCGACGGGAATCATCATGGAAAATCTATAGCTGTGTGTGTTGGATCGTTGGACAGGTAGTTCCACCATGCTTTGGTCCGACGGGATCATCATGGGAATCTATAGCTATGTGTGCTGGATCGTTGGAATACCATGAGTATGTTTGGGACTGTTATGATGTGATATGTGTTGTTGTTATTTCTCGTTGGATAAACTTGTTATGATTACTGTTGATTAAATCATTGTTGTATGATTATCGTACTTGTACTAGCATCGTTGTCATAACCCCTTCGGGGGTGAACATTTGTTTATGTTCAGGATCTAGGAGAGCAGGGAAACAACCACTGGAGATGCATGACGACGAGGGTGCAGAGTGATGTTCCGGTCGGGTTTAATTGTCTGTTGTTTATTTTATTTAAGTACTCGAGTACGTTGTCATTGTGATGATTGATTTCGGTGATGTATTAATATTCCTCTTTCGGATACTGTATTCTCTGTATTGACCCAGAACTGTTGTATTTTTAATTCAGTCACTTTTATATGTTGGTATCTGTTATTGTATTCTCTTTCCTTCAGCCTTGTAAATTCTTATGTAAAGGATTTACGGTGCTGTAATATCCCTGAATACATCGGGGGTGTTACAGACAGGAAGGGCATCATGCGACTTTTTGTGGTAATGTGACTAGATCGGTTGGTACTCGCACTCCAGCACAAGTTCCGAAAGAGACAAGTGTGAACCTGATGCAGCAAAGTGGTTTTTAGCAGCAGAATGTCGGGAAAAGAGAGGCGTTCAGTGCTGGGTTCGTTCCTCCGCGCCTTTACGAGATGAGGAGATCAGATGACCAGAACACTGCTATTGCATCAGGTACGGTTCAGATTATTTTGCAACCAGTTAGTGTCTTATTCGATTCAGGAGCTATGCATTCTTTCATATCTTTGAACTATGTTAATCGTTTGAAAATCTCATGTTTACATGATTGTGAACCTTATATTGTGGGCTTACCAAGTGGAGAGAGAATTGTGGGAACCCTAGAAGCTAGATATTTTCCTGTGTCTATAGGAGGGAGAATTTGGCCGTCAAATCTTATTGTGGTCGACATCTAAGGTGACGATTTAATTCTTGGAGACGATTAGCTCGATCACTATGGGGCTATTTTGAATTATCGGAAGAGAGTTATTTCGATTATTGCTGATAACGGGTCTGAACACTTATTCGAAGGATGGAGGCCAGGAAGCTCAGGGAAAGTAATCAAAGCCATGAAAGCAGTTAAATTGCTAAAGCAGGGTTGTCACGGATTTTGGTGTTATGCCATGAAGAAGAAAGAAGGAGTAAAACTCTCATCCATTCTGGTTGTGAACAAATTCTCAGACGTATTCCCTGACGAGCTACTTGGGTTACCTCCGCGGAGAGATGTAGAGTTTAATATCGAATTGGAGCTCGGAGCTGCACCTATCTCCAGAGCATCATACCGTATGGCGCCAACCGAGATGTATGAATTAAAGAAACAGCTTGAGGAATTATTGCAGAAGGGTTACATTCAACCTAGCGTTTCTCCTTGGGGAGAACCCGTTCTCTTTGTCCGGAAGAAAGATGGATCCCTCCGATTGTGTATTGATTACAGGGAGCTGAAAAAGGTGATGATCAAGAATAAATACCCATTGCCTCGGATCGATGATTTATTTGATCAACTGCAGGGGGCGATGGTATTCTCGAAGATCGACTTGAGATCAGGATACCATCAGTTGAGGATTAAGGAGTCTGACATACCGAAATCTGCTTTCAGATCACGATACGGGCACTACGAGTTCGTAGTAATGCCATTTGGACTTACTAATGCTCCTGTGGTGCTTATGCAATTGATGAATCGGTCATTCTTAGAATACTTGGATAAATTCGTGGTCGTTTTCATTGATGACATCTTAATTTATTCAAAGGATCTGGAAGAGCATGCAGAGCATTTGCGTATTGTTTTGAATACTTTGAGGAATGAACAGCTTTATGCGAAACTTTCTAAATGTCAGTTCTGCCTTAAGGAAGTAACGTTCCTTGGGAACGTGATATCAACTGACAGAGTTCAAGTAGACCCGAAGAAAGTTGAGGCGATCTTGGAGTGGGAACCTCCTAGGAACGTGAAAGAAGTCCGAAGTTTCTTAGGACTTGCTGGATATTATCGTCGTTTTGTGGAAGGATTTTCCCAAATTGCTCGTTCGCTTACTCAGCTATTGCAGAAGACTCAGAAATTCACGTGGGATGAGAAATGTCAGGCTAGCTTTGATGAACTTAAGGGAATACTGACAACGGCGCCAATATTAGCATTACCATATGGGACCGATAGATTCATGGTATACAGCGATGCTTCAAATCATGGTCTGGGTTGCGTGTTAATGCAGAAGGATAGGGTGATTGCCTATGCCTCTCGACAGTTGAAACCGTATGAGGTTAACTATCCGACTCATGATTTTAGAGTTAGTAGCTGTCATCTTTGCCCTGAAGATTTGGCGACATTATTTGTACGGCACTCATTATCAGATCTTCACCGATCATAAGAGCCTCAAGTATATTTTCAGTCAGAAGGAATTAAACATGAGACAGAGAAGGTGGCTGGAATTGATCAAATATTACGACTTGGAAATCCTATATCATCTAGGCAAAGTGAACGTGGTAGCTGATGCGCTGAGCCGCAAACCTGCTTCTCTTCGAATGTTGGAAGCGTTTACGTCCCAACCCAGCATTCAACGAGAATTAATCCGCGAAGAAATTGAGGTATGGTCCCAAGAAATCCAAGGGCAACTTTGTATGATGGAAATAACTTCGTCGTTTCGAAAAAATTAAATCTAAGCAGTTGGATGATTCTCTGATTATTCGGTTACGTGATGAAGTAAACAAAGGTGTTGGGATAACATAACCCTGTATCGATGTTGCCCTGTATCAATCGTATTGTCAGTATGTTTTGACAATATGCCAAATCCTGAATACCGCCTCTAGCTGTATCGAATAGCTGATCAAGTATCAAACCATGTATCGAATACCTCTCGCAGTCTCATCCATACAGTAAATTGATTATACAGCAAAGAGTCCCGCATAGAAAATATGGAAGCTGTCTCGAATATCAATACAGTCATCCTTCCATACAGCTCTCAACAGGACAAGAAGGAATCTTCAGTATTCGCTAGAAGTCAAGTCTCGTTGATAAAGAAGTATTTAAACACAAAAGGATAAAGTATTTAAATACTGTAAGTCAGAAGATCTTCAAAATCCCACAATATCTGGATCTCAGTCAAATGTTAGTTGTCGCAGAATCATGCCTCAACGGATATATTTCAAATGGATATATTTCAGATGGCTATATATATCTCCAGAGTTTGAAGATCATCAACAACTGAAAAACTACAAAACGACTGAATGACTTACAAATGATCAAGCTTACAAGAAATATTCAGAGCAAATCATATCTCCCAAGCTTTCTGCTATTCAGATAAAAGAGATATACAGTGCTCAACCCTTGAACAACACATCATCAGCTTATAGCCCAGAAAGTCATAGCTGTTGTTCAACCCTGTTCTATCCTTGAACAAACTTATATCAGCCCTGTGTGGACTGAGGAATCTTTGCTACTCCCGAACTATGTGTGAAGGACTTGAATTGAAGAAGACGAAGCTTCAGAATTGTGTGCGAAGAAGCCAGTCAAAGTGTTAGCTCAAACCAATCTGTGTGAACGGTTGAAAGCTAAGATCTTTATATCAATCTGTGTGAACGATATATTGATTAAGTGTTGTTATAATTATGTAGTTGTGTACGCAGTAATTATACTAAACCTTTTACTCCTGTGTGGAGGACCAGTGGACGTAGAGGGGTTTACCTCGAACCACTTTAAATACTGTGTTATTTACCTTCTGCTTTTATTGTTTTAATTAACTGTGATTATTTAAGTATACACTGCACATCGAGTTGTCAGATTCACAAAGAACTTATCGTATTAAGACTTCCGCTATGCACTCAGATTTAAAACAGTACAGCTTGTTGTTTAAAACACTTTCCAAGCTATATCCAGTATACTTAGTGGCCAACAAGTGGTATCGAAGAGGTTGATTCTAAAAAGAATCAGTCGTATTTTTAACCGAATCAGATCCAAATCACTCAATTTTTAAAACAGTCTTTTTCATTCCGTTATACTCACATGGATACATCTATGATCAACAAAGTGCCTATGTTCTCTATTAATGAATTTGATGATTGGAGAATCAGAATGGAGGCTCATCTTGCAGCAATGCACGAAGAAATAATTTTTGTTATACAGGATGGCCCCATATAGATCATAAAGGTAAATACGGCCGCAAGGATTGAAGGCCAAGCCCATGCTGAGATGCTCGAGAAGGAGCGCGAGCAATGGACCACAGATGAAAGAAAGCGCGCCAACCTCAACAATGTTGCAAAGAATGCATTGTTTGTCACCCTCGACAAAGGCACATTCTCGAAGGTAAAGAGATGTAAAACAGCCAAGGAAATCTGGGATAAACTCAAGTTGATTTGTGAGGGAACTGAGCTCTCCAAAGAAAATAAAATTTCAAAACTAACTCAGCAATTTGAATCTTTTGAAATGAAACCAACTGAAACACTTGAGGAACTTGACCTCAGATTCACTGGAATTGTTGGTGAACTTGAAGCGTTGGGCAAAATTTATAATCAAAAGGAGAAAAATCTAAAAATTTTCTGATCTCTCCCTGCCCGATGGGACATTAAGACCACAGCTATGCGTGTGTCTTGCAATCTTAATGAAATATCTACTTTTGATCTCTTTTTTGACCTCAAAGCTTTCGAGTATGATATAGACAGGAGAGAGAAAGCTAAAGAATCTCCAGCTACGACTACAGCCTTAGCCGCTGTATCTAACCGTCGACACAGCATGCCCAGCCCATCAAAGCCAAATTACAAGAATGCTGACATTGACGACGATATCCTGTCACAAGATGAAATGGCGCTCCTCATGCACAAATTCAAAAAATTCATCAAACAGTCTAGAAAGACTCCCTACAGGCCCAAGCCTGTTCACAAGGTAAGTACTGAAACTTCCTATGGTGACGCTAACATATGCTATAATTGCAGGAAACCAGGACATTATGCAAACAAATGTCCTCATCCCAAAGTTAAAAGGTTGCCAGAAGCCGAGCAACAAGAGAGGGATGAACGAAGACGTGCTTGGAAAAACAAGCTCAAGGCACTGATAGGAGAATCAGAAGCCTCACCCACACCATCCAAATCCGATGAATGTCTTCAGGTAGTCACTGAAAGTGACTCATCTGACGATGAATTTGAAGATAAGGCATATATGTGCTTTATGGCAAATGACATTCCGGAAGACGAAGATAGCGATGATGAGGTAAGCTCAACCTCAGCTATTCCAGTAAATGCATCGCATACTTTCGAAAACATGATGAATGAATTTAAAAATATTCAAAAAGCCCATGAGACTTTGAAAAATGAAAACATTCAGCTTCAACTTTCTAACATAGAGCTGAAAGAAGAAAACGACTTGCTAAAAATAAATTATGAAAATATGTCTATTGATTGTGAAAACAGCAAGGTCGAGCATGAAAAACTCGTGGAGAGCAATCATCAACTTGCTCATGAACTAAGTGAGACTAAGTCTCAAAATAGAAGCAAGACAAATGATTTTGTTCTACTTCAAGCTAAATTTAATACTCTCGAGAAACGAGAAAGCGAACTTGATACCATTCTGAAATCTTTCGAGAAATCATCTAAAAGAATGTAAGAAATTCTAAGCACTGGGCAACATGCTCATGATAAAAGTGGCTTAGGATACAGCTCATTTTCCAACAAAGGGAAAACTAGTACTGTGTTCGTCAAGAGTGTGGAACACATTCCTATATCGGAAGATACTCTAGCCCTGTGAAGGAACCTGCTGCACTGCGAAAAGCAAAGGCTACCATTCCGCCCCCGCAATCTTATTCAAGACAGTGGAATCATAAGCCATTCCAACCTGTAAGGCGCACGCAACAGCATGCTCCCCGAGCATATCAACAGCGCCAACATCCGTTCAGAAAGAAGGCTGTATCCAAATACCAAAGGCCCGCACGGCAGTACTTTCAGTACAGCACGCCTAGGTATTGGATACAGGAGCCTCGTCATTCATCGAGACAGAAAGTGTCTGCACAGTATCAACAACAGCGTTGGGAATCCAACTGGAGACCCAGAAGGCAAGCTATAAGGCCAAAGAAAATGGCTCCACCTCCGAGACGGCATATGTACTGGATTAATAATAATAACCCTGATTTTTACATGCATAATGATTATCATGGATACAGTAACTACGTACATGCCCCACGTAGATACCGCAAATCTGTACCAAATGTAACCTACAGTAAACCAATTGCTATCAGTAAAATTTGGGTACCTAAAGGCACTAACATTCACGGACCCAACAAACAAAGGGGACCTAAATCTACATAATTTATGTGCTACAGGACATTTTGGAGAAGGACATATGGTACTTCG
This sequence comes from Orobanche coerulescens, assembly GCA_033398695.1. Classification (NCBI taxonomy): domain Eukaryota; kingdom Viridiplantae; phylum Streptophyta; class Magnoliopsida; order Lamiales; family Orobanchaceae; genus Orobanche; species Orobanche coerulescens. The sequence goes on from CM065816.1 coordinate 97,341,065, forward strand.
ACAGCGGATGCTCCCGGCACATGACAGGAGATAGAAGCAAGCTATCAGATTTCGTAGAAGGTCGCGGTCCAAAAGTGTGCTTCGGTGATAAATCTAAAGGAAGAACAAGAGGAAAAGGAAACCTTCTTGTCGGAAAATTCAAAGTCACCGATGTAGCTTATGTTTCAGGCTTGCAGTACAATATAGTTAGTTTTAGCCAGTTCTGTGATAAAAAGTTCTTGGTGAAATTATATATAGATCACTGTAGAGTGAAGAATATCCTGACCAAAGAAGTTATGCTCACAGGAAGCAGATCAGGTAATATGTATATTGCTGACTGGAAGCCTACGAGCTCCACAATCCCTTGTTTCGTTGCCAAAAGCACTGCAGATCTAAGTTGGCTATGGCACAAGAGGATGTCACACATCAACTTCAAGACGATCAACAAGCTATCAAGATAGGGACTGGTTAGAGGATTGCCGAATGTATCATTCCAAAAAGACAGTGTCTGTGGACCATGTCAAAAAGGCAAGCAAATCAAGTCCACCCTGAAGAGCAAATTGTACCTTTCAACCCACAGAGTGTTGGAGATGCTACACATGGATCTCTACGGTCCTGTAGACCTGGTAAGTTTGGGAGGTAAGAAATACTGTCTTGTTATTGTTGATGATTACTCCAGGTATGCTTGGACAATTTTCCTAAGCAAGAAGAAGGAAACAACATCAAAGCTGCCCGAGCTCCTGAGAAAGCTTCAAAATGAAAAGGCATTGAGTATCGTGTCCATTCGTTCCGATAGAGGTACAGAATTTACTAAACGCTTTATAAAGCAGTACTATTCGGAGAATGGGATACAGCACGAATACTCAGCTACCCGTACACCTCAACAAAATGGTGTTGCCGAGCGAAAGAATAGGACGCTGAACGAAGCAACAAGGACAATGATTGCCGCAAGCAAGTTGCCACAACGTTTCTGGGGTGAAGCAACCAATACAGCATGCTACACTCAAAACCGCTGTATCGTCAACAAGCACCACAACAAAACAGCATATGAGGTATGGAACAACAAAACTCGATTAGTTTCGTATTTTCACATTTTTGGATGCAGGTGCTATGTGTTGAATAATGGGAAGGATCAACTTAGAACCTTCGATGAGAAGTCAGATGAAGGAATATTTGTAGGATATTCCTCCGTCAGCAAAACTTACAGGATCTTTAATAAAAGGAAGCTGATGATCGAGGAATCAGTTCATGTAGTGTTCGATGAACCTCACCATAACCCTACAGGAGTAGAAGCTGTTACTCAAAACATCCAACAACTTTCCATTTTAGATCCACCAACTCCCATAGAACCTGTCGTTAACCTAGAAATCAACCCCGCAGCTGTAAGAATCGACGTAGATGAAGCCGATGCTGTACAAGCTGAAGCTGAAACTAACTACAGCAACTCTCGATACAGTACGGGACCCTGAATTAGAACCCGACCGAAGATGGTTGAGAGATCTCCCGCAAGAGCTGATCATTGGAAACATTAATGCTGGTGTTTTTACCCGTAGGAGAATACAGAGTACACAAGGAAATGTACTGTGTGCACAAGAAGAACTAGATACTGAGATATCACCATTCCCTGAATGGAAATCTCAATCCGAGCTTAAAAGACTCAATATGTGCACTATTGTTGTATTCTTAGCCCAGTCCGAACCTGTTTCTACCATAGAAGCTCTTAATAATTCTCATTGGATAACATCTATGGAAGAAGAGCTTAACGGTTTCGAAAGAAACAATGTATGGTATCTTGTACCCAGACCTACGCATCAATCGGTTATAGGAACCAAATGGGTATTTAGAAATAAGAAGTATCGAAATGGACTAATTATAAATAATAAATCAAGACTACTCGCACAAGGCTATAGACAGGAAGAAGGCATAGACTACGATGAAACTTTTGCCCCTATAGCCAGACTAGAAGCCATTAGGATATTTTTAGCCTTTTCCGCCCATAAGAGCTTCATTGTATACCAAATGGACGTCAAAAGTGCATTCCTAAATGGAGACCTTGCCGAAGAAGTTTATGTTGAACAACCACCAGGGTTTGCCAACACAAACGGCATCGATCTAGTATACATGCTGAGGAAAGTACTGTATGGACTTAAGCAAGCCCCTAGAGCGTGGTATGAGACCCTGTCCCAATATCTAACTAATAATGGATTTGAGAAAGGTGATGTGGACAAAACCTTATTCAAAATACAGGAAGGTGATGACCTTCTAATGGTTCAAATATATGTAGATGACATTATATTTGGTTCAACTAACCTTGATTTATGTCAAAGGTTCTCTCATCTCATGCAAAGTAAATTTGAAATGAGTATGATGGGAGAACTTAGTTATTTCCTAGGTTTGCAGGTAAAGCAGTTGCCTACATGAATTTTCATCAACCAGGAAAAATACAGCAATGAGCTTCTCAACAAATTTGGAATGAACACTTCCAAATCATCGTCAACCCCCATGAGCACTTCCGTGAAAATTAGTGCTGATGAAGCTGGAAAGCCGGTTGACCAATCACTCTACATGAAGCTTATTGGCTCTCTCCTGTACTTAACGGCTAGCGGGCCTGATATCCAGTTTGCTGTAGGAGTGTGTGCGAAATATCAAGTAGCACCCAAGGAATCACACTTCAATATAGCTAAACGAATCCTGAAGTATATTAAAGGAACAGTCGATGTAGGACTGTGGTATCATAAAGAAGGCGGATTCGATTTAGCTGGATACGGCGACTCGGATCTCGGAGGCTGCAAGCTACATAGGAAGAGTACAAGTGGAACTTGTCACTTTCTTGGACCTAGACTTGTATCTTGGTTCAGTAAAAAGCAATTGGCAAACTCACTTTCCACGACTGAATCAGAATACTATGTTGCTGGTAGTTGCTGTATGCAGATCCTTTGGATTCAGCAACAGTTGTCAGATTATGGGATTGAAGCCAAGGAAACACCAATCATGTGCGATAGCACGAGTGCAATTGCAATAACGCACAACCCTGTATTGCACTCGCGCACTAAGCACATCAACATGAAGCATCATTTCATAAGGAATCATGTTGAGAACAAGGATGTTCGGCTAGAAAAGTTTATACAGATATTCAGTTGGCCGACATCTTCACCAAGCCTCTCGATACAGCAGGATTCAACATGCTTCGACAAGAATTGGGATTGCTACAGCCTGACTCCCTGTAAGTATTTACATTTTTTTTTACTCAACAATTGAGGAGGAATGCTGTAATACCCAAGAATACAGTATCCACCATTAATTATCTGTACACTCAGAGCCTTCAATACAGCACTGTAGGAAACAAGTGATATGAATCATCCTACAGCTGACGTGTGCAATAATTAAAGGGGAATACAGTATGACCCATGAATACAGCATTAATCCAAAAGTTGTTGTATGGAATTGAAACATATATGTACCTTTTAAGGGGGAACGCCGTATCGTCACGGATACAGCATATACTATGGGATTTCGATTCATTATATATATTATAATATTTCATTTTAAAAATAATTTTTGTCCACGTGCCCTATTTTCATATCAAACGTCGTTTACATTAAATGCCTTACACGACATCTGGACAATCAAATCTCAAAAGCCGCGATGTTTTCAAATTGTTTAATATTTAATACCACCGTTTCAGGCATTAAGGGTAACAACAAATGTCAGAAGTGGGACCCGCTCCTATTTTAAAATTCAATGGATAAGTGTACCAGTTACACTGAGTCCATCATGACCGTTCATTTCAAACGCCGGTTCTCATCCCTTAAATATGACCATTCGTTCTCTGAAAACCCTTCTTCGCCGCCTACTATAAAAGGACTGCAAATTCCATTTGAGACTCTTTACGCCTTCTACATATTTTAAGAGCAATCAAGCAATTCAGCCTACAAGTTTTTCTGTATTCAATGCATATTCTTCTTGAATCTTTTCATCTTTTCTTGAGATTCATCAATGGCGTCCACTCTGAAGAAAGCCTCGAACATCATTGATGGACGGATCTTCTCCAAATCTGTCGTCATTGAGCGAATTCACGCTGAAACTGATGATGTCGAATCCATAGAGTTCGTCATCACCAGAATACATCAGCAAGGCCTTTACCACATTGGGAGCCACACCGCCGAGAAATAAGATGTACATTTGGTTGAGGACTTCTACCTCAACGCTGCCGTCCGCTTTCTATCACTGGCCCAGGGAGGCCAGGTTGCTGACATCACCGCCGTCATTCACGGAGTAGAGATCCGTGTCAACCAAGAACTTCTCCAGAACATCTTCAGGCTGCCCGCTGATGGCCTGACCATGGAAGACCTTGAGACTTTTGGGTCTCAAGAGGTGTTGACCGAGTACTATGGCCTGTTCACCAGCTCAGCTTCGTTTGAATCAGTTCACACTACCTGTCATAAGAAAAATTTCTGTTTGCCGTTCGTGTACTTGCATGACTTTTGTTGCCGTATCATCGAGAATCGCACAGGTGCCTTTGAGATATGCACAAATCTTAGGTTTAGGATGATGGTAGCAATTATGACCCATGAAAAGGTCAATTGGTGTCAGATTATTCTGAAGCGTCTGCAGGAAGAGGTGTCAAAACCTGCGTCGCAAAAGAAATCACTTGGTTTGTTTATAAACCACATTTTGACGAAGTGTGGACTTCCACAATCCGCAGAGGCGAAGAAAATAAGTTCCCGTATCTATTTAGGAGGCGTCAAGCCTTCGGCCTTTAACCAGAGCACCCTGATCGCCAACCGACCATACGTCCGAAGAATGCCTTTGTCTGCCGATCCGAGAGATGTTTCTAGGAAGTCCCAGAGTGTTGACTCTTCAAAGAAACGAAAAAGATCTCACCGCAATACACCAGTTGTGGATGAGAAGCCGAAAAGGAAGCTAAGGAGGCTCACAAAAGCTAAATCTACAGAAGCCTCCGAGGATGCTCCTATCGTGGCGCAACCCACTGATCAACTACCCCAGGGCCCAACCCCTGTGGAAGAGATGCCCGCTACTGTATCGACAGTAGATCCCGAGCCTTTGACGGCTACGATGGATACAAGGACATTTGCCAACACAAAAGACTCTAGCGAGTCGCCTGCCTGTTTGGAGCCAACAGCTACCTCTCCTATATGGGATTCCACACCCATTCAGGATCCACCATCCTTCGGGGCACCATCCCCTGTAAGAAATCCGTCTCCAATATAGGATCCCACACCTGTAGAGGAACCCCTTCCTATAGCAAACCCAGACGCTGTACGGAGTCCCTACCCTGACATAATAATTTCCAAGACTCTGCTTTCCATGCAGATTGAGTAGTCATACGAGCGATTTCTCTAATGGAAGAATTTACTTGCTCCGTACGAAATCTTGTACAACTGGAGTGAGTGGAGTAACGAAGAGAAGTTCATTTTGGAAGTGACGGACACCCAAGAAATTGTTGTCCTGATCCAATGGGACAACTTATTCGTTAAGGAGCTAATTGAGAGTTATCTGCTTGATAAGGATGAGGCCAACAGGAAAGGAAAAGCTTTGTCAATGGAAGATCCCGACAGTCTAAAATATGATCCTGATTCCGATGATGATGACGACGCACTCCAAGCTGGTTTGCGGATGAGTCGAGAGGAAGCTCAAGCCAAGAAGGATGAAGGGACATCCACCCATCAATCATCCCCTTCGCCACAGCAAGACAATGTTCCTGACAATGAGGATTCAGGCCCTCATGTCGAGGAAGAAGAAAATGTTTCGAAACAGGCACCCGAGCCTGCTGTCGCCACCGAAGAAGAAGAATCACGCGCCTTCCGGCAAGAGGAATCAGTCCCTCTGCCAGAACAGGCGGACGCTGAGAGACACCAGGAGGATTTGGTCCCTCCTGAATCCATGTCTACTGATACCTCTTTGAAACAGGACGATGCCGCACCTCCTGCCGCCGAACCCACAATAGCTGCTCCCGCCCCATCAACCGTGGAATCCGACGACGGTACTATACCTGAGGATGTCCAACTCAATTCATGCCCTAACGTGAATTTGAGAAGGTTGAATGGAGTAGAAGACTTTGCCCAGCCATATTCTCCCCGCACTAAAACAAGGAAAGAGCGCTTACGTGTTCTTGGCCTCCAAGCTGTATTTATTCAGGATGCAGTGAATGCTTTACACTCAATAGAAAAGGCTATGGATTGGCTTCACACATCTGCTATTGAAGAAATGACTGGATTAAGGCATGAAGTCTCTCGAGTAGTCGAAGCCTTCACTGTCTTGCCAGAAGTCTTCAAACAAGCCCTGAGCAATCTGCAAGAGAAGCAAGAATCGATCCTGAGAGAAGAGCAATCGAAACTTCGCGTATTTGAGGCCAAGACCGCATCTGCTCTAATCGAAACTGGTTCCCAACTACGAGCTCATGACAAGAACATTAAGGATATATCGCAAGTGCTCTCCTCCCTTATTGAGAGAATATCAAATATAGAGACAAAACAGGATACCGCTCTCGAAATCCTGGGACGTCTTGATGAAAAGGTATCATACCTTGATGATGCCAAAAAGGGGGAAAAAGCATGGGAAGCCGCCACGAGAACGAGGTTGGAGCAAGAAAAAGAGTAGTTAGCTCCATTTGAAGACTCAATCACTGCTGATATAGCCCGTATCTCAACACCAAACGTGAGGATACAGGGAGATAGACCAGAATTCCAGGATCCTAAGTATCCTTGGAAAAGCTTCGTTCAAAAGCCTCATTCTATGAACCTCCCGACTGACCGACAGCCGACTGCTGCAGAGATCAAAAATTGTAGGAGAAATGAACTGCTAAGATACTTCGTTGTACTTATCAGGGATTCCACCTTACTCAATAGATGCAGAATGGTACAGGAAGCCGCAGAGGAATTTAAGAAGAAGCTAGAAGAAGGAACGCTCCTGCTACAGCAGATGAAGTCAAAGCAACGAAATGGTGACTTGGTGACCCATCCAGAGGACGGGATCCTAGTCTTTGATAAATCTTATGAAGGACGTGTAATTTATCAGAATCGAGACAAGGACGCTCATCAGAACTGGTGGCGAAACACCAAGAATGATCCAAAGCGACCATGGAGACACTCTGACTTTAGGAGCTAAATACCTTAGTATATTATTTGATTGTAACTTTACTTTCAAAACAGCAATCTTTCTACTCTATTTCAGTATCAGTAAAAATTTTGCCTGTCTTGAAAGATTACAACTCGTAATCTACTGTGTTCATATTTGTTTACAGTCACTTTATTTATTCTTACTGTATTCATATTATGAAATCTATCTCACACACAAGCTGTAAGAACTTGTCTGCGAACAGTTCATAGTTTAAAATTATGCCTGTGCGCCAATCATAAGTTTTCAATGTAACTTTCATTTGATAAAATATGAACTTGCCTGCGAGCAGTTCTTAGTGTTAAAGCCAAAAACCGAAGGCCAGAACTTTCGAAAGAAGACCAAGAAGTCTGCCCTACTTCAAACCGCTAAGTGCCAAAGTTTTGGCATCATCAAGGATGTTTGGATAAACATAATATGGTTTCAAAAAGGAAGACTCGGAAGGACTTGGCAAATTATCAAAAAGGGGGAAATTGTTGGGATAACATAACCCTGTATCGATGCTGCCCTGTATCAATCGTATTGTCAGTATGTTTTGACAATATGCCAAATCCTGAATACCGCCTCTAGCTGTATCTAATAGCTGATCAAGTATCAAACCATGTATCTAAGACCTCTCGCAGTCTCATCCATACAGTATATTGATCATACAGCAAAGAGTCCCGCATATCAAGTATGTAAGCTGTCTCGAATATCAATACAGTGATCCTTCCATACAGTTCTCAACAGGACAAGAAGGAATCTTCAGTATTCGCTAGAAGCCAAGTCCCGTTGATAAAGAAGTATTTAAATACTAAAGGATAAATTATTTAAATATTGTAAGTCAGAAGATCTTCAAAATCCCGCAATATACGGATCTTAGTCAAATATTAGTTGTCGCAGAATCTTGCTATATTTCAAACTGATATATTTCAGATGGCTATATATATCTCCAGAGTTTGAAGATCATCAACAACTGAAAAACTACAAAACGACTGAACGACTTACAAACGATCAAGCTTACAAGAAATATTCAGAGCAAAACATATCTCCCAAGCTTTCTGCTATTCAGATAAAAGAGATATACAGTGCTCAACCCTTGAACAACACATCATCAGCTTATAGCCCAGAAAGTCATAGCTGTTGTTTAACCTTGTTCTATCCTTGAACAAACTTATATCAGCCCTGTGTGGACTGAGGAATCTTTGCTACTCCCGAACTGTGTGTGAAGGACTTGCATTGAAGAAGATGAATCTTCAGAACTGTGTGCGAAGAATCCAGTCAAAGTGTTAGCTCAAACCAATCTGTGTGAACGGTTGAAAGCTAAGATCTTTATATCAATCTGTGTGAACGATATATTGATTAAGTGTTGTTATAATTACGTAGTTGTGTACGCAGTAATTATAATAAAATTTTTACTCCTGTGTGGAGGACCAGTGGACGTAGAGGGGTTTACCTCGAACCACTTTAAATATTGTGTTATTTACCTTCTGCTTTTATTGTTTTAATTAACTGTGATTATTTAAGTATACACTGCACATCGAGTTGCTGTATCCACAACAACTTACTGTATTTAAGACTTCCGCTACACACTTAGATTTAAAATAGTACAGCTTGTTGTTTAAAACACTTTCCAAGCTGTATTCAGTATACTTAGTGGCCAACAAAAGGGAAGGCCCCAGGATTCGTGATACAGGATGATAGAGTTCTGAGATTTCAGAATCGACTTTGCGTCCCCGATGACGATGTATTGAGACAGACAATCATGAAGGAAGCTCACAGTGCACCCTATTCTATTCATTTGGGCACCAGTAAGATGTATAAAGATCTAAAGTAATGTTTCTGGTGGGGAAATATGAAGAAGGATGTAGCAGAATACGTCTCAAAGTGTTTAACTTATCAATAGGTTAAGATTGAACATCAACGACCTACGGAATGTTGAAGCCACTTTCGATTCCTGTAGAAGTGGGAGGATATATGGATGGACTTTATCACTAATATGCCGAGGACAGGTCATGGATGAACATGATTTGGGTGATAGTGGATCGCCTTACCATGTTGGCTCATTTCCTAGGCATTAAGGATACTTGGGGATCGGAGAAGTTAGCACGAGTGTTTATTGCAGAGATAGTCCGATTGCATGGTACGCTAAAGACCATTATTTCGGACCGGGATGGTCGCTTTGTGTCACACTTTTGGAAGGCAGTTCATAAAGCCTTGGGAATCGAACTGAACTTTAGCACAGCTTATCATCCCCAGACAGACGGACAGTCCGAAAGGACTATTCAGCCAGTAGAATATATGTTAAGAGCGTGTGCCTTAAACTGGTCGATAGATTGGGAGGTTCATTTACCATTGATTGAATTCACTTACAACAATAGTTGGCATGATTCCATTAAGATGGCACCATTCGAAGAGTTGTACGGGCGAAGATGCAGATCGCCCATGTGTTGGGATGATTCTTCTGATTTGATCGGGACTGAACCAGAGTTGATAGTTCAGACTCAAGAAAAGGTAGTGCTGATTCGTGGAAGGATGTTGACTGCCCAGAGTTGAAAGAAGTCTTATACAGACGTGCGCCATCGCTCATTGGAGTTCGAGATTGGGGACCACGTGCCATTGAAGATTTCTCCTGTAACGCCCCCAAAATGAACCGGGACGCCACAGTGCCGTAGATCCCATGAGGGACCCACAAGGCAAGTTTTTGAAAATATTTTATTAAAAGTGGTAATATACGGAAGTAATTAAGAAAGTGTCCGTACAACCCAAAGTACAAAAGCAAATAGTGTCCGTACATACGGTTATTACACAACGTGGAATGTTCAAATTGATTTAAGAAATTAACAGGCCTTCTTCCAACACAGCTCATGCCTGGCCATAACCTTCGGGGGTGTCCTGCACAAATTCAACAAATTTACCTGGCACGACATGTCGTGCCAGTAACCTAGGTCAGAAACAATCCAAACCAAACTCAAAGGTAAAATCTAAAAATTTCAAGGAATAAAGTTATCACCGAATGTTCCATGTTATTCCTTTTATCAGCACATAAACTCCCAAGGTCGCAACCAAGGGTCACGGAAGTATCTACACAGGAATACTCCGGACGTGGGTACCATTCAGGTTTTATCCCGCAACACGGTCCAACAAGAAAACTCCCAAGGTCGCGGCCAAGGGTCACGGTAGTATCTACTCGGGAATACTCCGGACAAGATAATCGTAAGAGCACCATTCCACAATAGTAACATTTACTATGTCTAAAATTATAAGACGTAAAGTCTGAGCAAGATTCACTTGCCTCAAATCCGACGAGAGTTATTTCTTGACAAGGCAACGGCTTGAACGATCGCACTTGGAAATCCGACCTATTACATGTTTGTCGATTAACATCTTATGATAACAATGATGATCAATGACGTTCCTCCCCCTCCCGCCTGTTAGAACCCTATCCTAGTTGCTTATGATGTCGGAATCGAATTTCTCCGTTTTAACCATAATGCGTGCCATTAATTTCTTAGGTTCGGCAAAATTCTTTATAAGTTATCCTTCCGCTAAACAATAGTGTTCTAACACAACATTCCTAGTTAAATATAACCAACAATCACCAAGATTTCATCGTTGTCTCAATATGCAAGTCTAGAAGGATTAATCCATCATCTCAACATGTTTCGGTATCTTAGAAATTGTTGGTAAGTTCATCAAGGATTCATTAACGGTTTTACAACATGATAATACGGTTATACATGAAATCCTTCAAGATGATTCCGAGAAGTTGGTGATTAGCAATATGATTATGAGTTCTACCATTATTCATTCCAATTTCTAGCTTTGATGGATATCGATTAACAATTGCGATAGTTATATACCGGTTCGATTATTACTGAGGGTTCGAAGCTACCCAAGGCATCCGAGGTTTACTATAACTTACTAAACAATACTGAAATGAGTTCAAGGTTGGATAAACTTACCTTTACTGACAAAAGATGATGAAGAACGACGGTGGACGAAGGAGAACGAGAGGATAACACCTTCAAGACCTTCCCCGAAGCTTGATTAACGTACTCTAATAGGATAGCACTTGAATTGGGAGGTTAGAATTGGTTCAAGGATGGTGGAGAGAAGTGTACAAGGAAGAAGAATGATTTTTGGGACGGAAGAAATGAAAGGCAAAGTGTTCTTTTATAAACTCAGATTTCCCTTACGTACGTTATGCACGGCGGTTTACGTCGTAGAGACTTTACGTGCGTTATGGTAAAATATTAGCGTCGTAAGGAACTCATTTGGAACGATTTACACACATCGTTAAATGCGTAGCAGCGGGTTAACGTACGTAACACCTCGTTGACTTGCCTGTCACAATCACGCCGAAAGTTGGTCGGCATGCGTACTACCTGACGAAGATTCCTGTCCGAAGACCGAAGACCGATGTTACGTACGTAAGGGCCGATATTTAACCTATGTAATGACTCAGATATAGCGTGCGTAATGACTCGGAGTATAACGTACGTAAAGGACAGTTTTGTTTGCTAAATTATTATCACATTAATTTCTCATGACACGACTCCCTCTCCATGTCGTCTGGAAATCTCTCGGGGAACAAGACGTTGGCCACCGTCATATTCGCACCGATAATTACCTAACAACATCGAGGTATGTCACTGAAAGTTCGTCAATCATCATACCATCACAATACACGAATAACAGATGCGAACAATACAGTACAACCATATTATACAAAATATGTTTTATTGCAATGGAGTACATTTATTTATCAAACAGAAGAAATGGACGTGAGCGCCCAAAGTGAAAAAGCATGTAATACTGGTGGTATTACATCTCCTACTCGGGGAATTTTCCGTTTTGGGAAGAGAGGGAAGCTGAGTCCGAGATATATCGGACCATTCGAAATCCTTGAAAGAGTTGGGGAGTTGGCGTACAGGTTGGCCTTACCGCCAACGCTGAGTCACGTTCATAATGTATTCCACGTATCCCAATTACGGAAATATGTATCGGATCCCAGTCATATCATCGATTTTGGCGAGATTAAAGTGGCTAATGATGGCTCGTTCGAAGAAAAGCCAATCAAGATACTCGAGAGTAGGATCAAACAATTGAGGAATAAACCGATCTCTTTGGTTAAAGTTCAGTGGTCTCGACATGGAGTCGAAGAAGCAACTTGGGAGACTGAAGATAGTATGAAGTCGAGATACCCGAATTTATTTTCGTCTTAAGTTTCGGGACGAAACTTCTTTTTAGAGGGGTAGTATGTAATACCCAGATAATTATTGTGTAGTTAATCTGTATTTGAACCTTGTGGCATGGCATGTTGTATTTCGATCTGAGTATAAACCTTCGTATTTCTTAATCTTGTATCGACAAGTGTTTGATTTCATAAATGTTGTCTCATGCTTGTATTTATGCACATGTAACGCATGCTAACGTTTAAGTGTAGCGTGCGCTAATCGTGTAAGCTAGCGCACGCTACGGATGAGGCTTAGCGCGCGCTATACGTGGTCAGCCTGATTGAGACAGGTTGGTAGGTGAGATCAGACCCCGGATTTTATTGGGGACATGTCGGGATGAATCTGGACGGCTTTTGAAAAAGTCGAGTCAACGGTGCTTAGCGCATGCTAAGGGTTGAGGCTAGTGCACGCTAAGTTGGGTACAGTGAGGTTAGTGAACTTTCGTTCAGCCGTTAGCGCATGCTATAATAGTTGTTAGCGTACGCTAATCATTGGTTTTAGTACACGTTAAGGCTGTTTAGCATACGCTAAACTGAGATCAGACAGAGACAGTAGGTTGCAATCCCGTTAGCGCACGCTAAGAAGGAGCCATAGCGCGCGCTAATAACCATTTTCTATATATAGGACAACACCTCCTTTCATTTTTCAGATGCTACTTCAACCCACACTCAATTTCCGCGACTTTGAGAGTTACCCTCTCCATATTCAACATTCATATCAGCCTCCTAACATATCATTGAAGGCAAGGAGCTTTGAGTATTGGTGTTAAAGCGTCCAACGTTAGTTCATCAAGTGTTTTCATATTTTCTTTCCGTATAAGGTATGTGTTGATGCCCGAGCTCAGAATTCGTGTTCTTATTCGGATTATGACCTTTCTTATGGAACTATTAAGATTGTTGATAACTCATTAGGTTGAACACTATACCTTAAGAATTTGAAGTAATCATGTTAGAACTCCTTTGAGTAAGAAGAACGTAACCGAACCTTATTGTGTTAAACCTAAGATTTGATTTCTGAGGTTTGTTGCATATTTTAGGTTGTCTTTTCTGAATCACTTGTATGCCGGTGTATTGTTATTATCATCACCTAGAATGGGATTATGCAAGAAGATGAATTCTTAGGGTGGTCACTAAGAATAATCCATGTACAATATGAGGTGACCTTCAACGTAATTCATGACACGTAATGATTTCTGGATAAATTTATCTTCACGTTGATGATTAGAACGAAGGGTGTTGATGGGTAACAATTACTATGAATGTAAAGCTTTGGCAAGGAAGATAGCTTGTAGAAGAACGAAGTGTAGGGACGAATTAACCTTAAACTCGGATTAAAGGTGTTATATAATCGAACCTAGTAATGGAATCGATAATCAGGAATCGAAGTGCGAATTTATGATGATTTTAATGTCTTTAGCTCGACTGAATGTTCGACGGGTGAGTTGAACCATGAGCCGGCTAACTTAGAGTTTTAACCCGACCGACGTTAGATGTTCGTACGTTTAAATTTGTTCTGAGTGGTCGTTATTTCCCTATTTGTTTAGAGGACCGAGCATTGCGAACAGTTGATCGAAGGAGGTGGCCTTCGAGTTTGTTGAAATCATTGAAGTATTTACATTCTTGCTATCTTTCTAAGGCAAGTATCATATTTTGAAGTTGGTTTAATATTGATGGTTTTGATCATGTATATTGTTATTCATGTTGTTGAGCATGAGATCGTTTTCGTTGAATTATCATGATATTCGTTATTGATTACTTGTATGTTCATGTTGATGGACATATCGATTTCTGTATATATGTATTCATAGCTGTGTTTGTGTATGTTGTGTTGATCCGAAGGGATCGTGTGATCTATGTTGAGGGCGCTCGATCAGATGTCCATCTCGTGTTGGTCCTGTTAGGAGTATGCCCTCGAATGCCACTCAGAGGTTGTTGAGTGAGGGCATTGTACTTATAATTATGTAAATCATTTACATAAGGCAATGAATGTTTCTTTATTTACTGGTAGTTACTGGCATTCCTAACTCGTAAATATACATATAGAAACTAGTCCGTGTATTTGAGAGCAAAACAATCCACTCCTTATTGGATAAGGGGGTCGGCACTGGAAAGGTTTATAGCTCAAATACTTAATCGTTCCCAAGTCGATGAAACTTGACTGGGCGTTAAGTTTATCTAAAGACTTGTATGACGTGTTCTTTGACAAGGAGAGTGCCTGTCGAACACTAATGGTTAGTGAGAGCACACGTTATAGGTATGCTAATTGGATTAGTATACTCGAACCGACTCACCCTCGATTCGTCACACGGATTTCACTCCGGGACAGTCAATGATGGAATTGAAAGGTTGTGATAGGTATTCGTGAACCTTCGACTTGAGGATTTAGTAGGGATGTGCTTGTGACGTCAAGATTTTCATTAGAGTAGTTCGACCCTGTAAACCGGAAGGCGGGGGTCAACCTCGACGTGCATCTTCATGGGCAAGTAGCAGGTCCTACTGAATACCAAGATAGAATTCTTTCTCCTGTTAGTGAACGGGTTATATGTCCTATGCGGTTATTGGCAGATGAGATCATAAGTCTTTGGCCAAATCATTGGAGCTAGCTGTATTAGATACACGAGAGCTCGATGATCTCGATTTGCATTAACGCATGCATAGCGTCAAGTACAGATAGGGTTTGACAGACCGTGACCCTATAACTTGATCGGGACATTTGAAAGAAGGGTTTATACGTATACTGGTATTCACGACAGAATGGTTCTTGAATGATCCCAATCATTCGTTCTCGATTAAGTACAGTGTAGGCCGCCAGGCTGGCTAGGTGGTGCTACTACTCTTTGGATCCTCCCATTGCTGACTGAGACGGACCTACCGAGTCGCGCATTAGGATTGACGATGGAATGAATCAAGCTAATTATCTCATTATGTGTATTAGATATTGGATATCTAAATTTGGGACATTAGATGTCTAAATCGATTTATTGGATAAATTGATTTACGGCCTAATGAATTAAATAAATTACTGGGTGATTAATTTAATTCATGTATATAATTATTTCTTGGAGAAATTAATTATATTATTTTGTATTTGATATATTTAATTAATTGGATTAATTAATCGATATAAATACATCGAAACAGAATCGGAGTTTATCTGTTTGGACTTTCGAGAGTCCGAAACGAACCGAACTCGTCCGTTTTTCATCATAGCCACCCTCCTCTTTTCCACCTAATTTCCCCTTGTCTTTTGTTTCTATTTTATATGGATGATATTGACATGGTGGGGATACCTCTCATGTGAATGAGTTGTATAAGTTGGTGGAAGGTGTATAAAGAATAATATGTAGACTTGTGATTGAGTAGATATAATATCACATACATATTTCACACTTTGAGAAAGAGTGAGACGTAAGAGAGTTTGAAGGAGAGAGAGAAAAGAACTTAGAGTTCATTTCATGGTGTTCATACTTATCTTCATCTTCTTCACTAACTTCTTATTCATTTTTCTTGGAGAAAATTGAGAGAAAAATATTGAGAGAATTTTGATAAACATACTTGGAGTATATTCATCAAAATCAAAGCTTCATCACTTGATTCTAGCCGTAACCTTAGAGGTTAATCGGGTGTTGTCATTCCGGTCATTTTTCCGGCGCGTGACAAGTAGAGACGCGGTGCTTTCGGCGTTGGATCGTTCAAGGACTTGGAGCGGATTGAACTCGTAGAGATCAAACTAAAGCTTAGGGAATAGCTCAAGAGAAGGTTACCATTTAATCAACGGACTACAAGGGTTAGTTTCTATATCTCTTGTTATTCGTTTTGATATTCGTATATACGTAGCTCGATCGATCCTCGTAGGGATTCGGATCGAATTAATTTTCATTTTATCGCTTCCGCTGGGCCTTCGATTTAGGCACCGAATCCCAACAGTGGTATCAGAGCGTAGGTCTTGCGATCGTATATACGATATTGGCATTTGGAATGCTCGATTAGATGGTGAATGATTAGGAATCATTTTAGTCATAATCGTGGTATATAGTTTTTTCGTTCGTAATAATTGTATTTTTCGTAACTTTATGTCTAAATATAAATCTTAAATTTCTGGGAAATATGATTTATATTGAAGATATGAAAGTCGGAAAATATTGATATTGGATATCCGGTCGAAAATCTAGCCCCGAATCGTCGTCGGACGACTTTTTGGTCAAAAGGTGCATTCTGGCCGAGAGTGACTCGACCGTGTCCTGGGTGACTCGATCGTGTCCGGCAGTCGCAAAGCCAGCACTGGGAGACCGGACCGTGTCAGGCGACACGGGCGTGTCTGGCCGGAAGGCTTCAGGAAGTGACTCGACCGTGTCAGGCGACACGGCCGTGTCTGGAAGGAATGTTTGGGACACTACCGGCATGACCCGACCGTGTGTGGCGACACGGGCCGTGTCTGGCCGGCAGGCTGCCGGCAGTGACTCGGCCAGGTAGGCCATTTTTTCACCCGGCTCGATTTTTCGTGTATTCTTGAAAATTAATCTCCCGCATGTTAAATTAGATTTAATATAATTAAAATGATTTATGGTATTTCATTTTATAAGGGAAATTCGATTAATTGGAATAATTGTGGTCGACCGAATTATTTTGAACGTTGTCATATTACCGGTTGTGTGAATCGATTGGATCGGTTCGTATTGTTGATTGGATCAATGTATCTCTACGCTTTCCATTTATATAGTCTTTATTTGATGAATGCTTTTGAATGGGGATGTGGTTCGTGGACTTAGTTTTGAATCGTTCGTTTTATTCGATTGGGTTGTAAAGGCCGTTTTGAGCCTATTTATTTTACTAGAAATGTTTGTATCTAGGATGCAATTTTCGATGTAAAATTTATATGTAATGACGAAGACCGGAGGAAGATCCATTTCGAGAAGACGAAGATTCAAGACGAAGACTTGTAATTAGATTACGGAGTTTTTGTTTTCTAGGAACGGTCTATGAACCACATGTTGGTAGCAACTAGGTTGTGAATGGTTGTTTCATATTGTATGAATGCCACAAACGCGCTTAAATGAATTAATGTGCAAAGTGTAACATTAATCGCGATAATTCTCCCACAACAAATTATTAAGTTTATAAGGTTTCAAGGTTTTCCTTCCCTCCATCGAGCTTTTGGGAAATTGAAATCCAAATCGGATGTGCTATGCTTCCGAGTTATCGGGGTAGTCATTCGTGGAGGACGGATAAATTACCGGGAGCGCATTGGATGCCTTCGGTTGGAGCAAATTTTATCCCTAGAAACCTGATAGGTTGCCGGATAAGATTCAATTGTGAAACTGATTTGCGTCGATGGTATAAACTTAACTTGTTCACGAACTATAGAAACCGTATAGGTTGAGGGGAGTGAACAAGGGGAAAAAGAAGATCGAATCATCCATTAGATGGGTTGGTGTTGGACACCACTTTATGAAAATTAATAGACTAGAAACCTGTTCGGTTGCCCTCTATTAAGATTTATAAAGAACTCGATCACCACTATGAAGTAGAGCGACGATACTTCCGGATTTCACATGGGAGTGTGTTGTTCCGATAAAAATAGTGGGAGCTGGGTAACAAGAATAGAAAAGACCTTAATTCTATACTCAGAACATAATTGAATGAGTCACTAATTAATCTATCGTACTTAATGCAGACTCAAATCTCAATATGACAATGAATGCACTCGCAATTCTGCTCGAAAAGAACACCTTAATGGGACCTAACTTTGTGGATTGGCTCCGAGATCTGATGATTGTCCTCAGTATAGAGGCACTGGGATACGTCTTGGAGACGGACATTCCGGCGCCTCCTGTGCGGACCCGAGCCAATCAGGAAGAGATTGAAAACTACGAAAAGTGGGTTAAGGATGACGTGAAAGTCCGTGCTCATATGATGGCTTCCATGTCTAATGAGCTTCAGAGAGCTCATGAGAAAATGATTTATGCTAGGCAGATTCTATCTCACTTAACCGAGCTTTATGGTGAGCATAGCAGAACTGCTAGATATGAGATATCCAAGCAACTGTTCGGTGCAAGGATGAAGGAAGGTGAGAAGGTTGGGGAAAACGTCCTCAAAATGATATCCATGATTGAGAGATTGGAGGCTCTTGATTTTAAAATGGATACTTCTCTCCAAACAGACCTTATCCTACAGTCTCTCCCTGATTCCTTCTCACAGTTTGTTATGAACTTCAACTGCAATGAGATTGCATGTAATTTAGCTGGGCTAATGAACAAACTTGTGACCGCTCAGTCTCAGATGAAGACTCCGCGGATGAAGGAGTCTACCCTTGTGATTTCTTATGGACTTCGGAAGTCTAAGAATAAGAAGAAAAAGACCAAGAAGCGGACTGGACCACAAGCAAAGGACCTTAAGGGAAAGGGCAAGGCCCCGATGGTTCCAAAGAACAAGAAGAAGAAGGATGCTTGTCTCAAGTGCGGTGAGTGGGCCCTTTGGGCTAGAGACTCCGATTCTTCATGGCACTTCGTGCAGAACTTTTAGTTT
The DNA here is from genome assembly GCA_033398695.1 of Orobanche coerulescens. Taxonomy (NCBI): domain Eukaryota; kingdom Viridiplantae; phylum Streptophyta; class Magnoliopsida; order Lamiales; family Orobanchaceae; genus Orobanche; species Orobanche coerulescens. The sequence goes on from CM065816.1 coordinate 97,359,924, forward strand.
TGGAAACAAATTGTTACGCTCTTGTATTTTCTACTTCTGAATCTGGATTACGGTGCTAGTTCTCATATTTGTACCGTGAATCGGGATTTGGAACAAAGTAGGAAGCTTGGAGTGGAGAAGTTATGATCACGGTCAGCGGGCATAGTGTCGAGGCGACCGACATAGGATCACTTCTTTTGGGTTTAGAATCCGGCTTTGTTTTGACTTTAGAAGATGTACTTGTTTTGCCCAAGGGGCACAAAAATATTGTATCCATTCCGGTCATGGACCGAAAAGGCTCTTCATTTTTCATTGGTGATGGTTCCTACAAATTTATTTCAGAAATAAACTAGTGGGTACTGCTACATTGTTAAATGGATTGTATCATCTAAATCTCAGCAACAAAGTAGTTGTGAATACTATGACTAGAAAACGTGGTAGGGATGAAACCAATCAAGTTTTGAAATGGCATCTTAGACTTGGTCATGTTGGTCAGACCAAGGTTTACAAGATGGAAAATAATGGACTTATGGGTCCATTAGGATCAGATCCCTTTCCTACTTGTGAATCTTGCCTTAAAGGCAAAATGACTAAGTCCCCCTTCAAGGGACTTTTGAAAGAGCCGCTGATAAACTGGGATTAATCCATACTGACATTTGTGATGCTTTGGAAGCAGCACGTGACGGATATCAATATTTCATTACGTTTACAGATGATCATACTAGGTATGGTTATGTATACTTAATGAAACATAAATCCGAGGCCTTTGAGAAATTCCAGGAATTCAAGGCCCTAGTCGAGAAACAAACTGGTAATCATATCAAAGCACTTCGGTCGGACCGAGGTGGCGAGTATATGAGTACGGAGTTTGACGAGTTCCTTAAGGAACATGGAATAGTTTCACAACTAACACCTCCAGGTACTCCTCAGTTAAATGGTGTGTCAGAAAGAAGGAACCGGACCCTGTTGAACATGGTCCGTTCCATGCTAGGCTATACTGACTTGCCGATTTACCTGTGGGGGTATGCACTCCTGACTGCCGCGTATATCTTGAACAGATGTCCTTCTAAATCCGTTCCTAAAACTCCACATGAGATGTGGGAAGGAAGGAAACCAAGTCTTAATCATATTAGGATTTGGGGATGTCCCGCCTATGTCAAGAAGACTAAGGTGGAAAAGTTGGAAGCTAGGTCTGCGAAGGGACGTTTCATTGGATTCCCATCTGGGATGATGGGATATCTATTCTACATGCCCGAAGATCGAAAGATCGTTGTTGCTTTACAAGCACACTTCCTGGAAGATGAGTTCATTCAGGAAGGCGGAGCAGGTAGAAGTATTTCTTTGGAAGAATACAATGAAACTCCTAAGGAGACACCTGTGCAAGAAATTGGAACCGAACCTTCAAACACAAGTACAACCACCTAGTAGGTCTAGTAGGGTGTCTCAATTACTCGAGAGGTATAGTTTTATGCACTTGGAGGAACCGGGTTTCCTCGAGGTTCCAAGTGATAAACAAGAGACCGACCCACGACCAATGACCTAGCAATGGTGGATGTAGACTCCATGAAATGGTATGTGATCTTCATGTAGTCGGGACCTTCATTTTGATGAGACGGTCAAAGAGTTTGACTTCGTGCAAAATGAAGAGGAATCTTGTGTATACAAGAGGGTTAGTGGGAGCAAGATCACATTCTAAGTACTATATGTAAATGACATTCTACTAATAGGAAATGATGTGGGAATGCTCGATTGGGAAAGCTTGGCTTTCGAGTAATTCCTCCATGAAAGACTTGGGAGAAGAAACCTATATTCTTGGGATTCGACTCTACTGGGATAGATCGAAGAGAATGATAAGTTTTTCCCAAGCCCTCTATATAGATTAGATCTTAAAGAGGGTTCCTTCCGATGCGACATGGAATAAAACTCACCTTGAAGATGTGTCCTCATAGTGAGGAACAATGAAAGGAAATGAGTTATACACCATATGCTTCGGAAGTGGGTAGCCTTACATATGCTTTATTGTGTACAAGACCTGACATTGCGCATGCTGGAAGCGTGGTAAGTAGGTTTCGGGCTAACCCAGTCAGGGAACATTAGACCGCCGTAAAGAATTTTCTCAAGTACTTTAGAAGTACTAAGAGATCTGATTCTTATATATGGTGGTGGAGAACAGAATATGGTGGGATTCACTGTATTGGACTTCCAAGGACAGAAATAGGATTATATGTCTACTTCTGGCTACATTTACTCTTAATGGAAGAGCAGTATCTTGGCATAGGGCCTAGTATAGCGCGACTTCTGATTCCACGATTCTGGCCCGAGTATAAAGCGGCCATGGAGGCCTCAAAGGAAGGGTTAAGAAGTTACTAGGTAAACTTCTCGTGACACCTTGTCTTTATGTTGCCCGAAGCAGTAGCACAGGCCTAAGAGCCGAGGTTTCACAACAGTACCAAACATATTGAGAGAGTATCATCTCGTAAGAGTATTTGATCGCAAAGAGATACATTGTGCTGCATAGAGTAGAGTCAGCCGACTACGTCACTGATCCACTGACCAAGCCACATTCTCAGATTAGCTTGGAGCATAATTTGGAGAACATGGGTATTAGATACCATAGTGTGTGGCATTGAGTGCAAGTGGGAGATTGTTAGAAGTATGCCCTCGAATGCCACTCAGAGGTTGTTGAGTGAGGGCATTGTACTTATAATTATGTAAATCATTTATATAAGGCAATGAATGTTTCTTTATTTACTGGTAGTTACTGGCATTCCTAACTCGTAAATATACATATAGAAACTAGTCCGTGTATTTGAGAGCAAAACAATCCACTCCTTATTGGATAAGGGGGCCTTTGGAAAGGTTTATAGCTCAAATACTTAATCGTTCGCAAGTCGATGAAACTTGACTGGGCGTTAAGTTTATGTAAAGACTTGTATGACGTGTTCTTTGACAAGGAGAGTGCCTGTCGAACACTAATGGTTAGTGAGAGCACACGTTATAGGTATGCTAATTGGATTAGTATACTCGAACCGACTCACCCTCGATTCGTCACACGGATTTCACTCCGGGACAGTCAATGATGGAATCGAAAGGTTGTGATAGGTATTCGTGAACCTTCGACTTGAGGATTTAGTAGGGATGTGCTTGTGACGTCAAGATTTTCATTAGAGTAGTTCGACCACCATGTGCGGAAGGCGGGGGTCAACCTCGACGTGCATCTTCATGGGCAAGTAGCAGGTCCTACTGAATACCAAGATAGAATTCTTTCTCCTGTTAGTGAACGGGTTATATGTCCTATGCGGTTATTGGCAGATGAGATCATAAGTTTGGCCAAAGCATTGGAGCTAGCTGTATTAGATACACGAGAGCTCGATGATCTCGATTTGCATTAACGCATGCATAGCGTCAAGTACAGATAGGGTTTGACAGACCGTGACCCTATAACTTGATCGGGACATTTGAAAGAAGGGTTTATACGTATACTGGTATTCACGACAGAATGGTTCTTGAATGATCCCAATCATTCGTTCTCAGTGCCGCCAGGCTGGCTAGGTGGTGCTACTACTCTTTGGATCCTCCCATTGCTGACTGAGACGGACCTACCGAGTCGCGCATTAGGATTGACGACGGAATGAATCAAGCTAATTATCTCATTATGTGTATTAGATATTGGATATCTAAATTTGGGACATTAGATGTCTAAATCGATTTATTGGATAAATTGATTTACGGCCTAATGAATTAAATAAATTACTGGTTGATTAATTTAATTCATGTATATAATTATTTCTTGGAGAAATTAATTATATTATTTTGTATTTGATATGTTTAATTAATTGAATTAATTAATCGATATAAATATATCGAAACGGAATCGGAGTTTATCTGTTTGGACTTTCGGGAGTCCGAAACGAACCGAACTCGTCCGTTTTTCATCATGGCCACCCTCCTCTTTTCCACCTAATTTCCCCTTGTCTTTTGTTTCCATTTTATATGGATGATATTGACATGGTGGGGATACCTCTCATGTGAATGAGTTGTATAAGTTGGTGGAAAGTGTATAAAGAATAATATGCAGACTTGTGATTGAGTAGATATAATATCACATACATATTTCACACTTTGAGAAAGAGTGAGATGTAAGAGAGTTTGAAGGAGAGAGAGAAAAGAACTTAGAGTTCATTTCATGGTGTTCATACTCATCTTCATCTTCTTCACTAACTTCTTATTCATTTTTCTTGGAGAAAATTGAGAGAATTTTGATAAACATACTTGGAGTATATTCATCAAAATCAAAGCTTCATCACTTGATTCTAGCCGTAACCTTAGAGGTTAATCGGGTGTTGTCATTCCGGTCGTTTTTCCGGCGCGTGACAAGTAGAGACGCGGTGCTTTCGGCGTTGGATCGTTCAAGGACTTGGAGCGGATTGAACTCGTAGAGATCAAACTAAAGCTTGGGGAATAGCTCAAGAGAAGTTTACCATTTAATCAACGGACTACAAGGGTTAGTTTCTATATCTCTTGTTATTCGTTTTGATATTCGTATATACGTAGCTCGATCGATCCTCGTAGGGATTCGGATCGAATTAATTTTCGTTTTACCGCTTCCGCTGGGCCTTCGATTTAGGCACCGAATCCCAACAGGTCCGACGGGATCATCTTGGGATCTATGCTGAGGTGGATCATTAGACGGGTTTTTCCACCTCGTGTTGGTCCGACGGGATCATCTTGGGATCTATGCTGAGGGCGCTGGATCATTGGATTACCCATGTTGTGTTGATGGAATCATGAGGATTCGCATCGTTGGATTTCGATAGCGGAAGTCCGTGTTATATATTTTACCATGCATCGTTGTTGCATATCTGAGTTTGTATATTATGATACTTGTACTAGCAGCGTTTTGCCAACCCCTTCAGGGGTGGACATTTGTTTTGATGTTCAGGTAGCCGAGGAGTAGGGAAGCAGCCACAGTACCGACATGATGATGAAGGGGCTTAGTGATGTTATCCGTCGTGTTGTTTTATTATTCTGGTTTGATTTACAGTACTCGAGTACGTGTGTCTCGTTAATGATTTGAAATGTTGTAATAATTGGATTCATTTGCGTTGTTGAACCAGTTGCCAAACTACTAAATTAATATGGTATTTTTGTATTATTCCGCATTTCTTTAATTTAGCCTTGTAAATTTTTATATAAAGGGTTTGTGGCGCTGTAATTATTCCGAATATCTCGGGGTGTTACAACGATGATATTTGTGGATTGGGTCGAGGACCCCGTGAGATGGTGAGATGATTGTTCTTGTGATAATATTATATGGATTGGGTCGAAGACCCCGTGAGATGTTGAGATGATTGTTTTTGTGATAGTGTTCTGTAAATTGGGTCGAGGAACCTGAATGATGTTGAAATGATTTTTCTGTGAAATTGTTTTCCGCATACTGGGTCAAGGACCCGAGAAATTTTGAAGTTATTTTCTAAAGTATTTCCATTTGATTTTTCAAACCCCCCAAATCATTCAAAGTGGCCCGAGTCAACAACAGCGTTTTCAAACCATCTTATCAAAATGTTTTCAAAATATTTATTTTAAAAGAGTTTTCGAACTAGTTCTTTTGACTCATCGGGGCTCCCCCGAAGTTTCTTTGATTTTTATTTTTCGTGGAGAAAATGTGACTGTGTGAATGTCTTTCACCTTGTGTAATTGAATGCTCTTCTGTGCTGGTTGTGAGAGTGTCTGATTCGTGTTAAGGCTTCGCGGTTGTTGAGCTTTGTGTTGATATTTTTCGTATATCTTGCATATTATGTACTTGTACTAATAAAATTCCAATTTGCTAACCCCCGAGTTATCGGGGGTGGGTGCCTGTTATGCGCTCAGGTTTCGTAGCTCGGGAGCAGTCATAGGATTGGCTTGGAAGGAGATGGAGGACAATGATGCTAATCACACAAGAGTAGGAGTCTTTTCTTTTGTTTTATTTTGGTCAGTATTTCCCCGTCAGTCGAGTAATCACCCTTGCATGGGTGTGGTTTGTAGTTGGGATGTCATTCTTTCGGTTTTCAAGTTAAGTATTGTCGTTGAGTTGCAGACTGTATTGGTTTTTGAATTGTTAAACGACCTTGTTTGTAAATTTTGTAATTAATTTGACCCCGGTCGGTCAATTATTGAGCAGTCTTTTGGGGTTTAGCCTGGTAGATTCTTGTGAGAAGGGTCTACGGCGTGTGATATTTCCCGGTTAAATTCTGGGGGTGTTACATACTGCAACTGAATAAATTTAAAAATATTAAGTATCACCACATGCACACATAAATATGAAAATATTTGCACAAAATATTAATATATAGAAACATAATAATGTAAATTTTTTAACATAATGTCACTAGAACAATGCATACGTGTGGAAACAATAACATGAGAAAATGAGAAAATTATCGTCATTATTGTATACTAACACTCTGCTGACAAATAACTCTAAATATTATCATCTACGGGATAACATGTGGAAACAAATATACTGCATCTAAATAAATCTAAAAATAAAATGTGTCACCACATTCAAACAGAAGTATGGAAATACTTGCTCAAAAGTGTCACCATCTTTATGCTCAAATGTGGAAACAAATATACAACAGACAAAAAATTAAACCTATTCGTCAAAAAATTCAAATCAAATATGTAATCAGTACAACAAGTCAGGTAACAAATAACATAAATTGTTATCATTGTAATCATAGCATGTGGAAACAATATATAATTTATAAAGTATAAAAAATGCTAAAACCAAAAAAACAAAAAAGTAAAATTCAAACCTAAATAGATGATTGGACTGTTGGAGATAGTCAACGATAGAGAATCGCCTACTACTGTAAGCCCGTTATACTAGTATTTCATTTTGATATGCAAGACGTCTCTCTTTGTGTTGCAGGATTTATAAGATTGAATGGATTCAGAATTCAGAAACATATGGAAAATAACAGATTGCTCAATTTTTGCTTTGAAATTCGCCTACTGAATATTGTTTGGAGGATCTTGTAAAGAAGAAAAAAGGAAATAAAATCAAAGTGCAATCTTTATAATTTGATAATTCTGGGCTACAAATCCGGAAGCTTAACAATTTTTTAAGAAAACAGAATATCCAAAATAATAAAAATTCGAAAAAAGAAATAATTAGGAAGGTTACTTACTAATCTGCCCTTTTAAATCAAATTTAAATGCTAACCATTGATCATATTTTAAAATCATGTGGTTAATATAGTGTTAAAGAAGTCTTCTTAGACCATCTCCAACGGTTTACACAAAAATACTGCAAATTCAAACACAAAATACAGAAAATCAACAATGCATCTCCAACAGCTTACACAAAAATACAGCAATTAGTAATACATCTCCAACAGTTTGCACAAAAATACAATAAAAATGAATATTCTATTATATTCTTTTTCTAATGTTAATATTTTGTACAAATATAAACGCATTTTATCTCCATTAACTAATAATGAAATTTATTTATTCATCAATAATTTTTATCAATCTAAATGTAATTTTCTTATTAATCTAATTTTATTATAATAATTTCGTTTCATTGATAAAAGAGTTGTATATAAAAAGAGTTGTATTCCCTAAAAAAGAAAGAATTGCAAAAGAAAAGAATTATTATAAAATTAATATAAAACAATTAAAACATAAAGGAAAACAAAACAAAAAAAACATAGCGCCGTGAACAGTATTGCGGTAAATATAACGCAATACTGTTCCTTCCTCAAAAATAACGTGGAGATAGCATACTCTATTGGAGAAGTATTTGCAGAAAAGAAGCGCTCAGCGCAAAAATAGCCTCTCTATTGGAGATGGTCTTAATTAAGCCTTTCTTCTAAGAAGCAAAGTCAAGTTAGTACATATACTCCATTTGAAACACCGTGTATAAGTGAGAAAACATCATTAATAGACTTATATTTCCAAATTTTGTTCATAATTCTCTGACTACATCAGTGTAACCGTCCAAATAAAAAGAAACAAAGTACTCCCTCCTATATTTTATGTAGATGTCATATTAATCTTGAGCACACAAATTAAAAAAAAATTATTTTATACCAAAATTTAATAAATGATGATTTGTAACTAATAGAGTGAAAAATTGAATTTTGAAATGACTTAATTAAGGATAATAATAAAATTACGAGAAAAAGATAAAATGACAACTATTTTAAAAAAATTAAAAAATCTTAATAACTATTTAAAATAAAAAGAAATATTATATAGATTCTATTATTCCTGGAAGTTGTATAAAAAATTGGTCATGCTATATGATAATCATAAGCCAATCAAACTAAGTTGTGAACCCAAGAAAAAAGAAAACCAAGTTGTGATTAAAACAAAGTAAAAAAAGTATGTACAAATAAATAAAATCAAGTTACGAGACAAACAAACCATTTGTGTAGCATCCCAATTGACCAAAATGGCTGTCCAAAGAACTCCAAGGACCGCAGAAGGATTAATATATACGACTCTCTCGCGTGCTCTCTCTCTCTATATATAGGGTGAGTTTAGGGAAGAATACAATTTAAATTAAAAAATCTGAATGAATTTTATTTATAAATCTCGATAAATGGTTGATCTAAATTTATTTTCACAAAAATTTAATACATATAATATAATATTTTAATATATTGATATTTTTATACATATAATACATAATGTATTGCAATTTGATGCACGAAATGCATATATTATCATTTGATCCTCTATATATATACACACACACTCAACAAACTTCAATCGGTTGATGGATAACTGTTAAAAATACACACGCACATAAACGCGCACACAATTTAGGTATCCATTTTTTTTGCTGTGTTTTTCTGACAGAGTGAGTAAAAAGGAATGGCAGGGGGAAGAATTCTTGAAACGAAGGGTGGAGCGAGGGCTCATCTTTATGAGTATAGAATCACTCCTTATTTCATCATTGCTTGCGTTGTTGGTTCAATGGGGGGTTCTTTGTTTGGCTATGATCTTGGTGTTTCTGGTGAGTTTTTTTTTGTTTGCTTGAAATTAGTTTTGATTTTCTTATTTCTATCTGCTTACTTTATGTGAAAAGGGTGGCATTAGCTATTAGCTGTAGCTGTTAGTTGTTTTTTAGAGGTCAAGTGTCAAAATAGCTTTAACTATTTTAGCTTTTTTTATGCTATCTCGACTATTAAAAGTTATCTTAAAACGTCTTTCACCAAACACTACTTTTACCTTAAGTAAGTTTTGACATGGTGAAACATCTAAAAGCTACTTGAAAAGCTATCATGGAAATCGCCGTAGGTCTGCCACCCATTCTTTACGTGATGTTCTTGATTATGTGAGTGGTATTTTTATTCAGTTTCCTGAGTATTGTATGTGGAAGCACTTCTGGCAATGTACTATTAATATTTGTGTATATCTTGGTGAATACTGAATCTGTTGTTAGAATGTTATTCTCCATGGAGGGAGGATTTACTTTTTATGATGAAAACCCAAGCACAAGGGAGAGATGATGTATGTCATGTTTTAAGTTGAATATATATATAAAGTTGTAATTTAGAAGGTCGGAATCGTTGGTAATGACACAGGAGGGGTGATATCCATGGATGACTTCCTGAAGGAATTCTTTCCAGGCATCTACTGGAGGAAACAGCAACACCTTCAAGAAACAGATTACTGCAAATATGACAATCAGATCCTCACTCTATTTACGTCGTCTCTTTACCTTGCCGCTCTCGTTTCAACCTTTGGGGCTTCACATGTGACTAGAAATAAAGGACGGAGGGCCAGTATCATTTGTGGTTCCATTAGCTTCTTCATAGGGGCAATCCTCAATGCTGCGGCACAAAATATCGCTATGCTAATTATGGGCCGCATACTTCTAGGCTTTGGCATTGGATTTGGAAACCAAGTAAGCAAATCCACTTAGAAAAATAGTCTTATACTAACTAGTATATCATTAACTATATAATGTTTGTATATATCTAACTCAGGTGAATCATTGTGCAGGCAGTCCCTTTGTATCTTTCAGAAATGGCACCAGCTAAAATCCGGGGAGCCATTAATCAACTCTTTCAACTCACGACGTGTTTGGGGATCTTAATAGCTAACTTTGTGAATTATGGAGTAGAAAAGATCCATCCATGGGGATGGAGACTCTCTCTTGGTTTAGCTGCAGTTCCTGCTACTCTTATGTTCGTTGGTGGGATTTTCCTCCCGGAGACTCCCAACAGCCTTGTCGAACAGGGAAGATTAGATGAAGCCAGGCATATTTTAGAGAGAGTCAGAGGCACTCCAAAAGTCGAAGCAGAATTTCACGACCTCATTGATGCAGGCAATGCAGCTAAAGCCATAAAGCATCCCTTCCGGAATCTTTTGGAAAGGAGGAACCGACCACAGTTGGTGATTGGAGCTCTGGGTATTCCTGCATTTCAACAGCTGACTGGAATGAACTCGATTCTTTTCTACGCGCCCGTCATCTTTCAGAGCTTGGGCTTTGGATCGGGAGCATCACTATATTCTTCGACCATAACCAGTGGAGCCCTGGTTTTGGCTACTCTGATATCAATGGCTTTTGTCGACAAGTTTGGTAGAAGAGCATTCTTTCTGGAAGCTGGCTGCGAGCTAATATGCTGCTCGGTATATTAGTTTTAACGTATAATTAGAAAAATTACCTTTGAGGTTCAGCCTATTTAAAAAAAAAGGTAAAATTTCCAAATTACAAAAATTGCTCCTGATATTTGAAGGGGTATATGTACGACAAATAAAACCTTGGGGGTATTTTTCTCATTGGATAATTTTCCGGGTGAATAATCAGGTCAAACCTTAAGGGTTTTTCTTTTATCTGATCCTAATTTTGTTGAATTAAATGACTAAGATGCAGTTGTTTTACAAACCTGTTTATGCTGACCATTAATATATATATATATATTATCTTTTTGATAATTTTACAGGTTGCAATTGCCATTACTCTAGCCTTGAAATTTGGACAAGGCCAAATGCTGCCTAAAGGAATTGGTATTTTGTTAATAGTGGTGATCTGCATATTCGTTGTGGCTTACGGTAGGTCATGGGGCCCTTTGGGATGGTTAGTGCCGAGTGAGCTCTTTCCTTTGGAGACGAGATCTGCAGGGCAGAGCATGGTTGTATGTGTTAATATGATCTTCACTGCACTAATTGCCCAATGCTTTCTTGCGGGTCTTTGTCATCTCAAATACGGGATTTTCTTACTCTTTGCCGGCTTAATTTTCATCATGAGCAGCTTCATATTCTTGCTGTTGCCGGAAACCAAGAATGTGCCAATTGAGGAGATACATTTGCTATGGAAAAATCATTGGTTCTGGAAGAGATATTGTGGAGGTGAGTACAGATCACAAGAATTGCCTGAGAAAACTGGAAATCAGTGTTAGAATCATTGCAAAGGAGATACTATATGTGACCTTATTCTGTGTATTTGTTTTGTAAAATTAATCATTTTATCTCTATGTTTTACAATGGCGCAAGACCTATGAACTTACATTTTTATTTGCGTGTATTAATTTTGGCAATGCCCATGTTTTTTTTTTTTTGGGGAATTTGGTGCGAGGATTTGGAGAAAGTATTTACAGTGGACTCCACAATTAAACAAAATAAGTTTGAAATCCAAACAAATGGAATGTATTTGTTATTATGAATTTGAAGTCTTCAAATTTGAAAATTATACCGTGCAACATGATGTATCCGTGCATGATATATGACTTGTGATTATGTTGCTATGTTATATTTTTATTTGTAAATATATTATATGCAGTTGTGATTATGATATACACCAGTTGTGATGAGGGCCGACCCTTATGTAAGTCTATATGGGCATTTGCTTAGGCCACCCAAATTTGAGGCCCAAAATTTTGAAACTGGCCCTTTAGTATTTAGAATCATTAAAAAAATATTTAATGTATTAGAGAATCAGTAGGCACCAACGGCTATCCCTCTTTTCTCAATTTCTCACGCTAATCCCCCTCTCTGATTCTATTTGATCATTCACGCTCTCTCTTTCTCTCTTAATCTCAATTTCCTCTCTCTGTGGTTCTGTCTCTCTTATTCACGCTGGAGAACAGCTGCATATTGAACGAGATGGGGACTGGGGCGATTCCAGTGCCACTTGGTCAAGGACTCTCAAGGTTTGCTGTTTTTGATTTTTTTTTTTTTTTTTTTGTGGATTGGAGAGGTAACGTGATGTGGTGAATGAGTCACTATGTTTCTTGGGAAATTATGATCATGTCTTCAAGCCCAAGATTTAATGACATTATTTATTTCTTTTCTTAAAACTCTTTTAATAAGCCCGTTCATCTACCTTTATGGGCCTTTGAGAACTATTTATGTAGGTATTAGGTGATTCTTAGGGTTGTTGATTTTTTATTGGAATTGAAACTTTGGGAGGCATCTAGTATACGTAGTATCATTACGTTCTTCTCTCCTTCGTGTTTACACTTTCGCAACGTCAGTTGGTATCACGAGTCTGGTACGATGCCTCCTCGCTACCAGCCCCCGGTCGATGCCGCCCAAGCAGCCGCACGGCATGATGCCAACGTCGCGTATTTGGGCCGTCAAATCGCTTCACTCGCGGCCGGATTAGAGGAGCTCCGCAGCCCGACACGACAATCGGCCTGTTCCCAGTCGTCCATTCCTCTCACGCCGCCGGCCTTACGCGCGTCCAGATTTCAATCAATCTTACAGTGACGATGAGGAGACGGTTGACGAAAACCCTTTTGCCCCGTTGGCATGCTTGCCACCACAGGTCGGCCAGACCGATGACCGGCGATGGGAGTTTGGGTTCAAGCTCAAAATACTAGAGTTTGCCGGAAGTCTCGACCCTTGTGAGTTTCTTGACTGGATAAATACGGTGGAAGATTTAATGGATTTCAAATCCGTTCACGACAACACACGTGTTGCCCTGGTCGCAACCCGTTTCCGCAGCCATGCTCCGTCTTGGTGGCAGCAGATCAAGACCACTCGCGTCCACCTCGGCAAGCCTCGCATCACCATATGGAGCAACTTTCGAAATCATATGGAGCGAGAGTTCCTTCCATATAATTTTAGGGGCACCCTTTTCCAGCGTTTTCATGCACTACGTCAAGGCTCCCGTTTGGTCGACCTCTACATCGATGAGTTCTACCGATACCTATCTCGTTTGGATATACGAGACACCCCTGTGCAGTTGGTCTCCCATTATATCGGGCGCTTGAAGCAGTCCCTACATGATACACTTACTCTGCTTGCTCCTGTGACGGTCTCCGAAGCTCACCAACGAACGATCCTCCTGGAACAGCAATCGGCACAGCGGAATATCCCGGTATCATCCCCGGCAGCGCGCCAACCGCAAACTATACCCACACCGCCGACGGCCTGTCATCAGTCTGCTCCACCTCCGGCAGTGAGCGACGACAGCTCGTCATCAACCTCGGTCGTATGCTGCTTTGCATGCGGTGAGGTAGGAAATCGCCAGGCCTCTTGCCCTCGAGCCCGTCAGCTTTCGTTGTTCACTGATGAGTGGGAGACTCATCCGTACGATGCACCACCTGTGTTCGATGAAGACCCTTTGGATACTTTGCCGGAGGAGCACGTGAATGGCTATCTTGGACCATTATTTTTGATACATCGTTCTTTCCTATCACCTAAGGAGCCCGTGGCATTAGAGGCCCTTCGTCACCATATATTCGAGTCGACATGCACTATTGACTATTGAGGGTAAGGTGTTTCATTTTATAATTGATTCCGGTTCTTGTGAAAATGTGATGTCTGCTAATGCTGTTGCTAAACTGAATTTACATACTGAGCCCCATCCTATTTCCTTATGCGCTTGCTTGGATCCAACATGACAATTCGGTGACTGTCGATCGTCGAGTCAGTGTTACTTTTTCAGTGGGGTCTAAGTATCGAGATATAATTTGGTGTAATGTGGTTCCGATGGATGCTTGTCATTTGCTTTTGGGTCGCCCGTGGGAGTTTGATAGATCTGTAATACATGGTGGTCGTCACAATACATACAGATCCCTATTTGATGGGTCCAAGATAGTGTTGCATCCCTTGGTGCCTCAGACACCCCCTCATTGATAATATTTTGTTGCTTTCACGTTCTGAGTTTTTGCATGAGATAGAGTCGGGTCATTTTGTGGTTTTATTATTGGGTGTTGGCCGTGCTAATCCTGTTTCGGATATACCGCATGCGATAGATGCACATTTGTATGATTATGTTGATATTTTTCCTGCTGAGTTACCTCCGGGTTTGCCACCACTTCGGGATATACATCATCACATTGATTTGGTGCCGGAAGCTTCTCTACCGTATGGGCCCCGTCGAACATGCGGAGTTACGAGGGCAGGTGGAGGAACTATTACAGAAAGGTTCGATTCGACAGAGTATTAGCCCTTTTGCTGTGCCTTCCCTTCTCACTCCCAAGAAATATTCTTCTTGGCGAATGTGTGTTGACAGTATGGCTATCAATAAGATTATAGTCTGGTACGGATTTCCTATACCCCGCCTGGATGATTTACTCGACTAGCTCAGTGGTGCTAGGGTGTTCAATAAGCTGGATCTGCGAAGTGGATACCATCAGATCCGTACCCGTCCTGGTGATGAGTGGAAAATAGCCTTTAAGACCCGTGACAGGCTGCTTGAGTGGTTGGTGATGCCTTTTGGCCTCTCCAATGCTCCGAGCACGTTCATGCGCATTATGAACCAGTCACTCTGCTCCCTCATTGGTAATCGTGTCATACAGTCGTTCGTTTGATGAGCATCATAGTCATTTATGCACCGTTCTCACTATCTTGCGAGATGAGAAATTCTATGCCTGTCCACAGAAGTGTATTTTTGGGGTGCATTCGGTGTTATTTTTGGGGTATATTATCTCGGCAGAGGGGATTCGAGTGGATGACTCGAATTTTGCTACGTCGAGATTGGCCCTCCCCAACTACAATTACAAAGGCCCGAAGTTTTCATGGCCTTGCTTCTTTCTATCGACGTTTCATAGCTCATTTCAGTGCCATTATGGCACCAGTGATGGACTGCATTGGCACAAAACCATTCCATTGGACACCCGCGGCAGAAAATGCTTTTCAGGATATCAAACACCGACTTATCTCATCACCAATTTTGTTACTTGCTGATTTCAAACAACCCTTCGAGTTGTCTTATGATGTATCTAAGGCAGGCATTGGCGCTGTTTTGAGTCATAGGGGACGCCCTGTGGCCTTTTTTAGTGAGAAAATCTCCGATCCTTGTAACACCCCCGAGATATTCAAGGTGTATTACAGTGCCGTAGACCCCTACATGGGACCCACCAGGCTAGACACAACTTACCACAGTAGAAACACACATTATCCAGTTGAAAATCAAATAACACGCCCGGTAAAACCGGTGGAATAATCAACAATGGCAACATAAATAACTTCCACGAATACAAAACATAATCCGAAGAGAAAAGCCTAAGTACTCGCGAGTACAATCTATAAGTTTCAAAAGTAGACAACAACCATATCGAATGGAAACAACGGAAATAAAAGGACTCAATGCACATGTCAACGACCCTGGCCAGCATCCTCGTATTATCCCAGCGCTCGCTCGTTCGGATGATCATAACCTGAAATCCATAACAAGAATTTCCCCACGACGGGTCCTCAAAGGGGTTAGTAATTACGCTAGTACAAGTAATCAAGGCAATCCAATCGCTTACACATTTCATAGTACATGCACCAATGTCATTTCAAAAGCCAAAACCAGACATGTCTTTTCCGTAAACAAACAGTCGAAATCAATTTGCCTAGGACCGGGACGAAGCCACGAATCCCACTCGAGGCCTCTAAGGACCCTCCCGAGCTGGCCACATTCATAAAACAAATCAAGTACACACCTCACCTAGGACCGGGACGAAGCCACGAATCCCACTCGAGGCCTCTGAGGACCCTCCCGAGCTGGCTAGCGAAACAAACTCATGAATCCAGGATGAAGCCATAGATTCCCTCGAGGCCCCGTCGGACCCTCCCGAGGTGAGTAAAGCACACACAATATACATTACCATTTCACGTTAAGCATAAAGGTTTCCAAGAATTACTTGCCTTGAATAATTGATGACGCAACAAATGGAAAGAAAAATCACCAACGAACGCTAGGAACCAACGGAACCGAACCTAGCGATTCTAAGAACATAATCACAACCAACTCTAAACGAATACGGAAATGGAATACACACGAAAACCCGCCTACGATTTATGTATATTCGTATAAAAATAACAATGAGGGCGGACCATAACCTAACCCTTTCGATTTCGCAAAACCATGAAAATATACAATGAATCCCAAGGAAAACTAATGATATCAACAAGATTAATCATATTCATCATGGATTAACCAACAAAACGGAACGAATCGGACGAAAATCCCAAAGCCCCCAAATTATCTAAAAGTAGGGTTCTAAGAGATTCACCTTGGATTAGGATGAAAGATTCGTGTTGATGTTGTTATTATACACCAAGAACTCAAGGAAGATGATGGTTGGGATGATTGGAGGAAGAAATCGCCAAGAAAATCGCCCAAAATCGCCAAAGCTGCGGAGAGGGAGAAGAAATGAGAAAAGACGTACATCTGGGTCAACTCCCTGGTTTATATATCCAGGGAGTGTTAGCGCGTGCTAATCCTCAGAAGTTAGCGTGCGCTAACGGGACAAAACTCCAGTCCAGAAGTTAACGTCCCAGTCCAGTAACCAGATTTATGGGCCGCTAGCTTGCGCTACCCGAAACGTAGCGTGCGCTAATAGCCTCTCGGTAGCGTGTGCTATTGGCCATAGCGTGCGCTACCTGGACATCAGCCGAGTCCAGAAGTGAACTGCCCAGTACTCACCTGACCACGTTAGCGCGCGCTATCGGCCAAACGTAGCGTGCGCTAAAAGCGTATCGGTAGCGCGCGCTATCGGCCATAGCGTGCGCTACCTGGGCATTGACCAAGTCCAGTAGCAAACTGTCCAGTACTGGACAGACTCGCTAGCGCGCGCTACAAAACAAGCGTAGCATGCGCTACTTAAGGATGTTTAGCGTGCGCTATACAATAACATTAGCGTGCGTTAGGTATAGGGTAATAACGGTCCGAAACACTGAAACACGAACGAAGCATCAAACGGAACATCTCAAAACGCATAATAACATAGAATGGACCCACGGCAACCCCGAAACGACGGTTCCGAACAACAATCACGTGAATCAGATCGATAAGCGACGGAAGAACTAATAACGTATAACTGGATGACAAAAAGTCTCGAAACAATTATTCTCAAAACATATACGGTTACACGAGTGTCGCTAAAAACGAGAAATACACCGAAAAGTAAAAAAAATATCGGGAAAAAAATGCGGGTTTTACATTCTACCCCTCTAAAAATAAGTTTCGTCCCGAAACTTAAGAAATAAACAACTCGGGGTACTTAGCACGCATGCTATCCTTGGTCTCCCAAGTTGCTTCTTCGACACCATGTATCGACCATTGCACTTTGACCAAAGGAATGGTCTTATGCCTCAGTTGCTTCTCACGGTGCTCCAAAATCCTCAAGGGACGCTCCTCGAAAATAATGTCCTCGGCAATATCGATCTCACCATAATCGATGATATGACTAGGATCTGGAATATATTTCCTCAGCTGGGAAACATGGAAAATGCTATGAACGTGACTCAAGGCCGGAGGTAGTGCCAAACGGTATGCCAACTCACCGACTCGCTCGAGAATCTCAAAGGGTCCAATAAATCTCGGACTCAACTTCCCCTTCTTCTCGAAACGAAAAACTCCTCTCGTCGGCGACACCTTTAGCAAAACGTGGTCTCCCACCTCGAATTCCAAAGGTCGACGACGGACGTCGGCATACGACTTCTGTCGACTTTGGGCGGTCAACATCCGTTCTCGAATCAAATCCACCTTCCGCCTCATCTCTAAAATAATATCCGGTTCGGTCCCGACCAAATCAGACGCTTCGTTCCAACAAAACGGCGATCGACAATGCCGTCCGTAAAGTGCCTCATACGGTGCCATCTGAATCGACGCGTGCCAACTATTGTTGTACGTGAATTCGATCAATGGCAAATGCTCCTCCCAGTCACTGCTCCAATCGAGAGCACAAGCACGCAACATATCCTCGAATGTCTGGATAGTGCGTTCCGACTGTCCATCTGACTGAGGATGAAAAGAGGTACTCAAACGCAAACGAGTACCCAACGCCTTATGCACCGCCTGCCAAAAGTGCGATACAAAATGGCCATCACGATCCGAAACAATAGACTTCGGAGTACCGTGAAGCCTTGAGATCTGCGCGATAAACACACGAGCCAACTTCTACAGGCCCCAAGTGTCCTTGATGCCCAGAAAATGTGCCGATTTGGTCAGACGATCGACAATCACCCAGACCATATTCATGCCCGACCTCGATCTCGGCAAACTCGTAATGAAATCCATCGATATATCTTCCCATTTCCATTCCGGAATGGGAAGTGACTGCAATAACCCGGTCGGTCGATGATGCTCGATTTTGACCTGCTGACAAGTCAAACATCTCGCTACAAACTGCGCGACCCCCTCCTTCATATTATTCCACCAGAAATTCCTTCTCAGGTCCTTGTACATCTTACTCGAACCAGGATGAACGGAGTAAGGTGCAGTATGGGCCTCATGCAAAATACTCTATCTCAACTCTGAGTCGTTCAGTACACAAAGCCGACTCTAGAATCTCAAAACACCATCCTCGTGAATCACAAGCCCAGGAGACTTTCCCTTAAGAACGTTCTCTCGGATTTGAGTAATCATCGGATCCTCTAATTGCTTTAGCTTAATTTCATCGATCAAAGACGACGAAATCTCTAAAGCACAAAGTTGCCCGACAGTTCCAGGCAACAAAACCTCAACATCAAACTCGATCAAAACCCGCTGAAGCTCATACTGAGACGTAAGGATCTCAAACGTTCGCAACGCAACCGGTTTCCGACTCAAGGCGTCGGCCACGACATTTGCCTTGCCCGGATGATAAAGGATTTCAAGGTCATAATCCTTAATCAACTCTAACCACCTCCTCTGTCTCATATTCAACTCCCGCTGAATAAATATGTATTTTAGACTTTTATGATCGGTAAAAATCTTACATGCAGAGCCGAAAAGATAGTGATGCCAAATCTTGAGCGCAAAAACAACTGCCGCTAACTCTAAATCATGAGTAGGGTAGTTAAGCTCATACGAACTCAACTGTCTCGAGGCATATGCAATGGTCTTGCCGTACTGCATCAACACGCACCCAAGACCCCGACCCGAAGCATCACTATAAACAGCAAAACCCCCATTGCCACACGGTAACGCCAAAATCGGAGCCGAAGTCAAACGCCTCTACAACTCCTCAAAACTCGACTGCCTCTCGTCATTCCAGACGAACTTCTCGGACTTATGGAGCAACTGTGTAAGTGGCCGAGCCAATTTCGAGCAACTCTCGACGAACCTACGGTAGTAGCCAGCTAAACCCAAGAAACTGCGGACTTCCTTCTCGTTTTTAGGTGGTGCCCAATCCAACACTGCCTCAATTTTCTGCGGGTCCACACGAACACCTTCGGCTGAAATCACGTGACCTAGAAACATCACTTCCTTCATCCAGAACTCACATTTCGAGAACTTTGCATAGAGTCGCTCGGTCCTCAAAATGTCCAACACTACTCGCAAATGATATGCATGATCCTCCTCGTTCCTTGAATAAATAAGGATATCGTCAATGAAGACGATGACACACTTATCCAAATACTCGATAAAGACCTTGTTCATCAACTGCATGAACACGGCCGGTGCATTGGTTAGCCCGAAAGGCATAACTACAAACTCATAGTGTCCGTATCTCGTCCGAAAAGCTGTTCTTGGAACGTCGGACTCCTTCACCCGAAGCTGATAGTACCCCGATCTCAAGTCGATCTTCGAGAATACCGCAGCTCCCTGCAACTGGTCGAACAAGGCATCAATCCTTGGCAGAGGATACTTGTTCTTGATGGTCACTTTGTTTAGCTCGCGATAATCGATACACAAATGCAGCGAACCATCCTTCTTCCACACAAACAGGACCGGTGCGCCCCAAGGCGAGGCGCTCGGTCAAACATACCCCGACTTAAGAAGCTCACTCAACTGCTTCTTCAACTCGGCCATCTCTGAAGGTGCCATGCGATGCGGCACCTTTGAAATCGGAGCCGCGCCCGGCTCTAACTCTATAGCAAACTCGATCCCACGATCCGGTGGCAATTCCGGTAACTCGTCAGGAAATACATCAGGAAACTCACTAACGACTGGAATCAACGAAAACTCAACTCCACCATCCTACGTCTTCAAGGTATAGTGTTAGGCGTATTTTTATACACTTATTTATCATTATTTTGTATTATTTTGGAGAGTAAATTTGCTTAAAGGAGCTTTTAATGCCTTAATTTTGTATGTTTGTCAGGAGATTGGAGTCCGGAAGCTAAAACGAGGCGAAACGGGCGAAAACGACAAATTTTGGCCGTGAGCCGCGGCACAAGAAAGCAGGTGCGGCACACGCAGTAAGACCAATGGCACAAAGTAGACTATACTGTGCCGCGGCACCAGTGAGCCGCGGCACAGATGAATTAAAAGGCGCCCAGGCATCCAGCTGAAGACCATGTGCCGCGGCACAGATTAAGTGAGTCGCGGCACACTAGGCGGTTTTTGTGTGCTCCACGCGGATTTGGGCCGTTTTGAAGCCAGTTCTAGACCTACTCACATGGACGCGATTTGGAGACTGTGCAGAGCTATAAATAACGGTTTAAGACCCTAATTAATCATCTTTGGATCTTGGAAAATCTTGGAATCAGAGAATCTTGGGGAGACGGCAGAAGAGGAAGATAAGCAAAAGACTTGAAGAGCAGAGGGCGGAAGCCAGAAGAACAGAGGAATCCGAGCTCTTCATCTGCGTTTGATTTTAATGCTTTTATTCATTTATTCTGTATTTTCATTTATTGGCATGTCAGGCTAAAACCCTAATCTAGGATTTTGATGAAACCTACGTTTTGACGGATTTGCTTGAGATTATCTAATTAATTACCTTTTTGTTGAGTTTTCCCAATCGTGTTTAATGCTTTCAATTATCTGGCCAATAGTTGTATTGTTTTAATCATTCAATTCGAATCGGGAGAGGAGAATTGGTGAGGAACTATTGGTGAGGACCGTTTTATTCTGTGAGTTAGGAATATACTCATAGGAACTACGTGGCATTTTGGAGATTTTATGCTTTTTGCATATTGACGAATTAATTCACCTAGGGATAGAGTGCGTTATTCGCCTTTAGAAAAATCTATTGACCTCGGGAGAGGCGGTAGAATATATTAGCAATCTTCGCCTTCAATAAATTGGGAAAATTATTAACTTCAGATAATCGAGAGTAAATTCGGATAAACTGAGGTGGATTCAGAATCCTAGACTTATTCACCATTTGATTCTCTTTCTTCAAGCTATCGTTTTTACTGTTTAGTCTTTTATTAATTCTTTTAGTAATTAATTGCAAAACCAAAATTCGATTGTTCAAATAAAACTGGAATACGCAATAATCGGTAGTTAGTGATTCAGTCCTCGTGGGAACGATACTCACTCATCACTTTATTACTTGTATACGATAACGTACACTTGCGTTTAAGAAATATCGCAACAAGTTTTTGGCGCCGTTTCTGGGGACTGAAATTTTTGCTAATATCGATTTCAGTATTTCTAGTCTTAGTTTGAACGTTTTTATTTTATTATTTTTGTGTATTTAATTTTATTTATTTATTTGTTTTTCCTTTCAGGATCTTTCGCGTAGTGCATGAGAAAATTCGGTAACGAAGGCCTACTACCTTTGGATACCGAACTCGAGCGCACTCTTCGAAGGAACAAGAAGGAGAAACGAGAGTTACAGATGACAGTGACCATGGTCGAAAATATCGAAATTCAAGGAGGAAATAATATTGTGCAGCAAGCTCAACCGGAAATGGCACTTCGAGATTATGCTATGCCGCAGATTAATGCTAATTTTTCGGGGATTCGGCATCCCACTATCCAGGCGAACAATTTCGAAATTAAGCCTGCTATTATTCAGATGGTGCAGGCGAGCCAATTCTGTGGATTGCCGAATGATGATCCCAACGTACATATTGCTTCTTTTCTTGAGATTTGTGACACGTTCAAGAACAATGGTGTCACCGACGATGCTATCCGATTACGGCTTTTCCCTTTCTCTTTGAGGGATAAAGCGAAATTTTGGCTGAATTCCTTACCGCCAGGGTCGATCACAACATGGGCAGAGTTAGCGCAAGCCTTCCTTGCTAAATTCTTCCCACCTTCTAAGACGGCGAGACTAAGAAACGAGATCACCACTTTTGGTCAGTATGATATGGAATCGCTGCACGAGGCATGGGAGCGATACAAAGATTTGTTACGAAGATGCCCACATCACGGCCTTCCAGACTGGCTTCAAATTCAGACGTTTTACAATGGATTGAGTGCCTCTACACGCACTCTCGTGGATGCAGCCGCCGGTGGGGCTTTGATGGGAAAGACGATGGCTGAAGCACACTCGTTGTTGGAAGCTATGGCCGCTAATGCTTATCAATGGCCATCTGAACGAATAATGCCGAAGCGAGTTATGGAAATTTCTAGTAATGACCCGATATCCACATTGTCAGCTCAAGTCGCCGCCTTGACTTAGCAGCTTCAAGCATTTTCGCATTCTCCTTCCCCCGTTACCATTGAGACTTGCAATTGGTGTAACGGATCCCACCCTAGCGCGGAGTGTCAAGTCGGAAATCCGTTCGAGTAGCCCCAAATTGAACAAGCTCAGTTTGTAGGAAACGAAAACCGGCAAAATAATCCATACTCCAACACGTATAATACGGGGTGGCGTAATCATCCCAACTTTTTGTGGAGAAATGGACAGAACTCGAACCAGCCTCCGTTCGCTCAAAACCAACAGCAGCCCCCTCCCGCTCCAAAAGTTTCTCTCGAGGAAGCAATTGCGAAATTGGCAGCGAATACGAGTCAATTCATGACCCGTACTGAAGCGACATTGCAGAATCATTCCGCTTCCATTCGCAACTTGGAAGTCCAGCTGGGCCAAATTGCTAATGTGTTGACAGCCCACCCGGAGGGAGCATTGCCAAGTACAACCGAGACAAATCCTAGAGAGAGTCTAAATGCAATCAGTTTGAGAAGCGGGAAGGAGGTATGTGACCAGCCCGAGAGGTGTGAAAAGAGGAGTGAAATTGAGGAGAGGAAAAATTTAGCGACGGAGGAATCTCAAGATCGGAGACCCTCGATAACGTTTCCGGATAACCCGAAGGCATATGTGCCACCCGTCCCGTTTCCGCAAAGATTACAGCAGAAAAAGGCAGACAAACAATTCTCTAAGTTTCTCGACGTGTTCAAAAAGCTTCATATTAACATTCCATTTGCCGATGCGTTGGAACAAATGCCAAGCTACGTTAAATTCATGAAAGAGATATTGTCAAAGAAAACAAAATTCGAGGAGTTTGAAACAGTCGCCTTGACGGAGGAATGCAGCGCGATTCTTCAAAAGAAGCTTCCACCAAAATTGAAAGATCCGGGAAGTTTCAACATACCGTGCACCATGGGGAATCTTTCTTTTAATAAGGCATTGTGCGATCTCGGTGCTAGTATTAACCTCATGCCTTTGTCGATTTTCAAGAAGCTGGGAATTGGAGAAGCAAAGCCGACGACGGTCTCCTTGCAATTAGCGGATTGATCTATTAAGTATCCGAGAGGAGTGATTGAGGACGTGCTAGTAAAAGTGGATAAATTTATCTTTCCAGCGGATTTTATTGTTCTCGACATGGAGGAAGATGAAGATATCCCGATTATCTTGGGCCGACCATTTTTAGCGACCGGCAGAACTCTTATAGACGTGGAAAAAGGAGAATTAACTCTGTAGGTTCAAGACGAGTATGTTACGTTCCAAGTATTCAAATCCTTTTCATGGCCCGGAGGTCTTGATAAGAGCTCACAAAGTGAAAGTGTGGAGGCCGTTGTAAAAGAAAAACACCGAAAACATCGTCGGTCGAAAGACTCATTTTCAGATGGTCCGAATTCTGAGAAAGATATAGAAAGAGTCACATTTCTCAAGCATGTGAACATGAAATCATCGCCATCTGACCAGCCACACTCGGAAAAGTCTGCTGCAGTCTTAAGTGCGTTCGTGAAAGAGGGGAATAAGCCGGAAGCCAAACGGACGTCTAGTCATGAGACAAACGGATGTTTCGGAAAGTTGTTCTCGTCAAAACCTTTAGGCAAACAAAATTGGGTGTCCGAACCGAAAATCGAATCGTTAATGACCGATGGTCAAAATTTTAAAAATCATATTAACGGTTCGATGAACGGGGCGGAGATCAAATGGAGTTTGCGAAAAGCGAACTGATTTTTTTTAAATAGGTCCGGCTGAAGACTATAAACTTAGCGCTTCTCGGGAGGCAACCCAAGTTCGGAGTTGTAGATTTTTGAGTTTCTGTATTTTTCTTGCATTCTTGCATTTTTATTTTTCATCATTTTGTGCTTTGATTTGCTTTTACCTCTCGCTCTTGACGTGTTCTTCTTAAAATTCTGTGCAGGAAAAGTCCCAGGGGAGAAATTTATGCCTGAGCCGCGGCACAAGTATGGTGAGCCGCGGCACACACAAATCAAAAGGGAGAGCTAAACAATCTGTACTCTGTGCCGCGGCACAACAATACTGAGCCGCGGCACACATGAGCCCTGAGCCGCGGCACACGAAACCTGAGCTGCGGCCCACGACAAAACATGCGAACAGGTAAAAAGGGACTGTACGCGGTGCCGCAGCTCACTTGAGCTGTGCCACGGCACACCATGCGGAATTCGAACAGCCAGGTACCTTATAACGCGCGTTCGTCCGGCCACCCCAGGTACACTTCCCTTTCTTCCCTTCCTTTCCCTTGCGCACGATCGTCCGAGTCTTTTTCTCGTTTTCTTCTTGCGATTTTTCTTGCACTTTTCACAAACCAAGCAAGGGATGTTCAAATATCTAATCTCAAATTGTTCTATGAATTTAAATTTGAAGTTGTGTTATGCATTTGATGGATTGAATATGTTTATTTCCTTAAAAAGTTCTATAATGGTTAAGTGGAGGACATGATGTTTTGATCGATTTTTCATGATTATTTTTTGATATTGAATGAATTGAATATGTCGTTTTGATGGTGAATGATTCGTGTTTTTATTCTTGGGGATTTAATCGAGCTATTGCCATGTTTGTTCTTCAAGTAAACTCTTGCCCTTTAGGTGTTCGATGAAATGTCTAAATGAAAAATTTTCTTTGTTGAGGTAATATTTTGAATCTTTGTGCAACATATTCGTTCTGGAATTACAGCAATCCCAACCCGTACGTCTAGTTTAAACGTTATGGTTCAATTTCATTTTTCTCTCACGGTTGTGCTATCTCGTAAAAATTTCTGATTTACGGCCGGATATCCTTAGCCGAGTGATGATTATTCTCGTTATTGTTTGAGTAAGTAACCTTCGGTGTTTAAATTTTTTTTTTTCAGGAATCACTATGGCTAGGACTAAGAAGCTGAACAAGAGGGCCAGGACTCAGTCATCCCCCACTCGAGGGGAAACCTCTCGTAGTCGCGCCGAGTCGGAGGGGCACCAGTTTTCTGACCCGGAGATCCAAAAAATATTCAATGAGAAGATTCGGCCGCGACCTCTTATCCCGGAGAGGGGATTTACTCCAGCCCCCCAAGACGGGGAACTGCTTATGATGATAGACGAGATGGGGTGGGCCCGATTCGCTGCACCCCCCGAGCCAGCGGTGATATCGATAGTGCAGGAGTTCTATGCCAGCGCGTTATTGAAGCATATTCGGGCAGGCCAGATGTTGCAGCAGTCAGACACTCGGACTCAGGTCGATGTCCGAGGTATTACGGTTGATTTTTCCACAGCTGCTATTCGGAGGTTGTTTGGGCTTCCGGTGGTAGATGAGTCGGCTTATGACCGAGTTATGACTAGCCTCACGAAGGAGGCTCTGCTCGAGACTATTACGCAGCCCGACTCCGACTGGGAGCAGCGCGCACCGGGTTCTTCCACTTTCCATTTCAAGAGCTCGCGCCTCAGTTGGCTCGGGCGTGCCTGACTATATTTTATTTGCACTCGTATAGACCCCACATCTCAGATCCGTACTGTTTTTCTCTCCCGCGCCCGGACACTATATGCTATCACATCCAGGCTGCGATTCGATGTGGCCCCTCTCTTGGTCCGTTCTATATTTCAGTGCATTCAGGGAGGAGCCAAGATGGGGTTGAAGCACCCCTCTCTTATCTCTGCCTCGTGCTCTGGCAATGGCTGACGTGGTCGGACGACGAGCCGATGCTTGCTCCCCAGGCCCCGATCGACCACCGCATCATCTCACATTTTGACCAGTGGAGAGGAGCGCCGGCGCATGCTCGGGGGAGAGGATTTCTACTGGATGAGGCCCACGAGGGGTCCCCCGAGCCTGTTTTGCTGACACAGGGGCAGGCAGATGCCGGCCCGCCGTCTGACAAAGAGAGATTGCAGGCGATGTTCGACGGGCTGAGGGAGGATATGAGGAGAGAGAGAGAGAGAGAGGAGACGAGGAGAGAGAGAGCGGATATGAGAGAGGATATGAGGAGAGAGAGAGAGGATCTGAGAGAGGAGATGAGGAGAGAGAGGGAGAGTATGCTGGCTGCCATGCGAGAGGAGCAGCGGACGGAGCGAGAGAGCATTATTGCTACCGTCAGGGGTGAGATGCGAGAGCAGGCCCGCTGGGCCAACCGGCATGAGGCGAGGCGTCTGGCAGCGAGGGACGCCTACCATTAGGAGCACCTTTCCGCATGGACGGCCCATATCATGCACCCAGACGGGCCATTTATTACACCTGCTCGGCCAACCACACCACCCTCCTCACCGGATGATGCTGGCACCAGCTCGTGAGAGGACTGGAGGGGAGTACTTGACCTTCTTATTCTATTGCATATTATATTTTGTCCATTGAGGTCAATGTACGTCCTAAGTTGGGGGGGGGGGGGTTACTTTCTGTCGCTACATTTAATTGCTATACTTATTTAGTTGCACTTTTCATTACTTTGCGTTATTTTTGTCGATAGCCTTGCTTGTGTTGATTTTACTCTATTCATGAATTTTTCGTGCTTCTATTTGTGTAATACTGATGTTACGACACTGTTTTTTTTCTCTGAAGAAACGGTCGAGTTTTAGTCGGGTTGTAGTCAGTGATTTCTGTTTCTGCTAAGTCGTCATTTAGGTCCGAAATTTTTTCTCGTGATTGTAGAGGTCTTGGCGGATAAGAGAGGATACATACGTGTTTTAAAATCATCGTCGATACGTTTGGTTACATTTTTCGGTTAGCTAGTCGTCCTGTAACATAAGTCGTGTTGGCACTTAGATTGAGTCGGTCAGTTTTTCCCAATAGTCGAGATAATATTTGTTCTATGATGGGAAGTCTAGTAACCAGGGGTATTCACGTGACCCGTTGTTTACTCTCGCGTAAAACGACGACCCTAATTAGACTAGTGATTTAAAAATTTCACATGTGCCGATTATAGGGAGCCTAGTAACCGGGGGTACTCGCGTGACCCGTTGTTTACTCTCGCGTAAAACAGCGACCTTGATTTGGACATGCGGGAATTAGCTATTCGATTTGTTTCTCCGCTGTGGAGGGGAACTTAGTAACTAGAAGCATCCATGTGTCCCATGAGTGTCTTTTACGTCAAACGGTTTCCCAATACATGAGAATGGAAGTTCCACCCTAGGATTATCCTGATGAAACATCCCGAGATCCGAACCTAGTGGTCAACTCGAATCAATTTCTTGTTCATTTATATATAAGGGAATACTGTCCGAGGATTATTTTTATGAAACTCGTGAAAATTTTGCCATTAGACTGTGGAACGGGGCGAATTTAGCTCGTTTATTTTAACCTTTCATATTGACGGTCGATTTGATTCACGTTTGTTAATCTTTGAGCTGGATTTTCTTCATGAACGAGTAATTAGGACTGAATTTGATTACTTTGTAGAATCAGTGTTCTGAGTGTAGCTCGCTATTACGATACTCGTATTATTCAGAGAGAAATTCAGGATAGTATTGATTAGGTTGAGCACTATGAGTTGCACGATTATTCACGACATTCTTTTGTTGAAATTAATTCTTTTTGCTTGAGGACAAGCAAATGCTTAACTTTGGGGGTATTTGTTAGGCGTATTTTTATACGCTTATTTATCATTATTTTGTATTATTTTGGAGAGTAAATTTGCTTAAAGGAGCTTTTAATGCCTTAATTTTGTATGTTTGTCAGGAGATTGGAGTCCGGAAGCTAAAACGAGGCGAAACGGGCGAAAACGGCAAATTTTGGCCGTGAGCCGCGGCACAAGGAAGCAGGGCCACGGCACACGCAGAAGACCAGCGGGCACAAAGTAGACTGTACTCTGTGCCGCGGCACAGTCCAGGTGAGCCGCGGCACAGATGAATTAAAAGGCGCCTAGGCATCCAGCTGAAGACCATGTGCCGCGACACAGATTAAGTGAGCCGCGGCACACTAGGCGGTTTTTGTGTGCTCCGCGCGGATTTGGGCCGTTTTGAAGCCAGTTATAGACCTACTCACACGGACGCGATTTGGAGACTGTGCAGAGCTATAAATAAGGGTTTAAGACCCTAATTAATCATCTTTGGATCTCGGAAAATCTTGGAATCAGAGAATCTTGGGGAGACGGCAGAAGAGGAAGATAAGCAAAAGACTTCAAGAGCAGAGAGCGGAAGCCAGAAGAACGGCGGAATCCGAGCTCTTCATCTGCGTTTGATTTTAATGCTTTTATTCATTTATTATGTATTTTCATTTATTGGCATGTCAGGCTAAAACCCTAATCTAGGATTTTGATGAAACCTACGTTTTGACGGATTTGCTTGAGATTATCTAATTAATTACCTTTTTGTTGAGTTTTCCCAATCGTGTTTAATGCTTTCAATTATCTGGCCAATAGTTGTATTGTTTTAATCATTCAATTCGAATCGGGAGAGGAGAATTGGTGAGGAACTATTGGTGAGGACCGTTTTATTCTGTGAGATAGGAATATACTCATAGGAACTACGTGGCATTTTGGAGATTTTATGCTTTTTGCCTATTGAGGAATTAATTCACCTAGGGATAGAGTGCGCTATTCGCCTTTAGAAAAATCTATTGACCTCGGGAGAGGCGGTAGAATATATTAGCAATCTTCGCCTTCAATAAATTGGGAAAATTATTAACTTCAGATGATCGAGAGTAAATTCGGATAAACCGAGGTGGATTCTGAATCCTAGACTTATTCACCATTTGATTCTCTTTCTTCAAGCTATCGTTTTTACGGTTTAGTCTTTTATTAATTCTTTTAGTAATTAATTGCAAAACCAAAATTCGATTGTTCAAATAAAACTGGAATACGCAATAATCGGTAGTTAGTGATTCAGTCCTCGTGGGAACGATACTCACTCATCACTTTATTACTTGTATACGATAACGTACACTTGCGTTTAAGAAATATCGCAACATATAGCACCAATAACTAGTACATCCCTTTCGCAAGAGCCTCATCGCCTTCAAGGCGTTAATAACGAACTTCTGGTTTCCCCTCTTTCGCCCCGCGAAAGAGTGCTCGGTGTCGTCCTCGGCTAACATAGTGATGATTCTCGTGCGGTAGTTCATGATTGCGCCATGCCGCTCGAGCCAATTATCCCCGAGAATCAAATCCTCACCCTCGATACCCACAACAATAAGATTAGAGAGCCAAGCCCTCTCACCAATAAACACAGAACAGTCCCGGACCTCTCGATCACCGACAATTCTATCACCGCTAGGAAGTTTAACAATGAAAGGCTCGCAAGGTGATAAGCAGTCAAGACTCAAACGGCGTACACACTCTAGAGAAATGAATGAATGCGTAGCACCCGAATCAAAAAGCACACTGACAGGATGGGAATGGATATGAACGGTACCTGTTGCCACAGTGGCCGTTGGATCATCGGCCCTCCTCATCTCATTGATACGCGGCTGGGCAGAGCCGACACTGGAAGCTCCTCCTCTAGTGAGATGACCCCGACCTCTACCTCGACCGGCACTCAGCGGAGGCTGCAGAGCAAACGAGCCCTGGTTCACACTCGGCTCCAAAGGCGCTGGGTGAGAAGAACGGGCGCCGCGAATCAGTCTAATCTGTTCACAAAAAGAAGCCTTGTGGACCGACTGACCACAAGTATGACAAGTCAAAGGCGGACGAGGACATTCCCGGTTCCTATGGACCGGCTGGCCACAGTTAAAGCATGTGGGATTACGAACGGATGTTCCGAAGGCACCTCGAAAACTCCCAAAGAAAAGAGCCGAACCGCCCGTAGAAATATTTGCAGATTGAGATTTCTGCTGACTTCCACCCTTGTAACCCGAGAAATTCCCAGCGGATTTCTGCTTCTTACTGTAATATCTGCATTTTTCTTTCCCTTGTATTTTCATTTTCGGTGAATTTCTCGATTGTAGTAACCCTCGTGTATCTTTCAGTGTATCTTTCCTGTCATCTATTGATCTAATTCTCGTTGTTGTCGTGCGGAACCGCCGTTTCGGGGTTGCCGTGGATCCATTTCGTGTTATTGTTTCCCAAATATTGATTCCTATCGCTTTTATTCTCTTTCTGGATCATTTTTATCATTTTGGGACCCAAAGGGGGTGTGGGCCGCGGCACAAGGTGTGTGCGCCGCGGCACACACATTTCTCCAGTTGTTGGTCGTGCGGATCAGACCGTGCAGCCGCGCACACCCATCCGTGCCGCGCACACTGCCGAAGCCGCCGCGCACACCCGTCCCGGGCCGCGGCACACTCGTGTGGCATTTTCGGCCAAAACCCGATCAGACGGTGCCGCGGCACACGCCTTTGAGCCATGCACACCGCCAACCCACAGGAGCAATTTTTTGGCCTGTGCCGCGGCACACCTCAGCTGAGCCGCGGCACACAATGCGGTCAACCCTCTATAATTGTGTTGTTTTGAGCGAGAGCAGCTCATTTCCTTCTTCTTCTTCTTCCATTTACGCGAGAGAGAGTGAGAGAGGAGGAGAGCTTCTCATCATCCATCAATTGGGGGTTGATTTTCATCATTCTTCTTCGGTTGTGAAGCCCGGATAATCAATCTAACGCGTGTTCTACGAATCTAAATACTTGAATCTTCAAGGTAATATCTCTTGGAACCCTACCTTTTAGATAATTGGGGATTTTGGGGTTTTTGTCTGATTCTTTCCGTTTTGCTGGTGGATTCTTGATGAATACGATTAATATTGTTAGTATCATTAACTCTCCTACGGATTCATGGTATATTTTGTGATTTTTACGGAATAGAGAGGGTTTGGTTCTGGTCCGCCCTCGTTGTTATTTTTGTACGAATATATATGAATCGTAGGCGGGTTCTCGGGGGTATTCCATTTCCGTATTCGTCTAGGGTTGGTTGTGATTATGTTCTTCAAATCGTTAGGTTCGGTTCCGTTGGTTCTTAGCGTTCGTCGGTGATTATCCTTTCCGTTCGTTGCGTCATCAATTACTCAAGGCAAGTATTTTTGTAAACCTTTATTCTTAACGTGAAATGGTAATGTATATTGTGTGTGCTTTGCTCACCCCGGGAGGGTCCGACGGGGCCTCGGGGGAATCTATGACTTCACTCTGGATTCACGAGTTTGTTTCGCTAGCCAGCTCGGGAGGGTCTTTAGAGGCCTCGGGTGGGATTAATGGTGGCGTCCTGGTCCTAGGCGATGCCTGTGCGTGTTTTGTTTTATAAAGTGGCCAGCTCAGAAGGGTCCTTAGAGGCCTCGGGTGGGATTCGTGGCTTCGTCCCGGTCCTAGGCAAATTGTTTGACTGTTTATTTCCGGAAAAGACATGTCTGGTTTTGGTTTTTGAAATGATGTTGGTGCATGTACTATGAAACGTGTAAGCAATTGGTTTGCCTTGAATACTTGTACTAGCATAATTGCTAACCCCTCTAGGGACCCGTTATGGGGAAATTCTTGTTATGGATTTCAGGTTATGATCATCCGGACGAGCGAGCGCTGGGGCAGTACGAGGATGTTGGCCAGGGTCGTTGACATGTGCACCTGGGTCTACTTATTTCTTTTGTCCACTTCGATATGGTTGTTCCCTATATTTATAAACTGACAGACTGTACTCGCGAGTACTTAGGCTTTTCAAATTCCAACTCCGTGTTGTATTATTTTAAATTGCTACACTGTCGATTGTTACTCATTTAATCGGTTACTCCGGGTGTATTTTCATGTGATGAATTATTTGATTGTGTTCCCTCGCTAACCGAGATGGTTAGTCGAGGGGTGTTAGCTTGTTGTAGTCTAGTGGGTCCCATGTAGGGGTCCACGGCGCTGTAATATACTCCGAATATATTGGGGTGTTACAGAAAATGGTATCGGAGCATCTAGGTTTATGGATACCTAGGCTTGTTGGTTATTTGGGTCTAGTCGTGTTCTGGTTTGCACATTGTCATACCGCTGCCAGCATCTCGGTACTTCCAGTGCTCGTAAGTTTTCTTATTCGGTCTTTTGTTTTCTTGCATAGTATCTTCGCTTTTCGAATCGTGGTTGCTTTTTCCTCCCTTACTCATCATCAATATACTTCTGTTATCTCTTAACACCAGTATGGATGCCGGAGGAAACCGTGGTCGTGGTCGTGGTCGTGGTCGTGGATGCGGCCGAGGACGTGGGGCAGCCGGTGGGGCAGCCACGTCGCATTCTTCGGGAGCCGGCAGTACCGGTGACCGTCACAGTCATGCTTCTTCTCAGGAGCGCGCCGACCTTGGTATTGCGGCCGTCATGCAGCAAATGGTTAACCAAATGGCGGCTATAGCTCAGGTAGTCCAGAACCTCGATCAGGCTCATGCTAATCGGGGCGGAGCGGATCGCTGGCTACAGGATGTCATCAAGATGCATCCTCCTCAGTTTTCGGGAGCTTCGAACCCGATCGGCTGGGAAGGGTGGATCAAGGAGATATCTAAAGTCTTCACTGCCACCAATTGTCCCGAGGACCGTAAGGTCCCTATTGCTCAGTACTTTCTCACGGGGGACGCTACGGATTGGTGGGAGGCCGTTGGGCCCAAAGATCATGTTGCTTCGTGGGCCGAATTTCAGGAGTTGATGGAGACTGAATATTGCCCGTGGCCAGTTAGACAGGATCGAGTCCATACTTTTTATGATGCTCAACCTCGGGATATTCCCGTATCCCAAGCTATTGCTGATTTCAACAAAGAGTTGGGCTATGTGAAAACCCAAGTTGTCGCTGAGAGCGACAAAATTTTCCATTTTTCCAGGAGGATGAAACTGTCCATTCGGGACTATATGTCTGGACTCATCTGCACTACTTTGAAGGATTATCAGAGTAGGGCCCTCGCTTATGACATGTCGGTGACAGCCAGTGCGGCGGTTCGGGAGAGTAAGAAGCAGAAGCCCGCCGGAAATTTTTTGGGTCACAGAGGTGGAGGTCAGCAGAAGTCTCAGTCTGTGAATATTCCTGGAGGTAGTTCGGCTCGTTTCTCTGTGGGCTATCGGGGTACTGCCAGTGCCTCAGTTCGGGAAGCCAAATGCTTTAACTGCGGCGAGCCGGGCCATCGGAACCGGGAGTGTCCTCGTCCGCCTCTAACTTGTCACACTTGTGGTCAGTCGGGCCACAAGGCCTTATTTTGTGAGCGGGCAAGAAAGCTTCTTGGTGCTCAGGCTTCTTTTCCAGCACCTTTGGAGCCGAGTGTGAACCAGGGCTCATTTGCTCCGCCGCCACCTCCGAGTGTCGGTCGAGGTAGGGGTCGGGGTCAGCCCGCTAGGGGAGGAGCTTCCAGTGTTGGCTCTGCCCAGCCGCGTATCTACGAGATGAGGAGGGCCGATGACCCATCAGCTACTGTGGCGACAGGTACCGTTCATATCCATTCTCATCCTGTCGGTGTGCTTTTTGATTCGGGTGCTACGCATTCATTCATTTCTCTAGAGTGTGTACGCCGTTTGAGTCTCAACTGCTTGTCACCTTGCGAGCCTTTCGTCGTTAAACTTCCTAGCGGCGATAGGATTGTCGGTGATCGGGAGGTCCGAGACTGCTCTGTGTTTATTTGTGAGAGAGCTTGGCTCTCTAATCTTATTGTCGTTAATATTGAGGGTGATGATTTGATTCTCGGGGATGATTGGCTCGAGCGGCATGGCGCAATCATGAACTACCGCACGAGGATCATCACCATGTTAGCCGAGGATGGCACCGAGCACTCCTTCGCGGGGCGAAGGAGGGGAAATCAGAAGTTTGTTATTAACGCCTTGAAGGCGATGAGACTCCTACGAAAGGGGTGTACTGGTTATTGGTGCTACGCCCTGAAGGCGGAGGATGGTGGAGTCGAGCTTTCGTCGATTCCAGTCGTTAGTGAGTTTCCTGATGTATTTCCTGACGAGTTACCGGGATTGCCACCGGATCGTGAGGTTGAGTTTGCTATAGAGTTAGAGCCGGGCGCGGCTCCGATTTCTAAGGCACCATATCGTATGGCACCTTCAGAGATGACAGAATTGAAGAAGCAGCTGAGCGAGCTTCTTGAGTCGGAGTATGTTCGACCGAGCGCCTCACCTTGGGGCGCACCGGTCCTGTTTGTGCGGAAGAAAGATGGTTCACTACGTTTGTGTATCGACTATCGCGAACTAAACAAGGTGACCATCAAGAACAAGTATCCTTTGCCGAGAATTGATGACTTGTTCGATCACTGCGGTGGAGTCGGTATTCTCGAAGATTGATCTGAGATCGGGGTACTATCAGCTACGGGTGAGGGAGTCCGATGTGCCGAAAACAGCTTTTTGGACGAGATACGGACATTATGAGTTTGTAGTTATGCCTTTCGGGTTAACTAATGCGCCGGCAGTGTTCATGCAATTGATGAACAAAGTCTTTATCGAGTATTTGGATAAGTGTGTTGTTGTCTTCATTGACGATATTCTTATCTATTTGAGGAATGAGGAAGAGCATGCCCACCATTTGCGGATAGTGTTAGACATTTTGAGGACCGAGCAACTCTATGCGAAGTTCTCGAAATGTGAGTTCTGGCTGAAGGAAGTGATGTTTTTAGGTCACGTGATTTCAGCCGAGGGAGTTCGTGTGGATCCGCAGAAAATTGAGGCAGTGTTGTATTGGGCACCCCCCACGAATGTGAGGGAGGTCCGTAGTTTCTTGGGTTTGGCTGGCTACTACCGTAGGTTCGTCGAGGGTTTCTCAAAACTAGCTCGGCCACTTACACAGTTGCTCCAGAAATCCGAGAAGTTCGTCTGGAATGACGAGAGACAGTTGATTTTGAGGAACTGAAGAAGCGTTTGACTTCATCCCCGGTTTTGGCATTGCCATGTGGCAATGAGGGATTCGCCGTTTATAGCGATGCTTCGGGTCAGGGTCTTGGTTGCGTATTGATGCAGCACGGCAAGACCATTGCCTTTGCGTCGAGACAGTTGAGGCCGTATGAGCTGAACTACCCTACTCATGATTTGGAGTTAGCGGCAGTTGTTTTCGCGCTCAAGATTTGGCGTCACTATCTTTTTGGCTCTACATGTCAGATTTTTACCGATCATAAAAGTCTAAAATACATATTTACTCAGCGGGAGCTGAATATGAGGCAGAGGAGGTGGTTAGAGCTGATTAAGGATTATGACCTCGAAATCCTTTATCATCCGGGCAAGGCGAACGTCGTGGCCGACGCCTTGAGTCGGAAACTGATTGCGTTGCGAACGCTTGAGGTCCTTACGTCTCAGTCTGAGCTTCGGCGGGTTTTGATTGAGTTAGATGTTGAGGTTTTGTTGCCTGGAGCTGTCGGACAACTTTGTGCTTTAGAGATTTCGTCGTCTTTGATCGATGAAATTAAGCTGAAGCAATTAAAGGACCCGAAGATTACTCAAATCCGAGAGAACGTTCTTAAGGGAAAGTCTCCTGGATTTGTGATTCACGAGGATGGTGTTTTGAGATTTCAGAGTCGGCTTTGTGTGCCGAACGACTCAGAGTTGAGACAGAGTATTTTGCGTGAGGCCCATGCTACACCTTATTCCGTTCATCCTGGTTCGAGTAAGATGTACAAGGACCTGAGGAGGAATTTTTGGTGGAATGATATGAAGAAAGAGGTCGTGCAGTCTGTAGCAAAGTGCTTGACTTGTCAGCAGGTCAAAATCGAGCATCAGCGGCCGACTGGGTTATTGTAGCCACTTCCCGTTCCGGAAGGGAAATGGGAAGATATATCGATGGATTTCATTACGAGTTTGCCGAGGTCGAGGTCGGGCATGAATATGGTCTGGGTGATTATTGATCGTCTGACCAAGTCGGCACATTTTCTGGGCATCAAGGACACTTGGGGCCCGGAGAAGTTAGCTCGTGTGTTTATCGCGCAGATTGTGAGGCTTCACGGTACTCCGAAGTCTATTGTTTCAGATCGTGATGGCCGATTTGTATCGCACTTTTGGCAGGCGGTACATAAAGCATTGGGCACTCGTTTGCGTTTGAGTACCTCTTTCCATCCTCAGTCGGATGGACAGTCAGAACGCACTATCCAGACGTTCGAGGATATGTTGCGTGCGTGCGCTCTCGATTGGAGCAGCGACTGGGAGGAGCATTTGCCAAAGATCGAATTCACGTACAACAATAGTTGGCATGCGTCGATTCGGATGGCACCGTATGAGGCACTTTATGGGCGGCGTTGTCGATCGCCGATTTGCTGGAATGAGGCGTCCGATTTGGTCGGGACCGAACCGGATGTCGTTTTAGAGACGAGGCGTTGATTCGATTGTAGTAACCCTCGCGTATCTTTCAGTGTATCTTTCGTGTCATCTATTGATCTAATTCTCGTTGTTGTCGTGCGAAACCGCCGTTTCGGGGTTGCCGTGGATCCATTTCGTGTTATTGTTTCCCAAATATTGATTCCTATCGCTTTTATTCTCTTTCCGGATCATTTTTATCATTTTGGGACCCAAAGGGGGCGTGGGCCGCGGCACAAGGTGTGTGCGCCGCGGCACACACATTTCTCCAGTTGTTGGTCGAGCGGACTGTACTGTGTGCCGCGGCACACCCATCCGGTGCCGCGGCACACTGCCGAGTCAGTGCCGCGGCACACCCGTCCGGGCCGCGGCACACTCGTGTGTGGCATTTTCGGCCAAAACCCGACTGTACCGGGTACCGCGGCACACGCCGGCTGAGCCGCGGCACATTGCCGAACCCTGGGAGCAATTTTTTGGCCTGTGCCGCGGCACACCTCAGCTGAGCCGCGACACACAATGCGGTCAACCCTCTATAAGTACAAAAATAACAACGAGGGAAGACCACAACCAAACCCTCTCTATTCCGTAAAAATCACAAAATATACCATGAATCCGTAGCAGAGTTAATGATACTAACAATATTAATCGTATTCATCAAGAATCCACCAGCAAAACGGAAAGAATCGGACAAAAACCCCAAAATCCCCAATTATCCAAAAGGTAGAGTTCCAAGAGATATTACCTTGAAGATTCAAGTATTTAGATTCGTAGAACACGCGTTAGATTGATTATCCGGGCTTCACAACCGAATAGGAATGATGAAAATCAACCCCCAATTGATGGATGATGAGAAGCTCTCCTCCTCTCTCACTCTCTCTCGCGTAAATGGAAGAAGAAGAAGGAAATGAGCTGCTCTCGCTCAAAACAACACAAGAATATACATGAATCGTAGGCGGGTTCTCGGGGGTATTCCATTTCCGTATTCGTCTAGAGTTGGTTGTGATTATGTTCTTCAAATCGTTAGGTTCAGTTCCGTTGGTTCTTAGCGTTCGTCGGTGATTATCCTTTCCGTTCGTTGCGTCATCAATTACTCAAGGCAAGTATTTTTGGAAACCTTTATTCTTAACGTGAAATGGTAATGTATATTGTGTGTGCTTTGCTCACCCTGGGAGGGTCCGACGGGGCCTCGGGGGAATCTATGACTTCACTCTGGATTCACGAGTTTGTTTCGCTAGCCAGCTCGGGAGGGTCCTTAGAGGCCTCGGGTGGGATTCATGGTGGCGTCCTGGTCCTAGGCGATGCCTGTGCGTGTTTTGTTTTATAAAGTGGCCAGCTCGGGAGGGTCCTTAGAGGCCTCGGGTGGGATTCGTGGCTTCGTCCCGGTCCTAGGCAAATTGTTTGACTGTTTATTTCCGGAAAAGACATGTCTGGTTTTGGTTTTTGAAATGATGTTGGTGCATGTACTATGAAACGTGTAAGCAATTGGTTTGCCTTGAATACTTGTACTAGCGTAATTGCTAACCCCTCTGGGGACCCGTTATGGGGAAATTCTTGTTATGGATTTCAGGTTATGATCATCCGGACGAGCGAGCGCTGGGGCAGTACGAGGATGTTGGCCAGGGTCGTTGACATGTGCACCTGGGTCTACTTATTTCTTTTGTCCACTTCGATATGGTTGTTCCCTATATTTATAAACTGATAGACTGTACTCGCGAGTACTTAGGCTTTTCAAATTCCAACTCCGTGTTGTATTATTTTAAATTGCTACACTGTCGATTGTTACTCATTTAATCGGTTACTCCGGGTGTATTTTCATGTGATGAATTATTTGATTGTGTTCCCTCGCTAACCGAGATGGTTAGTCGAGGGGTGTTAGCTTGTTGTAGCCTGGTGGGTCCCATGTAGGGGTCCACGGCGCTGTAATATACTCCGAATATATTGGGGTGTTACACTTACTCTCTCGGACCGCCGCACTGGCTATCACCGACATATCATAGGAAAGAGCTCGACTCTGATAATTCTTCAAAGTAGTACAGACGAGCCCAGACATGTAGTCTCGAATTGACGATTTCATCCGCCTGAAAAAATAGAAAATTTTGTCGCTCTCCTCGACAACTTGAGTCTTCACATAGCCCAACTCCTTGTTAAAACCGGGAATAGCTTGGGATTCGGGAATATCCCGTGGTTGAGCATCATAGAAAGCATGGACTCGAGCCTGCCTAACCGATCATGGGCAATATCCAGTCTCCATCAATTCTTGAAATTCGGCCCATGAAGCAACATGGTCTTTGGGCCCAACGGCCTCCCACCAATCCCTAGCATCCCCAGTGAGAAAGTACTGGGCAATAGGGACCTTACGGTCCTCGGGATAGTTGGTGGCAACGAAGACCTTGGATATCTTCTTGATCCACACCTCCTAGCCGATCGGGTCTGATGCTCCCGAAAACTGAGGAGGATGCATCTTGATGACATCTTGGAGCCAACGGTCTGCTCCGCCCTGATTAGCATGGGTCGGATCCGGGTTCTGAACCACCTGAGCTATCGCCGCCATTTGGTTTACCATTTTCTGCATAACAGACGCAATACCAAGGTCGGCGCGCTCCTTAGAAGAAGCATGACTGTGACGGTCACCGGTACTGCTGGCTCCCGAAGAATGTGACGTGGCCGCCCCACCGGCTGCCCCACGTCCCCGGCCGCATCCACGGACACGACCACGACCACGACCACGGCCCCTTACAGCATCCATGCTGGTGTTAAGAGGTGGCAAAAAGCAACTCGATGATAAGTAAAAGAGGGAAAATAACCACAGTTCAAGAAATGGAAATACGATACGAGAAAACAAAGAATCGAGTAAGAAAACTTACGAAAACTGGAAGTACTAAGATGCTGGAAGCGGTGTGACAATGTGCAGAACAAGACACAACTAGACCCAAATAACCGACAAGCCTAGGTATCCATAAACCTAGTGCTCTGATACCATTTTCTGTAATACCCCTGAGATATTTAAGGTGTATTACAGTGCCATGGACCCCTACATGGGACCCACCAGGCTAGACACAACTTACCACAGTAGAAACACACATTATCCAGTTGAAAATCAAATAACACGCCCAGTACAACCGGCGGAATAATCAACAATGGCAACATAAATAA
The DNA here is from genome assembly GCA_033398695.1 of Orobanche coerulescens. Classification (NCBI taxonomy): domain Eukaryota; kingdom Viridiplantae; phylum Streptophyta; class Magnoliopsida; order Lamiales; family Orobanchaceae; genus Orobanche; species Orobanche coerulescens. Next base: position 97,399,892 of record CM065816.1, read on the forward strand.
CTTCCACGAATACAAAACATAATCCGAAGAGAAAAGCCTAAGTACTCGCGAGTACAATCTATAAGTTTCAAAAGTAGACAACAACCATATCGAATGGAAACAACGGAAATAAAAGGACTCGATGCACATGTCAACGACCCTGGCCAGCATCCTCGTATTGTCCCAGCGCTCGCTCGTTCAGATTATCATAACCTGAAATCCATAACAAGAATTTCCCCACGACGGGTCCCCAAAGGGGTTAGCAATTACGCTAGTACAAGTAATCAAGGCAAACCAATCGCTTACACATTTCATAGTACATGCACCAATGTCATTTCAAAAGCCAAAACCAGACATGTCTTTTCCAGAAACAAACAGTCGAAATCAATTTGCCTATGACCGGGACGAAGCCACGAATTCCACTCGAGGCCTCTAAGGACCCTCCCGAGCTGGACACATTCATAAAACAAATCAAGCACACATGTCACCTAGGACCGGGACGAAGCCACGAATCCCACTCGAGGCCTCTGAGGACCCTCCCGAGCTGGCTAGCGAAACAAACTCATGAATCCAGGACGAAGCCATAGATTCCCTCGAGGCCCCATCGGACCCTCCCGAGGTGAGTAAAGCACACACAATATACATTACCATTTCACGTTAAGCATAAAGGTTTCCAAGAATTACTTGCCTTGAATAATTGATGACGCAACGAACGGAAAGAAAAATCACCGACGAACGTTAGGAACCAACATAACCGAACCTAACGATTCGAAGAACATAATCACAACCAACTCTAAATGAATACGGAAATGGAATTCACCCGAAAACCCACCTACGATTCATGTATATTCATATAAAAATAACAACGAGGGTGGATCATAACCAAACCCTTTCGATTTCGCAAAACCATGAAAATATACAATGAATCCCTAGGAAAACTAATGATATCAACAAGATTAATCATATTCATCATGGATTAACCAACAAAATGGTACGAATCAGACGAAAATCCCAAAACCCCCAAATTATCCAAAAGTAGGGTTCTAAGAGATTCACCTTGGATTAGGATGAAAGATTCCTGTTGATGTTGTTATTATACACCAAGAACTCAAGGAAGATGATGGTTGGGATGATTGGAGGAAGAAATCGCCAAGAAAATCGCCCAAAATCGCCAAAGCCGCAGAGAGGGAGAATAAATGAGAAAAGACGTACATCTGGGTCAACTCCCTAGTTTATATAGCCAGGGAGTGTTAGCGCGTGGTAATCCTCAGAAGTTAGCGTGCGCTAACGGGACAAAACTCCAGTCCAGAAGTTAACGTCCCAGTCCAGTAACCAGATTTATGGGCCGCTAGCGTGCGCTACCCGAAACGTAGCGTGCACTAATAGCCTCTCGGTAGCTCGTGCTATCGGCCATAGCGTGCGCTACCTGGACATCATCCGAGTCCAGAAGTGAACTGCCCAGTACTCACCTGACCCCGTTAGCGCGCGCTATCGGCCAAACGTAGCGTGCGCTAAAAGCGTATCGGTAGCGCGCGCTATCGGCCATAGCGTGCGCTACCTGGGCACCTGATTGAGTCCATTAGCAAACCGCCCAAGATCGATGTACTTGCCAGCGCGCTACAAAACAAGCGTAGCGTGCGCTACTGAAGGATGTTTAGCGTGCGCTATACAATAACATTAGCGCGCGCGTTAGGCATAGGGTAACAACGGTCCGAAACACCGAAAAACGAATGAAGCATCAAACGGAACATCTCAAAATGCATAATAACATAGAATGGACCCACGGCAACCCCGAAACGACGGTTCCGAACAACAATCACGGGAATCAGATCGATAAGCGATGAAAGAACCAATAACGTATAACTGGATGACAAAAAGTCTCGAAACAATTATTCTCAAAACTAATACGGTTACACGAGTGTCGCTAAAAACGAGAAATACACCGAAAAGTAAAAAAAATACCGGGAAAAGAAAAAATGCAGGTGTTACAATCCTCGCAGTTGCTACAGCATATACGACGTGGAGTACTATGCAGTAGTTCAATCTGTTCGTCATTAGCGAGACTATCTTTTTCGCAGAGAGTTTGTCCTTTTCTATGATCATGAGGCCTTACGTCACTTAGCTAAACAGGACAACCTTCCAGCCTGTCATGCCTCTCGGGCTACTTTTCTTCAACAGTTCACTTTTGTTTTGAAGCATCGATCTGGACTGGCGAACAAGGTGGCGGATGCCTTGAGCGTCGTGCATTGGTGATTTGTGACCTACGTGTCATAGTTTCAAGCATTGATCTTTTGCCCGAGTCTTATGAGGATGATCTCTTCTTCAGCCTCATTTGGGCTCGTATTCATTCTGGTGATTCCTCGGATTTTGACTTACTCGATGGATTCCTCTTCAAAAGTACCCGCCTTTGTATTCCTGACACTAGCCTCCCCTCCGCCTGATTTCGGAGGTACATAGTGCTGGTCATGTGGGCCATGACAGATCTATTGAACTCGTACATCGCTCTTGTACTCCAAACTGTATGACCGAAATGAACACCGAAACAACTTGGACTAGTATCGCTCAAATTCCTCGTCGCCATCGTCATGCCCCTGTGTCTCAACTCTCTCCTCGCAAGCACCTAAAACATGAAAACATGTTCCGCCCCCACAGGGTCAGTCATCCAGATAATGAATATCAAATACATGTACAACATGATATGCATCAAACAGCAGAATAAACAGTACAACAATGGTAATACGAGATGCTCATAACCAAAGTAAGAAACGAGCATTCGTGAAACACTATGCCCAAGGCATACGATCGGCACCTGCTCAACATGTTAGAATACAAGTGCCCAACGGCGAATCATCAATATAGAACACAACAATGAAATACCCGAAGGTAAACCAAACCAGAGTTGAAATAAATACGAATCACAATGCCCGAAGGCTCCAACGGAAATACCAAAACATCACAATGGCCTGAAAGCCCTCAGTCGAAGCTGCCAAAATATCACGATGGCCTGAAAGCCACTCGGCCGAAGCTGCCAAAATATCACGATGGCCTGAAAGCCACTCAACCGAAGCTGCCAATCATCACAATGGCCCGAAGCCAAACAGCCCGAAGCTGTATCACATGAGGGCCCAAGCCAAGGCACGAAGCCGTATCATAATGAGGGCCGAAGCCACGGCACGAAGCCGTATCACAATGAGGGCCAAAGCCATGGCATGAAGCCATATCATAATGAGGGCCGAAGCCACGGCACAAAGCCGTATCACAATGAGGTCCGAAGCCACGGAACAAGGCCGTATCACAATAAGGGCCGAAGCCACGGCACGAGGCCGTATCACAATGAGGAACGAAGCCACGGCACGAGGCTGTATCACAATGAGGGCCGAAGCCACGGTACGAAGCCGTATCACAATGAGGGCCGAAGCCACGGCACGAGGCCGTATCACAATGAGAGCCGAAGATACGACACGAAGCCGTATCACAGTGAGGGATGAAGCCACGGCACGAAGCCGTATCACAATGAGTTCATCTAATGACCGTGACCTACTGAACTATAGGTGTTGGGAAACCAACTGCAAAGGTTCAAGCCCCAAGCTTACCCATAATGAGATCATCAACATGACCGTGACCTATTGAACTGTAGGTGTTGGGAAACCAACCGCGAAGGTTCAAGCCCCAAACTTACCCATCGAGCACTAGCCGAGACTAGCCTCCAAAACATAATTAATCACAAACGGCAATGAGGCCAAGATTACCGAATTCACAAGAATAATAGGGTGCTGCCTTGAGTGGGCCAACACGACAACAATAACTTATAGATGGGCACCGTCCTCGGCGGTCCCAATACAAATACCTCGACTGTCTTGGAATAGACAATCGATCACAACGACTCAACGGATGGCAACTATCCTCGACAGTCCCAATTCAATACCTCGGTTGTCTTAGAACGACCAATCGATAAAAACGACTCAATAGATGGGAACTATCCTCGACAGTCCCAATTCAATACATCGATTACCTTAGAACGACCAATCGATAACAACGATACAAAAGATGGGAAATGTCTTCGATAGTCCCAATTCAATACATCGATTACCTTAGAAATGCCAATCGATAACAACGATACAACGGATGGGAAATGTCTTCGACAGTCCCAATTCAATACATCGATTACCTTAGAACGGCCAATCAATAACAGCGATACAACAGATGGGAAATGTCTTCGACAGTCCCAATTCAATACATATATTACCTTAGAACGGCCGATCGGTAACAACGATACAATGGATGGCTCGGCACCTAAAATTAGTTACCGACGATGGAGATGATAATCGAACACGTCAATGCCTTCAATCGGCCAACACAACATCAACAAAAAATACCGATATCAATAACAACAATCACAACGATATCTCAATGGAACATCAGTCAACACTAACCATCGATACATCGATACCGCAAACCGGTAACACCCCCAAAACCATCCGGGATATTACAGCGCCGTGGGTCCTGCGCCGGAACGCACCAGGCTAAAAACCATTTCAAAAACGTTTAAAAACGCCAAAAGGACGATGACGGTAATAGTTTAAATACTCAAATATTTTCAAAAACATAGTTCGCAAATACCGTCATAAAATAACATTTGAAAATACAAGGCGAAATGCCAAATCTCAACAGTTTAAAATGTACGTTAAGCCTCCACTTAAACGTACCGATAAAATAGTTAGGAAAAAGGGTTTAACGAAATAACCCAAGTTCGCAAAGTGCCAAAAGACCATTTGAAATACACACGAGTTGGTAAAAATACCGAAAAGCCATTTTGAAATATACACACGCAGCGGATAAAAACACAGTTCAAAATACACATTTGCAGCGGAAATAAAACAACCAGAAATAAATACTCAATACTGAAAAACATGCCACAACCAGTATCACTCGGGAAGCTCACCCGTTCACGACCGCTACTAGCTCGATCTCCGAGTACCTAAAAATAAAGCCCACGACGGGGTCAGCCACAATACTCAATAATGATAACGATCACATCATCATGAATAATTACATACCAATGTAATAATATAGTAAGAATACTACCAACGTAATCTTACCGCCATAACCTTACCAATCCATGGCAATTCATAACAAATCAATCCTTACCATAATCCATATTTCGCATTCTCAAATGACGAAATAAACTCAACAACAATTATCTGTACTGTATTCCAAAAATACCAATAATCCTCAAAACATCATCATAACTCATAAGTGTGGAAATAATCCAATCTGTGCCATCTCCTATCCATCGGATTACACAATCAAATCTCAACCTGGATAAACCAATAATACACAACATTTCTGTAGGTCAACTACCACAAAACAATGAATACAAATCCCGAAACAACGACGTACATCCCGAATGCTCATACGATCAATAACACTGATCAACCAATACATCAACTGAGAATATCATCGACATGATAACTCCAAGCCAATAAAGAATCAATGATAACCGAGAGTACCCTCAACATGGTAAACTCCCAACACGATCAACAAATATCAACAATACCCTCAACAAGGTAGACTCCAAATGATCAACAAGGACCAACAATAACCGAAAATACCATCAACAAGGTAAACTCCAAATGATCAACAATAATGGATCTCAAAGAAATAACTCCGACTGTCGAACATACCCCTCGGGTGTATGAACAACCAGTCACAAACCGTCGAACATACCCAACCATAAATGGAGGATGAACGACCAAACAATATGGATCAAGGATGGAAGTCATAGTACGCCCGATCTGGAAATGTGTCCGTGCACAAGCCACCCCGGGTATCGATCAAATACACGTGTAGTCTTGTACCTAATTAGCCCCATGAACTACGTCTCGTGTGCACAGTTCAATGTGCAAATATCAACACATAACCATCATGTGCCTGGCTAAAAATCCTACACAATAACCAATCGGCACGCAGATATAACTCCAGATATGTCACGATGCAACATGACAACGAAACCCAAAGAAACACATATCCAATAAGGATCAAAAGACTCACCGAAGTGAATAACAACAGACTGACAATGAAAATTCGACACGACTAATCAATATCCAAAACATCAATCCTGGGATCATCATCCCCAAATGACTGACCAACACAATCTACGATCTCAATACAACTGTCCTAGGATCAACATCCGTCAACGAATAACCGATACGAAACTCATTACACGAAACCTCAACATCTAGAACAACTCAACATACTAATTATCCACATGACTAAACAAATACTTAGATTACCTCAAAGCCGAGGACCATATCCATCAACATCCCCTAATAAGGTACCATCCATTCAATACCAATAAACTTTTATCCCGATACTTATGTCATCACGATAACTATCCTCGATATCCGATATTGTATATCCTTGACCAAAGATAACTCACGTCTTCCCTGAACACAATTAAATCATATACCTTATGATTTATTACAACCACAGTACGATATACAAACCATTATCCTGACAACTTACATTTCTAACAACATTGCTATACGAATTATAAATGAAATGAAAACGAAACCATTCATCAAATATTATAAACTGAAAAAGTATAAACTTGACTCGATACCGATACCACGAAGCCGTTACCAAAATCCATTGCCTTAGTCCAAGAGCTCCTCAGCACCGAACAAAGCGATCTACGAACTCTTCGACCTCAAACGCAACACAACGATCACAAACAACGATCAAACATCTCAACCTATTGCAATAATCAATCAACAACTATCCGATAACAATCAATAACCGACATAGCCAACCAATCAAACTCAATGGCTCAACAATACCTCAATTATACACAAAACCGAGCAATACAACCCAAACCAAACAAACACGGATTCAAAACCACAATACGATTCCACAATCCAAAATTCATATCGACAATCACTTTAACCAAGTGTCAAAGCCTTAATGATTCCAAATTCAATCTTACATACGAATACAAGTTTCCTCCTTGTAAATTTATAATTAAACCAATTACCGATTATCATCACCAATCCGGACGATCCGATTAATTCAACATTATAGATAACCATATTCCAAAGGTTTCAAATAATTCCATTATTCGATTTGAACACTTGTTCAATACGTATGAATTCTCAAACTCAAAAGTGAATCATAATCTTATCAAACCCGGAACCACATTCGTATTCCTATACGAATATTGTACCAAAATACATAACTTAGTTCTAGATATGAATATTCCATATTCATATCCAAAACACCAACATCACTCAAACATGTTCATATATAATCCAAGAGTTCCTTAAGAACACAACTTATTCCGACATCACATTCAAAATCCTCAAACGACAAAATCCGATGTGTTCTAACATCTAAACAATCCTTATTCAGAATCAAGGTATATATAATCATGTCCTTCAACATATATACTTCTCATAACATCATGAATCGCAACAAACTACCAAGAACATCGAGAATACTACGATTCCATAATCATAACAACATAATCGAATCATTTGATCACCAATTCATTATCTTCCCTTAACAAAATTCTCGTAAATACCATGAATCATCACAACAATATCAATTCAACCATCATTCATACGAAAACGTGTAGAATTTTCCAAGTTCTACTCATTGAGACATTTCATCGAACACTTTGAAGGCATAGTCCAATTCAATCGATTATTCAAAGAAATACTCGAATTCGTTCTACAAAACTTCAAGGATAATGAATGATTACGAGTTTAAAATCAAGTTCAATCAACAATCTGAATCAAGATGAAGCAAATCGGCCAAAACACCAAGAAACCTCAAGAACATCCAAAAACCAAAAGTTTAGGTGTTCTTACCTTCGATCCGGGTGGAAGATGATGTTAATCCATGATTCCAACTTCCAAAACATGTTGTTATAAGTTGATTCTACTCAAAACCATCAATCCATGGTGAAAAATCGCGGAAGGAACGAAGAAAAATGAAAAATGTCGGATGTGACTCGGTCCAGGCCTTATATAGGCCGAGACCTACCGGTACCTTATGTACGTAACCGGCGGGTCCTTACGTACGTAGCCGGCCGTGGCCTACCCTTCTGTCCATTTTGGCCGACAGCCTTGCGTACGTAACCGACAGCTTCCTTACGTACGTAATCGGCCCTTACGGCCATAACGGGCCACAGCCTACGTACGTAATCGGCCAGTCCTAGACCCCAGCGAGTCACTGTCGATCGTGATCGGCCATCCCTGCGGGTCACTGCCGACCATGCTCAGCCACTACAGGTCCTCTCGGCCACGACTCGGCCAGTCACCCCGTAACGTACATAACACTTAATCCGTTGCGTACGTAATACGTACGTTGACTTGCTACAATATTATAATTGTATTACGTATGTAATACACCCTGTATAGCGTATGTAAATCCATCTGTTGACTCACCTGTCCACATCCGCGCCGAAAGCTGCCGACACCGGGCCCAACTGTCCAATTCCTCTTGTTACGTACGTAATACCTTACGCCTAACGCACGTAAAACGTATAATTTAGCGTACGTAAGTCCTTAAACTTAGCGTACGTTAAGGGCTCTATACTTAGCCAAAAATCCAACTGTTCCTGTCCGACGTCTCGACATACTGGATAGGAACACACGGAATACTGAATACACATATACTCATCCGAAAAATATTCTCATACGATATACCTGATATTCAAATCAGTTCAATCTGATACAACATATCCTCAATATATCTGTCAATCAAAACATCAATTACACAAGTATAACTGTCTCGGTTCTCAATTTATTTTATCCATACTGTATAGATACCAAACTATACAGTATACCTCAGATAAAATAACGCGAAAAATTTATACTGAAAATCCGGGTATTACATACTACCCCCTTATACTTACAGGTGCGTGAAGCCGATGATCTCCCATGATACTAGCACACGACTCCCACACGAATTCTCAACACAACCAACACACACCAATATCACAAATAGCAATTTGAAAAGAATCTCAAAAATTTTGGAAACTCCAAAAATCGATTTGACTCAAAAGTCAGAAAAACTCATTTTCAAAAATCACGCTACTACCATACCGGTAGAGCCACATAACACACACGCCTGGGTTTCACAAAACCCAAGCTCTTATACCATCTTCTATAACACCCCCAAAACCATCCGGGATATTACAGCGCCGTGGGTCCTGTAACACCCCCAATCCGCTCAGGGATATTACACGCCGTAAAACCTTTCCTCAAGGATCTACCAGGCTGGTAACAACATAGAACAACTCGACAATGCCTTAAAGGCTAAAATGACTAAGTAGACCGATTTGGTCATTCAATAAATACATACAACTCAAACTCATTACATGCCCACGCAGGGGTCGAGTACAACACACTCCCGTACAACGGGAAAGAATACCACAGCGGAAAATAAACTATAACTATACCAATGACCTCATACGGATCCTCGTGTGATTAGTATCGTTCATCTTTCATCATCCTCCGTGCCGACCCTGTGTTATGCTCCCAAACCTGAATGCAAAAAAACAGACATCCACCCCCCGAATACTCGGGGGTTAGCAAAACTCCACTGTTTTGCTAGTGCAAGAACAAAGTGCAAATACGAGCCATACCATTCACATTTCACGAATAACAATAATCAGGAATCCTCAAAAATCTAAACGTAACGAAAAGTACTTCCCGAGGCATGAGTTTGATAAACATTTCTCAAAACCGAAAGATCACCGATAAAGGGGAAACCATTTATAAAACAGTTTTAAAGATGCCATCGAGAGTTTTAATAGAAAACAATTTGCAAGAACGCCACTCAATCAACACAAACGAGTCTTCACAAATAATTCCACGGGATTCTCGACCCAAAATCAAATAATATCGGCACGAGATCAAACATCTCAACATCACACGGGGTTCTCGACCCAAACCCAAATAATATCGGCACGAGATCAAACATCTCAACATCACACGGGGTTCTCGACCCAAACCCAAATAATATCAACACGAGATCAATCATCTCAACATTCCACAGGTCCTCGACCCAAAACACGAATAGCACCACAATACCATCAAAGGTACAATCTCTCATTCGACATATCCTGCTCAAGACTTCGACACTAACCCTGAGATTTCACAAACCTCCTTGGTTAATTAACCCCGATACCAACGCTTTAAAAAAGTTGAAACAAGCTTTAAAAACACGAATCGCGGTCTATATCAAGACAAACATTTAAAAGTGAGTTGAAAGAATTTGAGATACGAACATCGTTCGATAACGGGTCTTAGCTATCACTCAAATACCCGTAACCAATAAGCCTGCCAGCGCCTCCCTTGCGCACTGTGTACCGGCGTTCACTTCCATCATGTTGGCCGCTCATTGAACATGTCACCGCACCGCGTCACTCCCGCAAGAGCCGCCTGCGCGCGCATTAGGTAACACCGGCGTTCACCACCCATATGGAGCCGCACATTGCAAGATACACCGTGCCGGAGTGCACGCCCGCCCTCGTAGGTTCCTGATACGACGTTTCTCACAACAAGTATCCACATTATCACAAACATCAAGCACACAAATAATCGTTGTAACAATTATCAAATCGATACACCAATTCACATAATTCATCCGTCACCCACGACCACACGAATAAATAACAACACGCACGTCAACCATAACGCGACTAAATAAGCAATACTCGTACACACGCATTATCAAGCGCAACATCAACATCAATTATATCCAAAGGATTCATGTAATCACTTACAACCCACACAATTTACAAAACACACGCGTTTTGAAAGTGAGCCTTAACGAGGCTAGCCGAATCCTTTGAAAACTCATTTCAAACAAATAAACAAACACACCAAGATGATCACCAATTATCATATCCACAAAACAAGAATGGTATGGACAAGGTACTTGCCTCGATACCACGAGCACGGAACCACGAACGGATACGGCTCAACCTAAAGCTTCTAACGCCCGATGTTAACGAAAAGGAAGACGACAACGAACGGAAGGGTTCAACACGGTTTCTTCACAAGAAACTCGACCCTAACAACAATATAATCAATAAATCATCGATCATACGAGGAAGGATAATCGTAGAACGCCCAAAAACCCCTCTAAGACATTTTATCGAACACCTTCAAGGCGTCGATAAAATACTCAATAAAACGACAAATCCGTGGCGATCCAACCGTGTAATAACAAGGAATTAAATATAATATATCTTAACAATCATCAATCCATCAATATTCTGAGTTAAAACGAATTAAACGGACAAATCGAACAAAATCCCCAAAACTATATTTTAGGAAAACTTGCCTTGATTCGGTCGATCGGAGCAAGTTATGGAAGGATTAATCGATGTTATGAACCTCCAAACTCCATGGATATGTTGTTAAACAAAATGGCTTCAAGCTTAGAACACGCCACCGCGAAGAGGAGAAGAAGAAGGTGAAAATGGCAAGAAAACGTCTCAGGGGCCTTGTATAAGCTTGATGACTCGACCGTGTCCGCCCGACACGGCCGTGGCGCGCAGCTGACCGGCGGGACTCGACCGTGTCCCGCTAGACACGGTCGCGGCGCGGAGGGGCCTTCCGAAAGTGACCGTCCGGCGACTTCGGCACGACTCGACCGTGTCCCGAACACGGTCGGGCGTGTCGGCGATGGTTCCGCATTTCGCACGAGTACGGCACGGGCCGTGTCGGACGACACGGTCGGGTCCTCGAGACAAACTTCCGGCATTTCCGCATTTAGTACGCACGGGCCGTGTCGGACGACACGGCCGAGTTCGGCCGGCAGTGATCGCCAATAACGAGCGGTGAGCTAAAAAGACCATAACTCTCTCGTCCGGACTCCGATTGACTCACCGTTCGAACCATTGGAAAGCTAACTCGATGCTCTATAATATTGCAAAGATTTAGAATTTTTGGAGTTACCAAAAATTAATGGCGACTTTACAAAGTCGAACTCCCACGTGAAAAAGTCGATTAAGGACACGGAACTCAACAAAACGACACCGAAACGAACTCGGATGACAAAAAGTGCAGAATTAATCATTCTCGAAATGACGAAAGGTCATGAGCGAGTCGTCAAAACGGACTTCCGCCGAAAAAAGAAAATTACCGAAATTCGAAATTGCGGATATTACATTCTACCCTCCTTAAAAGAAGTTTCGTCCCGAAACTTAAAACAAGTAGGGGGGAGCAATATACCCGCCAGGAAAACTCGACGAGATACACAAAAATAGAAAACTCGCGCCCAACGGCGAAACGCTGCAAGAAACGCAAAGAGACATACGGCGTGAAAACACGCTCCACGACGACCAACACAATGTCGCCGTTAGGGATACAATAAAACCAACAAATGACAAGCGTCATCAAACGGATAATATAGTCAAGTCGATTATCCGAACAATCACAAAACACAACCAACGAAAATCAATACGATTGACCAACCTGACGGTCCATCAATCTAAACGCGGGTCAAACGCTGAACAAATATGGAATTCCACCGCCCAAGGGTTGGAAGATCGGAAACGAGACTAATTTCCCGAACTTAAGGGAATTAGGAAGGAGCCTGAACGCTCAACAATCACGAAACGAGAACAAAACCGAACAAACAAACGATCGAGACAACAAAAATCGAACGATCATGTTCGGATCACGAAGAACAATAAGGTTCAACCGACAACTCCGAGGTTCACATCTCGACTCGAGACAAAACAAGATCCGGTGAAAACAACAAGATGCACACTCGCATAAGATCCACAGAAAGGGAATAACAATTGAAAAGTCACAACGACAAACGAGTTATTCAAATGATGCCACACTCGTTCGATAAACAAAAACAAGGGGCAGACAAGCTCAAATGTCAACGAACATAAATGAGTCAACAAAGTAGAATATACAGAAGTTCCAAATCCGATCCACTTCGAATAAGAGAACTAGTAAAACCAGATGATGTCACTTCCGAACAAGGTTCACAAGAATCGAGCCGAACTCGAAAAAGTCGCAGAGATAACCAGATTGACTCAAAACAAGATCACACTGCTCGAACGACGAAACCGAAATACGTAATGTCTGTAAAGTATCAACGAACACGAGCGAGTCGATAGACTCGAGAAAGAGAAAATGCAGAGTCTAAAAACAACACGGGTACTACATTCGACCTCTTATAAAAGAAGGTCGCCCCCGCAACTCACAACAGCGAAATCAAGGTGACGACACAACAAGCAACCGATAGAAACATCCTTCAAAGGCCTCTCAAGGCCGATTCCGATGATCAGGCCAAGCGCGAACTCCAAAAGTCTCGGTAGCCAATTCGCAAAATTGAATTCGGTGTCCCTCGAGTCCACACTTGAAATGTGTTACCGACGAGAAGGACAATATACACGTGCATGCCCCGCACATTACGGTTGAAACGTCTCGGCTCGGCATACCGAAAATACAAATGCTCGATACAATGGATCAAAACACCGCAAAACAACATACCGAGATGCCAACTCAAAGATAACATATCAACGCATACAAAAATCACAACAACAACGGCATCATTCGACGATTACAACATCCCGAACGATACCAAGACACAATCACAAACATCATGAAACAATCACCCATGTGTATAACGCACAAAAATCCGTGCTATAACAACTCACACTAGTGCGACAATACGCAAATCACCACGAGGCGATAAACAAGAAACACCGGTCACACCTCTCACAGAGCCAACAAAACATATGCGTGGCGACCGACTGACGCTCACGCCACCAATTCAATCACAATTCGGGGTTGACACCGTAACGAAAGTTCGAAAACCATACACGCATTTCCGGTCCGCAAACAGAATGATAGGTTTTAAAACGAAAACCACCTTTGAAGACAGTTTGGAAACACCAGTTGATCTTGAGTATCATTTTACAAAAGTTGAACAAACATCATTTTCGAGACTTTGAAAATCATCTTGCGTTTGAACAAAAATGAGGACACCTTCACGTAGTGAAAAACTTTCAAAAATATTCGACCCTTGGGTCTAAGCAATCGCATTTGAAAATATCTCAAAATGTTTTTGGTCCTCAACCGGAAAATTTTTGAAATGTATTGCGGCATTAGAAAACACCTTGAAAACACCGCAAGAAAATAATTCGTTTTAAAAGTACGTCTCGAATTTTAATTTTCTAAGATACTCGAGGTTTTCAAAATAATTCAATGGGCTAGAATGCCCAAAAATTTCGTAATTTCACGAACATTATAGCGCCGTGGTCCCACGCCGAACCCACCGGACTAAAAACCATTTACAAAAATGCCAAAAAGGCCGATGACGGTAATATTTCAAAACTCACGAAAGCCATTTACAAAATACTAAATACCGTCATAAGAATTTCACAAAGTGGTCAAGGCCATAATGCCAAAACTCGATTAAGGGAATCGGTTTTGAAATAAAACTCGGTCGGTAAAATACCGAAAGTCATTACAAAAGAACTCACACAATGGATAAAAGAAATACTGTTCAACATGCATAATCCAACAACACTACTCCTCATATGAACGAAATATGAGAGTCAAATAACCACATATCACGAAATCAAAATCCATAAAAGGATTCCGTCACTTAACAAATAATCATAAAAATAGCTCGTGTCACACGAGGCACAACACAAAGAAGGGAGACTTACATTCACTGTGTCGCACGAAGATGATGATCGCCACGATACTAATCACGACCAACAAACTGGCGACGCGTCGCGACACGACTCGACCGATAAAATCCGACAAGACAAAACTCAACAGACACCACTGACCCGACAGCCTAGGTTTCCACAACCTAAGCTCTGATACCATAAATGTAACACCCCCAATCCGCTCAGGGATATTACACGCCGTAGAACCTTTCCTCAAGGATCTACCAGGCTGGTAACAACATAGAACAACTCGACAATGCCTTTAAGGCTAAAATGACTAAGTAGACCGATTTGGTCTTTCAATAAATACATACAACTCAAACTCATTACATGCCCACGCAGGGGTCGAGTACAACACTCTCCCGTACAACGGGAAAGAATACCACAGCGGAAAATAAACTATAACTATACCAATGACCTCATACGGATCCTCGTGTGATTAGTATCGTTCATCTTTCATCATCCTCCGTGCCGACCCTGTGTTATGCTCCCAAACCTGAATGCAAAAAAACAGACATCCACCCCCCGAATACTCGGGGGTTAGCAAAACTCCACTGTTTTTCTAGTGCAAGAACAAAGTGCAAATACGAGCCATACCATTCACATTTTAGAATAACAATAACCAGGAATCCTCAAAAATCTAAACGTAACGAAAAGTACTTCCCGAGGCATGAGTTTGATAAACATTTCTCAAAACCGAAAGATCACCGATAAAGGGGAAACCATTTATAAAACAGTTTTAAAGATGCCATCGAGAGTTTTAATAGAAAACAATTTGCAAGAAAGCCACTCAATCAACACAAACGAGTCTTCACAAATAATTCCACGGGATTCTCGACCCAAAATCAAATAATATCGGCACGAGATCAAACATCTCAACATCACACGGGGTTCTCGACCCAAACCCAAATAATATCGGCACGAGATCAAACATCTCAACATCACACGGGGTTCTCGACCCAAACCCAAATAATATCAACACGAGATCAATCATCTCAACATTCCACAGGGTCCTCGACCCAAAACACAGAATAGCACCACAATACCATCAAAGGTACAATCTCTCATTCGACATATCCTGCTCAAGACCCCTGATTAATTAACCCTCGGAGATTTCATCAAACCTCCTTGGTTAATTAACCCTGATACCAACGCATTAAAAACAAGTTGAAACAAGCTTTCAAAAACACGAATCGCGGTCTATATCAAGACAAACATTTAAAAGTGAGTTGAAAGAATTTGAGATACGAACATCGTTCGGTAACGGGGTCTTAGCTATCACTCAAATACCCGTAACCAATAAGCCTGCCAGCGCCTCCCTTGCGCACTGTACCGGCGTTCACTTCCATCATGTTGGCCGCTCATTGAACATGTCACCGCACCGCGTCACTCCCGCAAGAGCCGCCCCTTGCGCGTGCATTAGGTAACACCGGCGTTCACCACCCATATGGAGCCGCACATTGCAAGATACACCGTGCCGGAGTGCACGCCCGCCTCGGAGGTTCCCGGATACGACGTTTCTCACAACAAGTATCCACATTATCACAAACATCAAGCACACATCGATCGTTGTAACAATTATCAAATCGATACACCAATTCACATAATTCATCCGTCACCCACGACCACACGAATAAATAACAACACGCACGTCAACCATAACGCGACTAAATAAGCAATACTGCATACACACGCATTATCAAGCGCAACATCAACATCAATTATATCCAAAGGATTCATGTAATCACTTACAACCCACACAATTTACAAAACACACGCGTTTTGAAAGTGAGCCTTAACGAGGCTAGCCGAATCCTTTGAAAACTCATTTCAAACAAATAAACAAACACACCAAGATGATCACCAATTATCATATCCACAAAACAAGAATGGTATGGACAAGGTACTTGCCTCGATACCACGAGCACGTAACCACGAACGGATACGGCTCAACCTAAAGCTTCTAACGCCCGATGTTAACGAAAAGGAAGACGACAACGAACGGAAGGGTTCAACACGGTTTCTTCACAAGAAACTCGACCCTAACAACAATATAATCAATAAATCATCGATCATACGAGGAAGGATAATCGTAGAACGCCCAAAACCCTTCTAAGACATTTTATCGAACACCTTCAAGGCGTCGATAAAATACTCAATAAAACGACAAATCCGTGGCGATCCAACCGTAATAACAAGGAATTAAATATAATATATCTTAACAATCATCAATCCATCAATATTCGAGTTAAAACGAATTAAACGGACAAATCGAACAAAATCCCCAAAACTATATTTTAGGAAAACTTGCCTTGATTCGGTCGATCGGAGCAAGTTATGGAAGGATTAATCGATGTTATGAACCTCCAAACTCCATGGATATGTTGTTAAACAAAATGGCTTCAAGCTTAGAACACGCCACCGCTAAGAGGAGAAGAAGAAGGTGAAAATGGCAAGAAAACGTCTCTGGGGCCTTTTATAGGCTTGACAGACTCGACCGTGTCCGCCCGACACGGCCGTGGCGCGCAGCTTGACCGGGGGACTCGACCGTGTCCCGCTAGACACGGTCGCGGTGCGGAGGTGCCTTCCGAAGTGACCCGTCTGACAATGACTTCAAGACGACTCGACCGTGTCCTGGAACACGGTCGGGCGTGTCAGCATGGTCCGGCATTTCCGGATGAGTACGGACGGGCCGTGTCGGACGACACGGTCGGGTCCCGAGACGAAACTTCCGGCATTTCCAGTACGGCACGGGCCGTGTCGGACGACACGGTCGAGTTCGGCCGGCAGTGATCGGCCAATAACGAGCGGGTGAGCTAAAAAGACCATAACTCTCTCGTCCGGACTCCGATTGACTCACCGTTCGAACCATTGGAAAGCTAACTCGATGCTCTATAATATTGCAAAGATTTAGAATTTTTGGAGTTACCAAAAATTAATGGCGACTTTACAAAGTCGAACTCCCACGTGAAAAAGTCGATTAAGGACACGGAACTCAACAAAACGACACCGAAACGAACTCGGATGACAAAAAGTGCAGAATTAATCATTCTCGAAATGATGAAAGGTCATGAGCGAGTCGTCAAAACGGACTTCCGCCGAAAAAAGAAAATTACCGAAATTCGAAATTGCGGATATTACAGGTCCCGCGCTGGAACCCACGAGGCTAAAAACCATTTAAAAAACGTTTAAAAACGCCAAAAGGCCGATGACGGTAATAGTTTAAATACTCAAATATTTTCAAAAACATAGTTCTCAAATACCGTCATAAAATACCATTTGAAAATACAAGGCGAAATGCCAAATCTAAACAGTTTAAAATGTACATTAAGCCTCCACTTAAACGTACCGATAAAATAGTTAGGAAAAAAGGTTTAACGAAATAACCCAAGTACGCAAAGTGCCAAAAGGCCATTTGAAATACACACGAGTTGGTAAAAATACCGAAAAGCCATTTTGAAATATACACTCGCAGTGGATAAAAACACAGTTCAAAATACACATTTGCAGCGGAAATAAAACAACCATAAATAAATACTCAATACTCAAAAACATGCCACAGCCAGTATCACTCGGGAAGCTCACCCCTTCACGACCACTACTAGCTCGATCTCCGAGTACCTAAAAATAAAGCCCACGACGGGGTCAGCCACAATACTTAATAATGATAACGATCACATCATCATGAATAATTACATACCAATGTAATAATATAGTATGAATACTACCAACGTAATCTTACCGCCATAACCTTACCAATCCATGGCAATTCATAACAAATCAATCCTTATCATAATCCATATTTCGCATTCTCAAATGACGAAATGAACTCAACAACAATTATCTGTACTGTATTCCAAAAATACCAATAATCCTCAAAACATCATCATAACTCTAAGTGTGGAAATAATCCAATCCGTGTCAACTCCTGTCCATCGGATTACACAATCAAATCTCAACCTGGATAAACCAATAATACAAAACATTTCTGTAGATCAACTACCACAAAACAATGAATACAAATCCCGAAACAACGACGTACATCCCGAATGCTCATACGATCAATAACACTGATCAACCAATACATCAACTGAGAATATCATCGACATGATAACTCCAAGCCAATAAAGAATCAATGATAACCGAGAGTACCCTCAACATGGTAAACTCCCAACACGATCAACAAAGATCAACAATACCCTCAACAAGGTAGACTCCAAATGATCAACAAAGGACCAACAATAACCGAGAATACCATCAACAAGGTAAACTCCAAATGATCAACGATAATGGATCTCAAAGAAATAACTCCGACTGTCGAACATACCCCTCAGGTGTATGAACAACCAGTCACAAACTGTCGAACATACCCAACCATAAATGGAGGATGAACGACCAAACAATATGGCTCAAGGATGGAAGTCATAGTACGCCCGATCCGGAAATGTGTCCGTGCACAAGCCACCCCAGGTATCGATCAAATACACGTGTGGTCTTGTACCTAATTAGCCCCATGAACTACGTCTCGTGTGCACAGTTCAATGTGGAAATATCAACACATAACCATCATGTGCCCGGCTAAAAATCCTACACAATAACTAATCGGCACGCAGATATAACTCCAGATATGTCACGATGCAACATGACAACGAAACCCAAAGAAACACATATCCAATAAGGATCAAAAGACTCACCGAAGTGAATAACAACAGACTGACAATGAAAATTCGACACGACTAATCAATATCCAAAACATCAATCCTGGGATCATCATCCCCAAATGACTGACCAACACAATCTACGATCTCAATACAACTGTCCTAGGATCAACATCCGTCAACGAATAACCGATACGAAACTCATTACACGAAACCTCAACATATACAACAACTCAACATACTAATTATCCACATGACTAAACAAATACTTAGATTACCTCAAAGCCGAGGACCATATCCATCAACATCCCCCAATAAGGTACCATCCATTCAATACCAATAAACTTTTATCCCGATACTTATGTCATCACGATAACTATCCTCGATATCCGATATTGTATATCCTTGACCAAAGATAACTCACGTCTTCCCTGAACACAATTAAATCATATACCTTATGATTTATTACAACCAGATTACGATATACAAACCATTATCCCGACAACTTACATTTCTAACAACATTGCTATACGAATTATAAATGAAATGAAAACGAAACCATTCATCAAATATTATAAACTGAAAAAGTATAAACTTGCCTCGATACCGATACCACGAAGCCGTTACCAAAATCCATTGCCTTAGTCCAAGAGCTCCTCAGCACCGAACAAAGCGATCTACGAACTCTTCGACCTCAAACGCAACACAACGATCACAAACAACGATCAAACATCTCAACCTATTGCAATAATCAATCAACAACAATCCGATAACAATCAATAACCGACATAGCCAACCAATCAAACTCAATGGCTCAACAATACCTCAATTATACACAAAACCGAGCAATACAACACAAACCAAACAAACACGGATTCAAAACCACAATACGATTCCACAATCCAAAATTCATATCGACAATCAATTTAACCAAGTGTCAAAGCCTTAATGATTCTAAATTCAATCTTACATATGAATACAAGTTTCCTCCTTGTAAATTTATAATTAAACCAATTACCGATTATCATCACCAATCCGGACGATCCGATTAATTCAACATTATAGATAACCATATTCCAAAGGTTTCAAATAATTCCATTATTCGATTTGAACACTTGTTCAATACGTATGAATTCTCAAACTCAAAAGTGAATCATAATCTTATCAAACCCGGAACCACATTCGTATTCCTATACGAATATTGTACCAAAATACATAACTTAGTTCTAGATATGAATATTCCATATTCATATCCAAAACACCAACATCACTCAAACATGTTCATATATAATCCAAGAGTTCCTTAAGAACACAACTTATTCCGACATCACATTCAAAATCCTCAAACGACAAAATCCGATGTGTTCTAACATCTAAACAATCCTTATTCAGAATTCAAGGTATATATAATCATGTCCTTCAACATATATACTTCTCATAACATCATGAATCGCAACAAACTACCAAGAACATCGAGAAAACTACGATTCCATAATCATAACAACATAATCGAATCATTTGATCACCAATTCATTATCTTCCCTTAACAAAATTCTCGTAAATACCATGAATCATCACAACAATATCAATTCAACCATCATTCATACGAAAACGTGTAGAATTTTCCAAGTTCTACTCATTGAGACATTTCATCGAACACTTTGAAGGCATAGTCCAATTCAATCGATTATTCAAAGAAATACTCGAATTCGTTCCACAAAACTTCAAGGATAATGAATGATTACGAGTTTACAATCAAGTTCAATCAACAATCTGAATCAAAACGAAGCAAATCGGCCAAAACACCAAGAAACCTCAAGAACATCCAAAAACCAAAAGTTTAGGTGTTCTTACCTTCGATCCGGGTGGAAGATGATGTTAATCCATGATTCCAACTTCCAAAACATGTTGTTATAAGTTGATTCTACTCAAAACCATCAATCCATGGTGAAAAATCGCGGAAGGAACGAAGAAAAATGAAAAATGTCGGATGTGACTTGGTCCAGGCCTTATATAGGCCGAGACCTACCGGTACCTTATGTACGTAACCGGCGGGTCCTTACGTACGTAGCCGGCCGTGGCCTACCCTTCTGTCCATTTTGGCCGACAGCCTTGCGTACGTAACCGGCAGCTTCCTTACGTACGTAATCGGCCCTTACGGCCATAACGGTCCACAGCCTACGTACGTAATCGGCCAGTCCTAGACCCCAGCGAGTCACTACCGATCGTGATCGGCCATCCCTGCGGGTCACTGCCGACCATGCTCGGCCACTACAGGTCCTCTCGGCCACGACTCGGCCAGTCGCCCCGTAACGTACATAACACTTAATCCGTTGCGTACGTAATATGTACGTTGACTTGCTACAGTATTATAATTGTATTACGTATGCAATACACCCTTTATAGCGTACGTAAATCCATCTATTGACTCACCTGTCCACATCCGCGCCGAAAGCTGCCGACACCGGGCCCAACTGTCCAATTCCTCTTGTTACGTACGTAATACCCTACGCCTAACGTACGTAAAACGTATAATTTAGCGTACGTAAGTGTAATACCCGGTTGTGAATTCATTTATTATCATTCAGTAACTATCACTCAGAATTTTTTTTCACTCAGTAATAATCATTCATCATTCATATTCAGTCAACTATGTTCACCTTTCGGCGTATTTTGGGATCATCACTGTTTGAGATCGAGCCGAGATTGTTGTCGTCATCATCATCATGTTTTTATTTGCAGTTTGAGAGGTAGTGCACGCTACCCATTGTAGTTAGCGCGCGCTAATGAGGTGCATGTAACACACGTAATGATTCAGTTTTAGCGCACGCTAGCGCAAGTGAGGCAGGCAGTCCAGAAGGTACTGGGCTGATTTTGGAAATTCGTAGCGCACGCTACAAGTGGTAAGTAGCGTACGCTAACTATGCTGGTAACGCACGCTAAGACTTCAGAGTAGCGCACGCTAGCGCGCTCAGATCAGAGGACAGTAGGTTCTGGACTCCAGGATTTTGGATATCAACTATCATGTAGCGCACGCTAACATAAGGTTAACGTACGCTAAGGATAGGTTGTTAGCGCACGCTACCAAAGGTACTTAGCGCACGCTAACGACTCAGTCAGGGGGTACTGGACTACCCGGTACACGCGTTAGCGCACGCTAACATCAGGAGTTAGCGCGCGCTAAGCAGGGACAGTATAAATAGGACAGTTTGGTCCAACTTTCGTCATTTCTTCATTTCTCAATCATTTCGGACGAGCTCGGGCGATTCGGAAAGGTCTTTTCGAGCTGCAATCATCTAGCATCATCTTCAAGCTCCTAAGTTGGATTAATCATCATCTAAATCAGTTTCATCACTCCAAATCAAGATAATGATTCTTGGATCTAGAATTTCGGATCTTGGGTGTTTTGCTTTCGACCTCTTCGTGTTTAATCGATATTGTGTTGGAATATGTTAGATATGGATTATCTATCTTGGATACATGTATTTCTACGGATTCATTGGTCTAATTTTCGGAATTTGTGAATAATTGAGGAATTGTTCAAGAACCCTTATGGGTTGACTTTGGAATTTTGGGGGTTTTCGACTAAATGTTGTTGAAATATCGTTCTAAGTATTCCTATTGGATTATTGATAGTATTCATGAGTTTTTGTTGGTTTGAATCATTCATTGGGAGTTGGTTTCGGATGTAATTGAGTTTTGGTTGTAAACAATTGGAGATTGTTTACAACGCGTTTGTGTAAATGCCCCAATGAGTTTCGGGTATTGTTGTATCGACTTTTGAGTTGGTTGTGATCATGCTTGATTCATGTATTAAGAGAATTGTTGGTTTTTGTGTTGTTTAAGGTTGTTCAAGCGGCCGGTAATTTCATTAAGGACGTTGATCGTGGAAGTACCTTCTCGCCTTCGGTTTGAGGCAAGTTTTATACTTGTACTAGTCAATGAGCTAATGTCATCATGTATGTGTATGAATGTGTTGTATCATTCCGAGACTTAGTCTCTTCATGGATTCATTGATATCAAGAGATCGTTCGATACGATACCTTCCGGCAATTTTGCCAAATGTTTATTGTTGTTCGTTAACGGCCGATTCAAGGCATTGTAATACTCATTATTAATGTCATTGTCGATAGCCAGTTCGCGGTATCGATGTATTGATTGTTGTCAATATAGATGTCAATTTAAGACATCGTTGAGATCATTGTTATTCCTGTTTGGATCGTCATTAAAACTGTACAGGCCGATTAAAGGCATTGGCTTATTCATTTCTCACCTTCGTCGTCGGTAACCGATTAAAGGTGCCGAGACATCATTCGTATCATTGTCATCGATTGGCCGTTCTCAGGCAAATCTAAATGTTCAATCATTCACTGCATCATTGTTATCGATTGACCTTTCTAAGGCAATCGAAGTATTCACTCATTCATCGTGTCATTGTTATCGATTGGCCGTTCTCAGGCAAATCGAAGTGTTCAATCATCCGCTGCATCATTGTTGTCGGTTGGCCGTTCTAAGGCAATCGAGGTGTTAATTTGGGACTGTCTAGGACGGTGTCTATCCGTGTGTTACTATCATCGTGTTGGCCGACTCAAGGCAGCACACTATCATTCATTGTGATACGGCTGGATGTCGTGGCTTCGGCCCTAATTGTGATACGGCTGGATGCCGTGGCTTCGGCCCTAATTGTGATACGGCTGGATGCCGTGGCTTCGGCCCTAATTGTGATACGGCTGGATGCCGTGGCTTCGGCCCTAATTGTGATACTACCGATGCCGTGGCCGCCCTAATTGTGATACGGCTGGATGCCGTGGCTTCGGCCCTAATTGTGATACGGCTGGATGCCGTGGCTTCGGCCCTCATTGTGATATGGCTTCGTGCCATGGCTTCGGCCCTCATTAATACAGTTTCGGGCTGTTCTGACTTCAGGTGTTTGTGATATTTGTTAATTTCCGCTGAACGGCTTGTAAGCCTTTATTATTGTCCTGGTAATTTCATTGGAGCCTTCGGGCATTGTGATTCATAATTAATTCAGTCCTGGTTTGGTTCATGTCTTGTAATTCATTGTGGTATTCTGTGATTTTGATTCGCCGTCGGGCACTTATGTTCTAACCTGTCGAACAGGTATTAATAGTATGTCGTGGGCATAGTATTTCACGAATGCTCGATTCTTACCTTGGTTTGTGAGCATCTCGTATTATTATTATCATTGTACCGTTTCATTCTGCCTTTGGATGCATATCATATTATACATGTATTTGATGTTCATTATCTGGATGACTGACCCCGTGGGGGCGGAACATGTTTTCATGTTTTAGGTGCTTGCGAGGAGAGAGTTGAGACACAGGGGCATGACGTTGGCAACGAGGCATTCGAGCGATACTAGTCTGAGTTGTTCATTGTTGGTCACCACCGGAGTGTACTCGGCATCGCTGATTGTTGTCATGTTGTATTACCCAATGGATGTTCGTGGATGTTGTTGTATTTCATTTTGGCCATGTAGGCCACTTTTGTCATTGAAATTCCTTATCGGAATATTGTGTCGGACATCATGGTAAGGACTATGATTTTCCCTTGTTGTTCAATTTAATGTATATTAGTCATGTTTGCCTGGTGGATCTCCTGGTGTGGGGTCCACGGCACTGTAATAACCCAATAGGATTTGGGGGTGTTACAGAAATGGTATCAGAGATCTGGGTTGTGAGATACCCTGAGGTGTGAGTTATATGGTCCTACCGACGCGGTAGTAGTGGGATTGTCAGGTTATGACAATCTAGTCAGTCGGGTTTTGTGAGTCGTAATATTAGTGCGACTGCACGAGTCATTCATTCATCGAGTCGTCGTCAGTGAAGACTAGTATCGCGAGACCTCGAAGCTTCGTATGACCTGTGTAAGGACTCGATTCTCTTTATGTTCATACATTCATCATGTCATTAATTGCTCATGCCTTGTTGAAACCTATATGCGATATTAGTGTTATGATTGATTCATGACTAATTGTTTCGGGACGCGTATGGCTTGTGTAAGCATTAAGGATCAACTCATTCATCAGTTAATAATCCTCAATCGTCATTCTGATCTTGTCGATCATGTTAATTCATTCATCACTCAGTCAATATCATTACTCAGTTAATTCATCACTCAGATAATTCATTCATCACTCAGTCAATATCATTACTCAGTTAAATCATCACTCAGATAATTCATCCATCACTCAGTTAATTCATTCCTCACTCAGTCAATATCATCACTCAGATAATTCATCCATCACTCAGTTAATTCATTCCTCACTCAGTCCATATCATTACTCAGATAATTCATTCATCAGTCAGTTAATTCATTCATCACTCAGTCAATATCATCACTCAGATAATTCATTCATCACTCAGTCAATCTCATCGTTCAGTTAATTCATTCGTCACTCAGTCGATCTCATTATTCAGTTAATTCATTAATCATTCAGCCCATCTCACGGTTCAGTTGTTGATCTTGAGGATTGAATTTTCAACCTTGTTAACTTGTTCAAGGTAATCATTTCAGGAATTTCATCAGGCAATCATGTTACCTCATTTGATGTTTCATACGATCTTATCATACTCTGACGTAATGTCGACGATCATTGCATTAAATCATTAATGCATTCATTGTGCGAGGGCGTGTATGCTCATTATTGTCACTCTATAACGTAATCATAATGCGATATTCATGCGGAATCTATAATCATCATGTGACTTTCCTACTTCAGTATGGATAGAGCTGTCAGAGGACGCAGGGGAAGAGGCCGCGGTGCGGGCCGGAACCCGGGATCTCGTGTGCATGCCCACACGAACGCGAGAGATATCATTAATTCATCAAATAGCGAGGCTACTCATTCATCAGCAGATAATCATTCACTGTCAGGAGTCGTACCCGAGAGGCATCTCACTCGGAAGGTGTTCGGGTTGATCCATTCATATTTATGCAGGGCATGATGGCCCAGATGACTCAGATGACGCGGATAGTGGAGACCATGCAGACCTCGATGGTTCGTGGTCCACCGCAACAGGGATACCAGGTGCCATTTCATGGACAGACTGGAGGAGTGAATCAGATTGTTGGTGATATCTCTCGTCAGATGCCGCCTACTTTTGAGGGTTCGTCGGAACCAGCTGATATTGTTCATTGGCTCGAACATTTTGATAAACTCTTCGACATGGTTCAGTGTCCAGAAGAGAGTAAAGTGGCAGTAGCGGCTTATTACTTGAGTAAGGGCGCTTATTCGTGGTGGCTTTCTGTGAAACCCATCGATCGTGATTGTATTTGGAGCGAGTTCAAGACTCTCATGTTAGAGAGGTATTACCCGGCTCCACTTCGTGAAGCCAAGTGGCGTGTTTTGAACCCCGAATCCGTCGAGGACGAGGGTGTTATTGTCATTGCTGAGAAGTTTCAGGGACTACTTCAGTTTGCTTCGTCAATTATCCGTACTGAGGCGGATAAAATGAAGTATTTTAGCAAGAGGCTAAATCCGCAGTTGAGGATGCAGTTGTTCAATCACAATTGTAATTCACTTAGTGAGTTCATCGGGAAGGCTCTTGGAGCAGAGCTTTTGATCAAGGAGCTTACTCAGAAGCATCCTTCAGTTTCTTCAGGTGAGAGGACTAGAATGTCGGCTCGTTCAGAGGGACATCGGGCTCCGACGTCCAAGGGGTCATTTTCTAGTCGTCTTCATGCTGGGACAGCATCTTCCTCTCAGGCGACGAGTTCGACTGTTGTTTGCTTTAACTGTGATTCAGCAGGTCACGTTAGTACCCGGTGTACGATGCCAGCTATTGTCTGTTTTCTGTGTGGGAGGCAGGGACACCGGCAAATCTGCAGGGTTCTAGCGCCAAGAATCGCAAGGGAGCTCAAGAGCCTCGAGGGATTTTGTTACTCCAGCCCGTACTTCATTCAAGGGACCCTATCAGGCCTCGAGGGCCAGAGGTAAGGACATTCATCACCGGTTTGAACAAGTTAATTCTTGTTCGTTAATAGTATAATCATTCATTTCATTGTCGTTCATTCATTCATATAATTCATTCATCATACATCAATCATGTTGGGACTTGTCATCATGAAACTAATCATTCAATTCACGAGGAACAACGGTTCCAATAATTTCACTTGACCTATCACTCATGACGTTATTAATTCACCTTGGTGAGTCATTCTTGATCCTGGTCGGATTTATAGTCATTTATCATTCATCATTCATTTTAGTCACTTTCATTCTCGTGACCTTCTGAGATCATAGTTAGCGGCGAATTCATCATCGGATATACCTTTAATCGTTGAGATAGAGGAAATCGATGATATGGAAGGATATCGATGTTGGGTACATTTGAGATGTAACCTTGTTTTTTTGGATGACTGTGTAAATCTATCCGTAATAATGTATCGTGACTGTGAATCATTTATTGTTGATCTATCTTATTATGATCATTTTCGAGAATCTTGAGATTTGGGTCATTTGTTGGGAGCTCATCCCTCCGGCGTTGTGCTCGAGATTTCGTGATAATTTGAGAAATCGTTCACTGTGCTTCGAGACGTCAAGTCTTGGGGACTTGGGCTTGCGGTTGATTTGGTCCCGAGGACTTTTTGGGCGTTATTGTTTTCAGATCGTGATGGATAGTTCATATCCCGAGTTGTTTACCCTCAGTTTCGAGGACGAAACTCTTTTTAAGGGGGGGAGTATGTAATACCCGGTTGTGAATTCATTTATTATCATTCAAGAATCGTCACTCAGAATTTTTTTTCACTCAGTAATAATCATTCATCATTCATATTCAGTCAACTATGTTCACCTTTCGGCGTATTTTGGGATCATCACTGTTTGAGATCGAGCCGAGATTGTTGTCGTCATCATCATCATGTTTTTATTTGCAGTTTGAGAGGTAGCGCACGCTACCCATTGTAGTTAGCGCGCGCTAATGAGGTGCATGTAACGCACGTAATGATTCAGTTTTAGCGCACGCTAGCGCAAGTGAGGCAGGCAGTCCAGAAGGTACTGGGCTGATTTTGGAAATTCGTAGCGCACGCTACAAGTGGTAAGTAGCGTACGCTAACTATGCTGGTAACGCACGCTAAGACTTCAGAGTAGCGCACGCTAGCGCGCCGAATCGAGGACGATGGTTCTGGACTCCAGGATTTTGGATATCAACTATCATGTAGCGCACGCTAACATAAGGTTAACGTACGCTAAGGACAGGTTGTTAGCGCACGCTACCAAAGGTACTTAGCGCACGCTAACGACTCAGTCAGGGGGTACTGGACTACCCGGTACACGCGTTAGCGCACGCTAACATCAGGAGTTAGCGCGCGCTAAGCAGGGACAGTATAAATAGGACAGTTTGGTCCAACTTTCGTCATTTCTTCATTTCTCAATCATTTCGGACGAGCTCGGGCGATTCGGAAAGGTTTTTTCGAGCTGCAATCATCTAGCATCATCTTCAAGCTCCTAAGTTGGATTAATCATCATCTAAATCAGTTTCATCACTCCAAATCAAGGTAATTATTCTTGGATCTAGAATTTCGGATCTTGGGTGTTTTGCTTTCGACCTCTTCGTGTTTAATCGATATTGTGTTGGAATATGTTAGATATGGATTATCTATCTTGGATACATGTATTTCTACGGATTCATTGGTGTAATTTTCGGAATTTGTGAATAATTGAGGAATTGTTCAAGAACCCTTATGGGTTGACTTTGGAATTTTGGGGGTTTTCGACTAAATGTTGTTGAAATATCGTTCTAAGTATTCCTATTGGATTATTGATAGTATTCATGAGTTTTTGTTGGTTTGAATCATTCATTGGGAGTTGGTTTCGGATGTAATTGAGTTTTGGTTGTAAACAATTGGAGATTGTTTACAACGCGTTTGTGTAAATGCCCCAATGAGTTTCGGGTATTGTTGTATCGACTTTTGAGTTGGTTGCGATCATGCTTGATTCATGTATTAAGAGAATTGTTGGTTTTTGTGTTGTTTAAGGTTGTTCAAGCGGCCGGTAATTTCATTAAGGACGTTGATCGTGGAAGTACCTTCTCGCCTTCGGTTTGAGGCAAGTTTTATACTTGTACTAGTCAATGAGCTAATGTCATCATGTATGTGTATGAATGTGTTGTATCATTCCGAGACTTAGTCTCCTCATGAATTCATTGATATCAAGAGATCGTTCGATACGATACCTTCCGGCAATTTTGCCAAATGTTTATTGTTGTTCGTTAACGGCCGATTCAAGGCATTGTAATACTCATTATTAATGTCATTGTCGATAGTTGTCATGTATCGATGTATCGATTGTTGTCAATATAGATGTCAATTTAAGACATCATTGAGATCATTGTTATTCTGTTTGGATCGTCATTAAAACCGCATGTGCCGATTAAAGGCATTGGCTTATTCATTTCTCACCTTCGCCGCTTCAGAACCGATTAAAGGTGCCGAGACATCATTCATATCATTGTCATCGATTGGCCATTCTCGTGCAAATCTAAATGTTCAATCATTCATTGCATCATTGTTATCGATTGACCTTTCTAAGGCAATCGAGGTATTCACTCATTCATCGTGTCATTGTTATCGATTGGCGCTCGTGCAAATCGAAGTGTTCAATCATCCATTGCATCATTGTTGTCGGTTGCCGTTCTAAGGCAATCGAGGTGTTAATTTGGGACTGTCTAGGACGGTGTCTATCCGTGTTACTATCATCGTGTTGGCCGACTCAAGGCAAGACACTATCATTCATTGTGATACGGTGGATGCCGTGGCTTCGCCCTAATTGTGATACGGTGGATGCCGTGGCTTCGCCCTAATTGTGATACGGCCGATGCCGTGGCTTCGCCCTAATTGTGATACGGCCGATGCCGTGGCTTCGCCCTAATTGTGATACGGCCGATGCCGTGGCTTCGCCCTAATTGTGATACGGCCGATGATGCCGTGGCTTCGCCCTAATTGTGATACTACCGGATGCCGTGGCTTCGCCCTCATTGTGATATGGCTTCGTCGTGGCTTCGCCCTCATTGATCTGATTTGGGTCGTTTCGACTTCGTGTTTGTGATATTTGTTAATTTCATTGAACGGCTTGTAAGCCTTTATTATTGTCTGGTAATTTCATTGGAGCCTTCGGGCATTGTGATTCATAATTAATTCATCCTGGTTTGGTTCATGTCTTGTAATTCATTGTGGTATTCGTGATTTTGATTCGCCGTCGGCACTTATGTTCTAACCTCCGAATGTATTAATAGTATGCCGTGGGCATAGTATTTCACGAATGCTCGATTCTTACCTTGGTTTGTGAGCATCTCGTATTATTATCATTGTACCGTTTCATTCTCGCTTGATGCATATCATATTATACATGTATTTGATGTTCATTATCTGATGATCGACGTGGGGCGGAACATGTTTTCATGTTTTAGGTGCTTGCGAGGAGAGAGTTGAGACACAGGGGCATGACGTTGGCAACGAGGCATTCGAGCGATACTAGTCCGAGTTGTTCATTGTTGGTCAGTCAGCTGGAGTGTACTCCGGCATCGTCAGTTGTTGTCATGTTGTATTACCCGAACAGATGTTCGTGGATGTTGTTGTATTTCATTTTGGCCATGTAGGCCACTTTTGTCATTGAAATTCCTTATCGGAATATTGTGTCGGACATCATGGTAAGGACTATGATTTTCCCTTGTTGTTCAATTTAATGTATATTAGTCATGTTTGCCTGGTGGATCTCCTGGTGTGGTGTCCACGGCACTATAATAACCCAATAGGATTTGGGGGTGTTACAGTAAGTCCTTAAACTTAGCGTACGTTAAGGGCTCTATACTTAGCCAAAAATCCAACTGTTCCTGTCCGACGTCTCGACATACTGGATACGAACACACGGAATACTGAATACACATATACTCATCCGAAAAATATTCTCATACGATATACCTGATATTCAAATCAGTTCAATCTGATACAACATATCCTCAATATATCTGTCAATCAAAACATCAATTACACAAGTATAACTATATCGGTTCTCAATTTATTTTATCCATACTGTATAGATACCAAACTATACAGTATACCTCAGATAAAATAACGAGAAAAATTTATACTGAAAATCCGGGTATTACATACTACCCCCCTTAAAATAAGTTTCGTCCTCGAAACTTGCGACCTGTCACCAATAACAGATAAATCCAAAACTTTCCAACTCATCACAAAACAATCAAGTGTCGCCACAAGCGAATAACCAAACCAATATACTTACAAGTGCGTGAAGCCGATGATCTCCCATGATACTAGCACACGACTCCCACACAAATTCTCAACACAACCAACACACACCAATATCACAAATAGCAATTTGAAAAGAATCTCAACAATTTTGGAAACTCCAAAAATCGATTTGACTCAAAAGTCAGAAAAACTCATTTTCAAAAATCACGCTACTACCATACCGGTAGAGCCACATAACACACACGCCTGGGTTTCACAAAACCCAAGCTCTTATACCATCTTCTATAACACCCCCAAAACCATCCGGGATATTACAGCGCCGTGGGTCCCGCGCTGGAACCCACCAGGCTAAAAACCATTTAAAAAACGTTTAAAAACGCCAAAAGGCCGATGACGGTAATAGTTTAAATACTCAAATATTTTCAAAAACATAGTTCTCAAATACCGTCATAAAATACCATTTGAAAATACAAGGCGAAATGCCAAATCTAAACAGTTTAAAATGTACATTAAGCCTCCACTTAAACGTACCGATAAAATAGTTAGGAAAAAAGGTTTAACGAAATAACCCAAGTACGCAAAGTGCCAAAAGGCCATTTGAAATACACACGAGTTGGTAAAAATACCGAAAAGCCATTTTGAAATATACACTCGCAGTGGATAAAAACACAGTTCAAAATACACATTTGCAGCGGAAATAAAACAACCATAAATAAATGGCAAAATAGCTCTACTAGGGACTCAAGTTTGTCATTTTTATCACTTAAGGGACTAAAGTTTGAAGTGTTTCATATAAGGGACTCAAGTTACAAATATTTAGCCCGTTAGGGACCCGTTAATTTCGTCCCGTTAAGTTTTAACAGACGTTTTAACGGACTGATCTTTGAGGGATTTTTTGACACATGGCAGTTTATGATTCATTAATTGAATGATGATTATGACAGAAGTCTCCTTCGTCTCCTTCGTCTCCCTCGCCATTAAAAAGTCTGTATATTTTAAAAAATTAAAAAAATCTGTATATTTTAAAAAATTGAAACTTTATTTTTTTTAAAA
Source organism: Orobanche coerulescens (assembly GCA_033398695.1). Lineage (NCBI taxonomy): Eukaryota > Viridiplantae > Streptophyta > Magnoliopsida > Lamiales > Orobanchaceae > Orobanche > Orobanche coerulescens. The sequence goes on from CM065816.1 coordinate 97,432,532, forward strand.
AAATCTGGAATATTAATATTAAAAATCTAATGCTTTTATTTGAAGTTAAAAATAAAAATTAAAAATTAAAAATATTTGGATCTGATTTATAATTAACCTTTAGTTTTTTTTTTAGATTTTTAGATTTTTTTTGTAAAATAATATTTATTTATTAATATTATGAAAAATTAGATCCAGTTTTCTATTTATTTATGAAAAATAATATCTCAATTTATTAAAAAAGTTTATAAATTATATCCAAATTTTTTATTTCCAAATTTTAAATAAAAACATCCGATTTAAGTACTAATATTCCAGATTTTTTTAAAAAAACTGAGAAAAAAAATAAAGTTTCATTTTTTTTTAAAAAAATCCAGATTTTTATTTATTTTATTTTTAGACTTTTATATTTTTATTATTATTTTATTATTATTACAAAAATATGAATTTTTTTATTATATTTTTATGTTTTATTTTTAACTTTAAATAAAAGCATTAGATTTTTAATATTAATATTCCAGATTTTTTTTAAAAAAAAATAAAGTTTCAATTTTTCTAAAAAATACAGATTTTTTTTATTTTTTATATTTTTTTAGAATTTTATATTTTTTGTTATTATTTTATTATTATTATAAAAATCTGAAATTTTTTATTATTATTTTATTATTACCGACCAATAAAATGCTGACACGTGGCACTTAACGGCCATGTCATCAATCCGTTAAAACTTAACGGGACGAAATTAACGGGTCCCTAACGGGCTAAACATTTGTAACTTGAGTCCCTTATTTGAAACACTTCAAACTTTAGTCCCTTAAGTGATAAAAATGACAAACTTGAGTCCCTAGTAGAGCTATTTTGCCTAAATAAATACTCAATACTCAAAAACATGCCACAGCCAGTATCACTCGGGAAGCTCACCCCTTCACGACCACTACTAGCTCGATCTCCGAGTACCTAAAAATAAAGCCCACGACGGGGTCAGCCACAATACTTAATAATGATAACGATCACATCATCATGAATAATTACATACCAATGTAATAATATAGTATGAATACTACCAACGTAATCTTACCGCCATAACCTTACCAATCCATGGCAATTCATAACAAATCAATCCTTATCATAATCCATATTTCGCATTTTCAAATGACGAAATGAACTCAACAACAATCATCTGTACTGTATTCCAAAAATACCAATAATCCTCAAAACATCATCATAACTCTAAGTGTGGAAATAATCCAATCCGTGCCAACTCCTGTCCATCGGATTACACAATCAAATCTCAACCTGGATAAACCAATATTACACAACATTTTTGTAGTTCAACTACCACAAAACAATGAATACAAATCCCAAAACAACGACGTACATCCCGAATGCTCATACGATCAATAACACTGATCAACCAATACATCAACTGAGAATATCATCGACATGATAACTCCAAGCACGACCAGCAAAGAATCAATGATAACCGTGAGTACCCTCGACATGGTAAACTCCCAACACGATCAACAAAGATCAACAATAACCAAGAATACCCTCAACAAGGTAGACTCCAAATGATCAACAAAGGACCAACAATAACCGAGAATACCATCAACAAGATAAACTCCAAATGATCAACAATAATGGATATCAAAGAAATAACTCCGACTGTCGAACATACCCCTTGGGCGTATGAACAACCAGTCACAAACCGTCGAACATACCCAACCATAAATGGAGGATGAACGACCAAACAATATACCTCAAAGATGGAAGTCATAGTATGCCCGATCCGGAAATGTGTCCGTGCACAAGCCACCCCAGGTATCGATCAAATACACGTGTGGTCTTGTACCTAATTAGCCTCACGAACTACGTCTCGTGTGCACGGTTCAATGTGGAAATATCAACACATAACCATCATGTGCCCGGCTAAAAGTCCTACACAATAACCAATCGGCATGCAGATATAACTCCAGATATGTCACGATGCAAGATGACAACGAAACTTAAAGAAACACATATCCAATAAGGATCAAAAGACTCACCGAAGTGAACAACAATAGACTGACAATGAAAAGTCGACACGACTAATCAATATCCAAAACATCAATCCTAGGATCATTATCCCCAAATGAATGACCAACACGATCTACGATCCCAATACAACAGTCCTGGGATCAACATCCCTCAACGAATAACCGATACGAAACTCATTACACGAATCCTCAACATATACAACAACTCAACATACTAATTATCCACATGACTAAACAAATACTTAGATTACCTCAAATCCGAGGACCATATCCATCAACATCCCCCAATGAGACGAACAACACAACCATTAATACCAACAATAGTCCTGGGATCAACATCCCTCAACGAACAACCAGTACGAATCTCAATATACGAAGCCTCAACATACAACATATACAACAACTCAACATAATAATTATCTCATAACTGAACAATATATAAATTAACTCAAAGCTGAAGACAATATCCTTTCCACGAACAACATCCCTGAACGAATACATAGTTATACAAATAATCTCAAATAAGGTACCATCCATTCAATACCAATAAACCTTTATCCCGATACTTATGTCATCACGATAACTATCCTCGATATCCGATATTCTATATCCTTGACCAAAGATAACTCACGTCTTCCCTGAACACAATTAAATCATATACCTTGTGATTTATTACAACCAGAGTACGATATACAAACCATTATCCCGACAACTTACATTTCTAACAACATTGCTATACGAATTATAAATGAAATGAAAACGAAACCAATCATCAAATATTAAAAACTGAACAAGTATAAACTTGCCTCGATACCGATACCACGAAGACGTTACCAAAATCCATTGCCTTAGTCCACGAGCTCCTCAGCCCCGAACAAAGTGATTTACGAACTCTTCGACCTCAACCGCAACACAACAGTCACAAACAACGATCAAACATCTCAACCTATTGCAATAATCAATGAACAACAATCCGATAACAATCAATAACCGACATAGCCAACCAATCAAACTCAATGGCTCAATAATACCTCGATTATGCACAAAACCGAACAATACAACTCAAACCAAACAAACACGGATTCAAAACCACAATACGATTACACAATCCGAAATTTATATCGACAATCAATTTAACCAAGTGTCAAAGCCTTACCGATTCCAAATTCAATCTTACATACGAATACAAGTTTTCTCCTTGTAAATTTATAATTAAACCAATTACCGATTATCATCACCAATCCGGACGATCCGATTAATTCAACATTGTAGATAACCATATTCCAAAGGTTTCAAATAATTCCATTATTCGATTTGAACACTTGTTCAATACGTATGAATTCTCAAACTCAAAAGTGAATCATAATCTTATCAAATCCGGAACCACATTCGTATTCCTATGCGAATATTGTACCAAAACACATAACTTAGTTCTAGATATGAATATTCCATATTCATATCCAAAACACCAACATCACTCAAACATGTTCGTCAATTCATATATAATCCAAGAGTTCCTTAAGAACACAACTTATTCCGACATCACATTCAAAATCCTCAAACGACAAAATCCGATGTGTTCTAACATCTAAACAATCCTTATTCACAATTCAAGGTATATATAATCATGTCCTTCAACATATATACTTCTCATAACATCATGAATCGCAACAAACTACCAAGAACATCGAGAATACTACGATTCCATAATCATAACAACATAATCAAATCATTTGATCACCAATTCATTATCTTCCCTTAACAAAATTCTCGTAAATACCAAGAATCATCACAACAATATCAATTCAACCATCATTCATACGAAAACGTGTAGAATTTTCCAAGTTCTACTCATTGAGACATTTCATCGAACACTTTGAAGGCATAGTCCAATTCAATCGATTATTCAAAGAAATACTCGAATTCGTTCCACAAAACTTCAAGGATAATGAATGATTACGAGTTTACAATCAAGTTCAATCAACAATCTGAATCAAAACAAAGCAAATCGGCCAAAACACCAAGAAACCTCAAGAACATCCAAAAACCAAAAGTTTAGGTTTTCTTACCTTCGATCCGTGTGGAAGATGATGTTAATCCATGATTCCAGCTTCCAAAACATGTTGTTATAAGTTGATTCTACTCAAAACCATCAATGTGAAAAATCGCGGAAGGAACGAAGAAAAATGAAAAATGTCTGATGTGACTCGGTCCAGGCCTTATATAGGCCGAGACCTGCCGGTACCTTACGTATGTAACCGGCGGGTCCTTACGTAGGTAGCCGTTTGTGGCCTACCCTTCTGTCCATTTTGGCCGACAGCCTTACGTACGTAACCGACAGCTTCCTTACGTAAGTAATCGGCCCTTACGGCCGTAACGGGCCACAGCCTACGTACGTAATCGGCCAGTCCTAGCCCCCAGAGAGTCACTGCCGACCGTGATCGTCCATCCCTGCGAGTCACTGCCGACCATGCTCGGCCACTACAGGTCCTCTCGGCCACGACTAGGCCAGCCGCCCCATAACGTACGTAACACTTAATCCGTTGCGTACGTAATACGCACGTTGACTTGCTACAGTATTATAATTGTATTACGTATGTAATACACCCTGTATAGCGTACGTAAATCCATCCGTTGACTCACCTGTCCACATCCGCGCCGAAAGCTGCCGACACCGAGCCCAACTGTCCGATTCCTCTTGTTACGTACGTAATACCTTACGCCTAACGTACGTAAAACATATAATTTAGCATACGTAAGTCCTTAAACTTAGCGTACGTTAAGGGCTCTATACTTAGCCAAAAATCCAACTGTTCCTGTCCGACGTCTCGACATACTAGATACGAACAGACGGCATACTGAATACACATATACTCATCCCAAAAATATTCTCATACGATATACCTGATATCCAAATCAGTTCAATCTGATACAACATATCCTCAATATATCTGTCAATCAAAACATCAATTACACAAGTATAACTGTCTCGGTTCTCAATTTATTTTATCCCTACTGTATAGATACCAAACTATACAGTATACCTCAGATAAAATAACGCGAAAAATTTATACTGAAAATCCGAGTATTACAAAACCGGCCATCGACAACAACATAATCCAACAAGTATCTCAATGCCTCGAACCGGCCGTTAACGAACAACAATAACAACAAGACGATCAATAAAAAACATTGGCATAATTACCGAAGGGTTTTGTATCAAACAATTCCCTGACATCAACAGATCATGAAGAGACTACGTCTTGAAATGATACAACACATTCATACACATATATGATAACATTTATCTCATTGACTAGTATAAGTATAAAACTTGCCTCAAACCGAAGGCGAGAAAGTCCTTCCACGATCAACGTCCTCCCAAGAAACGACGAACGGCGTCCTCCGACAGTCACAAGCACCCGAACAACCTTGAATGAAATACAATTCATTCAATAACACTAAATCAATGGAAAACAACACCAAAGATAATCCCGATTCAATCACGAATCGATTAAACTCCACAAACGAAATATCATAGTTCTCAACTATGAAATATAACATCCTCCAACACCTCAATGATCAATTAACATGATCATTATGTTCTTAACACTTGTGAAGGACAATTCAACAAGGATGATCATGAACAACATCAAATCAATCATCTCCAAAATGATAATATCACCAATATCACCACTATCACCTCAAAAACATCTTCAACTCTACTAACATGATGTCTAAACAATAATCAACCACCAAATTCATGAAGGATTCATATTAATAAAAAAGATTCAATCAACCATTTCAAGATTACGACAATCATCACATAATTCATCATAATCCTATATCAAAATGGTTATAATCTCTCAAAAACACAACCAACAACAATAATCATCTCAAAGCTATGTTAATCATCTAACAATCTTAACATAACTCTTACTAGACATGATTATAACATCCAAGTATCCTAAAACATCAAGAACAACTCCTCCTCAAGACATAATCATCATGTTCTTAATCATAAGTTATAAAAACTCATCAAGAATCATGCTCTCCTCCATCCATCCATCAAATTAAACACGAAGTAATCAACAATAGCAACAACATAATCTCGAGATAAACACAAGATTAAACACATACCTCTTGAAGAAGTGAAGAACAGCTTCAAACCATCAAGAAACACTCCAAACTCCAAGTTCCTAAGCTTCAATCCAAGTTATGAAGCTCCAAATCAAGTTGGAAGAGGCTGGAATTCACTAAGAGATGCAGATGGATGATTTCTATAGAGAGAAATCGAAAATGGATCGTGAGAAAATGAAAGACGAAGCATGTCTTTATAATATGCACATCGCAATAGCCGCTATCCTCCCACTTTAACGTACGTAAGATCTATTATATATGTTATCACCTTAATGTAGCATACGTTAAGTTCTGCCAGAACTAACTGCCTCAAAACGAACCATGCATTACGTACATTATTAGCATAAGCATTACATACGTAATGCTCGTTGACTTGGCCGCCTCGAAAGGCCAACATTATCCAATCATGTTCGGCCCCACACGCCGAAAGTCAGATGCAAGCAGATACCCTGTGTTATGTACGTAACCAACATGGTTTAACGTACGTAACCTACCACCCTTAACGTACGTAATGCTATGCATGTAGCGTACGTTAGGTCCAATATACTTAGCCAGAATCAAACTCCAAACTCACCAAGCAACATCCGATCGGCAACACAATACCGACAACAAGTATAAACATTTCGATTTCGAAATATCCCAATACAATATACATTGTATCAGTCAAATACAATAACACTTGCACAATTCCAAATGAATACGTACAACACAACAGTGAAACGAAAACAAAAATTACGCCTGGATATTACATAAATGGCACTTACTGTTGGGATTCAGTGTCTAAAACGAATGCGCAGCGGAAGGAATACATGAATATAAATTCGATCTAAATCCCTAGAGAGGATCGATCAAGCTACGTATATATGAATTTAAATCAATACAAAAGTAACATACGAAATCATACCCTTGTAGTCCTTTGATTAAATGGTTGTGAAGATGGTGATCTCCGACACGAATCCAATTCGCCAAGCTTTTGGTGATCTCCGCCACAAATCTGATTCGTCAAGCTTTAGATATCCCGAGCACCGAAAGCATCGTGCCTCTACTTGCCGTGCGCCGGAAGTCGATCGGAATAACACCTGCCTTATTATCCTCCACGGATACGGCTAGAACAAGGTGGTTGGAGCTTAGAAATAAATTGATACACTCCAAGGATACTAATTTATTTTCTCTCTTGATTTTCCTAAGCACTCTAAGTGTTTGGGGAAAAAAATTTTCTCTCTCAATCTTCTCTAAGAAGGTGATGAAGTGAAGAAGACAAAGTTTTTCTCTATCCCTCACCTATGCATCTCACGGCTCAACACCCAAAAAATGAGGGAGGATATTTCTTATTTTATTTTGTCTTCAACTTCCTCTTCACATAGTAAAGTCCACCCTCTATATATTAATCCTCCCACATGCCTACTCCATTAAGTCTATTCTTCCCCCAATTAAATAAAAAAAAGACAAAAGGAAAGTCGGAGGAAAGAGACGGGGGGCATCTAGAAGCTAGAAGGAGTTCGGTTCGTTTCGGACTCTCGTGTGTCCAAACAGATAAACTTCGTTCCGTTCCGATGTATTTATATCAATTAATTATCCAATTAATTAATTATATCAAATACAAAATAATATAATTAATTTCTCCAAGAAACAATTATATCTATGAATTAAATTAATCACCCAGTAATTTATTTAATTCATTAGACCGTAAATTTATTTATCCAATAAATTAATTTAGACATCCAATGTCCTAAAATTAATTAGACATCCACACTAGTATAAAATTGACATATGGTCACACTTTTTCCAAAACAGCCCAGACACACATTTGATTAAAAGTGTGGTTAAAGGTGATTGATAAAATTCTGACATTGTTTTAGCTACATTTAAATATATTTGTGTGACAACTGCATCGAAAATAAAAATCTTCAGTCACACTTAATCATAATAAATGTGACAAATATTAGCCACAATCGAACAATGTGGCCAAATATCACCATCTGCCACGAGTTTTATTTGATATATTGAAAAATATTGTGACGATATTATAAGAGACGATAAATAAATATACGGTCACATGAAGTAGTTGTTTATGTGTCTAAATCATAGAGTCGAAATAGACATATGATAACTAATGTAGCTAAAAACTAATATATATGGTGACATGAATTGTTTGTGTGTCCATATGGTAGTGTTTCCTAGGGAATTAGCTAAAAGTAAGAAAACAAGTTATAGGGAATTAGCTAAAAGTAAGAAAACAAGTTACTGTAAGTATTTTATGGTCATGTTTCATTTCTTGATATGTGTATAAAAATGAGTACTTGTCATGACAAAATAATAAAAGTTGTGAGTAATTATTTATGGTCACACTTTTGCCAAAACAGCGCAGCCACACTATTGATTAAAACTATGGCAAAAAGTTATTGATAAAATTCTGTCATTGTTTTAGCCACATTTTAAGTTGTATTTTGTGACCATTGGAAAGTCAATCGAGAACTTTAGCCACGCTAAACATAACAAATGTGACAATTACGAACCATAGTCGAACACTGTGGCCAAATGTCACCATTTGGCCATGGGTTTAGTTTGATATATGAAAAATTTTTGTGATGGTTTTTATATGAGACGATAGATAAATATATGGCCACATGAAGCAATTGTTTATGTGTCCAAATCATAGAGTGGAATTAGACACATGAATCCAATGTAGCTTAAAGCTAATGTATATGGTGACATGAATTATTTGTGTGTCCATAGGGTAGCGTTTATTAGTCACTTTGTAAAACTAACAAAACAAGATACTTTAAGTATTTTATAGTAATGTTTTATTTTATTATGTCTGTATAAAAACGAGTACCTATCATGATAATAGAAAAAACTTATGAGTGTAAGTATTTTATGGTCACGTTTAATTTTTTATGTGTGTCTAAAGGTACATCAAGTTCATGATTAAAGGAAAAGCATGTGACTATAAATATTTTATTGTTACTTTTTACGTTATGGTGTATGTCTAAAAGTAAAATATAGTCATAACAAATGAAAAAAAAAATATGACAGTAAGTATGTAACGGGCAGTGATTAATTTAATTCATGATTAGATAAAAAATATGTGACTATAAGTCTTTTATTGCTACTTCCGAGAACACAACCTGTGAATATAAGTTTTTTATAGTCACTATGCAATTTTTTATGTGTGTATAATAGTAAACAATAGTAATGATAAAAGAAAAAGATATGACTGTTATTGTTTGTTGGATATTTATGAATTTCAAATATGTGTCTAAAAGAAAAAATATTAAGAAGGAAGAAAACACATGACTTTTAGTATTCTATGGTCACGGTTTAGGAAAAAGAAGAACAATAACTATAAGTACTCTATGGTTACGGTTTAATGATAAAAACTTTGGACTACAAGTCCTTTATAGTTACAGCTTGAATATTTATGTGTATCTAAAAGTACAAAATCTTCATAATAAAAGAAAAAACTTATGACTAATAATATATAATGATCACAGTTTAATTATGTGTGTCAATTATAAAAACATACAAAAAAAACTAGGGCTGAATTGAATGTCTAGAAAAACTAGGGTTATATTAAAACCCACTCCCTATACCTTCGGCCGACATACCACTTCTCCCCCATTTCTTACCCGTGAACTCTATCTCTTCTCACCTATTCTCTCTTTAAAACCCATTGCTGCCATCTCCAGTTTCTCCCTCTCCCAATACATGATCTAAGGCGCACAACACACATATACAATACCCATAATAATCAATTCTGAAACAAGGCACATCTCACAGTCGCATAGTATGGCCAATGTGAGAAGAGGAGCGGTTGCCGGCGGCAAGGAAGGAGAAGACATTGAAGGCGAATTTGGTTTCAGGTAAAGCTCGTATGGACTCTTCACTGATAACTCACTTTTGTATCAAATTGCCATATTAATCTGTCTGATTTGTGAAGATTGAAAGGCATTTTAATAATCTCCGGTCCGTCTACTGAGTAGAATAAGCTATGAACAAGAGCCTCATTCCATTTACCAATTATAGAATCGATTAGCACACACAACCGTAGATCTGGACCTTGGTCTGTGAGAGGAGTTATGATGTTATTTCACTACAAAAAATACAGTATTTACCGACGCCGTTTACCGACGCCAGTAACCGGCGTTGGTATTTTTGACATTTAACGATGCCGTTATCAACCCCCGTGGATTTGGACGATCCCATACGGATTTAACGACGCCATATCGCGGGTGTGTTCCCGCGAAATTTGCCGACGCCAGTACCGATGACTATCGGCGTCGGAAATTTGCCGACGGCGCATCTGCCGTTGTTAAATGGCATGATTATTTTACACATTATGTGATTCACCTAAATTAACGACGTCATCCCCGCCGTCGGTATTTGTGAAATTTAACAACGCCTTTACCGATGCCAAGCAATTTGTCAAATTAAACAAGGCCATTACCGACGGCCCATTAGTGTCGGTGAATTTTAATACATTTTCTGCCCTCTGCGTGTTCTAATTCACTCCTGAAAAATGCCTCTCTCCCCGCCTTTCTCCCCGACGACCCAAAATCCCCCAAATCTATCTACTCGGCATCCGTCTGAGCAAGATTCTACTCGGAGCAAGATTCTACTCAGCATCCATCTGGGTGAGTCTCTCTCTCTCTATTTTCATGCTACCACTCAGAAGAAAATGGTTTTATGTAATCTTGTTGGTGATTTGTGACTTTCTCTTTCTATATTTGTGACTTCACTGGAAGTTTTTGGCCGTACAACTCTTCTTCCTTAGCAGGGACATCGAGCTGCTACGCCCCAGGTGCAATTGTCTTCTCCTTTCTCAATTTTATCATTTATGTGCGGTTCTATATTGTAACACCCCCGTGATTTACAGAGGTATTACAGCGCCGTAGGTTCTTTTTGGAGAACCTACCAGGCTGGACCAACATAAAAGACAACAATGACCATAAATAGAAATGAGACAATCACCCACTTAAAACCAACGTCAACTTTCAAGACAACATACATCACCAAAACATAGCAATACATGGTCCTGTTGAATCACAACAAAAAACAACAGCTCATAACTGATCCAACACATCAACCATAACTAATATCAACACATTAAACCACAAATATCCTCAGTCGAGAACCTAATCGAAGCAGCTTTCTTGGTTACTGTGAAACCGGCGTTCATTCCCTGCTAGAAGCCGTCACTTGAACATGACCACCGCGCACTCGCACCTGAATGGCGGCACCGGATGTGCACTTCACGACAGAAGCCGCACATTGCAGCGTAACACGGCCCGGCAACACTCCTGCCCTCATCGACTTTGGACACTACCACAAAAGCACACACGACAGTACCCGCGTGAGTACAAAACTGACACACGACTCTGACCGTGCCCAAAACGACCATCATCTCACAATAACACGTAATATCAGTGTTTCTCGGCATCGTCGTGCCCTTCCTGCGCCAGCTTGACACTCAGATCTGTACCTGAATACACAACAAGTATATCCACCCTAGAAGGGGTCAGCAAACAGCTGGTACAGGTACAACGATTTATGAATATGTACAACAAATGAATAAATAACTAGATCACTGTGCCATCATGTATTCCGGAATATCATATCACAATCATCATCACAAAACAATCTCCCGAGTTGTACCGGACCTGTACCCCCACACGTGATATACACCCCAGGGTGTCCTCACCAGACCCTCTCTGGTTGCACAACCCCACCAAGTAATATATTTTCCGAAATATTCACACGAAGTACATCAAACGCAATCAAAATACCTGCCTCAATTACAATGGTACAAGGAACAGTGAACGAAAGGACCTGCTGCTCGAACTTTTCTCAGCGCTTAGGCCCTAGCACGACACATCACTATATCAAACACAGTACTACGGAAATGGAAAGGTTTAGCCTAAGTTCAACTCTTAGGGGCAATTAAACGGATACTATAGGGTCAGCTTGGATCATACATGATTACGAAAGAAAACTCAAAACTTAATCCGTAAACTTCGACGAAAAGCAAAGGATTATAATTACAGCATCATAATCCAACACAACCACGGCTACATCTGGACTTTAGAGGTCAAAACCTCAATAAAACCCTAAGATATGAAGAACTTGGGTTTCGAATGATTTACCTTGATTCGAACGATAAAAGCTGTTACGATCTTGTTAACTTTGTTCCAAGAACTCAAAAACGTTGTTAGGTAGTGAAGTCTGTCCAAAACCTGCCCTTCCGTACATCCGGGACACTCAGCCGCGGGAGGAGGAGAGAAGGGAGAAAAATGACAAGAACTGGACTACGCTGTCCTATTTATTCTGGACGTGATTAGTGCGCGCTACTGGTAAGGCGTAGCGTGCGCTATCAGGCTTAAAAGGCAGCCCACCGCCTTTGAAAGGCGGTGCAGAACTCTCTACACTGGCCTCGCTAACGTGCACTACCCGTAAGGGTTAGCGTGCGCTACCTACTAGTTTTCTGAGTTAAGTCCAGAACCCTCTGCATGCACCGACCGACCATAATGGCATGCGCTACCATGGCCAATTAACATGTGATACCAATACATAATTAGCGCACGCTAGCAACACAATCTAGCGTGCGCTAACCGCTATTTCTTAATATCACCACTATGGAGTTGGTCTGAACGAACACATCCTGACAAGCACATAACTCGATAATCACTAACAACCAACATACCAATTCCAACTCCAGTATACACACAGTTCCAGACACTAAACAGTATGATATGGAACTTTCCTAAACCAACTCTCAACAGAATACGATCATTAATAAAATACACTATTAATAAAGCACACAGATGTTACACCCTTACCCTCTTAAAAGAAGTTTGAACCTAGAAACTCGAAACAGGAAAGGGGGTCATCGAAATATATGTCTGAGTCATCAATTGTATTCATATACAATTTATTTTCAAGCCGTAAACATTATACCAATACACAACCATAAAAACATCGATACACAGTGTGCTCCCGTTTGAGCACAGCTCATGTTTTAACGACAACAGAGTTATCTTCGACCTCCTCTCTCGGGTCCTCTTCGGGATCTTCCTCGGGATCTTCTTTGTCTTCTGCGACTTCTTGTCCCACTATCGGAATTGGGCTGCTGGGAGGATAGCAAGGATCTCCTCAGTGTTTGCCCGTAACATTGCTCTCTCTTGCTGCACCTGATCCTGGAGGGCCTCTCTTGCCCGAGTGTATTGGGCCTCCCTTTATCGAAGACTACGTTGTGCTGCATCTAACTGAGCTTCTAGCTGTGCAGCATGCTCACATTCTCGGGTAGCTGCTTCCTGCGCAGCCTGACTTTCGTCTCGATGAAATTGCGCTATGGCCTCTAGATAGTTGATATGCTCTAAGCAACAAGTATGCTTAGTAGGATCCATACTCACAAGGTTATTCAACTATCTCCCTTCGATCAACGTCTTGAGTCTACTATGGAAATACCTCTCAGGGCCTTATATACAGCAAACCCGTTTTAAGTCGGCGGTCCTGGCGGTGCTATAGTTGTTTCTAGTAGCATATATTATGGCGGCGCCATCATTCAGTATTAATTATCCTTCGCCACCCCAACAATAACAATAATAGTGATAAAAATCTTGACGATAGACTTGCAAAGATTCTCGATAACGATCGAGTTTATCAATGGCATGAATATGGCCGAAATATTGGTCAAGCTAAACGATGCAATCACGAACTCTCGGTATTCTCACCTGATGTCAAAAGTTGATGACCATCTCTCAATTGTTGATCATCACACCAAAAGAATTGAAAATTGATCGAAAGAAAAGAATCTAACGGGAAAATAAAATTATTACATCCCGTCTTTTTTGAAATAGATTTTATCTCAAAAATTAGGACATGAAACAATCAAGGCAAGGCAAACATTAGATGACACACGTTCTCTGCTGCCAATAGCGGACACAAAACTCCATGTCGTATAAAGCCGTCGCGATCTGATTTAGTACGCAAGAACGTTTACGAAGTGCAATGATCATGAACCACTATGGTTGATAATCCGAATAGTACAACAATCAAAATGCGAGTTTAACGCTAAACAAATATATAATTCCGACAACTTCGAAGGTTTGGATAATCACATATTGGAACAGATACCTGAACCTTAAAGAAATGAGATGCCTGATAATCACGACGCACAATCGAGCAATAACAATTGAACCACAACGACTGAACAACATTGATCGAACACAACAACTGGACGATAATAATCGAACAACAATTCCAAAGTTCACACCTCAATCCGGGACATCAAATGAACTTGTAAGGATTACAAGACGTTCATTTCGCATAGGACTCACAAGAATTGAACCGAACTTGGGAAAAGGCATAATTGTGGATGAATTCATTTGAAACGGTATCACAACTCATTCAAATGACAAAAACCGAAGAAAAGAACAAATTCAGAAGTTACCATCGAACATAAGCGAGTTAGGGTGGAAAAGAAGTCAAAACTCGGGTGTCACGATCCATTTTAAATAAAAGAAGTTTGTCCCTGAAATTTAGAACAATGAAAGCAAGGTAAAAACGTAACAAACAATTTCATAAGGTCGGATGACCAATTCTCTGGGCATCATGATGCATGCGGAATGACTACTAACATCGCGAGGATTTCTTGGTAGTGGCGCGATCCATTTAATGGCACAAGTCGAAATCAAAATAAAGCGCAACACCATAGATATGGCTTGTTCGGATAGAATCATGAGTCACCAAAGGAAATATGGCCCAATATTCAACAACAGTGGGACTATATTACCAAATCTTGGAACCAACACATGACGAAAACCACAATTGTCATGAGCATCCACAATTTGGACGTATTAAGAAAGCATCACTTGCCATCATCTGGCATACGAGATGTCCCTTGATCACTTGTTTTGCTCACCAAGAGTTTACGGACATTTGATCAACGTTAATTATTCACTGTTTCTCAAAATCTTTAAAATTGTTAATCGAATTAAAAGGGTCGGAATTATGGATATGCAATTCATAAGCCATGACCAACAATAATAGTTAACATCCATTGATTCATGAGAATCGGGTTGGGACTGAGATCAAGAACAAAATTCACAAAATGTCAACTCAAGGGAAAATCAAGGAATTGCCTCAATCCGACAAAGGACATTGGCTTAGGAAATGTTATACCCCAAAACATCTTTGAACGAAACAAAATCGGTCAAGATCACGAACCATCGTCACCTTCGATTCACATTCTGATGTCACCCACAGAGAAAAAGGAAAGAGCGGAAATGAGGAATCGTGATTGCTGTCCAGCTTATATGCCGGATAGATTAGCGTGCGCTAACGAGACCTCCAACCTCAGTCCAGTAGCCTCTGGACTGCCCCAGAACTACCAGTTAGCGCACGTTACCCTCTCCATAGCGTGCGCTAACTGCTGCACTTTAACATGCGCTACATAATTGCATAGCGTGTGCTGCTGAATTCTCAATTGAATGCGGTAGTTTCTGCATCTCGTGTTAGCATGCGCTATCCACAAGGTAGCGTATGCTAACTGCTCCGATTCAGTAAAACAGTCATGAACACCTCTCAAACAGCACCAGAGCCGAAGGTTACCAATAAGCGGCAGCATGCAAATCCGAACACCATCGGTTTGTAAGTATACAACATCACGCAAGGAATCATCGAAGGGCCATTAACACGAACGTTCACACCATCACATCAAACACAATTCTGAGCACTATTGCCCAGAATCTTCCAGATGACTTCTGTCTGCTTGCCCCGCTTGTCGACTCAGTTGCTGAGGAGGCTTCGTAAGGCATCGTCCGAACTTAGTACTCCTCCACCGCAGCATAAATCATTATCGTTTGGATCACATCATTGCTCCTGCAATCGCCAACATATCCACTTCCATCAAGGTTCGATATACCCAGACTTGTAATACTCTTCCGTATAGTAACGCCACCAAACACAATCAACATCTCTGAGTACTCAGAGTAGGCAACACTAGAATATCGGATTTTGGGAGGCACGTATACTATATACAAGGGTGAGAATATATATGCACATGCGTACTCTGCTTAGAATCAACTTTAGGTCTCCTGACAGGAATAATAATACCATGTCCGAAACATATTCTTTGCAAATAAGGGCGAGTTACATTTCGCCTAAAGCTCGTGGATACTTTAGAAAAGGAAGTTTTATTTTACATGTCGGTTTTGAAATCATTTTAAATAATGCACAAAACAAATTATACTTTTAAATTTTTTCAGAAACGTCTATTATCCGCAATTATTTCAAAAATATACCTCGGATTTGGATAAATGAAAGTTCTTCCCCTTCTACTAGTTGTTTGATTGAAAAGAAAGATTGTCTACCGAACACATACTCATTTGATATAGCGTATATTAAATCGCAGATTCGTTACCATTTGAAAGAATTTCAAAAGCCACTATAGATATTTCACCATAAATGTTCAAAAACGCCCAAAAGGCCAATGACGGTAATATTTTTTTTTCAAATACCCACAAGGTCATTTATAAGACACCAAATACCGTCATAAAAATATCGTCAAAATGTTCAAGGCCAAAATGCCAAAACTCGCTTTAGGGAATCGGTTTTACAAAATAAAACCTAGTTTGCAAAATACCAAAAGCCATCTCAAGATACTCACGCATCAGATAAAATTGATACTTAAAAATCTCATAAAATGCAGGAATCAATAACATTCCAGGTTTTACAATATACCTTATGCAACTATTTTCACCCGGACCGTATAGTGTACTCATGCACATCCCAACAATCCCAATACCATCAACAAATTCCAGCCCCTCAACCTAGGGCTAATCAAGTTCACACAACACAACCATCACACAGATAGGAGGGAGCTTACAATCGAAAGACTTACCTTCTCCCTACATTAACATGCACCAGTTCCTTAGACGTATAAGGAGAGGAAAACAATAGACACAACTCCAATAGAACACAATTCACATGAGGAACTCGAAAATCCAAGCATGATCGAAAAGAGACCAAAACAATCCGGGCAGAAAGAATTAGAATTCAAAGAAACTTACAGTGCAGGTCGCACGAGATGACAGCAACCCAGTGATATCACAAACAAATGACCAACTCAACTTTGACAGACCCAAAACACCAACAACCTAGGTATCCATAAACCTAAGCTCCGATACCAAATTCTGTAACACCCCCATGATTTACAGAGATATTACAGCGCCGTAGATTCTTTTTGGAGAACCTACCAGGCTGGACCAACATAAAAGACAACAATGACCATAAATAGAAATGAGACATTCACCCACTTAAAACCAACGTCAACTTTCAAGACAACATACATCACCAAAACATACCAATACATGGTCATGTTGAATCAAAACAAAAAACAACAGCTCATAACTGATCCAACACAACAACCATAACCAATATCAACACATTAAACCACAAGTATCCTCAGTCGAGAAGCTAATCGAAGCAGCTCTCTTGGTCACCGTGAAACCAACGTTCACTCCCTGCCAAAAGCCGTCCCTTGAACATGCCCACCGCGCACCCGCGCCTGAATGGCAGCACCAGACGTGCACTTCCCGTCAGAAGACACAAATTGCAGCGTAACATGGCTCGACAACACTCCTGCCCTCATCGACTTCGGACACTACCACAAAAGCACACACCACAGTACCCGCGAGTACAAAACTAACACACGACTCTGACCGTGCCCAAAGCGACCACCATCTCACAATAACACGTGATATCAGTGTTGCTCGTCATCCGTGCCCTTCCTGCGCCAGCTTGCCATTCAGATCTGTACCTAAATACACAACAAGTATATCCACCCCAGAAGGGGTCAGCAAACAGCTGGTGCAAGTACAACGATTTATGAATATGTACAACAAATGAATAAATAACCAGATCACTGTGCCATCATGTATTCCGGAATATCATATCACAATCATCATCAAAACAATCTCCCGAGTTGTACTGGCCCTGTACCCCCACACGGGATACACACCCCAAGGAGTCCTCACCAGGCCCTCTCTGGTTGCACAACCCCATCAAGTGATATATTTTCTGAAATATTCACCCGAAGTACATCAAACGCAATCAAAATACTTGCCTCAATTACAATGGTACAGGGAACAGTGAACGAAAGGACCTGCTGCTCGAACTTTCCTCAGCACTTAGGTCCTAGCACGACACAACACTATATCAAACACAGTACGATGGAAACGGAAAGGTTTACCCTAAGTTCACTCTTAGGGGCAATTAAACGGATACTATAGGGTCAGACTGGATCATACATGATTATGGAAGAAAACTCGAAACTTAATCCGTAAACTTTGATGAAAATCAAAGTATTATAATTACAGCATCATAATCCAACACAACCACGGCTAGATCTGGACTTTAGAGGTTAAAACCTCAAGAAAACCCTAAGATATGAAGAACTTGGGTTTCGAATGATTTACCTTGATTCGAACAATAAAAGCTGTTAAGATCTTGTTAACTTTGTTCCAGGAACTCAAAAACGTTGTTGGGTTGTGAAGTCTGGCAAAAACATGTCCTTTCGTACGTCCGGGACACTCAGCCGCGGGAGGAGGAAAGAAGAGAGAAAAATGACAAGAACTGGACTACGCTGTCCTATTTATTCTGGACGTGATTAGCGCGCGCTACTGGTAAGGCATAGCGTGCGCTATCGGGCTCAAAATGCAGCCCACCGCCTTTGAAAGGCGATGCAGAACTCTCTACACTGGCCGCGCTAGCATGCGCTACCTGCTAGTTTTCCGAGTTAAGTCCAGAACCCTATGCATGCACCGACTGGCCATAATGGCGTGCACTACCATGGCCAATTAACGTGCACTACCAATACATAATTAGCTCGCGCTAGCAACACAGTCTAGCGTGCGCTAACCGCTATTTCTCAATATCACCACTATGGAGTTAGTCAGAACAAACACATCCTGACAAGCACTAACTCGACAATCACTAACAACCAACATACCAATTCCAACTCCAGTATACACACAGTTCCAGACACCAAACAACACGATATGGAACTTTCCCAAACCAACTCTCAACAGAATACGATCATTAATAAAATACATTATTAATAAAGCACGCATATGTTACATATATTTCTGTGCACCCCAGCTAACTTCAACAGAATATAGAACAGTAGGAAGAAACAAAAAAATTCCTCATCTACAACCAATTTAGAAGCATATTTGCATTCATGACTCATGAATTATGAACATATGACTACAGTATGTTTGCTAATTAATCAAACCTGGTATTTAATTATTAAATTTAATATTCTGCAAGCCCAATCCTTTTGTAATCAGTCGAAGTAGTACTTGGACAAGCTCTATAACCCTTGATTCCCAGTCAACATAGAGGCCAAATTTTTTGGTGAACATAGACGCATATATTAACAGTGAATGAACCAACATATACTCAAATACAAGAGGAAATAACAGTTTTGTAAAAGGCTATCCATACTGATCCACCATTTATCAGTTTTCTGCTTTCTTATCCGAGACTATTTCCACTTTGGTATCTGGAATACAAATAGCAAACTCTTCCTTTCACAATTATTATAACTTATAACCACATAAAATGTGGATATTCTTCAGACTACATTGTATTCTCCTAAATTACCACATCATATCCATGGCATGATTCACAATTTCATGTATATCTCGCATTTCGCCAGTGATCTATTTCATTAGCCATGTGCTACCATTTATCACCCCTACTCTTATACCTCTGATTTCTCCAGTAGTTTCATGTATTTAGATTACATATTCCATAGAAGAGTATTATAGTTCTAGATTAATTGATATTGAGCTAGCACCACCAAAAACGCTACTATGTTCATTAAATAGTTCCTAAATTAGAATATCTGCTTAGAATATTTTAACTGAGTTAGAAAAACAGTGGATAAAATGACATACTAGTCACAAATTCTTGAGCTTTTTAGGCAAATAAGTCCTATCTAGAGAGGTAGGTAATAGAGCATAAGTTCTTTTACTAGCTGCCCGTGAAGTGACATTGAGATTGATAGGAAAGCAAAAAATAGGGGCAGCCCAAGTAACTAAGAAAGTGAAAATGCTAAAAGAAAATGATTCCAGTGAGATTTTATATTTCTCTAGTGCAGCAAAAGAAAGTATTAGTTAAACCTATCCTGAAACAAAATAATTAGAAGTAGAAGGCAATATCATTCTGAAATTTAGTGTCAACTTGCGAAGATCAAGATTTACTAATCAAGTGCTAGGAAAGAATTTTTTTATCATGTAGGATAAGTTGCAAACTACGTATGATTTGCAAAAAAATCACGCTTATATAAAAATGACATTGTCTACTCTTCCTTGAGGCAAGGAACAATCACCTGACCATGAAATGAGTGATTCAGACAACATTCAATTGAATTAGAAAATATAAACAAATAAGTCGCTCGATACAAACCCAAGTCATTTTCATCTGTCAAGAATGTCCTTAATATATAGTCACATCTGGAAATAAGTGTAAAGATTGAAATTTCGTTTTTGGATGTAAATTGAAATGATGAATCTTTCATAAGCTTATCTATCCCTATTATAAGCAAAGTATCATTATTTCAATCAGAGGTTTACTCATATATTATGTATATGTACATGTATAGCTATACTCATTTGTTAGCTTTTTTTTTGATTATTTTGTTATAATTTTTAGAATGGGTGACAACCGTGACTGGATGTATCGCCGAAAACTTGATGGTTCTTGGAATCCTTCATTTCTCTCTCGACTTAACAACTTTATCGGGTATGCAAGTAGTCAGCCGCACTGCATGTCGGGTGACGAAATAACATGTCCATGTAAAAAATGTGATAATATATAGTTTCATGATACAGAAAAAGTTAAGTATCACATTGGAAAATTTGGGTTCATTAGGGAGTATAAAACTTGGATTTTTCACGGCAAAATTGAAATGGATGAGGGATGTGAAGATATGGATGAAGATGTGAATATGGATACCAACGAGTCGGGATCCAATTCGTACTGTACGATGGTCATGGAGAATGTCGGGCCACAATTTAATGTTGAGAATGTGGAAGAACCACCAAATCCTGAAGTAAAACGAATATATGACATGTTGAATGTTGGAGACAAAGAGTTGTGGCCTGGTTGTGCTAATTACTCCCAATTGTCTTATATGACTCGTTTCATGAGTTTGAAAGCAGAAAACCACTTATCAGAAAAGTGTTTTATGCCGTTGTGCGGAAGCGCGAAAATAAAGTGCGGAAATTAAACGACACAAGGATTTATGTGTAATACCCGGTTGTAATTCAGTTATTATCATTCAGTATTATCATTCAGTAATTGTCATTCAGTAATTTCACTCATTAATGATCATTTGTCACTCATATTCAATCATGGTATTCATCATTCAGAGTAATTGTATCGTGTATCAATCGTCATTCATCACTAATTTAATTGGAGTTTCGTGTCGTGTTTATCATCATCGTCATTTTCATTGTGGACTGTGCGTGAGGAGTAGCGCACGTACTCTTTTTAGCGCACGCTAATTGAGTATAGGTAGCGCACGCTACCACTCAGCATTAGCGCACGCTAAGGTTACCCTGGCTGCGATCCGGAAGTCTTGGGCTGCAGTGAGTTATAAGTAGCGCACGCTACGAATGGTAAGTAGCGCGCGCTAGTGGGTTGTAGTAGCGCACGCTAATAATTGCTGTAGTGCGCGCTAAGGACGGATCAGGTTGAGTCCAGTGGCTACTGGACTGCACTGGATTAATTCATAGCGCACGCTATGAGTGATTTTTAGCGTACGCAAAAGGGGTAGTAGCGCACGCTAAATATTGGTTGTAGCGCACGCTACCGAGGTCAGATCAGAGGACAGACGGTTTCTAGATTCCAGTACTGGGCATCTAATAATTCGTTAGCGCACGCTAACCATGGGTATTAACGCACGCTAATGGTATGGTTGTAGCACACGCTACAAAAGGTACGTAGCGCGCGCTACCGTTTTCGGACAGTGGGTACTGGACTACCCAAAATTACCCATTAGCGCACGCTACGCACAAGGGCTAGCGCACGCTAACCTGGAGTGACTATATATTGGACAGTTAGCCTGAGTTTCGTCATTTCTCATTTCCCTTCGTTTTTGGAGCGACTTCGGGCGATTTCGGGCGACTTGGAGTGTTCTCTTCGAGCTGCTATCACCTATCATCATATTCAAGGCTTGGAGTTGGATTATCATCACTTCATCATCTCCTTAACATCAAATCAAAGGTATTAATCTCTTGGATCTAGAATTTCGGATTTTTGGGCTTTTCCTTCCGATTTCTTCGTGTAAGCTTGGATTATCATTGGAATATGTTAGATATGGATTATCTACCTTGGATAAATATATTCCTACGGATTTAATGGCTATTTTCGGAATTATTTCAAGAACCCTTGGGGTTGACTTCGGTTAATTGGGGATTTTCCGATTGATGTGGTTGTAATCTTGAATTGTGGATTCCTATTGGATTATTGATATCATTGAAGTGTTTTGTTAGTTCGAAATATTCATTTTGGTGTTGGTTTCGATTAATTCGGGATTGGATATTTCCGAAGTTGTGTGGTTGGTTACGTATTTGTTTGAATGCCCCTATGAGTTTGATTATCGTTGTATCGACTTTTGGGTTGGTCGTGTTTTGTTGCTTGACACGTGTATTGATCGGTTGTTGGTAATTATTGTTATTCAAGGTTGTTCGAGCGACCGGTATATCGATTAGGACGTTGTTCGTGGAAGGACTTTGTCATCGGTATTGAGTAAGTTAACTCTTACTCGGTTAAAAGGATACTCATTCCTTTTGTTGTTGATTGCTCATAATCATAATTCATTCATCATAATATTAA
The DNA here is from genome assembly GCA_033398695.1 of Orobanche coerulescens. Classification (NCBI taxonomy): domain Eukaryota; kingdom Viridiplantae; phylum Streptophyta; class Magnoliopsida; order Lamiales; family Orobanchaceae; genus Orobanche; species Orobanche coerulescens. The sequence goes on from CM065816.1 coordinate 97,455,592, forward strand.
TCATATTGAGACTTATAATTGTCGAATAATCATTTCATTCACGAGGAGCGACGGTTCCAAATCATTTCATTGGGTTATCAATCAAGTCACTATTATTTTCATCTCGGTGAGTCATCTTGGCCTTGTCGAATTATTATTCATTGGTATTCATTGTGGTCATTCTCGTTCATATGACCTTCTGGGTTCATATTGCGTGGCCGGGTGTGGCTGTGTGGAATTTTTAGTCGGGCACACGATGGTCATGTTTTGGGTTCACCGATACATTGGACCGTGCACACGGTAACGCTTACCTCCGTGAGACTAATTAGGTACAAGGACGGGTGTGTCCGGTCATTCGTCTTGTACACTTGCACAGGACATTACGGGCGTACTATGATACTCCTCTTCAGCGTAATTCATAACTAAGGATATTTCATAACTTCAGTTTATTCATGATTGTGTATTTTCAACCCTTGAGGATTGTTGTTACGTAATGGCGGCCCCATTGGGGGATTTTGTTTTCAGGTCACGGCAAGGCAAAGGCACGGGAAGAGCATGCTGACGGCGAGGAGTCCCAGTGATACTAGAAGGGGGCCCCAGTCATTTCGTTTGTTCAGTCATTTCAGTCATTTCAGTTATTCCATTATTTGTATTTTCCGCTGCAAATTCCGTTTGAGATGTTTAATTGTTCAGGGTGGTGTATTTTATCTCCATATAAAATATACTAGTATTCGGTTTAGTCCTGGTGTGTTGTACTTAAACTCCTCATCGGAGTACTTGGTAATATAATGTGGTTCGGCACTACAATTATATTATTTAATTCATCATTTTCATTTGCCTGGTGGGTCCCAGTCGGGGATTCACGGCACTGTAATATCCGCCTAGTTTGGGGTGTTACAGAGTTGGTATCGGAGCGTGGTTTTGAATACTACCCTCCAAGTCATGTCTCATTTGAAATCATCTTCATCGGACTAGTATCATTGGACTTTCGCGTCACATGTGACCTGTGCAAATGCCGAGCCAATCAGACCAAGAACTGTAAGATTTCTAATGCCATGGTATAATTTCTGGCAATAATCATTCATTCATAATTCACCAGTTAACAATCCTCAATCATCATTGTCATTTTGACCAGGACGGTCAGGTTAACTCATTAATCACTCAATTCATTTCATTACTCGGTTGTTGATCTGGAAGATCAAATCATTAATCATGTTAACTTGTTCAAGATAATCATTTCAGTAATTTCATCAGATAATCATGTCACGTTAGTTAATCATTCATGTAATCACTGTGTTAGAGCGCGTATGCTCATTTTCATCATCTCATGTCATAATCATAACGTGATATTCATGCGGGAAATATAATCATCATGTGACTTTCCTACTTCAGTATGGAGAGGGCAAGAAGAGGACGTGGAGGACGAGGCCGTGGAGCGGGCCGAATCCCGAGAGCTCGTGTGAATACACGTGCAAATGCAAGAAATAATGATAATTCATCGAGCAGCGACGCTGCCACTCATTCACCTGGACGCGATCATTCACTAACGAGGAGTCGTACTCGGGACACAGCTCAGTCAGAAGGTGTCCGGGTTGACCCACTCGCTTTTATGCAGGGCATGATGGCCCAAATGACTTAGATGGCACAGCTGATGGAGTCGATGCATAACTCCGTCAATCATAATCAGCAGGCTCCTCCGCCGCCACCTCAGAGGCAAGAGAGGAATGTGAGCAATATCATCGGCGACATCTCTCGCCAGAGGCCACCTACTTTTGAGGGCTCGTCTGAGCCAGCAGATATCATTCATTGGCTCGAGCATTTTGAGAAGTTGTTTGCTATGGTAGAGTGTCCCGAAGGACACAAAGTTTCTGTTGCGGCTTACTACCTGGGTAAGAGCGCTCATTCTTGGTGGTTGTCGTTGAAGCCCACCGAAGGATCATGTACTTGGGATCAGTTCAAGACTCTCATGATGGAGAGGTATTATCCGGCCCCACTCAGAGAGGCCAAGCTGTCAGAATTACTCACACCCGACCCTTCAGCAGACGGGGATGTTCTCGCCATTGCCGAGAAATTTCAGGAACTTCTTCCGTTCGCCTCATCTATCATACATTCCGAGGCAGATAAGATTAAGTATTTCAGCAAGAGGCTGAAACCCCATATGAGACTTCAGTTGCTTAATCATAATTGCACCACGTTGGCCGAATTCATTGAGAAAGCTCTCACCTATGAGCTTACTGCTAAGGAGATTGCTAAGCAGCAACCTTCATCTGCTAGCAAGAAGTCCAAGAACCGTAATCAGTCTGATGTTAGGCGTATTTCTATACGCCTATTTATCATTATTTTGTAGTATTTTGGAGTGTGAAATCATCTAAATGAGCTTTTAATGCCTTAATTTTGTATGATTGACAGGAAATTGAAGTCCGGAAGCTTAAACGATGCAAAACGGGCGAAAACGGCAAAACTGGACTATGCGCCGCGGCACCCGAAAGCTGAGCCGCGGCAAAGGAAGACACCAGCCGAAGGGCAGAGTGGGCTGTACTCTGTGCCGCGGCACAGCCCGTGTGAGCCGCGGCACAGAAGGATTTAATTACGCCCAGGTATTCAGCTCTTGGCGATGTGCCGCGGCACAGGTTCAGTGAGCCGCGGCACACCTTGCGGGTTTGGTACGTCTGCGCGGATTTTGGACCGTTTCGAAGCCAGTTTTCAACCAACTAATACGGACGCGATTTATGGAAGTGCTGAGCTATAAATAGGGCTTAAGACCCTAATTTAATGATATTGGGAATCATAAAATCAAAACCTAAGAAAGCTTAAGCTTGGAGACAGAGGAGAGGAGGAAAGCAGAGGAATTCAAGGGCAGAAGGCGGAAGCTGAAGAACGGAGGAATCCGAGCTTCATCTGCGTTTGAATTTTATGCTTTCGTTTATTTATTTTGTATTGTCAGTTTTTAGTATGTCAGGCTAAAGCCCTAATCTAGGGTTTTGATGAAACCTTTATTTTGACGAATTGATTGAGATTATCCAATTTATTACCTTTTTATTGAGTTTTCCCAATTATGTTTAATGCTTACAATTATCTGGCCAATAGTTGTATTGATTTAATCATTCACTTCGAATCGGGAGAGGAGATTTGGTGAGGAACTATTGGTGAGGACCGTTTTATTCTGTGAGATAGGAATATACTCATAGGAACTACGTGGCCTTTAGAAGATTTCATGCTTTTTGCCTAGCGACGAGATAATTCACCTAGGGATAGAGTGCGTTAGTCGCCGTTAGATAAATCTATTGACCTCGGGAGAGGCGGTAGAATATATTAGCAATCTCCGCCTTCAATGAATTGGGAAAATTAATTATTACGGATAATCAAGATTAAATTCGGATAAATTAAGGTGGATTCAGAACTCTAGACTTATTTATCATTTGATTCCTTTTATTCAAGCTATCGTTTTCTGTTTAGTCTTTTATTAATTCTTTTAGTTATTAATCCAAAAACCCAACTTCGATTGTTCAAATAAAATTGGGATACGAAAACGTCGGTAGTTAGAGATTCAATCCTCGTGGGAACGATACTCTACTTATCACTTTATTACTTGTAAACGATGACGTGCACTTGCGTGTAGGAAATATCGCAACAAGTTTTTGGCGCCGTTGCCGGGGAATGAAATTTTTCTAATATCGACTTAAGTATTTCCAGTCTTAATTTGAACGTTTTATTTTTATTTTTTTTTGTGTATTTAATTTTGTTTATTCGTTTTCCTTTCAGGACCTTTCGAGTAGTGCATGAGAAGACTCGGTAACGAAGGCTTACTACCTTTGGACACCGAGCTCGAGCGCACGCTAAGAAGGAATAAAAAGGAGAAAAGAGAGTTGCAGACGACGGTCAAGATGGCCGAAAATATTGAAATCCAAGGAGGAGACAACCAAGTGCGGAAAGTTCAACCGGAACTCGCTCTTCGGGATTATGCCATGCCGCAAGCCAACGCAAATTTTTCGGGAATTCGGCGTCCCACTATCCAAGCTAATAATTTTGAAATCAAGCCCGCCATTATTCAGATGGTACAGGCGAGCCCTTTCTGTGGACTGCCGAAGGACGACCCGAATGCCCACATTGCTTCGTTCCTTGAGATATGCGACACATTTAAAACAAATGGTGTCACCGACGATGCCATCCGATTGAGGCTTTTCCCTTTTTCTTTGAGGGATAAAGCAAAGTTTTGGTTAAACTCCTTACCGCCGGGGTCGATTACAACATGGGAGAGGTTAGTGCAAGCCTTCCTTGCAAAATTTTTCCCACCAGCTAAGACGGCGCGGTTGAGAAACGAGATAACTACTTTTGCCCAGTTCGATATGGAATCGCTCCACGAGGCGTGGGAGCGATATAAAGAATTGCTTCGAAGATGCCCTCATCACGGCATTCCTGATTGGCTTCAGCTGCACACATTTTATGGTGGTTTGAGTGCTTCTACACGCACTCTTGTCGATGCGGCATCCGGTGGGACATTCATGGGAAAATCTATGGCCGAGGCTCACGTGCTGTTGGAAGATATGGCTGAAAACGCTTACCAATGGCCAGTAGAAAGATTGACACCGAAGAGGGTAATGGAAGTTTCGATCAATGATCCGATTTCCACCTTGTCAGCTCAAGTCGCCGCTTTGACACAACAGCTCCAGAACTTTTCGCACGCACCAGCCCCCGTTACCATTGAGACGTGTAATTGGTGTAACGGATCACACCCGAGTGCGGAGTGTCAATTTGGAAATCCGTTCGAGCAAAATCAGATGGAACAGGCTCAATTCGTAGGAAATGGGAATCGACCGAATAACCCGTACTCCAATACTTATAATCCGGGGTGGCGCAATCACCCCAACTTTTCATGGAGAAACGGACAGAACGCACATCAGCCCCCTTTCACTCAGAATCAACAGCAGCCCTCTCCCGCTCCTAAAGTGTCTCTCGAGGAAGCACTTGCAAAATTGGCGGCAAATACGAGTCAATTTATGACTCGGACGGAAGCTACGTTACAAAATCATTCTGCATCCATTCGGAATTTAGAGGTCCAGCTGGGCCAAATCGCTAATGTATTGACAAATCGTCGGAGGGAGCATTGCCGAGTACCACGAGACTAATCCTCGAGAGAGTCTAAATGCAATTAGCTTGAGAAGCGGGAGAGATGTGCTAGATCAGCCCGAGCTGTGTAAAGAGAAGAAGTTGATAGAGGAAGAGATGGACTAAAAGCTAGAGTAGTCGAAGGAAGTTCAAAGGATAACTCAAAGACATGTGTTCCCCCTGCTCCGTTTCCGCAGACTACAAGAAAGAAGGGCGGACAAACAATTTTCTAAGTTCCTTGAGGTGTTCAAAAAGCTTCACATAAATATTCCGTTCGCCGAAGCATTGGAGCAGATGCCGAGTTATGTCAAGTTCATGAAAGAGATATTATCTAAGAAGAGAAAACTTGAAGAGTTTGAAACGGTTGCCTTGACAGAGGAGTGCAGTGCAATTCTTCAAAAGAAGCTCCCACCTAAATTGAAAGATCCGGGAAGCTTCAACATACCGTGCACCATGGGGAATCTTTCGTTTGATAAGGCACTATGCGATCTTGGTGCAAGTATCAACCTTATGCCTCTATCGATTTTCCAAAAGCTGAATATTGGGGAAGCCAAGCCAACCACAGTCTCCTTACAATCGCGATCGATCGATAAAGTATCCGAGGAGTGATCGAGGATGTTTTAGTTAAAGTCGATAAGTTCATCTTTCCGGCTGATTTCATCGTACTAGACATGGAGGAAGATGAAAATATTCCGATCATCTTGGGACGACCATTTCTAGCTACGGGCCGCACCTTATAGACGTGGAAAAGGGGAGTTAACTCGAGGGTCCAAGGCAGGCAAGTCACTTTTCAAGTGTTCAAATCGCTCCCATGTCCCTAAGTGCTGATAAAGAGTCTCAAATTGAAAGCGTGGATGTTGTTGAAAGAGGAAAGCATCGAAAAAATCGTCGTTGGGAAAATTCGATTTTGTGTTAAATGGCCCAAGTTTGAAGAAGGATGTAGAACTAGTGGCGTTTCGACCATGAAGAAAAATCACGCAGCTTGTGAGTTCGTTTGTGAAGGAGGAGAGTGAGCCGAAAGCCAAGAGAAAAATTAGTCATGGAGAAACCGGGTGTTTCGGGAAGTTTTTCAAGGCGAAACCTCTTCGCAAACAACATTTGATTACTGAACCGAGAATCGAACCGCTGATGATCAATGGTCATAATTTTAACCAAAATATAAACGGTTCGATAAACGGGGCGGACGCCAAATGGAGTTTGCGAAAAGCGAACTAACGTGTTCAATAGGTCCGGCTGAAGACTATAAACTTAGCGCTTCTCGGGAGGCAACCCGAGCTCGTAGTTGTAGAATCTTGCATTTCTTTATTTTTCTTGTTTTTCGTAATTCTTAGTTTTCATCATTTTTGTGCTTCTATCTGCTTCGTCCTCTCGTTTTTAACGTCTTCTTTTCAAAATTACATGCAGAAAGTCCTGTGAGAAATCGAGTATGAGCCGCAAGACGATTATTGTGAGCCGCGGCACACATCATTCGCCAGGGAAGGCAAAACCGACTGTACTTTGTGCCGCGGCACGGCTTAAATGAGCCGCGGCACACTTGAGCAATGAGCCGGGGCACACGGAATTTAAGCCGCGGCACACGACAAAACGAGACACAGGTAAAAGGGACTGTACCTTGTGCCGCGGCACATTGATTGTGAGCCGCGGCACACTATGCGGAATTTTGAAAGGCCATGTAGCATATAACGAGCATTCGGCCGGCATTTCCAGGTAAGCTTTCCTATTTCCTTGCCTTCCCTCCCCAGCGCGAACCGGCCGAAGCGATTCTTCAATTTTTTTTCCTGCGATTTTTCTTGAAATCTTCAAAAAGGTACGTTTGAATCTTGAATTCTTATTTGCTTATGGTTGATATATGGAAGTGTCTATGCTTTAAATGATTGGAACATGTTTATTTTCCTTCAATAGTTTTGTGACTGTTAGAGAATAACAAGATGGTTTTATCGAATTTTCTTGATTGAATTGGAAAATCCATGAATTGATTGTGTTAAGTTGTTCATGATTGAATTGTATTTCTGTTTTTGGGGGCTGAATCGAGCTAGAACTATGTTTATTCTTCAAGTAAACATGCGCCCTCAAGGTGTCTGATAATATTGCCCAAATGAAAATTTTCTTTGAAAAAGCAATTGTTTTGAAGTTTCGTGCAACGTATACGTTTTCACTTTACAGCAAGCCCAACCCGTACATCCAGTTGAGATGTTTAAGTCCAAATTCATCTTTCTCTCCCGTATGCGCTAGTGTCTTAATTTCGGAATTTCTGGTTTGATGTCTTTAGCCACGCATATATCATCGTTATTATTATTGCGTAAATAAACCCTCGTGTTGTACTTCTCAGGACTGATTATGGCGCGCACGAAGAAGTTGACCAAGCGTGCTAGGACCGAGTCATCCCCTACGCGAGGGGAGACCTCTCGGGGTCAGGCCGAGGCGGTGGGGCACCAATTTTCGGACCCCGAGATCCACAAGATTTTCAACGAAAAGATCCGTCCGCGTCCACTAATTCCCGAGAGAGGTTTTACTCCAGCTCCTCAGGACGGGGAGTTGCTCATGATGATTGACGAGATGGGATGGGCTAGATTTACCGCACCTCCTGAGCCAGCAGTCATTTCGATCGTCCAGGAGTTTTATGCCAGCGCTCTGCTGAAGCACATCCGGGCAGGGCATACGTTGCCATATCTAGAGTCTCGGACTCAGGTCGACGTCTGAGGGGTCACAGTTGATTTCTCCCCGACTGCTATTCGGAGGCTTTTTGGGTTTTCGGCGGTGGACGAGACAGCCTATGACCGCGTGATGACCGGCCTCACTAAGGAGGCCCTGCTTGAGACGATTGCACAGCCCGGCACCGACTGGGAGCAGCGAGCACAGAGCTCATCTACTTTTCACTTTAGGAGCTCGCGCCTCAGCCGGCTCGGGCGAGCCTGGCTTTACTTTATTTGTGCCCGCATTGATCCCACCTCCCAGATCCGTACAGTTTTTCTCTCCCGCGCCCGGATACTTTTTGCTATCACCTCCGGGCTGCGTTTTGATGTGGCCCCCATTCTGGTCCGATCTATCTTCCAGAGTATCCAGGGGGGGGCCAAGACGGGGTTGAAGCACCCCTCCCTCATATGCGCTTTATGCCGGCAGTCGGGGCTGACGTGGTCAGTCGACGAGCCGATGCTTGCCCCACAGGCCCCGATCGACCACCGCATCATATCGCACTTTGAGCAGTGGGGCGGAGCACCGGCACACGCTCGGGCGAGATTTTTGCTCGAGGAGGCTCATGAGGGATCCCCCGAGCCGCTTTTGTTGACGCACGGAGAGGCCGGCCCGCAGCCTGACAGAGCGAGGTTGGAGGAGCTGTTTGATGGGCTGCGGGAGGATTTGAGGAGACAGAGAGAAGAGCATAGGGAGGAGCTGAGGAGAGAGAGAGAGGAGCAGAGAGAGGAGCTGAGAGAGGAGTTGAGGAGAGAGAGAGACGAGATGAGGAGAGAGAGAGAGAGAGAGCTGGATGGCTGCCTTGCGAGAGGAGCAGCGGGCGGCGCGGGAGAGTGTTGTTGCTGCCGCCAGAGCCGAGATGAGAGAGCAGGCCCGCCGGGCCAGCCGACGAGCGGAGAGGCGTCTTGCTGCGAGGGAGGCTTATCATCAGGAGCACCTCGCCGCATGGACGGCCCACATCATGCATCCCGACGGGCCATTTACTGCGCCCGCCCGGCCAGCCACACCACCCTCCTCACCGGACGATGCCAGCACCGGCTCTGAGCAGACCGGAGGAGTACTTGACCTTTTACTTCTCTTGCATTTCATTTTTGTCCATTGAGGTCAATGTACGTCCTAAGTTTGGGGGAGGGATTTACATTCAGTCTACATTCATTGCTGTACTCTATTTTCTTGCTGTACATTATATTTTGTTGCACTTTTCTTTCTTTGCGGAAATTTTTTTTTTAATAGCCTTGCTTGCCGTAGTTTTTCTTTATTCGTGAATTTTCGTGCTTCTATTATGTGTGATACTGATGTTACGACACTGTCTTTCTCTCTAAAGAAGCGGGCGAGTTTTAGTCGAGTTGTAGTCAGCTATTTCTGTCCTGCTTAGTATTCAATTAGGTCCGAAATTTTTCGTGATTGTAGAGGACTTGGCAGATAAGAGACGATACACACTTGTTTTTAATACCCATCAATGCGTTTGGCTACATTTTCCGGATAGTGAGTCGTACTGTTTCTTTAGTCGTGTTGGCACTTAAATTGAGTTTAGAGTCGGTCAGTTTTTCTTTTCCCTAAAAGTCGAGATAATGTGTTCTATGAAGGGAAGTCTAGTAACCGGGGGTATTCGCGTGACCCGTTGTTTACTCTCGCGTAAAACGACGACCCCGATTAGACTAGTGATTTAGTGATTTCACATGTGCCAATGATAGGAAGCCTAGTAACCGGGGGTATTCGCGTGACCCGTTGTTTACTCTCGCGTAAAACGGCAACCTTGATTCGGACATGCGGAAATTTTGTATTCGAGTTGTTTCTCCGCTGTAAACGGGAACTTAGTAACTAGAAGCATCCATGTGCCCCATGAGTGTCTTTTACGTCAAACGGTTTCCGAATACATGAGAATGGAAGTTCCACCCTAGGATTATCCCGATGAAACATCCCGAGATCCTAACCTAGAGGTCGACTCAAATCAAATTCTTGAGCATATTTATATAAGGGGATACTGTCCGAGGTTTATTTGTTTTGAGACTCGTGAAAAATTGTGCCTTTAGACTGTGGAACGCGACGAACTAGCTTGTTTAGGTTAGCCTTTCATATTGACGGGTGATTTTACTCATGTTTTGTTGATCTTTGAGCTGAGTTTTCTTCATAAACAAATGATTAGGACTGAACTTGATTACTTTGCGGTATCACTATTCTGAGTGCAGCTCGCTTTTATGACACTCGTATTATTTAGAGAGAATGGCAGGATAGTATTGATTAGGTTGAACACTATGAGTTGCATGATGATTCACAACATTCTTTTATTGACTTTAATTCTTTTTGCTTGAGGACAAGCAAAGGCTTAAGTTTGGGGGTATTTGTTAGGCGTATTTCTATACGCCTATTTATCATTATTTTGTAGTATTTTGGAGTGTGAAATCATCTAAATGAGCTTTTAATGCCTTAATTTTGTATGATTGACAGTGAAATTGAAGTCCTAAGCTTAAACGATGCAAAACGGCGAAACGGCAAAATCGACTATGCGCCGCGGCACCAAAGCTGAGCCGCGGCAAAGGAAGACACCAGCCGAAGGGCAGAGTGGGATGTACTCTGTGCCGCGGCACAGCCCGTGTGAGCCGCGGCACAGAAGGATTTAATTACGCCCAGGTATTCAGCTCTTGGCGATGTGCCGCGGCACGAGTTGATGAGCCGCGGCACACCTTGCGGGTTTGGTACGTCTGCGCGGATTTTGGACCGTTTCGAAGCCAGTTTTCAACCAACTAATACGGACGCGATTTATGGAAGTGCTGAGCTATAAATAGGGCTTAAGACCCTAATTTAATGATATTGGGAATCATAAAATCAAAACCTAAGAAAGCTTAAGCTTGGAGACAGAGGAGAGGAGGAAGCGAGGAATTCAAGGCGAAGGCGGAAGTCAAGAACGGAGGAATCCGAGCTTCATCTGCGTTTGAATTTTATGCTTTCGTTTATTTATTTTGTATTGTCAGTTTTTAGTATGTCAGGCTAAAGCCCTAATCTAGGGTTTTGATGAAACCTTTATTTTGACGAATTGATTGAGATTATCCAATTTATTACCTTTTTATTGAGTTTTCCCAATTATGTTTAATGCTTACAATTATCTGGCCAATAGTTGTATTGATTTAATCATTCACTTCGAATCGGGAGAGGAGATTTGGTGAGGAACTATTGGTGAGGACCGTTTTATTCTGTGAGATAGGAATATACTCATAGGAACTACGTGGCCTTTAGGAGATTTCATGCTTTTTGCCTAGCGACGAGATAATTCACCTAGGGATAGAGTGCGTTAGTCGCCGTTAGATAAATCTATTGACCTCGGGAGAGGCGGTAGAATATATTAGCAATCTCCGCCTTCAATGAATTGGGAAAATTATTTATTACGGATAATCAAGATTAAATTCGGATAAATTAAGGTGGATTCAGAACTCTAGACTTATTTATCATTTGATTCCTTTTATTCAAGCTATCGTTTTCTGTTTAGTCTTTTATTAATTCTTTTAGTTATTAATCCAAAAACCCAACTTCGATTGTTCAAATAAAATTGGGATACGAAAACGTCGGTAGTTAGAGATTCAATCCTCGTGGGAACGATACTCTACTTATCACTTTATTACTTGTAAACGATGACGTGCACTTGCGTGTAGGAAATATCGCAACATCTGACGGCAGTCAGGACGCTTTCAAGAAACCGCGTGCGGGCTCTGCTTTTTCTGAGCGACCCCCTGTGACGTCTAAACCCACGGAATCTCAGTCTCGAGCGGCCAGTTCGGCCATCACCTGTTTTAACTGTGGGGATCTTGGTCATCTCAGTACCAAGTGTCCGAGACAGACTATCACGTGTCATAATTGTGGGATTGCTGGGCATAAGGCCCGTTTTTGCCATAGGGACTCCAAACCTACTCAGACGTCATCTCAGGCCCCTAAGCGGTCACTGCTCGTAATCGTGCCACTCAATCAACGCCGTTTAAAATGACAGAGAGACTAAAGGTGGAGCCTATAGCCGCAGACGGAGCGTCGGTGTCGGGACTAGCAAGCCCCATTTATGAGATGAAGAAGACCGATGATCCAGAGGCCGAATGATCTCGAGTTCACTCGATATTCTATCTCAACTCGTGTGTACCCTTTTGATACCGGTGCATCGCATTCATTCATTTCCGAGTCATGTTTGAGTAGACTACGCCTGGGTACCGCTACTAGTTGTGAGCCTTATGTCATCGCCTACCCGATGGTAGACGAATTATCGATGTCGTGAGATTCGTAATTGTCCGATTCGGGCCATGGTCGTATGGCGGCGGACCTAATCGTAGTAGATTTGCCGAGGGACGACGTCATCTTGGGTATTGATTGGATGGATCGTCATGAAGCCACCATTAGTGTCCGTAAGCGTATGATCACTATCATTTCGCATTTATGGGGTTGAATGTGTGTTTCAGGGAGGTAATCCCGGCTGTTCTGGTAAGGTCATTAATTTGATGAAAGCAGTGAGATTACTCAATCAGGGGTGTGTTGGTTATTGGTGCTATATGACCAAAACCGAGAAATCATCAATAATGTTGACGGATATTCCGGTAGAGAGGGAGTATGCCGACGTTTTTCCAGACGAGTTACCTGGTTTGCCTCCACAGTGAGATGTGGAATTCACGATTGAGTTGGAGCCTGGTACGTCTCCGATATCGAAGGCACCGTACCGGATGGCCCCGAACGAAATGCAGGAATTAAAGAACCAACTTGAAGAGTTATTCGAGAAGGGTTATATCCGACCGAGTGCGTCCCCGTGGGGAGCACCAGTGTTATTTGTCAAGAAGAAGGATGGTTCTTTTCGCTTGTGTATCGATTATCGGGAGTTGAACAGGGTGACAATCAAGAATAAGTATCCCTTACCCCATATTGATGATCTCTTAGATCAACTTCAGGGAGCTTCAGTATTTTCCAAGATCGAATTGAGATCTGGATATCATCAGTTGCGGATTCGAGAGTCAGATATCGCGAGGACGGCGTTTCGAACACGCTATGGTCATTATGAGTTTGTGGTTATGCCGTTTGGATTGACTAATGCACCTGCGGTATTCATGGAGTTAATGAATCGGGTTTTCATCGACTTTTTGGATCAGTTTGTTGTTGTCTTCATCGATGACATTTTGATTTATTCTCGTGACCGAGAGGAACACGAGTTTCACCTTCATCAAGTGCTCGACGTGTTGAGACGAGAATAACTTTATGGGAAGTTTTCCAAATGTGAGTTCTGGATGTCCGAAGTGACGTTTCTCGGACACGTAATTTCTTCAGACGGAGTTCATGTCGATCCTCAGAAGACGGAGGCTATTCGTGATTGGCTACCTCCGAAGAATGTTAAGGAAATCCGAAGTTTCCTCGGATTAGTGGGGTATTATCGGCGATTTGTGGAGGGATTTTCTAAAATCGCTCAACCCTTGACGAGCCTTTTACGGAAGTATAAGAAATACACGTGGTCCGACGCGTGTCAACGGAGTTTTGAGGAACTCAAGAGCCGGTTAATGTCAGCACCTGTACTTTCCTTGCCGCAGGGGACGGAAGGATTTGTGATTTATAGTAATGCATCCGGACAGGGTCTCGGATGTGTGCTCATGCAGAATGGAAAGGTTATTGCCTATGCTTCACGGCAATTAAGACCTTACGAGGTTAATTATCCGACACACGACCTGGAGCTAGCAGCCGTGGTGTTCGCTTTGAAGATTTGGCGTCATTATCTTTATGGCGTTACATGCCGATATTCACCGATCATAAGAGTTTAAAGTATATATTTACTCAGAAGGAGTTAAATATGCGACAGAGACGGTGGTTGGAATTAATCAAAGATTATGATATTGAGATCCTTTACCACCCGGGCAAGGCGAACGTTGTCGCCGACGCCTTGAGTCGTAAGTCCATTCAGGAGCAGATGCTTGCTCGTTTAACAGTCCAGAAGGAGCTTCAGCAGGAATTCCTTAGACAGGAGATCGAGGTCTAGCTTCAGCAAGTTCAGGGACAGCTTTGTATGTTAGAGATTTCATCGTCACTTGAGGAGGAAATCAGGGAGAATCAAGGTTCAGACCCAGCATTGTTGCGCATCCGTGAGGATGTGGCACAGGGGAAAGCCCCTGGATTCGTGGTCCACGAGGATGGACATCGGTTGTGCGTACCGGCGAATGACGAGTTGAAAAACTCGATTTTGAAAGAAGCTCATGCTACCCCTTATTCTGTTCATCCGGGGTCTAGCAAGATGTACAAGGACTTGAAACAAAATTACTGGTGGAGTAATATGAAGCGAGAAGTCGCAGAATTTGTTTCGAGATGCTTAACCTGTCAACAAGTCAAGATTGAACATCAGCGGCTGGTGGGTATGCTGAAACCTCTTCCTATTCCCGAATGGAAGTGGGAAGACATTTCTATGGATTTCATCACGAGTTTGCCGACGAGTCATCGTGGCATGAATACGATCTGGGTGGTCGTGGACCGCTTAACTAATCAGCTCATTTCCTTGAGATCAAGGATACTTGGGGTCCCGAGAGACTTGCCTAGTTATTCATCAAAGAGATAGTCAGACTGCACGGTACTCCTAAAAGTATCGTTTCCGATCGTTACGGACGGTTCATGTCGTATTTTTGGAAATCAGTTCATCGCGCTATGGGAACTCAACTTAATCTCAGTACCGCCTTTCATACTCAGTCTGACGGGCAATCAGAGAGGACTATTCAGACATTAGAGGACATGTTGAGGGCATGCGTCCTCGATTGGAAAGACGATTGGGAAGCCCAACTACCATTGATCGAATTCACGTATAATAATAGTTGGCATGCTTCGATTAAGATGGAACCTTACGAGGCCTTGTATGGTCGTCGTTGTCGATCCCTGTTGTGTTGGGACGACCTATCAGAATCAATCGGCACCGAGCCCGATATGCTTATAGCCGCCCGTGAGAAGGTAGCTTTGATCAGGAGTCGTTTGTTGACCGCTCAGAGTCGACAGAAATCATATGCAGATAACCATCGTCGACCATTAGAGTTCGAGGCAGGTGACCACGTGTTGGTCAAGGTATCCCCGAGTCGTGGTATCTTCCGTTTTGGGAAGAGGGGTAAGTTGAGTCCGAGATTTATTGGACCGTTTGAGATTTTGGATCGAGTAGGCGAGTTAGCTTACCGATTGGCTTTACCTCCGGCGTTGAGCCGAATTCATAATGTGTTTCACGTCTCTTAGTTGCGGAAGTATGTTGCCGACCCGAGTCACATACTTCAGTTCGACGAAATCGAGATCGCTGATGATCATTCATATGGGGAGCGTCCTATACGAGTTTTAGAGCGGCGAATCAAACAGTTGAGGAATAAGACGATTCCTTTGGTTAAAATTCAGTGGTCTAGACACGGAGTCGAAGAGGCTACTTGGGAAACCGAGGATAGTATGCGGGAGAGTTATCCCGAGTTGTTTGACCCTTAGTTTCGGGGACGAAACTCTTTTAAGGGGGGGTGTATGTAATACCCGGTTGTAATTCAGTTATTATCATTCAGTATTTATCATTCAGTAATTGTCATTCAGTAATTTCACTCATTAATGATCATTTGTCACTCATATTCAATCATGGTATTCATCATTCAGAGTAATTGTATCGTGTATCAATCGTCATTCATCACTAATTTAATTGGAGTTTCGTGTCGTGTTTATCATCATCGTCATTTTCATTGTGGACTGTGCGTGAGGAGTAGCGCACGCTACGTACTCTTTTTAGTGCACGCTAATTGAGTATAGGTAGCGCACGCTACCACTCAGCATTAGCGCACGCTAAGGTTACCCTGGCTGCAGTCCAGAAGGTACTGGACTGCAGGTGAGTTATAAGTAGCGCACACTACGAATGGTAAGTAGCGCGCGCCAGTGGGTTGTAGTAGCGCACGCTAATAATTGCTGTAGCGCGCGCTAAGGACGGATTAGGTTGAGTCCAGTGGCTACTGGACTGCACTGGATTAATTCATAGCGCACGCTATGGGTGATTTTTAGCGTACGCAAAAGGTGTAGTAGCGCACGCTAAATATTGGTTGTAGCGCACGCTACCGAGGTCATATCAGAGGACAGACGGTTTCTGGATTCCAGTACTGGGCATCTAATAATTCGTTAGCGCACGCTAACCATGGGTATTAACGCACGCTAATGGTATGGTTGTAGCGCACGCTACAAAAGGTACGTAGCGCGCGCTACCGTTTTCGGACAGTGGGTACTGGACTACCCAAAATTACTCGTTAGCGCACGCTACGCACAAGGGCTAGCGCACGCTAACCTGGAGTGACTATATATTGGACAGTTAGCCTGAGTTTCGTCATTTCTCATTTCCCTTTGTTTTTGGAGCGACTTCGGGCGATTTCGGGCGACTTGGAGTGTTCTCTTCGAGATGCTATCACCTATCATCATATTCAAGGCTTGGAGTTCGATTATCATCACTTCATCATCTCCTTAACATCAAATCAAAGGTATTAATCTCTTGGATCTAGAATTTCGGATTTTTGGGTTTTTCCTTCCGATTTCTTCGTGTAAGCTTGGATTATCACTGGAATATGTTATATATGGATTATCTACCTTGGATAAATATATTCCTATGGATTTAATGGCTATTTTTGGAATTATTTCAAGAACCCTTGGGGTTGACTTCGGTTAACTGGGGATTTTCCGATTGATGTGGTTGTAATCTTGAATTGTGGATTCCTATTGTATTATTGATATCATTGAAGTGTTTTGTTAGTTCGAAATATTCATTTTGGTGTTGGTTTCGATTAATTCGGGATTGGATATTTCCGAAGTTGTGTGGTTGGTTACGTATTCGTTTGAATGCCCCTATGAGTTTGATTATCGTTGTATCGGCCTTTGGGTTGGTCGTGTTTTGTTGCTTGACACGTGTATTGATCGGTTGTTGGTAATTATTGTTATTCAAGGTTGTTCGAGCGACCGGTATATCGATTAGGACGTTGTTCGTGGAAGGACTTTGTCATCGGTATTAAGTTAACTCTTACTCGGTTAAAAGGATACTCATTCCTTTTGTTGTTGATTGCTCATAATCATAATTCTTTCATCATAATATTAATCATATTGATACTTGTAATTGTCGAATAATCATTTCATTCACGAGGAGCGACGGTTCCAAATCATTTCATTGGGTTATCAATCAAGTCACTATTATTTTCATCTCGGTGAGTCATCTTGGCCTTGTCGAATTATTATTCATTGGTATTCATTGTGGTCATTCTCGTTCATATGACCTTCTAGGTTCATATTGCGTGGCCGGGTGTGGCTGTGTGGAATTTTTAGTCGGGCACACGATGGTCATGTTTTGGGTTCACCGATACATTGGACCGTGCACACGGTAACGCTTACCTCCGTGAGACTAATTAGGTACAAGGACGGGTGTGTCCGGTCATTCGTCTTGTACACTTGCACAGGACATTACGGGCGTACTATGATACTCCTCTTCAGCGTAATTCATAACTAAGGATATTTCATAACTTCAGTTTATTCATGATTGTGTATTTTCAACCCTTGAGGATTGTTGTTCTGTGTAACTGACCCCATTGGGGGATTTTGTTTTCAGGTCACGGCAAGGCAAAGGCACGGGAAGAGCATGCTGACGGCGAGGAGTCCCAGTGATACTAGAAGGGGCCCCCAGTCATTTCGTTTGTTCAGTCATTTCAGTCATTTCAGTTATTCCGTCATTTGTATTTTCCGCTGCAAATTTCGTTTGAGATGTTTAATTGTTCAGGGTGGTGTATTTTATCTCCATATAAAATATACTAGTATTCGGTTTAGTCCTGGTGTGTTGTACTTAAACTCCTCATCGGAGTACTTGGTAATATAATGTGGTTCGGCACTACAATTATATTATTTAATTCATCATTTTCATTTGCCTGGTGGGTCCCAGTCGGGGATTCACGGCACTGTAATATCCGCCTAGTTTGGGGTGTTACATTATGGAGGTCCGGCTATAATCGAGCCTACATTCTCTCTCGGTATCTTTTTCTATAGGTTGAAGAAAAACCTCTACACCTCTCTTCTATCGGTCGAGGGATAACCGTTACAATCACGTCTTCTATTGGTCCGTGATAAACCACTCGTACTTGTCTTTATGTCGGTCCAAGTTAAACCGTTTTCCTTTTCTATCGGACAAGGAATCAACCGCTCTAGCTTTGTATGGGTACTAGAAAACCTCACGAAGATAACGATTACAATTCTAATAATGCCGGATCCTTGATCCTAATAACACCGAATCCAATCGTATCTTTTCTTTTACCTCTCGTGTATGATGTTGCATGTGTAAACACTCAAACTAACAATATAAGCTCAATATCACAACAACAATAATATCAATATGAATATCTGACCAATGAGATGTTTGCTTGAAGTTGTTGTATGGATGAATACCAAGGATGTGGTATTTATAGGCTCCAAAGCCTCAACTAGCCGTTAGCTCCCTGTGCCTTCATTACGGCCGCTACAAGCTTTCCATTACCTACGCTAAAAGCGTTACGTGCGTTAACCAACATAGATTATGTACGTTAGCACGTACCAGTTTCAGTCCAGTAACATTCGTTTCTTTCCTTATGTACGTTATCAACAATCCATTATGTACGTTAAATCATCAAAACATTATTATAATATGTATGCAACAAAATATTCCAACAATCTCCCCCTTTTTGATGATTACAAAACAACACTTCGTCAATGGGATTTACCTGCAAAAATACAAATATATGTATATGTGTACAGACCAAAGTTTTCGACTTTGTCCGTTTCGTTAGTTTCTTCTCCTATTTCTTTTTCGACTCCTTCTTTCCTTTTCTTTTTCTTTTTGAATTTTCAAATTTTCATCATCTTTTCGATGTCTCCTCATTTTTATTTTCAACTTCATCTTTTCGATTTTTCTTCGATTTCCTCCCACTCTCAGGGTTAATCCCATTCTGCTTTCTCCCCCTTTTTGTTTTCATCAAAAAGTGTAAAAATAAATATAATGATACCAAATATAAAATATGCATGAATAGGGTATAAACTCCCCCTGAAAATATTATCTCCCTTTAAAAAATTATAACTCCCCCTAAGTAAAATATATTTTGATAAAAATTAATTTTTGGGGATCCAACCTATAGTTGGTTTTTCATTTGAAACATAGACGATATTTGAAATATTTGTTCCTTTTGGAACCCAAATCTTTTTGATTTTAGTCGTCCGTCTTGGGCTTTTGCAATTTGAAATATGGTGCCCAATTTTCAAACATTTGTCACATCGGGGTATTTTTAAATTTAAGGATTCGGTTTTAGAACGAGGTGTGAATCCCAACCCCTGTTTATTTAAAGTAAACTTTTGAACCGAGAGCATATTTTCAAATTTCTCGTTTCCAAGAGAAAATTTCTTCGTTAAATTTTTGAGCTCGGTTTGGATTTTAACAAGATCATTCTTTAAAATATTTTCATTTTCAACGCATTTAGAATGATCGATCTCGTCAAATTTTCCCTTTTCAAGTATTTTGGAATTTTCATTTTCCAATGATTTATTTTTAAATTGAAGGGATTTAATTTCGGATAAAGCATTTTGATAATCGGTATGTAATAACTCGAATGCTTCAAATAACTCATCTTGAGATGACGTACTTACCCGACTTTCGACGTCGCTATCGTCGAGTGATCTTCGGGCCATGAGAGCGAGATTTTGATTGAGATCATCATCTTCATCTTCATCGCTCCATGTTGCAACGAGAACCTCCTTCTTGGGTTTAGCTCGGCAATTCTTAGCAAAGTGGTCTGGTTTACCACATAATCGACAATTATTGTCGAATTTCTTAGATTCGCCCGATATGTCTTTCTTTCTCCGGTTTACTAATGTTTGAAACTTATTAATATTCTTGGCATAATATGCCGATTCTTCGTCGCTATCATCCACCAGGATTTCTCTTTTTGACATCTTAGCCTTTAAGGCTATTGATCGTTCCTTCGGCTTTGGCTTGATACTTCGTGATTTTAACACTATCTCATAATTAATTAGCGAACCAACGAGGGTGCTAAAATCAAGATTATTGAGATCTTTCGATTCCATAATCGCCGTCACCATGCCGTCCCATTAAACAGGTAGTGATCTTAAGATTTTCTTGACTTTCTCACTACTTGATAATGGTTTTCCGAACGAAGCTAGTCCATTGGTGATGACCAAAAATCGGTCGAGCATGTTGGTGATGGACTCATCACCCTTCATCATGAATAACTTGTAGTCATGTAGAAGCATATTGATCTTTGTCTACTTGACTTGAGTTGCCCCTTCGTGTGTGATTTCAAGAATTTTCCATATTTCTTTAGCACTTTCACACGATGAGATTCGATTGACCTCTTCCGGATTTAAGGCACAATATAAGAGTTGAGTAGCCTTACAATTTATATGATCGTTCTTCCAATACTCGTCATTATATTCTTAGAAACTCTTGAGAGATCCATCGGATTTGATTGGAACTTTCGGGCCAAGACAAAGGATCTTCCAAATCTCGATGTCATACGCACGGATGAATATTGACATCTTTTTCTTCCATGTCATGAAATTTGCGCCATCAAAAAATGGTGGTCGGTTAAGAGCAAGGTCTTCGACTGGAGCAAATTGAAACGACATTTGGATCTTCTCCTCGGATGTTAAGCCGTGTATTGGAGGTACCGCTATGATACCAATTGTTGGAGCAAAATCGGGATATGCGCCCTTGTGCGGAAGCGCGAAAATAAAGTGCGAAAATTAAACGACACAAGGATTTATATGTAACACCCCAAACTAGGTGGATATTACAGTGCCGTGGACCCCCGACTGGGACCCACCAGGCAAATGAAAATTAATGAATTAAATAATATAATTGTAGTACCGAACCACAATATATCATTAATCACTCCGATGAGGAGTTTCATTACAACATACCCAGGATAATACCGAATACATGTATATTTTATATGAAGATAAAATATACAACACTGAATGAAATGAATATCCAAATGGAAGTCTGCAGCGGAAATAAAATAAAGAAAACACGAGTGAATGAAAGGACTCGGGCCCCCTACTAGTATCACTGGGACTCCTCGCCATCAACGTTCTCTTCCCGTGCCTTAGCCTTGCCATGACCTGAAAACTACATCCCCCAACGGGGTCAGTTACACAGAACAACAATCCTCAAGAGTTGAAATAAACACAATCATGATATATCTTAATTATGAAATGGCGCTGAAGAGAGGCATCACAGTACGCCCGTAATGGTATGTGCACGTGCACAAGATGAGTGTCCGGACACACCTGCAGTTGTACCTAATTAGTCTCATGGAGGTACATTACCGTGTGCACAGTCCAATGTGTCGGTGAACCCAACACATGACCATCACGTGTCCGACTAAAAATTCCACACATCCCCACCCGGCTGTGCAATATGAACCCAGAAGGTCATGTGAGCAAGGGATAACCATGAAGAATAATAATGAATAATAATCCGACAAAGTCAAGAATGACTCACCGAGATGAAATGATAGTGAAACGAATGATAGTTCAATGAAATGATTTGGAACTGTCGTTCCTCGTGAATGAAGTGATTAATTGACAATTACATGTCTCAATAAGGTTAATACATTATGAGTGGATTATGATTATGAATGAACAACAACGAAAGGAGTGAATATCCTTTTAACCGAGTAAGAATTAACTTACTCAACCGGTGAAGAATGTCCTTCCTCGAACAAAGTCCAAAAAGGGATGTCGGCCGCTCGAACAACCTTGAATGATAATACCAACAATGCTCAATATACGAATCAAACACGATTATAACGACTCAAACGTCGATACAACAATATCCAAACTCATTGAGGCATTGTAGCGAACATTTAGCAAATAAACATCCTTTGATAATATCCAAATCCCGAATATATCAAGACCAACTCCAAAATGAGTATTTCGAACCAACAAAACAACTTCAATGATATCAATAATCCCATAGGAATCCACAATTCGGGTTAACGACATCATCTAAATCGAAACCCCCAAAAATATCAAAGTCAACCCCAAAATATTCTTGAATCAACCTCAAACAATTCATGAAATCCGAATATATGCTATTAAATCCGTAGGAATACATTTATCCAAGGTAGATAATCCATATCTAACATATTCCAACAATAATCTAAGCTCATACGAAGAAATCGGAAGGAAAACCCCAAATATCCGAAATTCTAGATTCAATAAATCCTTACCTTGATTTGATGTGAAGGAGATGGTGAAATGATGATTACTCCGGATTATAAGCTTGATGATGATGATAGATGATTTCACCTCAAAGAACACTCTCCAAATCGTCCAAAATCGCCCGGAATCGTCCAAAAACGAAGTGAGAATTGAAAATGACGAAGAAAGGGTGAACTGTCCTATTTATTGTAATCCCAGTTTAGCGCGAGCTAGACCCAGTTCTTAGCGTGCCCTAACGGGTGTTTTGGGTAGTCCAGTACCCACTGTCCGAAAATGGTAGCGTGTGCTACGTACCTTTTGTAACGTGCGCTACGGCTGTACACTTAGCGTGCGCTAACCCTGAAATGTTAGCGTGCGCTAACAAATTATCTGATGCCCAGTACTGGAGTCCAGAACCTTCTGTCCTCTGGTCTGATCGCGGTAGCGTGCGCTACATTCAATATTTAGCGTGCGCTACTACACCATTTGCGTACGCTAAATACACTCATAGCGTGCGCTATGAGTTAATCCCATTCAGTCCAGTAGCCACTGGACTCAACCTGATCCGACCTTAGCGTGCGCTACGCCGACTGTATAGCGTGCGCTACTCCGGCCTACTAGCGCGCGCTACTTACCATTCGTAGCGTGCGCTACTTACAACCCAACTGCAGTCCAGTGCCTTCTGGACTGCCTGCTTGAACTACACTAGCGTGTGCCAGTGTTGAGAGGTAGCGTGCGCTACCCGTACTCAATTAGCGCATGCTAAAGAGAGTACGTAGCGTGCACTACTCCTCACACACAGCACACTATGAAGATGACAACGGTGATAAACACGGCACGAAACTCCATCTAGATTAATGATGAATGACGATACAATTACTCTAAATGGTGAATACACTGATTGAATATGAGTGACAAACGATCATTAGTGAGTGAAAATTACTGAGTGACAATTACAGAATGATAAGTACTGAATGATATGACTGAATTACAACTGGGTATTACATTATAGAGGTTCGGATATAATCGAGCCTACGTCCTCTCTCGGTATCTTTTTCTATAGGTTGAAGAAAAACCTCTACACCTCTCTTCTATCGGTCGAGAGATAACCATTACAATCACGTCTTCTATTGGTCCGTGATAAACCACTCGTACTTGTCTTTATGTCGGTCCAAGTTAAACCGTTTTCCTTTTCTATCAGATAAGGAATCAACCGCTCTAGCTTTCTATGGGTACTAGATAAACCTCACGAAGATATCGATTGCGATTCTAATAATGCCGGATCCTTGATCCTAATAACACCGAATCCAATCGTATCTTTTCTTTCACCTCTCGTGTATGATGTTGAATGTATAAACACTCAAACTAACAATATAAGCTCAATATCACAACAGCAATAATATCAATATGAATATCTGATCAATAAGATGTTTGCTTGAAGTTGTTGTATGGATTAATACCAAGGATGTGGTATTTATAGGCTCCAAAGCCTCAACTAGCCGTTAGCTCCCTGTGCCTTCATTACGGCCGCTACAAGCTTTCCATTATGTACGCTAAAAGCGTTACGTACATTAACCAACATAGATTACGTACGTTAGCACGTACCAGTTTCAGTCCAGTAACATTCGTTTCTTTCCTTACGTACGTTATCAACAATCCATTACGCACGTTAAGCTTACGTCATTGCTGACATCATATATCCGTTGCTGCTTTTCTGACATTGATTCTTCCCAACGTTCATCTGGTTTGAACACTTTTACGTACGTTATGTACCATCACTTACGTACGTTATCTTGCATATGTTACGTATGCTATTCTTGATAGATTACGTACGTTAGCCTTGTAAAATTCCAGCTTTTTGCACTTCGTTTCCTTTGATGCTTTGCTTCGTCACTTTGTTGTTTTGTTTTGTGTATCCACTTAAATCATCAAAACATTATTATAGTATGTATGGAACTAAATGTTCCAACAGAAAGACAGTCATCAAAAAGGGAATCTATGTCCCGATAACTTCTATAGTATAAAGAAATTATTGCATGGGTTGGGATTACCTGTAGAGAAGATTGATTGTTGTCCAAACAGTTGCATGCTTTATTGGGACCATTACAAACACAGTGAGAGTTGTATATTCTGCGGTACATCACGCTACAAAGATATGTGTCGTGCCTCAGGAATCCATAGGAGGAAAAAAGTGGCAGCCATGAAGATGTACTACTTTCCTCTTATTCCCCGATTGCAAAGGCTATACATGTCAAATGCTCCCGCGGCAGATATGAGGTGGCATGCTTCATGTTCTGGTTCAAATGATGGAATTATGCGTCATCCTGCAGACTCTCCAACACGGAAGCACCTTGACACTATTTATCCAGATTTTGCTGCGGAGGCTAGAAATGTGAGATTAGGTCTTTCGACTGATGGTTTTGCACCTTTTGCACAATCAGGGCGACACTATTCATCGTGTCCAGTTATAGTCACACCCTATAACTTGCCACCTTAGTTCTGTATGAAGGAACAATTCATGTTCCTAACAATCTTATTACAAGGGCTACGCAATCCTAAAATGCAATTGGATGTGTTTCTTCAGCCGCTCATAAAGGAGTTGGTGAACTTGTGGGAAGAGGGTGTTACAACATTTGACATCTCATTGAAGCAAAATTTTCAAATGCGAGCAGTGGTGTTGTGGACTATTAGTGATTTTCCAGCATATTCAATGTTGTCTGGATGGAGTACTGCTAGAAGATTGGCATGCCCTCATTTCATGGATGAGACTGAAGCGTTTACTCTTCCTAAGAGTGGTAAACAAACATGGTTTCATTGTAGTGGGAAATTCTTGGATCCAGATCACATGTTTAGGAGGAACCGACGAGCAGTTAGAAAGAATATGACATGTGAAGTACCTACACCTGAGAAAAGGTCGGGCGCTGAGATATTGAACCCAATAGAGGCACTGGGTCATGTGAAAGTGACAGAGGACTACAATGACACAAACAAAGAGATATCTAAGAATTCTAAGAGCGGGTGGAAGAAAAGAAGCATCTTTTGGGATCTCCCATATTGGAAAGAACTTATGATTCGTCACAATTTGGATGTCATGGACATTGAAAAAATTGTGTTTGACAATGTGTTCAACACTATGCCTAATGAGCCGGGAAATACCAAGGATACCACCAAGTCTAGAGACGAGTTGCAATTGCTCTGCATCAGACCTGAATTGAAGAAAAATGAGATGACAGGAAAGTATCTGAAAGCTTGCTACTCACTTGACAGAGATGAAAAGAGAGTACTATGTGAATGGATATCTCATCTAAAATTTCCTGATGGCTACATGTCCAATATTAGCATATGCGTGGATAAGAAAGAACTAAAGATGAGAGGGATGAAAAGTCATGACTGCCATGTGTTCATGAAACGCTTGTTACCTATTACATTTCATGAACTTCTTCCTCAAGCTGTTTGGAAGGTAATTACAGAGTTGAGTATCTTCTTTAAAGACTTGACATCTCGGACAATAAAAATAGAGGACATGTGTAGACTTCAGGAAACAATTCCGGTTACTTTGTGCAAACTTGGGCGTATCTTTCCGCCTAGCTTCTTTAATTCAATGGAGCATCTTGTTATCCATATGGTGTGAAGCCCACATTCTTTAGTCGATACAATATCGATGGATGTATCCATTTGAGAGGTATATGAAGACATTGAAAGATTTTGTAAAGAACAAAGCCAAAGTTGAAGGATCCATCACCAACGCCTACTTAATGAAAGAGGCATCAACATTTAGCTCATACTACTTTGAAGATTGGGTGACTACGAAGATTAGAAGTGTGCCTCGAAATGATGAGGGCGGAGCTGATGAAAATGATGATCCAAATATTCTCTCAATTTTCAAATTGGATGGCCGTCCTTTTGGCAAAATGCCTTCACGATATTTTGATGCCAAAGAGTATAATGCAGCATATATATATATATATATATATATATATATATATATATATTATCCAATTGTGCCGAGGTTTCATAGACATACTTGACGTGAGTATCTCGTGAAATTTTATTTAATGAAGAATATATTCATTCATTAAATATTTAATAACTCGTGTGTTTTTTGAATATTGTTAGAAGATCAAATTCGAGCAACTAATCTGAGGATAACAAAAAATGACTTACAAACAAGAGTTGAAAATGATTTTGAAAGTTGGTTCAAAACATATATAAGTGTGGGGTCCCATATCAAATTATTTATAGACTAATTTCATATGTAGAAAGTTACATAACTAACATACCTAATAATTGTCATAGGTTAATGAATCTTCAAGTAATGCAAGCCAATGCATTAAGGACCTTGCAGAAGGGCCATTGTACGGGGTTCAAATTTATTTTGGTGTTTAGTTGATGGATACAGGTTCCACACGGTTGACCATGGGTCAGATAAAAGTACTATGAATAGTGGTGTCTGCATAAAGGGCGAGGTTTATAATAGTGATGAGCAATATTTTTACGGGCGATTAATGGAGGTGTGTGTGGTAGAGTATAATGGTGAACCCACTAAAACAATTGTGTTATTCAAGTGTGAGTGGTTTGACTTATCACCTCTAGGGACTTTGGTGAATACGGATTTCAATTTGGTTTCAGTAAGCCACACCCGTAAATACAAGAAGTATGAACCTTTTGTGTTAGCAAATCAAGCTACTCAAGTGTATTATGCTTCCTATCCTAGTATGAATCAAGCTAAGAAGGATTGGTGGGGAGTGTGCAAGGTCACACCTAGATCTAGAGTTGAAGTATCTTATGAACCATCTGCCTCGTCATTACAACAACCGTTTCAAGAGGATGCCGCGGTCATGAGGACTAAAGGCAGTTAAGCTACTATAGATGATGAGATATCAATATCGCATCCATGAGGTGGACTTATTGATATTGATGATGTGGATGAGGCATCAGATGATGGATATATAATAACATCAGATAAGGAAGATAGCAATGATGATGATGATTCTGATCATATGTTATAGTCTTTACGATCATGTCAATATTGTGATTTTCAAGCTAATGAATATTCTGTGACAGCTTTTGAGGTAGCCTCAAGTGTTGTTTCCTATATAAAGATTGCTCTTGATAGAGATACTAAAACTGGGTTAGTTATTTACTATTTAATCATCAATTGTTTTTGTTACAGTGAGTGTTCAAATTATTTAATCAGTTGATGACAATACTTAGAGGTCATATAAAATATATTTCTAGGACTAAATTTATTGCGGAATTGTATTTACTATCATCAAAATGCTTAAACAGTAAATACATCAATTGATGAATTATTTTTAACTAGTTGGTGTTTCTTTACTGTCATCAAATTAAATGCTTAAAGATGTTGATTATGCTATAACTAAGTATTGTGATGATCTAAATGATTAATTTGGTTTTGGTTACAGAGAGATAGTGATTCATCCCCAGATTTCCAGGGTGTGCGGGAGGAGTTTTAAAAGAGTTCCCAATCCGACAGGCTTCAACTGGAAAGATACTCCGGAGTAAAGGCCCAGTACTATACCTTCTTTAAGGTAATTTGTAATCATTATGTAAAATAATTATATTCAATTGTGTTAAGTTAGTTTTATTAACTTGATATGCAATATGTCATAGAAATTTTTCACGTGGCCTGTTGAGTGGGAATAAGAAGTCTATGATCTTTGGGAGTCTCGTGCACGGGTTAGGTTCAGCAATTTCCTAAGTGATGCAAAAAAGAAAAGGGATCAAGGGAGGCCGAAACACATCCCTACTGATTGGTGGGAAGGTTTGTGTGCTTACTGGGATACTCCCGAGGTGAGAGATATATCTACGAGGGCGAGAAGCAACCGAATGGCTAAAGTGGATGGCCCTGGTACCGGGATAAGCAAGCACAGTGGAGGCTCTAAGTCTATTAGTGTACTTGCTCGAGAGTTGGTTAGTAATTATCTAATTATTTTTTCTTGTATATGTAAGTGTGCATCGTAATAATTTTGAAGTTTTTTTAATAAATAGGCAACGAAGAACAATCTTTCATTAGAGCAGTGTGTTTATGCCTCTTTTCGGGCTACCCACATGAAAAAATAAGGAACTTTTACAACACAGAAGGATGCGGATATTAATGTAAGTATATATGCATTCGATTCATCTACGGTATTTTGGAATACATTCGATTCACACTTGTTTTTTTGATTGTCATGGAAACAGTGTACAAACCTGAGTTTTTTTGCCTATGTATACTATTTTTTCTGTCATGTTTTGACAGGCCTACATAACAGGTCTACATAACAGGCATACATAACATGTCTTTTTTTCTGTCCAGTTTCCTGTCCTGTTCTTTGCAGTTTCTGTACAGTAATATGTGATGCATTCTGTTTTTCATTTTGTGTGGGAATAGATGTTCTGTCCAGTAATATTTGATTTTCTACATTCTGTTTCTTCATTTTGTGATGCATTTCTGTTTTGATTTGTGTGGGAATAGATGTGTTTGGAGGGCTGTTGATGTATTTTAGAATGTATATAAATTGTCTTGACATCGTGAGAAGTTGCATCAAATAAGAAATCATGGGGTCAGAAACATTCCTCCATCAAATAAGTAAACATTGAACTTTACCAAGTTGAGTGGAATGTTAACATATACTGCATCTAGGCTGAGCTATAATCTTGCTAGCATGTTTTTTGGAGTTAAATGTGACTTAATGACATCGGTATGTAGCCTGAACAGCGTTAACTTGGACCACCTTCCCACTATGCGGTTGCTGACTTTTAAATCCATTGCAACTGCTCTCATATTCCTCTTCAATTATCAGCTTCTGTATACTAACTTCCTTTTCAACTTATTCTATTCTCGCATCTAAATGTACAACCCTTTGAATTGTACTGTCACCATTCTCAGCAAGGATTTCTGAAATCCTATCAATCGGCCGCTCTACATTTTCTTTGTTGTCATTCTTGATTGTTTATTTTAGTTCCCCCGATATTGCAGCTTTATGTTCTTTAAACTCTCCATCCTTTTTCTTATTTGACCGCTTGAGTTCCCTGTAATTAGATCATCAAATTTCATTCAAGACTGTCAACATGGTAAAGTAACAATTTTGGTAATATTTCTTACCCGTTCTTCAATGTTGTCCTATTAATCCTGCAAGACTAATATTTATAGATTGGGCATCATGGTAATGTTAATGGACCAGTCATCAGTCATGGTCCAGCTACAATCAAATCTTGACATATAACAACTAACCCCGATAACATTATTACCATATATGATAATACCAATACCACCCGTAGTAATAACCTATTACGTACACATTTCATGCAATACGAAGGAAAGTTCAAATTTTTACCTCGAACATATTTGGTCTCTTCTCTAGGATGCTTAGATTAAACATATCCTTGATGCTCCTGTAAACGAACCTTGGTCTTCCCTGGTTTACACCACTATTTGGAATCATGTGTTTTGTATTCTCGAAATTGGCTTTGTCTCAATGTGCATGTGGGTCTGTTCTTATTATTTCTATTGGATGGAACTTGTGTTGTGAATGGGAAAATGCATATTTTCCCATAAAACAACACTTCTCCATTTGGGCCAGAAAGGGGTCTGCACACAACACACATAAATATGACATTGGCAATAAACCTCTTGTTTTTACATGTCCTATGAGGCTACTCTTCTTTATGTGCTAAATAAAATCTATGACTGCCCTTGGTAATGTCGAACCATTTCTCATCTACATGCATTGTGTTATGCATATCTTTTGAATTTTATCTTATTGAGTATTCTATCTAGCTCTAATGCCTCAAGTAAGTAATGCAATGTCAAGGTCCAATACCTTATGACTTTTCTTGTCTTTTTTTTACTTATGACATGAATCATTTCTCGATTTTCTCTCTGCTTGTTTGCAGCTCCCCACAACCTCCACAGTTTGCCTCGAGACGTTGAACTGCTTTTGAGCTTCCAACAGCTTGCCTTTAGATTAAACTAGAAATTAAGCAGGACATTAGTTTAAAAAATTAGCATTGAGATTTGAATTTAAAGAGTAGTAGCGTAATCCCCCAAAATAAATTCTTGCTGATCATGCGTGCACATGCAGATTTCAGGAAGCCTCTTGCTGAAACAAGTTATTATTTGATGCAACTTCTCACCGATTTGGGATTTCTATAAACTTGCATAAATTGTATTTTTTTTCCTTGTTGTTGCTCAAATGTAATTAGAATATTGAGCATGTTTTTCTCCTCAGGCTAGGGTTAAGGAGCTTGCTGCAGAGCAAGGAGAGGGAGCAGATTTGAATATGATCTATAAGACTGTACTGCAGGAGAAGGAGGCCGCCAAAGAATATGTCAAGTAAACAGGATGTACGGCACTGGCAGTCTAGCTCCCAACATCATAAGCACAGGCTCTAGCGGCGGTGGATCAACGACCTCACAGTTTCACGCATCTGAAGAGATCCACACTCGATTCACATGGTTAGAGGAGCAGCTGACAGAGGAGCGTAGACTGATAGAAGAGCAGGCAAAGGTGATTGAAGAAGAGCGCGTGAAGAGACAGCGCCTTGAGGAACAGTTGCAAGCTATTCAAGAAATGATGACACAACAAAATCTTCCACCTCCGAGTCGCCCTTCTACTTGACCTGGATTTAGACTACTTATTTCTTTTTTTATTGTACGATGAAATGATGACAACTCTGGATTGTGTACAATGATACAACTATGACGATTGTGTAACATTGTGACTTTTTTGCTATTTATGACTAGTTTGTTTTATTATTCAGAAATTGAAAGCAGGTAATGGAAATAATTAAATATTCAGAAAATTGTCAAAAACAAAAAATACCGACGGCATTACCGACGGAAAAACTACTGTTGGATAATTACCGACGCCCTGTTAAAATTTATATATGTGACTAAAAACTAAATAATAGTACCAATGATAGATTATTGTGTGTCAAAATTATAAGAATTCGTCATGTATTAGTACCTTCATGTGACTGTATGTACTATTATAGCCATAGTTATAAAAATATTATGTGACTATAAAAGATTTACAACAATGCTTTTAAGTACATTTCTGTGACTATAATATAAACAGTGGTGACTCTCGGCAATTTTTGGGTGTCTAAATGATAAAATAGGTCATACTGAAAGAAAATTGTTGTTCTTATAAGGTTAAATTTTGGGTGTATAAATGATAAAAATTAGTCACACTTATAGCTTTTTTATATGTCTGACTAATAGCAACGGTCATGATAAACAATACATATGTGGCTATAAGTTATATGACAACCATAATTAAAAAATTATGTATCTTTAAAATACTTTTGGTCATACTTCGCTTAATTGTGTGTCTCTAGACGTTAGACAACAGTCATAATAAACAAATATTTTAATGATAAATTATTAGCAAAACGCAACGGTGAAAAAAAATTCATGTGGCCACTCGGTGAACATGGTCATGCTTCACCTAATTGTGTGTCTCTAAAAAATAGCTAATAATCATAATAATAAATTTTTTGTGTGACAGGTTATTAGCGAAATGCCACAGTGAAATCAAATTCATATGGCCATTTGGTGAAAGATAGTCACTAAAATATCAAAAATATGTGTCTAGAAAGGGTTTATGGCCACACTACTGGAGAAATGATTGTTTACAGCAACAAAAATCCCTATCCATTTGCCACACTTTTATGCTACGATCACAATTTTTCATATGATACAATCACTTAATTTTAAAGTGTCCATAAGATACCAAAAATGGCAAGACCTTCGGTAACACTTTGGATGAAAAAAAAAGTGTGGCTATAGGCATATGGTCACGTTTTTTTGGCGTGACCATAGATTATTTTTGTACTAGTGCCAATGTCCAATAAATTAGATATCCAGTATCTAATATTCATAATGAGAGAATAAGCTCAATTTATTCCTGTCGGCTATCCTAATGCGCAACTCGGTAGGTCCGTCTCAGTTAGCAATGAGAGGAACCAAAGAGTGATAGCACCACCCAGCCAGTCCCCCGACCTATACTGTAACCTAATTGAGAATGAATGATTGGGATCATTCCAAAACTTTTCTGTCGCGAATACCAGTATACGTATAAACCCTTCTTTCAAATGTCCCGATCAAGCTATAGGTTCACGGTCAGTCAAACCCTATCTGTACTTGAACATGAGTTAATGCAAATCGAGATCAATGAGCTCTCGTGTATCCAATACAACTAGATCCAATGCTTTGGTTATTTATATTATTTTGTATTTAACATAATTAATTGATTGGATTAATTAATTGATATTAATACATCGGAATAGAATGGTGTGTATCTGATTGGACTCGCGGGAGTCCGAATCGAACCAAACCCATATGGTTCTTCGAGATGGCCGCCCCATTTTCCTCCCACCTACATTGGTCTTTGTCTTCACCATGATAGGTGGAAGACCAAAGATATTGAGATATTTGATATCTCATATAATAAATAAAAGATGACTTTGGGTGGTGTAATGAATAATATAAGTGAAGACTTCACTCTTTTTCCTTTGGTGGTGCATCTCACGGTTTTCACACAAGAAAGAGAGAGAGGAAAAAGGTTTTACTAGTGTTCTTCACTTCTTCACTTCATTACTTGATTTCTAAGAGAAATAATAAGAGAGAAATTTTGATTAACATACTTGGAGTATATTCATCAAATCAAAGAGCTTAATCATTCAATTATGGCCATAACCTTGGAGGTTAATTGGGTGCTTGTCGTTCCAATCGTTTCTCCGGTGCGTGGAAAGTAGAGACGCGGTGCTTTCGGCGTTGGTTCATCCTAAAGCTTGTTGCGGATTGGATTCGCAAGGGATATCATCTTCTCAGCATTTAATCAACGGACTTCGAGGGTATGATTTTGTATCTTACTTTGTCTCGTTTTATATTCGTATATACGTATCTTGATCGATCCTCTTTAGGGATTCAGATCGAATTAGATTCGTATATTGCTTCCGATGCGCCTTCGTTTTAGGCACCGAATCCCAACAGTATTATCATCAGTGAATGTGATGAAGTCTTGATATCCATCTCGTGCTGCTTCTAAAGCACTGCACACGTCAGTATGAATCAATCCAAGTTTTCCAGTAGCTCTTTCCAAGGTCCCTGTGAAAAGGGACTTAGTCATTTTGCCCTTAGGGCAAGATTCACAAGTAGGATATGGATCAGATCCTAATGGACCCATGAGTCCATCTTTTTCCATATTATGAATTTTAGTATGGCCAACGTGACCAAGTCTAAGATGCCACTTTAGTGCTTGGTTATTTTCATCTCTACCATGCTTTCTAGTCATAGTATTCACATCTATTTTGTCTTGTAGATTTATATGATTGAGTCCATTCAACAATGTAGCAGAACCAACAAATTTATTTCTAAAATAAATTTTGCAACTGCCATCGCCAATGAAAAAGTGAAAACCTTTTCGGTCCATGGCTGGAATGGATACAATGTTTTTATGTCCATTGGGCAAAGCCAATACATCATCTAATGTTAATACAAAACCGGATTCCAAATCCAAAAGAAGTGATCCTATATCAGTAGCCTCGGCACTATGTCCGCTTCCGACTTTTATCATCACTTCCCGAGCTCTAAGTCGCCTACTTCATTCCAGAACCTGATTCACAGTGCAAATGTGAAAACTAGCACCTGAATCCAGAATCCATGAAGTAGAATAAACAGTAGCAGAACAATTTGTTTCCAAAACTAAAAGTTCTGTACCTGTAGCAGCATCAAGCTGAGGACAGTCCTTTCTCCAGTGGCCTAGCACACTTCATTTAAGGCACCTGTCCGTTGGCTTAGCCTTACTTGCCTTGAGAATCATTGGGGCCTTTCCCTTTCCCTTTCCGACCACATCTTTAGGGCTTAGTTGCTTCTTGTTTTTCTTCTTGTTATTGGACCTCCGAGGCCCTTAAGAAATAACAAGTGCAGCCTCCTTCACCCTCGGTGTCTTTATCTGAGACTGAGCGGTTGACAATTTGTTCATCAATCCTGCAAGATTGCAAGCAATCTCATTGCAGTTGAAATTCATGACAAACTGTGAGAAGGAGTCAGGTAGAGATTGAAGGATGAGATCAGTTTGGAGTGAAACATGCATCCTAAAATCGAGAGCTTCTGATCTCTCGATCATAGAGATCATCTTGAGGACATGGTCCCCAGCTTTCTCTCTTCCTTCATTTGAGCTCCAAACAGCTGCTTTGGTATCTCATATCTAGCTTTTCAGCTATGCTCTGTAACACCCCAAAATCATTACGGGCAGTTACACGCCGTAGGACCCACCGGGGCCTACCAAGCTGACATCACACACACATACCAGTCAATAGTAATAAAAATATACGATACAAAATATAAGTTAGGTCTCGGCCGCGGCCAAAATAGGAGAGTTTAGCACCGTTCAACCAAAGACTCAAACATCACACGGCATAATACAACAAGTCCCATCACAACGTTAATTAATAAGACCAACACCGATATTATTAAAAACAACTACTGACTCGATCTCTTAACATCCGGGAGCCCGTCAGTTCCATGTGCACCACGTGTAGGCTCCTGAATCCCGAGAGTACCTGAAATGTACAAAACATTCCACCCCAACGAGGGGTTAGCAAACACTGCTAGTGCAAGTACAATATTACTACGAATTTAATACACAAGCATTTCTAATTATTCCAAAACTCAAAATAGTTCATAATTCACGATATTCCGGAATATCAAAAAGTAACCATCAGTAAAACACTCCGGCAATTATCATGACCCGGTCCGGCTGTAAGCCACCAAGTCCCTGTGTGCCCCGTCGAGCAAGCCCCAGGTGAGAATGCCCCACTCGAAAGTAACTCTCGCGACCCGGCCCAGCCGCTAAGCCACCAGGTCCCCGTGTGACCCCGTCGAGTCAATCCCTGGGTGAGAGTACCCCGAGAATATCCTCATAACACACAACCATCATAGTTTCATCACCGAAATGCATGTCATAAACTAGTATAATAAGGTACTTGCCTTGGTTCCTAAAAGACAGAGTGAACCACAAACGAAAAAGGCTTCGGTCCGGATTACCTCCAAATTCCGATCTAACAATCAATAAAGACTCAACCAACTACAATTACGCTGAAAAACCAAGATTCATTCGAAGTTCTACCCTTAGGGACAATATATCGAACACTACGGGGGCATAAAAGGTTAAATTCGATCAAAGAAGGAAGGACATGGAATTAACCCATAAAACTTCTAGGAAAACATGAAACAATGAATAAACCACTATAATCTACCAATAATCGAAGCAAAAACAAGTTGAATCACGAATTATAGTTAAAACCCTACAATTTGGTAAGAGGATCATATACCTCAATTTGGTGATGAAATGGTGGAAGGAGGATGATTAATTCGTGATAAAATCTCCAATTCTGAGTTATAAGATGATTGGTTACAACACCTAAGTGAAATCGCCCACAATCGCCTTGAAGGAGGGAAGAGCCGAGAGGAAAAGTGAGAAATAGGGTCAAAACACCCGTCTGTCCTATTTATACTGGACGAACACGGCGAAACAAATGGTCCAAACATCGCCGTGTTTAGAACCGTGTTGCGGGACAGTGAGCACACCTGTACGACCCGGTGCACGGACACGGCGCAAAGTGTCGCGGGTCTAGCATAGTATTGCGACAAGCGACGCATCACCCGCGGCAGGCACTCGCGTGGGTGTCTCGGCCATTTGCTAAACGCGGGAACACTCGGCGCAAGACTTGGCAGCGTCGTTTCACAAACAGCACAGAACACGGCACAAATCCTTGGCCGTTTTCATCGCCGTTTTGCACAGGTACGGACAGAATGCTCCTGGGCACTCGACGACGCAACCACAACTGAGTAAATAAGATAAAATCGTAGAATGACATGCCGACCCAATTGTCCGAGAAATCATCAATGCATCGAAAATATCTAATAAACCAGAACAGTTTGAGACAAACAAGCATGAATAGCAAAAAACTCAAAATAAAACGGAAATAAAAGTTACAAGTATTACATTCTCTCCTTATAACAAAGAGTTTCGTCCCGAAACTAAGATGCGAAAATCTCCGGACACTTAGACTTCATAATACTCTCGGTTTCCCATGTAGCTTCCTCCGTTCCATGCCTTGACCATTGTACCTTCACCAAAGGAATAGTTTTACGTGTAAGTTGTTTCACTCGGCGCTCCAAGATCTGAATCGGTTTCTCTTCAAAGGTGACGTTGGAACCCAATTAAATTTCTCCAAAATCAATAATATGGCTAGGATCCGACACGTATTTCCTCAACTGCGAGACATGAAACACATTGTGCATGTGACTTAACAACGGCGGGAGGCCCAAACGATAGGCGAGGTCCCCAACTCGCTCTAAAATCTCAAAGGGTCCAATATACCTAGGACTAAGTTTACCCTTCCGACCGAAGCGGTAAACTCCCCGATTCGGCAACACCTTTATTAAAACGCGATTTCCAACCTCAAACTCAAACGATCGGCGACGCGTGTCGGCGTAGGACTTCTGTCGACTCTGAGCCGTTAACAATCTATTACAAATCAGAGTAATCTTATCTCTCGTCTCAACAACTAAATCTGGTTCAGTACCTATCAATTCAGATGCGTCATCCCAACATAAAGGTGATCTACACCTTCTTCCGTACAAAGCCTCAAAAGGTGCCATTTTAATCGAGGCGTGCCAACTGTTGTTATATGTAAACTCGATAAACGACAGGTGCGACTCCCAATCATCTTTCCAGTCTAAGGCACATGCCCTCAACATATCCTCCAGCATCTGTATCGTCCGCTCTGACTGTCCGTTTGTCTGAGGGTGATAAGATGTGCTGAGTCTCAACTCAGTCCCCAAAACTCGATGAACGGCCTGCCAAAAATTTGATACGAACTGGCCATCTCGATCTGAAAAAATACTCTTAAGAGTCCCATGTAATCTCACGATCTCTGCAATAAACACCCGATCTAACCTCTCTGGTCCCCAAGTATCCTTAATACTCAGAAAATTTGCAGATTTGGTTAGTCGATCGACAATGACCCAAATCATGTTCATTCCGGTCCGAGTCCTAGACATACTGGTAATGAAGTCCATAAAAATATCCTCCCACTTCCACTTCGGGATAAGAAGCGGTCGTAGTAACCCCGCGGGTCGCTGATGCTCGATCTTAACCTGCTGACAGGTCAAACACCTCGATACAAACTCGCTAATGTCTATTTTCAAATTACTCCTCCAATAGTTACTCCTTACATCCTTGTACATTTTGCTCGTACCTGGATGTATGGAATAAGGCATATTATGAGCTTCTCTCAGGATTTTCTGGCTCAACTCAATATCATATGGTACACACATCCTGCCACGAGACCTTAAAATCCCGTCATCATGAATCACAAATCAATAGGCTTTCCCCTTCTCTACGTCCTCCCTCAACTGGACTAGGAATGGGTCATCATGTTGTTTCGCCTTGATATCATCAATCAAAGACGAAGAGATTTCTAATGCACACAGCTGACCCTGAACTCTCTGAACTCAAACTTCGATATTCTGACGAATCAAATCCTGCTGGATCCCGTTCTGAGGCGTAAGTACCTCCAACATTTGCAAATCCATCGGCCTACGACTCAAAGCATCAGCCACAACATTCGCCTTGCCCGAATGATAAAGAATCTCAAGATCGTAATCTTTAATTAATTCCAGCTACCTACGCTGCCTCATGTTCAATTCCTTTTGACTGAAGATGTACTTCAGACTCTTGTGACCATATAAATCTTACATGACGACCCATAGAGATAATGTCTCCAGATTTTTAGGGCAGAAACAACCGCAGCTAACTCCAAATCATGTGTAGGGTAATTTGCTTCGCATGGCTTAAACTGTCCATACGCATAAGCAATAACCCTATCCCTCTGCATAAGAACACATCCAAGTCCGAGGCCCAAAGCATCACTATAAATAACAAAGTCCTCAGTACCCTGAGGTAAAGATAACACTGGCGCCGAAGTTAACCGTCTCTTTAACTCATCAAAACTGTTCTGTCTCCCCGCACACTCGAACTTCTGGGACTTCTGGAGAAACTGAGTAAGGGGTCGAGCGATCTTTGAAAATCTCTCGACAAACCTACGGTAATACCCAACAAGTCCCAAGAAGCTCCGTGTCTCCTTCACATTCCTAGGCGGTTCCCAATCAAGAATCGCCGCTATTTTCTTAGGGTCCACCTGAACCCCATCCGCTGAAATTACGTGCCCGAGAAAGGTTACTCTCTTAAGACAACATTTGGAAAATTTTGCATAAAGTTTCTCCGCCCTCAAGGTGTCCAACACTACGTAGATATGTTCAGCATGATCTCTCTCGTTCTGTGAGTAGATAAGAATGTCATCGATGAATATGACCATAAATTTATCAAGGAAATCAATGAATACTTTATTCATCAGCTGCATAAACACGGAAGGAGGATTAGTTAGCCCAAACGGCATAACTACAAATTCGTAGTGGCCATAACGAGTAAGGAAAGCAGTCTTCGTAATGTATGAATCCCGAATCCATAGGTGGTAATATCCCGAGCGCAAATCAGTTTTAGAGAAAACAGTAGCTCCCTGAAGCTGGTCGAACAAGTCATCAATACGGGGTAATGGATACTTGTTCTTGATGGTCAGCTTATTCAACTCCCAATAATCAATACACAAATGGAACGAACCGTCCTTCTTCTTAACAAAAAGAACTGGTGCGCCCTAAGGCGAAACACTCGGTCGAATATACCCTTTGTCAAGAAGCTCACCCAGCTGCTTTTTCAGTTCTGACGTCTCGGCAGGTGCCATACGATACGTCGCATGAGAAACAGGTGTTGTACTCGAATCGAGGTCAATAGAAAATTCTACATCTCTATATGGGGGTAATCCCGGAAGATCATCCGGAAATACATCAGATAATCACTCACAACTGGAATCGGTGATAACTCAACTCCACCATCATCGGTACTCAAGGCATAGCACCAACAACCGATACAGTCTTGTTTTAGTAATTTCATCACCTTGATGGATGAAATCAGTTTGCCCGAACTACCCGGCACACGACCTACAATGGTATGCTCGACACCATCCTCAGATAATATAGATATAGTTTGTGTTCGGTAGTTCATAATAGCTCCATGCCGGATCAACTAATCATCTCCTAGAATCACATCATCTCCCTTAAGTGTAACACCCCCAATCCACTCAGGGATATTACACGCCGTAGACCCTCTCCTCGAAGATCTACCAGGCTGGTAACAACATTTAACATCTCGACAATGCCTTCAAGGCTAAATGACTCAGTAGACCGATTTGGTCTTTAAATAAAATATACAGCTCAATTACAACATATACCCACGCAGGGGTCAAAATACAATAAACTCCCGTACAACGGGGAAAAGATACTGCAGCAGAAAAGAAAATACAACTAGACCAATACGACATCAACGGATCCTCGTGTGATTAGTATCGTTCATCTTTCATCATCCTTCGTGCCGACCCTGTGCTATGCTCCAAAACCTGAATGCAAAAATAGACATCCACCCCCCGAATACTCGGGGGTTAGCAAAACTCCACTGTTTTGCTAGTGCAAGTATAAATACGAAAACAAGCCATACATATCATACTCCACAAAAACAGAATAATCGCGAATATACTTCCCGAGAAAATTCACTTGATCAAACCATTCAAAACGTGAAAGGTAGGAAATAACCCAATGTCCATATTACAAAACATTTGACGATCTCGGGAGTTTAGAAAACATTTGGGATATAAGAATTCTAAAACCTTTCGAAAACATTTAGGGACACAGCCCAAAAGTCATTTTCCAAAATTCAAGTTCCGGTAACAATACGCAGGGTCCACAACCCATTTCACAAAACACGGGGTTCGTGACCCAAATCACAAATCACATGTTCCTAAGGATTATTCGTGTCCCGTGCTAACAAGCCACGAACCTCAGATGCTCCCGAAGAACAAACCCGAGTGAATAACCCAATAGGAATAACATATAAAATCACATGTCTCCACGACACGAATATCACAACCAAACCACAACCATAAGTTATCCCGGCATCGCGCTAACAAGCCACGAATCTCGGAGTCCCCGCAAGACATACCCGATGATAACCCCACAAGTTATCCCGGCATCGGGCTAGCAAGCCCTGAACCTCGGAGTCCCCGCAAGACATACCCGTATTGGATAACCCTACGATTTCGCCCGACCCATACTAGCAAGTATGGATCCCGGAGATTCAACAATCCTACCCAGAGGCACATCACATACAACAAGCACACAACAATAGTCGATTATCAAGACAAGCAACATTAAGCATCACAACCTCCTTTCAAAGGAGTAACGACTAACATCACATCATGTCGAATACCCACCGAACAAACATACAATTCAATACGCAATCCTCGGCAAACAATTATGGTCTATTATATTCACTCAATGCGATTATAACGTCTCTCAACGTACGAAACTAACACACATATTCCGAGAACATATCCTTTCACGAAGTATTCGAATTATCGTTGAAAGACAATATTTCTCGAGGACATACCGATCCTTTTTAACGTTCATTAAACATTGGATTTCGCATAAACTCATTTATCAATAATTATGCCGATGAAATATGAAATGTATGGGCAAGATACTTGCCTCGAATAATCGCAACACGGAGAATCGACCGAAGTAGGTTGACACGAACCGACTACGAACCTACCGACTCCACCGATCGCCAACTCGCGGGCATAAACTACGAAGGACAAGAACAACAATGAAATGAATTCCATAACACGACTCAAAGCCGTTGAATTCAAAGAACAAATGACGAACGTTCAAGCGTTTCCCCCAAAACGGCCAAGAACACGATTCGTTCCGTCAAAACCCGAAAACGGAATTCCAAGTTGAAATATGGATATACAATCCATAGAATATGTTTAACAACATCATTTAACCATAATCGGTCCATCAAAAACGGATGAAAAACAAGATCAAGGACAAATCCCCCAAAAAGTCAATTTGAAGGAAATCAAGAAGTATACTTCGATTCGACAAAGAACAATGGATTAAATGATGTTAAACACAAGAATACTACTAAGATTAATCATATACATTATGAATTAACCAATAATACGGAAAGAATCGGACAAAAACGCAAAAACCCCCAAATTCACGAAATTAGGGTTCCAAGGAAGATTACCTTGATTCGCTGGATCAAAGGATGATAACGGATGATTGATTGATGATATGAACTCAATAACTTCATGGATTTGTTGTCAAACAACATGGCTCCATGTTGGTATCACCCTCAGCCGCGGAAGGAAATGAGAAGAAGGAGAAAAATGGCCAAAAACCCGTGTGCAGGACCATAAATAGGCTGCACAGTGTGCCGCGGCCCAGCGGGAGTGTGCCGCGGCACAGGCCCAAAAATGGCTCCCAGTGGTCGGCAGTGTGCCGCGGCTCAGCCGGCGTGTGCCGCGGCACCCATTACCGTCGGGTTGGCCGAAAAATGCCACAGAGTGTGCCGCGGCCCTGCCAGCATGTGCCGCGGCCCTGCCAGCATGTACCACCCGAAGGCTCGGAATTCAACAACGGAAGTAATTACCCAAAACTTTGGGAAATTACGAAAATGGCCCAAAACGTCCGAAAAGCATGATACGCGATCGAAACACCAAACCAAAGCTTGCAACATGAATAATAACATTAAATGAACTTACGAGAAACTCGAAACAACAGTTTCGGACGAGATTCGCAAGAATCGAACTCAAGTGCGGAAAAGTCGCTAAAAAGCTCGGAACTCAACAAAACGATACCGAAACGAACTCGGATGACAAAAAGTGCAGAATTAATCATTCTCGAAATGACGAAATGGTCATGAGCGAGTCGTCAAAACGGACTCCGGCCGAAAAAAGAAATTTACCGAAAATCGAAAATTGCGGATATTACATTCTACCCTCCTTAAAAGAAGTTTCGTCCCGAAACTTAAAACAAGTAGGGAGAAGCAATATCCCACCAGGAAAACTCAACGAGATACGCAAGGAAACGCGTAACTTACGCCCATCGGCGAAACGTTACAACCAACGCAAAGGAATATACGGCGTGAAAACACGCTCCACGACGACCAACACAACGTCGCCGTTAGGGATATAATAAAACCAACAAGTGTCAAGCGTCATCAAATGGATAATACAATCAAGTCAATTATCCGAACAATCACAAAACACTAACCACCGTGCACAGTCGAGAAAACGAAAAAATAAACACAAAACGATCCACTTCGAATAAAAGAACTAAATCTCCGAAATTCGAAACAACCAGGTTAGGAAAAATCATAACATACAACTGATAGACCACGCCCCCCAGGGACTCCTCGGAGTTGGTCCTGATATCAGTGTTCAAGTCCGTGCCTCGGAAGGCTCGGCGACTAACTCGCAAAACTGAACCCGATGTCCCTCAAGCCCGCACTTGTAACACGTTACTAGCGGAGAAGGACAATGTGCACGGACATGCCCCGCCACATTGCAGTTAAAACACCTCCTGGCTTTACTAGGAGTCAAAGCAGACGACTTGGAACTCTCAGTCCCACGTAACGAGCGACAGAGCTTCACAGCAGAAAGACTACGACGTTGCGAACTAGAACCACCAGCTCCTGCACTGTTCATAAGGTCATCGGACTTCGTCTGTTTCTTCGGCTCAGGCACACGCTCCGATGATAACGAAGCTAGTTCACGGGCCAAGGCCCGATCTTGGTAGTCCCTCAACGAAGTGCAAGTGAGTCCCGACATATACACGCGAATCTCTGGCTTCATTCGTCTGTCAAAATGAAAGATACTCTCTTCCTCGGTTCTCACCCGATCTCGCACATAACTGAGTTGTTTGCTATAGTCGATGATAGCCTGTGACACTGAAATATCTTGCGGCTCTGCCAAATAAAATTCGTGAATCCTCTGCTCTCTAATCGGTTTCGGACAGAACTCAGCCTCCATAAATGTCTGGAACTCCGCCCACGTGACATCACGATCACGAGGCTTAACAGCTTCCCACCAATTAGCGGCATCTTTATCAAGAAGGTACTGCGCAATAGGTACCTTCCGCTCTGCAGGACAATCGACAGCCTCGAATATCTTTC
Source organism: Orobanche coerulescens (assembly GCA_033398695.1). Taxonomy (NCBI): domain Eukaryota; kingdom Viridiplantae; phylum Streptophyta; class Magnoliopsida; order Lamiales; family Orobanchaceae; genus Orobanche; species Orobanche coerulescens. The sequence goes on from CM065816.1 coordinate 97,498,730, forward strand.
TCAACTGGAAAAGCCAACCATCCCAGCCCAACGCATCCGCAACACCGGCGAATCGATGGGGATTCATACGAATTACCTCCCGAAGCCACTGATTTGCGCCAGTGTTCTGGGTCACATCTGTAACGCGCTGAACTGCCTGAGTCAACTGAGTCATCTGTGTAGCTACCTGCTGTAAAATAGTAGCGACGCCGATACCAATATCATCACCGGCAGCATGATCTCGACCATGCATCCGATCGCCACGACCACGACCTCGGCCCCTCGGCATACTGAATAAGTAACCACTCAGCACAACAGAAAATCATAACACATAACACATACTACGATTACCATCGTAAGGCAACACACACATGAATATCACAGTAACGACGGCATCGTTCGGCGACATCAACGACTCGAACGATAACCAGTGCACAATTACAAAACATCATGAAACAATTCCCCATGAGGCGACAAACATTAAATACCAACATCACACCCCTCACGGAGGCTAACAATTCTAACGACAATATTAACATCGTACACACATTCCCGGACCGCAAACGGGAATGATAAGTTTTAAAAATGGAAACCACCCTTTTTGAAAACAATTTAGAAACACCAGTTGATCTTGAGTATTACCTTTCAAAAAGTAGTACAAACATTGTTATCGAGACTTTGAAAACCATCATGCACTTGGTAAAAATGAGGACATCTTCTTTTAGCGAAAGACTTTCAGAAATATTCGACCCTCGGGTTTAAGTATAAGTGTTTCTAAACATCGAAAATATCTCAAAATACTTTTGGTCCTCAATTGGAATTTTTTTTTTTGAAATATATTGCGGCACGAGAAAGCACCTCGAAAACACCGCAAGAAAATAATTCGTTTTAAAAGTACGTCTCGAAATTTAATTTTCTAAGATACTCAAGGTTTTCAAAAATCCAATAGGCTAGAATGCCCAAAACTCACACATATCGACGTTCACTAAAACAACTCCTAGTACACGCATCAAAATGTTTAAAACCAAGACAATACATGTCTTTAAACGAAATAAACGAAAAAAAAAATACCACATTTAGAACAAACCAATGACCCCATTCGAGGCCTCTAAGGACCCTCCCGCACTGGCTAGTGAACAAGTCGAACGCGTATAAGCACAAAGCCTCCACAAGAGAACTTGTAAGACGTACAAATCGATTCGAAAATCATCAGCAACGGACAAAAACAACAATAAAAAGACATCACAAGCGACGACACTCCTCGTATAAATCAAATACGAGAGTCGACTAAATACATATCGTGAAATCAAAATCCACATAAGGATTCCATCTCTTAACAAATAATCATAAAAATAGCTCGTGTCACACGAGGCACAACACAAAGAAGGGAGACTTACTTCCACAGGTCGCACGAAGATGATGATCGCCCCACGATACTAATCACGACCAACAAACTCAAACGACGCGTCGCGACACGACTCAGTCAGACAAAATCTGACAATACAAGACTCAACAACACATAACTCGACCCGACAGCCTAGGTTTCCTCAACCTAAGCTCCGATACCATTTATGTAACACCCCCAATCCACTCAGGGATATTACACGCCGTAGACCCTCTCCTCGAAGATCTACCAGGCTGGTAACAACATTTAACATCTCGACAATGCCTTCAAGGCTAAATGACTCAGTAGACCGATTTGGTCTTTAAATAAAATATACAGCTCAATTACAACATATACCCACGCAGGGGTCAAAATACAATAAACTCCCGTACAACGGGGAAAAGATACTGCAGCGGAAAAGAAAATACAACTAGACCAATACGACATCAACGGATCCTCGTGTGATTAGTATCGTTCATCTTTCATCATCCTTCGTGCCGACCCTGTGCTATGCTCCAAAACCTGAATGCAAAATAGACATCCACCCCGAATACTGGGGTTAGCAAACTCCTGTTTTGCTAGTGCAAGTATAAATACGAAAACAAGCCATACATATCATACTCCACAAAAAGTAATAATCGCGAATATACTTCCGAGAAAATTCACTTGATCAAACCATTCAAAACGTGAAAGGTAGGAAATAACCCAATGTCCATATTACAAAACATTTGACGATCTCGGAGTTTAGAAAACATTTGGGATAAAAGAATTCTAAAACCTTTCGAAAACATTTAGGGACACATGACCCAAAGTCATTTTCCAAAATTCAAGTTCCGGTAACAATACGCAGGGTCCACAACCCATTTCACAAAACACGGGGTTCGTGACCCAAATCACAAATCACATGTTCCTAAGGATTATTCGTGTCCCGTGCTAACAAGCCACGAACCTCAGATGCTCCCGAAGAACAAACCCGAGTGAATAACCCAATAGGAATAACATATAAAATCACATGTCTCCACGACACGAATATCACAACCAAACCACAACCATAAGTTATCCCGGCATCGCGCTAACAAGCCACGAACCTCGGAGTCCCCGCAAGACATACCCGATGATAACCCCACAAGTTATCCCGGCATCGGGCTAGCAAGCCCCGAACCTCGGAGTCCCCGCAAGACATACCCGTATTGGATAACCCTACGATTTCGCCCGACCCATACTAGCAAGTATGGATCTCGGAGATTCAACAATCCTACCCGGAGGCACATCACATACAACAAGCACACAACAATAGTCGATTATCAAGACAAGCAACATTAAGCATCACAACCTCCTTTCAAAGGAGTAACGACTAACATCACATCATGTCGAATACCCACCGAACAAACATACAATTCAATACACAATCCTCGACAAACAATTATGGTCTATTATATTCACTCAATGCGATTATAACGTCTCTCAACGTACGAAACTAACACACTTATTCCGAGAACATATCTGTTGTTGCCCAAAATATTTATCCGAAGATTAATACTGCTGGAAGACGGACAACAAACAACAATTGCGGGAGCACTTCCGAGAGTAGATAAATAATACAAGATTTGCCGGGTTTGTTAGGCCCGGGCTTGAATGCTCTCGCGAGATGTTATTAATACGAATATTCGTGGATACAAGTATTAATGAGAGAAATCTAAATACAATGAGTGTAAAAAGACTCTGTTAATCCGGCTCTCGAGCGAAGCTCGGTGTTCTTCGTCCCCGCCGATAATCTGCTGGATGAGATAGGCCGGGAGAAGTAAGACCGAAAGATAACTGTTGCCAAGAGTTGGATGTTTGCCAAGTGTGTGTATTTGCTTCTGTGTGGTATGAAAATACGAGAATGCAGGGAGTTCCGAGCCTGAAACCGAGTGCAGGCTGCCTCCTTTATATAGGGGTTGAGGTGCCCTGTCTCCTAGTGGGCGATCGCCTTTCGGCATTTAATGTAATGGGGCAATCGTCCTAAAGGTCACATGGGCTGCCTGCCAAAAGTCTAAAGCTACGGTGGTGGCGGTATGCGGTCCAATGAGGATCCGGCCACGCGTCCGGAAATGCATCACAGAGGTCCCACTTTGTTACTTTCGGCGGACTTTGTCGGGGGTAGGTGACAGTGTGGTCACCGATCTTGTCCGTCGGCTCCTTTCGCAGTCAGGCCTTGTTGGTAGGTGAGGTAGGTGACAGTTTGTCGGCGCCTTTTGCGGATCTGCACATGGTGCCGTCCTGTTGCTCGGCCTTGACCGATGGATGGCCATCGGCCCGGATCGTCATGATGCGGTCGTCTCTAGCCGACACCGAGGATCGTTCTTGGCCATCAAGGTCGGCATTGGTGGTCGCCAAGTCGGTCGGCAAAGCGGCGAGAGATGATCGTCCATAAGTCGGTCGCGAAGTCGTTCGCCAGCGCCGACCGATGATCGTTTTGGATGTCGATCGCTCGACACCGGACTTGTCACAGGACCTTGGTGGCGATTCATGCTTGTCTTCCGGCTAAGGCTAGGTCGCACAGTCATTGGTCGGCAGATCTGCCTTGGCCGCTCAGCGGTAAGTCGGTCGCTCGTCCTCCTAGGCGATCGCCGGTCGGAAGGTGTTAATTCTTGACACAACAATTGCCCCCCAGCTTGCTCCTATGTTGAAGACATGGGGCGAGGTGGCTCTTGCTGGCGATCGTGTAAGGATGAGGACGGGCGATTTTGCTGAGCTGACTTATGATTTCGGACTTGGGCTATCACGGTCGATTGGATTTAGCTATCTTTCGGTCTTGTACCTGCAAAAACAACATTGGCCGATCCCCCATGGAAACTTGGTGGTTTCGCTTTGTTTGAGGAATCGTGCACAGTCGCGGAGATCGATGGACCGACTCCATGACCGTGTCTTGGTGCGCGAAGACATTGAGTGTCTCGTGACTCACTTTATTATGAGGGTCCTCTGTTAGGCTGCGCCTCGCCTCGTATTTAAACGAAGGGCGTGCGGTCTCGGTCTAGAGGAGTCCTTGCGCGGGGCAGCGTCGGATGAATCAACTCCACGCCCGCGGCTTGTTAGCTCTGCTTCCACCTCGGCCAGCCATGGAGATGGCCGACCTCGACGGTGTACGTTGAGACGGGGTTGTGGCATGTGTCCACCGATTAATGTTGGAGAGCCCTCGGACTACGCCGGCCTCGTATTTAAACGAAGGGCGGGCGATCTTGGCGAAAGGACCTTGCATGGCGAAGCGGCCCGGTTCCATCGATTGCCGGGACCATGGCTTTATGATGTGCGGTGGAGGCGATCTTATGCCTTAGTCCGTCATGTTATATCTTTGGATCAGTAGATGGCGATCGTGTCCTCCGGGTTGCGGATGATGTAGCGTGATGATCGGCGATTGGGCCGGAAGACTGGCGATCGTCGCTTGGCTGCCGATCGCTTTATTCGTAGGTCGATATTGGCGATCGGGCGGGAGATCGTCGTCCGGGTGCCGATCGCGCTGCTCACAGGCTAAGAAGAAACCTTTGCCTGGCTAGAAAATCTGCGGCTCTAGCCCGGAAGGCTGCGTAGGTTGTAGGATGGGTCTTCGTGAGATGCCTGAACATAGGCGAAAAACCCTGAAATCCTCCTAGGACCGCGTAGAGGGCGGTCTCATCGCTTATGGGCTCGCCATTGAGGATGATCACGTCTACCCGGTCGATGTAGTCCGAGTCGGACTCTTCTTCTCCCTGCTTGATTTGCATCATGCGAAGGGGACCTTCTGGCCGGACGACCCGGGTGGCGAAGTACTCCGTGAAGACCTGCGCCAGCTCGTTAAAGGAACCAATGGACCGAGGCGGCAATGAAGTGTACCAACGGTGGGCGAGGTCGTCCAGCGTCAGAGGGAACATTCGGCACCTGGTCGCGTCAGATGCCCCGCACCCGGTCATGTAGATGTTGAACTTCCTCAGGTGCACTTGGGGGTCCGATCGCCCCTCGTACATGGGCATTTGCGGGGGAGCGATCTTATGCTGCACGGGGGCGAGCTCGATGTCGATCGTGAGCGGCTCACTTGGCCCGGCGATCGTCTTCTTGGCGCCTGCCCTGGATTCCAGGAGCGCCTTCATGTCGTTGAGTTGACGTTGCATCGCAGCCATCGCCGTGGCTTGGTCGCTTGCCGATCGGCTTTGGGAGCAGGAGCCGAGGCGATCGTGTACCGATCTCCGGGCTCCGCTGCCGCCGAACTCGGCAATTCGGCGAGGGGGAGCCAGACGGCTAGGCTGCCTTCTGGGAATAGGGTAGGCCGAGCTCCTGGTGATGGACTCAAACTCCGTCGTCTCGTAGGCCGGGGCGCCCGGTGAGTCGGGTCACCGCCCGAGCGATCGAAGACGAGGTGCCCGGGCCGGCGAGCGCCTCTTCTGCGGACGGAGCCTCCCAGCGTCGCTCGGCCGATGGCGCCTTGAGCTTCGCTTGGACCTCGGCGGACGGCCGAGGGCGATAGCAGAGGCGCGTTGAGAGCACTCCGTCGCTCTGTAGACGGCAGAGCCCCTTCGATCTGTTCCTTGGTTCGGAACCGATCGAGCGAGAGGCTTGGGCCGCCGTCGAGGACGGATCGAGCGTCTCGACGCGGCGGCTACCCTCCACCATCGGGTGTGGCTCGGGCCCAGGGACGGAACAGAGTCTGGCCGGGCAGTCGGGCTTTCTTCGACGCGGAGGCGGAAGACATGATTTCTGAAGGATTTCTTTGAAGTGCAGTAAGTGTCACTTCAAGTATCTGCCCCGAGAACAATGAGTGTTCTTCGGGACGGTAGGTATAAAAAAATCGAGGGTTGGATGCCCTCCTTCTAGCGCCAATTGTTGTTGCCCAAAATATTTATCCGAAGATTAATACTGCTGGAAGACGGACAACAAACAACAATTGCGGGAGCACTTCCGAGAGTAGATAAATAATACAAGATTTGGGTTTGTTAGGCGGCTTGAATGCTCTCGCGAGATGTTATTAATACGAATATTCGTGGATACAAGTATTAATGAGAGAAATCTAAATACAATGAGTGTAAAAAGACTCTGTTAATCTGGCTCTCGAGCGAAGCTCGGTGTTCTTCGTCCCCGCCGATAATCTGCTGGATGAGATAGGCCGGGAGAAGTAAGACCGAAAGATAACTGTTGCCAAGAGTTGGATGTTTGCCAAGTGTGTGTATTTGCTTCTGTGTGGTATGAAAATACGAGAATGCAGGGAGTTCCGAGCCTGAAACCGAGTGCAGGCTGCCTCCTTTATATAGGGGTTGAGGTGCCCTGTCTCCTAGTGGGCGATCGCCTTTCGGCATTTAATGTAATGGGGCGATCGTCCTAAAGGTCACATGGGCTGCCTGCCAAAAGTCTAAAGCTACAGCTGGTGGCCAGCTGTGCGGTCCAATGAGGATCCAGCACGCGTCCGGAAGTACTGTCACAGGAGGTCCCACTTTGTTACTTTCGGCGGACTTTGTTAGGGTAGGTGATAGGCTGTGGTCACCAGTCTTGTCCGTCAGCTCCTTTCGCAGGTCTGGGCCCTGTTGGTAGGTGAGGTAGGTGACAGGTTTGTCAGCGCCTTTTGCGGATCTGCACGTGGGTGCTGTCCTGTTGCTCGGCCTTGACCGACTGGATGGCCATCGGCCCAGATCGTCATGATGCGGTCGTCTCTAGCTGGACACCGAGGATCGTTCTTGGCCAGTCACTGAAGGTCGGCATTGGTCGGTCGCCAAGGGTCGGTCGGCAAAGCGCTGAGAGATGATCGTCCATAAGTCGGTCGCCAGAAGTCGTTCGCCAGGCGCCGACCGATGATCGTTTTGGATGTCGATCGCTCGACACCGGGACTTGTCCTGGGACCTTCGGCTGGGCGATTCATGCTTGTCTTCCGGGCTAAGGCTAGGTCGCCTGGTCGCTGGTCGGCAGATCTGCCTTGGCCGCTCGGCGGTAAGTCGGTCGCTCGTCCTCCTAGGCGATCGCCGGTCGGAAGGTGTTAATTCTTGACACAACAATATCCATTCACGAAGTATTCGAATTATCGTTGAAGGACAATATTTATCGAGGACATACCTGTAACACCCCCAAACCATTCGGGAATATTACAGCGCCGCAGACCCTCTCCGCGAGGATCTACCAGGCTAAATACAAAACAATGCATCACTTCACATGCCGACATGGCTACGTAAAGGACCGTTAGACCGATTAGGTCTTATATCACAACACACACAACATTACATACATGATACTTGCCCAGAACACATACCCACGCAGGGGCTAGAATACAATAACACTCCCATAAATCGGGGTAACAACACATCGGAGGGATAACCAACATGACTCTACCAAATACTCTACAATTGGTCTTCACGTGATTAGTATCTTCGTTTCCCATCATCCTTCGTATCGATCCTGTGATTCGCTCCCCAGCTACCTGCAAGTACCTGGATGCAATACAGACATCCACCCCCCGAATACTCGGGGGTTAGCAAAACTCC